>OY730183.1:7690619-10668119 GCA_963422495.1 Polyommatus iphigenia
ACACAAACGAAAACATTGCTCAAACAAGGATTGATTAAAAAAGGTGATGAAAAGTTAGTGAAGACAAGGATAGAACGACGATCTGCCACATGGTTGCCCACCCTGCAGTGGACAGGGTGGCGCAGCCATGTGTTGCCCGGGACACTAACTAGGAAGAATCGGCTTCACCCCCTTATTATTATTATTATTATTATTATTATTATTATTATGTCTGTGTAAAGTATTCCTTGCTCACGGGCAATTAAATCCCGGACCTTCCAAAGGTCGCGGAAAATGCGTGGGGCCGAAGCCAACACGTAGAGGCCCGTTACATAATTTTAATCTAATTGTTGTGTGACACCGGCCGGCGACTCACTGTCCGCACTATAGGAGTACGACCAAGGAGAGCCAGCGGCCAGTGTAGGACTATTGCAGGGAATGGAATTAAAATGATATCGGGCTATGGGGGTGAGGTGCTAGTGGACTGGGTAACTGGGACTATGGAAGGACTGTGGCGTCTGCCGATACAACATGTTGTAACATGTATCTTATAGTTGGCAGACGGTGACTCGCCAACTCTTTGAATGGGCCCCTCAAAATGGTCGCACGCACGGTGCACCGAGGCGGCAACATTGACAGAGCGGCTTGAGGCAGGAGAGGTGTCGCTGGACTTTAAACGCCGATCATTTGCACCCTCAGAGGGTCCCATCACGTCACCCACTCGCCACTTACGCTTCACATCCTCCCTCCGAGCCGAAGCTCTCGCGACTCCACTCTGACCGGCCGGTTAAGGCAAGGCAGAGGTAGGGCCTGATTCTCCGTCAGTGTTCACTCTGGCCGGCCGGTGAAGGCAAGCCGGAGATGGAGAACAGGGGCTTCCCTGGGAGCACTCGGGTTCGTGGGGTCGCTACTCCCCAACAGCTCGCCACAAGCTGCCCTGCAGGCATTTTATTATTATTATTATTATTTATTTCGAGAGATTTCTACGAATAAATAAAAATACGAAAGATAGATTTTCTTCATAAGTAACAGAATGTAATCTGTATTAGTGGAATGTGGCCGTCTTCTTCTTCAGCATTATTATCTGAATGCCGCAAAGGGTAAGATTCATTATAAAGCCTCCGCAGACAATACTTACCGCCAATAGAATTCCTTTATTCCAATTTAGCAGTAAGCCATTCGATAGCTCTCTTGAATACCAGCTTATATTATAGTATTATGCAAATGTTATAGGGAAAAAACTATAAGTTGTTAATTATTAAAACTATTTCTTAACAACGATTTTGTCTAGTACGAGTATATAAAATTCTCGTGTTACGTTGTTTGTGCACGAACTCCTCCAAAACGGCACAATCGATTTTAATAAAATTTTGTGTGTACCATCGAGGAAGTTGATTCTTAGGCTGGCCTCACACAGCCGGAATTTCATAATCGGAAATTCATATTATTAATTCAGAAAGACCGGAATACCATACAATATCAGTACGCTCCACACACATTCTGATTTTTTCAGATTATGAATTTCTTACATCGATCTGTAAGAATATGAATTTTCGATTATGAAATTCCGGCTGTGTGAGGCCAGGTTTAGGCAGTTGACAGACCAACGTCATTTGGTCGGATCATGTCAATTCAATATTAATTGTGATCTGTCGGCTGGGTTTGACGTAATGCAACCAAACTCGGTCTAACCAACCAGTCTAACCAAAAGGTTCGGCCTCATATGATAGAGATCGAGCAAGTTAAGATAGTGCGTAACTTAGGAGTTCTGTTCGATTCTAACTTAAAGTTTGAACAACACATGCTTGAGGTGGTTAGAAGTTGTTTTTATCGATTGAAAACCCTTTACAATTATCGCGCCTACCTGAGCGAGGACATTAGAATCAGGCTTTGTGAGACGCTCATCATCTCGAAATTGATCTATGCCGACACAGTTATTGGTCATGCTATACTTGCCAGAACAGAGAGGCTTGTGCAGAGGGTCCAGAATGCCTGTATGCGTTTTTGTTTCACAATCCCCCCACGATCACATGTTACACCATTCATCAACAGGGCCAACCTATTTAAGATGAAGGAACGTAGAAAGCTTCACTTTGCTACTTTCCTATTCGACATAATCCTCACACAATGTAAATCCTACTTGTATGAGAAACTGGCGTGGGCAAGTGATATCAACAATCGTACTCGTGCCTCCCAATACCGGATCCTGACACCAGGGCATAAGACTGTAGCTTTTCGTGGATCATTTACGTACGCTGCTTCTCGATGTTTGAACAACCTTCCACCTCCTCTTAGGGCGCTGAAAACAAAAAAAAACATTTAGCAAACGTTATAAAACACACTTGCTTCAATTACAACATCTTTTGATTGGTGCACCTCTAGCGGTGGTTTAGGGTTGGTCCATTGCCGTAATGCGGGACGGCCACGGCCCACGGGCCAAGAGCATTCTGAATATGCCATTTGTTCCACGCTCATTGTATTTTGTGTATACAATACCTGTTACTCACTCCCCTAGGTGTCATTTTATAGTCTTTTTAAGGAGCCACATAATGTAAATAAGAGGTTATGCCACGTAGAACCACGTGGCACGTTACAATTATATAACCTTTGTAATTTTTAGTACACCTCCATGTTTGTTTTGTTCCCGTTTCCATACGTCAAATGTCATACCCATAGACAATTGTCAGTTTTTTTTCCTTTTCATGTTTTGGCACATAATTTAAAATATATTTTACATTAATTACTGACCTTTATTTATTTTTTATTCTCATTTTTATGATTACTTTATTAATTTATTATGCTTCTTGTTTGTATATTTTGTACTACCATAGTCCATAACTATATCATTGTGATGTCACTTTTGGTTCCAGCAGAATATCAGTGCAGCAATCTTGCTGCTAATGCTGAGCTGGGATCCATTTTTGGCATCACACAATATAATGTTAAATTAATTGTACTCTGTCCTTGTTCTTGCGTCTGTTTGTAAATATTGTGTTGTGTGATGTGCAAAATAAATGTTTCTTATTCTTATTCTTATATGGAATATTGCTCTCATCTCTGGGCAGGGGCGCCAAAATACCAACTGCTACCTCTGGATCGTATCCAACGAAGGGCCACTCGAATTGTTGACTGCCATAGTGTTTCAAACTGCTTGGACCCCTTGGAATTACGCCGAGATGTAGCTTCACTCTGCATCCTCTATCGGTTGTATCACGTGTAATGTATCTATCTATCTATCTATCTATCGGTACATGTATCTCTATCGGTTGAATCATACCACCTGCAACTTTTCGCCATCGTCCCACGCGAAAAATATACTATCCTCATCACCTTGATGAGTGGCAGTCTTCCACAGTGCGTTTTTCGCGTAACTTTCTGCCGCGCACTGTAAAACTCTGGAACGAACTGTCACCAGCAGTATTTCCGGACCTATACGACCTGCAAACCTTCAAGAAAAGAGCGTATTCCCTCTTAAAAGGCCGGCAACGCACCTGCAGCTCTTCTGATGTTGCGAGTGTCCGTGGGCGACGGTAGTTGCTTACCATCAGGTGACCCGTTTGCTCGTTTGCCCCCTTATTTAATTAAAAAAAAAAAAAAAACTACATAGGTCCCCCATCTGCCTAGGAATCAACTTCTTAGATAGTACATTTGTTAGGCCTGAGAATAGGTTTTTATCTACTTTTATATTGATATTTGATACTAGAAATAATAATAATTTATATGGCAAAACAACATTTGCTGGGTTAGCTAGTATTCCTTAAGAATCGACACACGCTGTAAACTGTAAATATAGACGTCATACAATATTTTGATGTTATCTGTCAAGTAACTTTTCTAACGGATACGGACAAAAGACTTAAAATATATTGTCTGTACACAGTGGATATTTCTATTGTTAACATGCATATAGTTATTTTTTTTCAAAGCCATTAAAAACTATTAAAACACGATATTCAGCTCCCAAAACCTCCAACCTTGTCAGCGAAATTTCCCGTCGCTACGAAACTCGGTCGATTACACATAGTCGATTTCAAAGTCAAGCAATTATGTATTGGGATTGAATTTCCGAGCCCTACGCCCTGACGCCCTAAAGCCCTAGGGACGGGCGTTGAAAAATGTGATAGAGGCAATAAGGCTACCTGTTGTAGTTAGACCCCAATTTTTGTCATATTTATTTGCTATCCCTACAAAATTGAATCCGCAATTGAATTTCCAAGTGTTGGAATTTGTTGGAGTTTATTTGCTTTTTACAATTGATCGAAGTACCTAAGCACACACTTACAAAAGGTTAAGTGTGTGTAAATAACGTAAAAAACGTAAAGTCTAAGGTTATAATAATAATAAGAGGTTTACCGATGATTGGAAGATTCATCCTAGGTAAACAAAAGACTTTTCTTGCGTTAATAATTACGCGGTGAAGTAAAAAAAAAGACGGGTTGCACTCCGGGAGTGCCGGCAGAAGTGAAAACTTGATTATTAGCGTTGTGCATTTTTTAACCCATTTTTTATGAAAATCGATTATTAAAAAATCGATTTTTTTAATAAATCGAAACCCTTAAAATCGATTAAATTTTTAACCCATTCTTTATGAAAATCGATTTTTTAAAAATCGATTTTTTTAATTAATCGAAACCCTTACAATCAATTCGAGTTCGAGTTCGAGTTCGACACAAAACACTACTCTCCAACCGTCTTACGGTTTTTCCAAGGTTTTTCGATCAGCACGATAATCTGACGCGAGTTTCACAGTTTTTACCCATCCCACAAAATTGCTCAACGCCGCTAAAGAAGTTTTCACTTCAAAAAATAATGTTAAAGACAAGGACTACAACAGCTGCAGTAGCCCTCGGTCCGTAGACCGCGGCGTGCTACGCGACACTACGCTACGCCGAGCTACGCCATGCTACAACTTGCTACGACGCGCTACGAAATTCTACGCAGATTTCAATGGAGCCTATTACTATTGTTGCAAAAAACATATAAACAGACGAACATATAACCTCCTCCTTTTTGGAAGTCGGTTAACAATAAAGTGATCATACTTCACAGTTCACACTAATATTATAAAAGCAAAAGCTTGTGAGTTTGTATGTTTGTTGCTTCTTCACTCTTAAACGGCTGGACTGATGGCATGGCGTTAGCTGACATCCTGGGTAAACACACAGGCTACTGTTCCAATTTACTTTCACTAACAACGCGGGTGATAACGCGGGGCATAGCTATTAATATTATAATCATAGGCTCTGTTATATTAAACATACCAGCTACGAGTTTAAAGTAGAAATTCATCTAATATATAAACTTCTCGTGTCACAGTGTTTGTGCGCGAACTCCTCACCGATTGATTATAATATGGCAAAACAAAGTTTACCGAGTCAGATAGTAGTAAACTAAAACAATCAAACCTTTTAGTGATAAACTATGTCTCATTATCATCCGCCATAAAACCAGATGAAAAGATCAAAATGTAATAAAAGACAACATTTTAAGCGCTAATGGAAATGTAACACCGAACACCAGACGAAATTAAAATTACATTGCAAGCTTTTTAACGGAAAGCGCTGATCGTAACAATTAGTTTGAACACTAAATATAAAGTTCCATTACATAATGTACAGGATCTTGGCAAGTTAAAGTCGTTACCGTTTAATCCGTCCGTTTAAATCCGTCGCTTTTCCTCAGCGTTTGTAGAAACTCACCACATTGTTAAAAAGGGTCAAAATGACAAGTTGTAAATTACCAGGCCTTTGGGTTTTTTAAGGTCAAAATATTATGTAAAAGTTAATGTTGGAATTAAATTTTATATTATAAATCTAGTTTTGATTTCAATAATAATTTACTATTTCATTTTTGAATAAAATTCAGGTTGTTGTATCCAATATGAACTCCGAGAAAATTAACCACACTTCTAATACTGTAGTCTGTAATATTTGGTACAAGCCGCAGGTTGCTTGAAAAGTCCGTACCATTGCTTTGGAGTTTAGCACTTTTTTGATCAAAAATGTGTGGGTTTTCTGACGATACTTCTACTTATGATCGTCCGTATACGCCACATGAGATCGAACCCGCACCCTCTTATATACGAATCAAAAAGACATGACTCTTTTTTTGGGTAACAACTACAAAAATATAGTTTTACGACAAGAAAGTGCGTTTGCTAAAGAGCTCATGTATTATGTAACCCATCGTGGTCCGTAATTCCAGGGAGGGCCATGATCGCTTACGGCGGCAATAAAATATGTACGTAACGGGTATACTGCCATAACTAAACTGCGCCACCCTAAAATGTGCGTGGCCCGTTGACGTCGCTTGCGATTTTGCACGAAACAAAAACTGGTAAAAATTTGTAGAGACAGTTCCATAACTGTCAATGACCGAATTTCCTGAAGTTTAGTCTCAATTTTCTGTATAATTAAATGAAACTTGAGAGGTGTCAAGGGACACCAGAATGGAACGAAGTTGCTTTCTATGAGAGAGAGAGACAGACAGAGATACACGCGCACGTCGCACGGCTTACAACTATAGCATGTCATTACAACTTTTGGCCTTAATTTTTCCGTCCCCCTTTCGCAACGCGCGATTAGGAACTTCGTTCCAAAGAAAATGAACATTTCCTTTGTTACAGAAACCCACATTTCTACGCCGCGATTCTCGGGCGCGTCATGGATTGCGCTGCGAGCGCTGCGCGGCGCTTACAAGCGCGTCCGCTTACGGATCCGAGTGCGGCCGGAGCGCGCGCGCGGCGTGCTGCTGCTTACGGGCGAGCACGACGACCTCTCCGGCGACTATCTGGCGCTGCTGCTTCGAAATGGACACGTGGAGTTACGGTAATAATTTAAATACTATATAGCGCTTGCGGTTACGGATATGGCAAAGGAGTTTGCTTACTTAATACTTATCCGAATGTGGCCAGAACGCACCGCATGCTACTGCTTACTGACTAGCATAATGACCTGTCCGGGGTCTAATTGGTGCTGCTGCTGCGGAAAGGACATGTGGAGCTACGGTAATAATAAAATACTGCATAGCGCTTGCGGTTGCGGATATAGCAAGGGTGTTTGCTTACGGATCCGAGTGCGGCCGTAGCGCGGCGTGCTGCTGCTTACGGGCGAGCACGACGACCTCTCCGGCGACTATCTGGCGCTGCTGCTGCGGAACGGACACGTGGAGCTACGGTATGTGTCTAAACACATTAGGCCGAAAATACGCGGCCAAAGTTTGGCATGATTACGCTTGCAATGCGCTATGCATACAATACAACGTGACGTAATTTCGGTGTGGTGTGTCATCAGCAATTTAAAATACGTTGCAGGCGTAATCATGCTGAACTTCGGCTGCGTTTTTTTGGCACTAATATACAGAGTGTAACAAAATGAAGTGATAATAATTTAGGGTGTAAATAAGCATGCCAGTCCCATCGTAACTTTTAACTATGATTAACAATTAATAAAATATCCTATACAAGTACACTGCCGAGTCATTTACAGGTGAGGAAATACTAATTTAATAAAAACGCCTTCAGAGTTGTCTTAACCCATCAAGCCCCATAAGGACACCGGTGACTGTGACGACAATAGAATAACAATAGATTTCTAAGAATCCGCGATCAAAGGATTAAATAACTTATCTACAGGGAGTAGCAAAACTGAGTCATAAATACACAGCGGTTGTGATTGCGATTAGCAAGAGTACTTAAGAATAGGAAAATGCGCGAATTTTTTTTCCACCCTCTAAACTCAATAGCATTTTAAAGTGTAATCTAACTGCATCCCTCAGAAGTACTTCTTACAAGACAGTAATATCAATAATACTTAGAAAATGTACCGTTCTTTAGTAGTTATTATTTTAATTACGAAGTCTCAAAGCGTTCTATTCCAGCAATCCCTTCGGAGTTCTGTCATTACAATATTGAAGCAGTAGTTCTGTGTAAAGCGCGGAAGTTGTGTAATATAGCATTATCAATACTCGTATTGCCGCCCTAGGGATCGGTCCCTTGGCAAACTTTATATTTTATTGAACACTAACATAAACCTGTGTAACTTCTTTAGGGGGTTCCTTTTTGGTCATAATTTTGAGGTTATATGGCCGATTTACGTTTTTTCCCCGTACCTGTTCATTGTTCAATGTTCTATGCTATTTGTATGTTTTCTTTTGCTACCAACACTTACGGACTTATTCGTGAATTATTGTTTTATTTTTTATTTTTTAAATAAATAGTTTCACCAATCAAAAGATTTCTTAAATAGGTATTTTCGTACTCGTTTTGGGCGTCGAGTTTTGAAATGTGATGTCTAGCTATCACGTTTTGCTGGTTTGAATTTACCTTGTTTTACGATAAATATCTTCACAAAAGTAATGTGGTATAGTATGCTATTTAGTATAATAATCAGGTAAATACGTACACATAATAAATTCGGTTTCGGTCGGTAACGCTGTGCACAGGCATACAATAGGTCGTAATACACGTCACTAATTAACTTGCATTGATAACGAACCGTGACACACGGCTTACACCTGCCATTTTAACAAATAAATAACAAATAAACAAATCTTTATTTCCCTCAAATAGAATTTTACACGTTATCTTAAACAAAACACACGTGGGGAACACATTAGGATTCCCTGTGTCGTGGAGAGCAGTTTTGCAAACTTTCAGCATTTTGTAAACTTATAATTTTATTGCTTTCGGGATAAAAAGTTGCGTATTTGCTAATTCAAAAACTCTACTTTGCGAAATTATCAAATCCGTTATGATTACGTCAAGAAGTGACTGTAAATATACGCATGATATACGCACAAACTTTTACTTTTATAATATTAATAAGATACCAACGCAAAATAACAATATGAGTCATTTTTTTAACGGACTTTGGCCCACCACACATTTCCACCGCTGTATCTCCTGTGTCGCCAGTGTCGCGTATCCAACCATGAAAACCCTGATATGATCTCAGGGAGCCCGAGGGACATGCCAAAGGTGTCTTGGGAACCGCAACGAAATTAATCGAAAGAAAATAGGAGTAGGAATATAAGTCAAAGTTGCGCTTTGCTACTGTAGAATGCTTAAATTATGTCAAATTTCGACCATTTTCAGTATGGGAATATTAAAAAGCATTGTTCACACCATACGCGATTCAGATCACATTAAGATACAAAGAAAATAAAATAATGTACACTGAAAACGAATTGATATAATATCTTAAAGCTAAATATGCTATTATGAAGAAAATAATAAATAAATATTAAATGTATGTGCACTTGTGCAGGTTTGACTGCGGGAGCGGGCCGGGCGTGCTGCGTTCACCCGAGCCGGTGCGACTTGGCCGCTGGAACACCGTGTCGGTCTATCGGCATCGCTGGGACGCTTGGCTGCGGCTCAACAACGGCAAGAGAGTGCGGGGACGCTCCAAGGTTCGCTATCTCTGTCTATATATACCTCCTTCTCTGTCGAATGGTGCGACTTGGCCGCTGGAACACCGTGTCGGTCTACCGCCATCGCTGGGACGCTTGGCTGCGGCTCAACAACGGCAAGAGAGTGCGGAGACGCTCCAAGGTTCGCTATCTCTATCTATACCTCCTTCTCTATCGAACGGTGCAACTTGGCCGCTGGAACACCGTGTCGGTCTACCGCCATCGCTGTGACGCTTGGCTGCGGCTCAAAAACGGCAAGAGAGTGCGGGGACGCTCCAAGGTTCGCTATCTCTGTCTATCTATACCTCCTTCTCTATCGAATGGTGCGACTTAGCCGCTGGAATACCGTGTTGGTCTACCGGCATCGCTGGGACGCTTGGCTGCGGCTTAACAACGGCAAGAGAGTGCGGGGACGCTCCAAGGTTTGCTATCTCTGTCTATCTATACCTCCTTCTCTGTCGAATGGTGCGACTTGGCCGCTGGAACACCGTGTCGGTCTACCGGCATCGCTGGTTCTCCTGGCTGCGACTTATCAACGACAAACGAATACGAGGACGCTCCAAGGAGCGCTGTCTCTGTCACTCTATATCTCTATCTCTGTTGCGTCTACTGACCTTTAGAATAATAACTGTAATTGCGCTAATAACCCACTTTAAATTTAATGCGATTGGACTATGGAGGTAGTTCTAATATGGCTTGAGGCTTCAGCCTTCATTGCTTTAGTTCTCCTAAAATAAAAATTCATTTTATACTCGGGCAGAGTTATATTTTAATTGAGTACCATTTAAAATATAAATTCATTATACAACTAAAAGGCTTTGAAGAAAGGAATATATTCTATCTCTACTATAAATGTGGACAACTTCGTATTATACTATCCGGACAGTAAAAAGCTCTTTAAATCCAATCTGGAAATGTCATTTTACATTCAGTGATTGGTCCAAAGCTCTCGAGCTGTTCTGTGATTGCCGATTGGTTTATTTTTATGTCGGTGATCTGTCAGAGAGAAACATAGCTGTTGGAGATCATTGTACTGTATACAGTACAATGATCTCCAACTATGTTTCTCTTTTACATTACATTTTTTTACTTTTACATTTCTACTAAGATTTAGAGGTATTTATAGTTCGGATAATAAAAAATGAAATATATTTAACTGTAAAATATACTGGCACACTTCTTAAAATCTATCTAAACAGTACAATGATCTCCAACTATGTTTCTCTTTTACATTACATTTTTTTACTTTTACATTTCTACTAAGATTTAGAGGTATTTATAGTTCGGATAATAAAAAATGAAATATATTTAACTGTAAAATATACTGGCACACTTCTTAAAATTTATTTAAACAGTACAATGATCTCCAACTATGTTTCTCTTTTACATTACATTTTTTTACTTTTACATTTCTACTAAGATTTAGAGATATTTATAGTTCGGATAACAAAAAATTAAATATGTTTAACTGTAAAATATACTGGCACACTTCTTAAAATCTATTTTCGTTATTACTATATTATCCAGAACTTGTCCAAACGGAAAAACATAGTACGCAAAATCAATTTCAACTTTATTCTTGCAAATAATTTTATATTATAAGTACAGCAATATTTTTTACGCCTTTGCAAAATACGAATGAACAAGGAAAGCTTTCTTATTAAACTCAAATTTTCGTCTAATCAGACACTAATCTAAAACCAAATGAAACATGCACGATGCAAAAACCTAGTAAATAAGCAACACATTTCATAAAAATCTGTATTAATATGATGCCGCGCCTGTGGAAAGCTAGCCCTGAGTTTAAAATAAACTCGCAAAGCGTAAACATGGCTACATTTAGCGCTAAAGTAAGACCACGAATCCCGGAACTGTTCATGTGTAGCTCACAGCTGGATGTAACTTCCGTTCATAAAATATTACGCTCGCAAATAATGCCACAACTTCGTGCGATATTTTATTTCGCTTTAAATTTC
The DNA here is from genome assembly GCA_963422495.1 of Polyommatus iphigenia. Taxonomy (NCBI): domain Eukaryota; kingdom Metazoa; phylum Arthropoda; class Insecta; order Lepidoptera; family Lycaenidae; genus Polyommatus; species Polyommatus iphigenia. Next base: position 7,701,986 of record OY730183.1, read on the forward strand.
ACGGCGTTGCAAAATGAAATTAAAATATGGCGACGTGATATTAAAGACCGCAAAAATTCACGAAACACGAGCGTCAGCGGTTGCGGGTTTGATCCCGTATCCCGGAAAATGTTTGCTTGTTTGGGTTATGTTTATGTAAATTACATACATAACAAAATATGAGTCACTATTTGATTCGATTCAGTGGCGCAGCGCATTGATTAAACTTTGCAAATGCCATCAAAAACTTCCATTACAGTGTACTCTAGAATTTTTCCCTATTTCCCAATGACTGAAGATATAAAATTTTAAAAATTTTAAGTGTTAATATTACGTATTAATAACTACAGTCATTAATAGGAATTTTATAGTCTCTAGTCGCTTTTGAATAGTTTGATGATTCATATATTTTTTTAGAATTAAACATACAAGCAAGCAAGACTTTTCTGGCTTTTATATTTAACTCCGTTCCAAGAATCTTAAATGAATAACTATTTTTACGGCATCTCACTTTCCATGTCAATATGTTCATCTTATCTTACAACATCCCCGAAAATATGTAAAGTAGACTAAGAGCCAGCTAACCCATTTTTCTCTCCAGGGTCTCTTCTCCCGCATGACGTTCCGCGAGCCGGTATGGGTGGGTGGTGCGGGCAACACCACGGGTCTGCAGACGACCCTGGGCCTGACGGAGGGCCTGCTCGGCTGCGTGGACTTCCTCCGGATAAACGGAGACACTTACCGCCTGGTCAAGGACTCCGTGTCTATGTTGGATATAGGTGAGTTTGGATTTTTTGTAGGGGAATGTGGTTTAGACAAAAATAACTCTTATTGCTTTGTCGATATGCGCTGTTTTGTTGTATGAACCTGAACACCAATTTACTTAAAATATCCTTCTTGGTCAAGCGATCACTTTATGACATAACGTACGTAAAGGGAACGGTACAGCATAAACCGGTTGTTTATGTAAATTATGTATCATCGAGGAAATTGATTACTAGGCAATTGACAGACCAACGTCATTTGGTCGGATCATGTCAATTCAATGTTAATTGTGATCTGTCAGCTGGGTTTTACGTAACGTGACCAAAGTACGTATTGTATAGTATATTTATATCGATGGATAAAAGTAAAAAGAAATGGTGGTTCTGAAATTATAACGAGATATTAGACACAAACAATTGCGTATTTAAATATTTCTGTTTTCAATAACAAACATGATTAATGAAATCACGAGAAACGTTATGAAATAACAAATACAACACGTATATAAACAAGGTTAATTGAGGATTATTTTAGATTTGGATTTGGAATTTTCCTGTTTGTCCTATCATTATGAACACCATTCCTTTGATCCTACACACTGCCGTTTACTACTGTAAAAAATATAATAGAATAAATTTCCAATAAACATATTTTCTAATTATCTTATTTCGATCAATCAACTTTCATTTCAAACGACAATATAAGGACATAATATTACTGCAATATTTTCACGTCAGAGGCAGCACCAGCGTATACAGTAAAAAAAAGTTTTGTTCGACGTTTGACAACTAAAAGTTTCTTCTAAATTATATAAGGGAAAAGACCTAATGGCAGACACTTTAAGGAAACATGAAACATTTGAATGTTATAAAATATATATTTATGAAAATAACGGATTGATAACTTCTTCCATGTCTTCAGTAACTCTTACAAAATAAAACTATTATAATTATTATTCTCTGACAAATCAATAAAATAAAATATTATTGGTCTTTTTGTAAACTAAGTCAAAAGAGCTAATAGATGACATCACAAAAAACGAACATCACTAATAATAGTAGACACCAATATGAACTAATAGTTGACATAGAACATTAAATTACATTTTACATTTTTCATATTATTAGGTCTTTATTTGCCGTTTTTAAAAAGATTTCATTTACTTCATCATAATAACTACATGCATCAGAAATATTATCCACGTTATTTCCAGATTCTATCCATTATTCTTCCATGCTGAAACTATCTTTCCTTTTATTTTTATTTTTCACATTTTTTTCCTAGCAAATTTATTGTCAGTCTTTAGTCTCTATGCTTCTCTTGCCTCTTCTTTTTTCTTCTTTTTAGGGTTCCGTACCCAAAGGGTAAAAACGGGACCCTATTGCTGAGACTTCGATGTCTGTCCGTCTGTCCGTCTGTCTCCAGGCTGTAACTCAAGAATGGTAATAGCTAGAGATTTGAAAATTTCACAGATTATGTATTTCTGTTACCGCTATAACAACAAATACTAAAAACAAAATAAATTAAATATTTAAGGGGGGCTCCCATACAACAAACGTGATTTTTCAAACATGTTTTGCTCGGTATCAATTATTATGACAACATGTAGGCACTTGAAATTTTCACAAAAACCTTAATTATATGTGTCATTTAATAATTAATAATAATATTTTAGTAAAATAAGAATTTAAGGGGGGCTCCCATACAAAAAACACAAATTTTGGCCTATTTTTGCTCTATAACAGTACGGAACCCTTCGTGCGCGAGTCCGACTCGCACTTGGCCGTTTTTTTTTCTCAGCTCTCCTTTTTCTTCTTTTTACTGCTCAAAAACTAAAGCAATCGATTTTCGATCAGTACAAGGTCTAATATTAGACACCATGTCCATTTTTAGGTACAGTAGTTCTAAGTTGTTAGTTTGTTAATAGAATTATATTTTCAGAGAATAGTGATGATATTTGCGGTAGAATAAACTACAAAATAACTTTAGTATGTATTGCAAAACTAAAAGATGAGATCCATGTCATCTACTCGTATTAGGTTTTTTACATTTTCAAGAACTAATAGTAGACATCCTCTATATTATTAGGGAAAATGGATAAAAAATCATAAATAAACATTAATTTGTGTTTTAGTATTTCTATATCGCAATAATAAGTGTAAAGTAATTGTTATAATATTTATATTTCGTAAGTTTCAATTGGGCGTTCTACAAAGGAACGTGCTGGCCAGTAATTGGTAGGCTTAAGATTTTAAGGTTGAGGTTAAGTTTTAATCCTCTTTTCCTCGGAAAACGAATAATTAAACTATAACCTCAACAATATGAAATATTGATAACACAATAGATATAGGTATTATTATATTGATAGATCTGTAAATCAAAGATTTTACCGTCATCCGTCAATCAATCCAATTGTTCAATAATAATTGTTATGTCATTGAAATAAAAATATTTTTTTTTTGAAAGGTTGTTTTATTATAATATATAATTATCTAACTAAAATACTTTTACATTTATAATATCTTATCACTATGTTATAATTTAATATTATTCTTATTAAATAAAACTTTCAAAATAGTCATTTCTTTAAGTTTTCAAAAATGCTGAGATAATAAAAACAATATGAAAACTTTAAAATTATATGATAAACTGAGATTTGAACCGTGACCATTTTTCGTACTAGCTATGATGCGAGGCCAACTATTTACCGATGGAGCTACGAACTATCTTACATGTCTAGTGAAATGTTTGCATTTATTGACACAGTGCAGTGCAATAAATGAAGAAGAATGAATGAAGAAGACAAACATATATGTTATCTTTGTCTTTCATCCACTACACGCAACTTTCTTGTATTGATACTGTACGACATTTAAGTGTGTACACGGTAACATGGCGCACACATAAATATGCACTGTACCGGCAAACGAATATGGTCGTTACGATGCTACTGGACTTTCGAACGTTGACTGTACAATATTACATTCAAAGAGGTTTTAATTTCAGAATAACGCCTCCGTGGTCTAGTGGTATAGAGCGCGGCTCTTTACTCGGAGGTCGTGGGTTCGATTCCCGCGTTGGAAACATGTTATTTCCAAGTTTGGTTAGGACAATGCAGGCTGATCACCTGATTGTCTGACAAGTAAGATGATCCATGCGTCGGATGGGCATGTAAAAGTCGGTCCTGCTCCTGCGCCTGATCTCTCGCCAGTCATGTCGGTCTTCCGTCCCACTGGGTTATGAGAGTAAAGGAATAGAGAGTGCTCTTGTGTACTGCGCACACACTTGGGCACTATAAAATTACTCCTGCGTAGCTGGCCTGGTTTCAATGAAACCGGCCACCGTCACCGAAACCGGTGTGGGAGCTATTATTATTATAATTTCAGAATGTTCCAAATAGCTATGTAGTAATTATTGTTAATACCATTTAACATAAGGCTATTCTGTATTCATACAACCGGACAGCGCAATCTGCATCCATACAGGCGAGTAATTTTCAATTTCAACTCAAAGCGGGTAATCGGGTTCCGGATAAACCACACAGATACTATTAATTAGAGTTCGTTAATTACATCAAACCGAAATAGATATTCGTTTTATACCAATTAAATATAATCCGTATTAATTTTGATAATATTTAAACATTTTTGAATAATGCTGAGTGGAAGTGGAATGGAAAATGAACTATCAGCTTTGTCCACACTATGCTTTTTTTTGTTCATCAAGGGTATGCGTTATACCGCAGTCAACAGCGAACGTAAGGCATTCCCGCGACGCATGCCCTCTGACCGTATCCAAAATTTTCGCTTTGTTCTTTAATGACAATGTTGGCGTTGCGTTTGATGACGCATTCAATTATTGAATGCGCCAATACGAAAGTTGAATGAAAGAAGATGATGAAAATTGAAGACGAAAGTGCACAGTGTGGACATAGCTATCAGACGTTGATATGGGTGAAAGTTTCGGAACACAAGATGTGAAACGGCGACTATTAGTTTATTTTAAGTAATGATTATTATGTACAATAAGTATTAGGTACCTACTATTGCGCAGAAGCCTTCAAGTAAACACGACGTGGTATATGATGTGTTATTGTGTAAATTTAATTAAACTGGTGTGCATTTTTAGGGTTCCGTAGTCAACAAGGAACCCTTATAGTTTCGGCCTGTCCGTCTGTATGTCCGTGGTTTTGCTCAGAGACTATCCGCCTCCTCCTCCTCGCGTCGTGTTCCTCATTGCTGAGGGTCGCGATTCCCCTTTTGGAGTTTAGTGACGACCACATTACGCCATCTGTGGCGATCCTTGGCAGAATGGAGAGCATCATGGAGGCCGGTATCTAGAGTTGTGCGCACTTGATCAGACCATCTAATAGGGCTTCGGCCTCTTGGGCGGCGACCGTCAACTTTGCCTTTAACCACAAGCTGTTCGAGATTATGGCCATCCTTTCTTGCGATGTGACCAAAGAAATCCAAAACTCTACGTAGGCAGATCGACGACAGTCTTATTTTTATCTTTAAGTCACTAAGGATGGAGACGTTGGTACGAAAGGCGGTCCATGGTATTTGGAGCATTTTTCGCCAACACCACATCTCGAAGGCGTCAATTCGATCGCGATCCGCTTTCTTTAGAGTCCATGTCCCCGCTCCGTAGGTAAATATGGAAAATACGACTGGACAAGTTTGATTTTTGTCTTCCGTGAGATGTTACGATCTTTCCATATTTTTTGGAGCTGCGACATTGCATTCTTGGCCATACCTATACGTCTTCTGATTTCCTTTTCGCATGATCCTGTGTTGTTGATGTTGGATCCCAGGTATACAAAGTCGGAGACTATTTCAAAATCGAGCAGGCCTGCAAGATCTAATGTTCCCGTGCGATCAACCACCATTAGCTTGGTTTTTACGTTGTTAATCTTGAGGCCTAGTTCTAAGCTTATCTTTCTCATTCTGTCAAGAAGCTCTGCCATTTCTTGTGCACTTGCGGCCAGTAGCGTGGTGTCATCTGCATAGCGAAGATTGGATATTTTGGTGCCACCTATTGAGACTCCACCTTTCCAACCCTCGCAGGCTTTTCTTATTATGTACTCTCCGTAGGCGTTAAAGAGTATTGGTGACAGAATGCAGCCTTGCCTGACGCCTTTTCCAAAGCTAAATGGTTTTGAGTAGGTCTTGTTAACCCTAACAACAACGCCTTTGTTACTCTTGTACAGTGTCTGAATAAGAGCGATGAGGTGGTGCGGCACGCCAAGTTCTTTCAGGACCCTCCACAAGTCAGACCATACAACACAATCGAAAGCCTTGCTGTAATCAATGAAACACAAGATGATAGGTGTATTAAACTCGTATGACTTCTCAATAAGCTGCCTGATGTTTAAAATTTGCTCGTGAGTACCCTTGCCTTTCACGAAGCCGGCTTGTTCCTGTGAAATCTGCCAGTCAAGAAAATGACGAATTCTATTATTTATAATGTGAAGAAGCACCTTGCTAGCGTGAGATATGAGTGCAAGAGTTCTGTAGTTATCGTACTTTGAAGTGGAGCCTTTCTTATACAGTGGCAGAATAATAGATTGCGTCCAGTCACTTGGCCATACACCGGTCCGCCATATCTTATTACAAATTACATATACCATTACATATACGGCCTAAAAATATATTTAGGGCCAATATATTTAGGGCCTAAAAAGCTGTAATTTGGCATGAATGCACATATTAATGATGCCGACAAAATGGTACATGAAACTTAAAAAAATATTTTTTTTATGGTACCTAGCTTCCCTATACATCAAGCGAGGATGTATTTTTTTTCGCGTCCATCCCATCGTGTGGGGTGTTGTTGGATAGGTTTTTTAAAAATATTATGAGTATTCATAGATCATTTTCCAATTTAGGGATCCGTTTGTGAAATATTAAGTTTTAAAGTGGAAAAATCGTTAGAGACCAGTATCCCCCCTTCTATGTTCGGCTGTGGATAGGTATATATATATTTTTTTGGATTTAAAAATAATATAAGAAAGGACATCAGTATGAATGATAATAACATTTGAACGACGAAGAAGAAACATAGCAATCAACGTTACAAAGAATAATTTCCGGTGCGAACGTATTTTCTTATCGCCTTTTCATCAGGAGCTGTCAAAATGACAGCCTGTCCTGTCACTTTGACGTGTGGGATACGACAGATGATGAATGACGTTTGGTCAGCGCGAGGCTCACACTTCACAGATGAACCATTTTTCTTCCTAATTTATTTTCAGTACTGGTGGTAAAATATTTATCTTCTTGATCACGAATAGCGAAGTTATATTATGTCAAAAACATATTGATTTGGCATGACGCATCGTTAGCGCCATGACACTGCGACTAGTTATGCTCGTTATGTTAAATCACAATTTTTTTAAGTCAGCTTTGTAGTCGAAACTAGCGAATGTAACAATAATACGACTAAGCACTCCGAAAATATGATGATGATTTGTAATCTAACGTCAGAAAAATTGCAAGTGTCTGCCATGTGCGGACTACTTACTTAAAAATCTTTGCCAGTATGGGGAACCGGGAATATTAAGTCGGTCGGGGCAGGGGGCGCGACTAGCAAATACAGTAAATAATCCGAGCAAAATCCGACATGTTGCACACGTCACCGAGTATTGGCAGAAACGTTGTCAAAAGTCGAACATAATCTGTTTACTGTCTATGCTGGTGCAGCCGTCCAGCGTGAAAACATTGCAACAGACGACCTCTGTGGCTCAATTGGTTGAGTTTGTGGCAGCTCCAGCCGGGGGTCGCGGGTTCGAATCCCGCCGACGGAACAAAAAGTTTTTCAATGTTCCCGGGTCTAGATGTGTATTAAATAATATGTGTATGATATAATAAAAATCTATACTTATAAAATTACAAGTCCGGACTGACTGATTCATCATCGCTGAGCAAAAACTGTTAAAGTTACAGCCACGAAATTTGGTGAGTAGGGTTATTTTATTAAGTAGACACCCACTAAGGAAGAAATTTTGAAAATTTTACACCGAAGGGGGTGAAATAGGGGTTGAAAGTTTGAATGAAAGTCCGTCATTTCTTGAGTTAGAAACATGAAACTTTATTTTTGGGTTACTGATTAAAAATGAATGGATACGTATTTAAGCGTTTTTGGAAATTCTACCCCCAAAGGGGTGAAATAGGGGTTGAAAGTTTCAATGAAAGTTCGTTATTTCTTAAGTTAGAAACATGAAATTTTATGTTTGGGCTACTGATTAAAAATGAATGGATAGGTATTTAAGCGTTTTTGGAAATTCTACCCCCATGGGGGTGAAATTGGGGTTGAAAGTTTCAATGAAAGTCCGTCATTTCTTGAGTTAGAAACATGAAAGTTTATTGACGTTTGCGTTTGACATTTGCTTAAATAAGGTCCAAATAGGGTATAAGGAACCACAAAAAGGGGAAAACTATTCATCTTTGTTATTATACTATGTTAACGCGGACGAAGTCGCGGGCAACAGCTAGTCTTAAATATAATATGTGTTATGTATAGTATAAAAGTATTAAATATATTTCCGTTGTCTGGTACCTGTAAGTTGTAACACAAGTCCTTCAGGTACTTAGCACGGGGACAGGTTGACGTGGTGTGAAGCCTCCATAGATATTTTTATTATTATTGTAGTAACATGTCCTATTCTCTAAGATGAAGCCGACCAATTCGTGCCGAAACACGATGTCACGGTTTATTTAGTTACCCTCGACGACTATTATTTTTAATGGTAGGACCTTTTTCAACAAAGCGGAAAACTTATTGCTTACGTCCGCGTATTTAAATGTATCGAAAACATGGTCATTGCAATCGGAAGAGAGGGCTCGAGGGAACAAAGTCGAAAATGTAGATTGATACGACTTTATTTACGGAAGGATATGAAATAACACGAAAACAACATCAACCTTTAGAAATTTTAATATAAGGGAGTACCATCAGATAAATTCATAGATAAATATGCTACGTTATTTGGTTAGGTTCCACCAATAGTGGAGTTCCCAGAGCGTAAAAATCGTGCAAACCTCCGATTTTTGCAATAGTGGATGAAAATTGAAAAGAAAAAAAGGAATGTGTAGCTGATAACATAAATAATAAAGTTTACCTATTGAAAAGTTGTGCTTTTGATTTTTAAATTATTCTCTTCCACTTCAAGTAAACTCATAAACTGTAAAATTTTGAAGGAAATTTGCATATTTCTTTCTTTTAAATATATAGCAAAATAATAAAATATATCATTATTTTTTTCATTTGTATCATTGCTTATATTCTAAAGAAAGAAAATAAGTTGAAAAAATATATAATTTATATTTCAAATTAATATTTTTGTATGTAGATGAGCATACCTCCAAATGTGCTTGTTGTGTGCCTCGCCAGGTAAATGGCGTTCCAATTTTTCTTTGGTTTTAAATAGGAAGTTTAAAATTATTTTTTAGGCTTAACAAAGCCTTCTATTTCTTAGTGTGTATAACTTTTTAGCTCTTACTTTATTACATTTTCTGAAAATGTAGCACAAACTTTTCACGGATATTTCGAAGAAAATCTGTATTTTATTTCTTTTGGTTTGGTTTTTACAGAATAAAAAATATTTTTTATTATTTTTTTTTTCATTAATTATATTTGCTAAAACATACTTAAAGGAAAAAAATACAAATTAGGTTAAGAACTGATATTTTTTGTATTCAGGTAAGCATTTTCCAAACATAGGTCGCAGCATGCGTCTTTAGTATGTACGTGAGATTTGTAGCACCCAATTTTTTTCTGGGTTAAGTAGGAAGCTTAAATATATTTCAAAGACTAGAAAAAATCTTTAATTTGTTGATGTATTTAATGTTTTAGCTCTCACTTAAATAAATTCTCAACAAATATAGAAAAATATTTTCGGTCTATTTTACACATTTTTGGAGATATTTAAACGTTTTTAAGTACTTACAAGTTATCATTTCTCTAAAAATTAAATACGCACAACAAGTAAGTTTAACACACTTTTCGTTACAACCCTTAAATCTACCCAAACCCTTTTATCTTGGTTACGACGAGCGTTAATCTCTAAAAACTTTGCAAAAATCTTATAGTTGTATTTAGCATAGCAAAGCAAACTTTCTTTTTAAAAATGGTGTATTTGGTTAATTTTCAACGTAAGCAATCGGTTAAGAGTCATTAAATAACAGGAACAAGAAAAAAAATTTTTTTCGGGACCGGTTTTATATGGTGAAATATTAATTTTTAATTAAGTAACTAAAAAATTAAAAGCACAAAAAATTTTTTGGTAAACTTTGCAAGTTATAGTGTAAAAAAGAAAATGACACCTCAAAAACAAAAATCCATTCACTATTACAATTTTCGGAGGTTAAAACCTCTGGCGACTGCAGTACAAGTATGCAGTGGATTTAGACAAATTAAATAGTATTTTTAATAAAAATATAAAACAGACTTCAAAATTGTACGTAAAATTTAAGAATGAAAATGACCGATCTCAAAAACCACTAAACTGATTTTGTATTGATCAACTTGCAGTATTCCCTTAGTTAAACAATACGTTTTTTTTCATTACAACAAAAAAAAGAATGACTCAAATCGGACTTACAGTTCCGGAGATATTCGAACACAAACATAAAACATACATACAAACATTAAACACTTTTGAAATTTGGCACATTTGCTTAGACGCTGCAGCGTCTAAACAAATGTGCCTTTCAAAAGTATAACATTAGTCTATATCATGATATAGACTAATATTACCTATACGAAAACTGGGCAGTTCTGGAAACATTACATACATACGGGTCGAATTGATAACCTCCTTTTTTGAAGTCGGTTAATAACTGATGACACAAAGCTGCCGTAAGCGACGTGTCGACACATATTTTTATGAATTTCTATAAAATTCGCTAGCTCCATGTCGCTTGCGGAGGGATATTCATAAAATTGGCCAAGTGTGAAGTGCGTGTCGGGCCACGCGCAGTATCTAGGGTTCCGTAGTACAGCTCCTTTTTGATAATTTTTGTATGTTTAATGAATGTACATTTATATTACTAAATAACTTATGAAGTCTTCTAAGCCGTGATAGCTTTCCTTTTAAACTCAGCATATTTCCTATTCCCGTGAATTTTTTCACATTTCCAGACTGTTTACCTAGTAGAACACACTGGACTCTAACGATTTTTTCCATTTTAAAACTTAATATTTCACAAATGGATTCCAAAATCGGAAAATGATCTATGAACACTCTTAATATTTTTAAAAAACCTATCCAACGACACCTCATACGGTGGGGTTGACGAAAAATAGAAAAGTCATCCCCGTTTCATGTGTAGGGGAGGTACCATAAAAATAAATATTTATGCCGAATTACAGCTTTGTAGGTACTATAGTCTCTGAGCAAAACCGCGGACAGACAGACGCCAGATGGACAGACAGACAAACGGATGGACAGACCGAAACTATAAGGGTTCCTTCTTGACTACGGAATCTTAAAAACTAGTACCTATGTCCTATACTCTATAGTGTAGCTGCTATCATGCTGATCTGTCGACTCGGCTTGCCGACGGAAAAACTACGAAGGTCTTTACAAATCGTATGCGGGCAGTGGGATGAATCAATTTCTTGATGGTGTCTATAAGCACCTAAATATAATGATCTATCTATACTTATTATAAAACAAAGTCGCTTTTTTTCCCTCATGTCCCTTTGTTCCCTTTAATCTTTAAAACTACGCAACGGATTTTGATGATTCTTTCAGTGTTAGATAGCACATTTATCGAGGAAGGCTATAGGCTATATTTTATCACGCTAAGACTAATAGGAGCGAAGAAATAGAGGAAAATGTGGAAAAAACGGGGAAAATTATTTGAAAGGGCTAACTTGAACGTGCTAATCTCAGGAACTACTGGACCGATTTGAAAAATTCTTTCAGTGTTAGATAGCCCATTTTTTTCAGTTTTACGTTTTTAATCCTTTTTTAGTGGCTATATTATATTTTATACCCGTGCGACGCCGGGGCGGGTCGCTAGTACATATTATAAAACAAAGTCGCTTTTTTCCCCTCATGTCCCTTTGTTCCCTTTAATCTTTAAAACTACGCAACGGATTTTGATGATTCTTTCAGTGTTAGATAGCCCATTTATCGAGAAAGGCTATTGGCTATATTTTATCACGCTAAGACTAATAGGAGCAAAGAAATAGAGGAAAATGTGGAAAAAACGGGGAAAATTATTTGAAAGGGCTTATCTCGCGAACTACTGGAGCAATTTTTGTGTTATTTGGCACAGATAAGAAGTAGACCACGTGAAAAATCATAGGCTATCGATTTTATTCATTTTTTCAGTGGCTATATATTTTATACCCTTGCGACGCCGGGCGGGTCGCTAGTATTGAATAAAATTTACTGGTTCGTTGCAAACAAAAAATCCAATGCATAATAAGTAAAGGACCTATATAGTAATTAGTATATTATTTACCATGAATTTTTCAAACCTTACAGCGTACAAGAGCGAGAACAGACAGAATATGAAAGAGCTTAGTTTGTATCGTAATAAGCACTAATAAATAAATGATAACGTAAGTAGGGATAAATCTAACGAGATTTCTGTCGGAAACTACACATGGAAACTAAAATAATTGGCCTGTAACACACTTAAAGAAATCTGAGCCCGACGAAAGGCCTTCCGTGCAATTAAATGTACCGTAAAGGTTCCACGTGAAGTACTCCCTATTTCATTACCGAAACTAAATACATTGATCTCGAGATTTCCGGAACTTTCGATAAAAGATGTTTCTCGGCGATTTTCTCGGAAGGCAGCCCTATTCATAAAAACTAGGGCTGCTTGCTTTGACTTTGATGAGGTTACGATTACATGTCTTATAGCTGTTAGCAATAGCAAAAAAGGAATTGTGCGTGCATTATCAGTTTAATATCTTGGGTTATCTCTCTCTCTCTCTCTATCTAATCTCTCTTTTTTTAAAGCTCTCTTTTTTTTAAAGCTTTAAAAATGGTCGCATATCCTCGTTTCGAGGGCACATCTTTAACCATCTCCCCTAGCATTGAGATACTTGGCGTCAACATATCGAGCGAAGTCCAGTTCCGATATCATCTAGAGGGTAAGGCCAAATTAGCCTCGAAGAAGCTTGGTGTTCTTAGCAGAGCGAGACAGAACTTTAGTCCGGACCAACGCCTACAACTCTACAAGGCGCAGGTTCGGCCTCATATGGAATATTGTTCTCATCAGCTCTGGGCAGGGGCGCCAAAATACCAACTGCTCCCTCTGGATCGTATCCAACGAAGGGCCGCTCGAATTGTTGACTGCCATAGTGTTTCAAACAGCTTGGACCCCTTGGAATTACGCCGAGATGTAGCTTCACTCTGCATCCTCTATCGGTTGTATCACGGGGAGTGCTCTGAGGAATTGTTCGGAATCATACCACCTGCAACTTTTCGCCATCGTCCCACGCGAAAAACATACCATCCTCATCACCTTGATGAGTGGCAGTCTTCCACAGTGCGTTTTTCGCGTAACTTTCTGCCGCGCACTGTAAAACTCTGGAACGAACTGTCACCAGCAGTATTTCCGGACCTATACGACCTGCAAACCTTCAAGAAAAGAGCGTATTCCCTCTTAAAAGGCCGGCAACGCACCTGCAGCTCTTCTGATGTTGCGAGTGTCCATGGGCGACGGTAGTTGCTTACCATCAGGTGACCCGTTTGCTCGTTTGCCCCCTTATTTAATAATAAAAAAAGCGATCTTATTGACATACTGTGTATGCTACGAGGGTCGGGCTTATATTGGTCAGTCTACACTCTACAGTAAATTTTCTGTGAATATTAGTTTTTATGAGACCAATGACCATGTTGCTTGGTCAAGTTAGGCTGAATTTATAATAGGTATACCGCGAGAAGACAAGCAAATGTATGTAACAAGCATTGTGTGTGTAAACTCAACAACTCTGTGTGTGTTATTTTAACCATGCGATCTTTAAGTTTTTTATACATTATAGTGTAGGGTTGCTGAGGATTCCTCTTCCGCTTCCTCATAATGAGGAAGTTCCGCAATATTTTGGGTTCCTCAACCGTTACCGCTTCCTCATAAATAAATAAAAAATCCTCTTCCGCTATCACTTCCTCAAAATTTAAGAGGAATTTATGAGGAATTTTTCTGCGCATGCGCGTCGCGTATCCAATCATGGCAACGCACACGCCAGAGCACGAGAATTGTATCATTCACTCATCTTTTTTTTGTGTGCGTGTGTTGTGTATGTTACTGTGTGCCGAGTGCGAGTTTTTTGTTTCACATTCGACCGTGAACGCGTTTGGCGTTTACTAAGATTTTGTACGGGATTACTCACTGGGCTGGGCTCACTCCCGTGAGCATCGCTAGGTGGCGCTGTACAAATCCCATACAAAATATTAGTAAACGCCAAACGCGTAGCGCGTTCACGATCGAATGTGAAACAAAAAATTCACACTAGGCACACGAACTCCTCCTTAGCTGCTGGACCGATTTTGATGATTCTTTACTGTGTGTGTTTTGAGAATGGTTTACATTCATAGTTTGGTCCACTGGAAAATGCCCTTTTAATAATTTTTGGTGTATTGTTATGTACAGACAGGACAAAGGCTTTTGGGTGGGGTCAGCTAGTATTTATAATTTCCTATCATCCTATTCCTCATCCGCTTCCTCATCCGCATCCTCTTCCTCAAAAAATATCCTCTTCCTCATCCGCATCCTCTAAATTTGCGCGTGACAATTCCTCTTCCTCCTCCTCTTCCTCATAATCACTTCCTCGACAACCCTATTATAGTGTCAGTTAAATAAAGCTTAAAAACGTGTGCATTAACCTGATGCTAACACGGGGAAAATATGAGGAAATGGTGCATTATATTATAGTGATGTGTCTGCACAAACATAAACGTCGATGTCGATTGTCGATAATATAATATTATGTTTTAGAGCATTTACTGATTTTGTAATGGAGTACTTTTTTCATCCCTGACACTCTTCCAAGACCAAGACCGCTCGAAAACAGCTAAAAGTTGATAGTAAGGATAATGATAATGGTCAGCGACAAAATTCGTATTAGTGCTGAAAAGTATAAATAATATTCATGCAAATCGTCGATAAAATAAATAAATACATAGTTTCATGATAGTCAAGAATTAATTCGAACATAAAGAAATAGAGCATGAAGAGCGAGAAATTGCTGCAGTTACCTAAAACATTTATTTGATAGTCGATAGAATTTAGGGTCGCAATAAAATAGATTGACAGTGAAATTGATATATTTGATGGAATATTGTTTAACGATGTATGATTGAGCCTCGCTGTGATCGTTTCTCGCAAACTTACCCGAAAGTCTGATATAATATTATTTTCGCAGAATTCATTTGTTCTTAGCAGAAATCTAATAAAATTTTAAATTACCATATCCATATCTGTCGGACGAGGTAACCCTCTGTGCACCCAAACCGCTTAACCGATTTTACTGAAACTTAGTAAAGATATTACTTTGAGTACGGAAAAGGACATAGGATAATATTTATCTCAGAAAAATGTACGGTTCCCGCGCGATAAACGAATTTTGGCGCAATAGAGTTACGGCCTACGGCCGCGCGCGTTATCTGGTTTAAGATATTTTCATAAAAGATTTTAAACGCAATTAAAGTTTCTTATCAATGTTCAACGTAAATAAACTAACCTTCATAGTGATCGGCAATTGAAAATCAAGCTTCCAAGAATAGAAATCCATTTTCAAACAATGACGATGATTTCCAGTTGGAGTGCACTCGACGACGTTTGCAGAGTATCGACTTATCGAGCACATCACTATCGAGTGTTTACGTCAAATGGAACGGTTTAAATCCAATCGCTTGAGCCGAGATACACAGTTTAGCTTTTAAAATGTTTCTTTCATGTTGACATGTTTCGCCGCACTCAATGTAATGGCGAAGAAACGACTTGAAAACAAAAGAAAACTATTTTCAAAATTTGAAAAACGGGCTACTAATATAGAAGTCAGTTTAATATTTTGCATCACTATAGGTACTGTACATGTATACAGGGTATAACAAATCTAAGTGATGATACTTTAGGGTGTGTACGACGTACGTGTTTCTTGTAGACAGCGCTGCTACTTTCACAGTTCACTGTGAAAGTAGCAGCGCTGAAAGACCATTTTTTTTCCACTTTTGTATGGGAAAACTCGTGACGCTGGGTCGCTTGCCCATACAAAAGTGAAAAAAAAATTTGGTCTTTCAGCACTGCTACTTTCAGAATGAACTCTCTGCAAAGAACACAATATACACACCCTAAAGTATTATCACTTAGTTTTGTTGCATCCTGTATAATCGTAAAAGGCTAGGTGAGTAAGTGAGTTGAATACATGTTTCCACGAAATGAAAGCCAAGGCGCACTTGGTGGTTGGTTGTCATTGGTGGTTAATTTCGTTTGTTTTTTGTTGTTAGCCGCACTCTTTTTATTGTAATTCGGTAAGAATTCCCCCATAGCACAGGCTGCGCCTAGTTTGGGGGACTACTACTTTTAAAAAACCATTGTAAATTAATTTATGACAATAAAGATTTGTATCTGTATACTTGGGTCGGTTGTAAATTTTCGCTGCCCTAGCTTATTCTTTTTATTAGGGTTCCGTACCCAAAGGTTAAAAACGGGACCCTATTACTGAAACTTCGATGGCTGTCCGTCCGTATGTCTGTCCATATGTCTGTCGGTCTCCAGACTGTATCTCAATAACCGCTATAGCTAGACTTCTAAAATTTTCACAGATTGTGTATTTCTGTTGCCGCTATAACAATAATTAATCCTTCGATCGGGGATTCTCGGAAATGCTATTGTATTCTATTGTTGTTGCGATCACCGGTGCTCGTACGGGGCTTAATAGGTTACTACTAAAAATAAAAAATATTTAAGGGAGGCTCCCAATTCCCATACAACAAATGTGAGCTTTTTGGCCTTTTTTGTTCGATATCAATAAGGGTAACATGGAGGCACTTGAAATTTTCACAAAATATTTTGCTTACTTTAATAATTTAGAATAAAATAAAAATAAAATAAAATATCTAAATTAAAATATCCCATACAAAAACATAATTTTCGGCCTATTTTTGCTCTAGATTTGTGCGCGAGTCCGACTCGCACTTGGCCGATTATTACAGTTACTGGGCCATATTTGAACGAAATTTATCATTCTATGTAACAGTATTAAAATTAATTTTTCTACTATAAGCTCAAGCTCTAATTATGCCTTCAACAATTTAATAGAAACATAATTCCGCTTTTCATAATATTTTTCTGTTTTCGTTTTAAAACTCGACGTGTCGCGTGTATATAAAAGAGCGTTATTTTAAAAACCACAATTTCCAAGTTAGCTCGGCACAGCTATACACAGAAATCTATTTTCCAAAGCCATTCCGAATAAATTGTGCGAAAAATATTCATGCGAGAGAATTATAATTTAGAATAACAAAGTGTCGCTCGGCTTGGGAGAATTCCGGGTTTGAAAATTTAAAATACTTTGGCAGCGGAAATCCCAATTTCATCCGGAAATGTCGCCTTAGCCGGATCTACTGATGATGGATTCGAAAAATTCAAGTAAATTGTTATGCTGAATGCTGATAGATTTATATGGAAGTGTTTACTTATACGCTTTAAAATCAAATAGATTCAAATTCAAATTTGAAATAGATTTGAAGTATTGAAGAAAGAACTTCAACTGTTGGTTGCTGTAAACTGTTATCTATGGAAATATTTTTTTTTTATTATTTATTTACTTACTTTACTTTTTTTAACGTTGTCCACTTCTTGGAATGGGTAAAAAAATCTTAAACTTAGGTCAAATGAATCGTAAATGGTTAGACTTAACAATAAGGCCGCGTCCCCATCAAAAGTGACTTTCCGATCTTTGCCGCGGCTAACCACGACCGACAAAATTCTGATAAATTCATTTTCTAATTTCTACTGACATTTGTAAATCGACCTATGCTGCCACCAGTTGAGGCGTAAAAGCTAGTGGCGTAGAGTAAAATCCCACCAAAAACATACCTGTTAAAATAGGGCCTAGTTCCAATAGGCTAATTTTTGGCCTAAAAAAGAGTTGAAATCTAATCCAATGCCAAGTTCAGATGCACTTTACCGATCATAATCATCTTCATTAACAGCCTGATCCATAATACTGCTAAATTTAAACTTGGCAGGTTAATTAAATTCTATAAATATTATCTAATTATATAATTAATCAAGTGTTACGTAGGTATAGCACAAAAACCTGCCAAGTTCAAATTTAGAAGTATTATGGATCAGGCTGTTGATGAAGATGATTATGATCGGTGAAGTGCATCTGAACTTGGCATTGAATTAGATTTCAACTCTTTTTAGGCCAAAAATTAGCCTATTGGAACTAGGCCCTATTTTAACAGGTTTGTTTTTGGTGGGATTTCAATACTTTTTTCAAGAAAATATCATACCTATATGTTTTCTTTTTGTGCCACGCCCGATATTAAACAATAGTTTCGATAGATGCCGCTAGTGGTATTTGTTAAACTACCAATATAAGCCAAATTTTTAAGCAAACAGTATTTATTTATTAAGCTATACAGTGTGCATTATATTAATTTATACATGACAATATTTTATACCCCCCCTCTCCTCCTCCCACCCTCCTCATCGTATTCTCATTGTATCACTAGTATATAAGAATTTTTATCTCAAGTTCGTAGATGAGCCGACTCACGCTTGACCGATTTTTTAAATTTCTTAATTTTTTGTTAATATACATAATTATAACACACGACCTGTGTGCCAAATTACATAACGCTAGGATATTTGGAAGAAGCCTCTAAAGTTCGTAGATGAGCCGACTCACGCTTGACTGATTTCTAAAATTTCTTAATACATATTTTGTTAATCTACATTTATAACACACGACCTGTGTGCCAAATTTCATAACACTAGAACAATTGAAAGTGGCCTCTAAAGTTCGTAGATGAGCCGACTCACGCTTGACCGATTTCTAAAATTTCTTAATTTTTTGTTAATCTACATATAACACACGACCTGTGTGCCAAATTTCATAACGCTCGGACATTTGGAAGTAGCCTCTAAAGTTCGTAGATGAGCCGACTCACGCTTGACCGATTTCTAAAATTTCCTATTTTTTTGTTAATCTACATAATATTATAATACACGACCTGTGTGCCAAATTTCATAACGCTAGGACATTATTGGAAGTATTAGTAGCCTTTAAAGTTCGTAGATGTGCCGACTCACGCTTGACCGATTTCTACAATTTCTTAATTTTTTGTCAATCTACATATAACACACGACCTGTGTGCCAAATTTCATAACTCTAGGACAATTGGAAGTGGCCTAGAGGTTTTGATTACCGGTCAGTGAGTGAGTGAGTGAGTGAGTGCCAAAATTAGCTATTTTTACAGGGACATATTTCAGGATCTACCAAAGCTATAGCTATCTATGAAATTTGGTATACTGCGAAATTACTAGTATATACTAGTACGTAGATATACGTATATAATTACGTAGATATAATTAGAAAGATAAAAATCTTTGCACTTGCAATAGGCACTGAGCTACAGGGGGGTCAAAAGCGCGTCGAAACGGTTCGTGTAAATAGTGCACGGCAAGCGCGCGGCCTGCTGGAACTAGGCCTGCGCACTTCCGTGCGCTTTGATACATCATGAAGCCGATAGAGGGTGCAGAGTGAAGCTACATCTCGGCGTATTTCCAAGGAGTCCAGCCTGTTTGAAACACTATGGCAGTCAGCAATGCGAGCGGCCCTTTATTGTATACGATCCAAAGGGAGTAGTTGGTATTTGGCGCCCCTGCCCAGAGATGAGAAGAGTATTCCATATGAGGCCGAACCTGTGCCTTGCAGAGTTATAGTCGTTAGTCCGGACTGAAATACTGTCTCGCTCTGTTAAGGACACCAAGCTTTTTCGAGGCTAACTTGGCCTCACCCTCTAGATGACATCGGAACTGGACTTCGCTCGATATGTTTACGCCAAGTATTTCAATGCTGGGGGAGAATGTTAAAGGGGTGTCCTGAAAACGAGGAGAATATGAACGAATATGACCATTGGTGACTTTTTGTGGTGAACGCGCAGACTTGTGTATTGGCGGGGTTGAATTGGAATAAGTAACGTCTACCCCATTCAGAGACTTTTCCTGTGTATTCTCTATAATTTAGACACAAGTTCGTTTCGACTATATCTAGAAAAATATCGGGGGAGCCGGTATATAGGGCAGCGCCTGTACTATAATCTGCATAGCAATAAATGCCGTTGGTCTGTAACATGTCATTGATCTGCTAAGAAACTTGTGACCCATTTGCATAAATTCTCGGGGAGCCCATATGATGGAAGCTTTAATAGCAGCGCTTTTTGCCAAACCCGACCAAAGGCCTTTGCAATGTCCAAACTAACAGCCAGTGCCTCTCCCTTCGACTCAATCACCTGAGCCAAACGAGTTAGATACGCCAAGAGATCACCAGCCAAGCGACTCTTTCGGAACCCGTACTGTTTGTCCCTGGCCGCCCAAGTATCGAAAGAGCTGGGTATTGATAATGGATTCCATAATCTTCGAGAAGACGGAGGTTATAGCGATTGGTCTGTAGCTGGAAGGATTTGAACGGTCACCCATTTACACCAAGGCTGTCTTCCAAGAAGCCGGGACAATGCCAGAAGAGTAGGAGAACCGAAAAAGACCCGTTAAGACCATAAAAAAATGAGTCGATATTGTTAACAGAAAATATACGAGCTTTTATCTTTACAAACATGTAAAATCAACAAAACATGTATACAAGAATAAGTGTGTAGATGTCCAGAGCAATGCTCAGGGGAAAAAAATATACGTGGACACATACATGCAACATTTCACTATACGTCTTTAAGCTTCATTTAAGAATAAGCGTGTTCAGTTCCATTCCGAATAAACGTGCATTGATACACACAAACACGTTTTCTCAAATCGACGCTAACAATCAACTAAAAGGCGTTAAGAACGGCGTATATGGTGCGCCGGCGAAGGTATCATACAGGGGCGGGAGGGAGATGAAATGGCGTTACATATCTCTGTACTCATTACTTAAGTATATTCATTGGTTGTAAGTATAGGCTTAAGAATAAAATTATGTGTTTGAAATATAATAACTTTCTCATACCTATAAAATTAGTATGAAATAAATTGTCGTATCTTTGTGAATGTTGTATATTAGGCGTCAAAAATGTTTTAACTCATTCAAATCAAACTAGAGAGTTAAAATACCTGTGTCGTATCTTTTTCTAATTTCTCACGCATTGCCGTATCTATCTTTTATCCAAAAATTGCAGTTTTTCGTCTAATTACGACAATTTTTTTTAAGGTCTGTGCTAAAAGGTGGTAAAAATCCATGGTCGTATCTTTACTAGAATTTATCGTAGAAAGACGAGATATAGACCATTCGACGCAGAATTTTTTTTTAACAACAATCAATTAAAAAGTGATTTGGCCAAAATTCAAGTTACGCCACTTCCGCTTTCACCCGTCGATATGGCTATTGGGGCTTAAGTTGTAATCCCTGTTGTATCCCTGAGATTCCTACGATCAAGGTTTATTATAGAATTTAGGTGCTGGTACTACGAACTGACAGTTAAAATGTTGTAGCCCTAAATAGTTTCAGCCCCGGGCCCCGTAAGCTCACGGTCCGGCCCTGACCTTACGGTACTGAAACACCGATTTGGTAAAACTATCGGTCGACTAAAAGTCTGTAGTCTGCGCGGGCTCGGCTACTTGAATCACTGGTGTACAGGAAATAAATCAGGGATTGAGGGGTATAGGACATAAATAACACCAACCCCAGACCCCCAGTTATATGTTGCGGTGATATTTGTTTACTTAATAGGAAAACCAACAGCTTGAATAAAATACAATAGAAATATAACGTGACACAAAGCCAATTAAAGGTTCTTGCGAGAAGGTGATAAAATATGATAATACTTTAGGGTGTGTAGGTGTCCCTTATATAGAGTTTACTATGGAAGTTGCAGCACTGAAAGAGCAACTTGTAAGGGCAAACCACCCCAAAAAATTCTCCTTCAGCGCTCCTAGTTTCACAGTGAGTGAACTCTATAAAAGGGACACATACACACCCTAAAGTATTATCACTTAGTTTGTTACTCATTGTATACCCGCTGCTCCTCGTCGTAATGTGCGCGTACCTTCAATATACAACTTCAGCCGCGGCCCACAAGCTCGAACGTCTCGGAGGATCACCTTTAATTAGTAACGACTTACGCGCAGAGCCCTGCCTACTAATTACGTTAAAATATTACCAATTGTAGTGTAGGATCCCACGACCGGTTCTACGAAATCAAAAATAATACTTATATTCTTTAGTGTACTCCAAAAATACAGTTATAAGTTACTAGTTTTAAATACGAACGACTTAATTTCAGGAAAAAAATATAACTTTTTATACATAAAACATACCCTATGTCACTCAAGAACACACCAGCTTTCTATCGGCGTTAATATTTCTTCAATCGGACCAGTAGTTTCAGAGATTACCTCATACAGACAAAAAAATTTGCCTATGACAAAAACCCCCATAAAAAATAGATTAAAAAAAAACTATACTTACCTCTTTACATTTCTACAGAAATGTATATTTACGAGTACTAAACCAATTATATTCTCAAAAATATACGCAATGTAGGATCGGTAGAGGATGGTGGACGAGATATAGGATCCTATTATTATAATATTGGTATTGGCATTCCTAGTATTAAGAAACCTAATAATAACATGACTAACAACGGCGAGTTACACCCGGTTTCTGAAAGGCTGATCAACAGTAAAATTAACTAATCGCCTGTTAAATCTCTTGTCAAGTACCAATTGAGTTGCTAGAAGCATGATTAGTTAGTTTGATCAGCGCGTCAGTTGACACGGCTGTTCAATTTGACTCGAGAATCATATGTCAACCGCCATTTTCGGTTTCCGAAACGCTTGTCAAGCCGTGATCATAGATTAAACGTTTGTCAAAAGCTGTGTCAACTAATCGGTAACTGTGGGTGAATTAACTTATGAATTCAATTGGTTTTTTATGTAAATCTACATTTTCTCTTTGAACCTACGTTACTATAAGGTTTGTAAACACATTTATTATGAAGTTTTAATAAAACTTCGTAATATATACGTCGATAATGCAAATAAACTGTTTTATTTGCAATACTTGTTTTATTTTCAAAAAATGTATATTATAATCAATTTCATTTCTATAATGAAGAAGAATTTAGGAATCGGTAACGTCTGAAAAATTGAAAATCAAAATTATGACAAATGAACGAAAATAAACAAATCGCATGTCAAATCAAAATGATCACAGATTAGTTAATTTTCGTCTGATCAATGATTCAGAAAACATCAGATTTGAAATTCCCAGAACATTTTTGATAGCAATGACAGTCTGCAATTCCTTTTGACATTTCATTGGCATTTTTGATAGTTAATAGTGAAGTAATGAACGAAAAATAAGAAATCGCTAGTCAAATTAAAAATGATCATAGATTAGTTAATTTTCGGCTGATCAATGTATCAGAAACTCAAATTGATTTGACATCCATGCTAAATTAACAGCAGTGTTAGTTGATCAGTGATTTGACAGACCTTTCAGAAACCGGGTTTTAGTTTGCCCCTTCAATATAGTAAGAAAGAAATAATAAATTACAATCCAACGTAATTTTGTATTCATTTAAAAACCAAGCACACTTCTAACCTGACATATTCTGCGAAAATTCAAATATCCTTTTGCACTAAGCTCTTGGACTATAATATTAGCAAATAAATGTTGTAGCCTAGGATCCCTTCATAGCTGTTTACCTTCACCGAGCTGTTTACTGGATGAAAAGTATTTTATATTCAATTTCGTATGTCAACAAATTAATTGCAGGTGGGTTGCCTAAAAAATTTCAGTCCAGAATAAAAAAAAAATAGAAAAAAAAAACTTTTTTTTTAACATTTCGCTGGTTTGGTTAATAGACAAATTCTATACCAATCGAAAGTATGGAGCCCGTAGAGTATGAAAACGTTAGGTTGTCTATTTTTTTCCTGTCACAACTCTTGGGTAGGCAGGTAAATCGATACTACTACTAATCGGTACCGGTCTGGTTAATGCTTAATGCATATTCTATGGGCTTCATACTTTCGATTGGTATGGAATTTGTCTATTAACCAAACCAGACAAATGTAAAAAAAAACTTTTTTTTTTGTTTTTTTTTTATTTTTTTATTCTGGACTGAAATTTTTTAGGCAACCCACTTGCAATTAATTTGTTGACATACGTAATTGAATATAAAATACTTTTCATCCAGTAAACAGCTCGGTGAAGGTCCTTCTATGAAGGGATCCTAGGCTATTGGCAGTGGGCGTGCGACCGCGAATTAAGGCCATTCCCCGAGCAAACGACCTTGACCATACATTTGACGCGTTGCCGAGATCGCACAAAAATCCTATTTTTTTACTCATCTTAGTTCAAAATTGATCTAAAAAAATTTTAAACGGGGAATATGTAGTTAATGAAATTGTCTATCTTTTGTCGTGTGTTTCAAATAAACGTAATTTGTAAATATTAAGGAGATGCTGAAAGTATGCTTCAATTTTAATAAATTGCGGTATTACTTTGGAAGAAAAATTAAAACTGGGAAAGGAATGTTGGTATACTGAAGATTTTTGCTGTATTTTTATTATAACTTTGTAACTTTCAAATTATGAGTTTATAAGGCTAAATCTCTTGTACTATTAGTTGAAGGATGAAACAAGTGCCTCGTAAAACACGGATTATACCAACTTTGGAGTTTTCTCGAATTTTCGCCGACATCGTTTAATGTCAAAAAGTTTGTACCAAATATTTTATTTAACGACCCATAAAACTTCTTTTCCTGTTCCTGAAGGTATATTGTTGTGGGCTTTTTCATAATTTTGCACAAAAACTGAGTCATTATGTAAGAAATCAGTTTTCATACGGAAAGTCAGTTTAATCCATGCCTGCAATTATTTATATTATGCACCTATACACAACACATTGTAGGAACTTAAAAAAATGTGACTTTGTGGTGGCCTTTTTCTTTGCCTAGTTCACGTTCAATATTATATTAATACATATACAGGATGTCCAAAACAGTGACGCGTTGGAGTCCATTTATTCGTTGACTTCACAATAAAATGTCTGAAAACTTTTTCGTTTAGCTGCGAAAGTAAACTCATTTTTCATGTCGATACCTAATCTCTTATGTTGTCGACCCTGTCAAGTTTGCGAAGGAAAACAAATGGCTGACAGAAAATATTGTTCTCCAACTATCCCACGCGTTTCCAATCACACTCCATTGTTTTTGGTAAACGCTTTTTTTCTACAAAAAGACCTAAATTTAGCGGGTTTTTGTTGCACTAAATCAGTGAATGGTCGATGATCCTCAGTGCTGAGAGCTTTTAACATAATAGCAGCAGATTGAACATAATAATTACCAAATAATATTTTTTCTTTGTTCAAAGGCATGCTTAAGACAAACTTTGGAGGCGTTTTTATTTTTACTCATTTTAAACCAACATTAGTATGTAATAATTTTAGCGCCGCAATTATTAATGTAAATGAAAAATAATTATGTGCCATGACAAACAAAACATGAAAACATGAACTGATGAAATGCGCCTAAAAACAACTGATCAAACTGCAATCAGGTTAACTAGAAAGCAGACAGCTGAATCAACTTCATTTCGAAATCAAAACAGCATTGTTCGCAACACAAACTATTTTGCAGCGAAACAAAACGATATTACCTTTCAATAGCATGTGACAAAATGAAATACAGCTGTCATGTGCCCGGAATACGGAGGTGGCGCGCGCCATGCATACCAAATCTGTTTGCCGTCTTTTGTACGTGGAACTAATAATATTAACACTCTATATATAGCTATTATCGGTACGGATGAGTTTGAAACTGAGTATCGCCTTTTTAGAGTGTTTTGTGAGAATCCGTCCTTTTATAAATCGTATGATTACTTTGTTGCATTTAAAGGATTTCAACATGATGACGTTTGGAATTAAAGCATTTAAAACAAGTTTTAAATGACGATGTTAAAGCCATTTTCAAATAACGAAAGTTAAGTTAGTTTAATAATTAAGTGATTGAGTCATCTTCATTAGCGTTACTATAATGGCTGTAAGCTTAATCTAAAATTGTTATGCCCGTTTTCACCAACTACACCTAAGCCAATATTCCAAGTTTTGTGCTTGATGAATTGACAACCCCGTAACTCTTAGGTGACGTTTATTTGAAATAAAACAACTATATGCGATTCGTCCATCAAACCATTAGGTGACGTTTATAATTTACGGGATGGATTGACGACCCCGTACACTTAGGTGACGTATGTGGTGACGACGACGGTTGCCTTGACAATGAATCTGTTATAGAATGGCCGTCTGATATTTTACTTGTAAAATAGCGAACTCCCATAATTAATACACGTATTTATCACAAACCTTCCTCTTTAATCACTCTATATATTAAAGAAAACCGCAATTAAAGGGAACAAAGGGACATGAGGACAGAAAAAGCGACTTTGTTTTATACTATGTAGAGATATACGTCACCTAAGAGTTACGGGGTTGTCAATTCATCAAGAACAAAACTTGGAATATTGGCTTAGGGGACCCCTAAATTTTAGGTGTAGTTGGTGAAAACGGGCATTAACCAATCAAAATATAACAATATCTTGAAGGATTGTTTTTGTTCGCAGCGGAGTGCGCCCCAACGCTAGCTCCATGGAAACCGCCGAGCGAAGTGACCAGCGAGGCCATCCCCCACAGACCAGCTGACGACAACCACGGCATTTACGACATCAACGACATAGTCCACTTCGAGGACAACGACATAGTCATGAGAGATTCCAAAGATCACAACAAACTGGACAACTCCGTGCAGCCCAAAAAGTATGACGACGAAGAAAAATTCAATATTATCAAGAAGATTTTAATACCTGATGACAGTAAGGCTGTGGGGGTAGTCAACGATGTTGATAACGAGTTGAAAGGCGACGATGGGAAGAAAGAGAGGGAAGATGGATGCGAGTGCCAACATGGGGGAGGCTGCGTTGCCCACGTGTGCCTGTGTCCGCTCGGGTACGCGGGAGATAAATGTGAAATAACACTAGATTTGAAGGTGAGATAATAATAGTTATAATAATCGTTGGTAGGGGAGTGATAATTTTATAAATGGACAATAATAATTCTCATTCGTTTTATGCATGCAGACTTTGAGGCCATGTCACATAGAGCTTGTTAAGTAAAGGGCCCTTATAGATAGAAAATAGAAAATTCTATTGAAATCTTTAATAGACTCTATAACTAGTAGAAAACGAGAATCATGTCAGGCGTTGAGGGCTACTTGTGCCTATTTGAAGTAAAGATAACCCCTTATGTTATGCCTTTTCTTTCACCAATACATGTGACGAGAGAGATAAAAAGATATTTAACCCAGGGTTAACGTTAACTCAGACTGGCGCAAGGGGGCCTTAGAAAGAACATTTACCTCAGTAAAACATTCTCTAGCACACGACTGAGGTAGGGTGTCAAAGAGATGTAAATATTATGAAAGCTTTCTGAAGTTCACGCCCGTAACTCGAGTAATTCTTTTTAATAGCCTGGGCCAGACGACTTTTGAACTTAAAACTCTTTATATACTTCAGGGCCCTTATATACCGGGATAAAAGTCTTGGAACTTTTAGAGGCAGACTTTTGTGGTGCTAAAATCTTATTATTTTATTTAAAATCATCATGTTAAATTCGTTTGAATTTGCGCTGCACGGCGCGCAACTCGTTGTCATTGCAAGTGTAGTTCTTGTGTAGCAAATAAAGTTGTATTATTTACTACAGATCAAACTACATTTGCAATGAGTGCGTTGCAAAGCGTCTCGTTGTAAACTGATCCTAAAAAGAACGGCCTGGGCTTTTTTAAGATTCAACATACTTAGAAAAAGCAAAAGTTTGTAACCTTACATGTGTTTGTAACTTCTTTACACAAAAATTACTAATACAAAGAGCAATTGCATCATAAACATATTATGTGTGGCTAGTCTCTGACCCGCAGGGTCTCATAATGCATACTACTGTCACGATATGGCGCCCAAAAAGGATGCTTGGTCAGACCGAAGCCCCACAGACGTCATTCCAATTTTCAGACGTTGTCTAATATATGTCTTGCCGTTCCCCGAAACTTCGATAGCGCGATGCAGGACTGTGAGGCTAATTATGGGTTCTATCATTCCAGATGCCACGCTTTAACGGTTCGTCGTATCTACGGCTGCCGGGACTCGGCAACACAGCACAATCATGGCTCGACATACAGGTGGGTAGTTACGTGTTATATCTTCTTTGCATTAGTAGTTATAGTGTTAGGTTAGGTTAGTCGTCTGAGTGTTAATTTAAATTAAAAAATAAATTAATCGATTAAATTGGTGAAAAAAGCTGACCAAAATAAACCTAAGAACCCTAACAATTGTGTATAAGTGTTTGTAAACAAATACCAGTGACGAGGACAAAACCGTGAGTTTCTTATCGAAAACGTACGTGATCTTAGTCTCTTAAGACCAGTTTTGCTGTAAAAACACCACAAACAACTTGAAAATAGCAATATTCAGAATCAAACCTTTGGCATCCACATACAATCACAACAACGAGCAGTTCTACAAAAGCTGATAAACTTTGTTTGTAGAAGTATCAACAAGTCCAACATACAGGGTGTAAAAAGACCACTTCCGATAACTTTGGGGTATTATTATACTACATTTTCTGATTACAAAAATGTATTTTATTTTTAATTTTTTTTTTCAAAAAAAATTTTTTTTTAATATATTTTTTATAATAAATAACCTTTAGACAAAACCATAAACCATTTACAAAAAATATTTAAAATATTTTTTTTACTTTTATTTTTTTTTATCCCGATACGTAATCTAAAAGACGCGAGTCATTGATATCAAATGTAGCGCGCTTAATAACATAAGGTCGTAAACGACCATACTGTACGGTCGCGGCAGTTTTTAACCTTATGCTCTTTCCAACCTATCAAGAACCATGACATTCAACTCTCTCAAGTAACTCAGAACTTTGACCTATGATCTCTTACCTACGCTAATTTAATCCTTCGATCGCGGATTCTTGGAAATGCTATTGTATTCTAGAGTTGTCTCGATCACCGGTACTCGTATGGGCCTTAATGGGTTAAAACTTTAATTCTAACTCATGTACAAAACTGTAAGTATCTTTCTGAGCATGAGTAACAACTTATTTATCGATTAGTTAAAAAGTTATTCGTAAGGAACAAAACCGATTTTGTGTGATATGCGAATGCGGATCTCAGGAGTCAGGCTTTCTATCGAAATTACAGACGATGCATGAAAACTTCCGTACGTAAAACTATGGTAATAAACTTACGTGTAAAATGTTAAGTTCTTAAAGTGTTCTTATTTCTCTAGACTCTATGCATTTTGTAAGTATTCTTTAGCACTAAGCAATAATACCACCAACAACAACACGTTTCTTACACGAAATCTAACACAACACAAAGTTTAAACAAAAAAATAATAACACATTTTCCGTGTTATGCAGAACGATGATTGTGGATGGACAGTACCTAGATCTGCAATTATCGCTTTTTATCTACTACAGACGATACAGTATGAAAAAACTAGCAATTAATTAATTACTTACGTGAAAAATGTTGAATTCTGATTTTTGAATGTGCTCTCTATACATTTTGAAAATAGTCCATATCACCAATCAATAACACCACCAATAACAACACATCTCTTTTTACACGATACCTTACACGACACGTCTTATTTTTTCAACGCAAACAAATAAGAAATAATAGTTAATTAATTTACATTTTACACATTTAGTTATCACAATAATACGTTTTAAAAAGATCGTAATACGCTTATTAATTAAACATAACTCAACGGACAACCTTCAACCTCAAGATGCAAATTGGAACTAAAGTCTAATTATGCGAAAATCGTCTTTAAAAACATGTATCGACTTTCGGTAAATTCAAAGATACCGACGGGACGACCAGACCGCTTGGCGGCAACGTCAAAGCGCCGCCGCACTCGCCGCCGGCCGCTGTAGATGTACGACGCACGTGTCGCTAATCCATTTCAAGGACAATCTAAGTGTTGTACCCTATAAATTCAAAACGATGTAGTCGATTTTTAAATTACCATTAAATAATAAAAATTATAACTATTATTTAGTAGGTCTACTATTCTCATTTTTAAAATTAACTCTATTAATTCATGAAGCCCCAAGCGGCCACATCCGGCCGCGATAACAATGAAAAAGCTATTGTGTCTCGTTTAGCCACGACTTATGGGTTAAGAGGTTATAAATTCAGAAAGTTTTTATCGGGATACATAGTCAAGTTGCATTCGATAATTTCGATACCGACATTACCGTGATAAAGTGATTGATAAGCCATGGCACGCGTTATGCGCGTCTACGTACGCAATGAAAATACTTTAATAATACCTAATTAATTAAATAACTTTTAATTATTGTCGCTATTCTTAACATTGAGTAGGTATTTGCTTATTTTTAGTTTGACTACAAATCAAAACGTACTCGTATGTAAAACAATACGATTTATCGATAGAAATTAGCGATAACTCAAAATATGCACTGGGATACATCCCTATTATTTTACAAAGTTTTTTATTCAATTTTGTTCAGTCGGCTGTAAACACGCGCCGCGCTGTGTACTGTGACGTTTTTGTTTAAGTTTTGTAATTTTATGGATGTTTGTAATTAATATTTTTTCTATGTTTGTAATTAATAACGGGCCGTGACATGATACGTGTCCGATGAATGTGCGATGAAATGTGAATGAACTTTTAATACTCGTAAACCTTTATGGAACGGGGGTGAACATCGCGTCGTCGTCGATAGACGATAGTGCGGTTTAAACAGTGCAGTAAAAAGTGTTTAAAGAATTGGAATGTCTCCTGTTTACTTTTGTTTCGTGTTGAAAAACTCTGCAATCTACATTGAGTTAGATGGAGCACAGCTCGAACTGCATTTCATAAAAGCAGACAGCTGATCACAGGTCAGTGAACATGTTATCAAGTATTTTTTCCATAGATAGGTGTAAGTAACTGTGTGATGTGAATTATGATTTCTTTTCCTTTTTGGCCGGAAGTAAAAACTGAGTATTTTTGAGTAATAAACTAATAACCTAAGAAACGGTAATTAATAAATTCTAACATTATGTTATCTAATAATTATTACAATATTGGTGGTTTATTCACTACCTACGGGCTAGGGCACCACGATCAGCTGTTTTGTCTAGCGCAGGGCCGCGCGCGCGGGACTCGGCGCGGGCCGGGCGGCGCGTGGGGGCTGACTCGGCCCGGGGCTCCACTGGCGTGCGATAATATCGCGCATTTACATCAGCGTTATACATTGCGTGTTGAAAATTTTGACTATTTTAAAAACTGGCGATTTAAAGAAAATTACTTGCACCAATGGATATATCTAATGCCCTATAATAACCCCACGAAGTTATCGGAAGCGGTCTTTTGACACCCTGTATTGCCACATCCATTGTCGAAATTTCAAAAATTTGAACAACCAGATTAACGGATTAACCGCTTCATAACTGTACAAATATTCACAAATCCAAAAATATAATTTTTACGAACCATGAAATACTGTTATACTAATGACAAGTGACAGTTGACACCTGACATGAAATGAATTGACAAGCGGTAGTCATAGACAACTACATCGTTTTGGATACGAGGACTTGATTTTTTATTACAAATCCCGATAAGAGAGAAGGAGAAGAAAAAAAAAATATAAACAACACGCTCCAGCAATACAAATCTAGGTGGCGCTTTATCACCAAATGTACATATTTTAATTTAATTTAAACTAGGATAAACTAAAATAACAAATTATTGCATGACGAAGATGGAAAACGTTACTGTCAGATCTAAAATCCGAAAAGTATTATCAGACCTCAACCTAACAATCATGTCTCATGATAATTCTTCAATATCCTCTTCTACTGCTATCGATCTCTCAATGCGAAGTCTCCCCCATCAATCGGACCAACAAGAGTCTTCTATTGTTCTGGAACTAAAACAACACATACTAGATCTGCAAACTGAATTAGAAATAGCACATGAAGAAATTTCCAACCTGAACTGTGAAAACCGAGAGCTTAACCTTACTATACAGGAGAAAGATAAACTTATTAATTTGTTAAAAAAAGTAAACTTTGACAGCAGCCCAAACACTCACACACTCCTAGAATAAATAAGAAGTCTAAGATATTCAACAAACACTCCTAGAATAAATAAGAAGTCTAAGATAAGAGATATGCAAAATGACAACTCATCCACAATCCTGTTTTCCTCAACTACAAAAAAAGACGCTACTGTGAATACTACGCACCATGATAAAGAAAATTCACAGGCTAACATCAATGAAAATAGCATAAAAATCCAAAACACTGCTACTGTACCCACCATAAATCCATTCAACAGCTCACCAACTCCAATTAGGTACAAATATCCTGAGTCCAAAAAAGTCAACAAATCAAAAATTTCCTGAAGACTGCAGTCTACTTAATCAAAACATAGATGGCGCTGAAACAACCTCACATAAATTTATTAGAATATTTGGTGATCAACAAATTCGTGGGTTGTCTTCTATTATATATAAAACCAGAAAATATGAATGGAATAACAACTATTGTGTGACATCAATTATTAAACCGGGTGCCTCATCTTCTCATATACTACGAAGCCTAACGAACTCACAAGAAAATATTGACCAAAAGGATATAATTATATTGGGTTTAGGAATGAATGACAGCAACCCCTTTACACTTTTTACTAATTTATGTAATACATTGTTTCAATTCCAACATAATAAAATATTTGTAATTAGCATAAGAAACAATTTGAACCTTAATGTAAGTTTCTTAAATTATCATATAAAACTTTTGTGTAGCAAGTATACTAACTGTAAGTTAATTGAGATACCGAATAGCTATAATATGTCTAAAACTAATAATAAAATGTACCTACAAGCCTGTTTAAAACTAAATATTGAAATTGACAGCCTAGACTATTACAATGTATTTATCAAAAACATAAAACATAAAAGTAATAACTCTCACACTAAAAATACCCAGATGTTAGTCACTGATACTAAAAAAAGTGACCTTAAATGTCTCAAACAAAAAGCTATCTTGTCGTTTTTTCCAAAATTAACAAAAATTAAAGACAACAATGAGCATACTTCGAACAACAGCTATAATCCTCACAATATAAGTCCCAAAAAAGGTACTTTACCATATTACTTTATAAAAAAATCTAGCCATAACAACAAGCTTTTTCGCAAGCAATAATCATCAACGTATAAGGATTTTACATCAAAACATTGCTGGTATCTTAAATAAAACACATATTCTGGAAGCTTCCTTACACGACTTACGTAACGAAATAGGCGAAATCCAGGTAATCTGCTTAACTGAAACCTTTATAAAATCCGGATGTGAATCAAATCTGAACCTGCAGAACTACAAACTTGTTTCGCATTACTCACGCACTCATCATAAACGAGGTGGCTCCTGTATCTTAGTACATAAAGATCTTGAACATTATGAGCTAAATTTAAAAATCCCACCTCTACAGAATGAATTTGAATACTGTGACACCTGCATACCTAGTCTAAATATAAATATAGTCTGTATATATCGTACCCCAAACTCGAATGTGAACATCTTTAATAATAAATTAAATAACCTTTTAAAAAATATTTCTATGCTTAAATCAAAATATAATATACTTACTGGCGATTGGAATATAGATATGCTAAAAAATACTCCACAGTCTAAAGACTTACGTGCACTATTGGCCAATTACAATGTAAAAAATCATGTTTCGTATCCAACCCGTAAAGAGTCATTATCGACCTTATTTGCAGTAACCACTCACAAGAAAATAAAATATCATATATCAATAATATATCATATAACACCCATTATCTCGCGCTTTCAGACCAGGAAACGGCCCAAACCTTATCTTTCGAACTACCCACAAAATCTCTCTTTCAATGTAAAACACCCTACTTTTTTGAAAAGATTCGAGATCTAAGCAAAGACAATATAAAAAAATTCTGCGACTGCATAAATTTCTTATCATTTACAGAGACCCTACAAATACAAAATACTGATGAGGCTTTTAATATATTCTACAATGATTTAATTTTGTTCTACGACCTTTGCTTTCCCATTATTACAGTAAAAAAACTCAAGAAACCAATTAAAAATAAATGGCTTACAAAAGGTTTAAAAAGATGTTGCCTAAACAAAAGGATCCATATCATATCCATAAATATGAATGTACCATATTTTATGTTTGTACATCTTGAACGAAATAAAGTATATTCTATTCTATTCTATCCTGTACCTAAAATACCGCTTCTCTAAGTCTAATAAAACAATAAACAAACAGAAATATAAGACATACACAAGAATATTAAAAAGATACATAAATGATTCTCAGAGACTTAACAATATAAACTACATTAAGAATTCACAAAACACATGTAGAGCATCTTGGAATGTCATCAAAGATAATAGTAACACTGTAGCTGATGATAACATAACAAAAATACAAGTAGGAGATAAAGAGATATCTAACACCAAAGAAATAGCAGAAAATTTCAATTCTCATTTTATAAATAATATTACAAATAAAAATAACAGAAATAACAAAAATAACAAAGGATTTAAAAGTAATATTAATAATACATCTATTTATTTAACACCGGTAACTACCACCGAAATACAAAAAACTATATTAAGCCTTAAAAACACCAACTCAGTAGGATATGATGGAATCCAAACTAGCATATTAAAAAAATGTTATAAAAAGTCTCGCTATTCCCTTGAGTCATATCATAAACCTCTCAATAAGTGAAGGCGTTTTTCCGACGAGACTAAAATTTTCAATTGTTAAGCCAGTCTATAAAAAAGGAAAAAAAACAGACATGAACAATTTTCGACCAATAACTCTGATCCCTGTGTTGTCAAAAATATTTGAGCAGATAATGTTTCAAAAGGTCTACAGCTTTCTCAAGTCAAATAAAATTCTTAAGCCAGAACAATTTGGTTTTCAAAAAAACAGCTCCACGACATTAGCATGTTTTAATTTAATAAAATATATCACTGAGAGCCTTAATGCTAAGCACTCCGTAACTGCTATCTTTTTAGATCTCTCAAAGGCATTCGATTTTGTCTCGCATGATGTATTATTAGACATATTACACAAGCAAGGAATTCGAGGCGTAGCTAACGACTGGTTCAGAAGCTATCTAAACAAAAGGTATCAATGTGTTCAATTGAGTGCAATCAAGGGTAAACATAGAGCTACTTACAAGTCATCATATGTTCTTAATTCTTATGGCGTACCTGAAGGCTCAATACTAGGACCCCTATTATTCCTATGTTACATAAATGATTTACCTGATATAATAATGTATAAATCTATTCTTTTCGCAGACGATACTACAATATTGATACAAAATAAAAATAAAGACACACATGAAGCTGAAATAATTATAACACTAAAAAGAATAATAAATTGGCTAAATTCAAGAAACCTAACACTAAACCTTGCAAAAACAAAAATAATTCAATTTCAATCTCACAACACCAAAAACAACAATCTAAACATTTCACTTGATAATAAAAATATAGAGGAAGTAAGTTCCACTCCATTCTTAGGTATAACTGTTGATCGCCACTTGACTTGGAGAGATCACACTGACAAAGTATGTCTTAAATTAGAGAAATTTGTATACGTCCTAAGAAATGTAAGACATACTGTGTCCGAAAAGGCTGCAATTTTAGCATACCATGGTTACGTCGCGTCAGTCTTACGCTATGGTCTAATAATATGGGGTAATTCTACCGACTTCGATCGCGCTTTTCGAACACAAAAAAAATGTATTCGTTCTGCCTGCGGAGCTCATTTCTTAGATAGTTGTAAGCCATTATTTAAAAGACATTCTATTCTACCCCTACCCTGTCTCTACATACTAGAAATCTGTACATTTGTGCATAAATATTGTGACGATTTATATACAAAGAAAACCGAAACAGCAACCAAAAGCTGCAGACACCATAACAAAATCTGCATTCCTGACCAAAGGTTAAATATCTGCAGCAAAAATGCTTATTGTTTTGCTGTTAAAATATATAATAAACTCCCAAAAATATTAAAGGACCTACCTTTGAGAAAATTAAAAACTGAACTTTTTAAATTGCTACTCTCTAAAATGTATTATGACGTTAATGACTATTTAAATGACAAGAAATTAGCATTATAATCTAAACGACATTGACATAAATTAATATAACTACTTAATACAGTTTACTTCTTACAATAATTATTATTAATGTTAAACTATGAATTATTAGGTACACCTCTTTAAGGAATAAAATGAAATAAACAAATTAATGGACTCATCGACATCTACTATTATTAAATATTATTATTAGTATTATTATTGACATTAAAATGACAGTGAATTTAACATTATAATATATTATAGGTATAATTATTATCGTTTGACATTATATATCTATCAGAAGTCAGAACTTAAAAATAATAATAATAATAATAATAATCATATTATTGAAATAAATTATTTAATGAATTCACATTATTACTTGACTGAAAATTGTATTGTTTATTTTATGAATAAGGACAAATTGACGATGTTACTAATGATATTATTAAGACGTATGATATTAAATTAGGAAAATAATAATTGAAGATAAGAAAATGAATTGTAGTGAATAATTATAACTCTTAATTATTTAGTTGTAAGTAACTTGTAAAATTTTCACGCCATCCAAAGGCAAAATAAGAGAACTGTTTACCTGACTAACATCATAATATTGTACCTTATTTTAGCAAATAAATGATTTCTATTTCTATTTCTAGGATTTATTTTATTTCAAGGTAGTGACAATGCGACGTAGGAGTATATCAAGTACATAATATTAATTACTTTAATCCTTAACTCATTTAAAATAATTAATGGCCACGACTGTAATATACAACATGACTACTCTGTATTCGATTCTCATTATAATTAATGTAATAAAATTAGGTACTGAACCGAATTTCCCTGTAAATAAATGAATCATGGACACTAAGTAAATTACGCGGCTAGGCAAGTACGCATACTATGCGGCCCGCGCGGCGGCGTGCGCCATCAAAGAAACACCGCGCCGCTACCCTTCCATAATTCTTTTAAGTAGAAATGTCCCCAAAAATATTATATTCAAGAGTACACTCATTCTCTAAAGCGATACAAAAATGTACAGTCTGTATTTAAAGTATTTTAGACAATTAGAGACTATTCTCATAAAAAAGACTGTTAAACGTTTTCAATACTCGACGAACTTTATATAAGTTGATTGTGCTACAGTTTTTATGTAAGTTGTCCTCAAAGAATACTCAAATCGTCCAACTTTCCCGTCCTCTATTTGCGCAGTGTGTAACTTTTAATTGATTTCCCTGCCTAGAATTTCAATTTGGTGTTCTAAAAACTACGCTTTTTTACATGGCAACTTCCATTTCTCGAGTAAAATTGGTTATTTTACTATTGAATTTTTCTCCTGGCCTGGAACCAGTGGCGTAACTATAACATCCGGGGCCCGTGGAAAATTTATGGGGCTCTATCAGTATAAATCGTCACGTTAATAATAAAACAACGTGTGAAAAATTTCTGACCTCATAGCCTCTTAGGCCGGGACCCTTTTGGGTCGGGGGCACGTGGCATTTTGCCACCCTTACCATCCTATAGTTACGCTACTGCCTGGAACATTATAGCTCTCCAAAAAATGTGCGACTTTGGATCTCTTCTTTGTTGTTTTCTTCATTACTGAACGAAAAGATTTGGATAATGTTTTATAAGTGACTAGATGACGCCCGCAACTCCATTGCGCTAAAACTTGATTATTGCTCGAGAACCGTACATTTCTCCGGCATAAAAACTATCCTACCTCCTTTCCCGGGACTCCAAGTATCTGCATACCGGATTTAATTAAAATTGGTTCAGAATAGGCTTGAGCTAAGCTGCAAAGCACAAACAATATGCTATAAAAACTTCTCTCAGACCTTCGGAATCGGGGGATTTCAGATAACATTGCAGAACAATGCAGAACCACATTCCAGCACGTAGAACTTGTCTGTATTGCACGAATTTCATTTGTAAAACACTACTGAATTCTGCTACTATACACATGCCATAATATGTGCCAATAATGTACAACTCGGTCACATTAACTTGACGCACACCTTGAATGCAATAACATACGAGCTCCGTAATGACGTCATCAAACCGTGCGTCTTGTTAATTTGACCGTGTTATAAATGGTAGGTCAGAATACCCTATGACCTTCGCGTTTCACGTTGACGCTCTAAAATCGATTCGTCTGTCGTGGTGAAACACGATTATCGTTAACGAACTACTTTACTAACGATTTCTCATTACTGAATATTATTGAAGTGAAAACTTCTGTAGCGGCGTTGAGCACTTTTGTGGGATGGGTAAAAACTGTGAAACTCGCGTCAGATTCTCGTGCTGATCGAAAAACCTTGGAAAAACCGTAAGACGGTTGGAGAGTAGTGTTTTGTGTCGAACTCGAACTCGAACTCGAATATCCACCTAGAAGTGCGTCCGTTAATAGCCACGGCTTGGGACCTATTACAAATATACGATGAGAACCATCGAAGAAGGTTTCCATGTATACCCGCATGAGTTAACTTTTTGAGCAGGATGCAGTGATCAATACGATCAAAGGCTTTGCTGAAGTCGGTGAATATCAAATCCACCTGTACACCTGAGTCCATGCCGGAACTGACGTGGTCGTAAGTCAGAAGAAGATTAGAGGTTGTTGAGCGCCCCTTTAAAAACCCATGCTGTTCTTGTATAAACCAGCCCTTAAGAGCGGAAAAAACTTGTCTATGTACAATACCTTCAAAAAGTTTAGCGAAAATACATAGTTTTGATATGGGCCTATAGTTTTGGATATTTCCCTTGTCTCCTCCTTTATGAACAGGTGTTATAAACGCTGTCTTCCAAATACCTGGCACATATCCTTCCTTAAATGATCTCGTAAAGAGTATGGCAAGGGGAATAACCAAACTAGAGGCGCACTCAACAATTAGTAGAGGTGGAATATCATCTGGCCCAGCACCCTTATGTAAGTTAACCGACTTTAGAAGCTTAAATAAATCGTCATGATCTATCCTTATGTCCCCTATAGAGTTATGATGCAAAGTGTGCTCTTCAGTATGTGAGCCACTAGGCGTGGCATGGGAATCCAGAAAGTTTGCTTGAAAGTAAGTTGCAAACAAATTGCAGATTTTCTCGCCATCATTTGCTACCTGCCCTTCATAGCGCATCGTAGAAGGAAACATGGACGGAGTTTTGCGGTTACCTTTTATGAAATTCCAGAAGAGTTTAGGGTTTTTAACTAACGAGTTCTCCATGTTACGTATATAAGAATCGTAGCACGCGCGTTCCAGCGATTTAGCTCTGCTTCTAAGTAGAGAGAATGCAATGTAGTCACCGTGATTCCCATACAGTTTAAATTTACGGTGGTATTTGTGTTTCTCTCTTAAGACTTTCTTAAATGCCGAATCATACCACGGTGGATAACTGTTCGGAGAGATAATTTTATGTGGTATATGGGTGTTCTGAAGGTCATAAATCTATACTTATAAAATTACATGTCCTGACTGACTGACTGACTGACTGATTCATCATCGCTGAGCAAAAACTGTTAGAGTTACAGCCACGAAATTTGGTGAGTAGGGTTGTTTTATTAAGTAGACACCCACTAAGGAAGGAATTTCGAAAATTTTACCCCGAAGGGGGTGAAATAGGGGTTGAAAGTTTGAATGAAAGTCCGTCATTTCTTGAGTTAGAAACATGAAACTTTATTTTTGGGTTACTGATTAAAAATGAATGGATACGTATTTAAGCGTTTTTGGAAATTCTACCCCCAAGGGGGTGAAATTGGGCTTCAAAGTTTGAATGAAAGTCCGTCATTTCTTGAGTTAGAAACAAGAAACTTTATTTTTGGGTTACTGATTAAAAATGAATGGATACGTATTTGAGCGTTTTTGGAAATTCTACCCCCAAGGGGGTGAAATTGGGGTTGAAAGTTTGAATGAAATTCCGTTATTTCTTAAGTTAGAAACTTGAAATTTTATGTTTGGGCTACTGATTAAAAATGATTGGATACGTGCTTAAGCGTTTTTGGAAATTCTACCCCCAAGGGGGTGAAATAGGGGTTGAAAGTTTAAATGAAAGTCCGTCATTTCTTAAGTTAGGAACATGAAAGTTTATTTTTGAACTGCTGATTAAAAATGAATGGATACGTATTTAAGCGTTTTTGGAAATTCTACCCCCAAGGGGGTGAAATCGGGGTTGAAAGTTTGAATGAAAGTCCGTCATTTCTTGAGTTAGAAACATGAAACTTTATTTTTGGGTTACTGATTAAAAATGAATGGACACGTATTTAAGCGTTTTTGGAAATTCTACCCCCAAAGGGGTAAAATTGGGGTTGAAAGTTTGAATGAAATTCCGTTATTTCTTAAGTTAGAAACTGAAATTTTAGGTTTGGGCTACTGATTAAAAATGATTGAATACGTGCTTAAGCGTTTTTGGAAATTCTACCTCCAAGGGGGTGAAATAGGGGTTGAAAGTTTAAATGAAAGTCCGTCATTTCTCAAGTTAGGAACATGAAAGTTTATTTTTGGACTGCTGATTTTTTAATCATTTCATTTCATCAATTCATTTTTATGAATGAATAGGTATTTAAGCGTTTTTGGAAATTCTACCCCCAAGGGGGTGAAATTGGGGTTGAAAGCTTGAATGAAAGTCCGTCATTTCTTGAGTTAGAAACATGAAACTTTATTTTTGTGCTACTGATTAAAATGAATGGATACGTATTTAAGCGTTTCTGGTAATTCTACCCCCAAGGGGGTGAAATTGGGGTAGAAAGATTCAATGAAAGTCCATCATTTCTTGAGTTAGAAACATGAAAGTTTTTTGACGTTTGCGTTTGACGTTTGCTTAAATAGGGTCCCGTTTTTACCCTTTGTATAAGGAACCAAAAAAGGGGAAAACTATCCATCTTTGTTATTATACTATGTTAACGCGTACGAAGTCGCGGGCAACAGCTAGTAATATCATAAAAAAGTTTTACAGCATCATCCAAACTATTGCCACTGAGGCATTCATGCTAATCCACTTTATTTAGAGAAGAGCGAATTAGGTCAAAGTTACCACGATTGTAAAAATATTTTACACGGGTTTTTGATTCCAGATTATTTTCCACACCCTTTGTAAGCTCAATACATAAAGACCGGTGGTGCGGTAAGTCATCCGGGACCAATGGGTCCTCACAAGCAGTAACAGTCAATTCGCAATTAGAGAAAACTAAATCCAAGAGTCGGTTGTTGTTATTACGAATTTGGCTGCGTTGTATGAGATCACACTGGGCCAGGGTATCAAGGAAGTTAATGTGGCTCGTATTAAGTGACCTACCTGGTATAATATGGTGCCCCCCCTGATCGTCCCAGTCAATAAACGGGAGGTTAAAATCTCCTGAAATTATAAAGGTATCATTTGGAAAAGTATTAATTGTATTGAAGAGGTTATTAGAAAAAGTTTCAAGCTGGACATTCGAGCTATTTCCTTCATTTTGCTTGCATAGATAGAGAACGCCCAAGTGAATTGTATTAAAAGATCTATCTCGAATGGTTATGGACACCCAAATGTCTTCAGCAGTGGTATGCCATTCAGGACGGCCAGTAGTTTCAATCTCCCGGCGTACCGCTAATAGGACACCACTCCCCAATGATTGTTTGGTTAGAGAGTAATCTCTATCCCGTCGCCAAACAACATACCCATTATCAAATAATTCCTCGTCCATTATACCCTCTAACAGCCAGGTCTCCGTAAGAGAAATAATATCGTACGAGTTGAGGCATACATTTTTTTTAAATAAATCTGTTTTAGAACGTAAGCCTCTAGCATTCTGGTAAAACATGCTTAGTTTAGAGGTCATGATGTAAATAACAAAAATAAATTAGTGATAAAATATAACAAAATAAATAAGGAGAGTCAATTATTATAAAACTTAATATGTGTACCCTTGTAAAAAGTATTATGTTTAGTTCAAAACCAGGAATATCATAACTTATTATTATAAATATTAAAAAGTAAAAAGTTGGGATATTAATTAATATATAAAACAAGATACATTAATTAGAGGCAGGAAACTCAACATCTTATCGATAGTGTTACAATAATAATTACAACCACTTAAACTTTGAATATACCATAGGACAAACGCGTAATAATAAATTGCTATTATAACATAGACAGGCGTAATTATATAATTATGATCTTCTTGCTAACTTTTAACGTACCATAGGACAAACGCGTAATAATAAGTTGCTATTCTGAAATAGACAGGCGTAATTATATAAATAATAATCTTGCAAATCAAAAACCTGTGCTTTGATACTTCATGCAACATACAAAAAAAGGAATTAAAAAGTGAAAATAAAGCTATATTAGTTATCGAAGCTTCTGCATGAGTGTGAAAGAAGTATAATAAATATTTAACTCCTGGTTTAATAAAAGCAAAGTATACGTTGGTGACATCAGGGTATACTAATAAATTATACCAGTTATGGCGTTGCAACTTTTGATTTCCTGTTACATCATTATAAAATATAATTACTTTTATGTGTTCAAAAAAGTAGAATTCATTATAAAATATTATGACTGATATACCCGCAACGTAAATAATATTTATAATGATAAAATAATCGGACAAATACAAATCCTTGTACCATTTGCTGAGTGTAAAATTGAACAAAATATCTAAGCATATAAGATACATAGCATAAACAATAAGTAGTACAATTAATACATTACTAGTAGCAAATTTAATATAATTATTGTTTACAAGTGAATTCGACAAAGAGTAAAGCGGGTGGACGTAAAAATTCTTACAAAGTCGTCCATAAGCGTCAACGAGTGCAAGCGAGACAGATATGTTAGCGATCTATAGATCATGACCGGTTCTGACAATCCGACGACGTACGATCGATTACGAAGCGAGACGCCGAATGTAAATCCAGGTGTGCTCAACCATTTCTTATGATTCGATATAACATGCAAGCGTGAAGCATATAAAAATATTACGAGTATGAATGTGACAGTACCCAAATGTACAAAAGTACAAAACTTATATAAAATGGCAATGCAATATTTGACTGCGGTAAAATGAGATGAAAAAGAGCAATAAAAGCAATATTTAAAGAAAAAAATACTTACATTTAAACTAACTACAATAGCTACATAGTAATATAAGCAAAGCAAGTGGCATACTATGCTAACTTGTTTAAATCAGCTTCATTTGAGATAATAAAGACGGGTGATCTGTCATTTTTACGAACATGTATTTTACAGAATTTAACCCATACATACTGAAATCCTTTGAGCTTAGAAATCTCTTTGACCCGTGTTAGTAGTTTCTTCATATCAGGAACGAGGTGGTCATTGACATATATAAGTCGATCATTTTCTCCTATCCCTATGTCATTTAGGCTTATTCTCTTACGGGCTCGTGTAGCGGCGATGAACTCTCCTTGATGTACCGGTTGATGAAGCTTACAATGATGGACTTGTCTTTTGTGCCGTGCGATGGAACACGAGCTATGTAGTTTACTTGGGTCTTGGGTAGGGGATAGTTAACAACTTTTGCAATCGAATCGATGTAAGTGAATAAGTTTTCATTGGGTTTGACCGGAATTCCCTTAATCTCAACATTATTCATGCGAGACCACTGCTCACGGTTGATACTGTCTCTCTTGAGCAGTGCAATGTCTTTGGTATAAGAAGACTCAATTTTTTGCGACTCAGAAATCTGTTTTTCGATATTCAGTACTTTATTTTCTAAGTCCTCCACTCTAGAACTATTAAATTCGCACGATACCTTCAGCTCCGAGATTTCCTTTTTAATGGTCTTAACGTCTTCAAAGGGTTCAGGAAGTTTCCTTAACTGAGACTTCATCTCCCGCAGCTCCGTCATGATCATCTCGAGGGTGACTGAAGCAGATTCGGATACTGTCGGTGATCGCGAGCCTGTAGCGATTTTGCATTGGGGACATCTCCACACAGCCCGTCTGTCCGCTCCCAGCTTGCGATATCCAGTCTCAGAGATCGATTCACAGGAGAAATCCAAGTTCCGCAAACAGCCGTTACAGAACACACCAAACTCGAGTTCGAGTTCGACCTCGAACTTGAACTCGAACTCGACCTCGACCTCAACCTCGAACTCGAACTCGAACTCAAATTGATTGTAAGGGTTTCGATTAATTAAAAAAATCGATTTTTTAAAAGTCGATTTTCATAAAAAATGGGTTAAAAATTTAATCGATTGTAAGGGTTTCGATTAATTAAAAAAAAACGATTTTTTAATAATCGATTTTCATAAAAAATTGGTTAAAAAAATGCACAACGTTAATAATCAAGTTTTCACTTGTGCCGGCACTCCCGGAGTGCAACCCGTCTTTTTTTTATTTATTTTAGTATTTCGTTATTAATGTCGCTAATATTAGGGCACTACTCTAGGGGATAGTCCATTACAATAGCCTTGTGTTAGTGGAGTTCTGGAACTTTCAACTTTTCCTTTATAGAGCTCTCCCAAAAAGGGTGGTCCGATGACATTTAGGACCTGTTTTACCACTTACTGATAAGTGCCAGACAGACAATCCACATGTTATGTGGTGAAAC
Source organism: Polyommatus iphigenia (assembly GCA_963422495.1). Taxonomy (NCBI): domain Eukaryota; kingdom Metazoa; phylum Arthropoda; class Insecta; order Lepidoptera; family Lycaenidae; genus Polyommatus; species Polyommatus iphigenia. The sequence continues at coordinate 7,746,716 of OY730183.1, forward strand.
AGCCCCTTGATCACACTTAAATTACAGCGCATTGTTAAGTAGTAGGTAAGTAATTTGTTATTTATTCCCTTTCAAATGATGCGATAGTTACCAAGTGTAATCTTATTTTTAATCAGCTTCATATACTACTTTTAAATAAAACCACTAAAAATCTTCGGAATATGGCACAGTGTACTTTGGTGTAATGGGCTGTAGCCCAAACCAATATTTGTTTGTCTCGTTTTCTCTAAACTTTAGGAACCTTCTTCTTAAGTATCAAATAGTACTCCCTGGCCGATGAGCAAATATTTTATGAAATTTTACGACAGTCAAAGTACACTTTACCGAACGAAACCGCTGTTCGCTGGAATTTTAAACTCGAACAAAGTTTCAATTAAGTTTTCCTTCTGCAATTATTTTGTTTGTATCCGAAATCGATATAAGGCTTCGCTCACGTTTTACATTCCTGCTGTAGTATTCGAGAAAACACCTCCGTGGTCCAGTGGTTCAGAGCTCGGCTCGTGACTCGGAGGTCGTGGGTTCGATTCCCGCGTTGGAAACATGCTATTTCCAAGTTTGGTTAGGACAATGCAGGGAATCACCTGATTGTCCGACAAGTAAGATGATCCATACGTCGGATGGGCATGTAAAAGTCGGTCCTGCGCCTGATCTCTCGCCAGTCGAGTCGGTCGTCCGTCCCACTGGGCTATAAAAGGAATAGAGAGTGCTCTTGTGTACTGCGCACACACTTGGGCACTATAAAATAACTCCTGCGTAACTGGCCTTGGTTTCAATGAAATCGGCCACCGTCACCGAAACCGGTGTGGGAGTTATTATTATTCGAGAAAATGTTATGCTTACACTCTGTGGGGGAAAGGTTTTATTTCTTGTTTTGTTGCATAAATTTTTCTTTGTAATATTCGAAACATTGTTGTTATATTATACTTGCTCTCTATGCAGACAGGAACTCTACAGAGCAGGAACAGGCACCTTGGTTGCCACGAATACTCACCCACAGAGGAAATTCGTGGCACCAACCCCAACCTTATCGTTCAATTTATGAGCAGTATTGGGTTGGGGATGATACTCTAGTGCGAAGGAGTCACAATAGATCCTCATGGGTCGCAGTGACGTCAGGGCTACAGAGACCTAGGCCTTCTGCAATGCGATGCAAATGCAATGCACGTCACATTTAAATCCATACAAATTATAAAACAAAGTCGCTTTTTTCCCTCAAGTCCCTTTGTTCCCTTTAATCTTTAAAACTACGTAACGGATTTTGATGGTTCTTTCAGTGTTAGATGGCCCATTTATCGAGGAAGGCTATGGGCTATATTTTATTACGCTAAGACTAACAGGAGCGAAGAAATAGAGGAAAATGTGGAAAAAACGGGGAAAATCATTTGAAAGGGCTAACTTGAATGCGCTAATCTCAGGAACTACTGGTCCGATTTGAAAAATTCTTTCAGTGTTAGATAGCCCATTTATTGAGGAAGGTTATAAGCTATATTTTATTACGCTAAGACAAATAAGAAAATGTGGCAAAAACGGGGGAAATTATTTGAAAGGGCTTATCTCGCGAACTACTGGAGCAATTTTTATGTTATTTGGCACAGATAAGAAGTAGACCACATGAAGGATCACAGGCTATCGATTTTAATCATTTTTTCAGTGGCTATATATTTTATACCCGTGCGACGCCGGGGCGGGTCGCTAGTTCATAATAAAAAAATGCAGACAGGAACGCTTTTGTCTCTTGTGTGGTATGGTGGCATGGATTATGTCTTCGAAAATACGCAACCGGTTTCGATGAGATACCTAGATTTCTTTTGTAACATTTGTGAGAGTGTTGTACTTTTTGCACTTCACGCTATTGTATTATAGAGTACTTTTTCTTTGACTTATTTTGATGAGGCACAGATCAAACTACGACAGGAACGGCTGTGCTATTTTATTATAGAGTACTTTTTCTTTGACTTATTTTGATGAGGCACAGATCAAACTACGACAGGAACGGCTGTGCTATTTTATTATAGAGTATTTTTTCTTTGACTTATTTTGATGAGGCACAGATCAAAATACGACAGGAACGGCTGTTTATTTATAAGACAAGTCTTAAACCGTCATACTCATTAAATTTACACAGCCTTTCTCAAACAAGCTACTCAAAATAACACAACGCTCCACTGCATCAACTAAAACCGTATCTAAAACACGAAGCAGTATTTGATTCATTATAAACAGAGCGTCGTAGTTGCAATTTGTCGAAGCAACTTCTGTGTAGCGAAGTTCGATAACTGTGCGCCAACCGCAAACTTTGATATTATATTTACTCGGCTTACAGGGTCCCGATTCTTAAGCCTCGGATGTCATTTCGATTGCAGATTGTCTTAATCGGAAGTCAAACCGTTCCGATCAACGCGGCAAGCTAATAAAATGCCACTTAAGACCTAGGTGCACAGACATAGATCAAGATAGATACCGCATGTGTATGTACTTCGCGTGCCATATCGCATTCCCAAACGACGAGCAGTGCTCGTCTTTCGAAAGTCTGTTCTTTAGTCTGCTATCGGAATCGGACGTCAATCGGAATTTTAAAAATGCCTAAATGTCTAAAAGTGCCGTATTGATCTGTAGAAAATAGAAATGCAAACAGAAACGTTGGTATAGATAATGGACACGTTTCTTATCATCGATACGTCACAGTGGTAGGAAAAAAGTGACACGCTCGTTTTCCTACAAATGTAGCGACATGCGGTACCTATCTTGATCTATGTCTGTACCTAGGTGTCATTTTGTTCTACACCACTACAAAGCGGCGGCATCATGGGTAGCTGGACCAATGTCGCTAGAAAATTAAACATTTATCCTTGGCCAGAAAGTGGCATTCTATGTACCATCGAGGAAATTGATTCTTAGACAGTTGACGGACCTAAATAACGTTATAACCATTTGGTCGGCTTATGTCAATACAATGTTAGCTGTGATCGGTCGCGTTAAGTCAAACCCATCCGGTTTGACTTAACTCGACCAAATTACTTAGGTCCGCCATATGCCTAGAAATCAACTACTCTGATAGTAGAGATAAGCTACGATAACATGGCGCGCCCCTCCAAAATTCAAAACGTTTGAAGTGCGTTGTCAAAACGTTTGAAGTGCGTTGTCTTGCGCGGTCGGCTATTTATGATTAGTTGACTTATAAATCTTGGTAATGGTAAAATTACGAGTACTGGTTGATTGGTTGAATACTTACAACTACACACAAACTCTTTCATAAGGATATGTGACTACACACATTGAAACAGTAATTTGGAGGGGTGCGCCATGTTATCGTAGTTTATCTCTACATTTTTGTCGGTCATTGTCGCTTGTACGCGGACAAGTGAGATAGCCTGCCATCGAAACGTTATTTGAAGATTGAGAATCGGTTCCCAGATCGCTTTTAGTTAACGAATTGAGTAATTATGAAATACCAAGAAGCACGACTTTGATCTTGCAATGTACACGTGGCTGTGAAACGAAATAATTGTAGATGACGGAAGAGCTTTGGTTAGTCAACATATAGCGGGTAATAGCGGTGAATGAACTCTTGTATAATATACTGTGGAAATTATAGGAAAACTTATAGTTGTAATTTATGGTAAAACTTAATTTACCATGACACGATATAAATCAGGGTTTCCCAAACTGTGCGCAAGGCAAGAGGGGCGCCGTGAATCGATCCTCCATCTTTATCCATAACCACAAATACAAAAAAATTTAATCTATATAATATATCTTATATATAAAATTCTCGTGTCACAATGTTAGTCCGCGAACTCCTCCGAAACGGCTTTACTGATTTTTACCAAATTTTATAATATGCATATTCAGTAGGTCTGAGAATCGGCTACTGGGTACTTTATACATTGATAAGTGCATTTGTTGAATAAATAATAGTAAATTAGATAGATAGCGATCGACGTTGCCATGGCGACATACTTATTTAGTCACTTCAATAAAATAATGTGGGCGAAATCTATATCTATATCTATACTAATATTATAAAGAGGTAAACTTTGTTTGTTTGTTTGTTTAATTGTAATGAATAGGCTCAAAAACTACTGGACTGATCTTAAAAATTCTTTCACCATTCGAAAGCTACATTATTTACGAGTAACATAGGCTACTTTTTATTTTGGAAAATATAGGGTTACGTAAGATATTTAGGTTTTTCTGACACAAGGTGAAAAAAATCAACCAGAAAAGTTACTTATTTTGCGTACGCTGCCTAAACTATAAAAGAACCATACAATGTTCTAAGTAAATGTAGATCTTATAAATATCTACAAAAATGCCCGCGACACACTATACCTATCTATGGCAAATGAGGCACAACAACCATTTTTTTAATTAAAAATCTTGATTTTTTTGGACTACATTTAAACGCACTTATTTTACTCATGCTGATAATCCTTATCAAAATAAATTATTTCATCACTAAGTACAGTTTGTGTAGATAATATTTGGTGTTTAAATGATTAAAATTGGACGTTTAGTTTAGAAGTTATGTTTTTTCTGTAGATATATATTTTATACCCGTGCGAAGCCGGGGCGGGTCGCTAGTACTTTATATTATGGCAAAGCAACGTTTGCCGGGACAGCTAGTCTATATATATAAAAGAAAGTTGTGTTAGTTACACTACTTATAACTCAAGAACAGATGAACCGATTTGGCTGAAAATTGGTGGAAAGATACTTTAAGTCCCGGAAAAGGACATAAGATACATTTTGTCCCGGAAAAATGTACGGTTACTGCACAATATACTTTTATGATTTGCTCGTAAACTACTCAATCGATTTTGATGAATTTTGGTATGGAGATACTTTGAGTCTCGGGAAAGGACAAGGACTTTTTATCCCGAAAAATGTACGGTTCCCGCACAATAAACTTTTATGATTTTCGCCTAAACTATTCAATCTATTTTGATGAAATTTGGTATGGAGATACTTTGAGTCTCGGGAAAGGACAAGGAATACTTTTTGTCCCGGAAAATGTACGGTTCCCGCACAATAAACTTTTATGATTTTCGCCTAACTATTCAACCTATTTTGATAAAATTTGGTATGGAAATACTTTGAGCCTCGGGAAAGGACAAGGGATACTTTTTATCCCGGAAAATGTACGATTCCCGCACAAAAAACTTTTATGATTTTCGCCTAAACTAATTTTAATCTATTTTGATGAAATTTGGTATGGAGATACTTTGAATCTCGGGAAAGGACAAGGGATACTTTTTGTCCCGGAAAATGTACGGTACAAACTTTTATGATTTTCAATTAAGCTATTCTATCTATTTTGATGAAATTTGGTATGGAGATACTAATTTTAATATATCTATATAATATCAATATATACAAAAATGAATCCACAAATAAATGAAACACCAACTTGCAACCTTTCGAGAAATTGTGCGATGGCCAAAGTGTTGCAGCAGAGCAAACTAATAGTTTGGGAATTGGGATGAGTGCACGATGGCACTCAAAAATAAACACACTTTTTTTATTAATAATTATGCCAATTCGAATTAAATAATCATCGTTAAGACAGGACAACGTCTGTCGGGTCAGCTAGTCTATATAATATATAAAAGAAAGTGGTGTTAGTTACACTACTTATAACTCAAGAACGGAAGAACCGATTTGGCTGAAAATTGGTGGAGAGATACTTTGAGTCCCGGAAAAGGACAAAGGATACATTTTGTCCCGGAAAATGTACGGTTACTGCACAATATATTTTTATGATTGGCGCGTAAACTACTCAATCGATTTAGATGAATTTAGGTATGGAGATACTTTGAGTCTCGGGAAAGGACAAGGGATACTTTTTGTCCCGGAAAATGTACGGTACCCGCACAATAAACTTTTATGATTTTCGCCTAAACTGTTCAATCTATCAAACCTATCAAGGGCATGGAGATACTAATTTTAATCTGCACGATGGCACTCAAAAATAAACACAATTTTTTTTTTATTAATGATGCCAATTCGAATTAAATAATCATCGTTAAGACGGGACAGCGTCTGTCGGGTCAGCTAGTTATAATATAAATTATACAAAGCAGGCGGATGATTAAATATTTGTTTATTATTATTTACTTGCTTAACCTACCTATAATCATTAAAGGTGTTTATTTATGTATCTTTTTGTAATAGCTAGGTAAAGTAGGCTGCCGTGACAAAATATTGACTTGTAAGTGCGCCGCAGGCTGAAAAAGATTGGGAACCAATGATGTATGACAGCACCGCTTTTTTAAACGGTTTTGGTTTTAGTCTACGAATAATAATTTATTATTCGTGGGTTATATAAGCTACGTCGTAGCTCCGTAGCAAAAGCAATTTAACGTAGCTACGCTAACTAATAGTAGTATAGTTCTTGCTATCTACGAGCGCGCGTAGCCTTTATTTGTAGTTGGAAATGTGAATAGACATTTTAATTAGTGTGCGTACCTCACGGAGCAGTCAGTAGCGAGCGAGCCATGTACGCGTGTTTAGATATGGTCACTCACACAACTAAGGGCGCCGCGCGCACATAGATTGCACAAGTTATATCATCAGGTAGCGTTGCTACGCTTTTTTATATTTTTTAAACACACTATATTATGACATGGTAAATAATTTGTACTCAAATCAGCAGTTGTTTTTAAAAAAACCTAACCAATCATACTACTTATAACTATAGTGAGGGAGCCCTAGAACAATTTTTTTTTGTTATATTACAAGCTAATTTTTTGTGAGTAGCTACATCTTGATAAGACAAACAACATTTTTATTTTGAAAAATCTCGAAAGTGGTAGGTAACAGAGATAGAAAGGATTTCATACTTTGACTTGATGGTCCTAAAATATGGATTGTTTTATTTGTAGGACAAAGTTACTCTAAAATTATATAACTATTAACTTACCAATATACAAAAAATCTGCTGGTTAGGTTTTCGTTTTAGGGTACAGTAGTCAATCAAGTTTTGTTGATTTGTTCTAGGGCCGTACTACTACTATTATGCTTTATCGAGAATATTATGCTCTCCCAAGTTTCGATATAATTTGTTTACGAGTGGGATATTGTTATAATCCTCATGACGCAGGGCCGGATTTATATTTTTTATGAGTATAGGCCACTTTAATTTTGCCGCCCCTATGTACGAACTCTGCCGCCATCCTAGGACGCTGACGGCTCCCCTAGGACGCCATAGGACGCTGCTGCTCATAGGCCATGGCCTATGGGCGGCCTATACATAAATCCAGAATTGTCATAAAGAACTCAAAGTCAACTTTAGGCTGATAATGTTCAGAACTTCGGAGTACTATTTTGTAGTTTTCCAGATAACAGTGAAGCAAATACATGGATGATTGCGTACCATTTTCAAGATTACGGACCATTTTCAAGTTTTTCAATATAATTTTCAGATAACAGTGAAGCATATACATGGATGATTGCGTACCATTTTCAAGATGACGGACCATTTTCAAGTTTTTCAATATAATTTTCAGATAACAGTGAAGCCTATATCTGGATTTATTGTATAGGCCTGTACTGCCTATACAATAAATCCTGAGCTGTCATGACGAAATCAAAGACAACTATATGCCAAGTACTCACATACGGTTTTGCTCAATCGAGCAATAACGTCGAGCAAGACCCGCGGCTCGGGCTTTCGTCCTCACACTCAGCATTGCTCGATAGTTTTATTCTAAATCGATATATTTCATTCCATCAGTCCGGCTCGATCCGGTTCCATCAATCCTTCGGGAGGCTCGATGCGAGCCTTCGAGCTGTCAGTTTTGCGGTCCACACAGTAATTATTACTCGATTTGGAGTAATACTATCGAGCAAAACCGTATGTGAGTACTTAGCATAAGGCTGATAAAGACCAGAATATCGGAGTACCATTTTCAACTTGCTCAATATAATTTTCAGATAACCGTGAAGCCGAGCAGCGGTGACGGGCTGGTGCTGTACGACGCGGAGCACGTCAGCGGCGACGGCGACTTCTTCTCCATACACCTCCGAGACTACTTCGTCGAGTTCGCCTTCGACCTCGGCTCGGGGATAGCGCTAGTCAGGTAAGGGCACTTACTACGGGGTACACCTTGAGAATTGCTGCTAGATGATAAAACTATAGATAGACAATAAAACTATAGTTGCTGATAAGTTGTATATTGCTGTGCTATAAGATGCTAATGCTAGTCACAGTGGTCCGCAAGGCGCGACGGTTTTGCGGTAACTGAAACTGAACTGAAAACCTAAATTATATCTAAAATGAGCGCGATGTAAAATTGATAAATTGATGACTATGGGAATTGATGATTCGGACTTTGTACGGTTGCACCGTGCAGTACTCTTCGGAGGAAGAAGTAATAATTGAGGGCTACGTTTTTTTAAATTCCTAATGGCAGGTCATAGTAGCCCTGATGTCACTGCGACCCTAGAGAATCTATTGTGACTCCTTCGCAATAAAGAACCGTCCCCAAACCAATGCTGCTCATAAATTAAACTATGTGGTTGGGGTTAGTGCCACGAATTTCCGCTGTGGATAAGTATTCGTAGCGACCAAGATGCCTGTTTCTGCTCTGTAGTAGAGCAGGACAGTCAAGGAGAAGGTGTATGCAGGTGAGGGCATGGCATATATCCCTATACATAAATGAGCTGCACTTAAGCTTCTTAACATTTCTCTCCCACAGATCAGCCTACCCCCTACAGAAGGATGAGTGGCACATAGTCTCAGTGTCCCGGGCGGGCCGGCGAGCGACTCTCCGCGTACGCCCGCTCGGCGCGCACGCAAACACGAGCGCACGCGTGACGTCAGCCGCTGTGACGTCACCGGTGACGGCGCGCTCTGTGACGTCACGAGGCTCCGCTAGATATCTGACGCTGCGACAGCCGATGTTACTGGGTGGTGCGCCGCAGCCGCTACCCCAGAGATTGGCTCTCACGACGTCCTTCAGTGGATGCGTTGGAAAGGTAAGCACTATCTAGATGGTAACCCGTGCGCACGCGTGACGCCAGCTGTGACGTCACCGGCGACGGCGTGTTTTGTGACGTCACGGGGCTCCGCTAGATATCTGACACTGCGGCAGCCGATGCTACTGGGTGTCGCACCGCAGCCGCTACCCCAGAGATTGGCTCTCACGACGTCCTTCAGCGGATGCGTTGGAAAGGTAAGCACTATCTAGATGTATTACTCGCGCGCACGTGTGACGTCAGCAGCTGTGACGTCACCGGCGACGGTGCGCTCTGTGACGTCACGTGGCTCCGCTAGATATCTACGGTGGTGGTACTAGGGTGGTGCATCGCCCCAGAGATCTTACGACGTCGTTCAGTGGATGCGTTGGAAAGGTAAACATTCTCTACAGAGATTTTCATAAACGTTAAACCAAAATCTGAGAAGCCTATGACGTGGATTAATCTATCTTTAATTATGTGAATAAGGCAATGTACAGTGAATAAAGGAAATTAGTTGAGTGGCATGTGTCACCACTTCCTGATAAGTCCCGATACTCGATAGGTTATCCACCACTTAACTTGACAGATAGAGTATTGAGTATCTGTCAGATAAGTTGCGGACAGCCTATCCGGGACTTACCAGGAAGAGGTGAAACAGGCCCTTAAAGTCGTAACATTTTTGTACCATCGAGGAAATTGATTCCTACTCGTAGACAGTTGACAGACCAACGGCATTTATCGGATCATGTCAATTTAATGTTAATTGTGATCTGTCGGCTGGATTTGATGTAACGCGACCAAACTACGTAGCTTTTTCTGATTTGTACATCTGATTTGTACATTTCAGTTGGTTATAAACGACGAAGAACTGTCAGTGGTGTCGGCCGCGCTCGGCGGCGTCAACGTCGACAACTGTGAGGAGAAAAATAATGAAACATGCGCGTGAGTAAAAAATATATTTTGCATAATTAATATTTTCCACTAGAGTCTAGAGTCTAGACGTTCCGAGCGGCTACACCTGCGTAAATTAGGAATTTCACAGATAAATAAGCCAACAACAAATTGCCTATGATCCTTAACGTGGTCTACTTTATAGCTGTGCCAAATAACATAAAAATTGCTCCAGTAGTTCGTGAGATAAGCCCTTTTAAATAATTTTCCCCGTTTTTTTCCACATTTTTCTTTGTTTCTTAGCGTGATAATATGTAGCCTACTATAGCCTTCCTCGATAAATGAGCTATCTGACACTGAAAGAAATTTTCAAATCTGACGAGTAGTTCCTGAGAGAACCAACTCTTCAGCTTTATAATCCATACTAATATTATAAATGCGAAAGTGTGTCTGTCTGTCTGTCTGTTACCTCTTCACGCCCAAACCGCTGAACCGATTTGGCTGAAATTTGGCATGGAGATACTTTGAGTCCCGGAAAGGACATAGGATACTTTTTATCCCGGAAAAATGTACGGTTTCCGCGCGATAAACGAATTTTGGCGCAACGGAGTTGCGGGTATCATGTAGTATTAGTATACATTAGAGAAAGAAATTGTACTCTCCATGCACAAAAATGTGATTAAGCAGATATTTTTGTTAGTTGTCTATTGCTAGTAGTACTTATTAAGTTAGTCTGTATTATACATTACACTCCGGAAAAACCCGGATTATGGAGGGCAAATATTTGCGTATTGTGTGTTTTGTGAATTTAAATAAAAAAAAAAAAAAAAAATGTACTTAAAGATTTTAATGTTTCCTGAGTGGCTGTTACTTTCGTAGGTGCTTTGAGACTAAATTTGACGGACTAACCAAATGTTTTCAATTAAATTTCTAATATTCCCAGGAGCGAAACCTGCAAAGAGATATTACAAAACATACCCGTCTACCCCAACAACTTGACCGAACAAGACGCGCATCACGCTATCGTTCCAAAAAAGGGATTCAAACTGAAATATCACAGGAATAAGTCGAAAAAACATCCGCGAATCATCATAGAGAAGTATAAGAAGAAATATATCGCGACGAAAAAGTACCTATATATGCAGAATGCTGTGGAAAATAAAAGTGATATTACTGCGACGCCGTATGACGGACAGACATACATGCAGGTGAAGTATTTGGATGCGAACGACGTGAATTGGGGGGATACCAGCACTTACCCCAGTTTCAGCGGGATCGACAGCTTTATTCACATAGACGACGAGGACACTATGGCACGGTAAGCCAAACTTTGTAAAAATTCGATACACTTTAAGGGCTCCCACATATATAAGTGTGAATCTGCGACAAAATTCATAATAAAAATGATATTAAGATGCGATGTGAATTCGCAGTTTTGTGTGGGAAGCCCTAAATTACCTAATAGTTACAATGAAGAAACAATATTTATTTACTTATAAACGTTTCCCTTTCTTATACCATTTTGAAGTATGATTACTTAGACAACGTGCGATTTGGACTCTATTTGAAAAAGATTTTTTTTTATCATTTTATGTTTCCCATCGCTGTCACCGAGAATATTACGAGTAAAAAACCTAAGGGTCAATTTATACTATCGCAGAGTCGAAGCGCATCGAAGCAACTTACTGAAATTGAACATAACAGTTCAATCTTAACTCCAAAGCGTAAAGCACACATTATTTTTATCGCTTCGTTATAGAATCGTTGATCAAAATATATAGTACGGGAGCCCTAGAACAATTTTTTTGTGATTACTAACAAGCTAATATTTTGTGAGTAGCTACATTTTGATAAGACGAACTTGGTTGACTACTGTACCCTAAAACGGAACCCTAACCAGCTGATTTTTTGTATATTTGTAGGTTAATAGTTATTTAATTTAAGAGTAACCTTGTCCTACAAATAAAACAATCCATATTTTAGGGCCATCAAGTCAAAGTATAAAATTATTTCTATCTCTGTAAGTTTGAGATTTTTCTAAAATAAAAATGTTGTTCGTCGTATCAAAATGTAGCTACACAACATAATATTAGCTTGATCACAAAAAATTTGTTCTAGGGCTCCCTCACTAGTATGGAATTGACATTAGACGAGTCGAACGTCAACGTCATATTAACGAACGCGTTAATTCCATACATTTTGATCGGCGGTTCTGTAAAGAAGCGATAAAGAAAAAGTCTTGGCTAAATGGCCTTTTTTTAGACGCTTCGATGCGCTTCAACTCTGCGCTAGTATTAAATCCTACACGACCGTCATCCATTTAACATTTACTTATAAAATAACAATATAAAATTGTCGTGTCACAGTGTCTGTGCGCGAATTCCTCCAAAACTGCTCAACCGATTTTAATGAAATTTTGTGTGTACATTAGTTAGGCCTGAGAATAGGTTTTTATATACTTTTTATATTGATACTAGAAATAATTTATATGGCAAAACAACGTCAGCTAGCGGATAAAGGTGTGTGTAAAACAATATTTGTGATATCGCAGGCTCCGCAGCGGCAGCGTGGACGTGAACGTGCGGTTCCGCGCGCGCGCGCCGGACGGCCTGCTGCTGTGGAGCGGCCGCGCGCACGCCGACTTCCTCTCGCTCGCTATCGAGCGGTCCGTGCTCGTGTTCAGGTGAGGACCTATGGCTGGTTTTATCGTTAAGCGTTTCGGCAGTTTGAAAGGCGTTTAAGGCCGTGTTCAGACCAAACTGACTATACGCCGCCGAATGTGAGTAGGCTCACTGTGAGCCCCAGTGTGAACGTAAGTGAACGTGAAAATACATGGTATCGAATGTCCGCGCCTACGCCTAGCGTAATATTTATTTATTTATTTATTTATATTTAGTATACAGACAGGTTACAGTCATTGCATGGTTGTACAAACATAGTCTTAAGTTCTAGGCTAGACAGCAACCCAAAAATAGTATACATAACATAATTATTATTAGGTTGTTACTAAAAATAAACTAATACAAAGAAAACTGATAATACCCACTACGAAACATTGAGTATACAATGAGTGACCAATATTAAGCTTACTTATATTACTAAACTTAAACAAAAAAACAAAATAAATAATAATATGTAGATTAAGAGAAAAAAAAAGAAAATAATTTTAAAAAATTATACGAATCTTATGAACGATGATTGATCTGAGTTTATAATAAAATATGTATATCAGAGTCGGAAACAAGAGATGGCAAATACTTGGCTTTCATAATATTGTTGATCGTTTTCTTATAATGTGAAAATTGACGAAAAATGTCTACGCTCCAACTACCCACTACTAGGTCATTATAAGTACGACACATTCTAACTAGCGGATTGTAATAGGACGTATTGTTTTTGAATGCCTGTATAGCGAACATTTTCGGTTTACGCGATCTATAGCGAGTGTTAATAGTAATTTGTGATAGAAGATTAGGAGCATCAATAGAGGAATGGAGTATTTTATGTAGGTAAAGAAGATCGTATCTCTCACGACGAGCACTTAATGGTAGCACGCTGAATTTGGACAATTGAGTGGTATAGTCTTTTACCACACGACCGAGATTAAGTTTTCGTGTAAGGTATCTCAAACACATTTTCTGTACCCTCTCAATGCTCTCAATGTGTGTTTTGTAAAAGGGGGACCAAACTGGACAGCAATACTCCACCACACTTCTGACTAAGCTGAAAAATAATGCTAGCACACTATTTGGTTTTCTGAAGTCTTTTGTGGAGCGTATGACAAACCCTAACATTTTATTACTTCTTTTTAATATATGCTCATAGTGCGGGCGAAAAGATAACTGCTCATCAAAAATAACACCAAGATCCTTTACTGTTTGCTGTCTTGACAAGACTTTCCCTTGCACATTATAAGAATGTTTGTGCATAAACTTCTTACGGGTGAAAGATATCACACAACACTTTTCAACATTCAGCTTCATGTTGTTAGATACACACCAGTCCGAGATGGTATTGAGATCATTTTGTAACGCAGCAAACTGATCTTTGTTGTTTACTTCACAAAAGATTTTTAGATCGTCTGCGTACAAAAGTGAAGGGCAGGTTAGTCGAAAAATTAGGTCATTAATAAATATGACAAAAAGCAAAGGACCAAGGTGAGACCCCTGGGGGACCCCTGAGGGAACCGAAACGGGGAGAGAGGAGAAACCCTTCACCGTAACAAGCTGACTGCGATTGAGGAGGTATGAGGCTATCCACCTCAATAAGCTACCGTGAATGCCATAATGTGAAAGCTTGGAAATAAGTAGGGAATGATCCACTTTGTCAAAGGCTTTACTAAAGTCCAGGTAGATGGAATCAGCCTGTCCACGAGAGGCAAACACCTGACAGAGATAGTTCTTGTATTCGATTAAGTTAGTGAGAGTGGATCTATTTTTTACAAAGCCGTGTTGCTTAGTTGAGATGTAATTACGAAAGTGATTATAAATATGAACATAGACCACCGATTCAAAAAGTTTTGCAATACCGGACAATATACTTATAGGGCGATAGTTCGAACATTGTGATCTTAAACCTGATTTATATATAGGAATAACATGAGCTACCTTCCATAAAGAAGGAAACATGCCACTAGAAATAGATTTATTAAATAAAATTGTGAGAGGTTGCGACAGCTCTTCAGCACATTCCTTGAGGAATTTGGATGCTATATCATCAGGACCTGCTCCTTTCCGTATGTCCAGCAACTTCAGCTTACGTAGTACGTCTTCACGAGTAATTCTAATACTGTTTAAAGTGCATGGCAGGACCTCCGGCATATTATTACTTAAATATATATGCGACGTCGATGGTGGAGTGTCGTAGACAGAGCTAAAGTACTCTGAAAAAAGTTCACAGATTCTTTGACCGTCAGAAGAAGTTCTGTCACCAAATGACATTGTGTGCGGAATCGATACACTACCCTTACGACCATTGACATAGCGCCAAAACATTTTCGGGTCATTCTCTAATGAGTCTTCTATCGTAGACAGATATTTTTTGTAGCATTCAGTGATAAGAAACTTACATCTAGTACGTAATAGCGAGAAGGAGTCGTAATCTCGGGGATTTTCAAACTTCTTAAAACGCTTGTGGTATTTGTTTTTCTCTTTAATACATTTAATGAGTCCCTGACTGTACCATGTAGGGAAATTATTAGAGGTGTTCCTGACATAAGGCGTATTGTCCGAGATTATTTGATACAACAGTTTATAAAACGTATCGACACAATTATCGATGTCCTCTGAGGAAAGCAACTTGTCCCAATCAACTTTGCTCAATTCTGATCGAGTCTTAGCGTAATCACACTTATTAAAATTATATCGTTTTTTGCTGCAAGGTTTTATAGAGTCATTACACAACAAATGAGAAACATTTACGCAGTAAGCAATATGATGTGAATCTACTTTGCAAAGAGGAATTGTTTCAGTTACTCTAATAGAGGATTGAGGTAGATTCGATAATACTAGATCCAGGAATCTATTGTTTTCATTAGGAATAAGAATAAATTGCGCAAGACTACAAATGTTCATAGTTTCAATCAGTAATTCTGCTTTGTGGTCCTGAGGATTAGAAGGCAAGAGAACATTTAGGGCATCACGCGTTTCCCAGGTAATGTTTGCAGAATTAAAATCCCCTAGCAATAAAAATGACTCCTGAAAAGGTGCGTTAAGTATACATTTTTGACAGTTGTCATGAAATGCAGTAATTTGATCAATTTGTAGATCTGGAGGCAAGTAACATAGACACATATGCAAAATAGATGCGCCCGATCGGTTGGGTAAAAATGAAAGCCAAATAATGGCGTATAGTCAGTTAGGTGTGAACGAAAAAGTGAATTTGTATGGAAATACAATAAACTGATAATGATAATGAATGATAATGAAATAAAAACGCTCACATTCAGCGGCGTATAGTCAGTTTGGTGTGACACGGCCTTATAGTCGAGCGCACTGCTCAAGCGCTACTACCCCCATCATGGAACGCGCGCACTTCAAACGCTCACATTCAGCGGCGTATAGTCAGTTTGGTGTGACACGGCCTTATAGTCGAGCGCACTGCTCAAGCGCTACTACCCCCATCATGGAACGCGCGCACTTCAAACGCTCACATTCAGCGGCGTATAGTCAGTTTGGTGTGACACGGCCTTATAGTCGAGCGCACTGCTCAAGCGCTACTACCCCCATCATGGAACGCGCGCACTTCAAACGCTCACATTCAGCGGCGTATAGTCAGTTTGGTGTGACACGGCCTTATAGTCGAGCGCACTGCTCAAGCGCTACTACCCCCATCATGGAACGCGCGCACTTCAAACGCTCACATTCAGCGGCGTATAGTCAGTTTGGTGTGACACGGCCTTATAGTCGAGCGCACTGCTCAAGCGCTACTACCCCCATCATGGAACGCGCGCACTTCAAACGCTCACATTCAGCGGCGTATAGTCAGTTTGGTGTGACACGGCCTTATAGTCGAGCGCACTGCTCAAGCGCTACTACCCCCATCATGGAACGCGCGCACTTCAAACGCTCACATTCAGCGGCGTATAGTCAGTTTGGTGTGACACGGCCTTATAGTCGAGCGCACTGCTCAAGCGCTACTACCCCCATCATGGAACGCGCGCACTTCAAACGCTCACATTCAGCGGCGTATAGTCAGTTTGGTGTGACACGGCCTTATAGTCGAGCGCACTGCTCAAGCGCTACTACCCCCATCATGGAACGCGCGCACTTCAAACGCTCACATTCAGCGGCGTATAGTCAGTTTGGTGTGACACGGCCTTATAGTCGAGCGCACTGCTCAAGCGCTACTACCCCCATCATGGAACGCGCGCACTTCAAACGCTCACATTCAGCGGCGTATAGTCAGTTTGGTGTGACACGGCCTTATAGTCGAGCGCACTGCTCAAGCGCTACTACCCCCATCATGGAACGCGCGCACTTCAAACGCTCACATTCAGCGGCGTATAGTCAGTTTGGTGTGACACGGCCTTATAATCGAGCGCACTGCTCAAGCGCTACTACCCCCATCATGGAACGCGCGCACTTCAAACGCTCACATTCAGCGGCGTATAGTCAGTTTGGTGTGACACGGCCTTATAGTCGAGCGCACTGCTCAAGCGCTACTACCCCCATCATGGAACGCGCGCACTTCAAACGCTCACATTCAGCGGCGTATAGTCAGTTTGGTGTGACACGGCCTTATAGTCGAGCGCACTGCTCAAGCGCTACTACCCCCATCATGGAACGCGCGCACTTCAAACGCTCACATTCAGCGGCGTATAGTCAGTTTGGTGTGACACGGCCTTATAGTCGAGCGCACTGCTCAAGCGCTACTACCCCCATCATGGAACGCGCGCACTTCAAACGCTCACATTCAGCGGCGTATAGTCAGTTTGGTGTGACACGGCCTTATAGTCGAGCGCACTGCTCAAGCGCTACTACCCCCATCATGGAACGCGCGCACTTCAAACGCTCACATTCAGCGGCGTATAGTCAGTTTGGTGTGACACGGCCTTATAGTCGAGCGCACTGCTCAAGCGCTACTACCCCCATCATGGAACGCGCGCACTTCAAACGCTCACATTCAGCGGCGTATAGTCAGTTTGGTGTGACACGGCCTTATAGTCGAGCGCACTGCTCAAGCGCTACTACCCCCATCATGGAACGCGCGCACATCAAACGCTCACATTCAGCGGCGTATAGTCAGTTTGGTGTGACACGGCCTTATAGTCGAGCGCACTGCTCAAGCGCTACTACCCCCATCATGGAACGCGCGCACTTCAAACGCTCACATTCAGCGGCGTATAGTCAGTTTGGTGTGACACGGCCTTATAGTCGAGCGCACTGCTCAAGCGCTACTACCCCCATCATGGAACGCGCGCACTTCAAACGCTCACATTCAGCGGCGTATAGTCAGTTTGGTGTGACACGGCCTTATAGTCGAGCGCACTGCTCAAGCGCTACTACCCCCATCATGGAACGCGCGCACTTCAAACGCTCACATTCAGCGGCGTATAGTCAGTTTGGTGTGACACGGCCTTATAGTCGAGCGCACTGCTCAAGCGCTACTACCCCCATCATGGAACGCGCGCACTTCAAACGCTCACATTCAGCGGCGTATAGTCAGTTTGGTGTGACACGGCCTTATAGTCGAGCGCACTGCTCAAGCGCTACTACCCCCATCATGGAACGCGCGCACTTCAAACGCTCACATTCAGCGGCGTATAGTCAGTTTGGTGTGACACGGCCTTATAGTCGAGCGCACTGCTCAAGCGCTACTACCCCCATCATGGAACGCGCGCACTTCAAACGCTCACATTCAGCGGCGTATAGTCAGTTTGGTGTGACACGGCCTTATAGTCGAGCGCACTGCTCAAGCGCTACTACCCCCATCATGGAACGCGCGCACTTCAAACGCTCACATTCAGCGGCGTATAGTCAGTTTGGTGTGACACGGCCTTATAGTCGAGCGCACTGCTCAAGCGCTACTACCCCCATCATGGAACGCGCGCACTTCAAACGCTCACATTCAGCGGCGTATAGTCAGTTTGGTGTGACACGGCCTTATAGTCGAGCGCACTGCTCAAGCGCTACTACCCCCATCATGGAACGCGCGCACTTCAAACGCTCACATTCAGCGGCGTATAGTCAGTTTGGTGTGACACGGCCTTATAGTCGAGCGCACTGCTCAAGCGCTACTACCCCCATCATGGAACGCGCGCACTTCAAACGCTCACATTCAGCGGCGTATAGTCAGTTTGGTGTGACACGGCCTTATAGTCGAGCGCACTGCTCAAGCGCTACTACCCCCATCATGGAACGCGCGCACTTCAAACGCTCACATTCAGCGGCGTATAGTCAGTTTGGTGTGACACGGCCTTATAGTCGAGCGCACTGCTCAAGCGCTACTACCCCCATCATGGAACGCGCGCACTTCAAACGCTCACATTCAGCGGCGTATAGTCAGTTTGGTGTGACACGGCCTTATAGTCGAGCGCACTGCTCAAGCGCTACTACCCCCATCATGGAACGCGCGCGCTTCAAACGCTCACATTCAGCGGCGTATAGTCAGTTTGGTGTGACACGGCCTTATAGTCGAGCGCACTGCTCAAGCGCTACTACCCCCATCATGGAACGCGCGCACTTCAAACGCTCACATTCAGCGGCGTATAGTCAGTTTGGTGTGACACGGCCTTATAGTCGAGCGCACTGCTCAAGCGCTACTACCCCCATCATGGAACGCGCGCACTTCAAACGCTCACATTCAGCGGCGTATAGTCAGTTTGGTGTGACACGGCCTTATAGTCGAGCGCACTGCTCAAGCGCTACTACCCCCATCATGGAACGCGCGCACTTCAAACGCTCACATTCAGCGGCGTATAGTCAGTTTGGTGTGACACGGCCTTATAGTCGAGCGCACTGCTCAAGCGCTACTACCCCCATCATGGAACGCGCGCACTTCAAACGCTCACATTCAGCGGCGTATAGTCAGTTTGGTGTGACACGGCCTTATAGTCGAGCGCACTGCTCAAGCGCTACTACCCCCATCATGGAACGCGCGCACTTCAAACGCTCACATTCAGCGGCGTATAGTCAGTTTGGTGTGACACGGCCTTATAGTCGAGCGCACTGCTCAAGCGCTACTACCCCCATCATGGAACGCGCGCACTTCAAACGCTCACATTCAGCGGCGTATAGTCAGTTTGGTGTGACACGGCCTTATAGTCGAGCGCACTGCTCAAGCGCTACTACCCCCATCATGGAACGCGCGCACTTCAAACGCTCACATTCAGCGGCGTATAGTCAGTTTGGTGTGACACGGCCTTATAGTCGAGCGCACTGCTCAAGCGCTACTACCCCCATCATGGAACGCGCGCACTTCAAACGCTCACATTCAGCGGCGTATAGTCAGTTTGGTGTGACACGGCCTTATAGTCGAGCGCACTGCTCAAGCGCTACTACCCCCATCATGGAACGCGCGCACTTCAAACGCTCACATTCAGCGGCGTATAGTCAGTTTGGTGTGACACGGCCTTATAGTCGAGCGCACTGCTCAAGCGCTACTACCCCCATCATGGAACGCGCGCGCTTCAAACGCTCACATTCAGCGGCGTATAGTCAGTTTGGTGTGACACGGCCTTATAGTCGAGCGCACTGCTCAAGCGCTACTACCCCCATCATGGAACGCGCGCACTTCAAACGCTCACATTCAGCGGCGTATAGTCAGTTTGGTGTGACACGGCCTTATAGTCGAGCGCACTGCTCAAGCGCTACTACCCCCATCATGGAACGCGCGCACTTCAAACGCTCACATTCAGCGGCGTATAGTCAGTTTGGTGTGACACGGCCTTATAGTCGAGCGCACTGCTCAAGCGCTACTACCCCCATCATGGAACGCGCGCACTTCAAACGCTCACATTCAGCGGCGTATAGTCAGTTTGGTGTGACACGGCCTTATAGTCGAGCGCACTGCTCAAGCGCTACTACCCCCATCATGGAACGCGCGCACTTCAAACGCTCACATTCAGCGGCGTATAGTCAGTTTGGTGTGACACGGCCTTATAGTCGAGCGCACTGCTCAAGCGCTACTACCCCCATCATGGAACGCGCGCACTTCAAACGCTCACATTCAGCGGCGTATAGTCAGTTTGGTGTGACACGGCCTTATAGTCGAGCGCACTGCTCAAGCGCTACTACCCCCATCATGGAACGCGCGCGCTTCAAACGCTCACATTCAGCGGCGTATAGTCAGTTTGGTGTGACACGGCCTTATAGTCGAGCGCACTGCTCAAGCGCTACTACCCCCATCATGGAACGCGCGCACTTCAAACGCTCACATTCAGCGGCGTATAGTCAGTTTGGTGTGACACGGCCTTATAGTCGAGCGCACTGCTCAAGCGCTACTACCCCCATCATGGAACGCGCGCACTTCAAACGCTCACATTCAGCGGCGTATAGTCAGTTTGGTGTGACACGGCCTTATAGTCGAGCGCACTGCTCAAGCGCTACTACCCCCATCATGGAACGCGCGCACTTCAAACGCTCACATTCAGCGGCGTATAGTCAGTTTGGTGTGACACGGCCTTATAGTCGAGCGCACTGCTCAAGCGCTACTACCCCCATCATGGAACGCGCGCACTTCAAACGCTCACATTCAGCGGCGTATAGTCAGTTTGGTGTGACACGGCCTTATAGTCGAGCGCACTGCTCAAGCGCTACTACCCCCATCATGGAACGCGCGCACTTCAAACGCTCACATTCAGCGGCGTATAGTCAGTTTGGTGTGACACGGCCTTATAGTCGAGCGCACTGCTCAAGCGCTACTACCCCCATCATGGAACGCGCGCACTTCAAACGCTCACATTCAGCGGCGTATAGTCAGTTTGGTGTGACACGGCCTTATAGTCGAGCGCACTGCTCAAGCGCTACTACCCCCATCATGGAACGCGCGCGCTTCAAACGCTCACATTCAGCGGCGTATAGTCAGTTTGGTGTGACACGGCCTTATAGTCGAGCGCACTGCTCAAGCGCTACTACCCCCATCATGGAACGCGCGCACTTCAAACGCTCACATTCAGCGGCGTATAGTCAGTTTGGTGTGACACGGCCTTATAGTCGAGCGCACTGCTCAAGCGCTACTACCCCCATCATGGAACGCGCGCACTTCAAACGCTCACATTCAGCGGCGTATAGTCAGTTTGGTGTGACACGGCCTTATAGTCGAGCGCACTGCTCAAGCGCTACTACCCCCATCATGGAACGCGCGCACTTCAAACGCTCACATTCAGCGGCGTATAGTCAGTTTGGTGTGACACGGCCTTATAGTCGAGCGCACTGCTCAAGCGCTACTACCCCCATCATGGAACGCGCGCACTTCAAACGCTCACATTCAGCGGCGTATAGTCAGTTTGGTGTGACACGGCCTTATAGTCGAGCGCACTGCTCAAGCGCTACTACCCCCATCATGGAACGCGCGCACTTCAAACGCTCACATTCAGCGGCGTATAGTCAGTTTGGTGTGACACGGCCTTATAGTCGAGCGCACTGCTCAAGCGCTACTACCCCCATCATGGAACGCGCGCACTTCAAACGCTCACATTCAGCGGCGTATAGTCAGTTTGGTGTGACACGGCCTTATAGTCGAGCGCACTGCTCAAGCGCTACTACCCCCATCATGGAACGCGCGCACTTCAAACGCTCACATTCAGCGGCGTATAGTCAGTTTGGTGTGACACGGCCTTATAGTCGAGCGCACTGCTCAAGCGCTACTACCCCCATCATGGAACGCGCGCGCTTCAACGGCGCTGCTGAAACGCTTAGCGATAAAACCAGCATTATTGATAGGACTAGGTGCCGCCCGCAACTCCGATGCGCCAAAACTCGGTTATCACGCGGGAACCGTAATTTTTATCGGGATAAAAAGTATATTATGTACTTATCCGAAACTCGAAGTATCTCCATACCGCATTTCAACAAAATCCCTTCAGCGGTTTGAGCGTGAAAAGGTAACAGACAGACACACTTTCACATTTATAATATTAGTATGTTTGAAATCTCTTTTCTTATATTCTTCTTATCTTTTCTTAATTTTTCTTATATTAAAAGACGCTTATCTATTAAAAAATTGGTCCGATCATTTTTTATTTCTTTTCAGGTACGACCTGGGCAGTGGTGAGGTGGTGATCATCGCAAACCATACAAAGGTTGACGATGGTCTATGGCACAGAGCGCGGGCTACAAGGTTAGTACTTCTGCTTCTTTAAGGGTGGGTTGCACTAACTTACTTTAACTATAACTTTAACTAATACAAAATGTCAAATGAACTGTCAAACTTCTAGTTAAAGTCAATAATGGACGCCATATTTGACGATATTACAATGCATCGCCTCTGGTGCAACCCACCCTAAAATGCCAAGAAGATGGTGTCCAGTTCCTAGATCGCACTCAGAGACATTTAATTATGCTTAACCTTCAATTTAATGCAGAGTTTGACAAGTAATGTATGAGGCTTATGTCAATATTTTCATTTAATTACATTTATGTAATAAATGTTTGACTCTGAGTGCGGCCGTTAATGTAATTAAGTTTATGTTGGTAAAATTCTAATCGGTGTTGCGATCGCGTTTATATGTTAACCGGTTTAGTATGCACTAAACGCGTTCAATTTCTTTGGTGAAATTGCACCTAAATGCTTTAATCGAACGTAAATATTTTCAGGAACAGACAAGCCGGAGTCCTGGAGGTGGACGGTCTGGGGTCGGTGGGCAAAATATCGCCCGGGAAACTCAAACAGCTGAACACAGACAACGGCCTTTATATAGGTAAATACCTAAAGATAAACTACGATAACATGGCGCGCCCCTCCAAAATTCAAAGCGTTTGAAGTGCGTTGCCAAAACGTTTGAAGTGCGTTGTCTTGCGCGGTCGGCTAGTTATGATTAGTTGACCAACAAATCTGGATAATAAGTGACATTAAGTGAAATATTACGAGTACTGGTTGATGATGTGACTACACACATTGAAACAGTAATTTAGAGGGGCGCGCCATGTTATCGTAGTTTATCTCTACAACACGGTCACATTAACTTGACGTACCGCTGGAATACAATAACATGCGAGCTTGCGTCTAGTTAATTTGACCGTGTTATATATGTTACGGCTAATAGCCGAAGTGCGGCTAAACCTAGTTTTACCCGGTTACAACTAGGTGCAGCCCGCCACATGCGGTTAAACTTAGGTATATCCTACTAATCTTCGGTTACAACTAGAATTATAATATAATAAACACTTCTATTTGATTTGACGCACGGCTTCGCCCGCGTACATTAGGAATTTCACAGACAAATTAGCCCACAATAAATAACCTATGATCCTTCACGTGCAAATTCCTTCCTTCAAAATTGCTCCAGTAGTTCGTGTGATTAGTGATAACACTCCTAGTTTTCCAATGAGAGAGAATGCGACTCAGTGGCGCACAATGCTGAAGCTTAATGGGCATTGTCCAAAAAAAATCACATGTACTTTTTGTATTTTTTTTTTCGTTAAAATAGGGTATTTTAAGAATATAAATTAAATAATTTTGAAATTAATTGGCTAGTTTTTTCTCAATAAATTTTTAAAGTTTCGCTCTGACGTCATCATCGGCGGCCAATTGACCTCTGCAGTATGTTTTAATTCCTTTTAATCTTATTTATAATGGCTGGTTCGTCAAATGCAAGTTATCATTTTGTGAAAGCTGATACGAGAAGCTTACCAAAAGTTCGAAACGTAATGTTGGTCGAATTTATTGCTAATTTAACGCCATTGAAGGTCAAACTAAGGTTAAACATATTTGTTCAAAAATCTCGTAACTAATGGGTATTTTTTTCGTTTAGATACAGAAAAACGATCACTGACCTTATTCCTCGAAATGTTTTTGTAATGAGCAAAATTAAAAAAAAATGGACAATCCCCATTGGAAATGCACCAGTAGAGTACGCTAAGTTCAGTGTTGAAAAAAAATAAATAATCAAAGTTAGCAAAAATTAAGGCCTTGTACGTTAATTTTATTAACACAGGTTGAATTAACTTTGATTTTTTCCAAAAAACTACAACGAAATGAAAGCTTAAATTTTTTTTTCAACAAATTATATTACTAGAGATAATAATTGTATTGTAAATAATAGTAATAATATTAATAAAGATAATATTTTAATTGGAATTCTAACAATATAAGTAAATAAAACATTTTGATCAATGTCAACTTAAAAAAAACGCATCAAACGTAAGCACTACTTTTGAGAGTGCTCGATTGTGCGAAACGTTGCTGTAATTGGAACATTACGAGTATGCTGCTTAATGCAAACTATAATGCTCTGATTGGAAAACACCCTGGCCTATACCCTCTCATATAATTTTCCCCGTTTTTTCTACATTTTCCTCTGTTTACTCGCTCCTATTAATCTTAGCGTGATAATCCATACTAATATTATAAATGCGAAAGTGTGTCTGTCTGTCTGTCTGTCTGTCGGTCTGTCTGTCTGTTACCTCTTCACGCTCAAACCGCTGAACCGATTTTGCTGAAATTTGGCATGGAGATACTTTGTGTCCCGAGAAAGGAAATAGGATAGTTTTTATCCCGGAAAAATGTACGGTTCCCACGCGATAAACGAATTTTTTCGCAACGAAGTTGCGGGCGTCATCTATACTTATAAAATTACATGTCCTGACTGACTGACTGACTGATTCATCATCGCTGAGCAAAAACTGTTAAAGTTACAGCCACGAAATTTGGTGAGTAGGGTTGTTTTATTAAGTAGACACCCACTAAGGAAGGACTTTCGAAAATTTTACCCCGAAGGGGGTGAAATAGGGGTTGAAAGTTTGAATGAAAGTCCGTCATTTCTTAAGTTAGGAACATTAAAGTTTATTTTTGGACTGCTGATTAAAAATGAATGGATAGGTATTTAAGCGTTTTTGGAAATTCTACCCCCCAGGGGGTGAAATCGGGGTTGAAAGTTTGAATGAAAGTCCGTCATTTCTTGAGTTAGAAACATGAAACTTTATTTTTGGGTTACTGATTAAAAATGAATGGATACGTTTTTAAGCGTTTTTGGAAATTCTACCCCCAAAGGGGTGAAATTGGGGTTGAAAGTTTGAATGAAATTATGTAATCCTATTTTCATAAAATCATATTTTCAAATCGACTTTATTTATCAATCATAAGCTTTTATTTGATGATAAGGGTGAAATATGGTTTCCTAGGCCAAGTTCTACTAGAAATATGCATTTGTTCAATGAAATTATTAGTATTTTAATTAGTAGCCTATTCGGCATAGTATGTTAAGACACTTGTCCTTTCTGTTTCAGGTGGTCTCCCATCAATAGAGATCAACTCGAACGGCAAGTACACGAGCGGACTCATCGGGTGCGTCTCCCAGATATCACTGAGCGGGGACTTCGACATCCCGCTGTCGCTCGCCAAGCTGCCCCACACCATCACTAACAACGTCGGCCGGTGCGGTTAGCGACGCCACTGAGATCCGCCCCTGAGAGTACCGAGGGCAAAGCCGCCACTGATTGCAACGCCATGCTTATTAGCGCCCCTGTCGCCCAGGGTACAAAGTGACTATCCGATGTTTGCCGCGGCTAACCGCGACCGAAAAAAATTCAAATAATATGCCACTTTATGACATCTAGGCTATATGTTTCATTTTCTACTGACATTTGTGTAGCGACCCATGCTGCCGCCACTTGTGGTGTAAAAGCTAGTGGCGTAAAGTAAAATAACACTTAAAGCCTATGTCATAAGGTGGGATTTTATTTGAATTCAAGTCGGTCGAGGTCGCTGCTAGCCGCGGTATAGATCGGAAGTCGGAACGTTACCTTAAGGGTTGCATTCGGTAATTTTGACAGTGATTTGACATGATATAACGAGTCCCGAACATGATGCCTCATGTCTATACTGTACTCGGCGAAACATGGCGGTAGCGGTCATTGACCGTCAAAAACTTGTCATTTTCTATACAAAGCCGCGATTGACAATGAAGTGTCAGATGTTGTTAGTCGCGGCGGCGCGGTGTATAGAAAATGACAAGTTTTTGACAGGGAGTCAATGACCGCTACCGCCATGTTTCGCCGAGTACAGTATAACACATTTTGTAGTTCTGTGTTACATCAGTTTGACATAGGGCATCGCACGCGCCACGTATGGCGATGTTATCTTAAATAATTATATGTACTTTGCTGTCAAAATTATCGAATGCTCGTGACACCCCCTTAACACCCTCTGGTTTGAATCTGTAATCCCCCCACACCCTGACTACCCCTGACCCCAACTTAAGAAGTGTTATTGTTACGTATTTTTGTTCGACAATCCAAACATCCTAAAGACTTAAACAAGATGAGTTAAATACTGAAAAAAATACTATGTACAGTCATCGAAAAAAGTGTTATACTTTTTTGTCGATGACTGTACACAAGAATGAATACCAGATATAAATGAACAGGGAACATAAAAAACACATCGATTTTTTCTTATACCATGTTATATCTTAAAACATCTGAAGTTTGTTTATATATTAACATGCCTTCTTATTCTAGTTACATTCTAGAATCTAGATCTTTGGAATTATGAAATGTCAAAACAAACGGCTTAAAAATATAATTGGGTAAGTTCCCCAAATTAACCCAGTATATTGGCCAGTGCTCGTGACGTCAAGAATCGTCGTCACATTGATGATTCTTAATGAAATGAAATTAAAAGTTACTTTCCGATCTTTGACGTGGCTAGCCGCGAGTCGCGACTGACATTTTAAATAAAGTGTTATTTTATGACATAATATATTATAAAATATCATTTTCTACTGACATATTTGGTATAGCGACCAATGCTACGGCCACTTGTGGCGTAAAAGCTAGTGGCGTAGAGTAAAAGGAAACCTATAACCTATGTCATAAAGTGGCATTTTATTTGAATTTTTGTCGGTGGCGGGTAGCCGCGGCAAATATCGGAACGGTACCTACTACTACTGGTCTGCGCTGCCCTATAAACTGGGGTATATTTCGGAACTCACAAATTATTCTACTTGCTCCATTGTACTGCCTTCTTCTTTTAAAATAAGATAAATCCACGCTGACATATCAATAATAATAAAATGGAGGCAATAATACAATATATCAGGATACAGTTTTCTGCCTTTACGTGAGTCCTCTTAGTCAATTTAATGTAAGTAATTAAATTAATTGTAATCATAAAGTTTTTGATTTATTACAATCAAGAAATTATATTTATTCTTTGAACTATTTTTACCGCACGCCCACGTAAGGAAAATTTTGCTACTTGAGATCCTTTTAGCGTAGGAAGTAAGAAAAAAATTACTGATGTTTTGCTATCGGAGCGGTAAAATGTAGTTCAATTTTCCAAAAAAACGACACTTATTTCACTGTTTAATTTGAATAATCTATGAAACTTTTCGAAGTGCTTTACTATATAGTAATTATAACTATTTGTAATTAACTTTAGTCGTACGTTCGCACGCAGGTTTTAGTTAGTATTATGTTCTAGTCACAATTGAAGAGTGTAAGTATAGGTAAGTATAGCGTTTGTATATGGATTTTCATATGGACGTTAGTGGTAGAGATAGCTGATAGCTTCATCGTGCGCAATTCTGTTCGCGTCCACCTATCAGTGTGTCGTAACTTAAAAAGTTCAAGTTTTTACGAAGTAAACATAATATTAAGTAACTAAATAATGCAGCTCTTCCAGTGGTCGGCCCTATATATCGTCTCTTTTGGTCTTGGGGGACTCGAGACCATAGAAAACCAAGAAACCAGTTACCGGGAATCAAATTAAATATTGATATGTCATGTTTAAAGTATAAGTCCACTGATTAATTATATAACATGTGATTAAGTTACTTATAATAATAATATACATGAGATTCAGTCCAAACTACTGTCTTATTTATTATATTTTTTAAACTGAAATTATTATTCAATCATTTCAACAAAGGCATGGTCTTTTTTCAATGAAAAACAAAACACCAAAAAATATACTTGTACTGTGAAATTTTATGTTTGTAACTTATTACCTTGCGACACACTCCGACATTTAGAAATTTTGAATAGATCGATATATCTAGTAGAGCTAAACTGCGCTTTGTATGTATTTTACACATAGTTCATACCGAAATTCATACACATTTGGTTACAGTAGAACATTGGTAATCTCACGCAAGTAACACACGAGTTACAATCATGAGATTGACTTATCCAAATGCTATATTGTATGTTTTTTATTTATACCCATCTTAAATGCAGTTGTATGTTCAAGTATCTATTAATATAATGTGTTAAGGGATTTTCTCAATGGATTACTGTAACCATTTGCAAAATTGTAAATTTGTAACGCTGTTACATCTGTCAGTGTGTGCATGACCAATATACAATAATTTGTAAGCCTAAATAAATTCAATGTTTATTGACAATTTAAAATTTGTACCGTTTTAATAATTATACTAAACCTAGACTTAGTACTGGTGAGACGAAACGCTAATAAACGCGTTTTGCAAATCCGATTTTGACTGCAGTAAGACCCATGATAATTTTCAAATTAACTATAATATAACTTCTATGTAACATAAGGCTATCAAAGGAGTGTAACCGACTTAAATAACATTACATGTTGCAAAACGATAAATTAAATTTAAATAAGTGCTTCGATTTCTAAATGATCTACTTAGATCTCGCGTTTGCTTAGTTACGAGTTACGAGTAACATCTTGTTACATCCACTCGTAATAAAAAATATATGAGAGATTAACAATTACTCGCAGGAGATTCGCAATCTGTTAGATTTACGATTACTCGCGTGAGATTCGCGTCTCTGTCTCGCCAGCTCTGTACAGGTAGACCCCGCCTGCCCCTCGGGTTTTCTCATCATTTCTGTCAATTATCTATCCCACAGGGTTCTGAGATTGTTTACATAGATATAAATCTGTTACGGTCTCCTTTGTGTGTTTCTTTTATGATATTTATAATTAGTTTTATATAATGAACCCCTTGTACAAATAATGACGAATGGATCTGAATAATCTTAGTAATCAACATTTTACTCGTACAACTTTTTATCTCCAATTCATATTAATAAAGTAACAATAAATCAAATGAAAATGTTAATGAAAATGTATGTGAGTTTCATTTCATTAAAATGTGATTTGATGATATCATCCGCGTGCCGTGAGATTGAGGAGATTGTCCATTCGTCGTTACTTAATTTTGCACTGAACTATTGCATTTATTTGTTACCCATACTGCTATTGTTTCGGTAGATGTAAGGAGTTGTGTGCTGTGCCGCTTCTACTTGACGGTATCCGAGGTTTATTTGTTCAGTAGCGAGTTTCATTAGCTAACGTCAAAAGTCAACAAAATGTCAATAACAGTACTGAAAAGGTAAGCTCAAAAAGCTGGGCATCGGATATTTTATGCTAAGTTCTCATATACGGTTTTGCTCGATAGTTTTACTCGAAATCGAGCAAAAACCACCGTGTGGACCGCAAAACTCACAGCTCGAAGGCTCGCATCGAGCCAGTTTGAAGGCTCGAATCGAGCCGGCTTGACAAATTTTTTGACACTAGTTTTTAATATTCGTAGCTAATTTCCTTCGAACTGGAGTAAAGAGCTATCAAGTAATGCTGAATGTGTGGACGAAAGCCCGAGCCGTGGTTTTTACTCTACGTGATTGCTCGATCGAGTATCGAACACTTATAGATATTTTACTATACTGACGAAAATAATTTCCCTAAAATATTTATTATACTTTATCATGAGGAGAAACAAAAGACAAAGATGACAACAAAAAAACATTTTGATCAGTCGTTGGAAAATCCACAGATTGAAGCAATTAATGGCTAAATAGATTTGAATACCCGAATGATTCACTTGTTAATTCTGAGAATAACAATAATAATTATTATTTTAACGATGACTTATAGTCGTGGGTCAGTGCACTTGATAAAAATAGTGTTAAATGACGTCATTTGCATATTATATAGCCTCTGTGGTCCAGAGGCTAGCATGTTACACATAGCTCGATTCTAAAGGTGGGTTTGACTGGGGAAGTCAAAATTGAGTTGGAACAATAAAACATCGCTTACATGTTAGTTAGTAGAAAACCTACCTAGGCAGATACCACCTACCTACCTAGGTTGCATGTCAAAGGATAAAAAATAAGAACAATGGAACAAGAATTTGAAATGTATACAACTCATTACGTTGTGATAATCGATAACACATAACATTGTTTTTTGCAACACCCTGTGTATACCGAGAAGATAACGCGTCATTTACACTGATCACATATCGAGGCCACAAAACACTGCTCTGTTGCGGTGCGTCGTCACAGCGGCACTGTTGTTTTACATACAAACATATTATATGAATATCGTCGGATGCGGAAATTAAATTACGGACATGAGATGAGTTGGTAGGTGAAAGTGCGTCTTTCGTCTATCAATTCATCTCTGCAATTAATCATTAATTGCGCGGTTTATACAATGTGCAATTAGTTCGTCGCCGTAATGTGCAATTAGGCATTCCATTTCGACGTCGCAACGCAGCGCAATGGAGTAATGTGGCCTCGCGCATACCCAAATCGATATACAGAGTGTTTCAAAACATAATTCGAAAATGGACTTTAAAATATAAGAGGGACCTTAACCACATTGTGGCACTGACTAAGCGAAATGACAAAAATGCACGGTGACATCACCTATTAAGTTAGGTACCGCTGCAGTATGAGTACTTCTTCACTAAAGTACCGTTAAAAATTCTCTAACGATATTTGATGTCCAGTCGTCTTTGCTCTCTCAAAAACATTTTTTGTCACTTTTTCAATGTTTTTTTTTTTTTTAAACATGCTGTATATTTCGTGTAATGAACCTATCCACATAATTGATAATAATTGCACAGAGTAATGTAGTAGAGGCGGCACGCAGCCGGCTCTGCGCGTAGGTGATCTGTGGCACGATAGCTCCATAGCGTTAGTTTTGTATGTGAGACCTGTCCGATGTATAATACGCCGTTATTTGTACAAAATTATATCAATAAATATAAAAAAAAAACACGTGTTTCATTACCTCCTTTTATTTTAATTGGTATTTTTACTTGTATTGAAGTTTTTACTGAATTATTTCATTGTCATTGGCTCTTAATACGTATGCAAAGTTTCGAATTTATTAGACTACTAGAAACAGGTAAAAATCGTGCTCATCTTATCTTATATCTTTAAACAAGCAATTCTTGTATATATATATGTATATATATAATTGGAATCTCGGAATCGGCTCCAACGATTTTCATGAAATTTAGTATATAGGGGGTTTCGGGGGCGATAAATCGATCTAGCTAGAAATCATTTTTAGAAAATGTCATTTTATTCGTGTTTTATCGAATACCGAGCACAGCTCGGTCAAATAGCTAGTATCTTTAATATATATATATATATATATATATATATATATATATATATATATATATATAATTGGAATCTCGGAATCGGCTCCAACGATTTTCATGAAATTTTGTATATAGGGGGTTTCGGGGGCGATAAATCGATCTAGCTAGGAATCATTTTCATAAAATGTCATTATGTGTGTTCATACAGCCCAAACAAAAGCGTGTTATTAAACCTAGTTCTAGGCGCACGCTTTGATGTCTTTTTTAGGACAATTTTCCTATTCCACCACACACACCACAATTATTATTCACAATTATAAATAAACGTATTAGTAAGTAAGCTTAAACACATTTTCCCTGAATGTCTAGACTCTATAGACATTACTAAAAGCGATGAGTCATCTTTCCGAAGTAAATTCCCGGCTGTCGAATTATTAATACACACACTACAAAATATAGTGTACTATGTTCGTATGTACACTATACACCGTGAATGGAAAACATTCGGGCTCGCTTTGTTGCCCAACGCCGACACACGCCGCGCGTCGGGTACATTTTTTATAGTGTTGCCATACTCGATAGTTTGCTATGAATCAGGCAGAATATTTGAAATCCATACTTCATATTATTATAAATGCGAAAGTGTGTCCATTTGTCTGTCTGTTTGTCTGTATGTTAACTCTTCACGCCCAAACCGCTGAACTGATTTTGCTGAAATTAGGTAGGTAGATACTTTAAGCCCCGAGAAAGGACAAAGGATACTTTTTATCCCGGAAAAATGTACGGTTCCGGCGCTATAAACGATTTTTGTTGCAACGGAGATGCGGGCATCATCTTCAAGTACAAATTATAAAACAATTAAAATGATGGTGTTTAATTCTTTTAATGTCAAATGACAATAAAAAGGACCGTGTGTACAGATTACACGATTCAGAATAATTTAACTTCTGCTCAAAATCGTGACGGCGTCGAGACGTATTATTATTATTATTTCGACTCTTTTTTTAATGAGTTGACCTTGAAACACTCTCATTGCGCCTCAAAAAGTACTTTAATACGCCATACATATCACGGTACTTAAAAACAATCTACTAATACAACATCCAAAGAATGACCTTAAGCATAGTCTCACTGGTAAGAGCAGTTTTTAAAATACAGGCCGCCTTAGTCTTTGCTAAGAATGCTAGGGACTGTCCATGTTTTCCCTATACCACAGAATAAATATTAGTTTAACAACCGATACTGAGCCGCTGCTCATTGACAATAATGTGCTAAAATCTAAATTATTCGTTAAACTGGCAACACTCATTTCCCGCTCTCAGTCATCGCTCAGTGCTCTCGGAGGGAGGTCGTGTCTCTTGTTATTTTATTTACGTAACTTATAAACAATATCTTTATATAATGTTTTAATTGTTTAGCGGGTTATATTACTCGTACCGTTTGTGAAGTGTTAATAAGAAAGACGTGTGTGTGTAATTGTGAAATCGTGAGTGGAGGTTCAAATACAGGTTTTGGTAAGTATACCGTATGTAAGTATAAAAACCGTACCGTTTGGTAAGTATAAAAACCCATAGCATCGTGAGATAAACAATTTTCTTTAGCTTAAAATGTAAAACGAATAAGTTTTTATTTGACTTAAGACCTTAAAATATCATAAGTTTTGCAAGTCAATTATATACTTTGCATAATAGGATCTAGATACTAAAAATTATTCAAGATTTAATGGAAATTAAGAAGAATGTTTATAGAAGAAGAAAATTTAAACAGTCAAAGAATTTACTGTAACTTTACGTCACGTACTTAAAGCTTGAATCACACTTACCCTCGATCAAATCCAAGAGAAAATTACCCTGTATCCTAGGATCCTTTCATACCTTTACCGAGCTGTTTACTGGATGAAAAGTATTTTATATTCAATTACGTATGTCAACAAATTAATTGCAAGTGGGTTGCCTAAAAAATTTCAGTCCAGAATAAAAAAATAAAAAAAAAAACAAAAAAAAAGTTTTTTTTTTTACATTTTTCTGGTTTGGTTAGAATATGCATTAAGCATTAACCAGACCGGTACCGATTAGTAGTAGTATCGATTTACCTGCCTACCCAAGAGTTGTGACAGGAAAAAAATAGACAACCTAAGGTTTTCATACTCTACGGGCTCCATACTTTCGATTGGTATAGAATTTGTCTATTAACCAAACCAGCGAAATGTTATAAAAAAGTTTTTTTTTTCAATTTTTTTTTATTCTGGACTGAATTTTTTTAGGCAACCCACCTGCAATTAATTTGTTGACATACGAAATTGAATATAAAATACTTTTCATCCAGTAAACAGCTCGGTGAAGGTCCTTCTATGAAGGGATCCTAGGCTATTGGACTTAGTTATCTTTAAAACCGCCATACGTCATGATAAAACAAACATAATTCAACAAAATAATAATTTCACCAGCTGCAGCAGTATTTCCGGAGCAATACGACTTGCAATATTTCAACAGAACAGCGTATTCCCTCTTAAAAGCCGGCAACGCAACTGCAACTCTTCTAATGTTGCGAGTGCCGAGTGTCCATAGGCGACGGTAGTTGCTTTCCATCAAGTAACGTTTGCTCGTTGTCGTTTGCCCCTTTATTTTATAAAAAAGATACAACATTACATTTCGGTGATCATGCAAGTGTTTGTGCAGTCATCATCATCATCATCGTCAGTTATCCAATTTCTGCGAATCACTTGCTGATCATTGAATCAGGAATACCAAAAAAAAAATTAATATGTTCCTTTCTACAAACTTCTAAGTAATCATAGTGAGGTCATACCCGGTAGTGCAGCGGTGGATTTTGTAAAGTTCAGTGCGTTCAAAGGTGTCTTTATTCCGACTACATAAGACTCACATTCTTAACTCCGAAGTGAAAAAATGAACTTGAGTCATGAGTATGGAATAATAAGTGCACCATACAAACAATAATAATTCGCTGCTATTAATTAGTAGTTAAAGGCAAAAAATGGCATGGCAACTACACAGTAACAATAAATAGTAGCGACTCAGCTGTGTTCTTTCTAAATTAAAGTTGTAACACAAAGATAAAATTTACACAAGTGTGCTAAGATACGACATTGCCCTGCTCTTTGTCATCTGAAATCATCCTTTTACGTGATACGTTCAATTCACTTGGAACCTTAATTTCTTTGCCATTTCCCAAGCCCGTTTTAGCATGTCCCTCGGGCTCCCTGAGATCATATCAAAGGGTTTTCGTGGCTCGATACTGCTGTCGATCCTGACGACACAGGAGATACAGTGGTGGGCAAGCTTGTTTAAAAAATAAGTACGTTTAATTCAGGCGATCTAGTATGAAGAAACTCTTCTGTATTCAACTGCTAATGTCATCTATGATCGTATATAGTAAATCAGTTCACAAGACAGCCGGTTTTTACGTTTGGTGTGAAAACTATAATTGGCTGTTATCTATGTCATTGACACGTCTCAGCGCACGCCGTAACTGCGCGAGACCTTGGCAGCCGCCGACAGACCGTTTAACAAGGGTGAAAAAGTTAGGCTATGTTTGACAAAAGAATCTATTGATGCTAATGCTAATATAGACCTGCGGGACTAGCTTGTTTTGATGTGTTAAGTTTCAAAAATTCTAAAGTTTCTGAATTTTTGCACATGGATGGAGTGATGTCTTATTAGGTTATTTTTAAATTTTGTGTCATTTCTGAAAATAGGTTTTTGAGAAAATCAAAATTTAGTAGTCGATTTTTAAAAAATTGTATAAAACTAGCCAGCAAAAACTTAACTTAAAAATAACAATAGCATCATATCTAGATTAGTCTTCGGATTGTAGGTACCTAATTTGAACCATTTTAGCCCATTGGAACCCGAAATATTGCCACTTATTTAAAACACTATCTAAAAAAATTTTAGAGTTTCTGAAATCGCAATAATTAGGCTCAGGTCTATTAAATAAAGCCATAGAATAAATTTGTGTCAGATTCATCCACGATATTTCGAGATTTTAATAATTTTTGTTTTTGCAAGCTCCAAACACTACGAAAAAGATATTTTTAATTAAAGGCGTTTACATATTCAACATCCTAAAGAAGTAAGAAATATATTTTTTTATTTTGAGTTCTTTTCATCAATTGCTTTAAAAATTAGATACAAAAATATGAACAGTATGAAAGAACCGGACGAGTGCGAGTATAAGACAGAACTCTGCGTAGTTCTGTCCTACCGTTTTTAGGGTTCCGTACCCAGAAGGTAAAACGGGACCCTATTACTGGGACTTCGATGTCTGTCTGTCTGTATGTCTGTCTTCAGGCTGTCTGAGATACAGCCTTTAGATAGACATACAGACCCGCTATGGATAAAGTTCTGATTTTTTAAATTGTGTATTATCTATTTCGCAAAAGCAAAATAATAATGTTTTATCCGCGCGCTACGCTGATAGTGATACTGATAGTTTTTACCCGCGCACTTCACACCCCGGCCCCCGCACTCGCCCAACGCATTCAAAAATGTCAAAATTTTTCAATTTTGTAAAAATTCGTAATCCCCGTCTCGCCCGAACATAGTAAACCGCAAAAAAATAGATAAAATTAGGCGCAGTTAGAGTCAAATTGTAGGTACTAGGTACATCTGTACCTGTCTGCTGATATTAATTTTTGCTTGCGTATGCGTATATATGTAAAAATTTTGATTGTGGCAAACGATTTGCGCTTTGAAACAATCAGAATTGGTTTGAAACAAATCTCGCAGTTTAGGTGGCTGAAATATGTGCTATTGAAATAAGCTACTCTTGCTACTTTCTAGCAGCTTTCCTCACGTAAATTTCGTTGAATACCATAGACCGCCTCACATTTTGTAATAAAAATAGCCTATGTGTTAATGGAATACTTTAATTAGATGTACTGTAGGAATCAAATTATCTCAATCTAATCGGCAGTTTTTTATGTACAAAAGCAATATGAATTTTGAATATAATACTATCTTGAAAAAATTATACGTGGTCGGTGGTACGAGTATGATAGAGTTCGTCCCTAGGGTTGTTACCTACAAATTAATAATTCTCGTATTATTACAAATAGTATTAAGTATAAGACCTATGTTTTTTCACGATTGCATTATATTACCATTTAGAATAAAACATGTTAATTTGATATTTATTACACACCCTAACAGCTAGGAAACGCAAAAATTTCATTGACAATACTCATGTGCCCCTAGCGGCGAACTTAGGATATCTGGTCTAAAGGCTTCTACAGATTGCGCAAACCCGGTCCATCAAGTGAACTTGGTTTTCGCAAGTTTGACATGTGCCTCGTGTTCAGGTTGTACTTTGACATTTTTGACGGTTCGTCGTCCAGCTACAGTTCGACAAGGCTTTAAATGAACGTGGCGAGAAAAGAAACTAACGCTTCTATCATACAAAAATGTCATTTTAGACATGTGTTTGACGGTTCTCTTATACCAGCAGCGCCTCGTTCTCATTTATTTAAAGCCTTGGAGCACTATACACACTTACAGATCCCTGACGCGAACGAACCCCGTCAGTCCAACCAAAATATGTCAAACCGGAATGATATTTGTAAAATAATTGTTTTCGTAGTTTAAATTCTATGAGATTGCAATAGTTCCAAATGCCAAAAAGCATCCTTTTCATTGAAGGTTTGCTGATCGTATAGGTCCGGAAACAGTGCTGGTGACAGTTCGTTCCAGAGTTTTACAGTGCGCGGCAGAAAGTTACGCGAGAAACACACGGTGGAAGACTGGCACTCATCAAGGTGATGAGGATGGTATATTTTTCGCGTGGGACGATGGCGAAAAGTTGCAGGTGGTATGGTTCCGAACAATTCCTCAGAGTACTCCCCGTGATACAACCGATAGAAGATGCAGAGTGAAGCTACATCTCGGCGTAATTCCAAGGAGTCCAAGCTGTTTGAAACACTGTGACAGTCAACAATTCGAGCGGCCCTTTGTTGGATACGACCCAGAGGGAGCAGTTGGTATTTTGGCGCTTGGACTTCACTCGATATGCTAACGCCAAGTATTTCAATGCTAGGGGAGATGGTTAAAGATGTGCCCTGAAAACGAGGATATACGACCATAAGTGGTTTTTAGTGGTGAACGCGTTACGTGTCACGGCGGGGTTAAATTGGACTGAGTTACGACTACCACATTCAGA
The DNA here is from genome assembly GCA_963422495.1 of Polyommatus iphigenia. Classification (NCBI taxonomy): domain Eukaryota; kingdom Metazoa; phylum Arthropoda; class Insecta; order Lepidoptera; family Lycaenidae; genus Polyommatus; species Polyommatus iphigenia. Next base: position 7,784,715 of record OY730183.1, read on the forward strand.
GACTTTCTCCAATGAATTATATATTTTGGACACAAGTTCGTTTCGACTCTCAATGACATTTAGCCGAGAAATATTGGGGGAGCCGGTATATACAGCATCACCTGTACTATCGTCCGCATAGCAATGAAATATGCCGTTGGTCTGTAACATGTCACTGATATGCAGTATGAATAGGGTAGGCGATAGCACACAGCCCTGAGGGACACCAGCATCAACAGACTGAGTTTCCCAGCATTCGCCGTCAATTACTACGACCTTTATGCTTCTATCTGCTAAGAAACTTGGGACCCACTTGCGTAATTTCTCGGGCAGCCCGTTTGATGGAAGCTTTGAATGCCCAAGTGTCAAATTTGATGGTCCAGGTGAACCATCAAAACTGTCTAATTTGTACAAAGTTAATAATACATAGCTGTGGACCATTTTGACAGCTGTCAAAGTAATCCACATTCCACGCCTATCTTCACTTTGGACTGGATCTCTCCGTCTGTAGAAGCTATAAGGACAACAATGACAATTGGTGTTACTTAAGTTGGGTGATCTTTCAATGATGTTAAGAAGATATCATTTTGTGACGAACTTACCAGCTGCCAGCCAGTGGAGTCACCAGACCCATGTCCTCCATAAAGTGACCATGTGTGAAGTGCCAGGGGTAGTTAGTGGGAGAAACCATGAACGTAGAAAAAAAGGCGGACGGAGTTCTTCTTATACACAGAACTGTGTCTTCAGAGTCGGCCACGCACATATTCTGACGCCTGTCAAATGGTATGGACTTGCGTAATAATGTGTGCGTGCGGACCGTGTACATACAGTCACCTGGCCGACTCTGGAGGACACAGTTTTGTGTATGGTGGGACTCCGTCCGCCTTTTTTTATAGGTCCATGGGAGAAACAAAGCGTGTCAATTCCACCAACGTGTCTGGGTTCCACATTTGAATAGTTTGACTGATTTTAATAATTAAAAACAGAGTAAACAGGCGCTGTGTTTCGCCGAAAAAGTGAGTTTACCGGAGGCCCACGGTGTGGTTGATCTGTCAATTTCTCTTAAAATAGGGGCTGAAATGGAACTAAATTTTGAAATGTGGTTTGCATAGACCTTTTAATTGTAAATATGTAAACTCTAAAAACTTTAATTACTTTTTGTAGCTTTTACGGGATGTTGAAAGCAAAAATATAAATTTCTTCAAAACCCGTGGATGAAAATGACACAAAACTTTAACAGTATCAGACATCAACAAACTAAACCACATTATACCGTTTTTACAAACTCTTATATTTTTTGACGCAATTAGGCGACGTTTCTAATATTTGCTAATTACTGGGAAACCCGTGGATGAATCTGACACAAAACGTGTCTGCACATCAATTACTGCCCTAGCAATATCCCAAAACCTAAATTTTAAACTTTAATATTTTTTTCAGCCTATAGCGACCAAAAATCAAAATCCCTAAATATCTCTGGAAGCTGTCGACCAAAATGACACAAAATCATTTTTTAGGTTTACCTAGTGGTCCCAAAACTATACGCAAAATATTAGAAACTTTAGAATTTTTGAAACCAAAAAACCTAGCCCTATCGGTCTAATAGCCATGATATAGTGAGTTCAAGGCAAATTACGCGTCGACATTTACCCAGGGCCGACTTTATATATTTTTTTAATTAGTACAATTTTTCGTGCACTTCTGCAGTGCAGAAATTATTATAAAAGAAATACACGACCGCGTTACGTTAAAATTTGTTAATGTATTGAAAAGTGCACGAAAAATTGTGTTTAGTGTTCAAATAGACTTAACACTCGACAAGTTGAAACTTAAAATTTAAATTTCCCAACTCTTCCGAACATTTTTTTAAATACAATTTGGGGCAATTTTTTTTCGTTATCTATTATAGGGTTTCGCACCAAGGATAATTTTATTTTAATACATCATTAATTGTAACAAAATATTATTTTAAAAATATTCTACCCAGCCTGACCGTGACCTACCTAAGAATGCTGAGGCTTTCAAAATGCTAAGCAATTAAGCATATTATTGTAGTGATTAGCTAAAAGAAATATTTTGTCATTGAGTTTCATATTTCCTGCTCGATGTCGGAAGCTTCACATCCGACGTCGTGAGAACATAGTGCATTGAGGCCGCGAGCTGCCCCTCTAACACAATTATTATGTGTAGATGAGACGTGAGATGGACAAAATTCTATTAAACGCTCAAAAAGCCCGACTGTTTTCCCATACATGACCAAACACAAGTAGAGTGGCTCTGGCATTGTACATTATAATATTGGTCAAAACTTAACAATCACCAAACAATATTTGTTTTATTCAAATCCTTGATATTGATACAATAACAACTCGTATAGAGCCATGGAATGTATTTAGCTGACTGCTATATTATATCACTCTGTTATGACCTTTCCTTGAAAGCCTGCGCAGGTAGGTTAAATGGTTGCTGACATCACTGTGGTATAGCGATTATGAAGTTCCTTACATGTTCACCAGGCAAAATATTAAGACATATTTGCATACTAGTTATTGTAGTAAGTACCTAGAAAATTCGTTGCCTTTTAGTACCTAAGTGTTAGAAGTATTTTATTATTATCATTGCAACATAATTTTAATTTGTTATAATAGACTATACATTTATATTTTAATTGTAAAACACAACTGAATACATAATACAATAGGAATATAATAAAATAATAAATTAAACTTTTTTTTACTAAGTCCTTCAAAATTACCTCCATTATTTTAATATAATACTTGCTAAAGTACTTATTAGTATCATTGTCCTTAATTTTATGACATAATAAGTTACTAAAATTAGTAGTATATTTGTGATTTAATCTAAACCCCATAAGAGCACCGGTGATCGCGACAACAATAGAATAACAATAGATTTCCAAGAATCCGCGATCGAAGAATTAATAAAAATTACATCACATTTATTTCATAACAAGTAAAAAAGCAACGGTTGAAGATAAAATAGAACAGGAGCAGTTAAAACAAACAGAAGCAAAACAAGAAATGTTTATTCGATAAAAAACCAGAATTGCAAAAACAAAGATTGTACGCAACGTTCTTTTTTTTTTCAATGTAAAAACAAAACAGACGAATTGATAGCCCAATAATTTGAAGCATAAAACGAACTTACGAGGATAAAGTAGTGCAAATAACATTTTCGATGACAGCATTTTTCATACAAGAATATCAAGAAAAGACGATATTCTTTTATATCGTCGATATAAAAGTATAAGACTTTATCAAAAAAAAAACGTCTGTTTAATGAGCTATGATATCACTGATAACCACGACGTACATAATATATGATACAGCATAATATTATATACAATATTTTTAAGATGCCAACTTTCTTCCCACCCCTGTTTTACTCCCTAGGCCGCGTCCCAGGATGAGTAAGAAGTGCTCGTTGCACCGTTCGCCGCACCGTGCTACGGCGCGGCGCCGTGTCATGTCACGGTGGCTGCGCCGTGTTTGATGCGGGGCGCCGGGATCCTAGTGGATGTCTACTTTCCAAATTGCAAGCTTATAATATAGGTGTTACAGCTTTTAACATTTCGTGATATAATAAAAAATTTCCTTCGACTGTTCATTAATAAATAAATATTTGTTTTATACTTTTATCGAGGGTTAAAAACCGGAACTTGTCAATATTTTATTGACGTAGACTGATACGCAAAAGTGATATCGCCTTGTGAGTCAGTTGAAGGATAACAGGTGCCTCGACAACCGGTCCGTGCGTGCCGGCGGGTTTCCCTCTAGGTGTGTCGCATAGAATTAGAACGTATAGTATTTTGATATCGTTGGTGTGTCGCACGGTTTCTAGCGGGTTTTTGACTGATGCCTTTAAATTTTGCCCAAGTAACGGAGTATTAAGAGTGTTGGCAGAACTAAAGAGTACCTCAAATTCAAACAAACGGGCGAATATACGCGAGTTGGGCGCTTCTGTCACTAACATGTTGCACAATGCTTTAAATAGCGTATTAGTACGGCGCGCGCCGGCCGATTTGACATACTACGTCAAACATATTATTATAAAAGATGATGCCCGCAACTCCGTTGCGCCAAAATTAGTTTATCGCGCGGGAACCGTACATTTTTCCGGGATGAAAAGTATCCTATGTCCTTTCCCGGGACTCAAGGTATCCATATATATACCATAGCAAATTTCAGCAAAATCGGTTCAGCGGTTTGGGCGTGAAGAGGTAACAGACAGATAGACAGACAGACAGACAGACACACTTTCGCATTTATAATATCAGTATGGATTTCAAGATCTCTTCTGATGTCGGCCCACTCGTTAGTTCTGTTTACTCTGGTACTACGCTGTATTATAACAAGTAGTTTTACATTCTTAACATCTTATACATAATAATATTATGTTTCAGTTATGTGCATAATGGAAAATTTTTCATGAGTCACTCGAAAATATACAGTACTCTGCAGTGGCGTGGAGTGAAAAAAAATAAAGGTAAAGCCGGACCAAAAAACGGCTAACTCGTGAATAAGCAAAATTTCAATTCTTGTAAAAAAAACGTGCAATAAATTACATACCTGTATTAAGTGTGTTAGTTTACCTTTTCCATAACTACTAGGGTGCTTTGCTTGCATTGTGTGCGTTGCATGCAGTGTTAGTGTTGTTAGTATTCACCACCTTCACCATACATGACATCACTGGTATTATATGAACAGTGCATGTCGAGTATGATAAAAGTAGTAAGATAAAAAAAGCCGTTTTAAGCACACGTCACTCACACTCACACACCAAAAATAAGTGAATCCTGACTTGCCAGTGTAGATGTTTGTTACTCAATCATGCAAAAACTGGATTTAGATGAAATTTTGCATGCATCCCATGTCAAACATGGAAAGGAACATAGGCTACCTGTCTGAAGTCCACGCAGACGAAATCGCGGGCAAAAGCTAGTAGCAAAGAAATATCAGCAGAAATACGTACCTAAATGTTTAATTTTGTTATTTGTCGTCTGTCGTCGTTATTTAATATTCCTATTCTACAACCTGAAAAATTACCTAAGAATTATTATTTATATTCTAACATAATTCTACGGTTTTTCTTTACGAAATGTGCCAAAACATTATCATAAAAGTCGCTTTTTTGATGCAATTTTAATAATACATGTTTTTCAATTGAAATTACACCGAGATTTGACAATCTAGCCTCACTTTGGCTGTTTCGTGTATAGGTATGAATTCGCTTCAATGCCGAAAACGACCTTTCAGCGGAAGCCACCGATACAGGAAGAGTCAAAACAATTTGAGATAACATTAAAAGCTGAGGAAAAGCTTCACTCAACGCGGATTTAAAAAGATGTAAATAAAGTTCATAGATATCTAAATTATTAAATGTTGAAGTACTGTATAAAACTTTTAATTCGTTTTTTAATGCGTGAAAATCAAATATATTCGGGAATTCGGATATTAATGCAGACACACTTTCCTCGGGAAAACTACTACGGTAACTCGCGTATTTAGACTTATTGACTAAATCAAGAAAAGTTAAGTTTTGAAACGATGAATAACGGGAGTTTATTTGGCTTTTGATGTTATCTATTATTTCAACGAATAAACGCTTGTATTGTGTTTTCAAGTCAATTTCTGTATCCATCCGCCGGCGCCGTCGTGGTGGTTCACAATATTCCTGAATACTATTGAAAATAAAATCAAATTGTTTTAAAAACTCTTCTGATAACCAAGATTGAAATGCACCAATTTCTCTGATTGAGATTTCGATGTCGATTTGTTTGCTTTGAAGCAAAGCAAACAAAATGTCAGTTCTGGCAAAAATCTCTGAAAAAATATGCAAAAGGAAACAAAACTGCATATCTTCTAATTTAGTTACAAACAACTCCGACATGGATATAGAATCAACATCCCACGATTGAGGATTATCTACTATATGATTAAAGGTTTCAATCATATCTAACCTGCAATTAAATATAACATTAATAATGCGCGAATGATAATGCCACCGTGTTTCGGCTACTCCAGGCATACGACGATCGGAAAACTGTTTTAAAAGATTTGACCGTTTCGACGATTTGTTGAAAAACCTGACAATTCCATTGATATGGCCGAAAAATGATTTTAATTCTGAAATATTTTCTAAAGATTTACTTAAAACCAAATTAAGAATATGAGCATAACACGGTACGAAACGCGCGAGAGGGCATTGACCCCGTACTAGTGCTTGAACGCCTCCACGTTCACCTGACATAACGGCGGCACCGTCATATGTCTGACCGATCAGTTTGTCTTTGCATCGATATTGTTCAAGAATATCGAGCAACTGAGTCGCTAATACAGTCGCAGTCCGGCTTTCGCTAACGTCGTAAAAACCTACAAATCTTTCTTCCAGACCATTTTCGGACAAATAACGAAATATAACAGACAACTGTTCTCTATGACTGACATCTGGGGTTTCGTCAATCATAACTGAAACGAATTTGGCATGGCTAATCTCACGTCTAATCTCGTCTAAAATTACCGCCGCGGTGCATTGTATAAGATCATTTTGAATGTCTCCCGATAGACCGGTAAACACGGAGTGTGAAGTAGATGAGCATTGTTCAAGATGGGAGTCTATAACGCTATCGTACTTACTTAAATAAAATAATGTTTCTATATAATTGCCACGATTGTCTGAATTAACGTTTTCACTATGCCCGCGGAAAGATAACTCCTGTTTTCCAAGAAGAACAACAGTGTCTATTAAACGTTTCATTAAGTTTCGATTACGTTCCACTTTTCGATTATGGGATTCATAATTATTTCCGAGAAATGTTTCTATTCTACTATTTCCAAAATTGTGTAATAATATACAACTGCGTAAATGTTTTTCGGTTTGAGTATGTTTCCTAGCCGAATTGGTCAAATTATTGATGTCTGAGAAACCCGTTTTATTCCAAGCACTATTTGTATCGGAAAACAGCAAACATGGAAAACAAAATAACTTATTTAATTTGCAACTGCCCGCTATCCAATTATATTTATCATACACTGAACTGTGAAAATGTTTGAAAAACCCATCCTTACGCCTATAATCAATTTTCATATCGGGACGCGCCCGTCCTTGTTTAATGATATGTTTTTTATTTTCGAGCGATTGTTTTGAGAACGAATTTAAGTCATTTAATAGGTAATCCGTAAGACAACAGTCAATTTGTACTAATGCTGCCATTTCTCACCTAACCGTGTCACGGCAAATTACAAAGTAAGTAAAACAAACCAACCTTTACGATGTAACAAACAAAAACACAACACAACACTTGGCAAGTAAAATTTCACTACTTTCGATTCTTTTAAACTATATAATGTTACAATCAAGCTAGCCCACTAACTTAATAAACAAAATTTTGCATATTACAATAATAACAGTACAAAATGAGTGCAAATGAGCGCGTAATATAATTGTTTAAGTGAATTGAAATGACAGCACGCGCCGGTCGGCCGCTGCAATTAGCTCTGTTGTGATTGGACGAAATTTTTTAAAGCGAAACATGCGAAACTAAACCTTAACACATGACAAATAAAGACTAGGTAGGCTATGTGGGATCGGCTTGTTGTTCGACAATATTGACGAGTCGTTTGCATGTAGTAGTAATGTGTATGTGTGCGTGAATTTCATACATTTCAAATGTTTGGATTCCCGATGTTTTGAGCGAGTTCCCCGGCCACCGCGCGGCCGCCGCAAACTATGCAGCAGTACGTACGCGTTCTGAGTGCGATCGTAAAAACGGGTATGTGTGCGTTTGCGTGATTTTAAATACATGGCGAATTATTTTTATGAAATTGTAGGAAGCGGGGTAAGCTATAATTATTAATAATAAAAAATGTATATATTAAAATTGGCCAAGGTAAGCCGGTAGTAATCGTGTTCTATGGAGGCTTCGCCACTGGTACTCTGCCAAAAAAAAGAGTAGACGCTGAACTAAATTTTCTAAGCGAAAAAAACACCATTCGATACTAATCCATACTAATATTATAAATGCGAAAGTGTGTCTGTCTGTCTGTCCGTCTGTCTGTCTGTCTGTCTGTCTGTCTGTCTGTTACCTTTTTCACGCTCAAACCGCTGAACCGATTTTGCTGAAATTTGGCATGGAGATACTTTGAGTCCCGGGAAAGGACATAGGATACTTTTTGTCCCGGAAAAATGTACAGTTCCCGCGCGATAAACGAGTTTTGGCGTAACGGAGTTGCGGGCGTCATCTAGTTAAGTATAAATACTGATTAAGTATCAAATGGTGTTTTTTTTCGCCCCGTATGCTCACTGAAAATGTTTGTACACTTCAAATATTATTATTCTGGCAAATTTTATGTTTGGTCTAATAAAGTTTTTCAATATTTTATGTAATTTAAAATTTGTGTTCGGCGTCTATTCTTTTTTGAGAAGCTTTTACCTTCAATGGCGAAGTTTAAACATGTCTAATCCTATACATTTTTCAAAAAATATTTTTAACATTTAACTTCGCTATTGACTAGTTTTTAGGTTTAGAAATATTTTGACAGCGTTGACTGTATGGCATTTCAGCTGGTAGCATTATAATGTCCGGTTATTAACCGACTTAAAAAAAGGAGATTATTTTTACGTTACAATTTGATCCTGTACAACACGTACAATATCTATATATTGTACCATCGAGGAAATTGATTCCTAGGCGGTTGACAGACCACCGGCATTTGGTCAAGGATCATGTCAATTGAATGTTAATTGTGATGTGCCGGCTGGGTTTGAAGTAACACGACCAAACTACGTAGGTCCCCGCCATCTGCATAGAAATCAACTTCTCTGATAGTACAAATTTTTCATAAACAAAACTTATATATAATCCTATCGGATTCAACAAAGAAAATAAAATACTGGAAAAGGACATCAAAGAAATAGCTTGGTCCACAAAGAATAGACTTGGACCAAGCTATTTCTTTGAGGTTTTACCCGCCTGTGTCAGGAGGGTTATTACGATACTGAAATTGATTGATGGTTTTCAATTTGGAGTTTAAAGTGGGTAGTAACTTACAAGGACAAGTAATAAGGAAAATCTTTTTGAAAATTACGCTACAATAACAAAGTTAGTAAGGAAAACTACACTTTACCTCAACATAAATTAATCCCTAATTAAATGAATATTTTAACTCGCTTTCGCGGTAAGCGTAGCAGAAAAAATGTTACGTACTGAATTACGTAGGGAAAGTAATTTCTTTCTATTTACTATTACAAGGCTAAAAATCCAGTATATAAGATGTTCGAAAAAAAATATACACTAAGATATTACACAGACGTCAAACAAAACTATGCCGTTACACCTACTAAATTTGTTATTCGTTAAGTTAGCAGATTACTTCCTAGGTCACATATCCATATAAAACAATCATAGTTAAGTTATCCATTGGGCATTGACATAATATTTTATGCTAATGAGTAGCTCACTGCTAACTTACTTCTACACAATAATATAGTAATATTATTACGTAGAATATACAGTACATTCATGTGTAGTAGCATGGTGTAAAAGTTGAAACGTCAAACAAACATTTTCTCTATACACAATAAACTTTCTAAATATTGAGTAAACGACATCAACGCGTGCGCGGCCTGCGAAATTCTGTTTCCCAGTTCCTAGTTCGATTTACGAACATAATAATACTAGCTGACCCGGCAAATGTTCTTTTGCCATATAAATTATTTCTAGTCATAATATAAGAAGTAGATGAAAACCAATTCTTAGGCCTAACGAATATGGACATCTATACATATAATAAATCTGTAGAAATGTCAATTCTGTACATTAAACATATTCAAAAAATAATAAGCGGAGGGTGTCACAATATCGCTATAAAAGCCGAAAAGTTAGTTAGTTTTTTTGTCTGTCTGTCTGTCTGTCTGTCTGTCTGTCTGTATGTTTGTTCCAGCATCACACGAAAACTACTGATCCGATTTGAATGCGGTTTTCGCAGATATATTTGTCTTCTTCCAACTTAACATCTGGTGTATAAAAAAATTTCTCCCCACCCATCTAAAGGGACGAAAGAGGGGGTCAGATTTTGTATAAGACTTTTGCTTTAACACGAAAACTACTGATCCAATTTGCATACGGTTTTCGCAGATATATTTACCTCCTTCCAACTCAACATCTGGTGTATAAAAATTACCCCCCCCCCCCACCCCACCCCTCTAAGGGGACCAAAGAGGGGGTCAGATTTTGTATCAAACTTTTTTCTTTAATGGACTTACTTCATATTATTAACTGTTTTTCCAACTTAACATTTGGTGTATAAAATTTTTCCCCCCACCCCTCTTAGGGGACAAAAGAGGGGGTAAGATTTTGTGTCAACTGATGAAGTAGAAATACTTTAAATGGCAAAACAACGTTTGCCGGGACAGCTATTATCTAATATTACAAAATTTCATTAAAATCGGTTTTGGAGGAGTTCGCGCATAAAGACTGTAACACCCATACTTCCATACTTAATATTATAAATGCGAAAGTCTGTCTGTCTGTCTGTCTGTCTGTCTGTCTGTCTGTTACCTCTTCACGCCCAAACCGGTGAACCGATTTTGCTAAAATTTGGCATGGAGATACTTTGAGTCCCGGGAAAGGACATAGGATACTTTTTGTCCCGGAAACATGTACGGTTCCCGCGCGATAAACGAGTTTTGGCGCAACGGAGTTGCGGGCATCATCTAGTTTTATATATTGACGCCCGCAACTTCGTTGCGTCAAAACTCGTTTATCGCGGCGGAACCGTACATTTTTCCGGGATAAAAAGTATCCTATGTCCTTTCCCGGGACTCAACTATCCCCATGCCCAGCAAAATCGGTTCAGCGGTTTGGGCGTGAAGAGGTAACAGACAGACAGACAGACAGACTTTCGCATTTATAATATTAGTATGGAATATGGAATTAGAGATATATAATATAATAATATGTGGATATTTTAGGTAAACAAATGTATTTAAGGCTTATTTAGCTTTAAATACAGTTTAGCTTTTATTGTCTTAAAGACTAACTTAATATATTGTTCTTCGCAATTTAAAAGGCAGCAATGTTTACATTGCAAAATTAAAAATGTTTTTATCGAACCACAAATGTATAAACTTCTGTTGCAACTCAGTATGAAACTTAAAATTATTTTAAATAATAATTATTAATTTGTATCTTTTATATTTTTCCTGCTTTAGACCTACAAAATATGATTTCCAAGTAAATGCAAACAATTATTATATGTAATACGTACAAGTATTCATATAATGGTATTTTAAATACTCTGTACATCTAACTCTTAAAGTGATCTCAAGATGACCGTTATCCGTACATTTAACTCTTAAAGCGGTCTTAAGATTTGACCTTGGCAAAGTTCATCTAAGAACCTTCAACACGTAAATAAATTATACACAAGTTATTAGTGAAGCTTATTCCCACGACCAACAATCGCCGGCAGCCTCCGTAATAGTAGTTGTGTTCTTCATTAAGAAAAAACTACAAAATAGTGAATTAAACTGTAAGGCTTCAGTCTTGATATCAGCGGGCAGCGGGGCGGAAGCGGCGGCGGCGCGTTCCAATGTATAGATTTATATGGACAGGCGTCGAAAGTAGCGGAGCGGCAAGCGGATCGCGTTGTATTAGACGGCTTATTTATATAAATCAATATAACGCCTCCGTGGTCTAGTGGCATAGAGCGCGGCTCTTGACTTGGAGGTCGTGGGTTCGATTCCTGCGATGGAAACATGTCGATGGCCCCAACGAATAAACGTGCAAGAGCTAAGAACCCAAAAAAAATTTTTTTTTATTTTTCGTTTGCATGGACTATGATACACCTATGTAAATTTTTTTGAATTTTTGACTTAAAATAACGATTTTATAGCAATGTGAACCTTTATTGTACGTAAAAAATAATAACATATATCACATTAATAATAAAACATGCGCTTATTGCAGATTATTCACCAGAATAAACGTGTTAAAACAATCTGGCGCTCGTGTCTATCTTTTCCTTTGGGTTATAACTCTTGCACGATTATTCGTGTAAAAATGCAAGTGACTTCTATCACTAATGCTCCATTGCAGATTGCGAAACTTTGAATATAATAATCACAGCTATTCTATTATCTTTTACTAACTTCTCTTGTCTTTCCTGCTTTTGTAAAGGTTATTCGAAGAGCTATTGTAAAGTTTATCACAATAGCTGCTGGTGAGTTGCCGGTCTTTTTAAGAGGGAATACGCTCTCTCTTGAAGGTTTGCAGGTCGTATAGGTCCGTAAATACTGCTGGTGACAGTTCATTCAAAATTTTACAGTGCGTGGCAGAAAGTTACGCAATAAAAACACGGTGGACTGCCACTCATCAAGGTTATGAGGATGGTATATTTTTGACGTAGAATGATGGCGAAAAGTTGCAGGAGGTATGATTCCGAACAATTCCTCAGAGCACTCCCCGTGATACAACTGATTGAGGATGCAGAGTGAAGCTATTTACATCTCGGCGTAATTCCAAATGGTCCAGCCTGTTTGAAACACTAAGGCAGTCAACAATTCGAGCGGCCCTTCGTTGGATACGATCAAAAGGGATTTGTTGGTATTTTGGGGTGCCTGCCCAGATATGAGAACAATATTCCATATGAGGCCGAACCTACACCTTGTAGAGTTGCAGGCATTGGTCCAGACTGAAATACTGTCTCATCCTGTTAAGAACAGAATCAGAAAAATATCGTTTCATTCAGAGACTTTCTCCTGTGAATTCTCTATTTTAGACATAAGTTCGTTTCTACTTTCGATGACATTTAGTTTAGCCGAGAAATATGGTGGAAGCCGGTAGATAGGGCATCACCGGTACTATCATCCGCATAGCAATAAATGTCATTGGAATGTAACATGTCATTGATCTGCCAAATAACTTGTGACCTATTTGCATAAATTCTCGGGAAGCCCATATTATGATGGACGCTTTGATAGTAGCGCTTTGAGCCAAACCCGATCAAAGCCTTCGCATTGTCCAAACTAACAGCCAAACTCTCCACACAATCACCTGAGCCCAACGATGAGTTTGGTACGCCAAGAGATAACCAGCCAAGCGACCCGTACTGTTTGTCGTGTTTGTCGCTTTGTAATGTCTGGCCACCCAAGCATCGAAAAAGCTGATAGTGGATTCGATTATCTTTGAGATGACGGAGGTTTTAGCAATAGGTCTGTAGTTGGAAGGATTTGAGCAGTCACCTTTTTTTGTGGATCGAGTACACTAAGGCTGTCTTCTAAGAAGCCGGGACAATGCCAGAAGAGTAGGAGAACCAAAAACGACGCGTTAAGACCGGAGCCAATTCTGGAGCACACTTTTCAACACAATAGGAGGGATTCCGTCAGACCCACTCGACTTTGGGATATCAAGGGCACGCAGGGCTATTCACACTGAGCGCTAATGTAACCTAATAACAGACATGATGCCCCTGCATCGTGGTATGGTCGGTGGCTTTTATCCCAAGGTCATCAAGGGTCGAGTTTGACGCAAGGAGCTTACCCAGAAGATCGTCTTTGTATTTTGCGTCGGGGGCCAACGATCCATTTCCTACTTATGGTGGTATGTACATTTCCTTAGGTACATTTCCTACTAATGATGGTAGGATGGCTTTCAAAAATACCCTTCAATAGCTTAGGCCAGAGACCAGAATTTACGGGTTCCCAAAGGAAGGCACTCAAGTCTCTCACCAATACTATTGACGTGCTGTTTCTTTGCCCGATTGATCTCTATCTTGAAGGATCTATAGGCAAAGTTGTACTCCATTTTATATGTATGTGCGCGAGGTAGGTCAATATTTATCAATAACAACAATAGGTCAACAATATTTTTTACTGAACCGTCAACAAGAAAATATTAGCTAACTAGACGTTCCACGCGGCCTCGCCCGCATAAATGAGAAATTTTACCGATACCGTACATTTTCCCGCAAAAAGTAGCCTATGTTCTTTCACATCATGGCCTACTCTACATCTGTGCCAAATAACTTAAAAATTCATCCAGTGGTTCACGAGATAAACGCCTTCAAATAATTTTCCTGTTTTTTTCTACATTTTCCTATGTTTCTTCGCTTCTATCCGTCTTAGAGTGATAATTTATAGTTTATAGCCTTCCTCGATAAATGAACCATTTAACAACGAAATAATTTTTCAAATCAGACCAGTAGTTCCTGAGATTGGCGCGTTTAAACAAACAAACTCTTGTACTTTATAATATTAGTATAGATTTACATTTTATATCATACACTTATAAGGTCGTATTACATAAATAATGAATCAACTTCTTGACACTAATATACGGGCTTTTATCTTTACAAACATGTAAAAGCAACAAAATATACAAGAATAAGCGTGTAAATGACCAGAGCATGGCTCAGGAGGAAAAAAATATACGTGGAATAACCGTGCAACATTTCACTGCACTTGTTAAAACTTCATTTATGACACGAATAAACGTGCATTGATACAATAGTGTTAACAAGTCACATATTATTTACTAGAATGATAATCTTATATGGTTTTTCTTAAATATGTAGTAAACCGTTAATATTTGATTTTTAATAAGTATATGAGCTGAAAGATATTTTTTTTATCTTTAATTTGATTATACATTATATTTGTTTATTTATTATGTTGTCAAAGTTATGTGGTTCCAAACGTTTTTTTTGTCTTCCTGAAAAGTTGTCTTTTTTCGATTGCACGTTTATTCGTTGTGGCCATCGATGTTATTTCCAAGTTTGGTTAGGACAATGCAGACTGATCACCTGATTGTTTAACAAGTAAGATGATCCATGCATCGGATGGGCATGTAAAAAGTCGGTCCTGCGCCTGATCTCTCGCCGGTCGTGTCGGTCTGTCGTCCCACTAGGTTATGAGAGTAAAGGAATAGAGAGTGCTCTTGTGTACTGCGCACAAGCTTGGGCACTATAAAATTACTCCTGCGTAGCTGGCCTGGTTTCAATGAAACCGGCCACCGTCACCGAAACCGGTGTAAATCAATACATTGTAACGCGCCGCCGTCGCTTCCGCCCCGCTTCCCGCTGATTTTGAGACTGAAGGCTTACAACTTTAAGTAGTAACATTCATAAAAATGTTTTTGTGTATCCTACGGGTGTTTTGACGCTGATTACTTTATAATGAGCGATAGAGAAAAACTGTGCTAGAATTCATCATGTGCCAAAGCTGTAAACAAAAGTATGTAATTCGATAATTTGATGCAACAGAGAACACTCAAAAATATTTTTTAATGCTGTTGTGACCTTAAATTTTTACAAATTACAGCTAACAACAGCTGCTGTCGTTGTTGTATGCTGCTGCAGCATTAAAATCTCCAATATTTGAAGACATAAATTGATAAAGTAGGTGAGTAAAATTTACAACATAAAGGCAATAATTCCCATATAATTTGAACAAACCTTGTAACCTACCTACTTCATCATCTAGCTTATAAGATTTTTCAAAATCATTTCCCGGTTCCAAAGCCTCCGTTTTAAATGCAAAAAACCGACAGTTTTAAAATCGTTAGTTGCCCACTTCATCCACTTATGTCTCCAAAATCCATATTGTCTTTATATCTACAGCTATACTGTACTCGGCGTAACATGGCGGTAGCGGTCATTGACACCCTGTCAAAAACTTGTCATTTTCTATATAAACCGCGATTGACAATGAAGTGTCAGCTGATGTTGTCTATCGTGACTTTGTATCAAGTTAATGACAGGGAGTCAATGACAGCTACCGCCATGTTTCGCCGAGTACAGTATAATACTAGTAATAGTTTAACAATTTCAGCTTGCGGTGATAAAACCTAATCGTCCCCAATAAAATATTCTAAGAAGTAACACGCGATATTGCGTGCCAATTTAAGGCAGTGTGGCAACTATGGGGATTTCCCACCAAAAGTGGAAAAAATTAAATACAGTAAGTTTCTTAGGGGGTAAAATTTTTGCAGCGTTAATAATTTATTTTGTTTTTAGTATTATTCTTGTCATTTTTATTTCTTTTTTACTCTTATTTTACAAAAAAAATATTATTATTTAATCATATTTTATTGCAATAACCTATCCAAATTTAAATGAACCACTTATTTTGAATGTGCAAAAATGGCGACTTTATTAAAACTCCACTTCAACCCACCTTTTAAGATGGGTCATTTTGATCGTTGCAATGAGCGACGTTTTTGCCGCCAGCCGCGATGGAAACGATTGCGGTCGCTATGCGGAACGGCAGAAGGAGTTCAGCGTTTTGATCGCTTAGTGGAACATACCCCAAGTGGCAAATATTTGAATTATAGTTGGGGAGTTTTGGTTGAAATTTAGTGGGTTTTAAAGTTGCTTTAGGTGGAAAAATGTTTGAATAGTTGGCATCACTGATTTAAGGTTCCTCTTTTAATGTTCAAGTGTTGGATTTGAATTGCTAATGTTCAGATAATTATAATTAATATAGTATGTAAATATTTTTAAGTACATCAGAGTCACCTTGCTTTGTGTATAAAATATTAAAATTTAAAATTATGCTTGGTATAAAAATATTCTTTAGTGATATTATGTTGCATTCTGTAAACTTGAGTTAACTTTTTGTTTTTTTGAAGAAAGGAATATCTAAGCAAAATACCGTCATCAATGTTTGTCGTCAATAGATTGGTAAATATAGGTGTAGATAATAATTAATGTACATAATGATTGTTTTACCCCAACTCAATTTTCATCTGTACTGTACTCGGCGAAACATGGCGGTAGCGGTCATTGACTCCCTGTCAAAAACTTGTCATTTTCTATATAAACCGCGATTGATAATAAAGTGTCAGATGTTGTCAATCGCGCCATGTGCCGCCGAGTACAGTATAAGTTGTACCATCCAAGAAATTGATTCATAGGCAGATGGTGGACCTATGTCATTTGGATGGGCTATGTCAATTCAATATTCGTGAATCAGATTGCTACAAAATGATCTATTTGTGGCTGTTATGCTGTTGGTTCCCCGACCTTGCTTCTCGGCATTGTCGCTACCTCGACAAAAACTTGGAAGTGGTAGCCACCACCGTGAACACTTTTTTATCTATACTTAATATTATAAAGCGGAAGAGTTTGTTTGTTAGTTTGAACGCGCTAATCTCAGGAACTACTGGTCCGATTTGAAAAATTATTTCAGTGTTAGGTAGCCTATTAACATATTTTTTTAATAAAAAAATTATCACGTATTTAAAGGGTTAAATCAGACCGCAACGCGACGCGTAGATGCATTTCTAAATTTGTATGGATTTGACAGATTTGCAAGACGTCTCACGCAATAATTATGATAGCTGTCAAATCAGTACAACTTTAGGCATCACGTTGCGGTCTGAATTGACCCTAAGTGGTAATAAGTTGTACGTAATTGTAACACATTTCCTTATACTTTCTTTTAATCTATTGACGACAAAGGGCTATAACGATTTTGTTTTAATCCTTCGATCGCGGATTCTTGGAAATCTAATGTTTACGCGGTCGAATTCGACCGCTTGGGAGTTGGTAGGTTAAATATAAAATTCCTTGATGCAAGATAATAATATTATGGTAATCATACAAATAAATCAAGATTTATTATAACGAAGTAACTATCTAAAGTAAGTTACTTCGTATCTACAAAGCGTAATATCGAGAAAATCGACCTCAGGATATATTGGTCAATTACCAACAAATTGTGGTCATTTAACATTCCGTGTCGGTGGATGTCGCTGAGGCCATATGTGTGGTCGACCTTAACTCACATACTCACGTCACCTGTTAGAAAGTGAAACTTAAACTGACTAATGGGACAAACGTTAGGCCGTTTATTAGGTAACTAGCTGAACCGGCAAACGTTGTTTTGCCATAAAAATATTTCTAGTATATAAAAAGTAGATAAAACATATTCTCAGGCCTAACGAATGTACATTCAAAATTTCATTAAAATCAGATGAGCCGTTTTAGAGGAGTTAGCGCACAAACACTGTGACACGAGAATTTTATACATTAGATTCAAACATACCAGAAATTGTACGGTTTCCGTATTTAATCCTTCGATCGCGAATTCTTGGAAATCTATTGTTATTCTATTGTTGCCGCGATCACCGGTGCTCTTATGGGCTTGATAGGTTAAAACTAATGGATTTAGTGCGGAATATATCGCCTTTTCAGTTTTCAAGTAACAGTCAGGGGAAGGCAGGTCTTCGTAATTTTTAACTGTTTCCAAAAAAAGGAGTTTATTATCAATTCGATCCGTATACAGTTTACAATATTTCCAGAACTGCCCAGTTTTTGTAGTAGTTGGTTGTTCTAAGTTCTAACCTCTATAGAATTTGTGTTTCTGTACATATCCTATGTACAGAAACACAAATTGTAAATGCAAACTTAAGACTAAAATGGTTTATTTTATTTTCTTTACAATCTAGCACCCAGTAAATCGACACATACAAAACTACGTAAGTGATAGTAACTTATTAAGTAAAATAATTGCAAGTCACCTAGCATGAGTAATACCACAGTACCTAACCGTTTATTTATAACCACCATTAGTTGACATTTGATTGTATCACGCCACCCCAAAGCTTCGTCGAATTGAGGTCAATGGTAAGAAAGGTTTCTTATATGAATATTTTAGTTAAGGGTCCAAAAGTAGGGCGAACATTGCACTCGATCGATTACATTTATTAGTTCGTGTTAAAACCATGCACGGCATAGTATTTCACTCGTAGAACGTCATCATCAGCATTGTAATGGCCCTCATTGCCAAGTTAAGGATGCGCTTAAAGTTAACTATAGAAAGTCCGTGGACTAGTGGGTATAGAGTATAGACCTTTGGTTCGCACTCTAAACTCTAGAGTGCGAACCAAAGGTCTACTACTAGAGTCTAGACTAGACAAGAGTCTAGAGCAGCCTTTCCCAAAGTGGGCGATAACGCCCCCTTGTGGGCGCTGAAAGTCTGAAGGTGGGCGGCGTTGTGGGACCCAGAAAAAAATGGGGACGTTGTGTAGAGGCTTGGGGGTGATTTATTTTATCAGGATGCATTTTAAATTGAAACAATGGGGGGCGCTAAAACATATTTTTTTCTCAAAGTGGGCAGTAGACAAAATAAGTTTGGGAACCCCTGCTCTAGAGGGTGCAGGTTGAAAGAGACATATTCAGATCTCAAAGTAAATAATACGGACGCTCGTACGTTGAAGGAAAATATCGCGAGGAAACCCACTCGTAGTCAGTCCCAGACATAACATGGACCTATATATTCCTCTGGACTAGGCGACATTACGAGAATGCCGTACTTCTTCCAAAATTTGGTCAAAGTTTTAACGGGAAAAAAATCAATTCCCGAGAGGCAGTCCAAAACGCCTTTGAAGAGTTTGTTGTCGCCCGTCCAGCTAATTTATTCAAGAAAGTCACCCAGGATCGTATAGTGTTACATAGTTTACGTCCTCTTTGGATTGTGAGGTAATTACTAATTACTTTGAATAACAGAAATAAATAAGTTCAAAATAAAAGCGCTTTAACTAATTTCAAACAAAACGGCAAATTCATAGGTAAAGACCTAATATTATAAAATCTTGTATAATTATAACATTGGTTTCAATTAAAATTATTAATTAACCTGTTTTATTTTTATGAAACTTTTAATTTTAACGTAAGTAACATTATTTCTGTTCTGAATACCAGACTCTAATATCATTGAAAATCCGTGCAAATAATTAACAATTACCTACCCCACGTTCCATTTGATGTTAAAAACAATAAAAACGCTAAAAATAGGAGGCATTTTGAGCGTTTTGATCGCTTTTAACACCAAATGGAACGCAGGGTTAACGTGCAAATTATGCAATATCACGTCGCACACGCATCACACCTTGTCTCTGTGCTAAGGAACTCATAAAACTCATTTTAACCGACTTCCAAAAAGGAGGAGGTTATAATATGTTCGGCTGTGTATATTTTTTCATTATTATTTTTGTATGTTCAACGATTACTCCGCCGTTTGTGAACCGATTTTCATCTTGCTAGAGCACAAAAGTGACTCTACATTTTCGCCAAGAATTACATTTTGATTTTGACCAACTTCCAAAAAAGTGGTGTATATTTTTTTACAACCTATTACTCTGCATAATTAATTGTTTACAAAATAGAATGAAAACAGAAAATTTTCATTCAACATTTATTGGTTTGGCTGATGATGCTGATGGAGTTTAAACATCAGCAAGAATGCAATTAATAAGTTCAAGAACCGGTTAAGTAAACAGCCATTACAGACTCCATTGTCTTCTCATCCGTTAAATAAATACGTACTTCGTAATAGCTTATATAGACTGACTATAAAGTGTAAGCTGGAGATTTTCCTACTCTGTAGACTGTAGTATACAAATCAAATCATTTATTTCGGGCATCAGAGGCCCATAAAACAAATACCTTAAATCAACATACTTACTTAAAATTGTATAATAAATACCTTAAAACTAACATACATATAAAATGTATACTAAAAAACTAACACTGTCATGTTTTGCCGGCGACGTGGCTCGCTTCGTTCCGGAGTCTCCCCCGGAACCTCCAATAGACTACAGCCATCGGCCAGAACTCCGGTGCCTCGAAAGTCGACAGAAGATTCGTCGATACTCTCACCACAAAGGAGCTAAAGTATTGTGATTGCAATCCGGCATCATTTTGGGGGTACCGGATCCGGTAGCCCTGGGAGCCCTGGTGCTCCGCATAGGTCCTGTCGAGTCATACATGAGTTGTTTTTAGAAATGACATCAGACACCAACATCATTTAAGACAAATAATTATTCTTTTTTGGAGGGTCCTTAAAAATGTTGCTTCTTAAAAGGGTTCCGCCACTAAAAAATTTTGAGAACCGCTGCTATGTACATATAATATTATTATAATAGATGTACTATCGTAGAAATTGATTCCTAAGCAGTTGACAGATCAACGTCATTCGGTCGGATTCGGTCAATGTTAATTGTGATCTGGCTGGGTTTGACCAGTTTGACGTAACGCGACCAAACTACGTAGGAATCAACTTCTCTGATAAGTACTTCTAATATAACATCGTCGTATCCAAAACATTGTTTTAAATAGTAAAAAGTTGCGTTACATAAATGTTATACATATTTTGCTTTTTTTGATATCTTGTAAATTTTATAGATATTATAAAGATTAATATAGATCTTTAAATGTCTAGATTTAAGATTCAAAGTTTCAAGATTCTATAACATCTGAATCAGTAAATGGATTAAAAAGCTTCTATACATACTACAAAACAAAGTCGTTTTTTTGCCTCATGTTCCTTTGTTCCCTTTAATCTTTAAAACTACGCAACGGATTTTGATGATTCTTTCAGTGTTAGATAGCCCATTTATCGAGGAAGGCTATAGGCTATATTTTATCACGCTAAGACTAATATGAGCGAAGAAATAGAGGAAAATGTGGAAAAATGGGGAAAATTATTTGAAAGGGCTAACTTGAACGCGCTAATCTCAGGAACTACTGCTCCGATTTGAAAAATTCTTTCAGTGTTAGATAGCGATTTATTGAGGAAGGCTGTAGGCTATATTTTATCACGCTAAGACTAATAGCAGAATGTGAAAAAAACGGGGGTAATTATTTGAAAGGGCTTATCTCGCGAACTACTGGAGCAGTTTTTATGTTATTTGGCACAGATAAGAAGTAGACCACGTGAAGGATCATAGGCTATCGATTTTAATCATTTTTTCAGTGGCTATATATTTTATACCCGTGCGACGCCGGGGCGGGTCGCTAGTATTTAATAAAAAGTGGGCTTATTTCACTCTGACCTCTTCTTCTTCTTTAAAAATGTTCTTCCATAAGAAAATATAGTCATACACAATGTGACCTCTAACATAGAACTTTTCATCAAGAAATAATGTCTACTCCTTACTTTTGAATTTGTGAACTACTTACGCGCAAACAAAAAACCCACAACACGTGTACTTTTCTACGGTAAAAACTGGCTTACTATAGAGTAAGCCAGTTTTTACCGTAAAAAAAATATACTTCTATAAGTATAAAAAATTTATACTTATAGAAGTATAATTTTTAAACCCATGCATGAGTCAATCAAATAAATGATACTACCCACTTATTTCATTTCGGTCAAGGTTACCTCAACTAAAAAATAAGTAGGCGGAAGAGCAAATGGCAATAATTATGACTATGAACTTTTATTTAGATATTAGCCACTTATTAATAAAAGTATTTAGGTAAAGGCCGAGCTTTATAACAGTAATCCGCATGGGTTGTATAATCGTAATTCGTGACGTATATATATAATATATTATGTATGTAAGTTTTCTATCGTATTAGACATTTACAATGAATTAGCATACGAGTAGGTATTATTAGTAACACGGGGCATGGACTTTTGGATATTTAATGCTAGTACTTATATTTAACATACAATGATAAATTAATATTAATACCTTGATCGTGGGAATCGCAGACACAATAGATTTTCAATTGTTATGCGACAGCCGGGGGTGCCGCGGGATTGATGGTTTAATAATAAATAAATAAAATAAAAATTATTTATTTCTTAATTTTGAATCAAATGCCTTTAGAATGTCTGCCTGAAATTATGAATGCCTATGTGTTGCCTACCACCGGGAACTAACCCGGTGAGGAGAACCGGCGCGTAAGAAATTCAAAAACTGAGATAAACGCTAACTAGCAGAGGCGTAACTACCGCCGTATAATGCCGTATATGACGTATCTATTATACTGGGCCCCGGGCCACAAGAGTCCCCAACGTGCGTTAGCTAAAATGAAAAGAAGCTTTCCATTTCTTTTATAAAGTTCACAAAAAAAAGGCAACCTTTCCTAAGGGCCCCCAAACAAATTTTATGTGGGGCCCCGCAAAGACACGCTACGCTTTTAGCTGCAAGGTACACAATAACGTTAATTACAAAACTAAATAATTAAAATATTCCCACAATGATATTGTAAAACGTTGAGCAAGTTGGAATGCGGAAGCGGTCACGAGAGAAAGGACCTCCAACAACCTTCAGCTCGGGGCAACCAGAGGCGTAGTTAGGTGACCATGAGGCAATTTAGTGGACGAAAAGAGTAGGCTCGCTTGACTTAAATATGGCCCATGTAACCCCAAAGTTCAGAGCGCGGAGGTTTAGAGCGCGGCTCTTGACTCTGAGGTCTAAATGGCCCCACCGAAAAAAGGCCTTGGACGCTATCCGCAGGCGATTCACGGAATCCCGTAGCCCTAAACATTGAGTTTTACTATCTCTAGGAGATGTTTAAACGTATTTTCTTGGGGTACAAACAGAAAAACCCGGTTAAGGGCGTTCCTTACGGAGATACCGTAATTTACCGTATTTCAAGCCTTATAAACTCATAATTTTAAAGCTACAAAGTTATAATAAAAATAAAACAATAATCTCTAGTATATCATCCCTTTCCCCATTTTAAATTTTCTATTTTTGTTTATTATAGGTACTCATGATATCAGCTTCCAAAGTAAAGCCAATTATTAAAATTCAAGCATACATTCAGCATCTCCTTAGTATTTACAAATTACTTTTATTTGAAACACACGCCAATAGATCGACAATATCATAAACTAAATATTCTAAAATTTTTTTAGGACAATTTTGAATTTGTAAAAAATAGGGTTTTAGTGCGATCTCGGCAACGCGGCAAATGTATGGCCAAGGTCGTTTGCTCGGGGGACGGCCTTAACTAATTAGCCGTAGATCATCGATGCTGTGAGTTAACACAATGATGGTTTTTGATATTCTATTTGCCTCCAGGTGCCGCCATATAGCGTCTATCGTGTCATATGACAGCAGTTTGACACGATAGACCCTAAAGCTACATAGGCGGCACGGCACCTAGTCCTAGCACGCATCCTAGCACGGCGACCAGTAGAAATGCGAAAGTATAGACAAACTGTGGACATAAACTTAAGGTGCCGTTTATTAAAAGCATTAAAAGATTTTTATGCTAGAGGTCCAAGGCTGAGTTTTGAGGACCTTCTACTATATTACATAATTACGCCCCTGACTATGAAGTCATACTGTGCACTACTCTACAGTATATTTTATACTTTTCAAAATATTTCACATTTGACTCGGTTACAGAGTTATTACAATACATAATGTGCGTTACTTAAGCGTTTGCTAACAAGCGTTAACATTTAGTAATATGGTTGTTACCAGTGACCCTTGGTTTCAAGTTAAACGTTTAAGATTGGCCTCATTTTGTTAAAAATAATATATTATTCAATAATCGTTTTCTTATTATTTCTTCAATTTTCTGGCAAGATTGAGATTTTACTTGACTTTCACGATTTTGCCATTGTATTTTCTACTATTGTGTACCTACTAGATGACGCCCGCAACTCCCTTCCAACAAAATTCGTTTATCGCGCGGGAATCTTATATGTTTCGGGGATAAAAATAGTATCCTATGTCCTTTTCCCAGGACTCAAAGCATATCCATACCAATATTCAGAAAAATTGGGTCAGTGCAGTTTGTGCGTGAAGAGGTCACAGACAGACAGACACACTTTCGCATTTAATATTAGTATGGAATTATGGATATTCGTCAACTTAAATCATGACCCACTTTATTCAAACAGATAAAGGGGGTCAGGTTTTAAATACGAGCGCCAGGTTTTTGATCTCGTAGCTTGTACTAAAGAAACTAAATATATTTTTGGATATATTGGCGCATCAACTGAGATAATAATTTGTAAATCTGTTTGTTTCAGACAATCATGTTACCGAGAGAGAAATATGTTGGAGTGGTGACGGCGCTACTCTGTCTTGTGAGGCTTACACACCAACATGGCTCAGGCGCACCGCCTGCGGTAAGTGATTATACTTATTAGTTATCAGTTTATTACACTCTATAAAATCCACAAAAGATTATAACAAAGCAGTTATAAAATGTAAATGTTAATTATTCAGCTCATGTAGCCTCTGCCTGGCCATAGACGGACCGCAAGACTGCTCTAGAGCGGTCACGTTGGTACCGACCGCTCAAGAACTGCTCGAGCGGTCCATGTATGGCAGATTTGAATTTTGCAGTCGGCTCTCGACTGCAAGATGCGGTCCGTCTATGGCTGGCCGAAGACTCTGATAATATCTACCATTGGACAAATTATTGATAGGCAAATAGCAGTCCTAGGTAATTTGGTCCGGTTATGTTTATGAATGCAATGAAACCAAGTCCAAACAGATTTAAGTACATGATGATTATGCGTATCTTGCGACAGCTATGCAATCGGCGTTTGACAGCAGAATCTGCTGAGCAGATGCCGTCGACAAGTGCCATTCGTCTGTAAGAAGCCTTATGTAAACTAACCCCTGCATATCATATTCCAGGCGTGTTTGGACCAGCTACCTCGACACAGCGACATCCTGCCGCAAACCTCTGTGCCCCCCTACGGCCTGTTCCCCTCCACCTCCCAGGTCCGGCAGGGGGACACGCTCAATGTGACTATCGCCAGCCCTTTCGGCGCGCCGCTGCCCATCGGCGGGTTTATACTGCAGGCGAGGGAGATACAGGTAGGTTAAACATAATATAATACAAGGACGTGTAACAAAACTAAGTGATAATACTTTAGGGTTGGTATGTGTTCCTTTGGTATTAATTATTATCAGAGGCGGTGCAAGGCGTGGGCGGTGTGGGCGACCGCCCACGGCCTCGCGGTCCTAGGGGCCTCGCGCCCCTTGGACCACTAGGTTTTTTTAAAGGTTTTACGAGTTGTACGTGATACTCAAATATTCATAAATAAAAAGTTTTATAAATAAAACTTTAAGTACTTATCAAAAAATTATTTCTCTCAATAAATCCGTTCTATAGCGTCATCCAATGTTAAATTTATGTCTTGCCCCGCCACTGATTATTATATAGATTTCACTATGAAAAAGCATTTTTTTTTTGTGATTTGTATGGGCAAGCGCCCGCGCGTATGAGTTTACAAAGGTGGAAAAAACAATTACTCTTTCAGAGCTGCTACTTTTACAGCAAACTCTATATATACGGGAGCCATACACATCCTGAAGTAATACCACTTAGTTTTGTTACACCCTGTAGACGAGGCGCTTTATTAATGAAATAATATTATACAGCCCACTACATGCTGCCCGCAACTCCGCTCCGCCAAAATCCATTTATCACGCAGGAACCGCGCATTTCTTAAAATTTCAGAAACTCGGTTCAGCCATTTGGGTGTGGAGAGGTAGCAGACAGACAGTTACACTTTCGAATTTTGTATTTATTTCACATTTTTCCTTATCTTATCTTCTTCTTCTTATAAATAAAAATGGATTTTCAAATGTGTTAGTCGCGCTAACACTCGAAAACGGCTGAACGGATTGGGCTGATTTTAGTCTTAAAATATTCGTAGAAGTCCAGGGAAGGTTTTAAAGTGACACGAAGTTCACCAGGACAGCTAGTTTATAATAATATAATCCTCGAACCGTTCGATAAAAAGGAGCGTATGATTTCAGGACACTGAGAAAATAGTGGGCAAATTCACGTCGATCCCGGACGTCGTGGCGACGCGCATCATCAACTGTCGTGGGGAGAACGACACCGTCACTCACGCCAATCCCGAAGACAAACCACCGCTCACCTTCGTGTGGCAGGCGCCGCAGGACTTCCTGGGAGGCATCGAGTTTAGGTAAGCGAGAGAGAAAATTAGGCAAGGATAAGAGAGAAAGAGATAACGATATGCAGTCGATACAGAATGTAAGCATTTCATTTCTTTTCCCTAAAGCTAAAAGTGATCGCATATATATTTTATCAGCACGCACGCGCCGACCGCGCCGCATTTCATGTTCTATGCGGTGCGTTCGACGCGTACAGCGCGTACGGTGCTGATTTACCATTAAGGGTCAATCCAAACCGCAACGCGACGCGTAGATTTTGATTTACGCATTTCTACATTTGTATGGATTTGTCAGATTTGCAGGACGTCTCACGCAATTGAGATCTGTTAAACATAGAGGAAAATAATACATAATATTATGCTGTCAAATCGGTACTTTAGAAATGCATCTACGCGTCACGTTGCATCGCACTTGTCAGCACCGTAGACCGCATAAAACACGAAATGCGGCGCGTTCGGCGCGTGCGTGCTGATTAAATATATATAACTATACAGTAATTTTATTGGACGTGCTGTAATAGTTACCTCGCCATTGAATTTTACGTGCAATGGATTAGAAATGCAGGCTTATTCAGCTTAAATGCTATATTATAATGTATGTTAGAAGTACTCTTCAATAATAGAGCGCTTACAGACGTGAGACAAATGGCACTTGTCGACGGAGTGCCATCGAATGCCGTCGACAAGTACCGTTCGTCTGTAAGAAGCCTTAGTCTTTATTTAGCTGACCCTCTATATAGCAGGGGTTCCCAAATTTATTTTGTCTACTGCCCACTTTGACAAAAACAATTTTTTTGGCACCCCCTTTGTTTCACCTTCTTTTCAATTATAGCCTCTACACAACGCTCCCATTTTTTTCTGAGTCTCACACCCTTTAGGTCTTCAGCGCCCACAAGGGAGCGTTATCGCCGACTTTGGGAAAGGTTGCTCTATAGCTAATTGTATCTATTATTTTCCAGAGCAACAGTCGCCCAGGGTTACGCAACCTTCTGGAAGAACATCGAGTCTCCGCTGGTGGAGGTGGTCAGCCCCAACACCGTCATCACCACCCGAGCTCCCACCACCACCACAACCAGGGAAACCCCCGCGCCACCGGTCATCATGGAGTCTAAGGTATAACTAATTAGCCCAGGACCGGTAGAAATTCAACCTACTGACAGCCGAATTTCGATATGAAGGGGGCACTAGGTGATGATGATAAATATTATATATATGCTTTAAAAATTAAGGCAGTCCTAAGTAGCTGGTGAGATTCAGTTTATATTCCAGGATAAACCTGATTGCTATTAAGTCTTTTGCTTGATTTGAATAAGTAATTCAAGTGATATTTTTCAAAACTACCATTTCCAGAAATGAAGTCTTTGAAGATGAATCCTAAGTAAAAAGTAACTAACTCTTTATATCTTTCTTTCTAGCCTAAAACAACTCCACCGCCGCTCGACACAATCTACCAAGGCTGTGCAGACACGAAACTATGTTTTGGCGTACCCGAGAACTGCGCAACCACTGGCACTTGCAAGGCCATCGTGTCCGTATTCGTTGCTGGCGACGAATACACCTTCGAGATCCAGGGTTCCGGGAACCCGAAGTACATCGCCGCCGGGTTGAGTATGGACAACAAAATGGGAGACGACAGCGCCATGGAATGCGTCAGGAATGATAACGGAAGAGTCAGTCTCTTTACCTCCTGGACTTATGCGAAAGAGGAGCCCTATGTGCGCAGATCTGACTCCCCACAAGATATTGTTCAGCTCCAGGAATCTTCTTTGATCGATGGCAAACTGTACTGCAAGTTCAAGAGAAACGCCGTGTCAGTTGTGAAAGGACAGACCTTCGACTTAGCAAACAACAAGTACAATTTGATGGTTGTGTCTGGAGAATCTATGAAGGGTAAGTTTGCATTACTTCAACCAAAAAATAATGTCTGCGATTAGATAACATTTAAACCAGAGACCTAATAAGGATGGAGATTTATTGGGGAGGTTCAGAACAACAACACCTAGTGGCTGGTGCCAGAGGAATTAATACACGTGTAACTCCTCTTGGTTTTGTATCTGTCAGCGGTAGCTATCGCTTACCAACGGATATATTATCTAACCTTTCGTTGCTGGTTATTTGATTACGATTTTCTACCAGCGCTGGAATTATGTATAGGCAGTACTATAGGTACTGGCGGGCCTATAGGCCATGGCCTATGGGCGGCAGCGTCCTATGGCATCTTTGGGGGGCGGCAGCGCCCTAGGATTGCGGCAGAGTTCGTACATAGGGGCGGCAAAATTAAAGTAACCGATACGCCGGCCCTGGTTTCTACATTACTTTGTACGTGATTTCAGACGAGAACAGAGTCGGGTTCCACTCACTGGTGTACGAGTCGACAGGCTCCCCCGTGGCGCTGGCGTCGGTGGGGAACGCTGGCGGGGCCTCCAAGATGCTGCTGAAGCTGCACGGGAGCTTCATGGTGGCCGCCTGGATCGGGTCCGCCTCGCTTGGTATATTACTCGCCAGGTGCGTCAATACTCAATGACAATATACATTACTAGCTTTTGAGTTGTGCCCGCGGCTTCGCCCGCGTGGAATTCAAAGGACGACATAATTTCAGGAAAAAAAGTCATTCAAATTATGTATACATAAAATAACACACCAGCTTTCTATCGGTGTTAACATTTTTGCAATCGGACCAGTACTTTCAGAGATTACCTCCTACACTTTACCTTTTTAAATTAGAGTAGATTTCTCCTCATTTGAGTTTCGTAAGTTTTTTATTCCTTGTTATTTTGTCCATTTCTATCCGATCACTATGCAGCGAAAAGTAAAGGTTGGTTTAAAACATTAAACAGACAATGTTTACTGATGCATGACTTTATGATTTTCAGGTACTTTAGAAAGACTTGGGTTGGCAAAACCTTAGGCGGCAAGGATATTTGGTTCGCTGTAAGTACCTCATATAACGTCACATAATTATGTAAACAATTAACTAAAAATGGTTCGTTCATTCGATCACAAAATCACGGCCTTTCAAATATTGGTCAGCTTAAGTTGTTGCGTCCGAGTTTAAGGTGCCGGGTTTGGAGCGGGCGGCATGAAGCGGCAGCAGTCGACGTGTCGTCGCGACACTACTGTTTCTATGAAAGTGTCGCTAGCTTCGTGTCGCTAGCTGCGAAGGGTATTTCATAGAACCAGCCAAACCAGTAGTGTCGCGACGACACGTCGTTTGCGGTTGCTTCATGTCGCGGTCGCCCGCTGCCAACTGGCACCTTTAAGGAGAAATTTAGGAACTAATAGGACCAATGTCAAATAACGCAAGTGCGTGATTCCAGAGGAAGCTGGAGTCTTATGCTCCTACTTTCTCTGGAATCGCAGATCAATGGCTTGCATCAATCGCTTATGGCTTGAGCGTCTCCCAGACATACGCGGCCTGCGGTGGCGGTGGCGGTGGCGGTCAGTTGGTTGACGGCCGCGTGACCGCGTGTGTCTGTGTCGTTCCTAGAACTCTCAAGTCATCCAACTGACCGCCACCGCCACCGCCACCGCAGGCCGCGTCTGTCTGGGAGACGCTTAAACCTACCGGGTAGAGTAGCGAGACTGCCGTGCCCTCGGCCGAGCACATCCATAATTATTATTTTTAACAAAAAATTAAAACCGACTTCCAAGGTAAAAACAATAATAACATCCTTATAATATGAACTAAAAAGTATTAAATAATTATTCCTATCTAATAGTGCCTTTTTCCGAATTCGGCTAAAACTCAACTATTTCTGTACTCAATCTTCATCATTTTGAAGTCGGTAAGTACCAGATGAATCTTCAGTTCTCTGACAGAATATTTGAAACTTTTGGAACTGGCACCGACTTCAAAATTATGAAGATTGAGTACAGAAATAGTTGAGTTTTAGCCGAATTCGGAAAAAGGCACTATTAGATAGGAATAATTATTTAATACTTTTTAGTTCAGTAACAGTTTTTAGTTCCTTATAATAATAAGGATGCTATTATTGTTTTTACCTTGGAAGTCGGTTTAATTTTTTTTTTTTTTAATAATAATTTCACTCTTTTTAGTTACCTAGTAAGCCATCGCGTACTATACGTAGAATAATACACCT
Source organism: Polyommatus iphigenia (assembly GCA_963422495.1). Classification (NCBI taxonomy): domain Eukaryota; kingdom Metazoa; phylum Arthropoda; class Insecta; order Lepidoptera; family Lycaenidae; genus Polyommatus; species Polyommatus iphigenia. The sequence continues at coordinate 7,815,506 of OY730183.1, forward strand.
GTTTATTATTCTACGTAGGTATCTTATTACAGTCACACTTACAAAACATAATATCAGCTGCAGCCTGCAGATAATTTTAAACAATACATTTAAAAAAATCGAAGTGAACACGTGTGACGTGCTAAGTAGCCGGTAACCGGACTAAAGTTTCAATAGGCTGGCACTCGCTCGACTTGTCGCACACGCAGCGCACACGCAGCGCACACGCAGCGCACATAGTACGGTACCCGGCCCGCGCCCGCGCCGCCGCGCCGCTCGCTTGACAGCCCTGGCAGATATGAGAGACGACAGTTACTGTACTATGAACGCTAAACGCAATACAAAAGGTTGAAATTAGGTTGTTTTCCAGAATATCTCGGCGAAGTGAGACAGAATGTTACATTATCGAAGCAACTTTAACTTCTCAGAAGTAATGTCAAATGTGTGCCTTATGCTCTGGAGATAAGGTTGAATTTGGTGACATTGGTGACCCTGACGTGGTAATGATGATGATAATGATGATGATGATGATGAATGTAATTTGCATAGTAGCATATGCTTTCAGTTCTTAAAACAGCGCCTAAGCTCCCAAACTTGTAACTATAAGGAATCCGGAGTTCTCTTAGTATCTTCGGAACCATAGTATACCTCGGTGCAAAATCTTGCGTTTTGGTAGCATATGCTTAGGATGCTTCTCATAAAACCAAAATCACCATATGTTTCCATATAAATTTCGAGGAGTTCCCTCGATTACTCATGGATCCCATCATCTGGTCACCACTTTTGTAAACATGGTACCAAATTGAAGTGAAATCTAATATAACAAAACAAAAATTTCGAAAATCGTTTCACAAACGGCGGAATAATCGTTGAACATACAAAAAAAAAATATCCACAGCCGAACATTTATAACCTCCTCGTTTTTTGGAAGTCGGTTAATAAACTTACTGAGTGATTCACCGATAGCACTGGCTCCCCATTCTACTCGGCAGGTGTAATCAGAGCCCCTAGCCAAGACGTTTTCTTTATCGCTTCTTTATAGAATCGCTAACCAAAATGTATGGAATTGACATAGCATTAGTCCAATCACCAATGTCGACTTTATTTTATCGAACGCTTATGTCAATTTCATACATTTTGTAAGGCGATTCTAAAAAAAGCGATAAAGAAAAGGGATTGGCTAAAGGGCCAGGCCCTTACTTAACCTCCCGTTCTTCATTCAGTCAAATAAATGATTTTTGCAGTACCACAGAATCCTGATGGTGATAACGTGGTTGCTGACGATGGCCGGCTTCATCGTGATCCTGATCGAAGTGGGCGGCTACTCCACCACGGGCGACAACCCGCACGCCATAACCGGCTTGGTCACCGTCATATTGTGCTTCTTACAACCTATTGGTGAGTTTGTAATTAAGATCAAATTACATATCTATTCAGCGTGGAATTATATGTTCCATCATTAATCTGGAGTTAATGCTCATGAACTAAATACTTCGTATGCGATCCTTGAGGAATCGGGGCACTCCCCACTAGATTTCATAATATTCAGTGGAAAATAAATGTACGTGATGATATTATGCATGTAGTCTTCTCGTTTTTGTAAACAGCGTTGGTAAGCCGTATCCACTCTGACGCGGCTTACGCGGCCATTGCAGTATTAGTAAAATAAAGTACTCCGAAATCAAATCCATAACTAAATTATGCCAATTCTTTCAACAGGAGCGTTCTTCCGGCCTCACCCCGGCACCAAGACCCGTCCGATCTTCAACTGGCTGCACTGGCTCGCCGGCAACTCTGCACACATACTGGGAAGTAAGTACAAGTTCAGTTACCAACACCTTACGAACTAGGCCAGGGGTACCCAAAGTGTGCGCCGCGGCACCCAGGAGGCCTACTACGAAACCGTTTTGAGACTCAAACAATCGAACGAGAATACCGCGTCCTGCTCTAGCAACGTCATTTCACGTTTGTTAGAGTAGGACACGGCATTCTCGTTCGATTGTTTAAGTCTCAAAACTGTTTCGTGGTGCGGCCCCTGGTACGCCGTAAAAAACAATGAGGGGCGCCGTGAGTCGATCCTCCACCCTTATCCGAAACCACAAATATTATACTTAAAATAAAATTTTAATATTATTTATGTAATGCAGGTGAAATGATTCATTATTTGTTTATTATTATTTACCAGCTTAACCTAACTATAAACATTAAAGGTGTTTATTAATGTACCTTTTTCTAATAAATGAAAATAATGTATGTACTTTAAGGCTCCGTTCCACCGCGGCGCACGCTTGCACGCATCGCACGGATTTATTTCTTACTTGAGTCAATTCGTGCGTAGCGTGTCCGTGGGTTGCAGTGGACACAGTCACATATATTTTCTTACAAAGCGAAGCTTGACGCATGTGCGTAGCCTCTCCGTGGGCCGCGGTGGAATGGAGCCCTTATTTGGATATTTTATCATGTGTTATCTATATCTATGTTACAGTCATAGTGATTTAATAGCTATTATACATAATGACTGGTCATTATATATAATATCTAAATTGACTAGACAATGTGATTAATTAATCACTTTATCCGGATGTTATTCATAATAGCTGGTCGAAGTTAGCCAAAGTAATAAAATACGGTATAACCGACTTATCACCCCTCCTCATTTGTAAGAATAAGTAAATTAAAATTATGACCCAGTCATATAATGTCAGTTCATTTTAAATATTTTATTATGTTAGTTTTTAAAAAGTGATACCAAATATGTGTATAATTGATCTCTGTATTTTTAGGGTTCCGTACCCAAAGGGTACCTATTACTGAGACTTCGATGTCTTTCCATTTGTCCGTCTGTCTGTCTATCTCCAGGCTGTATCTTTAAGAACCGCTATAGCTAGACTACTGGAATTTTCAGAGATTGTGTATTTCTGCTGTCGCTATAACAAGAAATACTAAAAACAAAATAAATTAATATTAAAGGGATATCCCATACAACAGACGTGATATTTTTGTCCTTTTTTGCTCGTAATCAACAATGGCAACAGGTAGGCACTTGAAATAATCACAAAATAGTTGTATTTACATTTTGATAATTCATAATAAAATTAATAATATTTAAGGGTTACAATCCAGGTCCATTCTATAATGGTACAGAACCATTTATGCACGAGTCCAACTTGCGATTGGTTGATTTTTTGAAGTGAAAATTTCCTTAGCGGCGTTGAGCACTTTTGTGGGATGGATAAAAACTGTGAAACTCGCGTCAGATTCTCATGCTGGTCGAAAAACCAAGGAAAAAACGTAGGACGGTTGGAGAGTAGTGTTGTAACATTGAAATCGATTAATCGAACAATCGATTGTTTTTTTCGATTGTCGATTGTAAGGGTTTCGATTAATTAAAAAAATCGATTTTTAAAAATCGATTTTCATAAAAAATGGGTTAAAAATTTAATCGATTGTAAGGGTTTCAATTAATTAAATAAAACGATCGTTTATTTATTTATTTATTTATTTATTTATTTACTTATTTATTTATTTATTTATTTATTTATTTATTTATTTATTTATTTATTTATTTATTCGCATTCTTGGAAATATAATGTAGTATCTATATTTAGAAAATTAAACGATTCTGGGCTTATTATCAAGTACAAAAATGATTTATAAAATCGTCAATTTTGGGTTAGTCGCCTTCTTAAATATAAGGCTCCCATACAAAAAAAAAACATAATTTTTCCCTATTTTCGCACTATAACGATTAACGGTACGGAACCCTTCGTGCGCGAGTCTGACTCGCACTTGGCCAATTTTTTAAATATAAATATATTATGTGTATCTTGAATACATTTCTATATTTGATAGAAAAACCATTGTCGAACTTTATTGACTAACTAGCTGTTGCCCGCGACTTCGTCCGCATTAGCATATTAGATCACGTCCCAAGTATTATTGTACAAAAATATTCAATGTACAGAATTGACCTTCCTACGATTTTATTATATTTAGATGTTCCGCACGGCAATTTCCCTCTATTTCTTCGCTCCTATTAGTCTTAGCGTGATAAAATATATCCTATAGCCTTATTAGTTAAATGAGCTATCTAACACTGAAAGAATTTTTCAAATCAGACCAGTAGTTCCTGAGATTAGCGCGTTCAAATAAGCCCTTTCAAATAATTTCCCCCCGTTTTTTCCACATTTTCCTCTATTTCTTCGCTCTTATTAGTCTTAGCGTGATAAAATATAACCTATAGCCTTCCTCGATAAATGGACTATCTAACACTGAAAGAATTTTTCAAATAGGGCCAGTAGTTCCTGAGTTCAAAATATTACTAAATAAGCATTTCATATAATTTTCCCCGTTTTTTCCACATTTCCCTCTATTTCTTCGCTCGTATTAGTCTTAGCGTGATAAAATATAGCCTATAGCCTTTCACGATAAATGGGCTATCTAACACTGAAAGAGTTTTTCAAGTCGGACCAGTAGTTCCGGAGATTAGCGCGTTCAAACTATTACTAAATAAGCATTTCATATAATTTTCCCCGTTTTTCCCACATTTTCCTCTATTTCTTCGCTCCTATTAGTCTTAACGTGATAAAATATAGCCTATAGCCTTCATCGATAAATGGGCTATCTAAGACTGAAAGAATTTTTCAAATCGGACCAGTAGTTCCTGAGATTAGCGCGTTCAAACAAACAAACTAACAAACTCTTCCGCTTTATAATATTAGTATAGATAAGAGATGACGTGTTATATCATTAACTATGAAAATTAATAGTTATGAAGGACCTTTTCTTACAAAGTAGACACCGATATAATTAGTAATAATTGCGAATCACTCTTGGGCACGCGCTATTAGAAGCTTGTGAAAATGCTCATCAAAGACCAGATCCCAGAACGCCATCCTTCTGCGGAAGGGTCGTGACACCAGGGTCAGGTTGGCACCGATCTGCAGACACGGCATGGTGTCGGCGGTCAGCGGCGGCCAGCTCACCGGCAGCAGCTCCGACCTCACGGGGGTTGGATTCCTGAAATGTCATACCGTGTAGATCAGCCCCCATAGACAAGTGGCAAGCGATCATCGTTAACGCTAACGCTAACGCTACAAAATGTATGGATTTGACATTAGTATTCGCTAGCGAAGCGATGACTTATGTCAAATCGCATACATTTTGTTGCGTTAGCGTCAGCGTTAACGATGATCGCTTGCCACTTGTCTAGGGGGGCAGGAGTTCCCAAACCCATTTTGTCCACTGCCCAATTTGAGAACAAATTATGTTTTAGCGCCCCCCATTGTTTTAATTTAAAATGCATCCAGATAAAAAAAATTACAAGACACCCCCCAAGCCTCTACACAACGCCCCCATTTTTTTTCTGGGTCCCACACCGCCCCCCTTTAGACCTTCAGCGCCCACAAGGAGGCGTTATCGCCCACTTTGGGAAAGCCTGGTTTAGATGGACACTATACGGTCTCTCTGCCAAATGTAGACTCGCCCATGAAGTTTTCTTGTTTGTATAATTAGTAATATGCCTAGTAATCAACAGTTAAATAATGTGCATAGATTATAATAATATATCATGTCTAAAACATCCTCAATTAATATTCATTAAAACTTGTCATATTATATTATATACTTAAATATAATTTATTTTGTATGATTTTATACAAGCAATTTTCCAAATCATTACTTATTATTACTCGTAATTATTATTATTTTAGCAAATTCAGGTTTAATACGAAACGTCAGCCTTACCCGTATTTAATAAAGTTGGCCCATAACGTGGTTAGTCGGTCAACCATGCGTTGTTCTGTGCTATATTTTGTATCCGAAAAAAATTTCATGGCGAACATGTACCCCAACTCATCCGAGTGAGTCGCTCCAGCTTCTCTTATATTAAAAACGTATTTCATTCTATTTAGATAACCATCATAAGTAAACATGTAGAGATACACACTCGTGTTCATGTGTTTGGCATATTTTATCATCTGTCGCTGCATAGGGTATACGTAATTGATATCAGAAAGCATATCAACAATTTCATATTTAATAATTTCGCTATCTGCGTCGTCGTCTACATAGAAACGATGAACTATATCCAAGAGGTTGCTCTCATTCTGAAAGGTAATTTTTTCAATCAGAAAATTTCTTACTCTATTCGGAAGGCTAAATATAGATCCGGTCGTATACAAACTATACATGTTCTCTCGGTCCGTAAATCCTCCCAGTATTTTCAATCCTTCGACGTTTCGTCCGTCAGATAGCTCCGGGTCTTCAGTAATAAATGGCACGACCCCTTCAAATTTTTTTTCGACGCACGGTCCCCACACGTACTTTTCTGTCGCTATAATAACAGATTCAGGACTCGCTCGGGCCAGGAACGACAGAGCTGAGTTCGTGTCGTGAGTTTTAAAGCCGAGCTCCCTCGCGATACTGACGAGTGTCGTCGTATCGGAACGGTGAAGAAAGCTCGGTGCCGTGGCGGTTCCGCTCTGCAGTATGGCCTGCTGGAACCGCCTGGGCCACGCGGTCAGCAGGTGCATGTCGACCAGCATGGCGCCGGAGCTGTGCCCACCGACGGTGAGCTTCTGCGGGTCCCCCCCGAACGCGCCAATATTATCTCTGACCCAGTCGATGGCGGCGTACTGGTCCCGGAGACCCTGGTTGCCGGGGATCTCCGGTATATCCGTGCACATGAAACCATACGGGCCACTTCTAGAATTAAACGTGACCACTATGATATCGTGCCGCACGAGATATTTGGGTCCGTAGATGTCTGTTCGGCTGTGACCGTTTATAAAATTTCCTCCGAATATGTAAATATAAGCGGCTTTGCTTTTCGTCTTCGATTTCGGCACGAATATGTTAAGTCGGAGGCAGTCGAGGTTGCCGTCGTAGTTATCGGTGGGTTTATTAGTCAAAAAAAAATATTCTTCCTTGGTCTGCGGACATACTGCCGATTCGTTGAACGCTTTAAAAACATTGTCGAATTTTTCTTGTGGGATGGGTGCCTGAAAGAATTCGTTATAGTCATGTTTTCGGCATATACGACGGCCCGGACCGACCAGGCGAATTCATAATATTCATTCGGCTGCCACCGCGCCGGGGTAGTTTAAGATGCTGAAAACGCGAATGTTAATTACTATTTTTATTTTAACCCGTCGATCCCCAAGCGGCACCCGGCTACCGCATAACAATTGAAAATCTATTGCGTCTGCGATTCTCACGGTCGAGGTATTAAATGCAGATTAAATACATTTTGCGATCAGACATTATATTTGCACACTCACTTATGATCGAAAGTATTTTACGATGCACTCACGAACGTGCCCACTATATTCTACAAGCGCGTACTCACTCCGAAGGGATTGCTGGCATTGACTCTGGCGTACGGTATGCCCAGGAACTTGACGTAGTCCCCGTCTGCGGCTGGCACGCCGTGGATGGTGCCCGCCGGCGCGTGGACCACCAGCCTCCCGTCCCCCGCAGTCGGCAGCGCGCGAGCACTCACTACCAATATCACTGCATACACCAACATTATGCCTTGCGCTAGTCGAGAGAGCCGTATCACATGAAACGACACCTCCCACTAAAAGCGTGTCGCGAAATGTCTAATCATCTATGAGACAGATAGGTACTTTTAATATGGATGAGGAAATTAGCAAATTGCATATTAAGCAGTTAACGTAGTAACCAGAGGCGTAGCTACCACCGTATATGCCGTATAAATTATACGGGGCCCCGGGCCACAGGGTTCCCCACGATCGTAAACAAAATTAAATAAAATCTTTCCATTTCGTAAACGCAAATTAAGGCAACCTTAGTTTAGGGGTAATTTTTTTATACGGGGCCCCTCCAGGCTCCAAGGCACGCTACGCTTCGGCATGAGCAACAATATTATAATTTATGAGTATGTATTAAGGAACTCATAAAAACAAGTTCTTATAAATTAACATCTCGCGGTGGCGTGTCTTAATTTTTAGTGCCATGCTAAAAGCATGTTTTTTAGTTTTTCAAACTACATAATTATTTTTATTATGAGTATATGCCACTTTAATCTTGCCATCCCTATGTACGAACTCTGCCGCCATCCTAGGACGCTAATATACCGCCCCCCATAGGTCGCCATAGGACGCTGGCTATGGCCTATCTATAGGTACTGCTTATCTATATTCTTATATATAAAAATGGATTTTCAAATGTATCAGTCGCGCCAAAACTCGAAAACGGCTGAACGCATTGGGCTGATTTTAGTCTTAAAACATTCGTTGAAGTCCAGGGAAGGTTTTTAAAGTGACACGAAGTTCACCGGGACAGCTAGTAATAAATTATATAAAAATGGATTTTCAAATGTGTTAGTCGCGCTAAAACTCGAAAACGGCTGAACGGATTGGGCTGATTTTAATCTTAAAATTTTCGTAGAAGTCCAGGGAAGGTTTTAAGTGATACGAAGTTCACCGGGACAGCTAGTACATAAATAAAGAGCTGCCATAAGAGCACCAATAATATACTCACGGTCGTAATTTATTAATAACTAGCTGACCCGACAGACGTTGTCCTATCTAACCTATCTTAACGATGATTATTTTATTCGAATTGGTATAATTAAGTTAACAATAGATTAAAATTAGTATCTCCATGCCAAATTTCATGAAAATAGATTAAATAGTATAAGCGAAAATCATAAAAGTTTATTGTGCAGGAAAGGTACATTTTCCGGGACAAAAAGTTTTCCTTGTACTTTCACGAGACTCAAAGTATCTCCATACCAAATTTCACCAAAATAGATTGAATAGTTTAGGCGAAAATCATAAAAGTTTATTGTGCGGGAACCGTACATTTTCCGGGACAAAAAAGTATCCCTTGTCCTTTCCCGAGACTCAAAGACTAAGGCTGCGTTGCACCAGAGGCGTGGTTAAAGTTAAGGTTAAAATTAAGGTTAAAGTTAAATATGGCGTCCTTTTAGCTTTAACTTTAACCTTAACTTTAACCGAAAAATTTGACAGATGTCGTATGAGCATATGGGGTGTTTGGACGCCATATTTAACTTTAACCAGAGATTTGACATTTTGCACTGTTGTCAAAGTTAAGGTTTTTTTTTTTTTTGATATCTATGGACGCTTCACACCACGTCAGTCTGGGCCCGTGCTAAGTACCTGAAGGACTTGTGTTACGGGTACCAGACAACGGAAATATATTTAATACTTTTATATTATACATATATTTAAGATTTTTATTATATCATACACATATATAATACACATCCAGACCCAGGAACTTTGAAAAAACTTTTTTTTGTTCCGTCGGCGGGATTCGAACCCGCGACCCCCGGCTTGAGCTACCAACGCGCTCACCACTGAGCCACAGAGGTCGTTAAAGTTAAAGTTACAGTTAAAGTTAAAGTTAGTTCGTGCAATCCACTCTAAGTATCTCTATACCAAAATTCATCAAAATCGATTGAATAGTTTACGCGCAAATCATAAAAGTTTATTGTGCAGTAACCGTACATTTTTCCGGGACAACTTTGGTCTTCGGGACTCAAAGTATCTCTATGCCAAACAGCGAAATCGGTCCAGCCATTCAGGCGTGATGTCGTGACCACGCGAATATGGATTCATTTTTGTATAAGTATAGAGATTAATATGTAACGTCACCGTAAACAATCTCATAACAAATAATTATTAATTTCAGTCGCGACGATATTCCTGGCGGTGTATCTGCAGAAGGCGCAGCTGCCGGCCTGGACGGTCTTCCTGTTGGCAGCCTTCGTCGCCTTCCACGTCATACTGCACCTCATACTCTCCGTAAGTCAGACCCTGTCCACACGGCGCGTTGCGTCGTAATAACGCTGCGATGACGAAGCGCCCATGTGGCCGGCTATGCGTCAAACGGCAGCGCTGCGTCGACGCAACGTGCCGTGTCGACAGACTCTTAAAATATAACTAAATGGTGCAACCCCGTTGCGCCAAAATCGTTTATCACACGGGTACCGTACATTTTTTCCGGGATAAAAAGTACCAATCATATGTCCTTTCCCGGGACTCAAAGTATCTCCATGCCAAATTTCAGCAAAATCGGTTCAGCGGTTTGGGCGTAAAGAGGTAACAGACAGACACTTTCGCATTTATAATATTAGTATTATATGGATATGGTCCAAAAGGAGGAGTAAAGTAGGTACGTAAAACCGTTTTGTTTGCAGCTAGCGGGCTGCGTATCGGAAGGTCGCGTGGCGGGCGCGCGCGTGGACGCGTTCCCGTTGAAGGACATGCTGCCGCGGTCCGCCGTGTCGCCCAGACCGGAGCAGGGGGCTGATGCTCCGGTAAGCTTAAATACTACAGCAGCTAGGTGGTGGCGAACAGGGCAATCGCCCGGGGCCTCGCTCTTGCAGGGGCCTCGCAAGGTATTTTTTCGTAAGGCAAAGGGCCTCGCAAAGACCTACCGACCAGGTCTTCGCAAAGACCTTCTGTCCGGGGCCTCGCAACGGGTAAGGCCGCCACTGTTAACTAGGGTCAAAGCCGTGAAACGAGACAGAAGACTTTATATTGATACACCCCGACTTCACGGGGGGGCACGTTTCACGGAAAACTAATTTATGTTATGCCCCGTGATCCGTCCTCATGCTTGGTGTATGCCACAAACACTAAACAGCGCGCAACGCTGAATCATGAATGTTTACCAAGCGTATGGAAACACCGCGAATCGAATGCCAAACAGCCTTTGATTTGTGAAGAAAAAAAGTGTGTCAGCTCCGACGCACGACTGGAGTTTACTCCTTAATTACGAGTATCTAACCATACGCAAAAAGAGTTTATTCAACTGAAAAAAGATTAATATCATATGAAATCAGATGTTCCGGCAATATTATCTACACCCCTTTCTGCCATAGTTATTTCAAAATACTTTTAGTTCACTTTAGCCAGTATAATGATAAAAATTATAACTTCACAATAACAATATTAATTATTGATATTTATAACAAAAATAGCAATATAAATACATCGACACTGATAGAAACAAACAAGCCCAATAACATATAGTATATAGAGGTATAGTCGCCTATACAGCATACCTATCGGAATATTATAATAATAATATTAAAATATATATATATATATATATATATATATATATATATATATATATATATATATATATATATATATATATATATATATATATATATATATATATATATATATATATATATATATATATATATATATATATATATATATATATATATATATATATATATATATATATATATATATATATATATATATATATGTATATATATATAATATAATATTCCGATAGGTATATTACCTTTATGGTCTTAATACACTCACAGCCAAGTTAGAAAGTTGCGCACTAAAGGTGCGCACCAAAAACGTGACACGATTTTTCGTTACTTGTTAGTAGGTTTTACCCCTCGGATTTTTCTCATACCGGGCGCCTTATATATGAAAATCGATTCTTAAGGAGTAAACTCCAAAAACCGACACCGACGCCGAACAATGGCGAACACAAACAGGAACAGGCAAACTGCAAACACATACAAATATACCCATCCAGTTGTAGGTGTCTGCTATTTGCCATTGTTTGCCAAGCATACGGAAGGACCTTTAGGTTAAAGTAGACCTTGTAAAGTCACCACTTATGACTTAGGTCTTAGGGGAAGGGGGGCATGATGGAGTATCAAAAATACAGTATTAATCATAACGTTTATTATGCTTATTTATTTATGGCATAATGTCTTATTTATCTGACTACAATTTGGCATAGTATTTGGGAGATGAACTTATAGCATTTTTTTAAATAAACGATTTAATAGGAGCTTTCGAAAAACCATCTTGCCCCTTACCATGGGGTAAGATGGGGTATGAAAATGGGGCAAGATGGGGTAAGCTATTCCAATCACAATCAATAGGTACAAATAGGTATGAATTTCTTGGGTGTTTTCATAATCTACACCAGCACAACCATTGTGAGCCCAACGTCCACACACGACAGCCTACCAAACCTTCGGATGATTTCAGAAAACCCAATACCCCGTCTTACCCCAAAGGCTGACTTAGAAAAAAATAATTTCTCAAAAAAAATATATTAACTGAACGTTTGTCCAACTATACCACAACAAAGTTAACAACACTGACAGACAACCATATAGGTACGAAAAAAATCGGCCAAGTGCGAGTTGGACTCGCGCACGAAGGGTTCCATAGCGATAAGGAGCAAAAAATAGACAAAAATTGTTTTTTGTACGAGAGCCCCCCTCAATTTTTTATTTTATTTTAATATTATTATCAAATAAACACATACAATCAAGGATTTTGTGAAAATTTCAAGTGTCTAATAGTTACCATTATTGAAATTGAGCAAAAATGGCCAAAAAAACACGTTTGTTGTATGGGAGCCTCCCTTAACTATTAATTTTATTTTGTTTTTAGTATTTGTTGTTATAGCGGCAACAGAAATACACAATCTGTGAAAATTTCAGAACTCTAGCTATAGCGGTTATTGAGTTACAGCCTTGAGCCTGGAGACAGACAGACAGACGGACAGACGTCAGACATCGAAGTCTCAGTAATAGGGTCCCGTTTTTACCCTTTGGGTACGGAACCCTAAAAAGACATAAATTGGGTAGTCATAATTACCTTTCAGTAAGGACGTTTTTAACTGCGTAAAATTAGATGGACGAGACACTCAACGAGATTTTCGTTTATAAACAAAAAACGCGTGAACTCACACTCACTGTTTCTGTCGCGCTGACGCGGACGGTTGATCGAGTCATAGCTTCCTATTGGCCTATTGCTTTCTGTTCGCAAGAGTCTAGTTTCTTGTATTTTGCGTGACCCCATCTTACCTCGCGTCCCCGTCATGCCCGCCCTTCCCCTACCCCGACCGAAACTGCACAGTTTCTGGTCGTTGTTGCGTAAATAGGTGGCATGTATGCTACAGGAAAACTTTCTGCTTTTATAAAATGACGAAAGTCTGGCCGTCGCTGGCGTTACAAGTCGCCTAACGCGTGGGCGACATTTACACTATATTTTCACGGTTCAATACCTAATCTGGGTTTCTTTCGCAGTTCTCCAAGTTCCGAAAGCATCTACTGGGAGTATACGCGCCAATAATAGTGCTGTTCGCGGCGGCGCTAGTGTGCTTAGTAGCTCTAGCACCGATCGGCGTCACCTACAACTCGCTCATGGGATCCTAGTACTACGTTGAAAAATAGAAGAATATGTCATAAGAGGATGTACCTAGTATTAAAAATCCACCAAGAATTTTTTGTAATATAAGTACCTACCCATCTTTTGATTGAATTATGAGGTCCTGTGGGAAGTGGGAAGCCGGCTACATGAAGCGGCAGCAGACGACGTGACACTACTGGTTTCTATGAATTTTATGTATTTCCATGAATATTAAGTGTCGCTAGCTGCGGAGGGTGTTTCATAGAAATACATAATATAGAAACCAGTAGTGTCGCGACGACACGTCGCGTCGCCTACGAGTACAGTTATCGCGTGTCGCTCAGTTCCAACTTGTACCTTGTCAGTCTAAAATCTTTATTTTATTTTTTAATAATTTTCTACATATTATATAACATAGCCAACACAAGTTTTATAGTGCTTGTAGCTACGAATAATAAAAACTAAGGAAAAGTAACTCCGTCAAAAAACATGTTCTACACTACAATACTAAATTTGTCAAAAATGTGTACCGGTACACATTTCAATATAATATTTTGCAATATTAGATGGCCTTGGCCCTTGAGCGGTATCAGGCTGACGTTACATGACAGTTCGAAAGGAACCAAATTTAAAACGGTAATAGTATGAGAGTAGTATGTAACGTTTCCTTAGCTTTTATTATTTGTAGGCTTGTAGCCTATAAATATCCTCCTATTTTGAAAAGTAATTAGAAAAGAATAACCTTAAAAATATTGTTAGCCTATATAAAATGTAAGTTTTAGTTATGAGGCTATAAAAGTAAAATACTTTCTACTAAATTCCGTCCAGGCAACAAGGTGCTGCACAATTTAAAATTTTACTATTGACTTTTTTACCCTGACATTACCCTGTACAAATATTTATATACACAATAAGATGATAATATTACTAAATAGATTAAGTTTAATGTTAATTTTAATATGAGTTCTGTAAATATTATTTAAATTTTAAACAGTAATGTCAATAAAATCTTATTTCCAATTTTTTTGTTTTGTTTCTTTCAACTTTGCTGGTACGATAAGAAAAACAATATAACATTTTTTTATTGATTGTTCATTATAATATTATGTACTAAAATTAAATATTAGCTATCGTCATTTGGTATTTCTGAGTCTTCCACGGTCCTAGATGATGGAATGTACACTTTAAAAGAAAATTCTGTATGTGGGAAGGATCCAGGATTAATAACTTGACAATTCTGGTAACTTCTTGTGTATGGTTGGAACTGATCACCTATCACAACCAAATCCGGAATCGGGTATAAGCTCAAAGCATCGGCATGTTTCCAGAAAATTGGCTGAACCCCCAAAGACAATGGTGATAATGTACATTGACTTAACAATGTCTTTGTAATGTGATCAGGTATATCACCAGTTTCCGGAAAATGTATTGAATTTCTACACATCTTTGTAACCAAATCCTGTCTTAGTACCACAATCTCCTGGGTACAGTATTGAATGCGACAGGGATTGGAAGTGAATATAACAGCATCTCCCAACTTGTTGCTTATGTCTTTGGTAACAATACTAGGTATTGGAGGTCTCGGAAGAATATTTGGTGCAGCTGGATCTCCCAAGCCCGGGACAAAAATAAATTTACAGGACTCTCTTAGTTTAGTGAAAGGGTATATCATATCTCCCAAGTTTATTAATGCAGCTTTGAGTTGAGTACTATGTTCGTATCCATAGGGACAAGATAAAAATTCCCCCAAAAACACTATAGCTATAGGAGGAAACTCATTGAATCCTGAAAATAGTGTTTTCAACTTTGATATAACTTTTAGATTGTCAAACCAAACATCAGAAAGAAATACTATTATCCCATCCTCATTGTCTTGTTCCAATTTGAGCAAGTTCTGTGAATTTTTCAATAAAGTTCTAGACTTTCCTCCAAAAGTATTGATGTTTCCAAAGTACGGCGAAGACATCAATCGGACCTCAGATGGTGGCAGAACCAAGCCCATAACATGTAAAACTTTGTCTTCATAGAAGCCTTCAGCTAATACAAAACTGCTCTCTGTGAACAATCCAGAATGATACCGAGTTTGTGTCATGTCCAGCACAACACTACCAGTGGGGTCTTCTAAGTAGAACTTCCCCTCAGTTAGCTGTGTAAGAAACCCTAACACGATCACATCATCTACACGACTTGAGTTGCTTAGAAGTACCTCAACTTTTCTCAGAGAAAATCTTTTTTCATCTGTTGTTGTTGGCAATGTTTCTGTAGCAAACAATTTATTTCGTATGGTCCTTTGCCACATAATAGTGTATCTGTCGATGAACAGTTGAGCTTTCCACTTAGGTTCCGGAAATAGGTTCTTGACAAAACTGGCATCTTTTACGAATTTTTTTCTCTCGTTGTCGTAATGAATTTTTGGGATACTAAAAGCGTCAATAACATTGAGAACTGTTTCAGATTCTTCGAGTCCTAGTGATGAGCATTCCCTGTAAGCCACCTCCAAATGCTGCTTTTCCAAAACAGGTTGTGACAGACACTGATGAAGTAGATGTGATATGAGTTTATCGATCATTCTTTTGCGTTCCTGATAGTTCATATCCAAGAGCTGTTCAGCTACAAAGGTGCTTGCATCTCGTCGTATCGTAAAGCCACCTAATTTAAACGCACGATTCACCTCAGACCTCACTTGTTGCAATTCAGCCATTATACATACCTACACTATGAATTTTCACTATTTTAAAATTGTTTATAAAGCAAGAAAATAAAAGATGAATTAATTTTATTACAGTTTAGGTAGGTAGCAAGATATAGATAGGACAGCTTGTTATGCGTAGTTCCATCAAAGTAGTTTTGGCGCTGCGATCGCCGTTTTTCAGTGTTGCCAGAGTATACTCAGCCCAGGTTGCCATTTGTAGGTTCAAATGTTGCCATCTGAAACCATATGTTGCCATTAGAAAAAAACCTGTAAAAAAACGTTATGTGCCTTTTAGTAATATAAAAATATTTATACCTACCTATTGAGTACTGTTTTATTGCTCTGCATTTTGGTTGATAAAAATTTAAATCGAAAAAATCATGTTTTCAAAAAATGTTAATCCTTTTGGTTGATAATTAATTGATTCCACAAATTTTTTTTCCACATAAACATCTCATAAATTTAAAATCATGTTTTCCTGAAAATAAAAGTATTATAAAATATAAAAAGATAAAAATTAAAATAAAAAATAAAAGACTCCATTTTACAACAATATTAAAATCCACCCAGAAATCCAATTTTAAAACATGCAAAAAATAAACATAAATTTCCCAGCACCTTTAATTAGTGGTTAGTATTCTATTTTCCTATCCAACATAGTTTTTGTTGGCTCAAATGTAACTGCATCTTTAGCAGATGCCAGTGTTGCATAGGATTTCCCACTAAATTTAGTGGGAAAAAATAAATTTAGTGGGTTTTAAGGGGGTAAAATATCTTGGGGATATTTTTGGGGGTAAAATATTAGAAGAATGGATATTTTTTTTACTAACAACCTCAGAGTTTGGTATTGATTTAAATAAATTTTATAAAGAACTGCAACAGCTACTAGATGGAATTGCTGCACAAATTACAATATGTCTATAGAGACAAGTTTAACCGTTGAGTTTTAATTTTAAAAAAAGTATTTATTATTAAAATTAACATTTTTATAATAAATACTTACTGATCAATTACTGATTCTTCAATTTCTGGAATGTTGAATTGTTTTTTTTTATTCATACAATATAAAAATATATTGTAATTTGTAACTTTTGTCGGTTAAATTTTAAATAATTTTCTGACTGCCTTTTTTCGTTTTTACCGTGGTCGAAACGATCGCGATCGCCATTTAAACCGGCTGATGGTGTATTTCGGCGTTTTGAGCGCTTAGTAGAACACACCCCAAGTAATCTTAAATATTTTTATTTTTTGGGGAGTTTTGGTTGAAATTTAGTGGGTTTTGAAGTTGCTTTAGGGGGAAAATGATTTGAAGAGTTGGCAACACTGACAGATGCTTTCACAGCCAATAAATGTGTAAATTATTTATTTCCAATCCGTAGACAGAGCAATAAAAATCCTTGCAAAATAAATTGAAAACACACTTTATTGTTACGAAATGGAAAAACAATACAAAAAATGTGAAATCTGCAGAAGGAATACCAATGTTAAAGAAAAATACTTATTAGCAAGATTTCCTCTTGACAAAGAGCGGTAAGTAAAATTATTCTCGTAGACAGTAAAAGTTTTCTTTGAAAATTCTTTGTTTATTTTTATAGTGAGGGAGCCCAAGAACAATTTTTTTGTGATTACTAACAAGCAAATTTTTTGTGAGTAGCTTCATTTTGATAAGACAAACAACTTTTTTATCTGCAAAAAATCTTGAAAGTTTAGCTAACAGAGATAGAAAGGATTTCATACTTTGATTTGATGGTCCTAAAATATGGATTGTTCTATTTGTAGGACAATGTTACTCTTAAATTATATAACTATTAACCTACCAATATACAAAAAATCAGCTGGTTAGGGTTCCGTTTTAGGGTTCTGTAATCAACAAAACTTGATTGATTGTTTATTGGTACCATACTGATTTTTTGTATATTGGTAGGTTAATAGTTATATAATTTAAGAGTAACATTGTCCTACAAATAGAACAATCCATATTTTAGGACCATCAAATCAAAGTATAAAATCCTTTCTATCTCTGTTACCTACCTACCTGCTACCACTTTCAAGATTTTGCACAAGTGGGCAAGATTCATTGAACATTCATTCAGTCAGCGCGCATGTCTCGACTTGATTACACCGGAGCGGTTGTGCAAAAATGCCTCATTGTGCAGTGTCTAACACTAAAAACAGAAGTACGAAAGTGAATCGGTCAAAAGGAGGTATTTCTTTCCATGTGTAAGTTATAATATGTTCTTACTTAAAGCAACGCAAAAATTGACACGCGCGATTCCTTAGCAATGCACGCGCGTCGCCGTTCTATCTTGATTTATTTCTGTGGCTCCCATACTATTATGTAACCCAGATTGTGAAAAAAAACAAAGAATTTAAATAATTTATATTTGAAAATGCCTTAAAATGATTTGTTTCTGTAGCCAGAGGCTATTTATAATAAATGTCTAAAAGAAGAAAAAATATATTGGTGATCTGCAGGACCGGACAGACTTAGCTTAGTGCAGACACCAATGATATAAAATATTATGTGTAAAGTTTTTTAATTTTTTTTGTATACAGTTCTGTATTGTACTTATATTACAATATTATGTAACAGATGCTAAAAGTTTTAAATAATGATTATTATTATTATTATTTACTTCTACAATTCATTTCAAAAGTAATTACTTACAATGTTACTTATTATTTTAGTTGCAAGAAATGGGTCAAAGCCATTGGAATTCCAGAATTGGCTAGATTAACTACTGCTCAATTACATTATTCCCACTATGTATGCGGCAAACATTTTTCTGATAATCAATTTCGTAACAAAAATTCACGACTAAAAATAACTGCCATACCTACCCTGCATCTCCTAAACCCACCCCTGAGCGATACACTTTTAGAAAATTTTCCAGGCAAGAAGCAATTATCAAATAGCATAAATGTAAAACTTCACGGTAAGTCTGTATATATATTTTGTTTCAACACAAACATAGCTTTAACATACAGTACCAAAAAAATGACTAGCTATACACAAAAGTATTGCCTTTGCATTTACGATGACTCAAATTATTTGAACAAAATAGATGACCACATTTGTGGACAACCATCAACCATTAAAATGAGGTTAATTTCTTTTCACTGTAAATAATATTATTGAATAGAAGTACATGTTTATACATATATACATTATTTTACTTGTTACACCTACACTAAGTTGACAGGTTTACAGGTTATCAATATTATATTCTGATTTTACAGTTGAAAATGGAATCACCACTGCAATCGCCACCTACAATTTTATGGCTGAACATAATTATTTTCAACCAATTGATCCATCAAAATGTAAGTTCAAAGACTTTATTTGTATTCAAATAGTATATTATTATGTGATTCAAATGCTTTGTAAGACCTTCGCATGTTGGCAATAATGCTGTGACGACTAATTAACTGTATTTCCCTTTCTATACTCGGCGCGGCGAATTCATTATATCAGCGCGCCTTGTACAGTGGCGGTTACGACGCTCGACGCGTCCTTGATAGGGCAAAATAGGAGAAAATTATACCTTTTATTTTCTAAAACTATTCGGTTATAACCTAAGCTATCCTAAAGCTATCATTTTTGTAAAAAAAAAACAGTTGGGTTATTCGGTTATTTTTTTACTTTAGGGGGATTTTACCGCCACGGGTATATGCGAATTGTATCAATGATATCAAATTAGTTTATATAAAGAATAACAGAATATTTTATATGCTTTTATAATTATATTGGAGGCGGGGATAACACCGTGTAAAATGAAATCAAAATGACTCTAAATGTTTGCCATGGGTGGGACAAAAAATTGACATACTTGTTACACATGAATGATATTCAACAAAACTCTGCTTTCTCATTAAACTTTTTAATGCAAACTACAATATTTGTTTGAAACAATAAACTGAACGTAACTATTATTAAAACATATTTTACAATAAATAAATAAAGGGTGTCACGGGTGGGACTAACAATGTTACCAGTGGGAGTTGGGACACGTACGACTTATTAGGCAAAATACGCGCCTTATAAAGCTTTTTAGGGTTCCGTGCCCAAAAGGTAATAACGGGACCCTATTACTAAGACTTCGATGTCTGTCTGTCCCTCTGTCTGTCCGTTTGTCTGTCTGCCCGTCTGTCTGTTACCAGGCTGTATCTCAAGAACGGCTATAGCTAGACTTATGAAATTTTCACAGATTGTGTGTATCTGTTGCCGCTATAACAACAAATACTAAAAACAAAATAAATTAAATATTTAATTCCCATACAACAAACATATATTTTTTTGCAATTTTTTGCTCAATATCAATAATGGCAATAGGTACTAGGTTGGCACTTGAAATGTTGACAAAATTCTTAGTCGTATTTATACTTTGATAATTAATAAAAAAATTGAAACAATTTTTCGCATATTTACGTAAAGTTCGATCTAAGTCTATGTTTGCGAGTATATAAAAAATAAAAAAAATCAAAATATGCTAATAATTATTATGTTACCGTGGTATTCGAAGTATTTTGTATCGAAATATAATCATTTATAGCATAGAAACAACTTGAAAAAAATTCGTTCCATAACTTCAAGGTTTACTTTCTCATAGAATCCCCCTTTAGTCCTTTTTGAGTCTACATTAATGTTGGTGTAAGAGAAGCTTAAAAATCAGTCTTTTCGAACTGGCCTGGCCTTAAAAGATATTTTGCTTCCAACACTCATTTTACGCAGAGTAGATTTAAAGTTGAATTCCCAGTTTCCAGGTAAATTGACGTTTATTTTTACCTTCCGGGGGGGGGGGGGGGGGGGGGGGGGGAGGGAGGGGGGGGCTGACCCCCTCGGTACGCCCATGCCTATGACATTGTGACATTGACAGTTAATAACATTGTAGTGGCGTCTGCGTCACCATTAAATTAGGATCATATTGGAGGCGTCTGAAAATGCCATTTATAAATTTTACGTAGCTTTATGCCATCACAATGATATTCCGTTGGAATTTTTAACAATTCTTAACATTTACAAGAAATGATCTCAATCTCCAGGTTCGCCGCGCCGAGTATAGTTCTAACTTATTTGGTCACAAATGTCTTAGTATATAATATGTTTAAGATTACCAAGGTAGTAGCTTCAAAAGAATTTATTTTCCAACAAATTCACACTAAAATATCATAATATGTATTAATCTTTACTGCAGATAACATACTAGAGAAAAATGCATTATTCATAATATTATTGAATGAGAATAGGGACATACATTACAGGGTATTGAGCACCAGTTCTTTTCTTTACTTTTTAAAACAGATTGCACATAATATTTAATTTTGTCACTGGAGTCACCACTGTACGCGCCGTACGCGACGTTACGCACCGTACGCATCGCATCGTACACAAAATGCGGCGCGTACGGTGTAGACGAATATATGCGAGCTGTGTCATATTATCATATTTTCATACAACAAATTCTAAAGTTCGACGCGTTCGTGCTGATAAATATGCGATCACCTCAACAATATTAGAACACAAACAGCAGTGTTAATTATTTTAGGCAACGATGTCAATACTTGGATATGGCATACGCCATCAAAACTGTAGCAATGTTTTTGCATGCAAAATGTGTATCGAGAAAATATTGTCGTCCTTTTTGTCTTACAGTAATAGCATATACTACTTTCTCTTTCACTCATTTTACGCTTTCAATGCATATTTTACGTAATCGATGCATTAAAAACGTCCGACTGTCACCGCGTCCTATGGCACACTGCTCTCAGATGAGTGAGCTCACTCATTTCGAGGGTGACACATTTTCGCGCTGACGATTGTATGAAATGCCTTTTCTAAAGGTTACAATTCTATGATTTTAGGTGACACAATCGCACAGACTGATGCAGTTGCAGAGGATAAAAAAAGTCACAGCACTCCTATTTGTTCATCAGCTGTGGATATGTCTGAAAACGAATATCGCAAGGAAATGGAAATGGAAAATCCAGGTAAGTAACTAAGTGCACTTTCCCTGTTTTATTACAACTAGTTATTTGACCGAGCTTTGCTCGGTATTCGATAAAACACGAATAAAATGTCATTTTATAAAAATGATTCCTAGCTAAATCGATTTATCGCCCCCGAAACCCCCTATACAGGGTGCAATTAAAGATCCTTGTTAAAAATAAAAATACACGTATTTTTTCTTTTATAGTCACTCAGTGCTAAAATGTTGAGAAATAGCTTCAGAAAGTTATCGTAAAAATCACTACAATTAATGGACACGATGCGTATGCGATGCGATGAGGTCAGTGAGTCAACCAATCGGTTGATTGGTTGAATCACTGACCTCCATTATACAAGTACGCTAGACCTATGATACCCTTTGAAATGACAGCTGCTTTTTGTGCCTATTTGAAGCGGAATCAGCGCCCCAATGCGGGGGAAGAGAACTAAATCTGACGTTTAAAAGTCGCCATATAGGCGCTGATAGCAGTAGTGGGAGTACTTGGAACTAATACTAGTTTCTCTTTCTACCACCGTAGTGATTATAATATTCTCTTTGGTTTCTACAACCAATAGCGATTGAGCGGCCATTTGCAAGTAACGTCAGATTTAGTTCTCTTCCCCCGCATTGGGGGCGCTGATTCCGCTTCAAATAGGCACAAAAAACAGCTATCATTTCAAAGGGTATCATAGGTCCAGCGAACTTGTATACTGGAGGTCAGTGGGTTGAATACTTACTGCATAAAAAATCTCTTTCATAAGGATGTGACTACACACATTAAAAAGTAATTTGGAGGGGCGCGCCGTGCTATCGTAGTTTATCTCTACGTGAAGGGACTTAAGCTATTTTTTTGCGGGAAAATGTACGGTTTTTTTTAAATTAATAATTTACGCGGGCGAAGCCGCGCGGAACATCTAGTATACAATATAGAGATAGATGTGAAAGTGTGGCTGCACTGAACCAATTGTGATGTGATCTTTGGTATGCAGATACTCGGGAACGGGGAAAGGATGTAGGATAGTTTTTGTCAGTTAACTGATTTTCCTGAGTATGCAGGTGTGAAAAAATGTATGGTTCCCTTAAAGTTTAAAGACATAGGTATAAATAGTACTATTATTTATTTTAGGTGTAACAATCGCAGAGACTGATGAAACCATAGATGATACAGAAGATTATAGCGCACCTATTTCTTCATCACCCGTTGGCATGTCTGAAGACCAGAATCGCAAGAAAATGGAAATTAATGCTACAGTCCTAACCTGTCATAGTCCAGGTAAGTTATCATTATATTTTATTACTACATATATACACATATACACTTATTATTAATTATTCCAAGTCGCTTACAGTCACAACGGTCTTAACTCTCAAGCTCTAGCTAGTTCCCAAATCTCGTGTTCGTCTGACTGTCCACAATATAAATGTTATAGGTACATGTTCAATGATGTAATAATATTTTAGGGTGTGTTGGACACAGGAAATATTTTTATAATGCCAGCAATATACCAATCAATATATGCTTGGAATATTACTAGTAAATATAATTTGCGTTTTATTTCAGATCCAACACCCTCAAATGTTCAATCAGATGTTAGCCACATCACATCACATCACACACACCATAGTTCCAATGTTAACATAACGAATCCAGGTAACGCATTTTTGTTATCTATTCAGTAACTTAGTATAGAATATTTAAAGACTCGATGACTTCGTATCAATTACTTCCTATTATACCGTCAGTAGATTTCTAGGAACATTTCATAATTAAAGTTAGCAAAGTGGGTTCAGCTGTTCTCGTGTTTTAGCGAGACTAACGAAAGGACAATGGGCAATTTGGGCTATAGGACACTGATGAAATTAGTGTCAAATAAAAGAACTGATATTTAGGAACAACTTTTGCTTTGGTTGTATTATTATATTTCGTTTAGTCTAGAAAATAATTAAATGCGAAATAATGTCGACCTCTGTGGCTCAATTGGTTGAGTGTGTGGCAGCTCAAGCCGGGGTCGCGGGTTCGAATCCCGCCGACGGAACAAAAAGTATTCAATGTTCCCGGGTCTGGATGTGTATTAAATATGTGTATGATATAATAAAAATCTTAAATAAATGTATAGTATAAATAAAAGTCTTAAATATATTTCCGTTGTCTGGTACCTGTAACACAAGTCCTTCGGGTACTTAGCACGGGGCCAGACTGACGTGGTGTGAAGCGTCCATAGATATTATTATTATTATCATAGATATTATTAATGTGATCGCATGGAACAATATTGCTTAGTAATTATTATTTATTATTTGTGTTTACTTAAATGCTAATGCATCATTCTACATCATTTCCCCTGAACTGACCGCTCGGTGGAGGCGTCAGGCGCGCATAATTATAATGCGTGCCTGGGAAGATAGGCTGGCAACACCGACGGCTGGACGCGCAGTGGTGGCAGCGTTTCGCCCGCACCTGCAGACGTGGGTAACCCACTACAAAGGTGTCCTCACCTTCCGTATGGTGCAGATGTTGACCGGGCACGGGTGCTTCGGCCATTACCTGCACCATATGGCTAGGAGGGAACCGTCGACGCAGTGCCATCACTGCAATCACGGAGACGACAGAATGCAGCACACGCTCGAGGACTGTCCAGCATGGGTGGAACAACGAGCGGTGCTCTGCGCTACCATCGGATTTGAACTAAGCCTCCCGGCCATATTGACGGCTATGGTCCGGTCGAGTGAAGGATTCGACGCAATAGCCGACTTCTGCGAGGCCGTCATCTGGCAGAAAGAGGCTGTCGAACGGGAGAGAGAAGCGGACGTGGCCGCGGATCCCGTTCGAAGACGGCGCGGAGGGCGCAGGCGCGCCATACATGAGCGCCAGCTCCCGCCGTAATCAGGCTCGCGTGGCGGATTGGGGAATCCGCTGCCCATTGCATGAGTCCTGCCCAGTAGAAGAGCGCCCGGTGCTTCAGCCTGCTCTCCCGAAAGGTCAACAGCTTACAGCAGCTGCTGCGATAAAGTCTGCACAGACAGATGCCGCTAACTGGGCTGCCGCAGATATCGCCCTCGTAGGCGGGTCCGGTGGCACAGCAGCGTAGCAGAGGAAGGAGGCACTGTTGGGTTTTAGTGGGTAACCCCGGGTGCTGCTCCTTACCGCAACACCTGGGTAGTCCCACATATCCCGGTGGCCATTCCCCCGGGCTGTCGGGAATGCGTAACGCATTTCCCGCCGCAAAAAAGGCTTAGGTTAGGTTACGTTGGTTACTAGCGGAATTAAGTGCTATTATTGAACACGAGTAAGAACTAATAAACGCTGGACCAGCTGACCTGATTTCTCCACTGCAAAAGTAAGACTGCTAAATATGAATGTAAATGACTAGTAGATTGGACAGTACTAGTCATTGGAAAAAGCACAAAAACACCATATTTATTAATGTTGCTTTAAAAACTGACTGTTTTTCTTTAAAAACAGGCGTTCTTTTACTTAAAAAACAGTCAGTTTTTAAAGCAACATTAATAAATATTGTGTTTTTGTGCTGTTTCCAATGACTGGTACTGTTCAATCTACTAGTCGTTTACCTTATGTTAGAAATTGTTCTTGGCCGCGGATAACCCACGCTCCATACAAAGCCCATTCTCCTTAAAAATTGATTTGTTTTTATGAAGATGACTTGTCGTTATCGTGCTGCGGTTCAGTACTTTTTCACTCCTGACAGCTATACTAGCGCACGATCGTACTGCGGCTCAGTTTGGAACTAATTCGATTTCAACGAATTTTCCCACCCCGACAGCTTTACTAGCGCACGATCGTGCTGCGGCTCAATTTGGAACTAATTCGATTTCAAAGACTTCCCACTCCTGACAGTTATACTAGCACACGATCGTGCTGCGGCTCAATTTGGAACTAATTCGATTTCAAAGACTTCCCACTCCTGACAGTTATACTAGCACACGATCGTGCTGCGGCTCAATTTGGAACTAATTCGATTTCAAAGACTTCCCACTCCTGACAGTTATACTAGCACACGATCGTGCTGCGGCTCAATTTGGAACTAATTCGATTTCAAAGACTTCCCACTCCTGACAGTTATACTAGCACACGATCGTGCTGCGGCTCAATTTGGAACTAATTCGATTTCAAAGACTTCCCACTCCTGACAGTTATACTAGCACACGATCGTGCTGCGGCTCAATTTGGAACTAATTCGATTTCAAAGACTTCCCACTCCTGACAGTTATACTAGCACACGATCGTGCTGCGGCTCAATTTGGAACTAATTCGATTTCAAAGACTTCCCACTCCTGACAGTTATACTAGCACACGATCGTGCTGCGGCTCAATTTGGAACTAATTCGATTTCAAAGACTTCCCACTCCTGACAGTTATACTAGCACACGATCGTGCTGCGGCTCAATTTGGAACTAATTCGATTTCAAAGACTTCCCACTCCTGACAGTTATACTAGCACACGATCGTGCTGCGGCTCAATTTGGAACTAATTCGATTTCAAAGACTTCCCACTCCTGACAGTTATACTAGCACACGATCGTGCTGCGGCTCAATTTGGAACTAATTCGATTTCAAAGACTTCCCACTCCTGACAGTTATACTAGCACACGATCGTGCTGCGGCTCAATTTGGAACTAATTCGATTTCAAAGACTTCCCACTCCTGACAGTTATACTAGCACACGATCGTGCTGCGGCTCAATTTGGAACTAATCAGACTCGTAAATCAAAATCGTATCAGTTTCGGGGGTAAGACTGCTGGTTGTAACAAAACAAAGTGATAATACATTAGAGCAGTGGTACCCAACTTTATTTTCATACGGGCCACAAACGTGTTTTGATCTTGGTGTCGCCTCAACAAAAAAACTTTAGGGGTTAAAAATAACATTATTCAAAATAACGTCGTCACGTCACGTCACGTCAGTCTGGCTCCGTGCTAAGTACCTAAAGGACTTGTGTTACAGGTACCAGACAACGGAAATATATTTAATACTTTTATACTATACATATATTTAAGATTTTTATTATATCATACACATATTTAATACACATCCAGACCCGGGAACATTGAAAACTTTTTGTTCCGTCGGCGGGATTCGAACCCGCGACCCCCGGCTTGAGCGTCCAACGCGCTTACCAGTTACCACTGAGCCACAGAGGTCGTCGTAAAAATGAACTATTTTAAAAGTATAAAAAATATCACGACTTAAGATTTTTACGACGACTTTACATTATTTTGCCGGTGGGCGTGAATTTCAAAATGGTTTAACATTACGCTGGCCACTGATAAAGTCCTGACGGTCCGCACGCGACGCGGCCCGCGGGCTGCGGGCTGGGCATAGATGTTTTAGGGTGTGTTGGATGCACGAAGTATTATTATTATCTATGTATCTTTGTTTTTTAAGATCAATGTGATAAATAGCAGCAATAGACCAATCAATTATGCCTAGAATATTTCTTTTCATTTCAGGTCCCACACCCTCAAGTGTTCAATCAGCTGTGGCTAACCATAGTTCTAATGTTACTATAACGAATCAAGGTAACAGATTTTTGTTATTTATTCAGTAACTTAGTATAGAATAGTTGAAAACTATAATATGACTTCCGAGTACCAATTTCCTCCTAGTATACCGTGAGTAGATTTCCAGGAACATTTTATAACTAAAATTAGGCAAGTTTGTTCAGCCGTTCTCGCGTTTTAGCGAGACTACCGAAATTTAAAATTCATTTATTTTCATGTAGATGACTTACCGTGATCGTGCTGCGGCTCAATTTGGAAGTAATTCGATTTCAACGAATTTTCTTTTTTTTGGCCTACTTGACCTGCCTTCAGCAAAAAAAAAAATATCTTTATCTCATTGTATTTTAAGAACAATGTGGTAATGCCAGCAATAGACCTGTAGGGACCATGTATGTATGAATGTGCGGGTGTCAGCAGTTTTGTGTCTGGGAGGCGATGTATGCTAGAGACGACGGGCAGTCACGGCGTGAGGCCTTGTCTGAATGTACGGGTGTTAGTTTTGGAATAATAAAGGCCAAGTTTAATATCACCTACTTGTTTAACTAGTGCAACCCGGGGACTTATTAGTGAGGGACTAAAGAGACTCCTACAGACCAATCAATTATTTATTATAGGCCTTAAAAAAATCAGGTAAATAATTTTCTTTTCATTTCAGGTCCCAGACACTCAATTGTTCGAAAAGCTGTGACTGACCATAGTTCTAATGTTAACATAACAAATCAAGGTAATGAATTTTTGTTATTTATTCAGTAACTTAGTATATAATATTAAAAAACTCGATGACTTCGTATTGATTTCTTCCTATTATACAGTGAGTAGATTTCCAGGAGGATTCCGCCGTTCTTGCATTTTAGCGAGACTACCGAAATTTAAAATTAATTTGTTTTTATGTAGATGACTTATCGTGATCGTGCTGCGTCTCACTTCGGAACTAATTCGATTTCAAAGACTTTTCCCACTCCTGACAGCTATACTAGCGCACGATCTTACTGCGGCTCAGTTTGGAACTAATCAAGCCTTGTACCATGAAACTGTTTTGAGACTCAAACAATCGGACGAGAATGCCGCGTCCTACTCTAACAAACGTGAAATGACGTTGTATGCGTGCGTAGCATGCGTAGTTGAAAAATGAAACGAACACGGCTAATGTCTTTCATCCAGAGCTGTCAACCGTCAAAAAAATTACATGACGTTTTATTTTGTTTGTTTTCCACCTTACGTTTCACCTTCACTACACACTACACTCACTCTCACAAACTATATAGAATGCTAACGCATCTCACTATCCTCATTCGAAACCTTCCCAAAACCTTTCTTTCAACATATTGTAATACACGAAGCCTTTCTAAGGCAGCCATGACATGACTACCTAACTACTTTTCTTATGTGTTTAATATAATAATTCAACATGAATTATTCTGTCGGATATTTCAAGCTATGGAAGCATCTGATACATTTTGATGACTGATGTCGCTTTATCTTCCCTCAGTATCCATGTTTTTCTGACTCACTATTCATAAAGTTCAAGTTATTATTAAAGTGATAACCACAGTGGGGTCCACATTGGGTCCACATCCCAGGTTGCTCAACTTGTGTTATCATCAATAATCTTGCATAGCAATGGTAACCTTAATTTCTCCATCGGTTTCTTTAATATTGAATATTAATACATTATTGTTTAATGCTACATACATTAAATAATAAGCTAAATAATTACATAACCTTTAAAACTTCTAAGTATAATAACTCAAAAACCTGGCCTTGTATAATCACGATTTTTTTTCTTAAGAATCAGTAATAAATGCTCTTTAAAACAAGGTATATTTCATTTATAGACGCTTACTTTATTTATGACCTAAATTCATGTATGGGAAGCTGCCATAGCTCTTTTGGTTTTTCTATTTTAAAATATATGAAATTTATAACATGTGTCCAGTTCAAGTGTAGTTCACAAGCTTGCAGGCTATCAAATGAGTCCTTTTTATCTTCATAGGATATTTACATAAGAAGTATTGGTCAGATTAGTGTTAAAGCGTGAGAAAAACTAAAATGGCTGCCTTTTTACGACCGTGAGAGAGAGAAAAAACTTGAGAGCCAATTTGTAGATAAAATACGCATTGCGTGCATGATGCAATGCATGCATCATGACATTAAAGGATCGGACACCGGTGTCGGGACACATTGTATACCTATGCGTAGAAAATTTCTGGTAAATAATTTGTTTTTCATTTCAGGTCCCACACCCTCAAGCGTTCAATCAGACGTGGCTAACCATGGTGTAAAATATTATTATTTCTTAACGAATAATCCAGGTAACGGATCTTTGTTATTTATTCAGTAACTTGGTATAGAATTGTTAAAGATTATACTACTTCCGAGTGTCTTTTCATTTCAGGTCCCACACCCTCAAGTGTTCAATCAGCTGTGGCTAACCATAGTTCTAATGTTACTATAACGAATGAAGGTAACGGATTTTTGTTATTTATTCAGTAACTCAGTATATAATAGTTGAAAACTATAATATGACTTCCGAGTACCAATTTCCTCCTAGTATACCGTGAGTAGATATTCAGGAACATTTTATAACTAAAATTAGGCAAGTTGGTTCAGCCGTTCTTGCGTTGCAGCGAGACTAACGAAAAATAATTAATTTGTTTTGATGTAGATGACTATACAACATAAGGATATATACGATATAAGGATAATATGAATTTTGTAATCATTTTCAAAATTCATACGATCTGTTGATGTCGTAAATTGTAGGATTTTGTCCAATCGCGGTCGTTTTTAGTTAATTGGAATAATATTCACTTTTTTGTATAATAAATAAAAAAAAAAAAAATAAAAAAAATAATAATAATAATAAATAAAAGCCTTTTATTTCTTGCTAAATTACAATTACAATTTGCTCGATCAAATTACAATATTCTAAATTCTAATTGTTAAATTTATTACATCATTTTTCATCATTTTTCGGGATATTAGGCATAAATTAATTGAATAAAAATTATACGTTTAAGCAATGAAGCAATTTACATCATTTTGTTGTTCAAAATAGCAAATTATTAGATGAAAATTAAACATGTCATAACTCACAGCAGTAGTCAGGTCAAAATATAATTATTACGTTCAAATTATTATCAGAATTTAAAAACAAACAAAGTTGTGACGTAAGTCGAGTCAAAAAATATTAATGTCATGTAATTTGATACTTTTTATATACAAAATTTAGTCAGTTAGTGAGCAAGAACCCCTTCTCAGGTGAAGGCCTCCTCCAGAGAATGCCATACAATTCTGTCACCCGCTATCCAATCCGGTCCGGCTATGTTCGTGATGTCGTCCGCCCATCTTGCTTGTGGTCTGCCTCTTTTCCTGTAGCCTGCTGGTCCTGGCCAAACAGTTGTCCGTATGGTCCACCTATCATCGGTCATTCTGGCTACATGACCTGCCCATTGCCATTTTAATTTTTGGGCGTGCTTGACGGCATCAGTAATTTCAGTCTTCTCTCGTATGACTTTATGAGGTATTTTTTGTAATTTTCTTATCTTCATCATGCTTCTTTCCATACCTCTTTGACTGGTCTTGATTTTGTTTTTTGCCTTATGAGTGAACTTCCAAGTTTGGCATGCATATGTCAAGGAAGGTAAGATGCAGGAATTCATTATTTTCTTTTTTAGTTTAACGGGAAAGTTACCTTTCAATACTTCTTTGTAGCTCCAAAATTTATTCCACGTTTTTTGAGCTCTTCTGTCTATTTCTTGCTGGTTGTTGTCGGAGCTGAATGAAATTTGTTTGCCAAGATATATATAACTGTTCACATATTCTAACGAGACGTCTTCAAGTTTTACAGGTTTCTGTATGCTGTTTGTCATTACTTTAGTTTTTGATAGGTTTATTTCAAGGCCGACCTCCAAGCTTGCTTTATGTAGAGCAGATATCATGCATTGTAATTCTTTATAATTGTCGCTGAAAAGAACTATGTCGTCAGCGAATCTTAAATGTGACAGATACTTTCCCTTTATATTAATTCCCATATGTTGCCAATTTAGATTGCTTATGACTGACTCTAGCACAGCTATAAAAAGGCGGGGCGAGACGGGGTCACCTTGACGAACTCCCCTTTTGATTTTTATAGGAGAGCCTACTTCTTCCTAGTGAACTCTACTTTGGCTCTTCTCATATAGGTGTTTTAGTACGTTTATATATCTTTGATTGACATTTTGGTCGTGTAGAGTTCTCCAAATAGCAGAGTGAGATATTGTGTCAAATGCTTTTTGATAGTCAATAAAAGCCATGTAGAGCGGTCTTTGGAATTCTTGAAACTTCTCTATTATTTGTTCCAGTGTGTGAATATGGTCTGTTGTACTAAAGCCTCTTCTAAAACCAGCTTGCTCTATGGGTTGTTTGTTGTCAAGAGTTTTTCTAATTTTTTTCTCTAAGATTGAAGAAAATATTTTGTATAGCGTAGGCAGTAGGCTTATTGGTTGGTAGTTAGAGATATCCTTTGGGTCACCTTTTTTATATAATAATATTATATGGGATTCAGACCACTGATAGGGAGTATGTGTAGATTCTATAATCATATTGAACAGTTTTGTTATTGGCTTTGCTATTAACGGGCTTCCTAATTTTATGATTTCGTTAGTTATTCTGTCTGGGCCTGGACTCTTTTCCAACTTTAACTTCTTTATTTGTTCAATAACTTCTGTTTCTGATATAGGTTCGACATCTTCGTTGTCATAACGTGAGGGATATTCCTGAGGAGGTAGAGGCGTAGAGCAGTTATATAAGTCTCTGTAGAAGCGTGTTGCTATATCTAAAATATCTTTTCTGCTTTTATGCATCTTTTCCTGGCCTTTTAATTCCTCTATCCAGTTTTTATGTGTTCTCAATTCTTTAAAAGCTCTTTTCAGGCTACCTGTTGTGTTTAGATGTTTTTCTATTGTATGTGACCTGTAGGCAGTATAATCTTGCTTTATATATTTACTTGTCAGTTTATATAATGCTTTTAACTCATTTCTCATGCTTCGAGTTTTAGGTTTGGTGTTCTGTAGCTCGTGCCGGCGGCGTATTAGTTGTCGGGTACGGTCTGTGATAATGGAGTGTTTTGTCTGCTTATTGCCTGTCTTTTGGGCTCTCTGCGAGCAAGTATCTATGATGTTTATAAGCTTATCATAATATTGCTGTGTTGTATAGTCAGTTTGGTCTTGTAATAGGTTATTTATTTCTTTCTGTAGATAGTTGCGGAATGTAGAGGTTTGTTCGTCAGACTTAAATTGGTTTTTATTATTTCTATTGTAGCTTGTTCGGCTTTTGTGAGGTTGCCTGATTTTTACTTTGGTTCTGATTGGTCTATGGTCGGAAGGGTATTCAATGTTTAACACTTCAATATTCTCTATATTCTGGGGAAAGGTGGACAGTACATAATCTAATTCGTTTTTGGTTTTACCGTCGGGTGATCTCCACGTCCATCTGTTTTTGGGTTTTTTGTCAAATAATGTGTTAATGATTGAGAGCTTGTTTTCGAATGCAAACTACCATTCTTTCTCCAGCAGAATTTCTGGTGCCGTAGCCAAATTTCTTCATTATCATGTGTTCCTCCGGTTTAGGGAATCCAATTTTGGCATTAAAGTCGCCCATTACTATAATATTGTTGTAGTTTGCCATTGTCAGTGCTTTATCAAGTGTCTTATAAAATTTTTCTCTTTCGTTTTCTATTGCACATCCTGTTGGGGCATATGCTTGAACAATGGCGAGTTTAAAATTATTTATGTTCAGTGTTAGTAGAGCAACTCGTTCTGACAAACCAATTATTGACTCTATATATTTTTTCAAATGTTTTCTTAATATGAATCCAACTCCGTAGAGTCCTGCTGTTTCTCCTATATATTGAAATATAAAATCTTTGTATTCACATATAGAGTTTCCCATTCGTCTGACTTCTGACAGGCCCATTATATCAAATTTTATGTTTTTCGTGGAATCTAATAGTTCAAGTAGTCGTGCATGTGAGGATAGACTCCTCACATTAAAGGTTATAATATGCAATATTTTCTCTGGAGGGTTTTGGTCGTAGATCTCCGCAGTGACCAGCTGTATTGGAGATGCTAGAGAGGGGGCTCGCCCTGGTTGCTACGATGTTACCTTCAAGATGTCTTTGTTTGAGGTTGTAATATTTGAGGAAATTGGCTGCATATAATGACATTTTGTCCTGTTTGAGCTGTTTCAGATGGGTTCAAAGTCTTCGGCTGTCGGGTAAGAAATCTTTCTAAGTTTGTGGTTTTGTTTTTCTTGGAATTTTGTTTTTTAAGATGATCTGAGGAAGCTGGTTCTGGTGACTGTGACATATTTCTCTTGTTGCGGGGTAGATTTTTGTTTCTGTTCTCTAGTATAATAAGTTTATCGTATTTAATAAAAGCAGTTTTGCCTGATTCCCTTTCTATTTTTTGTTGAATTAGCAATTCTTTGCGTTTGTTAAGTACTTCCGGAGGGAAGTCTTCTTGTATGCGAAACGGAGTGTTTTTTAAACATTTTCTATTCCTCAGTGTATTTATTTTCAGGCCTACCGTGCTAAATGTTATAATTACAGGTCTGATTGTGGATCCTTTTTTCCCCACTTTCCTTACAGCTTCTATGTGGCTTATTTGGTAATTGAAGTTAAAATGTGTATTTATGGTGTTTAATATAATTTGTTCTAGGTCGTGGTAGTTTTTTTCCTCTTCTTTTATTCCAAATATAATCAAGTTCTTTCTTCTTAGATATCTATCGATGTTTCTAAATTTTTCATCTTGTTTTTCTATACTTTTCTCTAAATATTTTTGTTTCGTCTCTAAATTTTCGAATTTTTCATTTAAACTGTTAATAATTGTAGTTTTTATGTCTTCTTTTATTTCGATCATACTCGATTTTTGTTCCCTTATTTCGTTTTGCATTGCCATAAGCATCTTTTTGATTTCCTCCATCGTAATATTTTTTATATGCCAACGCCTTCTAGTGGTTATCGCCCTGTACTAATAACTTGCGCAGGAGTGAGCGTCGGATAATACGTGTTTTTTCTATTTAAGGCTAGATGGCGCTTTTACGTTTGTTTGTCCACTTGAATCCGTGATGATGTGAAAAAGCGACCTCTATGATTTGAGCTCGTAACTTATTCGATTGAGCTATTTGATTAATTAGTCACCACAATGGAAGGTGGTCCCAATACATGACAATAGATGTCGCTGGTGGTGCTGAATTGTTTTAATTAGTCATGATTTGCATTTTTAGGTTATGCATTTTAGGAACTTCTTATTTACACTCGTGTCACTATTTTAATTACTATGTGCACAAATCACACGCACTAAGGGTTCATATATTGCACTGTTTTTGTCCTTTGATTGTATGTGGATGTTAAACTGATGGTCGTTTATGGGGTCGTATTTATTTCGTTTTACACTCTTATCACTTTATAATAACCAAGTTTTTATTATTGTCCGTATGTATTTTCACTGGGTCCATAAATTTTTACACTTTTTTCACTTTGTTCATCACTATAACTATTTTTAAGGTAATTTTAACTACGAGTACGATGTTGTCAGTTGAGCGGTGGCGCCCTCTCTGTATAAACAAGTCAATAAATCTCCAGAACGGTGATGAAATATTTATTTTATCCGTGCTTATTTTTTTCTTATCATTTCAGGTCCCACAACTTCAACTGTGGCTAAACGTACTTCAAAGTCTATGAGAAAGATACCGGGTGAGGATTTTTGTTATTTATTTATTAACAAGCTGTCGTTGTCGGAGGTTACACGTTCAGTATTTTTTTTTTATTAAATAAGGGCAAACGAGCAAATGGGTCACCTGATGGTAAGCAACTACCGTCGCCCATGGACACTCGCAACATCAGAAGAGCTGCAGGTGCGTTGCTGGCCTTTTAAGAAGGAATACTCTTTTCTTGAAGGTTTACAGGTCGTATAGGTCCGGAAATACTGCTGGTGACAGTTCGTTCCAGAGTTTTACATTGCGCGGCGGAAAGTTACGCGAAAAACGCACTGTGGAAGACTGCCACTCATCAAGGTGATGAGGATGGTATGTTTTTCGCGTGGGACGATGGCGAAAAGTTGCCGGTGGTATGATTCCGAACAATTCCTCAGAGCACTCCCCGTGATACAACCGATAGAGTATACGAGAAACTGAACTTGTAAGCATAAGGGCACATCTGCCGAACGTACGGCGCCAAAAGTTCCGCCGACGGAAGGTTACGCGCTAACTGAACGTGGCGTAAGGCCGTGTTTCCATTGACGCGGAGCGGAGCTTAGCGGTGCCGAATTGACCAATCACCATGCTCGAAACCTTCGCTGTCATTCCGCTGGAATAGCACGATTGGTCAATTCGGGCACCGCTAAGCTCCTCTGCCCCGCTCCGCATCAGTGGAAACACAGCCTAATAATTTAGAGCCAACCGACACGTACCATAACCGTAAAGCGTGTAATCTACGTATATGGAATTTGGTCGCGTTGTCATAGCTGATACATCAAAACTAAATAACACTGTGTTGACATGATCCGACCACATGACGTAGGCGGTAGGTCCGTCAACTGCCTATGAACCAATTTCTTCAAAATTTAAACTTCTCCAGCAAACCTTCAAGAAGAGAGCGTATTCCCTCTTAAAAGGCCGGCAACGCACCAGCAGCTTTTCTAATGTTGCTAGTGTACATGGGCGACGGTAGTTGCTTTCCATCAGGTGACCCGTTTGCTCGTTTGCCCCCTTATCATATAAAAAGAATATATGTATATAATATATACTTACACTTCAAGATTTTAATGCAGGAGTTTTTTGTTACAGTCGCAAAGGTAGAAAATGAGGAAATCAAGAAGCTAAGAGCAGACCTGGTCAAACAATACCGTAAGAAAGCGGCACAAAAATTAAAAGAAACCAGAAGAAAATTAAAAGAAGCCCAAAATAAATTATGGGCCATAGAAAGCATCAAATCGCCTCTACTGAAATCCCTCATCGAATCGGCAATATCCAACCGTAAGAAAAAACGGAACGGTAAACGATGGTCCACGTTTACCAAATGTTTGGCGTTGGCTCTTTACAAAAGGGCGCCACAGGCGTATACTTACTTAGAAAAGTTGTTGCCGCTACCGACCATAAGAACCTTACAAAAAGTTTTTCAAGAATTCCAACAAGGCGAAGCCATGAATGCACTTGAACAGTTGCAGCCGCAGACTGAAGACTTACAGGCGGCCGATACTTTAGTGTTTCCGTCGGCCGATACTATAGTTGAGCATTTACCACATGAAGAATAAAAATGTATAAAGGTGCGTGCAATAAACGATTTGTATATAATAATTCACTTAAACCCCAATTTGGTTAAACTATTGACCAAATAAATCTGTAATTTACGGGGTTCCTAAAATAAAAACTCCTTTATATTGTCTGAATAATAACTCTGGAATGAACTGTCGCAGTAGTATTTCCGGGCTATTACGACCTGCAAACCTCCAAAAAGAGAGCTCATTCTATCTTAAGAGGCTTATTAATTGCAACTCTTGATGTTGCGAGTGCCCATCGGTGATCTGTTTGCTTGTTTGCCCCCTAATTATATAAGAAAATAATAGGATACATATTTTAACATAAAGGGCAGCTCGGGATTTATGTATCTATAGGCAGTAGCCATGGCCTATGGGCGGCAGCGTCCTATGGCGTCCTATGGTGAGGCGGTAGCGTCCTAGGATAGTGGCAGGGCTCGTACATAGGGGCGGCAAAATGAAAGTGGCCTATACTCAAAAAATATAAATCCGGCCCTGATAAAGGTTGTGGTGGTACCCTTAATTCGCCTAACAATCCTGCATCGCGCTATCGAAGTATCGAAGTTTCAGAGAACGGCAAGATATATTATTAATTATTATAGACATATCGCACCATTCGATTGTAAGAGCTCTACGATATCATGGAATTGACGAGACATATATCCACATAATCATGAACATCTACAAAAATTGTTAAAGTAGAATCAAACTGGACAGGACTGGACCGTACTTTGAAATAGGTAGAGGCATAAGACAAGGTGACCCTCTATCTCCAAAAAATTTCATAGCTGTACTCGAACTCATCTTACAGAATGTGAATTGGGCGGAATCTGGCATCAACATAAACAACAAATATCTAAGTCACCTGAGATTCGCAGATGACATCGTGATTTTTTCAAACAATGCGTCAGAGATAGAGGAAATGCTCAATACTCTATATAGAAAAAGTAAAGACGTTGGCTTAGAAATTAACTTCGAAAAAACAAAAATAATGACTAATTATGTAGAGAAGCAGATAAAAATAGACGGTCACGAAATAGCCTACGTCGCGGAATATATCTATCTAGGAAAATTAATATCATTTCATGATACAGACGGTAAAGAAATTGAGAGAAGGATGTCAATCGCATGGAACCGCTACTGGAGCCTTAAGCATATCTTTAAGTCCAAAATGCCAATAAAATATAAAAAAGATCTTATGGATGCGTGTATTCTACCAACACTAACTTATGCTTGCCAAACATGGTCTCTTACTGAACAAAACACGAAAAAGATCTAAATCTGCCAAAGAGCTATGGAACGAAGTCTACTGGGAATAAAGCTAAGCGACAAATACAGAAACACCTTTATTAGAGATCAGACCCAACTACGAGACATAATAGATCACGCACTAAAACTCAAATGGAGGTGGGCAGGACATATTGCAAGATATAAAGATGGCCGGTGGACAAAGTCGATAACTGCATGGCACGGACCTAGATCAGGGAAACGCCGACCAGGACGTCCACACAAACGATGGGCAGACAGCGTACGAGCAGTGGCCGGCAGACACTGGATAGATGTGGCACAAGACGTCAGGGAGTGGTGGCCAAATTTGGAGGAGGCCTTTACCCAAAAGGGGGTTCCAAACAAATAAATTTGTATGACGTATTATTTTGTGACAAAAACAATTAAATTATAAATATTAATTAATAATTTTGACTTTGCTAATTTTGTGACATCTATATAATTTAATTGTAGTACTTAACCATGAACGTAGAAAAAAAGGCGGACGGAGTCTTGTCATATACAAAACTGTGTCTTCACTTTTCTTCTGAGTCGGCCACGCACACGTTCTGACGCCTGTCAAATTGTATGGACTAGCCCAAGAATGTGTGCGTGCGGACCGTGTACATACAGCCAGCTGGCCGACTCTGAACGACACAGTTTTGTGTATGGTGGGACTCCGTCCGCCTTTTTTTATACGTCCATGTACTTAACTGTAAATATTTATCATTTTTAATTATTAAATTGCTATAATCCAATGACATGATCTATAATCTCTTAAAGGAGTTTGGGTAATATTGGCGTCATTTTCAAATCTCGCGGCCACTCACCAAACCAGCATATTATGAAAGAACATAATATCAAGGGGAGTAAACTTTATTATGGGGGAGATATAGCTAAACTATATCGGAGCCGAGATATTAGGCATTTTATGTTCGTATTTTCAACTAAACGTGAATTCAATCATTACATGAATATTCAGGAAAATACAAAAAAAACGGCATTATTTATTAGCTTTTAGCCTTCCTCGATAAATAGGCTATCCAACACAAAAAAAAAAAAAATTCAAATCGAACAAGCAGTTCCTGAGATTAGCACTTTCAAACACACAAACACTTAAGCTTCATAACAAAACTAAGTGATAATACTTTAGGGTGTGTACTGTGTATGAGTCCCGTGTATAGAATTTACTGTAAAAGTAGTAGCTTTGAATGAGAACATTTTTTTTACAAAAGAGTTTACCCATACTTTTGTATGGGTAAACTCTTTGGCGCCAGGGCGCTTGCCCATTCAAATCACAAAAAAATATGTTGGTCTTTCAGCACAGCTCCTTTCACAGTGAACTCTATACAAGGGACA
This sequence comes from Polyommatus iphigenia, assembly GCA_963422495.1. Taxonomy (NCBI): domain Eukaryota; kingdom Metazoa; phylum Arthropoda; class Insecta; order Lepidoptera; family Lycaenidae; genus Polyommatus; species Polyommatus iphigenia. Next base: position 7,854,787 of record OY730183.1, read on the forward strand.
CATCTGGGGGCACGGGAGTGCAAGCCAACCCTACCATCCCTACACGTAGAAAATGGATTGTTAGCCCAGGACGCAAAAGACAAAGCCGATCTTCTGGGTAAGCTCTTTGCGTCAAACTCGACCCTAGATGACGGGGGGCAGAAACCGCCGACCATACCGCGATGCACGATACAATATGTCGGATATTCGGTTTCATCAGCGCTCAGTGCGAAAAGCCCTCCGTTCCCTTGACATCCAAAAGTCGAGTGGTCCTGACGGAATCCCTCCTATTGTGTTGAAAAAGTGTGCTCCAAAATTCGGTCTTGACGCGTCTTTTTCGGCTCTCCTATTCCTCTGGCATCGTCCCGGCTTCTTGGAAGACAGCCTTGGTGCACCCGATCCCAAAAAAAGGTGATCTCTGAAATCCTTCCAACTATAGACCAATCGCTATAACCTCTCTCTTCTCGAAGATAATGGAATCCATTATCAATAGCCAGCTTCTTCGATACTTGGACGGCCAGGGATTACTAAGCGACAAACAATACGGATTCCGTAAGGGTCGCTTGGCTGGTGATCTCTTGGCGTACCTAACTCATCGTTGGGCTCAGGCAATCGAGTCGAAGGGAGAAGCATTGGCTGTTGGTTTGGACATTGCGAAGGCCTTTGATCGGGTTAGACATAAAGCGCTGGTTTCAAAGCTTCCATCATACGGGCTGCCTATATAAATTATGTAAGTGGGTCACAAGTTTCTTAGCAGATAGAAGCATAAAGGTCGTAGTTGACGGCGAATGCTCGAAAACTCAGTCTGTTGATGCTGGTCCCTCAGATCTGTGTGCTATCGCCTACCTTATTCATACTGCATATCAATGACATGCTACAGACCAACGGCATTCATTGCTATGCGGATGATATTACAGGTGATGCTGTATATACCGGCCCCCCCAATATTTCTCGGCTAAATGTCATTGAGAGTCGAAACGAACTTGTGTCTAAAATAGAGAATTCATTGGAGAAAGTCTCTGAATGGGGCAGACGTAACTTAGTCCAATTCAACCCCGCCAAGACACAAGTCTTCTTAGCGGTGAACGCGCCACCGCTAAAAAGTCGCCTATGGTCGTATATCCTCGTTTCAAGGGCACATCTTTAACCATCTCTAGCATTGAAATACTTGGCGTTAACATATCGAGCGAAGTCCAGTTCCGATATCATCTAGAGCCGCTATCCCCAACCCGCGGCCCGCGGGCCGCATGCGGCCCGCCGGGACTTTATTTGTGGCCCGCGTGATGTTAAAAATTTTGAAATTCACACCCATCGGCAAAATAACGTAAAGTCTACGTGATAGTCGTTAAATTTTTTTCACTTTAAAATCGTTAATTTTGAAGAATGTTATTTTTTAACCCTAAAAAATTTTTGTTGCGGCCCGCGACACCAACACAAAAACATGTTTGTGGCCCGCATGAAAAAAATGTTGGGGACCACTGATCTAGAGGGTAAGGCCAAGTTAGCCTCGAAGAAGCTTGGTGTTCTTAACAGAGCGAGACAGTACTTCAGTCCGGACCAACGCCTACAACTTTACAAGGCGCAGGTTCGGCCTCATATGGAATATTGTTCTCATCTCCGGTCAGGAGCGCCAAAATACCAACTGCTCCCTCTGGATCGTATCCAACGAAGGGCCGCTCGAATTGTTGACTGCCATAGTGTTTCAAACAGCTTGGACCCCTTGGAATTACGCCGAGATGTAGCTTCACTCTGCTTCCTCTATCGGTTGTATCACGGGGAGTGCTCTGAGGAATCGTTCGGAATCATACCACCTGCAACTTTTCGCCATCGTCCCACGCGAAAAATATACCATCCTCATCACCTTGATGAGTGGCAGTCTTCCACGGTGCGTTTCTCGCGTAACTTTCTGCCGCGCACTGTAAAACTCGAACTGTCACCAGCAGTTTTTCCGGACCTATACGACCTGCAAACCTTCAAGAAGAGAGCGTATTCCCTCTTAAAAGGCCGGCAACGCACCTGCAGCTCTTCTGATGTTGCGAGTGTCCATGGGCGACGGTAGTTGATTTCCATCTGGTGACCCGTTTGCTCGTTTGCCCCCTTATTTTATAAAAAAAAGTGTTAGCCCATTTATTGAGAAAGGCTATAGGCTATATTTTATCACGCTAAGACTAGTAGAAGAATGTGGAAAAAACGGGGGAAATTATTTGAAAGGGCTTATCTCGCGAACTACTGGAGCAGTTTTTATGTTATTTGGCACAGATAAGAAGTAGACCACGTGAAGGATCATAGGTTATCGATTTTAATCATTTTTTCAGTGGCTGTATATTTTATACCCGTGCGACTCCGGGGCGGGTCGCTAGTCTATAATAAGCCGGGAAGTAGATTAAAAGCATTACTGATTGCCAAAAGGTGGCGTCCGGCGTCTTACTGCACTATGGCCAAAATTCGCTAAATAATAGAAATAATCGACATAATATGGGAACGACACCCTAGAGTTTTTACCCACAACACATTAATACACAAGAACAATAATATACCCTTTGAAAACCACTGTCTAATAAAATATAGTCTCAAGTCTGGCTATATTTTAGTTGGACGAGAGTTAAACCAAGTGTGAAAATATGTATGAAAAATTATTAATTTATTTGACGCGGACGAAGTCGTGGGCAATAGCTAGTGAGAAATATTTATATCCAACAGATTAATATACCCTGTCTACATCTGTTTGTTAAGGATAGCTCCATAAAGTAATGTTAATTACTATGGATTTTGTGAACATAAGGTGCAAAAATAAATATACTAAAATAATCGTAGCTCAGCTCCGATATTACTTAGAATAATTTTTATTACTAATATATGTTTCTCTAATGTAGTGCTACAAAATAGTAATGGTTTTATCCCTGGCCGCTGGAAAAAAAAATGACTCCACAGGTCCATACAAAGTTACCCAATGCCCTTTATTAAATACTGCAAATGAATTTTCTGTTATAATTATTGCTGATTTAAAAATGTAATTTGTAATTTTGTAATTGGAACAAATAAAAGGCTTTTTATTTTTTATTTTATTTATTTTTATTATGGACAAATTCATGACGCTCGGAGTACGGACGCTAGCATTTGTAATTTTGTAATTGGAACAAATAAAAGGCTTTTTATTTTTTATTTTATTTAATTTTATTATGGACAAATTCATGACGCTCGGAGTACGGACGCTAGGTTGCCGAAAACGCTTGACGAAAAAAAAAAACTTTCAACGCTGCTACCTTTCCGGTAAACTATATAACTTTATGGTGTGTATGTGTAACGTATATACACTCGAGGAAGTTGATCCCTATGCAAGTGGCAGGTTTTTTAGTTTGGTTTTTAGTTTAGTTACGTTGATCGGCAAAGAGAGTATAACAGAATTATATTTCCATCTTGGTCATTTTGTGTTTGCCAAAATATTAACATAGCGATCTCCTTAGCAACGATAGGTTTATTGGTCGCTATCTGTCGGCTATGCTCGTTCACGATAGAATCGTAATTTTATTGGTCGCATTGCTTTTGACAAATAATCTACTTAGCAATCGCCTTAGCAACGAAAGTATTTACATTTTGAAGTTTTTGACACAATCATCTTTTTGCAAATATTATGTACTAGCGACCCGCCCCGGCGTCGCACGGGTATAAAATATATAGCTACTGAAAAAATGATTAAAATCGATAGCCTATCATGATCCTTCATGTGGTCTACTTCTTATCTGTGCCAAATAACATAAAAATTGCTCCAGTAGTTCGCGAGATAAACCCTTTCAAATAATTTCCCCCGTTTTTTTCACATTCTCCTATTAGTCTTAGCGTGATAAAATATAGCCTATAGCCTTCCTCAATAAATGGGCTATCTAACACTGAAAGAATTTTTCAAATCGGACCAGTACCTCCTGAGATTAGCGCGTTCAAGTTAGCCCTTTCAAATAATTTTCCCCGTTTTTTCCACATTTTCCTCTATTTCTTCGCTTCTATTAATATTAGCATGATAAAATATAGCCTATAACCTTCCTCGATAAATGGGATATCTAACACTGAAAGAATCATCAAAATCCGTTGCGTAGTTTTCAAGATTAAGGGGAAAAAAAGCGACTTTGTTTTATAATAAGTATAGATTCGGAACATTGAGATGTATTCGGAATTGATTTTTATTTTATTTCTCTAATCCGAACTCACTGGCTTATTTTATCTAGTATGTGCTACAAAAACAATGGATTTACTAACAGCAAATCGTTGATCAGATCAAACTGGACAACCTAATTCTACTCCTAATATCTTCGTCGAATATCATAACTTGGTTAGTTGGAAAAGGCTACCCAGAACTCAGAAGGATTAAGTAACACTTATGTTATGTTTTTGAATTATAGGTATTCACTATTCACATTGCTAATCATTATAACAACACAGAGTTCAAAATAATACCACATGAAGAAAGTTCATAATTAATTTATAAGTTTTATGATATTGTTTTAACGCTCAAATAAAATATTATCACGATATTATACTTGTGTTGTGATTTTTATAAAAGGTTCTTGTAGATTAGAAAGATGTTAATCTTTAGACTTTAGCGTTAGCGTTTTTACATTACGCAAAACATAAAAATGAATAGTAGTACCTACAGATTCCCTAGATTCTAGAAAAGGGGTTTTCGGTAATATTGGCGTCATTTTCAAATCTCGCGGCCACTCACCAAACTGGCATATTATCATGGACGTGCGTACCACAAAGGCATAAAAGCACTGCTTACCTAATGATAAATACTTGCTATACACATATTTTAATTTAACTTTCGTACGTTTTAGATGACTTTAATTATTATTAATAGTAAAAATATGAATACACATTAACGCCTACATTTATAAAATAGCACCAATTGATTTGCAAAACTACATAAACATAAGTCGGTAAGTGGTAACTAGGCGCGCCGCGCGAAGGTACGCACCAATATTATACTACATATCTGTGGTTACAGGCACTCGATGTCTCGCAGACCCCGCCTATATGTGTGAGTTAAGATTTTCGTATTCGTACACTGTTCGCAAACGTGTGTGCGTGTGCGATTTACTTGGCCAGGTCCTGCCGCATGGTTTCCGAGCTTAGCCGAGCGCTTCGGAAGTAATCGGATACGTTCGTTGCCTATAATCCGAGTAAAAATAATAGACGGAAATCTAATTAATCACATATGCACATAATGCATTTTTGTTTAGTACGGTTTATATTTGTTTACATTACAGAAGTGTTTTGTATTTTGCGAGGCCATTTTTTCATGTGATGAGCACTGTAACATATTATTTTTGTTTGCGCCAGTATATTTATAGTTTTCTTAGAAGATTTTTATTATTTTAACATTTAAAAGTTTGTACATTTAACAGTTTATTAGATATTAGTTATTACTGAGTTTCTAATTTCTATATTAAGTGCGTTTTTTGATTTCTTAAAAATGTTATTTGACTGTGAGGTTTGTGTTGAAAATGTGTGTTTATTAAAAATTAAAAAAAAAAACAAGTTTTCACAATTGTCATTCAGTGAAAAGATTCTAATTGTGATTTGTGTCGAAAGGTAGGTACGTGTACCCGAGTTACAACAATTAAACCAGCAACAAAAATGAAATGTAAGTAACTCGAAAGTTTCATGTTATTCATATTCATGTACTTATTTATTTTATCATTTTATAATATTATATACTTTATATTAAATGCGAAATTATCTCTGTCTGTCTGTCTCGCTTTCACGCCAAAACAAATGAACCGATTGTAATAAAATTTTGTACACAGTTAGTCTAGAGCCTGAGAAAGGACATAGGCTACATTTTTATAAGACAAAAATATACTATGTATCTAATTTCCATGGAAATATCGATGAAAATGAATTTACATTGCATTTCTAATATATAACAATCTATATTACGCCATACGCCATCTATGGCGTTTTTATTTATTTTAGCTTAGCACACATGTGAACGCAAATGAACTTTCATTGTAGTTCCAACACGTGACAACAGATGGCGTTTTTTTGTTTCTTCATAACAGAACGTACTCATATATTATAATAGTTTAGAAAACATAGTTTTTAATTTATATCCACACTAATATTACAATTTATGCGAAAATTTCATATTACCCCCATACAAAAAACCAGATTTTTTTGCTATTTTTTGCTCGATATCAATAATGGATATAGCTAGGCACTTGAAATTTTTACAAAGTCCTTAATTATATTTGTACTTTAATTATGGATAGTAAATTAATTAAAATAAAATAAATATTCAAAGGGGCTCCCACACAAAAATTACAATTTTGGGCTATTTTTAGCTCTGTGGTACTGAACCCTTCGTGCGCGAGTCGGACTCACTCTTGGCTGATTATTTCAAATTTTCTTATTTCTTTTTATCAAAGTAATCACCCCTGCAATCAATGCACCTTCGCCAACGCAGTGGCAGTGTATAGATGCCCTTATTGAAAATATCAGCTGGACGGCAGACTACACCTTTAAGGCATTTTGTACAGCCTCTCGCGATTTGAATTTTCTTCCCGATAAAAGTTTTACCAATTTTGGAAAAGGTTATAGTCGGTATGGCAGATGAGGGAGAGCTTCCAAACAAAATGGAGTCGCGCGTTGTCATCAAGGAGCAGCGGAGACGATCGACTGACAAAAACTAGTTGCAGACGTACAGCATCGCCATCGTTGTGGGCAGTTTTCAATGTACACATCTGCAGTAATGCTCTCGTCGTTTTGTAAAAAGCTGTTACCATAGATTAATCATTGGTCTTCGCGCGCGGCGCTACGTAGCGCCGCCGTGCGCGAAGACCAATGATTAATCTATGGCTGTTACTTATCACACCGGCAATTAGACCACCAAACTCCTACTATATATAGATATTTTACAAGATTTGATTTTCTCTTATAACCATAATAAACACTCAAGTATCAAGATGGCTCCATGTGATGTGAATTCCAACAATATTATGACTGTTTGGAATAATCTATATAGTAGTGATAAAGTCAAATCATCACCAAATTGTCAAATACCTAAATTTCATGTGGGTGATTACGTTAGAATAACTAAATACAAACACATATTTCAAAAAGGCTATGAATCGAACTGGAGTGATGAAATATTTGTTATATCTTCAATTATAGATCGATCACCCTGGGTTGTGTATACATTGAAAGACTTACAAAATGAAGATATAACTGGTACTTTCTATGAAAAGGAGTTGCAAAAAGTATTTTATGACCCCTCTTCTAGTCATAAGATAGATAAAATAATGGGCACTCGATATTCAGGTAACAGAAAGCAAGCGTTAGTGAAGTGGAAAGGTTATCCAGATAAATTTAATAGTTGGGTTTTATTTTCTGATTTAAAAAAAATATGACTAAAGAAAGTTTTTATTTAACACTACTAAGTAATAGTTCCATTGAATATTTTCCCGATAATTTAACAACATTATTTTCAACAAAGCTACCGAAATCAATCAAACTGTAAGGAGAATGGTCTGTGGGGGTGGTTGAATTTCAGTATCCCTGTACAATGTTCACAGTACAAGAACATGAAAACGTTATTTACATTGCAAAACATATAGTAATGCCAAACGAAGAGAAACCATCTTTGGTTTATTATAAAACGCATATACCAGCAACAAGCTATGATGACATTAATCAAATCTTAACAGCACTGAATAGTATTAGAGAAAATATAAAGTTTCGTTATGATGAAATATCAAAGTTCGTGACGGTAACAGTGTTGGACAAAGCAATTTTATCAGTGAGATTATCAACCACGTTATGTCTTCAACTGGGCTTCGAACCAAATAGAAATTTAGTGGAAAAGGGTATTGGTAAATGTCCTGCAAACTTACACATGGGGTTGCCATCTCAGTTATTTGTTTATTGTGATATTGTTGAACCACAGATAGTTGGCGATGTTATGACATCATTATTAAGAATTATTCCACTTGATCCGTGTAAATACATTTATGGTGCTAATAAAATGCACACATTCTCACCACCTCACTACTTACCTGTAATGCGTAGGGAGTTTGATACTATCGAGAAAGATATAAGATCAAGCACCGGACAAAAATACCATTCCAGTTTGGTACCGTGTGTATTAAACTTCACTTCCAAAAATTATAATCAGCTCTCATAGTAGTCATAAAATTATTTGTCCTTATGAACATTATTATTCCCATCAGGGTGGATCAGGAATCGGTGTTATATATAAAGGTGTGCCATATCAACGTGGACATGGTATCGGAAGCTTTTTGGGTGGGTTATTTAGATCAGTCTTACCGCTACTCTCTAGTGGTGCTCGAGCCATTGGTAAAGAAGCGTTGAGTGCAGGTGTCGACCTTCTATCGGACATGGTTAGTTCACGCCCCCTGGAAGACTCTATTAAAACCCGTCTGAAAGAAGCAAGTGCGAACTTGAAAAGAAAAGCTGGTTCAGGATATATAAAAAAACGCAAACTTCAATCAACACTCAGTCCAACTGTTACCTCAAAAGTGAGAACACTAAAAAAATCTAAAATGACTCCGAATAAAAATAAAAGACATTTTTTCATAAACAATGTCTTTTCTACATAGTCATTCCTGTGAGTGTATTAAGTCGGAGTTAGATTTATTTGCTTTACCATCAACACAAACAAGCATAGAAAATGGAATGTGGGTTCATTATAAACCAATCTCATCCCTTGCTGCTGATGGACCCATTGAGTTTCAAGTGTCAGGAACAGGTGATGACTACATAGACCTATCACATACATTGATACATGTAAAAACTAAAATACTAAGCGAAGATTCAACAAAATTGAGTACATCTACAGTAGTGGCGCCGATTAATAATTGGCTGCATTCACTATTCAACCAGCTTGATGTTTATTTAAATCAAAAATTAGTGTCACCACCGAATAATACATATGCCTATCGTGCGTATGTGGAAAACCTGTTGAACAACGCCTCAGCGGCTAAAAAGTCTCATCTTACGTGTGGGCTTTGGTATGAAGATACTGCTGGGGAAATGAATTCCACTGATGAGAAAAATGAGGGGTTCATTAAACGTCGAGAAATAGCGAGTGAGAGTAAAGAAATAGAAATGATTGGGCACTTACATGGTGATATATTTAATCAAGAAAAATTTCTCATCAATGGTGTTGAGATGTCCGTTATATTAGTCCGTTCTAGAGAATCTTTTAATTTGATGTGTTCTACAGATTTAAAATTTAAAGTATGCATTACAGACGCTACTTTAATTGTTCGTAGAGCGAAAATTAATCCTTCAGTGTTACTCGCACATCAAAAAGTGTTGGCTTCTACTACAGCCAAATATCCGATCACTAGAGCTGAAGTTAAAGTGTTAACAATACCATCAGGGGTACAGGGTAAAACGCTTGATAATATATTCCTGGGGCAAGTACCCAAAAGATGTATCATAGGATTTGTAAATAACGCAGCATTTAATGGTAGCATTAGTAAGAATCCTTTTAATTTTGAAAATTATGGTATGAATTCATTTTGTTTATACATAGATGGGCAACAAGTGCCTTCAAAACCCCTACAACCATCCTTCAATGGTAATATGTTCACTTCAGCCTATCATACATTATTTTCCGGCACTGGTATACATTTCCTTAATGAAGGAAATGGGATATCAAGAGAAAAATATGCAAATGGTTATTGTCTATTAGCATTTGATTTAACCCCGGATTTATCATCAAACACGAGCAGTCATTGGAATCTAATAAGACATGGTAGTGTAAGGTTAGAGGTTCCATTTGATTCTAGTCTCTCTCAAACGATTAACTGTATTGTTTATGCAGAGTTTGATAATGTTATAGAAATAGATAAAAACCGTAATGTAACTGTAGACTATAGTAGCTAAGAAAAGTCACAATATTATGTATGATCGATTTGAGTTATAATGTGTAATGTGTGTGTGTGTGTGTGTGTGTGTGTGTGTGTGTGTGTGCGTGTGCGTGTGCGTGTGCAGTGGGATCGTGGAACGTGAGATCGTAGAACGTATATGGCTCTACGGACGCACACGCAACGATACTACGATACCGTCGCAGTACAGAACCACAAGGTAGCCAAAAAGTTAAAATGTGTATTATTTCATTATAATATTAGGTTTCAAAATGTATTTATCACCTCTAAGTATATATAAGATATATAAGTGTATTTATTATAAAAATGTGTTTAAAATATATATATATATATATATATATATATATATATATATATATATATATATATATATATATATATATATATATATATATATATATATATATATATATATATATATATATATATATATATATATATATATATATATATATATATATATATATATATATATATATATATATATATATATATATATATATATATATATATATATATATATATATATATATATATTAAACACATTTTTATTACAACACATTACAACAACGGACTATATATATATATATATATATATATATATATATATATATATATATATATATATATATATATATATATATATATATATAGTCCGTTGCCCCAAAATTTGCATATCGTGGGCGAACCGTACATTTTCCCGGGACTCATAGTATCTCTATACCAAATTTCAGCAAAATCTGTTCAGCGGTTTCTACGTGAAGAGGTGACAGACAAGCAGACACACTTTCGCATTTTTATTATTAGTATGGATACACTAGATACGCCATACAAGACTTTCGATAAATATCGCTTAAAATCCAGTATTCAAATATCACGTCGTGCCACATCCTGAGTTTTATAATCTTTGCCAGAACCACTTTCAAACTTTACATATTTTTTAATCTTTTTAAAATGCGAAGTAATATATATATATATATATATATATATATATATATATATATATATATATATATATATATATATATATATATATATATATATATCGCATTTATTTGATGTAGCAAATAAAGCAAAAGTAATAAAGACTTTATTACTTTTGCTTTATTTACTGTTTGTAAAAAATTTATATAAATGTAAATATTATAACTATGTATTTAATCTTATGTTGTACTGTATTAATCCTGTATAAATTATTATATACTATTTAAGATATCGACACTCACGTAAACGGCTCTACATTCATAGCAAACCAAGAAGCGTCAATTTAAAAGAAGGTAAAACCGCATATTACGAAATTAATAATAGGATACGATCCACTCGAACTGATATACTGTCAAGAAAAATATGTACCGTGGAATATACATGTATTACACTGTAGTTTGAACTAATTGCTTAAATTGAATGTAAAATTAATGTATAAGATAGTGAAATGTATAAAATGTGAGTATGAATCAATAATGTGTAAATATATTATGACAAGATAACCTATATGTAAATGTTAAATGTTAATAATTGTAATTGTAAATGACTAATAGAAAATAATGTAAAAAAGTAAAAACTGTGAATAAATAAATGTAGAAGATAATGTAAAAAAGTTGGATGAAAAAGCAATGTATAAAACAGTGTATAAATAAAATGTAAGAATTGATATAAATAAGCCATGTATAACTTAAACAATATGAACATGTAAGAAATAAATAAATGAAGAAATTGTCCCTTATTATGTAAGGGGGAACAATAAAAAAAAAACAAAAATAAAAAAAATAAAAAACCTAACCTAACCTTATCATATCAATCATATAAAGGTTATATTGCTGTATTTGTCTGTCTTGCTACCAAAGCGATACATTTAGAGTTAGTGGGAGACTTATCTACTGAATCTTTCATCGCTGCACTGCGTAGATTCATGGCTAGACGAGGTCACGTGTCCCATATGTACAGTGACAACGGCACGAACTTTACAGGAGCAGCAAATTTTTTGTATAAAGAAATCTTATAAATTACGCAATCACCAGAATTTCAGAATTTACTAACTAACATTGGCACTCAATGGCACTTAATACCGCCCGCTTCACCACATTTCGGTGGTATCTGGGAAGCAGGAGTAAAATCTATGAAACATCATTTAAAACGAGTCATCGGAGAGTACATCGTACTTTGACGTACGAGGAACTTTCGACATTATTATATCAAATAGAAGCATGTCTGAATTCAAGACCATTTTGCATTCAAACAGACAACATTAACGATAATGTAATATTGACAAGTCATTTTCTTATCGGCCGTGAGGCAGTCGGTATACCAGACCCTATCAATAACATAAATACAGACTTAATAAACCGTTGGAAACACATACAAAAAATGAAGAAAGATTTTTGGAATAGCTGGACTCAAGACTACCTGCACCAATTGCAACAGCGTTATAAATGGAAAGAAAATAAAGAAAATTTGCAAATCGGCACAGTAGTTCTGATTAAGGACACTAACATAAGTCCAAGTAAATGGCCATTAGCAAAGGTCAAAGAGATTCATCCTGGTAGTGATGGCGCCACCAGGGTAGTCACGCTCAAAAGATCGCATGGAGGAGACCAAAAACGAGCGATTCATACTCTAATACCACTCTCAGTAAATCATAATTTAGAAACGCCTGTAAAAAATTGCACGGCAACGGCAAATGTAACATTTAGTCACAAAAAGACGGCAGGCAAATTAAGCCTTACGTGGTTAATGTTGCTTTCTTTGTTACAACTATGTACTTGAGTTTCTGTACATCAACCACAGCCACGTATTCTATCAGAAGTCTGAAACCAGGATTATACCTGGAACAAATGGGAAATGCGACATTAGACAGAGGCACATTTAGAATCGAGACATCTTACGAAAGACGTATACTAGAGGAGAATGTTCAAAAGACGAAAGAAGTATTAAACCAGTTCGACTCATTATGTAAATATGCGAAATCCTTTGACAGCCAGACTCATTGTAACCAATATTATTATCACTTGCAAGAAGAAATACGAAAATTCGAAAAATCACACGAGTATTTAACGGAAATAAATCAAACTAGAAAAAAGAGAGGTATTATGGGACAGATAATGACATCAATATTCGGAGTTAATGATGAAGTATATAGGGAAATTGGTTCCTTACAAAAAAACCAGCAAACTCTCATCGACGCGGCAAATCATCAAACTAAATTTATGATTTCTACCATATCAGCAGTAAATAAAACAGAAGAAAGAATACGTATTAAATTAGGAAGATTTCAGACAAAACTCAATGAAGCTTTAAACTATTTGAATAACAATAATCAGTGGTATAAAACAATTGACAGTAACACTATTCAATTAAAAATGCTTCAATCCTATCAACTGGCATATAATTACATCGATGAAATACAAAACTATTACTTACTCAGGCATTGTGCAAATATATATATCAAGATCCACAGTGTATAGTGTACTAAATCCCAAAAACGTTGCAGACATCATAAAAGAAGCGAATAACAAGTTACCATCAAATCTTAATATAGTACAAAATCAGTTAATTGACACAAGATTATACGAGAATGACACTCACATTAGAGTATTAGCCTATTTTCCTATAGTAGAGAAGACAACATTTACAATAGTACATATTACACCAATTCCTGGCAAAAATCAAGACGGGTCTTTCCGAAGCATTGACATACAGCAAAAGTTTATCGGCATAGACTATAATAATGAACGATATTTTGAGTTAACACACAACGAATTTAAAGACTGTTTAAATAGGCAAAATTTTTTCATTTGTTTTCCTGTGGCGGTGAAAAACATGCAATTTGATCAAAATTGCATTGTTCGATTAATAACAAAGAGCGAAAACACAACAGAATGCCCCTCTCGACTTTATAATATAACAAACAAAATATTATGGAAGCAAGTGCAAATGATAAACACATGGATATATGTTACAAAACAACCTGAAACTGTATCAATTAAGGGAAAGGACCTAATGGCAGACACTTTAAGGAAACATGAAACATTTGAATGTTATAAAATATATATTTATGAAAATAAAGGATTGATAACTTCTTCCATGTCTTCAGTAACTCTTACAAAATAAAACTATTATAATTATTCTCTGACAAATCAATTAAAAAATATATTATTGGTCTTTTTATAAACTTAGTCATAAGTACTAATAGATGACATCACAAAAAACGAACATCACTAATAGTAGACACCAATATGAACTAATAGTTGACATAGAAGATTACATTACATTTTACATTTTTCCTATTATTAGGTCTTTATTTGCCATTTTTCAAAAGATTTCATTTACTTCATCGTAGTAACTACATGCATCAGAAATATTATCCACGTTGTCTCCAGATTTTATTCATTCTTCTTCCATGCTGAAACTATCTTTCCTTTTATTTTTATTTTTCATATTTTTTTCCTAGCAAATTTATTTTTAGTCTTAAGTCTCCATGCTTCTTTTGCATCTTCTTTTTTCTTCTTTCTTTTCTCAGCTCTCCTTTTTCTTCTTTTTACTGCTAAAAAACTAAAGCAATATATTTTTAGATCAGTACAAGGTCTAATATTAGACACCATGTCCATTTTTAGGTGCAGTAGTTCTAAGTTCTTAGATTGTTAATAGAATTATATTTTCAGAGAATAGTGATGATTTTTGCAGTAGAATAAAGTACAAAATAACTTTAGTATGTATTGCAAAACTCAAAGACGAGATCCATGTCATCTATTAGGTTTTTTACATTTTCAAGAACTAATAGTAGACACCCTTTATATTGTTAGGGAAAATGGATAAAAAATCTTAAATAAACATTAATTAGTGTATACAACATGACCATTAATCCAATGAAATCAATAGAAATTACAAAAAATCAAATAAATGTATTCAAAACTTACGTGCAAAATTTCGCCTTCCTTAACCTATTTGCTAAGAAATTGCCGAGCGCGTGTTGACGCGGTCATATTATTTACGAAAACTGATCCCATTTTAAAATTTTGTTCCCGAAGGCGTCTCTGATATATTTTTTCAATTCAACAGATAGCTTGAGAAGCTTATAAAATTTACAGCGGTGAGAAATAATTAGAGTAATTCTTATTTTTATGGTATTTTTGTCATAAGTGTCATCTATTAGTGCAGTGTCTAGCATTAGGTCTTTTCCCTTATATGCGACGGACAAAGAGAAGAAGTAGAAATCGACGACGTAAGAATTATAAAAATTTCTGAAAATTGTATTATTAAAACAAAATCGATTACATTAGTAGGAAGAAGAGTAGTATCGACCAGCGTGTTAGCTTCATTTAATAAACATTCTGAATTCAAATTATACAATAATATTATATCATTAGCTAGTTATCCAAAAGACCTTTCTAAAGAGCAATTAGTGTTAGACAATTCTAAAGACATTTTTAGTTCCATTATCAACAAAGAAAATACTTTACAAACAACCTTAGACAACACAGTTTGGAATAGTATACATACAGAAACTTATGTAGCTAGTCTTGCTACAATAATCATCGTTTTCATGTTATTAATATTCATTTATTTCTATGGGCCATCACTGATGCGACTGCTGCGAGCGACCAGACGAAGCCAGCCGAGGGGAAGCGACAACGAGCCCTCTAGCATCCAGCCTGCACCTCGGCCTTTGACGAGCTACGCGGTACCAGTCAGGCGGAGCTCGACCACTCCATCCGGACAACCTCCAGTACAACTCTACGAGCTACGGACATCCTAAGTCTCATCCTTGAGAGCCGCCAGAATGTTCAGCATTGAACATGTGAACTAGTTCGCGTTGTCGCACACTCATCACATTCTTAAACTACTGAACTCAACCTACTCTAAATAAAGTGATGAATACGAGTAGCATAATTTGTACATATGTGTATTGTGTTTAGGAGACTTGTAAATATTTATGTGCGTAAAAGTGAAGAAGTATATATTGTAAGAATTAGTCACAATAAATCAGATATCAACTTCTTGTTGTGTCTCATTCATCTCCCATTCCCTACCCTTATACACTCGTCCAGGGCTACTCTCTGGAAGTGTTCCGACCGACTCCCAAATCCACACCGACAACCTCTCACTGTGTCCAAGACACCTTTAGCCTAACCACAGTCACCTGAGCCTGGGTGATTGACAGTGAGAAAATCATTTCCATCCTTTTATTCCCTTCAACTATCCGCCTGCTACCTTAGGTCTCATGGTAGCAGGTTTCCTGGACTTATTAAATATATTTATATATCACAAAAACCTATGGTTAGGGCTAGGACCTTAGGGCATTAGGGTGGTAGGTGTTAGGGATCCTAGTGCTAGGGTACAGCTCTCCCCCATAGTAACGTGAAACCTTATCCTGGGTTTTACACCCAATAACATATAGTATATAGGTATAGTCGCCTATACAGCATACCATATGTACGTCTTAATCATAAAGTTAATATACCTATCGGAATATAATATAAAACTAAAAATACTTTTAGTTCACTTTAGCCAGTATAATGATAAAAATTGTAACTTCACAATAACAATATTAATTATTGATATTTATAACAAAAATAGCAATATAAATACATCGACACTGATAGAAACAAACAAGCCCAATAACATATAATATATAGGTATAGTCGCCTATACAGCATACCATATGTACGTCTTAATCATAAAGTTAATATGCCTATCGGAATATAATATTATTACTACTATACTATTTAAAAAAAAAACTCAAAAAAATTATATATATATATATATATATATATATATATATATATATATATATATATATATATATATATATATATATATATTGTGGGGGACCAGCTTGCGCCAATTCCCCTAGATCGCCTAGGTCAGTGATAAAGATGTAGAATTGTAGGTGATGCAGTTGAATTAAACCACACTTTCACTTTTGTTTCAGAGGTCAAGCACACAAGTTGTTCCGAAGCTGGGTAACGTTGTAGAGCGAGTGCCGCAGTATGGCGGCCGACCCATATTTATATGAGTCCTGGTACCCAGTTTCCAGAACATTCCATGCCTCACCCCCTCAGATTAAGTTTTTATTTAAATATCATTAAATTTACATTATTTCACAAAATATACATTGGTTTTATTTATACAATTCCTTACGCTATAATTTAACATAAAACACATGTTCGTGCCGACCTCCGTAACTGAAATATTGCAAAAAATCTATTTTCTCTATATTTATAGTACCTCACCGCCCCCTGATATAACGGTCGTCTCTGGCTGTCCCTTTCGAGCGGGTATTCCTTGTCTGGGACAAGGATAGCCCACTCGAGATGTACACTATCTCCCTTACATTTTCCGTTACGGAATTCGGCACTACCACATAGGTTTAAGACCCATTAATGTACAAGGCACTATTTTCACTATATTCACGCACTATTATTGCCCATACACTTTTTCTATATGCACTATTTATATATATATATATATAAAATTTTTTTGAGTTTTTATATATATAATAATATTATATTATTATATAATTATATTATATAATTATATATATAATTACCGGCCGGGTACCCTTGGAATTTCTCATACAAACGTAATTCCAAAATCATTTTCTCATACGAAAATATTTAACATGTTTGAGTTATTTTTCAGTTTAAGATAGTAATTACCTAGGTTCCTACACAAAAATTTACTTCAAAATATTTAAACAAAAAAAAAAAATTTTTTGTTTTAAATATTTTTGTAGTAAATTTACTACTAAATATTTAAACACTAAAAAATAGAGTAAAATACAAAAAAATATATAAATAAATAGTAAATTTACTACAAAATATTTAAACTCTTAAAAATATTTTTTTGTATTTATTGATAACACACGGTGGTTTTTGCTCGATTTCGAGTAAAACTATCAAGCAAAACCGTATGTGAGTACTTAGCAATTAGCATAAAATAATCTACACCGGATGTACCGGATGTTTCATTTAAAATTAAATACAACGGAAGTTTTAAAATTTAAAATAAATAATTTCTAACAGTGTACTGTGTAGTGCATATGGTCATGTGGGTCAAGTGTGCGCAGCGTGTAAGTGTGCGCATTGTAAATATCTCGAAAAATATATGACGCTGAGGAACGGCAAGCCCCCTCTTCGATAACCCACAGGATGCCCTTGCGAAGCGGTCGTGTCCCAGCGGCTGCGCGCGCGCCCTTTTGGACTGACAGATAAATGAAGATTTTTGCTCAAATATTTACGATATTTTGTAAATTTTGATGCGTAATCTTTTGAAGTCATGTATTTTTTCTAAATAAGCTTTTTGCTATCGAGTGCAACATAATATCAAGTTTGTTATTTGCCAGTGTTTAGGATATTATGATGATGTAGGTATTAAGGATATTCGTATAACCCTGTTCCTATGCTTTGGGTTAAGTGTGCGCAGAAGCCTTGTCCTTTATGTGGCGAACAGTATTCTGAACTATACTGAAGATTGGATTGAATGGAGCCTTTTTTTTATGAAATAAGGGGGCGAGCAAAAGGGTCGCCTGATGGAAAGCAACTACCGTCGCCTATGGACACTCGCAACATCAGAAGAGCTGCAGGTGCGTTTGCCAGCCTTTAAAGAGGGAATACGCTCTTTTCTTGAAGGTTGCAGGTCGTATAGGTCTGCAAATGTAACAATAACCCTTCCATTTGCGTAAAGTGCGCAAATAGAAGGGTTATTGTTTTCTAAAGTTTCTTAAAATATAAGGTACTGAAAAATACAATAATTGTTGTGTTTAAGTTGGTCACAAGTAAACAGGCTTACAAATTAACACAGTTTTGTTTCATTGTACTAATAATCATAGGCGCCGGCAGAAATAATTTCCAAGGGGTGCAGATTTTAGTTTTCTTTCTTTTCTAATTATTTTTTACGAACAACAGCAGTGACTGTCTATTTACGTCAACAAAATACATTTAGTGCCTAAACCATAAACATTATGATGGTCGTCGGTCGATTATTTCCAATAGACGGCTTTTTATTTCAATAATTCCTGTTGATCCCGAGATTCCCAAGGTGCAAGTGCACCCCCTGGCACCCTCCTGACGGCGCCCATGCTAATAATATTTGAGTTTTAGCATTAAAGTTTAAATGCGCACACTTGACCCACAAGACTCTGTGTGTATTAATTAATAATAATTTATGAATACTTTTATGGTAACCACGGAGTGATGGTAAGTCACTATCCCTAGACTAAGTAATTAATAATTTTTAGTTAGAATATTCTGCAACTGTTGCAATAACTAGGTATATGAATAGGGATGATGACAAGGTCAAAGATTAGCGAATTTTGTTAATAGAATAAAGAAATCACGGTAAAAAATAAGTGTTCCCAAAATTTCAGCTCGATAGCATTTGTATTGTTTTTGTTATGCGCCTTCAAAGTTGGATAATCAAGTCGATTTTTTTTCAATTAAATTTATTAATATTTGTATACCATTCGATAACTTATGCAATTAAAAGCAACTTTTGTTATGAAACCTCTTTCATAAAAGCAATATTTAATATACCTATCGAACAAAGTTCTCTCCCGATCCGTACAAACTACGAAAGAGTGACGTCAGTCTTTCGTAGCACTTTGTATAGAGCGTTTCGGGCAGGTCTATTTTATGAGATGTTTGAATTGTCATATCTTGGTGAATATTTAAGCTATCATAGTCATTCTTTCAGCGATGTTTCTATTTTTTAAGGGTCTTTCAATTACCAATAAGAAAAAAAATTAGTCATCAAGCCTATTGTAAATTTATTAAGTAAATGAATAATAGGTAATCATTTAAATTTATTTTTCATTGTAATTATTCCAATATTTTATTCATCCCTAATCTGTGATTTTAATGATTATTCTTTTGGGTGAACCTCCGGTAGAAATGGCGCCACCACAGATTTATGGATACCTCCATGGGCGCCACTGACTAGTTCAGTGTCGCCATTTTGGCAGTTCAGTCGTTGATCAATGATCATATTATTATTTTTATCTTTGCAGTAACAACTTGTAATAGTTGAGGGAAATATAATTTGTTTATAATAAAAGTTAAGTGAAAGGAATTTCTAATTTTATTCCCGAAAACCTTCTGGTCGTTAATACATAGGTACCTACCAGGGATGTTGCGGATCCCGATTTTTTCACATCCGCGGATGCGAATGCGGATACGGGTTTTTAGAGGTTCACATCCGCGGATGCAGATGCGGATGCGGATGTTTCGGATCCTACATAAATATCTATACATATAATAAAACTGTAGAAATGAAGATTCTGTACATTAAAGATATTAAAAAAATAATAAGCGGAGGGTGCCACTACATCGCTATAGAAGCCAAAAATGTAGTCAGTTTTTTTGTCTGTCTGTCTGTCTGTCTGTATGTTTGTTCCACTATCACACGAAAACTACTGATCCGATTTGAATGCGGTTTTTGCAGATATATTTGTCTTCTTCCAACTTAACATCTGGTGTATAAAAAAATTTCCCCCCACCCCTCTAAAGGGACGAAAGAGGGGGGGTCAGATTTTGTATAAAACTTTTGCTTTAATGGACTTACTTCATATCATTAACTGTTTTTCCAACTTAACATCTGGTGTATAAAATTTTTCCCCACACCTCTCTTAGGGGACAAAAGAGGGGGGTAAGGCTTTGTATCAACTGATGAAGTAGAAATACTTTAAATGGCAAAACAACGTTTGCCGGGACAGCTAGTACTTTATAAATGAAGAATTATAACAATAAAAAAGTATTATTTTAATTTTTATTAATGTGTTACAATAGTACAGGTTCTGACAATAAACGATGTGGACAAAATGGTATATAAAATCTTTAAAAAAAAACATGGGACCTCCCTTACACATCAAGCGGGGATAATTCTTTTTTTTTCGCGTCCACTCCACTGTGTGTGGTCAGTGGTGTCGTTGGATAGGGTTATTAAAAATATTACGAGTATTCCAAGATAATTTTACGATTTAGAGCGCTTACAGACGAACGGCACGTGTCGGCGGCAGTCGACGGCGACGACGGCACGTGTCAGCGGCAGTCGACGGCAGTCGGCGGCACGTGTCGGCGGCAGTCGGACAGCCGTCGACAGCTTATAACGCTTGCAGTTGTGACGTAACGCGTAAAGGTAAGCGTCCACAGGTCGGTATAGTACGCACTACGCAACGGACTTTTCGCATCAGACGGATATTTTTTTTACAGTACGTCTCACTGTATCGGCAGCGTACGGATTACCGAGTAGCTAGTATGTTTATCTTCAAATTAGTCCAAACAAAGTTCCTAAGTCAAAATTTCTGCTTTCGACTTTTCCATCCATACCCCCCTTTTGAGCATTCATTTACTAGGTTAAACTTCCGTACACTGCCGATTCAGCGGACGTACTGTGAAAAAATATCCGTTTGATGCCGTTGCGTATGATACCGACCTGTGGACGCTTACCTTGCGGGGGTACGTCACAACTGGGGCAGAGTAGACAGAATTATAGAGTATGCCGACTTAGAACTGATGTTGAAATTTTTAAATTTGACGTATTATGACGAAAATTTTTGCTAGGGTTGTTGACTTGTTACCTACGAGTTTAAAACTATGACATATTCGCTGGACGTGTTCCTCTTTGGTCGTATTGTTGTTTGTGTTTTGGCACATGCGATTAAAATTGTCAGAATCCAATTTTGAAATCTTTATTTTAAATATTTAAAAATAAATTATATCAGCCAGCGCGAGGCACATTCCGTTCATAATCCTAGTGAAACCCGACGAATTTGACAGATATTGAACCCTGTCCGTTTCTTTGCAGTCGAACTACTGGTAGTTATGTCTATTGTGACCATCACCTCTACTAACCGACATCGTTTGACAGATAAGAATTTATTACTTTAACGTCAAGCTAGCGATCTTCAAAAAGTTGATATTTCACAGCGGATTTAACATTGCTTTGCATTTTTATTGTTTTTTGGTAAAATTATATTTAAAAAGTGAGTACGGTAATGTTGTTGTAATCTTACAACAAAGTGTTCTGGAAACATGATAGTTTTAGGAAAGGTCGTGGTAGGCCCCCTGCAAGCGTCATAAACTGTCAAAGGCTGCCGTCGACTGCCGCCGACATGTGCCGTTATCTGCCGTCGACTGCCGCCGACACGTGCCGCCGACTGCCGTCGACTGCCGCCGACACGTGCCACCGACACGTGCCGTTCGTCTGTAAATAAACCTTAGGGATCCATTTGTAAAATATAAAGTTTTAAAGTGGAAAAAATCGTTAGAGTCCAGTGTCTCCCCTTTCTACCAGCTAAACGATTGATTCTGAAAAATATGTGGAAAAATTCATGGGAGTAGGAAATATGCTAAATTTAAAAGGAAATTTATCACGGCTAAGAAGACTTCATAAGTTATTGAGAAGTACAAAAGAACTTTTCGTTCAAATTCCTTTGAATGTAACTGAGATGATGTTGTTAGTAGTGTAAAATATGTTATAATTGTACATTCATTGACCATACAAAACTTATCAAAAACTGGCGGTACTACGGAACCCTCTATTGTGCGTGGCCGATACACACTTGGCCGGCTTTTTCGCTCCCATTGGTCATTTGTCACGCGCAAACGACACGTGCCATTCACAGGCCCCGCCGCTTTTTTTTCTTGTCACAACTCGTATGACATTCTCATCCGCATAAAAATCCGCTTTGGTTTATTACGGATGCGGATGCAGATGCGGATGTCCAAATCTATGCGGATGCTCCGCATTTACGGATGCGGATGCGGATATTCGCAACATCCCTGATAGGTACTAATATATAATACTAAAAAAAATATTTAAAAAAAACGCCATCTATTGACGCCCAGGCATAGGTACTAACAACGCGTCCCTGTTTATTCTCAAAAAACGCCATCTAGTTGACGCACAGTAATACTAGCAACGCCCTCTAAATTGAAGGTTAATCATAAACGTATTCATAATAATTAAAGCACGCCGCGCCGGGCGGTAAGGGCCAATTCACACTGGAATGGCAGAGGCGCGGCGAGGCCGGCAGAGGCGGCTCGCGTCGCCGCGGGCGGACGCTTGCGGCCGCTTGTGGACGCTCGCGGCCGCTTGTGGACGCTCGCGGCCGCTTGTGGACGCTCGCGGCCGCTTGTGGACGCTCGCGGCCGCTTGTGGACGCTCGCGGCCGCTTGTGGACGCTCGTGGCCGCTGGCGGCCGCGCGCCACCTCCAGAGCATGCGTGCCTTTCAGCTTAGATTCTACATTCGACAAGGAGACTCGTGTTTGGCATTATTCTTAGCGTGCTTATCACTATAATATTTCAACTTTCTGACACAACGTCGTATCCTGTCGCTAGAACACAGAAAACTAGCGCGTGCGGCGGGGGGAGCCAATCGCAAGGAGCGCACGGCACCTCGCGGCGCCTCGAGCCCTTTTTGAAGTTTTCAAGCGATACTAGTAGTTATAAGTATGTTAATAAAGTTTAAAATTATTTCACACTAAAAGTGCTCTTCGCGCCGCTGCCATTCCGGTGTGATCGGCCCTAACTTGTCCAGTTGCAACGCCGATCAACAGGGCCCCCGCTACCATATTATGTGCAATATGTGCAATGCAGTATGCACACGGGCGCCATCCTCTAGGGGCGCCAAATCGCCATCTTTAGAGGCGCCAAAACCAAGGACCCAAAAAATTTGCCTAAAGGGGCGCCAAAATCCATTTTCTGCACAAAGGCGCCAGGAGCCTTTACGGGGGCCCTGCCGATCAAACACTGATCTCTACTGTATAATGGAGGTCAGTGCGTTATGGTGCGATCAAAGCTCATTACCGTTTCCATAACAACGAGAATGCAACAAATAACGTTGTCTTGTTTCTGTTAAAGTTGAAGAAGTATTAACAGTAACTTACTTATCCCATTTGGCTGCTTGCCTGCCCTGTAAAAATGGAATATCGCACTATGCTGCGTTTGCAAATTTGTCTTTATCTTAATTCATGTCTATACTGTGTTTGGATTCCTGTCGTAGGATTTTTTTTATACGTAAAGGTAGATAGAACCAGATACCAGCGATTATTACTCTATGATAGAACGAAAATAATCAAAACTCCTCCTTTAGTCAGCGTATAACTATTCAAGATCCGCTGTCTTTCTCTGATAAGTTTTCCGGTGTGCTAGACAAAGACACGCAGGCATTATATTATATATCTATAGATAGTTATTCGTTTCGCAAATATTAATATAAGCCAGAGGGTTCGTTAAATACTAATTTAACATTGTTGCGGCATCAATGATATATTATTTAAAAATTGCGGCAAGTTTTTGAGAAGTATCAAGATTCCAGAATCCAGAGGAATCGTTTTGTTATTTTATCTTTTTTGCTTCATTATCATTACAGATCAACAGACTGGGTCATCTCTCTAAATATTTATCAATATCAGTTTACACTTTGTTGTGTACAATAGAAGGAATTAGACTGTATCTCGGAAACTACGGAAACCTATCATCCAGGGTAAGTTATGAGTTATGACTTATTGCTTGCTTTATCCATGTAATTAATTTGAGGTACTTATGAATTTTGTTGAGATTTCAGATTCACCATTGCCTATGAATGTTTATATGCCGCACTCAGAGTGAGCTGTGAGACTTTAAATTCAAAATTTTGACAGCCCCCTCTACACATTATCTGTCAAACACGAAGGTTAATCGTAATTAAATGTCTCTGAGTACGGCTGTATCTCTTATTAATATTAATTGATTATTTGGTAATTCCAGGTGCCTGAACTGGCGGGCTTCTTGATGTTGAGTGTCCTAATGCAGATGCCACTTGTGAGCTTTTTTCTATTAAATCCATATTTATACAGCACACCTACAGAAATAATATTGCATACTATATTAGCCCTACTAACAGCTCTCGAAATCGTATTCGGGTTTTCTTCCCTAAAACATGCATCTTCTGTAGCAAAAAGTATTTATTTAACTCATTCATCAAAAGTGAATAAATAAAACATGTGCTTACCATTAAATTAAACCATTTATTTATAATAAAGCTCTTTCAAATCCATAAAAAATAACATAACCACAATAGTTATACTGTTGGTAAGTAATACTTTTCACTTTCAAACTACAGTATGATTAAAATATTTTAAAGATCATTCCATACAAAAATATGTTTAAACACTTCTTAAATAAAACTTATGCTCAAAGCATTTTTGGTATTTTAATATTTTATGTTCGGTTCTCTTACACCTAATTATTATAATCTTTTAAACACAATTTCTATTTGGGAGCACCAATGAACCTACGGCCAATTCATTAATTCTATTACGAGTATATTCATTTGTTTTTTATCCACAAACATGTTATATCAGAGGAACACCAAGTCTATATTTTATTTACTAAGTGACTTCAAATAATTACGTTTTCTGAGGTCACTGCGGACTGTGGAGAGAAAGCATTTAAGTTTGTTATTTCTTTGGCCTAATTTGTAGTTGGACTTAATATAGTGGACGATAAGTTTACAACTTTAATCTACAGAATACTGCAGACTAAAAGGAATGTTGGGACTACATGATCTTCAAACTCAATGCAACTATAATAAGTATTACTTATCTTTCAAATTTTTTAAGATTTTTGATTTTTAACAATATACCATGATAAATATTTTATATAAAAAATAAGAAATAAGTAAGCAGTAAAAAAACTGAAATTTACACCACTGGTATATTTTACCTATGCAGACATTTGAGTCTTAATAAAAAATAATATTATAAAATGATCATCACTGTGATAAAATTACCTGCTGCCAATAAAATAATGTATCAGCATGTTCATAACATAACGGATTCCACATTTAGTATGTATTAAACTTCTTCTATTTTTTGTATGACGTTAAATTATTTTTTTTCTACAAACATATTATTTTCTTGAAAAAATGTGTCTATTCTACATCTAATGATCTTTAAGCAATAGTGAAGTTCTATTAGCCGTTTTTCGAATTCTTCCATGTTTTGTGAAGGATCTAATAGTTTCAGCATCTGCAGCAGACTCGGAGAGATGTTCAAAATTAGCTGAAACATTAAACAATGTAGTTATTTTCACCACTATATTAATTATTTTTATAGAGACTTTTTATATATTTCTATGAAAAAGACTATTTCATCATTGTTAAGTAAGTAAAAAAAAAAATAAGTAGAAAAAAATTAAGTAAATAAATGGCCGACACTTAGGCGAATATTACACTATCATATAATCATCATATAAATATGATTTCATATCTGTCAAATTCTAACATCATATTTAAATGATGCTGTTCTTCATTTTTACATATTACATTAAGGTCATATAAACGTCATATTTAATCATAATGGATACCGATTTAGCCGCGTTTTCCGTTGCTATGGGTGCTATTTTATTAATTGCTTTAAAAATGAAAAAATCAGGTTCTTCATATTCATGTGACTCCTACATCTATGATCATAGGTTCTTCATATTCATGTGACTCCTACATCTATGATCATTTAAATATGATATTCGCCTTAGGGGGGTATTACATATCATATATATTGGATCATTTATAGGATCATTTAAAGGATCTAATAAAAATGATCATTTGATCATATCTGCATATTACATTATCATTTATCATTGATCCTATTTTACGTCATATGTGGTTTCAATAGCCAATGGGGAGCGCTAACGCTGACAGGTATTGACATCAGTGTTACTAGATCACAGAGAATTCGATTTGTCAAAAGACATCATCATTTTTAATATGGCTTGTTTAATGTTATTTCAGCAAGATTATTCAAGTATATAATTAGAAAAAGAATTACATTACATTATTTGAAACATATTAACGAACAAGAAATTAAAAACTCTTTTTTTATATTAAATAACTGGCAACACCAAGTTCTATGACCGTATTGGATCCAATCTCTCAGCAAACGTCAAAAATCTATGATCAAGGAAGAAATGAATCATCTATACTTATTATAAAACAAAGCCACTTTTTTTTCCCTCATGTCCCTTTGTTCCCTTTAATCTTTAAAACTACGCAACGGATTTTGATGATTCTTTCAGTGTTAGATAGGCCATTTATCGAGGATGGTCATAGGCTATATTTTATCACGTTAAGACTAATAGGAGCGAAGAAATAGAGGAAAATGTGGAAAAAACGGGGAAAATTATTTGAAAGGGCTAACTTGAACGCGCTAATCTCAGGAACTACAGGTCCGATTTGAAAATTTCTTTCAGTGTTAGATAGCCCATTTATTACGGAAGGCTATAGGCCCGCTATCCCCAACCCGCGGCCCGCCGGGACTTTATTTGTGGCCCGCGTGATGTTTTGAAATTTACGCCCATCGGCAAAATAACGTGTAATAGTCGTTAAATTTTTTCCACTTTTAAATCGTTAATTTTGAAGAATGTTATTTTTAACCCAAAAAAAATTATTTATAAAAAAGTTATTTGGCACAGATAAGAAGTAGACCACGTGAAGGATCATAGGCTATCGATTTTAATCATTTTTTCAGTGGCTATATATTTTATACCCGTGCGACGCCAGGGCGGGTCGCTAGTTTATCTATATTACATTATCCAATATAAATGACTCAATGATCTAGGATCCAATATAAATGATCATCTAATACCCCCCTGAAACTAGCGTCTAAATTAGAGAAGATATACATAACTAGACGTTCCGCGCGGCTTCGCCCGCGTAAATTAGATATTTCACAGACAAATTAGTCCACAAAAAATAGCCTATGATCTTTCACGTGCTCTACTTCCTATCTGACCCAAATAACAGAAAAATGGCTCAAGTAGTTCGTGAGATAAGCCCTTTTAAATAATTTCCCCCATTTTTTCCACATTTTCCTCTATTTCTTCGCTCCTATTAGTCTTAGCGTAATAAAATATGTAAGTATAACTTATATCCTTCCTCAATAAATGGGCTATCTAACACTGAAATAATTTTTCAAATCGGACCAGTAGTTCCTGAGATTAGCGCGATCAAATAAGCCCTTTCAAATAATTTCCCCCATTTTCCTCTATTTCTTCGCTCCTATTAGTCTTAGCGTGATAAAATGTAGCCTTCCTCGATTAATGGGCTATCTAACACTGAAAGAATTTTTCACTTCGGGCCAATAGTTCCTGAGATTAGCGCGTTCAAATAAGCCCTTTCAAATAATTTCCCCCCGTTTTTCCCACATTTTCCTCTATTTCTTCGCTCCTATTAGTCATAGCGTGATAAAATATAGCCTATAGCCTTCCTCGATAAATGGACTATCTAATGTCGCATTTTCACTGGTCGATAGGGCCCGCATGCGGGGTGCGGGAGATTTCTAAAATGCATGCCACGACCAATCAAAATGCGCCATTAGTTGTCATAGACTCCCCGTATGCTGTATACCGCACGAGTTAACGACTAATGAAAATACGCCTTTACACAGAAATATTTTTTCTAATCGGACCAGTAGTTCCTGAGATTAGCGCGTTCAAACAAACAAACTCTTCCGCTTTATAATATTATAGTAAGAATAGATAATTACAGAAATAATATTTCAGTTAACCATTATATTATTAAAACATAAAATGCACCTTGCATTGTAATATTTTCATCTCACAACAGTCAGTTTCGAACCATAAAATTTTGAATTTATTTTTATTTTTTAAAGTTTTTGTTCAGATATTTTCTTACATGAAATTATTTTAATTCAAGCCAAAAAAAAAACTACATCTAAAACAACCACTTCACTGTAAAACGTTTTAGTACTTAGTTCTTTTTTATTAAAAAATGTACATCAATCATGTACATAATACATATTATGGTTTACTTACAGAAAACAATTTTTGTGTGACCCAATTGTGATACTTTTTAACTGAACCATTGTATGCGGTTGTAAGTATAGTTTTAATGCTTGCATCAATCTCTTTTCTTTGTAAACTTTTAATTATCTCTTCAAACACAAGTTCAAAGAATAATAGGGACCTGAAAGAATAAAAAGAATTACTTATTATAAATTGTAATAATATAAATAATATTTTGTTATAATATTTAAAGGGAAAATTTAAGTATCTTACAATTTTTGCTATATGTAATTTGTAAACTTATATTTCTGTAATACCTTAATAGTGAGAATCGCAGACACAATAGGATAGTAAATAGGATTGTCACAGGCGCCAGTAAGGGCTACTGGCGCCTGTGTGCAAAAGAAAGGATTTTGGCACCCCTTTAGGCAAATTTTTTGGGTCCTTGGTTTTGGCGCCCCTCAAGATGGCGATTTGGCGCCCCTAGAGGATGGCGCCCGTGCGAATTGCACACATTGCACATATGGTAGCGGAGGCCCTGAGGATTGATGGGTAAGGGTCGCGTTTCCACTGAAGCGGAGCGGAGCTTAGCGGTGCCGAATTGACCAATCACCATGCTCGAAATCTTCGCTGTCATTCCACTGGAATAGCACGATTGGTCAATTCGGGCACCGCTAAGCTCCGCTCCGCTCCGCTTCAGTGGAAACGCACCCTTAAAATTAAGTTGTAATTTTAAGCACCAAATTTACAATTTCAATGTTCCACAATTTTTGAGAAATTATCGTTTTCTTCTTACCTATTCAGCCACAAAACTCCCTCAGCCCCCTCATCTCTCCCTCTTGATTTTTCATCGAGCATCAAAGCAAGTAAGCAAGTATCTTCTTTGTAAGTGTAAAACTTTTTGATTTTCTGTGAACCATAATATTAAATAAAATTAGTTATAATAATATTATATTAAGCAGCAGGTATAAGCTTTATATTGCTTAGAAAAATTGATAATAATCCTCTCGTTAAGATAATAATATGTATTGTGGGTCAGTTTTGTCATAATACAAATGTGTCATGTCAGAATGGTTGTTGATCATGTTGATGAGTGAAACAAAAAATATCTGTTTTACCCTCATTGTCGGCCGGCCACACGTTATAAGAATTTCTGATCAGAAAAATTCGGACGCCCACTGGACCACTACACCGCACACCTATGAGAAAATATTCTCTTCCCGCAAGTCTGAGTTTGGTATAAAATGTATAGAGAGCGCGATCCGAATTTCAGATCAGAAAAATTTCTGCCATCCGACTGACAGCATCTAACACTGATCCGAATAGGATATCAGAGACGTCAGAATTCTGATAGTATCCACGGGGTCCACAACAAAACATATGAGCAGAGTCTGTTCCGGCAGGCGTCCAAATTTTTCTGACCATGTGCGGCCAGGGAAATGGTAGTGAAGCAGCTGTGGGGCTACCTAGCTACTTATGATTATATTATTTAAGTAAGAAATTTACTATTTACTTTAATTTAATTACTTTTAGTAACAGTAACTTTTTCCTCCTGCATTGTGGTCAATTATTATTAATAAGGTATCAACTTGTTGATAAATAATCTGTTATTAGGTTAAAAATAAAGTACTAACATCCACATTACCCTGCATATCATACTTTACTGGTGCAAACATGTTTCCCAGTTGATCTGAAATATTTTTAGGTAAGGTTATAAGAAAACTAAATTCCAAGAATATACAACTATCTAAGATTTAATCTTTATAAAACATACCTATTAGAACCAATAAATCGGTGGTCGCTTCCAAAAAATGCACAACATGAATTTTATTATCCAGTACCTTTGGAAATTTTTTCATAGTATAGAAATGAAATTCTTGAGTCACTTCTGGAGGGGTAATTTTGGCCATTTCGTTATGATTTTGTTTACCAGATAATAAAAACTTTATCAAGCAATGTCTTTATTTAAAAATTGAGATATATAATTAGGTATCTATTGTTATCAAAGATAATAATGATTTTATGTGAATAATCGGCAATTATAATACTCATCACCCAATGACAAACAAACACATTTTCCAAACATTTTAGACCACTTAATTGTTGCTATACTGTTTGACGTAGATTTACTAAATATTATGCAGAATTTAATATTATGTAGTTTATTATAGAAATAAGGTTTAAAGAAGAGATAAGTTTAAATTTAAATAATTTCACAAGCTGAAGCCTCAAAAACAAAACATTTTCTTCTTCTTTTCAGTTGTCAATGTCATTTTAAGTCATATTGTTTTGTCAATGTCATCAGTCACATCACGAAGTACGAGTACGGTACGAGTGTTTCAGAGTATCGATTCCAAAAGGAATCGGTTAATGAAATGCAATCTTTAAAAATTCACTTTATAATATTTTTAAATACTTACTTGATATGGCGCTGAAACGCTGAAACGTTCATTTCTTTTGCATTCTTTGGAGCACAAACACATTAATTACTTATTTAAATTGTGAGGATCAATTACTTCTACCATCAGTCTTATTTACATCAGCTACATTTTCGAATGTTAAGCATTCTGGATTACTCTTTGCTTACTGCTTACACTAACAATAATAAATATTAAATTATTAACATAGAGCTAATTATTTCTTTTACGTAGTGTCTATTGGGTAGATTTTTGATCATCATTTTAATTATAAAACTTTATTTTTCTACAAGGTAGGTATTCACATTTTGTAGGTCTCTATTCTCGGACGTTCTATGTTTTCTATGCAAGTATTTCAGTATGAAAAAGTCTGTTTTAACACATTTCCCAAATCGTCTTCGACCACTATAGTTAGGACTTTAGTCTTCGGAGAGAACGTAAACGGAACTAAAAATCTTTTTTCTGGCAAGGGGTTCGTAAATTCATAGGAGTCTAAAACCATGCCGTCTGAGTCGTCTCTCACTTCAACTATCCGTATACCTGCCGTAGAAATTATCATCATTTTATTCGTATCGAATTTCAAATATCTGGTGATGGCTTGCCTCTCCCGTCCGTACTCGTTATTGAACCATCTGTGGTATGAGAGGAACACCGCACAATTTCTCGTCCAATATATCGAATCGGTGCAGTTTATTCGATTTACATTTCTTTTCGAGTCCGACAATTTATTTGTAATGGTAGAGTAAACGCTGGATGGCCTCGTGATCGGCGTCACGTTCGGACTCCTCCTAACTATGTCCGACTTTGACATGGATGCAAAGTTACCAAGAGTCGTTTTGCTTCTCGGACCCAATACCCTCAGCGGTTCGGCTACATTCATGGTAACGCTTATGTTGCGTTGCAGTGATACTGTGGAGTGCTGCACGGGTTTCCCGTTGTAATTGTTCATGTTGTCTTTGGTGGCCGAAGATCTTCTGTCTCCGACGAGAAATACCCGATCTATGTTGTCGAAGCCTCGTCCCATAATTCCATCTTTAGTGTGACCGAGGTCGAACGTATGACCCAGTTCGTGTAACGTCGACCCCAGTGTCGTCGCAAAACATCCCCCCAAGCTTCCTCTATATCCGCTGTCGTCCATGAAGCGCTTATTGTTTACGGGGGTGTTATCCAGGAACCGCAATTGTATATCTTCGACGGTGATCGGCCACGTGTACAAACACGCGGTGCCGAACAGCGCCAGCCCACCTCCGCCTAGGGCCGCGTGTGCCTCCGTCAGCGAGACGATTTCTTCGTGGGTCAGAGGCTTGTCATCATCGGTTCCTTTGAATCTCGTGCAAGACACGAAGGCCAAAAACTTTCGGTCGTTGCTTCCCAATTCGGAGAGCATCAGTTCTCTTCCGAAGTGCGTCCAGAGTTCCCCCTGTTTCATTTTCCTGGCTTTGTTTACGTTCAAGTTGCTCCTGAAAATTGTGCACTCCGGTTTCTTGGGATTGACCTCGTGCTCCAGTTGAAAGGTTTTTCGCCCGACACCACTCTCGTACAACTTCTCGGCCACTACACTTTGGATGAGTTTAGCCCCGATAGCTATTCTCGAGCACGCACTATCAATAGAACAGTCCACATCGTACGGGCTCTGAAAGCAGCCGTCGTGTCCTTGGCATATAATATAAACGGGGGTAACTTTCAAATTAGTCTTCCGGGGGTTATAAGTCAGCCGGAACGATTTCGTTTTCTGTTTTACGTACTCCAACTCTACAACGTTGTCGCCTCTCTTTAGGTCCAGCAGTATCTTGAACTCTCGATTGAATACGTCCCAATTGGATTCAGATCTATTTCCGTTGCTAGTAAAAATACATTTCACCTTTTCGTTGCAATTGTAAACTCCGGCGGTGATCAACCCCTTGATGATAACGAGGGAGTAATTAACGGTTTCTCCATCCTGAAAATTCGTTATGAATATGTTTTCGTGCTGCTCATTCTTGTTCTCCTCGGCGAGTTGATTGTCCATACCCTGAAACATCGTAAAAACATAATTAGCGAGCGAGCGAGCGAATCATAACAGACGACTAAAGTACCTTTAGATTAACATCGAACAATGAACAAGATAACGGTGCACTAGCTATAATCTGAGCGCGTTTAGTGTATTTTGCGGTTTAGCACATTAATTGCGTTCGTGTTAATTCATCTAAACAAGGTCGGTGCTGCTGTATCGTTTCGCACGGGGATGACTCACCATGATGCAGGCGAGAGGCGCGAGCCGGCGCGGCGGGAGGACTGGGGCGGGCGCGGACCTCTCGCTTCCTCGCGCCGGCCTCACTTCCCTCCGAGCGGGCGCGGAGTGCGCATGTGCGGTTATGCAGCCCGACGTGCCGTAACGATTGCCGTACACCAGACTGGCCGGCTCCGGCGTCACGAGGGAAATTTAAATGCTGCGCCAAACTGTAATGCAATTACTTACTGACTCAGGTTTTGAATAAGAATCACATTATTTCCTTTGTGATATAGGTGTTAATGCAGAAAGGGTTTAAAAGGAAACCTTTCTGTTTTATGTAGAGAACAAAATTTAATTTAGAAACTATCGTATAGGTAGGTCGGGTAACTTCATTTCCTTTCATTTGGAGCGCTCGCGGTCATCAATCAAACTCATAGATGGCATGTTAGATCCCAGAAAATATTTTACATTTCATATCTACTAGTTCTTGGGAAAATTGTGAAAGTGGGTATTATAATATTTTAAACAAGTTTACTGCAGACATACCTTAACTTAAATACGGTACATACTTACATACGGATTTTGTTGCGCTACATTAAGTAACGACTTTAACGTCTATTTGTTTACTTACGGACGTGCTTGTGGCAATCAATGGTGTGATGTGATTTATCCTCTATCTGAATAACTAACGCAGTATTAAAAAAGTAAACCTAAATTATTTAGATTTACTTTTTTAATACTGCGTTAGCGACAACTGACGAGTAATCTTGAATCCAGCTCTTGTAACAATTTTTTAACTAGGAATAAGGAAACGACTGCAAGTTTGTATTTAACAAAGTTGTGCCTATAATGTGCTAGGTCTTGATAACATCGAGGCCAAAGGCGCGGATACCACGCTAAATTAGCGGCTAAAGTTTGAGCCAACGTAAAAGAGGCCAACTGTTGGAAACTTACTGGCGCCTGCGGTATTTTGTCAGCAACTCCATCAAGCGTTATTTTGTACTTAGCGCAACAAGGCGGCTGTGTATTTCAAAATATTGATTTTATTGGCATAATAGCTTTCACTTTGTTGGGTTTTACCTACGGTTTTACCCAATGTGTATCGTCACTAGCATGGAGCATAACAGCTTTGGTGGGTAACAGGTAGAAAATTATAACATTAACTTGTGATGAAAATTTGCCTGATTAAGATTTGTTATAAGTAGATACCTACATTTCGTATAGGCACAGAATAAAATATAATAGTTATTGTAAAGGCATTTAAAATGGTTATAAGTAACAACTGTTTTTCAAAGTCGATTTATTAGAGGCTTGACTTGAATAATACTAGAAAGTTTCAGGAAGTCCCATGGGCCGGGCATGTGTGTTCTGAATCGGTTGCCAGTTTTACCTCACATTATCTCTTCTGCTCTGAAGAGTAACATAAACAGTGAGGAAAGAGAGTTTAAGCTACGGTTAATAGTCAGAGTAAGACGGAGACGCTATATCACCAGAGCCAGCAGACTCTACACATAGAAGTCTTCTTATTTTATTAGATGAAATACCACACTCATGCAAATGTGCAGCTAATATAGATGTAGGTTGTATCTACATCTAGCTGGTATCTAACATAATGACGTATATAGAATTACGCCTTTACTATTCTTACATGTGTAAGGGCCACAGAAACAGAACAGAGAGTTAGAGAGCACCTAATACATGAGCTAACAAACTTTCAGCCTTAAGAAGTAACAAGTACTGGAGTTCACTGGCTCTTTAAGAGCACCTCAGTTGGCATTACACCTCCCAGGTGAGTACTTACTTGCTGTATGCTTGCGTTTCACGTTGCTAGGTCTTCGCAAGTAACATAATCCGTCCCCACACCTTGAACTTGTCTATTTTTAATATTCCGCCTATTGAGTAATTGAATATATGAGATGGTTATTGTCTTCCTTGTCTTCATAGCATTGAAGCGCGATGAAAAACTGTTTAGTTACGGATACTAATTTCGCTTATAATGATCTTTTGAAATGTAGAGAGCTAAGCCCCAGGGTACATTACTAGCTCCAAAATTTTGTGTCCATATGCCAAAATTTATTGGGCGTTTCACACTTAAACTAACCTTCCATTGTGAGGCTTTTTCTACACACCAGGCGAAGTACTTAATATAGATCGTAAGCGTGGAGAATATTTTTATTATCAAGGAAGTTATCTCATACTTGTTAGACGCGAATGTCAGCCGGGCGTTGATCTAAGCTGACAAACTCGCTTTAGGCACTGCTCCATTGGTCGTGGCGTAAGGAGTGTCGTGACGTAGTGATGAGTCGAGGGCTTCAGGAGCCGGTCGTTGTCCCAGTGAACGGACTTTCGCTTTTACCGGCGAACGAACTTTGTTACACCACAGCCGCGTTTTGGCTGCGTACTGCGGTGCATACTAATCGCTAGGGTTGTGCTTAGATTTCTCCTACAAGTGTCGCACTGACCGCTCGCGACCGGCAGTGGCGATACTGAATTGAAATGTCCACACTACTTTACTCTATGCCACCACCATGCGTTATCCAATGGCTACTGAAGATGGCGCTGAAATACAGTGGGCGGTCAGCGTGACATTAAAACCAGCTTATAACTGAGGTTGAGACTAGAGTTGATAGGTTAGTAGGTAAACACGTAGTATCAGGGAATTAGTTTGCCGTTGGCAAAGTCCTGTTTTATTTTGTTAAAATATAAAATATTTTACTTTTTCATGTAATCTCACCGATGACTTTTGCATTTTCAAAGTTGGTTAACTTAGGTATAATGATACGAGTAAGGTAGAGAGTGACCAGTGGCGTAACTACATCCGGGGCCCGTGGCAAATTGATGGGGCCCTATCAGTAAAAATCGTCACGTTAGTAAAAAAACAATGTATGAAAAAATTCTGACCTCGCAGCCTCTTGGGCCCTTTTGGATCGGGGGCCTGTGGCATTTTGCCACCCCTGTCACCCTATAGTTACACCATTGAGAGTGACTTACGGTTTGAAAGAGTGATTATTAACCCATTAAGCCCCATAAGCTCACCTGTGAGCGAGACACAATAGAATAACAATAGATTTCTAAGAATCCACGATCGATCCTCATACCAGTCTTACCTCACCTTCCCACAACGTTCGATGAGAGAGAGACGTATATATTTCTGTTTCAATTTCCGTGGAGACTGAAAGCTCTCCAATTTGCAATGCCGCAAATGAGGACAAGAGCTGAGAGTCGTATAATTAATGAGATTATAATTATTGTTGAAATACTACTCTGACTTTGATATCATTGACGTCAACATCATCACCTTATTATGATAATTTATTATCAACTAGATAACACCCGCAACTCCGTTGCGCCAAAACATGTTTATCGCGCGAGAACCGTACATTTTTTCAGGACAAAAAGTATCCTATGTCCTTTCCCGGGACTCAAAGTATCTCCATGCCAAACAGCAAAATCGGTTCATCGGTTTGAGCGTGAAGAGCTAGCAGACAGACAGACAGATACACTTTCGCATTTATAATATTATAATATAATAATATATAATATTATTTATTTATTTATTATATATTCTATTATCAACTCTCTAGTGCTCAAATCTCTACAAAATTTATATACAAGGTTTTGTAAGCTCTAACCAAGGCATAGAGTTTAGTTCAGTTTTTTTTTCACAAAGAAATGAGAAAGAAAGACTACCGTGAAGGTCCGAGAATAGGCGTGAATGAAGTTAAAAAAAATGTAGAGCTGTATTAATTTTTGTGTACTTACCAAAACCTATTTTATAAATGATTAAAGTTTTCATAAAAATGATAATAAAATGATATTGTGCATAATATTAAAAGGAAGAAACACAAGAGTTTTTTTTATAATTTCAGAGTTAATATACTGCAGCGGTCGGGATGCTTGCGGCTTACGTGTCCCGCCCAATCCCATTTCAACTACTTACTTACGTCTAATTATTGCAGCAATTTACCGTTCGCGTTGGGACCAGTATATACTTTTCGACTATTGAACATTATCATTATGGCACCTACTTAATAATTTATTTTAATAATACAGAAAAAAATAGTAAAAATAACGTAAAAAGATATGCGAACCTTCGTATAACGAATAGTGTTACTTAACTGTATAATTTTTGCATACGTAGCTGCCAAAATTTACACAACCTCTATGAATTTCTCAAAATATTTTTTTTTATCAAAATAATACTATTATGATTTATATACTGTTTTGTCAATGCTCCTTGG
The DNA here is from genome assembly GCA_963422495.1 of Polyommatus iphigenia. NCBI lineage: Eukaryota > Metazoa > Arthropoda > Insecta > Lepidoptera > Lycaenidae > Polyommatus > Polyommatus iphigenia. The sequence continues at coordinate 7,892,325 of OY730183.1, forward strand.
GCCATAAAACCTGAAAATTTTTAATTCAAATTAAAATTAAAATTAAAATTCTATATTAATCACAGATAATAATTTATAAAATCTAAGTATAAACTAGGCAGTGTACAGGCCACAACACTTAACGCTTTGCAATTTAAATGTAGTTTATTGGGGACCTCTACAATGTTCTTCGTAGATAGGTACGTACGTAGGATTTGGGTAATGGGTATATCAAACTTTTTGTCGGTATGAGTAAGTAACTATGTTGATATTAATCTATAATTAAATTTTCTGCTTATTAACTTTTCAAAGTGTAACTTAAGGCTTTAGGGGTTAGGTGAAACTTAATATTTACCATACCATGAATATCCAATATCCGTAGGCATAAGGTAGCTCAAATAAAGTTTTGGAATTGTTTCAAGTAAAGGTTTATTGGTAGAGTTAAAAAATCTTTGTATTGGTATGCCAATACCATGATGTCAATTATTAATGGTTGGGTTTTCTGTAAAGTTTATTATCTTAACTAACAAAACCTTAACTCACTTAACTTATTATTTCATTTTTTTCAGAATTAAGGGAAAGGACCTAATGCTAGACACCGAACTAATAGATGACACTTACGACAAAAATGTCATAAAAATAAGAATTACTCTAATTATTTCTCAACACTGTAAATTTTATAAGCTTCTTATGCTATCTGTTGATGTGAAAAAATATATTAGGGGCGCCTTCGGGAACAAAATTTAAAATGGGATCAGTTTTCGTAAATGATGTGACCGCGTCAACACGCGCTCGGCAATTTTTTAGCAAATAGGTTAAGGAAGGCGAAATTTTGCACGTAAGTTTTGAATACATTTATTAGATTTTTTGTAATTTCTATTGATTTCATTGGATTAATGGTCATGTTGTTTACACTAATTAATGTTTATTTATGATCTTTTTTCCATTTTCCCTAACAATATAAAGGGTGTCTACTATTAGTTCTTGAAAATGTAAAAAACCTAATAGATGACATGGATCTCATCTTTGAGTTTTGCAATACATACTAAAGTTATTTTGTACTTTATTCTGCTGCAAATATCATCACTATTCTCTAAAAATATAATTCTATTAAGAAACTAAGAACTTAGAAAGCTACTGTACCTAAAAATTGACATGGTGTCTAATATTAGACCTTGTACTGATCTAAAAATCGATTGCTTTAGTTTTGTAGCAGTAAAAAGAAGAAAAAGGAGAGCTGAGAACAGAAAGAAGAAAAAAGAAGAGGCAAAAGAAGCATGGAGACTAAAGACTGAAAATAAATTTGCTAGGAAAAAAATATGAAAAATAAAAATAAAAGGAAAGATAGTTTCAGCATGGAAGAAGAATGAATAGAATCTGGAGACAACGTGGATAATATTTCTGATGCATGTAGTTACTATGATGAAGTAAATGAAATCTTTTGAAAAACGGCAGATAAAGACCTAATAATATGAAAAATGTAAAATGTAATTTAATGTTCTATGTCAACTATTAGTTCATATTGGTGTCTACTATCATCGTGTCATCTATTAGTACTTATGACTAAGTTTACAAAAAGACCAATAATATATTTTTTAATTGATTTGTCGGAGAATAATTATAATAGTTTTATTTTGTAAGAGTTACTGAAGTCATGGAAGAAGTTATCAATCCTTTATTTTCATAAATATATATTTTATAACAAACAAATGTTTCATGTTTCCTTAAAGTCTGTCTGTCTGCCATTAGGTCTTTTCCATTACTTTTTTCGGGCCTAGACAGTTTACGTAAGGACGAAATAATATTTTAATATAAGGCTCGATCATTTTTTATTGCGCAAGAAAACCCTACAGAACTAATTTATTCGAAATTTCAAAATCGAAGCCTCTAATTTATGTATTTTTGTATATAATTTTATTGCCATATTATTTTAATTAATTTAAAATGAATAATGACTTATTGTAAAAAGAAAAACTAAATTATACTTTGTTTTATGAGTTCCTCCTACAAAAGTGCTGAAGGCTTTTAATGCTGAAGGCTAGCTGAAGGTATGAAACAGCAGTTTTTTTCAAGAAGTAAAGCAGCGTCTCTGCCAATCTCATCTCACCAACGGAAGGGAAGGCTTGTTAGAAACATCTTTTATTATGGACGCTTCTAGTCGTAATATCTAAGTAATAACTATTGATAAGTACCTAAGTATCTTTTGATTTTTTGTTTTGGTATCGTGATACCGAATACGCACGTGCGTTTTGACATGTCCCCGATGGGAGTGATTTCAAGTCGTTTTCACGTCGACAACCCAAATTATGAAACAGGGCTGCGCAACCTTTGCCTGCCATTGTTGGAAATAGAAAAGATTTCGCGATTAAAATGTGTTGCGCGGCGCTGGCGTAGGGCTCGCTCCCGGGCCCGGCCGATATTTCGTCACGTTGCTTTGTTAATAATAATGAAGATCTGCGTAGTTTCATCACAGTGCGCTCGTTGAATAATAACGTCCGGTTGAATGAACCATTGCATCGTGTCCTTGTTTTCTGTGATTTTCCATGGCGGAGTGCGAGGCACGCGCGCGTCGTCCACTTCGAAGGCTCTGTGCTGTTGCCAACTCGAGAATAAAGTTTGTGCACACCTTAAAATTTATTCAGCTTCATAGACAGAAATTATATGTTGAGAATCTGCTAAAGTAAACAAAAATATATTAAGTGTTTGCGGTCGGAGACGTTTTAACTTTAATTTCATAAAATAATATTTTTATTACGTCAATTTCATTACGCAAAAAATAATTAATTAGAAATAATTACACACAAAGTACAGTTTTCAAAATGGAAAAAATTAAAGTTATGAAATAAAATATGATTAATTTGAAACTTGTTTAAGATTCAACATCAATGGCAACTGCATGAAAGTTACGAAACAGTTCACTGGCCTGCGCAAGGTCTGAGAAATATTAAAATAAAATACATAATTTAATGTTGTTACGTAACATTTTAATTTCACATGTTTTATTTTCAAAATCCCATTTTATACTATCTTTATAAATGTGAAAGTATGCCTGTCTGTCTTTCTGTTAACTTATCACACGAAATTCGGTATAAAACCACTAAAAATAACGACGGATATTTTGAGTCACAAAGTAAATTAAGAATAAGTAGTTTTTTTCTGGCAAAATGTACATTTCCACGTGAATAAAGTTGCAAGCGACGACGATGATATAATTTTACATTAAGCCTCTAGTTTTGAACTAAAACAATGATAATTAAAGTAAGTACTTACTTAAAATTTTAAAGAACCTGTTTTACCCTGAGTACCTGTATCAACTTTGCTCTTTAAGTTTACTAATAAATGAAACAATGTAATACTGCTACGTATTGTTACTCTGTGGTGCTACGCGCTAAGGGCCGCGACACACCGGAATGGCAGCGGCGAGGCGAGCACTTTCAGTGTCATATGATTTTAAACTTTCTCTTCATTATTGTAATACATAGTATCGCTTGAGAAATCGCGGCAGCCGGCGGCCGCCAGCGGCCACGAGCGGCCACGGGCGGCCTTCTCAAGCAATACTATGTATTACAGTAATGAAGATAAAGTTTAAAATCGCTCGCTGCGCCGCTGCCATTCCGGTGTAGCGCGGCCCTACGTGTCGCCGCACACGGGCCACACGCGACAGCCACAAACACCCTTTTAAGCCTATTGGTCGTGAAGTGATTCGTTGTAGCGTGTGGCAGCCACCGGTGTCAAAAATGTATGATAACTACAGGAAATATGCCGGTAGCGGCGATTTGTGGTTGTGGCCGGTGGCCCGTGTGCGGGAGCCCTAAGGCCCATCACACATATTATATTTTGTTTTTCAAGTAGGTACCTTTACGTTGCGTCTATAATGAAAAATATGCCTCAAACTCGCGGTAATTTTTCCATCTTTATATTCGTGGGTTTTGTTGAAAAGCGTGGTCTTAATCCAATATCCTAGAAACTTGTTGTATTCGGAGTGTTGTGTACTTACAACCAATAAAAATGGACGGCTTATAAAAGGCAGCTTTGCATGCCGCCCTATCAAAGTATTTTCATCTAGACGGAAAAGGAAATAATAGTGTTATGTAACTGAAACTTCCCAAGGTGGAACTTTGCGTCATGTAAAAGGAAAAGTTCTTGTAGTTTACGTCCTTTTCGTAGCTAACCATCGAAATACGATACAGATAGAACGGTAACTCTCATGAATTTACCGCTGAAATGTGGTTAGTTATTTTTATTTATTTATTTATAACATTTATTGCACACAAGACACTATTTACACAGAAATTGACATAGAAAGACGACACAAAGGACTGCTTATTTCTAAAAAAAATTCTTACAGCAGTCCTACGGAGAGAGATGTGATATAAGACATCAGATAGGGCGTGCACAAATACAAAATTAGTTACTGACTTTTAAATACGTAGGCAGCAAAAATTGTACAGCCGACCTGAGTTTGATAACAAACCGAAAGTTCCATAAAATGCACAACTAGATGTACTATCAAAGAAGTTAATTCAAAGATAGGCGGACCTACGTAATTGGGCCGCGTTGTTCCCGAGTGTAGTGTACATAATTATTATCACAAGTAACATCTAATTGACATAACCCGAGAAAATTACGAAGGTCCGCCATCTGTCTACGAATCAATTTCATGATACATATTGTGGAACCATTTTTCGACTCAGTTACTCTTCCATACTACGAGTATTTACTATTCGTAGTAGTTAAGTAAAGTCGTAACGTTGACTTGCGTTATGAGCTCGACAAACATTATATCAATTTGTTTGCTCCAAACAAGCTTTGCTTATGTTTCGACATCAAACAACATGTAGAACGAGATCCTGCGAATGACAAGCCTTTGTTTTTTTACGCACTGTAATATTTTGTAAACCAATAGTCCTAACGGAGTATTATGGAACAAATCTTTATTTTATAAAATGTCAAAATTGCTTAGTAATTTTATTTTAGTATAATATTATGGTTTAAAATTGTTAATCATTTTACCAGTAGACACTCAGTCAGTAATGGTCACCATAGAAATGGTTTCTTTGTACGGAAGAATAGACAAAGGAAATCCACAATTTTGTCACTAAAATCTGTCAGTATGTCCATACTTTCAAGCCTGCTGGGATATAATAGGGATGATGACAAGGTCAAAGATTAGCGAATTTTGTAAATAAAATAAAGAAATCACGGTAAAAAATAAGTGTTCCCAAAATTTCAGCTCGATAGCATTTGTATTTTTTTTTGTTATGCGCCTTCAAAGTTGGATAATCAAGTCGATTTTTTTAAATTAAATTTCTTAATATTTGTATACCATTCGATAACTTATGCAATTAAAAGAAACTTTTGTTATGAAACCACTTTCATAAACGCAATATTTAATATACCTATCGAACAAAGTTCTCTCCCGATCCGTACAAACTACGAAAGAGTGACGTCAGTCTTTCGTAGCACTTTGTATGGAGCGTTTCGGGCAGGTCTATTTTATGAGATGTTTGAATTGTCATATCTTGGTGAATTTTTAAGCTATCAGAGTCATTCTATCAGCGATGTTTCTATTTTTTAAGGGTAATTAGTCATCAAGCCTATTATTATAGAGGCCATGGTGTCCTGAAATACGGGCTAACACCCAGTCTAAGTACCAATATACATGAATCCAAGCGATTATATTACTATCCTTATGTAATTTGTGTTTAAAAATTTGTTAATTATGTAGTTCTGTCTTATAATATTATATGGTGAGCAAAAAAAAAAGTAAAAACTAAATACTAAAAAGCTTCCTACAAAAACAAAGCGCGAGAAACCTTTGAACCGTTTAAAAAGACGGTTCAATTCAAAGGATTTTGCTCTAAGTGGTTTTCGATGCCCGAATATAAATTTAAGAGTTCTCGCCTTCGCTTTGTGAGTTTTGGCGATCTACCAAAATCTTTTAAAGTGGTTAAAGTTTCAAATTTTCAATATTTTACTACGATTTACTGCACGTAGATTCGACTGTTAAGGCTGTCACAGATAGAGCAGGTAATGTAAAGATGTATATTATAGCACGATACATCTCGATACATCTTTCTATAGAAATCGTCAGGAGACCACACACAACAGCTATAATGTATATTTTTACATTATAGCTGTTGTGTACGATTTCTATATAGAAAGATGTATCGTGCTATAATATACATCTTTACATTACGTGCTCTGTCTGTGACAGCCTTTAATGTTTCAGCTTCGTTCCTCATTCGATCCAGTACGCTTCTTCATAAACAACAAAAATGTATTCTCATAAACGTCAATAAAACTTTTTACCCGACTGCCAGGAGGGTTATGTGTTTAGCGCGTATCTTCTATGTATGTAATATTTTTTATTACCTCGTATCTTCAGAACGGCTAAACGGATTTTCACATTTGAGGTATCGTTAGATTTGTCTTAATAGCCCGAGTGTTCTTAGATAGGTTACATTAAGAAAAAACCAAAATGGCAGATGTTTGACGCCATATTGTGAGGTAAAAAAAATAAAAATTCTACCAAGCATATCGAGTGGGGTATCAAAATAAAGGATTTTAAACACTGATTCTAAATATGTATATAACTTGCAGTTTTAATATTAAATAGAACAATAAATCTACACTAATATTATAAAGAGGAAAGATTTGATTTTTTGTTTGTTTGGCTCCGAAACTACTGGACCGATTTGAAAAATAATTTTACCATTGGAATTCTACATTATTTTTGCTGAACATATGCTGAATTTTATTTTGGATAAAATAAGGTTCCGTAAGATATTTGGGCTCTTCGGACGCAAGGTGTAAAAAATATACCAGAAAAGTTACTTATTTTACGTACGCTGCCTAAACTATAAAAGATAGAACCATAAAATTCTAAGTAATTATAGAACTTACAAATATCTACAAAAAAGTCCGCGACACACTATACCTATATATGTCGAGTGAGACACAATAACCATTTTTTTATTTAAAAATCTTGAATTTTTTTTGGACTACATTTAAACGCGTTTATTTTACTCATTCTTTTAATCCTTATCAAAATAAATTATTCCATTACTAAGTACAGTTTATGTAGATAATATTTGGTCTTTGAATGAATAAAATTAGACATTTGGTTTTGAAATTATGGCGAAATTAAAATATTACGATAGTTGGCGTCACAAGGCGGGTGCACGTGCGGGAGGAAGACAATCTGTGCTGGGGCCTGGGTGCAGCCTGCGTATAATGACTGCGTCGTCGATGTTAGTGTCGGAGTCTGTGAATTGACCTGGTAATCATTTTGCTGACCGAGTCTTTCCTGGGTATGCTTTTTGCAGAGCTCACCGACATCCACGTGGGCGGAGCCACGGCCGACCGCTAGTAATAAAATAGGAAAAAACCAAAATCCGCCTGCATGGATAAATCGAATATTAATTAAAAATTAACTGACATTACTGAAACAAAATGAAAATTCAATGACAAAGTATTAAAAAAAAAAACAATACATTGAAACAGTACCAAACCTATGTACAGACCTATTATAACGTATTGTAGGTACACTTTTCTAAGTGTAACTACGATATATGGTTATATCAGCACGGTAGTTTTTCAATTTTTTATTAGATTGATTGTCGAAATGGTTAGATGACTACAACTAAAAAGTCGGAAATAAAATAAATTAATTAAAAATCAAAAAACCCGACTGCAAAAAATGTTAACAAAAAAGAACGAAACAAGACCTAATTCTGCCGGAGGCATCGAATCCATGCTTTAATTGATACGACTCTTGCTTACGAGTTTCATGGCATGATAAATAGAAGGTTACATAGAAAAATGTAGAAGAAGAAAGTGGATAATAAAATGCAGTCGGAGGCATAATATTTTATGATTTATGAATTAATGTTAAACTTGGTGCGACATGCCTATGTGCGAATCATAGTGATTCGTCAACTAACGTGTAAAGATGCTTTAATGGAAGAGTCTACTTTTTGGCGTAAAAAAACTTAAACTAATTATTTTAATCCTAAAATGCAATATTATGCAGAATTATACTTAAGACTAGCTGCCCCGGTGAACTTCGTGTCACTTTAAAACCTTCCCTGGACTTCGACGAATATTTTAAGACCAAAATCAGCCCAATCCGTTCCGCCGTTTTCGTTTTAGCGCGACTAACACATTTGAAAATCCATATATATATATATATATATATATATATATATATATATATATATATATATATATATATATATATATATATATATATATATATATATATATATATATATATATATATATATATACTATATATATAAACTGATTCAATGGCCATGGAATAACATTGCATTCATCCTCCAAGATTGTGGGCGTATATTAGTTATCTACACTGAACGTGATTAACCAGATATCGTCAGATTTGGAGCCGATGGGTATGGGAGCATACACCGTTCCTTCCGACATTCATAATAATTCTAGATATTTGGCAGGTGATGGGTGTCACCTCTCAAATGTCCATCGTCAGTTAGACAGCGTCACTCAAAACCCCATCCGGACGTAGAGATCAACTACGATAACATGGCGCGCCCCTCCAAAATTCAAAACGTTTGAAGTGCGTTGTCAAAACGTTTGAAGTGCGTTGTCTTGCGCGGTCGGCTAGTTATGATTAGTTGACCAACAAATCTTGGTAATAAGTGACATTAAGTGAAATATTACGTGTACTGTGATTGGTTGAATACTTACTACATACAAACTCTTTCATATGGATGTGACTACACACATTAAAACAGTCATTTGGAGTTGCGCGCCATGTTATCGCAGTTGGTCTCTACTGGCCGCTCCAACAGATAACATACATTATGAAACTTATCTCAAAATAAGTTGCCAATAGACAAGTTAATCGCGCACGCCGATACGGCCGTCCTGCATATCACACGTCCTCGTGTGTCCTATCTCCAAGTCAGAAACCAACAAAATGAACACTTTATGCTCCTTTACTATACGCTCGGCCAAACTGACCATACTGGATTCTTATAACATTACCATAGATTCTCTTGTCTGTACATCATAAAACTTTGCAAAATAAACAAACTGTGATAAACAACTCAACATGACTACCACCATTACCCATTGTCAACGCGTACCAAAAAGTCTTGTGCCACTCAGGCTGCATTTGCTACATAGGCTACAGTTGCCACATAGGCTATCCTACACAGGCTCCATTTGCTACACAGGCTATGCCACACAGACCAACATTGCCAAACAGGCCAATATTGCCACACAGGCCAATATTGCCGCACAGGCCAACATTGTCACATAGGCCAACATTGCCACCCAGGCCAATATTGCCACACATGCCACCCTTGCCACAAGTGCCAACCTTGCCACTCGGGCCAACTTTGCCTCATAATAGGCCACTTTACTACACAAGCCATTTTTGCCACAAATGCCACCTTTGCCACACAGGTATTTATTAACTTTGATGAAAGCAAAATACAAATCTCTAGTCTCAACATAATAAAGTTTTACTGTTTGACGTCGTTACGGTGCGTCCTGACTCGTCCTGGCATAAAACTGTACCAAAGTTACAATATCATCATGTCAAAACTCCGATTGGATGCCTCAAACATAGAAACGCTCAATTTTAATTATCTGCGTCACTATTCACAGTGTGATAAAGGGTGAAAGAATCTATACACAAAAACGTAATCTTTGTCGTATCGCATGCCTGATGCCACTAAAATTCCCAATCCTTGTTACTTTGGGGATCAGCTTTAAACCAGGTTTAACTTTTCCAGAATAAGACTTTGAGAGCTTACAGGAAATACAATAATTGTTTATAAGCTTCCTGACGTAATTATCTGCAGCCTTTATATGAGGAAACCAACAGACACAGACCACAGTAGGTTTGTTCGAGTATTTTTTTTACCCAAGATATCATGATGCTTTCATCTCTCAAATCTTTTTCGACCATAATAATACAATAATTTAAAATGCATTGGTTATAAACAAACGTAAAATAGTTAGTAACTGTAAATTGCGTTATTCTGTACTACAACTGTAGTCATCAATTGCTTATTACAATCCATACTAAACTGTTACCAGAGACCAGACATACACTATTACCAAACACTACCAATAGTCGTCAAAATAACTCTGCGATTTGAAAGTTAGTATTGTATCATTCCAATATCGAATTAAGACTTTGATTTATTTATTCGTTACTGCCCAGCAATGTACTGGCTACACTTTCCTCGGCCAAAGAGCACATCATTAATTGAAACTAAATCAGAATGATAACATCTCACCAATTACTTAGATCGCAGAAAAGTCGCAGAAAAGATCGCAGAACAGTACAAAATATATCAAACCGACGTTCAATCTGCTCATCCTTAGTTTTGTTTTGGCCACTCTGTTAAGACGTGATCCTTTCGTTAAACCAATAGCAAACGTGAAGTGACTTTCTCACAACTCCATCATCTTTAGCACACTATACCTATTGTACGGTTTTGGTACCTGAAAACTCAGTATGAACTTTAGTAACGCTATCAAAACTATTCATATCTGAACATTCGATTAACACGTATGTAACCCATTTTGACAAAATCATAATATCATCGCCTCGTTTGATCCATTCGTGATCTTTACATCCTTTAAAAATAAATTAAAAATCAAAAAACCCGACTGCAAAAAGTGTTAACTAAAAAGAACGAAACAAGACCTAATTCTGCCGGAGGCATCGAATCCATGTTTTAATTGATACGACTCTTGCTTACGATTTTCATGCCAGGATAAATAGAAGGTTACATAGAAAAATGTAGAAGAAGAAAGTGGATAATAAAATGCCGTCGGAGGCATAATATTTTATGATTTATGAATTAATGTTAAACTTGGTGCGACATGCCTCCGACTGCATTTTATTATCCACTTTCTTCTTCTACATTTTTCTATGTAACCTTCTATTTATCCTGGCATGAAAATCGTAAGCGAGTGTCGTATCAATTAAAACATGGATTCGATGCCTCCGGCAGAATTAGGTCTTGTTTCGTTCTTTTTAGTTAACATTTTTTGCAGTCGGGTATTTTGATTTTTAATTAATTTATTTTATTATATATATTTTTATTTAAATGACGCCCGCAACTTCGTTGCGCCAAAATTCGTTTATCGCGTGGGAACCGTACATTTTTCCGGGATAAAAACTATCCTATGTCCTTGCCTAGGACACAAAGTATCTTCATGCCAAATTTCAGCAAAATTGGTTCAGCGGTTTGAGCGTGAAGAGGTAGCAGACAGACAGACGGACCGACAGACAGACACACTTTCGCATTTATAATATTAGTATGGATAAGTAGTAACTAGTACTACGTCAAAAAACTTTTCATATACGTATACTAGATGACGCCCCCAACTCCGTTGCATAAAAATTCGTTTATTATCTCGCCGAAACCGTACATTTTTTCGGGATAAAAAGTATTCTATCTCGTTTCCTGGGACTCAAACAACAACAAAAAAATATCCATACCAAATTTCAGCAAAATCGGTTCAGCGGTTTAGGCGTGAAGCGGTAACAAACAAACAGACAGACCCACACTCGCGTATTAAATTATTAAGTAATATATTATAAATAAACTAACGTTAGTTTTATTATATCTTTTCAAGACTGCAACTTGGAAATCTTTTAAAATTTAGTATGCAAATTTTTGCATACATCGACATAATTTTAACTGAATTTTACAACAATGCTGAATTTTACCGTAACCTCGACAGTAATTAAATTAGTTACGATGTAGCTAGGTTTCTTTTTTCGTGAATCACCTTGCATTGAATTTAAGTCATTTACGTATTTCAGGAGACTTATTATTTACATTGAATCGTTTTACTTGGATGTGGTAATCATAAAGTTGACATAGCCAAGGATATACAATGATAATTAATTATAAGATCTCAACCATTTTTAAAACCCGAATAGTTTGATGTATTCATTGGTGTAATTTCCACGATTATTGAGATTCAATAAAATCAATAGAATTTAATCTATTTACTGGAGATTATATTAACTAACTCACACTCATTGGAACACAATGCCATATGGGAAGCCCTAAGAAGCCAAAATGTAGATGATGAGTATATAGAGATTTTATATAGCATATATAAAACCAAGATATGGTCCAAAATAAGATTAGAAAGAGTAGGAACAGAATTCCCAATAAATAAAGGAGTGAGACAAGGAGATCCCCTCTCACCTTAAATATTTTCGGCTGTACTGGAAATGGTATTTAGAAATATTAACTGGACAAATCAAGGAATAAAAATTGATGGAGAATTCCTTAGCCATTTACGCTTTGCTGACGATATTGCCATATTTGCTGAAGACAGTAAACAACTAGAAAACATGATTAAAGACCTAGAAAGGGAGAGCAAAAAAGTGGGCTTGTCATTAAATGCTTCTAAAACAAAAATTTTAACTAACAGTAGAGAACAACCTATAAGAGTGAACGATCAAGATATAGAATATGTTAAAGAGTATATTTATCTAGGACAGTCAATTTCCTTTAAAGACCAGACAGAGAAAGAAACAGATAGACGAATAGCTATTGCTTGGAAAAAAATCTGGAGTTTAAAAGAAATCATGAAAAATAGAGAGGTGAGCATAGACGTTAAAAGTAAACTATTCAATATTGTCATTCTACCGTGCTTAACTTACGGCTGTCAAACTTGGTCCTTACGGAGGAAAGATGAAGACAAGATAGCGATCCACCAACGCAAAATGGAAAGGAGCATGCTTGGCATAAGGATAATAGACAAAATCAGAAATGAAACTATAAGGAGCAAGACTAAGGTCGCAGATGTTTTACAGAAAATTAGAACGCTTAAATGGAATTGGGCAGGACATGTAATCAGAATGGAAAATGGAAAATGGACTAATAAAATAACAGAATGGCAACCGAGGGAAGGACAGAGAAAAAGAGGGAGACCTAGAAAAAGATGGGAGGATATATTTAAGGAAAAATGTGGATTAGATTGGAGAAGGAAAGCGAGAGACAGAGATACCTGGAGAAGGCTGGGGGAGGCCTACGCCAAAGAGGCGACTTCCACATCTTAGATTTAAGGAAATTACTAATGAAATATTGCTTTTACTATTTGTATTAAAAGTATAATTGAAAATCTGATTTTTTAAATTAACAAGGTAAAATGTTTAAAGTAATTATTGTGATACCAGAAATAGTTAAAATAACAATTTTTTTAAATATGATTCCAATATAATAATTAATGTAACATAATTCTAATATAATTTTAATTATTAATGTAATGTAATGCAATATTCTTAATGAATGGTGGTAGAATAAAGGCTATTTTATTTTATTTATTTTATTTTATATTAACTAACTTCAACTTGGCTAACTCCAGATTTTAATTAAACAAAAACTTCTCTCAAAAAACCTCAGAAACTGCAGCTAAGACGAATCTAATGAAACAATAATATCTGAAGCTTGAAATAACTATATCCTCTCAAACTCAAATTACTCCTCAGAAGCTTTGAGTTCCACTGAACTCAGTAGAGGAATCTACATTCTATAAGGTAGTCTGAAGTCTCCTTCTAGCGCAGTTGGGTGTAGGTGAACTTTTATCTTAAGATGCCCTACATATTCACCATTACATTACAAATATCAATATAAATTTCATTCAATATCATTAGCAACATAACACCTTATGATCAATGCTATTGTTGTATGTTGCATGTACGAAATTGAACTCCCAACAATGTGTTCCACTGAAGACTAAACTTTCAGCGTATTGATACGACTCTCGCTTACGATTTTCATGCCAGGATAAATAGAAGGTTACATAGAAAAATGTAGAAGAAGAAAGTGGATAATAAAATGCCGTCGGAGGCATAATATTTTATGATTTATGAATTAATGTTAAACTTGGTGCGACATGCCTCCGACTGCATTTTATTATCCACTTTCTTCTTCTACATTTTTCTATGTAACCTTCTATTTATCCTGGCATGAAAATCGTAAGCGAGAGTCGTATCAATTAAAACATGGATTCGATGCCTCCGGCAGAATTAGGTCTTGTTTCGTTCTTTTTAGTTAACATTTTTTGCAGTCGGGTATTTTGATTTTTAATTAATTTATTTTATTATATATATTTTTATTTAAATGACGCCCGCAACTTCGTTGCGCCAAAATTCGTTTATCGCGTGGGAACCGTACATTTTTCCGGGATAAAAACTATCCTATGTCCTTGCCTAGGACACAAAGTATCTTCATGCCAAATTTCAGCAAAATTGGTTCAGCGGTTTGAGCGTGAAGAGGTAGCAGACAGACAGACGGACCGACAGACAGACACACTTTCGCATTTATAATATTAGTATGGATAAGTAGTAACTAGTACTACGTCAAAAAACTTTTCATATACGTATACTAGATGACGCCCCCAACTCCGTTGCATAAAAATTCGTTTATTATCTCGCCGAAACCGTACATTTTTTCGGGATAAAAAGTATTCTATCTCGTTTCCTGGGACTCAAACAACAACAAAAAAATATCCATACCAAATTTCAGCAAAATCGGTTCAGCGGTTTAGGCGTGAAGCGGTAACAAACAAACAGACAGACCCACACTCGCGTATTAAATTATTAAGTAATATATTATAAATAAACTAACGTTAGTTTTATTATATCTTTTCAAGACTGCAACTTGGAAATCTTTTAAAATTTAGTATGCAAATTTTTGCATACATCGACATAATTTTAACTGAATTTTACAACAATGCTGAATTTTACCGTAACCTCGACAGTAATTAAATTAGTTACGATGTAGCTAGGTTTCTTTTTTCGTGAATCACCTTGCATTGAATTTAAGTCATTTACGTATTTCAGGAGACTTATTATTTACATTGAATCGTTTTACTTGGATGTGGTAATCATAAAGTTGACATAGCCAAGGATATACAATGATAATTAATTATAAGATCTCAACCATTTTTAAAACCCGAATAGTTTGATGTATTCATTGGTGTAATTTCCACGATTATTGAGATTCAATAAAATCAATAGAATTTAATCTATTTACTGGAGATTATATTAACTAACTCACACTCATTGGAACACAATGCCATATGGGAAGCCCTAAGAAGCCAAAATGTAGATGATGAGTATATAGAGATTTTATATAGCATATATAAAACCAAGATATGGTCCAAAATAAGATTAGAAAGAGTAGGAACAGAATTCCCAATAAATAAAGGAGTGAGACAAGGAGATCCCCTCTCACCTTAAATATTTTCGGCTGTACTGGAAATGGTATTTAGAAATATTAACTGGACAAATCAAGGAATAAAAATTGATGGAGAATTCCTTAGCCATTTACGCTTTGCTGACGATATTGCCATATTTGCTGAAGACAGTAAACAACTAGAAAACATGATTAAAGACCTAGAAAGGGAGAGCAAAAAAGTGGGCTTGTCATTAAATGCTTCTAAAACAAAAATTTTAACTAACAGTAGAGAACAACCTATAAGAGTGAACGATCAAGATATAGAATATGTTAAAGAGTATATTTATCTAGGACAGTCAATTTCCTTTAAAGACCAGACAGAGAAAGAAACAGATAGACGAATAGCTATTGCTTGGAAAAAAATCTGGAGTTTAAAAGAAATCATGAAAAATAGAGAGGTGAGCATAGACGTTAAAAGTAAACTATTCAATATTGTCATTCTACCGTGCTTAACTTACGGCTGTCAAACTTGGTCCTTACGGAGGAAAGATGAAGACAAGATAGCGATCCACCAACGCAAAATGGAAAGGAGCATGCTTGGCATAAGGATAATAGACAAAATCAGAAATGAAACTATAAGGAGCAAGACTAAGGTCGCAGATGTTTTACAGAAAATTAGAACGCTTAAATGGAATTGGGCAGGACATGTAATCAGAATGGAAAATGGAAAATGGACTAATAAAATAACAGAATGGCAACCGAGGGAAGGACAGAGAAAAAGAGGGAGACCTAGAAAAAGATGGGAGGATATATTTAAGGAAAAATGTGGATTAGATTGGAGAAGGAAAGCGAGAGACAGAGATACCTGGAGAAGGCTGGGGGAGGCCTACGCCAAAGAGGCGACTTCCACATCTTAGATTTAAGGAAATTACTAATGAAATATTGCTTTTACTATTTGTATTAAAAGTATAATTGAAAATCTGATTTTTTAAATTAACAAGGTAAAATGTTTAAAGTAATTATTGTGATACCAGAAATAGTTAAAATAACAATTTTTTTAAATATGATTCCAATATAATAATTAATGTAACATAATTCTAATATAATTTTAATTATTAATGTAATGTAATGCAATATTCTTAATGAATGGTGGTAGAATAAAGGCTATTTTATTTTATTTATTTTATTTTATATTAACTAACTTCAACTTGGCTAACTCCAGATTTTAATTAAACAAAAACTTCTCTCAAAAAACCTCAGAAACTGCAGCTAAGACGAATCTAATGAAACAATAATATCTGAAGCTTGAAATAACTATATCCTCTCAAACTCAAATTACTCCTCAGAAGCTTTGAGTTCCACTGAACTCAGTAGAGGAATCTACATTCTATAAGGTAGTCTGAAGTCTCCTTCTAGCGCAGTTGGGTGTAGGTGAACTTTTATCTTAAGATGCCCTACATATTCACCATTACATTACAAATATCAATATAAATTTCATTCAATATCATTAGCAACATAACACCTTATGATCAATGCTATTGTTGTATGTTGCATGTACGAAATTGAACTCCCAACAATGTGTTCCACTGAAGACTAAACTTTCAGCGTACAATTCGACCCGACAGCGCTTCCGAGTATCGATATTGAAAGTCTCCAAACTGCTACTGGCTTCGGGTTCCAGTAATTCTCGACTGTCAGCCACTTTGATTTCTACGAACAGAAAATGGGAGGGTTTCTTTTTCATTGTATGCCACACATTAATTATAATGTGGTATATATAATTGTAACGAAATCTTATTAAAATCTTTTATGTAGATATAACTTATAATGTAGAACTGTATGTAACACTAAAAACACTTAAGGTCTGTTTCACCACTTCCTGATAAGTGCCGGATAGGCTATCCACCACTTAACTTGGCAGATAGAGTATGGAGAATCTGTCAAATAAATGTGGATAGCCTACCTGGCACTTTATCAGGAAGTGGTGAAACAGGCCCTTAAACTTTTCCTACATGACCAGTAGGTGAAACTTTGTTGATCTATATAATATTTGGTTACAAATCCTACATGATGGGTAGGGTAACTGAAAATGAAAAGTTTGATGATGAAGAATGAGAATCGAGATGAAAATAAAAATTGGTTTAGAAGAATTATGTAAATACATACACCCCAGCACTAAATTAATAAAAAATAAACGTGACTTACCGTGCTCTATCAGCGCGGTCGAGGTCTCATAAAACAATGCAGACACACCTCTTTTACCGTCGCAAACCGTTAAATCGCAATATTAAGAGGCGATTTGTTATGGTAACAATAAGAAGGTCAAGTCTTGGCCTAGTATTAGAATTACGCATAAAAAGATTCGGCTCAGCCCGCGGCGCTGGTTTTAGTAGAGCAGTAGTACAATTTGTGTACTGTTAGTTTTTAGGGTTCCGTACCCAAAGGGTAAAAACGGAACCCTATTACTAAGACTTCGTTGTCTGTCCGTCTGTCTGTCAGCAGGCTGTATCTCAAGAACCGCTATAGCTAGATTACTGAAATTTTCACAGATTATGTATATCTATCTATTGCCGCTATAATAACAAATACTAAAAACAAAATAAATTAAATATTTAAGGGGGGCTCCCATACAACAAACGTATTTTTTTTGCTATTTTTTGCTCGATATTAATAATGGCGATGGGTAGGCACTTGAAATGTTCACAAAATACTCAGTTGTGTTTATACTTTAATAATTAATAATAATATTTAAATAAAATAAAAATTGAAGGGGGGCTCCCATACAAAAAAACACAATTTTTGGCCTATTTTTGCTCTATAACGGTACGGAACCCTTCGTGCGCGAGTCCGACTTGCACTTGGCCGATTTTTTGTAATGCTGCTCTCGTCCGAACCTAAGCCCTTCATTGTATCACGTTGCTTATTTGTTTTTTGTTCGCGCCTGATCGTATCTTTTGTGTATGATCACTTTCTCGTTCTTCCTAGTTGGGTTAGGGAATTATTGCTTAATGTCTTACTAGCTTTTGACCGCAATTTTGTCCTTTGATGGTTGGAAAGAAGCAGCTTTCTCTTCAGTCTACTCGTACTTGTTGTACTTCGATGTCAGAAGTTAATGGAAAAGGAGGGCTCTTTAGTACCTACTTAAGAGCCCTCCTTTTTTATTGTGTACCTACATAATATACTCGTAGGTTCTTGATTTTCATAATATGACTAGCTGTTGCCCGCGACTTCGCCCGCGTTAACATAGTATAATTACAAAGATGGATAGTTTTCCCCTTTTACAAAGGGTAAAAACGGGACCCTATTTAAGCAAACGTCAAACGCAAACGTCAATAAGCTTTCATGTTTCTAACTCAAGAAATGACGGACTTTCATTGAAACTTTCTACCCCAATTTCACCCCCTGGGGGTAGAATTACCAGAAACGCTTAAATACGTATCCAATTATTTTTAATCAGTAGCACAAAAATAAAGTTTCATGTTTCTAACTCAAGAAATGACGAACTTTCATTCAAACTTTCAACCCCAATTTCACCCCCTTGGGGGTAGAATTTCCAAAAACGCTTAAATACTTATGTATTCATTTTTAATCAGCAGTCCAAAAATAAGCTTTCGTGTTTCTAACTTAAGAAATGACGGACTTTTATTTAAACTTTCAACCCCTATTTCACCCCCTTGGGGGTAGAATTTCCAAAAATGCTTAAGCACGTATCCTATAAATTTTAATCAGTAACCCAAACATATTTCATGTTTCTAACTCAAGAAATAACGGACTTTCATTCAAACTTTCAACCCCAATTTCACCCCCTTGGGGGTAGAATTTCCAAAAACGCTTAAATACGTATCCATTCATTTTTAATCAGTAACCTAAAAATAAAGTTTCATGTTTCTAACTCAAGAAATGACGGACTTTCATTCAAACTTTTAACCCCTATTTCACCCCCTTCGGGGTAAAATTTTCAATATTCCTTCCTTAGTGGGTGTCTACTTAATAAAACAACCCTACTCACCAAATTTCGTGGCTGTAACTTTAACAGTTTTTGCTCAGCGATGATGAATCAGTCAGTCAGTCAGTCAGTCAGGACATGTAATTTTATAAGTATAGATAACAAATTTAAATCAGACACAATTTAGTGACAATGACACATACTTACCTAATACCTCTTAAAACTGATTAATATTATATTTTGTGTTATAAATTATAATCGACTTCGTTTTAATAAAATGGGTTTAGGTTTGATAAAATTGAGATGAAGATTCTGCCATTTTGAAATAAACTCATCACGACGCGATGATCTTCATCGTACAACGGAAATCGACATAACTTATCTTTTTAATTTATTTCTTCTCGTAAAATAAATAATATTGATTTACACGATCCTGTAGACAGCTCTAATAAGTGTTTTATATTGAGAATTCTTTTTGTTTCAGTCTTAAATTTTAAGACAATAAGTGGAACGCCGGAGGTTACGGCTTAGCGGTTGCCTGAGACGTTAATTGTAGGCTCAGCTGAAATTTACGAGGCTGTCCGATTGTTATCTTCTGGATTTCGGTATTACTGTTTTATTGCCTAGATTTGCAGACGATAGAATCTAGCACTATGAAAGCTACCTTTATTTGTTTATACTATAAGTTTATCCTGCGACTTTACACGCGTAAATTAGAACTCCTGGAAAGCATTGGTTAATCCACTCCCTATTTTGTCCTAAAGGGGTGAAAGGGGTTAAATTAAAAAAAAATCCTCAGTTAGTGGTTGCCTGCAGTTATTTTTATATTATTGACAAAATTTTGGCTTTTGTTCTGTTTTTTATTTCTATGTTATACCATTTAATCCTACTTCATGTAATTATACCTATATTTTGCATAAAATACTTCTATTGTTGCTTACCTTTATATATTAAACATTACAGTACATATCTGAACTGTGGTTGGTAACATTTAGTGGCAATTTTATATGTATGAAAATAGACAAGGAAAACTATGACAGTTAAACAGCCTTGCAAAATTACTGTTTGGACATTCCGCCCGGTACACTTTAGCACATCCATACTAATATTATAAATGCGAAAGTGTATCTGTCTGTTTCTCTGTCCCCTCTTCATGCCCAAAAAGCTGAAACGATTTTTCGAAAATAGGATACTCTTTATCCCAAAAAAATTACAATTCCCGCGCGATTAACGAATTTTGGCCCAACGTAATCTAGTTTTAAATAAATACATAGCGAAGATAATTCGATTAAAAAATATACAAAGTCAAAACTCATTGGAGTGGTTAATGCCGATTTCATACCCCACTTGCTTGTTGGCCTAAAAATAATGTGGCATAAAATAGAATTAAGCTTTCGGCCAGAAAAATGGAAATTAAAATTTCACGCTACGACGATGCAATAATAATTATTTAAATTATAATATTATAGTTGAAATAATTTTAATGGAGAAAAAATGTACAGTACCGCATTATAGGACAGTTCCTATACCCTTTAGATTCCCAGCACTCAAAGGATCTGCATACCAAATTTAATCAAAATCGCTGCAGCGGTTTAAGCGTAAAGAGTTCATAAACAGAAAGGCAAACAGACATTAGAACTTATGGATTAACAAGGTACCTACGTCAAGTTTATACGTGGGAGAGCCATGCTTCGGCAAGAATGGGCCAGCTCGACCGGAGAAATACCACGGGCTCACAGAAAACCGGCGTGTAACAGCGCTTGCGCCGAGTGAGTGAGTTTACCGGAGCCCGGAGGCCCAATCTCCTACTCTTTTCCCTTCCCTATCCTCCCCTACCCTATTATCCTATTCCCTCTTAAAAGACTGGCAACGCACCGGCAGCTCTTTTGATGTTGCGGGTGTCCATGGTCGACGAAAGTTGCTTTCCATCAGGTGACCCGTTTGCTCGTTTGCCCCCTTATTTCATAAAAAAAAACAACACACAACCCATTCGTGTCGATGCATCCTGCACTTTTATTGCACATCATTAGATATCGATTGTTCTCTTTTAAGCTAGTATCAATATGCAATTATGCGTTTATTGCAGACCATAAGCTCCTTTTAGTCTTCAGTGGTACTCAACCTTTTTTCAAGCCACGGAAACGTTTTGGTCTCGGTGTCGCCAGCCGCAACTTAAATATTTAGGTTTAAAAATTACGTTCTTCAAAATTAGCAATTTAAATAAGGAAAAATTTTCACGGCTTTCCCGACGACTTTGCACCATTTTGCCGGTGGGTATCAATTTAAAAATAGTTTAACTTCACGCGGGCCACTGAGGCCCGGCGGGCCGCAGGTTGTTTGTAACTGGTCTTACACCATGGGAAGTTTAGCATTGCTACCTCGCTGGACGATTTTCCATTATTAAAGGGAGCCATGCAGCGATTTCTATGTGTACGTGACTTGACGTGACGCCCTACGGCCTACCTGACCTAATCGATATTCGCAGTACTTAGACAACTTGTATTCGATAATTTCGACAGCGAAGTAAATAAAGGTTCATGGGATTTGACGTATTGTTAAATGGTGCTTGAAAAGCCTTAATAAGGCATAACTAGCTAAAAGCCGAGCTTTGTGAGGGCTCGCGTCGTCACACCTTGACTGACTGATGATAACACATCTTCTACATACAAATAAAAAATACTATGTTAATCCTTCGATCGCGGATTCTTGGAAATCTATTGCTATTCTATTGTTGGCGCGGTCACCGGTGTCCTTATAGGGCTTGATAGGTTAAAGCACAAATCAATAGGCATGATAGTTTTTCCGTAAAGTGTACCACAAAATGTTCAGGTTGTGGGATATACTAGGGCTCGCTTCGCTCGCCCTGATTAAGTCAAGTATTACTCGACTGTAGACCGGCCGGTCGTGGAGGGAGTCCCGTGTTTGTTAGATCCGGGATATCCCTCCTTATACGGCTGAAGGCGAACCGCAGGTGGTTTTAGTGAGTAGGAGTCTCACATACCCCCGGGGTGCTTCAGCTTACTGAGGCACGTACCCAACCCGGGGGACCCATGATGGGTTTCCCCTGCGCAAAAAAAAAAAAGTATTACTCGACTACGGCGAACCCAAAAGGTAAGGGTTCTGGCAGTCTTTGTGTGTATGTGCGCTCCGTGGAGCCCTGGGGCTACGCAAAGGTCTTGTAGGGGCTCGGCGAGCAATACAAAAATTTGTTTCTTTTATTTTTAAATGTCATCAGTTCCATCAGACACCAATGGACACATTTTTTGGGGGTCTGTCGAAAATGACATTTGTAAAGGTTCAGCTACCATAAAAGTTTGAGAACCGCAGGTTTAAATTGCTTAGCTACTTATCGAATGCAACTCGGCTAAGTGCCGCACATGAATATGGAGTGCACGCAGATTTGTGACACTTTTTGTCAAAGTGAGCATTTTCGAGTGCGGTCGTTGACCCTAGAATTGCGTAGGCCAGCTACTTTCTCTCGGGGCGCGGCGGGGGTGGAGGGGGGGGGGGGTCCTGCCAAAAACCTCGTGAAAGGCTTAGCGTTCCTTTAGTTGGGCGCGATTCTATGACGGCGTACTATGATTTTTTAATGGCTATTGCAGTCAATTAATAGAGATAAACTACGATAGCATAGTGCGCCCCTCCAAATTACTGTTGTCACATCTTTATGAAAGAGTTTGTATGTAGTTAGTAAGTATTCAACCAATCAATCAGTACTCGTAATATTTCACTTAATGTCACTTATTACCAAGATTTGTTGGACAACTAGCCGACCGCGCAAGACAACGCACTTCTAACGTTTTGACAAGGCACTTCAAACGTTTTAAAATTTTGGAGGGGCGCGCCATGTTATCGTAGTTTATCTATTTATTATAAAATAGTACGTAAGATGACACCCGCAACTCCGTTACGCAGAAATTCGCTTATCGCGCGAACTGTACATTTTTCCGGGACAAAAAGTATCCTGTGTCCCTTTCCGGGACTCAAATTATCTCCATACCAAATTACAAAGAATTTCTTAAAGTACGATTCTGCTATTATATAAATCTAAGTACAGCTTCAATTATTTTTCTATGCGGTCTCGGCATGCCATCATGGCTCATGACTCGGCAAAAACATAAAATATCACACCAACGTCAAATGCGTATAGCCGTATAATTAAACCATTACCTCCACGGTCCACCTTATATATTTCCATCTTATGTCTCTGATGCTATATTTTTCTTAATCAAAGATGGTTTGATGCTAAAATATAAAGATGATAAAATAATTGGGTAACTGATTTATTATTATTGAACAAGTAAACTGTAATAAAAGTCTAAACAGCGTACAGAGCCTGGCATGTCTAATAATCAGGGGTGCACTCTCGTCAACACTCACCGCTTCCCTCGAGGCCCTGATCAACTTAACTCCGCTTCCTCTGCTTGTTCAGATGGAGGCCAAAAAGGTGGCTCTCAGGGCCAGGACGGCGGGTAGGACGAATTGGGCCTCCACCCCATTTCGACAGCTGGAACAGTCTCTCAGTGAATCACCTGTCATGGCCATGCCATCAGATGCCATGATCAAGGTGCATAGCTTTTCGAAGCAATACCAGGTTTTTATACCTTCCAGGGAGGACTGGGAAAGAAAAATCCCAATCGATGTCCGCCCTAGCGACATAGTTTGGTTCACGGATGGATCAAGGAAAGACAACCGTGCGGGAGCCGGATTCTACGGGGGCAGGCCACCGAAAGGCAAATACGCCTGTTTGGGGGAGTTTGCGACCGTGTTTCAGGCTGAAGTCTTCGCTATCCTCGGTTGTTCACTAGAAAGCCTGGAGATGGCCCTAGTTAATAAAAACGTGTTTATCTTCTCCGTTAGTCAAGCTGCACTTAAAGCACTGACTGCCGCAGAAGTCTCGTCCAAATTAGTTCTGGAATGCATTGAGACGTTGAACATGCTGGGAAGGAATAATAACATCCGCCTAGTATGGGTCCCGGGCCACAGTAACGTCCCCGGCAATGAAACCGCTGACAAACTGGCTAGGCTTGGGGCCGAAAGTCTCATATATGGCCCAGAACCAGTCTGTGGTATAACTCCCAGTACCACAAAGCAAATGCTCAAGGAATGAGGCCACAGACTATGCAGGAAGCAATGGGCTGAGACCCCTGGCCTTGAACACTCCAAGGCACTAATTCCTGGCTTCAACAAGAAACTATCAGAATTAGTGCTCACCTTGGGTAGGAACCAATTAAGAATCCTTACCAGAAGCCTAACTGGGCACTGCAAGCTCAACAAACACCTAAACAGAATGGGTATTTGTAGCTTAACGACTTGCAGATTCTGTGAGGAGGAAGATGAAACACCTATTCACCTTCTCCTCGACTGTCCTGCTCTACTACAGAGCAGGAACAGGCACCTTGATCGCCACGAATACTCATCCACAGAGGAAATTCGTGGCACCAACCCCAACCATATCGTTCAATTTATGAGCAGTATTGGGTTGGGGATGATTCTCTAGTGCGAAGGAGTCACAATAGATCCTCATGGGTCGCAGTGACGCCAGGGCTATAGCGACCTGCCTTCTTTAAAAAAAAAAAACTGATTTATTATGTTTTTGAGAATGAGCATTGAGCATTGAAAAAAAGATAAGCCTAGAAGCTTTAAAATTTCGGATATAAAACAAAATATTGTAATTTCCTTACATTTAAAGGTCAAGTCTGATAAACTCCTAACTCAATATCTAGTCATACGGAAATTCAAGAACTTTTGCTGACTGTACAATGTATACCACATACAGTAGTCTGTTGACGCTGGGAGTTCATCGACCTCCTGTATATTTGCATCGAAATTTGTGATTCCGCATACGTTTACATCTTTATTCATCAGCTGCTGAATAATTGTGAAAAGAAAGCACACACGGCTTGAACTGATCGGAGAAAAAACTGTCGCCTTATTGCCAGTTATGTAAATAGTAAATACGTACTTAACTTGAAAAAAATACAGCCTACAATGGATAATATATTAACCGACGTCGTTAAGAAGAAGTTTGTAGGTTTTACTTTCCTTTTGGATTTAACATAGTCGGGTAGAAAGGAAACTACCAAGGTCGATGAAAATAATACAGTACAAGGCTAAGAAAAAAATAATTATTAGTAGTGTGTTTTCGCGGGTTCTGGATCACGATTCTGGGTCCACCCCTCCCCCGCTCGCGGCTCGCAAACTTTCTTGATCACTTTTTGTCGGTTCGAGCGGCGACATCGCCTAAAAAAAAAAAAAAAGAGTTTGGTGTCAAAATATAGGTTTTCGGCCATTCCCGATCGATATATGCGATCCGTTTCTGCGTATTTGCACTAGTTTCAAAGTTAGCTTTTGTGTTTAACCCTCATTATCTACTATCTCCACGCTCCATTGTTCCTTCATAATTACAATCGCTACTTATTGCATTGTTATGCTCGCCTCAGTGTTAGGACAATAGGTTGTTTGTAACGACTACCTGAGCTTATCGCTTACGTCACCTTAATTTCTTACAAGATTTTAAATAAATATGTTATATGAATGATAATTAACTAATGAATTGTTGCAAATTGAAAGTACCTAATAATTAATTATGTCGGTCACCCGATCATTCGATGGACGATGATAATAATGTCACCACACCACTGATGACGTCAACCACCCCCCGCCGCCCATCCTGCACCACGAGGCCGCTGACGGTGCCGTCGTCGCTCATGATGATGACAACAACAACACCACCACCACCGCTCACGAGGCCGCTGACGCAGCCGTCGCCGCCATCGCCGCCGCCGCCGACACCCACCACCATCTAAATATACACTACGCTGACGCTGATCATGCTCAATGAATTTCAGCCTTTTTTTAACTACAGACAACATAACATGATACACCACTCACATACACACTACGCCTACGGGGAAATCCTCTTACGCTGGTTTTTGCTTGGTCCAGAACGAACATTTATACATATTATAGTTGTTACTTATATGAGTTTCAATCGAATATAATATATTTCAAAATTAAAGCTGGTTTCATTATTTTCAAAAATCTTTTCATCCTTTTACTTTCATTGTTGCTGGTTCAAGTGGTTGTGGGAAATCCGTTTTTGTAACAAACTTTATAAAACACATTTAAAAATCTATTTGTGGAAACCAAAATATATTAAAGCTCTTTTGAAATCTTTAATCTTGTGATGACGAAGAAATTAGTTGCATTTAAAGTGTCTATATCATTAGACAAAATAAATCTTTTAAGTTTTGTATCATTGTATGATGAACTTTTCTCAATTTATAATGACCCCAAGCTAAAGTGTCTAATGATAAATTACAAAACGTGTTTTTTTTTTTTAAATATATTTCAAATTTATTAAAGCTTTTTTCATTATGTTCAAAAACCTTTGCGAAAATTATAAAACGTGTTTTTTGAATACAATATATTTCAAATTTATTAATGCTTGTTTCATTATATTCATAAACTTTTTAGAAAATTATAAAAAGTTTTTTTTAATTTAAAATATTTCAAATTTATTAAAGCTTGTTTCATAATTTTCAAAAACCTCTTAGAAAATTATAAAATGTGTTTTTTATTTTATAAAAATATTCAATTATGCTCAATGTTGAAAATCAAATCAATCAAACATAGAATTTTCACTCAAAAAATAAATACAACATGTTTATCATAATCTCTAAATATATCAAACTTTATAAGTCACATAAAATCAATTTGTAGAAACCAAAATATATTAAAGGTCTTTTGAAATCTTGTGATGACGAAGAAATAAATTGCATTTGTGAGTGTTTTCATAACGTTATACAATTTGAAGTACCACTCAAAGGAGAAAAGGAGAAAAAAAAATTAAACAAATATAGAAATATTCTTCGAAAATTTGTGCGAAAAGGGACAAGTAAATTAACAAAAAAAATATATAATTAAAAAAGGGGGGCGCATTTCTACCCCGAGATAAAGGATTTTCCACACTTAGTAGTGTGGAAAATCCTTTGTCTCGGGGTAGTTCAAACAACCTAGTGGTTGTTTGAACTTTTCAATAAGACTTGGTTCAATTATTGATAACATTTTTTTTAAGCATTTTCCATCTTAAGCCCTTGCTTAAGATGGAAAATGAAAAAAAAAAGGTCATTCATCAATCGACTCAAAATAGAAACAAAAATTATGGGTAAAAATGCGCCCTTCTTTTTGAATTATATATTTTTTTGTTAATTTACTTGTCCCTTTTCGCACTAACTTTCGAAGAATATTTCTATATTTGTTTATTTTTTTTTCTCCTTTTCTCCTTTGAGTGGTACTTTGAATTGTATAACGTTATGAAAACACTCACAAATGCAATTTATTTCTTCGTCATCACAAGATTTCAAAAGACCTTTAATATATTTTTGGTTTCTACAAATTGATTTTATGTGACTTATAAAGTTTGATATATTTAGAGATTATGATAAACATGTTGTATTTATTTTTTGAGTGAAAATTCTATGTTTGATTGATTTGATTTTCAACATTGAGCATAATTGAATATTTTTATAAAATAAAAAACACATTTTATAATTTTCTAAAAGTTTTTTGAAAATTATGAAACAAGCTTTAATAAATTTGAAATATTTTAAATTAAAAAAAACTTTTTATAATTTTCTAAAAAGTTTATGAATATAATGAAACAAGCATTAATAAATTTGAAATATATTGTATTCAAAAAACACGTTTTATAATTTTCGCAAAGGTTTTTGAACATAATGAAAAAAGCTTTAATAAATTTGAAATAAATTATAAAAAAAAACACGTTTTGTAATTTATCATTAGACACTGGGGTATAATAACATTGGGGTCATTATAAATTGAGAAAAGTTCATCATACAATGATACAAAACTTAAAAGATTTATTTTGTCTAATGATATAGACACTTTAAATGCAACTAATTTCTTCGTCATCACAAGATTAAAGATTTCAAAAGAGCTTTAATATATTTTGGTTTCCACAAATTGATTTTTAAATGTGTTTTATAAAGTTTGTTACAAAAACGGATTTCCCACAACCACTTGAACCAGCAACAATGAAAGTAAAAGGATGAAAAGATTTTTGAAAATAATGAAACCAGCTTTAATTTTGAAATATATTATATTCGATTGAAACTCATATAAGTAACAACTAGTGTATAAATGTTCGTTCTGGAGCAAGCAAAAACCAGCGTAAGAGGATCTCCCCGTAGGCGTAGTGTGTATGTGAGTGGTGTATCATGTTATGTTGTCTATAGTTAAAAAAAGGCTGAAATTCATTGAGCATCATCAGCGTCAGCGTAGTGTATATTTAGATGGTGGTGGGTGTCGGCGGCGGCGGCGATGGCGGCGACGGCTGCGTCAGCGGCCTCGTGAGCGATGGTGGTGGTGTTGTTGTTGTCATCATCATGAGCGACGACGGCACCGTCAGCGGCCTCGTGGTGCAGGATGGGCGGCGGGGGGTGGTTGACGTCATCAGTGGTGTGGTGACATTATTATCATCATCATCGTCAACCTGAATCTTTCTCCCACTCACACCTTTATCACGATTGATGTACTTTTTTGTACGTAAGCGCATTGACTAAACCATCGCGCGTGCTCCCACCAAGGACAATCACCATTTTCCCAATCCTTTAAACCACCACCACAACAGAAATAAACGGTCCTATCTCCTCGACCCGTGTAGAAAAAACCTGCATCCGAAAGTTGCTCTGCCGTCTGACGCATACGCTTCGGCCAGTCTTCAAAACTTCTCAATCGTTGCCATTTTGAACGGAAAATTGGAAATTCCACTCTCTCAAACACTCCATCTTGCAGTTCATTAATTATTGACAACAACAACGATTCCCTTCCACACGTATCCATGTTCACATTAAAAATAATTTTTTCACAACAATATTTTCAAAAACTTTCAGTGTTTCATTTAATTCATCCTTTCACTGTCATTGTTGCTGGTTCAAGTGGTTGTGGGAAATCCGTTTTTTTAACAAACTTTATAAAACACATAAAATCAATTTGTGGAAACCAAAAGATATTAAAGCTCTTTTGAAATCTTGTGATGACGAAGAAATTAATTGCATTTAAAGTGTCTATATCATTAGACAAAATAAATCTTTTAAGTTATCATTGTATGATAAACTTTTCTCAATTTATAATGACCCCAAGCTAAAGTGTCTGTATCATTAGAGAAAATAAATCTTTTAAGTTTTAGTCTCTTTGTATGATAAACATGTTTTATTTATTTTTTGAGTGAAAATTCTATGTTTGATTGATTTGAATCTCAACATTGAGCATAACTGAATATTAAAAAAAAAGTTTTATAATTTTCTAAAAGGTTTTTGAAAATAATGAAAGAAGCTCTATTAAATTTGAAATTTATTTTATAATATTTATAATTTTCTAAAATGTTTTTGAAAATAATGAAAGAAGCTAATAAATTTGAAATATATTTTATAATGTTTATAATTTTCTAAAATGTTTTTGAAAATAAGAAAAGAAGCTTGAATAAATTTGAAATATATTTTATTATTTTTATAATTTTCTTAAAGGTTTTTGATAATAATGAAAGAAGTTTAAATAAATTTGAAATATATTTTATAATTTTTTATAATTTTCTAAAAGGTTTTTGAAAATTATGAAAGAAGCTTTAATAAATTTGAAATATATTCAAATTTTTATTGAAATTCATATTTAAAATAGATAACATATTTAAAACTTGATGTTTTTGAGAAAATCTTGATTATATTATATTTTACAATGTTAACTTACAATGAAACTAGTTTACAAAAGAAAAAAAAATCATTAGTATAAAATTATCTCATAACAAAGTAGGTACTTACAATGCTTATGGGCGTACAATGGGGAGCACACTTGTAAAAAAAATTGCTATCAACGTTGGGTTTTAGACACGTAAACATTGAAATGTTTGGATGCGCCAAAGTGGAAAAGATGATGGTGGAGTTGGAGTGGAATAATTCAAAACTATCAAACGTTGTTCTGTTAAGGCGGGCATAAACCCCAATTTGTTATTCCGTGACTCCCGGTTTACAAATAGTTCCAATATAATAACGAAATGTAAAAAATATGAGATATAAAGCACAATATTGAAAAGACTTTAAACCATAAACATTTTTATAAAACGTAATACTTTGGCTGTAACTAATTTACAAACTCACCTCCGAAAAAAATCTAATTCATCGAAATATAAGTATTAACTAGGATAATTATCCATTTTATTTGAATAAATTGTTAGTAAATCTATATTAAAATATCCTTAACCGAACAATTTTGTTTCTTAATATTTATTTCCAAAGATATTTTAAAAAAACATGAAAAATAGAGAAGCTCCGCCCCTAGTAACTACAGTTTTATGCTAAGCTAAAATGAATCTTATTACTATGCGTTTACACTTGTTCTTTGGTTGTGAGCAAGGTTATTATTCGAGACTGTATTCGCCCATAGGTTTTCGCCGCTGGCTCAGATCGGACTCGAAGACCGAGGCTACACCGGTAATCTTGCAGAGCGGGGGCGTAAATAAAACACACGAGAGTCGAGGAGAACATTGCTCCCGAAACGCACCTCGCTTACCTGGCTCGGGCGAATGCCATATAGTAAGCCGCTCCGATTCGCGAGTCTTCTGTCTCACTTTTGCTATCGGAGACGGCTACTTTTCCCCTATTTTCGCCATTTTCCGTGAGCCAGGTAATTAAAACGCGTTTCGGGAGATTATTTATTCATCGTTCCACAATATGTACCTTAATCTAAGTATCACCACTTATATTTTAACGTAATTATAGCTAAGTAAACATAAAAGTTAATAGAATTTACACATTTTTACACACAATTTTCCTAATATTTTCCAAACTACATATGTTACACAACTAATTTTTCCTGTATTTATTAGATAACTTATTAACTTATTAAATTAACTATATTTTATCTCTTAGGGAGCCACAGATTTAACGTAATTCACTTTTAAAGTCTGTTTGTAAAAACACTGATTTGCACTGAGTCTATTTCTCACATTTCACTTTAATTAGTTTATGTGCACTCACTATACGTTTTTCGGGAGCGAGGCCGCTGTCCTCAACATCCTCCCCCCGGCGCAGTAGCCAGGGTCTACGTAGCCTTCTCTGGTGACTGCGGGCTCGCCGGTCTCGCTGTTGGCTGCCTCGCTGAGCACGAGCTGGCTGAGCTCGTCGCGACTCGTTCCGGCGCCTGCGGGCTGTCTCGGCCCGCCGCTGACTGCCCTGCTGAGCACGAGCTGGTTGAGCCCGTTGCGACTCGTTCCGGCGACTGCGGGCTGTCTCGGCCCGCCGCTGACTGCCCTGCTGAGCACGAGCTGGTTGAGCCCGTCGCGACTCGTTCTGGCGACTGCGGGCTGTCTCGGCCCGCCGGCTCTTCTCCGGGCGCCGTCTGCTCTTCTCCTGGCGCCGTCTGCTGCTCCGGCGGCGATTCTTCTATCACCGCCAGCTTTGATGTTGGCCTGCGGAACACTCCGCTGCGCGTACGCACGTCCGCGCAACGCACTCGTCCGTCCGGGCCCGGGTAGACACGGTGTACGACTCCGCGCGGCCATGTATTACGCGGCAGCGCGGGGTCCACGACGATCACTAAGTCCCCCGGGGCCAGATTGCGGCCGCTCCTCGGTGCCCCGCAACGGGGCGTGAGCGTCGGCAGGTATTCCCTCACCCATCGCCTCCAGAACTCGTCCGCCAAGGCCTGCGCGACCCTCCACGTCTTCTTGTCGGCCTGCACGCACGGCCCGACGTATGGTTGTCCCGTGGATGACCCTATGAGAAAATGGTTAGGTGTGATCGCCTCTGGGTCGTCGGGGTCCACGGAAACGTGAACGAGCGGTCGAGCGTTCACGGAGTACTCCGCCTCGGTCATCAGGGTCTGGAGCACCTCTTCCTTCGGTGATTTCTCGTTCAGTGTGGCGAGTAGGGCGGTTTTCACTGACCTCACCAGTCTCTCCCAGGCGCCCCCTTGGCTCGGCGCCCCTGGCGGAGTGAACTTCCATTTCATGCGGTGTGTGAGGCCCAGCTCGGTCATAGCCGGCATCCACTCGGCGTACGCCTGTCGCAGCTCGACGTCCGCGCCTCTGAAGTTCGTCCCATTGTCACTGTACATGACCGCCGGCCATCCCCGCCGTGCGGCCATTCTTCTCATTGCCATCAATGCTGAATCGGTCGACAGCGAGGCCACCAGTTCCAGGTGAACCGCTCGCGTCGTCAAACAGGTGAACAGCGCTCCCCATCTCTTCTCATGACGTCGGCCGATGGTAACGATCATTGGGCCGAAACAATCGAGACCACAGTAGGAAAATGGTCTCTGGAACACCCCCAGGCGCTCCGGTGGCAGGTCTCCAGGTTGCGGGATTCTCGGGCGCGCCCTCCTCATCCGACAGAAGGCGCAGTTGTGGATGATGCTCCGCACCGTCGGCCGTAGCTTCAGGATCCAGAATTTCTGTCTTAGATCGTTCACAACTCTCTCGCGGCTCCCATGCCCGGCTCTGGCATGCTCCCTGGCCACCAGCAGTCTCGTGAAGGGGTGTCTTCCGTCCAGGATAATTGGGTTCTTCATTTCATCCGGCACCTGCGCTGCTCTGATCCTCCCGTCCAGCGTGAGCAGGCCGTCCCTGTACACCGGGTTGAGCCGGTACAAGGAGCTCCATCTTGGCGCCGTCCCTCCATTTTTCATCTTCTCTATTTCCCGTGCGAAGCTATCGTGTTGTGATTTTCGGTACCACAATATCTCCGCCTTCTCCAGGTGTCGCACGTCGAGACTGGCCCGGCGATCGCGACACTTCTCGATGAATAGTAGAACCATCGCCGTACATCTCACGAGGCGCTCGTACTTTGAAAAGCGACTCACCTCTGGCAGACAGTCCATGTCGCTCGCCTCCGTGGTCTGGAAGGCGACGTGCTCCTTTTGGTCCTCGGCTTGAACGGGACTCTCCGCGGGCCACTCGTTCACAGGCCTGCGCAGGAAGTCTGGTCCATTGAACCACGGATCTTCTTCGCTCTTGGTGACATAGCCCGTTCGGGTGGCCATGTCGGCGATATTATTCTTCGTGCTCACCCACCTCCATTGGTGTACGGATGTCAGCTCGGCGATCTCTCCCAATCGGTGGGCGACGTATGGTGTATATTTCCTGCTCCCGTTCTGTATCCACCACAGAACCACCTGAGCGTCGGTCCAGTAGAAAATCGCATCTGTCTTCCATCTGTGTTCCGCTGCGACGGCGTTCCCGAGCCTCGCTCCCACCAGAGCGGCTTGCAGCTCTAATCGTGGTATCGTCTGTGTCTTCAGTGGTGCCACCTTAGCCTTGGCTGCGGCCAGCATCACTCGAATTTCTCCATCTTCTTGCTCCAGCCTCCAGTAGACGGCCGCCGCGTACGCGTCTTTGCTCGCATCACAGAACACGTGCAGCTGCCGGTTTCTTGTGGGGCTCCCCCCGTTGTAGCTTCGGGGTAGCGCGAGGTGGCTGATGTGCTCCATGTCTCTCAGCCATCGAGTGAAGTCTTCAGCTGACTCCGCCGGCAGCGGCTCGTCCCAGTCCAGCTTCTGACGCCACAGACCTTGCAGGATGACTTTGGCGGTGATGGTGTAGCAGCTCAGTAGCCCCAGCGGATCGTAGATGCTCATCACCGTGCTAAGGGCCTCTCTCTTGGTAGGTGCGCGCTGCAGCTCTCGGACCTCTTTAGGGACTCTTGATAGAGATGTGTTAAGTTTTAGCGTGTCCCCTCGAGAGTCCCACAGTATCCCCAGGGTCTTCTGTTCATCCTTGGTGACAGGCTGCGCCACATCATCAGCTAGGCGGTCCACTGGTAGCCCCGTCAGCGCTCGTCGGTCGTTGCTCGTCCATCCCCGCAAGTGGAATCCGCCCATCTTGTGCACCCGGTCCACTTGTTCCACGACCTGCTTGGCCTTCTCATGGTCTGGATAGCTGTCCACATAATCGTCCATGTAGTGGGCTTCGGTGATGGCGCGATAGGCTTCTGGGCACGATTCTGCGTGTTCTTCTGCATTTCGATTCCGTACTGAATGTGCCAGGTACGGTGAACACGATGCCCCAAATATCATGACCATCATCTTGTACTTAGAGGGCGGCTCCTCTCGGCCCTCTCTCCACAGGAACATCTGCGCCGGCTGGTCCTCTTTTCTGATCTTCACGCGTAGGAACATCTCTTCTATGTCTGCTTTCACTGCCACGGCTTCCTCCCTGAACCGGAACAATATCCTCGGCAGGGATGTCAGTAGATCGGGCCCCTCCAATAAGTGATCGTTGAGGCTCACGCCGTTCGTTTTGGCCGCCGCGTCGAAGACCAAGCGCAGCTTGCCCGGCTTGTTTGGGTTCTTGACCGGGAAGTGCGGCAGGTACCATGTGTTCTCGCTTCCGGCCTCCGTCCCGTCGCATTTCTCTGCATATCCTTTTCGTATGAGGTTTTCCATCTGCCCATGATACTGCGCCGCATCTAGGGGGTTTCTGTCGAGCTTGCGTTCTAAGTTCTTGAGCCTCCTCAGCGCGTTATTGTAGCTGAGGGGCAGTTTGACGCCATCCTTGCGCCACAGGAGTCCCACTTCGAATCGACCGTCTTCCGTTCTCTTGGCCGTTCTGCCAAACAGGTCGATGGCTCGCTGTTCCTCGTTGCTCAGCTTCGCCTTAGCCGCTATTCCCAAAGCGTCTATGTCGAAGTGTTTCTTCACCGTTTCTTCCAGCCGATCGTTTCTGGTTTCCACCGTGGATATATGCAGGATATTTTCGTTCTCGTCCTGCCTTATGATGCGCTTGGGGATGCTGCCATGTATCACCCATCCAAGCTTCGTCTTAGAGGCTGCGGGCTGGTTCCTCTTCCCGATTCTCAGCTCCCGAGACACGATGAGCTGCCAATTGTCCGTGCCGATGAGAAGTTGGGGTTTCTCGTTCTCGTAGCACATCTCTTCGTTCTTGAGATCGCGCAGGTGAGCGAGCTGCAGAAGGGATTCCGGAACGGATTGAGTTAAGAGATTCAACCCGTTCACAGTCCTCGCGGTGATGTCGTGTCTGGTACCGTCGCGACCTCGTACGCCCAGTTGTACGAGGCGGCTTCTCTCTTCCCTTCTCTCGGCGTTGATCCCGTGCATGCGCAGCATCTTCGGTGGACCATCTGCGCCGATAGCCTCAGCGACGTCTTCATCCAGCAGAGTCACCGTCGAGCCCTCGTCGAACAGCGCGAAGATGTCAGCTTCGCCCCGTGGCCCAACGACTTGAATTCTTCTCATCTTCAGTTTCACCGCGCGGTCGGAGGCAACCGATGCGGTGATTACGACGTCCTCGATCGGTGGAGCGCCGTCGGACCTCTCCTCGTGTAGTAGTGGGTGGTGAGGCCGCTTGCATCCCTGGATACCACACTGCTTCGCTCTGCAGTTGTATCTTCTGTGTCGGCTCGATAGGCACAGGAAACACAGCCCTTCTTGCTTGACTGTGTCCCATCTCTTCTGCACACTCAGTTTCTTGAAAGCAGCGCAGCGAAACAGAGCGTGGCGGTCGGTGCACATCGGACACTTCGTTGGTTCTTCGCGCATTCTCTTCGGCGGGCTGTGGCTCGGTGTGCCTCGGCCCTCTTCTGCTATCGCGAAGACTGGTCTTCTCGTTCTAACTTCGTTCTTGTTGGGAGGTGGACGCGATGTTTCCTTTCTTGCAGCCGGAGCCGTGGTGAATCCGTAGCGCAGCGCTCTGTCCGCTTCTCTCATTAGGAATTCAGAGAGAAGGACGACATCGGGCTCGTTCCGGTAGCGCGATGTCTCTTCTGCGTAGTCGTACCATTTGCTCTTCTCGAATGGGCTGAGCTTCTCCAGGATGTCTCTCACAAGCAACGGATTGAAGAGATACCCGTGCTTTAACTTCTTCAGGATGGCCACCATGTTCTGAATCTTCACCGCGAATTGGTTGAGCTCTGCCGCCGTGCCTCCGAGCCTCGGAAGCTTCTTCAAATCTTCCATCATGCGGTCGACCATCACCTCGGGCCGGCCGAAGCATTGCTCCAGAGTCTTCATGATCTGTTCGGGTGGTGTTGCGATGCTCAACAACGGCGCCACTGCTTCTCGAGCCTCCCCCCGTAGACAGCTTCTCAGGCGCGCCAGGTTCTCGATTGGCTTGAGCTTGTAAAATGCGGTGGTATCTTCCATGGCTGCTTTGAACGGCAGCCATTCCAAAGGAGAGCCCGTGAATATGGGCAACTCCGTCTGATGGCGCGGCTGTCGTTGGTTCAACAGCTTGTCTAGGGTGTCGGCAAGCTGTTCCACCCCGTTGATCCCGGCTGCAGGCCGCTCGAACCTCGATCTCTGCGGCTCGCGTCTCTTTCCCGCAGGTGGCATGTCTTCTGGCTTCGGCGCGTCCCCTTCCTCCTCTGGCACGACCCGTTCCTCGGTCGTCTCTTCGTTGTCAGGACCATGTTCGCTTAGCCAGGCTCGGACCCGTTGCTCCACCTGTTCTGAAGGTTCGTCTTCGTCGGGGTTGCTGGTTTCCTCGGCGGTGGCGACATCAGCGATGAGCTTCTTCTTGATGAGTTCTGCTTCGATCTGCAGTTCCTTCTTACGGAGTGCGGCAAGTTTCTCTTCCGCCTCGTATCGCAGGCGCGCGACGACACTTGCTGTCGATCGACGCGACCCAATTGAAATAGCCTTCTCCCTGGCTACAGGTACTCCCGATGGCGCGGGTGTCTTGCTAGTGCCCGGCCTCGGTTTCAACACAGTTTGAAGCAGATCCGCCCTCCCCTCGGTCGGTGGCTGGCTGGTTGCGGCTGCAGACGGCGACCTGGGCGGATCCGAAAATATTTTCGGTTGCTGGTTCTCCTCGGCCCCGCTCTGACTCCTCGTGATGACCATCTTCTATATTGAATCTTCAATCTTCTATATTGAATCTTCAATCTTCTATTGAATGTTCAATCTTGTATGTTCAATGTTCAATCTTCTATGTTCAATGTTCAATCTTCTATGTTCAATGTTCAATCTTCTATGTTCAATCTTCAATCTTCTATGTTCAATGTTCAATCTTCAAGGAACTTCAGTAGGTTTTGTGACAAAAATCTACGAATCCTTGCTTCCCCTTGGTGGTGTAGACCTGTATCTTCGAGTCCAGTCGTCTCCGAGTCCAGTCTTCTTCGGGTCCGGTCTTCCCAAATTTTCTAAGTCCAGCTTGCTCTTGAAATTTTTCTAAGTGTCGTCTTGGCTCTTGAAATTCTTCTAAGTGTCGCCTTCAAATCCGGATCGCAAAAGACAAA
The DNA here is from genome assembly GCA_963422495.1 of Polyommatus iphigenia. Classification (NCBI taxonomy): domain Eukaryota; kingdom Metazoa; phylum Arthropoda; class Insecta; order Lepidoptera; family Lycaenidae; genus Polyommatus; species Polyommatus iphigenia. The sequence continues at coordinate 7,929,728 of OY730183.1, forward strand.
CTTCAAATCCGGATCGCAAGGACCAAATTCACTATTCGAGACTGTATTCGCCCATAGGTTTTCGCCGCTGGCTCAGATCGGACTCGAAGACCGAGGCTACACCGGTAATCTTGCAGAGCGGGGGCGTAAATAAAACACACGAGAGTCGAGGAGAACATTGCTCCCGAAACGCACCTCGCTTACCTGGCTCGGGCGAATGCCATATAGTAAGCCGCTCCGATTCGCGAGTCTTCTGTCTCACTTTTGCTATCGGAGACGGCTGCTTTTCCCCTATTTTCGCCATTTTCCGTGAGCCAGGTAATTAAAACGCGTTTCGGGAGATTATTTATTCATCGTTCCACAATATGTACCTTAATCTAAGTATCACCACTTATATTTTAACGTAATTATAGCTAAGTAAACATAAAAGTTAATAGAATTTACACATTTTTACACACAATTTTCCTAATATTTTCCAAACTACATATGTTACACAACTAATTTTTCCTGTATTTATTAGATAACTTATTAACTTATTAAATTAACTATATTTTATCTCTTAGGGAGCCACAGATTTAACGTAATTCACTTTTAAAGTCTGTTTGTAAAAACACTGATTTGCACTGAGTCTATTTCTCACATTTCACTTTAATTAGTTTATGTGCACTCACTATACGTTTTTCGGGAGCGAGGCCGCTGTCCTCAACAGTTATCGTTTTGGATTGAGATTGATTCCTGCCTTAACGACTCACAGGAATAATCAGTAAAGAATGTGAAAGTGTATCTAATGTATGCTTCACCATTAAATGGATGTAAAGGGATGACTCAATAATTATGAATAACGTTTATGATATTATTACGACTTTCCATTGATGAGAAAAAAAAACGCTCGATAATATTCCTGGGGCAAGTACTCAAAAGATTTATAATAGGATTTGTAAATAACGCACCATTTAATGGTAGTATTAGCAAGAATCATTTCAATTTTGAAAATTATGGTATGAATTCATTTTGTTTATACATAGATGGACAACAAGTGCCTTCAAAAACTGTACAACCATCCTTCAATGGTAATATGTTTACTTCAGTCTATCATACAATATTATTTTCCGGCACTGTTATACATTTCCTTTATGAAGGAAATGGGATATCAATTGATTCTAGTCTCTCTCAAACGATTAACTATATTGTATTTGCAGAGTTTGATAATGTTATAGAAAAAAGATAAAAACCGTAATGTAATTACTGTAGACTATAGTGGTCAAGAAAAGTCACATGTATGATTCATTTGAGTTATAATGTGTAACGTGTGTGCGTGTGTGTGTACCTAATAGTGTGTGGATATTATGAAATAAAATATTGTACCAAAGTTATGTTTCTTTTATTTATTCATTCATTATTTCACATGTAATACCCCTCTTAGTAAATACATAAAGCGCACATAGTACGGATATGTGATATAAATACAAGATCCATAAACCAGATTGGTTCTGTGATAATACGGTATGAACACAACAGAGATCCGTAATTAATTGAGAAGAATTTGTGAGGGCTTAGAAGATAATGTATACGCTGCGAATCGTCTGCCTATATAATATAATATGTTCAAACCCCTAGATACATTTATTAGCAATTTGGATCCTGATTTATGTTACACCTAGACCCCACTGGATAGCCATCAATGAAACATCAATGAAAATTACATTACAAATACTTTGATTCCTGCGGGCGCGCTCCCATCCGATATCACAAGGCTTTTATAGGGTGAAACTGTAAGAGATGGGATTTACAAAATGATTTCACATCAGTTTGTGGAGAGTATAGTTTAATATATTTGTATTATAAGTTCAATGAGGAAGGTTTAGTAGAGTTTCAAAAGTTATTTAGTAGCAACACTTTGTGTAATGATATAATATTGTACAGTATGTTCAATACGTGTTTTCATGAAATAAAATAAATGTAATGAAAAATGTATCAAGTTTTATTATACAAATTACAATTACAAATTCTCACTCTTACGTGTCTATATATTTATGAAGTAGCAACATATTTTGTCAAACAAAGAAGTCCATCGAATGATCGGGTGACCGACATAATTAATTATTAGGTACTTTTAATTTGCAATAATTCATTAGTTAATTATCATTCATATAACATATTTATTTAAAATCTTGTAAGAAATTAAGGTGACGTAAGCGATAAGCTCAGGTAGTCGTTACGAACAATAGGACACTGAGGCGAGCATAACAATGCAATAAGTAGCGATTGTAATTATGAAGGAACAATGGAGCGTGGTGATAGTAGATAATGAGGGTTAAACACAAAAGCTAACTTTGAAACTAGTGCAAATACGCAGAAACGGATCGCATATATCGATCGGGAATGGCCGAAAACCTTTATTTTGACACCAAACTCTTTTTTTTTTTAGGCGATGTCGCCGCTCGAACCGACAAAAAGTGATCGAGAAAGTTTGCGAGCCGCGAGCGGGGGGAGGGGTGGACCCAGAATCGTGATCCAGAACCCGTGAAAACACACTACTATTATTAAAGGACATTATTTGAAAGTTGCTGTAATTTTCCTGAATAAATTCAATAAAAAATATCTTTTAAGTGTGTGTGTGTGTGTGTGTGTGTGTGTGTGTGTGTGTGTGTTAATGTGTTTTTTTGAATTTTTTTGACCCCCCCCTCCCCCCCCCAAATCTCACGTGAGATTTTTCAAATGTGGGGTTCTTACGTAAACGTTTGGTTTGACAGTCAGTAGATTTTCTTTCGATTGAATTAGTGAATGATCTTAATCGTATAACGAACGCTTGCGAATAAATCTTAAGCAAACGTATGTATACAATCTGGATGAAATGGACCAAAATAGTATTATTTTGTTGAGAAAAAAATTACGTGAGATTTGCCGAGCCCCCCCCTCTCCCCAACGTGAGATTAGATGAGATTTGACTCGACCCCCTCCCTCCCCTAAACACCTCACGTAATTTGTGGACGCCCCCTAACATATTTTTCGGATTATAATACAATTTAGCTTTTCGTATTATACATATATACTATAATATACTGGTAGCTAGCTGCTAGGTTATTTTCCCAGGCAGGCGAGGAAGCTTGCAATCAAAATTAAATAATATCTAGGATTTATGAGTCGTGCGTAGATTGTTTGACGTTGCTAATTAATAAAAAGCTAAGGCCCGCTTGCCTCTCATTGCTAGTAGTTCGTCAAAATGTCATTCCATCTCTTTCATTAAAACGGAAAAAGAGGGAGATAACAAAATTTAATCCCTGATTAACTTTTATGCATAGGTGGAATTGGTCCTTTGAATATTTATTCTCGTCCAATGCGGCCTACGTCGCCAAATATAAATGCCACTTTTAATTTACATAATAGCTTAATTTGAATTATAAATCAATATCTAACGAGCTCGCTACCGTCTTGCGACACCGCAATTTGAAATGTCACGCCGTATGATACATGCTGTGAATATATTCTGTGGGAAGCGACTGTTTTGAAAGTAAGGATGAGCCGATAGAAACATTCTACGTTGACCTTCTTCGTACAAGTAAAGGCTCCTACATATGGAGAGGCCGGTCGAATCCGGACTAACACAGGCCGAGCTTGCCGGACTTGTTTTATGCACTCCCGTATGTTGCTTCCGGTCAGGTCGGCTTGAGATTAGTTCCCGTATCACCCCTATGCCCATAAATGGGGAGGCTGATAAAAGCCGGATTAATACAGCCCGATCTGACCGGGCTTGTTTTGTTGATTCACATGTGAGTGCAAGTGTCCGGTCTTTAAGGCTGTACTCCTCATGTTATACGCGTAGCGTTCTCGAGCGGACTTCACGTTGGCCCCAACAGGGCCGCTCATAGAACACATCCTCACGTTTACATAGAGGCTGTCCTTACGACGGCCCAAGTCGTTTGGAAGGGACTTACCCGATTGTGACGTCACGGTATATTGTGTAACAACTGAAACGCAATCCAATCTTTATTGGATCGCATTTGGATTTATGACCAGCGAGATTCTATCGGCAGATTTCAAATTTCGCCAGTTCGCTACGGATTGGGTGTTACAATTTAAACGCAAGGATAACGTAATTCTTTCTTATTTTGTGCTTATCAGAACATAAAGGTTAAACTCAAAATACCTTATAATGCAGGCTTTGTTACCAAATATTACTATTGTTTATTTTAAAGAAACTTACGGTTTTTTCGATTTTCATTATAGTAAAATTTATCTTCTACAGTACATACATACATACAAAGTGTTAAAATTTATCTTCTACAATTCAGTTTTATTCTTCAATGTTTATATATTTAGGGGTTAATTATAATATAATGCACGTTTCACATGAAGCACGTATGTACTTAACTTAAAATTGTGTCTGTTGTCTAGACACTAGACAGAGTATCGTCTTAGCTTTAATGGCTCAATTAAATTTAAAGATTAGTGTAATGTGCTTTTGTGTAGACTTTTTTGTAACCTTATCAAAGGTCAAATTTTAGCCAAAACTGAAGCTTAAACTCTTTTACCGCCGTACTCTGAGTTTAACCATGTAACCTTCAATTTAATGCAGAGGTTGACAGATAATGTATGGGACTTACGTCAAAATTTTAAATTAATTACATGTAAGTAATTATAATGTTCCAAACTGAGTGCGGCAGTTTAGATTTCAAAATCATAAAGAGTCTAAAGACGAATAAAATTTTGGTTCAATTTTGACGACATTTCTAAAAAAATCGGCCAAGTACGAGTTTTACTCGCGCACGAAGGGTTCCGTACCACTACAGAGCAAAAATAGGCTAAAAATGGTATTTTTTGTATGGAAGCCCTTAGTTATTTAATTTATTTAAATTTTATAATTAATTAAATAATTATTAAAGTACAAATAGCGTTAAGTATTTTGTGAACATTTCAATTGCCTATGTGTTGCCGTTATTGATTAAGAGCAAAAAATAGCAAAAAATCACGTTTGTTGTATGGGAGCCCCCCTTAAATATTTAATTTATTTTGTTTTTAATATTTGTTGCTATAGCAGCAACAGATATACACAATCTGTGAAAATTTCAGAAGTCTAGCTATAGCGGTTCTTGAGTTACAGCCTGGTGACAGACAGACGGACAGACGGACAGACATCGAAGTCTTAGTAATAGGGTCCCGTTTTTACCCTTTGGGTACGGAACCCTAAAAATCAACGTTAGAAATCTTTTAGCTTTAGGGGTGATTTTCGGCTGAACATAACTATTTTTGACTAACGTAGCCAAGCCGCAGCTTCGGTCGGACCAAGGTACTATTAGTACGGACCGGACGGAAATATTTGATCGAAGTTACGGACCAATGTTTATAGTACGTAATAACTACCGAGCCCTATTCAAGGGTACACAGCACATTACATATCGCTTGGCACATTACGACAATGCCCCAGGAATACTAATTGAACTGTTTTGGGCAAAGGTCGGAGGCAAAATAATTTATAAAAAATTACGAAACGCTTGAGAAAAGAGTTGGCAAATTGGACGTGACCACGGCGCCGGCTGTCTCTCTTTTGAAGGTTACGCGCGTATGTCTTAAAACAAACAGCTTTTAACCGACTGTAAAAGGATTGTGCTGTTTTAATGTATGCTACGTTTAACGAACTTCCATGAGAACATGATAATATATACAATAATGTAATAAATAAGGTACTATCAGAGGAATTGATTCGCACGTAGGCAGCTGTGGCGTGCTCAATAATATCTAAAAATCAAATCAATTTATTATTAGTTTCTACCTTTTAAGTTTTATTAGTTTGTACCTATATTCATTCCTTTCAATGAACTTGTATTAGATATTGCGCATAGTTTTTTCAGTATAAAATATATTTATTAATACCTTAAACTATTTTATTAACTTGATGTCCTTATAAATGTGCAATTTAAAACGGGATCATTATTCGGTTCTCTCTAAGAATACTTAAACTATAAGGTAGTTTTCAAATCGTACTTTATATCTTTACGGATATTAAAACAAAGTTAGCTTACTTTCCTGTTTCACAATTTACTGGCAATAAAGTTGTAGATATACCTATAACGCAACAGTAGTTTAGATTAAACCAGCAGGTACTGCACAGAGTCGTTATCAAACTCTATGCATAATTTCAACTCGCTATTTTGCTTATCGAGCAATAGCCAATATTCAAACTGTACAAGCGAGTTAACCGAAAAACTTACAAAAAGGTTTATTTGCGTTTTTTTTTTTTTTTATGTTTTATGTCTATAAAACTAGTAGAAATAAATATTGTATATTATTTTTTATTTTTTTTAATATAAAATTCATTGCTACAGCGCGTAGAGTATCGAAAAGTATGCACTATGCGCATACGCTACGCTCGTAGCCGGGCGGTCTACGCGCGTAGCGGGCGGGCGCGGCGCTCGGGGTCGCATGTAGTATTTCTAGAGCATTGAACCTTCGCAACCTTGTGCGTTGAGTCCGCCCGCTCTCTGCCCTGACTCAAGCCCCTTCTCCTCTAATCGCTCCTCCGGGGCATATTCCTCGGTTCTAACCTTTCCCAGGTTAAATGGAGCTCACGGCCGTTGGTGGCGCGAATCCGCGAAGTGCGAAACGGACACAATTGGCGCCTGCGTTGCGAGGTGTTACGTAAACGCTGACATAACGAGTCGTCGACCGCTTGCGCAACCGAACCCCGCAACCCCAGCGCCTCGCCCCGCGCCGCCTCCCCACCCCCCTCAAAATTACCTAATTGTATAAAAATTTCATTAAAAGGACATTGGTCCGTTTCAGTTGCAACACCGCCGCCGCCGGAGCGACAACCTCGACCACTGTTTATACATCTAGTTGACATTTTGTTTACAAACACCGTTTCAATGCTACGGATTGAGATGCATTTTATTTACAATTCAATGAGCTATATGATCTTCGGATGAATATTTTACGTGTGTTTAAATAAATGGCGATACGTTAGTCATAATTCATGTCGCTATATTCTTTAAAACTCCTAGTAATTATACACTTTAACACTTAGAAAGAAAATAATTACTTATTCACATAAAATTATTATACCAATCATCCATAACTCGTGTATAAAGTTGCAGTCATGACTTTCGCCCAACTAAAACTTTACCTAGAGACAAAGTAAAGATAAATTTAAATACATATCAAGTAACTACTCGTAGCATGGCAAAAAAGTCGTAGACATTTAAATGGTTATTAAATGAACGTTTTTTGCGAAGAAAGCAGGCGAGAGTCAGTATTCAAAATTTCAGTAAACTACGTGATGCGAAAGCGTTAATGAAGAGTTAGTCTTATTGACGTTACAATATTCACGTTGAATATTAAACACTAATTGTGTACTCGCTTCTAGTAAAAATTCTACAAATTTAAATTAAATTCTACTAGTAGCCATCGACGGACAGACCGGACAAGCGAACTGACGGGCGGATACAGCGCCGCTATTTGTGTAGGTCAGCCGACTGACAGGGGGACATTTTAAATTGAAACCGAGGAGGCTTTAAATTATAATTACAGAGAAAGGGATTAGCAAATAATATCGATTAACATCACTGCAGGTGTACACGTTTGCGCATTGTCTGCTTCCCTCGCGGCAATTTATGAGACCACTATTAAAAATTAATAGGCAGGTGCGCGGCCGCCGACCGTAATTTTTTTTTATTAAATAAGGGGGCAAACGAGCAAACGGATCACCTGATGGTAAGCAACTACCGTCGCCCATGGACACTCGCAACATCAGAAGAGCTGCAGGTGCGTTGCCGGCCTTTTAAGAGGGAATACGCTCTTTTCTTGAAGGTTTGCAGGTCGTATAGGTCCGGAAATACTGCTGGTGACAGTTCGTTCCAGAGTTTTACAGTGCGCGGCAGAAAGTTACGCGAAATAAAGTAATATAAATAATTTATCCGGCGGCTCACGAATTTGGCATAAGAATTGTAATTCAGCGGAGTACGGTCCGTATGCAGCGTGCCGAGTGACGCATAGGCACGGAACAGTTATCCTTAGTGAACGAAAGTGAAAACTAAATGTAGTGCCGGTCACTGACCCCGGGTGGGTCGATGACCGGACTGCAAAGGCCGTTCGTAATGCGGAGGCCGCGCGACATTTAGCGGACGTGCTGACACCTGCGACGCGCCCGCGTATTGCACGGTGAACCGCCATGCCGCTTGTGAAACGCACCACAATTTCGACAACCTCATGTATGACTTGCAGAAAAAAAATTAAGCCCTATGTTCCTTTCACGAGGCGAGTGTACGGAGGCATGACAGCAATCATAGTATACAAATTCATTTTACATACATATTCAAATGTATCGTCTGATCTATCGTCTATCTATACATATAATAAAACTGTAGAAATGACGATTCTGTACATTAAAGATATTCAAAAAATAATAAGCGGATGGTGTCACTACATCGCTATACAAGCCAAAAATGTGGTCAGTTTTTTTGTCTGTCTGTCTGTCTATCTGTCTGTCTGTCTGTCTGTCTGTCTGTCTGTCTGTCTGTCTGTATGTTTGTTCCACTATCACACGAAAACTACTGATCCGATTTTAATGCGGTTTTCGCAGATATATTTGTCTTCTTCCAACTTAACATCTGGTGTATAAAATTTTTTCCCCCCACCCCTCTAAGGGGACAAAAGAGGGGGTCAGATTTTGTATAAGACTTTTGATTTAACACGAAAACTACTGATCTGATTTGCATACGGTTTTTGCAGATATATTTGCCTTCTTCCAACTCAACATCTGGTGTATAAAAATCACCCCCCCCCCCCCCACCAAAGAGAGGGTGAGATTTTGTATTAAGTAAACTTTTTTCTTTAATGGACTTACTTTATATTATTAACTGTTTTTCCAACTTAACATCTGGTGTTACATAACATTTTTCCCCCCACCCCTCTTAGGGGACAAAAGAGGGGGTAAGATTTTGTATGCTGATGAAGTAGAAATACTTTAAATGGCAAAACAAAGTTGCCGGGACAGCTAGTTATGATAATTTCGTGGGGCGATCCCCGATTGCCATACACGAAATAAATTATTTCAATCGAAATCGATTTCGCAAATTTTGCGAGTGATTAATTTTATTTGCGTAAATGGCAACCTTTACGGTTTTATTTCGTTTTATTGTGGTCATAGATTTAGTGCTTCTGGTGGGGGAAGCTTTTCACATACGGGGACCTTAATATTTTTACTGCTACGAAATAAAACTTGATTTTATGATGCTGTGTAGTAAAAATACAATCAAATAAACGTCCCATAAACTCCGTTACGATCGACGTGCTGGACGGTAACGTTCTCAAATATTGCGTTATATTGGCGAAAAATTGCGTTATGATCACCACACGAGTGTTTGCCGAAACGCGGTTTCTCTTTATACGATTGTTTAAAGTTAAACCATAAAAGGTTTAGCACATCTGCAAATTTATTTAAAAACTCGTAAAGTATAATTTACACAGAGCCAGTACTGGCTGCCAATAAGACTGGCAGCCAGTATTGGCTTGGTATATGCCGCGTGTGAACAGTTTGGCCTGGCTTGAAAAACTGTTCACACGCGGCATATACCAAGCCAATACTGGCTGCCAGTCTTATTGGCAGCCAGTACTGGCTCTGTGTAAATTATACTTAACGTTAAATGGATTTAATGAAATATGTTGCTGGTGAAAAATATAGTGTTATCAATAGTAATCTCTAACAATTTTCAATTTGTATACAGTATTCATAATAGTTAGCATAGGTGTATGGAGTGTAGATGGAGGAGAACTATCTCTGTATGTAAAAAGTGTCCGCGGAAATGCGTTAAATTAGGGTGAAATAAGGTGGCGCAACAGTAGCAACAGGGTAAATTTTAAATCATTTAGCAGCTTTTATTTCAGCTATTTTAGTTTATATTTTTCAAAATATATTGGTATTATTTATTTTGTTATTTATTTTATTTATTTATTATTTATTTATTAAGTATTTTGTCACAAACGGCTACATTCATTCCATACCCTTTGCTGCAGCTAGCGCCACTTTCAACTGTTATTTACTGCGTACAGCTGGACACTTTTTCAAATATCCCCCATATAAGATAGTTCTCCTCCATCTACACTCCATACATAGGTGTCTAAAATTTTGACTTATTCAAAATTGTAACCGGACAGACATCTATAAATTTTATCAAAACTTGGCCGTCGAAAATAACGTTGAAAAAAAAAAATCAAAAGAGAAAGCCAATTTAATGACTTCTAATTTTACAGCTTATCTTTTGCAGGATGTCCATAAAAATGTTCAACATTTTCTACTTTTTAATTTTTTTTTTCCTTTTTTTAATCAAACTGTTTTGGGTACAGAGGTTTTGTTTACTGCTATTTTAGAAAAGAAAAACAAATAAACTCCGTTAGCTGTCAGGCGGCTCTCACGAATCTCGCGGAAGTGGGTTAGTGGTGTGATCATAGAAAATATACCTAATAGTTGGGGAGGGGACGCGGGGATTTCGGGAGTAGCTCGAGCGTGTCAGATTAAGCTTGTATAGGCTTCCGACATGTGTCTAGTTATCATGGTATAGAAATCAGATTTCTCATGTGGTGGGTTAATTATTTTTTTATATTGAAATGTCATCGGATCTGTCAGATTAAGATAGGGGATGTTTAGTATACCCCAAAGAAGCTTCCATATAAAGCACTTACGATTCAAAGGTTAGGTAAGCCTGTAGGGACATTTTAAAATATAAAAAAATAAAGCTTCATATTTTCCTAACTAAGCTTTGCAGATATTTTATTTTGCACTAAACTAAATGACTTAATCCTTGTTGTCTAAAATATATTTATAATTTACCTAAATCAGCAATTTTCTGAATATATGTTCTTTTTCAAAACTTTAAAATGGCTGCAGTTTCTGAACCCAGCGCTAAAATAAAAAACGCTCTTATTTTTTTTATCAGTTTTACTTAATGTACAAAACCTACTAGGTGACCATGACGCTCGAGTGACTACACAAATAGCACCCTCCCCTCCCCTACTATAAGATACATTCTGTTTGTTTGTTTTAACAAGTGACCGAATAAAGCTGCAGCTGCTCGGTAAAAGAAAGTTCGAATAATAGTAACGTAAAGTACGTTAAAATTGATTTTAATTATTCCGCGAGTTTTAAAACATTCCATCGGCTTTTGGCTTTGCTTTCAGCTGAACGTTGCGGTACTAATTTAAGTAAATAATGTCAGAGTCATTTGGCCAAAGAAGATCCTAACTTTTAAAAGCTTTTGAGGTTTCTATTCGGCTTAATTTGTCAATCGCTTAGTTCTCGCCAGCTTTAGATACACATATCGTTCAAGACGGGAACCGTTCATTCGCTGCGATAAAAAAATACTACGTCCTATCTCGGGATTCAAAGTAATTCTACGCTTATACATCCGATTAGTGATTTCAGCGTAAAGAAACACACAGACAGGACATTCATAGTATCCCAAAAATATCAGTATGGATACAAAACAAACCTAATCACGATATTTTGTTAAACAAAGTACTTACCTAGAGGCATTGTAAATGCAACCTGGTACATTAGAAACGAAGACCTACACCGGGACCTTAATGTGGACATGGTCGCTACAGTTATATAAAAATATACGCCGAAGCTCACGAAAAGAGACTTCACCATCACGTGAATATCGAGGCCATCCAGCTCCTCGACAACACGGACTTAGAAGACTGAAAAGATCAAAACCTTTTGAGTTAGTGTATTAAGTATTCAAATCACTGTAAAAGACCTAAAGTGACTGTGACGAACACAAACAATAGTGTGTATTCTCCTTTATAGAGACTTTAAGAAAGTGTTGATGGACACAATCTTAGTTAAGGCAGGGATTAATCTCAATCCAAAACGATAACCTTGCACACAACCAAAGACCAAGCGTATACGCATCGCAATAAGATTCATTTTAGCTTAGCATAAAACTGTAGTTACTAGGGGCGGATCTTCTCTATTTTTCATATTTTTTTAAAATATCTTTGGAAATAAATATTAAGAAACAAAATTGTTCGGTTCAGAATATTTAAATATAGATTTACTAACAATTTATTCAAATAAAATGTATAATTATCCTAGTTAATACTTATATTTCGATGATTAGATTTTTGTCGGAGGTGAGTTTGTAAATTAATTACAGCCAAAGTATTACGTTTTATAAAAATGTTTATGGTTTAAAGTCTTTTAAATATTGTGCTTTATATCTCATATTTTATTACATTTCGTTATTATATTGGAACTATGTAAACTGGGAGTCACGGAATAACAAATTGGGGTTGATCCTCGCCTTAACTAGTTAACTCTACTTAGCAGATTAAGTTAACGTAAAATTACTTATTAGTCTTAGTTAGGCTAGATTGTAATAATTATGAAATACCTATACAGGTATCTTATGTATAAAAAAAAACATATTTTGTCTCAATGCAAACACATTTAAAATAATGTATCTAACAGCATGCGCGTTTTCAGTACAATTAGCGTACCGCGGCGTGTTTTAGCGACGTTTCGCGGCACACGACAATTGTTGCTAGGCGTTAGTGATGGAGATGGAGAAATTTGGCAGTAGGCCGTAAGGAGGCCACGAAGAGTCATCGGCTCGTATGTGGAGCGAGCCGAGTATTTCTCCTTGGGCCAACCTGTCCCATGCCTCAGGCCAAGCTGGTTGGAAAGAATAAGCTCGCTACAATTGTACAAACGGGTTTGTTCTCTATGGTTTGTAGGTGACGACATTTTAATCGCGCGTTACTTTTATGGTTTAAATGTGTTAGAATGCTAATAAGTAGAGATAAACTACGATAACATGGCGCGCCCCTCCAAATTACTGTTTCAATGTGCGTAGTCACATCCTTATGAAAGAGTTTGTACGTAGTAAGTATTCAACCAATCAACCAGTACTCATAATATTTCACTTAATGTCACTTATTACCAAGATTTGTTGGTCAACTAATCAGAACTAGCCGACCGCGCAAGACAACGCACATCAAACGTTTTGACAACGCACTTCAAGCGTTTTGAATTTTGGAGGGGCGCGCCATGTTATCGTAGTTTATCTCTAAACGGTAGAGCCATTAGTGGCAGTTAAAAGTTTAAGCTTCCAATGAGTTTTATTGGAAACTACGAATTATCTTTTGAAGCTTCTAGTGAGGTGTTTTATTACAATATTTTTAAAGAAAGTAAGTAAAATAAACTTTAAAAGGTAACGACCGTTTTAGGTAAAAAAAAAATAACAATATTGTAACAAGGCTATAACAACCTAAACTTTAACAATTTTCAAAGTAGAGTAGCTCAGTAAAAGATATTTTATTTTTAGTAGATATAGTATATAGCTAAAGTGATGTATAAGTTGGTTAAATCATAAAGTTAAATAAGTTAGGGCCGGTTGTTTGATCGCTAGTTAAGGTTACTAATAGTTAAAAACTGTTAGTTAAACTAACTACTGGTTAAAAAATACAAAATGTTGTTTTTTAATCGATAGTTAAGCTAACTGTAGTTAAAGTTTTTGACAAATTGTTAAATAAGATGACTACGCTCGGACTGCGTAGTTAACATTGACCATTAGTTTGATTTGTTTGTTGTAGCGGATAATATCTAGTCGCCTTGAGATATTTTCTGCCCAAAAAGAGTGCTTTTATAAAAAAATAATGGATTTAAATGTAGGTACTTATACATTTCGATGACTCGGAAAGTTCTTCTGATGAAGAGATTATTCTAGAATACGTTTTAACATGCTGCCCGAAAACATTTGCAGCTAGCTGCTATAGACTATTGGGATGAAGTCGAATTTTTCGAAAGGTTTAGAATGTCCAAAGAAACAGTACTTTGGATATTTGCTGAAATTAAAGTCTACATTGGAGAGACCAACTACTAGGAATATTGTATTACTGTGTACTATTTACTAAATGGGTAAGTAGGTTCCAACAACAACAGTGCTGCATTACATAAAATATATTGAAACCCATTAATCATATCAAAAAGCTGCCAATTCATTACTATAAATATAAAACTTGCCCTATATTTATATTTCAGAAATTATGCAGTGAGCGCAGTAGACTACTCGTAGACTGCTAACTTTAAGGTCTTATGTGACTGGAAATTTTCGTCAGTGTTCTGGAGATCTGTTTGGCTTGCATAATTCTTTCTTTGCGAGGTTTCGTCCTATTGTCGTAAAATAACCTTAAGTAAAAGCTAATTAAATAGCCTACACTGAAAAAACCACAAAAAAGGGTATTTTTATGCAAAAAGTTTGAATAAATAATAAAGTTTCTAAAAAATAGAGAAAACAGAGAAAAATGCAATAATTAAAACTATTGCATTTTTGCACAAAAAAAACCCCCATAAGTCATAACCCATCTTTATTGGTCAATATTATATCCAAAGAATTTGAGTTAAGCTTCAATACAACATTTTAATTACGTCCGTATGTCAAATACTTTAAGAGCTATTGTTCTTTGAACAATGGTTGTGCGTGAGCGCAAAGGGTTCTCTACAGACTACAGCTGCCGACAGCCGACGTTTCAATATTGTCAGATGTTACCAGTAGTAAAAAAATTCTCCCGGCAGATTTTTTTATTTCCCATGTTCCTTCAAATAGCAACACAGTTGACGATTGTTACTTTTAACTAAAGTCAAAAATCAGTTGAAACAACGTATTTCTATTTTAACGACTGGTCAAGCTTTAACTACAGTCAACTAACTAATGGTTACGGATACTATTAGTTATTTTTAACCCTTTTTTAGGCCCTTAATTAACTCTATGTAGCGTCAACAGGGGAAACGTTCACGTAAAATGAAATTTTATAAACATTGCTTGTAAAATATGTATCGAGTTTTGGAATTTTCTAACTACTTTTAACCTTTAAGTTCAGGTACTAAAGTATTCTGTTAACGACTCTTTCTAAATCTTATCCCCTTCTATATCTATATCTATATCCCCTCTAGTAGGTAGAAAGACCCTTGTGAAGATCTTCAAGAATTTCAACTTTTCCATAAAGTTATGTAGAAATTCTTTCTAGCAATATTAATTTGTTTAAGTAGACGTGAAGTGAGCTTTGCTTTATTTATGTCTATTCATACAATATATAATATATCTATGGACGCTTCACACCACGTCAGTCTGGCCCCATGGTAAGTACCTGAAGGACTTGTGTTACAGGTACCAGACAACGGAAATATATTTAATACTTTTATACTATACATATTACATATATTTAAGATTTTTATTATATCATACACATATTTAATACACATCCATGACCCAGGAACTTAGAAAATTTTTTGTTCCGTCGGCGGGATTCGAACCCGCGACCCCCGGCTTGAGCTACTAACGCGCTCACCACTGAGCCACAGAGGTCATCTTGTTATAAATTAATATATCAGTTTTTGTCTAATTAAGATGTGTGAATTCTCAGACCACAGTACATAAAAATGTACTTTGGACCATTCACCATTCAGCCCTCAGCTAAAATCGGCTTAGTGACCCGTGAAAATCTTTAAGTACAACAACTATCAAAATCATAGATGTTAAACCATTTGGCACGCTATTCCCATACACAATTTAGAATTCTCAAGCTGCTGTCACAATGGTAACGGCTCTTCGGCAATTGTTGTGATGGTGAGACGATTATTTTGGAAAGCACCGAGTCCTTATGTAACAGTTCAACGTGACACTTCTCGCGAGCCCGTTCGCCGCGCCACTTTCTTCGCAGCCAAATATTTGCCTCAACACTACGCCACTCCGCGCGAGAATACATTGTATGAATTTATAGTTTACTAGCGAGCCCGACTTTTCTTAAATTTCTTTTTAATTTTCAATTTCATTTTTAATTTTTCTTTTCTCCGTAACACCCTTCCTCCGATATTATAGCGCACACAACAAAGAAAGAATTAGCGATTGGTTCAGCCGTTCTCGAGATTAGCGCTTGCACACAACATTTAGCGATTCTTTTTCATATTAAAGATGCTGTATTTTGTTGCTTTCATAAGGCTAGGGATTATGTTGAAGGGTTTTTAAAACATAATATTTAAAAATACCTACTAGATAATCTTAGAATTTAGAAGCATGACTGCCTCGGGTCTTTGAAAATCATCCTAAATGGTCAGTCCCAAGTTTGATGATTTAATTAAGACGCGAAATGCAAATTTGATATATTTTTAAGTCTAGACAGGTATTGTATTACTGTATTGCATTATTAGAAAAAAAATGTACTGTATTGTAAGAACACATTACAATTTAATTACAATATAAGCTATGAATAAGCGTTATAATTTTAAAAATACATGTAATAAAAAAATTGGGTATAGTAATTAAATAGTTAAAAAAATGTTCTCAGAAATTCGTGGACACATTTAAAATGGTTCCGTTATAGAGAACCATAAAAATTAAATAAAAAAACAGTAAAGGTGATGAACACCTGATTCGGGGTCAGGTAGTCATCCCATAGTTGGGTGTATTGAACGAAGAGCTCTTTAGAATTATTTTGTAACTAAAAATTAAAACTGATTTTTTTCACATTTAAAATGTTTTTTTTACATTAAGTTGCGATTACAAAACATTGCTAATTTTAATAACTTATACAAATATTTAACATACGCTACGTCATTAAGACTATATAAGCTACGTCTAAATTTTAAAATTATTCAAATCGCTCGCAACCTGCGCAAAATGTCAAATGGCAAAGTACACTTCGGCCTTACCAGCTTAAATGTCAAAAAGTGCGTTATGTCACAGTTTAATCAACTCTTCATAAATAGTACGAGGTGGGCACTGGGCACGCCTAGCTCGAGGTGGCGAGGTAACGTAACGTTTTGGCATTTCTCGGTTTGGCGCTAAGACGTGCGTTTTGAATAGTTCATTGCGGGCCGGCCGCGCCGCGCCGAATATGTGTCACTGTGTATATGATTGAAATGTAAGAGTTCACGCCGGTTCAACGAATCTGTTTTCGTCGGCGATATAAATAGCTCCGAACGTGCATCGTTTTTTGTACAGTTTCCAAAAAAGGGTCGTGTAAAAACGAGAGAGGAATGGTCGTGTGGGATCCTTTTTTTCGAAAAGGTTCGACGGTTGCTATATCTTTTTTTGTACGGGTCGTTAACCTGATCTACTCCCGTGGTGATTATAAAAAATTCCAAGGGTCTAGCCGCGCCGGGTGCGCCGTTCGTCGACCTCCTCTATCACCGGGATGAGGACTTCATTTTTTTGGGATAACCGTAATTTTTGTCTCGCGTACAAAATTCCGAAGGTTCGTAGACGGAGGAATTCGGTCGGCGAGGCGGTGGTACGACACGGCTAGCTTCTAGAAGCGTCTATTTTTTTATTATTGTCGGCCTAAAGTAGAAATCCGGTGTGAAGAGGCAGCAGGCGTATTTCACACGGAGCTTATACGTAACGGCCGCGGCAGGCCGCGCAGCCTTCGGCGTTTCTTTCCATATTGTCAATGCTTGATCTATCACTCGTATTACATTATAAAGGTAGTATAAATCCTTACCTAAGCGATGAGACTTTCCTTATTGCTGTGTCCTAAAACTAAAAAAAAAATGTTTTTAGGGATGGTCAGATTGTGCGCTGGAGATCGGAGCGGGCCCGCAGCAAAAAATGCTTACGAAGCTCACGACAGCATTTGTGCTTAACCAAACTTTAAAAGTTTCTCAACGCAACTTTGTAAAGTTGGCGAAACACAATACGGTGGCGATGTCATCGCAATTGCAGGATGTTTATATTTACTGCGGTCAAGTGTCATTCAGCGAAGACATCGGCGACCATAGCTCGGGGTCGTCGAACTCGCTATACATTTGGCGAACAATGATTTGGAGTGGCGAGGTGAATGGCCGCGCGCGGTGGGGGGAGGGGCGCGGGGGGGCGCGTGGGCAGTTATTGACCCATATTGGAGGTGAAATGTAGATCAGTGGGCGAGAGCGGCGAATTTCGCCGCCGACAGCTCTCGCGGCCGCCGCGGCTGTAGCATGCGCCTGCGCACCTACGTGCTTAACTAGCTTACATCTTCTTACATTTAAAAAATATCTATTTGCCGCGGCCGCCAAAAAAAAAAGTTTTTGCGATAAGGAATTGATGGCTGAGGAAATAATTAAAAGGTAGTTAGGGTAGGCTCCGATTACAGCTTGAAAGGCAGTGTTCAAACTGGAATGTAGGCTCCGATCGTAGACCGTTCGTTTCAGAATTCCACAAACTCCTACTCCAATTTTGAGTGTGTATTAAAATAAGTAATTTAAAATTATTTATAATTTTTAAACTTATCTAAATATAAGATAAACATCAGTATCCAAAGCCAAAGCATTTGAATATTTTGGCCGCAAACGGCAAAACGATTAAATATTTCAGGGGTCAGTTTCACCTTTTATGAGCGAGGCAAAGGACCATTGACTCGAGTTCAATGACCTATCACAGGCACCTTTTTATCAGTTTATCAGTACGTATCATACCTAGTTTTGCTTCACGTAATTTAATTGACTAGATATTTTCATTGAAATAAGTAACTGCATATTTTTAGTTTTCTACTTTTTAAATCATTTTATCTTCGTGTTGTAGGTATTCTTTCGGCTAATTTGCTTCTGTAAAAAGCTCTTTAAATCCGCAACTCCGACATGGCGAGGGAACCGTACATTTTCCTGGAATAAAAAGTATCCTATATATATCCTTTCTGGGGTCTTAAAGTATCTTGATACCTACTTTCAGCAGAATCGGTTCAGCGGTTTGGGCGTGAGGAGGTAACAAGCAGATTTCGCATTCTCAATATTATTAGTATTAATTATGTATATTAGTATCGATTAACTTATTAACTTACCGGAAACTTTCAACCGGATAGGCCAGGAGACGATGCACCCTGACATACTCGTATAAACAAACTTCCCCAATGCACAATATCCTCATTAATTAAAAGCGAAAATCCCACAGTTAATGCCTGCGCGTACTGTCGCAAACAATTAAATTGATTAATTGTCCTATTATAGATAAATAAATTATTTTTCTAGTCGAGTGTCACTAGCCGTATGGTTGCTATGTCGGTATACCTAATTGCTGGAAGAACTTATTTTAGACGGAAAATAAAAAAAAAATGTCGTTAGGCTATTGAGAACTTACAATACTATATTGAAAAATCTCATTACATACCATTAACCATGTAGATGTAAAATATTCAACTATTAGCAAGTTTTTCATCTCACCAAAGTTTAAGTACCTACATAATTTGGTCGCGTTATGTCAAACCTAGCTGACACTCAACAGATCACGAATTACTTTAAATTGACATAATCCGACCAAATGACATAGGTCTGTCAACTGTCTATGTATCAATTTCTTCGATGCTACGAAATCCAGCCTTTGTTTAGGCCGGACGCACAAAAAAAAACATTGTCCGGTTTTATCCCAACGCCTGGCAACAGTAATCGCAGGTCATTCTCACGTATCGATTGCCTTTTCCACGAATAGATAGAACAACTTATGTCACACAAGGTTGATACTCAGGAAACATCAGAAAGCGGTCGGAAGAAAGTACTTTTACTCGGAGCTCGACACAGTTTCCACGGCGGGCTTTCCAAATAGCGCTGAAAAGCCTGTTTATATCCGAGAAAATCTGATTACTGATATGCAATTATCTTCACTGGCTCCGCGACTATAATGTGATTTTATACATAAAGTACTATTTATTTTTCGGATGGCATACAGCCTCTTTACTTTGGGCCACGATGGACAATTTGGAATTTTGATTGGAAGGAGAATTGGATAATAGATTTTTTTTGGATTATTGTCCATGATTTATAACCAGCCTGTAGCCAAGACCTTTTCTTTATCGCTTTTTTATAGAATCGCCGATCAAAATGTATGGAATTGACATTAGACGAGTCGAACGTCAACGTCTTATTAACGAATGCTTACGTCAATTCCATTCATTTTGTTCGGCGATCTTGTTTTATCGATTTTCGATCGATTTTGTTCTATAAAGAAGCGACACAGAAAAGGTCTTGGCTAAAAGGCCTGACCTGCATGTCAATACGAAGTTAAAGTGAACAATATCTGAAATAACCATTAGGGCCAATGGGCATATAGCAGACATAACGCTTTCACCGAAACTTGACTGTACAGGCTAGGCGTAGGGAACATTTTCATACAAAATGTTGTTCTCTTAAAGAAATTGGAGTCAATTATGGAGATACTTTGAGAGACGTTCTAAGTTTAATAGGGAAGATGCGATATTTTTATTTTTGTGTTTATTTTAAAGAACCCCATGTAGAATAGACCACAAGTATATTAAAAAAAATTAAACACTGGAATTTACTGCAAAAAATTCGGTTTCAAATTGTCAATTTAAATTTTGGCGCCAAAACGGATCTAAAGTCTGTATGACGTCACTACTGTTTGACAATTATTGACAATGGCCCCACCTAATCAATATATACCTTAATCTGTGCACTAAAAAGAATATAATCAGTACGTGCTGTGTGGCCTGATCGTACTTGTCCTCAGTGGCTTTCCCAAAGGCTTTCCTAATTTTGCATTATTTTTTGGCTAAGAAAAGTTCAAGAGATGATTGTACTCAGGTAAAAGAAGATGGCAAGTCTTCGAATTCACATTGAAAGAGTGATCAGAAAACTACACGAATTTGCTTTTCTGAATCATTTGCTGTGCACTTGTCAATTTACAATCACCTTTAATTAAAATGAAATAAAAAACTGTATTTACGAAAGGATATAGTTTTATTATCTCAAATATTTTAGAAAATAATGTACATAAACCATGTCTATATCACTTACGCGTTAGACAGTACCTAAGTTTATAAGACCCAAAGGCCACATTTAGCATTTTGTGGTGTATATAATTGGAAAATGAAACCAGAATAGTGATGGGTTGCTAGCCGTATCGTCTATTAACACATTCATTACCACCACTGTTTTCTAATAGTTCCCAGCGATACCGCCCTTTAAAAAACGCAAACATGCTAGGTGTGCTCTCGGCATTGCAGGATGAAATTACGTAGCACGCTAGGCGTGTTCACTGGCACTGTAAAGAGGTAAAATCATAATTTAGACTTCTTCCAATAACATGTGACATACGTAATTGGAGGTTCCTTTTGCAGGATCTCGCATTTGCAGGCCTGAACCGAGCCTTGCGTTTCATTTAGGTATAATAGCTATAACACGATACCGTAACCTCCTTTACGTAGGTACTTTGTGTTCTGGAGTAACTCGAATGGTAACTCGACTTTTTATTGTATGTAAGTACATGTTTCTCCTTCTCTTTTGAGTTGAACATTCAGATGGCATTATGAGATTCTCTTGTTGAGCTGAAATAAAATAACTGCTATATGTATATAAAGAAGCCGCTGAATGAAGATAAATAAATGATATAACATATTTTAGTCCCTCTCATTTCTAAACTAGAATAGGTACGGTACTTACTCTGCACTTTCGACAAAAAATGTTAAGTACTACAATTTCAACAGTGACTTTGGAAGATTTCTATAAAACGTAGTGATTACATTCTCTTTGGATTTGTAAAGTCTGCTTTGATAAACCCAATTTTTTATTTTTATTGGAAAAATGCAATTAAACTTTCGTGAACCTTAACCTCCCAAAAAGTTGTCAAACATAATAATATTATGTACTACTCGACCAAGCCAACTAAACGACTGTCAAATCATGCTCTCTCGCTCTTATGCATTGCTAGCGACGTGCGTAAGTGCGAGAGAGCAAGCTTTGACATTCGTCTAGTTGGCTTGGCCGAGTAGTATGTATTATATTTCTCTATGGTTGTCAAAAGCACGTGTGACGTCACTGAACGCTGATTGGTGTTTTGAAATACGTTCCATTTCAAGCTACTTTTAATTCATATTTTTTTGTAAAAAAACAATATTTTATAAAATAATAACCTTACAGTGGCCTTTCTTTTATATTTTTTTAACATTTTAATAGCAAAATTTTCATAAATATTGTATTTGCATGTTCCCTATTGAATATCTCCTACTCCTTCTACAATTTCTTCTGACTAATTTCGTTGCGGGTCCCAACTCCCAAGACCGATTTAGGGCGCGTTCAGACGTGCGCGCTTTCTGCGCTTGTGGAAATGTGTGAAAATAAGCTTTATGTTATTTAGCATATAACATCAAATTGCTAAAGCATTTTAGGGAAACAAGCGACGCGCGCGGAATCCGCCCGCGCAGAAAACGCTCACGTCTGAATGCGCCCTTAGTTTGTCCCTCGGGCACCCCTGAGATATCAAAGGGTTTTCGTGGTTGGTTACCAACGTTCACCTTGGCGACACAGGACTTGCAGTAGTGAGTGCCGCGGTAAAGCTATTGCATATCTTGTATCAACTTATAAGATTATAATTCGCATACGTCTAGTCGCACGCACATAGACATCGTGCCGTAGTCTGGCAACGTTGCTGCGAGCACCACACCCCTAGCCAAACCGGACCGAAATCTGCCGAACTGAAACGACGTTAGACGAATGTGAGGTGTTTTTCGTTACGGAAGCCCGTGATAAAAGGTAGGAAATATTGACCTTTTAAAAAAAGTCTAAAGTTGAGAGTTGAGAGAATCGGTCGAGGACTTTGGCCTGCTACTTATTTACACCAAACAAAGATACGGGCCGCGTCTCCCGCGTGTCTGCGACCTGTCTGTAATAACAACAAATTAATGATACTAAACATTAAAAACACATTTATTTATAAACAAAAAAACTGTCGTATTGAGATTTGAGATGGGTCAAGAAATGTATAAATAAATTATTAATGTGAAAGATCGTGTATTCATATAAAGACTATAGAAGGTAATAAGGTAACTATGTCTTCTAAGTACAAGAGATATTCTTTTCCATACAAATAGTTTGCGAGCGTGTATATTAATACTATACCTACTATTACTACTTCTTTTTCCTTCCACAGTTGAAAGGCTCATATGGTGCACCAGCTTTCCCTATCTTCCGACACTCACGGCAAGCTTAAAATCAATCTTAATATTTGTTTGGTCATTCCTAACAGGCGGTAATCTTTTTTCATTCCAGAATCTGATTAGAAATTCCTTTTTGAGCCGTAGCACGTGAGAAAAATAAAACTTCAAACTGGTGACTAAGCCAAGAATGTTATGATGCGTTCTCGAGAGGTTGAATGAAAGACAAGCGCTATGACGCAGGACGCGTGACGTCATTGTATGACGTCATCTTAACTCCCGCAGTGAAGCTTATCCCTATAAGTTTAAAGGAATCAGTGACAAACAGGAAAAATGATGCAGAAGTCGCAAGACCTTATTTGGGCTGCTTTTTGATCGACTGCTAGGAAGCTAAGAGGAAGGATCGAAAGTAGGTTTTTACCATCGTACCGCTTAAACTACTCATCTGAAAATAATGAATGAAGTGTAAATAAATATGGAACCGTAAAAATATTATAGTCTGCTCCAGCGCACCGAGCTCAAGCGGGCAAATCTATGTATATGTCGCAGGGAAAAGAGGATATCAGGGATTTCACGATATCCCTAGGGATATCACGAACTCCCGGTAGATGCCGAATATTCTTGTTTGTTACGTCTTCTTATTAAAAATATCTAGTGATATGTCATTTCACTAAACTAAATCTAGTGAAATGTCAGAAAAGCGGACACCGCCGAATAAAAATCAAGCCACGCATTTCTCTCGCTTGCTCTAGTATACACACGGGTACTTTGATAGGATCATCTAACATCTGAATCTGACAAGTAAGATGTTAGATGATCCATGCGTCGGATGGGCATGTAAAAAGTCGGCCTGCGCCTGATCTCTCGCCGGTCGTGTCAGTCTTCCCACCGGGTTATGCGAGTAAAGGAATAAAGAGATTGCTCTTGTGTACTGCGCACACACTTGGGCACTATAAAATTACTTTTGGCCTGGTTTCAATGAAACCGGCCACCGTCACCAAAACCAGAGTGGGAGTTATTATTATTATTGTCACACGTGTAATGCAACTATAGCAGATCTGAGGGGGCATCACCATAAATCTCTGAATCATACAGTTGAAACCAGCTGAGGGTTCTTCATCAGATACTTCAGACCTTTGATTTTTGACGCCAAATGAAGCGGCCGACCAAGTTGAATATTTTTTGTAAAGGTGGCATGTCGATCTCCAGTTTAGTTAGGTTCTTGTACAGGCACAGGTACTACAGGTACTCAAGCTCTTCGATTATCCTAGTTTTTACGGTTCCGTACCCAAAGGGTTAGTCTGTCTGTCTGTCTCCAGGCTAGACGAGCCGCGCCAGCTCGAGCGACGCATTTGTTTCACTCCCACTAGTGCCCGTGTCACGTGTGGGAACCAGAGTGAGCGAGAGAAATGAGTGGCTCGATTTTTATTCGGCGGTATCCGCGTTTCTGACATTTCACTAAATTTAGTTTAGTGAAATGACATATCACTAGATATTTTTAGTAAAAAGACGTAACAAACAAGAATGTTCGGCATCTACCGGGAGTTCGTGATATCCCTAGGGATATCGTGAAATCCCTGATATCCTCTTTTCCCTGTGACATAATATACTTATAAAACTAAGTCGCTTTTTTTCCCTCATGTCCCTTTGTTCCCTTAAGGGAGATCGCACACGTCACACTTTTTGTGTGATCGAGTCTGCGGCTTACATACAATCTGCATGGCGCGCGCCATCAGATTGTATGTAAGCCGCAGACTCGATCGCACAAAAAGTGTGACGTGTGCGATCTCCCTTAATCTTTAAAACTATGCAACGGATTTTGATGATTCTTTCAGTGTTAGGTAGCCCATTTATCGAGGAAGGCTAAAGGCTATATTTTATTACGCTAAGACTAATAGGAGCGAAGAAATAGAGGAAAATGTGGAAAAAACGGGGAAAATTATATGAAAGGGCTAACTTGAACGCGCTAATCTCAGGAACTACTGGTCCGATTTGAAAAATTATTTCAGTGTTAGATAGCCCATTTATTGAGGAAGGCTATAGGCTATATTCTATCACGCTAAGACTAATAGGAGAATGTGGAAAAAACGGGGGAAATTATTTGAAAGGGCTTATCTCGAGATCTACTGGAGCTATTTTTATGTTATTTGGCTCAGATAAGAAGAAGACCACGTGAAGGATCATATGCTATCGATTTTAATCATTTTTTCAGTGGCTATATTATGTATAAAGTATAAACAAAAATAATATGTCCCGTACACTATGTATAATAATTAATAATAATAACATTTATTGTAACTCAACAACGCCTAGCTGAGTAAAGACTGTTATAGTTTTTAACAATGATTACTTCTCAAGACATTTTTTATTTCTTTGATTCATCAGACTTGATAAGTCTATTGGAAATTATCGGATATCACGCGATTGCACTTGGTCTAAAATCCACTTAAGAAAACGAGTACAATAAATTAGTAACCGTCTACGTTACAATGTAACTCTTACATTGAGTGCCGACCTCATAATTTTTGCATTACAACTCGCATTTACATGAGCAAATACGAATAACTACATAAATTGATCGTCTCAGACGTGTACAGGTGGCTTTTATTTCTAGGAAACGCTGAATGTTCCGCGAACCTGTATGGGCTAAATATAGCACACGAGACACCCCGCGTGACGTCATCTAAATTCCCCATCCAGACGTTCCCATTATCGATTTAATTGTTTTGAGAAAAAGGCTTAAAAAGGTGCTCATTTTGCCCCTTTTGTAGGGGAAAATGTGTGCGTATTTTTGCGTGTGTGAAGATTTTATTTCTGACTGCGCTAGCCAAATAGTAGTAGATGGTAGTAGCATATACTAAGGAAAATAGTAGTAGTGAGCATTTTTTGTGTCTCTTGATTTGTAAGAATCGAATGATGCCTTCTCTCAAGCTCAATGCTATGTTATGCTTAAGCTCTAGAGAAAGCAACATACACCCGCAAACATAACGATTTTTTTTACTTCAAGTAAAATATATGTTAAAGATTTATTATGTTTGGGGTGTAAGTCCTTTAGAAAGTGTAAAACCTGTGTGTATAAATAGCTTGTTATGTACTGAGACACGGTCTAAATATAGGTATTGTGTGAATGGTGATAACTATAATTAGTTGTTTATTTACGCTAGTTCAATGTAGTAGAACAAAAGAAACATCGAGTAAGTGAGATGGTTCCTAGTAATTGCATTGAGTCAACTAATTGAGTAAACATACAAAAGTTCAATACTCTTTTTCCTTTTTGTGCGCCAAATCCGATGATGCTGGCTTAGCCTCTTTACTGTCCCTCGATCGTGCAATATGCACCCTTAATTAAACCAACAAAATATGTATCCATAGTCGAAGAATGAAAATTAGCTTTAAAATTATGGGTTCCAAACTTCCATGGGACAATGCGTCGCATTGGGCCGAAGTTACGTCGAAATTCTAATTATGTAATGTGTGCCCGTCCTTATTTATATCAACCTAGTACATAGAGCCGTAGAAACACACACACACAAACACACACTAAACTTCGAAAAATCATAATTCTATGGATAAGGATAACGGCACAGTTAAATACCATACCAAGGGTTGGACCTCAGCCGCGTCGAGATTTCGATTGTGTAATATGCGCCCGCCTTTATAACAACCAAGAGCATTCGCGCTTATAACAACCAGAGAGATCATAGAATAAAAAATAACTTTAAAAACCCATACTTCTTCCATAGGTTTAGCTTTAAACCCCATAACATCAATGGGTTCCTTGACAAATACCTCATCTATGGTTGGCCCTCACTGTTGAAATTCCGATTGTGCAACATGCCCGCCCTTATATCAATCAAATGCATGCTCGATGTGATCGCGATCCGCCCAGAGGTCAGGCTATCACGGGTGACCCTGCCCCACATCGTCGACCTTGGGCTTACTTATCTCGCGTATTAGTTAATTACTGCCCCACTGAGTGCCCCACTGCGCTTAATTTAAGGTATTCCCAGGGTAATTAGTATGAGTACCATGTATTGTTAATATTATGTATATTGCAAAGTCCACCTTTAATACGTGTTCCTTGCCAGTCGTTTTTTTCATTATTTTTCAAGATAATGTTGCAGGGTAAAGCAGTGTTGGTTCTTGTACCTTGAAATTTTGTCTTCAGAATGGGCGAATTAAAAATGCCTAATAAATAATAATACTTACGGTGCATCTCGTCTAAATATCTTTAAAATCGGCTGATGCTGGGCATTGGTTTTGAATTATTCTGAATAACTTGCGTCATTTTCTGTCTGGTGAACCAGCAGCGAGAAAGGAAGCTTATGATTCTACCTATCAAATCAAATTCTGGCTAGCAGAGCTTAAGGGCCGCGACACACCGGAATGGCAGCGGCGAGGCGAGCACTTTAAGTGTCATATGATTTTAAACTTTATCTTCATTACTGTAATACAAAGTATCGCTTGAGAAATCGCGGTCGCCGGCGGCTGCCAGCGGCCACGAGCGGCCACGGGCGGCCGTAGACTTCTCAAGCGATACTATGTATTACAATAATGAAGATAAAGTTTAAAATCATATGACACTGAAAGTGCTCGCCTCGCCGCTGCCATTCCGGCGTAGCGCGGCCCTTAAGGTGATCGCACATTTATCAGCAAGCACGCGCTGTACGCGCTGCATTTTAGAATTCGTTGTATGAAGTGATGTGAAACCTCGCACATTCGACCGCACCGTACGCGCCGCATTTCGTGTACTATGCGGCGCGTACGGTGCTGACAAAGGTGCGATCAGCTTTAGGGATAAAAATATACTATAAAATTTTCCATCTTCTGAATAAATAGGATATCCTACAAAAACTATAGTATTTAACGGGAAAGGGGGCAACCAGTCAAGTAGGCGGTTCCCTCGCGATAAGTGATCTCCGACGCCTACGGACATCCGCAATGCCAGAATGCTTACGGTTGCGTTACCGGCCTTTGAGAAATGAGTAGGCTCTTACTCGAAGGTTGTCGAGTCATATCGATTCGGAAATATCTCGCTGATAGCCGTTCCCAAAGGAAATTACGATCGGTTTTTCAATTCTTTAGGCCCCCATATACGGGGAGGCCAATACAGGATGATTTTGTATCTTGCAACAGCAACGTACAGTGCGACAATGCTTTAAATGAACGTGGGCAGAGGCGCTGCAGTTAAAGGGAGAAAGAAAGAAGAAAGAAAGAACAAAAAATCTTCAATATACACAAGACACAATTACAATATAAACAGTACAAGAGCAGACAAACTAATATACTTAGTTATTTTACGAATTGTGCGTAAATTAATAGGCGATTGACAGAATATATTATTATTGTACAATTTTCACCCTGTCAGTAATAGCACTGTTGCCTATATAGACCAGAAATGCACAGAATATTGACGAAAAGATATACATTTCCGGCACGAGTCCACTATCCAACCAAAACCAAGACAAGTCTAACCTGATCTTAGATACAATCCGCCTCTTCGTATGTATATGAAATCTAATAAGGCTGCTGGGATTCGATAAAGTCATAATAGTAGGTACTATCAGAGAAGTTGCTTCATAGGCAGATGGCGGACCAACGTAAATTGGTCGCGTTGTGTCAAACCCTTCCGACATTACATCTATCATTAAATTGACATAATCCGACCAAACATCGTAGGTCCGTCAACTTCCTAGGAATCAATTTCTTCAATGGTACATATAACCACAGATTGAGCAGATTAAGATACTAATTTAAATATCAGGATCCAAAGAAACCAAATAATTACAAAATTGCCTCGAAAAATATAATGTAATATTTCACGCCAAAGCCAAAATATCCTTTGGAATGTTCAGAAAAACTCGGAATACTTTTATTAATCGCACATAATACCCCCTCTTGCGCAGATAAATTAGCACCAATAAACATTTACCATTCAGCTTAACCTTGAAACCTTCTCGAAGGAATCGTTAGGATGTTACAAAAAGGCTTGTGTTAGAATAAAAAAGTGCATCCGTTTTTGGCACAGCATAAGCACACCTGCATGACTTTATGCAGGTGAAATAAAGCTTGTAAGATATTGCGTGTGATTTTGATTGCGTTCATTTTAATATTGAAATTGACATTTACAAATAATATCCATAAATTGGGATAATATAACTTTTGCATTATTAAAGTAAAACAAATTGAATATGTCGACCGCTTCTAGATCTACCAATATTGAAATTTTGATTTTTACTAGATACTTCTGTACTTTTCACAGACAATAAAGAGTATTGACAGACGGACACACACACATGCGGATAGAAAAAAGTGGTATTTTAAGTGTTAAGTTCTCTTTTTCATTTTTAATTGCGCCTATCTGAAAAACTTACTGAAAATACTAATTCTGGTATTACAATTTAAAAAAAATATGTAAAAGAAAAAAAAAAAAAAACATATTGCATATATTTTTACAGCTGGTTACAGTCATTATTGACTACTCAAATTCATAATATTATGATGTGCTTATATGTAGTTTGTTCGATCCAATTTTGATCGCGTGCCGCGCTTTGTTGGTGCAGTAATACAAAATTAGATTAGTTTCCACATTGGGCTTATTTTGATGCCTACATTAAGGTTGCCTAGCTTAAGGTATTGATTTTGGATTTTTCAAGCATTTTCGGTCTGCGTCTGAGTCGTTCTGCTATGATATTATTATGAAAGTGTGTCAGAAATAATGTAATTGCGAACTTTACTTTTTCATAGCTTTTTATAAAGTTTTTACATTCTCTAGGTAGAGCTGTTATAAGAAGAGGAAATTACCTACGTACCTACTTTTAAAACAATATATTATTATGAAGTGGTAAAATGAAAGGGTTTCACACGAGCACAATTACTTTAATGCATGTAAAAATCTTACAATTGCATGTTAAAGATAATGTAGGTTATTGAACCGAAGATAATTAAATTCATTGCCTGAATATTTTTGCATCGCATTTAAATATTAAAAATGCATCATTCACGTGGGCTTAGTGCCCACGTGGATACACTTGTTTGGCTTTTTCTCATAAGAATATTTTTAGCTCAGCAGGTCAATAGTTCTTTGCATTTATTCGGAGCCACGATAATACCGTTATCAACCTAAAGCTTTTTAATTGTTGCGACTGGCGAAGGACCAAAATTATTGTATCTATATATAATACTAGGTAACGCCCGCAACTCCGTTGCCCCAAACTTCGTTTATCACGCAGAAACTGTACATTTTTCTGGGATAAAAAGTATCCTATGTCCTTTTCCGGGACTCAAAGTATCTCCATACCAAATTTCAGCAAAATCGGTTCAGCGGCTTAGGCGTGAAGAGGTAACAGACAGACGGACAGACAGACAGACACACTTTCGCATTTATAATATTGGTATGGATTTAGGTAAGTACCTCTTTGGCAGCGTTGTACACTTTTTTGAGATAGGTGAAAATGGGTGAAATGCCTCTGCTGTTTCGGTTCTGTTTCTTTTCCGCCGACAATCGCGGAGAGGACTTCGGCTCCTAGTCCTGGGTGTAACCATTTAAACTTGGTTAAATCTAGAAGGCGTAAATCATTTTCGGGTAAAACTGTTTCTATCCAGACTCCGGTTTCATAGGGGATAATACTAGGCCTTGGGTTTACTGAAACACAATTATTATTGGCAACTGAAGCATACTGTATACCTGCTTTAATTGCCAATAATTGTGTTTCAGAAAATACTCTTCCCCAAAAGAATCGATCTCAGAGGCTGAAGTATTGCCCCTTCATGATCTGAAATTGCTTTGCCAAGTAATAAAATACCTGACGTTAGGATTTAATGGAGGCAGTATTTCATGGAGTCAGCGTGGCAGAACGATTCATGGATTGACGTATGCAAGGGCAAAGACATCGTGAACCATGACACTGTGAAGGACGAGGTAAAAAATCATATAATGTGCATGTGTGCAGTTTGCGTCATAAAAAAATACATTAGCGACTACATTAGAGAACGGAAAACCCACTGAAAACGTCAATGAAAGACAAGATACCTACAGTTATCCCGAAATAAGATTATAAATTGTGATTTATAATTTTCGAAGGTTAGGTAGACCTTCAAAACTGAAAATTCCTAAAATAACCGCGACCAAAACTCCATAGTTGCTGGTCGTTTTTATCTCTGGGTCATATTATACAGGAAAATTTTCAGCTTTTATAACAATATGGAGAAAGTCTAGCTGCCGCAGGCTCTTACTCTATGCTTAAAAACACACGTGAATGATTTAATTGTTATTTAATTTATTTAATTGTTAACTTCGAAACGTATTTTTTTTGGGAAAAAACTGTCTTATCTTTTTTCTGCGAGTTAAAAAATTAAGTTTCATAACAGAATAAAAAATGCTTAGAGTCCGTATACGAAATTTGCCGATTTCGCTGATTTAACAGACGTGATTTAACAGTTAAAATACAGTATTTCTATAAGTTTTAATGCACAACATATAAGATCATTTCAATTATAATCTAATGTTGGAGCTAGATTTTTTATTTTTTTAAGTATTTTTAAATAATCCAACTCAAACCCGCGACAGTTTTGTGATTTTTGCTGTAAAAGGTTTAGAATATCACCTGTTTATGGATTGTATTGACGTCTTAACGGTATGAAAAAAATACAATGTACTGTTGAGAAAGTCGTCTATAAAATGTTGGAATTACTTTTTACCACTTTACTATGAAATAGTTGAGTAAAAAAATATGTAACTCGGCAAAATTTTAGAGAAAATGGGCAAAGAATTGCTGTTAATTTCGGCAACTTGGAGTTGTAATTCATAAAAAGAAAACGACAGAAATAATCTATAGATAAAATTCTATCCAATTCGAGAAAAAAGAAAAAAAAACAAATTTTGCCAAAAACACGATTCAAAACAACCTAAATCCCACATTATATTACTCGCCGCAAGGCTCGAGTCGGCTTTCCGCGTTTAAATATATTTTAAATCTAATAATTAATATATATTTTTTTAAGTCTATTAAGGGGAAAAAACCTAATAATATTTCTGTAGCGAACCTTTGCAATTTCGCATTAATCGGCAAAATTTCGTATACGGACTCTTAAGCGTGAGAGAAAGACAGTCACACTTTCATATCTATCTTAGTACACTTTTATTTTTTACATTACACGGGTAGCAACAGATAAATTGACAGCTTCAAGCAAAACACATAAATCTTTGTTAACAAATATTATGAGCTTTAAGACCTTAGACCTGCCTTAGTCCGATCCCTTTTCAGATTAAGGAGCTGGGTTCCAGCGTTTTTTATCAAAATTAATCATAAGGACTTAACAACAGGGTATGTTCCGTAGCGATCGGAGCAGAGCGCACCACTAGCTATATTAGCGGGCTCCACATTCGCGGCGCGAAAGCCCGCGAAGGCCGCGAACCGCGAGTGTGGAGGGTTTCGCGGCTTCGCGTTCGCTTCGCGGCTTTCCCCGTCCGGTGTCGGTTTTTGGCCCGCGACAAAGGGCTCGCGAAGCGCGAACGCGAACACATCCACACTCGCTTTTATTCGCTGTCACACACCTTGTCAGAGCAGCAGCAACAATGACTTCAACGTCCATTTCACTCAAATGCGCGAAAGTAGATGCAAAGATAGCGAGTGTAGAGGGCCGTATTTGTTTGCGCAGTGTTCACGGCGCGTAGCATCCATGAATCGCGGCCGCAATTCGCGCCGCGAGTGTAGAGCCCGCAATACATTAATTAATAACAATCTGACCAAAATCCAACAATATGTTGCACACGTCATATCAGAATATCGACAGAAACGTTGTCAAACGTCGAACAAAACTTTTTGTTTACTGCTGTTTACTGTCTATATTAGTGCTACCTCTAGCGTGAAACTATTTCTAACACCAGGGGTTTTGGGAAAGAAGTTTATAATATTATGCCGTATGTTTTAAATGGCCAATCCTTAAGTTTGAATTTAAAGAGAGAGAGAGTTTATCTTATATTATGTAGAAGCTAGAAATAATTTCTATCTCTCAAACCTCCGTATTATAAGCAAGAACAATAGAAATTCTCGAAAATTTATTACCAAAGATTACTGCAATCCATTAATCTTGCTTGTTCTTTCAATAAAATCAAGTCATTATAAAAGTCAATAGCTTTGTCCACACTGTGCCTTTTTCTGTTCATCAAGGGCATGCGTTATGGCGCAGTCAACAGCGACCGTATCCAAAACTTCAAAAATGACAATGTTGGCGTTGCGTTCGTTGACGAATTCAATTATTGAATGAAAAGATGACGAAAATTGAAGACGAAAGCGCCTAGTGTGGACATAACTAATAAGTTTTATCAATCAGTATCTGCTAAAATCCGCTCGGGTTCAAAGAGCGTGATAAAAAAGGATGCTACAATGTTGATAAGATACCCGATTAAGTATTCGCACCTTTATTTTTATCCAATTGTAGATATGCGTAGTGACAATAATATACAGGGTGTAACAAAAATAAGTGATAATACTTTAGGGTGTGTACGTGTTCACTATGAAAGTAGCAGCGCTGAAAGACGATTTTTTTTTCACTTTTGTATGGGCAAAGGCCCGAGCGTCACGAGTTTCCCCATACAAAAGTGAAAAAAAAGTTGGTCTTTCAGCGCTGCTACCTTCACAATGAACTCTCTACAAGGAACACGTACACACCCTAAAGTATTATCACTCATTATTATTACACCCTGTATACACCTGCCGAGATTTATTACTAACATGTATATCTTAATAATATACTACCTAAGTTTTTGTCTTAAACATATATGTATTATTATAATGTGTTAGCTTTGCCTATTGCCAAAAATCCTGCACGCAAAAAACACTTAACACTAAAACGGTCGTGGGAGAAGAACAACGGTTGTCGAAGGCACAATAAAGGCACAATAGGCGTTATGGGCGATTTCTTCGCATTGTGCCTAGCCCGCCCCGCGCCCCCGCCCGCGCCCCGCGACCCGCGACCCGCGTCGTGAAAGCCCCGCGGTCGCGAAGTGTGCCGGTCGTCGAACGCCGGCCTAGACCCACATACAATTGGGCCACAATCAGCGACAGTGCGGCGCGTTGACCCCGCGCGGAGAAATGCCCATCTCGTGCACTCTTTCTCTCGATCTCGCCTTTCCCATCGACGGTGAAAAGTGTTTTCATTATTGTTTATACTTCTTATTAGAATTATGTTTAGCAAAGTAACTATAAATAAAGTTAATATAATAAATAAAGTTAAGGTTGCGAGATAGAAAATATTTAACTGTTTAAACTTTAAGGGTTTTTTTAATACTTACCTAATTATAACTTAAAACTAGATGCATGACAATCAGGATTTTTTAGATTCATTAATACAAAAAAAAAATCTGCAATTATTTCTGATTTAACAGCTTTTTGGCACTAGTAGCCTAGCCTTTCCCATCCCCTTTTCATGATTTTCCCAATCGTTAATTTTTGCCTGTCTCGATTAGAACGTTGCTTCCTTTTTATAACAATGCTATTTTAGGATTAACTCGAAATATTGTATTACCTATCACTGAATTTTGGCTAGATTAATATGTAAAGTTATTCCCATTGTTCTTTAATTAAGCCGCCGTACGTTTGTCCGCGTATGACCTATCTTCCACATTCGCGCGATATGCGTGCTGCGCGTTTTCTCTCGCTCGCATGTCGACATCCGAACTATTTAACGGAACTGACATAAGAAACTGTCATTAAAGTATCAAATAATACGAGAATAGTTTTTACTGGCACATAATTTATAGGTACGGAGACGTACGCATGGAGGATGGAACGAAATGCGTCTGCATCTGCGTGCGCTCGCCGGCAAACGCGAGAATTGTTTCCTTTTCACTTTCCTGTTGTAAATCAATATCACTAGTTATCTTGTCGCATTTACCTCTTAATTGTGTAGTGAAAACTTAAGTGGTATTTATTGCTCACATTGGCAGATAAGACGAGCGCTGACTTATGGATTTCCATACGTGAAAAAGGCAGACAAGAGGAGCATTATGATAAATATTTGGTATTGGAATGACGTTATTACATACGAACTTTATACCTAATAAAAAGCAAAACGGTACAGTAAAGGTCAGAACTTAGTCAGACAGACAGGTCAGACAATACCAATTAATTATATAAAAATATTATATATTTTAGTTGGCTTATATTTTAATTATAAGGCGAATTAGTTTGACATTATGTATTTCTTTTTTAAAGTGGTTCCAGGCCTCATAAATTTTTGACCATTGTGCTTTGTAAATTTATACATTCCTCATATTATTATTATGTTTAGCAAATTCAATTAAGGTGCATGTGCGTACCCAAAATATCTATAAGTATTTTTTTTAATGGCCCCTGGGATCTGGGACCTCTTCAGGAAGAAGGGACAATTATTTGCTTTTATTAAAATTTTTACATTTTCAATTACTTTTCAGTTTATTTACTTACAATTTTTTACTATCAACATAGTAAAAAATTGTAAGTAAATAAACTGAAAACTAATTGAAGAATCTATAATATTCCTTGACGGAAGGATCTATAAGTATTCCTCTATAAGAATCTATAAGTATTCCTTGACGGTACCTTATACCTACCAGTAACAAAATATTGCCCCGTGCCCGTAACTTCGTTTAATTCATGAAGCCCCAAGCGGCCACATCCGGCCGAGATAACAATGAAAAAGCTATTGTGTCTCGTTTTGCCACGACTGATGGGTTAAGAAGATGACAATTAAACGTCCTTTCTCGACATCCAAACTGTCTCCATCCAATCTTGAATCTCCACACCAAATTTCTTTAAAATCGGTTATGTGGCTTAAGTGCGATGGATATGATAATAGAAAACAAACTTTGGTATTAATAAAAATAATATTAGTATGAATTATACATACTATGAAACTACCATATAGGTAATAGGTATACTGATAAGATCCACTGCCGAATAATATGTAGCACATGAGCTTCAAGCAACAAGAGCAACGATACCCTTCACTGTTTTTCACGTAAACAAACATTTTTAACTGCACTTAGTACGAATAAGAGCGAACGGAAAAGAAAGTAAAAATGAGCTCAACTGGATAACACGAGGCGCAGAGAAAAGTGTGTGTGATTATTCTCATCTAGGGAGAAAAAGTGGTCGGCGGTCGGACTGGAAATGGATTCGAATCGAGTATTGTCTGCGCCGCGTTCTACCGCTCGCTGCACTCGCGTTGCAATTTTTTCGCACACTTCTTCACTTTCTTCCTATACACTTTCTAGGCTCATGGTGAAATGGCTCCGCTTTCTAGCAGTGCAAGTTTTTCCCGATTCGTAATTTCTACGTCTGTTTCGGGCCCTCGGAGACAAAACGATCTAAATAAGCCTAACGAGACCTTTCTCCGCAGCTTTCGTATTTGGGTCGGTGCGAAGTTCGCTCTGGAAATCTGCATAGACGGATGTGGGTCTCGGAGGTTTCTCTGGTGAAACTTAAACTAAGTGTGTCGGCCTGGGTTGTCGGTCGTGCACCCACGGAAATAGGTCCGCTAGCTCACGAAGCGTGTCTAAGTAGGCCATCTCGAGTTTGCCGATCTCGAGCTATGCAAATTGTCAGGAACTTTCTTCCGTCCGCGCGGTGAATGCCGCCGCTACACCGATTTCACCGATGAACTTTTGATTGTCAGTGAGTGTTGAGTTTAAGTGTCAATAAAATACGTGTTAGCTGTAGAATGATCGACTTTGAGATGATATGTCCGGGTATGCAGTAAGTATGCACCCAGATATGGACGTTATGAAAAACTTTTTCACTTATAAATTGCCTAGTTAACTTAGATCATTCTCTGTAAGCCGGCATCATATAAGTACGAAGTTTCTTAAGTCGTCGCCAGTATCTACTTTAAAACTACTCAATAATGTCATAAATTGCATGTGCCCGGTGTAATAAATTGCAAAATGCATATAAATTTGGAAATATCGTTTATTTTTGGAGATCGGCGCGCGAACCACGACCAGCGCAACAAGCCGCGGTAACCTACTTGGCGAGCGTTGCTCTCTTTGTTTGTAAACATGGCGACCGCGGCGAGCCTGCCACTCATTTTTAGTAAAATAAAAAATAACTTTTTTTTAATTTCGAAAGGTTTTAATGAAAATGTTACGGGTGTTAAGACTTTTTTAATTCCCATTTTTCAAGTTTTCAGGATTTTTCTAAGAAAATCCTGAAATATTTTTTGGTTAGTTATATTGGAAAGTAAATAAAAAAATAGAATTCGATCAAACTAGTATGATCTATTTCAAGGTGTTGAGCATTGGTGTTGAGAATTAATTTTAGGGTTCATTCACTTTTCATTTACTTTACTCTACAAAAGATGGCGACACAACTCACAACAAACAAACTTTGGGTAAAGCATCTTCGCACTGACTTTTTATTTTTATTACGATCAAAGCTCTAATATTATCTACAATTTTTTAATCTCTAATAAGTCAATTGCTTTAACTGCAAATATAAAGCTTCAAGTGTAGTCCCGCAAATCGCAATCGAATAAACAGTATGGCGTAACGCACAAACAAACAAATAAATTTAATTTTTTATTGATAAGATAAAATTAATTAAGCTAGTTCGAACCGCTGCGCTGGCGCAATTGACTCATAAAAATATTTTGGCTCTCATTAATAAATTGTTTCAGATATTCGAGTTTAAAATGCAGTTAAGTGAGGTTACGTATTTTTTTGTTTTTAAACACAAATTTTTCGTTGCATCATAATTAATTGAGTCAGTTGGTAAATATTAAAATAATTTAGGACTTTAAATTATTTCATAATAATAGTGTATTAATATATTTCGGAAAATGTACGGTTCCCGCACAATAAACTTTTATGATTTTCGCCTAAACCAGGGGTTCCCAATATTTTTCAGCCTGCGGCGCACTTGCAAGACACTATTTTGCCACGGCGCCCTACTTTACCTTATATGTACCTAGCTATTACAAAAAAATAATTTTATTTAGTTTTTAGTATTTGTTGTTATAGCGGCAACAGATATACACAATCTGTGAAAATTTCCGAAGTCTAGCTATAGCGGTTCTTGAATTACAGCCTGGAGACAGACGGACAGACGGACAGACATCGAAGTCTCAGTAATAGGATCCCGTTTTTACCCTTTGGGTACGGAACCCTAAAAAGATACATAAATAAAAACCTTTAATGATTATTATAGGTAGGTTTAGCATTGAGCAAGTAAATAATAATAAAGAAATATTTCATCATCTGCCTGCTTTGTATTATAATTCATATTATAATTTTATTTTATAATATTCGTGGTTATGGATATTGATGGAGGATCGACTCACGGCGCCCCTCTCGCCTTTCCGCGGCGCACCAGGGCGCCGCGGCGTACAGTTTGGAAACCCCTGGCCTAAACTATTCAATCGATTTTAATGAATTTTGGTACGGACATACTTTGAGTCTCGGGAAAGTACATCCCTTGTCTTGTACTTTTTGTCCCGGAAAATGTACGGTTCCCGAACAATAAACTTTTATGATTTTCGCCTAAACTATTCAGTCTATTTTGATTGAAATTTGGTATACAGATACTTTTTGTCCCGGAAAATGTACGGTTCCCGCACAATAAACTTTTATGATTTTCGCCTAAACTATTCAATCTATTTTGATGAAATTTGGTATGGACATACTTTGAGTCTCGGGAAAGGATAAGGGATACTTTTTGTCCCAGA
This sequence comes from Polyommatus iphigenia, assembly GCA_963422495.1. Classification (NCBI taxonomy): domain Eukaryota; kingdom Metazoa; phylum Arthropoda; class Insecta; order Lepidoptera; family Lycaenidae; genus Polyommatus; species Polyommatus iphigenia. Next base: position 7,968,320 of record OY730183.1, read on the forward strand.
AAATGTACGGTTCCCGCACATTAAACTTTTATGATTTTCGCCTAAACTATTCAATCTATTTTGATGAAATTTGGTATGGAGACACTTTGAGTCTCGGGAAAGGACAAGGGATACTTTTTGTCCCGGAAAATATACGGAAAGTTTATTGTGCAGGAAGCACAATAAACTTTTATGATATTATATTTCGCTTATACTATTTAATCTATTTTGATGAAATTTGGCATGGAGATACACTAATTTTAATCTATTGTATACTTAATTATACCAATTCGAATTAAATAATCATCGTTAAGACAGGACAACGTCTGTCGGGTCAGCTAGTATTTCTATATAATTGTAGTTTGTTTATAATTAATGGTTATGCAATTGCATACATAATTAAATAGGTTTACCAATTCGGTTTTTTTCATACAAAAATTCAATATAATATTTACACTTTTGGCAAATTAAGTAAACACTCTGACATCTACTTAAGTGCCACTTAAATATTTCAACATAGGCTTTTGGGTTTAGTGTTTACCTTAAATTGTGTATTTTAGTGCTTGTAGAGCTAACTTGTTTAATAGTGCACTGCCGATCGTAAAACAATAAATAATACAACTGACTATAATTGGTACAAATTGTTGTATAATTGGTAAAAAAGTTTAAAAACTTTGTTGAATGTTTTTTATACATTAAGGGGTTGTTTAACCACTTCCTGATAAGTGCCGGATAGGCTATCCACCACTTAACTTGACAGATAAAGTATGGAAAATCTGTCAAATAAGTTGTGGATAGCCTATCCGGCACTTTATCAGGAAGTGGTGAAACAGGCCACAAATTTTTTAACTAAAAAATGTTTGCTTATAGTCTTAGAATTTGACTACTTCGTTAGTAGGTATTTCCGTAAATTATATTTGCAACCTTTTAAGTTTAAAGGCACTTTAGACTAAATACTCTAAATAGGTAGGTAACAAAACGCTGCATATAAAAATAATAAAAAAGCCGAGGTCAAATTATAAAGCTTACGAAGCCTTTATAATAGAGAACGGATACCTACAAAAACTTGAAATGGCTAAGGTCAAAACTCAATAGGTCTTCGACCCCTTAACGAGATGTTTAATATCATTATAAAGTTAAAACATCATCAAGTCAATATTTTAAAACGTAAACCGGGTTAATATTAAAAAACTCTAATGCTCTAATCTCTTTATTAAAATGTTCCAAACCCGCGCGACCTACAGTACAGGTGCTCACTGCTCGTATTGTCATAATCACAATCGCAGACGAGCTTGAAATAGTCATTTTTTGTAGACGACCATTAAGGTGTGGACTATAAATAGATCCACGCGGCGAGCATTCCAGGAATCCTCTTGAACTGTGCAACAGCTGTGGGTAGAGCCTGCAAGCGTTGCCCCCGCTGCCCACCTTTTTCGCGGGAACTAAAAATAAAGTAGGAAAGATGTGAGAGTGCTCTAGGCTGCGAGGGATAAAAAATAAAAGAATTTAGTTCGTTGAACGTCCGGTGGACGACCGGAGCGGCGTCCAGCGACTGCGAGTCGTCGGCCCGACGAACCTAAAAGGACGACTCGAGTCCATTGACGACGCCGGCTCGTTAGATGCCATTGATTTGACAGGTGACCACGTTCGCCATTAGTGGACCATGTGACAATGTTCCCATTGATATGTTAAGTAGGATTACAGTGGATAACCTGCATTCCGTAATTTCGGCAGATTTGCAGGGCGATTCACGATTCCCATTCGTCAGGGATTCGGAAGCTTTACCGTGCGGTCATTGGTCAGTGTGGCGCGGCGAGCGTTTATTGGATGTCGCATTCGGCATTGTGAATCAGGGCCGGAAAACATAAGCCAATTTGACATAAAGCGTCGCAAAGATTTCGACGGCGCTTGCTATCCCACCATGGAAGCTACAATTTCAATATGTGGCTTCCATGTCGAAATTGTCAAATGCATCCTGTTTCCAGACTTGTCCTGGCGCTTATAATAAGAACTTAACCTTAAAAGCTATTTTTATGGCATTGTAAAGGGAAGAAGTAACACCTGTTAGTGAAAGAAATTATCATATTGTATTGTCTAGTGCAGGGGTCACCAAATGGCGGACCGCGGTCCGCATCCGGACTGCCGACCCATTGTGTGCGGACCAAGCATGTTCAAAGATGAACTTCGTTAAAAATTAATTTCGATCGCGACATTCACATGCAGCAACAAAAATTGTCACCTTTCTCATTGATACAAATACCTTTCTATAATTTCCGTAATAACATTCGTTTAATTTATTTTAAATGTGCGGACCGCGAAGGTCATTTTATTTCTTAAAACGGACCCCGAGCGAAATTAATTGGTGACCCTGGTCTAGTGGGTACTGGGTAGCTAAGTTTTAAAACAACTCTTAACAGCGACTTTTGACGACCTCTTAACACTAAAACATAGGTATATTATTATGATAAGAATGTCAAAAGATTTTTATCATAATTATTATTATGATAAAATATGTTTCTTTTCTGTTGCATTCCATAAGGAAACTTTAAGACGTTTCCTCGTAGAATTCTGAAAGGACCTTCAAAATTCCAAGTGAAAGTACAGGTCCTTCCATATCCGTAGGTCGAGTGTCCGGCGCAGGCTGTTGACTCCAGCCCTTTAATGAACCTAACAGGACTATAAGGTTGAAAGAACGCGTCTCGATCGGAATTTCAAGGGATGCATTGTGCACAGCCTTTCTGTAGTGTATTACATATTTTGTGTGTGAAGTTTTTGTTTGTGTGCGTTTTACTACATTTTCCTTATTATTGTTTTGTTTAGTGTTCGTAATTTAACATTTTATAATTTGATTGGCTACAACGTGGTGATATATTAAGCACTATCGCTAGCGCTTTTAATAATACCTTGACGTATTTATCTCTGATATCATGTAGCAAATCTCTTAGGGAAAATGGGAAATATTTTCTAGGGATTAGGAACGAACACATTCACCCATTCAACTTAGGGAATTTCTAATAACGTCATGAGCTTTAAAAAGTGCTTTTCAGCAACGAATTAAAAATAATTATTTTTAAGACAATATATCTTTGATAAATAAGATCGTGTCTTGACGCGATCTGATTTATCAAAGATACACAGGAGTCAGGAGGGCTATATTCAGACCCTGTCATTGACGCAATCTTCGATCGATAATTACTGGCCTTATCAGTTCTGATTTTGTCAAACCCAAACGGCCTTATAAATCTGTGCATCGTGGATCTACTCCTAATGTAATGTGGAGTTACCTAGCAACTGCATATTTTTTATTGTACCTATGCTGCTGTTGATGATGGAATGTCGGTTCGTGCTGGAATGGCCGTTTTCGGAATATTTAAAGTGCAATTCATAATATTCAACTTAAAAAATTAAGTGCATTCCTCTACACGTTATCCATTTCAATAGTACAGTATAAATGTCATACAGTAGTGGAACCAGTCGTGTCCTTGACATCAAACTCGCTCAACACAGAGCTAAGTATTACGGACATAAGTTATACATTGTCCTGCTCCTTCAAGTTGCCTGAAATTACAATCACGTGTGTGTACGCCCGATTCGGGTAGACTAGACGGACGTCCATCTACTGTACTATTGATACTGTCAATAGTATGAAGTTGATATGCTTAAAATAGATATAAATAAGTGTAGAAAACAGTCAAGGACAACAACCTGTCGACTGCAGTTTTTCTTTTGTATGAGTAAGAAAGGTTTATTTAAGTTCACTAAGGATATAAGCGCAAACATTTTAATAGCGACTCACTTTGGTTAAAGCCTCCCGATACCAATCTGGTATAATATGTTCGAAGAAACTTTCAGTCATGTTTTTCTACGAACTCGTACCTTTAGGAGCTTTCTTGTAATAACTTTACAATTGGTAAACTTTTTTGTCCTATTGTCTTTGAGTCCTATAGGACGTCCTCTGGCCTCCAGTTATCTCACTGCAAAACTAAAATAAGCTGTGTTTTACGCCGGTTTTCTATGAGATCTTGGCATTAATCCGTCGAGCCGATACATGCATTGCTCTCGCACATATAAATTGACAACAATACGCTTCATCATGATGCTTGTTCTCAGTAATGCACATAGCAACAGTAAGTAGTTTAACCGGTAATGCCACAGTATAAATATCATACAGTATAGTCTCTAACTACTACTACTTAGCCGTTTCATTAAAATTTAACTTGCTCAACATAAGGACAAGTTTTACTCGCATGGCTCGTGATACTGCATTGCTTATCCAAGTTGCTATCTAGAAACACCCTCTTAATCCTACTCCTCCTATTTTCTTCTGATAAATTACGTTGCGGGTCCCAAGACAGCTTGTCCCTCGGAAAGCAGCATGTCCCTCGGGCTCGCTGAGATCATATCAAAGGGTTTTTCGTGGTTGGATACCGCTGTCGATCCTGGCGACACAGGAGATACAGTGGTGGGAATGTGTGGTGACTGGTGGGCCAAAGCCCATTTATCTAGAAACACGCTAATGGCTGCGTGCACCCAATGTAGACGGTCTAGTATGAGGACGATCTACTGTATAATGCTTACATTGTGGCTATACGAAGAGAGCAATTTTCCGCCTACTGTCAATAATTTTTCGGTTAGGCGCTTGAAAAGTCGGCCAACAAACTGTGGGATCAGCTCATCGTTAATTATTATTGTTCGGTCAGTATAATTACTGTTGCTACAATACAGCTGTTTAGATACTGTAGCTGGGTAGAAAAAAATCAATAATAATCCATACTAATATTATAAAACGAAAGTGTGTCTGTCTGTCTGTTACGGGTTACCTCTTCACACTCGAACTGCTGAACCGATTTTGCTGGAATATGGATAAATAAAGGACATAGTACACTTTTTATTCCGAAAAATGTACGGTTCCCGCGCGATAAACGAATTTTGGCGTAACGGAGTTGCGGTCGTCATCTAGTATACACTTCTTAAAAAGTTGGTATAAACTTCTCGTCTAAGCCGTCAAACGGCTGAACCGATTTTAAGTATAGGTACAGTATGCAAATTCTTCGAGCCCGGGAAAATGCATCATAATTTGCATCACGGAAAGTAGTTAGTAGGTACTCTAGGTACTTTAGTCGAACCAACTACTAGGCGCAGTAAAATTAAAGTTTCCGTTGCTTAGATCCTTTTACATCAGCAATACATTATCATATTATTCATATTGTAATTTATAATCCTTACTTAACAGCATGTTTATTTACTAGGCTAGTTAGTATCGACTAGATATAATAGCCTGCAGGCATTATGTAACATGCTATTGTGGGCTCGGCAACAAAGTTAATAAATCTCAATTTGTTCAGAGTGAAGGGCGCCACATTTTGTTTTACACGACGGCATCTGAATGTCAAATTCTTAGAGCGTTTTGTTTTTATTAACTGACGAAGTTAAATGGACGTTTTAAACTTTGTGCAACTTAAGTTTCATTGGAAGTTTACTTAAAATACATTAGTATCGAAGCGGGCCTCTAGAAGATGAATTTTATTGTGCAATATCACGTATTGTGCAATATTATTGACCGGCTAGTGCAATATTATTGACCGTCTAGGGTTAGTATTGAACGAGCCCGCCTTTCAATCTTGTTATCAAATAAGTTGTTCAATAAATATTGTGTGTGATATTGCGCAATAAAATTGATCGTCTAGGAGCCCGCTTAGCTGCCTATTATAATATACTCAATACACAATTTGATAAGTCTATTTCTTTACTAATAAATATATTCACATAGTGAATAACTATACAAAGTCTTGACTTTATCTGGCACACTAGAAAACTGATACGAAAGACGAAAACAAAGTCAAACTTATACGCCAGATAGGTTTAAAACGAAAAGTAAGTTACCATAAATAAAGCATTTAAATGATTTAAATTCAAATTTTTAAACATGTCCTAATCGGTGAAATACTATAATTTACTATCTATTAAGCATGTTCATAGGTACCTAAGAATCTGCAGCGTTTTCCTGTTCTACCCCGGGATTGTTACTAACATGTATTCTGTGCCCGGGATGAAAGAAACAATTTATCTTCTGATAAGATAGAACTATTATTACGGTCCTTTTGTAGTGAGGTTTTACCAGTTATAAATATTCATGATCAATTGATAATAATATACTAGTTTAACATTGCTTTTTATTCTGAGAATACAAAATTACTTTCGTGTACGTTGAAGGCTAAAAAAGAAGTGTTGCTACTTTTATCTTACAGGAAAACCAAACCACCCATTCAACTCGGTGTAGGAGAAATGATTTTAAAGGTGGTGTTCTGAAATCATTATAAATTAATTTGCTATTAATAAACTAAGTATTATTAAACTATTAGATTATAAATGTTCGGACACCAAAATGTCTCACCGTTAAAGCTTTTCTACCCTGATACCATAATAATATAAACCGGCAATATTTAGTAAAATCGTTCCATAGGTATTTAATGTAATTTGCTGAGCGAAAGTGATGTGTTTTTCCAAAGTGATGATGATTACTCTCCATTTAAACGAGTGTTGTATCTCTACGTGTCTATCCTCTAGTTCAGCGGTCGGCAACCTTTTGGCAGGCAGGCAAGGTGGCAAAACAAACTAAAGGCGGGCCGTAGACCTCATACTCGTATTAACCCTAGAAGCTCAATAATATACCTACACAATATATTGAAAGGAAATAAGTTTTTATTAAAAATGGCACAAACAGCTACGTACTTTAGTGGCGATAACTACTGGCAGCAAGAAAACATTGTTTTTGATACACATCACTTATTCACAAAACATTCACGGGCCGCAAGTAAGACGTTCGCGGGCCGCATGCAGCCCGCGGGCCGCGTGTTGCCGACCGCTGCTCTAGTTCTAGTGAACATAGAGTATAAATTCATAGAGGAGCAAATAGTAATGATTGGTTCGAAAACGTGAGCAGTGCTTTATCAATAGTAATTACTTATAAGTTATAAGTAATATTAAGTCTGTCTATTACACGCATACATTGATTATTTATTATAATTATTGTTATTTTTTTAGCAAGTGATTCATTCTTTAGTAAGCATAATTAGCGTTCTATCTATCGGTGTCCGTATAATGACTTCGTTTCTTTATCTTCGTCTATTGCCTATACCAGCGGTTCTCAAACTTTGCTGGTGGCAGAACTCGTTTAAGAAGTGTCATTTTCATGGACCCAAAAAAAAAATTGTCTTCAAATGAACTGCCTCCGTGCTGGTGTGTGATGACATTTCGTAAAACAATTTATTGTATTACTTGCGAAGCCCCAGGGCTCCAAAAAGCACACTGAGAACGACTGGGCTATTATTATGTATCTTTTTGTCAAGTGTCAAATCAAGTGGTGAAGTCTGTATCCAAGGGCGTACCCAGGATTTTAGCTATTTAACTGACTTTTATTATTATCTGACTAAAAAGATATGTTGTTTCCAACACTTTATTTTGCGCAGAGTAGGTAACACATTTTTAATTCCCACTTGCCAGGAAAATTGGCGTTTATTTTATCTTCCCCCCCTGCTCCTACCTGGGTACTCCCATGTCTGTATCTATGCTACGCGTACTCTACCGCCTATGAACTAGTATTGGATCTACCTATTACCCATCTACCCGTGCATATTACGTTGTATCTTCTGCCAATCAACGATGTCAATACTGAATATGGGATACGCCATCAAAACTGTAGCAATGTTTTTGCATGCAAAATGTATATCGAAAAAACATTGTCGCCCTTTTTGTCTTACAGTAATAGCATATACTACTTTCTCTTTCACTCATTTTACGCTTTCAATGCATATTTTACGTAATCAATGCATTAAACACGTCCGACTGTCACCGCATACTGCTCTCAGATGAGTGAGCTCACTCATTTCGAGGATGACACATTTTCGCGCTGACGATTGTATGGAATGCCTTTTCTAAAGGTTATAATTCTGTGCTGCCAATACGATCTAGTGTTGTATCTATGCGAGTCTAGTTCGCTAGCTAATAGTTATGATCGGTTCGATAACTTGCGGCCACTGACCGGCCTTCACACGGCGGCCTCGCACTCCGTCTCTCTGTGCATTACTAATAAACCTACCTTTTTATTACGTATTTACCTTCCGCTATAGAACTAGTTCTGGCCGGGACGTACACCCCTTCACTTGTGATTCAGCGGAATGGTTCTTTGTTAACTTATTTCACCTGCAGCGGGTTGGCGCCTAATTGAGAAGCCAGGATATAAAGTGCAAACGTAGAAAAGCCAGGATATAAGCGAAGCTAGACCGTTGGCCATGTCGAAGCGTAGCGAAGCCAGGATATAAAGTATAACATAACCTAACCGTACCTAATCAAGGCAATAAACTTTACATAGAATGTCAAAATTAGTATAAAATTCTGTGCCTCGTTATTGGTAGACCGTTGTAACGAGAGAAGAGTAGTCAGGTATATTTCAGCGAAAATTGTAAATTCTAGCTCCAGCAATCATACATGATTTACATTATACACATAAGAAAATTTTAACGCTTATTGAAGTTTTGTATTCTGCGTGAGTATTATATTTTATTAATATATTTGAATACCGGAAATAAAATAGGGTGTAAGTGCAAAAATTTTCGAAACGTATTTTTTACCGGAAATGTATTCTATGTGCCATCGCCAATAATCTAAAATAAGCATTAAGTGACTAGCATAGTTTTTTGCTTGGTTTTTACATCTTTTAATAAAGGCGGAGGAGCGGGACGCATAGCACATTGTTATATAAAAGGGTTTAAGTCCCTGCCAGCGTGCCGCCAATGTTATGAAAATGGTGGACATAGCACCTGTTGTTGTTACCGGTTCGCGAAGAGAAAGGCGTTACGAAGCTATTTTAAATAGAATAGTATGAATAATGTTTTATTGCTTTCATTATTTTTACTTGGTATTTTAATATGTTGACTCAAAAAATTGGTAACTTTGTTGTTTTTGGTTATTTACTTATGTAATATCACGTCACTAGTCTTTGTGTGTCTAAAACTTTAAATGTCCAAAATGCCAATTTACCGAAACAAACATTAGAACTTAGATCTCTATTTAAAACATAATGTATGGCACTTAGAGCCTTATTTAAGTTAGTTAGAATTGGAGTTAGGGTTTTCTATATATTGTCAATTAAAATGTAATTTTGTTGTAGTAATTGATGAGTAAAATACTTTGTTTTTTCTACACAAAGAGATTTAATCATAGTATAAGTATTTCCCTCAAAAAAATAAACAAAATATATTCCGAAGATGAGCTACTATTTTGATCAACAATTCCTCCACATTTTGTTTTTGGCACTTACTTATTTTATTTCCGGTATTCATTTTATTTGCCATTTTTTCCATAAAAGTTCCACAGTTTTACCTACATGTAATAAATATGAAAGTTCACATTTATTATTTAGAATAGATTACCTAATTGAAAAATAATCTAACTGAAGAATCAATAAAAGCACAATATCGACTATTGTTTATCAAAAATTCAAGAACTATTAGGGCCTTTCCACACGAAGTATTTTTTGCGCACTGACGTCGCGCTTTTCTGATGCGCTCGTCTTCTGCGTGTTTTCGTCGCGTTTTGGCAGATATAAAGTTAAAAACATGTCGGCTTCCTTCCTTTTGCTGAGCGTTCAACTTGTGTGTCTATGTTCTAATTATTCATACTAAACAAACGAGCGTAAAAAACGTCGTGTGGAAGGGCCCTTAGAGTTTAGACTTCACCCCGATTTAAAATTCGAATGCATAAAAGACTAAACCCAACGGTAAATATTCCAGAAGTTTCCTATGACCGCACGATAACTTTTCAGGTACGTTATTACTTAAATGATTTGACATTTACGCTGTTTCCATTTTTCTTTTTAAACCGCAGTTAACACTGGAAGCACTCACTCGACGAGCATTGGAAAATGCTAAAATGTCAAACGCTTTTGAAACATTATTCCATATTTTACCATCGCAAAGATTCTATCTGTAAACAAGCGATTTAAAATTCATTATTCTAAGGATCAGTGGTTGACTACCAAATTTCGTCCACTTTTATCATATCCGAGTCAGTCTTCTGGCGACTGTGAGTGTGAGTAGACTTTATCGTCGCTACGTTTTATTTTAATATCTTTATCTATAAGCCGCTGTACCTGGTACGTTTTTTATCCATAGATAAATGTTTTGCTTTAATAGCCACTTATAAAGTAATAAAACTGAGACGAACTTGTTAGATCTACGCAATCTTCGTCTAAACATAGAATATTTGTGTCCATAATTGCGTGCTATCATCGGAAGTGTTATTTGACACTGACCTTCACGCTAGGCGCGTTGTGATTTGCTCGGCTTACGGCGTACCTGCCTGATAAACAACGTCAAATATAAACCCATGTGCACACTATGACCGTTACGGATCTCTACCTGCGGAGTCACAACGCACGTTACCGCCCGCGCCCCGCGCCGCCTGACAGAGTTGATCATTTTATGGATCAAGATACTATACAAGATACTTTGATATTATTACTATTGACTTTTAGATCTGTAATGATGCTGTTATATTATAGATATAATACTTAGTTATCTTTGAACGTAGTACACGTGAATTTATAAGGTGGCAGTGCGCTGTACGCAAATGCGCTTTGAGTGTAACCTAAGTCTTACGTAGCTTTCTGCAGCTAACTTCACGATCTTCTCCTATTAATAATAATCAGTAATCTATATTCTATATTTAATTGTATTTTTCCTGTTTTAGAAATATTTATAAAATAAACTCTGACATTTAATTTCATTTAAATAACGAGTAGGTATTGTTATTGCTATATTATGTTGATCAATGATTCTATCTAGAATATTAAGATTCTAGAGTATGCCTAGAAATACTCTAAAGTTTAAACATGTTTTGTCTTAGGCGCTAAGGTACTTTTAAAACTATAGAGGTAAATAAAGATGGCAACTTAGACAAAAACGTCAACTTTTTGTTTGGTTAATTCAAATTTATTTTATCTATTTTAAATACAATAAAACTCATCAATTGAATAATTTAATTACACCAATTAAATTGTAATATTGTTAGAATTGCTATTTCGCAGTCGTTTGATTCCTTAATTATTCTTAAAAGGCTTGATTGTTGAATTATTATGGATAATTAAGATCTAAATTACTATCATGCCATTAAAAATGAAGTAATAATGACCATTGGCCAATAGTAGTAAAGTACACTTTGCTAGCTTCACACCGTATTCGTCGCCAAAAAGTTTCAGGCACCGATCATTTAAGGGAAAATACCTAATGGCAGACACTTTAAGGAAACATGAAACATTTGAATGTTATAAAATATATATTTATGAAAATAAAGGATTGATAACTTCTTCCATGTCTTCAGTAACTCTTACAAAATAAAACTATTATAATTATTCTCTGACAAATCAATTAAAAAATATATTATTGGTCTTTTTGTAAACTTAGTCATAAGTACTAATAGATGACATCACAAAAAACGAACATCACTAATAGTAGACACCAATATGAACTAATAGTTGACATAGAACATTATATTACATTTTACATTTTTCCTATTATTAGGTATTTATTTGCCATTTTTCAAAAGATTTCATTTACGAGTACTTCATCATAGTAACTACATGCATCAGAAATATTATCCACGTTGTCTCCAGATTCTATTCATTCTTCTTCCATGCTGAAACTATATTTCCTTTTATTTTTATTTTTCATATTTTTTTCCTAGCAAATTTATTTTCAGTCTTTAGTCTCCATGCTTCTTTTGCCTCTTCTTTTTACTTCTTTCTTTTCTCAGCTCTCCTTTTTCTTTATTTTTAGATCAGTACAAGGTCTAATATTAGACACCATGTCCATTTTTAGGTGCAGTAGTTCTGAGTTCTTAGATTGTTAATAGAATTATATTTTCAGAGAATAGTGATGATTTTTGCAGTAGAATAAAGTACAAAATAACTTTAGTATGTATTGCAAAACTCAAAGATGAGATCCATGTCATCTATTAGGTTTTTTACATTTTCAAGAACTAATAGTAGACACCCTTTATATTGTTAGGGAAAATGGATAAAAAATCTTAAATAAACATTAATTGGTGTATACAACATGACCATTAATCCAATGAAATCAATAGAAATTACAAAAAATCAAATAACTGTATTCAAAACTTACGTGCAAAATTTCGCCTTCCTTAAGTGGGCGACTAACCCTAAATTTTCAACTTTATAATTCATTTTTATACTTAAAAAAACGCCCTGAATTGTTTCATTTTCTAAAATTAGATACAACATTATATTTCCAAGAATTCAATCCGAGCAAAAACACGATATCTAAAAATTTTCTCGATAGAAAAAAAACACGAAGATGCATCTAATTTTCACGAATTTTTCGTGTATTGCCATAACCGTGCATTGAACTTAGTTAATATTTTAACACATTGTATAAAATTCTATCATTGAGAATCCGACCTAGCGGATTTTCAAAATGTTATATATTTATCGAGTTATTGAGAAAAAACTAATTTGGTGATGAATCCGCGTCGTCCTTTTCCACCTGGCATATGAAAGACGGGCGTGAGTGTGAAGAGAGAAGGACGATATTTGATTTTTTGGGTCAGTCGCCCTCTTAACCTATTTGCTAAGAAATTGCCGAGCGCGTGTTGACGCGGTCATATTATTTACGAAAACTGATCCCATTTTAAAATTTTGTTCCCTAAGGCGTCTCTAATATATTTTTTCAATTCAACAAATAGCTTGAGAAGCTTATAAAATTTACAGTGGTGAGAAATAATTAGAGTAATTCTTATTTTTATGGTATTTTTGTCATAAGTGTCATCTATTAGTTCAGTGTCTAGCATTAGGTCTTTTCCCTTAAATTACACTGGACAATTTAACTTGTATGCATAGTAGCGTCACTTCTTTAGCACCTAGTAGCAAGATTGGAGTATTTTTCATATGTAATAATGATTACAAAACAAGCAATAAATTTCATATTTTATACTCCGATAGAAAATAAGTTTTTCGCGAACTGCTAAGTCAGTTCTATTTGGCATCGTAACTTAATACGACAATGCGTAACGTAATCTGACCTTTTCACTATGCCCTATGATGAAAAATTACAAAACGATGACGAACGTGAGGGGCGTAATATTATAACATCTACGATAAATGATAAGCTTTGTCATCACGCTAACCCATTATAATATTGTCCAAATGATGTTTAAATTGCTTATGACATTAAGCGCAATTCAGTATTGTTTTTTGTTACAGACAACATGGATCTCCTGTTTCTTTTCCTTATGACCTTTGTGCTGGGGTTTTGGATTTGCAAGAAGATGAATGAATGGAAGTCTTTACCGCCTGGGCCTTGGGGGCTGCCTATTCTTGGTTATTTGCCGTTCATGGATAGACATAAGCCGCATTTGACTTTGACTAATCTATCCAAAGTCTACGGTTCAATCTACGGACTGTCAATGGGTAGTATTTATACCGTAGTGTTGTCTGATCACAAACTCATAAGGGAGGCGTTCGCCAAGGACGTGTTTTCCGGACGCGCACCGTTGTACCTTACGCATGGACTTATGAAGGGATTCGGTAAGTTTTTTTTTTATTTAATTAAATAATTAATAGTTTGTAAACTTTACTTCGCGAACCCTTAAGGCTTAAGCAGCTCTAGACGTAGTAGACCATAGTCTTGCTCTCCCAAGTCCCAACTTTAAGGAAAAATTTAAGGAAATTAAAAACCAAAACGAGACGAGGCGCGACGTGGCGATGCCTCAATCGGTGATCTCAGCGATACGCTATTTGACATTTTTTGTGTGACAAATAACACTTCGATTTGTCTCGTTTTGTTGTAAATTGCTGCCTTAATCCCGACAGAATCAGAATCGAATCGAGAATCGAATCAGCTCGATCTCAAAGCTTTTGCTACTTCCGACATATTATATTATACAAGCGCTAAATCATGCTCCGGCTTGGAACTAATTCGATCTCAACGGATTTTCCCACTCCTGACAGCCATACTGGCGCACGATCATGCTGCGGCTCAATTTGAAACTAACAGACTCGTAAATGAAAATCCTATTAATAAAATAATTCCTATTAGGTATACGTATTTTCTCACCTCCGGGCGGAAAACGTCAACTTTCGTCCCGCTGCACTTACCGATGTTGCCGTTTTCCGCCTCAGTCGAGGAGAAAAATAGTATGTAACGCACCATGGTCCATGGCCCATGGACAGTAAATAAGATCACAATGTTTGTTTTCAATTACATGTGATCTGAGATTTTTTTTTATTTTCCTGCCCAAGTTGTGGCGTTTTTTTTTACATTCTGGTTAATGTAAAAAAAAACGACAGTTTGTGACAATCACCATGAATCGGACGGTGATGAGTGATGAATCATGATCATCACTAAACATTGTTTAATACAGTCAGTTTCGGTAAAGCTGTTATCACGAACTCCAAGACGGAGTATTTCAAGGCGGATTATATTCAAATTGTTTGGAATTCATTGTTCTTAGCGTAAACCCTTAGTAGTTTGAATTCAGAAGTTTGTGGCGGGTTTGAAGGATTATAAATTCATTCTCTCGATTGTATTTCACGCTAATCTCTACAATTTACTGTGTTAATCCCAATATTTATCCAAAACAGTTTCTATGCATTAAAGTAAATTTAATTATAACACAAAACAAATATAAGCTATCAACATTTTCGCTATTGGAGGAAAAAAGAAGAGCCTTAAATACACTGATTGCCATGTTTCAGTGATGCGTTATGGCAATTGCTCATACATTTTATATCCAATTTAGTCAAAATTGTCATAAACAAGTTGTCTAATACCCTGGTACGAAACTTACGATAGTATTATGTCTAGAATTTAATATTTATTACATTATTCAGGCATCATTTGTTCCGAGGGTGCGCGGTGGAAGGATCAAAGAAAACTAATAACCAGCTACCTGAAAACTTTCGGCATGAGCAAAATCAGTTCGTCTCGGGAGAAACTACAGAAGCGAATTGGTGAGGGGGTTATTGAAGTTGTTTCAGTAAGTAATAAGTTAATAACACAAGTAGGGGAGGGGAAGGTGCTAATTTTGTAGTCACTCGAGCGTCATAGAGACCTAGTAGATTTTTTACATTAGGTAAAACTGATAAAAAATAATAAGAGCGTTTTTTATTTTAGCGGTGGGTTCAGAAACTGCGGCCATTTTAAAGTTTTGAAAAAGAAAATAATATATTCAGATAATTGATTATTTCGGTCAGTTATTATTATATTTTAGACAACAAGGACTAAATCAATTAATTTAGTGCAAAATAAAATATCTGCGAAGTTTAGTTAGGAAAATATGAAGGTTTATTTTTTTATATTTTAAAATGTTCCTACAGGCTTACCTTATCTTTGAATCGTCAGTGCTTTTTATGGAAGCTTCTTTGGGGTATACTAAACATCCCCTCTCTTAATCTGACAGATCGGATGACATTTCAATATTGAAAAAAAATAAATAGCCCATCACGTGAGAAATCTGATTTCTATACCATGATAACTCGACACATGTCGGAAGCCTTTACAAGCTTAATCTGACACGCTCGAGCTACTCCCAAAATCCCCTCTTCCCCTCCTCTACTACAATATAAATATCATACAGAAGAGTAACCCAGCCATGGGCGTACCCAGGATTTCAGCTATGGGGGGGCAACATACTGCATACCTGTTACGTGAAGATGGCCGGTCTGGTATATTGAAAGAAACATAAAATCATGAAAATTGACTGCCCCTCCCCTGCCCCTACCTGGGTACGTCCATGAACCCAGCCGTGTATTGAAATCATAGTAAATTCGAGTTTTACGTGCGTGATACGTTGTTTCGCTGCTTAAAGTTATCTAAAATCACGATAATGTGTGCGTACTCCCGATCGTGGCTTATAGTATGAAGATCGTATATAATTACTGTTTTCAAAAGAGTTTATATCATACGATATCTTATAACATTTTGCTTTTCTACTTTACCGTGATAAAAAAATCGTGTTGTTCCGTGCATTGGTGAATTATTGTCAGTTTTTATTGTATTTATGTTAAAAGGCAACAGTAGCAACTTCTACATTTCACAAACGAATATCTTTATCTCTGAATAACGAAGCGGATATTTTAGGTCGTCAAAGAAAACTTAGGGTCGCCCGTCGATCTGTCCACCCTGATCACTCATTCCCTGGGTAACGTGGTGAATGATCTCATCTTCGGCTGCAAGTTCCCTCCTCACGACAAGGTGTGGCACTGGCTGCGTGAGATCCAGGAGGAAGGCTGTCACGAGATGGGGGTGGCTGGTGCTGTAAATTTTCTGCCTTTTGTCAGGTAATTAGGTATTAAAATCTCGCTGCTGCAATTTTAAACTCTTTGCTTAAGTGTGTGTCTTTCGCTTAACCATATTTCCATGTTTGATTTGGACAGACATTGACTCCAGTGAAATTACATAATATTATTTAAACGAATTTGGAAACACGATATTTAAGGCAACATTTAGTTTACATTTCATTTTTCTACTGATGAAAACTATTTTCATCTAACCTCTCCGTCTTAAGTAATACGTCATGGAACTTAAGTTAAGACTTAGAGGCAACTTGGGGTGCCGATAAAAGTTTTTGATAAGCCCAATCTATAGATGCAAATTCAGATTTTAGACGTTTGTAACACAAACCCAATAGGTACATTTATTCTAGGCCTATCAAGTTTCCGATAGATTTAGATCCAGAAAATAGCGGGACAGTCTGCATTCAGACTGCTGCTAATTTAATGCGCTGTTGTTGTTGCCAAAAGTGGGGCAGTCTTGGAAACATTAGAAATACCAAGTAATTTTATGTAACTATTTTTTTATTCCATTTTGTCTTGTAGATTCATTTCGCCGTCCACACAAAAATCCATAGAAGTACTATCGAAAGGACAAGCTCAAACCCATAGACTGTACGCGAGCATAATAGCAAAGCGAAGAAAGGAATTGGGTCTTACAGCACCAGAGAAGGCGAAATACCCGCTTCATGAGAACATATTCAAGGAGCATCCCAAAGGATTCATAAAGTACATCCAGTATAGCAAAAACATGGCTAGCTACGAGGAGAATTACTTTGATCCAGATATCCTTATAAGTTCCGGGGAGGAATGTATTCTAGACAATTACCTGTTGGAGCAGAATAAGAGGTTTGAGAACGAGGAAGATTCAGCGATGTATGCTACGGATGAACAGTTGCTACATCTATTGTGTGATATGTTCGGCGCTGGTCTTGATACTACTGCATCTTCTCTGAACTGGTTCCTATTATACATGGCTATGCATCCAAAGGAGCAGGTGAACTTTACACTTTACTTAACAAATATTCTTAGTATCTATGTTGTAGGCAGCGCTTAACTTTGGGACAGCTCGGCAAAACTTACAGAGTATTCGAGGAATGTTCACTCCTTGTTCCACTAAAGAGACCTGAAAATATACAACAGACGACCTGAAAATATTGATGTGAACTCTAGTTTGATGTATTTATTTAATTTTTGCAGGAGCTAGTCCGAAAAGAAATTTTCGAAGTGTATCCGGAACAAGCAGAAATAGACACAGCGAAGTTGCCATATTTGAGGGCCGCGATAAGCGAGGTGCAGAGAATCAGAAGCATCGTTCCTGTTGGAATACCACATGGCGCTGTAGAGGTACCTTAATTAAACACAATATCCATAAAAGAAACGTCGCACGCATTGCACGAGTACTAGTCACTTTCACGAGATGTACAAATAAGCGATTAAAGATGATCAATTTCAAAAATATAATCTAACATAATATTTTATTCAATGTTTTAGGATACCTACATTGGTGACTATAGAATACCAAAGGGTACGATGGTAATGCCACTGCAGTGGGCTATCCACATGGACCCGACAGTCTGGAAGAACCCTGAAGAGTTCAAGCCGAGTAGGTTTATTGACGAAACTGGAAGCTTGCTGAAACCCCAGGAATTTATACCGTTCCAAACTGGTAAGGGCATTGTGATTTGTGTCTAATAACTAATAAGTATTAAGACCTACAACATACTGGCATACCTTATTTTATTGAGGGGGGGAAATACGTTACTTATCCCCCGCCGCGCACGTGGATGGACGACGCTGGTATGTCGGACTCCCTCCGGCTTAGTGCGCCGGAGGTTTACCGACTAAAACCCCCCATGCCCTCTTTCCAGCCGTGGGATACGGGCACTCTGTTGGCGAACTCCGCGTCCTCACGGCGCTTACATAATAATGCTGGAACATCATCATCAAAATGTCAAAATTGACCAATGGCACAATGAAACGACTTTACACGGCTCACGAGTCACGGCTGAAACACCATTGGTTCTGACGCTGATTAATGTATCATAATATTATACGCATGATTTACTGTAATATAATGCTTAAATTATTATCAAATATGTGTGAAGGAACCCTAAATTTTGATAACATTGATATTAAAATACCTTTTCATATTGAGAAAAAAATGAATTGCTTATAAATTATTATTTATTACAGATTAATTTCTTGAAACCTAATTCCAGGTAAACGCATGTGTCCCGGCGACGAGCTCTCTCGCATGATATCTACCTGTTTCATCGTCTATCTCTTTCGCTCAGTCCGTCTCAGCCTGGCCAGCGATCCTCCTACCGAGGGGGAAATGGAGGGAGAAATAGGATTGACTCTAGCACCACCGAAAGTTCTATTCCGTTGTGAAGCGGTGTAGATAATAAAATATTATAGCTCCTATTTTGTAGTTAGTATCAAAGTAATTAGTTTTAAATATAGGATTAAAACTAGCATTTTTAATTACTTAGTACGTTTGTACTCCGTTTGGAGTAAAATTTTTGAATATTATTTGTGTTATTTATACCTACCCTCTACATTTTGTAAGAAGTTATCTTTAAAAATGTATTTTATAGAAAATCTTCTAATCACTAAAATATATTATATATAGAAAGGTTCTTACTATAAGTTTATTATCATAATATGCTATATTTGTTACGTAGAATGGCGTTGAAACTAGAATAATTGATAGAGTTAAAGCCTTCTAGAACTACATCGTTCCAGTAACATTCCAAAAATTCTCATTTAGGCATAGCCACAGCGATTTTTATCGTCTCCAAGAAATTTTAATGACTTTCGCCACTGAAGGTTCATTATACGAGTATAGGGATTAATCACTTTTTAAAATCAAAGAAGGCCTCTTTCCTTCTTCAGGCCTTTGGCCAGCAGTGGGACACAAACGGCTAGTAATTAATTAATTAAAATCAATATTATATAAGGAGAAAATTAAGGCTTTGTATGATTGTTACTACTTTATGGTAATAGTTTAGGTTCTGGATTAACAAAATATAGGAGCTTCTTTTTATTCCCGAAAATATTGTGTTACTGAGCGGTACTTCAATACCGGACCAACGCCTACAACTCTACAAGGCGCAGGTTCGGCCTCATATGGAATATTGTTCTCATCTCTGGGGAGGAGCGCCAAAATACCAACTGCTACCTCTGGATCGTATCCAACGAAGGGCCGCTCGAGTTGTTTACTTGTTGACTACCATAGTGTTTCAAACAGCTTGGACCCCTTGGAATTAGGTTCGGCTTCATATGGAATATTGTTCTCATCTCTGGGCAGGAGCGCCAAAATACCAACTGCTACCTCTGGATCGTATCCAACGATGGGTCGCTCGAATTGTTGACTGCCATAGTGTTTCAAACAGCTTGGACCCCTTTACTACGCCGAGATATATAGCTTCACTCTGCATCCTCTATCGGTTGTATCACGGAGAATGCTCTGAGGAATTGTTCGGAATCATACCACCTGCAACTTTTCGCCATCGTCCCACGCGAAAAATTAACCATCCTCATCACCTTGATGAGTGGCAGTCTTCCACTATGCGTTTCTCGCGTAACTTTCTGCCGCGCACTGTAAAACTAAAACGAACTGTCACCAGCAGTATTTCCGGACCTGTACGACCTGCAAACCTTCAAGAAGAGAGCGTATTCCCTCTTAAAAGGCCGGCAACGCACCTGCAGCTCTTCTGATGTTGCGAGTGTCCTTGGCGACGGTAGTTGCTTTCCATCAGGTGACACGTTTGCTTGTTTGCCCCCTTATTTTATAAAAAAAACTAGGTTTTGTCTGCGGCGTATAAGGTTGTAAGCTATACGCTTTCATAAAGCAACTAAAAAGTAGTTATTTATGTGCAGCAGAAGCTTTTTGGCCACTCCTAGCAAAGGTTTCTGGAAATGTTTATATAATTGTGATTTTGCGTGTTTAATTTTATGATTTCATGACGACCTATAATTACACATATTATAGTACTAGCGACCCGCCCCGGCGTCGCACGGGTATAAAATATATAGCCACTGAAAAAATGATTAAAATCGATAGCCTATGATCCTTCACGTGGTCTACTTCTTATTTATGCCAAATATGAAATAACATAAAAATTGCTCCAGTAGTTCGCGAGATAAGCCCTTTCAAATAATTTTCCCCGTTTTTTCCACATTCTCCTTTTAGTCTTAGCGTGATAAAATATAGCCTATAGCCTTCCTCAATAGCCGCGTACTGACCAAGTGAGCCGCCTCGCGCGGATGCCTCGGACATTTACCGCGGCGCATGCCGCGCGAGGCGGCCGGCGTACGGCCGAGCCAGCTGACAGTAGGGTTGCCAACCGTACTATAATATATAGTATTGTACTATATTTCGAGCCTGCGTACTATATACTGTTGAACTATTATATAGTACGCAAAAATACTATATTTTTAACACTAAAATTATCTCATTCCTGCTCTCTATTCCCGCCACTTCGGCATTCACAGAAAGAGTATTTTCGGTTATGAATTTGGAATGGCGGGAAGAGAGAAACAGAAGTATAGGTTTACCAGAATCTGATGGCAAATTTTGACAGCAGATTTTCAAAAAATATCCTTGATCATTTGATAAATTTATATATTTGCATGTTTCACACACAGAATCAACCTCTATAAGGAAAAAAAGGATCAAAATATTTTATTCCAATTACCCCGGTATTGCTAGAGTCAATTTATTTTCTTACTTTTTGCCATCAGATTCTGGTAGACCTATAGAATCTCATTAATAAAAAATGAGCTTTTAATTTACATTAATCTTAAAATTGAATTTAATAAAGCATATTATGACACTTTTATTTTATACAAAACATTGTTAAAAATGCAAGAAGTGCAAAAAAATAGTTTTAAAAAAAGTAAATACTTAATACTTAAGTATTTCATTGAACATTTATTAATTTTTCCATAAAATACTATATTTTTTAGAAGTGTACTATATTTTTTAGAAGTGTACTATAGTACACTACTATAGTTACTATAGTATATACTATAGTAGTATTTTTCAAAATGAACTATAAAAAATATATTTTTTATAGTTCATTTTGAAAAATACTATATTTCGCCGGAGAAATGTTGGCAACCCTAGCTGGCAGTGTTGCCAGATCAGGGGATTTCCCCCTAGATTTAGGGGGTTTTCGACCAAGATAGGGGCAAAATAGAGGCAAAATATCGGGAAAATTGTGCTAAGCAGAAATGTACAGTCGGGGAAATGAGTTGTTTAGCAGAAATGTACAGTCAAGGAAAATTGTGCTAAGCAGAAATGTACAGTCGGGGAAATGAGTTGTTTAGCAGAAATGTACAGTCGGGGAAAATTGTGCTAAGCAGAAATGTACAGTCGGGGAAAATTGTGCTTAGCAGAATGTACAGTCGGGGAAATGAGTTGTTTAGCAGAAATGTACAGTCGGGGAAATGAGTTGTTTAGCAGAAATGTACAGTCGGGGAAAATTGTGCTTAGCAGAAATGTACAGTCGGGGAAATGAATTGCTTAGCAGGAATGTACAGTCGGGGAAATGAGTTGTTTAGCAGAAATGTACAGTCGGGGAAATGAGCTCTTCAGCAGACGCGCTGATTAAGGCCGCGTTTCCACCTGCAAGACAACTGTCGCGAGAAGTGTCTGACAGTCTATCTGACAGCAGCTTTTTTTTTCGATTGTCGATATTTTTTAATCGATTGTAAGGGTTTCGATTAATTAATTAAAACGATCGTTTTTTTTTTTTTATCGATTTTCATAAAAAAATGGGTTAAAAAAATAATGCACAACGTTAATAATCAAGTTTTCATTTCTGCCGGCACTCCCGGAGTGCAACCCGTCTTTTTTTTTCTCTCGACTTCTCCCTCCTATAAGACCCTAGTAAAGACTCAATTTTTTTCTTTAATTCAGCTATTGGAAGGTTCATTTTCCTGGCTTATTTCTCCATGCATCTTCCCTTAGTCCCCTATTTGTGTAATCAGGACATTGCGCATCCCAAAGTCGTCTATAATCACCATATAGTTGTATTAGTTTAAAACACTGTTCTTTATCCATGACGCAAAGTCCTAACACGCAACGAATAAGCGAGGCAAAACACTCCCGTCTTGAGTGAGCGCGGCAAACTTACTGAGGCGCCTTTGAGCATCGACAAAAACCGACAACGCTCGGCTCGGGCCGCGGCACGCTCGGGCGAGGCAACGCATGCGTTTGCTTCGGGCGAGCCACGTCCTGACCGACCGAGCAACTGCCGCGCACGACTGCCGCGCGAGACGGCTCGCTTATTCAGTACGCGGCTAAGTCGACGCTCAAAGGCGCCTCGGTACGTTTGCCGCGCACTAACACGTCCTGTCCGACCGAGCAACTGCCGTGCACGACTGCCGCGCGAGACGGCTCGCTTGGTCAGTACGCGGCTAATAAATGGGCTATCTAACACTGAAATAATTTTTCAAATCGGACCGGTAGTTCCTGAGATTAGCGCGTTCAAGTTATCCCTTTCAAATAATTTTCCCCGTTTTTTCCACATTTTCCTCTATTTCTTCGCTACTATTAGTCTTAGCGTGATAAAATATAGCCTTTAGCCTTCCTCGATAAATGGGCTATCTAACACTGAAAGAATCATCAAAATCCGTTGCGTAGTTTTAAAGATTAAAGGGAACAAAGGGACATGAGGGAAAAAAGCGACTTTGTTTTATAATATGTATAGATATAGATAATGGGGTTGCATGAAATATATCTGTTTTTGCACAACACTGGAAATGATCAAATGTTAAAAACTATTTTTAACCCCGAAAAAAGAGGGGTGTTATAAGTTTGACGTGGCTGTGTGGCATCGTAGCAACCAAACGGGTGGACTAATTTTGTTCTTTTTTTAATTATTATATTATCGAGCGTGTTCTTAGCTATCATCATCATCAGCCCACTCAGTGCTTGTTAAACTAATATATATTCTATGTCAGTGCTGAAAAATTTGAGTTTGATCTACCTACTAAAATTTTTTGAATAGAGCGTGGTTTTGAAATTTCTTAATTTAACGTTATTATTATTACTAACTTTACACTGACTACGTTAGTTTAGTCTCAGCAAAAACGTATGCACGTAATAGAATCTGGCACCCTTTAGATAAACGGGTTGCTTTCTTTTGCATCGTATATTTCAAGAGTCGGTAAATATAATCAACTTTTACTACAAAATCACTTGTGTTTCATGGAAAAGTGCTGTCTTGTGATAATATTACTTTTGTATTGTATATCTTTATTATCATACGTACTTGGAAGTACGTATGAAAGTTTATAAAGTGGAATTTGTCATTTGAGAAAAAAAAATCAATTAAGATTTTAATTACCCTCCGAACTTTAAAGTGTCAAAAGAGAGCTTAAATATTATGTGAAAAAATAAAGTAAATCATTATAATCTTTAACTTTTATAAGCATTTCTTTAGGAAATGAGGTAAAATAAAATCATTTTTAAAATATAAAGGTTTTATCTTTTATTTAATTTAATTCTTATTCTACAACAACGCAGTGCACCTAAAAGAGAGGGTAAACATTGGTAATTCACCTGGCGGCACTCAAGTGCGTCTAGTTAACCTAACTAAAATGCTTTACACTGCTCTACTCAAGTCACAGAACCGAACGAACCGCACTCAGCGTTAAATTTACCTTAGACTAGCTGCTGGTTTCCGAACTACAGTGGAATGTTACTTACCTACTACACTTACTCATGGGTAAAAATAACTAGAAATATTTGAAATGAACACGAACAAACTTAATATTACTCTGGATTGAGATACGCTCACCGAAGTCGGGCGACAAGTAAAGTTAAGACAGACAAAATTCAAAGCGTCAAAACGTCGCCCGGCTTCGGCGAGCCCACCCCGCACCGACACTCATGAGATCACACTCAACACACGCTTCACTCTGAATCCTACAATAAATAATTATCTACAATAAAATAACATTTTGGTATTGACAACTAGACCTTACAATACGAATTAATCCAGGATTAGTTAGCATCGTACGTGTGATAACCGTCCGCCCTCGGAATCTTAAACATAATACTGAAGTCAAAATAACTATAAAAATATTAATCTCAGCGATCGGGATTACACTTAAAATTACGCGGTATACTATTGAACACTTTATGCACAGCCTCGACCATCGCGACGCGATACGGTCACTTATAAATAACTTAAACGTAAAATGTCATTATCGCTCTAAAACGAGTGATCGTGGAATACTGGTGGGATACGTTGGGGGCGCGCGCGTTGTAGCGCGACTAGTGCGCGCCGACGTAGCGCAGGTGCGAGTGCTCGACGAGCGACGACGGCGACTGCATCGGCGGGCAGCGCGGCACGAACTTCACGCGGAAGGCCTGCGGCGCGATGGTCGCGCCCACGATACCCTCCAGGGACGGCAGCGCCGCGCCCTCCTCGGGCTGAATGTCGAACTGGTGCATTATCGAGCTGAAGAACATGAACATCTCCATGCGCGCCAGCACGTCCCCGAGGCACATGCGTCGCCCCACCCCGAAGGGCATGAAGTACTGGGGCCGGTGGATCTTGCCGGTCTCGTCGAAGAACCTGCTGGGGTTGAATTTCTTGGGCTCGTCCCACAGCTCGGGGTCCATGTGGACGCAGTTGATGAGCGGCACCACCTGCGAGCCCGCCGGGATTTTGTGCCCGTTAAAGTAGACGTCTCTGCGAAAAGGAGCTTACTTTTATTGAGCTGTTCGCGGGGAAAACGGATTTTGTTTTTAATCGTAGGCAACAATACTTACTTGGTGGGGGTGTGTGTGGTGCCGAGGGGAACGATGCTCGACATGCGCAGCGATTCCAGAATTGTGACCTCCGTGTAGGGAAGGTTGGGCATATCCTCGAGACTAGGAAGACGATCGTGGCCTATGACAGCATCGAGTTCCTCTTGCACGCGTTTCTTGATATCTGGATTTCTCAGCATGAACACGAGCATCCACATCAGAGAAGATTTTATAGTCTCCATACCGGCAGAAAATAAATCACCCAGAATTTGTTTGATTTGTAGATCTAAAACAACATTATTCTATGTCAGCATGATTTTTAAGTAAATATATTTTTTCGAAATAATTATTGAATGAAAACATACATTTCACTTTTAAATTAAATCCTTACCGTGATCTCTGCCTTCGAACAATTCCTTCTCCCTGCCTTCGAGTTTAGCTTTTTCAATTTCAATCAGGTAAACGTCGACGAGATCCCTCGGATTATTCATGTCGAGAGATTTACGGTGATCATCAATTACAATTTGATGGAAGTCGAACATTTCCTTGCGGTTCATCGCCAGCCTCGCTTGGATCTCCGCTTTGCCGGGAAGATACTTAAAATAAACCTTTGATTAACTCGCTGAACTATTATAAAATAAAAAATGTGGGTTTTTTTAGTATATTTTCTACTTACATTATATTGTGGAATGTATTCTCCGTAGTGGATTTCTCCGAACAGCCTCATGCCCTCCTCGATCAGGAAGTTGAGTCTCTTGAACCTGTCGTCGCCGACGGTGAACCGCACAGACATAGTGATACCGCATATGACATTAGAAACACCCAGAGCCAGTAGGGGGTTGACATCGATGGGCGCACCCTCCGATCTTCGAATGTTTCCGACCAAATCGTGCACTTCGTTCTGTTAACAAAATTTACAATGAGTACTTACTTCTATTAAAATATTCTGCAAAATTACAGTCATAAATTCAAAATAATCGAGATATCCCACCTTTATTCTGCCGACCATCGTCTTTCTGGCGTCGCCCATGATGGACATGCCGAATCCTCTCAACTTCTCGTGAAGGAAACGTCGCTGATTTTTCCACAGGCGACCCTCGCTGTTGATGATGCCTGCACAGAGGGAGGTGATAATGAGCAAGTGTGGGCGGCGCCCGCGGCGGCGGGAGGGCCGAGGCCGCTCCCGTGTGTTTTTTCTATGACTACGACACTCGAGCTCCTCGATTTTGTACTCTAAGTGCACCTCGTAAAATACTGAAATTCTTTGACATCGTCTATCGTTACCGGCGTTAGTTTTCGAAGCGTTAAAAATCACTGGACATAAAATGTTAGCTAAAGTTATCGTTATAAAATTATTACTACACCCGATAAGATTACATAAAAATATATCTAATCGAAACAATATACACCACGATAAAATTCGTATACTAAAACTACGGGGAATTATAAATATTGACTCACCGAATCCGTTCAGGATGTGCATGAGAGGCGTGCTGGGGCGGCCCGTGAACTCCTCCAGGCGGAAGGCCTCCCTGATCAGCTTGTAGTCGCTGAGCACGATCGTCAGCTGGTTGCCGAGGTGGACGGAGAATATCGCCCCGTACTTCTGCGCCAGCTTCAGGAATGTGATGTGTCGCACGCTCAGGAAGGGGAGGTAGCCCACCACGGGCAGCCCCCACGGGCCCGGCGGCAGATCGTAGACTTCGTGCACTTTGTTAATCAACCACGTCGTGGATAACGTCACACAGAGGAACACGAGGATCGACAGGAGCGAGATCCCAGAAAAAAACCCTATGATTTTCCACAACCCCCATAGTAGCGCGGAGTTCGCGAACATGGTCATAATATTTTTTTAACGTGCGTAAATAAATACAGAATCAACTGGACATAATATTGTAGCGCGGAACGTGAATCGCGGCGACGCAGGAGAACCCTAAGATCGTACAGAGCGTGCCGGTGTCGCTTGCGCACTGGCGCGCCGCTGGCGTGGCCTTGCCAATAAATACGGGTGGCGCGGCGCCGCGCGCGGGCGCAAGTTCGTCCCACCGGCGTGCGGCACTCCTCTCTCCGCCGCTTTTCCGCCGGCCGGCCGCTACGCCGCGTAGCGCTCCGTCGTAGACCACTTTTATTTTCACACTGCAATTTTTTCGTTACTTTCTTCGGCTCGTAGAAATTATTTTGTTTGTAAACAATTTTTTTTCTTAATTTCTCTCGAGATCGGGGCGGTCGCGCGTCGGATCGGAGCGGTCGGCGCACGCTAGCGGGCGGGTATTTTAGTGAGGAATCGGGGGCCATCGAGGTCGCACGAGTGTGCATGCAGATGATAAGATTAACGAATTGCGTAAGTTGCCGCGAAGCAAGGTGACGGCGGGTCGACGACTGGCGGCGGAGAGCCTTGGGCGAAGTTCTATGCGGCGCGACCTCTAAGTGACACTTAAATATCGCGCTCAAAATTAAAAGTTCGTGTGTTAGGTACTCGATACTGTGTCGTAATCCACGCTGTGTTTGGGTTCGGCGGGTGAATACCGGTCCTACTTTTAAGGTTATCCTAATTCTCGTCGTACTCGCTACGACTTTTCGAGTTTTAAGCTGATAATTAAGACTCCCACGTTGTTATTTAAATAATAGGGTAATAAATACATAATACCTTGTCAGGTTGTAGAACTCTTAGATTTTCTTTATGTATAACTAGCTGACCCGGCAAACGTTGTTTTGCCATATAAATAATTTTTGGTATGAAAAATAGATGTTGGCCGATTCTCAGACCTACTCAATATGCTCACAAAATTTCATGAGAATCGGTCAAGCCGTTTCGGAGGAGTACGGTAACTAACATTGTGACACGAGAATTTTATATATAAGATATTAAATTACAACATTAACTACTTAAGAAAGTTTTGAAAGCTCGTGAAGCTCGCTTAATGCTTTTGTCGCCAAGAAAGTATGACCAAAAAATCGGTTGTCTGTAAAGTCGGTTTACTGACGATAGTTGAACGTGACAACGTCATAGCCTTAACCCCTCAGTTCCGGGAAAAATCTATGCAAAAAAGTTGGCAGGTCAATGTGCAAAAAAATGGCGCCCGGCCTACCCTCTTTGGAAAATTAATGTAATATGAAATATCCTTACATATAATCCATATTTTATGTTTGTGTGAACTACTCGTACATTATAATATATGTTAAATTTTCTATCTATCAAGCCATAATAATATAGTATTTAGTTCGATGTGATATTAGTTTCTCAATTATAAACTTTCGAAACTATAATTAGTGACTTGTTCAGAAGAAATAAACGAATACTTTATTCTTCATATATTAAGTCATACCTTGACACGTAGGAAATAGACCACAATTTTGAATAGCCGAAATAATACTAATAGCTCACAGATTGTTTATTTATTTTTCATTCAGAGTGTGGTCAATGTATCAAAGGTCATAACTAACCAAACTTCTTCATACAAAAGTATTCTCTAAGTCATCGAAATACGTAATATAATCGAAACAAAGAGCGCAGCCCAGGTGGGCCTTACGGTTGTTGAGAGACTTGAAAGTGTAAATGGAACGCCTCAGAGCTGTCAGCGAGGTAACGCCGCATGAACTGTCATGTTTTTCGGGCGCGCAGCCCATATCGAATTATAAGACGTTATCACGTCAAAAATTAAAATAGTAGGTATGGATCTCCCAGTAACGAATTTTTCAGGAGTATACTAAAGTTATATAATGAAAATGAAATCTCGAATCGCTAATTTATTTATTTTACTCTGCCGATAAGTCGGCCATCGATCCAGTGCATTTGGTGCATCGTATAAGTCGCTTATCGCTTGTCTAACCTGCCACGTGCTGAACTGGAAACTAACTACTTAATACAGTTGTGACGTTCACAACTATGTACAGTAAAAGCCTGTGATAGTCGCGGTTTCCTTTCTTCCATTTATTATAAGGGTCAATTCAGACCGCAACGCGACGCGTAGATGCATATTTCTAAAGTATGGATGTACATCTCAATGTGGATTTGACAGATTTGCAAGACGTCTCACGCAATTGAAATCTGTCAATTCAGTATTTGTACAGAAACGCGTCGCGTTGCGGTCTGAATTAACCCTTAGAAACAAGGGCGCCCTAGCCCTGATGCTTACGTAATTATTAAAGCTCGAAATCAAAATTTATAATTTGACAAGATAACGCGAGTGATAAACTACAATACCTAAGGATCCATACGTTTTTCATTTCGTAGTGATAATATTAACAAAAGCATGGCTATGTGCCTATGGCAACAAAAAGTTGAAGCTGCAAATCGCTAACAAACGTGTTAGCACAGTATAAATATAATTTATGTTGTGGAATTAGCATGGGTAAAACAATACAATACCTTGTCCGTCAAAACTGAAATGAGTGAAAACGCAGGGAGTGCTCTAGTACTTTGTGAGCGGTGTAAAAGCGAGTCATCACGTTTGTCGGCACCGCAGCGGCGAAGGAACAATAAACAGTTTAGGAGGAGGTGGGGGCAATTGTGGCAGGTTTACAAACACCAACTGAATTGTACCCCGTATAGACCGCTACACAACTCCGTAACCAGCTGTTGTAGACACAATATATACTGGGTCTAAGCGGGCCCCTAGACGAGCAATTTTATTGCGCAATATCACGTATTGCGTAATATTATTGACCTTCTAGGGTTGACGTTGAACATCGCGCGCCTTCAATCTAATTGTCAAATAAACTATTCAATAAAATTGAAGCGTGATATTGCACAATACAATTGATCGTCTAACGGCCGGCTAACAGAGTGAACTCTATGTGAGCGATACATTTTACAGACTCTAAAGTATTATCACTTAGTTTTGTTAAGTACCCTGTAAACGATCAAATTGTTTGTCAAATTTTACGGGTTTGTCAAACAATTTACAATGAAAACGTGAATTTC
This sequence comes from Polyommatus iphigenia, assembly GCA_963422495.1. Taxonomy (NCBI): domain Eukaryota; kingdom Metazoa; phylum Arthropoda; class Insecta; order Lepidoptera; family Lycaenidae; genus Polyommatus; species Polyommatus iphigenia. The sequence goes on from OY730183.1 coordinate 7,998,341, forward strand.
CTCAAACAAGTTTGTCAAACAAATTTGATCGTTTACAGGGTACTTTACACCCTGAACATCTTAATTTTTATACTAGACTGCCAGCATTGGCGCACCTTTAGCAGTATTATCCATAATAACTAGATTTTAGCAGTAGTTTTATTTAGTGTTTAGTCGAGACTTACGGTACCTACTGTAATGTAAAACGCAGTATATTGACGAAAAGGTGGACAGGGAATAAGTTTGAGAGTGAGAAAAGCTCATACTGCCGCACTCAGAGTAGAAAATTAATTACATAAATGTAATTAATTCAAAATTTTGACATAAGCCCCATACATAATATTATCTGTCAAACTCTCATTAAAATATTTAAGGTTATTAAATGTCTCTGAGTACTCTTGTATATTAGCACAACTAAAATGCGTCGCTGCGACGCAGCTATGGGACTGTGCGTTCCTAAAACGCAACGCACCGCATTCGAGTATTGTGGCCCGCTCGTAAATTTCCTCTGGATGGACTATAACAAACATTGACCGAATTCGTGACGGTAAATGTGGGATGTTGGGACCATACGTCAAATGTAGCATGTTTGGCGGCTGATTGATGTTAATTGTTGTTTACTTGCACAATCTGGGCAAAGTATGGGCAGCACCAGCACTAAGCCGTGGTTGAATCGTGCTTTTTGAATTGAATTTAACATTAATTTATTGTGGTTATGGTTGGACTTACGCTTTCGCTAAATACGATAAAGAAACTTGATAACAAGAATTTGGAATTGATACAAAATAATATGTGATAATGTGACTGGATAAGCGTTCTAAAGTTTTCTAAATTCAGGATCGTATTAGCCGGATTCTACATAATTTTTTATATTTAAAGTCAATTAAACTATTTCAATACTATTCTTTTTCGTGTTCTTTACTTAATTTCCACAATTATTATCTATCGGAATTGACCTTAGTAACATATTATTATTATTATATTATGTATTAAATTGTCAGAGTCTCCTCTTTGCTTGCCACAACAAAATCAGAAATAAATGTTTTTCTCATTCAGCAGATCTGAATTCTGCTACGAGTATATCAGCATTTTGTACTTCTGACCTCATCTTACTATTAAAATTATACAAAAATTTGATTACTACGAGTATTAAAATTCATAATATATCACGCACCGACGAATATTGCACGCATTTGTGTTTTATACAACATTATTAATTTAATTTTAAATGAAAGATAGTTGGTTTCAGAATCTAAAAGGATTTTGTTTCTTATACTTTTTTTACCAATTGATGTATTATTATAAACTAGCGACCCGCCCCGGCGTCGCACGGGTATAAAATATATAGCCATTAGCCACTGAAAAAATGATTAAAATCTATAGCCTATGGGCTATGATCCTTCACGTGGTCTACTTCTTATATGTGCCAAATAACATAAAAATTGCTCCAGTATTTCGCGAGATGAGCCCTTTCAAATAATTTCCCCCGTTTTTTCACATTCTCCTATTACATAGGCTGCTATTTATGTATCCGGAACTGGCCACTTACAAGAACAATATTTAAAAAGTAATTACAACATTTGAAAATAGAACTCTTTGGTTGAAGAATACATTTTGTTTCATGTGACTGTCAATTATTTTTCCATTGTGGCGTCATTTTGAAAATTGCGTGTCTTCATTTTCCATGGATTTAACGCGTGAACATTTTCGTGCAATGATTTACTACGATTTTCGGCGTGGGCTAAATCAACAACAGTGCTTTATTCAACTCACCGCAACTTTTGGAGATGAAGCACCATCAAAAACCACTGCTTATCACTGGTACAGTGAGTTTAATCGTGGGCGGTCTATGCTCACGGATGAAAATAAAGAAGGTCGCCCAAAAACAGCTGTTGTCCCACAAAATATAGATGCTGTGCGGGAACTAATAATGCGTGATCGTCATGTTACATATCGCGAGATAGAGGCGTCCTTAGGCATAAGTATGACGAGCATATATAAGATATTACACGAACATTTGGCTGTAAAAAAAATATGTTCGCGTTGGATTCCGCACAACTTGACAATCGATCAAAAACGGGCTCGTGTCGATTGGTGCAAAAAAATGATAAAAAAATACAACCGTGGTACGTCAAAAGCCGTTTATAATATCTACACAGGTGATGAATCTTGGATCTATGCATATGACCCCGAAACTAAACAACAGTCAACGGTGTGGGTGTTCCAAGATGAGCCGAAACCAACAAAAGTTACTCGTGCAAAAAGTACTTTGAAGCAAATGGTCGCCTGTTTTTTTGGAATTAATGGACATGTGGCTACAGTGCCATTAGAGAATCGTAAAACGGTTAATTCTGAATGGTATACGACCATTTGTTTACCAGAAGTCTTTGAAGAAATAAGAAAGGACAACCGACAACGCAGAATCATATTACATCACGACAATGCTAGCTGTCACACCTCAGCTGAAACAACTCAGTTTTTGGAGGGTCAAAAGATCGAATTGACTGGTCATCCGCCGTACAGCCCTGATTTGGCACCTTACGATTTCTTTTTATTTCCATACGCGAAGAACAAATTACGTGGTCAACGTTTTTCGAGCCGCGAAGAGGCTGTTGATGCGTTCAAAATGCACGTTTTGGAGATACCTCAATCAGAATGGAAAAAGTGCTATGAAAATTGGTTCCAGCGTATGCAAAAGTGTGTCGATCATCGCGGCGAATATTTTGAAAAGCAATAAAACCATATTAAATGATATATGTTTGTTTCTTTTTTTAATTCCGGATACATAAATAGCAGCCCTCGTAGTCTTAGCGTGATAAAATATAGCCTATAGCCTTATTCAATAAAGCTATCTAACACTGAAAGAATTTTTCAAATCGGACCAGTAGTTCCCGAGATTAGCGCGTTCAAGTTAGCCTTTTCAAAAAATTTTTCTTGTTTTTTCCACATTTTCCTCTATTTCTTCGCTCCTATTAGTCTTAAATATAGCCAATAGCCTTCCTCGATAAAGGGGCTATCTGACACTGAAAGAATCATCAAAATCCGTTGCATAGTTTTAAAGATTAAAGGGAACAAAGGGACATGAGGGAAAAAAAAGCGACTCTGTTTTATAATATGTATAGATGTATAGATAGAAGATGTAGAGATCTTTAATAGGAAAATGACGAGAGCATAATAATATTTAAAAAAAATATAAGAAAAAAGTGCAATGTAATAATGTAGATTATGCAGTTGCACGCATTTACCTTTGGTGTAAAAAACATACCTACGACCTATTCTCATACCTACTAAATATAATACCTGCCTCATAAAATTTAAGAAACCGTTTGTATTTTACACCAATGCTGGAAATAATTTAATATGCCTATAGATTATAATACAGGGCATCGTTTGGCGTGTGGACGCTGCTGTAGGTTACACACAGCGATAGCCGTATGCGACATTAATTATCTTTTACTATATTTTAAACATGAGCGTGAACATTTTTATCTGTCTGTCCGTGACCCGTATGTCATATGATTTAATTTCGATCGTAATAAAATTGATCAGAAACTATCAGGGACCTTGAATATGCATAAGTAGGTGACCCCTTTTGCACTACCTCTTGTCACCGATAACTCAAGATAACTGGCCCTACAGACGCACGTTGAAGAATATAAATATAATATAATCGCAAATAAACTTTATAATACGAAGAATATAATCGCAAATAAAGTTTATTCCACTAGGAATTTTTATATGCGATTAAATCTGTTTTTGTTCCGATCCATACCCTGTGTCGGAAAGTTCCGAATTGGTATAAATATTTATCTATATTTCACGTTGCCACTATCATGTTTTTGTCATGAATGAAAACAGCATCAACATTTTGTTATACCTACTTAAGTGCTTCTCTACCTATTAGGTTTTTACAAAATATAGTTTAGACCAGTCAAAAAATGGTAAAGATTATTTGATATTAATGTATTAAGCAGGAGTATAGTAACAAAAAAAAAATGAACATACAAAATAATAAATATCGAAATATTTTTTCTAACCATAAAAAAAGTTGAAAATACTGGTTTAGACCTTAGACCTCAGACAAATAATTGGTTATTGTTAAAACAATAAACAATTATTTGTCTGCTTAAATATAAATATTCACTATGTAAATTCTAAGTTGAGAACACTAAAAAACTCAACTAAATGCTCTTGCTTATAACGTTTGCTTTGCTCAAATGAATTAATATTATTAATATGCTTCACAGTTGGTAAAGTTTCAAATTCAAATTCTTTATTAAAGCATGCAATAATATACAATAGTATAAAAGCTAGGTAGCGTACATCACGTCGTCTAATCCCATGCTAAGTAAAAACTTGTGTTATGGCAATCAGACAACGGATGCACGCCGAACAATTGTATCCTAATATAATATATTATTTACACATTCACACACACAATCACACTAGACTTTATCACGTAAAGTCTCTTTCGGCGACGTGATGCGCGCTTCGTTCGGGAACCTTCGGTTAACTACACCGGCGGGTCAGAACTCCTCCACCTCGAAGATGAATAAAACTTGAGTCGGCACTCTCACCACAAAGGAACTGAAATTCACTTTGTGACGAGAGTGCAGACGCTCCACCCTCAAGGTGTATAGTTTACGACGTCTTCGAGCGTCATGCGACACGTAGAGTGGCGTCGCGGGCACCTCGCTGCGCAGGCGCAGCTCAGGCACATAAGGTGCGGTGCCGCGGTGGTTGCGGACGGCGGGCTTCCTCTTCTCCCTCCTCTCCACCAGAACGAAGCCCTCCTCATCGCACCTCCTGCTCTTGTCCCTGTCATGTCGAAGATGTTCAGCCTTGCGGCCCTCCTTTGCACCCCTCGCCTTTACCCGCTGGGGCGGTGCGGGGCAAGCAGCGACGCTTGCATAATTTTTCGCTTGAGTCGATGGCCTCAGTTTGTTTATAATTATTTATTTTAATGCAATATGGTGTTAAAAAAACTTCAAATATGGGAATACCTTCATAATCCTAACCCCCGAATAATCGAACATGATCGAGTCCAATTACTTTTTTCGGAACAACATTGCTCCGTTTATTATCCTGCGTCGCCACTGGAATCCTACTGCGAATTGACTAATTATGATTTGGGTTTCTGATTCAAATGAATTTCGTCGAATCAGCATGGACCCGAAACCATTACTTATTCTTTATTACTATGCCATTGCAATGACAACAACAAATTTGGCCAAACTCAAGGCCCCGGCGTGATGCACGTTTGACTCATTAGTGACTCACTTATTGTTACTGATGTTATGAGAAATTAAATAATATTGCTAAGTTGCCAAAGATGGTTCTTATTACATGTGACGTATAAATGCGTCAATACGCTACGTGTAATTGTTGTTTAAACTGAATTCATTTGTCATTAAAAACAATATATCCATAAATGACAAATTAGATTGTAAAACTTAACAAAAATTGAGCCATTGATTTAAACGGTGTGTAATTTAGAATAACTTGAATATTAAATAAATTAAAATTAACATTGGATTAGCGTACCAGCACAAACCAAAGTAATGACTTTTGCAAAACTTTAAAACATCTTTAAGAGGAAACGCGGGTGCAGTAGAATTTAAACGAAGAAACTATGGCCATTACTTCAGCAGAGTGAGTCTATGCCTCGAAAATTTTATTTTATCTTAAATATCTTTCAAATTTGTTTTACGAGTATGGTCGGTGGATTGGCGAGGCACGGGGGATTTATTTTTTGCGATTTTTGAAGGGTCATAATTTTGTATTTATTAGTAAATTTAGAAAAAATCGAACATAGAGGCATAGCTTTAACAGATCCCAATTCCCAATATTGTATAAAAAAATCATTTGTCTAGAGCATTGATTCCCAAAGTGGTCCAGGTGGACCCCATGGGGTCCACGGGAGCCCGATAGGGATCTACGCTTGCGTGGAAAAAAAATGGGGGTCCACGAGTCGTTAACGGGGGTCTATAAAAATTAGGTGACCCGATTTGACTTCTCCTATGAATATAGGCAGACAATATTATATTTATAGCAGATTAAATATTACAGAGCGAGGAGATTTAGAAATAAGTAAAAGTGTGGTAATTTTTGTGTTAAATAGCTACAAAACAAGAAAATATTTGCGTTTACTTTTTACCACTCCGAAGTGTAGGTTATTGGTTCCTTGTACTGTGACTTGTGAGTCAAACTTAGAATACAATACTTAATTGTATTATTAAAAGATAAAACCGACTTCAAAATTGTACGTAAATCTCTAAAACTACAGAGGCGATTTTGATGAAACTTACACTATTCCCTACGTAACAATACCTAGTACTTACAACAAAAAAAGAATTACTGAAATCGGAATAGTACTTTCAGAGATATGCGAACACAATCATAAAAACATACATACATACACATTTGAAATTCGGCACATTTATTCAGACGCTGATATAGACTAACATACTTATACGATTGATAACCTCCTTTTTTGAAGTCGGTTAAAAAAGTAAAGGTCCAAATATTGTTGTGGCTTACGCTTTTTAGACCGGCCTTGAACTGGGGGGGGGGAGGGGAGGTAGCTGTGGGGTCCACCGGATCCAGCAAAATGTTTAAAGTGGTCTATGAGAAAAAAAAAGTTTGGGAACCTCTGATCTAGAGTCTAGACGCATTGTCCAGGGAGTAAATTAGGGAATACGTTTGTATGGAAAAACAGTGTTAGCGTACCCTCTTAACGGGCGTGTTCTTAAATTGGTAACAATAATATTATACTAGCTAGTGTAGAGATAAACTACAATAACATGGCGCTCCCCTCCAAAATTCAAAACGTTTGAAGTGCGTTGTCAAAACGTTTGAAGTGCGTTGTCTTGCGCGGTCGGCTAGTTATGAAATTTTACTACACATTGAAACAGTAATTTGGAGGGGCGCGCCATGTTATCGTAGTTTATCTCTAACTAAATATGAATGTAGCCAATCAATCTCTCGAATCGCACTGGCTTATAACATGCTAAAGATTCAGAACACACATAAAGTTATGCTTGTACGTTCTCAACTGAAGCCTATTCACAACTGATGCAGTTTCCGTCGTCTATGTACGTGGAAAAGTCGTCCGATCGTTATGACGACACCATAACGTCTTCCCAGGATTACGGCCACGTAACAGTTGCGTACACCACTTATATAACTATAACTCTACCCGAAATCCACGTAACGAGATCATGGTAGTCGATTTCATATTTTTATGGCCCATCTATCTATCTCCTACTACATCTTTGACGACACTATCTTTGTACTCTATCTGTACTTACATGCGAAACTCGTCGCGTACTTTAACTAAATAAAATGTGACATTTCATAAATTTTCCACAATAAAATTTACTAATGTTATTTGCAATTTGGGACCAGTAAAAAGTCGTTTAGCCGAAATGACTTCGCAGAGCACGATGTTGAAACATGTAAACAAAAATGTTTGGGATTGACGCACTGCACGCTATGTCGCAGACTTGCGTCAATTTCATACAATTCCATAAGGAGTAAGGACGTTTTTTATGATTGGATTTCCATGGATTCTCCTGTTTATTTTATTGGAGCTAATGACGAAAACTGTTGATTGAGGGTCAGTTTTTTTATTACCACACCAACGACCATGCACTAAAACACCATTGTACCTAGGTCTGTTTAAACTAATTATGAACATTATATACAGGGTGTAACAAAAGAAAGTGATAATACTATAGGGTGAGTATGACATGTTCTGTATATAGAATTCGCTGTGAAAGTAGTAGCGCTGAAACTCTAAACCCACTTAGTTTTGTTACACCTTGTATAAAAATCTAATCTGATTACATAAGTACATAATATTAGTATAATTTTTTAGTCACCATCGTAATTAGCAATTTTTACCTACTATATTTTTGTCTTAAAACTGTTCAGTTAAAAGTACCAAATACTAAGTATCACTTAAGTACCTAGCTTATAATATAATAGTACTATCAGTTCGTAGACCGCATGTCTCGAGAATCGCTTACCGCTAGATATCGTATTTCTAAAGCGTAGTTTTCTACAACAATGAAACACAAGTGCAGCTGCAACTTCGATTATTATCGTTTTCAAGTGTGCGAATATATTTAGCGAGGTCGTTGACTCTGTATCAATTAATTGGCTAGGAAAATTTATGCTAGATCACACCACCGATATCGGTCATAGACACATAGACGAGTAGGCCAGCGTATCAAGAGGAAAATCTTTGAATATATTAATATCTACGCATTTAGCTAAAACCAGATCACTGTAGTGTTTTTCCCAAAAATGTAACTTAGGCTTTATTTTGGAAATAATCTAGTTCTTTCTAAGAATAAAAGCTTTCGTGTTTTCGCTTTTCTCAAACTCTTACGGCCGTTCCCAATATTCAATCTATCTCTGGTTTGTCATACGACCGATCGCAGCTAACATTGAATTGACATAAGATAGGTAGACTATTCCTATCTCTAGTAGGGCAAAACCAGAGATAGATCAAATATAATTGGGAACGGCCGTTAAGCGCATGGCAACCAGCATGCGACAAAAAAAAAACAAAAACCCAAATTCTAAACACAGCATCCGTAGTCGTAGACACAATAAAACTAAGTTCAGTCGAGGGCTTTGTTCGACCATGTAAATTTTGGATTGTTTTTATTTTTGTCTATTGACCTTTTTCAGTGGAACGCCAGACTCGATCGAGATTCAAGAGCTATCGAAATTTCAAATCGCGAGATACTTGGCATACTTATGTGATTGTTTTTATTACGCGAACTAACTTTTGCCGTGACTCCACTGAACTCCACTCGCATAGATATTTCTGTTTCTACGCGGTTAGCCGCTTAGCCGGTAAACAACGTATAGGCGTAGTTTAATAGGGCTATGTTAATCCCAGCCTACAGATAGCGACTAGATTAGCTTTTTTAACATAATACGAACAAATAATGTATGCTCTACTCCTCTAAGTTAATTTCTCTAATGTAACAACTAAATACCGTAGGTGTTCCTAGAGTCAAGACTTCTTTTCTGACGGTTCAAGCAAGTAGGTGTGGTGTGAAGTGTATGTTAGTTATCTAACAAGCGATATCAGTGTATGTTATAAATCATAACGATTATTCTAATTCAAGACCTGTGACGTAGCCGATCTAAACGGCGTAGTTGACGGGTCAATCGATAACCCACTTTTAAGCAACATGTCGACTGTAATATTAAAAGTTTCAGATTAGTTGTTAAAAGCGCGTATAATGGGCGTTTTGCCATTAGCCGTCAACGGCACCGGCATGGCGTCGGCGCCGGTGTCGGTGCCGGTTTATGAAAATGTATGGCTCGCTTTTTCACTTACCGGCGCCGGCACCAGCCCGGCAATGAATCCCTCCGGCGCCATCGCCGTCGCCGGGGTAACAAGCTTTCGGTGCCGGACCGGCAAAATTACATGTGATGTGACTTGTTTATGAATTGTAACCGTATGCATGAGCGTGCGTGGTATTGGTGCCGGTTTGTAGTAGGAAAACGAAGCCCCAATACCGGTGCCGGTGCACTGCCGTGCCGGTGCCGTGCCTGTGCCGTGCCGTTGCCGGGCCGGCTGATGGCAAAACGCCCAATGTGGCCTATATGCGTAGGGCTTATTCGTATGTGATTGTCCATGGTCGACGTCGATTAAAAAAAACAGAGTTAATTTTTACAAACTATGGTGCCTGTGTAATTTACAAAGAGTCTCCTCTCAATGTCATCCAACAAAGTCCAAGCGCCAACAAAGAGAAGAACAATAAAGGTAACAACTTAACAAGTTATACATGCCTACATTAACTTTTTTAAAAGTTACATCATAATAATATCTATTATTGAGACTCAAAAGTATTAAATATTTTAAGCAACTAGCTGGGTCACCTTACTGATATGCGTAAATCATTTTAACCTTGCTCAATTTTAAAAGATTTATCGCAAAATAAATCTATAAATAGTTTTAATCTCCCTAATTACGATTGGCATTCCTATCAAAAAAAATTTAAAGTTCGTCTTATACTCGTATACCAAATATTATTTTAAATAAAAGAGTTATGTTGCTGAACAACTTTTCGACCTTAAAATAATACTTGGACTGTGAGTGGTCTAGACTCTAGAGTAGTAAAGTAGTACTTAAAAGGGGATTTTGATGACTAGGTATATGATATATCAAATGAACAGCAAACTAATCTTCTTATATATAAAATTCTCGTGTCACAATGTTAGTCCGCGAACTCCTCCGAAAGGGCTTTACTGATTTTTACCAAATTTTATATGCATATTCAGTAGGTCTGAGAATCGGCTACTGGGTACTTTATATATTGATAAGTGCATATTTTGTTGAATAAATAATAGTAAATTATTACAACCTGAGACTGACGGCGACCATTGTACGACGGGATAGCGATCGACGTTGCCATGGCGACATACTTATTTAGTCATTTCAATAAAATAATATGGGCGAAATACTTTATATTATGGCAAAGCAACGTTTGCCGGGACAGCTAGTTATATTATAATATTAATTAAAATAATGGACGGATGAATGTGGACGAATATAGGCTGATATGATGATGATGATGAATTAAAATAATATTATTAATAAATAATATTAGTCGATAGCTTCCCATTTCCACTTCTAAGCGAAGAAGTTTCCTCAGAGACATTCCTAAGCATGTGCACAGCGTGCTGAGAAAAATAAAGTTTATTTCAAAACACGTTGGAAAACCCTTAAATGCTTTAAAGTCACTTTATCTCATACGACGTGCTGGTGGTAAAATTTCCCTCTGTTTTAAGATTCGATCAGGTTCCTGATTCAAAATGCGCAATTCGACTCGGATACCGAAACTTCATCCCGCGACATCCAACAAACGCATGCCGCACTAGGCTTGACCAATGACATCACGGTAAAGTTTTCGAATCCAAATCGAACGGAAATCGTGCTGCAGTCGCGTCACTTACTTTACCATCAAAATACGTACCTACTGTGGCACTCGATGACTGCCGCGGTTAAGCTATTGTGTAGCATTTTTTATCAATAATTTATACAATTATCATTCGCATACGTCTAGTAGCACGCACACAAACAACGCACTGAAGTCTGGCAACGCCGCACCGACCGGTCGGAATGGGGGTATTAGGTATTTTCGTTACGGTATTCCCTGATTCCGCCGCTGCGCTCAAAAAATAAAAGCTATGCAATAGCATAAAAAATGGACAAGACTACTAATTATAGAGTAAATGATGTATAATTGTATACCATTAAAATTTTACTTTTAGTCCACCCAAAGAATATTCAAAATGAAGGTGTAGAGTGCGTGAGCTGCAACCTAAGCAATTTCTTCAGAAATTTATTCAGAATGTTCAGAAGGTAAACATACATAAAATTGTTCCATTTTGAAAATAATTTGAAGCGTTGAAAGGCTATCCAACCCCCCGTGCGTATTCCGCTTGGCACTAGGAATGTGCTTAGCTCGTGGGCGGTAGCTGCACGTTGTGCGTCATAGTGCTTATCACAAAAGTCACGATAATACATTAACATAGTAAATATTTTGATACCACGATTATGCGACCACATATCGTACTATTTGTATTTGTTACACAAATAAATGTTTTTCAATGAAAATCTGAGAAGTGAGAATCATCAAGATAAATGTTATAAATAATTGTACTGAAAAGCTGAAAGCTTCTAATAGTAACAGAATGTAACAAAACAGAGTTCACTGTGAAAGTAGCAGCACAGAAAGTCATCCGAAATTCACCGCGTCAACTAGTATTGTATAATTTAGCGTCTCTATTTACATTTGTGGATATTTTCATTAGTAAGTAAAAAAATATATACGTATTTTATTTAACTAACATTAATTACTTAAATATGAATTTTGAATGCCAATTACAAGTTTCCTCTTATGAAAAAGTATATTATGTAGTATATTACTTTAGAAGCTTTAAGCTTTCTTTTAAACTTTTAAAAGTTTAAAGAAAAGTATGGTGTAACTAGCATATACAATTCATGCATCACTGAACATATTAATTAGTTATGAACTTATGATAATGCAGTAAAATAAACAATCTATAACCAGACTGGTTACTCAAATATTTTTGAGTCTAGACTCCAAAATTTGCTTCATTTTTCTCACACCATATTTGTCTTGACAAACAGCGGTCACCTTCAGTTTTCCTCATAATGGCGCCATTTTTTATTAATGTCTGTCCGTCTTGTCCGTCTAACTCAAAACATTAAGGACGTCTGAGCACTTAATCGTAAAACCGCAATAAGAGTATGATCCATTATATATACTTAATACAATGATTTTGACTCTTCGTCTCGTCACTTAGCTTGACGTCTTGGTAGTTAGTACCAATAGATTTATGTATTTGGTACCTACATGCTTATAGAAAAAATAAGTTAAGTTTTAAATATAAAAGTTCAATATAAAAGTTTTTCTAATAGCAAGTTTTACATGACGACTCTTACTGTAAAAAGCTTAATTTAGTGAATTAAAGTCATTCTCTTGAAATTATTGTATTAAATAACGCTTCAACTCCCGTAAGGCCCAAGTGGGCCGCGGTAACAATTAATGAAAGGATTATTGTGTCTCGTTTTGCCGCGATCGAAGGAATAAGCTAATTGGCACTTACAAAGTTGAAAAAGCGGAAGGACTAATAAAAATAACACTACTATCGTAGAATAACTGATGGTAGAGCTAACAAATTAAAGAATGCAAGTAGATTTCTTTATTAGAGCTATGACCATGAAAAAAAATAATTTCTTCGAAGTGGAATCAGCGGGAGTCATTACAAATCCTTTTCGTCTTAATATTAAGCGTTATAAAGACCAGTGAGTTATATTTATTGCGGTTTTAACCTTTACGACATACGATCATCACGAATTCGTGCTTACATCATTTCTTTTGTACAGCTGTTAGTGTTATGTTAAAATCCTGATCGCAACATAATTCACAAAGGTATTTAATGTTAGTCAATATTTCCAAGAATAAATGTATGACGTAGATCATAGTTTGACTTAGAATTTTGTGTGGACTCCTGATTGGTCTAACTTCTCACAACCTGTCGCTGTTAAAAAGTAGGGTAGGTTTCAAAACGAAACCAACTGTACCGGCCCGATTTTAAAATTATAAAATACTTTTTAAATATTTTTAAGAAATACTTCTACGTTTTTTTTTTCCAAGAAGGCAGGTCGCTACTCGTATAGCCCTGACGTCACTGCGACCCGTGTCATCGAGTCGGTGCCAGTTCCAAAAGTTTCAAATATTCTGTCAGAGAACTGAAGATTCAGCTATCTGGTACCGACTTCAAAATAATGAAGACTGAGTACAGAAATAGTTGAGGTTTAGCCGAATTCGGAAAAAGGCACTATTAGATAGGAAAAATTATTTAATACTTTTTACTTCAGATTAAAAGGATGTTATTATTGTTTTTACCGTGGAAGTCGGTTTTAATTTTTTGTTAAAAATAATAATTACTTCTACGTACCAGAGAGTGTGAAGACGCATAAAGCACGTACGTGTTTAACGTTAGATTTTTTGATACCCCGAAAAAACTTTTATAAGTCTCGCCGGGGTATATAATTTTGTATATTCAGATTTGTCATAATTTCGTTGCGAATTGAATCTTGCGTATTGCCAGATAAATGATGTAATTATGAACAAACATTTTTTATTGATAATAATGACACCACACTTTCATCGTTTACACTTGAAAATATTGAACATTCGTAATTGGAAATACAAACCGAGATAACAAAGGTTATTCCGTTACTCGCGGGCGTTTTTAATAAGCGGTATATTACATTTACGAGACTGGCAAACGAAAACCTAATTTATACTACGTGACGGCTCATAGGAAAACTTTGTTAAGCTCTTGAAAATTTTCATGCTTCTTAACTCGTTGTGTAGCGGCCGGGTCGGGGGTATCAAAATATACAAATAATTAATTCACAAAAAAAAGACGGGTTGCACTCCGGGAGTGCCGGCAGAAGTGAAAACTTGATTATTAACGTTGTGCATAATTTTTTTTAACCCATTTTTTATGAAAATCGATTAAAAAAAAACGATTTTTTTAATCAATCGAAACCCTTACAATCGATTAAATTATAACCCATTTTTTATGAAAATCGATTTTTAAAAAAATCGATTTTTTTATTAATCGAAACCCTTACAATCGATTAAAAAATATCGACAATCGAAAAAAAACAATCGATTGTTCGATTAATCGATTTCGATGTTACAACACTACTCTCCAACCGTCTTACGGTTTTTCGATCTTCACGAGAATTTGACGCGAGTTTCACAGTTTTTACCCATCCCACAAAAGTGCTCGACGCCGCTAAAGAAGTTTTCACTTCAAAAATACGTAGGTATTTTAATATAGGAACAGCCTAAAAACACGTAGGTCTGTATCGCCAATCAAGGCATTTTTCTGTTAGCATATTCTATTGCATAATATAGGGTGCAGATTCTAAGAAAAACCTATCTGTCTAGGCATCCATAAAGGATTCTCCGCCTTGCATTTATTTATTTTGTTTTAGGTGTCTGGAGTCTAGACGTCTAGCAACCAAAAAGTTAGTTAGATGAGGAATGAATCTAATAAATATTGAAGTATTCTGTCTCAAAAATATATTTTTATTTTTCTTCTAAAAATCGTTTTAAAAGCAATCAAACATAAGTAAGTTTTCCTAATTCTAATATTCCCTCTTTATTGTATGATAACTGAAAAAGGAAATTTAAATTATTATTATATTCAAAAGTTTACATTAATAATAAGCCTAGTGGAAAGATTAACTTACCTACCTTCTCTAACTCACTTAAAAATATATTATTATTGGGTTAAATTTCCAATAATAAGATCGAAACTAAGTGCGTAGAAACTATTTACGCACGAAATTTCCCCAACTCATTTAAACCACGAATACTATCTACTATCAATAAAAGATAAGCAAAAAACTTATCGAAGCGTAAAGAATCCAGCGAAAATCGTCAAAACAATGTTTAGAACGTTCGAAAATACAGATAATGACATAATAATAACTATTACAAAATCATAACGTAATCAGTGTCAATAAACTTTACTCGGGTTTCTGTAACATTCGAGGGTGCTAATTCGTACAATAACAACCTTACATTACTTTAATACAAAATGAACCCTGCGACCACTTCATAAGCTCTATTTTACTGCTGAAATAAATGCGAACGAGATACAGTGATTATGGCGTTTGCTACTGACGAAATATTATTGTGGTTTAACGAAATTCGATTATCGAATATAGTTATTTTCTATCGGATGACATCTTAAATAATATCAAAAATCGCAGATATGATCGAAAAATTCGGATACGATACGCCACACCGTTTCCCCTTTCACTGAAAACTACAGTGGAAACACAGCTGTGAAAAACGCTAGCCCAACCCAAAAGTTTAGCGTTTTAAGCGTGAAGAGGTAACAGACAGATAGACCACATAATTATTTTTTTTATTTTTTTTAAAGCACGTGTTCTTGGTATCCTGAAATTGGAATGAATAGGGAATTGGAACAATAAAGGGCTCAACTCTGACGTCTTTTCATGGACCGACAAATATTGCTTACATATAAAATTCCTCCCTATTACATAAATACAAACAAACTCAGAGTACGCCACATTACGGACAGGTCACTCGGTTCACGGCCACTACTTATTTACATAAAATTAAATAATACTTGTCACACGATTAATTTAGTCTCTAACGACCGTATTTATTATTCTGTAACTTGTTTCTCAATAAGGGCTCGAATCTCGATTATATTAATAAGAATCGGAGTATCTTAGTAGGTGGAAAACTTGTAGCATTTTCAGTTAGATTAGTTTTTGATTTGTCCTTAACTTTGTTCTTTGTTCTTAACCTTTTATTCATTAGGGACCATTTTATCAAATGTTTGTCTAGCCGGGGACCACCCAGTTGGTTTACCTAAACTAAGGGTTATTCGATAAGGAAAACAAGCACAACTTTGCAACAAACTAGCACTCTTTTTTTTATTTGGCAAAAATCTAAAAGTTACAGATTTTAATTTAAAGTTATTTTTGTGACTGCATAGTGCATCCTCTTTACAAACTTCTGAATGAAGAAATATTATTAGTATGGCTTCACGGACCACTTGGAATGCCTCCAGGGACCACCAGTGGTCCACGGACCGGTTAAGAACCACTGATCTATAATATACAATAGTTTATTACCTGAACAAACCTTTTACAACTATCAGTTAACTTTCGTAAAAGCTAATGTCTGAATGATTTAAACGGAAAACTGACACCTAGTAATTATACTTATCTAGTACATGACTTATCACAAAATCTTAACGTTAGGTTACATATATATATAATACAGACTTTATCAATACTTTGTATCACACATTTTTATGAATGTCAGAGAGGTCAAAAAGGAAACGAATTAAGGAAAAAAGAACTATTCGGAGCGTTTTTGCTCTTTTTGAATCAAAATCTGATAAAGAAAACAAAGCTAGACATTTTTATTCACGAACCGGCGTATCCTGTTTTTTTGTTATTCTTTTTTGATATAATTAATTCAATAAACAGTCTAGACGACATAGTCACATACTTGCGTACAACTTTTTATCATCATGAGCAACCAATTGTAATGATCACAAAAAATATAGAGACATAGAGCTACTCAAGTCTCATAATAAAACGCCTTCGTGATCCAGCGGTTTTAAGCTTGGCTCTCTTCATTCTTTATGCTTCTTCGACTTTGTGAGTTTGAATCCTGCGTTGGAAATATTGTTTCCAAGTTTGGTTAGGACTATTAGCTGGCTGATTGCCTGATTGTTTGACAAGAAAGATGACCCGTGTGTCAGATGGGCATTATTTCTGGTCAGCAGTATAATTGTTCATCCATCTATTCAGTAAAGAGTGAGTGAAGAGAGAGTTTGTTCTTATATATTACGCACATACTTAGGCACTGTGAAATAAAATAAATGTGGGAAGCCAGAAGAATTATTATTTATTTATTTATTTATTTATTCATTAAATTAAATGTTTCAGAAATCTTAGCAACAAGTCGTTATCTTCCTTACCTCCGTCTGCATCATACATTTTATAGGCTTTCATAGTTACTGAAGTAACTATAGATACTCAAAAGGATCTTCTAGGTTTTTTGAGGGGAGTTTATTTGACTTTCCTTCTAGAACAGATTGGTATTCTGTTAGCACCAATATCGGTTTTAATCAAAAAAATCAATGGTCAAACTAGTTTTTATTTTTGTTGTTCGATATCTTATCATGGCATGCTCGTAGCTTCTAAGAAACTACGAACAACAATATTATTGATATTAGATCACACCTTTTTTTACTGCGTAGTGGAATGGACATTCGTAGTTTTTTTAGCTTCTTTTTTTTTCGCACCCAGTGTGTCCAAATCCTTGTGATTCATTTTAAGAAAACATCGTTAATGTTAATAATGTTATATTTTCTGCTGACTCCCCAGTAGTAATTGCTTAAAACAGAAACATCTAATACATTTTGCATGTTTATAATTGGACGGAAATCCAACGTGAATATCCGACTTTCACACGAAAAAAGTAAATTATATTTTTCTCTGTGATCTACTCCATGTCTGTGCTAAATCTCGTTTAAATCTTTTCAATTATTTTAGCGCGAAGAGGCAACACTGACAGACAGACACAATTTCGCATTTTCAATATTAGTATGGACTATGGATATTATTATACAGGGTGTAAATTTGGTCTTTTAGCGCTGCTACTTTCACAGTGAACTCTGTACGAAGAACACGTGCACACCCTAAATTATTATCACTTAGTTTTGTTACACCCTGTATAGCATACCTAAATCAAGTTATAACGACGCTATAAATTAGCATACTATCATAATATTATTATGACATCACTGTCCGCTGTCCAATGTTTTCTCCCACGGGATGAATCATGCTTTTACCTCTGTATCACAACAACGGGTCATGGTCACGAAGTGGTTCGTGGCTCCACATTCCACTACCTATGCTCGCGTATCCTTGAAGTATTTGTAAGTAGCTATAGTCAAAAACACAAGGCAGTACTAAACTTCATATCGATACAAAACTTCTATTAAGTTGACAAAACTACGAATAATTTTCTGAAATTTGGAAACGCATTACCCTTTAAGACTATTTGAATTTAAAAAGCTAGGCGATATCCAAATGTATTTATGTGGACATTTCAGCCCCGCGATCTATGTCACGCTTTTTCATGTACTGTCCCTATAGTGGTATGCAACATTGTTACCTACCACTATAGGTACAGGTTAGAAAACCTATTTTTAATAAAAAATATTGCATTTGACAATACTTTTTCTAGTATTATCACTTTTAGAATGCCCTCTTGAGATGTGGATAATGGTGCTCCCACACCGCCGTTAGAAAATGTTTGTAAACATGTTCTAACATAAAAACATTCACTTACAAATGTTGTCAATTGTTACATTTTGTTAGGAACTGTTACATGTTATAAGTGCTCCTACACTAATAGAAAATGTTTACTAATGTTTACCAACATTTTAAACATTTAAATCTGGTATTGGCTCACCGCATACCCCGTCGTCCTTTATAAAAGGTTTACAAACAAAAGGAAACACAATATGTTTTTTTGTTATAATTTGTTTTGCTATAATTTGTTAACTTACGTTTACTAAACATTTTCTAACATGAAAACATTTTTATCATTTTTTAACATTTGTGATTAAATGTTTGCTAACAAATGTTTACTAACGTTACTAAACATTTTCTAACTGCGGTGTGGGATCACCATAAAGTAAACCCTTAAGGTGCTACCAGACAGAAGTTATATAACGTTATAAAACATTGTGTAACACGATAACATTTTATAACATCGTGTAACATAGGTACGCTACAACATGTCAATAAACAAACGTGTCTTTTGTTATAATTTGTTACAAAATGTTATACAAATATGTTATCTAACGTTATAAAACTTCTGTCTGGGAGCACCTTAAGGAACTTTTCTTATAGACAACAGCATGATTCTCCAGACACATACAGGGTGAGACATAGCATGTACACTTGTTTATCGTATCACATTGTGCTAACGCGCAGGTGGCTTCACAGAACCAGTACTAGCTGTTGGAAAAATCTGTACTAGTGTTACAACTATGTTATCTTGATTTATTGTGTTTATAAGATGATATTACGCAAATAAAAATTATTAAAATCATGACGTACGTTTCTCGGAATGTAAAAGCTTTCAAGAGCCATTTCATTTCTATGAAATTACTTGTAAAAAACTAGCTGATAATGTAATCATAATGTTAGATGTCTACTTATTGTCTACTAACTTATTGTTAACTTCTATAGTTTTAATGTTTGTGCCTTAGAGCAAGCTTCAAACGTGACTGTTGCAAGCAGTTTAAAATTATAATTATTATAGGTCTACCAGAATCTGATGACAATTTTTGACAGCAGATTTTCAAAAAATATCCTTGATCATTGGATAAATTTCTATATTTGCATGTTTCACACACAGAATCAGGCGCGAAAAGAATAGAAAAGGATCAAAATGGAATGGAAATGGAATTTTATTCCAACTACCCCGGTATTGCTAGAGTCAATTTATTTTCCCACCTTTTGCCATCAGATTCTGGTAGACCTATAATACTTTCATTTAATATAGAACTCAAAAATCTTGTGAAAAAAAAATCTCAAAAAGAGGGTACAACCGCGCCTACAACAAGTTCTCACAGCACCTATTATCAATTCAGAATCAAACATTTATTCTGACATTGGCGATTATGTAAAAAAATGCGGCCAGAATTTAAAACTATCGGTACTTAGCATTGGGTGCGCGTAGGAGTGCTTATTGCCAAAATTGAGGGCGGCCCCTTTTCACCCTGACCCGGGGTTGCGCAAGAGACAGACAAGAGGCAGACAAGGTTAACACGTTTGCCATCCTTACCGCTGCCAAATTTTTTACTGTTTGTGCAAATTACTCCATCAGACGAGGCCGTTTTATAACTACTATTCGCGTGAAACAACAGACAATTTTATTTATAAAAAAATATCGCTGTGTATAAAAATTAGAAATTGCAGAGTTTTACATCGATCTGTTTATTTGTAAAAGTAAGTAAAAAAATTAGAAATTGCAGAGTTTTACATCTGGATCTGTTTATTTGTAAAAGTAAGTAAAATTTTTGGGAAAATTTTGGAAATCATCTGTACGTAATATTACGTCAGGTACAAGTTTATAAGACGTCGTACGTGCTCGTCCACCTTAATAAAGTTTTTCTCTTTGCGGCTACAGTTGTAGTGTCGCGTTTCATGAGGTTTTTTGAAGCTTTACATTGATACATTTTTCTATGCATGTTGCTTGATCATTCAATCTATCTTATCGCCCAAATTCCATTTTGAAGGGTAGTAAGTATTCAGCGCCTTCGACGCGCGTCTAAAATTACTCGGGATTAATTTCTGAAGAACATTATAAAATGCGCTATTTTTCATAACGAACGTCTCACAAAATTTTTAGACGAGTCTAAACATATTATTTTGTCTATTAAAATTTTTATTCCTAGTCTAGCGATAAAACAACTTTATAACCGTGGAAAAAACACATCCAATGACAATGAATAGATTGTAGTTATCAAAGTCAATGAAAGATAATATACTAGTCTAGGCTTCCTATTTGAGATGCGAGGTCGCTATGACATCTAATGACCTTATATTATTACTAGAATAAGCATTGATATGCTAAACATACATATAAATGTAATTCTAGCTGGCGGTAGGAATTACAATATTTTATTGTTGCGGCTTGTGTATTTATAGCCTAACGTAAAGTTGTAAGTTACGATCTTATAAAAATCGGCCAAGTGCGAGTCGGACTCGCGCACGAAGGGTTCCGTACCGTTATAGAGCAAAAATAGGCCGAAAATTGTGTTTTTTTGTATGGGAGCCCCCTTCAATTTTTATTTTATTTAAATATTGTTACTACTTATTAACGTACACATATAATGAAGGCCTTTGTGAAAATTTCAAGTGTCTATCTGATACCGAGCAAAAAATGTTTGAAAAATCACGTTTGTTGTATGGGAGCCTCCCTTAAATATTTAATTTGTTTTGTTTTTGGTATTTGTTATTATAGCGGCAACAGAAATACATAATCTGTGAAAATTTCATTTCTCTATCTATTACCGTTCTTGAGTTACAGACGGACAGACGGACAGACATCGAAGTCTCAGTAATAGGGTCCCGTTTTTTACCCTTTGGGTACGGAACCCCAAAAATGCTGATGTTTTTATTTGATTTATCCCCAATTTTGTAGTCTTATTTTACTTACACATCTAAACTTCCATACTAATATTAAAAATGTGAAAGTGTATCTGTCTGTCTGTAATGATTCAGATGGGTATAAACTATGAGGATACTTTGAGTCTCGGGAAAGGACATAGGATACTTTTTATCCCGTACAAAGGTACGGTTCTGTCACGATAAACTAATTTCTGCGGACTCCAACTAGTATTTTATTATACACTAGCGACCCGCCCCGGCGTCGCACGGGTATAAAATATATAGCCACTGAAAAATTGATTAAAATCGATAGCCTATGATCCTTCACGTAGTCTACTTCTTATATGTGCCAAATAACATAATAATCGGCCAAGTGCGAGTCGGACTCTCGTACGAAGGGTTCCGTACCGTTAAGCTACGCGTGCACTGGATCGGAATCGGAGCGTACGGAGCGTACGGATTTGTTGCTTTGTATTGATTTGTATGGTACTGCGTGCACTGGATCGGCATTTCTGCGCCTGAAACCGGAATTTATGCCGATGACGTCATCCGCAGCCACGTCTATGGGTTAATTTATATATTTAGTGCAAGAGTCAAAGCGCATCGAAACAAAGTATCAAAACTGAACATAGCAAATCCAACCTTAACTCCAAAGCGTTAACGCACACATCTCTTATATATAAAAATGGATTTTTAAATGTGTTAGTCGCGCTAAAACTCGAAAACGGCTGAACGGATTCGGGTAATTTTAGTCTTAAAATATTCGTAGAAGTCCAGGGAAGGTTTTAAAGTGACACGAAGTTCACCGGGACAGCTAGTTTCATATATACATTAATAACTAAATTGCCGATGCGGAATCCGAATGCAGTGGACTCACCCCATCGGCATATCGTAAATGACGACGCTCCGTCCGCTCCGTACGCTCCGATTCTGATCCAGTGGACGCACAGCTTTATAGAGCAAAAATTGGCCAAAAATTGTGTTTTTTGTATGGGAGCCCCCTAAAATTTTTATTTTCTTTAAATATTATTATGAAATATTAAATAAACACAAAAATTTAAGGCCTTTGTGAAAATTTCAAGTGCCTACCTGTTGCCATTATTGATATCGAGCGAAGCCCCCCTTAAATATTAAAATTATTTTGTTTTTAGTATTTGTTGTTATAGCGGCAACAGATATACACAATCTGTGAAATTTCAGAAGTCTAGCTATAGCGGTTCTTGAGATACAGCCTGGCGACAGACAGACAGACAACGAAGTCTTAGTAATAGGGTGCCGTTTTTACCCTTTAGGCACGGAACCCTAAAAATTGCTTCAGTATTTCGCGGGATAAGCCCTTTCAAAAAATTTCCCCCGTTTTTTCCACATTCTCCTATTAGTCTTAGCGTGATAAAATATAGCCTATATCCTTCCTCAATAAATGGGCTATCTAACACTGAAAGAATTTTTCAAATCGGACCAGTAGTTCCTGAGATTAGCGCGTTCAAGTTAGCCCTTTCAAATAAATTTTCCCGTTTTTTCCTCATTTTCCTCTATTTCTTCACTCCTATTAGTCTATTATATATATTTTATCACGCTGATAAAATATAGCCTATAGCCTTCCTCGATAAATGGGCTATCTAACATTGAAAGAATCATTGACAAAATCCGTTGCGTAGTTTTAAAGATTAAAGGGAACAAAGGGACACGAGGGAAAAAAGCGACTTTGTTTTATAATAATATGTATATTAGTGATGAGCAAAATTGGTCTTGGTCTTGCAGTCTTGGTCTTGGTCTTGGCAAAAAATGCAAGACCAAGACCAAGACTACCCTAAGACTAGCAAGACCAAGACCAAGACTAGGTGTGCAAGAACAAGACCAAGACCAAGACTGACTATGCAAGAGTCTTGATCCATGCAAGACTCTTGCTAAAAATTTTTACTTTCGCAGTGACTGTAATATGAGATAAAATATTTATGAATTATAACAATATATCTACTTAATAGGAATTTCAAGTTCTTGTGATACAGCCTGGAAACAGGCAGATGAACAGACAGCGATGTGTAAATAATTGGGTCCCGTTTTTACCCTTTTGATTATGTAACCATGCATTTAAACTAAATTTTGGGAATATACGTGGCGGCCAGCGGCGTAGCTACTAAGGGGCTAGGCGGGGCAGTGCCCCGGGGCCCTGAAGCTCAGGGGGCCCTCAAATCCTTACCAGAAACCTCGATCGAACTGAACTTTTGGAATTTTAAACTAAATTTTAACTAAGTTTTATTGCAGTTATTGATTATTGACATAGGGTCAAAACGATATCTGCAATAAAACTTCATTATTTTGATAATATTATCAGATCATTATCAGAAATAGCTCCAAAGAGTCCTAATAAAGATGAGTGTAGTGAAGCAAAGAGTAAACTAAATTTCGTGTTTCTTTGCGAATTCATGCATAGTGTATTGAAATGCATCCAAAACTTTACAAAAATTAGACATCAATTTGGACGAGGCAAGTAAAGTTTGTAAAGTTTAAGTGGCGTTCATTGAGAGAGGCCTATGTCCAGCAGTGGACGAATATAGGCTGATATGATGATGATAATGAAGTAAAGTTTTAGCAGAGACCAAAGCAAAGTTGCAAAATAGAAAATATGATTTCGAATTATTCAAATGCAAGGCCAGTGAAACTATAAGAAAATACCTATGGTATTGATACCCATTTTCAAGAAAAAATGCAAAGAAAAGCTAAAAAAACATTTTGATGAATTATCTGCTGATTATCGATTTCCAAACCGAGAAAAACATTTAAAATTGAGATTTTTAATTTAATGTACTTGACACAGTAATATCTCAATTTTTAAAGTATATTTTGTATAATATGTATTTCATATTTTTATTATGTAAATAAAACAATCAGTTTACATAGCAGTGGGGCCCCATTTTTTAATTTGCCCCAGGGCCCTTGGTTACCTAGCTACGCCACTGGTGGCGGCCAAAAAGGAAGATCTTCCAACCGAGAGAGAATTCGATAATCCGGCCAAGTGCGAGATGGACTCGCCCATGAAGGGTTCCGCAGCAGCGAAAAGGTTTATTTTATGAAATTAAAAGGTATTTGATTTATTTTTATATTTCAGTTGATCCATTTATGACGTATAAAACAAAACTACTTGCTAGTTCTCGTTCAAACCAATTTCCTTGGTAGTTTTTATAGTTCCTAATGTACATTATATATTTTTTAGACTTATCATGCCCCTAATTTAGAAGTTAGAGGGGGGGGGACACAGATTCTACCCCTTTGGAAGAGCCTCTCTCGCAAACTATTCACGTTAGAAAAAAATTATATTAGAAAAAATCTCAATATGATTTTGAAAGACCTATAATACATAGACCCCCACACGCATAGGTTACATATGAAAAAAAACTTGAAAGGTGTCAAGGGACACCCGGATGGAACGAAGTTATTTCTTATGTACAAATAACCTCTATACACTAAAAAAAAACAAAAAAGAACGAAAAAAAATCTTAACTGGCTTGCTTTCTATGAGAGAGAGAGAGAGACAGACAGAGAAAGACGCGCACGCCTCACGGCTTACAGCTATAGCAAAAAGCACAGTTGGCAAAAAGTGTCGATCAAAAAGTGTCTTTACAACTTTTTCCGTCTACCCCCCTTTCGCAACGCGCGATAAAGAACTACTTACCAAGTTTCAATTGTATAGCTCTTATAGTTTCGGAGAAAAGTGACTGTGACATACGGACGGATGGACAGACAGAAAGACAGACAGACAGGCAGACATGACGAATCTATAAGGGTTCCGTTTTTTGCCATTTGGCTACGGAACCCTAAAAATACTCCAAAAGAAATCCGAGGGAAAGTTCTTATTTTTTTTAGTTTTCATTTTTCTTAAGGACATTATTTCCACTAAAAGATCAGCCTATGCTGAGTTGGCTCTCGACTTTTCATTAGTATTTTCAATTCAAGAATCATTATCTTAACAAGTTAAGATTATGTAACTAGTCTAATAATTTAGGTTTGAAAATGTTTTTTTCGAGAAAATTAAAACTTACAAAAAGTTTTGAAAAATGTTTGCAAGAGTCTTGCTTTTTGTAAGACCAAGACCAAGACTAGGCGTGCAAGACCAAGACCAAGACCAAGACCAAGGTCTTGCTTTGCTCATCACTAATGTATATATTTATAATATGTATAGGTAGATGTTATGTTATTAAAAAGTATTTGTATAGGCAGTGATTGCAAATGTAGTTTGTTCAAACCCATGATCTTCTAGTCAAAAGACAAGCTCTATATTATGTCTCTGTATCACGCGGGATAATAATATACATCACTACTACTAACTAACATTAACAGGTTAAATATAATAATTTAATTCAAGGTTTTCAAAATCCCTCATTATTTTGTCGCAAAATACTGTACTACTGAAATTCGACAATTCCGCATTCAATATAAATGATACGTGACATTATAAAACTAATTTTTGGCAACTATCGAGATTTCCAATCGCATACTATATTCTAATGTCCCACTTAATTTTGCCAGAAAGATCTGCATCTAATGCCAAATTTTGTAGAATATTGGCTAAGCATTTTTGGGCTTTGAGATGTAAATTTTACAAATGTTAAACAAGTGCATTTATTTGCTGATAATTCGATATTTGTTTTTATTTGCTTAAAATAAACAAAAATCAATAATTTTGTATTAGGCTGAATTTTCAGCAATCTCTACAGTTTTTCAAAAGATTTAATAATTTTTATATTTTGCAACTCACTTAGGGTGGGTTGCACCAGAGGCGTGGTTAAAGTTAAAGTTAAGGTTAAAGTTATGGTTATAGTTAAATATGGCGTCCTTTAGCTTTAACTTTAACCTTAACTTTAACCGGAGAAATTCACAGATGTCTGTTGCGTTTATTTTTTTATTGAAGCTACAGCCTACAGGTAACAGGATTGAGGGTATAAAAATTTGAATTGTCCGTAAAAATAGACAGGAAAAATATAACACTGTAATATAATAACATAGTAAATTTTCACGAAAAATTTTGATATACGTCGTATGAGCGGAGGTTCAATATGGAGTGCAAAATGTCAAAACTTTAACCAAAGATTTGACACGTTGCACTGTAGTTATAGTTAAAGTTATTGTTAAAGTTACAGTTATAGTTAAAGTAAGTTGGTGCAACCCAACCTTACTAGTTTAGGAAATTAATATCAATCCGGGTTTTTTTCACATTATTAAAGCTTAAAAAACAAGAAAAACTGTCGTAACATTGAAGACAATAAGGCATTTTGAAGTAACAGTGCAAAAATTGATTTGCGATACCACGAGTGATTTATAGAGGGAGTGTGATTAATAAAGAAAAACCATGAGTAGGCGTAGGTTTCGATCAATGTAGAGTATGTTACCTGAAATACAGGCTACCACTATAGAGTAGTGGTGGCGATATATCGTTAAGATATGTCCCAGATGAACCAGTATGATTAGGTTTTTAAGGGGATGTCTTATTGGCTGTTTAGTTATTGGCCCTAGGATACAAGACATCCTCTAGTGCAATGTATCCTTTGAAATAAGTTAAGTCCCATTTCAAAGTTCTTGTTTAAAAAATAAATTAACCTTAGTGTAAGTACTCACATACGGTTTTGCTCGATCGAGCAATCACGTAGAGTAAAACCCACGGCTCGGGCTTTCGTCCACACATTCAGCATTGCTCGATAGTTTTACTCCAGTTCGAAGGAAATTAGCTACGAATAATAAAAACTAGTGTCAAAAAATTTGTCAAGCCTGCTCGATTCGAGCCTTCAAACTGGCTCGATGCGAGCCTTCGAGCTGTGAGTTTTGCGGTCCACACAGTGGTTTTTGCTCGATTTCGAGTAAAACTATCGAGCAAAACCGTATGTGAGTACTTAGCATTAACTAAAAGATGACGCATTCGTTGCATTTTGATCTTTGTGCATGTGGACTTTAACCTCGCATTTTTTCGCGCCGCGATGTGTAGAGCGTGCCTTACTGCGAAGTGATGCGCCTCTATTGTAGTGCGCCTGAGGTATGTGAGCGGTGGGACGGAGAGGTAGGGGCGCTTCGCACAAGAGATTGCAATAGCAAGATGAGTCCGCCGATAAAAAGACAATCTAAGGAAATAATATTTAAAGTGCATACGGTTTCTAAAAAACGGAAAGCCGATGTCAATAGTTTAGAACAGTGGTCACCAACCTTTTTTTCATGCGGGCCACAAACATGTTTTGGTCTTGGTGTCGCGACTCGCGGGCCGCAACAAAAATTTTTTAGGGTTAAAAAATAACTTTCTTCAAAATTAAAGATTTAATAATATTATTAATGATATTTAGACTTTACGTTATTTTGCCGGTGGGCGTGAATTTCAAAATTGTTTAAAATCACGTGGGCCACAAATAAAGTCCCGGCGGGCCGCATGCGGCCCGCGGGCCGCGGGTTGGGGATAGCGGGTTTAGAATATAAAACTGATCAATTGTCTAATGTCTTTAATTTATTCTTTCCAATAATTAAATAATATTATTGTTCACGATATCGCGAGATTGGTCGTCACTGTCTAATCTCATGTGCATTGCGAGCAGCAAGCAACCCGCCCCCTCACCCCCGTCCCTACCTAAGGCGCGGCCAACTAGTTCCGCGCGGACTATAGTTTGCTATAGTTGCAATTTGCGAGTTAATGCGTTTGTCACGTGCCGACCCACGTGCGCATACACGCGCCGAGAGCGGGTCGTGACCCACTTACATATAGGATAACTTGAAAACGGGCTGCTGACATTGAATAGGAAAGTGAAAAACTATCATAAATTTCCTTAACGGTGTGTATACTGTATAAGCATACACTTATAGACTATAGTACAGTGCGCAGCGGGACAGCGTTACTATAATTTATTCGTGACTTTAAAAAATAAATTACAAATTAGTAAGCACACTAAATAATGTTAACACAAGCTGTGGTCATTAATGGTTAGCATTTAAAAACAATTAAGAACAATTACCACCTCTAATGGTTTACACGGGTGACTTACGCCGATTTACGCCGCACGGCGAAAAACGACCGTGTAAATGGCAATTCGACTACGCCGCATGCGGCTAAAGTCGCAAGCCCCAAAGTCGTGCGGCCAATGGCCGCATGCGGCTGGTGACTAAAATCGACCGTGTAAACGCTCAGTCGCAAGCGATCGCTTGCTGCGAATACTACTGTAGCGAGCGCAGACGCGACATTTTCACGCAGAATGAACTAGTCACAGGCGATAATTGTAAATGGGGTGGCGATTCGACTTGGACAGGCAATTCGACTGGTGACTTGATGGGTGACTAAAATCGACCCGTTAGTCACCCGTGTAAATGGGGTGGCGATTCGACTGGTGACTTGCCGGGTGACTAAAATCGACCCGTTAGTCACCCGTGTAAATCGACCATAAGAATTATGACCCATTTTAATGAATATTTTCTCCGATTATTTTTGATATTAAAAATATTTGGACAAATCTATTTCATAGTTTTAAATAAGGCCTTATAGCGGGCTTATATTATGGGGGTCCGTTGCTACTCGGGAAACCGGTCGTGGCGGAAGGCCGGTCTAAGCCTCCTGTCTGTCCTGGCTCGGTCTAATGTGTCGCCTAATTTAAGACGTCATGTATGGGTTCAATATTGAAAATGTTCCTAAATTTTCTTAAATGTTCTTAAGATTAAGTATTTTCTATGTAATCTAATTATTATTATTGTATACTTATTCAATTTAATATAATATATTTCTTCAATTGACAAATTATGTATAATTTTTTTTGTAAGATAATGATGTACTTATTAATTTTACTTATATAAATTTAATTTAATTGCACGCCATTGATATGGCAGAATGTTAGAACTATAAGTAGTTAATTATAAGACCTGTATAATATTATATACAACATTCTAGCAATAAAGACATTTGAAATTTGAATTAGTCCAATCCGATGATCCCATCCAGCACTGGATTGTTACTGGAATAATGTATACGTGAACTGGAATGCATTAAATGCATAACGCCCGATTAAAAAAGGAAAAGAATAATTTGAAATTAAAAAGAAACAAAAAAGTAGTAAGGAAATATACAATGTTGCTGCAATAAAATTGCAGCAGGATTGTGTAAAAAAAAGTTGAATTTGATCACTGGATTGGAATAATATGTAAAACGGCCCTAACGCTATTTACACTGCAAATTTTTTTTGTACTTTCGAACCGAAACTACATCGTATCCTATTCGAAGATGTATTCAATATTCATGTTGGATTAACATAAGAGATTCTGTTATCTGTGTATTGCACACATGGGATAACTAAGTGGATGAGAGCTTAGCGAAGAACGAAGTATAATCGTTAGTCAAAATGTTCCTTTGATCTTGACAAATTGCTGTTTGTGCCATTCTGAATAATAACATTGCGGCAAACGCTAAAGGAATTGTTTTTGGTAAGCATTTACTTTGAACAAAAATATTTGCCCGTGGGAGTTAGCTCTTTGAGAAAATAAATTATCACTGTAGAAATATCCTTTATATTCCAAAAGATATTTTATCAATGTTATTTGCTGGGAATTCCTGCTTTAAAATTGGCAATTTCAGGAATTTTACAACTTGGTTCAGACGATATTCAGACATAAATTTCAATCGCCTAAATGCTAGATGTATTGTCTCTTTAATAAATAAACAGCAAAATCTTGAGAACGAAAATTTTAATGCCAACAAACTTACAGGAAAATTTTGACATGAGCATTGAGCACCATACATTATCTGTCGAACTCTTCATTAAATTGAACTTAATCATCATTAAATGTTTCTAAATGCAGCAGGTAGTCTATAAAACTGTTAATTTGAACCATATTCCTGACCTTAGTTAACACTACATTTCCTCTAGATCTTATCGTTTACAACGTAGCGCCTAACGGCGTTTATTGCCTTTTAATCGTCTCGTGACGTGTACGGAGCTAGAAATTACTGTTTTACGTCAAATCAAATTGTAGTAACGTAAGAATCATCTTGTCTCGCGCGCAAATCTAAAACCCATTTTTTCTAACTAAGCTGTTTTAGTAGCAGCAACCTTTTTTTTATATTTATGTGCATACGCAGGTAGGATTCAGCCTTTGATCTAGACTGATCTCTTACCTTAGAGATTTTATCGTAGATATTATATCTCGTCACTATAGGTATGCAAAGGGACGAGATATCTAAATTTTTAATAAAGCTGTAAGGGGAGCGCCCTATGAGAGATTAATGAAATAAAAAGTATTATCGGACTTCATTTATTGTGTTAAGATATAGTGTTCACTATACAGGTAAGTATGGGTGCCGGCAGGGCGACAAGCCCTTACGGAATCTTATTATGGACTAACTAAAGCGTAAAGACTAAAGGGGCACCTGATACGTGTATGTCAATGATGCACACACACAACATAATTATTGCGTATGTGCATAACCGCATATGCTGCACGTTACAAAGCCATAGAGACTAGTAATATTATGTTAATGGAAACTCCGTTTTCCTTAACGAACATTATATTAAAGAATGATCTATGATAATGAAGAATGAATATGAATATGAATCTGAATGATAATGAAGAATGAACATGAATCTTTTTGCGCTAAGTGTTGATATCGCAACTTTTTGTGATAAATCTATTTCTGAACGCAAAGTCATAGCGACATTAGTAATCTGAGCACTGTTAGACTAGACAAACCAATGTTTCATGTACTTTAGGTAGCATCTTAACGAATGTCCGACTTTGACCTAGATGTGCTTTGTATACATAATCATTGGTGTTACGGCCAAGTGCACATATTGGCATTGCAGGGGACAATTCATTTGAATATTTATATATTCTGGAAAAGTTAAGGAAAAATGTGAATTCGTTGCCAGGGTATTTGTTCAATGGAGTTAAGGACTGAAATACATATTATATTAAAAGTGTTTATTTTTAGTATTTTTTTAAGAAGAGACTCACTATCACTTACTACTAAGACTAAGATGCCACCATTAAATTTGATTATTCCTATTTATAAGTATAATCAGATTAAAAATAATAATTATTATATTTTCATTGTGTTCCTGTATATTACAAGTGGCCACATTCCTAACCATAATCGCAAAGGTTTTCATTTTGAATGGAACTCATAAAATATTTTTAACGTTTTGCAATTCCAAAAACGTTCCCACAAATACAAAAAGATAGAGATATCATTGTTGCGTTACTATTTTTTGTTATCATTATTTTAGAAACCTAAACAAAACACCCGTGGACAGATATTAACGACCCAACCCGTAAAAAATGTTTAGCAATGCCACAGAATATATAACCTGACCTTCGGCGAACAATAGACTTTGGATAAAAAGTTTTAGCCGCGAACCGAAGGTTCTTGAACACATTTTACTGAAAGGTCTTCGTAGTCAAACTGTTGGCGGAGCTTCAAATAGGGGACAGGAGTAGATTTCAGCCCGAATTGCTTGATAGTTTACCTTTCAATCTTGGCTGAATTATTGAGGTTCCGCCTCTGTATATTAACAATATTTAGGTAGACAAGTGAAATAGTTTATGACTTTAGCGACGAAACAGAAGAATATTTAATTAATAGGTTTTATAGATAATCTAGAAGAGGAAAACTTAATTGTCATGTTATATTTTCGTGAAGCTTACTTTAATAAATAACGAAATCAATCTTTTATCTTATTTTTGTTTATTTAAAACACTTCATGCAAGTAGTTAAATAGGCGGGCTTAATGACTTGTCCCATTCTCTACCAGCCAACCTTAGGGTGATAGTAAAAATGTATGATAAGCGCATTCTCATACAGAATTGGTTAAAATATCCAAACTTAATATTATAAATGCGAAAGTTTGTATGTCTATCTGTCTGTTACCTCTTCACGCCCAAATCGTTAAACCGATTTTGCTGAAAGTTTGGCATGTAAATACTTTGGTCCCGGGAAAGGATATAGGACACTTTATCCCAGAAGAATGTACGGTTCCCACGCGATAAACGAGTTTTTGCGCAACAAAGTTGCGGGCGTCATCTAGTTATGAAATAAATATTTAACCAATATATTTTATATTGAATATACGTCAGTGGCTATAAAATGATAATCATGATGACGAAGGCCTAGGTTTTCGGCGCTTGCGAAACGGCGCGGTGCGTGAGGTCACTATCGTGACATTTTGCACGCTTTCATAATACTCATTTGACGTAATAACTATAGGTATCATTGTGAAATGAGACATAGAAAACTAATATCTTATATATAAAATTCTCGTGTCACAATGTTAGTCCACGAACTCCTCCGAAACGGCTTTACTGATTTTTACCAAATTTTATATGCATATTCAGTAGGTCTGAGAATCGGCTACTGGGTACTTTATATATTGATAGGTGCATTTGTTGAATAAATAATAGTAAATTATTACAACCTGAGACTGACGGCGACCATTGTTTGTGCGACGAGATAGCGATCGACGTTGCCATGGCGACATACTTATTTAGTCACTTCAATAAAATAATATGGGCGAAATACTTTATATTATGGCAAAGCAACGTTTGCCGGGACAGCTAGTTTCAATATATTATATTTTATATCGTGTTTTATTTCCCTCTTTTTGAATTTGAATAAATTTTGAAGATTCTATATATAAAAAGTTTTAAAAATTCATACCTTTAAGCCGTTGTATGAAATTGAGAATTTTCGCAGCCACTTAAAAAAAACTTCAGGGGGTAATAAAATTAGAACAATAGTTCCATTATAGAGGTACATTTTAACAGTACTTAATCGTACAAAAAATACAAATCTCATTTCAAAATGATTTAGGTCTTCCATTTAGTCTACTACATTTTTCATAAATGCTTTTAAAGAAATCTAGTCTAATGATGGATAAAATTACAATGTAAAATCAAAAATAGAATAAATTTTATTAAAAACTCGGATAACTCGTAGCATAGTCCTGTGTCGTAGCACTGCTACGACGTGCTACGAAAAATATACGATTTACGTTACGTAAGTTTTTCGTACATAATATTATATTACACTGTCTATTAATGAAATGACCATGTAATAAACGGGCTGATATTAGTGTAGTAGATGCCATTTTGCTTTTTTCGACTGCTTTTAAAAAAAAGGTGGCGGAAATTACACAACCCCAGTATCGAACAAAAGCTCTAATTCAATGCTTAGAAATGTGCTTAGAAAACACAAATCACATCAAAGACTTTTGAGGACTAAATCTCTAAGCATATTCGAGCTCTTTTAATTTGAAAGACTTGGACCACAATCGCATGCGCAATAAAATAGGCAGGTGGGTTACATAACGGCTGGAAGGTCAATGTCTGCGTGCGCGCAGGGAGTTACAGCATCCATTCATCCCCTGACCTTGGACGCGCGTCCACGCCGACTTACACGTGCCAACTTAAGGGGCAGTCCCCGAAAGATGAAAATAATCTTAACCTTTTTTTTCAAAACTTCTAACTAATAGTATTATCATCTCGAGAATTCGATATGAGTCTTAACCTTTTTTCAGTCACATCGAATTTCGAAAAGTATTCAAATTTTTTGTGTAGATGGTATCTAATTTTAGTTTAGATTCTAAATAAATAAAAATGTTAAAACATGAATTATCATGTTCTCGAAAATTCGACAAGAATCTTAACCTATATTGTCGAAGATCACAGAGTTTCGTAAAATTTGAAAAGCATCTTAACCTTTTCTGTCGAAACAGACTAACTTAACGTCTAGTATCATCGTGTTCTCAATAGTTTTCGAGAATATTTTGCAAAAAACGTCGTCGAAACTATTTTTTCCGACGACAATAATTAGCAATCTTGTTTTTCTACACTAAACACTAATGTTCAACACTAATGAAAAGATTTTAAAAATTTTACCTCATGCAATTATAAACTCATTAAAATTAAGTAAATTATTATGGTAAGTAATTTTATAAGTGGCTAATTAAATTCAATTTAATTTAAGAAACACTACTGTCTGTTTTCGAGTTTGATGGTATGAATAGAAATTATGAAATAGGTAAGAATAAAAATTATTGTTTTTTTTTGTGAAATTTGGAAATATTTTAAAACGACTTTTATAGGAACTGTATTTTAAAAAGGAGAGAAAGATGTTAAAAGATATAAGACAGAAATAATATTAGGAGAAAATCTTCACATAAAGGAAATGGCTAACACAAAAACCTCGAGCTGAGAGATTGCCAAGAGCCGGAGCTTTGATAAATTACAGAATGCTAATATGCTTTAGTTTTATCCGGGTTGGCTACAGATTTTGAGCGAAAAATCTACATTTCACTTAACAATTTTAGTGGATACTTGGAAAGGCAAAAAGAAAAGTATTTTTTCTGTGATTTAGATTGACTAAGTAAAACTCAAAGTCCCAATTTTAGCAAAATCGGGTGAGCGGTTTTTGTGTGAAGAGAAAACAGACAGACATTTTCGCATTTATAATACTAGTATGGAAATATGAATCTCTAATGCGGTGGACGCAGTTTCATTTCACGGCCAATCTAATTCTTCTTTAGCTTAAATCTAGAAGGCCCGATTATATCCTTATGATGCAAACGGGTAAACAATAATCGGCCAAGTGCGAGTCGGACTTGCGCACGAAGGGTTCCGTACTGATAAAGAGCAAAAATAGGCAAAAAATTGTGTGTTTTGTATGGGAGCCCCACCAATTTTTTATTTTATTTTAATTCATGAAGCCCCAAGCGGCCACATCCGGCCGCGATAACAATGAAAAAGCTATTGTGTCTCGTTTTGCCACGATCGATGGGTTAATGTTCTTATTAATTATTAAAGAACACATACAATCAAGGATTTTGTGAAAATTTCAAGTGTCTAATACAGGGGTTTCCAATATTTTTCAGCGTGCGGCGCACTTACAAGTCAATAATATTTTGTCACGGCGCCCTGCTCTACCTAGCTATTACAAAAAGATACATAAATAAACACCTTTAATGATTATATTTAGTTAGGTTAAGCAAGTAAATAATTATTATTTAATCATCTGCCTGCTTTGTATAATTCATATAAAAATGAAAAAATATATTTTATAATATTTGTGGTTATGGATAATGACATAATATCTTCATCTGGAGGATCGACTCGCGTCGCCCCTCTTGCCTTTCCACAGTTTGGGAACCCCTGCTCTAATAGTTACCATTATTGAAATCGAGCAAAAAAAGGCCAAAAAATCACGTTTGTTGTATGGGAGCCCCCCTTAATTAATAATTTTATTCTGTTTTTAGTATTTGTTGTTATAGCGGCAACAGAAATACACAATCTGTGAAAATTTCAGAAGTCTAGCTATAGCAGTTTTTGAGATACAGCCTGGAGACAGACAGACAGACGGACAGACATCGAAGTCTCAGTAATAGGGTCCCGTTTTTACCCTTTGGGTACGGAACCCTAAAAAGGAAACTGTAGAAATACAACGTGACAGATCTCAGCCATATTTAAAACCAACAATTAGATGCGGTTTAGCTGCCAAAATGTAGTTATTACAGTATCCAAAAAGAGCACAGAACTTCTTTGGGATGAAAACGAGGCTATTTATTAAACCAGAACCTAAACATCAAAATCTATTTAGTATTTTTTTTATTCATGAAATAACAACCACATTCATAAACTTTAGGATCTATAATATTAGTGTGATTCTTCGCCCTGTTTCGTTAATCTCGCCCTTGTTTTACAAAAACCAGTAGCTGCAGGCCCTTAAGGCCTTGAACTCGTTTGAGGTCAATTCTCTTAAACATTATACAACGCTTCCCTTTAGCCCTTTGAGTTCACAAAAAGCTCAAGGCCAGTTATAGAATTGTCAACTGTCAATGCTATTATAATGGCATTATATAACGATCCCAAACACCACAGTATAAATATCGTACAGTAGAGTAACACGATCTTTAAATTAAACTGGTTCAATATAGACACAAGCAAAACGCATGTGCGGCTTAGTCATGTATTTTTTGGTGCATAAAGTTATCTGAAATGTCCTGGGTATGCTCGAGTCTGATTTTGGCTATCAAGGACGAATATGACATACTGTACACTTCCCATATTGTGTTATAACTTACGACGCTCCCAAATACCCTGCTTTTGTTGCCAACATGATTTCATTAAAGCGAAACTTGTGCAACGGTTAAACTGACAAAACAGTTGTTTCCTGGTTTGTTCTACAGTTAAGGAAAACCTTATTGTTTTGGTCACATACATTATTTTCAAAGATTAATTATAATAATTAACAATCTTAACGACTTCTTCCTCAAAAATCGTCTAATTTCCTGGCTGATTTGATAGAAGAGTACTCAGCAATACGTCGTAGTTACTGCATCATCTGTTTGCCAAAAATCTTATGAGCAACCGCCATGTTTGTTAAAGTAAAATAATCAAAGCAAACTAAAAAAATAAAGGGAAAATTTGTTTTTTATTTATATTTTATTTTTGAATTGTTATCTAAAATGATGTATTTATATGTGAATAATAAAACAACATCATTTTGTATCATAAGTCATAACCATAAGCCCTGTTTATAATATTCATAACCCAGCTCGAGTATGTATAATACTATGTACTCAGGTCTCAGACTAGTTAAAGCTAGACTGCTAGAA
Organism: Polyommatus iphigenia; assembly: GCA_963422495.1. Lineage (NCBI taxonomy): Eukaryota > Metazoa > Arthropoda > Insecta > Lepidoptera > Lycaenidae > Polyommatus > Polyommatus iphigenia. Next base: position 8,035,259 of record OY730183.1, read on the forward strand.
TATGTATATTGTTTGACTATTTAAGTGTATACTTGAGCGGGAACCACTTTTAAATATTATTCATACATAAGTTTATCACAGTAACAACATAATTATATAAACTAAAGAATAGGAGCAGAGGTTTTTCTACTTGATTGTAATGAAATTTTGTCTTTTTATCGGGTAAGCCTGAGAATCGAAACGAACATCTTTATTATAATTTGGATTTACTAAACACCTCATTAAGTCCATATTTGCTACGGTATTGGTAGCAAGGCACAATAATACTAAGTTTTCTAGTATAATACTTGTTTAAAGTATTTTTAATTGCTGAGACGATAAAAATGTAATAAGCTGTATTCACTAATAGTATTACTTTGTTTTTAAAGGCAACGATGTGAAGATAAAAACACTCGTAGTCGTGGCTGGACCACGTGCTATTTAAATGACTTTACGTAAAAGAAATGATCAAAACAGCTGTGATCATGATGCCAATCATGGCTTTTGAATGGTCCAACATGAAGAAGAGACTTAATACTGTCCGTTTATTCTGACAGTGTATTTTCTACAACAAAATGTCTATAGGTGAAAATGTGTATAGGTATTTTTTATAACAATTATTATTAGATGACGCCCGCAACTCTTTTGCGCGAATGTTAGTTTATCGGGCAGAAATCGTAAATTTTTTCGGTATATAAAGTAGGTACACTATTGGTACTAGTACTTTCCCTGGACTCAAAGTATGTATCTCCATATCCAGCATATTCGGTTCAGCAGTTAGGGCGTGATAAGGTAATAGACAGACGGTTACATTTTCGCATTGGATGAATTGCGTCCATTATTTTACATTATATGTAATATTCTAGATGCATTTGGATACTTGAACCGGGTTTTAGGACTTATCTATGCGATGCAGGTTAGCGAACCGACTGCAGTCAAAGACATTTATCTAAGGACGTGTATCTCGGTTTGTCAGAACAACAAGTCACCGATTCGCAGGTCAGATTACGGTGAAGGAACTGAAGCTAATGAACCGATAAAATGCACGTGAAAATATGAGTTCACGTTTTGCAGTTAAAGCGAGTAGATTCTATAAAACTTCAGAAGTTTTTCATTAGAATATCAAAGGAAACTGATAAAAAATCATCTTTGTTTTATTTCCGTGTTTATTATAATTGTAAGTTCAACTTATACTTAAATACCTGTATTAGATGTTGTTCTAAGGAACGCAACAAGACATCCTGCAATAAATTTACCAATGTCTGTTCAACCCTAACAAATCAAGAAAGCTTAACCAACTCACGCGGAAAAACTTTAAGCAAAAAGATTGTTTCACATTTCAGAAATTCTGTTTACTCCTTTTATTGATAAATACTAATTTAAAAAACGCTTAGTAAATAGTAATTTTCTAGAATATAAAGAAAACTATCAGTCATTTCGGACAAAATTGTGAGATCGATTATAATTTTTGTGATCTATTAATAAATCATTAGCGAAAGACCAATGAATCTCGTGGTATTGACTTCGGTCGTGAACATCAAGGACTTACATAAGAAATCATTGAATAACTTCTGGTATTATCATCATTCCGGGTTCAACGCTCCGACAAGGACGTATGTTAAGTGCCAATTGATTAATGTGTTTGGTTCAGCAAAATCAACACGTGTACGAGTATCGCGCGTATGTTATTTTGGTTCATATTCACAGCAGATAAGAGCTATATTCCCGTGAAGTAGTAAATCACGTGGCATTTGACGTAGTTCGTAGTATACGTTAACACGTAGTTTATTGAGAAGTAAGTACCAACCCTAGGTATGCTTACCGCTACGGACTGCAAGCGTCCAATAGACAAAATATCATAGAGGTATACTTTCTTCTTGTCATAATAAGCCACCGGAATAACCCTTTTTTCACATTTATATCTGTCACAAGTGTGTGTTTATATTTCAACTATGTAGTTATATCGTTTCGTAAAGATATGTTAAGGTACATAATTGAAACTACAAAATTTCCGCCCTCAGTTTAGAGCTCGCTCTATCAATAAGCGACCCATTGAACCAGGTTTTTGATACGGAAGAAAAATTTTTGTTGCAGAAAGGTGGACTGCAAAACCTAGGCGGTGACAACCCTAGCAATCTACTATGCAGTAGGGTCAACGCACCTGTATCTGAAAATGCATCGATAATTTAGTAATAACACGGCAATTTGCGGTGCACCACACTAGAGAGTAATAAACTGATTTCCGTTTCTAACGAGTGTTAATATTAATGACATTTTAACGATTGCAATTTGGTTAAGTTGAGGTTTGATGTCGTTAAATTAGATGCTATCTCTATTGATGTCAGAAATTCGAAAGTTTGTCGGTCTGTTATCATAAATCTCTGAACCAATTCAAGGTTAAAACTCTAAACTGTGCGATTTCGATGGATTTTGGCATGGAGGTATTTGATCACAGGAAAGGCCATATGGGATGTATTTATGTATCCCAAATCTTGTGCAGTTCTAGCGTAATCAGCTTATAGCGGCATTTGTAAAAACTTTCTTACTGCCATGCTGTAGTCTAGGTGTATGTCACGCCCTGCGGACTGTTACAGACACGGTTTAGGCATCAAGATTTGTCTAGGAATACTTGTTATAATTTTAAGTTCAAATTTTCAACAATTGAGAAATCTATCTTGTTTTTTCTTTAGGAATAGAAAATCTTGGTGATCCTGTTATATCTTTAAAAACCCCATATTATGACAGGGTAAGCCTTATTGAAGGAACCGTATTGCTGCAATATTATTAAGGGCCGATTTTTCAATCCTGAGATAAAAGGTCGGATAGTTAACTGAAGAATAAAGTTATTCGGTGGTTTAACCGTCAAATAAGTCATAGTCAATTTTTCAAATGTCATTTATTCCATAGATAACTATCTGACCGAATTTTTGAAGTCTGGCAACTAGCACTTTACAAAGTTGAAACAAATATATTGAATACTCTATTGTTAGAGCAAGACAGACTCAGTCTCATTGTTTTTAGGTTATTTGTCTGTTTCGTTCGGAGGCCTGTGCATATTTATTGCTTAAGGCGACGCCTTGATAATTTGGCTGTAGCGATGCCGATTTTTCTCAGCAATGACTAAAGCTAAGAAATTGAAGTTCATTGTCAGTATTCATCATGTCTTTGTCTTTGAATTGCCCATAGCATAACACGATTGGACAACTTTTATAGCACAGAATAATCAATCGAAAAGACCTCTGTAAAAAAAGGGATTCCTATTTTTCCAACAGAGGAGAGTGATTTAAGGTTCCAAAATTTGTATATAAATTGGTTCAAGCATGCACTTTAATATGTGCATAGCTTATATGAAATGTATTTATGGTTTTTAAATTATGCGACAAAAACCACTTTGTCGCTTACGCCCTTTCCATTCTTTGCTGTTCCATTGCTTGTTTTTAGAAAACAAGCAATCTAAAACATATCCAACACGGTTTCTTACTTTAACGCTGCGTCACCTTAACTATTGTGATTGAAAATAAAAAGACAGATGCTGTGACGAACAAAGACTTTTTGAACCGCACCAACTGTATTAGGTACCTGATAGGATACCTATCTATTTTTTGACTGTGTTTCGTGTTTGTGTTTCGTACTTAATTTTAAATTCTATTGATGAAGAAAATGTAGCACAGATTCTTTTTAAAGTCTGAATCGGCGCTGAAAATCTTTTGGATCCCACATGTTATAATGATCAGGCCTTGATCTGATGATCCTTTTTTTTTCTTTCCAAAGGATTCATTCGATTCATATATTCGTTTATTATGGCCTCTTCTTCAATTGCCAGATCATCAATTTCATCGAAAATATCCTTAGTTACTAAATAAACGTAAATTACAACCTCAAGCCAAATACCATGTTACCAATGTCAACGTAAACTATCTGTCTAATAGCGGTTATTTGGTGGTTCACGCGACGGATAGTTTTATTCCTCAGTTAACGGGGTTATTCGCCGGTTAAGTCCTATCTGACGATTGAAAAATTCAATATCTTGCTATCTGTCGAATAAATACTATCTGTCTGTTTATCTGAGGATTGAAAAATCGGCCCTTAAAGTCATAAACGACTAATAATTTAAGTAGAGAATGATTGAGACAATCGTTTGATTTGGCCTTCCTAATGCCTATCTAAGGCCACAAAAATGTTATCAGAATCACACGGTTTCAAAAGAGTTCAACGACACAGATACGAAAATCGAAGGTTTGCAGGAATCTTGAAATCATTTTTAATTATATTCCGTTTAATAGCCATCATAGAATTTATACAAAAATTAAGAATTAATAATATTATTATTATTTGTCAATTACAGGTCTATAGACCACAAATCTAAAGATGTTTTAATTATATACATAAGGATAGTAGGTATATAAGGGAAAAGACCTAATGCTAGACACTGAACTAATAGATGACAGTTATGACAAAAATACCATAAAAATAAGAATTACTCTGATTATTTCTCACTTTTTTTGAATACATTTATTTGATTTTTTGTAATTTCTATTGATTTCATTGGATTAATGGTCATGTTGTATACACTAATTAATGTTTATTTAAGATTTTTTATCCATTTTCCCTAACAATATAAAGAGTGTCTACTATTAGTTCTTGTAAATGTAAAAAACCTAATAGATGACATGGATCTCATCTTTGAGTTTTGCAATACATACTAAAGTTATTTTGTACTATCTACTGCAAAAATCATCACTATTCTCTGAAAATATAATTCTATTAACAATCTAAGAACTTACAACTACTGCACCTAAAAATGGACATGGTGTCTAATATTAGACCTTGTAAATACACACACAACACAACGTGGATAATAATACTTCTGATGCATGTAGTTACTATGATGAAGTAAATGAAATCTTTTGAAAAATGGCAATTAAAGACCTAATAATAATAATAAAATGCACTCCGGGAGTGCCGGCAGAAGTGAAAACTTGATTATTAACTTTGTGCATTATTTTTTTAACCCATTTTTTATGAAAATCGATTTTTAAAAAATCGAAACCCTTACAATCGATTAAATTTTTAACCCATTTTTTATGAAAATCGATTAAAAAAAAAAACGATTTTTAATGAAAATCGATTTTTAGAAAATCGAAACCCTTACAATCGATTAAATTTTTAACCCATTTTTTATGAAAATCGATTTTTAATTAAAAACGATTTAAAAAAAAACGTTTTTTTTTAAATTAATCGAAACCCTTACAATCGATTAAAAAATATCTACAATCGAAAAAAAAACAATCGATTGTTCGATTAATCGATTTCGATGTTACACACTACTCTCCAACCGTCTTACGGTTTTTCGATCAGCACGAGAATCTGACGCGAGTTTCACAGTTTTTACCCATCCCACAAAAGTGCTCAACGCCGCTAAAGAAGTTTTCACTTCAAAAATGTAAAATGTAATGTAATGTTCTATGTCAACTATTAGTTCATATTGGTGTCTACTATTAGTGATGTTCGTTTTTTGTGATGTCAGCTATTAGTACTTATGACTATGTTTACAAAAAGACCAATAATATATTTTTTAATTGATTTGTCAGAGAATAATTATAATAATATTATTTTGTAAGACTTACTGAAGACATGGAAGAAGTTATCAGTCATTTATTTTCATAAATATATATTTTATAACATTCAAATGTTTCATGTTTCCTTAAAGTGTCTGCCATTAGGTCTTTTCCCTTCATACACTAGCATGAGCTTTAATTAATATGACCAGTATTTCTAAGCTTGACGTATATTCTATATTTTTATCCCTATACATCACTATTATCAAAATTTCATTTATATTCTTAAATTTTGGTCACAAATAAAACAGTCTTTACAGAAAAAATTAATACCTAAGTGAGTAGCGATTTTTAAAGGATCTACTATTAACTATTATAAGTTATAACTTTAATATTTTCAAAGTGCTTAGTTATGATTTATTATCTTAATAACATGGAAATGAAAATAGATCCTTTGATGACTCTTTCGTCTTTGCTCGGTAGGGTATTGCAGCGCCACCTTTTATCATTTTCATACACTTCATACGAAACTAATCCTTCGTGGGGCAATCAAATCGATTTTTCCTAAAATTCTTTTCAAGATGCCAGAGTAATTCGGAATGGTTATTTATTCAAAGTATTTCACTAAATTCCTGTTGCCTAAACGCCTACACTACAGTATTTGATCTGATGCAAGTTATATTTCATATTTCGTTTGTTTTTTGACATGTAGAAACAAAAATCCAAATAAACACTATCTCTCAATAATTCATTTAATATAACAATATGAGGATCACAAATTTCTATGTCCTCTTGTCCCAAAGGCCAAAATATTAGCTGAGAAAATCCATACATTACAATACAGTATCTGCGTATAATAATTAACCCATCAGTCGTGGCAAAACGAGACACAATAGCTTTTTCATTGTTATCGCGGCCGGATGTGGCCGCTTGGGGCTTCATGAATTAATAAATACAGAATGTATGTGACATGCAATAATCAATAATTTATAATCAACTAGCTGTCCCGGCAAACGTTTCTTTGCCATATATTATATAAAGTATATCGCCCGTGTTATTTTATTGAATTAGTGACTAAATAAGTATGTCACCATGACAACGTCCATCGCTATCCCGTGACCCGCGTCGCATAAACAATGGTCGCTCTTTATAGACAAATAATTTGCAATAAAATAAAATTGCGATTATAATTAAAGATTTAAGCTATCCTATCTCTCAAGTTGGAAAAAAGCACACATTTTAAAAAAAACATTAAAATCGGTTAAGTAGTTTAGGAATCCATCGCGGACAAACATCGTGACAGGAGATTTATAATATATATTAGATATTCAAGAACTTTTCAAAGTTCAAATTTGCCTTCCCTCTCATATACTACCTCAATTGAGTTCTAAGTTACTTCTAGGAGGCCGTTATAAGTACTTATAAGGTTTACGTATATCTGAAAACTCTACAAAACTATATCAAAGTGTACAATTCGCGCAGCATTTACGTAACATTGTTGCTAAGCGGCGAACCGCCTCTGAATTTAATCTAGTATGCCTATAACGTATGTAGGTTACCGAATGATTGTGATATGCAATCTCTCGATGGCGTGGTCATTGACTTCCAAAATCTAGGTATAGATAAACTACGATAACATGGCGCGCCCCTCCAAAATTCAAAACGTTTGAAGTGCGTTGTCTTGCGCGGTCGGCTAGTTACGATTAGTTGACCAACAAATCTTGGTAATAAGTGACATTAAGTGAAATATTACGAGTACTATTTGATTGGTCGAATACTTACTACATACAAACTCTTTCATAAAGATGTGACTACACACATTGAAACAGTAATTTGGAGGGGCGCGCCATGTTATCGTAGTTTATCTCTAAGCATTTCATATTATTTCTCATCGATAAGTCGAACGCGTATGCAAAGTGCTTGGTCGTTCTGCTTTTTTCTGGTTTGTGTGCGCATAATTTGTTTGGCTTTTGTCAGCTGTTTCTTAAGAGAGAAGCGTAAGCGATTTTATACATCTGTTAGGCCTACAACTGAAATATAAATACCTAAGATATATTTATATAGTATCTTCAAAAGAAAGAACAAGTTATTTCAAATTATGAAATAATATGTGACAAGATTCTAGGCAATATTGTATTTTTGGTCGATACCTTTAAAATTACTTCTCTAACTGAAACATTTGAAAGAGGATAAATAATTTAAAATCATGTGGTGTATGATCGTAACCATTGCAAGAAAATATACGTTGATGTACACATAATATGAAGTAAGGGAAAAAATTAACTACCATAATAATATTATCTTCGTCAATATGTAAATATACACAGGTATAACAGCTAAAAATGATGACGCTTTTATTTGTTATGCATAAATACATTGACTTTCTAGCTAACGATTTGCATGAAAGATTTTTGGGAAGACCAAGAAAAAGAAATTGTAGCAATTTCGCCAAAATTGTAGAGTTCCTATATTGAGCAACAATGCCAAATGCTATCACATATATAGGACCTTTTACTTCTAAGCACTAGACTAGAAGAATGATAATATAATATATTATGACGTGAAATTCTTGGTTAAATTGATCCTGGGGCACTCCCCTTAGGTACTACAGAGAGAAAAGCACCCAGGGTTACACCCGTCGCGCGGTGCCTCTTCTCCTTGCTACTGGTCTTTTCAAATGTGGAGATATTAACATGGCTTAGAGCAGTGTTTCCCAACCTTTTTCAGTCACGGACCCCTAAAAAATCATACACAGTTTGACGGGCCTCCCTTGATGAAATAAACAGCAAAAAAATCGGATTCGCCATGCTAAATAAGCGTAGCGATTACGAGATATTTGCATTCATGTATGGTCCAGAGATGACACCGCGGACCCCCATACATATACTCGCGGACAGGTTGGGAAACACTGGCTTAGAGTGATCTATGCTAGAAATCCTTTTTAAATAACCAGCACCACTCTAGCTTCTCTAGTATTGTCGGTTCCGGCGCCTTATATCTCGTCAGTCGTATGATGAGTCATCCCACTAGCTTACAGGAGCAAATAGAGCAGTGGTTCCTAACCTTTTCAGAGCTGTTACCCCTATGGCCTGTTAGAGAAACTGATTTTACCCCTTCTCCCATATTTTTTTCCTGCCTGTTCATCTGTTTTAGGCAACACCTCTGTTACCCCTATAGAATAGCTGTTTTACCCCCGCGGGGGTAATTAACCCCAGGTTCGGAACCACTGAAATAGAGTGCTTCTGTGCGCACACACTTGGGCACTATAAAATTACTCCTCACCGAAACCGGTGTGGGAGGCTCGATCGTCCTTTTCACCGCAAGAAAGAGACAGCACATTTCCCGAAAGTGAAACACGTTTTTCATTTCACTTTCGTTGCACCGGGCCCGGAGTCAGTGGCCGCGCGTCCTCGCGTGCCGATTAGATAATTTGTGCGTTGTCAAAATACTCATGACCCAATGGTACAGTGAGTGGGGTCGGTGAACCCGCGGGTACGGTGCGCAAATCTGATTTTATCGGTATCTCGCAAGGACAAACGTGAAACATTTTTGATAAGGTATTTCAGTGGTTTACGAGATAATCTTGTGTATTATCATATTATGTGTGTATATTTGTCACTTTTTGACACCTAATTCGCTGAGCCGATTTGGATGAAAGGTATGAAGATACTGAGTCCCGTGAAAGGACATAGAATAGCATATATCCCCGGAAATTCTAGTGCAAGGCGGGAAGTATTTAACATTCCATATATACATTGTAATTTAGGAAAACAGGTTTAAAGATGCATTTTAGCAGGCTATTTTAACTAAGTTTAACACTTACCTATACAATTATTTTTTAGGATTAAGAGGAAGTTTTTAGCACTAAATAGGGAACAGTCTTACGACTTTGCCAAATTTTCGGAAAATAGAATTACTAATAATAAAATACATACTGTAAATTGTAATAGGCTGACCGTTTTTGCATTGCATCACGCGTTTTGCAGGCCCGTTGGGTCATTGAACTCAGTGTGAGGGCCAATTTTTAAGCGAATGCTATACAAGTATACATAGATGTATGTAATAGACATGGCAGGTTATAGCGAAAAGCGTGGCCAAAACTTTTCAGTGTTGCTTGGGATGATAATTTTGACACCTTCTTCAGGCTTATAGAACTAATGACGTAACTCTTTCTTTATCAAGATTTATCACTCAAATGCAAGTTGATTCTATCATCAGCGATTCTTTTTGCATAACAAAAGCAAATAAAATCGAATAAACTTGGTATATATTATGGCACACCAGGTGGGCTATGTTCTTATGAATACATATCGTCACATAGCATTATGCTAACGTATATAAACAACAAATATCAGTGATTGGTATTTACCGACGATGCATTCCAACTATTATGGTGTTGTTGAACCCTAGGTGATCTAATACTAGCACCTAACCTAGGTTGACGTCATGCATACCGACCGCCCGTATATGAATTATTTATAGGCTAGTTACTAAATATTTCCTATACAACCGGTGTATACCTGTATGCAGCTGATAATAGTGTTGTTATACTTCCTATTAAACTGTGAATTACATAATAATTTAAAAGCTAGAGAGGCCGTTCAAGTTATTTTATCAGCTTGAGAAGTTGGGTTGACTGCTTGGGTAGACTACGGTCTAAGCGACTCTACTAGGAGTACACAAGTACTCGTATCAGGTACTTATTAATAAAATAGTCCAAGTGCGAGTCGGATTCGCGCACGAAGAGTCCCGTACCTTTATAGAGCAAAAATAAGCCAAAAGTTGTGTTTTTGTTTGATAACAAAGTCATTGTATTACAGTCCCGTTTATACCCTTTGGGTGCTGAACCCTATAAATTATTTTGAGAATAAGTGCGTTAAACAACAAGAAACGTTTCTAAAATTGGCAAAGCTTTAAATAGATAGGGGCTGCGTCGGTGCTTTTTCAGGTACAGCCGTATACTCGCGAGTAGGGTACCTCTCATGACATCATTTCTACGGATCCAAGTGCTTATTTCCCTTTACCAGGACCTTTCTACCGTCGCCTACGACAAACTCCAATTTAAACTAGATTGCTAACGCCGCAACGAAAAAATACAAGAGGGTTCCGACCCAAAGGGTAAAAACGGGACCCTATTACTAAGACTTCGATGTCTGTCCGTCTTATCTGTCTCCAGGCTGTATCTCAATAACCGCTAAATGTAGCTAGACTTCTGAAATATTTACCTACAGACTGTGTATAGCATATTATATAACCTATTCTGTTGCCGCTATAACAACAAATACTAAAAACAAAATAAATTAAATGTTTAAGGGGGCTCCCAGACGAAAAATACAATTTTTCCTTTTTTTTCTCCATAATAGTACGGAACCCTTCATGCGCGAGTCCAACTCGCACTTGGCCGATTTTTTCTACTTTAATATTTTGCAAGGCTATGATTTAATATTTTCTCCGAGCGGAGCGTTGATTGGACAGTTAGCGCGATAAACCTCCCAAGTCACGTAAACCCCGCAATACGGAGACGCGGTACGGGATCATGGCCGTGATACACATAATATCTTTTTGTTATGTAGGTTTATGTAAAAGTCAATCCATACTCATGCCATACTAATTTGTACTAATTTTATAAATGTGAGAGTGTGTCTGTCCGTTACCATCGTTACCTCTTCACGTCCAAAAGCTAAAGCGATTTTGTTGAAAATTGCTATGGAGATACTTTGTGTCTCGGGAAAGGATGCCCAATGCGGGGGAAGAGAACTAAATCTGACGTAAACATGACGTTTAAAAGTCGCCACATTGGCGCTGATAGCAGTAGTGTGAGTACTTGGAACTAATACTAGTTTCTACCACCGTAGTGATTATATTCTCTTTGGTTTCTACAATCAATAGCGATTGAGCGTCCATTTGCAAGTTACGTCAGATTTAGTTCTCTTCCCCCGCATTGGGGGCGCTGATTCCGCTTCAAATAGGCCCAAAACTCAGCTGGGTATCTTATGTCCAGCGTACTTGTATAATGGAGGTCAGTGTGTACACGTCATATTATCAGAATACTAGACGTTCCGCGCGGCTTCGCCCGCGTAAATTAGATATTTCAAAGACAAATTAGTCCACAAAAATAGCCTATAATCCTTTACGTGGTCTATCTACTTCTTATCTGTACCAAATAACAGAAAAATTACCCCAGTATTTCATGATATAAGCTCTTTCAAATATTTTACCCCGTTTTTTCCACATTTTCCTCTATTTCTACGCTCCTATTAGTCTGAGCGTGATAAAATATAGCCTATAGCCTTCCTCGATAAATGGACTATCTAACACTAAAAGAATTTTTAAAATCGGACCAATAGTTTCTGAGATTAGCGCGTTCAAACAAACAAACAAACTAACAAACTCTTCCGCTTTATAATTATAATATTAGTATAGATAGACTGTCTGTCTGTTTATGTTCTGTCTATGCTGATGCTGATTCTAGCGTAAAAACATTGCAGTGATATAATTATTATTATCGTATTGGCTATTGCCACTTAATTGTCTCTAAAAGTTTTCTCAACTGCGTACTACCTACTGAGTGTGATGCTAAGGCCTGCTGCGTCAATATGCATCTGCATCAATATGTTAGTTGTAACCAAACAATATCTACTAGCTAAAAGCCGAGCTTTGTAAGGGCTCGCGTCGTTTCTTTGCGTGGTAATAAATAATAATCTTTAAGGCAGATTTTTTTATATATTTTAATAATAATCAAACCTCGACTGACCGATGATAACACATCTACATATAAATTAAAAATACTATGTTAAAGCACAAATCAATAGGCGTGATAGTTTTTCCGTAAAACGTGTACCACAAAAGTGCTCAAGTTGTGGGATATACCTACTATAGGCTAGGGCTCGCTTCGCTCGACCTGATAATTATTTTATTTATAACTATAACAATCATTTTCGAATATCATAACTTTAGGCACATGGCATAACGTTATTTTCTTGAAAGTTGATTGAATTACAATAATTTCTACTTGCGAATAAAGGCGCCTACCTGGATTAAATAGCAATACCTCATAAGTTTTGATGTAGCTAAAAGTCAAAAGAGGTGCCTTTTCAGTAAGTATTCAGTTTGAAATAAACAAACAATAGATATAAGAAATAAGAAGCCGATACAGCTGGTTTTGATAGTCCTGGATTGAAGAAAAGAAATTGCTTAGGCCTTGGGGCCTTCTATCTATCGACTTAATAAAGTACGTTACCCTGTTGGTACCCAATCATAAGGATTACTTCATAGTTTTATATCAACAACATTTTACGTAACCCTAAAAGTGCACAATATGAATGCGTAACTAAATATTCCACTGTACTTTTTACGACAGTTTTAAGGAAAAAATTTTAGAATGTGCTTTATGTAATCGGAAACTTTCTGCGACTGGGTCTTCCCTAGTATAGAAAATTGATTTGCGTCAGCATAATATTCTATTGGTGACTGTAACAGATTTTGCTTATTTCCTGTTAGGTAAATAGTTAAAATCTAAGTCGTATTATACCTAAGACATAAGGCTGTTTTTCTAATATTTATCACTTTGCATTTAGAGCGTATTTTCATTAGTCGTTAACTCGTGCGGTATACAGCATGCGGGGAGTCTATGGCAACTAATTGACAACTAATGGCGCATTGTCATTGGTTGAGGCATGCGTTTCAGAAATCTCCCGCACCCCGCATGCGGGCGCTATCGACCAGTGAAAATGCGCCATTAGACTGGTTAGTGGTTAATCCTAGCAGCACGAATAACTGAAAACAAATTGAGGTAAGGTATTTGTATCGAATCGAAATTGTATTAAAAATACCAGCAGCATAGTGCCCATACGCTTTAGGTATAATGCTGATTAAATCACTAGATGACGCCCGCAACTCCGTTGCACCAAAATTCGTTTATCACGCGGGAACCGTACATTTTCTCAGGATAAAAAGTATGTAGGTAATGTCCTTTCCCGGGACTCGAAGTATCTCCATGTCAAATTTCAAAAACAGTTCAGCGGTTTGGGGGTGAAGAGGATTAGGTACCTCTTTTTGGGCGTGAAGAGGACAGACAGACACTTCCGTATTTATAATATTATTAGCATGGATTTTCAGGCTAATGCTGTAAAGTGTTAACACAAAAATTGCTTTCATTTGATACATTTTTAACAAAATACACGCCGCTGAAGTTAACTCGTACCACGCCGTAATTGGGTTAAAAGCTCTAGTCCACGATTTTTTGTTATTCGGAAATTCGTGAATATGTTTGAAAAAACAATTTCTGCTGACACGTACAGTTAGCATCAAAAAATTATGTGCAAAATTACTATGTAGGTACTTACGCTAAAATCTGAGTCTCTACCACAGAAATAGATCAAGATGTATTATGTCTGTGGTCTCTACAAATAATAATTTCTGCAATAAAAACTTTACCGGTACTCACTGTTATCTTTACCAAAAAGTTTATCCTGCAGTTTACGGTTATCAAAGTAACAGACAGACAGAAAAACAGTCACACTAGTATAACAGTCACAATGCAAGCAAAGTGATGCTGCTACTTTCACAGTGAACTCAGGTACAGGGTACATACACACCCTCAAGCATTATCGATTTGTTTTGTTACACCAGCTGTGTATCCAAAAAAGCATTAAATGTTTTTCGATGGCTGATAACATAATATAATATTATGTAACATATAGTCATTTTACAACAATTAACGGGTTTGCGAGATGGTTAATATTTAGCGATGTGAAGGTTGCCCATGATGACGGAAGAGGAAGCAGAGCTCGAAGGTCACAGATCAACACAAGCAAGGACAACAATAGGAACACGCTAAAATGTGACAAAAAACTGTGTTGGTTGATGGGCAGTGTAAAAAAAATGTCATGTATACTTATTAGCATGCCAGGAAATAGGTATAATAATATGATGTAAAGATTATACCACGAAAAAATGACTACGTATTGATCATCCTCCATTATGAATTAGACACCTTAATCGGGGAGAGAAACCTCGTAGAATTCCAGCCTGAATAAAGTGGTGCAGTCAAGATTCAAGAACGGTTATTTGCGATTGGCTTTTCTTAAAATCTGTTTCTGAAAGCGCACACAACATACAAGTTCACTTGAGACGGATGGACCGATCGAAATCGAAAAGATTGATTGTTCGCAAATGAGCGGTCCTTATATTTCAGAAAGTAACGAATATTTGGAGAACTACTTAACTACTTAAGGCCGTCCCCCGAGCAAACGACCTTGGCCATACATTTGCCGCGTTGCCGAGATCGCACCAAAACCCTATTTTTTACTTATCTTAGTTCAAAATTGTCCTAAAAAAAAATTTAAACGGGGAATATGTAGTTTATGATATTGTCGGTCTATTGGCGTGTGTTTCAAATAAAAGCAATTTGTAAATCCTAAGGAGATGCTGAATGTATGCTTGAATTTTACTAAATGGAAGCTGATATCATGAGTATAATAAACAAAAATATAAAATTTAGAACGGGGAAAGGAATGTTGATATACTGAAGATTATTGCTGTATTTTTATTAAGTATAACTTTGTAGCTTTCAAATTATGAGTGTATAAGGCTTGAAATACGGTAAATTACGGTATCTCCGTAAGGAACGCCCTTAGATAGGTATGTCAGAAAATGCGTGGTTTCAGTTTTACCACAAACTCTTGCTAAACTGTATTATACCATTCTTCAACAAAGAAGGTTGAAGGTAACAACCACCAAGTACAAAGGTATTTATTTGTAGCTTTATAGAGGTACAACTGGTACAAGTGATCCAGCTCTGTTCCAATTAAAACGTCACCGCTTCACAGCACTTCAGACTAGCACGACGGTAATGACTAGTAATCTGTGCCGATAGCTTTTAATATAAGACTAGTTTATTCAAATAATACGCAGAGGTCAAATGCGACTTGAAGTATTAGTAGAGATTATTATAGAAGAGGGCTATGAGTTGGGATCTCCCTTTTCTTTCATGATGGATAATCAATGCCAAGCTGTCTGTCTAGTATGAACAATAATTGACGTGGATAACGGGCAATAATAGACGAACATGGCACATTTGTAGTCGCTCGTTTTGGAAGTGGCCAGTGGGCCAACGACGTGAAAAGACGTATTAATAATATTTAAAAAAAATCAAGATGTTTAAAGATAATAATAAAGTTTGTACTTACCTCTCTGGTGATGTGCTGATGAGTGATTACACAACCGTTCTTTGGTCTTCCAAAGTTACTGATGCTAGAGTCTGATCAACTGTTTCATATTTGGCGTTCAATCATTAAATTCATCAAATTTTTGGCGATTTTATAACACATTGAAACGCGGAGCGGAGACACTTGTTGGTCTGGAACGAAACCACGAAATTTTACTTTATAATTCAGCCCCGAAAACTTTAACTGTCAATATTTTTAATTTACTTTATAGAAACTCGGTAAGAGGTGTTTCACTTTGAAAGCTTCACAAACATTTTTGTGCTTCACAATGTTAATTAAAAGTTGTCCTGACTGGCCCCACAGGACAGGCTATGTCTAGATTTCCTAGTGTGGGGATTTGTCCTTAATTGAAGTGTATAATGTAATTTTTCCGGCAGTAAATATTTTTTTTAATTTGTATGTCAAAAACACTCAAAAAGTTTTTCTTTATTTACGATGTGAGTTTTTTATCACGTAGAAATAAACCATCACGTAAATTTTTCTAAAAATTGGTAGACTAACATCCGTTTAAATGGTGCCTCAATAGTTCTCGTAACGAATCATATTATTTACCTATATATTTTGTCGCATAGGTCATAGACTAGTGCCTACTGAATTTCTACGAGCGAAGCCACAGGCCATAGCTAGTATCTAACTCGACCGATAGTGGCGTGATTATATTTTGCTCTCGCTTTCAATGATTTGGAGTATAATTATGCGCAGTAAGACGAGTTATCAGCGGGCACGGATTTGAATATGCAGCGGTGAATGCACGGCCGAGTCGAGGCCGGCCGATCACCTCCTTATGTAAGAGCTAGGCCATAACACTGCGCTGCGCTGCGTTGCGGAGCGTCAAAGTAACGACGCAATGCATTTTACATATTTTTAGACAAGCGATATTATTACATTGTGTTATCGCAACGACAGGAGATCATTTCAAATAAAATAATTTAACCCATCAAGCCCCATAAGCTCACCGGTGAGCGAGACACAACAATAGATTTCCAAGAATCCACGATCGAAGGATTAATGACGCAGTGCACTGGCACCATCGTCGACCATTAATACTTAATAGACAGTATGAATAAATATCCATACTGTCTATTGTATAATTAAAATTAATTAGTAAAACAGTGGGTAAATATTAAGTCAAAGTATGATTTCATATTCCAGTCTTTTATTCAGGTAAATATGGCACATTACAATATAGTCAAAATTTGAAAAAGCTTAACAGTTAACAGTACGCACCTGCTTAGTGCTTACTGTACAATAATAAACAATTTAATTTAGTATTTTATTTTTCCTTTTTACCCGACTGCCAGGAGGGTTATGTGTTTAGCGCGTATCTTCTATGTATGTAATATTCTTTATTACCTCGTATCTTCAGAACGGCTAAACGGATTTTCACATTTGAGGTATCGTTAGATTAATTTAATAGCCCGAGTGTTCTTAGATAGGTGACATTAAGAAAAAATCCAAATGGCGGATGTTTGACGCCATAGCGTGAGGTAAACAAAAATAAAAATTTACCAAGCATATCGAGTGGGGTATCAAAATAAAGGATTTTAAACACTGATTCTAAATATGTATATAACTTACAGTTTTAATATTAAATAGAACAATAAATCTACACTAATATTATAAAATGATTGATGATTTTTTGTTTGTTTGGCTCCGAAACTACTGGACCGATTTGAAAAATTCTTTTACCATTGGAATTCTACATTATTTTTGCTGAACATAGGCTGAATTTTATTTTGGAAAAAAATAGGGTACCTAGGTAAAATATTTGGGTTCTTCGGACGCAAGGTGTAAAAAATCAACCAGAAAAGTTACTTATTTTACGTACGCTGCCTAAACTATAAAAGATAGAACCATAAAATTCTAAGTAATTATAGAACTTACAAATATCTACAAAAAAGTCCGCGACACACTATACCTATCTATGTCGAGTGAGGCACAATAACCATTTTTTTATTTAAAAATCTTGAAATTTTTTGAACTATATTTAAACGCGTTTTTTTTACTCATTCTTTTAATCCTTATCAAAATAAATTAGTCGGAGTCGGAGTCGGAGGCATAATATTTTATGATTTATGAATTAATGTTAAACTTGGTGCGACATGCCTCCGACTGCATTTTATTATCCACTTTCTTCTTATACATTTTTCTATGTAACCTTCTATTTATCCTGGCATGAAACTCGTAAGCAAGAGTCGTATCAATTAAAACATGGATTCGATGCCTCCAGCAGAATTACCTAGGTCTTGTTTCGTTCTTTTTAGTTAACATTTTTTGCAGTCGGGTTTTTTGATTTTTAATTAATTTATTTTATTTAAGAATTAAAAAGCGACACGTAAATAGAATTATGCCTAAACGCGATATATAGAATCACAATATTGTTTCTGTCTAATACAGTGTTCCGCAAACTTTTTGTGTGCAAGGTTAGTTTAGAAAATAAAAATATTTTGTGGTACACCACAAATTAATCAGTAATAGGGCTTACTCTGAACTCCCACCCCTTTATCGATCGTCCTGAGATGTCCCTTTTTTGGCACTTATCACTAGAACTAAGTACGATGACCTTTTCCGAGGCACACCAACTGTTGACCACGGTACACCAGTGTGCCGCGGCGCACACTTTGCGGATCACTGGTCTAATAAAAGGAATCACAATGCAGTATACAGAAATGTAATAAGTGCGATGTTTTGTCATCGTCTAATACATAAGAAAAGTGGCTTAATGGACAGAGACAAAAAAAAAATACTATTGTATTCAGTGTAAATCTTCTATACATACATAATATAAGAAAAGGGATAAAACTATAGTTTATGCTTAGACATTTGCATATACAAACTTAATATTAATAATGAATATTGTGTTACATAATACATCAGTTAAAAATAGGGGGAGGTTTATATTTCGAGGTTACGAGCGAGAAACCGACTCTAAATTAAAAGGGTAGATTTTGAAGGCTGACTAAAAATCAAAATTCTATCTAAAATATTGTGCAATAATTTAAAGACCTTTTTATTCTTATCTATCTATGACGATATTACGATGATATAACTATTAATAAACAAGATGTAACAAAACTAACTGATAATACTTTAGAGTTTAGGGTGTGTATGTGTAATGTGTTACATATTATATAGAGTTTACTGTGAAAACAGCAGCGCTGAAAGAGCAATTTTTTGTGATTTGTATGGTGCTGCCACTTTACATCATGGAGGGGACAGGATAAAATAATATGGTTTAAATCACCAATTTCACCACATTCGCATAAATTGTCACGTCGTATGCCGATTCTCATAAGATGCGTTGGAATGCACAAATTAAATAGGGGACCCATACACACCCTTAAGTATTGTCACTTAGTTTTGTTACAATGTTCCACCCTGTATAAGGGTCATATTACATTGTATCTATGCAATGCATTTTGAAATGACTCCCTGCTCCAAAGGACAAGATCCAACGTCCATACAATTTTGGGCTAATTTCAAAAGTGCCGGCCAACGCAAATAAACCCATTATTTAAATAGAACATAATCTAAGGAATATTTTTTATTAATACACCAAAGTTCTAAGTCAAGTCTCCGAGTTGTTATTCAAGGTCAAACTATTTTTTATAGCATGAAATATAACTTATTTTATTAATTAAAAGCAATAAGTAATCGATCCCAACGTCCCTATCCGAGTCATAGAACAGATTGGAGGCCAAATACCTACAAATGATTTGAAAAACTCAAAGGAAGGGGGATACTCTACGTGCTTGGGGTACGCACGGCATTTGCCTAGTATTCCAATTAAGCAATGAGTTGTGCCCTACAAGCCCCAACCACGTAGAGGTTCCCTCTTCCTTTGAATTTTTCCAAATCATTTGTAGGTATTTGGCCTCTTATCTGTTCTATGACTCGGATATGGACGTTGGGATCGATTACTTATTGCTTTTAATTAATAAAATAAGTTTTATTACATGTTATAAAAATAAGTTTGACCTTGAATAACAACTCGGAGACTTGACTTAGAACTTTGGTGTACTTAATAATAAAAATTATTCCTTAGATTATGTTCTATTTAAATAATGGGTTTATTTGCGTTGGCCGGCACTTTTAAAATTAGTCCAATTTGGACCTAATATCCTTTGAAGGGCTCATTAAAATTTTGATGTCAATAGGATATGTTACCGCAATGTTTTCACGCTGAAGGCAGCGACAGCACAGACAGTAAACAAAATGTATTGTTCGACGTTTGACAACGTTTCTGTCAAGATTCTAAGATGTTTGTTAAGTACCCCGCAAACGATCAAATTTGTTTGACAAACATGTTTGATGTAATTTACGTTTTCATAAAACAGCAGCGCAGACAAACAAACGTGCATCAAACAAGTTTGTCAAACAATTAGCTAGAATCGGTTTGAGATCATGAGATCTTGTTTGACAAATACAGCGGAACACGTTCAAACACGTTTGTCAAACGCCACGCAAATCTAAATTTTCTTTAAACAGGTCAAACACGTAGTTTGTTTGACAAACGCTTCAAAGCTGTACAATATCAAACTGTTTGACAAACACGTAAAATTTGACAAACAATTTGATCGTTTGCGGGCTACTTAAGATGTAGAATTTTAGTCGGATTATTTACTGTACGTGCTGTGTGTAGCGCCCTCTGCTCCTACCTTTGGGAAATATTTTCTAGCACAAAATTCGGTCGAGCATTTTTAGTTTAAGTTACATAATATATCTATGGTCCCTCAAATATACATCTCTAATTCGATGTTAGCTACCATAAATGCATTTTCAAGTCATTCCCAATATATTTAAAGTTTTATTAGGACGATGCTAAAGGCTTACGAGTTACAGGTAGGCTGATTGAATCCGATTGCACTGATCGAAGCCGGTCTGACCGAACGACCGAACTTGTTATGCACTAGATTCGATCGGCCTATCCGTACGAATTTGAGAGCCTTAATAAATTTCATCATTTGAGAAAAAAAACGTTAGTAATAGATGTAGCTAACTACTTCTAATAGTAGGGGAGGGGGAGGTGCTAATTTTTGTAGTCACTCGAGCGTGATGGAGACCTAGTAGGTTTTTTACATTAGGTAAAACTGATAAAAAAAATAATAAGAGCGTTTTTTATTTTAGCGGTGGGTTCAGAAACTGCAGCCATTTTAAAGTTTTGAAACTTTAAAATTTTGAATAATATTCAGAAAATTGCTTATTTAGGTAAATTATAAATATATTTTAGACCACAAGGACTAAATCATTTAGTTTAGTGCAAAATAAAATATCTGCGAAGCTAAGTTAGGAAATCATGAAGCTTTATTTTTTATATTTTAAAATGCCCCTACTGGCTTACCTAAACTTTGAATCGTCAGTGCTTTATATGGAAGCTTCTTTGGGGTATACTAAACATCCCCTATCCTAATCGTCAGACTAGGATAGGGGATGTTTATCTGACAGATACGATGACATTTCAATATTCAAAAAAAATTTTTTTTCACCCACCACGTGAGAAATCTGATTTCTATACCATGATAACTAAACACATGCCGGAAGCATGTACAAACTTAAGAGGGGATTTCGGGATTATTTTTTTTTACCCACCACGTGAGAAATCTGATTTCTATACCATGATAACTAGACACATGCCGGAAGCATGTACAAACTTAAGAGGGGATTTCGGGAGTAGCTCGAGCGTGTCAGCGCTCGAGCTACTCCCGAAATCCCCTCTTCCCCTCCCCAACTATAACTACTTACTACCTAGCTCATATAGAAAGGCATGTTGCTTAGTTCCTTCGTAGCTAATCTAGCTGCTCTATTAAGTGTTACATTACAATGACTGTGTAAAGATTCCAAGCAGTCGCTTTCTTTCTTAGTCCATTTAGACTCCATAGCCGCCGAAAACGCAGTACATGAGAAAGTACATAATAAACTTATTAGGATACATACTCTCATTCTTAGAGCGTCACTCGGTTGTTCTAGAAGCCTCAAGAAGTTGAAGGAGTCGTCTTCGAAGAGTATCTTCTCTACTACTTCTGCGTGCTCCGGTAGATCTTGAAGTATCGTTATGAATATGCCGATAACGTTTAGCACGAGGCGCGATGATTTTTGATCTGGAAGATAAATAAAACAAAAAAATAAGTTTGATATAATTTTGAGATTTGAATAACTAATTATCATGATGGTACAACTTTTCCATAATAGTATTTATCTTATAAAGTTAGCTGTGAGCTCACAGCCAGTGCTTTAGTGTCGAATTTATATTTTTTATACGACGTGTCGGTCCAATCTGGACGCTACCGCCTCCGCTAGTACGCTTGCGTCTCTAAATTATATAGTAATAGGGCTAGGGAACTCACTTTTGCTTTCATATAATGACGTCACACCGTGAAAAGTATACACTACAGCGTAATGCATTCTTGTACTGTGTATTGATTACACATTTATGCCGGCCGCTCTACACACAGTACTCACAGTCGGCGAGCAGCGCGGCGAGCGCCGTGGCGAACTGACGCACGACGCGACGAGCGCACGCACAGCCACAAGCACACCTCTATCACACGCGCCCGCTCTACACACAGTACTCACAGTCGGCGAGCAGCGCGGCGAACACGCGGTGCGCGGCGTGCGCGGCGAGCGCCGTGGCGAACTGACGCACGACGCGACGAGCGCACGCACAGCCACGAGCACACCTCTATCACACGCGCCCGCTCTACACACAGTACTCACAGTCGGCGAGCAGCGCGGCGAACACGCGGTGCGCGGCGTGCGCGGCGAGCGCCGTGGCGAACTGACGCACGCCGCGGCACGAGCGCACGCACAGCCACGAGCACACCTCTATCATACGCGCCCGCTCTACACACAGTACTCACAGTCGGCGAGCAGCGCGGCGAACACGCGGTGCGCGGCTTGCGCGGCGAGCGCCGTGGCGAACTGACGCACGACGCGACGAGCGCACGCACAGCCACGAGCACACCTCTATCATACGCGCCCGCTCTACACACAGTACTCACAGTCGGCGAGCAGCGCGGCGAACACGCGGTGCGCGGCGTGCGCGGCGAGCGCCGTGACGAACTGACGCACGACGCGACGAGCGCACGCACAGCCACGAGCACACCTCTATCACACGCGCCCGCTCTACACACAGTACTCACAGTCGGCGAGCAGCGCGGCGAACACGCGGTGCGCGGCGTGCGCGGCGAGCGCCGTGGCGAACTGACGCACGACGCGACGAGCGCACGCACAGCCACGAGCACACCTCTATCACACGCGCCCGCTCTACACACAGTACTCACAGTCGGCGAGCAGCGCGGCGAACACGCGGTACGCGGCGTGCGCGGCGAGCGCCGTGGCGAACTGACGCACGCCGCGGCACGAGCGCACGCACAGCCACGAGCACACCTCTATCATACGCGCCCGCTCTACACACAGTACTCACAGTCGGCGAGCAGCGCGGCGAACACGCGGTGCGCGGCGAGCGCCGTGGCGAACTGACGCACTCCGCGGCACGAGCGCACGCACAGCCACGAGCACACCTCTATCATACGCGCCCGCTCTACACACAGTACTCACAGTCGGCGAGCAGCGCGGCGAACACGCGGTGCGCGGCGAGCGCCGTGGCGATCTGACGCACGCCGCGGCACGAGCGCACGCACAGCCACGAGCACACCTCTATCACACGCGCCCGCTCTACACACAGTACTCACAGTCGGCGAGCAGCGCGGCGAACACGCGGTGCGCGGCGTGCGCGGCGAGCGCCGTGGCGAACTGACGCACGACGCGACGAGCGCACGCACAGCCACGAGCACACCTCTATCACACGCGCCCGCTCTACACACAGTACTCACAGTCGGCGAGCAGCGCGGCGAACACGCGGTGCGCGGCGTGCGCGGCGAGCGCCGTGGCGAACTGACGCACGACGCGACGAGCGCACGCACAGCCACGAGCACACCTCTATCACACGCGCCCGCTCTACACACAGTACTCACAGTCGGCGAGCAGCGCGGCGAACACGCGGTGCGCGGCGTGCGCGGCGAGCGCCGTGGCGAACTGACGCACGACGCGACGAGCGCACGCACAGCCACGAGCACACCTCTATCACACGCGCCCGCTCTACACACAGTACTCACAGTCGGCGAGCAGCGCGGCGAACACGCGGTGCGCGGCGTGCGCGGCGAGCGCCGTGGCGAACTGACGCACGACGCGACGAGCGCACGCACAGCCACGAGCACACCTCTATCAGACGCGCCCGCTCTACACACAGTACTCACAGTCGGCGAGCAGCGCGGCGAACACGCGGTGCGCGGCGAGCGCCGTGGCGAACTGACGCACGACGCGACGAGCGCACGCACAGCCACGAGCACACCTCTATCACACGCGCCCGCTCTACACACAGTACTCACAGTCGGCGAGCAGCGCGGCGAACACGCGGTGCGCGGCGTGCGCGGCGAGCGCCGTGGCGAACTGACGCACGACGCGACGAGCGCACGCACAGCCACGAGCACACCTCTATCAGACGCGCCCGCTCTACACACAGTACTCACAGTCGGCGAGCAGCGCGGCGAACACGCGGTGCGCGGCGTGCGCGGCGAGCGCCGTGGCGAACTGACGCACGCCGCGGCACGAGCGCACGCACAGCCACGAGCACACCTCTATCATACGCGCCACGGCTTGTTTCCTGAAATGGACAAACAAATAACCCTATATTAACCTGTTGCCGAAAGCTGTTCGCACATTTGTCAGCGCCGTACGCGTCGAACGCAGCGCATAGTACACGAAACGCAGCGCGTACGGTGCGGTCGAATGTGCGAGGTTTCACGTGATTTCATACAACGAATTCTAAAGCTCCGTTTAGACCAAACGAGCGAATGCTCATTCTAGTAAAGCTCTTTTGATGTAAACTAACAACGAGCATTCTCTCGTTGTTCTAGTGTGTTCGCCACGTGTTCGGTGGTAAATAGGTAGAATGCTCTAAGAATCTCGCTCGTTTGGTGTAAACGACGCAAGAGCGCTCGAGCATGCCTAGAGCGTTCTTTCGTGTTCGGACGTGCTCGCTCTTC
The DNA here is from genome assembly GCA_963422495.1 of Polyommatus iphigenia. NCBI lineage: Eukaryota > Metazoa > Arthropoda > Insecta > Lepidoptera > Lycaenidae > Polyommatus > Polyommatus iphigenia. The sequence goes on from OY730183.1 coordinate 8,060,069, forward strand.
GAGGCGGTCTCTTCAAAGGGATTCTAGTGTTCTTGATATTTTTACTTTTTGGCGGCTGGTTATAGGTAGTTTATCAAAGGTTATTTCGTAAATATGGATTGGAGTAATGAAAAATGTTTACAAATGATAGAATTATACCATAACAAAAGATGTTTATGGGATCCAACCTTTGATGACTATAAAAATAAATTAACTACTTATCGTTGACGAATGAGCAATGAGCATTCGCTCGTTTGGTCTAAACGGAGCTATATGATTCTCATCTATAGAGCAAAAATTCTTATTCTTGATGTTCTTGTTGATTCGATTGGTGTAAACGATCTAAAGTATGTTGTAACGAATTATAGTTTACACTAAACGAATACGAAAGAATGTTCTTGTGCTGTTCTTGCTCTATGTTCTTTTGGTGTAAACCCACCTTAAAATGCGGCGCGTTCGGCGCGTGCGTGCTGAAATGTGCAATCACCTTAAACTTTTCGTCTATTTAATATTAAATAATGTGATTATAAACGATCAAAAATCTAGTTTTGTTAATATTCAATGTGAACGTAAGTAAGTAAGTACCTTTCATCTGCACCATCCTCGTCCTTCTTGTTATGCTTCATTAGCGAGTTTATAGCCGCCACAAATGTATAAACCACTTTCGCTTCGAGATATACCTGCAACAAAAATTACAATATGGCTACTTGTTTTTTTCATCCACGCAAGAAAAGGTCGCTATCGCACTTCTATCGCATATTTTTGGAAACGAGTTACAACAAATATTATTCGTGACACGTATTAATGACCAGAAGGTTTTCGGGAATAAAATCACAAATTCCTTTCACTTAACTTTTGTTTTATACAAATTATATTTGACTCAACTATTACAAGTTGTTACTGCCTCAAGATATGATCAACGACTGAACTGCCAAAATGGCGACACTGAACTTTTATAACTAGTCAGTGGCGCCATTTCTACCGGAAGTTCCCCCAAAAGAATAATCATTAAATTGGAATATTAAATTACATTCAAAAATAACTTCAAATGATTATTCAATTGGTTAATAAATGTACAATTCATAACTGCAACAGTTACAGAATATTATTCTAACTAAAAATTATTATTTAATAATAAATACATAATCTACACCGGATGTGCCGGATGTTTCATTAAAATTAAATACAACGGAAGTGTTAAATAATCGGCCAAGTGCGAGTCAGACTCGCGCACTAAGGGTTCCGTACCATTATAGAGCAAAATTTGCCCAAAAAATGTGTTTTTTGTATGGGAGCCCCCTTTAATTTTTTATTTTATTTTAATATTATTATTAAATATTAAAGTGCACATAAAACTAAGGACCTTGAGTAAAATTCAAGTACCTACCTGTTGCCATTATTGATATAGAGCCAAAAAGGCAAAAAAAAACACGTTTGTTGTATGGGAGCCCCCCTTAACACTAGAAAGACCAGAATTCTGAACTTACTAGAAATACCAAGAGCGGTCAAATGACCCATCGTATGTTTTAACGTTTTTTGTGTGTCTTATTATTTTGCTTTTGCATTTTATTGATCATGTAATTATTTATAAATGTAACTGAATTAAATTTTAGGACAAATCTTTAAGAAAATAATTTAAAAAAGCATTTTATAGACCTACCACTGATATAATTGACATTGTAATGACTCTACAAGACTTATTGGTTTTGTTCCTGTATTTGAGCATAAAACACAGTTTTTTACACATTTTATATTTTCTCATTTTGGCATAGAATGGTAAAGTCAAGAAGCCAGAGCATCTTGGTCAAAATACTCTATTGGATTTGGAGGTCAAAAATATTATTTTTTAGTTTTATATTTTCGGTCACATCATAAAAATATATTATCACTAAAGCTAAAAAAGTATAAAAATATGCTGTGGAAATAAAATTTATTTATTATTTGCAAAAATAACAATTTTTATAACTTTTTCATAGAACTACAATTTGCAACCTTTAGTTTGTTATTTGCTTTGTTTGTGTAGGTAAAACAAAAAATACTATAAATATTTTGTTTCAATTCAAAATACCAATAAACCCTTACTGTGTTAGGCCAAGTCAGGCAACAATACTACGAAAATCTACGATGATATTTGTAGTAACGTTGATGCTTTTCAATAAACAGGGTTTCACTAGGCAAAAATCTTGAAATACGCTACAATGTCAAAACAGGCAAGGCAAAAGATTTTATTTATACACGTTTTAGTTATAATATATTTGCAAATATATTCTTCATTATGTTTACATATCAAAATATGAAATTTTAGACCATTTACATAAATAAAAGTATTTATCCCAGTTTTTGTTCTATTCACAAGTCTATTTCAGTCGAGTTTTTTATAAATTTTAAATCAATTTTCATACATAATACGCAAACAAAGCAACCTTTGTGGTGAGAGTGCCGACGAATCTTCTGTCGACTTTCGAGGCGCCGGAGTTCTGGTCGATGGATGTAGTCTATCGGAGGTTCCGGGGGAGACTCCGGAACGAAGCGAGTCACGTCGCCGGCAAAACGTGACAGTGTTAGTTTTTTTAAGTATATCTATACATATAATAAAACTGTAGAAATGACGATTCTGTACATTAAAGATATTCAAAAAATAATAAGCGGAGGGTGTCACTACATCGCTATACAAGCCAAAAATGTGGTCAGTTTTTTTGTCTGTCTGTCTGTCTGTCTGTCTGTCTGTCTGTCTGTCTGTCTGTTCCACTATCACACGAAAATTACTGATCCGATTTGAATGCGGTTTTCGCAGATATATTTGTCTTCTTCCAACTTAACATCTGGTGTATAAAATTTTTTCCCCCCACCCCTCTAAAGGGACAAAAGAGGGGGTCAGATTTTGTATAAGACTTTTGCTTTAACACGAAAACTACTGATCCGATTTGAATGCGGTTTTCGCAGGTATATTTGTCTTCTTCTAACTTAACATCTGGTGTATAAAAAAATTTCCCCCTACTCCTCTAAAGTAACGAAAGAGGGGGTCAGATTTTGTATAAGACTTTTGCTTTAACACGAAAACTACTGATCCGATTTGCATACGGTTTTCGCAGATATATTTGCCTTCTTCCAACTCAACATCTGGTGTATAAAAATCAACCCCCCCCCACCAAAGAGAGGGTCAGATTTTGTATTAAGTAAACTTTTTTCTTTAATGGACTTACTTTATATTATTAACTGTTTCTCCAACTTAACATTTGTAGTGGAGTTCCCAGAGGGTAAAAATCGTGCAAACCTCCGATTTTTGCAATAGTGGATGAAAATTGAAAAGAAAAAAAGGAATGTGTAGGTGATAACATAAATAATAAAGTTTACCTATTGAAAAATTGTGCTTTTGATTTTTAAATTATTCTCTTTCACTTCAAGTAAACTCATAAACTGTAAAATTTTGAAGAAATTTTGCATATTTCTTTCTTTTAAATATATGCAATATAATAAAATATATCATTATTTTTTTGATTTGTATCATTGCTTATATTCTAATGAAAGAAAATAAGTTGAAAAAATATATAATTTATATTTTAAATTTATTTAAATTAATATTTTTGTATGTAGATGAGCATACCTCCAAATGTGCTTGTTGTGTGCCTCGCCAGGTAAATGGCGTTCCAATTTTTCTTTGGTTTTAAATAGGAAGTTTAAAATTATTTTTTAGGCTTAACAAAGCCTTCTGTTTCTTAATGTGTATAACTTTTTAGCTCTTATTTTATTAAATTTTCTGAAAATGTAGCACAAACTTTTCACGGATATTTCGAAGAAAATCTGTATTTTATTTCTTTTGGTTTGGTTTTTACAGAATAAAATGTATTTTTTTTTTTCATTAATTATATTTGCTAAAACATACTTAAAGGAAAAAAATACAAATTAGGTTAAGAACTGATATTTTTTGCATTCAGGTAAGCATTTTCCAAAGCGCAATGCGTCTTTAGTATGTACGTGAGATTTGTAGCACCCAATTTTTTTCTGGCTTTGGGTAGGGAGCTTAAATATATTTCAAAGACTAGAAAAAGTCTTTAATTTGTCGATGCATTTAATGTTTTAGCTCTCACTTAAATAAATTCTCAACAAATATAGAAAAATATTTTCGGTCTATTTTACACATTTTTGGAGATATTTAAACGTTTTTAAGTACTTAAAAGTTATAATTTCTCTAAAAATTAAATATGCACAACAAGTAAGTTTAACACACTTTTCGGTACAACCCTTAAATCTACCCAAACCCTTTTATCTTGATTACGACGAGCGTTAATCTCTAAAAACTTTGCAAAAACCTTATAGTTGTATTTAGCTTAGCAAAGCAAACTTTCTTTTTTAAAAATTGTGTATTTGGTTAATTTTCAACGTAAACAATCGGATAAGAGTCATTAAATAACAGGAACAAGAAAAAATTTTTTTTCTGGACCGATTTTATATGGTGAAATATTAATTTTTAATTAAGTAACTAAAAAATTAAAAGCACAAAAAAATTTTGGTAAACTTTGCAAGTTATAGTGTAAAAAAGAAAACGACACCTCAAAAACAAAAATCCATTCACTATTACAATTTTCGGAGGTTAAAACCTCTGGCGACTGCAGTATTGGTGTTACATAACATTTTTCCCCCCACCCCTCTTAGGGGACAAAAGAGGGGGTAAGATTTTGTATGCTGATGAAGTAGAAATACTTTAAATGGCAAAACAACGTTTGCCGGGACAGCTAGTATAAAATATGTATGTTAGTTTTAAGGTATTTATTATATAATTATAATATGTATGTTAGATTTTAAGGTATTTGTTATATGGGCCTCTGATGCCCGAAATAAATGATTTGATTTGATAAATAATAATAAAACATTTGAAAGAAAAATAAAACAAGCAAGAAAAACCAATTTTCTTTAGAAATTGTATTCAAGCGGTCAATTGACCGCTGCGGTCTTTCTAGGTAGGTTATTAAGTATATAAAACTTACAATTATTGAGCTATCATTAAAACATTTTACCACTATATAAATAATCAAAAATTATTAAATGTCACAAAAGGAAAACGAATTTCATGCAACGGTAACAAAAATATCGCACATTAAAAACGAAAATGCGGTCATTTCACCGCTCCGGTCTTTCTAGTGTTAAATATTAATTTTATTTTGTTTTTAGTGTTTGTTGTTATATGTATGTGTTATTGTATACACAAGCTGTGAAAATTTCAACTTTCTAGCTATTACCGTTTTTGAGTTACAGCCTGGAGACAGACAGACAGACGGACAGACAGATAGACAGACAGACAGACAGACGGACAGACAGACGGACAGACAGACGGACAGACAGACGGACAGACAGACGGACAGACAGACATCGAAGTCTCAGTAATAGGGTCCCGCTTTTACCCTTTGGGTACGGAACCCTAAAAATAAACAATTTCTAACGGTGCGTCCACATTTGTATCATTTGCGCGATCAGATCTCCGATCAGATCTCCGTCGCGATCATCGCGCCGTCGTATCGTAGTGTGGACGCCTATTAGATCATTCTGCCGATCATGCGTGTATTTGATATGACAAGCGTCAGATACGCGGTTAATAGCGATCGGGATTCGGGGCGTATCATGATACGCGTATCATTTTGACACGCTTCGATGATACGCGACGGAGATCTGATCGGAGATCTGATCGCGCAAATGATACAAATGTGGACGCACCCTTACACGTGTGAGGAAAATAAACAGTGATGGCCGATGGGTGAATAAACGTCCAGGTTATAAATTAAAGTACCTTATATAAATTGTAAATACGTCATACTCATAGCTTTCACCCATAATGATAAAGTCATGAAAACCACTAGGTTTTTTAGGTGGGATACTGAAGCAACTATGCTACAGCCTACAGTATCCCACCGGAATGCTATACTTTTTCAAGACTAACTTTAACATAGCCCGACCAAGTAACGTAGGTCTGCCTACGAATTGATTTGCCACAGGAAGATCAACGGTGACTGTTTGCAGTCAAAATATTATCCGAGTAAAGTAGGTCTACAATCTGCCTACGAATCAATTTGTCGGAGGAAGATTGACTGCTTGCAGTCAACATATTATTACTATGCTGAGCTACGTCAGCTTATGCAAAACACTTTAAATTGTTCTTTTTTTGTTGTTAACGAAGCCATCTATGTTTTCAAATAAACGTTTTCTATTCTATTATCGACTAGCGACCCGCCCCGGCGTCGCACGGGTATAAAGTATATAGCCACTGAAAAAATGATTAAAATCGATAGCCTATGATCCTTCACGTGGTCTACTTCTTATCTAATTGCTCCAATAGTTCGCGAGATAAGCCCTTTAAAATAATTTTCCCCGTTTTTTCCACACTTTCCTCTATTTCTTCGCTCCTTTTAGTCTTATCGTGATAAAATATAGCCTATATATAGCCTTCCTCGATAAATGGGCTATCTAACACTGAAAGAATCATCAAAATCCTTTGCGTAGTTTTAAAGATTAAAGGGAACAAAGGGACATGAGGGAAAAAAGCGACTTTGTTTTATAATATGTACTAGCGACCCGCCCCGGCGTCGCACGGGTATAAAATATATAGCCACTGAAAAAATGATTAAAATCGATAGCCTATGATCCTTCACGTGGTCTACTTCTTATCTGTGCCAAATAACATAAAAATTGTTCCAGTAGTTCGCGAGATAAGCCCTTTCAAATAATTTCCCCCGTTTTTTCTGCATTCTCCTATTAGTCTTAGCGTGTTAAAATATAGCTTATAGCCTTCCTCAATAAATGGGCTATCTAACACTGAAAGAATTTTTCAAAACGGACCAGTAGTTCCTGAGATTATCGCGTTCAAGTTTGCCCTATCAAATAATTTTCCCCGTTTTTTCCACATTTTCCTCTATTTCTTCGCTCCTATTAGTCTTAGCGTGATAAAATATAGCCTATAGCATTCCTCGATAAATGGGCTATCTAACACTGAAAGAATCATCAAAATCCGTTGCGTAGTTTTAAAGATTAAAGGGAACAAAGGGACATGAGGGAAAAAAGCGACTTTATTTTATAATATGTATTGATATAGAAGATGGTACTTACATCCTGTATATTCAACAGCGTATGTCTCGGCAGGGAGTGCGACAACGCCGGCAGCGCCAACAGAGCCGCGACCGCGCCGCAGACACGCCCACCCTGCTCGCTGCGCGCCGCACTCTCCACCACACGGACTACCATGCTCACCTGTAAACACACATATTTACGGGGTGTAACAAAACTAAGTTTACTGTATGTACGGGGCCTCTGTAGAGAGTTCGCTGTGAAAGTAGCAGCGCTGAAAGAGTAATTTTTTTCACCTTTGTATGGAAAAATTCAAGACGCGGAGGCGCTTGTCCATACAAACCACAAAAAAATATTGTTTCATACTTTCACTGCTACTTTCACAGTGAAAGGGACACATACTCGTCCTAAAGTATTATCAATTAGTTTTGTTACATCTTGTAGATAAATAATAGACATTACGGGACGCTATAGTTTATGACATTCATCCGTTAGGACATAAAGTATGGCATGTACACGCAAACTTGCACGCACGGAAAAAGCGTCACAACTCACAGCATAACATATTTAATATTTTATGTGTAATGTGTTCTTAAAAGGAGTAATAAACTGTACCAATATATTGGCAGTTCGATTTCATGAGATTTGATTGGCTATTAACATTTCTGACCGCAATGGCTAGTGTCCCACAGGACACTAGCCACAACTTTTGTCACAACAAAAGGAACGCCTTCATATAGCGTTACTTGCATGCAACTACTAAAGAGCATGTTATTAAAATGCTGCAGGAACTATTTACTATAAAAACTCACCATATTTAACTGAGTAAGAGATTCAACATCACCATCCATTACTTCATTGATGTTAGAATTAAGAAACGCCTCCCATTCTTCCAACTCCAAGGATGTTGGTTCTTTTACTGAAAATGCCACAACGTCTATACTAATATTATAAAGCGGAAGAGTTTGTTTGTTTGTTTGAACGCGCTAATCTCAGGAACTACTGGTCCGATTTAAAAAAATCTTTCAGTGTTAGATAACCCATTTGTCGAGGAAGGCTATAGGCTATATTTTATCACGCTAAGACTAATAGGAGCGAAGAAATAGAGGAAAATGTGGAAAAAACGGGGAAAATTATTTGATAGGGCAAACTTGAACGCGATAATCTCAGGAACTACTGGTCCGTTTTGAAAAATTCTTTCAGTGTTAGATAGCCCATTTATTGAGGAAGGCTATAAGCTATATTTTAACACGCTAAGACTAATAGGAGAATGCAGAAAAAACGGGGGAAATTATTTGAAAGGGCTTATCTCGCGAACTACTGGAACAATTTTTATGTTATTTGGCACAGATAAGAAGTAGACCACGTGAAGGATCATAGGCTATCGATTTTAATCATTTTTTCAGTGGCTATATATTTTATACCCGTGCGACGCCGGGGCGGGTCGCTAGTTCAGAATAAAATACTAAGGTTATACAAACACCACTACAATAAAGGTGTTTTTATTACTGGGAACAGTTATTAAAAACTTACTTTCATGACTATGATTATTTTTCTGTAGATCATTATTTGCTTCTTCTTTATCATCCAAAATTTCTTCAATAACCTCACACTTTTCTATATCTTCATCCTTGTCTTCTTTAGAATACTTTATTTTATCCTCACATTTATGATCTGGTAAATTAGATATTTCGAGTGCCGGATCACTCGTACGTCTCTGTTGTGTTTCTTGTTTATTTTTTTCAAAACTTTTGCTGAACCGAAATGATCTTTTGATGCTACTTGTCAGTCTGTTTCCACCGCTGGCAAACCTAAGCTTGTCTTTAGAAAACTGTAATAGTTTCTGCTTATAAGATGGTGGTACACTTTTACTTAATCCTGCACTGACTTCACTGCTGCATTTGGAAGAACTTTTAGGAGTTTCTAGGCTCTGTGACGCCGTGTCTGTTGGTTTAATTTTAACATCCGCATCTGAGTCTTTCGAGTCATTCGTAGTCGGTTTTTCTTTATGTATCTCCTTGTCATGTTTTTCTTCATCAATTTTGTGCATTTTATTAGTATCTTGTTTTTGATTACCGGCCATAAGTTGTGCCATGTTTTTTTCGAGGTTACAAACAACTAGGTTAGAATTGTTCATGACGTTGAATTCGTGTCGTAGCAGCTTTGCATTGGCTGCTGTTATTGGTTGTGATTGGTCCTCGTCATCTGTTTTAAGACTGTCTCGCACGCTGAAAGCACTCGTAGCCCGGACACTATCATCGTCCGACATAGGAACACACTCCATAGCTTGCATAACTCTAACGTTTCTCAGATCATGCTCCCTTCCTTCTCTTTTTGGTTCGTTATTCAGCTTTATACTTCTGGAAATACAATAATTACACATATTACGAGGTTGCAAAAGATTTTTGTCAAATGATGTATCACTTGCAAGAAAAAGTACTTGAGTCAGTATATTATACACATTTTGCCGTGCAACTTTGTTGCGCCGATCGTCATATTATAACTCACAAAAAAATCGTGTATTTCGCAAAAAACCGTATACTTTTCAAGGTGAAAACTATCCTATGACCTTTTCTTGGACTCAAAGAAGTAACAGACAGGTGGATAGGTATACTTTCGCATTTATAATGTTAGTATGGATTTAAATAATTATATTTAGTAGGGAGATAGAAGCACATACTTTGAATTCTTATTAAGTTTCTCTGTTTGTAGAAACTTGGCCTCTTGTTGGCTACAAGACAAGGGTTTAGTAAACGGTGAATCACTCTGAATATCTTCTGCTACTATGTGGATATGCCCAGCCACAAACGGATGCACCAATATCTCCGGCCAGCTCATTCGTTTCCCTGGATCCTTGTGTAATAAGCCCTGAAAAATATTGTAATATCCAAATAAGAAAATTTAATATTTATTGATAAAAATTATTAATTTATTGATTACATTTAATAATATTATTAAATGTAATCAATGGAATGTAATCAATGGAAAAAGTGATTCGAAATATATATTTCGAATCACTTTTTCCAAAAAGAAATTTTTCTAGCGCAGAACAGAAATATGTTGTAACATTATTCCACAATGTAGCTGATTTTGTTCTCACTCTTTCTAAGTAATACTTAAAATAAGATCAAAACCACATAATATGTAACATAGTTTTAAGTATGTCAGAAAATAAACCTAGTATAAATGATATACAGGGTGCAATTAAACCTTCCTGCCAAATTTTTTCCAGGGCTTAGGTATCATTAGGAGAAAAAAAATTGGATGTTATATTTTTTTTACTGACATATTTTATCTCATTTCAAATCGATGCAGAACGGTCACTCACGACGCGGGGGAATGAGCGGGGGTAACGCGGGGGAGTCGCGCGCGCGGGGTCACATCACGCGCGGGCAACGCGTCGTGTCCATTAATTGTAGTGTTTTGGCAGGTAGGTTTAATTGCAACCTGTATTTAATATTGGTTAAACAACAATACCAACCTGTAGAAATGACCTAGCATCAACACTAATAAAACTCGGCCACTGCACTGGTTTATGTCTAATCATTCGCACAAGCTGCCAGATAGACATGGTGCAGAACGGGGGTTGTCCAGCCATCAGCTCGTACACAATACAGCCAAGAGACCATAGATCAGCCTGAAATTTTAAACATAAAATTAATTTCACTTAATATCTTGTTAGTTCCATATTTACTTACATAATTCTTTTAAGTACAGTAATCACTAATTAGGTACATTATTATTATTTATTCAGAGTAAATAAATATTTTACAATAAACACTAAAATGAAAAAAAAAAACAATATAGGTATCGTTCGTTAATCGTATCGTTAATCCTTCGATCGCGGATTCTTGGAAATCTATTGTTATTCTGTTGTTGTCGTGATCACCAGTGATCTTATGGGGCTTGATAGGTTAATTAATCCTTCGAATGGAATTCTTGGAAATCTATTGTTCTCGCGGCCACAGCTTGGGAGTTGAAGCGTTAAAATAGTGCTTGTTACAGCATAGCAGTATTTTATAAATTTCATTACAGGGTTAAAGATTAGAGAGTGCCTCCGCTGCCGGCGCCGGCTCCCAAAAATATCAGTAATGGGAACCGGCGGTAAGTATACTGCCGGCAGCCGAGATATAAAACAACGGCTGCCGGCGCTGGCACTCAAAATGGGTGCCGATACACAAATTTTAAAAAGAAATAATTATAATCTCAAATATATTCGACTTTAATGACTTCCAAAGGTGAAGGTTAGGTACCTATTTGTTCGGCTGTGGATATTTCAGTTTTTTGTGATGCATTTTCTTATGCTACGTTTTGATGCTTGCCGAGCCACGGCAAGCCTCCACAAGCCCGAGCGTGAAAACAGGTAATGGTACGTTTTGATGCTTTCCGAGCCACGGCAAGCCTCCACAAGCCACAAGCCTCCACAAATCTCGCTTTGCATATTTTGTAAGTCGTTTTCACGCTCGTGAACGCGTCAGTGTATTACGTACATCCAAGCATGGCGGACACCGAACTTGTGTCGGCTATTACGTTTGGTTTCCTATTATTTTTAATGCTCTTATAACCAAAAGTATCATCACATAATATAGTATTCTATTAATTAAAAAGATAAAACCGACTTCAAAATTGTACGTAATTTAGAATTAAAATTCCCTATCTCAAAAACTACTGAACCGATTTTGATGAAACTTGCACTGTTCCCTAAGTTAAACAATACCTAGTATAATAATAAAAAAACTCAAATCGGACTTGTAGTTCCGGAGACATGCGAACACAAACATAAAAACATACATACATACATACATAAACTTTTGAAATTTGGCACATTTGTTTAGACGCTGATATAGACTAACATATTATACGGAAATTGGGCAATTCTGGAAATATTATATACATACGGGTCGAATTGATAACCTCCTTTTTTGAAGTCGGTTAAAATAAATTAATAAACAAATGAACTTTATATCTTTATGGTTAACATCCTTGGGGTTCCAGATACACGTTTCGGTTTGGTAATATTTCAAAAACGATAAACTCTCTTCGTTCGACCAGCCACTCATTTTGTGCATGACGTGCGTTCGTCGCGAGATCACAGCGGCTACTAAGCGCGAGCCAACGTGTGAACACGTCGCAAACGTTTGGCGCAAATGCCCTTTGATCTCTGTCCAAAAACCGACACTACTCCCGATCGTCTACAAGCGTCCGCAAGTTCACGCAAGCCAAGCCATTTGATGCTACGTTTTGATGCTTGCCGAGCCACGTCAAGCCTTCACAAGTCCGAGTATGAAAACAGGTAAAATTGGCTTGGCTTGCGTGAGCTTGCGGACGCTTGTAGACGATCGGGAGTAGTGTCGGTTTTTGGACAGAGATCAAAGGGCATTTGCGGCAAATGTTTGCGACGTGTTCACACGTTGGCTCGCGCTTAGTAGCCGCTGTGATCTCGCGACGAACGCACGTCATGCACAAAATAAGTGGCTGGTCGAACGAAGAGAGTTTATCGTTTTTGGAATATTACCAAACCGAAACGTGTATCTGGAACCCCAGGGATGTTAACCATAAAGATATAAAGTTCATTTGTTTATTTATTTATTTTAACCGATTTCAAAAAAGAGGTTATCAATTCGACCCGTATGTATGTTATATTTCCAGAATTGCCCAATTTCCGTATATGTTAGTCTATATCAGCGTCTGAACAAATGTGCCAAATTTCAAAAGTTTATGTATGTATGTATGTATGTTTTTATGTTTGTGTTCGCATATCTCCGGAACTACAAGTCCGATTTGAGTTTTTTTTTATTATACTAGGTATTGTTTAACTTAGGGAACAGTGCAAGTTTCATTAAAATCGGTTCAGTAGTTTTTGAGATAGGGAATTTTAATTCTCAATTACGTACAATTTTAAAGTCGGTTTTATCTTTTTAATTAATAGAATACTATATTATGTGATGATACTTTTGGTTATAAGAGCATTAAAAATGGAAACCAAACGTAATAGCCGACACAAGTTCGGTGTCCGCCATGCTTGGATGTACGTAATACACTGACGCGTTCATGAGCGTGAAAACGACTTACAAATGCAAAGCGAGATTTGTGGAGGCTTGTGGCTTGTGGAGGCTTGCCGTGGCTCGGCAAGCATCAAAACGTACCATTACCTGTTTTCACGCTCGGGCTTGTGGAGGCTTGCCGTGGCTCGGCAAACATCAAAACGTAGCATTAGCTTAGCTTTACCTTAGCTCTACCTTTTTTCAGCTACCAAAAAGTAAGATTTTGCACCACAGCTACAGTTAAAAACCCCGTGGTATACTTCTGAAGGTACTGAACAGAACTTCAGATTCCTTATACATGTTAGAGAGTTTCAGCGTTGTTTAAAGAAGCAAAGATATTGTATTATGCTACTATGCAGATCACATTTATCAGCATCATCATCACCACCATTAACCCATCAAGATTCAAGCCCCATACGAGCACCCTGCACCGGTGATCGCGACAACAATAGAATACAATAGCATTTCCAAGAATCCCCGATCGAAGGATTCAAATATGCATCCTTACAATATGACTATTACGACCTTATTATTTGTACTTTTCATAGTCCTATAGCTCAAGACTGATGTTTTTGATCATTATTCTGTCATTTGACAAGCGATGTTTGCCGAATAGGCGCCGGCAGCCTATTCGGCAAAAATCGCGTGACTTCGGCAAACTTCGGAGTTCGGAAAACGGCGCCGGCAGCCATTTCAGCAACCGGCGCCGGCAGCCATTCCGGCAACCGGCGCCGGCAGCGGAGGCACTCCCTAAAGATTATGTTAATTTTAAAATGAAATTAAAAAATGCAATAAAGAGGAATTTGATTGTTTGTATAAATACTTTGATAACTCTTCTATTTTATTTTATTTATTTACAGTAACAGGCTACAGACTATAAATAACATAGAATATTTTTAAACACAACTTATATCAATCTGCAGTCCTTTTCTAACTGTATACAGCTCTTTAAAACTAAATATTTTATTTATCCGCTACATAAGTGTATGTAGCGAATAAATGAAATATTTATCTCTCTAGACTCTAGAGTTTCAGAAGAGAATTGAACAGAGAAGAATTATTGTAAGCATTAACAGCTTTTGCTTGTTTTTTTTTCTGGTATTTTGTATTGAGCTTTGTTTTTTAGGGTTCCATACCCAAAGGGTAAAAATGGGACCCTATTACTGAGAATTCGATGTCTGTCTGTCTGTCTGTCGGTCTGTCTGTCCGTCTGTCTGTCTGTCTGTCTGTCTGTCTCCAGGCTGTATCTCAAAAACTGCTATAGCTAGACTTCTGAAATTTTCACAGATTGTATATTTCTGTTGCCGTTATAACAACAAATACTGAAAACAAAATAAAATTAATAATTAAGGGGGGGCTCCCATACAACAAACATGATTTTTTTTACCTTTTTTGCTCAATTTCAATAATGGTAACTATTAGACACTTGAAATTTTCACAAAATCCTTGACTGTATGTGTTCTTTAATAATTAATAATAATAATAAAATAATATAAAATATTGAGGGGGGCTCCCATACAAAAAACACAATTTTTTGCCTATTTTTGCTCTTTATTGGTACGGAACCCTTTGTGCGCGAGTCCGACTCACACTTGGCCGATTATTCCTATTTTCTTTTGATGTTTAAAAGTGTTAAATTCTTCTCTTTTCAATTCTTTTCTGAAACTCTAGAGAGATCTCTAAGGTAACCAAGTATGTGAAATCTTTTAATGCAAGAAAAACTGATGATTACCTGGTGGTCATATGGTTTTTCATCAATAAGCTCTGGTGCCATATACAGTGGAGTTCCCTTAATGGAAGTTAATATGTGTGTTGAATTAGTCATGATTCTAGCCAAGCCAAAATCACACAACTTAGCTTTGCCTGATGAATCTAACAACACATTTTGTGGTTTTAAGTCCCTGAAACATAAGAATCAAAACTATTCCTACTGTTTAGGCACAGACAGCAACAATGCAAAAAGAGGAACAAATGACCAGCTACAATTAACAAGATTTTAACCCATCAGTCGTGGCAAAACGAGACACAATAGCTTTTTCATTGTTATCGCGGCCGGATGTGGCCGCTTGGGGCTTGATAAATTAATTGATAAAATTGTTACTATTACAAATATTATGGGTACATCATTTACAGGACAATAAACAGTTAATCCTTCAATCTTGGAAATCTATTGTTATTCTATTGTGTCTCGCTCACCGGTGAGCTTATGGGGCTTAATGGGTTAATGTTGAATATGTGACTGAAAGTGATATTTTATGTAACCTACAAAACAATTAAAGCTTTTCGTGGAGCTATTAAACTGACAGCTGAATATAGCATCTGAATAATGAAACTTACCTGTGAAGAACTCTATGAGAATGTAAATAATACAGAGCCGAAACCAGGTCCCAAGTTATCTTTTTAACTTGATCTTCATTCAGAGATCCTTCTTTTGCTAAAATACTATGTAACTCCTTTTCAGCATATTCTGTCACCACTACCAACTCGGTTTCTGTCTCAAAACTATCTATCATCCGTATGATATTCGGATGGTTAAGTTCTCTCTGTATATCACATTCTTGTCTCAGGTTTTTCAAGTCTTTTGTTGATCTACCTTTCTGTAAGTAAAGACAGTGAAATAAGTATCACCAGAGACCAGACGTATGACATAATATTTTGTAACTTGTATTACTTTATTGGTATTGTAGTTATTATTGAAGTTTTACATACCTTTCGAATAACTTTTAAGGCAACAACAGCGTCTGTATCTTTGTGTTTTCCTTTAAATACTCGACCGAAAGAGCCTTCTCCGACAAATGATAATACAACGTAACTTTCCATAATCACTTTTAATTTTAATTGTCCAATCTACTTACTTAAGAATATTTAATTAACGAATTGTAGAATTCCTTACGGTAAGAAATTGTATTCAAATCCTAAAAGCATGTTAAAAACCATACAAACAAAAATATTTACAAAAAATAAAGTTTTAATAAGTGTCACTGTCAACTGTCAACTGTCATGTCCACAGATTAAGTTATCAATGTCATGTTTTTTTTCTTTTTATGGCACTTCGGCTATATAACCATGGCCGTTGCCTCCTATGGGATGCCACGTGCGTGAGTACATACGCCGCTTCGCACATTTCCGGCACCGCTCGAACCGCGGGGTCTACCGCCGAGTACGCAGCCAGGCAGAAACACACCAAGTATGCGGATCTGGAGCAGAAATACCTTTTCGTTCCTTTTGCCGTGGAAACAGGAGGTACCTGGTGTAACGAAGCGAAAGCTTTCGTTCGCCAGCTCGGACGTCGGTTGCGGGAATCGGGTAACGATCCCCGCTCCGGGGCGTACCTAGCCCAACACGTCTCCCTAGCCATTCAGCGCAGTAACGCGGCCAGTGTGATGGGGACGTTTGAGCATGGTACGCTGCGGGGTGGCCTTTTTGATTAAGATCTTTAGTTTTTCCTTTTGTTTTTCTTTATTCTAATTTTTATCATTGTATTATTTTTTATTTAAGTTTCTGTAGATTACTGTTATCGTAAATTTTATATTCTAAATATGTTACCTAAATTATATTTATCTTAGATTTAGTTAAGATAAACATGTTTCTTTTACTGAGGTATAATCACTTTGTTGGTCAAAATATTTTATTATTTTAATTCATCGAAATGTAAGTATTAACTAGGATAATTATTAATAATACATTTTATTTGAATAAATTGTTAGTAAATCTATATTAAAATTTTTAAAATAAAAATAAATACCATGGCCTGTGTCGAGATAATTATGGCGGGAACAGCTCATCATATTTAAAGGATCCACTCACAATCCTGCATAAGCCGGCGGACGGCAAGGCGGCCTGCCGTGAATGGACCGCTTAAGGATCTTTCACCGGCAAAATTCCAATTTGATTTTTTTAAGTAGCATTTTAAAATGGACCTAGGTCACTGACCTAATTATTGTATAATCAATTGAACCACCAATTGGAAGAAGGGAATAAACGCCAATTTTTGATATTTTCAGTTTTTTACATTTTTATATTCTATAGATGTAGCGCTAAATTGTGAGTTCGAAGAAAGGAACAAAAACCACTCACATTGTATAGATATGCGGCCATGAAAAAGGGTTAGTTGGAAGAACGGAACAAATCCTGGCCTTTATTCCCTTCTTCCATGGCCTTTATTCCCTTCTTCCAACTAGTTGATAGATTACGAGTATAAAAGTTAGTGATTATTTTTGCTTGTTTATTTATCGATAGACAAATAATTATGTATGTAGTAATTATGTATAGTAGTGTTCTTACGTTTTTCTAATAAATAAATAAGTTTTTGTGTTCATAATGTCTATTATTTCGAATTATTTTGTATATAGGTCTTATAAATTGGAAGAAGGGAATAAATCCAACAAATTTAAATACTTATATATGAATAAGTATTAAATTAATAATTATTTAAGCCAGATCTATTAGTAAACAAGTAAGAATATATATTTTCTTTAAAACCAGTGATGTCACGTGAGCCTATAAGTTGAAATTAAAAAATTATAAAGTTTTTTTCAATTATCTCCATTCTTGTTTTTTGGATTTATTCCCTTCTTCCAATAGGGAACATGCAAATACAATATTTATGAAAATTTTGCTATTAAAATGTTAAAAAAATATAAAAGAAATGCCACTGTAAGGTTATTATTTTATAAAATATTGTTTTTTTACAAAAAATATGAATTAAAAGTAGCTTGAAACGGAACGTATTTCAAAACACCAATCAGCGTTCAGTGACGTCACACGTGCTTTTGACAACCATAGAGAAATATAATACATACTACTCGACCAAGCAACTACACGAATGTCAAAGCTTGCTCTCTCGCACTTACCTACTTCGCTAACAATGCTTAAGAGCGAGAGAGCATGATTTGACAGTCGACTAGTTGGCTTGGTCGAGTAGTACTTATTATGTTTGACAACTTTTTGAGAGGTTAAAGCGCATCACAGACGGTGAAGATAATATAAAATATATATTATCTTCGAGCATATTTTAGAATATCGCTCACCATAGAAATCCTATGAACCATCACACACGACGAAGTTAATTTATATTTTATATTTTGTATCTTAAGATACCGAGCGATATGGAAATATATATTTCATATCTTAATATTTTATCTTAAGATACGAAATATATATTTCGTATCTTAATATGTTATCTTAAGATGCGAAATATATCTTTATGAATAGGTACAGGGTGTTTTTGTGTCGAGCAGCGGGCTCATACTGATGAGCCCGCTGCTCGACACAAAAACACTCGTGTGTCACACACACTCCACTAGTGCGTCCGATCACTGGATCGGACGCACTAGTGGACGCAGTGTTGCCAGTACTGTATGTTAGAAAGTTACATACCTACTCTCATTCGAAAAGTAACATTTTGAGGGAAAAAGTAACATTTCGGATAATTTTAAATAAAATTGACTTATAATTTATTGCTTTATTGTTATTATTGCTTAAAAAGCTCATGAATCGAAATGAATGTTTCTCTTGAATTTCTAAAATACTCCTGAAACTTCTTCGTTGACAGATATTGATAAAGGTTAAATTCGCCGCAGGTTTTTCTCTTTTTTATGTGAGGCTCTATCCAAATGTTTCTCCTTTTGGAATGTGCTACTACAATCTGCATTTCACATTCTATATCAGAATCATCGTCTGAAGAGCTGTCTAACAAATCAAGAAGTAAGGCAGTATCAGTTATTAGTTATCAGTTATCACTCATAGTCAATCACCCTGTATATAGAACTCTAACAAGGAATACGTGTGGCACCAATGCAGACTCGTAAGGAAATGAACGGATTTTTAATATTATCGTATCTTAGCCGTGTGCGATAGCTTAAGATACTATAATATTTTATATTTGGGCATCTTAAGATAAAATATTATATTATCTTCACCGTGTGTGATGCGCTTAAGGTTCACGAAAGTTTAATTGCATTTTTCCAATAAAAATGGAAGCTGGGTTTATCAAAGCAGACTCTACAAATCCAAAGAGAATGTAATCACTACGTTTTATAGATATCTTCCAAAGTCACTGTTGACATTGTAGTACTTAACATTTTTTGTCGAAAGTGCAGAGAGTATTCCAGTGTAGAAATGAGTGGGACTAAAATATGTAATATCATTTACAGACTTACATTTATTTACCTTCATTCAGCGCGTCGGCTTGTATAAACATATAGCAGTTATTTTATATTTTCAGCTCAACAAGAGAATCTTATAGCACAATGCTATCTGAATGTTCAACTCAAAAGACAAGAAACATGTACTTACAATTTACATACAATGAAAAGTCGAGTTACCATTCGAGTTACTCCAGAACACAAAGTACGTAAAGGAGGTTACGGTATCGTGTTATAGCTATTATAAATGAAACGCAAGGCTCGGTTCAGGCTTGCAAATGCGAGGTCCTGCAAAAGGAGCCTCCGATTACGTCCGTCACTTGTTATTGGAAGAAGTCTAAATTATGATATTACCTCTTTACAGTGCCAGTGAACACGCCTAGCGTGCTACGTAATTTCGTCCTGCAGTGTCAAGAGCACACCTAGCATGTTTGCGTTTTTTATAGGGCGGCATCGCTGGGAACTATTAGAAAATAGTGGTGGCAATGAATGTGTAAATAGACGATGTGGTAGCAACCCATCACTATTCTGGTTTCATTTTCCAATTATATATACACCACAAAATGCTAAATGTGGCCTTTGGGTCTTATAAACTTAGGTACTGTCTAACCCGTAAGAGATATAGATGTTTATTGAAGTGATATGATAGTTTATGTACATTATTTTCTAAAATGTTTGAGTTAATAAAACTATATCGTTTTGTAAATACAGTTTTTTATTTCATTTTAATTAAAGGTGATTGTAAATTGACAAGTGCACAGCAAATGATTCAGAAAAGCAAATTCGTGTAGTTTTGTGATCACTCTTTCAATGTGAATTCGAAGACTTGCAATCTTCTTTGACCTGAGTACATCATCTCTTGAACTTTTCTTAGCCGAAAAATTATGCAAAATTAGGAAAGCCTTTGGGAAAGCCACTGAGGACAAGTACGATCAGGCCGCACAGCATGTAGTGATTATATTGTCTTTGGTGCACAGATTAAGGTATAATCACAATATAATAAATTGATCAGGTGGGGCCTTTGTCAATAATTGTCAAACAGTAGTGACGTCATACAGACTATAGCCGTTTTGGCGCCAAAATTTAAATTGTCAATTTTAAACCGCATTTTTTGCAGTAAATTCCAGTGTTTAAAAATTTTTAATATGCTTGTGGTCTATTCTACATGGGGTTCTTTAAAATAAACACAAAAATAAAAATATCGCATCTTCCCTATTGGTGGTTCAATTAATCAGTGACCTAGGTAAGTATAATAACTGGATTGGACTTTTTTTTAAAGACTTTTTTATTATGAAATGGACTTAGCTAGACAAATCTTTTGTCGTTGGATTTTTTATAAAACTTTTAACTTTCCATTTTTAGGCTGTTTTTCCACTGACGCGGAGCTGGGCGGAGAGGAGCGGTGAAGAGCGGTGAAAAGTGGTCAGTGTTTCCACTGAAGCGGAGCGGAGTGGAGTGGGATGGAGCGAAGCGGAGCGACGCATGCTTTTGGAATTGATTGAATGATTAACTCAGGCACTGCACGCGAGTCACGCACCGCCCTGCTCCGCACCGCTGTCCTCCGCTCTGCACCCCAATGCTCGACGGTTGTCCTCCGCACCGCATCGCCTCGCTGTATTTACCTGACTCATTTTCTCAGGTTTATTTTTAATGTACTTACAAAAATTTTACCTCTGCGATTTTATTATAGGTATAGATATCCGCTCAGCTCTGCTCCACCCCGCTCGTGCTGTTTCCATTGAAGCGGAGCGGAGATTTCGAGCATGGTAATTGGTCAATTTGGGCACCGCTAAGCTCCTCTCCGCCCAGCTCCGCGTCAGTGGAAACACGGCCTTAAACGGCCCATTCACTATTCTGCATTGCAGTCCTGCTGCAGTCCGCCGTGCAGGCCTGCAACACCATTCACTATCCTGCGTGCAGTCCGCCGGCTTATGCAGGATAGAGAATGGTGTTGCAGGCCTGCACGGCGGACTGCAGCAGGACTGCAATGCAGGATAGTGAATGGACCCTTTTAGCCAGCGCCCAGCTGCAAAAGTCCATATTGTTCTATCCACAGATTGAGTATTATATTATAGTTATTTATTATATATCCAACTTCTACAATTGAGACTTGAGTACCCCACCGTTTAAACATTTTTTTTTTTAATTTGCATGCACTAGCATATTAATTTAGCAATAACCAGAGACTACATAGTAATTTTGAGGGTAGTGAGCTAGTGACTTAAAAGAATAATAAAATATAATAATAAATACAGGCAGATTTACATAGAGTCAGTAACTGGCTAATCAGTTAGTCCATGACAGCTATCGTGTCAGTGTTGATCTGGCACTGCCTTATCGTAAGTAAATTGATTTCAAGTTAGCACAGTACACTGACGACAGTCACTGACTCAATGAAAATATGTCTTTACACCGTGGCAGTGCCAGGTCAGCAGTGACACGTCAAACGTGCCGGAATAATAATTAGGTCTGCCTAATATCTATCCGACTCCAACCTTACGTACGTGAAGACCAAAAAGGTCTTCACGTACCTATGTGACCCCTTTAGACAGAAGTCGGGAAAAACCGATGTGACTAAAATCTAATTACATTTGCCAATAAACTCGCAAACACAGATTAATCGCAATAATTTCCAATGGTTCTAATTTGCGATCGAAATGTCGTCAGACATTATGTACGTTATTAAATCATAACATTTAAACGAGCTTCGTACAAGTTAAAGGCGGAACCATAAATCCCGAATGTTGACCAGATGCCAGTTTTATATTTCATAATTACATTACAAACACAGTAGTGTAACTTGATCGTATTCTAAAAATTCAATACCGTGCAATACAGAGAGAAGATTGTATTTTTTTTTCTTTCCCCATACAATACAATAAAAAAATTGAATCAACTCGATCTTAGTTATAGGATTTTGTACTCCAGACAATCTACACTTGCACGCGATCGTGCGACGACTCAATTTGTAACTGTAGGTCGACGCGATGTAACGTGGATCATTGATTAGAGTTTATTCGGGAGAAGTACGTACGGATCACAATCGAGGCTAAATGAAAATCGATATAGGATCGACTCGTATTATCAAAAGTCTCAAAGCATCCAGCAGCAAGATATTAAAAAAAAAAGCATGTTCGTGTTCTCGATTGAGATTTGAGACTGTTCACTGTTTAGCATGAAAGTGTTCTACTGTGTTCTATTTATACTGTGTCTCAACTCTCAATTGAGTCATATATTAGCCCGCAGCCGGTCAGGAGTCGATACTTTTGATAATACTAATAAAAAAAGAGGCCAAGTGCGTGTCAGCCACACTTAGACTTGGGTTCCGTAATCATCTATATTTGGCACGTCGACTGTTACTCTTAAGCGATATCTCATATTTAAGCAGTTTAATATACAAGCTATATACACAACTCTATACAAGCATAGAGTTAGGACCTAGAAATAATTTAAGTTTCAGATTCCGATCGAAGAACATAATATTTTCAAGTACGAAACCCAAAATGCCCTTTCTATTGAAGCTGTCTTAATATGTGGGAGTGTGAATCAAATCTGGACTCTGGGGTTAAAATTTAGATTTTTGGTCTTCTGTAAGACCCGTTCGATTTGAAGACCCCAACTTTCTTCTTATATCCAGAAGTTTCTCTATTACCTATAGAGATGAGTCTTAAATACCTAGTACCTATAGAGAATATCATAATATTTTTTTATCACTTAAAGGTTTAATAAACGTCCACAGATGTTTATTACAAAAGTCAAGTCTTTATTTTAAGTTTAGTTTCTAAAGAGTATTAAATAACTAGCGAGTAGCGGACCTCTACACATAACTCTGAAGCAAAATACAATTCACGCGTTAAAAACGCTAAGCATTAGTCTATTTATACTCTCACAAGCAGCTGTACGATATAAAGCCGGAGTTCACAATAAAACTGGACTACACAGTCGCCGAACATTTATTTTACGCTAAAACATATCCCACGGCCGGCTTCTCTAAACATACGCGGCGTAGATGTGCCGATAAAAGAATTCAACATCAATCAGAGAGATTACTATGTCGTAAGTTTCATATAGAGAACACGGTAGAGGGAAAAGAACAAGTGATTGAGAGAATTAAAAATTACATTAAAATGCTTTAAGATTTCTAGTGTATAACTTGAACCTTCTTACACAGCTATAGGTACTCAACTAGGACTTTTTCAGTAGGTAGCCCGCGTGAAGTCAAACCATTTTGAAATTTATGGCCCGGGAGCCAGGTAAATTTTTGGTCAATGATTTTCTCCCGGGCGAAACTTTGTACAATTCATAAGAGACTTATAACTATGAATACTAGCGACCGTCAGCTGCAACACCGTGGGTGGGGTGGGCACTGGGCAGTGGCAGCCTCCCAACCCATGAAGAAAAAAAAATTCAGTCATTACCTCTCATTTGAAAATTTATCAGAGTATAGTTTATGTAGTATTTTGAAAGAAATACATAGTCAGCTGACCATAACACGGTGGATTATACGTCAGCTGGCTCCTTGAACATGAAAAAAAATTATATTTTCAATGATTTCCTCTCAGCTAGAAATTTACCTGGTGATCGTTTATATGCTACTATGAATGAAAATTAATGTCAGCTTGCTGTATCTCAGTGGAAAGTTTGTCAGCTGGTACCTTGAAAGGTGTAACGCAACAGCATCTATAATCAACTGACGACTTTTCCACTGACTTACAGCTAGCTGATTTTTTTAATTGTTTACTAGAGTATTTTAAGAATACTCTGATAAATTTTCAAATGAGAAGGAAATGACTGAAAATTTTTTTTTCTTCATCTTTGGGAGGCTGCCACTGCCCACCCCACCCACGGAGTCGCAGCTGACGGTCGCTAGTATTCATAGTATAAGTCCCTTATTCATTTTACGAAGTTTCGGTTGGGAGGGACTTGGTCATGAAAATCTGTCACTGGCCCCAGGTCTATTACGCCTACCGGCAAAATAGTGGACAGTCGTCGCGAAAGTCGTGATTACGCTTTATCGTTAATCTTGAAGAACGTCATTTTTCTTAACCCTAAAAAATTTCGGTTGCGGCCCGCGACACCAAAAGTTTTTGTGGCCTACTACTCTTACTAATAAGTTTAAATAATTAGATACCAGTAGGTATAACATTATTATCTCTATCAAAGCGCACGGAAGTGCGCAGGCCTATAAGTTCCAGAAGGCCGCGCGCATGCCGTGCACTATTTACACGAACCGTTTCGAAGCACTTTTGACCCCCCTGTAGCTCAGTGCCTATTGCGAGTGCAAATATAAAATTATACCTACGTAATTATATACTAGTACTTAAGCAGTATACCCAATTTCATAGACATAGCTTCGGTAGATCCTGAAATATGTCCCTGTAAAAATAGCTAATTTTGGCACTCACTCGCTCACTCACTCACTCACTTATACACTCACTCACTCACTGACCGGTAATCAAAACCTCTAGGCCACTTCCAATTGTCCTAGCGTTATGAAATTTGGCACACAGGTCGAGGTCGTGTGTTATATGTAGATTAACAAAAAATTACGAAATTTTAGAAATCGGTCAAGCGTGAGTCGGTACATCTCCCAACTTCAGAGGCCAGTTTCAAATGTCCTAGCGTTATGACATTTGGCACACAGGTCGTGTGTTATATGTAGAATAACAAAAAATTAAGAAATTTTAGAAATCGGTCAAGCGTGAGTCGGCCCATCTACGAACTTTAGGGGCTACTTCCAAATGTCCTAGAGTTATGAAATTTGGCACACAGGTCGTCTATAAAAGAAAAAATACGTGTACTTTTATTTTTAACAAGGATCAATGTATCAAAATTTGGCAGGAAGGTTTAATTGCACCCTGTATGTAGATTAACAAAAAATTAAGAAATTTTAGAAATCGGTCAAGCGTGTGTCGACCCATCTACGAACTTTAGTGGCTACTTCCAAATGTCCTAGCGCGAGCGTTATGAAATTTGGCACACAGGTCGTGTATTATAAGTAGATTAACGAAAAATTAAGAAATTTAAGAAATCAGTCAAGCGTGAGTCGGCTCATCTACGAACTTTAGATAAAAATTCTTATGTACCAGTGATACAATGAGGCATCTATTGAAAGTATTAGTATCGGGCGTGGCACAAAAAGAAAAAAGAGGAATGATTTCTTGGAAAAAAAATATTGAAATCCCACCAAAAACATACCTGTTAAAATAGGGCCTAGTTCGTAGCTAATTGTTGGTCTAAAAAAAGAGTTGAAATCTAATCCAATGCCAAGTTCAGATGCACTTCACCGATCATAATCATCTTCATCAACAGCCTGATCCATAATACTGCTAAATTTGAACTTGGTAGGTTTTTGTGCCATACGCTACACTTGATTAATTATATATAAATTAGATTAATTATATAATTAGATAATATTTATCTATAGATTTTAATTAACTTGCCAAGTTCAAATTAGAAGTATTATGGATCAGGCTTTTGATGAAGATGATTATGATCGGTGAAGTGCATCTGAACTTGGCATTGGATTGGATTTCAACTCTTTTTAAACGACTTCCAAAAAGGAGGAGGTTGCTCAATTCGACCGTATATTATATGTTCTTTTTTTATGTTTGTTCGCGGATAACTCCGTCGTTTGTGGACCGATTTCCAAAATTCTTTTGCTGTTGTAAAGTTGGAATTTGGTACCACGTTCACAAAAGTGGTGATCTGATGATGAAATCCATGAGGAATCGAGGGAACTCCTTAAAATTTATATGGAAACATATAGTGATTTTAACTTTTTCTGGAGGATTTCAAGTATATGCTACCAAAAAGTAAAATTTTGCACCAATGTATACCTTGGTTCCGAATGTGCTGTACAGAACTCTTGACTCCTTATAGATAGATGTTTGGGGATTTCGGAGTTATTTAAACAGCTAAAAGCAAATGCCAATACATCAATTTCATCAACCATCATCATCATCACCATAATTATTATGCCACGCACCATCATATTATGAGCCTATTATTGGTACTTCTAATGGTATTTTCCCGCCGTTTCTTGTTTGATTTTGAAAATTTTATTGTTGTTGTTCAAGATGTAATCTTAATTTGGTACCATGTTTCCGAAGGTCATAAATCATAATAATACATTTCATATCAATGCAGCAATTTCATATCCCAATATCGATATCAATCGATAGAGGGATATGAAATTTAATAAGTATAATATATAGTAATTGTGACGTAATTGTAACGTTATTTCAAATAACTCAAGCATAATATATTTTGCCATTATGTAGAATCCCATACGAAGGTGTACTCTTAATCCATTGGCACAGCACAGACTTTCGGAGCCTTTAAAGATAATATTATAAGCTTAGAAATTTGATGATTACTGCAAGTTATCATTACAATAACATAACCGTAAAATATATGGAAAATCGTAGTCTTTCTTTTTAAAAGATCTAGATTTGTAACTTTTTGAAATCCACCTAGTTATAGTTAACTTTTGTAGTAGTTATAATACACAAAGATAAAATTATGATATACAACTGACTGCGTATGATATGCATAATGACCATATTATACATTAAGTATACATAACTATAAAAAGAGAAAAATAATTATTTTTAAACAAAAAATTGAAACCGACTTCCACACAAAAAACTAAAAAGTGTTAAATAATTCATTCTATATTAGTGGCTTTTTTTGGATTGGCCTAAGCCTCAACTATGTCTGTACTCCTAAAATTTCTGAGATTTTTGACATAGAAGTTAGCTGGCTGGTACCGACTTCAAAAGTATAAAGATGGAGTACAGACATAGTTGAGACTTAGGCCAATCCAAAAAAAGCCACTAATATAGAATTAGAATTATTTAACACTTTTTAGTTTATTCACCGTAGTTTTTAGTGTGGAAGTCGGTTTCAATTTTTTGTTTAAAAATAATTAGACCAACAATTTGCTACGAACTAGGCCCTATTTTAACAGGTATGTTTTTGGTGGGATTATCTCTACTATACCTCACCTGATCAGACTGCAACACGTTTTTAGTAGCAGTTATACGTCATTGGTAGACCTATCGTTATTCATGTTCTGATTAGAAATTAAAATGTTCTGATTAGAAATTAAAACAAATCATTAATTTTCCTTCTCGGGCAGGTAACTTTTATGTCTATCTATTTATATATTGAACTAGCTGTCCCGGTGAACTTCGTGTCACTTAAAAACCTTCCCTGCCCCCCTAGACAAGTAGCAAACGATTATCGTAAACGCTAAAGCTAACGCCACAAAATGTAAGGGATTTGACATTAGTATTCGCGAGCGAAGCGATGACTTATGTCAAATCGCATACATTTTGTGGCGTTAGCGATAGCGTTAACGATAATCGTTTGCCACTTGTCTAGGGGGGCTGGACTTCGAGGATTATTTTAAGACTAAAATTAGCAGAATCGGTTCAGCCGTTATCGAGTTATAGTGTTACTAACACAATTGGAAATCCATTTATATAAATATATAGATGAAACTTAATATTAAACCTTGATATGTATATATTATTAACTTCTATCTACAATACAAGGACATAGTGATATATAATATTATTTAAAATTTATCCTAATTTATGCTTTTCCTGTAAAAAGTTAAAAGAATTCATCATTTCAAACAGTGCAAAAAACCTTGTGCAAAACGCTAATTAAATGTTCACATATTTTTAACTTTTCTTACACTGTCAACTCATTTGTAAGCTAAAAATATATTTTATAAAGTTTCAAGAAACTCAAATATAATATTAAAATGATAATATTTTTGGAGAACGTCCAAGAAATTATAGCTCGCGTATGAAATTGTCTCAAAAATGTTTTCGATTTAATAAAACATACTCGTCTTCTCTATTTACTATTACATAATAATATTATAATAAAGTAACTCTAGGATATTGTAAATATAACGTTTTAATGAAAATAAAAATGTTTCATTACGAAATTTGAAAGTAAATTTTTAGTAGACGTCCGAAACGACGTATACCTACTGTAACAAATTGATGAACAGAATAAAACATCATTAAGGGCCTTCCCTACCGAGATTCCGTAATTTACCGAAGGTATTCATATTCTTACAGATCGATCTATGAAATTCATAATCTGAAAAAATCAGAATGTGTGTGGAGCGTCAGTACGCTCCACTACACAGATACAATATCAGTATATTGTATGGTATTATAACAACAATCTGAAGAGATTTATTGATCGTATTATAACAGCTTGCCTTATTACCGATATCCTTTAGCCGACCGACCCTTGGAAGATCCATAAAAACGATACCTAAGTCACCGACAATCGTGGCCTACGTGGTCTTACGTCTTTAATTCAGACTGTGCGTCTTTTCGAGAATTGGTCATTCAACTCTCAAAACAAAAAAGCAACATTCGAAGATAATGTTATGACTTCATCTTTTTATTTTTGAGTTGCTATTTTTGGTTCTCTATAGGTAATTATATCACTTTCTTTTCAGAATACATTTACTGCCCGTTCAGGTTTATTTATATTTTGTAATTATATTAAGAAATTCTGTGTAATCGTCACAGATTCGCTGTCGCTAATATATTTCATACATTTTAAATACGTTTCCTAAGTATCGTATCGGAAATGAAATGTTAATATTTGTTTCTAAATTGGTTAGAAACGAACACTTTTAGAACGTCTACATGAGGCCAGTATCTGGTTCAGAAACTAACCAGGCGAGAAGAACCAGCGTCTACATGAGGCCTGTAAATATCCGATTCAAGAACTAACCCGGCGAGAAGAACCGGCGTAAGAAACTTGCAAGGAGCCACCATAGCTAAAAGATGTGAAAATTGTTATTTGCAAAAAAGTGTTGCAATTTCGAAATAAATAATAAACTACATCAAAAGCAAGAGAAAAATATCCATATCCATACTTCCATATATAAATATATATCTATCCTGACCGATTTCGGCCACAGCGACTTTGGGTCTATGGCTATTGCAAGCGTCGTTCGTGTGCTCGCAGGTGAATTGACGTAACCGATTTTTGCACTAAACGTGCGAGAACATTGAGCGCAAGTCAGTACCCCAATACTAATTCTAATATTATACTACTTCCATACTAATATTATAAATGTGTGTCTGTCTGTCCGTCTGTCTGTCTGTCTGTCTGTCTGTCTGTCTGTCTGTCTGTCTGTCTGTCTGTTACCTCTTCAGGACCAAACCACTGAACAGATTTTGCTGAAATTTGACATGGAGATACTTTGAGTCCCGGGAAAGGACATCGGATACCTTTTATCCCTATTATTATTTATTTATATATGAAAATGTACGGTTCCCATGCGATAAACGAGTTTTGGCGCAACGGAGTTGCGGGCGTTATAAACTACTATGGACTATAAGGTAGTCTTTGTAAATCGGAACAATAACTCAGACTTTATAGAATGTCGTTTAAGTACCTATATATTTAAAATTATGATACAATAAAACTATTTACATATAATAAAGAGTATAAATGTCTCAGTTATAATGCCGTGGACATTAATGAGTTGAGAATACGGGACGAGACGTGTCGACAGCTCCTTGTCAGCTCAGATGGCGTCTATTGAGATTAATGAAGTAGAAGTAGAATAAAGGTAAAGCTATACTAGGCGAAAAGACACCGCAGTGGAGCAACAAGATATTTTCAATACACTTGACACCTTGACACATGACACCACAGCGAGCCAAATTGTGCTTTACACGCTTTCGGTTAGCTTAATAGAGCTAAGGTTTTATAAAGCTTTGGACACCAATTTTGTTTATTAAATGTATTTTGAGAAAACTTTGCAGTAATTTTATCCCGGATTTCCCAAGGAAACGGGAACCACAAGTCTACGCGGATGGAGTCGCGAGCAACAGCTTGTCATACATATTTTCACAAAATTCAGGTATAATGTTCTGTCACGTAGTTGCAGTGTATTTGAGTCTGTGCAGTCTGACCTTTAGCTGATTAGGTACACTAGCTAATGATCAAAATTAAAAAAAAAAATATCGTAGTGATTAGCTTTGTCCACATTGGGCCTTTTTTTGTTCATCGAGGGCATGCGTTATAGCGCAGTCAACAGAGAACGAGTGGCATGCCCGTAACGCGCGTTGAAATCGTAGCGCTCGCTATGACACTTTTCTTTCAACGCGGGTGGATTTTGACGCATTCAATTATTGAATATGCCAAACGAAAGTTGAATAAAAAGAAGATGACGAAAATTGAAGATGAATTAATGCATAATGTGGACATAGCTATTAGGGGGGAATACGAGACGTGATGGCGTGACAGTGTTTAGTCTATTTTCTATTAAGATAAAATATTAAACCAGAAAGAGATTTCGTTACCAGTTCTAGGTCATTATGGCTTACTTATTTGTAATTTTTGTCTAATTATACAATGAATATTTCCAGTTAATGTTTCAAAATCCCATAAAATCACTGTAGCTTTTATTATACACAGTACGTATCAAAACTGTTAAAGTATATTATACTAGCTGTCCCGGCAAACGTTGTTTTGCCATTTAAAGTATTTCTACTTCATCAGTTGATATAAAATCTGACCCCCTCTTTGGTCCCCTTAGAGGGGTGGAGGGGGGGGGGTGATTTTTATACACCAGATGTTGAGTTGGAAGAAGGCAAATATATCTGCGAAAACCGTATGCAAATCGGATCAGTAGTTTTCGTGTTAAAGCAAAAGTCTTATACAAAATCTGACCCCCTTTTTCGTCCGTTTATTTAGAGGGATGGGGGAAATTTTTTTTATACACCAGATGTGAAGTTGGAAGAAGACAAATATATCTGCGAAAACCACATTCAAATCGGATCAGTAGTTTTCGTGTTAAAGCAAAAGTCTTTTCCAAAATCTGACCCCCTCTTTCGTCCCTTTAGAGGGGTGGGGGGAAAAAATTTTATACACCAGATGTTAAGTTGGAAGAAGACAAATATATCTGCGAAAACCGCATTCAAATCGGATCAGTAGTTTTCGTGTGATAGTGGAACAAACATACAGACAGACAGACAGACAGAAAGACAGACAGACAGACAAAAAAACTGACCACATTTTTAGATTTTATAGCGATGTAGTGACACCCTCCACTTATTATTTTTTGAATATCTTTAATGTACAGAATCTTCATTTCTACAGTTTTATTATATGTATAGATGATAACATGATAAACTATATTCACTGCTGAAACACTCTATCAATTTCGTAGAATTACTCAATTCAAGACTATAATATACAAATCCACCCAATATCGATAAATTTACCGCGTTTATACACGTCATATACGTGTCTAATATTTCAAGAATATGAAACGACTACACGGCAAACCGCTCGAAATATGTTAAATGATGCAAACATCGCTCCGAAGGACAGGGTGGGTGGATTTGCTTACAGGAAAATCCAGGACAGGGCTGTCCACTTCGCGAAGAACCCCTTGAAATACCATCAGATAATTTCATCAACATAATTTGGTCACGTAGTTTCAAACTCAACCGACAGATCACGACTAATATTGCATTGGCATAGTCCGAACTCCGACCACATGAAGTGGGTCAATCAACTGCCTATGATTCAATTTCTTCGATGGTACATATCATGTGAAAGGATGAAAGTGCCCAACTCGGCAGCCCTGGTGTACCGCTTGTTTACGTTTTTACAGACCACGTTTCCAACTAAAAATACCTTAGCATCCTACCGTTTGGGCCTCGTGCGATTGGCCGGCGCGCGCGCAGGAACTGGAACTGCCCTCCGCACCCCGCGCCTCGCCTCCAATTTTATGTGAAAGTATACGAAAGACCGAAATCGTAAAGCAGAAAATAACCCTGGACGCTGGAACGGCGGTCAGTCGTGTTGTGCGTCTCATAGTGCAAACTAGTGATCATCATGGTTCTCGACACAGAAGACTGGGTAGGTGTTGCCCGGACCCGATAATTGTTTAACCCCAACAAGTTAAAAAAAACGCTTACTAATGGAAATTTTTAGTCACATATTTTGAAAACGGTGCAAGTCAGCAAGTTGTGTTTTAGACGTACTTGTATCAGACAAGGGTATCGTTGAATGAGCTATGCATTGGATAATTTCTGGCGGTATCTCTAAAGCATTTTTAACGAATTCATGTACTGTAAAATACAAATACACACCCTGTGTAATACACAGTGTGTATTTCACATAACGGTGGTAGGCATCGCAAACTTTCCAGAAAGAGTTCCATTGTATTTATTGTAACCTATTCGGAAATAAACTTTTTTTTAAATCTTAGTGCAAGCAGTAATAGCTAAGTATTACTTCAGTGATGTCTATATAATTTATTTAGGAGTCTATGTTAGTTGATCAAATAGTTTGATTGACTGGAAAATAACTGCTGTTAAACGTTATGGACATGAAACAATTAACTCAAATACTTAAGTATTATGTAATTACATGATTGACATTATGATGGCAATAAATGCACATTTATGCTTTTTACTTGTAGTACACTAATATAGGTGGATGTATAACAGTATCTTAATTGAACGAAAAACAATGGAAATTTAATGGAAAATAATCGTCCCATCAGCTTCAGTTAAATAATTTAAAGGCCAGAGAAAAATAATGATGTAAATACATATAACAATAATAAGATTGAATACAAAAAATTGCCATTGTTACTAACTTCAGCTATATTTTTTGAATTTTTTTTTTTTATTCAGAAAATCAACAAATTAGTTTTTTTATCAGCTAGTCATTGAGTAAAAAGAAAACCTTAGTATCGACGTGAGCTTTATATTATAGTTGACGTAATATGTGTCTATTTCAGTTGGGATTGCAGTTAAATTTTATTGCGTGCCACCACGGTCTACGGGAATATGACCTACATACGCGAAATAAACTTTATAATTGGGGGAAGGCCACATATACAGTTACACTCTAGATTCGCGACAGTATTATTTCAAAGTCAATTAATTTTATCGTCCAAGCGTTGATGTATGAGGTCTTAAATTTTATTACATACACTTCAAATTCGCACAGATGCAATACATAATAATATTATGATAGTAAACCTTCTTTTATATTATGACTATATATGTGTTATGTGTATAATATAATACACATTACACATAATATTGTAAAAATGCATAAGAAGCCGTCGAGTAAGAAGAATCTAAGAAACGAATTCATCTTGTACTTTGTTATCTATGAGTTAGTTGGTTTCCTACAAACTTAAAGGTCAGATAAATCATAGACAGATAATATATTATAGTAATATCAAGTCTAGATTTTACTTAATTTGATAACTAATATTATTACTATTATATTATACTATTTATATAATGATACTATTATCTACATACAGAACCGAGAGGACCATCTAGATATTTAAACATCTATGTCTCAGTACTAAGCTAAATATTTAAACAAACCGTGGTTCAAAAGGTAAGACTCTCGTATAAACAGCTGTATAATGTTTCACGATACGAAAATAAAGTCGAATTCGTTTTCCAGATTGTATAAGCTAAAAATACCGAAGAAATTATAAGAATGTTTCTTTCATTCGCCTCTAATTCGGGAGCACTTTGGCGTTTTTATTCATTCGTATAGGTAGAAGATTTATTTCATATTATATTGGACGATAAATAACTTTTGTCTGCGAATAAATAACACCTCATTTTGTAAACAGACATAAAATGAGATAAACTTGCATATTTTTCGTGATTCTCGCCAACGTTTTGGGCTTATCAAACCTGTTTGAAGTTTACAGTGCAGTTAACATTTTAAACTTTCGCGTTGCATTATAAATTATAATTAAAACTTATTAATCGGGACTTAACGCGACTTATTTAAACAGCAATGCTACTACGAGTACATACTTTTTCTCGACGTTTCGGCCGTGTTGCAACGGCCGTGGTCACGAGGGAACTCGTGGTTACTATTTAAATAAGTCGCGTTAAGTCCCGATTAATAAGGTTTAATTACAGTGCAGTTGCTTTATACCAAAGTACAATCAAAACAAAAATAGTAACTAAAACTAAACTAGTTCTTGTCCTTAGTCTAGTTTAACCCCTTTACTGAAAAAAATCAGCGAAAAAGTTATACATAGTTGCCTTGCTCAATATTGGCCGTTTTAATGCTTTATTTACAATGTAAAGTTGAAATGTCATAATTAATATTCATTGCCAAATACAACCTTTCTATAATTTAATTTCTTGCTTACATTTAGATCGAAAGGAATAATTGAGCGGGGACGATTCTAATTATTGATATGTTTTCAATTTCAGGCTGACGAGCTTCCCCCAGAACAGATCGCCGGTAAGTGTTAAATTCTCGTATTTTGGTGTTTATTGCAAAATTTATCTAAAACGGCTAAACTGATTTTGATGAAAATACGTGTGCTTATCGGTAGTTACAGGCTGAGAATCAGCAAACATATCTTACATAGTAACGTTTATGGCAAAACAATGTTGGCCGGGTATAAGTAAATACCGTTATATTTTAAAAACAAAAATAAAGAATGTGCTTTTGATAAATGATAAATACTTAAATAAAAACGTAAGAAGCGATTCACACGAATAACTTGTGTAGTTGTACGAATGTGAAATTCAAGACAGAAAAAGTTTAATCACTTTAATGTCCTTCCAGGGCTTGATTTGTTTTTGAAAATTGTGTCCGAAATTTTTACTACTAGGTCAGACCCCGCAGGGGTCGCGACCCACAAGTTGAAAAACACTGCACTACGGTATAGTATAGGATTTTTAAAATGCGACATTTTAGCGTAGCATGAGTTTGGCGCTACGCGCTACGGGCTACGGGCTACGCGCTACCCCCGCGTAGCAGGCCGCGTAGACATTCGTAGCACCTACGACATGTACAAAAAACCGGCCAAGTGCGAGTTGGACTCGCCCATGAAGGGTTCCGCAGCAGCAATAAGGTTTATTTCTATAAAATTAAAAGGTTTTTGATTTATTTTTATATTTTAGTTGATTAAATGAAAGTTAAATTAAGGTTTACCATTTATGACGTATAAAAAAACTACTTGTTAGATCTTTTCGTTGGTAGTTTTTATAATAATGTACATCATATATTTTTTTAGAATTATCATGCCCCATATCATACTTTAGAAGTTAGAGGGGGTTAGAGTTATAACACACATTTTATCACTTTGGAAGAGTCTCTCTCGCAAACTATTCAGATTAGAAAAAAATGATATTAGAAACCTCAATAAGATTTTTGAAGACCTATCCATTAATTCCCCACACGCATAGGTTAGACGAAAAATTTTTTTTTTGTTTCAGTTGTACCTATGGGGACCCCTAAAATTTTTAATATTTTTTCCATTTTTGTATCAAAATCTTAATGCGGTTCACAGATTACATCCATTTACCAAGTTTCAATAGTATAATAAAAAATAAATATAATAGCTCTTATAGTTTCGGAGAAAAGTGGCTGTGACATACGGACGGACAGACAGACAGATAGACAGACAGACAGACAGACAGACAGACAGACAGACAGACAGACAGACAGACAGACATGACGAATCTATAAGGGTTCCGTTTTTTGCCATTTTGGCTACGGAACCCTAAAAATGCAAAACACATTTTCTATTTTTGTTGTACCATTTTAACTAAACACTATTTTAATAAAGTTGTAAATAAATAAAAGATAATCAATGTATAATGGACGTTAGTTTATAAAGCATATTGTATTAATTTGTTTAAATGTAAAAAAATAGACAAAAATCTTTATGTAAATCCAACTGGTTGTGCCTATAAATAAGGTACAAAATTTACATTTCGAATATATTAAATAACATGTTATAATAACATTATTTCGAGGCTAAGTGCATAAGTGATATAAATCTGCCAAAATCGAGTGATTTAATTATAAGCGAGATGTTCTGTTATATTTGTTTTTATGTGAGATGCTGGATAAAGTCTTGGCGACCTCCCAACAATACAATCGCCGTCATTTTTAAGAACATCCATGCATTATCTTTAATGCCGCGAATCACTATTTTTCTTGTCAAAGCACGCGCGCTACGCTAGAATATCATTTCAAAGTGTTTTTTAAATAATGCGTAACAGAAACAGTTTTTTGTTTAAAATCTTAGTTATTTTCGATATCACAATAATATTTAGAGCTAGTACAGGAGAACTGAACCATGTGTCTTAAGGTGGTTCTTTCCCACACAAAAAAACAATTGACATTAATTAGCTAATTTCATACTATTACTACATAAATTTATATGCACATCTATTTATTTTGCAATACCATTCCCGCGAAATATATTTAAAATACTTTATTTCACACAGAAGTCACATTTTTATTGATTTTTTTTATAAAAAGTGACATTTGTGTTATAAAAAGTGACATTTATGTCACCTTTTTATAAAAAAAAAACAGTAAAAATGTGACTTCTCCAAAGATATTATAACAAAACAACTACTAGGCTCTTTTTATTAGGCCAGGTTTATTAAGACTGCAGTGAAAATTTCTCATATTTTAACTCACCTCGATTATTGGGAACTCGGGGTGGTCATACTAATAATCTAAAAGCAAAACTGTATCTGTTCGTTGATATTATTATACATTTACGTGGTAGAATATACAGGGTGTAACAAAACTAAGTGGTAATACATGAGCGTGTGTATGGATCCCCTAATATATAGAGTTCGATGTGAAAGTAGCAGCTCTGAAAGAATAACTTTTTTTCACCTTTGTATGGAAAATTCATGACACGCGGGCGCTTGCTCATACAAATCACAAAAAAATGTTTGCTCTGTCAGCGCTGCTACTTTCACAGTGAACTCTTTATAAGGGACACATACACACCCTAAAATATTATTTACTTAGTTTTGTTACACATTGTAGATAGATAGATTTATAGATGGACTAGACTGTTGAGAGTGTTGAGGTGTTGGCACGTTTGTCTCGCCGTGTCCCGCTATCGGTGTCACGCGAGCACGCCTAGTGACCGCGAGACGGACGTGATTAATTGTTGTTGCAACATTATTGCTGACTAAATATTGAGATTGCAATAATAGTGGTAGACCTAGTAATGCCGCTAGTAATTGCGTTATCGAAGTTTTTCGAATTTGTGATAATGAATAATTAAACGTATAAGCTGACAAGTAACGACCTTACACAGAGACACATTTGATAATTACTTAATATTAGTATTATTATATTTCATCATCATATTAATTAATCCTTCAAGCCCCATAAGAGCACCGGTGATCGCGACAACAATAGAATACAATAGCATTTCCAAGAATCCCCGATCGAAGGATTAATCAAGAGTTTGAGAGAAAATGTGAGTCTGGGCTAGGGTCTAGCCACCAAGATCGGTTTAGCTACCAAGCATACTATCTAGCTTGTTTGAAGATCCCCCTTTGTTTCCATTCTAATGTAGGCCATACACGCTACGGTCTACCGGAGAGGTCACCTGTGCAGGTGTGCCTGCGCAGGTGTTACCCGAAAGAATTGATTTTCGATTTTGCGCAGGTCGCGCGTTTTTAGGGTTCCGTACCCAAAGGGTAAAAACGGGACCCTATTACTGAGACTTCGATGTCTGTCCGTCTGTCCGTCTGTCTGTCTGTCTGTCCGTCTGTCTCCAGGCTGTAACTCAAGAACGGTAATAGCTAGAGAGTTGAAATTTTCACAGATTATGTATTTCTGTTGCCGCTATAATAACAAATACTAAAAACAAAATAAATTAAATATTTATTCCCATACAACAAACGTAATTTTTCAAACATTTTTTGCTCGGTATCAATGATGACAACAAGTAGGCACTTGAAATTTTCACAAAAGCCTGAATTATATGTGTACTTTTATAATTTAAAATAATATTTCAATAAAATAATAATTTAATTTTCCCATACAAAAAACGCAATTTTTGGCCTATTTTTGCTCTATAACGGTACGGAACCCTTCGTGCGCGAGTCCGACTCGCACTTGGCCGATTATTATTTAGGCCTGTTCAGGCGAGCGGCGCAAAATCGAAAATTAATCATTTCGAGTGACACCTGCGCAGGCATAACTGCCCAGGTGACCTCTCCGGTAGACCGTGTACGGCTTATATATATGGCAGCCATTATATCTATGTATATTTATATTTCCTATAAACTTCAGGATTCTTTCGTATGACCTCTTTAATATTTTTACTCAATTACAAAACAGGCAAGTACTGAAAAACTTTTGTAGAGATTTTATAGCTGCCTTTTATTTATATACAAGATATTGTAACTTAATTCGTAATAACAATATCTCAAATATAATGATAAAATTGCTTTTATTATTTTTCACCTATATAAACAGAAACTTAACACTCTCGTCGACAGCGAGACGGACGGACAGACAGACGGAAACAACGATTAACAGCTGTCGAGGTGACGGAGTGACGTGACGACAAGTTGAGATATAATAGATGTCTTTAACACCCAGTGGATAAATTGACTACCAAAGTCATCTTGAAATTCTAGACAAAAATTTTAGAGTTCATTTTCATTTGATTTGGCGATTTTTCTATTATCAAACAGTGTATTCTGTACTCGGCGAAACATGGCGGTAGCGGTCATTGACTCCCTGTCAAAAACTTGTCATTTTCTATATAAACCGCGATTGACAATGAGTACTGTCACTCATTAGTCATTATACTTAACCCACCAATCCCCAAGCGGCACTCGGCTGTCGCATAACAATTGAAAATCTATTGTGACTGCGATTCCCACGATCGAGGTCGGTTAAGCCGACTTTGATGAAGAAAGTTACGGAAAGCATTTAGTAAATTGCAAAAATAAAATTAGTTAAGCTTACTCGTAGCAGACCCTTTGAGGAATAATAAATTCCTTTCTGCAGACTGTATTTATCTAAATAAAAGTATTTTAACCAAAAACAGCAAACATCAACATTGGCACTCATCCACAAGTAACAACAACAAAAATACTCGTAAATCTTTATTTAATTAAAAGCGTTCTTTCCATGTCTCATTCAGAAATGCACTCTCGAGTATTGAGTGAAATAGTTCGAATAGTATATTTTAAAAGTTTCAATTATTTAAACGACACATTTTTTAACAGAAACTATTTGAATATAACATGCAAATTTATTAAATAACATACAAACTCACACGAAGAATAATAAATTGAAAATACGACTAGGTATAAACTTTATTATTTTTGTAGTTAAAACATTTAGAACAACAAAAAGAAGCGGTCTTATGTTTTAATTAATAAATATATATATTATAATTTATTTCCAAACCAAATAATTTCTACTCTAAGAAAAGCTACTACTGAGTACTGACTTTTTAACGTCATACACCTTTTATTTATATTATCTTCAACTGACTGACTTAATCACAATACTTATTATTAATCTCAAGGTATATTTTCACGAAGAAATCACGTATAAAAGCTATTCTTAGATGTTAAAAGTGAACTATGAAAAAGTTCGAGCTGCACGGTTGGATTGCTGCCAATTCAGCGGAAACCAAATAACGCCGATCATCTCCCTCCATCTAACGAAACTTCCTTCCATTAACCGATAGTGAGTTCAAACATTCTATAAATAAACTCATTCATAAGTCAAGATTACAAGAGATTTGATAATAAAGTCTGCTCCCGAGACTAGAGTTATGAATAGTTTAGTAAAGGTTAAAGCGTAGGTATCCCATAAACAATAATAGTTTTATCTAAATTCGAAGCGGTTTAAGCTAGTATCTTCAAATTAAATTACTGAACTGATTTCGATGAAATTTACTATAAAGATACTTTGAGTCCCGGAAAAGGATACTTCTGATTAAAATAAACGTGTCATAAATTGGTACAAAGATCATATTTTTCATCGTCAAAGGCCATTTTACGAAAATGATCTTTTTATATTTATAACAAATAATTTTATTTTATATTTATATTTCTTACCAACAATTTTATAGGCAACAGCCAACTTTGCATATACGTACTGCCTACTTTGCATAATATACTGTTATTACTGCCGTACAAAAATATTACAATAGGACTTGAGGTATTTTTTTGGTATAAACCAGCAAAATAAAAAACTATAAACTAAAATGGGATCAAAATATTTATGACATATTTTGATCCCATTTTAGTTTATAGTTTTTTATTTTGATTGAATGACATGTTTTGATCTAATATCAGTATTGAGGTCGTTTTATTTATAATTTCCACGTTTTTACAAACATTTTTAATAATTTATAGGTGTCTGTTTTATGCGCAACAGCTGCAGCTGTTAAATTATGATTCTGGCAAAGAAAGCGTTATCAAAAAATTAAGTAAGAAATTGTTCATTTTTGAATACTTTTGTACATTTTTATCTCATTTCTTCAGTTTGTATTTCTATTTTTGAAAGTTATTCTGAAATTAGGTTAGGCCACGTTCTATGTTTATGTCTAGTAATAAAATTTTATTATAATTTCGGGTGTCGCATAATCGTCGGGAATAGTGCTAGGTCATGTTTCTCTTTAGTACACGCCATAAAACCGACTTACGCAAAAGCTGTGAATTATTTTCGGTACATTTCAGTGCTTGTCGGCTTTGAATAGAAATAATAAATCTTGTTTACATGTACTGATTTCTATGGAAATTTATTTACTAGTAAACATGAGAGGACAACACTTGACAACAGTAATAACTAAATAGTTTTTCCAATGCTTCCCATCAACTTTATTTATGTCGAATTTCACATTCCTCCGTAGTTATGTAGTAGGTATGTAACATGTATGTATATATAGGTACCTATACGTTTAGGTAAAGTTGTCGTTAGTAACATATTTATTGACCTCTAAAAGAGGAAGATATTCTATTTTTCTTTGACGTAGGTACCTTTTAATATGATGTAACTACACTACATTTTCTATCATTTCATCTAAACTTTACTTCAGTCGCTGACGATTTTATTTAAATGCAAACACATATTTTAATAACTAAGACAAACGAAAAAGGGTTACTAACCTCATTATAGTCGTTTTCGAATATAATCGGCCTATATAGCGCGTTACGCACGGTGCATCGCCCAAAATAGCACGTTGCACAATATTCGCACTGCATAGAACATTGAACTGCTGTCGTAATCCAAACCCGCCTCTCGACGGTGCAGTCTAAAGTGTATTCCGATAGTATCAAGTGTTAATCCGGGATGAGTCTTAACGTGGAAGGTAATAGAATTTCTACCAATATTTCGGACGAAGGAGAATTTCTGACAATATTTCGGACTAAAGAGGATTTCTACCAAGAATTTTTTTTTTTTTTGGTTGCGTAACGGTGGTCGTTTCTTACAGTTCTACGTAAGGCGTTCGATGGCTTCGACCACAACCGCTCGGGCAGCATCCCGTGTGACTTCGTAGCTGACATCCTGCGGATGATGGGGCAGCCCTTCAACAAGAAGATCCTGGAAGAGCTCATCGAGGAAGTCGATGCCGACAGTGAGTAGACGAACTTATATTATAAGAGGTCCGTTTTTTTGTCTGTCTTACTGCCCGTCTGTCTGTTTGTTACCTCGCACGCACGCAGAACCAAATTCGATGAAACATGGCATGGACGAACTTTCAGTCCCCTGAGAGAACATAAAATAGTTATAATTATCCTAGTAAAATGTAGATAAGTTTTTCGATCGATAAATTAATTGCAGCACCTAAGGAGGTTCTAGTTCTTTATTGAATGTAAAAGTAAATTGTTTCAATGCTACCTCTATGTTTTTCGTATAAGTTAAACGCATATTAAAGAGTTTTCAAATATGGTAGATATTACTTATCTACTTCTACTCGATCAAGTAGGTAACCCGTAACGATATAATTAGGTAACGTATTCTTCTAGAATCCGGTCGCCTGGAGTTCCCAGAGTTCGTGACGCTGGCCGCCAAGTTCATCGTGGAAGAGGATGCCGAGGCCATGCAGAAGGAGCTGAGGGAAGCCTTCAGATTATACGACAAAGAAGGTAAGAGAAGAACACTCAGGTGTGAGGCGAAGGATCGCTAGTTCATAGCTGCCGC
Organism: Polyommatus iphigenia; assembly: GCA_963422495.1. Lineage (NCBI taxonomy): Eukaryota > Metazoa > Arthropoda > Insecta > Lepidoptera > Lycaenidae > Polyommatus > Polyommatus iphigenia. The sequence continues at coordinate 8,102,298 of OY730183.1, forward strand.
TTAGCCCTTTTAACGGCCGCACTCAACAATAATGAACGTAATTAAATAAAAAAAATTACATAAGCCCCATACGTTATGTGTCAAACACTCCATTGCGTGCGGCCGTTAGAGTCGTAAGAATTTAAATATTTTGGCAAATTGGCATTTTTACATTGGATGTAGAAATAAATCGCATTATATTGTGTGTCAATAAACAGATCTGCTCAGCAGTCAGCCCGGTATTTGTGAGCAAATCTGTATGACTCCAAAAATGCCCCTCGCAAAGAATCCGCTTTATGTCATGCACTCAGTCATTAGCATTACTCATTGTACTGTGTGAGCAGTGGGAGTACCTACAGCTACATCCAACTAAAAATTAGTAACGAAACGCTCATTTGAAAAAATGAAATATATTTTTGTTTATATTTCAAAAAAATGGTTAAAGAATATTTAAAAAATAATAACACATAGTTATCATAATATAATATATGCTATTAATGCTCTATAATACTCTATATTATTATGATGACGATTATAGATTCGTTTAACAAATAACTTAGTTGCATTTACAAAGATTAACATTCTCAAAACAAATTAAGTAACCTTAATTAATTAAATTACAGTACAATTGGCAAAACTTAATAATTAAATTGTTGGCAAGTTCGATGAACTCTTGAAGGTTGATGAACTCTCACTTATATAAAGCGAGTAAAAATAAATAAAGGCTGAAATTTTTCTCTTGCGCATTGTACTAAGTGTACAATGCGCAAATGCAAACTTTTTAGTTTTTCGCTGATAATTTTCATTCAAAAAGGTATAAATTGTAATTGCAAACCTTTTTATCAGACGTAGCTGCATTGCGTCTAAAATCTAAATAAACAAACCAAAAATATTCTATACCGCGATTCTGTTATTTTACCCTACTGCTACATCGATATGGTTTTGACTTTTGACGCAGTTTCGAAATAATAAGACTACAAACCCTGCCTATAAACACCGCGTTCCAAGACATAGCCAGGAGTATGCCGACTTAGAACTGATGTTGAAATTTTTAAATTTGACGTATTATGACGAAAATCGTCGCTAGGGTTGTTGACTTGTTACCTACGAATTATACGAATTTAAAACTATGACATATTCGCTGGACGTGTTCCTCTTTGGTCGTATTGTTGTTTGTGTTTTGGCACATGCGATTAAAATTGTCAGAATTCAATTTTGAAATCTTTATTTTAAATATTTAAAAATAAATTATTTCAGCCAGCGCGAGGCACATTCTGTTCATAATCCTAGTGAAACCCGACGAATTTGACAGATATTGAAACCTGTCCGTTTCTTTGCAGTCGAACTACTGGTAGTTATGTCTATTGTGACATAGCGTTAAAAAACTTTTGAGAGTTTTGATCGTTTTTAACGCAATGGAACGCGGGGAAAATGGTATAATTCAAAGCAGTCAAACCAACGTCTAGAATTCTAGATGGCAAATTTTCCCTGTTTCTTATGTCTTTGGATTTCCTATCACGCTGACTGCGCGTCGCTGCTGGCCCGAGATGTAGGTATGAAATTGTGGGAAGCGTTTTTGAATAACGCGTAGCGGTCAGCGCGAATATTTCATACATTTCTGTGTCGGCGCTGACGATCAGCGTGACAAGAAAATCAGCCTATAACCACTGAGTGGCCCAAAAAGAGGGATAGAGTCAATTCAGACCGCAACGCGACGCGTTGATGCATTAATTCTGTATTAAATTAAAGGCCCTTCCACCGCGGCGCACGCTGTACACGGCCACGCGCACGCGTGGACGTGCACGGATTTATTTCTTTGACTTGAGTCAATTCGTGCGTAGCGTGTCCGTGGGTTGCAGTGGACACAGTCACATATATTTTCTTACAAAGCGAAGCTTGACGCACGTGCGTAGTCTCTCCGTGCGCCGCGGTGGAATGGAGCCCTAACAGACTTGCATGACGTCTCACGCAATTGAAGTCTGTCAAATCCATACAAATTACAAATCTAGAAGTGCGTCTACGCTTCGTGTTGCGGTCTGAATTGACCCTTTTTAAACTTCCATACTGAGTGGTGGAGTATATTTATTATTTAGCTTCGGCCTCACTTACACTCCCCTGTTTCCAGGCAATGGTTACATTCCCACGTCGAGCTTGCGCGAGATCCTGCGGGAGTTGGATGAGCAGTTGACGGACGACGAGCTGGACGGCCTCATACAGGAGATCGACACCGACGGCAGCGGCACCGTCGACTTCGATGGTGAGTGATGTGAAGGGTCAAGTGACTTCGCACTTAAAAAAAAGAACATAGGTATACATAATACAGGGTGTAACAAAACTAAGTGATAATACTTTAGGCACCGACGGCAGCGGCGCCGTCAACTTCGATGGTGAGTGATGTGAAGGGTCAAGTGACTTCGCACTTAAAAAAAAGAACATAGGTATACATAATACAGGGTGTAACAAAACTAAGTGATAATACTTTAGGCACCGACGGCAGCGGCGCCGTCAACTTCGATGGTGAGTGACGGATTAACCCTTAATCAAATTAAGCAATTGCCTAGGGCAGGGGTCACCAAAAAGCGATCCGGACCGCGGACCCACTGTGTGCGGTTTTCATTTTCGAAGATGAACTTCGTTAAAAATAAATTTCGATCTCGTCTTTTGAGACTTCTTCTTGACAGAATGTATTGTCAGCTTGCCCCGATTTCACTCCAAACTTCAAACAGATAATAATTAGCAACAAAAATGGTCACTTTTCTCAAAATTGTCATTGATTATTTAAATAAATACCTTTGTAAATTCCGTAACCGTAAAATGTTTGGACCGCAAGGGTTATTTTATTTCTTAAAAAGGACCCCGAACGAAACTAATTTGTGACCCCTGGCCTAGGGCATCACGTCTGAAGTCACTTTGAACCTTTAGGTACTCATCACTAGAAGAGTAAAGGTTCAAAGACCGATTCTAGCTGAATTACGGATAGGGGAGCCCACAGGCATGGATTGCGTAGTGCATTAAGTAGTCTTAATCCGTCACTAAGTGATGATGATGATATAATATGATGATGCTCTTTATCATTGTCATTGTCTCTACTTGCAAAATAAGTAGTAGGTAGAACAAAGTAAACTTAATGCAAGTACTATAAATTAAATGCTAGTTGGTAAATAATCAAATTCTTGATAGGTATACTTAACAGAATTCTTGTATATTTTTCATAATATGATATTAAGTTTGTCAAGCTTTATTTTTCTAAACGGATTATTTTTTTGTTTCAGAATTCATGGAGATGATGACCGGAGAATAAACGTTTTCCTATCTTACTCTTATTTTATACTTTTTTATGCTTTAATTTAAGATTTATCATAGTCTTATATTCTTACACATCTTGTACAGACAACATCTTCTGTTGACCTAAAAGTCTTGAAGTTACATTACTGTAATATTAAAACACTTAATTTATATGTCATTGTTTTACTGAACTTCCCAATATTCATGCCCTTTAATTAGATAACAATTTAAATATAATTAATTTTGATTTGTATTTTTAGCATAAATTGTTACTTCGCACCTTGGTCTGACTTAATTTTCATTGTTATACTACGAGTACTTACGCATCTAGATAGGGCTGTAACCCTAACTGTAAAAGAGATGTTTGATAAAACGAAATACAAAATTACTAACAGAGAATACTCCAGACAGTCGGAAATCCAATAAACTATAAAGAAAAATCTCGAAATAACAGCAGGCAAAATATTATTTTAGAGATTTTATGATAAAAATAATAGTTTGTCTCCGTTTGAAATAGGTGCCAAATTGTCCTAGATAATTGTGACGTCACTGCACTGGCCGGCAGCCAGCCTCGAATAATCTAATAAATGCTACACATTTATAAGTGACACAATAAATAAAAAATAAAATTGATATTCAGATATATTGTTTTACTTTCGTATGAGTAAGCTTAGTTATTTAAAAACTACGATTCTTTCGATAACAAGTTTTCATAAGCATTCTATTTCGTTTGATAAAGCTCTTGTTGACAAGGTGGTCTTGTGAGCTTTGGATTTTTATTTTAAATAGAATTTATTAACATGTTTAGCGCCATAGGGGTCATCAGTTGACCGACTGTACATTTGCCCTGCGCGCCGAATCGGAAAACACGATTTTCATCAATTTTACACATTCGTTATTTTTGCTCCATTTTGTAGGAAATTTCCCCCACGAACATCATTAGTGTATGTCGCTCACGGGCCACTGCTCATGGCCTAAACGGAAAATCATAGAATTTCGGTTGGCGTTTAACGTATTAAGTAGAGATGAAACGGATATCCGGCAACTATCCGGTATCCGGCCTATCCGGCGGTCTTAATACTATCCGGCCGAATACCGGATAGCTGCTATTCGGCCGGATAGGCATCCGGCCGAATAGCAAAAAAAAGATCTGGATAAAAAAAATATTTTTAAGTAATTATTTACTTTATTTAGTTAGTCTTAAGAAATATAAGTCGTTTTAGTTTAAAGTAGAAAATGAATTAATTGGTACTCATACTGCACTAAGGGCAAATTATGGTGAATAAAAAGTAAAAACCGACTTCTCTGCATTGAGAGGTAGCGGTTTCGGTTCTCTTCTATACATATAATAAAACTGTAGAAATGAAAATTCTGTACATTAAAGACATTCAAAAAAATATACATATATAATAAAACTGTAGAAATGAAAATTCTGTACATTAAAGATATTCAAAAAATAATAAGCGGGGGGTGTCACTACATCGCTATAGAAGCCAAAAATGTGGTTATTTTTTTTGTCTGTCTGTATGTTTGTTCCACTATCACACGAAAACTACTGATCCGATTTGAATGCAGTTTTCGCAGATATATTTGCCTTCTTCCAACTTAACATCTGATCTATAAAAAAAATCCCCCCACCCTTCTAAAGGGACTAAAGAGGGGGTCAGATTTTGTATAAGACTTTTGCTTTAACACGAAAACTACTGATCCGATTTGCATACGGTTTTCGCAGATACATTTGTCTTCTTCCAACTCAAAATCTGGTTTATCTGGTAATCCCCCACCCACCCCTCTAAGGAGGGCAAAGAGGGGGGTCAGATTTTGTATCTAACTTTTTTCTTTAATGGACTTACTTCATATTATTAACTGTTTTTTTCAACTTAACATCCGGTGTATAAAATTTTCCCCCCACCCAACTTAGGGGACAAAAGAGGGAGTAAGATTTTGTATCAACTGATGAAGTAGAAATACTTTAAATGGCAAAACAACGTTTGCCGGGACAGCTAGTCATAAATAAGGCCAGCTTCAGAAAAAGTATTTCACTGTACACACTGCTACAAGGTGCTGAAAGTATGTGTGCTTTGCACCAAACGGCTAAGTACCGCCGGACATTCGGCGGCCGGATAACCGGCTATCCGGCCAGGTGGCTGGCCGAACATCCGGTATCTGGTATCCGGCCAAACTACTATCCGTTTCATCTCTAGTATTAAGTTCCTTGTGTTCTGCATTGAATATGCTTGTATGCTTTTAGAATACTAAAAGCATACAGTTTTTAGGAAGAGTGGAGTGTAATGTAATTACTCAACATTCCTCGTGTTATATGTGTTTGTAGGTATGTATTGTATAAACCATGTACCTACCTACCTACTCTAGGCATATAATATGCTTTGTATACATAAACTCTTTAGGACGTCCCGTGATACAGTGGACCGACGATTTGAATAAAGTGGCTGGCAGCGGATGGATGAGGCCCAGGAGGGCTGCCCAAGATTGGGATGGTTGGCGCTCATTAGGGGCGTAGGCCACGTTCAGCAGTGGGCGGCAATACGCGGATGATGATGATCACGATGATGAACCGTTTGTACCTATCCTACAATGATTACTCCATACTGCGATGCATACATATGCGAAAGTATGTCTGTATATCCGTTACAACTTTACGGCTGAACGCACTTTTATCAAATTTATTTATTTATTTTATTTTACACTTTTTGCACAATGTATGTACAATGGCGGACACTGCTATAAGGCATTATCTGCCATTTAATAGAGTAATAAAATTTGAGCCCTCGAAAAGGACAAGTAAAGTCCCGGGGAAGGTAAAAGTTTCTTCTTGGAAAATGTTTATGTCAAATTGTTTGTCCTATATTCTTTTAGAATGCAAAAATAGAATTAGGTGTAACGACTTCATAAATAATACAAAACGCAGTGAACTTTATTTATTTATTGTTAATCTTTTCATCGTAATACAAATATTTTACATAAGCATTCATTTGACAACAATTATAGGGTATACAAGTTCCATCAATCTTAGTAAATGGTAGAATAGAATAATTTATAGTTTTGTACATAATTAACATAAGGGTGCATTCGCATCTGCCTGTCGGCCGCCGAAAGTGAGCGAGCGTTACGCAGTTTATGGTATTCCCATTTCCCATAAATATTCCCAGCAGTGGAACAGGCTAATTAAACAAAACGTTCACACCTAACCGACAATGCGTTATAACATTTTATCGAGCTTAGATTGAATTTGCTAATAGTCAGCGGCTGAATATCAGTTTGGTTTAAACGCAGCCCATAACATTCTTTTTAAAGTCGTACTAGGCACGTAGCTGTTTTCGCTAAAATAAAACAAGAAATACACAATGCTTGAGAAGTAAGCAAGATACAATCCTAATTTAATAATTAAATATAATACATCAGTAATATGGCGACATTTTAAAATCTAAAAATAAAATAATATTTCCAAATAATTTACAAGTCTACTTAAAACGTAGACCCGACTTAAAACAAACGTTACAAAATAAAAATTATACGTAAATCATACAGTATAAGGTATAAAATAGATTTGCTATAAGACGTTTAAAATTAACTATTACAACAAAGTGTTTCCGAAATACTTTTTTAACTTACAGCAAAAGAGTGTTGTACAATGTGCAATTAAAGAAATTGATTTATACGATGGCAGACCTCCGTTATTTGGTTGGGTAATATGTCAAGTCAATTGTTATGACATCATTTAAGGGCTTGGCTCGACGGCCACTGTCCATTTATCTGCCATCAGCAGTATATGAATCAATTTTATACAGGGTGTAACAAAAATAAGTGATAATACTTTAGGGTGTGTACGTGTTCCTTGTAGAGAGTTCACTGTGAAAGTAGCAGCGCTGAAAGAGCAAATTTTTTTTTCACTTTTGTATGGGGAAACTCGTGACGCTCCCATACAAAAGTGAAAAAAAATCGTCTTTCAAAGCTGCTACTTTCACAGTGAACTCTCTACAAGGAACACGTACACATCCTAAAGTATTAACACTTATTTTTGTTACACACTGTAGTACCTCACGAGATTGGTTGATTATAGAGACCTGAGTTCCCCTGGGATGTAAGTATTGGAATGTTAACTCGATTTAAACTATTATAAATACAGCAGAATATTTCAAAGACTATCTATTATTGTCTGGATGAATTATTTTGCTAACTATATTAGCGTTTTATCATACTGAAGCTATAGAATATGTTACTGAAGTTATATTTTAATAACTGCAGTAGTTTGAGAAGCAGACTTTTAAATGTAAAAGAGTATATAACTTTATTTTATTTTATTTTAAAGATACCTAAAGCAAAATACATAATATACTTGAATAATATACTAGTATTTGCTTTATAGTACAAAACCTTCTTATGCAGATGGTGGTTTATGGTAAGCTAGAGTAATGAGTAGATATTTTAATCAAAAGCCATCTTTAAGCTAATGTTAAAGAGTTTTTCGTGTTACTTATATAATTTTTTTTTAATTTTTCTTGCGAAAGTAAAATTGAAAAGTGTATTATACCTAGTTACTTTTGTAAAAAGATGTCTACTTTTGTTAAGAGGGCGACTAACCCCAAAAATCAAATATCGTCCTTCTCTCTTCACTCTCACCGTCTTTCATATGCCAGGTGAAAAAGGACGACGCGGATTCATCGCCAAATTAGTTTTTTCTCAATAACTCGATAAATATACAACATTTTAAAAATCCGCTAGGTCGGATTCGCAATGATAGAATTTTATACAATGTGTTAAAATATTAACTTAGTTCAATGCACGGTTATGGCAATACACGAAAAATTCGTGAAAATTAGATGCATCTTTGTGATTTTTTTCTATCGAGAAAATTTTTAGATATCGTGTTTTTGCTCAGATTGAATTCTTGGAAATATAATGTAGTATCTAATTTTAGAAAATGAAACAATTCAGGGCGTTTTTTCAAGTATAAAAATGAATTATAAAATTGAAAATTTAGGGTTAGTCGCCCACTTAAATATAGACAGAAAGCACTCTACAAAATATTATATCAATAAAATTTTAGAACAACTCGTCAATTTAAATTCATTGGTAACGCTTTCATACTTAAAGTACAAATAATTCTAATACTAACTTAAAGTATAACTTAAAATAGAAGTAAAATTAAGTGGAATAGACCAAATTATGTACAGATGATACACTTGTCAAAATATTACTACATATTTGTGTAGTCTATTCTGAAACTAAATGTCCGTTGTACCATAAGGTGGGACAAAAATCCGAATACACATTTCTGTAATTTTTAATTTATTAGAATATTATATTAAGTAGTTCTTTTTACGTGACAAGTCTCATCAAAAGGAGCTATTTGGTTGTTCTGCTAAGTTCTCAATAAAGGACGATCTTTGTCATACTTCTCTCAATACATTTTTTTTATTAAGTTACATTATTTTTTTAATTATATTACTTAGTTGAGTAAGCACAATTAGTTTCAGAATAAACTTAACGTAAGACGTACCTAAAGAGAACTCATTCTAGAAAATAAACTTTTTACATTAGAATCTTATTAGCATCAATGCTTCGGATGTTTTGTATAAGATTTCATAAACTAACTAAATGAGATCTCACTTTGAACTATTAACCGATGTGAAGTCAAATGCAAAAACTAATTATCACAATTTTTGATAAATAGCCGAGTCGCATCTACGCGTAACATACTCATGTAAAAGCTAGAATCTTACAAGATTAATATAACTTTATACTAGGTTTTACGTTATATACCTTTAACATCCACGATACGTTGAAATACATTAATCTAAAATATATAACATTGTCTATTTTACATCGCCTATTGCCGCATTTAAAAAAATATCTGCGAGGCAATAAATTGTAATATTTAAAATTATAAGTAGATTACGAATACTGCTCAAGTAAAAGATCTTGATTCCTCACGCACGTCCACTGCTCGCACACGCTTCACTATCCATCCGATACACTCTGAAAATACATAAAATTCTGTTACTTGATAAGCCGAAATAAATCTGATTAGTTTTGAAAGATTATTGGAGCTATCAAGAATAACTTATCAAAATAAACTTCTTCAATTTAGGATTACACTGATGAAAATATGCTTTAGACTTGGCATGAAAATTGAAATGCTTTACACTTGGCATTTGGTAATTACTGTTTTTATTAATTAAGTTAATTTTTAAATGGATTGATAAATTTGTTTTCTGCCGTTAACGTTAAGTACAATTTTTTTTTCTGAAAATATTTTGTAATGGATAAACTGTAAATGCTCACCTTGTTATGCCACGATGGCACAATGACTAGTAGGTATGTCGGTTGCCCTTATCTAACTATTGTAATATAGGCGGTGGGGGCCGAGAGCGACTGGAGTTCCGCTTGGGGATAGAGCCCAACTCCAAGAGACTCTGGTTTGGATCTTTGGATTTGTTAGCCCGATGCATCCCTTTCCGTCCGCGACTGAGCCAGGGGGGCGGCGGGCCCTCGCACCATACGGCCTGCAGCCAGTTGCGAGGCTCCGCGCCGACTCGGGTACACTCCCGGGCGTAGGCTCTGTACGCCGCGCAATGACACCTCGTCCCGGTGCAGCCGCACGCGTCGAGGAGACACGCCTCCTTATAGTTGTGAGGGTTCACTTTGGTACCGCACTCCGTAAACACCTCGTGGCGCTCGAACTCCCGACACAGTCGTCGAACTTTCGTCAGCTTCGACTGGCGACACCGGATGTTAGCGCCGGGCCGCTCCTGGCGCCGCGTGCAGGCGTGGCGGCCGCCGATTCGCCAGGAGGACCCGAACCGCCACGTGTCGTTCACCAGCCGCCCGTCTCGAGTCCGCATGTCGTCCCTGGCCACCGAGTTGAAGTTGCCGCAGAGCCCGCACAGTTTACCCTTGTACGATCTGGAGACGGTCACCTCTAGGAACCCGTCGCCGTCCCACAGAATCTGAACACCGATATCGGAGGTCAGGGTCACCGCTCCGTTGCTGCGGGTTATCTCCGCAACGCCGTCGATCTTGTGGGGGATCGATATTCTTTGGCCGTTAACTTTTATCCGCATCTTCTTGCCCATGTTGATTTTGGTGGAGCCTATCCGGAGCGTTGCGGTGCGGGTCCACGAGGAGTGCGTGGTGTTGCGGGCGTCGTTGGATATTCTTATCGAGAACGTGTGGTTCTTGCAGTCCGATACCAGCTGATACTTGCACGAGCCCTGGAAGCTATAGAATTTTCCATCGAATGTCTTGTAGTGTGGATCTCCGAAGACGGTGCAGATGCCATCCCTGTCCTCGCATTTCGGGCAGCATTGTCCGGGTAACAGCTTCAGGACTTGATCCGGGGCGCATGTCAACGTCGGACACTGTTCCATGGCACAACGCGGCTCTCCACCGTGACACTCGCAGGACTTGCACGCGTCCAACTGCCATGTTTCGCCATCCTGAAAAAATAAATATTAATGTAAGTACACGTGTAGTTGCCAATTAAGTTAAGGTGTTTTCTGGATCTGTGCAGTGTCCTTATCGTGCTTTTGTCATGCTTCTAACTACTTCCATCATCAAGAACAAACCTGATAAGTTTTTCCACCTACAACGCAAGCGGCTTTCGCCTCTTCAATGTTGGGGCATTCCGGGCAGCATTTGTCCGGGGGTGGGGGGAGGGCTCGGGCTCCACAGGTGAGGACTGGGCAGGTCTGTCTCGTGCACACTGATGTGCCGTTCATGCAGGTGCAGTCCGTACACGGGTCCACTCGGAACGCGCTGAGATGGCTATGGTACTCCTTGCCCATCACGCACGGCTTCAAATCGGAGATGCCTGAAACTGAGATAGAGACATTATTTGATTAAATTATTTTCGCGTTCAGTAAATTGATGACAATTTTAGGATATAATATGCTATATATTTTTGAAATTGCTACTGGAATTATCTAAGGAGTCTTACTAGCCTAGATAGGTAAGGGCTAGCTAACAAAGCTTTTGCAAATGATTTGAGAATTATAAATGTGCCAATTCAAACTCTTTAGAACTAAATAATTATTTCGTTAGCATTAGGTACTAACGACATAATTTGTCGTTTTTCGCATGTCTACCGTAGCCATACTAATTTCATTAAAATTCGACACTGATACTACAGCCTGCTTGAAGGATTGAATCTTAGTGTCGCCGCACACGGGCCACAGCGACAGCCACAAACGCCGTTTTAAGCTAGTCTATTGGTCTTAAAGTGAATCTTTGTAGCCTGTGGCGGCCACCGGCGTCAAAAATGTATAAAAACTACAGGAAATATGCCGGTGGCGGCGTTTTGTGGTTGTGGCCGTTGGCCCATATGCGGGAGCCCAAGTATCAAAAATACCTACTCGGTAAGATCTTATCAGCGATCGGGTGCAGACATCGCGGGCAGCACTCCCCCGGCTTCTTGTACTGCTGGCTCGCGACGCAGGGCAGCACGGGGCAGGCGCGCTTAGCGCACGACAGCGCACCGTGCACGCAGCGACACGACAGGCACGGTTCCTCGGGGATCACCACGTCGCGACCCTCCGACACGCGCTGGCCGTTGATGACGCATTCTGGAAAATACCGGTGAAAATTAAGTAATTAAATTAAAGGCTAGCTCACACAAGAGATACGCGATGATATTTTTTCATTTAAATAAATTATTTTTCATTAAAATGCATATTCGCTACAGTGATTATTACAACGTAAAAGAATAAGAAAGGATAAGCGCCAGCAGTAGCAACTGGAAAGCTACCCGCTTGATTATTCTAATTATTTCGATCGTGTATTCTTGTTGTCTAATTAAAAAAGTAATGCTTTATTTTTAAATGCACCGCGATTATTTCTTAAAACTGTGAAAATATGGATGAATACTTCGGTGCCTGCAAGAAAAGTACATAAAATAGGACAATTTGGTGACTAATTGACCATTTACGTAATGACTCGTTACGAAGATTAAGTAGATGATAAGGCTAGTTCCCTATAAAAGCGTGTTAAAGGTGTTTCAACCCTGTTTGTTTTACTGTGTTAAGCAAAATTACCGACGCTTAGTCACGCTAAGATAATATCTTTACAAACATGACGTATATTAATTAAACGATATACACACAAAAATGTAGTTTATAAAATAAAAATATTTTTGGAGAATGTAAATCATTACTTAAACGAAGAAGCCTACAAAAAAGCGCTTTTAAGTTACAAGCTACAACTCAAAATACAATCAATAGCTTAGTCATACTTTTATCTTTATCTTACAATGTTTTAGCAGGAACATAATAAACATTATCACACAATTTCCAATTTAATTTAAATCCCCCGATAATTATCTTCGGTGGGTTGTAAAAACGACAACAATGGCCATTGTCCGGCGAGCCTAAAAAAATGGAATTCCTTCGCAATCGTGAGCCAGCGCACCATAAAGACTAGCGATGAATCAATCAGTGGCTTAATGAATGAGAAGCCTGGCCTCACACAGAGCTCCAGGGTTGCTACCCGGCTCAGGTATCTGCACGCATTAAAAGACCCGTTTCATGGCAAACGGTGAAGGAAAACATCGTGAGGAAACCCGCACATACCTAGTTGTTCTTTCCTCTGGAATAGGCCGATTATGTTGCTAAAATGTCGTATTGTACTTGGGCAACCATACGGACATTTAAATCTTGTCCCAGGCACTACAATGTTTGAAGAATGGTTACTTCGCTCTGAAAAAACTGTATAAATCATCCACAAGTCACAACGGATGCGAAGGCCTAGCTTTTTCATGGCAGCGAGGGTTGAATACGTGGAAATGTATAACGACGACAGTTCATTAAACGCGTAGCTGTCGCAGATACTTACGCTCACGCGTGGCACTGAAATTCTGAAACGGACCCTAAATACCAAAGCCTTTAGTCACCCAACTCAAGCTGCGTTCTGTAGGCACGATATTATAAAAATTAAACAATGATATTTCACATAAGGCATCGCTAAACGGCATTTGCAATGCTTTAGGCCGAATCCCAATCATTTGATTTCTAGCGTCACCGTCAAAATTATTTTATCCCAGTTATCTAATTACCCGTAAAAACCTCCGATCGACAACCCTAATGCACCTACCGCTGCCTTTATAAAAACTATATTGTCGTTCTTCTAGCGTTACTTTATAGTCTAGTCATTCACCAGTCAACATTTCCTATATCTAATTGTATCCTGATTATTATGACGGCTCGATTGTGTACGGTCGACAAATCACGGCTTAAGCACAAAGGATCGGGAGCATAATCTGTTGCATTCAACCTTTGGTATTAAATATTAATGCGCTTGGTATATCATGAGTATGATTTTTATTAGAAGCTGGTGAAAAAAAACAAAGCGTTCGGCTTATTAAGTTCGTGGCGAGAACATGAAATACATCCATAATATTTGTACCTTTTAGATAAGTATCTACAAATTACTTACAGTACGCGCTATATTGTATTCATTTTATTTATAAATAGTACTTATAAATGTCAGCTCTACTCAACAAACAAAGATTGGTCCCTAAACTATTCGAAATTAGGTTAATGCACGGGTTAGTCATATCTACATAAGTTACTAGTAAGATAAGTATTTTCACGCATTTAAAGTAGGTTCTATTTCAGGGGAACACATTTGAGGACCAACAAAAAGTGTGAAAAGGTTTAAAAGTAAACAAATAATTTAGCTTCCGACAGTACGTCAACACGAGCAACATGTTATATCAACAAGCAACATGTAACGTCAACATAAGTAACAACTGTTTAATGCACTCCAATAAGCTTTTATGGTAGTGCTGAAGTACTGACGAGTGGTCGAATATAATGGAACTTGATGAGAGCAATTCAAAGTACATGTAAGTCGTTAATGGGTAAACACTAAACATGTTTGAGATTATTATTATAACTTTTGTTATATATCTCTAACTAAGTTTTTCAAATTCTATAGAAGAAATAAACACTTAATCTTATTACTATTCATGCACGTAATTATAAGCTTTTTGCAAACTTATTTTTCCTGTATTATTAACTATTTTTATTATTGAAGTTTCAGCCTGTGATTATTCCTTTTGGGCGCACTTATTTTTAACAAACACTAGCGCAAAAAGCATCCTCATAATATTATAGATTTCGTATTATCTAATAAACCAATATTAGGGTGCTTTTTGCTCCACTCCGTCTCTTACGATACGTAATCTGTGAACTTACAATCATAAGCGAAAAGTTTATCAAAAAGTACACTATAATATCAAAGTACTTAGCTAATAGAGACCAGCATGTCCCGTCCCGCCGAACGCTAGTTTGTCTGTTCGTTACATAACACATAACATATTCCCTCCACGCGGCCGTATGTCACCGGCTAATTATTTTAATTCTCGGGTCGTTGTCGCGACACAGCCAATAATAACGATAGCTACACGCAGGTGGAATTCAGATGAGCCAGCCGAGAATTTCCGAGACCTTTTAAACACCGCTACCGTTCGCGGAACGTACCGATGAGTAATTGTTATCTACCTGTTTACGCCAAAACGACTTTCCAAATTCCAGACATTTCTCAAAATGAGCGAGCGGGAGCTAGAGTCACTTCAAACTTCGTCAAGGCACTCCAAACAACAAAGTCGCAAAGGAGGCGAGTTTTTGCCGGCACCCAAAATAAAAAGGTACTGATAAGTCAGAAGAATAAGTCGCAAAAGAAACAAAAAGCCTAATGCACCGTTGGGATCATAAAACAAACAAGCAGGGCTCACCCGCCGCCGCAGCCGCAGCGACGCGGCCGCTTTGAACCGCCAAAAAAAACCAACCCGACTCAACCTTTTAAGTAGGTTGTTAACTTTTTGATTTATGATCAATAATAGAGACACGACGCCGTGGGAGACTCCTCGGCCGCAGATATATAATTTTAAAACCCCACGAGCTTTTGTACGAGAGAGGCTCGGAATCGCTCCTTTTGTCTTTGGCGTTTAGTGTTTCGACATATTCGACCACACAATAAACTCGCCGGGAATTGGGTGGTCCTCGCCCGGCGATTACACCCCGCTGGTAGCTTGAAATATGACAAAGGTGCGTCGTTCGTAACGATTTGTAGCGAATAGTTGCAAAACATTATCGACTAGGATTGTAATTAGGTTTGCATCATCGTCCATCATTCGAAATGATAATTTAAACGTATATAATAAAATAACAAAGAGCGTAAAACGTGGCGCCGCGCGCCCTAGACGACGCCATAGCGCAAAGGTTAATAGATTCCTCGAACGTAACAAGGTGAAGTCGGCAAGAACGATTACTCTTGACTTTTCATTAATGACGGACAGATCAATGAGTTACTTTGTTGTTTGATAATAATCGTATAAATATTATGTGCGCAACGAGTTATGGTCGAGGATCATTGTCACAGAATAAATAAAATAAATAATGATAAATATAAACCATCTCCATACAAGACCGACCGATCGGGCGCACGCACACATAAGCCTGATTTCAGCCAACTTTAGAGAACAGTCAAAACAGGGATGAACATGAGTTCCTGTTGACAGCTAAACGCAACGCTGACAAAAATTTTAACAAATTTGAAATTATGAATCTACAGGAATCATGCCAACGTTGAGCGCACCTAAAACTTGTCTCCGTGTTGCACAAATTAGATTTCAAGAACACGACTAAGTTATACTGTTGTAAATATTTGTATTGTGCCATTGTGGCTACTGCGCAACGCCCAGTGCCATTGTCAATCGCCGCATGTGGGCGAACACAACAAAGGCTCTTCTTTGATACACAATTTATTCAACAACATAATGCAACTTGTAAGAAATAAGATTGCAAAGCTCATACATTTTAAACAGCTTGATTTTTAGAAGCTAAGGATGTCACTTACTAGTTACTACTTACTACTCAACTAGATATTAAAAAAAAATGAAGTTAAGGAATAAGGATATCCATTATCCATTACTAATCCACTAACAAATAACCATTGAATCAATTTCATCTACTTTTGTTTTGTATTTCTAAGTGTTAAAGGGTTTAAAATTCATGAAGCTTTTATACTGTTGCATGTTTAAAATATATAAATCAGACATGATAACAGCTCACAAAACCCTTAAAATACATGTTTTATGACAACGATTTCTTCATCTCGATAGCATCAAAGCATTACTTAAAACCATTACAATCATAATAATTATCCCATACTCATTCACTTTTATTACTGAGGATTGTTAAATAATTCAAAAGTTAAGGGCTTCTCTTAGAAGCGGATCATGAATAAAATATACAGTCAATAAAACTACATCCAGGAATGCGTCGGCCGTTTTCAAAAGCAATTTCGTGCCATCATCATCTAAATTACTATTATTTGTTTTTGAATTAATAAACTTGTTAAAGTTTGGGACTGACGTAAATCGATCGGTCGTGTTTTTATTGTGGCGTGTTTTATATTTGCTTTTGAATGAGATTACGATGGTTTTTTTGGTGGAGTCTGGGTGGCCGGTCCTTCGAGACAAGCGAGCGCCGCTCAGCAATTACATACTGAGGGTAGGGCTGCCTCACCAGGATTCCCCATTACAAAAATAAAGGCTCTGTTTTGGATTATTTTCGTTAAGTTACAACGGATTATTTGTAAGAATTTATGTGCTAAGTCATTGCTTACCATATCTTACTACATACATTATTATGTTTTGTCTGTCAATCTTTGGTTATATTTATTTAATTTATATAGCGATAACATACTAAGTGGGAATTTTTATTTTAATCTTAAGTTTGTTGTCAGCCCTGCATGGCAGTACATTAGTAATATGTGTTTGGTGGGAAAGCGCAGCGTGAAACAAAGAAGTGCATTCTTTCGAGTCATTAAATTCGTTATAATTTAATTTCTTTTATGTTTGTGCTATAAAATCGTCCATAAAAATAGTCTGTGAGAAAAACTTATTACAAGTTACAACAAATTAGCTTCATATAGTTGGAATCACAGTGTAAATAACTAGTTATTTACACTGAGGTTGGAATACTGATTTCTGTACATTTGCTTTTTAAATATAACTAGAGATCTCCCAATGGTCGAAATTCGACCATAGTATCAACGACATTAGGATTACTAGGTACCTATATTTTGTAAAAAAATATTGACTTTGTCATATTTTGGAATGAAGTTCCTTATCCCGCGTTCGGCGTAAATCTGAAGGCTAGACAGAACGATATTTGACCTTGATTTGGCCTCGACACTTTTTTATTAGTACCTGTATGGTAGGGGCAGATAGCGTTGATAGTAAGTATTCCTATGCGTCAACTAGATGGCGTTTTTTTTTAATAAACAGCGACGCGTTGTTAGTATTCCTGGGCGTCAATAAATGGCGTTTTTTTAATATTTTTTTGAGTATATATTATGTATACAGGTTTTTTGAACATAAATGAATAACTTCGTTCCATTCGGGTGTCCCTTGACACCTCTCAAGTTTTTTTCAACTCTTGTCTCTACGACTCAGCTGATCTCAGACTGGCCGTGTAAGCATTGTCTAACAGTATCTAAGGCCTGTATTTTTGGTCAGCACTTAAGATGCGACGGTCTCAAGACGCGGTTCGGCTTTGTGATTGGTCCAAATTTTGACCAATCACAAAGCTTGAACCGTGTCTTGAGACCGAGATGCATCTTGAGTACTGACCAAAAATACGGGCCTTAGATTCAATAAAAAAACTACCTATAATCCATTTTCAATTTGTCAACTTGTTGTCAACAGACTTCAACCATAAATAAAAGAGTATAAGTAATTCGTATGTCACTCAAAAATCTGTCATCTTTCCTAGTGTGTGTGTGTTGTGGTGTGTGTAATGTTTTATTTGTTAAAAAAATGTATGATAAAAGCATAATTTCAAAATAATATTAGCTCGATGCACTCCTACACCATATAAACTATAACTGTGCGAAATTTCATGAACAGTACGTTTCCCCATTTTTTGACAAAAGGGATACAAAGTTTTTCGCTTGCGTATTAAAACCGGGCTGCCAAAAATATCAAAACACGCTAGCCCCGCCTACATACCCCGCTATCCTCCAATCGTGATATAATGATTCCATGAATCGTGCCCGCATGAATTGTACTTTGAGCCGAAGCTAGTAGTGAACAATATCGCGTAACAAGGGTTACGACGTTTAGGACTTACGACCTTTACGAAAGTAAAGGTCGTAAGTCCCAAAACAGTTTTTTGATGATTACTTAAAAACTAAATACAATACTAATATTTCCTTTAGCTATTATTTTACAAAGTGTATGATTGTAGTAGTTATTTAATGATAGTACCTGAATAAGTGTGACAGATATTTGTTGAAAAGCCCATAATTGTTGAAAATTCATAATTTCGAAAAATAAAACTATCGAGTCAAAATAAGTGAATCGTGTTTTCCGTTAGGCTAGTATCAGATAAATATACATTATACAATGATTAAATAATCTCAATTTTCTTTAAGTCTATCGTCTTTCGGGATCATAATACTTACCTATTAGAAAACAGAGCAAAATTTGACAGCTCGCTCTTAATATATAGGTAGATAACTGAGGTGATTATCTAACTAAATTATCTATTTTTCATTATTTAGTTATAAACTAAAATATTGTACCTATCGTAAAAAATTAAAAAGTAGCGATATATCCGTGTTAGACCAGCTATTAAACTTTTGTTTTTTTACTACTCTTAATTAAGTGTTTTGTTTTATAAATTAAGAGGTCATAAAATATCCACAAGTGCCAAAAACATTAGCAGCACCAATAAAGAGTTGAATATTGATTAATAAATTATTATATATCCAATTAACAGGTAATACAACATAAATAATTTACAGGTAATACAATATCATATTACATCATATAAATTACAAAATACAAATCATAAAATGTGCATCACGAAAAATATTTTTAATGTTATTGGCTCCTTGAACCTTATTTAGTACCTACCTACCTATCCTACTTACTTAATCGTGCGTTTCGGATTAGTTTTCAGTCAGATTCAGTTACAAACTTGTTTCAAATTCAAGTTTCAGTTTCAGTCAAGATCAAGGTACTTATAGATACAATAAGCAGAAGAATTTTACACAAGTTGAAGCTTTCGCTATTAGGCAAGGCAAAAGTTTAGCATTTAACTAAGTTGCCTTCGCTAATCAAAAAATAAAATAAAAAAGTCGCTAAATTCGAAAAACACAGATGACAGAATAGTACTGGGATTTGACATGAGCTTTACTATGTTAGGTACTTAGCGAGAAAAGCTCATAAGTTATAACCCATACATGTCTACGAGTAGGAGACATCGAGATGAGCTTCAAGATTTACATGAATGATTTGAATTGCTACATATTATATGTAATTGATTGTATTGTCGGTTCTTGGTGGAAATTCATTTTATACACAAATGAAACACAATATTACTTGCACTTTTTCCACTATATTAAACACTTATATACTTATATTTAAACACTTTGTTTAAAGTGTTTAAATTGTAATTTATGAATATAGTGGAAAAAGTGCAAGTAATATTGTGTTTCATTTGTGTATTGACTATTGAATTGCTACGCCAGCCTCGCAGCGAAGCAGTCTCTTCCCCTCCTCACACTCCGTGTTCAAAACGTAGGATTTGAGATGAGCTTCGCGACAAGAGCTCGAAACTAAAGCCTTGTAGAGTGTACTTGGCTATAAACTCTACTCAACTTCAACTTACCGTCACATATCGGGCAGTTGTAATGCGTGTGCCGCTGATGCTTCGGTCTGTCGCACGGCGCGTAGCACTCCGGCCGGCTGACGGTCACCACGCCGGCTTCGCAGCGAAGCAGCCTCCCCCCCTCCCCCCACTCGGTGTGCGAAGCGTGCTCCGTGCCGTTGTACCAGCAGCCCTTGCAGCGGAGGCAGCAGCCCTCGCGCGGCATCACCACAGCGCAGTCCTCCATCAAGCCGCACTCCGAGGAGGAGTGCGGCTTCCAGCACTCCACGAAGCCGTTCTGGAAAAGTCATTGATACGTGAATTGGTGAGGCCAGAACTAGGGTCTAAACAACGAGACTAGACACAACACTCAAAGATGTTACAATATTTTGTGACTTAGGTGTAGCTTCTTTCAGAGGTATTGTTTTTAAATGCTGCGGAACATTCAGAATTTGTAAGAAACTGAGTTAATAAATCTAGCGACTAGCACTTATCCTTCTAACCTTCGGATTTCAAATTTAAGGGTGCTATCTGAATAGAAGTTAAAATAGTTTTTCTTTTGTTTTTCATCCTACTTCACGAAAAAAGTTACAGGCACATTACAATAATAATAATATTATGAACTCTACTCATAATAACCTAAATACGCATTTTAGATTTAATCTTAAATGCACACATTGAGGTGTAATAGGAGTAATAACAGATCATTTATCCACTTAATTAGGTTAGCTCAATTATTTGATATTCGCGCATAGAACTATGATCCTTAAGTAGGCTACATGTCGCAGTTTCTAGGTCACACTGATCTGCGAAGTCATTCAGTATGGTTCGAAGTTATGTTACCTATTTTTATGTAAGGCTGACCCTTATGTCCTTGGCATAGTGGTCCTTTTAGAAGTAAAATAATAAGGAACGGTACGGTTCCTAAGTGGATGTGACGTCATAGCCATTTAGCTCTTGACATAATACAGTTTTCGATTTTCAAAATGATTCATATAAATTATAAGTGGATCAGTGATGCAGAATCTCTACCTAAATCATTTTATTGCGAGCCATTTAAGGATTTTGATGTTGTACATTATTTATTAGGACTTTTATGTTTTTTTAATTGCATTGACATTGTGTTTTTCGATGTCGTAAAATAAGCATTAAATCCATTTGCGAAATGAGTTTTTGTTTTACAAAAACGTCAAATATTGTTTATGTCCTAGGTAGGAAATAAAATGTAAAACATCTTTTAATTAGGTAAGTTTCACTCTTGATACTTAATTTTGTGTATGTGTAGCTATAGCTATTTTCAAAATATCACCATAAAACTGTTATAAAATATATATAAGTAATATTATAGCCTTCTTCTTATTTAATTAGCTATAGGGATGCTAAGT
Organism: Polyommatus iphigenia; assembly: GCA_963422495.1. Classification (NCBI taxonomy): domain Eukaryota; kingdom Metazoa; phylum Arthropoda; class Insecta; order Lepidoptera; family Lycaenidae; genus Polyommatus; species Polyommatus iphigenia. The sequence goes on from OY730183.1 coordinate 8,123,626, forward strand.
GCTTGTTATATTATCTAAAAATGTATGGTACTACTCTTCTAAGCTATTCTTGGAATCCGTAAGGAAAATTCCCACATTTTCTTAATTTCTAACAAACGCGGTAGTATAAGAAGGCATTCAGAATTGTTGAGCTTTTAGCTACGGCCTACGAGGTCCTCGGCGTAGGCCGTAGAGCAGAGTTAAAAATGATATTAATAAGCATCCATACTTCCATGCACATAATATAATATACTAGCGACCCGCCCCGGCGTCGCACGGGTATAAAATATATAGCCACTGACACAATGATTAAAATTAATAGCCTGTGATCCTTCACGTGGTCTACTTCTTATCTGTGCCAAATAACATAAAAATTGCTCCAGTAGTTCGCGAGATAAGCCCTTTCAAATAATTTTCCCCGTTTTTTCCACATTCTCCTAGTAGTCTTAGCGTGATAAAATATAGCCTTCCTCAATAAATGGGCTATCTAACACTGAAAGAATTTTTCAAATCGGACCAGCAGTTCCTGAGATTAGCGCGTTCAAGTTAGCCCTTCCAAATAATTTTCCCCGTTTTTTCCACATTTTCCTCTATTTCTTCGCTCCTATTAGTCTTAACGTGATAAAATATAGCCTATAGCCTTCCTCGATAAATGGGCTATCTAACACTGAAAGAATCATCAAAATCCGTTGCGTAGTTTTAAAGATTAAAGGGACATGAGGGAAAAAAGCGACTTTGTTTTATAATATGTATAGATTATGTGCATGGAAGTATGGATGCCTTCATAATATTATATACTAATATTATAAATGTGGAAGTGTGGAAGCTGAAACTTGGTAAGGGGATACTTTGAGTCCCGGTACCTATACCGGGACCTATACTCATATTAAGTCCAAATTGTCTACACAAAAGCCGACAGCGGCAAAACTCTTTGAAATATCCTATTTCATCAAATTATACTTTATTTGATTTGAACGTCTCTTGGAAGACATTATAGACCAGTGTACTGTTTTTTTACTTCAATATCTGTTTGTACTTGTATTGTTTGTACTTCAATATCTTCTCTCTCTCTTTCTTTCCTCAGCCTCTTGAACAATTGAATATAACAAATAACAATTTTGTAGTCTTTCGAAAGACAACAACTGTTATATTTTACACAAATATCTTCTTTCTCTTTCTTTCCTTTTTAACAATAATTGAAAGTAAGAAATACCCAACGCGTACGCACTTGACCATCGAATTCGTGTCATAGAAAATACCGCTGCCATTTTAGGTGTAGTAAAAAGTATCCTATGTCCTAATATAGGATACTTTTCATCCCGGAAAAATATACGGTTCCCGCGCGATAAACTAATTTTGGCGCAACGGAATTTCGGGCGTAATTTTGTTAGTAAGTATTATATATTTACTAACAAAATTACTTACAAATTCCACACCGAATCGCGGAAATTATTGAAAAGTGACGAAATTCCAGCGAATCTATTAGCGTGTGCTCAACTGCCCACACGCCGTGTTTACCCAGACCGACGTTTTCACACCAAACACCGTCCCAGTGTCCGTGGCCTCAAAAGAGGACACAGCCTTGGTTGCGGTTGGCAACAGACGTGTGGTCACTGTGACACTCATGAGTTTACAAATTACAGAAAAACCAGTGTACTGCATCTATTAGCCTAGTTAGTATGTACTTATGTCCTTTAAAAGGTTTTAAATTTTAATTAACATAAACTAAACTTATTACAATATTTAAACAAATATTATGCAGTAAATTCAAATCAGGAAAAATAATACTAATTTTAAATCGAATCTTGAGCATGCTTTTAAATGCTTTAATGCATAATGTAAATTATAAGTGGTTTAAAAAACATTGTATGCAACACAGTATTCAATATATTATTATAATCTGACGAATGTTAAATTAATCAAATCTTAAAACAGATAGCAAAGTGCAATAAACTCCATTAAAAAATAAAACACTCCATTATCGGAATATTTTGTACCCCTTTAAAAGCTTGGATGCATTAAAAGTTATTTAAAACAATTATTTGTTTTACAAGATAACGATGCATGATTCAAAGTTTATTGTGATCACTTTGGATTTTGAGAATATAATATAGGCTTTTCCTTCAGTAACAAAGTTTGAAATTTTAGACATTTAAAAATTATGGCCTGTATTCACTTTGATCAGTGCGAATGCAAGTGATTAGTGATTAGGAGAAAATAAAGGACTTTTTTTTGTTGAGGGAGGGAAATACGTTACGTATCCCCCACCCCCTCGGGGGAAGGGGCGGGGGTATGTGGGACTCAAGAGGTGTACCCACTAAAACCCCCCATGCCCACATTCCAGCCGTGGGATACGGGACCTCCTTGCACTAATCAATCGCTGTTTACACTTACTTTCTCCTGATTACTATAATATAATCACCTGCACTTATCACTAATCAAAGTGAATACAGGCCTTTACGTTATTTTTAGATTCGATTTAAATTAGCAAAGCTTAATTGCCTTTTGGCTTTTTTGCATTTAATTGCCTTTTTCAATAATGATAAATGTGTTTTTAATTGGCAGTCTATTTTCGTTTCTTTTTTCTTGGAATTGTAAAGCGATATGTTTACAAATCAGATAAATTAGCATTTAATGAGAAGCTCAGGTGAGTCGGCGAAGTACCTATTATTTATATTTATAGGCACGGGTAGGGTTGTTAGGTTGCTAAACCCAAAAGCCGGACAAAATAGTCAGGTTAGCCTGACATATTTTGTACAAAAAGGCTGGAAACCCAGCTATTAAATTATACTTAGAATCTAAACTCGCAGTATAGCAATACAATCGCGCCTGTACAAATTTTCTGTTTTATCAAAACAATTAAACATCTAATAGTCTATAAAATTTAACATCTTATTAGACGTAATTCCGTCTAAAATTAGTATTATATTCATTTAAAATTACATATTCAAAGCTCTACATCTACAAAAGCCGGATAAAAACCCTATAATTTTGGCCGGACACGTTATTAAAAATCCTGACTTTGTCCGGCTTTATCTGGTAACCCTCAACATGGGTGAATCAGCAATTTCCAATAAACTTGTAAAGCTAACGTTTCTAATCATTCTTCAATATATTCGCGCGCGCGAGGTTACGCGTGTTTGTTTGTGAGATAAATCCGAGATCAGACGCATCGCTTACAAGTATTCCCATGGGAGTGAAATATTTATTTGATTATACTTTAACCTGTCGACTGATCATCATTTACCTACAGTCTCAGTAGGCCAGATCCCGATTTCTTTTGATTAGAATACCTACAGCTCTTGCAATTCTTGTATAATTCTAATTTCTAATTGATTTTTAAGACTTTACTTGAAGTTGAACTTTTCCGAATTCTTAAATACTGTATGAAAGTACTAAGCATTACAAAAATGAATATTGAGTACATTATTCGCATTATGCGTCTTAAATTTGACTTTGTGCGCAACTTCGGACACCAATTCGTGTATAGCGCGGTCCGCGGAACCCGCACATAAAGGACAAGGTCCAAATTGGGCTAATTTTAAAAGTGCCGGCCAACGCAAATAAACCCATTATTTAAATAGAACATAATCTAAGGAATATTTTTTATTATCACACCAAAGTTCTAAGTCAAGTCTCCGAGTTGTTATTCAAGGTCAAACTTTTTTTATAACATGTAATAAAACTTAGTTTATTAATTAAAAGTAATAAGTAATCGATCCCAACGTCCCTATCAGAGTCATAGAACAGATTAGAGCCCAAATACTTACAAATGATTTGGAAAAATTTACGGACGGAAGATAAATAAACCTTCCCCCAAGACGAGCCTGCTATACCCCAAACAGCAGGCGACCGCCGATGGAGTCGAGGATATAATGTTATGGCTCCTGTGACTCCGTCCGTCAATTTTTCCAAATCATTTGTAGGTATTTGGCCTCTAATCTGTTCTATAACTCGGATAGGGACGTTGGGATAGATTACTTATTACTTTTAATTAATAAAATAAGGTTTATTACATGTTATAAAAAAAAGTTTGACATTGAATAACAACTCGGAGACTTAACTTAGAACTTTGGTGTAATAATAAAAATTATTCCTTAGATTCTGTTCTATTTAAATAATGGGTTTATTTGCGTTGGCCGGCACTTTTAAAATTAGCCCAAAATTGTATGGACGTTGGATCTTGTCCTTTTTCCATTATACAAACTTTTCTAGACCGACTTTATCCTAAGATAAATAGCTTATAAGAGAGAAAATTTCCTATGCCCTTTTTCTTGAGTGGTATCTATTGTACCGTTCAAAAGTTTTTGCCCACCCTATATTTTGCGCGATACATAAAAATAAAAGCAATATGATCGAGTTTGATAATAATATTTTAAAGAACATATTATTTGGATTAAAATATAGTAATAAGTAAATTAGTCTGGCGCAATGGTTCTATATTTAAATTTTTAATTTATTCATATTACCTTCTTTTGCTTTTATTATTTCTTTGCACAATCTTGGCATTCTTAGTAACATTTCGACAAATAATTTATGTCTATTTGGTCCCATTCAATTTTTCAGGATATTACAAAGGTCTGTTGTCATAATAGGAGTGTCCTATTTTCTTCTTTCTAACATCCCTGTCCGTTGTCCCATCTATCCCACAACAATTTAATCGGGTTGAGGTTGGGCGACCGTAGTGGCCAAATCAAAACGTACAGTACATTATTCCATTCCAATTCTTCTAAGTGCTGTTTGTACAGCTTCAAGAAATACTTGGGATCGTTGTCATGCTGGAAAATAAAATTTCTACTGATCACGTTTTGACCAGACCGTACTACATTTCTCTTTAATATTTTTAATTCTTCCTTCTTTCTTTAAAATCCCTTCAATTTTCGCCAGGTCTCCAGTCACCCGGCCTCCAAAAAATCCTGAAATCATCATCGAGCCTCCACCGTGTTTTACATTTATCATTATAATTTAACATCAATATAATTTAACATCCGTTCTCCCTTTGACCTGCGCACGAAGATTCTTCTCAACCCAAAAACCTCAAATTTTGATTCATCACTCCATCAAACTCTCTCCTACTGAACATGCGTCCAATTTTTATGTCCTTTAGCCCACTGCAACCTCTTCACGTTATTTTGATGTCTTAAAGAGGTTTCTTCACTCCTACTCTTCCAAAAAGGCCAGCTTCTCTCAATCTCCTTTTCACTGTTTTTCATTGTAAAAGTACTCAATGGAAAATCTCTAGTTTCTTTGATCTAAGCTGTAATCTCTGGACTTGTGAGTCGTTGATCACATTTTATGGTCAATACACTACGCTTACCTTCAACTGTTGTGACTTTGCGAGGCCGTTCTGAACGTTTGCTATCGCTAAAACTCCTGGTGGATGCATATTTTTTGACGATGTAATCCACGATTTCTCGACGTATTTTTAATTATCCGGCAATATTAGGGTTCCTTTTGCCTAAGTTATGTAGACTAGCGATAAATGCACGAGTTTAAACCGATAGTTCCTTGGTTATACCTATTTTAAAGCTAATAAGTCTGAATTTTCGAAAACGAAAACAATTAGTATTAGAACTTCACAAAAGAGTGTCTTGGTGCACAAAGTTTGAATAAAAGCTTGATTCTTGCGACTCACAAAGCTTAATGGAACTAAACTCCAATCATAAACATGGAAGGAACAATTCACAGTTAAAGAATATTAAAAAAGTCAGCCATACTTGCAAATTTTAATTTCTCGCACTCACCTACAAAATTTAAACATGCGCTCGTATAAAAGTATACAAATAATGGACACAATTATTTTTGGTTTTAATAACATCGTTTTAACCTTCGTTTTACAATACAAAAGGATAATTTGCTGATTCGTATATTTTTTAAATAAAATAATAGAATTATGTAGTGGGCAAAAACTTTTGACCGGTAGTTGTAAATAGTTTAGTTTAAGTTTCAACCGTTACTCGTTAGTCTAAATTAGTCTAAAAAGTGTAAATAGGTAGTACACATACATATTTTATACTTTCGCATTTAAATAATAATAAGTTAGAGATAATAATTAGTAATCACGTAGAATTAATTAGACACGAGAGACAAAGGCCGGCGAGTGGCGAGTCATTACAAGCAATTAATTACAATACGAGTATCTGTGTCATATTGCGAATTATCACGCAGGTTATTGAACTTTTATCGAAACTTTTCTCGAATCACTTAGGGCCTAATTACACCTACCGAGTAGAGCGGTGAGACAAGTACCTTCGGCCGAGCTCATCCATACTAATATTATAAATGCGAAAATCTGTCTGTCTGTCTGTTACCTCTTCATCTTCATCAAACCAGTGAACCGATTTTGTTGAAATTTGACATGGAGATACATACTTTGAGTTTCGAGAAAGGACAAAGGATACTTTTTGTCTCGGAAAAATATACGGTTTGTTCTTAGTAAGTATCAATAATTTATTATTGCTGGCACAGTATAGGTATTATAGAGTATAGTAACTTAGCTGTGTGAATCAAATTTACTCAACACAGGGAAAGGTTTTACGCAGATAGGACGTAATATTGCGTTGTTTAGCAGTTACAGGCTACAGCTACTCCAAGTTATCAAAAAAGGAACGAGTGAGTGCTGCGCCCGATTTGGGCAGTTTTATTATTTATATATGAAGATGGTCTACTCTACTGTATATTATGTATATTGTGGTGATAGTATTGCAACTTGTATTTACTTAGTAACACGTGTTATTAATTCGAATCATTCATAATTATTTTCATTGGCAACGTAAAGAAACAATAATATTTTTGTCGCACAAAGACAATGATAAAAGGAGGATATTAAACATAGTTATAATCGTGTTGTTTACTTTCATTAGTGATATTTGTATCCTCTTGGCAACTAAGGCAAGTGAGTAAACAGCTTTGGGGCTTTCCTACACATAGATTTGATTTGAGCAACGGCTATTTATTACCTAAGTGTACCCATTGCGTGAATGGGGCCGTAGCTATTTTATATGAAACAACGGATTTTATAAATAACGAGCTATTGCCCGCGGCTTCGCTCGCGTTAACAAGTATTATCATATACAAACTTGCATTCCCTATTTTAACCCCTTGGGGGTATAATTGTTCAAAATCCTTTCTTAGCGGATGCCTACGTCATAACATCTACCTGCATGCCAAAATTCAGCCCGATCCGTCCAGTGGTTTGGGCTGTGCGTTGATAGATCACCATGTCAGTCAGTCACCTTTGAGTTTTAAATATTTAGAAGTAAGCTTAATTTGATTGATTTTAGATTTATGAAATGAAGGTATTCTCTGGCCCTATACTACACCATTTTTAACCGACTTCCAAAAAGGAGGAGGTTATTATAATATGTTTCTGTGGTTTTTTTTTATCTCAACGGTATGCCCGTATGCAAATGAGTAGAGCTAAAAAACAATTTAATGTTATCATAATGTTATCATAACACAATATGTTACACAATATTGTATAATATTGATTAAACGCTAATCGCATTCAGATTAGTTGTTCAGATCGCAGCTGGCCGCTTCCTGTCTGATAACACAACATCCTTGTTGCTTCCAGGATTTTGCGCAACATATACCTTTGACGTGGGTATTTCCCGCTTCTACATAAAAATTAAAAACATAACACAAGGGCCAGTGACAGCCAGACTTTCGTCTTTTATATAAGCTGAAATAAAAAAGAAAGTGGTGTGAAAACCTTTAAGATAGACTAACTCATAAGTCATAACAAAAAATCGGCCAAGTGCGAGTCGGACTCGCGCACGAAGGGTTCCGTACCGTTATAGAGCAAAAATTGGCCAAAAATTGTTTTTTGTATGGGAGCCCCCCTTAAATTTTTATTTTATTTAAATATTATTATGAATTATTAAATAACACATATATTTAAGGTCTTTGTAAAAATTTCAAGTGCCTACCTGTTGCTATTATTGATATCGAGCAAAAAAGGCTAAAAAAAACATGTTTGTTGTATGGGAGCTCCCCTTAAATATTAATATTATTTTGTTTTTAGTATTTGTTGTTATAGCGGCAACAGATATACACAATCTGTGAAAATTTCAGAAGTCTAGCTATAGCGGTTCTTGAGATACAGCCTGGCGACAGACAGACAGACAGACAGACAGACAAACAGACGGACAGACAACGAAGTCTTAGTAATAGGGTTCCGTTTCTACCCTTTGGGTACGGAACCCTAAAAAATAATATGGGTGAACAGCCCATAGCTGGCCTCAAATTGTAAATAAAAAAAATCGGCCAAGTGCGAGTCGGACTCGCGCACGAAGGGTTCCGTACCGTTATAGAGCGAAAATAATGAAAAATTGTGTTTTTTGTATGGGAGACCCCCCGTTTTTAATCATTTTATTTTAATTTTATTATTAAATATTAAAGTACACGTATAATTGAGGATTTTGTGAAATTTTCAAGTGTCTATAATTATGTGACCATTATGGCTTACGAGCCAAGAAGACCAAAAAAATAACGTTTGTTGTATCGGAGCCCCCCTTAAATATTAACGTTATTTTGTTTTCAGTGTTTGTTGTTAAAGCGGCACTAGAAATACATAATCTGTGAAAATTTAAGAAGTCTAGCTGTAGCGATTCTTGAGTTACAGCCTGGAGACAGACAGACAGACGGACAGACAGACGGACAGACATCGAAGTCTCAGTAATAGGGTCCCGTTTTTACCCTTTGGGAACGGAACCCTAACAAGAGCTGACGACAGCCAGACTTGCGCCATTAAAAAAAGCTGAAAGTTTTCCTATATATCACCCCTGTAAGAGCGACCAGCAAATAGGTATGGCGTTTCGATCGCGGTTACTTTAGGAGTTATACAGTTCCGGAGGTCTACCTAACCTTCGATAAGGAGTTAAGAGCGAGCTGTCAAATTTTGCTGTGTTTTCTAATAAGTATTACGATCCCGAAAGACGAATGACTTAAAAATGAAATTGAGATTTATTTAATCTATATACTATATCTATATAGTATATAGATTAAATAAATCTCAATTTCATTTTAAGATACTAGTCTAACGGAAAACACGATTCACTTATTTTGACTCGATAGTTTTATTTTTCGAAATTATGAATATTTCTGGGCTTTTCAACAAATATCTGTTACACTTATTCAGTTACTATCATTAAATAACTTGCACTACTACAATCATACACTTTGTAAAATCATAGCTAAATGAAATATTAGTATTGTATTTAGTTTTTAATATCATTTTAATTCATGCGGGCACGATTCATGGAATCATTATATTATCACGATTGGAGGATAGCGGAGTATGTAGGCGTGTTTTGATATTTTTGGCAGCCCAGTCTTAAGCTCGATCTTTTTATCTTCTTTTCTTTGGAATAACTGTAGGAAGCAACTGTCAAAAATATCCGGAAGTGGATGACGAGATTTCTACAGTTATGTAGAAGAATATTATATTATGTTAAAAATTGACTTTAACCCTTATCGAAGGTTAGGTAGACCTTCGACAGTCGACTGGATTCCTCCTAAAGAAACCGCGACCGAAACTCCATAGTTGCTGGTCATTCTCACCTCTCTATGGGCCGTGTACAGGAAAACTTTCAGCTTTATAAAATGACGAAAGTCTGGCTGTCGCTGGCTCTTGGCTTATACGAATATAAGGAAACGAACCAAAACAAACCATTGACACACATACAGTGGGTCAAGTCACAAATGGGACACGCGGACGACTCGTATCTTATTAATGGTCAATTGTCTATGCAGCAAAGATGGACGTGTCAATTTTCAGGCCCTTCAAGGAGTGTCTATGCCAAGCTAACTTTTAGGTCTTTTGTTGTCCTATACCAAGCCTGCTTTTAGGTTTCTCTGATTCCCATATATTTTCAATATGATTCAAAAGTCAGTAAGAAATACTGCAGGGTTTGCCTGTTAGTATTCTAGAGTAAAATTAGAACAGTAGGTCAACTACAAAAAGGACGATATTGACACAATACGTGCTTGCTTTATTGTAGTGGTCGAAAGACAAATGACGCTTATCTATGCATCTAGCATTGGTTGTAGTAACGTGATCATCCATATAGCTTTTCCATCTATATATTGAGTGCCTACAGTCTACATTTGGCCACCCACTACGGGCCATGATGGACTATAAATATATTGCCACCATGGTTGCGAGGCTGGCCCCTAGACGAGCAATTATAATGCGCATCAATATTCCGTAATAATATTGACCGTCTAGGGTTTATATTCAACATCGCGCGCCTTCAATCTAATTGTCAAATAAACTGTTCAATAAAATTGAAGCGTGATATTGCACAATACAATTGATCGTCTAGGTACCAGCTGACACCGTTAGGGAGACGAAAAAAAAAGATCGCGAAGCTATGAATAGCATTAATACAATCGACGTCGCGTCGATGATGAACAACCAACCGAATATACCTCGCTAGTCGCTACGCATACGCTACGAATACACTTGCAACATTAAGCGTATTCGTATACCATCAACAACCAAGCAAATTCTTCTATGACTTAGATTTAGAAGTTAGAGCTCTGCTTTGTAAGATAGAGCGACACTCTATACCTGTGTGCACTGCGAATTTTCGATTTTTACTCTCGTCAATTCATTCATACAATTTTTTTGATTCAGTGTTACAAAATGGCGGAAAAAAATCCGCGCGGTTAAAATTCGCAGTGCAGACAGGCCCTAATGCGTACTTAGCAAAAGCTAAAGTTGTTTATTTCTGAGCGCATAAGGTGAGTGAATAATTACAGCCTAGATTCTATTTAAAATTGCGTCATACCACTGTGGTTTCTTCTAGTGCATCAGTCATTGACCTTCTAATTATAGAGTTTATTAGGTTTATAAGTAATAAAATAAAAATTAATGTAAATGAAGTCTGGTGACTGGTGGTCCCGTCTCTCTTATCGTGGCAGTCGTAAACGCAGCGTGTGATCAGCTACTTATCTAATTCTTTGATTCTACTGTTTGTGTCTGTTCTATGTCTATTGGTCACATGGAGTGGCAGTAATGTACTCGAGAGATAATGGATGAAACGAAAAAGCAGCAGAAGGTAGAACATAGTGATAATCGCAAGAGGCGTGAGAATATAGGCGTGTTTTTATATTAAAAAGGAAGAGTTAGAAAATTAAAATATAGGCCAAACCGCAAAACAATACACAAAATTCTATTAGCTTCATTTAACTTGATATTCCAATTTGTATTTATGAATTGTAAAGTCACGCTTCATTTCAGTGTGACCTGACCTTTAAGAGTAAGTACTACGTACTTTCCGCCTGGAATAGTTTACCTAAATAAAAAAACCACAGACTGACCGCTACTGATTGTGGTGTTACATAACATTTTATCTATGTCTGTATTGTTATCAGCTACATAGTACAACCAAAATTCATTTTAAATAATAAAAAATGATTTATTTCTGAATAATTAATAATAATTTGTTTGAAACAAATGTTTTCATCATAATCATTGCTGTCCTACCTACATGTTTATCCACCAAGGATTCAAAGAAGTATAACCTAATAGCCAATGGCAAAACATAATATGTATGAAACTCGCTAAGTGGAATTTTTTGGGACAAAAAATCTGAATTCGATTATTGCCAAAATAATTTAAGCTTTAAATGAACATTTAAACTTCCAAAACTTTTACCGAACTTGTAGACTTTAACTACAAAAAATATTGTTGACTTGTTATAGTAGTTTGTATATTTTACTTAGTCTATGATTATTCGTAGCTTGTACTAGATAACTTTACAACTTAAAAGTACCTACAACCATGAGTTTTGATTTTACCAATTTTTTTAAAACGATGACCAAAATGTAAGGAAATTGACATAAAACGTCGCAAGCGCCATGACATCGAATGTATATTACCCAGCCCTCGGGCAGGCCTTATTAAAGTCAATTTTAATTTTCGATCGTCCAGCGAACGGCTAGTATATTGAACTCGCGTGTAACTGAATCTAGACGAGTAAATGATCCTGGAAGGCGACAGCGCAAGGTCGACTGTGGGCATTCAAGCTACTGTAGGGCTATCACATTGCTTTAATTGAAATGGTTTTATTTATTTACAACTGGAAGTTGCGCGCAGTTGCGCCCGCGTAAAAACTTTGTGCCCATACATACTAACGTAATACATTTACCCATTGTAAACATAATACGTCCTTCCTTGTGGTCTACTCAATGTCTAAGCCAAATTTTATCAAAATCGGATCAGTCGTTTCAGAGCATATTCCATGCAGACAAACAAACTTTTCCTCTTTACAATATAACTACAAGGTGTAACAAAACTAAGTGATAACACTTTAGGGTGTGTGTGGGTTCCTAGTATAGAGTACACTGTGAATTTTTTTTTCGAGATTTGTATGAGCCCCCCAGCACGATGAGTTTTCCCACACTAAAGTAAAAAAAAAGTTACTCTTTCAGCGCTGCTACTTTCACAGTGTAATCCACATAGGGGACTCATACACAAACTAAAGTATTATCACTATGTTTTGTTCCACCTTGTATAGCGTTCTGGTTATCTTTTGCCTGACTTTTCCAATGTGCCAAACAAATTAAAACTAGAAGACAATGTTAGTTATAGTGTGTAAGCATTCTTTATTAGTTAAGGGTATCTATAAAAACTCAAAGGTGACTGACTGACATGGTGATCTATCAACGCACAGCCCAAACCACTGGACGGATCGGGCTGAAATTTTGCATGCAGGTAGATGTTATGACGTAGGCATCCGCTAAGAAAGCATTTTGATAAATTCCAACCTCAAGGGGTTAAAATAGGGGATGAAAGTTTGTATATAATCATACTTCTTAACAAGCTGCTTAAAAGCTCGTAAACTATAAAGTTTAATCCCCTCGTCACTTCTCCGTATCTACATACTTTTTGCTAAACCCGCATGTCCATAATATTAAGTTTTTGTAACAACTGGTAGCCCTAGGCACGTGGCTTGGCGCCGTGTAGGTAACATTTTTTGCTGCGAGCTTCTAAGTAAATCGCCAATAACAATGTCTACGTAATTATAATTCTATGTAATGTTGAGCATGTTTGTTAATATGTCATGCTTTACATACCTCCAGTGTTTGCTGGTTAGCATTGCTTTAATTTAGAACTGAAACTTGTGGTTTTATAGGCGTCTGAAATACAATTTTTGCCGAGTGCTTAGTCGAATTCCATTTGAGTTTTGACAGCTTTATTAGGAACTAGTTGACGCCCGCAACTCCGTTGCGCCAAAATTCGTTTATCGCGCGGGAACCGTTCATTTTTCCGGGATAAAAAGTATTCTATGTCCTTTCCCGGGACTTAAAGTATCTCCATACCAAATTTCAGCAAAATCGGTTCAGCGGCTTAGCCGTGAAGAGGTAACAGACAGACAGACAGACAGACAGACACACTTTCGCATTTATAATATTAGTATGGATTAGGATGGAATTAGAGGCCGCAAACTTACGTTTTCCGTATTCGGAAAACGTACTATATGCATGCGGTGGGCCTAAAAATGTGCGAAATTTCACATAACGAATTTCGTTAATAAGCTTTACGTTAATCCGTTAATCTCCTGCAATGGTATTTTACAAAGAACTCTATCTTTGATTTTATTTCACACGGTTCTTATTTATTTTCAAAGACAAAAAAAATTGTGTGTGATTCTTTAGTTTGTTAGACTCGATCGTATGTTATGATTTATGAATTATGATAAATTATAGAAGATATTTTTTGAAATGCGCATTGCGTAACATTACAAAGGAATGTTAATGCGTTAATCCTTAAATTAAAAGTAAACAAACGAGTGGATTACATAACGAGAATCAAAAGGACGCGCCACGACCTTCGTATCGAACAAGATCTTGTAACTGGAAGTTTTTTGCCCGATAGTAAAAATAATGTGTAGTATGGTGTATTCAAATTGCAAAAAAAAGATCTATAGTTTTTTGTCGGGTATTAAAATACCAATTGAAACCAAAGATTTCAAACGCACCTCTATTTCTCTATCTACTCTATTTTAATTTAATTGCGTCATTAAATAAAATTACGGCATCTCAATTCTCGAACTCTCATATTATTACCTTTAAATAGCTCATTTACAATATGCATTGCATTGCCCCGTCACGTTGCAACGTTAGCTGACCCTTAGAGCAAGAAACTCGAAATTTTGCAAATCCCTTCTCAAAACCTTGGTATCTACCAACAACGAATTTTTTATAATTCCACCACTAAATGGATTTAAAGGTTCAAAGTTTTTATAAATTAGTCAAAGCCATGGAAAAGAGGTATATTGTGGTATAGCGATGTTGCTCTGGTCACCACTCATTAGTGTTAGTGCTAAGTAGCCTTACTCCATAAATCTTACTCTTAGAGCTGGAAACTTGAAACACACATTTCTTCCACTACGAAATGTTTTAAAAAATTCCACCCCAAGTGGTTTTAAAAGGCTCAAAGTTTCTATAAATACGCAGTCGAAACCACGAGGCACACCGCACAAGTCACTGGTCACCAGAGTAGGTAGTAAAAGTCATATTATCAGAGCTAGAAACTTGAAATTTTCAAATTCCATTTTACGATATAGGCATCAATGATCAACTACGAAAGATTTTATAAAATTCCACCCCCAAAGGGAATTAGAAGTGGCTATGAATAATATACGGACATATACGGGGAAAAGAGCTAGCTATATTGTGGCAGTGGTGCTGCACACGTCACTGGTCACCAGTGAAAGTATCCTTACCCTTAGAGCTTGAAATATCATATTTTTTCAAAATACCACCCCTCAATATAGGTCTAAATGGTTCATTCTATGAATACGGAGGCGAAACCACGTTAAAAAGCTAGCTATATTGTGGTAGTGGTGCTGCACACGTCACTGGTCACCAGTGTAACCGGTGGGACCGCATGCCGCGAGCCTCCTATACCACCTGCGAGCCCCACTTTCACGTGCACATTTTCAGTTTTACGTCATTTTCTTTTTTGTATCGATATCTGTTCTATGGTAGCTACTCTTAGGCATCAAATGAGATATTACTGCAATGTTTTGACGCTAGAGTGCAGCACAAGCATAGACAGTGAACAAAAAGTTTATGGCATTGATATTATTCTGATATGACGTGTGCATGTGCTGGATTATTAAATGCAACTATGTGCAAGTATGGTTCTAGTTTGCGCATTAGTCTCTTTTTACATTAAAAAAATCGGCCAAGTGCGAGTTGGACTCGCGCACATAGGGTTCCGTACCATTGTAGAGCAAAAATAGTAAAAATTTGAGTTTTTTGTTCCCATACAAAAATTATTTATTTTATTTAAATTTTATTATTAATTAATAATTATTAAAGTATAAATACAGCTGAGTATTTTATGTACATTTCAAGTACCTACCTGTTGTCATCATTGATACCAAGCAAAAAATAGCAAAAAATTACGTTTGTTGTATGGGAGCCCCCCTTAAATATTTAATTTATTTTGTTTTTAGTATTTGTTGTTATAGCGGCAATAGAAATACATAATCTGTGAAAATTTCAACTCTCTAGCTATTACCGTTCTTGAGTTACAGCCTGGAGACAGACGGACAGACATCGAAGTCTCTGTAATAGGGTCCCGTTTTACCCTTTGGGTACGGAACCCTAAAAACTACTTAAAAACTTGAGGATGCACAAGAGAGATAGGAAATTGAAATGGAAAAGGAAATTGAGTTTCGTTAAGTCTATTTTCAGTGTGAACGGACCTTTAGCTGTGTAAGTAAATTTAAAACTAAATTCAATCCGTCAATATTTTTCCACTTGTTATGGACTCATTTCTCTTACTCATTACGCAAGAAACCTATGGGCTATGATGCAATATTATGGGAAAATAATCCAAATATTTTTAAGGTTATCTACATTAAATACTTATACCAAAGATTAGGCAAATCAATATGGAATTAAAACTAAATTTATTTAAGTGATGGCTATGAATTTTTCTTTAGCATTTGTTTGATCGTATTCGTGACTTAGCAGAATGTGAAAATATGTTACTCAAACAGTACAGTGTCTGATTTTATGTGTAATCTGTGTATTAATTTCCTTATAACGGACGTTTCAATTCTACAAAAAAACCTTAGAAACTGGGGATTAGTGCAAAAGCAAATACTTGTAAATGTTTGAGAAAGAGCTTTGTACTCGACTTTTATTTAGCAATTAGAAAGTTGCGCACTAAAGGTGCGCACCAAAAACGTGACACGATTTTTCGTTACTTGTTAGTAGGTTTTACCCCTCGGATTTTTCTCATACCGGGCGCCTTATATATGAAAATCGATCCTTAAGGAGTAAACTCCAATTAGGGTTTTTTAAAATTCAAAATATTCGTAACAGTATGCTGTAAATAAGCTTTTTTATTTTACTCAATCGGTCAATACATAAATGAGAGGTGTCAAGGGACACACAAATGGAACGGAGTTATTTCTTGTGTTAAAAAATCTGTATAATACATATACTCAAAAAAAACGCCATCTATTGACGCCCAGGAATACTAACAACGCGTCGCTGTTTATTCTAAAAAAAACGTCATATAGTTGACGCATAGGAATACTATCAACGTCATCTGCCCCTACCATGCAGGTACTAATAAAAAAGTGTCGTTACAATTTTTTCGTCCTAGCCCCCTTTCGCAACGCGCGAAAAGGAACTCCATTCCAATATTTAAATGAAAAAAAGTGTTTTTTGTGAGGCTATCAACGAGAACCTGCGAGCGATTATAGTCCAAGAGCCAGCAATTTACTTGTAACTATAAACGATTTATGGGATATTAATAGACGACCACAACAAAAATAGCACTCGTTTATATGCCAACCACTGGATTATGTGCTTATTTTAAATTGCACACTTTATACGCATATTTATGCGAATTTATTATGTTTTGGCAGCTCTGTCGTAAAATTGCATTTGCGCTGTATCATCAACACCACAATTTAACAATATTTTTTTTTGTTTTGTGCTGTACATTGACAAACACAAGTATTTAACATTTTTTTAATTCATTAAAATACATAAAAGTAGCGACATTATATTATACGTACCTAATAAACATACAAATAACTTCAAGTAAAGGAGTACATACAAACATATATATATTATTATAATATCATTAACTTTAAATAATATAGCCTCTATTGAAAAATTAAAATGATTTGAAAATCTTTTAATTAGCCGTATGAGTGTCGTGTTACGTGTATCTTTATTCATATCATATTATTGTCATAAATATATTAAATCAAGCTTTAAAAAACTAAGCACGATATGATTTACGAATAACTAAGCTTTTTTGCTTTTTGCATAAAACGAAGAACATGACCCACACACTTTGTTCAAAAAACATAAGTTTTTTTACAAATCAAAGATTAATATTCAATATCAATGTTAAGGGAAAAGACCTAATGGCAGACACTTTAAGGTAACATGAAACATTTGAATGTTATAAAATATATATTTATGAAAATAAAGGATTGATAACTTCTTCCGTGTCTTCAGTAACTCTTACAAAATAAAAACTATTATAATTATTCTATGACAAATCAATAAAATAAAATATAATTGGTCTTTTTGTAAACTTAGTCAAAAGAGCTAATAGATGACATCACAAAAAACGAACATCACTAATAGTAGACACCAATATGAACTAATAGTTGACATAGAACATTACATTACATTTTACATTTTTCTTATTATTAGGTCTTTATTTGCCGTTTTTCAAAAGATTTCATTTACTTCATCATAATAACTACATGCATCAGAAATATTATCCACGTTGTCTCCAGATTCTATCCATTCTTCTTTCATGCTGAAACTATCTTTCCTTTTATTTTTATTTTTCATATTTCTTTCCTAACAAATTTATTTTCAGTCTTTAGTCTCTATGCTTCTCTTGCCTCTTCTTTTTTCTTCTTTTTTTTCTCAGCTCTCCTTTTTCTTCTTTTTACTGCTAAAAAACTAAAGCAATCGATTTTTAGATCAGTACAAGGTCTAATATTAGACACCATGTCCATTTTTAGGTACAGTAGTTCCTTCTAAGTTGTTAGTTTGTTAATAGAATTTTAATTTTTGCAGTAGAATAAACTACAAAATAACTTTAGTATGTATTGCAAAACTAAAAGATGAGATCCATGTCATCTATTAGGTTTTTTATATTTTCAAGAACTAATAGTAGACACCCTTTATATTGTTAGGGAAAATGGATAAAAAATCATAAATAAACATTAATAATTGAATTAATGGTCATGTTGTATATACACAACATGACCATTAATTCAATGAAATCAATAGAAATTACAAAAAATCAAACAAATGTATTCAAAACTTACGTGCAAAATTTCGCCTTCCTTAACTTATTTGCTAAGAAATTGCCGAGCGCGTGTTGACACGGTCACATTATTTACGAAAACTGATCCCATTTTAAAATTTTGCTCTCGAAGGCGTCCCTAATATATTTTTTCACATCAACAGATAGCTTAAGAAGCTTATAAAATTTACAGTGTTGAGAAATAATTAGAGTAGTTCTTATTTTTATGGTATTTTTGTCGTAAGTGTCATCTATTAGTTCCGTGTCTAGCATTAGTGCCTTTCCTTTAAATAAAAATTAAACTTGCTTACTACTTTCTCCAGCAATAAATCTTGATAGTGGTATAAAATGAATTCTTCGGAGAATTGAATTACTATATAAAGTTTACTGTAATTGTGCTCGCGCGCAGTAAATGACATGCTCCATTATAGGCCCTACACACTTGGTGAATTGATACAAAAATTTACATGGAAATTGTTATAGCACCTGATTTTTTGCAAAACATAATACTCATTAACAAGACAAATCGAGCTAGATCAAATATAAAGCCAAATTTATATTTCATGCCCCCTTGTGCGTACACAGATGAAGCAAGTAGCATATAACAGTAGCCAAGATGCTATCTTGTATAAAGGCTAATGGTGCCCTAAGGACATCCTCACGAGTCACGTGGTACTTTAATTATATATAATGCCAGCCCTCACAACTTTTGCTAGTGACTGTACGTGCCGAAAACTTTGGCTCTCATTATTTTCTTTACACGTCATAATATTACTTAGTCTCCTTATATTTAATCTCATTAAGTGATGTTTGATACTGTAATGTAAACGATATTCTATCTTGTTTCAGGTTACAATAGATGTTAAGTAGCAGGATATACTTAAAAGCACACGCACATTTGAATAGCACGCGACGAAAAACGCCGTTTGGCAAGCAAATGTGTTTTAATG
This sequence comes from Polyommatus iphigenia, assembly GCA_963422495.1. Classification (NCBI taxonomy): domain Eukaryota; kingdom Metazoa; phylum Arthropoda; class Insecta; order Lepidoptera; family Lycaenidae; genus Polyommatus; species Polyommatus iphigenia. The sequence continues at coordinate 8,142,871 of OY730183.1, forward strand.
TGGAGTTAACGATAAATGCGATGGGCTTTCGAATTCCATACAAGTCATCCAGCAAGGTGACATCTACTGGGAAATACCGCGCAACCTGACGTACATACGTTTTTATTTTTACCAGGTATTAGCCAATGGCTTTACCGCAGACAGCAGGGAATCTAGCAACTTATTTTATCCATTGTTTATGCTTAGCTATACTCATACAATCTAATATGCATTCTCTTAATTAAATCCACCGAAATTAATTGCATTTAAAAGAGGTAATGGACGCAGTAAAATTTATTTATAGCATGCAAATAAAAAAAAAAAAAAACCAAGGTGGCGCCAATGGCTCTTAAATATTTTTATAGTTTGGTAATTAAATGTAAGAATTTGCTAATCGCAGTAAAGTCCATTTTCCTCGTAGATTAGGAAATTCCTTAAGTATCACAAATCATCCTTTAAGTTCTCACACCGCATAAGTCAAAAATAACAACTTTTCAGGAGGGCGAAAACAATTGCATGTTTTTGTATAGATAAAATCAGGTTTACTATTTAATTATTTTAGGAGTATAATATGTTAAGCGATACGTGCTCCTGATTGGCTGATACGATACGTCTTTCGATTTTCTAGCGAATGGCGTCAATGTTTCAGAATAGCCAAAAAGTGACTTACTAAATGACGAAATTCAGTTACACATTTTTACAAGCTAGCCAGTTTTCTTTGAAAAGTAAACTAGCTCTTTCATGAATCATGAGTGATAATATCTACTTTTAAAGGGCTTTTACACTGGTGCGGTGGGAACATTTGCGCCGCGTCAATACTAGCCTAGGATCCCTTCATAGAAGGACCTTCACCGAGCTGTTTACTGGATGAAAAGTATTTTTTATTCAATTTCGTATGTCAACAAATTAATTGCAGGTGGGTTGCCTAAAAAAATTCAGTCCAGAATAAAAAAAAATAGAAAAAAAAAAACTTTTTTTTTAACATTTCGCTGCTTTGGTTAATAGACAAATTCTATACCAATCGAAAGTATAGAGCCCGCAGAGTATGAAAACGTTAGGTTGTCTATTTTTTTCCTGTCACAACTCTTGGGTAGGCAGGTAAATCGATACTACTACTAATCGGTACCGGTCTGGTTAATGCTTAATGCATATTCTATGGGCTTCATACTTTCGATTGGTATGGAATTTATCTATTAACTAAACCAGAAAAATGTAAAATTTTTTTTTTTTTGTTTTTTTTTTTTTTTTTTTTTTTTTATTCTGGACTGAATTTTTTTAGGCAACCCACTTGCAATTAATTTGTTGACATACGTAATTGAATATAAAATACTTTTCATCCAGTAAACAGCTCGGTGAAGGTCCTTCTATGAAGGGATCCTAGGCTATACAACTAATGATCGCCAGTACGAATTTGCTGCGTGTTCGCCGTGGCCCGTGGCCAAACCACCTATGACCTAGTGACGGCCGCAAGATCGCAACGCTCGCTAATCGCCAGTGTGTTAAAGCTCAAGCATTCTTGAAGCACAAGCTACAAATAACACTCGCCAAACCTATTGAAATGGGAGCCGATAAGCTATTTAAGTATTTATGCTATTCCATCTGATATTCCGCAACCGACTAAGTAATAGACATTCCGGTCAATGCGCCGATAACTTTTTACGGAATAAAAAGTATCAAGAAAATCACGTTTATAATAAAGGGACATTAGAAGCAGGTGCAGTGGATTCCAGGGATGGCAATTACAGAGCACTGGTTCCGCATTGATACTTTTTGCTACCCAGTATAATTAAACCAGCACGCGCGGAACCTGTATCTTATTACTGCTGTAACAAAAATCATTACTTGTAAAGGCGGCGCCACATGGACCAATATTTGCGCGTTTATTTGAAATAAATTTAAGGTTATGTTTATTTTTAACTAAATATATAAATAGATATTCCGTGGAAAAAAATATTTAAACGTCATCGCTGCTATTTTTACTATTCAATATGACTGGTCAATAACATAGTTTTTGGTATAATCTGCCTAAAGCTATAAAAATATTTAAAATTCCATTAAATATTTTTTTATAATAATTCTCAAATCTTCTTACCTATTTGCAATTCGAATGTATAATGATATATTTTATGTGTCGTTTTAAGAGTTGCTAATGAAATATACAGGTAGGATGATAATATTTATTATCACAACTTATAAGACTAAATTTTTGCCTACTTCGAACGTTACCTTTTTAGGGATCCGCAGGAGACCTTTACACTTTTTTTGCAAAGAAAGTTTAGTCTGCTCTACCGTAGAGCTATATGTATAGTAACTGACATGAGATGAGCATGAACATGGCATGAGAAGCAATAGTCATTTTGGACTACAAAACTATGAAAATCTTAGATAAAAGCTAGGTGTGTATATCTTCTGGCTTCGTGTTTATCAAAATATATTATGTTTTGCTTTCCCGTTTTTCTTCCATGTCTAAACAAATATTTTTTAAATGCAACTTTACAGGGACGAAAAGTTCGAATCGTATCAGGGATGCAGAAAGTTTATTTTATTTTCGTAACGGAACCCTTCGTCTTCAATTCCTCTCGCACCTGGCCAGTTTTTTATTCCCCGAAGTAGAAGGTCACTTATTATATTAAGCACTTAAGGCCGTCCCCCGAGCAAACGACCTTGGCCATACATTTGCCGCGTTGCCGAGATCGCACCAAAACCCTATTTTTTTTACTTATCTTAGTTCAAAATTGTCCTAGAAAATTTTTTAAAACGGGGAATATGTAGTTTATGATATTGTCGATCTATTGGCGTGTGTTTCAAATAAAAGTAATTTGTAAATCCTAAGGAGATGCTGAATGTATGCTTGAATTTTAATAAATTGGTTTTACTTTGGAAGCTGATATCATGAGTATTATAAATAAAAATAGAAAATTTAAAACGGGGAAAGGAATGTTGATATACTGAACTTTATTGCTGTATTTTTATTATAACTTTGTAGCTTTCAAATTATGAGTTTATAAGGCTTGAAATACGGTAAATTACGGAATCCCCGTAAGGAACGGCGGCAAGGCGGCATTGTCTAGGAGTGAGCACGTTGCGTGCGTGACTTCAAATTATTCTTTTGGTACGTGATGAATATATTTAGTAACAGGTGTCGTCAGGAGGCATACTAATTTCAATAAATCTTAAGTGCTCGTACTAGATACGGTTAGCAAAAAAGTCTAAGTTGAAATTGAGTTTATAGGGACAACAGACTTATTTCAGTTTTTGGTAAAGCTATTAAGTTATAGAAAAAGCAATTCGGTATTTTTTTATTTGGCTGATTGTGTGTTTATTGCTTTTGCTTATTTTAAAACTGAATATTTTTTGGAAATTTTAAATATGACAGTTATCTGCGGGGCTATTCGAAATTTCTATTCGACTCGGAATTAAACGCACCTATTGGTCAGTTGCGAGTTGCGACGCGCGTTTATTGGATGTCGCACATAAGTTGGCGAATCCATGAATGGCCTAAACCTTCTACAAACTATACAACCTAAATACAATTTAATCTATTATAGTTATAAGAAATCGTTTACCTTACAGATACAACGGAAGCAAGTGCTGAAGTCTTGTTCTAGCCGGACCGCTTCTCCCTCGTTCGAGCAAGATGCACGTTGACCTTCTGCAAAAAACATAGTCCAATTTATAAACTAATCGAAATAATAGGTATGGCTTATGTTTCTCGGTACATTTTTCAAATCGGATAATGTAGCAAGGCGCTACGGCGAAACAAACGCGCAAATATTACTATAAAGAAAGAGGGGCATTTCGCACCCACTAATGTTGCACGTTGAGACATATTAAACCAAATGAAAGGGCTTGAAAAGTTTAACATTTTATTGTATGACGAAAAATCTCTAAACCATGGGAGAAAAAAGTTAATGAGGGTAGAAGGTAAGAAAAAATCACAAAAAAACACCCTGTATTATTGCATCAATCTATAGTGTTGCTGGTATAGGAATAATTTTGGAAAGTAATAGGGTATGGCATTATTACGCTTCTTTTGGCCACGCCACGCGCCGTTTATGGAAAATAGTAAATATAGTTGAAAAACTTTGTATGTACATAATAATATTATTATGCTTGTATAGTACATGTTCACATTCAAACAGAAAGGGGCGGGTCAAACATGACGATCGTGATTCGTGCATGCTAACTTTAGTAGAGTCACCAAGTTAAAAACTGGCTAGGAAGGAAGCTTGAAAAATCTTGAACTTTTTTAACAATAATAGCTGCTGTAATCGAGTAGGTATGTAACATCACATTATTTTTACTAAATTACGGCCGAAACTTCGATGCGCGAAAATTCATTTATAGTACGGAAACCGTACATTTTTTCCCGGGATTAAAAGTATCCTATGTCCTTTCACGGGAGTCAAAGTATCTCTACCAGAGAGAGAGAGAGAGAGAGTCTATACCAGATTCAAGAAAAATCAGTTCGGCGGCTAAAGACAGGCAGGCATTAAGCGCATCACAGACGGTGAAGATAATATTATAAAATATATATAATGTTAGAGCATATTTTAGAATATCGCTCACCATACAAATCCTATGAACCATCACACACAACGAAGTTAATTTATATTTTATATTTTGTATCTTAAGATACCGAGCGATATGGAAATATATATTTCGTATCTTAATATGTTATCTTAAGATGCGAAATATATACATCTTTATGAATACAGGGTGTTTTTATGTCGGGCAGCGGGTTCATCGGTGATCGGACGCACTAGTGGATGCAGTGTTGCCAGTGCTGTATGTTAGAAAGTTACATACTCTCAAGTCTAATTCGAAAAGTAACATTTTGAGGGAAAAAGTAACATTTCGGATAATTTTAAATAAAATTGACTTATAATTTTCATGAGATTTTTAAGCTAGCACTTAAAAAGCTCATGAATCGAAATGAATGTTTCTCTTGAATTTCTGAAATACTCCTGAAACTTCTTCTTTGACAGAATATATTCATAAAGGTTTAATTCGCCGCAGGTTTTTCTCTTTTTTATGTGAGGCTCTATCCAAATGTTTCTCCTTTTGGAATGTGCTACTGCAATCTGCATTTCACATTCTATATTAGAATCATCGTCTGAGGAGTTGTCTAACAAATCAAGAAGTAAGGCAGTATCAGTTATTAGTTATCAGTTATCACTCATAGTCAATCACCCTGTATATAGAACTCTAACAAGGAATACGTGTGGCACCAACGCAGACTCGTAAGGAAATGAACAGATTTTTAATATTATCGTATCTTAGCCGTGTGTGATAGCTTAAGATACTATAATATTTTATATTTGGGCATCTTAAGATAAAATATTATATTATCTTCACCGTGTGTGATGCGCTTAAGATACTATAATATTTTATATTTGGGCATCTTAAGATAAAATATTATATTATCTTCACCGTGTGCGATGCGCTTTATACTTTAGCATTTATAATATTAGTATGGATTGTACGAGCTATAACTTCTTCGCGTACGTGTAACAAAACTTGTTTGTATCTTTAAAATATACGTGGATTAAGCCGCTAACGGACCTTATAAATTATAAGGTAATTAATAAAAAGTAAGTTTTCCGAATGAAAAAAAAACAGAATAATAACGGACAAAATTATATAACCAGTATTATATTAATAATTTATGGTTTGTTTAGTTGTTTAGTGAAGAGCGTTGGCGTCGAGGCGTCTGTAGGACAACGTTAGTGTCCTTATATGGGCACATGAGCTCGTAAAATCTTGTTGTGTGTTTTGGCAAAAAGTTACAAACTAATTTCAAACAAATAATTTACATTTGCGATACGACTAGAGTTTTTTTGAAGGTTGGGAGTAATGTTATATTTTTCCATCAGAGAAATTGCATCATAGGCAGACGCATGTGTTATTTGGTCGGATTATAAAGCAACCAAATAACTTAGAGTTTACATCGTAGGTTGGCGGACTTATGCACTATGGGCTTCCTACGTTATTTGTACTGCCTAAGATCCATATTTTTCTGACAGTACCTACTTTACCAAAATGTGTATAATTAATGTAAAGTTTCTATGTTGTCCTCTTTTTTAGCCTAGGACAACACCGAACTTTTAAACTATGACCAGCATTGTAATTCATCATTGTAAAGTTGGACATGAAACCTCACTAGTCTCTTTTATCTAAGGAAAGAATCTAACTAGTAAATAATAAAGATTATATTTTATCTTAATGTGTGCCTTTGAGCAGATATTGACATAATATTGTTAATTAATTTCAATTTTCCTGGATATTTTCCGCATTTATGTCAATGGGAATTTAAACTACTCAATGCAGGTATTATCGTAGTTATATTTGTATTAATTAACAACACTTTGAGGACTTTGTTCCCATAAATAAGTTTTTTTATAAGTACTTATTAAGTTAAAAGTTAAGACCTAAGATAGGGCAAAATTCTCACATGTTACTAATAAAATAGTTACAAATTGCAACACCGTATAGAATGTTTTATCCCGTTCTATCAAGCTTGTTTAAAAGTAGGCAGGACCAAAAAATGCCAAATGATATATGTACCTTAGTAAGGGCCGTAATTCAGAGCAATGAGTATGGACGCCGCTTAATGCTGAGTACTGACATACGGTTTTGCTCGATAGTTTTACTCCAAATCGAGCAATAACCACCGTGTGGGCCGCAAAACTGACAGCTCGAAGGCTCGCTTCGAGCCGGGCTCGACAGAATTAAATATGTCAAATATGTCATTTCCTTCGATTTGGAGTAAAACTATCGAGCAAAACCGTATGTGAGTACTTAGCATTAGGGTGGATTGCACCAACTTACTTTAACTATAACTGTAACTTTAACTATAACTACAGTGTGAAATGTGAAATCTTTGGAAAGGACGCCATATTTAACGATAGCCATAACTTCTCAAACTTACTTTTATCGAAATTTTTTCATGAAAATTTACAATGGATCACAGTGTTGTTATTACAAAAAAAATTCTGACGATTTTTAAGGATAATTCATTTTTTATACTGTAACTGTAGCTTTAACAAAAAAAAATAAACGCAACAGACATCTGTCAAATTCCGTAGTCAAAGTTAAGGTTAAAGTTAAGTTAGCCTTAACTATAACCATAACTTTAATTTTAACCACGCCTCTGATGCAACCCACCCTAAATCACAAACAAATATAGAGTAATATAAATTGACTCGAGCGTTGTTTTATTTATTTAGAGATTTCGCAAGATGGCACCAACTATTTTATGCTTGTCGTAGCCGGTTGGAACTTACCTTGATTAAAAGACTTAGATCCGCATTCTTGCGTACAAAATGTTTTCGGACGCGCCCGCCGCCAACAGTAAATGAATTAGTAATTAATGTGTGCCCATACATTACACGAACATCCAACAAACTTAATCTTCAATATTTGCTGATTAATGCTTGTAAAACAAACTTTACGATTTTTTTATGACTCTGCATAAATAAAGATTTGAAGGCGTATTCAAAAATTTATAAGGAACTCTTTTCGCTCGAGAAACAGTAAAATTTTACGATACTCGCTTAGCAACGAGATCTCAAGGCTGCCGAATAAATTACCGAACTTGAGGTTGTGTATACTTAAATCAATAAAATTACATATTTGTAATTCTGCGTTCAGAAATATTAATACTAAAAACTGCTGTAGTGTACATATCTAAATTTCTTTTATAAAAACCTTTTTTATATTATTTTGTACTCTTTAGTTTATGGTATTTTGACTTGTTTACCTTTTGATAGATTTTGTCATGAGATTATAATAATTCAACTGGAATATCGAGTGTGCTATTTTATCATTTTCTCCTTTGCACCTTCTAAACTGAAAGTCGGGCAAGCGATTCACCTCGCAACGACGCGAGGACCGTGCTCACTTCATTGGTGACCCCGGAAGGAACACAGGATGGAGAATCTGAAGGAGAATGTAACCAGCGAACAAGGAGACGGCGCAAGACATCGGTGACCATACACGCCATCTTCATCACCATCACTCCCCGCCCCTTCGCACCACGTCAGCCAGCATCGCCTCATCGGGTATCTCGTCCACTAGCCGCAATGTACCGCGTCCTGGACGACTCCGCATCGGCATCAACGGGCTTTCTCACTACACCGACCGGTCAGCAAGCAGAGCACATCTCTCCTGGTCAGCACGTAGCATCGGCCCCGCACGGCAGCTATCCGACTCACTGGATCCCGTGCAGCAGCTTACAGTTCCGACTCACTGGGACTCACTGCAACAGTTCCGACTCACAGGAACTCTGGCGACTTAAGCGACAAGACTTAAAGATTCTACCTTCGGTCATGTTTACTGACTATTATCGCCCTTGACGGTCTCTGGAGGGGGGTGATGTAGTGTACATATCTAAATTTCTTTTATAAAAACCTTTTTTATATTATTTTGTACTCTTTAGTTTATGGTATTTTGACTTGTTTACCTTTTGATAGATTTTGTCATGAGATTATAATAATTCAACTGGAATATCGAGTGTGCTATTTTATCATTTTCTCCTTTGCACCTTCTAAACTGAAAGTCGGGCAAGCGATTCACCTCGCAACGACGCGAGGACCGTGCTCACTTCACTGCCAAAACGTAAAAATAACGGTAAGAATTTCTTAGAATTATAATCTAAAAGGACATATTTTCATTTCGCTAGCGATCAGCACCTGTTGATAACAAATAATGAAAAATTTATACCGACGACTTTTACTGCAAACTAATTAAAATTTTATTATATTTTCTATATTTCTACAATCTATATTATACATATACATAAAAAATTAAAACCGACTTCCAAGGTAAAAACAATAGTAATATGAACTAAAAAGTATTAAATAACTCTTACTCTTTAATAGCACGCCTTTTTCAGAATTCGTCTAAATCTCAACTATTTCTGTACATATACTATACTCTTCATGATTTTGAAGTCGGTACCAGCTAATTTAATCATGAGTTCAGTAATGTCAGAATATCTGAAACTTTTGGGACTGGTACCGACTTCAAAGTAATGAAGACTATAGTATATGTACAGAAATAGTTGAGATTTAGACGAATTCTGAAAAAGGCGTGCTATTAAAGAGTAAGAGTTATTTAATACTTTTTTAGTTCATATTACTATTGTTTTTACCTTGGAAGTCGGTTTTAATTTTTTTGTTAAAAATAATAATTTCACTCTTTTTAGTTATCAACAAAATAAGGCTTTATGCGTAAATAACCAAAACGAATGTTAACTATTCACATTATGTCACTGTAAGCGAAATTGTGGTAAATGCTTGCAGTTACCTAAGCGATGCTGCAATTTCCAAACTTTTATCTTTAAAGATTCAGGAGTTCTGTTCAGTGCCTTTGGACCAAGAGACACCTTCGTATGAATTTTTTCTTATTCGTAACATATTATGTTTAACGTACTAGAAACAACATTTTAACCACTATGAGTGTTTTGATAAAATTCAAGGATTTTTCTCGATTGCTCATAGATCCCATCATCAGCTCACCACTTTCGTAATTGTTATACAAAATTAAGATTATATCCTGTACAACAACTTGAGAATTTTGAAAATCGGTCCACAAACAGCGAAATCATCACCAAAAACGTCTGCTTCGATGTAAAATATCACGAAAAGTACCAATAATTGGGTCATAGTGTGATGACCCATGGTATAGTTATGGTTGTGATGATGATGATTAATCAAATTGATGTATTAGCTTATGCTTTCAGTTGTTTAAACAACGCCGAAATCCCCGAACCTGTACCTATAAGCATTCAAAAATTCTGTTCGGTACCTTCGGATCCAGGGTATAACCTGGTGCGAAGTCTTACTTTTTGGTAGCATTTACCTCGAATGCTTCAAAAAAAATTGAAATCACTATATGTTTCCATACAAATTTCAAGGAGTCCCCTCGATTCCTCAAAATCCCATCATCAGATCACCACTTTTGTGAACATGGTACCAAATTCGAGTTAAACCCTATACAACACAAAAAGAATTTTGAAAATCGGACCACAAACGGCTGAGTAATCGTGGAACATACAAAAAAAAAAGATACATACAGCCGAACATATTACCTCCTCATTTTTGGAAGTCGGTCAATTACATAATTACATAATAATATAATAAAACTGTAGAAATGAAAATTCTGTACATTAAAGATATTCAAAAAATAATAAGCGGGAGGTGTCACTACATCGCTATACAAGCCAAAAATGTAGTTAGTTTTTTGTTTGTCTGTCTGTCTGTCTGTATGTTTGTTCCACTATCACACGAAAACTACTGATCTGATTTGAATGCGGTTTTCGCAGATATATTTGTCTTCTTCCAACTTAACATCTGGTGTGTAAAATTTTTTTCCCCCACCCCTCTAAAGGGACGAAAGAGGGGGTCAGATTTTCTATAAGAATTCTGCTTTAACACGAAAACTACTGATCCGATTTGCATACGGTTTTCGCAGATATATTTGTCTTCTTCCAACTCAACATCTGGTGTATAAAAATCACCCCCCCTCCCCACCCCTCTAAGGGGACCAAAGAGGTGGTCAGATTTTGTATCAAACTTTTTTCTTTAATGGACTTACTTCATATTATTAACTGTTTTTTCCAAATTAACATCTGGTGTATAAAATATTTCCCCCCACCCCTCTTAGAGGACAAAAGCGGGGGAAAGATTTTGTATCGACTGATGAAGTAGAAATACTTTAAATGGCAAAAGAACGTTTGCCGTGACAGCTAGTAAATAATAAGTAAAGAGATATTTTATACATGATTGCGCATGATTTACGTCGATTGTGCAATGTATGAGTGTAGATACTGGAGTTAGCTTTGCAATCACTGTGACAATCGTTGTAATCCATCGGAGCATTATGTTATTACTAGATGACGCCCGTGACTCCGTTGCGCCAAAATTTGTTTATAGCGCGGGAATCACACATTCACTCAAAGCTCGTATCTCCATACCAAACAGCAAAAACGGTAAAGCGGTTAGGGCGTGAAGAGGTAACAGACAGACAGACACACTTTATATAATCTAGGTATGGATGACATTCACTAATGCAAATTTGCTGTGGTTTTTGACTGAAATTTTAAAAGATTGCTTTTACAGCGTTTTTACAGATAATTTAAAACGCTCCATACAACTCCTGTTTTAAAGTCTCAAAAACTAGACATTATTCAGAGTAAACTTTTAAGTTTACTTTGAATATTATAATATGTACACTTTGACAGATTCCTTAATTCATTATCCATTCAGACCGCAACGCGACGCGTAGATGTACCTATTTCTAAAGTATGGATTTGACAGACTTCAATTGTGTGAGAACTGAGACGTCATACAAGTCTGTCATTTCAATACAAAATAAATGCGTCTACGCGTCGCGTTGTGGTTTGAATTGACCCTTAGACAAACAAACTTTGGGACTGGTACTTCCCCGGCTGCGTGACCGTTTTGTCACCAGTAATCGAACCTACTGTCTGCCATTATAGGTCACAAGAGGTCAAGGAGGAACTAACTTGTTAAGTTACGGTAAATATGTAATATTATAATATTTAATTCTTTATTGGATGTTTATGCAATAAGAAAAAGGATCTATAATATTTTGTACATTAAAAGTGTCATCGAAGAAATTGATTCATAGGCATAAGATATAATAATAATTAATAAGCCATTGCCCATTTGTTCGGGTTATGTCATGTCAATTTTAGCCGTGATCTATCGGTTGAACTTGACATAAATGACCGCCATCTGAATCAATTTCTTTGAGAGTAGAATTAAAAACAAAAAAAATATAGGTATTATAAAAAAATTGAATTATTCAAATTGGCGGCCTCACTACATGACACCTAAAATATCTTAATAATATCTATTTTGAGCTAAATACTTTTTGGTTATATTATTATGTACATATTAGATAAACATAATCTTCATGAATTCAAAGACATAAATCGTGTTCGTTTTCTTTTTGCAAAAATGCATCCGCGTGCATGGTTTTCTAGATACCTACGCAGGCACCTGTCGATTCTGCGAAATAATCTTGCAATAATACAGTTTCTACACTACAGTTTCTCTTCCAAAAAATCGACTATTCTGACGGCAGACGTTTTCTTTTTGATCAAAACTCAAAAATCTGTTAATTTAATTTCATGTTCATCTTCCTATTTACATATCATACAATTCGGACTTGATCGAAAAAAGTATTTTGTTTCATGTATTTAATCATTTCACAAGGAAACAATTTAATATGATTTGGACTTAATCAAGGCTGTTATGTAATGGAATTAAATAATAGTACTGCATATTCCCCGATTAACATTCTTAGAATAAAAAAGAGAATATTTAATTGTAATGGGAAACATGATATTTCTCTGAATGTCATTTGCGTCATTTCACAAAACTACCCAGTCATTTTGGGTTTCCTATGCCACCTTATTCTTTGAAAATACTAGGAATACCAATAATAGGACTTTTTGTAGTGTTATTTGTGAACCCTTATAGACTATAGTGCTAACAATAGGGTGGTTTACTTTATTGTCTTACTATGTGAATGCTTGTCTTTAACCTCGCCACGCTTAAACTTGGACGCTTAAATTGGTTTGGATTAAATTTCGTATCGTCGCACTTTGCGTTCTGAATTCCGGTTGTTACTAATAATATATTGTATTCTGTGCTTCCGGACAAGTTCAAACTATAGAGTTTGTCCTGGAAAGATGTAAGCTCCCCGTGAGACAAACGAGTTGGTGCGCCACTACGTCTCATCATAAACACAGTAAAAAAGATAAGATGCACTAGTTTTCGATCTCTTCTTGGCAATTAGTTAAAATATTTCCTAATTATAATACAATAATCTACCGATAATAATGTAATAATCCGATTCTCCTTTTTTGACCACGCTAGGAAAACTTTATGGATGCCCCGGGTTGGAGATATGCCTCAGTTAAACCGAAGCACCCCGAGGATATGTGGGACTGGACGTGAAGTGCGAACCATCTGCAGGCTTAGTATGGTCATCAATCATCATAGAAACGGTTTCTTTCTACGGAAGAATAGACAAATTGACAAAGGAAATCCGCCATTTTATTGCTAAAATCTGTCAGTATGTTAATTCTTTCCCATTTCTAATGTTGTTATGCTAAGCCTTCTGCGATTTAAATTTCGACTGTACTATAATAGCGCCTGCTAAAGCTGTCGCTTACATCCGTGTCGTGTGTTCTTGGCTACTCAAAAAAAACCGGCCGGATTAGCATTAAATGTGGTCGAGGATGGACATTTTAATTTCAAGGAACCATTTTGTTCTATTTAAAAACTTTTTATATGCCATCAATAAATCCAGGTATTAATGTGTCTTTACTCCATGGTATTATGGAGTCACAATATGTTTAGGTACTTAACCTAGGTTCTGTACCTTCTATAGCAACAAACTTTGTGTGTATGCAATACACATAAACACTCGCGACTTAAGAAGACTCAAAAATTTTAAGTAACCACAAAGGCATTGGATAAATATTTGTAGTTTCCCCTCAATATGGGATAACATTAGTTTTATTTCTGAAATACATACTATCTTATTTTTCATACATATTATATCTTACGACCTCTCTACGTTGGCAGATGATGGCCCAATACAAACAATAATAATTATGGACGTGTCGATTGTGCATGCACACAACTTCACAATCACGGTGCCAATCAAGGGTACGTGGCCCAAAGTACACTTTGGGTACACTACAGCATGCCTATCTATGCCTATACGTTTTATATTCAGTTATTCTATATTTGTAAGCCAATAGTAACAGGCATTCTGTTAGCCGTGTGTCGAAACTGAGTTGTATCTTATGAAACCTGACTAGTTAATCGAAACAAACTATTCGAAATGTAAATTTTTATCACCGAATGTTAAGTTATGGTAATTCTAAGCTGTAGTTGTTTCATATTTATCAAGTGTACGAATCAATACACGTCAGCTATACCACAATTACACCTGTCTATCGGGGTCACTGCCCGAACTCCTTGTGCTTTTAAGTTAAACGTGATTTAATTAATTTTTGAAGTGAAAACTTCTTTAGCGGCGTTGAGCACTTTTGTGGAATGGGTAAAAACTGTGAAACTCGCGTCAGACAGAAAAACCGTAAGACGGTTGGAGAGTAGTGTTGTAACATCGAAATCGATTAATCGAACAATCGATTGTTTTTTTTCGGTTGTCGATATTTTTTAATCGATTGTAAGGGTTTCGATTAATTGAAAAAATCGATTTTTTTCATAAAAAATGGGTTAAAAATTTAATCGATTTTAAAAGTTTCGATTAATTAAAAATTCGATTTTTTAAAAATCGATTTTCATAAAAAATGGGTTAAAAAAATTGTAAGGGTTTCGATTAATTAAAATCGATTTTTTAAAAATCGATTTTCATAAAAAATGGGTTAAAAATTTAATCGGGGTTTTGATTAATTAAAAAAATCGATTTTTTAAAAATCGATTTTCATAAAAAATGGGTTAAAAAAAATAATGCACAACGTTAATAATCAAGTTTACACTTCTGCCGGCACTCCCGGAGTGCAACCCGTCTTTTTTTTCGTACAAATTGACGGACGCAACTCCTTTGCGTCGAATATCTGCATACCCGGTTTCAACAACATCGGTTCAGCGGTTTGATCGTGAATAGGTAACAGACAGATAGACAGACACACTTTCGAAATTATAATATAGTATGGAAACCAAACTAGTAATGAAGACAAAAAAACCGAACAGGATACAACGCACCTGATGCACGCATGCAGTCCCAAGGAGGTGTTATGACACCACCTCCAAATCACAGAGGGCATGTTCTTTCCTTCTTCCCTTCCATTAAAATTCATGTATATATTTCTTAATGTAATATATATTTTTTTGGTGCCTTAGGAAGATTTAAGGGCGATTTAGTATATCCCATCGGACATCCCTGATACCATCCCCACAAGAGATTATGACACAGGAGTTGCAGTGATGGGAATATGTGGTGTACCGAATACCCGTGTAAAAAGCATATTATTTTTTAGTTATTTATAAGGCATTGTAAGATTGTTATATGAAAGCTTTATAGCAAGAGCTTTTTGGCAAGGATCGCAAATTGTGAAAAATATGATAAATGCTAACTCTTTATAACCCAAACAAGCAATTTGGCGTTTGCTAACATTGCACAAAATGCCAAATGGCTTGTACGAAAAGTTCTCTTTGCTATCGAGCTAAATTCAAAGTTTAATAATAAATAAATAGCTAGAAAAGGATCAAAACA
Source organism: Polyommatus iphigenia (assembly GCA_963422495.1). Lineage (NCBI taxonomy): Eukaryota > Metazoa > Arthropoda > Insecta > Lepidoptera > Lycaenidae > Polyommatus > Polyommatus iphigenia. The sequence continues at coordinate 8,158,135 of OY730183.1, forward strand.
TTTTAACATAACAGAAAGGAATTTATATCAGTTATATTTTAACTATTATAACAGAAAAAATCCATACTAATAAATTAGAAATGCGGAAGTGTGATTTTCTGTCCGTTACCTCTTCAAGCTATACTTTGAGTTCCGGGAAATAACATAGGATACTTAATTTCCCGGAAAAATGTACGGCTCCCGTGCGAAAAACAGAGTTTGATGCAACGGAGCCGAGAGCGTCGTTTTGCATTTTTATGGTTCTGTACCCAAAGGGTAAAAACGGGACCCTATTACTAAGACTTCGATGTCTGTCCGTCTGTCCGCCTGTCCGTCTGTCTGTCACCAGGCTGTAACTCAAAAACCGCTGTAGCTAGACTTCTGAAATTTTCACAGATTGTGTATATCTGTTGCCGCTATAACAACAAATACTAAAAACAAAATAAATTAAATATTTAAGGGGGGCTCCCATGCAACAAACGTGATTTTTTTGCTATTTTTTGCTCTTAATCAATCACGGCAACACATAGGCAATTGAAATGTTCATAAAATACTTAACTGTATTTGTACTGTAATAATTAATAATAAAATTTAAATAAATAAAATAATTAAGGGGGGCTCCCATACAAAAAATACAATTTTTAGCCTATTTTTGCTCTGTAGTGGTACGGAACCCTTCGTGCGCGAGTACAACTCGTACTTGGCCGATTTTTTATGAACCGATGCGTTCGTAAAAAACTGTCATGTTTATTTTATCAATATTCATAATTAAGGTCACAGGAAAAGATAAACAATAATATTATATTGAGAACTACCTTACATCGTAGTAGTTGGACCGTTGGGCACAATCTGTAGCTAATATAAATCAGAATATAATTGGTTGTATCGATAAATTGCAAAATTATTATGTTACGGAGAAGAATGGCACAAGAAATCAAATCCATGCTAATATTATAATTGTGATTCTCTTTCTGTTACCCCTTCTCATTTTAATTAAATTAAAAAAGGACTCAAAGTATACAACTTTGAGTCCCGGCAAAGGACATAGGATATTTTTTATACCGGAAAAATGTACGGTTCTTGCGTGATAAACGTATTTTGGCGCAATGGTAGTTTGTAATAGTTTCTACTCGCGTCAAAGTATATTATATTTACGAGTACCTATTATAATCTACCCGCCCGTAAGAAACTATTCAATCTACCGCGATAAAAAATAGATAACACCACTGGGAACTGGTAAGGACAAAGACTACCTATAATCTCCCTCCCTTCCCTCCTCGATTCTTTGGTGATAAAAACAAACACTGAGTGTAAATTTTTATCCTCGTAATGCAGTTTTAATTAAATGTTTTGTTTCTGAAGTACATATAAACAAACGGACAGACTCGGTAATTTTCCACCGATAAGAAACGGGAGTAAACATTGACCGGTGAAAACAACATGTAAATATGCACCTAAACGATCAATTTAATATTTAAATACCAAGATATTTTAATCGCGGAGGCCATGTTTTTTTTAATTTCGGAGATCTGCTATTTTTGTTTGTATCTCTGTAATAAACTAATCGTAAAACCGTTTGCGGTTTGTGGGTTTTACGGGATTTGTTGTCGTATAACCGTGCTAGTTTTAACTACATCATCATTATGAGGCTCGTGCAAACCACGAGATGTGACTCGTCAAAACTTGAATTTTTGACATTTAGTTAAAATTGTTAAACTAATATGTATTCTGTGGTTAAAACTAGATGACCTGGTGAGCTTCGTATCACTTCCTTCCTTATATTTTCTCATCGTACAAACCTTCCCTGGGCTTTCACGAATATTTCAAGACCAGAATTAGCCAAATCGGTTAAGCCGTTCTCGAGTTTTAGCGAGACTCATTTTATTTACTTATATAGATTTTTATGAAGTTTTATGGTCATGACTGGAAGGATGGAGGACTGTAAACATTGAATGAAAATTTACTTTTAAATTCGGTATTAATATCAGAAGGACTGACTAATGACTTTAGTTTGTTTTTACTGAATAGTAATTCAATAAAGATTTTAGAATAAACTCCTTATACATGCTCCTTGAAACTATTTATTAAATTAAATAATAATCATTACAACTGTATTTGCGGCCGTAAGACTACGAAATACCCAAAAAACAAAATATTACACCAAGTAGCCTTTTCGTGATGCACGCTCTATGGAAATCTCTGTCATTATTTACTGAGTTTTTCTGTCAATATATCACATTCTGAAATGACTTAACCACAAAACGTTTAAATATCAATAGTAGCTTGCTATTTTACTACGGCCTTGGCATTATTTAATAACTAATCAGAATCTTCTTAACTATACCCAATCACGAAGTTTAGAATGCTGTCAATAACAATGGGATTAAAATAAACACAAACAATTAAACAACCTATAATGCTACCAAATATACTACGCATTTAGTAAATAAAATACTTTTGTGGGGCAACTGACCCGCTTATAATAAATTATTTGTTACGAATTAGCCTATGCGAGCACGGGCAACTTAGTTGCTCGGCGATTTATTTATCTCTTTCGAAAAATAAATAAAAAACTCGAAAAATAGAATATTGGGTGCATCCATTATGGAGCGATCGGCTGATTCTCGGGAAATTTCATACTATGTATATGAAATTTAGAGCATACCCAAAGACTTGATCGAGAGACAATAAATCGCCGAGCAACTAAGTTGCCCGTGCGCGCACCACCTTATGCAACGCCGTAGCACAGACGTAGCAAGCGTAAAACATAATAAGGCTAACCCACATGGCTGTCATTTACTATCATAGACACTTTAAAATTTGTATAAATGTAATTAATTACTTGGTAAAGTGGATAATAGATAAAAAATTACTTACTGATCACTGGGCTGAAGGCAGAGGATGCGGTGTAGTGTGTGAGCAGGACGGCGAGAGTGAGCAGGTGGGCGGCGTGTGCGGTGCGCGGGCCCCGCATGGTCGCGGCTACTCGCGGCGCCTGCGCACGCCGCTGCGCGCGACGCGCATCACCCCCCCGCGCGAGCCCCGGCCGTAACACCTGCAACGATAAAGAAACGTCAGTTACATCGGTTGCAGCAACGTAGCGCAACTACTACGGCAGTTACAGCAACGTAGTGCAGCTGCTACGACAGTTAGAGTAACGTAGCGAAACTGCTACGACGGTTGCTGCAAACGTAGCGTAGCTGCTAAGACGGTTGTCGCAAACATAGCGTAGCTGCTATGACAGTTACAGTAACGAGCGCAACTGCTACGGAGGTTGCTGCAAACGTATCGTAGCTGCTACGTCGGTTGTCGCAAACATAGCGTAGAGCTGCTATGACAATGACAGTTACAGTAACGTAGTGCAACTGCTACGGAGGTTACAGTAACGTAGAGCACGAGCTACGACAATTACAATAACGAAGCGCAACTGCTACGACAGTTACAGTATCGTAGCGAAACTGCTACGAAGGTTACTGTAACTTAGAGCACGAGCTACGACGATCACAGTGACGAAACGCAGCTACGCAGGTTCAGTGACGCACCGAAACAACTATGACGGTTACAGCAACGTAGCGCAAGAGCAACGATAGTTACTGTAACGTAGCACAACAGCTGCTACGACGGTAGCGCTACGACGGTTGCAGAAACGTAGCTCTTCAAACACGGCAGTTACAGCAACAATCAATATTGTGATAGAACCACGACAGTATAACCTCTAATAGCATAGAAAGTTAATATATTTTTCAAAAGTTACATTGGCTTGATGGTTACATTGCATAATGCATTGGAGTGTCTTACTCGCAAATGGCTTCAAACTTTAAACACAAAAGTCGAAAGCTCAGCGTCCTCTTTGAGTTAAAGTAACGTATCGTGCCAACCTTTAGCTTAGTAAAACGCGACATATTAGAAAACAAAGGGCTATGATTAAAACTATTCACACATTTGGTTTTTCACAATAATGTTATTAGAAAGTTTTGCGCTTTAAACTTTCGTTGAGCATTAGATAAATAACTAGCATCGTGCAGCATAATTTTAACGTTAGACTCATACTTCATGTTTTAACCGAAGATGTGTGATGTAAACCTTCATAGAAATTGATACATAGGCAGACCTACGCAAGTTTTGCCGAGTCAGTGATCTGAAGACTATTAGTCTACCTTAACCCGGCGTCTGCCTGGTAGAAAATAGGTGCATAGTGGGTCATAATTACCCGGAATCGTTGTTAATTTTTACTATTTCAACGATATTTAAAGTAAATTTATATTTAACTTAAAGAATAGTACTTAGTTTATAATATTTTGAAGATACACAAAAAAATGTAACATAATGATCTTTTTTTCCTATTAAAAAAAAAAGACAGTGTAAAAATTACAACTAAAAAAATTAACATCTCGAAATTTATTAATAAATAAACAAAAAGTGACTAATCCACACTTTGTATTTTACATTTTAGAATGACAAACGTTAGACCTTAAAATAAGTATACGTAAAATTGATAATGAATCTTAGGTTTAGTCACAATGAGCCCTGTCATCCACGCAAACAAATGCCATGTTCAGGGCAGATGAAATTTTTGGATCTTGAAAGGTATGGGTAGTATTCTTGTCTTTTATAGCGGGAAATATTACCTGGAATCGCTTACGAAAACTAGAAACTTTGACAGGAAGCTCTTCTGGTGTTTTCCTATAAACTACCTTATTCCTTTGCACATACTCTTATTACATGGACTACATCCATGTACGAGCCCCCAAGTGGTTATTTATAAGATCAAACGCAAAAATAATGTAATATATATTTTGTCAACATAGTACAAGTAATATACATTTTGTCAACTGTCAGTACAAATAAATAAACGAAATAATCAAATAATTAACTCAACGTTACTGGCACGAACTGGCATCATGGAATGCATAGTTAGGGGAATGCATAGGGTCATATTTACCCTTTTGTATGTTTGACCACGTTTATCATCCAGTCCAGACGCACACCATCTTAGCTGACATAAGAAACAAGGGGGGCAGGGCTTTAACTGCAGCTACTGAGAAGTGTGGCAACGTTACACTATTATTTTCTTAAAATACACGCATTTGAAAACATCACGGGTCATTATGACCCAACCTGGCAGTCGCCGGGTTAATAGTGATTAGTTGGATTTGTTGGCTGGGCTTGACATAACCCGAACAAATTATGTAGTTCCGCCATCTGTCTTTAAATAAATAGATGTAATAACAGAGAAATTGATACATAGGCAGATGACGGATCTACGTATTTTGGTCGCATTTCCTCAAACCCAACCAACAGATGATGACTTACATAAGTTGACATAATCCGACCAATTGACTTAGGTCTGTCAACCGCCTATGAATTAAATTCCTCGATGGTACAATAAGTGATTATTAGTAGATCGAAAAGATTAAGATCTAGTTACCACACCCCCGCGCGTAGATCGTTACGTCACTGTCTGTGACGTCAGACCGCGTATACGCAAATAGCACATGACCAGACTCACTCTACACATGAGTCTGGAATGCCCGCTATTTTACATAAAACACTGTCTGGTACATTTATAGATATATTAATGCTGCTAAAGTAAACAATATTTGGATTAAGTGTACTATCTAGGAGTCATGTGCTCTACCGAAAGATCACGTGGACGTATGGAGTTGAAATAGTTTAACTGATGGTTAATTTTAGTTGCAAAATATTTGCAGTTATAAATAATTATGTTTATTGCAGTTTATATCTTCTATACATCTTCTATACATATTATAAAACAAAGTCGCTTTTTTTCCCTCATGCCCCTTTGTTCCCTTTAATTTTTTAAACTACGCAACGGATTTTGATGATTCTTTCAGTGTTAGATAGCCCATTTATCGAGGAAGGCTATATGCTATATTTTATCAAGCTAAGACTAATAGGAGCGAAGAAATAGAGGAAAATGTGGAAAAAAACGGGGAAAATTATTTGAAAGGGCTAACTTGAACGCGCTAATCTCAGGAACCACTGGTCCGATTTGAAAAAAATTTTCAGTGTTAGATAGCCCATTTATTGAGGAAGGCTATATATATATAGGCTATATTTTATCACGCTAAGACTAATAGGAGAATGTGGAAAAACAGGGGAAATTATTTGAAAGGGCTTATCTCGTGAACTACTGGAGCAATTTTTATGTTATTTGGCACAGATAAGAAGTAGACCACGTGAAGGATCATAGGCCATCGATTTTAATCATTTTTTCAGTGGCTATATATATTTTATACCCGTGCGACGCCGGGGCGGGTCGCTAGTGTAATTATAAAACTATTGATAGAGTCTCAAAATAAGCAACAGAACGCGCCGAGGGTATAAAATATAAATTATTTAGCAAACTATTTTAAATGAGAATTATTATACGAATTTTAATAGCGTATTTAAACACGTTTGTGGAATTATTTATTCAAACATTTAAATATTGTGACTTATATAGAGCACTTAAAAAACAACACCTTTTCATTTTTTATATAACAAGAGATCAGACAAAAATAATTGATAACAAAAAACCTACGATAAGTGTTCATTAGTATGTAAAAATATTTTTATTGGTGTAATTTGGAGCCGAAGTGACTTGTTTGGAAATGGACAAATTAAATTATAATATATTTATTGTTGTAGTAACACAAACATTTAGGGAACTCGTACGGTTTATGAATAAAAATATTATGTTATACGAGTATAATATTAGTGACCTTAAATATAATCATTTCATAAGTTATACCTAATATATTTTTATTTTATAGCAAAACAGAGCCGCTAGAAAGCTTTAAAAGCAAACTTCGCTTACTGCGAAACCCAATGCATTTAATCAAATTGATATGCATCATTAAAATTGGATACGTATCAAGATTATGCTCATATTTCGTATATTAATCTCTACTCAGATCGGCATCGAGCTAGATAAATCTCTAGCAAGTGGTCGTCCTTAGAGCATTTTTACAGCATTCCGATAGTACGTTGACCCGCAATTCGACATAGCAATTCATTAACTGACGTACAAAAAGTGGTCCACATTATAGAACATATAATATTCAAATGTATTCGCATAAACAATTTGAGTATCGTAGTTGATATGGTTCCGCTTTTACATCCGCGATGCGCTTTTTTGGTGGCGCAAAAAAACTTGAAATTATTCGTTGAGTTTTAACTTGCATTATTAAGGTTACAAATAAAAAATATTCAAATATATTTCAGTCTGGACATTGAGGTTAGTTAGATTCTATAATAACGAAGCTTCGTCTGTCGAAGTTACCGAATGCAGCTTGAATTTAGAGTACTCGTAAACGGCGTGCTTGGTGTCCGCATGGGCTGATTTCATTTTCTTCAATTCTACTCCATGTTTTCGAATTCCAAACCATAATCAAATTCAAATCTGAAGATAAAACAGGACTTGTTGGTGTTCTCTAATCACAGATCAGTTGTTATTGAGCATGGAGAGCAAACAGACAGTAATTGTACAGTAACAACGCAGCTATATTGCGTGGAGGTATGTATAATGTATATGTCGCAGTCATCTGGTTCAATCTGCGATTCGATTGAATGACTAGCGCATTCATTGAATGACACCATTCAATTGAATGACTCGGCCGAACGTCGATTGAACGATCGTCCCTCAACGTTCAACTAGTTAGCGATTTGTAGCATAGCGTTTTGAAGATAGCGGACATGAAATCAGTCAGGTAATTGAACGTATTTAATTTTCTTCCTACTGCGGCGCTATTAGTCACTAAAACAAATATCGCGTCAAACAGCTCGCACAGCTGATAGCACTGTGTTGATATTTTATCAATTACAATTACATTAATGTGCTTTATTTGTAATAACTAATAAAATAATATGAAAGCGTGGATTTACATATAACTACCCCGTCAACGGCTACTTGAAAAAAAATATAGCATCCCATTTAACGACTTCGCTATATAACTCTTAGTCAAGACGTCAAACGTTACAGTCACCGTCTCGACGAGTTGTCCTTTAGTCATTCAATTGAATGGTGTCATTCAATGAATGCGCTAGTCATTCGATCGAATCGCAGATTAAACCAGATGACTGCGACATATATAAGTATCTTAATTATGCTTCGCGAAACTATAGATAACATAAATTATAATATTATATATAGCCGATAGTTATTGGACATTTTGCTAACTTAAGAGGGTATAGTTTCTACGATTCCTTTATATACTTGACTTATTTGTTTGTCTATATATTGACGACAAATGCTTTAAAGCAATTTTTAAATAGCAACGAGTTTTATATCCTTAATTCTATATTTAATAAAGAAATCCGTTTAATAACAATATCTTAGAAATCTCTAAAATATAACAAACAAATCGATTGAATTAATTAATATTAAAAACCCGTTCGTGCGACTACTGTATTACATCATGAATATTTAAAGAGGAATCATCATCATCACTCACCATAAAATATAAGTTGGTGACCATTTTGTTTGTTGGAATTTGCACCCTGACAACTGTGCAACTAAATGATAAAAATTCGTCCCAATATTAACAATTCAATGCAATATCGTCTTAATCACTTTTTTGCAAACAGACCTATATACAAACATAATATATTTATATTATGTATGGGCAATTGTTGCTCTTGTGTTGTGTTAAGGCCGTCCCCCGAGCAAACGACTTTGGCCATACATTTGCCGCGTTGCCGAGATCGCACCAAAACCCTATTTTTTTACTTATCTTAGTTCAAAATTGTCCTAAAAAAATTAAAACGGAGAATATGTAGTTTATGATATTGTCGATCTATTGGCGTGTGCTTCAAATAAAAGTAATTTGTAAATCCTAAGGAGATGCTGAATGTATGCTTGAATTTTAATAAATTGGTTTTACTTTGGAAGCTGATATCATGAGTATAATAAACAAGAATATAAAATTTAGAACGGGGAAAGAAATGTTGATATACTGAAGATTATTGCTGTATTTTTATTATAACTTTGTAGCTTTCAAATTATGAGTTTATAAGGCTTTAAATACGGTAAATTACGGAATCTCCGTAGGGAAGACCCTGGGAATACGCTCTCTTCTTGAAGGTTTGCAGCCTGCAGGTCACAGGTTATATTACTGTACTCTATTCCTGTGATATTATTTGCATACTCATTCAGAAGGCAAACTGAAAAAGACAATAATTTTACAAGCAAGATTATATTGTGATAAGTGAATTTAATCACAATGACACATAATTACATATTTCATTAATATTTAATTCCAATGATTTTATGAGATTAGATAGCTGGCGTCATTTTAGGGAATTTTCATTTGAGATAGATACACTCGATTTATTATCTATAAACAGACTAAAAAAAGTCCTAAGCCAAGGCGTTTTCTTTATTGTTTTTTTATAGAAAGCCGATCAAAATGTATGGAACTGACATAACATGAGTCGAATGTCGATTTTATTGTATCGGACGTTTATGTCAATTGCATACATTATGAGAGGCGATTCTATAAAGAAGTGATAAATAAATCGTCTTGGCTAAAGGGCCTGATTCGCATCACTTGGTACTTGGTAAGGGATGCGGTGTGCCCAAATGGATAAACACTAAATAAGTAAATTATTATACCAAAGAATGACTGATAGCAGATAATGAAAAAATACAGTACTAGGCCATATTAATAATTATTATTATTAAAATATACTAGATGTTTTTAAATAAAAAATTACGGTAGGTCTTATAATTATTAAAGTACTCGGTGTGTCCAACAACTCCGTTGTCCCGAAATTCGTTAATGGTGTAGGAACATTTTTCCTTTTCCTTGGACTTAAAGAATCTCTTCACCGAATATCAACTAAATCGGTATCATGGTTTCTATCGTGAAAAGGTAACTCAGATAGACAGTAAGACTGACAGACACATTTTTCAGAAAATTAATTTTAAAAAATCAAACACGCTCAGTAAACTTATGTTTGATTTTTAATGCTACTGTGCTCAGTATTACTGAAAAAAAAAATTACCGTGCGTTTAAACTTTAATTTCAATTATTTAAGTTCTAGTGTAATAGTTGACAGGACAACAGTCACCCGCCTATAATCTTGTAAGCCGTAATTAAATGGCGATAGACACGATTGACATTACAGGTCCTAAAATTAGCATTTAATACCTAGGCCTAGGGCCTAGTGCGCTTTGAATGGCTGACACAACACCTAAAACTATAATCAACAAACTAATTATCCATTCATTTATAAGCGAGTAAATAGAATACCGACGTACGAAATTAATACCTTATCTACCTCGGACAATCATTGGACGGGCGGCGTATTATTGTCAGTGATTGGAATTATATATTGTATTAAGAATCGGACAGTCACAAATGAAGTGTACATCACTATGTAAAAGTAGGATTTTTATAACGTCACCTACTTATATCACGAAATTCCAAAACAATTGTAGCAACAAACTATAATTTGTGTTTCCTTATCTACAACACACACTTCGAAAAAAAACTTTATTAAAAAAATAAATTTGACGTAAAAAAAGTATAAAATATACATACGGTACACTTAAAACACATCACAAGTCAAACCGGGACAGGAACGGAAGAAAGACTGAAGTGTATGATTTCGCGAAGAAAAGCAATGGACCACCTTGGAGGTATCCAGGAAGACCGCGCTAAGCAAAATGAAAGCCTTTTGTTACTCATATGAGAATATCGCGACAATGTTACAGTACTTGGAAAACATTAAATTATTGATTAGTTTACTTCACAGAGTGAGGTGCGTAGAGACATGGCATATAATATTCTGTAAGGTATTTATAATACGGGCCTAGATGCCTGAATCAAATAAATAAATAAATATATACAAAGTGAAAATGTTTTTGTTTTTGATACGAGATAATAACGTGATTCTTTAACAAAACTTTACCGTAACTATTGTATTAGGTTTATTCTAAAACTGTTTCACGCAAATTCTCAGGCCTAAATTCATTAATCATCTCTCATAGTTCTTAAATTCGTATATATTATTATAACCTCAACTACACCTTTTCCGGGATAAAACTATCCTTAGATGTCCTTTCCGAAAGTTATCTTCACGTAAAATTTCATTAAACTGGTTCAGCAGTTTAAGCCTACAGAGGTAGCAGAAAGAACTGATGGACAGAAAGATCATTTTAAAAGTTTCGCTCGCGTTAAGAGGTATTATTATATACAAACTTTCACCCCCTATTTTAACCCCTTGGGATTGGAATTGATAAAAATCCTTTCTTGGCGAATGCCTACGCGATAACATCTACCTGCATGCAAAATTTCAGCCCGATCTATAGGTGGAAAAACCGTCAGCCAGCGATATTGGTCATAACTTATATCGCTGGCTGACGGTTTTTCCACCATCGTATTAGTGACTGACGGTTTTCTTTATTATTTACAAAGTAGAAACATTCACCTGTATAAATTTTGTACGGTATAAAATGACTTTATATTCCAAAATTTTTTACATGTTCAGTAACGTGACTGACGTTGAATCCACCGTCTGCAATACGGCTGACGGTGATTTTTTGGTTAAACGTGACCTCAATAATCATCCATCAAAGTTTCATTCGGTATAAAATCACTTTTCGCCACTATTTTTTTTACAACTTTGAAATACTCTCAGTTAACATTCCACCATGGGTGGGCGACTGACGCTGATTATATTGATTGATAAATATTAAGCTACCGCTGGACAAAAATTTGGTCGGTATGAAATGACTTAGCAAACGCTAGCACTACCTCCCCTACTATCATAAAGGTAATATACCTATCGGAATAGAGAAGCAATCCCGAGCTGTCAAGCTTAACCAAAATTTGATTTACATCTGTGTATACAATTATGTTTACGTGTGCGTGTCAGTGATGTACAAGCATCTTGTAATTCGACAAAATATCGATCATGGAATAATAATTGTAAGATTGAAAAAATAATAAAATGGGATAAAATAAAACTGCATAGATATATTATAATAAAATTGTAATTTTGATGTAAAACGTGACTTTTCTTCAAAATGCTTGCTGCATAATTAAGTATGCATGAATTTTTCTTCGGAGTCCAGTTTGGACGGTTAATTTTTGTAAGTAGGGAATGCAATACCGGGATACCGGGATCCCGAAATACCGGGATCCCGCATGCATTATGCGGGACTAATCCCGGTCGAAAATTTTGCGGGATCCCGCGGGACTGGCGGGATTACAAAGAAATGTGATTCATATGCGTAACTTTGCGCGCGGGGGTGCGTGAACTGGCTACAGGCAGCCCGCTTAACAATTTAGCTTCAATTCACCTATAATTCACTTTAAATGACAATTGAACTAACCAGCGTGGATGCTGAGCGAGCATTTCCAGTTGCTAGCTACCTTGTGTCGAATATCAGGAACCGTTTCGGAATCTTTGGGCACAAATTTTACCTATATTTCGAAAAAAAATTCGATAAAAGATGGACATAAATAAGCGATTTTTTTAACTATTATTATTACGAAGCCATTTCCAAAAAAATTATTAGTTTTTCTTTAATTTTTTTATAAAGTCTGAAGTATGGAGGTGTTAATAATTAAACCCTTGAAAAAAGTGTCCGACAAAGTTTGTTTTATTTGAGATTCTAAGAATAAAACGGGGTCTATCAAGTAAAGTCATTATAACGATTCATTTTAAAAGTTTAAATCCACCCAGCGGGATCCCGCAAATACCGGGATCCAGCGGAATTATTTATTATTTTATTTATTTATTTATTTATTTTAATCTTATAGTATACTTAACAAATACACACTTCCTGCAAAACTGCTTACGCAGTTTAACTGCAAGTTACAGTCTCTTTAAACTTTTAAATATCTAAATAAATATACACTTATGTTAAAAAGTCGCTTCTGCTAGTGTAGCCCCAGTAGGTATCGCAATATACAAAACTAAAGCTAAAGCGTCCCCAACAAAAACTCCCTCAACATCCTTTTAAATTTACATAAATTAGGTTCCAGTCTAATGTTTTCAGGTAAGCTATTTAGTAGGTATGGCAAGCGTTTTTTTAGTGTTCTGTCTCCAAAATAGTTATTCACTATGGGGACCTCATATTTACTACTTACTTGTGATGGTTCAATCCCGCAAATACCGGGATTGAAATTCTCTTACGGGATTGCATTCCCTAATTGTAAGCCATGAATTTCTGGTATCCAGGTCAGCAGGAAAAATTGGCCAAGTGTGAGTCGGACTCGCGCATGAAGGGTGACCGGTTTCAACCGGGCATTTTCTAAAACCCGGCACGATACGACACGATATGTCATGACACGATTCGACACGACAGGTTACGTCACGTCACATCAGTACACGACACGACACGACTTCACTAGACCCTATTAATTTTCAATTCACTCTCAATGAGCCCTATTATTTGATGCCCATCTTGCAGAAGTGCTTTCAACTATTCCCCTATCTTGGATGAGCAGCCTTGGATGTAGAATGACATTACATCTGTGGAAATTTCAGAAGTCTATTACTATAGCGGTTCTTGTTATACAGCCTGGAGACAGACAGACGGACGGACGGATGGACAGACGGACAAGCAACGAAGTCTTAGTAGTAGAGCGGGACCCCACTACTAGGACTTTTTACCCTTTGGGTGCGGAACCTTAAAAACGATAAATTATGTATGATAGTATATTAATATACTTACTTAAACTAATTATAAACTACGGATGAGTATGTTATCATTTCAACACTCCTAGTTAATTAGTATATTAGTATACTTAACTAAAAAATGTTTTCATATCGATACAACTTATCGATAACTTGATGCAGCCCTAGCGTAAAATATATGAAAATTGTTTACACAAAATATCCTTAAATTGTGCACCATGGCTAGTCAAGTTATGTTTTCCTTATAAATAATCTTAAATAGAAGTGAATTATCAAAATCAATACCAATAACTCGTAGGGAATTGGCAAAAATAAACTTACAACTAGGTCCTGTCGATGTAGAATAATTCACCTGTGAAATGAATATTTGTCCGGGTTTTTTCGATGTGTGGATCCACAATCATTCCACAAATATTTAACCATGTTTCTAGAGCAGTATTTCTAAAAATTATTCATTATTTAACTTAAAATCACAATTTTTCTGAGATCCCAAATTGACAACGATTGGCTCAGGGTCAGACAGACTGTCAAACAGATGAAAAAAAAGCTATGCAACCTCAAATCACGCTTCTCTTTCTACCACGCAGTGTTACTGATAGTGACATCTCGCTTGCTCAGGCCTTTGTTTCTCTATTCCGATAGGTATATTAACTTTATGCCTACTATTAACATACATCTATGGTCCGGAACAATAATTGTAAAATATGTATGGAATGTAAGCACATTTTTTCGACTGCATTATTTGTTTGGTAATTTGAATATTAATAATGTTATGTACCTACTGATCGTGGCCTACTTGTGGACAAAGCTTTCCCAGGGCATTTTCCAAATCAAATAAAACCGATTTTGTTAAAACTTCTTATAGGTTTTGATTATAAAGACAACTCAATTATTATATTCTACAAAATATTGTTACAAAATATTATTCTCGAACGCTGTATTATTTTCTTATTGGGAAATGACACTAGAATAATTGGGACGAATTTAAATACAAAATATATATAATAAACGAAAAATATGTAAGATTTCAGCAATATTGACCTTTAACCAATCTAGATGACTTGATAGATCCTTCCAGAAGTGATCAATATTCGAAATCAAATATGATATTTGTCGTAGTCACACGTAAATTGCGATTCTTTTTGTTAAGTCCCTTGAATTTCTATAATTCACGAAAGTTACTTAGCTAAAGACCTACGAAATCTCATGCAAATAATATTAGTAATAACTAGATGAACCGGTGGACTTTGTGTCACTTTTCTCCTATTATAAACCTTCCCTGGACTTCCATAAACATTTCAAGACTAAAATTAGCCAAATCGATTCAGCCGTTCTCGAGTTTTAGCGAGACTAATCATTTTTATTTATATAGAAAAACTAGCTGACCCGGTAAAAGTTGTTTTGCCATTTAAATTATTTCTAGTATCAATATAAAAAGTAGGTAAAAACCTATTCTCAGGCCTACCGAATGTACATTTAATACAAAATTTCATTAAAATCGGTTGAGCCGTTTTGGAGGAGTTCGCGCATAAACACTGTGACACGAGAATTTTAAATATTAGAAATATTATAATTTAACAATAACCTCATTTTAAAATTATAGCCTCATTTTCATAGAGCGAATGAAACTAATAAGACCTCCAATCGCTTTAAGGTCTCATTTGAACCAATCAAGTGTTTATTACTCTAATAACTGTACCGTATACATTCGCTTGTAATGTGCTAACGGCTACTGGTGTTAAATGTATGGTCCACAAAATAATTCAAGTAGAGTCTGCAAAAAATTACCAGCCGTATTGAAAGCATAAAGTTAATATACCTAGCGGAATAGAGAAACAAAGGCCTGAGCAAGCGAGATGTCACTATCAGTAACACTGCGTGGCAAAAAGAGACGTGTAAATCATGACAGCAGAACCAATTTTTTTCATCCGTTTGACGTCCAGTCGGCACTTATCGGCACGTTGACAATTTAATCTCGAAAGATGCTTGTGTCTTATATATTATCGGAATCTTATATGTTATCGGAAATGTATGAAATCCAGGAATTGTATACAAATCCTAGGAAATGTATACAATTCCGGAACTATTTAGGAAATGTGTAAAATATTGTTTTAAAAACTATTTAATACATAAATATCCTAGGAAATGTGTACAATTCCTAGGAATTGTATATAATTCCAGTATTGTATTAGGAAATGTATAAAAACAATGTTTTCTGTAATAAAACACGTTGGTACAATGAGAATAATCATTTTTATTAAAGCACTCGTTGAGATATCAACGTTCAGGTAACAATCACATCGTAAAATATTATAATAATATTCATATTATCTTACTAATTAAAGCCTCAAAAATTATTGATTATTATGATATTTAACATAGCCACATAGACTGCCATATGGCTATTTATTTATAGCACAGACATCTTGCTGTAGTACAGTTTTTCTTGCAAAGGCACTTCTTAAATCCCTGGCCGGTTTCGGTGGATTGTAGGTTAGCAAATGACCGTAGTGCTATTTCCGTATTCGGTACATCCTATGCATCAAGGAGAACTCTTGGACACTCATTAATTTGAGACTGACAATATAATAATTTTAAGACGTTCTTAGTACCAATTTGATAGAGCTCATTATCGGTTTTATCCAAAACTACACCTAAATATACTATTTCGGGCATCATCATTCATCACAATATCCTCTATCAACCTCTCGAACTGCAATTCGTACAGAAGTGCCAATACGTACATGGGCAAACTACTCAGATTGCAGCATTTTTTCAGCCTGTTGTTGTAGGTTTTTCTTAGCACTTTGACGATTATCTAGCACTATAAATTTTTAACCGACTTCGAAAAATGAGGAGGTTATACATTCGGCTGTGGATATTATTTTTTTTTTAACAAAAACACAATCGTTTACGCGGCACTAGCGCGATTGCCTGATCAGACCCCTGCCGTCTCCTCGTCCCGCTATCACCGCGTACCCATTGATATCTCAAATGTTTTACATTTCCGATTACTATTTAGGCAATGTATAGATTTCCTAGGAAATGTGTCTAATATAATTAATTTTACACATTTCCGTGCGATTTTAGGAATTGTATACATTTCCTAGGAATTGTATATAATGACGGATTACATACATTTCCGGTAACATATACGTAAACAAATTTTTACACACAGATGTAAATCAATTTCGGTTTCTTTTGACAACTCGAGATTGTTGGCCCTATTCGGCTAGGTATATTAACTTTGTGATTGAAAGCCTCCTTTTGCAAAAATTCTGCGTAGGTATGGAAACTAGATGACTCCGCTACGCCAAAATTCATTGATCGCGCAGGAACTGTTAATTTTTCCGGAATAAAAATTATCCTTCGCCCTTTCCCGGGACTCAATGTATCTCCATACAAGATTTCAGCAAAATCGGTTTCGCTGTTTGGGCGGATGGCAAAAGCCTTTTAAATAAAATAAAGATAAAAAAGACTATTCATTGTAAAATAAGGTGGCACTAAGCACTTTATTTCTAAGAAGATAAGACAATGGTCTTATCTTGCTTGTAATCCTACCACGTAATAAATATTTTATAGTGACAAATAGTTTACAAATAATAGTCTCATTACTCATACTACGATAATATTTCTGTAAGAAAAAACGTAAAAATGCGTCACCAATCGCCATTCACCAGTCCAGCGGGGCTAAAATTGTCACATAGCAATTCCTCTCAATGAATTCACAAAATGAATTGTCAAAACTGTCTAAGTCACGAATGTCAAATTAGTACGAATTTAGACCAATTAAATTGGTGAAACTCACGAATGTCAAATTATTACGAATTTAGACCAATTGAATTGGTCTAAATTTGACATTCGTGAGTTTGACAGTTTTGACAGTTCATTTTGTGAATTGATTGAGAGGAATTGCTATGCGACCATTTTAGCCCCGCTGTAGTTGGAATGATTTAAAACTTATAGAATAGTTATAATAATTTAAAAACTACGAATTTTAGAAACGACGTAAATATTTACAATTTTAATTTATAATCAGCGGCAAAATAGTCCCAAAATAACCCTTAAGTGACACGATTTTTGCTTTGTCATGGCATACTTTAATACTTAAAACCATAATATATCGAATTTTAAATCTTTACATTTTGTAGAGTAGGTATTGAATCTTAAAAGATTTTACTAAGTGTCATATTATATGCATTAACGCCCCTCAAAATTTTATTAACCAACTTCATAAATGGATAAAGAAAAGCCTATTAAAATTTTCTAGAACTGGATGTTGGTTACAAACTCGTTCTTCGGAAATTATTTTACCTAAAATTGGTTCAGCAGTTTAAGCGTAAAGAAAAAGGAGACAGGTAGACGCTTAAACTTTTAAGTATGTGTTAATAATTATTATTATAATATCTTCAATTTTGGTTCATTTGTCTCTTCTAAAAAGACTCTTAAGAAGATCCTCGGTTAGGGTAAAGACTGTTTTTTTTTCTGTTCCTTTTGTTTTTGTAACTGTAGTCAGTAGTTAGTTGACACAACTTTTATTTTGTTATGTGCATGTTGTGTTCACTCCTTAGAGAGATACATTCCCTAGTATTATTCATTTTATATTCTATAATTTATAGCTACATGTATTGTGAATTGTATTTTGTTTTGTGAACCTAATAAAAAAAATTGAAACATTAAAACAGGATTGCCATACCAACAACAAAAACTTAAAAAAATTTACTACTTACTACTTTACTATTTTGTTTTTGTTGTGTAATTTTTATTTTCAGGTTTATATTACATGCGATTAAATTTTACTACTTCAGACTTCAGCATTCGTTGCCTAGACTTTTTGGTTTTTGTTTACAATGTGTACCAAATCCAGAAATAGCAGAAAATTTATTTTTTCAAAGCTGTAAAATAAAGTAATGGAACTATTACTACAACTTTTTTAACCTACTGCCCGAAGGAGAGTTATTGTAAGCGCAAAAAGACATACACATGTACTATTGACAGGGAAGTTGATTCCTAGGCAGATGGGGGACCTACGTAGTTTGGTCGGGTTACGGCAAACCCAGTAATTTGACATAATCCGACCAAAATGACGTAGATCCGTCAACTGCCTATGAATCAATTTCTTCGATGGTACAAAAATTAAAAGCTTTATTAATATCATGGGACTTCCCAAAACACAAAAATTATTCTCCCAATCATTTACACCAATTACTCCGGCACAGTGAAACTTGATATGCATAATAAAACGCCATCTATCATATTCATTTCGTGGCTTACGAGAGAATTTAGAAAGCTGATTTTTAATCTGTAGGGCTACGTAAGATTGTGACAATGGCGTCACCTACTTTCACAGAAGCACCGATAGAGGCTGCAGCAAGGTCGCCGTAAGGCTAACCACTCGAATTCGACATACCAGACAACGGAACGCGCCACAAAAACTCGGCGCGTGCGCTTCTCGATACTCGGATTACTTAACTCTAACTGTAAACGAGATCGTGTTTTTTCTCGGCAGGTTCGACGATCTGCAAGGGCGAGGGTTGAGTTCCGGGTCGACCGTTTCCTCGTTTAAGCGCACATTGTGACAAAGCGAGCCGCATTTTGACGTTCCGAAAACGAGGAGGTTTTATATTCGGCTGTATTTTTTCCTTAGATGTTTTTAGTGCATTATAAAGCTGATGATGACACCCGCCCGTTGCGCTAAAACTCGTTTATCGTGCGGAAACATATTTTTTCCGAGATAAAAAGTACCCTATGTCCATTCCCGGGACTCAATGTATCTCCATACTAAATTCAGCAAAATCAGTTCAGCGGTTTGGTCGTGAAGAAGTAACAGATAGACAGACAGACACACTTTCGCATTTATAATATTAAGTACAGATTTGTATGAAATATTCAAAGCTGAGCCAAGTCACAATATCAATATTCGCTTAATTCTCGATCGTCACGCGTGCGATATCACGCTTTTTGCGAGTCATTTGCCGACGTCACAAAGAGATGCGTTATTTGATCGGATTAAACGGATTACTATCTACTCGTAAGCTTTATAATAAAGATTAGGTTCCAACTAGGTCACTTTAGAGTACCTAGCCTTGATTTACTTTATTATATCTATTAGTACCGACAGATTAAGGGTCAGTGCACATAAAAACGAGACGATCCGAGGTGCTTGGCAATGCATAAAGCAATACGAAAATATCAAATAGCATATATTTTTTTATATATGATATTGAATGTACCGTAACTTCTTGGTGGAAATTCATGTTTCACAGTAATAACATACACTTTTCATGCACTTTTTCCACTTTTATTGATTTATTTTATTACAATTATGTTTTATATTATGTATTATATTTAATTACATATATTTTTTTACATTCAAGTTTGTACCTCGCTTTAATGCTACGTCACGTCAGATTTCGTTTCATTTAAACTGACACTTGTTTAAGACGAAACAAAGTTCTAAGTCTCCTTTTAGGTGTAATTGATACAGTTGTTAAGTAAATGTAGGCTCGCCTGTAATCTCTTGAACACAACGATTATCCTACCGTTGCAACCAGTTATCTCTAACAAATATTGACAGAAATCTGTAATAATAACCCTCTTTATCTATGCTAATTTTGGGCTGTGTCTTACGCTGATAAGGAATTAGATATTCAATATACTTCTGTGGTTCTGTGGATCTGCGGCTTATCATTGCAATGCTATCTGGATTTCTTAATGAAATTTTTCTTTATGCATTGCTTTGTGGATTTCTGAATAAAATAAGTCTTTCATATATTATTACTAGCGACCCGCCCCGGCGTCGCACGGGTATAAAATATATAGCCACTGAAAAAATAATTAAAATCGATAGCCTATGATCCTTCACGTGGTCTACTTCTTATCTGTGCCAAATAACATAAAAATTGCTCCAGTAGTTCGCGAGATAAGCCCTTTCAAATAACTTTCCCCGTTTTTTCCACATTCTCCTATTAGTCTTAGCGTGATAAAATATAGCCTATAGTCTTCCTCAGTAGATGGGCTATCTAACATTGAAAGAATTTTTCAAATCGGACCAGTAGTTCCTGAGATTAGCGCGTTCAAGTTAGCCCTTTAAAAAAATTTCCCCGTTTTTTCCACATTTTCCTCTATTTCTTCGCTCATGTTAGTCTTAGCGTGATAAAATATAGCCTATAGCCTTCGTCGATAAATGGGCTATCTAACACTGAAAGAATCATCAAGATCTGTTGCGTAGTTTTAAAGATTAAAGGGGACAAAGGGACATGAGGACAAAAAAGCGGCTTTGTTTTATAATATGTATAGATATAGAAGATAGGTATAACTAGATTGTCTTTTAGTCAAATATATGGTTATCCAAAGAAAAAATAACGAAATTAAATCATTGTTAAGTCCAGACGATGGATATTTAAAATTAAAAAATTAAAAATTACGTGTGGTATTCGGGGACTTCCGCAGTGAAACATAGCATTTTTTGTCAATTTATGCAATTATTTTTTTCGTTTAGTTTTTGCGTTCTGGGATTTCTTGATTCGGTCGCCGCGTTGAAAGCTCGCGATAAAATAATAATAATAATAATAATAATAATATCTATGGACGCTTCACACCACGTCAGTCTGGCCCCGTGCTAAGTACCTAAAGGACTTGTGTTACAGGTACCAGACAACGGAAATATAATTAATACTTTGATACTATACATATATTTAAGATTTTTATTATATAATACACATATTTAACACACATCCAGACCCGGGAACATTGAAAAACTTTTTGTTCCGTCGGCGGGATTCGAACCCGCGATCCCCGGCTTGAGCTACCAACGTGCTCACCACTGAGCCACAGAGGTCGTCAAAGTTATGGCAATAGCTTGAAATGCAGTTTTTTTTTTTTGAATGGGTATTTTTTTTTAAACTCGTGTAACGTCTCAGGACATATTGTGAACTTATCAAATATTCGGAAGACGAAAGTAAAGTAGACCCCCGCCCGACGTAGGAGAGAATAATAAATATTCCCTAGAAAAGGAGGCTTCTTTTTCTAGCGTCTCCCGAAGTTAAAACTGTTTTTTTTAACTAGTATGTAACAGTAGGTAAAATGAAGCTTATCTGGCGACAATCACTGAGCATTCAGCTCACCAGCTAATTAAATTAACAACTCCGACACTGAAACTCCATTACAGTAGGCAGATCATTGACCAATGATTTTGCTGTACACATTTTTGTCAAATGATAAGCGAAATTTAATTTTTGGATGCTACAGGAATTACACATTTTTGTACAACAAAACGCACTCTACTTGTAGAGTACGTGTTTTACGTTTGGAATTCAATTGGCTCTTTCATTACTTCACAAATGAAATTATTAAATCTACAATGTGCATTTAGCACCTTAACCTATCAAGCCCCATAGCACCGGTGATCGCGACAACAATAAAATAACAATAATTTCCAAGAATCCGCGATCGAAGGATTAATATTTATTTGATGATTTAAAAAAAGATTATGATGATATTTAAGCTGAAGAAGTAGTTAAGAAATGAATCTGAGCATTACAAGCGGAATTTCGCGAGCGAAGCTGAGGGCGCAGCTTGTTAATGTAATTGGTAACTGTTAAAGGTGTGGCACAGGATGTGTCAAATAAGGGAGTGGCTGCTAGAATACCGCTAAGCGAACATTCGGACCCGAGTGCAACGGACAGATACACAAATTGCATTTCATCCGCAATGAACCGTGAGAGTGAAGAGGGCGGAGAATGTTTATACAAAATATTATTATAGTATGAACAAATAGAGGTCTTTTTGCACATAAATGTATCTTTTGCCCAGTTTATTTGGTTAGGATAGATTACACCTAGATGAACATAAATGCTAGTTGAGGTTGAATGAAGTTTGATAAAGAAATGGTCGAAAAATAACAGAGTTAACTTTCTCAAATCATTGTTACAAGAGTATTTTAAATATTACGTTTATTACCCAGTAATAAAACCGGAATCTGTTAGTAGGAAATACTGCTTAATGCACGGTCTTTTAATTCCAGCAAAAACAAAAGAGCAATAATAAAGCTCGAAACATGCGATTACATGCAATATTAATGTAAGTACTCGCTCGTTTAATTTGCGACTCTTTGAAACAGATAAAGACTAAAAACGGCGTTTATAAATATAAAGGTCATTGGAATCAGCGAGATGAACTGCGAGTCAACGTCCTCAGCGCGAAGGTGAGATATGCAGCGGAAAGTAATAAGAACAATGGTACCAGAGTGCAACGAAAAATGGTACCAAAGAACAATGGGGTAAGAAGTACCAGATGAATTATTAATAGATTTAATGAGCACGATAGCGGGGTGAGCGGCTCGACCTCGGCCGACAGAGCCCACGCAGCCTGATTGTCGCCAGCCGCAATTTTTTACATTCACCGCGACGATATAGTCCGAAACTCAAGGGTTTAAAGCTGAAAATCGCGTGCTCGAAACGTTGCAACCTGTGTTGTAGCGTTTAACACGGTAAAAAGGATTGTCAATGTGCGGTCATGCTTTCGAGTTCTTTCCATAAATAACGCGAGCCGTACCGATACATAGATCATTAATTTTGGCCGCTGTCGCAACAATAGCTCATTATAATATTTCAGTTAGTCACCCTATTGCACAAGAATAAAAATGGTTAACTTTAACCCATTACATCATCCTAACGTGGCTATCGTGTCATGATAATGGGAACTCTTTATCGTCCCATAAGTGTGTCGTTATAACAATTATAGCTTTATCGCCACCGAGTTATTTCATTAGCTGGTTTGGAACTGCTGATGATGATAAGGCAAGGATTACACGAAACTGTCAGCAGACAGTGAGCAAGCATTACGTAGTGGTATTTCCATACATATTAACTTTTTCGTTCACACCTAAACGACAATTGAAGACATGAGTGGACAGAGTGGATAACTAATAATTCGAAAACTTTAAAATGATTTGAAATAAAATAATGTGGATTTTGGACTATGTACAGCTAGATTTAATTTATTAGATTATGAAGTAGGTAAGTTACAAGTTTTATTCAAATTATAAGGGAAGGAAATGAGTGATTGCTCTTATGATGTAAAATATAAGAGGATCAAGTCCACTCATGTCTTCAATTATTTTAACGCTACTCTATTGAACTAGTGACTTTTTGTTGTGAACGCAGCCTTAGTACCGCGACCAGCCGCAAGCTCTTTTATTACGACCATTACCTATTTAATTCGCTTCAGAGTTTATTATTGTATAGAGTCTGTGCAGTGTTTCACAAGTTCGTAAACACAGATTGCAGCCAATTCCACTTCTGATTATGATAACAGGGTCGAGGTTTATTAAATAAAATGAATGAGCGTAATTTCTGATTCACGCGCATTTTATGATTGGAAGCCATTCAGTGTGCTACTCTTCCGTAACAAAAGTGTCTTTTGGGTACGTAACAAGAGTGTTTTTGTAGAAAACATCGATGCAAATAAATTAAATATACGTCAATTTAAACGTTTAAGAACTATATTTTTCTTAAACGTTTAAAATTTAAATATTAAAAACTCCTAAATACAACTCATGCGCATACGCCATACAGTGACGACAGGAACACACTGTCAATGCTCCTGGGACCAAAGTTACAGTGCCAAACTTATTGACATGTCAACAGGCAATTAATCGTCATTTTGCCGGTCTGCCTAATTATTTCACCATAATAAACGTTTAACTGTAGGTTGTGACCTCTCATTAACCTCCTGACTCGCGGCCCGAGATAGCGATCGACTCATAATAGACCTATTGATAAAACGTATATTGTGACTTCGATTGTCAACGCCCTACGCCCTGCAGTATACATAATAATATGTAGAGACTAGAGACTTATCTTGAGGAAAGTAATAATTAAGAAACCAAAGATTACTGCCCCGTTTTTGAGTTTCGTTAACAAGAGTTAGCTTTGTTATGATTATGTATTCAATAGCGTTGTTGTTTAAATTTTTGACGTTAGATAATAACTAAAGACTACAGAAAAAACGGGCGTAAATGTAGAGTTATGCCCGATTTAATTTTTTTTTTTTTACTGTATCGTCTTTTTTGTTCATCATCGATTTCTCACTTACCTAATAACTGATACTTATCAGTTATCTATACTTACTTATAAAACAAAGTCGCTTTTTTCCCTCATGTCCCTTTGTTCCCTTTAATCTTTAAAACTACGCAACGGATTTTGATGATTCTTTCAGTGTTAGATAGCCCATTGATCGAGGAAGGTTATAGGCTATATTTTATTCCGCTAAGACTAACAGGAGCGAAGAAATAGAGGAAAATGTGGAAAAAACGGGGAAAATTATTTGAAAGGGCTAACTTGAACGCGCTAATCTCAGGAACTATTGGTCCGATTTGAAAAATTCTTTCAGTGTTAGATAGCCCATTTATTGAGGAAGGCTATAGACTATATTTTATCACGCTAAGACTAATAGGAGAATGTGGAAAAAACGGGGGAAATTATTTGAAAGGGCTTATCTCGCGAACTACTGGAGCAATTTTTATGTTATTTGGCACAAATAAGAAGTAGACCACGTGAAGGATCTATCTAGGACTATCGATTTTAATCATTTTTGAAGTGAAAACTTCTTTAGCGGCGTTGAGCACTTTTGTGGGATGGGTAAAAACTGTGAAACTCGCGTCAGATTTTCGTGTTGATCGAAAAACCATACAAAACGCGTAAGACGGTTGGAGAGTAGTGTTTTGTGTCGAACTCGAACTCGGACGAAATGTACAGTCGGGGAAATGAGTTGTTTAGCAGAAATGTACAGTCGGGGAAAATTGTGCTCAGCAGAAATGTACAGTCGGGGAAAATTGTGCTAAGCAGAAATGTACAGTCGGGGAAATGAGTTGTTTAGCAGAAATGTACAGTCGGGGAAAATTGTGCTAAGCAGAAATGTACAGTCGGGGAAATGAGTTGCTTAGCAGAAATGTACAGTCGGGAAAATCGTGCTAAGCAGAAATGTACAGTCGGGGAAAATTGTGCTAAGCAGAAATGTACAGTCGGGGAAATTTGTGCTAAGCAGAAATGTACAGTCGGGGAAATGAGTTCTTTAGCAGATGCGCTGATTAAGGCCGCGTTTCCACTTGCAAGACAACTGTCGCGAGAAGTGTCTGACAGTCTGTCTGACAGCAGCTTTTTTTTTCGATTGTCGATATTTTTTAATCGATTAAAACGATCGTTTAATTTCGATTAATTAATTAAAACGATCGTTTTTCTTTTTTAATCGATTTTCATAAAAAATGGGTTAAAAAAATAATGCACAACGTTAATAATCAAGTTTTCACTTCTGCCGGCACTCCCGGAGTGCAACCCGTCTTTTTTTCAGTGGCTATAAACCCGTATTATACCCGTGCTACGCCGGGGCGGGTCGCTAGTTATTTATTAAGTAAGTAAGCTTTTTAGAGATAGACGAGCTATTGCCCGCGGCTTCGCTCGCGTTAAGATTATTATATACAAACTTTCATCCCCTATTTTAACCCCTTGGGGGTAGAATTAATTAAAATCCTTTCTTAGCGGATGCCTACATCATAACATCTACCTGCATGCCAAATTTCAGCCGGATCCGTCCAGTGGTTTGGGCTGTGCGTTGATAGATCACAATGTCAGTCAGTCACCTTTGAGTTTTATATATTTAGAAGATTACTTAATCTATTCCTAAAAAGCTAGTAAAACTATAAAGTTTTGAAAAATAACTAGTAATATTAAGTCATACATAGTAAGAAAAGTTCAAAAGCCTATAATTTGAGCTTAGCAATCTATTTTAGAAAAGAAACCGCGATAGAAACATTAAGCCAATGAACGGTTCCAACCTCCAAAGTCTTACTACTTATGCTACTTATCAGAGACCAGAATGCTACTTATCTACATTGTGACAAGTAATTAATGTATTATAGACAATTACATACACAAATAACACACAACTGCACTTCATACGACGACAACTATGTGTGGTAATATGTAATTATGGTAGAAATCTAATAACACAAGTCACAAAGCTCTTCTATGTAGAGAACCACAGAGGCTTTTTGTCACGGTCGTGGCCAAAATAGGAAATTTTCCATGTCATACATAATATAAAATATCCTTATATTTTGCCACTAAAAGGAAAACGATAAAATCTATCTATCCCCAAAAACACTAGAAGCAAAATTCCATACAATTATTTTCCTTCCTTCAAAATGTACATCAATATAATATACATAACAGTATATTCCTAAAGGAAAAACTCAAAAATACAGTTAATTCATATAAGTTTCCTTGTTACATTGAAAAACTATAATTTCCCTATTTCATAAACTATTATGAAGTGATACTGATATTCGTAAAGGAAGACCTCAAAAACACAATTAATTCATATGTAAGTTTCCTTGTTAGGTACACTGAAAAACTTTAATTTCCTTATTATAACAATATAGTTTCGTACTTTCCCAAAGGAAAACCTCAGAAATACGTACATCCTCAAATACTATACTGGTAGAGAAATTACTAGTTTACAATACAATATGAAATACTTTACAATATTATAATAATATGAAATTTAGTACGGAGATACTTTGAGTCCCGAGAAAGGGCATAGGGCTCTTTATCGCGGAAAAATGTACGGTTCCCATATTTTGACGCAACGGAGTCATGGGCGTCATCTAGTTGTTCAATAAAAACCTGCATATCTACTTACCTACCTAATTAGACTATCTTATTACCTTTCATTTAAGGCTATTTTTATCACAATGGGACAAAACCTCGCAAATTAAGAATGTTTTTTGATAACCGGGTAGAGTCAATAATAAAGTGCCTGCCACACAGAGCCGAAGGGGGCTAGACCTTAGTAGTTAGTGTTTTTTGCATAATAAGTACATACACATGAGTGATTAAAATATCGCAAGTTGCTGTCCAAACACACTGTATAATTTCACAGTTTTCCAAGCACTGCGGGAGAACACCCATCTTTGACTTGTTGTATCTTCGACCTTCGCAACCAAAAGACATAGCGTGTTCAGGTTTCGCTAAAATTGTAGCAAATTTAGTTATCTTTAATAAAGTTTTAATGAACGTACTTGAAAAACTCTTCGTTTTGGTAGATTTTTATAACAAACTGAAATATGTGCCAAAATTTCGCAGTTTTTCGAGCACCGTGGGAGCAGCACAGGGTTTTCAGGGTTGCAAACTTGAGTGTTAACTACTCTCAAGGGACCTAACAACATATTATATCAAAATCGTAAATACAATCGCGTTTGCAATGTTTGATGTCGATATAGACGGGCCTAATAAAACATATTTAAAAGACAACTAGATAAACGTCATAAGAATGGAATGATCGGAATTCGATAGTGAAGAGGCAATCAAGATAGAAACAATCGATTCTATAGCTTAGATAATATTGAAATTCCTTCAGTTATTACCTAAGCGCATGTAGATAAGTCAATACACAGTATAAATTACATACAGTAGTTCCTCATACCAAACTGTTTGAAACAGGAGAACGCTTGAAGACGTTAAGAAGGTTCGACAATTTTTTAAAACATATTGGCACATTAGATTTTTTTAAATAAAATAATAACTTGTCTCTTCACGAATTTGATTTCATGAACGGTTAAGTTACGCTACTTAACTCTACCTATAATATATTTGTATTGTGTCAATACGTCATAGACCGTCAATACTTCGATACATATTATCGGTCGACTCTATTTCACAACTATATTAGACGATTTCAATTGTTTTTGTCATATCTCTACGTAATTAATGATAACATGCCGTAATCCGGACATACAGTATTACAATACTAAAACAAATGAATGAAAGTTAAAGGCTTAGGCTGCGTTTATTGCTGACGCTTCATTTGCCTGACCCACGTTCAGCGCAACGATTCTATTGGTTCTTGTAAAACACATTCCTCACAAGTCACAACGCAGCTTAGCTCATCTCCGGTGGAAACGCAGCCTTATCTGTTGGGCCACAAAGGTACTGACGTTTTACAAACGTCAGTTCTATGGAGGATGAAGTGTCGCCCAGTGACGTGTCGCTTTACTTCGGTCTCGTCTTTACAGGATTCTGTTTACTCTGTTACAGGTAACAATCGTTGCCACCATGATTGTGTTAATAGCGTGACAAATAACGTTACTAATCGCTTGTATTTGTCAATCATGGGCCAATACAACACAGAGAGGCCGCTATACATATAATATCTTTGAGATTTTATAATACTATGATCACTTGGAGTGTGAATAGTATGAAAAAAATAGCAGTCTGATATCACCTTTAACTTTTTTCGAGCATATTATGATAATCCTCAAAATATAATTTATTAAAATTAATATAAACTGTGGACAGTGTGGTACATTTCTGCATTTAAGTGAAAAGCTTAAAGCCCGTTTACACAAGCGACTAGTACAGTAAAAAACTTATATCTCTTGTGCTACTTGATAAGGTTTATTACACAATTTATTATGCCGCAAAATGAGTTATCAAAGCATGATATTCACGTAGACATCAGGAATCAACATGTTTTGACGTGTTACAGTAATTCATTATCACCACTTATGGCACACTTTAGTTAAGTAAATAGTGTAAGCGCCCGCGCGTACATTATTACCGGCTTTGATTATTCCAATCCAACGCTGGATTGCTACTGGAATAATGTAAACGGGGATGCACTAGAGTCTAGAAGTAGACTTAGAGACGACTTAGAGACGTAGATTCAGTACATTCCAGTACCCGTTTAGATTATTCCAGTAGCAACCAGTGCTGGATTGGAATATTGTAAACCCGCTTTAATTATTGTATAGAATGATCCGTAACTGCTATACTGTCATACTTAAATGCTTCTATTCCAAAGTTTCTGGACACAAGTTTATCTATACACTTTCGCTTTTGATTGGTTAAGGGCCGCGACACACCGGAATGGCAGCGGCGAGGCGAGCACTTTCAGTGTCATATGATTTTAAGGCGACGCCTTGATAATTTGGCTGTAGCGATGCCGATTTTTCTCAGCAATGACTAAAGCTAAGAAATTGAAGTCTATTGTCAGTATTCATCATGTCTTTGTCTTTGAATTGCCCATAGCATAACACGATTGGACAACTTTTATAGCACAGAATAATCAATCGAAAAGACCTCTGTAAAAAAAGGGATTCCTATTTTTCCAACAGAGGAGAGTGATTTAAGGTTCCAAAATTTGTACATAAATTGGTTCAAGCATGCACTTTAATTTGTGCATAGCTTATAGGAAATGTATTTATGGTTTTTAAATTATGCGACAAAAACCGTTTTGTCGTTTACGCCCTTTCCATTTTTGCTGTTCCATTGCTTGTTTTCTATGAGAGGCCGGGCCGGCCTCTCATAGAAAACAAGCAATCTAAAACATATCCAACACGGTTTCTTACTTTAACGCTGCGTCACCTTAAACATAGTATCGCTTGAGAAATCGCCGCCGCCAGCGTCCACGAGCGGCCACGAGCGTCCACGGGCGGCCGTAGACTTCTCAAGCGATACTATGTATTACTATAATGAAGATAAAGTTTAAAATCCTATGACACTGAAAGTGCTCGCCTCGTCGCTACCATTCCGGTGTAGCGCGGCCCCAACGTTAATCCCAGCCGCAAGAAAAATTTGGACGCCCCGCCGGAACGCACTCTGTTCATACATTTTGTTGTGGCCTCCGCATACTACCAGAATTCTTAGGTACGTGTCAAAATGTATGAGGGTAAGGCCGCCAGAATTGTCAAATAGTAATACAAAAGATTTTGTGTTACCGTTACACAAAAGTGACACAATTTTTGGATAAAGGTGGTTTCATAATGGTGAAATAAATAACCTACTTTTTTTTTAATTTCTATAAGTAAGACGATTTAATTCAAGATCCCACCAAAAACATACCTGTTAAAATGGGGCCAAGTTCCTATCGGCAAATTTTTGGTCTAAAAAAGAGTTGAAATCCAATCCAATGCCAAGTTTAGATGCACTTCATCGATCGTTATCATTTTCATCAACAGTCTGATCCATAATATGTACTTCTAATTTGAACGTGGCAGGTTAATTTAATTATATTATTATCTAATTATACAATTAATCAAGAGTTACGTATAGCACGAAAACCTGCCAAGTTCAAATTTAGAAGTACATATTATGGATCAGACTGTTGATGAAAATGATAACGATCGACGAAGTGCATCTAAACTTGGCATTGGATTGGATTTCTACTCTTTTTTTAGACCAAAAATTTGCCGATAGGAACTTAGCCCCATTTTAACCGGTATGTTTTTGGTGGGATTTCAATACTTTTTTTCAAGAAATTATACCTATTTTTTTCTTTTTGTGCCACACCCGACTTAAACTATACCTTCGATATATGGCGCTAGTTATATTTGTTAAACTATCAATAGAAGCGAAATTTTCAAGTAAACAGTATATTTTATTTAACCTATATCAACTCCCTAGCGGTCGAATTCGACCGCGTAAACAATAGATTTCCAAGAATCCGCGATCGAAGGATTAATAAGCTATACAGTATGCATCCTCCCCCCCCCCCCCCCCCATCTTCCCACCCTCCTCATCGTATTCTCATTGTATCACTGGCGTATAAGAATTGACCGATTTCTTCTTAATTTTTTTATTAATCTACATATTATAGCACACGACCTGAGTGTCAAATTTCATTACGTTAGGAAAATTGGAAGTGGTATCTAAAGTTCGTAGATGAACCGACTCACGCTTGACCGATTTCTCAATTTTTTTTAATCTACTTATAACACACGACCTGCTAGCCAAATTTCATAACGCTAGGACAATCGGAAGTGGCCTCTAAGGTTTGTAGGTGAACCGACTCACGCTTGACCGATTTCTTAAATTTTTCAATTTTTTGTTATTCTACTTATAACATACGACCTGTGTGCCAAATTTCATAACGCTAGGACAATTGGAAGTGGCCTAGAGGTTTTGATTACCGGTCAGTGAGTGAGTGAGTGAGTGAGTCAGTGCCAAAATTAGCTATTTTCACAGGGAGATATTTCAGGATCTACCGGAGCTATATCTATGAAATTAGGTATACTGCTTAAGTACTAGTACATAATTACGTAGGTATAATTTTATTTTGCACTCGCAATAGGCACTGAGCTACAGGGGGGTCAAAAATTCCGTCGAAACGGTTCATGTAAATAGTGCACGGCATGCGCGCGACCTGCTGGAACTTGGCCGCGCACTCAGTGCGCTTTGATAAAATGTGTGTCTGGGTTAGTTGGTTGACACAGTTGTACAACATGTAAGTAACTCACAACTTGAAAACCATTACTAGGGCTCATCATTACGAATAACTTTTTGTATGGAAGTAACAATGTAATAGCGAGAAAATAAATCAGCTGTTCCATACTTTTCAAGTGAAGTCAGTTGAAATAAAATACCTATTTTTTTCACATTTTCAGTGTTGCTTCCATACAAAAGTCATTTGTGATAATGAGCCCGAGTAGTAGTTTTCAAGCTATGCGTTAATTTAGTTACACGTTGTATATGGCCGTCCAAATACCACTATGCATTCGGCTTTATAGATCGATTGTGTTACGATAACACAAATGTAACACTAATGTAACATAATCATAACACAAATGCAACACAAAAGACTTAGAATTTACAACAATTTTAGATTATATTTTGGTTATTTATTGCAACTAGGCATTAATGGGCGATTTATAATACACCTTTGACCATATCGCTAACAAATATGATACAATAACATTAAAATATCTGTTTAATACCTTAGAATTCACATTTATTTTAATTTTTTTCCACACAAATAAAAACGTAACGACCAGTTTAGACTCATTTACTCATCATGAAACAATAAACCTAGCATTTTTTTCTTAATTTTGTTGATGACAGTGCTGCCGTATTAACACTGCATTTGCACTTTGACTCTTTAAATAGTAGCTTTGGGATAAAAATTCGTCACACGAATAATACGTAACACAAAATAAAAAGCCATATTTTATTTTAAACTATCGATAAAACAAATCAGTTGAAGGGTTTTCGCAACAATATTAGAGCAAGGGACTATCATCTAATTCTTCGACGGTATACTTATTATTCAGATATTCTCTACAATTTACTGGATATTCCAACCATAAGATACTGCAGAAAAAAACGACAAAAACGTCACACAAAAAATTGACAATTTTGGCGGCCTTACCCATGAGCGTCCGAATTTTTCTGATCAGAAATTCGGATAATGTGCGGCCGGGCCAAAACTTGAACCAATAAATATCTCTGCTCAATAGATGAACTACCGTCAAACTATATTTTTGTTAGATCTTCTTTTTCGGCAATATACCGTTCAGTATTTCTAGCTCTCATGTCTGTCTGTCAATCTGGAATAGGGAATATAAGGCAAAGGTCGGAGCAGAGGGCACAGTAAGCAATCCAAACCAGACCAAAAATCCGACATGTCGCACACGTCAGATCAATATTGACAGAAATGTTGAAAGCTTTTTGTTTTATGTCTGCGCTGGCGCTGCCGTTAAGTGTGGAAACATTTCAGTGATTTACCCTATTTATAGTTTCAACTTCAATCTAGATGCAATTTTAGGTTTTGCACAAATAAATTAATTTTATAAATCGCTATCACAATATTATTATGTGTTGGATATAAATCGATAACACCATAATTATTTCGTCTAACCATTTCGATATCGTACAATCACTTATTTTCAAAATTAGTCATGGTCTACGTCGCGCTAAATCTTTTGTCACACTCACACTTTTAAAGAATAAAACTATACCGGCCCATTTTTACAATAAGTATCTATAATTTGTGGAGTGAATAGGTAACTTTAAAACCTCATAAGTCGTAAATCATAACGTTTTGAAAAACTATTGTTTATTAAGATTGTTTAGTATACAATGAAGTTGTTACAATAAAACATCAAGTTAATGGCTAACAAAAACAATATTACAATGTTTTACTTTAATGTATAATCTATCCCTTAAAATCAAAGTTCCAAAAATTAATATTAGGATAAAAAACTGCCAAGTTTGCTCGCGATTGTATGTTCCCGATTTTTTCATTGGAGTATTAGCGACTCGGGTAGAAAACTACAAAAGTAACATACCTTGAGGTATATATGCGATCGAATTAAGATACCTCCTTCCTTTTTGGAGGTCGGTTTATAAGCCTTTGTTCATGCAGAAAATGTAATAGGTAATTAGGTATAATATTATGGGAACAAATATAATGACCACCAAAAAATGCACTGATACCCTAAACTTGTTTACCAAAAAAGATAAGTAACACCAAAAAATAAAGTCTAAAATTGCAATACTACCAGCTATTTTAGTCATGACAACACTTCAAATTGTAATCGAACACCAAATATAGTAAATGATCACCAAATATAGTAAATGATCACCAAATAAAGTAAATGATCACCAAGTATAGTAAAGGACCACCAAATATAATAAATGATTACCAAATATAGTAAATGATCACCAAATATAGTAAATGATCACCAAATAAAGTAAATGATCACCAAGTATAGTAAAGGACCACCAAATATAGTAAATGATTACCAAATATAGTAAATGATCACCAAATATAGTAAATGATCACCAAATAAAGTAAATGATCACCAAGTATAGTAAAGGACCACCAAATATAGTAAATGATTACCAAATATAGTAAAAGATCACCAAATATAGTAAATGATTACCAAATATAGTAAATGATCACCAAATATAGTAAATGATCACCAAATAAAGTAAATGATCACCAAATCCTTGTGAGCAAATCAATGCGATATTTCTGTCCAAATAAATCACTACGATTAACAAAACATGTAAGCATATTATTAACAAAATAGTCGGCCAAGTGTGAGTCGGACACGGAGGGTTCCGTTCCGTTATAGAACAAAATTAGACCTAAAATTGTGTTTTTGTATGGGAGCCCCCTTTAAGTTATTTTTTTATTATTATTACCTAATTATTGAATGGGCATTGTCCAAAAAAATCACATGTACTTTTTATATTTTTTTTCGTTAAAATAGGGTATTTTAAGAATATAAATTAAATAATTTTGAAATTCATTGGCTAGTTTTTTCTCAATAAATTTTTAAAGTTTCGCTCTGACGTCATCATCGGCGGCCAATGGGCATTGTCCAAAAAAAATCACATGTACTTTTTATTTTTTTTTTTTTCGTTAAAATAGGGTATTTTAAGAATATAAATTAAATAATTTTGAAATTCATTGGCTAGTTTTTTCTCAATAAATTTTTAAAGTTTCGCTCTGACGTCATCATCGGCGGCCAATTGACCTCTTATATGTTTTAAATTTCCTTTCAATCTTATTTATAATGGCTGGTTCGTAAAATGCAAGTTCTCATTATGTGAAAGCTGATACGAGAAGCTTACCAAAAGTTCGAAACGTAATGTTGGTCGAATTTATTGCTAGTTTAACGCCACTGAAGATCAAACTAAGGTTAAACATATTTGTTCAGAAATATAAGTAACTAATGGGTATTTTTTTCGTTTATATACAGAAAAACGATCACTGACCTTATTCCTCGAAATGTTTTTGTAATGAGCAAAATTAAAAAAAAATGGACAATCCCCATTGACCTCTGCAGTATGTTTTTTTTTTTCAATCTTATTTATAATGGCTGGTTCGTGTAATGCAAGTTCTCGTTATGTGAAAGCTGATACGAGAAGCTTACCAAAAGTTCGAAACGTAATGTTGGTCGATTTTATTGCTAATTTAACGCCATTGAAGGTCAAACTAAGGTTAAACATATTTGTTCAAAAATATAAGTAACTAATGGGTATTTTTTTCGTTTATATACAGAAAAACGATCACTGACCAGAAAAACGATCACTGATCCTCGAAATGTTTTTGTAATGAGCAAAATTAAAAAAAAATGGACAATCCCCATTAAATATAATAAAATCAAGGCCTTTGCGAAAATATCAACGTGCCTACCGGTTGCCATTATTGATATCGAGCAAAAAAGGCCAAAAAAATCACGTTTGTTGTATGGGAGCCCCCCTTAAATAATAATTTTATTTTGTTTTAGTACTTGTTGTTATAGCGGCAACAGATATACACAATCTGTGAAATTTTTAGAAGTCTAGCTGGAGCGGTTCTTGAGATACAGCCTAGGCCCTTGAGAAAGACAGGCGGACGGACAGATGGACAGACATCGAAGTCTCTGTAATAGAGTCCCGTTTTTAGGGCTCCATACCCAAAAGGTATAGGATTTACTAAGACTTCGATGTCTGTCTGTCCGTCTATCTGTCTTCTTCTCTTTAATAGGATTGCTAAATAAAAATATATTTGGTTATAGTTTTACGTTAAAATGCTAACGTATAATGTTGGTGATCGTTTACTACTTTTGGTTTAACAATGATTTATTTGGAGTCATTTTGCATAAATAGGATAGCGAGATAATAAATCTTTGGTGATCATTTTACATTAAAATGCTAGGTATAATGTTGGTGATCATTTACTAATTTTGGTGATAATTTTACTTTAAAATGCTAGTATAATGTTGGTGATCATTTACTAATTTTGGTGATCATTTACTTATTTTGGTGGTCATTTACTATTTTTGGTTATAAGATGTTAAAATATCTTTGGTTATCTTTTTAGATTAAAATGGTGGTCTGTATTTTGGTGATCGTTTACTATTTTTGTCTGTGAAATGTTACTAATTCTGGTGATCAGTTAATTATAAGCCTTATATTATTACCATATTATTACGAACAACCATAGTCAATATTCTAAATGTAAAGTAATAATCCACTTAAAATGCAAATGTATTAATTGTTTTGAAATAATACCCGTAGAACTTGGCATTACAAATTTTATTTCCTGTACCAAGACATTTACACAGTACGAGTAAGTAAATGAATATTCATCGCGTCGCAGACAGATTCGATAGATATCCTTACTAATATTAGGCCGTGTTCAAACCAAACTGACTGTCAGCCGCCGAATGTGAGCGAAAGTTACGCAGCTTATTGTATTTCCATACATATTCCATACATGTACAATGTACATTGTACATATTCACTTTTTCGTTTACACCTAACCGACAATACCCTATTACGCTAGGTATGGTACTACTAATATATATTATGTGGCTAGGTGTAGGCGCGGACATTCGATACCGTTTATTTTCACGTTCACACTGGGGCTGTGACTGGGACAGTGAGCCTGCTCACATTCGGCGGCTCACAGTCGGTTTGGTTTGAACACGGCCTTATAAATGCGAAAGTGTATTGGACTGGTAACGCTTCGCGTTTGAACGGCTAAATTAATTTAGATGGAGTTTGGTAAGGAGATACTTCGAGAAACGGGAAAGGACATGGATAGTTTTTTTTGCGGAAAAATGTCCGGATTCTGTGCAATAAACCAATTTCTGCGTAACTGATTTGCAAGCATCATCAAAGGACAAGATCCAACGTCCATACAATTTTGGGCTAATTTTAAAATTGCCGGCCAACGCAAATAAACCCATTATTTAAATAGAACATAATCTAAGGAATAATTTTTATTATTACACCAAAGTTCTAAGTCAAGTCTCCGAATTGTTATTCAGGGTCAAACTTTTTTTTATAACATGCAATAAAACTTATTTTATTAATTAAAAGCAATAAGTAATCGATCCCAACGTCCCTAACCGAGTCATAGAACAGATTAGAGGCCAAATACCTACAAATGGTTTGAAAAAACTCAAAGGATACTCTACGTGCTTGGGGTACGCACGGCATTTGCCTAGTATACCAAGTAAGCAATGGTAGTCTATACCAAATTTTATCTTAATCCTGCAGATATAACTGTCGAAAGTGCAAAATTTTATATTTGTATCGATATATTTTTGATAAGGTAAATAAATATTAAAATTGGATTCATTTCCGTCTGAAAATAGACAGCGGAAGAGACGAATCATTAGTAATATTATGAGTAAGGGTGCGCCTAATAATTACTAAGCACGTGAGTCACTATTCGCTGAAACGGTGAAGCACCCGTCTCTACTGAAAAATACTATCTATGAGTGATACTTCGAATTGATCCAATTCTGGTACCTATACTTGAGAGTTGAGACCAACGTTAATGCTGCAGTATGGTTTCGTTGCAGTCGGTATAATAAAACTCCAAAATCCATACTTCTATAATAAATGCGAAAGTTGGTATGTCTGTGTGTCTGTTGCGTCTTCACGCCCAAACCGTTGAATCGATTTTGCTGAAATTTGGTATGGCCATACTTTGAGTCCCTGAGAAAGGACAAAGGATACTTTTTATCAGGGAAAAATGTACGGTTCCAGCGCGATAAACGAATTTTGGCGCAACGGAGTTGCGGGCATCAACGAGTATTCTCATAAAGTTTCAAACGAATGTTAAATTCGCGTTGGGTGATCAGAACTCCATATACGAATAGTTTGACTTTCATAAAAGTGAAGTATGCATATTTACTGTACAAACTACAATCAGGGTACTAGTTTAGTCAGACTATACTTACCTACAGTGGTGGTTCAAAATATGAACCAAGAAACCCCACGACCCAAAATAGGATTTCGTTGTATCGGTATGCAATAATCTCGTTAAATATGATGCAAATGGCTTTCTTATCGCAGAAACGTCATGTATTTGTATCAGTTTGTGAAAATTATTCCTCTTATCTGTTTTAGAATGTTATCGGCCCATAATACGAAAATTATTAAGCAATAAAATGCCAGGCCAGCATTAATAAAGACATGAATCAGTTATCGCTCACAAGTAAATCAGAAGTGGGATAGTGTCAAAATAATATTGTTATTGTATCGGATTGGAAAATAACAATTTCTGAATATTGGCTGAAAGCTTTCCGAAGTTATTTGAGTCCAATTTCATAACTACAGTACAGACATACAAAAAAACAGTAAGATTTACTGTAATATTATATTCTTGGATCTAAATAAATTTGAACGATTAAAATTACTGTAATTCCCTACAATCTTTTCTATATTTTATATCAGTGCAACATTTATTTGTATCGGTCTAATATTTTCGTTGATTTTTAGGGTTCCGTATTTTGTACAAACAATTACTCTGTCTGGTGTAGACGTAGCTTAAGTTATAATGAAAACTGCCCAAATAGCTTAAGTATCTACATATTTTTAAAAAAGTAACATATCCTTACACACTTACGTGTTGTGACAACATACATGCATACATATTTCATACATTTAGGTATATTCAAATACAAACACAAAACCATCTTTTTGTAGTCGGTTACAAAGGGATCGGTTACAGAGCATTCCACATTCACCGAAGCCTCTGCTCAGGCGCAACAGACTCAGAGTTACTCAACGCTTTGACAGCTGAAAGTCATTGACACTAATATACATTAGCATTGGCTTGTCCCTTCTAATTTGCTAACACCATTCGTACACTCGAATAATCCAATTCTAGCGAAACGAGGAAATGTTTCATAAATAACCTCTTTTTTTAAGTCGGTTAAAAAGCAGCTTAACCTATCAAGCCCCATAAGAGCACCGGTGATCGCGACAATAGAACAACAATAGATTTCCAAGAATCCGCGATCGAAGGATTAAAATAGTTTATCTCAACGAGCTTAGGTCTCATCAGAAAAATGTATTCCTACGCAGATAAAGGACCTAGTGTAGGAATAGTACATAAATTTGGCCAAGTTATGTTAAGGCAATGTCAATCATGGAGTTAACATAATCCGGTCAAAATACAATTATCCGCAATTTGCCCATAAAGCAATTTTCCTGATAACGCAAGTGATCCAAAGGAATTGGGGGTTTGCCTGGTAAAATAATTGGTTTCCAAAAAAGCGGCTTGTTTCTAAGGTGATTTCTACAATAGTATTGAATTCTTATCTATTTATCTAGATATAAATAAAAATAAATTACTTATTAATTTTATTAGTCTTACTAAAACTTGAGAACGGCTGAACCGATTTGGCTAATTTTAGTCTTGAAATATTAATTTTCTAAGTCCAAGGAAGGTTTATAATAGGAGAGTGATACGAAGTTCATCTACTTTCCAAAAAATCAATCTTTTAACGGCAGTAGTCTTGTGGCTTGCCAAATTGCTTAGAAACAGATGATCCGTTTATTTTCTTAATCCAAGCACCTTATTCCATTATGCAAATTGCACTTTTTACTAGCATCATTAACCCGATTTCGGTCAAATTGAAAATTCATCGGTTAACAAATTAATGTTGATATAATAAATTATTTCGGAATATTTTAATAATATATCACCGCAAATAACAGTATCTACATAAATGCCGGAGTTTTTCCCGGACGTGTTTACTCAAAAATGTTATCCTCAAAACGCTATTCTAAAATTATTTGCCGAAATCTCAAACGTTCTAAGGTTGAGAGCTACCTAAAGCCCAATTAAGTCCCTTCATATTTACAACATGACAGAAACTTAATTTTAAGAGTACTAATAATTAAAGATTCACATTTTTATAAATTTGTTTCGTAAGTTTTAAAATTTAAAGTTTTAAATAATATTCCGCATTTACTACATTATATACCTACTATGTCCAGAATCCTTTAGAATTTTATATTTAACTACTTTTATATTTCAGATAATCAATATTGTAGTAAAGTTTGAAATATTTTAACAATATTTTAATTCACATTCACCACTGCAACAACATAATTCTCAGTACGAATACAATCCTCATCAAACATGCAATTAAGGACACTTAACTAACCAGGCTAATAAGTTTATTTGTAATGAACATTAGCCCTTTGGTGATCTGAATTCTGCGTAATGATTTTTGATGGTGCCAAATGTGGGTCATGGAGACCTTGCAGCAACGCGACCGTTACAGTACCCTGTTGTGTGTCTTGTTAGACACTTGTGATCTTTCAACAGGTTCTACTGGCACTTGGCCGCAAATAAAATAGACTAAATAATTGTTGAAACTAAAGCAGCGTATATGGTTGGGAAGCTAAGGATAGTTAGTTACATTCTATAAAGTGATCTACTTCATAAGCTGACAAAATTTAGAATAAGCATTCCACATCTCACGTCAAGTATTAGAATATCTAGATTTCTAGATGAACGACTAACACTGATAATAATGATTACTTAGGACTTTTAATGAACAAACAAATTAATATATTAATAATAACAAGCATGTAAAATATTATGGTTTAACGTAAATATAACATTACACACTTTTAAAGGAATAACCAAATCTTATTGGCTTAATCTAGTTTATGCTACTTTATATAGTTATATTTCCCTTTTAACTTTAGAAGAAAATCTTTTAGTACTTAACTAGAATAAAAGTTAAATTACTTTCATAGAAGTTTAAAAAGCATTCACAAAATTGCAACAAAAATGTCGAAAGCTGACTTTGAATGCTGAAAAGCTGAACTTTTTCTGTGATACACGAATTACAAACCATGTTAAAAACTTGTTTAGGACTTCTTATTTTAGTATTAATTCATGAATTAATTTCTAATCTAAGTACTTACTTCTTTTCAAATTTTCTGAGGCCTATGTTTCATCATTCATGAGATTGGTATTCAGGTATAAAAATTATTTATTTTTATTCCTTTGTTGTAATATTATATTACATAGTATGTAAGTAAACACTTGTACTTACTACTTCCTCAATTCTCGCAGTTTATATTATATCAAGGAAATATTTATTCGTGAGTTACAGAGACGTTGCGCTAGCGTCCTCGAGTGTGTGTAATAATTTATCACTTACATGTTTTAAGCTCATCGGTATGTTAATATTCAATATTTGTAGTATCGGCCGTTATTTAACTTGCTCCATCGAACATTAACGTTACATCAACTCCGGCGAGGAGGTAGGTACTCTCGTAAGCGCGTACGTGTAGTTCTCGTATGCAAAGAACTTTCTAATAAAATTATAGACATCTCGATCGAGACCTACGAGAGCTAAGTACGAAATAAAATTGTCATAGTTTACCTTAATTATAGATCAAAGTTTCCTTATTCCGTTAACTGATCGTTCATTAGAAACTGCACAGTAACACTCGGAAAAGCGGGAGAAAACACTCGGCGGACCGGGGATCGGAATCACACGCGAGTATTTGAGTATTCGAACTTATTCGGAGCGATGTGGTTAGCGAGAGACGAGACGTATGCACGTGTGACGGCAGCGCGGCGTCGCGGGCACTGAGCGGCCATCAGCCATGTCCGCCGGCCGCCGACCGTCGGCCGACTCCCCGCGCGTGCGCCGGACCCTGATAGCGGTCCGACAGCCTCCCGACAGCCTCTCGACAGCCTCCGGACAGACTCCCGACAGACTCCCGACAGTCCGCACTCCGCTGCACCGATTGCACCGAACACCACCCGGACCACACGCACTCCTCGCAATCGCTATCGAGAACGTTTGACACCGGTAAATCAATGCATCCTAGATAAGGTTGCTTGACAACTTTACGACTTCGAGTGAATGACGACTAGCAATTTCGCAAAGTCAACAACGCATGGAACTTTAACCGGTGACGTGGAAGGTTTTAATAGTGATAACTGATAACGAAGAAGCAAACGGCATATCGGAAATGCAAAATTTTATATTGATAACAGAAGCATGTAAACAAAACATGTAATGAAGTATGCGAAAGATTTAAAACAACTTGAAAAGCTAACTTTGGTCATAAAAAGTTTTCGGAAAATAAATTAAAAACTTCGTAGAATCTTTCAAAAGTAGATATTTTCTAGCCAGTTTACATAAACGTAGCTCTCGTGAAATTGTGGTTCGGAGAAATAGCGCGAGCAAACTTTTTGCGCAACTTTAGTTCCGTGATTCGCGAGTACAGTAACCAATCAAAAATATCAAAAGGTCAATCAGTAGCTTATACATTTACAATCACGTAATATATCTACGGTTATTACTCACTGAAGTCGGACAGTGTCCATAAAAATCGACGTCAAAAACGTAAACCTCCTGCATATTGTTGAGTCACTTCTATTTCTATGAATCACATAATATGTCACATTGTTAAAGACAAAAACTGAAGTCCGTTTGAAATTATTACACCTCTGATAAGGGCTTTATTTTGACGACATACCGATCCCTCAGAAATTGTGGGGTAAAGAATGTACTACGAAAGAAGTGAATTCATAGACAGATCAGTCCTGGAACTTTTAAGTCCGCTATCTGCCTATGAATCAATT
This sequence comes from Polyommatus iphigenia, assembly GCA_963422495.1. Lineage (NCBI taxonomy): Eukaryota > Metazoa > Arthropoda > Insecta > Lepidoptera > Lycaenidae > Polyommatus > Polyommatus iphigenia. The sequence continues at coordinate 8,200,957 of OY730183.1, forward strand.
TCTCTGATGGTACAAGCTGATTCTTCATTCCTCGAGTAATGTTTTTGTTTTTGACCTAATCTTTATTGGAATTCCCAACGATTAGGATCGATACAATAGAATTATATACGTAGATAGCTATCCAGTACCAATTTGTGTGACATTTTATAATAATAATAATATCTATGGACGCTTCACACCACGTCAGTCTGGCCCCGTGCTAAGTACCTGAAGGACTTGTGTTACAGGTACCAGACAACGGAAATATATTTAATACTTTATACTGGAAATAAGATTTATTCAATACGGTCGATTTTGTGCACAGGTTCATAATCATAATCATAATCATAATTTTATTTGATTGAATATGGTAACAAATTGATCTTAGCATTAAATATTAGAGAACACATATTCTGCTATAAGCATGCAAATTTTTATTTATTAAGTGCTAATTAGTTATATAGTTCCAAATCATATTTTAATATGACGTATTTAATTCAATATTAAAATGTATTTTAATTGATAACAATTTCATATTGGTCTGAGAATTTCAGACGCTGCATCCCGGTTTGACTTTTATTCTGTAAAGTGTAAGGGGGTTTGGTTAAGTAACGCCATCTATTGGAAATTTCATAAAGCAACCTTTGGTGTAGGTACTTCGTAAACATTAAATTACAATAAAATACTCAATACCTCTGTGCCCTTGAAGAATTCCATTGTTTGTGTTCAAGTTATCGTATTAAGCACATCTTTGATACTTCAGTGTTATTTACACTTACTTGGCACTTTGTTGCTCCATTGTTTTATGGTGAAATGAAATGGTGATTATACAGTTTGTCAGCGGTATTCCGACGATAAGTCAACTTTATTTGTTAGATCCTATCCACCATAAATATCAATTGAAGTTAATATATTATGGGCCTTTTCTGTTATGTTTCCATTCAGCTGGATATGGGCACGCTTGGCGGATTTCCAGAAAAGTTTTCATCCAAATAATTTGAACGTTAGCTCCAATACATTTGAAATGTAAGAGGAATACAAGATTATGCGCTTCAACAAATAGAAAGGCAACAATGGGACTAAAATATAAATTGAATTTCTATTCAATTTCATTTCTAGCACTGGCATTATTTTCAAGAAAGTTTCTTATCTTTTCTAGTCAATAATTCCTTAAAAGTTTGTAGATAGTAATTAGTACATAGAATGTCTATATAGAAGTTTGCGTATTTTATAAGGCTGACAAAACACGCGCAACACGTCTGATGTTTCGGGAGTCTCTGGCATACGACTGTCACTTTCCAGTATCCAAATTCCAAAACTTCTTTCTTGAATTTATATTTCACCAGAATTTCATCAGCAAAGTCACGGTGGATCGAACAAGTTTGTCTTCCCCTATTTATAAACAGCTACTGCATGGGTAATTGAGTGTCTAGACAAGGATCGTTATTTCATCCACTTATAATACCTACGGCAATAACAATTATTATACATGTAATGCAGCCACGAGAACAAAGGTTGCGGCTCAACTAATCGCAGGTAGATCACAATCTGACAGTGCAGATGGATTGATTTACAGTACAAAAGCTATAATGGCACTGCAATGAGGCACTATACCTAAGAATATCTAATAGAGGATAAACTTCAAACTAGCCAATTAATCCCTCTTAAGTAGTTTTGGTAAAGCACTTTGAAACTTTGCTTAACTTATTAGGAACTTAATACCTAAGACTTTGGGGATGTGTGGGAGTTGGCTTCTCTCCATTATGGGGCGAAAAGAAATTAGATTGCTATCTGACCCAGCCATCTACGATGTCACGTATATTATCGGGAATTAGCCACGATTTATTTGCAGTCTACTCTTTGTTCATTTACTTTAATGGTTATGTTCTCAATGGGGATTGTCCATTTTTTTTTTATTTTGCTCATTACAAAAACATTTCGAGGAATAAGGTCAGTGATCGTTTTTCTGTATATAAACGAAAAAAATACCCATTGGTTACTTATATTTTTGAACAAATATGTTTAACCTTAGTTTGACCTTCAATGGCGTTAAATTAGCAATAAATTCAACCAACATTACGTTTCGAACTTTTGGTAAGCTTCTCGTATCAGCTTTCACATAATGAAAACTTGCATTTGACGAACCAGCCATTATAAATAAGATTGAAAGGAAAAAAAAACATACTGCAGAGTTCAATTGGCCGCCGATGATGACGTCAGAGCGAAACTTTAAAAATTTATTGAGAAAAAACTAGCCAATGAATTTCAAAATTATTTAATTTATATTCTTAAAATACCCTATTTTAACGAAAAAAAAATATAAAAAGTACATGTGATTTTTTTTGGACAATGCCCATTGCAATGATATTGTATGTTACTAATAGAAACTCATTGGCCCATTGTATTGCACAGTTGATGTAGGTTACGCCATCAGCAGTAAAATATATCCTGGTTTTTGCTAACTTGATATCTGAAATGCTTTAAACATTATCGGTTTACCAAATGAAGGTAAAGTTTGCCATAATATTATTCGAAAAGAGTACTTTCTTTATGACAGTTCTAGATATCTCAATTCTCATGATTCTTTTATTATCCTCGCTCTCACGTGTGCACTTGTAGCAAAAGAATCTAGAAAATTGTAGCAGTTACTCGTATTCCAACAAAGCAATTAGTTACAAATAATTATTTATTTGCAAGTATCTGCGAGGCATGTAATTTTCTAACGTCGACGCGACGCGGCGCCAGTAGCGAAGGGCATACATCACAGGCTGCATTTCTCAACCGAACAATTTATATAAGAATTGATCTAATTACATTCTATAAATCATCGTTGAATCATTAACCGCAAATTACGAAACGTGGCTTCGACGCAGAAGCCGATGGCGCCAGGAAAATTACTGCGGTATGAAAAATTAATAACTAATAAGTTATGCGGGTATATCTTTGGAGTTTTAGCACATTTTGAAAATGTGTTATTCTCGTTTTTAAGTAGCAGACCCTTAAATAATAATAGTAATAAATATTTGTTATTGTGGGTGCTACGGGAAAACTGTACTTTACTTGATCAGAGTGATTCTTCAAAAATTATTCTCCGCGTAACTTTCGTGGGCTAACTCATTTATGAGTGAGCCCACGAAATAATATAATAAATAAATAAATAATATAATAATATAATAAATAATAAATAAATAATAGTAAGTTAGTTTTGTAACGTGTAATGTCATTTATGAGTGAACCCACGAAAGTTACGCGGAGAATCATTTTTGAAGAATTACTCATCAAATAGTAATTCTTACGTGTTACTCAAAAAACTAAAATACCACTATGACTATCAAAATCTCTTGTCTTGTATTTGCGTGAATAAGTAACTAACAACTAACAAACATACACAAAAAGTTTTAGCCTGAAAATATTAGGGTACTTATATGTTAAGTGGATAATTTAAGTTCCTAAGTCTTTCAGGACTGTTTCTGTCGCTGTAAATTGTAAAGCACTGTAGATCTTTCCGACAGTTAAGAAGAAAGAATGCAATAAAGAAAAAATATTGAATGTATGTAATCTCTTCCATGAAAATATTGTCTTATTCGATGTAAATGGAAATACATTCTTCTGCCAATTTTCTGTCCGTGCCACTGAAATAATAGGCTGACACAAAGTCATGATGTGAATTTCAATGATAGAATTTCTCTATTGCATGAGAATCGTGCCCTAGTGACTTATAATTTTACAAATGGCTGAAGTCCTACATATCCAGGCTGAACACGATGTGATGTAACAGTGCTGTTACAGTTTGGTCATAAATAGAATATTATACTAAACTAGATGTTGCCGGCAACTTTACTGCGCTGTAATTTCTTTATCGAATGTCCTATCTATCCAATGTCCTTTACATTCCATTTCTGGGGCTCGAAAGAATATACGTACCAAATTCACCCAAGTTTAGAGCGTAAACAGGTCAGGAAAGAAAGACAGATAGAGGAATATACACTTTCGCGTTTGTAGGGTTCCGTAGTCATTAATATTAGCCTATGGATTAATATTAAAGCCACTAGCCTGGAAGTACACAGCCAGTAATTCCACATTGAAGTTATTTAGATACCCCGTTTAAAACCTTACCATATTTTTGAAGTGAAATCTTCTTTAGTGGCGTTGAGCACTTTTGTGGGATGGGTAAAAACTGTGAAACTCGCGTCAGATTCTCGTGCTGATCGAAAAACCTTGGAAAAACCGTAAGACGGTTGGAGAGTAGTGTTATAACATCGAAATTGATAAATCGAACAATCGATTGTTTTTTGTTTTTTTTTTCGATTGTCGAATATTTTTTTAATCGATTGTAAGGGTTTCGATTACTTAAAAAAATCGATTTTTTAAAAATCGATTGTAACAAAAAATGGGTTAAAAATTTAATCGATTGTAAGGGTTTCGATTAAGTAATTAAAAAAATCGATTTTTTAAAAATCGATTTTCATAAAAAATGGGTTAAAAAATTGTAAGGGTTTCGATTAATTAAAAAAATCGATTTTTTAAAAATCGATTTTCATAAAAAATGGGTTAAAAATTTAATCGATTGTAAGGGTTTCGATTAATTAAAAAATCGATTTTTTAATAATCGATTTTCATAAAAAATGGGTTTAAAAAATGCACAACGTTAATAATCAAGTTTTCACTTCTGCCGGCACTCCCGGAGTGCAACCCGTTTTTTTTTGTGTAAAAGACGTCATAGGCTACATCCATAATACTTCAAACGCCGCTGCAGGTGTGGCAAGTAGGAGAATAAGACAGATCGTCTGCCAGCCATAATCCACCATTTGTAGGCGGCGTGCGCTAAACTGTGCTACAGCATGTGTCTCACATACGAAGTGCCTAATAACAGTGAGTAACATTAACCAGAGTCCTCAGACGCGATGACGGCACGGCCCATTAGGACTGCACCGAATGAATATAAAAGGCATTTTGATTCACAATCGCGCATAATATTGTCATAAACAACTCCACTTAAGGCACACTCGTTTTGCTTATGTTTTCGTTGCAATTGTCTAAGACCCCGTTTTGATAGTGCGTTAGTAATGCCTACGCACCAGTTACAATTTAAATTTTAAACCCTATACAATTGCGTTTAAAACCTAACATAGGTACGTCTTATTTTTTCCTTCTGCGCGTAGGGTTAACTATAGACTGCTATGTATTTATCACACCACACGCATGGACGTCGGCAGGGGGGTGCCAGGTGGTGCACTTGCACCCCTTGGGAATCTCAGGATCAACAGAAATTATTGAACATTTTGTAGCTCTATTTCCATGCCGTACAAAGATAGTTCGTAATGTTTCGGCACTAAATGTATTTTGTTGACGTAAATGGACAGTCACTGTTGTTCATAAAAAGTAAAAAGAAAAGAAAGAAAACTAAAATCTGCAGTCTGCACCCCTTGGAAATTATTTCTGCCGGCGCCTATGGCCACACGTCACACGACAAGACTCGTCGCTAGTCAACTTATACCTAAAATTGTCCACTAAAAACAAAGATACCAGAACTCTGACTACTACTAGGTACCTACTGCAGAAAGAATGTTGTGTTTGTAGTGTTTGTACACAAGTTCATAATATTATGATATAACCTAAATCTTCACGTAAATCTTCAATGAAGATAACACAATATATCCTAATTTCTATTACTTTTCCCGTAAAACATTCTGTCCCTATCCCAAAAAGATTCTGTACGCGATATTTGTCTATGGTCTTTCTGTAAAATATATATTATTTAATTTAATGTTAATTATTGTAGGTACGATTATATTTTCGATACGCTTCTGGACTCGGAGCAGCGAAGATAAAGGCTGTCCATCACAAACGGAAAATGCCGTCAGCAGTCACCAGGTTAAGTAGCAAAATACCGAGGTTATCGTCAGAACTAGGTTTGCCTGTACCTGACCTTAATATTTGATTTATATCACACTAGATGACGCCCGCAAGTACTTAGCGCCGAAATTCGCTTATAGTGCGGGAACTGCACATTTTTCCGCATGAAAACCTAGCCCAAATGTTCTGTCTCTGCTCTCAAATATCAATACTTTTTTTCTGGTGTGCAGGGGAAACCCTTTATGGGTGCCTCGGGTTGAGGGTGTGCCTCAATTAAGGCGCTGACAACTGCCAATGACCTTGATCTCGCATCACTCTCGCACCACTGTCGATTTTCATGCCAGAGAGACAGAGATGTGAAGTGTTCACTCGGTAGCGTGGATACATTTTTCGTTTGTTAGAGGAAAAAATAAATATTATGGGAAATCTAGATGTCGGAACCGAAAATTAAATCCGGCAATCTTTGGATTTTTGTAAAAGGTATCAAATAAACAAATTTTTAAAGCATAGATTGTATTATTACTTTAGTTAGAACTGTTTAAAGTTCCTGAAAGATGTGACTTTGGTATTTTTTTTCATCCAGTAGGAGTATATTATTTTATTATTTAAATTCGATAAGCTTTTGCAATATTTTTTTTGTGCCAATCAATGAAATACATACGTCTAGAAAACTGCACAAAGATGTCGAATTGGCAGCTGTCTTCACCTTGAATCCTGAGCTGAAGCGCCCCAGAGGTATGTGGGACTCCCGGCGAGAAGCGCCGGGCTTACCCACTAAAACCACCTGCGGTTTGCCTTCAGCCGTATACGGAGGGATGTGCGCCGAAATTCGTTTGACCCATCAATCCCCAAGCGGCAGCCGGCTGCCGCATAACAATTGAAAATCTATTGTGTCTACGATACCCATGGGCGGATGTTCTGCAGTGCGGGAACTCCACATTTTTCCGCATCACCCATCCTAAATGTTCTCTATCCATATTTACCAAATATTATCTAAAACGAAGATAACAGACAGACAGACACACTTTTGTAATTAAAATATTAGTAAGGATTATTTGCTGATCCAGCAAACCTTATTTGCATGTCAAGTTGAAGATTGAGAGCTAGTTGGTAGATTGAGAGCTTCTAAGGAAGCGAGGGTTGTTATTTCTGACAATATATTGCCACGGTGGACCTACGTTATCTAGTCGGGAAGTAGTTGGTTCGTGATCTGTCTGCTGGGTTTGCTTATTGCTATCACCCGACCAAATCACGTACAATCTGTTATTATGCATTAATTTCTCAGACCCTACCATTAGGTCTAACAGTTGATCTCAGCCTCATCTCAGGAAATTCCAAAGGCGCGATTTTGAAATGTGCACTCTTCGGTCTGTGACCATCGTAGGCTACAACCAATCGAACCAAACATTTCTGAAAAGTCTGGCAACACCACGACGCGATACGGAACCTCTGGCTGCTACAGCTTCGCGCTTGACCGATTTTTGTTTTCGAAGTCAGGCGTCGATCAGCACATTATGTGCAATTAATCACATCCGATAGCAGGATGTCCAGTAACTGCCGAACAAACATTCCCGGTATGTCCTGTCGACTACTTGTGATGTGGGAAGTGAGATTCAATCTTCAACACCAAGCTAACCCAGCAAACGTTGTTTCGGCATTTACTAATGTAAATATTATTTTAGTATAATTACTATAATATTATGTATTATGCATGTTTATTATATAAGGTACTTACTAGGTGGCCCGATGAACTTTGTGTATTGACACAAAGTTCATCGGGTTCAATTATTTTACTCGCAGTTTTTTCTTTATATATTTCATAAGTCATAACCGTGCGAATCCTTCCTTGGACTTCCAAAAACATTTTAAAACTAAAATTATTCAAATCGGTTCAGCTGTTTTCAAGTTTTAGTCACTGTTAGTCACTATTAAAAATTTAAATTTATTTTTATTTATAAGTAGGTATACATTTTCATTGATTGTATAAGACACAAGACGTATGTCGAATAAAAGACCCTACAGAGTAATTACCTAGATTTTACCCTTAAAGTCTAGGTAATTACTCTGCTCTGCGGCCATCCCCATGTCTCTTATTTAATATGTTAAGTTATTACAATATGTAAAGCAAACAAATCAACAATTTACTACTAGATAAAAAATACGTTTAATACGTTTGTTTGTATATCATATCCAGTATATTGAGTCATTAACAAAACCCTACACTTACATTTGATGAGCTATAAACTGTCTCAGTGAGTACAATAAAATAATATTATGTATGTTAATATTTTACTACGTGTTTACTCACTTCCGTATATTATATGACACTGTTAATCTTCTGTACTACTTGACTTTACCTTTTTCCTGTAATTTTCTGCTGTCACAATGCTATTTTATGATACTTATATTTTAATACGCCGTAAATCGTAACTTGTTGTCACGATCTAACCAATATAGTATTATTAAATTAAAATATAAATAAATAAATAGTAAAAATAATTTATTTCAGACCAGAGATCCGCAATCCACAAAATTGGCAAGAAAGATAACATTTTGTGACAATCTTAAAAGTGGATTAGTACCTACTTAATAAAAATGAAAATCCAGGTGGAAATTGTGATTATCCTTCATCATCATCATCATCATCATATCACCCTATATTCGTCCACTGCTGGATATAGGCCTCTTTCAATGAACGCCAAGATGGCCGATTTCCTGCTACTCGCATCCAACATGGACCCGCAATTAAACGGGGATCGTCGTCCCACCTATCCTTGTAAAGTTAAAACTATAATATATTAAATAATAATAATTATTATTGTGGTAATATTACTTTTTAAAATAGTCTGTTTTGTAAAACATGTAAGTGTGGCAGATAAATTGAGGTTTTCAAAATTTTTATTTCGATTCATAGTCCAAAATATTATCCATGCAAACAGGATTGCAATAACAATAAAGTAAGTTACATAATAATATTATGTACATAATTACTAAATTAATATATTAGCTGACCTTCCCGATATGCATAAAACAAAATATGTTTGTATAAAAACTATTTTAAATGTACACAATATTTTAGAGTTAAGGCTAAGTTATAATTTAAGGGCATTCCCTCCGGAAATTCCGTAATTGACCGTATTTAGAGCCTTATAAACTTATAATCTGAAAGCTACAAAGTTATAATAAAAATACAGCAAAAATCTTCAGTATATCAACATTCCTTTCCCCGTTTTAAATTTTCTATTTTTGTTTATTATACTCATGATATCAGCTTCCAAAGTAATACCAATTTATTAAAATTCAAGCATACATTCAGCATCTCCTTAGGATTTACAAATTACTTTTATTTGAAACTCACGCCAATAGATCGACAATATCATAAATAGTGATGAGCAAAGCAAGACCAAGACCAAGACTCGACCAGTCTTGGTCTTGGTCTTGGTCTTGCTTGTGCAGTCTTGGTCTTGGTCTTGCTCAAATCTGTCTGGTCTTGGTCTTGGTCTTGGTCTTGCATGCCTAGTCTTGGTCTTGGTCTTGCAAAAAGCAAGACTCTTGCAAACATTTTTCAAAACTTTTTGTAAACGTTTTAATTTTCTTGGAAAAACATTTTCAAACCTAAATTATTAGACTAGCTACATGATCTTATCTAAACTTCTTAAGAGAATGATTCTTGAATTGAAAATACTAATGAAAAGTCGAGAGCCAACTCAGCATAGGCTGATCTTTTAGCGTAAATAATGTCCTTAAGAAAAATGTAAATTTTGAAAAATAATAACTTTCCCTCGGACTTCTTCTAGAGTATTTTTAGGGTTCCGTAGCCAAATGGCAAAAAACGGAACCCTTATAGATTCATCATATCTGCCTCTCTGTCTGTCCGTCCGTATGTCACAGCCACCTTTCTTTGAACTATAAGAGTTATACAATTAAAACTTGGTAAGTAGGTGTAGTCTGTGAAACGCATTAGGATTTTGATACAAAAATAGAAAAAATATTAAAATTTGTAGGGGTCCATAGGTACAACTGAAACAAAAAAATATTTTGGAACGAAGTTCCTTATCGCGTGTTGCGAAAGGCGGCTAGACGGAAAAAGTTGTAACGACATTTTTTGACCGACACTTTTTGCCACAGACATAGATCAAGATAGATACGGTATCTATTTTGATCTATGTCTGTGCTTTTTGCTATAGTTGTATGCCGTACGGTGTGTGCGTCTTTCTCTGTCTGTCTCTCTCTCTCTCTCTCTCTTTCTCTCATAGAAAGCAAGCCAGTTATGATTTTTTTCTGGTTTTTTTAGTGTGTACATGTTTTTTTTACATAAGAAATAACTTCGTTCCATCCGGACTCCGGGTGTCCCTTGACACCTCTCAAGTATAATAAAAACTAATTTAACCTATACGTGTGGGGTATCTATGGATAGGTTTTTCAATATCATATTGAGATTTCTAATATAATTTTTTTCTAACCTGAATAGTTTGCGAGAGAGACTATTCCAAAGTGGTAAAGTCTGTCCCCTCCCCTCTAACTTCTAAAGTAATGATATGTCTAAAAAAATATATGATGTACATTACTATAAAAACTACCAAGGAAAATTGGTGTGAACGATAACTAGCAAGCAGTTTTTTATACCTTTTTGCTGCAGGCTGCGGAACCCTTCATTTGCGAGTCCAACTCGCACTTGGCCAGATTTTCGGATTTTCTCTCGGTTGGAAGAATGCCGCCACGTATATTCACAAATTTTTAATTTAAATGCATGGTTACATAATCAAAAGAGTAAAAACGGGACCCAATTACAATACACATTGCTGCCTGTACTTCTGCCTGTTTCCAGGCTGTATCACAAGAACTTGAATATGTATAATAGGTATGTTGTTATAACTTATAAATATTTTATTAATCTCATATTACACTGCGACGAAGTAAAAATTTTTAGCAAGAGTCTTGCATGGAGCAAGACTCTTGCAAAGTCGGTCTTGGTCTTGTTCATGCACACCTAGTCTTGGTCTTGGTCTTGCTAGTCTTAGGGTAGTTTTGGTCTTGGTCTTGGTCTTGCATCTTTTGCAAGACCAAGACCAAGACTGCAAGACCAAGACCAATTTTGCTCATCACTAATCATAAACTACATATTCCCCGTTTCAATTTTTTTTAGGACAATTTTGAACTGATATAAGTAAAAATAATAGGGTTTTGGCGCGACCTCGGCAACGCGGCAAATGTATGGCCAAGGTCGTTTGCTCGGGGGACGGCCTTAACCTAAACCATTATTTTCTTTGTTTTTGGGATAAGGTTTCAGCATACTATACTTGTTTCAAAATTTTTAATTTCTATTCTGTAGGCATGGTTGAGAACACAATAAATACTTTGGCACATTTCGGTAATAAATAATAATATTATGTTCTTTTATAATATAAAAAGAAACGCCTGAATTATTCATATTTATTCGAAGCCTACTTCACTGATTGAGAGTTGAGACATTGAAGTTTGAGCCACAAAGTGGTACGCAAATGAATGGAAAAGTCAGGCAAGTACGAACCGGGCATACGGACGAAGAGTTCCGTATCGTTTGATTTTATGAATATTCATGTCGCCATAAAAAGTGTTTGATGTATGGTATCTAAAATAATTATTTATTTTAAGTGTGTTGTTTTAAGTATATCTATTTGTAGCATAAAACTGAAGGAGAGTGTCTATGTCATAATTTTTGAAAATTTCAATTGTCTACCTATCGCAGTTCCTGAAATAGCCTGGCGAAGTCCGGCGCACGTACAGAAATTTAATTACATATTAATAATAATATTATATTTAACTTTAATAAACAAAATTGTCTTTAACAGAAAATGCATTAAGTGTAAGTATTTCAAACTCTTCATGAAATAAAAGTAAAAGTAATAATCATTAAATATCTCTAAGTGCAGTCTAAAGTAATACCGATTTTTACTTTTACTACGGAACCCTAAAAGTGGAATAAATTGTGGTTTTGCCTTTGTTATCTCGGTAGCGTGGGCGTCCCTCAGCCTTATTAATTTATTTTGTCTATATTTTCTTTTACGATGAATCTCCGACACACTGGCGTCGGTGATCTGGCGTCTTACCTATTTTTTTTTAATTATGCTAATACAGCATTTTGAATGGAAAAACTAAGGGGAAAATTTCGCTTACAAGCTGAAGGCCATGTGAAAAAACTCTAAGCTACATCTATAAATAAACATTCATTTTCATCTGTTTCAAATCTAGTACCAAGTTGAGGCTTGGCCCTTGGGCTAAGAACGTATAAAATGGTTTCTCTCAAAGGGGAGGATACGGTGTCCCTTTGTAAATTTTGGCGTGACAAAGTTGACAGAAACATCTAGTATAGTCCGCGCGGAACTAGTTGGCCGCGCCTTAGGTAAGGACGGGGGTGAGGGGGCTGCTCGCAACGCACATGAGATTAGACAGTGACGACCAATCTCGCGATATCGTGAACAATAATATTATTTAATTATTGGAAAGAATAAATTAAAGACATTAGACAATTGATCAGTTTTATATTCTAAAGTCTAAACTATTGGCATCGGCTTCCCGTTTTTTAAAAAACGTACATGCACTTTTAATATTATTTCCTTAGATTGTCTTTTTATCGGCGGACTCATCTTGCTATTGCAATCTCTTGTGTGAAGCGCCCCTGCCTCTCCGTCCCACCGCTCACATACCTCAGGCGCGGCCAACTAGTTCCGCGCGGACTATAAAATAATGAATAAAGCGGTTTTCATATTCTTACTTTATATTTTCAATCAAATGCCTATATAAAACAAAGAAAATGTATTTTAACTTGCTGCTGAATTTTCCTAGCATAGAACCTTTTTCGTCATATTTTTTTCTTTTCCTAAAATTGGCTGTATATGCGTGCAGCGTGTTTCTAGAAAAGATATGGCGGAATAAGAAAACGAAAAGGGTTGAATCTCTGCCAGTTTATAAATATGTATGAGGATGTACTCCATCAACCCATGTATCCTCCCAAGCGTTGAGAATAGGGAAGCCCTTAATTCTTGTGAGTAAATATAATTTTTTTACAAAATACATAAAATCATCACCGACTACTATATTGGCTCCTTATAGGTAGTCACTTGCGTACATCTTATGAACACGTCTTATGAAATAATGTTACGATAATCGTTGGACGTTGAGGTATTTAAAAAGCCGATAAAATTATATATTTTTTTCTGGGTTCGCAAATTTTTGTATGTAATGTAATCTGGCAATATATTTTTATAATTGACTTATTTCTACTTACTTGTATGATAGACAATACCAGATTGCCGAATATAGTTTCTATAAAGTTTTGACTTTTGGCTCACCTTAACATCTAAGGGTGGCATTCATTTTAAGGTGACGAAGCGATGCGATGAGAATATGGGATGCATTTTGCAGTGAACTATTCTAAGCTGAACCTAATAATTTATAGACGAGAAGACAAATTCAAAAGATTGGGCCGTTTGGGGTGCCTATTCTATTTCCACTCATGACATTGCATCGCATGAAGCAATTTAGGCTGGTTTTATCGTTAAGGCGGGCATAAGCCCCAATTTGTTATTCCGTGACTCCCGGTTTACCTAGTTCCAATATAATAACGAAATGTAAAAAAATATGAGATGTAAAGCACAATATTCATTCACCTCGCGACCACCGTGCTGACTGGTTCACGCGTTATCGCTGTTCGACCTACGCACAACCCGCGCCTATAGTAACGACCTATCACACTAATTATCGCGGGTGCTCCTGCCTGCAGGGGCACCTAATTAAATATGGAGAACATTACTAGTACACCTACTGTGAGTTATGCCAATGTAACCTCTAAAATCATGTACCCAAAGAAGGACCAAGCCATAGTTATTGATTCCATTGATGGATTAATGTTGAGAGACTATCTTATTTCGTTATCTACAGTTACAAAGTCATCGAAAATACGTTTCATTTCAAGGATTGCAAATTCGAGAATATGTGTCTACATGGACTCTAAAGAAACTGTTGACGAACTCGTTGAAGTGACTAAAAAAGTGAAAATTAAGGACCATATCTTGGAAATTCGACCTTTGATATCAAGAAATAAGCGTATTGTTTTGTCCAACGTCTGCCCTATAATTCCCCATGAGATTCTTATAGATAAGTTTAATGAAATTAATGTTAAAATATTGAGTCCTATTACGTTCATGAAAGTTGGTATCCCGGACGCCGGGTTTTCCCACATCATGAGTTTCAGACGTCAATTATATGTTTCTCCGGAGGACGAGAAAAAACTTCCCGAATCACTACAAATTCAATATGAAGATACGAATTATTGGATTTACATTTCTAACGAATCTATGAAGTGTTTTATCTGTAACACTATGGGACATTTAGCAAAAACTTGTCCTCAAAGACTCAAACTGCAGCTACAAATATTCAAAACAATACACAGGTTATTAGTGATGACATTATCCCCATTTTAGAAGATACCTCAAAACCCCAGTCGCAAATATTGAATTACCCTTCGACTATATTGGACCACAACAAGGGTATAAAGAGAATACACTCAAATACGACCTCGGAACCTTCGCAATCGGAATGGAACCCAGTTGATACGAATATGGAATTAAATATACCGCTGAGTGACCACACAAATGATACTGACAGCAATTTTTCTGTGGATGAAGAAGCAACTACTAAGAAAATCCAGAAGAAGAAAAAGAAGACTTTGGACAATCGATCGGAAGAACAAGCATGGAATGATGTGACAAATGAATTTATGGAATTAACTAGTAAAAATACCCTCCCCCAGTTTCCCTTAACTTTGGACGAATTTAGGAATCTTGTAAATGAAACCCGCAGTAAACAAAATATTCGAGACGTTATACAAGACTTTACTGATAATTCGGCTGATTTGATTAAAATGTGTTTATTTTTGCATCCCAAACTAAATAGAAATTTAAAAAATAGGTGCTCGAGAATCGCAAGAAAGCTTCAGGAATTAAATTTTAGGAAAGATAAGTAATATTTAGCCATATTTTTATTCTTCAATTTACAAGGTTTATTTTCCCACTTCGCTTTTTTTTTTTTGTAATCTTCATTTATAATACATTGTTAAGTCCATTATTATGAAAATTTTGCAGTGGAATACAAATGGTTTCCACGCTAGATATAAAAATATTAAGTTACTTTTGAACGAGATAAATCCGATATGTTTTTGTGTCCAAGAAACAAATTTTAAAAATACTTATTATGCCACTCTAAAAAATTATAAATGTTTTTATAAAAATCGCTTACAAAGCAGCATTGCCAGTGGCGGCGTTGCTACTTATGTTAAGTTCCACACGCTACCAGAACAAATAAATGTCAATAGTTGTTATGAAGTAGTCGCAGTACAAATAAAATTTCCACTTGCGATTACTATTTGTAATATTTACTTACCTAATAGTTGTTCCATTTGCGACACAGAGCTTAATAATATAATAGATCAGCTTCCTATTCCATTTCTCATTCTAGGTGACTTTAATAGCCATCACTTTAATTGGGGTTCTAGTCATTGTGATTCTCGGGGAAAAATAGTAGCCGAGTGGTTGGATTCAAATGACAATTTAATTTTGCTGAATAAAAATCTACCTACACATTTCAATAGCAGTAATGGTCATACGAGTAACATTGATTTGTCTATTGCTTCGCAGAATATATCTGCATATTTCGACTGGAATGCATTAGACTTCCTGTACGACAGTGACCACTTTCCGATAGTATTATCTACTGTAATTAACTTAAGCCCTGAATCACAAATGGTTCCTAAGCATTGGATATACTCTAAAGCTGATTGGTTTAATTTTTGTAACGAAATAGAAAATCAAATTAAAAAATTGGAAAAGCTTAATCTCACTTCTAATATTTGTATAAATAAGGTTATCGATGAATTTAACCAAATAATAATTGATTCTGCTGAAAAGTACATTCCTAAAACTAGTGGAAAGTTACGAGTAAGGCAAGTTCCATGGTGGAATGATCAATGTTCTAAATCTTTAAAAGAAACGAAACGAATTTATAGAAAATATATAAAAGTTAAAAAAGAAAATATAAATAAACAAATTATTCAAGAATTTAATGAAGGTGGCACTTTAATATAGCTAAAGCCTCA
This sequence comes from Polyommatus iphigenia, assembly GCA_963422495.1. NCBI lineage: Eukaryota > Metazoa > Arthropoda > Insecta > Lepidoptera > Lycaenidae > Polyommatus > Polyommatus iphigenia. Next base: position 8,216,924 of record OY730183.1, read on the forward strand.
CATGTAAAAATTGATGAAAAGTCTGGTAATCTGTACATGTAATTGTTAAAATCCGATACAATCGCACAACCCGTTCTATTATTGAAAACAGAACCATCAGTAAAATACAATACACAATCATTATATTTCTCAGTAAGTTCATGATATAAATTTTTATAGACATAATCAGGAGTACCTTCTCGGGGATATTCATTTGCTATATCTAAATTAATTTTAAATTCCGTTTTATTCCATGGTGAAATTGAACAAGGTATTTGACGAGTAATTATTTGGGGAAAATCGAAATTGATTTCTTGTAGGTAATTCACCTTACTTCCTTCCCTCGTCACGATGCAATGGGTACTGACCCTAAATCTCAATACTTTTAAACGTAATCACAATCGAGCTGAAGGGCTGATTGGTCTCATTAACCCTGGGAACCCTGTCAGTCGGACCTTAATTGAGGATCCTTGATACATTTCAATTGAGCTCTGTTCAAGGCGCTCGATTATAAGCCACTAAACGTTCATACAAATTGCTAATGAGGAGCTAAAAGTAGTAACTATCAATCATTTTGGCTGCAGGCACAAATAATTTAGTAGTAGTATTTATTGCCGTTTTCCATACCTCTCTGTCATTTCTTTGTACAATAATTGTTAATACTTTTACTTTTGAAGCGCATTGCGATTAGTCTAGCACGAGGCGCACGAGTACCGAAAACTATTCCACCTCAATTTTTTTATGCGATCCTCTTCAAATTGCCCTCCTGATGATATAAGGGCGAGGCCGCCAATTTTTGCTGATTTTGCAATTATTTTTCTCCGCCCTTTGTATTTTAAAAAGTATTGTGTTTATCTTATGCTCGAAAACTGATTCTAACGAAGAAAACAAAGTACTCAAGCATGCATTAGAATTATTTGAGTTCCAATAATAGTCTAAAAATATATTTAAAATTAAACATAAAAAAGTAGAAAATAGCTAAAAATATACGATCCGCCGTGGAAGAGATGCACTTTAACTGTCGCTGTAGCAGTAAGTATGACAGATTTGAAGATAAATCTGATATGTTATGAATACTTATACACCAATAGCCATTTATATAAATGGCTATTACCTCATCTAATTCTTATAGTATTTTAAGATAACTTTCTTTATAAACTTTTTCAAATCAAATGAATCGTTAGAAACATCAATTCTACCCCACATTTTGAACGTCATCAATAATACCGATTTATTGTTATCGTTGGGTGTTAGGGAAGGTAAAATCGGGAAGTGGCAACGCTGAGTTTTTACGTATTCTATGGAAAATCTCGTAATATTCGCCATTTGTCGACAGTTCACATTTGAACCTCAGTCGGGCTGTGTACACAGTTTTTTCAAAGGAAGTTTTTTTGTGACACAAATGTAAGTATTACCCAACTAACAAAAATTGATCTTGTAGTGGCTTATATAGCCAAAAATAATATTCTTATAGAAGTCGTATTATCGCTAATAAGGGTGCATTTGGGCACAATTTATAAGGATAATAACCTTATACCCTCCTTATAGTTGCTTTATTGTCCGCTTTTTTCCTTATACGTGTTATATAATGACCAAGAACAAGGTAGGTACTTCAACTTATAAGAAACTTATCCTCTCATCTGTCACGAACTGTCAGGTTTGACAGTTTGTTTTTCGAAAATTTTTCAATTTCCTATTACTCTCATTAAACTGATCAAATTATATAAAGAAATTACCATGAAAGCTATATATAATTCTTATATAATTAGAATTTGTAATAAATAAGCTATTAGTCGCAAATACACATAGTTTTATGTTTGAAACAAAATACTAAATCGGTGGTCTGCAAAAGTAGAAGAAGAACTTTTGAATAATTTTAGGGTAAGGCGCCCATTTTGGGCGCTTGACAGATGAGCTAATATAGAAAGCGTTAATATAATAATATTCTTTTAATATATTAAGATTTAGAAGGAATATTTTTTTTAATTCTCTATACAATGGTTAATAATGCTGTTATTAGAGATTTTAAATTTTTTTGTTGTTTATATCTTTTTTTATCTTAGCAAAAGTAGACAAGAAATTGTGTTTATTGTATGGGAGGGGCTCCCATTAAACATTAACTTTATTTTAATTTTATTATAAATTATTAAAGTAAAATATAATTAAGGATTTCGTGAAAATTTCAAGTGCCTAGCTATTAATATTATTGATTACGAGCAAAACAGGCCAAAAAAATCAAGTATAACATTTAAGGGAGGCTCCCATACAGGGAGCCTCCCTTAAATGTTATACTTTATTTTATTTTTAGTATTTGTTGTTATAGCAGATATATATTATAGCAGATACACAATCTGTGAAAATTTCAGAAGTCTAGCTAGCTAGAAGTCTAGCTAGCTAGAAGTCTAGTCTAGAGACAGCGATGCTTAAAGGTAGCGACGCATACTTGTAAGCGCGCGAAATCAACAATTAAAAAAAAGCTAGACTTCTGAAATTTTCACAGATTGTGTATATCTCTTGTCGCTATAAGAACAAATACTAAAAATAAAATAAAGTTAATATTTAAGGGGGGCTCCCATACAAGAAACGTGATTTTTTTTGTATTTTTTGCTCGTAATCAATAATGGTAACAGCGAGGCACTTGAAAATTTCACAAAATCCTTAATTATATTTGTACTTGAATAAATAATAATAAAATTAAAATAAAGTAAATGTTTAAGGAGGGCTCCCATACAAAAAACACAAATTTTTGTCTACTTTTGCTAAGATAAAAAAAGATATCGTCACTGGAATGGAAAAGTCGCTAACCTCCATATAGGCAACTTCAGGAGAGAGCGTTTTAAAGTTTTAATTTTTAGAAAAACATCATATCTTTGCAACCTTTTAACCGATTTTGTAAATTCCCAAACCTATTGTATGGATGATTTTTTTATCATTTTTGAAGCTAATACCCAATCTAATATCGCATTAGTTTAGAAGATAAGTGGCGCTTCAGCGAATATCAGTACTGACTTTAAAAATTTAGAGCCCGGAAAAGTCGCTAACCTCCAAAAAAAGAAAAGTTCAATTTTGCTGAACTACCATCACTTTATATATTTCATAACAGTGATTTTTGCTTACCACCCATTATTGTCTCTTATCAGCTGGTATTTTATTCTTAACGTCCAAAATGAACCAACATGACCTGGTTAAATTAGCTAAAGTGTTTAAGATATTTTAAAATATAGTAATCGAATACTAAAGTACAAGCAATTCAGTTAAATAACCGTATATATTTCTATATTTTATTTTAGTTTGTATTTTTAGTAATGAATTTGTGATATTAAATAACTGTTTCTTTTCTTAGCGACCTGAAAACAAATGAAATTTTTGACGTATAATTTCCTGCTTTAGTCTTGTCGTCATCACTGATTCGTTAACAGTGCTTTTCGTAATATTATGCTTAGATGACGATGGTTTTGAAGGGGTAGGTGATTATATAATAATAAAATAATAAAATGTTTATTTAAATTAAATCGGTTTTACAAGAGTTTTACATAACATGGAAAACATAATCAGTACATTATTCAGTATATAGCGTTGGGAGCTGTACTAGTGTAAACTGTGACACAGCTCCCAGCGACTTCCACTCTGGAACCATCGTTTACAATATTAATGTAATGAAATGTAATTACACAAGTTTGAGTTATTACAATGCAAAATGTAACAAAGTATTTTAAGACACAATTTTGGTAGAAAAGTTCTACAAGTATTGGTGTGACCATAGTAAAAGGAGGGGAAGTAGGGTAACTCCGGCCCAATCCACGATTTAATTACCTACTGTCTTAGGGTTGTCAATTTTAGGCGGCGGCGCGGCGGCGGCGTTGTGATGTGGGAGCGGCAAGCGGCTGTCCGCGCTTCGTTCGCAACCGCATGAACAGCGGCAACGTCGCGGTCATCCGACTTTTAATAATAATAAGTGACTCTTGACTGTCCATATTTCGGCCAATTTTCGTGCATATTTGCATGCATATTTTGGCACTTGGATCGTGCATATAATCCGATGTCTAAATAAAATTATAAATATACTTACCCTTTAAAACAACATTAAAAACTAACGCCTGTCTCTTATAGGTACCTACGATAAACAAATCTGTTGTTAAGATTCGAACTTTGCTTTATGTGCATAATTAATATCTGATTTACAATTAGTCAAATGTCAATCACTTATTTTTAATTACGGTTTAAAATAAGTAATTGACTGTAAGTAGTTAGTAAATATAATATACCTACAATACAGAGAAATCGGTATTACTAAACGTAAACAAAGCAATAGCGGCAAATTAGTTGACTGATCAAAAGTACTTACTTACCTAAAACATTCTCTTATATTTTATACTATGTTCTAGTGGGAAAGTTTGTGTGATAGAAAACTAATACAACAAAAAAAGAAGTAAATAGGTATCTGATCATCACCCAAACACACAGCAATATTTATTACTCCTGCGATTATGATCGGACATTTTTGATTCGTTTGGCGCGGCGTGGCGCGACGCGGGCGTGCAGCGTAAATTATAGCCCCGACTGGTATGGTCCGAAAACGGTCCGAGATTTTAATAAGTGTGCGTGCGGCGACGCATTGATACTATGGCGCACACATATAAGCCGCACGCGGTGCCTTTGTATGAAGATAACTTACTTCCCCTCCTTATACTATGGTGTGACTAACCATCTAAGATCTAGGTACATATATCCTCTCTAGCCCTACGATATATCAATCTTGGGGTCAGTACCAGGTACATACTACTAGGGAGGCAGTGATGTTTGCAAATACCTGCGCTGTGCTATGAAATATGTATATGAGAGGACGTGCTTGTGTTAGAATGTCACAGAGTAAAAGACAAGATCTTCTCTGTTTCCCTATAATTAAGATTTCGCAACCATCTCTGTAATTCGTTTTTACATTTATAATTATTTAAGGAAATCATATTTTTTATGGCACGATTTGCATCGTTATAAATATGAGAGCTACGAACATAATAATGACGCTTGGCTACGGCAGTATGATGTTGTATATTGGGACATGCATTACGGGTTTTACGTCTTTTGTGCAGCAAATTGAATTTTCTCACGTCTGGGTCTTTATGTTTACGCAAAACAGAGTACAACATAAAGAGCTGGCGGACTGTTAAGACGGAAGCTTCTTTATATAAAGTATCAGTGCTGTATCTGCGGGGTTTGCCTAGCATGACTTTCAATATAGCCCTCTGAGCACGCTCAAGCGGAAGGATGTGAGTGGTACCAATTCCTCCCCAAGACACTATGCAGTATTGTATTATACTTTGCACGAGGGCAAAGTAAACACACAAAACCGTCTGTCGATCTGCAACCGATCTTAGGGTCTTAAAAATAGGAATTAGTTTCCTTACTCGGTTACTTAATTTGTTGATATGAGATTTCCAATTCAGTAACATATCTAAATGTAGACCAAGGTATTTAATTTCATTAGTACGTGATAGCAAGGGACAATGACAACCATCAGTGGACCGATTACAAACATGAGCCTGAATCCTGAACTCAAAGGACGGAATAGTTTTGGCACTGAGTGAAAAAGTAATATATTTCGTTTTGTCTATATTGAGTGTTAGTAGACTGGAAGATAACCATGTCATTATATTACGCATAGCCACTTCAGTTCTGTGACGAACTTGTTCCCAATTATTCCCATGGATGATGAGAGCGGTATCGTCGGCATAAGTAATTATTTGGCAGTATGGTATAGTAGTTTTGCACAAGCTATTTATATACAGTAAGAAAAGCGTGGGTCCCAATACGCTGCCCTGTGGAACACCAAAGGTAAGTTTTGCTTCCTTACTCACAAAATTTCCCAGCTTGACTTGCTGTGTTCTTTTAGAGAGATAGCTTGTAAAGATATCTAAAGCTAATCCACGTATACCAACTGATTCCTTTCTTTTTAGAAGTAGAGAAATAGGAACAGTGTCGAACGCTTTTGACAAGTCAAGAAATACACCTATAACTTTTTTCTTGCTATCTAAGTGCCTAGTTATTGTTTCAGTTAATGAAAGAGTAGCGTCTTCTGTTGATTTAGTGTTCATAAAACCGAATTGATTAGGTGCGATAATCTGTTGGTTTAGTGTTCATAAAAATTCTTTGATTCAATGATTGATTCGCAGATGTTTCCAGTGACAATATTTTAGCATAACCACAAATCTCGTCAATTGACTCTTCATTGTCAGCTATAGTATTTTCTTTTGGTACATGACTCTGTCCTTTGGTAACATTTTTTTCAGAAAGTAAAAAAAAACACGTGGTTATACCTTATAATATAATTTATTAAGTCATACTTTTTAAGTCAAAGAAATTTTTGAGAATAGAAGAGAAAAAAGAGAAGAATAGTTGACTGCATAATTCAATCAAATCAAATAAAATAAAAATTTTGTAAAACGTGTTTATTTATAATTTTACCTAAGGTTTGTCTTTGTTATCATTATAAGAGTGGAACCTTCTGAAACAAAGCTTGCGAGAAGGCTCTAGTTGTAATGGTTTAGAAAACCTTTATACTTAGTTAATAAAAATATATATTTTTTTTTATCTATCATATTACATATACTCATATTAAGATATTTAGTTAACCATTTTTAAGTAATTTATTAAAAACTAACCTTCTGTCGCTGCGTCACCCGGAAAAAATACATTTTCCCTTAGGAAAAGCTATTTTCTGGCGGTAAAAAGTAGTCTTTGTTACTCAGGGATAATGTAGTAATATAATGGTGAAATATGTAACTTTAAAGTCGGTTTTGTAGTTTTTGAGTTTATTCGTTACAAAAATACAGACACAAAAATACAAAGGTTTCCTCTATTTTTTATGTTATTGGTATAGACTAGAGGACGCCCGCAACTCCTATCCCAGGACTCAAGGTATATCCATGCCAAATTTCAGAAAAATCGGTTCAACGGTCTAAGCGTGAAGAAGTAACAGACAGACAGACACATTTTTGCATTTATAATATGAGTAACTTAGTAAGTAATAAGTTAAGTAAGTATAGTAAGTATGAAAGTATGGACAGAATATTCATTTAATGTTACATACCTATCCTTTTCTAATTAATGAAAAAAAATAGTACCTATATTTGTAGGAACCTACTGCAGACTACAATAATACAATTAGGTGTTAATATAGATAGACAATACTACAGTTTAGATTACAATATTTCGGTTATATTATAATAATAAAAACAACTACTACTATCAACTAAGAATCAGTATTTCCTTAACTTTTTGTAGGAATTGTTTAATTTGAAATGAGGTTTCGATGATTCCTTGTTTTCTTTAAGCTAAAATTTACTTTCAGATACTTTTTTTACTACTAAAACGATAAGACGTAGTAAACACAGAAATAAAGTCTTAAGAATCATGTTGTTCATGAGCCAGGACTATAACAAGCTAGTAAACGTTTATAACCACGGAAAAGGGCCCATTTTATACGCATACTTTTGCTTATAAAACACTCATAGTAGACTTGTTTAGCACTACTTAGACCAATAATACACTTATTGTTTGACCTCGCAGAACTATTTGCTCCCGTGAAATTCACTATGAGCATTTAATAGAACCAGGCAGGCCTGTTACGTACTCCACGCTTCTATCACTAGCTACTTACTTTGAACATTTGTGAATCGTATTGTGAGGTTGATGAAAAAAATAAATGAAAGGTAAGTTAATCTATATTAAATGAAATGTATTAACAAGTAAGTATTTCGCACGTGTTCGTGCATACATGTTTGAACGGTATTTCCGTTGAAGTATATTGTGTTTTACATCTCAATTTTTGTTCGCCCATTGAACACGGCGTATTTACTAAGTTGTGCTTAAAAATAATATTATGTAGTCCTAACAGCATTCAAAATGGCCTGAATGGAAGGTGCGATAAATTTTTAAAAGCTCAGATGGACATCACGAAGAATACTTTGGACACTAATAAATGGTTTTTAAGAAACCTTTATATAGTAATTAAGACTATAACAACACTCGAGAGCCCGCAATAATACCAAAACTACTGTAGAACTAAGTAATTCACTTATAATTGGCACATCAAGTAACAAGGTCAAATGGTACTAAGTGCATTTCGTTCTATTAATTACTATTACTGGCGTATGACCTTATAGTGGATTTATAATTACTACTGTACTATAAAACTGGAGCAAGTCTTCTCAAGTACCTATATTTACACCGGTGAAACACTTGTATAGGCCATCTTAGCCTTTACTGCGCCTATAACATCGTTCTAGAACAGGTCTACTACAAACCCAAACAAACTCCATGTAACCTGTTATAAGCTTAGTAGTAAAACCTGGAACCATTAAGAAAGAGTTACAAGTGCTGCAAGCTTATAAACTGTGCACTATAGGAGAACTTTGTTACTTGGGTGATACAGTAATCAATGTCTGAAGTTCATTTATAAAGTCTTGAATTAAGCATTATTTTCGCTATTGTCACTTTGATTAAACAATCTTTATTCGATTAAAATATCTGACATCACAGAAACTATTAAAAAATATAGGTAAAAATGATTAAAACGCAGCATTTTCCTCTTATCAGTAGACACTTTTGACTTAACAATATCTTTATTGAAATGACTCGAGGATCTTTTCGCTTAACCGCCATAGCTAAAACTTTTTAGAGAAAGCAAAAATTGCTGATGCGCCATAGTAAACAATACGAGGTAATGGAATCATCGCTAAAGTGTTATTCATGCTCCAAATAAGTGATGGAAAAATAACTTAAGCAACATAGGTGTAAAAAAGACCGTTTTGAGCGTCGTTCAGTGAAAAGATTTATAAAATAATACCAATTTTCATTTTGCTAACTGACCACAAAATTACTCTGATTGCTTTGAAACCCCGATCATTCGACGCAGAAAAATCTGCTGATTCCAAATATATGTATAACTCTATATGAGCAAAATGGCGCTTCAGCGACTTTTCCTTTCCAGTGACGATATAAACAATGATTTTTTTTAAATCACTATTTACAATATTATTAACTATTGTATAGAGAATTTAAAAAATATATTACTTAGACATTATTATTTGTATTAAACTATTAATATATTTTTCGTGGGTCGAAAGTCCCCAAATTTGAGATTTTTCGAACCTTTAAACATTCATATCTTTAAAAATATTAACTTTATCGTGAAAAGTCATAGGACCTTTTTTATTGATATTTCAATAAAAAATATAAAAAAAAATTGTCCGGTTGAAAAATAACAATTCCTTGCAATTGTTTAAACAATGTTTGTTTAAACAATATGGCACCGGGTTGCACCATGGCAACATGCATTTATATCATCAGGAGGGCAATTTGAAGAGGATCGCATAAAAAAATTGAGGCGGAATAGTTTTCGGAACTCGTGCGCCGATTCGTGCTGGACTAGATAGACTAAAAAGACTGAAAAAGAAACGATACTTTTTGACCGACACTTTTTGCCACCGACATAGATCAAGATAGATACCGCATGTGTATATACTTCGCGGGACATGCATTATCTATCCTGATCTATGTCTGTGCTTTTTGCTATAGTTGTAGCCGTGCGGCGTGCGCGTGTTTCTCTCTCTCTCTCTCTATCATAGAAAGCAAGCCAGTTATGATTTTTTTATAACTTCTTTCCATCCGGGTGTCCCTTGACACCTCTCAAGTATTTTTCTGCAAATACCACCTAAATTTAGTAAAGTTATACAGGTTACTAGGATAAATGTCTATCAAGTCTTCATAAATCAAAAGTTTTGAGAGCTTTCATATTCTATTACACGTTAAGGCCGTGTTCGCATTGAACGAGTGTACATAATATAGGACAAATCCAGGATTAACTTTAAATAAATAAATAAATAAACCCAATGTTACAACTATACCCCATACCCCATATTTACCCCATATATTTCTTTCAAGTAGGCCTGAAATAATATGTTATTCTCATATCTTATTTGGAGTTGCTGATATATTTGAAGTCACAGGCGTTTCCAAAAGCTACTATATTTTCCTCCCACGCGGCTTTCCCGATGTCAACATATATCAGGGCTCTGGAACAAATATATTATGTACTGTCAATTGTTATTTACTATCTGATAAACAACATTATTTCGGAATGGTTTATTAATTTTCCTGAAGTATAAACAATTTTGTATGGGCAATAAACTTATATTTTATACGATGACCGATGTAGAGTAAAGCTCATGCTGCTCAAGCGATTTACTGTTTACATATTATATTATAAGTATGTAAATATAAAAAATGTGTAAATAATTTGAATCCTAGTTAAGGAATTATGTATTGTTTTCATCACAACTGTATGTACTGAGTATGATTTCCGGTTTTCATGCTATGTTTAAATTTTTAAGCAATATAAATTGATTGTATCGCAGAACACTTTGAACGACCTATTTTCATGTTAAATATAATATTTTAATTCATAACGAACTGAAACATAGTGTTACTCACATCTGAATCATAGAGTATAATGTAACATCTGTTCACGTGGTAACCGCGACTTAACCGCATCTAAAAATAATACAAAGGAGGAAGAAAATGGTTGCAAAAAAAATATGTCGTCCAACATGAGTCATGACATGACGACATGGGGGCCTGATTCACTGCGTGGGCGATTGTCTGGGATGCCTCATACCCTGGACTTCCAAATTTCCAAAATAAATCATTTTAATGTTTATTTAAAAACTATAATGTGTTGCCAAACTCCTTGGCAGAGGCTAGACCGATTTTGAGGTGTATGTTTATCGGGTCTGCGGGAGAATTCGAAGTGCAATTATTAAAAAAAAATTACGTCTCACCCTTGACCGTAAGGTTAACTGGCATATTATACTTTAAAATATTAGGTATCGCGAATGAAGCGGCGGAAAATATTTGGTTAACTTACCGAGATAGACAGAGGCCATTAGCTATGTCCACACTGTGCACTTTCATCTTCAATTTTCGTCATCTTCTTTCTATTCAACTATCGTTTGGCGCTTTCAATAATTGAATGAGTTTAACGAACACACGCCAACATTGTCATTTTTGTTCAGATGCAGTGTCTGTCAGCTTATTGTAACAATATGTGCGACGAGAGCATTTTCCTAGGTGGAATGTGTGCAGCTTATTTGGTCATAAGAAATTTCAGATAAAAAGAACAAAGCGAAAGTTTTGGATACGGTCAGAGCGCATGCATCGCGGGCATGCCTCACGTGCGCTGTTGACTGCGCTATGACGCATGCCCTTGATGAACAAAAGAAGGCACAGTGTGGACAAAGCTATAGAGCGCCAAAAATTGAGGCAAGAAAGTGGGATATAAAACAAGCACTTTGACTCTGATTGGTCCACAGGAGAAAGAGTTTCTAGCAGGAGCCTTCATTACTACAGATTTAAGACCTACAGACTAAAAGACAGAGATAATTATTTATCAGTCGTGCTTGCTCAGTCCATTCTATAAGGTTTCGAGCATATCAGTCAACTATTCAGAGCAACTGGTGACACAATGTTTCGAAGAATGTGGAAAGCGCCTACTCGAGTCGTGGCATTTAGTAAATTCATATTTCATCAGCTCTAATACCATCTGTCCAGCTTCTGGTAAGCATTAAAATGTGGCATGATTAAGTAAGAGCGACATAATATTATTGTCTTTGCAAGATGAAAACTTCTTTAGCGTCGTCGTGCACTTTCCTTGGCTCGTAACTTGATCGAAAATTCGCAAGACAAAAATATGTAATATCCCTCCTCCCACCTTCTACAGTAATTATTTCCTTCAAAACAGCTAAAAATGTTTAAAAGATGGTACTAGTCGGGAAACTGGTCATATACTATAGCCATTCATTTGGAATTGCGGCACGGCAAGCAATATTATGTAACTATTTTTTATAATGGTTGTTGGCTCAAATCATCCCGAGAATGGTCTCGGGATGATTTGAGCCAACAAATTGCCAAAAGCTTGACTTTTGGATTGACATAAAACGTGATCAAGAAAATCAAGAGTAGCAGGCCACAAGAGGAAACTTATGTTATTTAATTATAAGTAAAAATAAAGGAGAACGGGCAAAAATGTATAGGAAGTACTGTACCCATCACTAATAACTGTCAGAGGTATCTTAATTGAAAGCTCTTTTCTTGGCTATCATTTATTATTATGGCTGCTTGATATTTATGTCTTGATATTCACTGTGAAAAAAAAGTTATAGCTCAAAGAAGTCAATGAAAAATAATTTATTCCAGATAAGTATAAAAAAGAGCTATATTTATTTCCTTGTCATTTAGAATTGCTAAAACCACGATGTAAATGCGTATCTACTGTTGCCGTTCCGTACTTTGCAGCGGCGCGGCGCACATACAGCTCCTAGGTATAGGTTAGGTTAGGAGGCTAACCTAAGTCCTGTGTTAGATAGATCCAGGATATCCATCCGTATACGGCTAAAGGCAAACCGCAGGTGGTTTTAGTGGTTAAACCCGAAGTCGGGAGTCCCACATCCCCGGGGTGCTTCAGCTTAACTGAGGCACATCCCCAACCCGGGGCACCCATAAAGGGTTTCCCCTGCGCATGAAAAAAAAGGAGGCTAACCTAACCTAGCCCAAGGGGCTAACCTAACTTCTTTACGACAATACATACGTCTCAGGCCTCAGCGTTATTGTTCTGGTCGTGGGTACATTTTGTACGTCCTCCTTTAAAATGTTGTTAGTCTCGCTAAAACTCGAGAACGGCTGAACCGTTTCGTCTAATTCAAGTCTTGAAATATTTATGGAAGTCCAGGGCAGGTTTATATGGTGAGAAAATTTAGAAGTAAAGTCATATGAAGTTCACGGCTCATCTAGTTTCCAATGTCAGTAACTGAATATATCCCCGAGTATATGCAAAGTCCATTTAGTCCGAAAAAAATAATTGACAGATTTAGAAGCGTGATACGAAGTTCACGGGTTCTAGTTCCAATCTAGTTTCCAATATCAGTAACTGAATATATCCCCGAGTGTACGCAAAGTCCATTTAATCCGAAAGCCCCATTAACATTTAACTCAGAAGTGAATGGGATTTATGACGTCATCGATGGTTAGGGAGACGATAGCTGAGCAAATTGACGCACGCGGCCCACGCGCGGTCATTATCGCTTATCTCACTACAAACAGCTCCTATTGTCATTATCTGATATACGACATTCTAATTTTAACTTAGAATGAACTGATCCTTTTTGAAAGTCAGTATAAGCTAAAAAGGTTCGCGCGCCATGAGTTGTACAATCGAAGAAATTGATAGGCAGATGATGCAACTCCGTAAATTAGTCGCGTTATGGCGTCAAAGCCAGCCGAAAGTTCACGACTAACATTTATAACCCAACCAAATGACGTAGGTGGCGGACCTAAGAATCAATTTCTTTGATGGTGCAAACAAATTCTCTCAAAGTAAAATTCCCTACTGACTAATTTAGTCCAGGCTTGTAGTTTTGCAAGTAAAAGTTTTTGTCACTTGTCTGCCTTTTCTCTGCTTTCGACAATAGGAGCCTGCTGGTGTCACTATGCGATACCGATATGCATATGATTCTAACCTAGAATAACCTCCTACTCTTTTGAAAGTCGCCTAAAAATTCATACTATCGCGGCAACTTAGTTCTACTAGGAAATGTTCTGTATCCAATTCTAGATACATACTGCAAACATAGCCCATATAAATCGTATTAAATATCAATTTTTAATTTATTTTTGATTGGGTATGGTTCACTGTATGGGAGTACTAACTGAATATAGCTTAAAATATTATTATTTTATTAGCTTGCTCTACATTTTAGACTATAAATAGTTTTAAGCAGTCATTATTTCATCGCGGTTAGCAGTCCCATGAAAACTGTACCCCAAAATCAAAAAGTAGTTAAAAATTGACAATACGATTTATTGCAAATAACACGGTTGACTCCGCCTTAAAAGTTTTACAAATTAATTAATCCAAAAGAATTTATCATCTCCAATCCACGCCTTTGTGTTTCAATTAATTCTGATCTCGTACACCGGTCACCGAATAGACTTTGTTAGTGAAATCATGCTAAGTTTAAATATTTTCTGTATTTTAGAACGTTTTCTTTGGAGTCTCTTTCTACTTTATAGATAGGTATAAACTAGCTAGATAGTATACCTGCCATACAAACATTAATACCATAGTTCTCCCTTAGGAGTTAGGGGTTAAATTATGATAAATCTTTTCTTATGGCCGGTTTACATTATTTCAATCTGTGATCAAATCCAACGCTGAATTCCTATTGGAATTATGTAAACGGGCACTGGAATGCAATTTTGCAAAAAAACGCTGGATTTGATCACTGGATTGAAATAATGTAAGCCGGCCATTAGCCGGCCCCTAGACGATCAATTGTATTGCGCAATAACACGCTTCAATTTACACTTCAATTTATTTGACAATTAGATTGAAGGCACGCGATGTTCTATGTCAACTTTAGACGGTCAATAATATTACGCAATACGTGATATTGCGCAATAAAAGTGCTCGTCTAGAGGCCCACTCAGAAAAAATTACACATTGAAGTGAACTTTTTGCAAATAAATTTTCTTGACTCAAAGCAAAAGCAGTTTTCTTTTAGACAAAATTTATGTAACCGTAACCGAGTGCTGATAAGACGGTTTCAGTACAAAGGTATCAGATGTTACGTCTCCTAGATCCTATCGGCTTCAGCCCAGGTATATCACTGGTCGTAAACTCTACTCATTATGTATGCAATTTGTTGCGCCGTTGATAAAACTGTACCCAGCTTTTTGGCTTTGTTTTGGATTAAGATTTAAAATAATAATTTAAAATACATATTTTATATTTTAGGTACCTATAAGTACCTACTAGATACTGCTAGTAGTACTAGCAGACTTCTACTTAATTCATCTGACCATACTCTACATACTCTACCAGATGTATAATCTGCGGAATAGAGGTAGTAGGAGGATAGTAGACTGGGTAAGCTGGGAAAATTGTGAATATTATTAAACTACATTTTTAACTAAGGTATTAAACCCCCAATTATTGTCACTTTAAGAAATCATTCTAAAAATCCTATTGTTCGCATTAGTGATTTAAGACAAACAGCTAATAAAAAGCTGATTACTGCTAGCTTTGAGCTAGTTTCCTCTTCTTCTTGTATATTATACAAGCCGCGTTATGCTTTAAGCTATTCGTGTTCATTAATAAAATAATTACTTTATTTGTTATACGATACGAAGGCCAAAGTTGAGTAAATACAGAGTTTTTGTCACTACACGACGATAACAGCCATTCATGCGGCCAACACTTCCTTAGATCCGCCTGTGCTAAGGCCACAGGGTCGATGAACCCAGATATTTGTAAAAACGCACGTTTTTATGAATTACTAGTTGTACCCAGCGGCTTATTAGGGGAAAACATTGTGATACTTTTCCGCAATAAAAAATAGTCTATGTGTTAATTCCAGGGTATCAAGTAACTCCATACCAAATTTTATTAAAATTGCTCTGATCGTTTAGACGTGAAGAAGTAACAAACACACAAACTCACAAACTTTCGCAATTTATAATATGTACAAGCGACCCGCCCCGGCGTCGCACGGGTATAAAATATATAACCACTGAAAAAAATATTAAAATCGATAGCCTATGATCCTTCACGTGTTCTACTTTTTATCTGTGCCAAATAACATAAACATTGCTCCAGTAGTTCGCGAGATAAGCCCTTTCAAATAATTTCCACCGTTTTTTCCACATTCTCCTATTAGTCTTAGCGTGATAAAATATAGCCTATAGCCTTCCTCAATAAATGGGCTATCTAACACTGGAATATTTTTTTTAATCGGACCAGTAGTTCCTGAGATTAGCGCGTTCAAGTTAGCCCTTTTAAATAATTTTCCCCGTTTTTTCTACATTTTCCTCTATTTCTTCGCTCGTATTAGTCTTAGCGTGATAAAATATAGCCTATAGCCTTTCTCGATAAATGGGCTATCTAACACTGAAAGAATCATCAAAATCCGTTGCGTAGTTTTAAAGATTAAAGGGAACAAAGGGACATGAGGGGAAAAAAGCGACTTTGTTTTTATAATACAGGGTTACTGATTGAGTACTGAGGGACTATAAGGGCCCCCGCGCATTAGGCGACCAGGTCGTGCGGCCAGGTCGCTGCGACCACCCCGCGCACTTTGCGGCCATGTCTGCGACCACACTCGTATGACAAGTGATTTGATGAGTAAACTTTGACAATTATTTTGTTTTCTGTATACAAAAAACGTGTGGCCGCGGCGACCAGTGCGCGCACACTGAGTAATTTCATACAAATTCCCGTATCTCGTTGGCCGCGGCGGCCAAGTGGCCGCGTGTGTGTCGCGATTTGTTTCGTTGGCCGCGCGACCAGAGCGTGACAGCTGGCCGCTGGTCGCGTAATGCGCGCACCTACATATATCGTAGAAGAATTAGTTGGCCGCAGCAACCTGGCCGTGCGACCTGGCCGCCTAATGCGCGGGGGGTCTAAAAGAAAAAATACTTGTATTTTTATTTTTAACAAGGATCAATATATCAAAATTTGGCAGGAAGGTTTAATTGCACCCTGTATGTATAGAATTAGTGTGACTAGATGATACCCGCAACTCCGCTGCTCTAGAATTCGTTTATCCCACGGAAAACCAGACATTTTTCCGGGATTGACAGTGTCCTATGTCTTTTCCCGGGATCAAAGTATCTCCATACCGAATTTCAGCAAAATCGGTTTAGCGGCTTGGGGGTAAAGAGGTTAGAGATAGATAGACGCACTTTGGCATTTAGTATTTACAATTATTATGGTTATATAGAGAAATCTGCGAAGTTTTTATGGAATGAACCGGAAGACCTGCTGTTCGCCTAATGGAAGCGATAGAAGCTTATGGATTGGGTGGTGGGTACCAACATAAAACAACGGATCTTGCACTTAGAATGTGCAAGGTATACATTTTATCACTTCAAAAACAAAGAAATGAAACTATCCTCTTTGTATTATTATTATTTTTTACATACAGACACTTCTTGAGTAGGTAATTATAAGGAAGATATTTTACTGTCCTTGTTCTTTTCATATTTAAGCCGACAAATTCATAATAAATATGATACTTACATGGTTGATGGTGTGTACAAATAATTAAGTTAAGAGGTAATATTATACACATGGTAATGCTACAAAAAGAAATACTTAGATCATTCCATTGCAATCGAGAGCACTGGACTAGATCATTGTATGAACTAAATACCAGGCAGAGGTCAAGTCATATCTTTTGTAATTTGCCGGGTATCATTCCAATTTGTGTCTTCATTCATGTCGTTCATTCATTAATCGAATGATAATTTTTATAACACTACATTACAATATAGGTTATCTCGTTCATTTGATATTTTACACATGGACGTATAAAAAAAGGCGGACGGAGTCCCACCATACACAAAACTGTGTCCTTCAGAGTCGGCCAGATGGCTGTATGTACACGGTCCGCACGCACACATTCTTGCGCTAGTCCATACCATTTGACAGGCGTCAGAGCGTGTGCGTGGCCGACTCAGAAGAAAAGTGAAGACACAGTTTTGTATATGACAAGACTCCGTCCGCCTTTTTTTCTACGTTCATTGTTTTACATTGTACATTTGCAATAACATGTTATTTCCAAAGACTTCTATTTAAACTGAGGTGGACAGGCCATACGCACCAAATGTTCCGCCGTTCCAATAGAGCTAATTCACACCGTTGCAGTCAGTGTTCTCTGGCGCGCTGTACGCGACGGTCGTATGCGAGTGTGTACGGTTAGCAAAGAAATTTTTAAAACAAACTTTATTTTATTTTTATAATATACTAAATTGTTATCAAATGGCAAAATGCTATTTTGTGTTTAAACAAGATTTTGTAAAAATTATACAAATAAATCTTCAGGGA
Organism: Polyommatus iphigenia; assembly: GCA_963422495.1. Classification (NCBI taxonomy): domain Eukaryota; kingdom Metazoa; phylum Arthropoda; class Insecta; order Lepidoptera; family Lycaenidae; genus Polyommatus; species Polyommatus iphigenia. The sequence continues at coordinate 8,234,841 of OY730183.1, forward strand.
TTACCTTTCACATGTAACTATCATAGTTGTTCACAATAGATGAATAATTTTTACCTGACTATGTATGTATGTATGTATGTATGTATGTATGTATGTATGTATGTATGTATGTATGTATGTATGTATGTATGTATGTATGTATGTATGTATGTATGTATGTATGTATGTATGTATGTATGTAATATGTATATGTTACCGTTAATTTGCGTAAACCAGTTAGCTGTTAGAATGCAGATTAATCCTTCGATCGGAGGTTCTAGGAATTCCCATTGTATTCTTTTGTTCTCGCGATCACCGGTGCTCGCGCGGGGCCTGAAAGATTAACGCGGTATTCTGCAGATTATCTGGGTGAGTCAGTTAAAGTGCAAAAATTTTATTCTATTCTTACATTACTAGATAATCTGCAGAATATCTAGGTAATCTTCAGACTACCGACCATGCATACGCTAAATTGCATAAAACAGGTTCTTGTTTGAATAAATCATATTATTTAGTTGTAGGGATAGGGATTATTGAATATAATTTTTAGAACATAAACAAAGGAGTAAAATATTAAAATTTAAGTACTTATCTAAAATATTACTGCACTGATAAAATATAACAGATCAAATCAACTAGAAAAAAAACAATAAAAAACAATAAAAAACAACTAAAAACAGTCTAATGTTAGCCATACACGCAACCGTCTACCGGAGATGTCTACCTGTGCAGGTATGCCTGCGCAAGTAAATCGGAATGTGTGTGGGAATAGACCTGTGCAGTTGCTTGGACCTGCGCAGGCGACCGGTGTTAAATCGAAAATCAATTCTTTCGAGTGACACCTGCGCAGGCATACCTGCAGGTGACCTCGCCGGTAGTCCGTAGCATGTGTGGTAGCCATAATTTAACATGCTTAAGTCAAATTTTTTTAGGACATAAACGAAGGAAGAGTTTAGTCGAGAATGTGAAAGAGTGGCGTTGTGTTTTGTATTATGTAATTTCCTAAGATTGTTCTGGGTTTTTAATGTGTTTTATTGATAGAATATTAACCATTAGATATTTGTTATCATGCACAAGTGTAGGCCAGTGATACAACTTCCAGAAACGTGCCTTTTGTGTTCCTTCCTAAACTCCATCGAAAGTTTTAGTAAACCGTCTACCATTTTACTGAATCGACCGACTTGAGTCCTTGACTGCAACTTTTACTTAGACTTTGACTAGACTTTGGACTTTACCAAATAGAAAATCGATGCTATAAATTGTTACAAAAACAGATTTCCCGCCACTTATTTGACACTGGCCATGGTTATATAGCCGAATCGCCATAGTAAAAAAAAAAGAAACAAAGGATAAAATATTCAATATTAACTTCAATGTTGTGGTTGTTTATGTTACTCAATAAACAATAAACTTAATAACAAAAAAAATATCTTAATTTGTAATATAGATTTTTTTGCAGTCAGTACTTGCGGGCGTTTGTTTCAGGGAGTTTCGCTTGCGTTCGGTATGACGAATGCCATAGGCCTGCATCCTTGTCATTCTTGTTACAAACAAAGAGGATGTAAACTGTATACTACGTAACAAGAGGTCGGACTTAGAAGAAAAAAAAACAAACATCCGTTATTTTTTTAATTTGAAACTAAAGTTAAAATTTTTAAGTGCAAACCTTTCACTCTAAACATACCAAAAATTTAAAAAAATAAAAATAAAAAGAAATGAGCTCAAATAAATGTTTTATTTCAATAAAAATTATTGTACTCAACTTAATAAATAGGCTAATAAGGTAAATTAAACAATAAAACAGATTTAATCCACAAGCTTTTGTTGATTTCTATTATTAAATAGGGAGTGCCGGATGCATATATCTGAATCCTTCGATCGGGGATTCTTGGAAATGCTATTGTATTCTATTGTTGTCGCGGTCACCGGTGCTCGTATTGCTCGTATGGGGCTTGAATCTTGATGCCTGATGGGTTAATGGTGGTGATTATGATGCTGATAAATGTGATCTGCATAGTAGCATAATACAATATCTTTGCTTCTAAACAACGCTGAAACTCTTAAACATGTATAAGGAATCTGAAGTTCTGTTCAGTACCTTCGGAAGTATACCACTGGGTTTATAACTGTAGCTGTGGTGCAAAATCTTACTTTTTGGTAGCTGAAAAGAGGTAGCTAAGGTAAAGCTAAGCTAAGAAAATGCATCACAAAAAACTAATATTTTAGTTTTTGGTGGATATTTCCACAGCCAAACAAATAGGTACCTAGCCTTCACCTTTTGAAGTCGGTAAAGTCGATTATATTTGAGATTATAATTATTTATTTTTAAAATTTGTGTATCGGCACTGGAACCTAGCGCTTTACGCATTATCACCGGCTCCCATTATGAGTGCCAGCACCGGCAGCCGTTGTTTTATATCTCGGCTGCCGGCAGTATACTTACCGCCGGTTCCCATTACTGATATTTTTGGGAGCCGGCGCCGGCAGCGGAGGCACTCCCTATTAAAAATTATAATATTACAGTACAGTTTTATGTATTTTATTTATAAATATAATAGAATAGCTGTCTATGCTACTCTACTAACTACTTGATTGCCATAAACAGTAAACTCTATATAGGGAGGGGATTAAAGCTGCGCGTCCACCAGGTCGGAAACGGGACGTACGGTGCGGACGGCACGTCGTGTCGTCATATACTTGTCAGGCGCAGAATGACGTTCCAGTACTTCTAGTGCAGTTCATAGTAGTCAGTATCATAAATACAAAGCAACAAATCCGTCCACTGCGTACCTACGCTCCGATTCCGATCCAGTGGACCGCACCTTTATACATACACACTTTGTTTTCTTACACTCTGTATACGACAGCTGAAATCTATCGCGCGGGCTCAGGCCAGCTGCATACCACCTCACTTGTTTAGAGGATTTTTCCTTGGTGGCCGTACCACTCATAATCCCATACCTTCCTTCTCCTAAAATCTCCTTGCTTTGAATCTCTTTGCTGCTTTCGTTCCCAAGCGCTCGCATGCGACCGCGAGAACAAAAGATTTCCTAGAATCGCGAACAGCTATTGCTTGCAGACTAAAATGTTGCAAACTAGCTGTATAGGGACCTAAAAATCTGAAATTAATGAAACATTTTTCATTTACTTACTACATTTCCATACAGTTTACATAAATTATTAAGTATAGTTAATAACCTTATGTATTGTTACAATTAAACAATATGTAACCATTATGTAACACATGATACACATTTCATCATTATCCAAATTAACTGCATACTGATATACATTATAATATTTTCTATGAAATAATAATCTATCTTTTTCATATTAATATAGTTTATGTTGTAAATTATTGTACAAATATTATGCAAATAATACTACGACATACTTTATATTAGAACATGGTATGATATCGTTATGTTTTGCTTAAATTTATCAATTTACAGTTACATTTACACTTTACAATGGCTTACCTTTCGTTTTTCAATAATTAATCCACTTAATTTACAATTTTTGTATTTTTGTAATAAATAATTTTCACAAACTGAAATTCGAACTTTGAGTCTTAAACTTCTTCTTCCTCTTTTTTCTCATATAGTTTATATTCTCTATGGTCTTTTTTATCAGCCAATCACAGTCGACCGTGCTTAAAAATAGTACAGATTATGCGATTATATTTAGTAGCTACGTTTAAATTTGGAACCCAATTTTTTTTTTGTTCGGAACTTGCGTCCACCTGGTTACAAACTAATATTGGCATATGGCACTTGACTACGTAGATACTTATAGTTTGTGTGTGTGTGTGTAATGTTTTGAGTGTATTGTTTTAGGATTGCTTTTCAAATGACATTTCGTAGAGAACGGCACGTCTGCCTCAGTTTAAATATAAGTTTTTGGTTATTTCATGTTAGGTACCGTATAATATGTATATTAAAGAGTAATGATAATAATAATAATTTAAATTTGTAGTAGCTGTGATAACCGCATTTTTGGTGTAATTTGTTCTGAGTTTTAGGCGTAGCGATGACAACTGGGACCGCCAAACATTACTTCCCTACGGAGATTCCGCAATTTACCGTATTTGAAGCCTTATAAACTCATAATTTGAAAGCTACAAAGTTATAATAAATAATATACAGCAATAATCTTCAGTATATCAACATTCCTTTCCACGTTATAAATTTTCTATTTTTATTTTTTATGCTCATGATAATAGCTACCAAAGTAAAACCAATTTATTAAAATTCAAGCATACATTCAGCATCTCCTTAGTATTTACAAATTACTTTTATTTGAAACACACGCCAATAGATCGACAATATCATAAACTACATATTCTACGTTTTAATTTTGTTTAGGTCAATTTTGAACTGAGATAATTAAAAAAATAGGGTTTTTGTGCGATCTCGGCAACGCGGCAAATGTATGGCCAAGGTCGTTTGCTCGGGGGACGGCCAGGGACATTTAATTTAATTTAATGAAGAGTTTGACAGATAATGTAATGAGGCTTATGTCAAATACGTCTTTGAGTGCGGCAGTTAGCAACATCTTAACCTGCGAAGAGTGAACCTAAGTTATCGTTGTGATAATGGTATATAAATAGCATTTAATTAAATTATTTATCCCAAACAACATTATCTTATTTTACTTAATATAATAATAATCGAACGTGCGTGAAATGGTCCGAATGTCTCCCCATAAGGAAGAAGCCAAACGAGCGTAATTTGTGAGTTGTGAGCAGGGTTGCCAGGTCTTTTTCAAAAAATACCGAACAGCGAACAAAAAATCGGCCAAGTGCGAGTCGGATTCACACTCGAAAGGTTCCGTACCGTTATAGAGCAAAAAGTAGGCCAAAATTGTTTCGTATATTTGTAACTACATACCTATAATTTTTTATTATTTTTTTTTGTCTCACTAATGCATTATGCAAGCTTCCAGAGTTCCAGCTATGTCTTATTTGCTTTAACTGCCCCATGCATTTGTCGGACTGAAATTACATCGGATACATAATTCAGCCTTCACCATGTCCACACTTAATTTTTCACGGCTGTCGCACAGACTAAGTAAGTAAGCTGGTTGTGTCAAATCTGACAATTGAATCGTTTGTTAGGAAGACAATACCGGTAAAACATGCCAACTTTGCCACATAGGATAACTTTGCCCTAAGATCCATTCTTAAGCAAATCTTTGATGTACGGAGGTATTTTAATATTATGGCAATATTTGTTTAATTTGGCGGAAAATAGGTTATATGACTGATAAAATTGACAATACCCCGTAGTGCTAACTTTATTCAGTAACTTGTTGGAACTTGGAACTTCTGAAAAACGGTACGTATTTTTGCGGGCAAATTGTGGTGCAGATTTGTGAGTAAATTGTGCGTGATGGTGAAACCACAGGTTAGTTTGCTTTTGATATATTATAAAATAATATCTATAGAGTATTATAGTGATAATGTAATTAATCAGGGAATTATATAATAAAGCTTATGATGGTGGGCAAACTAACCCAGCAGTGTTCCGATCATCGATTGACAACATTGCCCGGTATCAAAAAATCCTTAGGGTTGTCAAATCGGACATTTTTAAATACTTTACTAAAAATCGATGTCATTTTTTATTACTGTATGCCTTGCTCAGCCAGCCAAATAATATAATGATGATAATGGGTTTATAAATAAACAGAAGCAATTTAATATTTATAATAATATATTCCTGATAATAATGTAAAAGATGATTAAGTAATTTTATAGATATGTACACCCTAGTACTCTTACAGACCAAAATGCAAATTGTATGGAAAAGGAAAAAAATGTAAGGGTAATATTGCCCAGTCAATTTAGTAGGATATTATTCGCGACATCGTTAAAATGTCTATAGTAAACGCCATCTTTTCCAAAATTCTTTCACTGGGTTTTGATGCCACCTGCGCAAAGTTAATATTTACGTGAAAAATCAAGGTGGGCAATGTTGGCTACAAGTCCAGGTAACTTTACCGGGCGTGAAAATCAATCATAAATAGAATTAAATGAACAGAAGTAATGTTTTTCACATTCCTACACCTGCACATGAAGCCTTGTAGTTGCAGAGGGCAAAAAAAAACTTACACTTCCATACATTTTTTTTTACAAGAATTAAAATTATTCGAAAAAAGCTGGCAAAGTTGGCATGTTTCGGGTATAATAAATAAAAAAAATACCGAACCGCCCATACTTCGGTATCTTTGTCATACCGATTACCGAACACCGAACATGGCGCTAAAATACCGAACCGTTCGGTAGAATACCGGACACCTGGCAACCCTGATTGTGAGTCGCAGAATTTCTGCCGCGTTACAAATATCTTTTCATACAAATCATGACGCTCGTGTGAATCAAACAGGACTTTTGTATGAAACTGAATGCAGCAGAATTCTGCCGAACCAAAATTCTGCGACTCACAACTCACAAATTATCGTTTGGCTTCGCCATAATAGTCTAAGAAGCTGCATTTGGCTTGCTGTGTCACTATTGTGTTATGCTATGATTAGGGTTAATAAGCTATACAAGATTTAACAACGCAAATTGATAATACTTGTAGATATGTATGTGCCCCTTTAGAGTTTACTGTGAAATTAGCAGCTCAAATTCTTTTAGCACAGCTCTTTAAGCGCTGCTATGTTTGTGTTTTGTACGGACGCCCCAGAGTCATGAGTTTAACCCACACAAATGTTTAAAAAAATGCTCTTTCAGCGCTGCTACTTTCACAGTGAACTCTATACAGGTGCAGTACTTACAAAGTACCTACACGTTCGTCGTGGAAGATTTAAACATAGAAGAAAATCGTTCTGCCAAGAACGTACGTTCGAAATGACGAGAGAAACCGTCCGTGTATATCAAGTGCATTTGCACCGGACACGAAACAGCCCTTAAAAGGACTTTTTCTAATAAGAATTCTTCGCAACACTTCACTACGCGTCTTCACATCGTGCTTACATCAAGAGAGGAATCTTCGCAGCGTAGCTACAGTCTTCATGGCGTTTGCAGAGCTGCATAACATCTTCACAAAATGGCGGCACAACTACTCGCGGCGGTGCGGCGTCGAGCGGCAGAGAGACGACGTCGGTATGAAATTCGCGCGCGGACTGAGCCGCGGCATGCGAGCCTATATTTATACGCGTGCGATACCAGCGCCACGAACCGCGGTACAGCCGAATCTTCCGCACGGATAATTTTCCAATCTTGTAAATATTTCCTATTCGCTTTTTTTCTCTTTCTTGTTTTGTAAATATTTTTACATATCTGTCTAATCTAGTTAACCAATCACAAACAACCTTTTTACCTTTGTACAGATTTGTAATAATAATAATTAACTCATTTTTTTTGTATATAAGCAGCGCATTTTTGGAAATAAATCACTTCAGTTCACCACAGTAAATCGAGTTTTACTCTTTACTCCTCCGACCTCTAGTGAACTCTTAGAGAGACCAACCGTCCTCTAAACTGGCGACCCCGTGACCAACAAGCAACCTCTGCAAGAAGAAACTCTACTGGAAGAAACTCTGCCAAGAGGAAACTGCCCGAGGAAATTCTGCTCGACGACGCTGCACCACGAAACGCTGCCCGACGAAACGCTGCTCGGAAGAAACGCTGAACCACGAAACGCTGCTCGACGGAATTCTGCTGCAAATCTCTCCACACAATGGAATCCAGAGGCGAATCCCTGCCCGAAACCTCGGCAGTCACTAGCAACCCAGCTACGTCACCGTCATCACAAGAAATCGCCGGCATTGCCCTGTCAATGCGAATTCCGCCTTTCTGGAGAGACAAACCCAGGCTCTGGTTCGTCACCTTCGAGGCAGCCACCAGCAGCCTGCAGAAAAACCAAAGCCAGCTGTCCCAGATGGTCATCGCTCGTCTGGAGAAAGAAGACATCGAGCAAATCACCGACCTGCTGTACAACCCGCCGGAGACGAAGCCCTGAAGGACCGACTCATCTCCGCATACGAAGAATCTGACAGTCGGCAATTTCAACAGCTGCTGTCAGATATGGAATTGGGAGACCAGAAACCATCACAATTGCTCCGCCGTATGCGAAACCTGGCTCGCAACAAGGTCCCTGATTCCACCCTACAGCTCATGTGGGCCAATCTCCTCCCGGCAAACATTCGCTCCGTCCTGGCCGTCAGCGAAACATTCCAGTCGAAGACCACACTCGACGAACAAGCAGCGCTAGCCGACAAGATCATCGAGCAGTCAACTGTAAATAATGTACATAGCATCGCATCCAGTCATCGTGTAAATAGCTCCGCATCACCATCATCGAACGTCGAGTGCCTTCTCATCGAAGAAATCCGCAAGCTATCCCTAGAGGTCGCCGAGTTGAAAAAACAACAATACAACAACAATAATTATAGAAGAGAAAATTACTATCAACGGTCAAGGTTCAAGACACAGATCATCGTCAAGATTCCGGCAACGTTCAACATCACGGCCACGATCTTCATCACCATCGCCATTCTGTTACTACCACAACAGATTCGGCAAAGAAGCGCGAAAATGTACGCAACCGTGTACATTCAACAACCCGGAAAACTAGACAGAACGTTGGCAGCGGCGGAATCCGGCGTTCACAACAAACAATACCGCCTATTCGTCACGGACAAGACTACGAATCTCACTTTTTTTGTAGACACGGGTGCCAATATATCCGTCATACCGAAAAAGAAAGGCATACATCTCCAGCCGCTATCTTTTCAACTCTACGCCGCCAACAACACCGTAATACCAACGTACGGCGAAAAAACACTAGAGCTCAACATCGGACTTCGCCGACCGTACAAATGGAAGTTCATCGTCGCCGCAGTCTCAAAACCAATCCTCGGTGCCGACTTCCTACAACATCACGAACTCATAGTCGACTTGAAGAACAGAAGACTCATCGACGGAAGAACGAGTCTGCACATCAACGCACCTGGACGCTACACGGACGTACCTACAGTCCGTAGTGTCGACAGCACGCAGTCGTATCACGATATACTGGCTGACTTCCCCGGCATCACACGATTGACAGCGATGAACATGACGCCGAAACACAGCGTCGAACATTACATCGAAACATCTGGGCCACCACCACACTGTCGCGCCCGACCACTACAACCACATCGCTACAATCAAGTCAAGAAACAATTCGAGAATATGATGCAGCAAGGTCTCTGTCGTCCCAGCAAGAGCGCCTGGTCTTCTCCGCTTCACGTCGTACTGAAAAAGAACGGCGACATAAGGGTGTGCGGCGACTTCCGACGACTCAATGCAGTAACGAAGCCCGACCGCTACCCTATACCACGACTTCGTGATTTCACTTCCCAACTCGCCGGAAAAACTATCTTCTCGACGATCGACTTGAACCGAGCCTTCCAACAATTACCAGTCCATAAAGAAGATATAGAGAAGACAGCAATCATCACACCATTCGGATTATTTGAGTTCCCGAGAATGTGTCCCGGCCTTAGAAACGCAGGCCAGACATTTCAACGTTTCATACACGAAATACTGCAAGGATACGATTTCGTGTTTTCCTTCATCGACGACTTGTTAATTGCATCCAACAGCGAAGAAGAACATCGCCAACATCTACGGTGTGTTCTTCAACGCCTAGAAGAAAACGGAATCACAATCAACCCAGCTAAATGTGTACTCGGCAAGCAAGAAGTCAAATTCCTCGGCTTCAGCGTAAACAGCAACGGAATCAAGCCGCCACAAGATAAATTACAAGCCATAGAAGAATTCCCGCTACCGAAGAATATAGAAGAACTACGTCGTTTTCTCGGCATGCTAAACTTCTACCGAGACAGCATTCCGAACGCCGCTACAATTCAAGCCCCGCTACACGCATACCTACATAATGCGAAAAAGCGAGACAAGACACCGATCGAATGGAACGAGACATCAAAAGAAGCATTCACGGCTTGCAAAAATAGCATTAAAAACGCTGTTTTGCTTGCCCACCCGAATCACAAAGCACCGATCGCTATTTTCTCCGACGCCTCGGACACCGCAGCGGGAGCCGTAATACAACAATACTACAATAACAAATGGCAACCACTCGGCTACTTCTCGAAGAAATTTACTACAGCGCAAACGAAGTACAGCACCTACGATCGCGAACTTCAAGCTATCTTGTCAGTAAAATACTTCAGAGAAATATTCGAAGGCCGAGAACTCATTATATTCACCGACCACAAGCCATTGACATTCGCCCTACAGAAGAAAACATCGACATTGGAAACTCCAAGAAGAACTCGGCAACTACTTTTCATCTCCGAGTTCACGCACGACATTCGTCATATCAGCGGAAAAGATAATATCGTCGCAGACACATTCAGCCGCATAGAAACAATCAACACGCCGTCAGCTGTAAACTACGAAGAGTTATCCCGTGCACAAGAGCGAGATAACACGCTACCTACACTGTACGAAAGAAAACCTAAGTTTTAAAACAACAAGAAAACCTAAGTTTTAAAACAACAACGCTACCTAACTCCGATATCAAGATTGTATGCGAAACATCAACAAAATACGTTCGCCCGTACATTCCGCAAGATTTTCGACGTGCCATTTTCGACTCTATTCACAACATAAGTCATCCTGGAACAAAAGCATCAAGAAAACTCATCGCGCAAAAATTCTTCTGGCCGTCAATGTTCTTCACTCCGACATAAGTGAGTGGACGAAAACCTGCATACAATGTCAGCGAAACAAAATACAACGACATACATCGAGCGCCGTGTCGACATTTCCACAAGTCGATAGATTTCAACATACGCACATCGACATAATCGGACCGCTAAGTACAACAGCGAGTGGTCATAGATACCTACTTACTATGATCGATCGCTCGACAAAATGGCCTGAAGCTGTACCGCTCACCGAGATCATCGCCGAAACCGTCGCAAGAGTATTCCACGAACAATGGATAGCAAGATTCGGGTATCCTACTACAATAACAACCGATCAAGGACGCCAGTTCGAGAGTCAGCTGTTCGTCAACTTAACACGTTGTATGGGAATCGATAAAACCCGTACAAATCCGTATCACCCGCAATCAAACGGGATGATTGAACGCTGGCATCGAAGTCTCAAGAATTCACTGAAAACAAGACTCATCAATAGTAATACATCGTGGATCGACGAGCTACCTACAGTTTTACTCGGACTACGCGCCGCCATACGAGAAGACACCGGAGTCAGCACCGCCGAATTAACCTACGGCCGTAACCTACGCTTACCGGCCGACTTCTTCGAAACAACATCATCATCGAGCCTAGATCATACCTACATCGAGCAACTCAGAAAAAACATCGATTCTCTCAAACCGAAAAACAATGTACATCGCCACGGTAATCAACGCAACATCTTCATACATCGTGATCTACTTACGTGCAAATACGTATTTCTACGAATAGACGCCGTTCGAAAACCACTTCAAAGTCCGTATGATGGGCCGTACAAAGTTATTCGACGAGAAGAAAAATACTACGTGATACAACTACCCGATCGCACAGCAACAGTATCCATCGATCGTTTAAAACCCGCCTACATACTAAGTGAAGATTACCTCGGCGAGTCAACGAGCAATGTACAACAGTCACCGGTAATTACCAACTTACCTAATACCAATGTACATGTTACCTTACCTTCACATACCAATAATTTACCTCAAAATACCTCATTACCTTTACCCGTTACCTCATTACCTTTACCTATTACCTCACAACCATTACCAAGTGCATCACCGATCAAGCAGAAGACACCAGCAAGTCCAGCACAGAAGACAACAAGAACGGGCCGTGCCGTCAGACTGCCGGTGCGCTTCGCTTGAGGGGGAGCACTGTAGCAGTACTTACAAAGTACCTACACGTTCGTCGTGGAAGATTGAAACATAGAAGAAAATCGTTCTGCCAAGAACGTACGTTCGAAATGACGAGAGAAACCGTCCGTGTATATCAAGTGCATTTGCACCGGACACGAAACAGCCCTTAAAAGGACTTTTTCTAATAAGAATTCTTCGCAACACTTCACTACGCGTCTTCACATCGTGCCTACATCAAGAGAGGAATCTTCGCAGCGTAGCTACAGTCTTCATGGCGTTTGCAGAGCTGCATAACATCTTCACAAAATGGCGACACAAATACTCGCGGCGGCGCGGCGTCGAGCGGCAGAGAGACGACGTCGGTATGAAATTCGCGCGCGGACTGAATGGCCGCGGTTTTTTTTTTTTTTTCGAATGGGTCTACGCTAGCGGCCCTGTGTGAGAGGGCCGTGTTAGCTTCGTCGGTAAGGAGACTGCCGTTTAGCAGTCTTTTGGTTGGTTCGAAAGGGGTCAGGAGACCCCACGTCGCCCCCCTGTGGGCGACGTAATTCCGGATATTGGGGAAAAACGGTTTAGATTATTTAGGGTTGGTACTAGGGGTCCGACCCCAGCCGCACACGCTGATGTGTGCAGCCGCTCGCGCGCGTAGCAAAACTAACGGCGTACGAGTGTTTATCGCGACAGAGTAGCTCTAATGTTCTATTATTTTAGACTGGGAGGGCCGGCCCTCCCCCCTCCCGCGTGCGGTCGGGTGGACGCGCGCGCGATTGTCCTGATGTCGAGTAAGTTGTCCGCGGTATTGATAGAGCTCTCCGTGTCAATATCGCGAACGCGGTTAATGTTTTGGGTGCCTATACTAGTGGAATTCGAACTCGTTCCCGGGCGCAGGTTCGATTCCGTGTCAGAGTCGGTCTGTACGTCTGTACGTGTGTTCATGTTTACTGTAAGACTTCGGAGGCAACGCCGGCTTCGTCTCCGGTGTGTGTGTAACGCGGGTGCGTGTGATTTGTGTTTACGTAACTGTACACAGTACGTTACGTATTCTGTTATCCTATCTACTGGGTCGGCTAAGATATGCTTAGGCCGTTTATAGGGGTTCCTAAATGTATTGTAATTAACATCATAATTGACTGCCTCTCTAATTAGGGGGTTGGGGTGGTCTTTGCCTCTCTCAAAGAATCTTTCTACAAGTTCTTTGATGTGGGCATTAATAGTGATTATTTCGAAGTCTCTATGCAGGTCGATGTTCCTCATATACGCGGGTGCTCCTGTTGCCATGCGCAGGAACCGGTTTTGGACTCTCTGTAGTCTATTCATCTGATCTTCACTTATGTGTGCGAAAGAGGCGCACGCATAAGTGAGTATTGTTCTAATACAAGTTTTGCATAGCGTCAGCTTGTGCCTTAAAGGCATCTTCCTGCGCGCGTTTAATAGTGCGTATAATTTGTAGAGTACAAATTTCGCTTTTCGGATCGTGATACTAATATGTCTATTGAAGGACATCGTCCTGTCTAGAGTTACTCCGAGGTATTTTACATGAAAGACTTCCGGGATCCTGTTTCCGTGCAGACTGACAGGCTTCATAGGGATGTTTGTTTTGCAAAACTGGATTGCTTTGCTTTTTTCCGGGTTGACTTCTATTCTCCATTTGGAGAACCATTCACCCAGCTGGGTGACGGCCTCTTGGAGCCATTTTTGGGCGTTTCGGATATCTTTGCCGGCACAGAACAGGGCTGTGTCATCGGCGAACATGGCCCTATGCACCCTAGGGTGTCGGGGGATATCTGAGGTGTACATATTGTATAGGGAGGGCGAGAGGACCGAGCCCTGAGGGACTCCGGCCTCTAAGTCTCTTAGAGAGGACAGTGCGCCTTCGACTCGGAAGCGAAATTTGCGGTTTTTGAGATAGTTGCTGACAATCAGCACTAAACTGTCTGGTAATCCTAACTGGTATAATTTGAAAATTAGGCCTTTATGCCAGATTTTATCGAAGGCTTTTGCGATATCGAAGAATACGGCGCAAGTCTTCTGTCTGTTGTTCTTTTTTCCGAGAATGTACTCCGTTAGGCGGTGTACTTGGGCGGGGCAGCTATGGCGTTCGCGGAAGGCGTACTGCTCATCTGGGAGGAGATTTTTCTCTTTGATGACGTCTTTAAGACGTTTGAGAATTATTCTCTCATAAACTTTGCCTAGGGAGCTAATGAGACTAATTGGTCGGTAGCTACTGGGCTCCACCCGGGGTTTGCCCGGTTTGTGTATGCCTATTACGATAGCTACCTTCCAGATGTCTGGGAATGAACATCCTATTAAAAGGGCGTTAAAGATGTTCACTAGGAGTTGGATAATTTCATCGGGAAGCATTTTAAGGACTTTATTTGAGATACCGTCCTGTCCGGGGGCTTTTTTGGCATATAAGCCTTTGATGATGTCTTTGACCTCCTCTGAGTCCACAGGTCTTAGTGGCTCCGTTGGTGGTCTCGAGAGTCTATCCTCTACCTCGCTTTCGACAAGCCTAAGGTGCGTAGGGTCAATCGGGAGGGTGCTGGGCCGACACTGCTGAATGGCCGCGGCATGCGAGCCTATATTTATACGCGTGCGATACCAGCGCCACGAACCGCGGTACAGCCGAATCTTCCGCACGGATAATTTTCCAATCTTGTAAATATTTCCTATTCGATTTTTTTCTCTTTCTTGTTTTGTAAATATTTTTATCTCTTTCTTTACATCTCTGTCTAATCTAGTTAACCAATCACAAACAACCTTTTTACCTTTGTACAGATTTGTAATAATAATAATAATAAACTCATTTTTTTTGTATATAAGCAGCGCATTTTTGTAAATAAATCACTTCAGTTCACCACAGTAAATCGAGTTTTACTCTTTACTCCTCCGACCTCTAGTGAACTCTTAGAGAGACCAACCGGTCCTCTAAACAGGGAATAAAGTAATTTTACATTGTATGTTACAACTTACACCCTATATATTAGCAAAATATAGCCTACTGAAACCAAGTGATCATTATTAATAATTCAAATAAAATGGTTAAATAAGTACCTACCTTATGCTGTGCTAAAATATAACAACGTAGTTGTACCAGTTGTATCATGTATGGGTGTAACTTGTAAGTTATTCCATCCTCTTGCTTGGTACACCAAGTAGAGTGGCGAGACAGTACTTCAGTCCGGACCAACGCCTACAACTCTACAAGGCGCAGGTTCGGCTCATATTATGGAGTATAATAGGTAATTGTTCTCATGTCTGGGCAGGAGCGCCAAAACACCAACTGCTCCCTCTGGATTGTATCCAACGAAGGGCCGCTCGAATTGTTGACTGCCATAGTGTTTCAAACAGCTTGGAGCTTGGACCCCTTGGAATTACGCCGAGATGTAGCTTCACTCTGCATCCTCTATCGGTTGTATCACGGGGAGTGCTCTGAGGAATTATTCGGAATCATACCTCCTGCAACTTTTCGCCATCGCCCCACGCGAAAAATATACCATCCTCATCACCTTGATAAGTGGCAGTCTTCCACCGTGCGTTTTTCGCGTAACTTTCTGCCGCGCACTGTAAAACTCTGGAACGAACTGTCACCAGCAGTATTTCCGGACCTATACGACCTGCAAACCTTCAAGAATAGAGCGTATTCCCTCTAAAAAGGCTAGCAATGCACTTGCAGCTTTTCTGATGTTGCGAGTGTCCATGGGCGACAGCGAGACAGTGCAAATAGGCATTTGATGGGCCGAGAGCACTGTCTTGCCATTCTACTCGGTAGACCGTGTAACACTGCCGTGATTACACGTACCGAATAGATTGGTGAGATAGTGCCCTCGGCCGAGCACATCCATATTAAACGCAATAAAGCGCTTGGCCGAGTGCACTGTCTCTCTACTGCGTCTTGAGTCTTGACACAATCAAGTCGCGAATGGAAAAGTTTGGCCGTTAGATCATTATTAGAATAATAATAATTATTATCATTATTAGTCTTATTTAACTAGGTACAGTGTCACTGCATTGTTTCCTCTGTGTCAGGTTATCTTGTGGACAGTGGAATACAAAATTCATAGAATTCTTAGTAAAGACTAAAGAGTAAAAACCTATAATCACACTAGCGCCATATGCGGAGCTGCGCAGAAAACAATCCATTGTAGATACCCAGCTGTAATAATAGCTTGTTTATGTCTCGTTATGGTCATCGAGTAGGTACTAGATTAATTTTATAGTGGACAATATAGGAAATAATAAAATAATAACCGTGTATTGTATTGTGTAAAAAGCCTACTACTACAGCTACTACTGTATTGTGCTTCGCGTAGCACCTGCTACGAAGCAACTTTCGTCTAAAATTCGACGTGTTTTACTGTACTTAGCCTTGAAGTTATAAATGAAATAAAATAATAGTTATATCATATTTTTTACTATTTTTTAATAATAATAATAATAAATTCTTTATTGCATTAATTATTACAAACAATAACTTATTACTAGAGGACTCCACACTAGGTCGGACCTGTCTCGTGGAGTCCAGGAGTGGTCTTTCAATAATAATAATTTATTTGATTACTTAAAATATTTTAAGCTGGTGTACTTTTAAAATTAATAAAATAAATTACAAAAAAAAATCAATATTAATTTTACTTAATTATATTTTAGTTATTTTCACATTATGTATTATTAACAATATCAAACTTATACAATTATCTGTCTGTGCCTGTGTGTGTGTGTGTGTGTGTGTGTGTGTGTGTGTGTGCGTGCGTGCGTGTGCGTGTGTGCGTGCGTGCGTGTGTGCGTGCGTGCGTGTGTGTGTGCGTTATATTATAATTTTTAATCATTAAATAAAATGTTTCAAACGGAAAATTCATTATAAATTTGTAATTTTACATTACACATTATTAATTTAATCAGATCAGTTAGTGCGACAAGTTTTCTGCTAATGAAGGAAGTAAAGTTGCACCAAGTCGTTTTGCGTCACATTTTTCCTGGTACAACCGCCTATCTCCATATGATGCATCTACGATCATGCACATGTACGTCTAATGAGCTAAATCAAAGTAATTTCAAATGGCGCCAGAGCATATTTTGCATATTGATGCACCGGCCCGTATCTAATCGAATGATTTAATTAAAACTGTCAGCTATGAGTAAATACTTGAAGAATTTGCGTAAAAATCTATAGTTAGGTCTACTATTTCCTATATTAGTAAAACAATTTAATCGCACAACGGCTTTTGATACATTTTGGTGTACACTTTGCCCCTAGGAAAGTTTTTATCTCGGTAAAATAATTGTTACAATGAATCTAAATTATTTCAGTTATAATCTATACTTATAAAATTACATGTCCTGACTACAGATGGGCAAAGCACCGGGTTTAAACCCGGTGCTTTGGTAAAAACCCAATAAACACCCATAAACTCCCATAATCACCCAAAAAAATAGGTTTTTACGTATTTTTTTGAAAATATGTAAGTAATACCAATAAATTATTTTTATAAATTGTATTGATGAATTCTACAATATTAAATAAAACGTTAACTAATAATATTTCAGGAAATTTTAAAAATCTATATATAATAAAATGAAAGTAATTAATTTTCAGTGTTTTCATGTTGCAGTTGATCAACATGTTGGCCTTTTGCTTCCCGTAGATACTTTAAAATTTCTTCATAACACCTCGTTCGCACACATGGCCGTATATATTTAAATTCTTGAGCCACTAACAGTCCGAAATACTCATTTCTTTTATCCTCTTCTCCATAAATTAAGCATTTAGAACAGTTTGTTTCTTCTTTCAGTAAATTTTCTTTTACTTTATCCTCGTTTTTTTTCTTTGTTGCGACGACGCTGGGTAAATCATCTGGACACTGGGTCTCACTATCGCCAAATATATTTGGAGATCGGCTTCGGCTACGGCTTGGCAGACATTTTTTTCTTTCTACAATTTTAAATTAAATTTATTAGAATAAATGCTTCGAACTCACGCGATCTAAGTACCTTTTGTGTTTATTATACCTTAACTACCTAGGTATAAAAAGAGTACTTACGTAGATTTTCTTTTAATAACTGTTTTATACGAAGATCTTGATCTCTCAAATTAGCATCCATTTTACTTCCAGTGATTATCAACTAAATTAATAATCCACAAAGTATTAAATAACGTTTTTATGAAATATTTAGCACAAAAACAATACCCTTTAAATATCGATCGTCAGTAACTGTGGCTGACTTACCTATATTCTAGCAAGCAGGACTGCCAGATGTGAAGGGGAAATCCCCAATAAATTGTTGCATGTGACTGATGATGTGAGCATGTTCGTTTCATAATAAAAATGTTGCCAGGTAACCAAAAAGTCGTATGTTTTTGTGCGAATTACGATCATAATCTTTACGATCGTACATTAAAAAATAGACAAATAATAGTATGAGTACGATTTAAATCGTATATCTGTCAACCCTGCTAGCAAGACAGCGACAAAATCACGTTGCATAACAATGTAGCCCAAGCTTATATCTTATGAAATATACGGAAGAGATACGGACTTAGAAAAAACAGAAATGTTGTTCTTTGTGGAAGTCATTGATGAAATTCTATGTATTTTAGCCCGCAAACTTTCTTCAAACAAAAACAGCGCCATCTAGTATCGAGTTCTGTAATTATCTCTTTGTTTATGGATTTGAAGTAAGACCGCCACGCATGCAATACATTATGACTGGGGATTCCCCTATTCGTCGACGCTGAATATGAGGCGACGACAATCACTGTCAAACGTGTTCACTATTACTCTGACTCTGATAACGTGACTTCCTGGTAACGTGTTAGGTAGGAAAAGCAGTAAAAAAGTGCATATTAAGGGAGCAGATTTGAAATAATATTTATACTTAACAAGAAATAATTAAAGGTAAGTGGATTTTTGAATGATACAATTATATCATGATCACTTAACAATTTTAACTTAAAATTAGATGTATTATTACAAGCTTTTATTTAGCTTGCGTTATGTAAATAAAAGTATGTAGGTATGTTCGTATGTTGATGCAATTATCCTCAATCCTCAACCGACTGGGATAAAATTTTCCATACACGTTTATTTTGGATGATAGTGCATAGTTAGCTGAGAGTCGTCTTTGGATAATAATGGTGGATAGCCTAAGATGTGTACTAGATATTTATTTTTAACATAATATGCGTAAGTACCTAATCGAATTAAAGAAGTTGCTGAGAAAAATACAGAACAATACGATAATAAACTAGCGTCTGCGTTTAATCCTCCGAGGAGATGTAACTTTACAAAGGTTTTTTGTATTTATTTTAATTTTTTTTTAAAAATTTATTGTAAATAACAAGAAATAATCATTGTAAAAAAATAGGCACTCTATTGTTGAATTTTCGTCAGACCAACTAATCATCGTTCATTTTTTTAGGTTCAATGGGGAGACCTAAAGATTTACGCATATGGGAGCACTACCGTACTTTACCAAACAAGTCTGTTTCTTGCAAGCTTTGTAATAAGGTCTACAAATTCAGTAATGCTGCCAAAATGCTTCAACATCTTATCACTTGTCCAAAATCTCCAGAAACATTAAAAGACTCTATGAAACTTATAAAAGATAGCTCGTCCAAAACCAAAATGTCTGGACTGTCAGAGATAGAGACAAATGATTCTTTTATAAGCCCCTCGTCGTCTGCTAACACTACAATAAATGCTGAGTTTCAAGACACCGATGATCATATAAAAACAGAATTAGCGAGAGCTATATTTGTAACAGGGACGCCACTATCGATGGTGCAACATCCTTTATGGATACAATTTTTCGAAAAATTGCAACCAAAATTTAAAATACCTTCACGTAAAGCTTTAGCGACAAAATACTTAGATAAAATATATAGAGAAATGCGTTTTGAGTTAAATGAGGAACTAAATGCTTGTAGTTACTTACACCTTCAGTGCGATGGCTGGTCTAATTTAAGAAATGAAGGAATAATAAACTTTCTTATATCAAAACCTCAACCTGCATACGTTAAAAGTTTGAATACAGAAAGTAATCCTCACACTAGTGAATACCTTAGCCAAGAAGTTGAAAAAGTAATGAAAGTATATGGAGCAAATAAGTTTCTTGTACTTATTGGCGATAACGCTAGAAATATACAAAAGGCATTCGAATTAACAAAACTCAAATATCCACATGTTGTTCCTCTCGGTTGCTGTGCACATATCCTTAACTTGTTGTGCCAAGATATTGTAAAGATACAAGAAGTAACTGTGTTTATTATGCAAGCCATAAATATAATAAAAACTGTTAAAAGGAGTCAACGATTAAGTTCCTTGTTGATAAAATCAAGGCAGGGTGAAGATTCTACACAAACACTAAAATTGCCTTGTGCTACAAGATGGGGAAGTCATGTTACTTCGTTAAAAAGTTTGAAAGCAAATAAGATAGCTTTGCAAATATTAACAGTTAAAGAAGATGTGGTAATTTCAAGAGATATTAAAGATTTAATTCTAAGTGATGATTTCTGGACGAAGACAGGGGAATGTATAAGTATTTTGGAACCAGTCACTGAAAGCATATTTTACTTAGAGAGCGACCAGAATCGTTTGCATCGCACATACATTACATTTAGAGATGTACAAGCTAAGATACGTTTTGCATTAAATGAGATTTCGACATTGAGCGAAGAAAGCAAACAGCAGATTCTAACATCAGTATCTTCAAGATGCAATATGGCAATGAGGCCAATACATTTTGCAGCATATATTCTAGACCCCAGGACTCTAGGAGTCGAACTTACTCAAGAGGAAGAACTTAAGGGTATGGAGTTTATCTACAATTTAAGCCAACACTTAAGTTTGTCAAATGTAATGGCAGATTTGGCGTGTTATAAAGCTAAAGAAAACTTTTGGGCCAGAGGATTTGTATGGAGCTCATTAGATAGCATTGAGCCCCTAATATGGTGGAAAGGTATTTGTGGTTCCACTGAGTTAAGCAAAGTAGCGATTCGTATTCTATCAGCTCCCTGTACTTCGGCAGCCACTGAGCGTTCCTTTAGTATCCAAGGCTACATACATAATAACAAAAGAAATCGACTTACAACTGAAAGAACTGAAAAAATTTCATTCATTTGTTATAACTGGAATCTTAAACATAAAGCTGAATGCGAGGACATTCAGTTTAATGAAGAAAATACCTTAGAAGCTTTCATTGAGCAAGTAAATGAACATAACAGTTTAGACGAAATAGAGCCTATCGAACCTATACAATTCATCGCTTGTAATAACTCTGAATCTGACAGTGATTGACTGTAGTTTTACATTTTACTTTCATCTCTTTCTTAATAAACTCAAAATCAAATTAAAAGTTTTTTATTCTGTAGGCTGCATAATAATATTGTCTATGTCCAGTATAGTGGACGTCTTGCGGCTGAGATGACGATGATGAAGTACAAAATCATAAACACCCAAAAATTTGGGTCTTTATGGGGTTTAAACCCAATAAACCCAAAACACCCGGTTTTTACCCACCAGACTTTAAACCCACCCAGGTGGATTGCCCATCTCTAGTCCTGACTGACTGACTGACTGACTGACTGACTGATTCATCATCGCTGAGCAAAAACTGTTAAAGTTACAGCCACGAAATTTATTGAGTAGGGTTGTTTTATTAAGTAGACACCCACTAAGGAAGGAATTTTGAACATTTTACCCCGAAGGGGGTGATAGTTGAGTTGATAGAATAGGGGTTGAAAGTTTGAATGAAAGTCCGTCATTTCTTGAGTTAGAAACATGAAACTTTATTTTTGGGTTACTGATTAAAAATGAATGGATACGTATTTAAGCGTTTTTGGAAATTCTACCCCCAAGGGGGTGAAATTGGGGTTGTAAGTTTGAATGAAAGTCCGTCATTTCTTGAGTTAGAAACATGAAACTTTATTTTTGGGTTACTGATTGAAAATGAATGGATACGTATTTAAGCGTTTTTGGAAATTCTACCCCCAAGGGGGTGAAATTGGGGTTGAAAATTTAAATGAAAGTCCGTCATTTCTTGAGTTAGAAACATGAAACTTTATTTTTGGATTACTGATTAAAAATGAATGGATACAAATTTAAGCGTTTTTGGAAATTCTACCCCCAAGGGGGTGAAATTGGAGTTGAAAATTTGAATGAAAATCCGTCATTTCTTGAGTTAGAAACATGAAACTTTATTTTTGGGTTACTGATCAAAAATGAACGGATACGTGTTTAAGCGTTTTCGGAAATTCTACCCCCAAGGGGGTGAATTAGGGGTTGAAAGTTTAAATGAAAGTCCGTCATTTCTTAAGTTAGAAACATAAAAGTTTATTTTTGGACTGCTGATTAAAAATGAATGGATAGGTATTTAAGCGTTTTTGGAAATTCTACCCCCAAGGGGGTGAAATTGAGGTTGAAAGTTTGAATGAAAGTCCGTCATTTTTTGAGTTAGAAACATGAAACTTTATTTTTGTGCTACTGATTAAAAATGAATGGATACGTATTTAAGTGTTTCTCTTAATTCTACCTCCAAGGGGGTGAAATTGGGGTAGAAAGTTTTAATGAAGGTCCGTC
This sequence comes from Polyommatus iphigenia, assembly GCA_963422495.1. Classification (NCBI taxonomy): domain Eukaryota; kingdom Metazoa; phylum Arthropoda; class Insecta; order Lepidoptera; family Lycaenidae; genus Polyommatus; species Polyommatus iphigenia. The sequence goes on from OY730183.1 coordinate 8,257,252, forward strand.
ATTTCTTGACTTAGAAACATGAAAGTTTATTGACGTTTGCTTAAATAAGGTCCCGTTTTAACCTTTGTATAAGGAACCACAAAAAGGGTAAAACTATCGATCTTTGTTATTATACTATGTTAACGCGGACGAAGTCGCGGGCAACAGCTAGTACAATATAATATTATATTTTATGATACTCACTTAAGTACATAAATGATAAACTTTAGTTGCCTAAAAATGTTTTTTTTAATTTAGTTTACTAAATAATTTTAAGCTAATATGCGAATTATTATTTAAAATTAAAATTAACTTAAGTTGACAAAAATGCTATGGAATACCTAGCTTTACCGCGACAGTCGGCGAGCACTACACGTTTTATACCAATTACCAATACTAAGTAATAGTTAGTTATAATGTAGATAACAGGTAATTAAACCTTGTTTATTGACAGAACTATTACATTTTCTTTAACAGATATTAGATACCACGTCTTTAGGATTTAACTATTAAAATATTATGTCGATGACGTGCCACAGTATTCGAAAACAATCGAATCTTTTGTTAACTTGTGACTTGTGAGGCAAGTGGCTACCCATCGCGTTCGAATACATTCCGTAGATAAGATAGTATGCACATTACAATACCTACGTCATATCCTGTCAACTACTCAGGTGGTATTTATCACCCACTCCAGATGCCTTCTGCAAGCTTCGCGTTTTTGATCCGTTGATAATTTCAACGGATTTTTGATTTGTGCATAACACTGTGATGATTAATGGTTATCCTGATAATATGTCCCTTCTCGGGACTCAAAAGGTCACAAAATATTCTTGAAGAGAAAACTTATTTAGCGGAGTTGTGCACTTTTTATCAAAAAGTCGGTTAAAAAGTTTTTAACCGACTTCCAAAACCTCCCCAAGGTTTCTCAATTCAACCGCATATAAATGTTCTTCTTTTAGGATTGGTAAATAATATGGGACCACTGCAGCACCAGCGTGCTGGCGCCGCTTCACCGAATAACCCCCTGGCCCCTACTTTTTAAACGACTTCCAAAAAGGAGGAGGTTTCTCAATTCGACCGTATATATGTTCTTTTTTTTATGTTTGTTCGCGGATAACTCCGTCGTTTGTAGACCGATTTCCAAAATTCTTTTGCTGTTGTAAAGGATATAGTTGGAATTTGGTACCACGTTCACAAAAGTGGTGATCTGATGATGGAATCCATGAGGAATCGAGGGAACTCCTTAAAATTTATATGGAAACACATAGTGATTTTAACTTTTTCTGGAGGATTTCAAGTATATGCTACCAAAAAGTAAGATTTTGCACCAATGTATACCCTGGTTCCAAAGGTGCTGTACAGAACTCTTGACTCCTTATAGATAGATGTTCGGGGATTTCGGAGTTATTTTAACAACTAAAAGCAAATGCCAATACATCAATTTCATCAATCATCATCATCATCATCATAATTATTATGCCACGCACCATCATATTATGAGCCTATTATTGGTTCTTCTCATGGTATTTTCCGCCGTTTCTCGTTTGATTTTGAAAATTTTATTGTTGTTGTTCAAGATGTAATCTTAATTTGGTACCATGTTTCCGAAGGTCATAAATCATAATAAATAATAATACATTTCATATCAATGCAGCAATGATCGATATCAATCGATAGAGGGATATGAAATTTAATAGAATATAGTAATTGTGACGTTATTTCAAATAACTCTAGCATAATAATATTTTGCCATTATGTAGAATCTCATACGAAGGTGTACCCAATCCATTGGCACAGCACAGACTTCCGGAGCCTTAAAAGATATTATAAGTTTAGAAATTTGATGATTACTGCAAGTTATCATTACAATAACATAACCGTAAAATATATGGAAAATCGTAGTCTTTCTTTTTAAAAGATCTAGATTTGTAACTTTTTGAAATCCACCTAGGTATAGTTAACTTTTGTAGTAGTTATACACAAATTAGAAAATTTATGATATACAACTGACTGCGTATGATATGCGTAATGGACATAATATTATACATTATACATAACTAAAAAGAGAAAAATAATTATTTTTAAACAAAAAATTGAAACCGACTTCCACGCTAAAAACTACGGTGAATAAACTAAAAAGTGTTAAATAATTCTAATTCTATATTAGTGGCTTTTTTAGGGTTGGCCTAAGTCTCAACTATGTCTGTACTCAATCTTCATACTTTTGAAGTCGGTACCAGCTCCTAAAATTTCTGAAATTTTTGACATAGAAGCTAGCTGGCTGGTACCGACTTCAAAAGTAAACAAACACACTTATTAATGAATTGATGCCATAGTGTCTAGCAAACAAACACACTTATTAATGAATTGATGCCATAGTAGTCCAAGTTATAACTCCATCTATTTCCGTTCCACTGAAGGTCAAACAAAATATGGAGCAGATATTTTTAGACTCGTGCTGTGTTATCTAATTTTGATGTAATAATAAATTTATATTTGCACTCCGCTGTTGCATTATTAATTATCTAGACACATTAAAATATCTTCTTTTTGCTGATAATAATTAGTGTGTTAACATTCTGGCTTACAGTTTCCACGTATTTTACACTTGCAGTAGCGGACACGGAGGTCTTTAAGAACATACATAGGGACTAGGGCATGGCGGTATTGGGAATTTTTGCAATACCGGTATAATACCGGTATTGATATTTCAAAAACCGGTTTTCCGGTTTTTCGGTATTTTTGCGGTAGTCATCAAAAAAGCGCTAAATCCTTTATAATTTAATCGAATGAACAAAAAAAACATAAAAATCAACTTGTTTATTTAAAGTTTAACAGTTAAACAGTGTTTTGTTCCTTACACTAAAAAAATCGGTTGTCTGTAAAGTCGGTTTAGTGACGATAGTTGAACATGACAACGTCATAGCCTTAACCCCTCAGTTCCGGGAAAAATCTATGCAAAAAAGTTGGCAGGTCAATGTGCAAAAAAAATGGCGCCCGGCCTACGCTCTTTGTAAAATTAATGTAATATCCTTACATACAATCCATATTTTATGTTTGTGTGAACTACATTATAATATATGTTAAATTTTCTATCTATCAAGCCATCATAATATAGTATTTAGTCCGATGTGATATTAGTTTCTCAATTATAAACTTTCGAAACTATAATTAGTGACTTGTTCAGAAGAAATAAACGAATACTTTATTCTTCATATATTAAGTCATACCTTGACACGTAGGGAATAGAGCACAATTTTGAATAGCCGAAATAATACTAATAGCTCACAGATTGTTTATTTATTTTTCATTCAGAGTGTGGTCAATGTATCAAAGGTCATAACTAACCAAACTTCTTCATACAAAAGTATTCTCTAAGTCATCGAAATACATAATATAATCGAAACAAAGAGCGCGGCCCAGGTGGGCCTTACGGTTGTTGAGAGACTTGAGAGTGTAAATGGAACGCCTCAGAGCTGTCAGCGAGGTAACACCGCATGAACTGTCATGTTTTTCGGGCGCGCACCCCATATCGAATTATAAGACGTTATCACGTCAAAAAAATCTTCAGTATTTATACTTAAAATAACCAACAATTTAAACATTAAAAAAGCGACTATCATTTACATAATATAAGTAAAATATCTGTTCTGTAACTAAGAAAATAAAATATCTATTAGTCAACATAAAAAAAACTCAAAGGTAACATACAACAAAAAATATCATATTTCTTTAAACTAAAGTTTAAAACATGATCATCATCATCCTCTATTCTTTCAGATAGATTTTGAGATAAGCTTGTTCTTTGTATATTGCAAGAAATATGCCAACACAGGACTCACACACACACACACACACACACACACACGCACACACACACACACACATGACTCACACACACACACACGCACACACACACACACACATGACTCACACACACACAGCAAAACTATTATTTTACTAGCAGTTGAATTTGAGTGTATTGGTATACTTTCAATCACTACATATTATAAAACAAAGTTGCTTTTTTTTCCCTCATCCTTTGTTCCCTTTAATCTTTAAAACTACGCAACGGATTTTGATGCGGTTTTCTTTAATATATAGAATGATTCAAGAGTAAGGTTTATAAGTACAATTTCAAACAATAAAAACATTCATTAAATAGTGGAGAAATACTGTTATTGTTGGGGTTTCTAATGTGACGTCGTAAATAATTACATTAATTTTTCTGCTTACATTGCAAATGCAGGCTGAAACCTACAAGATTTATCAAAATAATGTATTATGTATTGTACACAATGGAAAGGTCTACAGAAAACTCCGCGGTGGTATAATATGTCTATCTCTTATGGATATCCCACAATAACAGTTTTTTGTCATTTACTTTTAACGACAAATAATAGCTAATTCTCGAAGTGATTTTAACCAATACGGCATTAATCCTTATTCAATGAAACACTTTAAATACATTGTCGATTTAATATAGATCTATATCTATGGCCCTTTACAGCAAATGATTTAAATGAATATTTTCGAAGATATTACATATTTAAAAATTGCGAGACGTAGCTTTTGCAGCGGTACCGACCAATGCGGGCCACGGGTAGTAATTAATGAATATAAATCAAAACTGCTGAATCGATTTTAATCATTTTTTCAGTGGCTATATATTTTATACCCGTGCGAAGCCGGGGCGGGTCGCTAGTTGTTTCATAAATCATAATATTGTGTTGAAAACACGTGTGCGTATACAAAAATACATTAAAGCTAAAATACCGAAAAACCGGTATTTTTCTCTCTAACATCGGTATTTAAAAATGGTCTAAATGGTGCGGTATTACCGGTTTTCCGGTAATACCGATTACCGGTATCCATGCCCTAATAGGGACACTTTAAACCTAAAACAGAAAACTCATACATCCTCTGTACTATGTACTAATAAAAATACGCACCGTACACAGAGTCATGTGGGTCAAGTGTGCGCATTTAAACTTTGATGCTTTAAAAAACTCAAATATTATTAGTACACTGAAACAAAACTGTGTTCATTTGTAAGACTGTTTATTTGTCATCAACTTAAACACAACAATAGTATTTTTCAATAGCTTATATTTTAAGAAACTTTAGAAAACCAGAACCCTTCCATTTGCGCACTTTTACCCCAGTATCGGGGTATGTGTACGCAGCACCTTGGGTAAGTGCACGCAACAACAAAATATATATATTTTAGAACATAAAGAATATTCTTTTATAATTTTAATTTGTAACTACTTATAGTTACTTAAAGTAATCAACAAAATCGTCTTAAATCGAAATATGAGAACAATAATTTTCACTTAGAAATATTTAGTTACTTCGTCATACATGTAAATTGTAATTTAAAAAAAAGTGCCGTGTGCGGAGCTGATGCACTGTTTTTGCCACCAAACTCCACAAAGGCTTCATTCAATCCAATCTTTAGTCAGTGGTTCAGAATACTGTTCGCCACATAAGGGAAAAAGCTTCTGCGCACACTTAGCCCAAAGCATAGGAACTGGGTTATACGAATATCCTTAATTCCTGCATCATCAGAATATCCTAAACACTGGCAAATAACAAACTTGATATTATGTTGCACTCGATAGCAAAAAGCTTATTTAGAAAAAAAATACATAACTCCAAAAGATTACGCATCAAAATTTACAAAATATCGTAAATATTTGGGCAAAAATCTTCATTTATCTGTCATTCCAAAATGGCGCGCGCGCAGTCGCTGGGACACGAGCGCTTCGCAGGGCGTCCTGTGGGTTATTGAAGAGGGGGGTTGCCGTCCCTTAGCGTCGTATATTTTTCGAGATATTTACAATGCGCACACTTACACGCTGCGCACACTTGACCCACATGACCATATACCTAACTATAATCAATAGGTCTATATTTTTTATCTGTTCGCTTTATCTGTCCGTTTCCAATATGCCAGACAAAGACAAGCAGACCGAGTTGATACACCGCATATCTCCATTATAGTAAGGGGTTATAGTTGGGGAGGATAAGAGGGGATTTCGGGAGTAGCTCGAGCATGTCAGATTAAGCTTGTATAGGCTTCCGACATGTGTCTAGTTATCATGGTATAGAAATCAGATTTCTCACGTGGTGGGTTATTATTTTTATTTTTTTATATTGAAATGTTATCGGATCTGTCAGATTAAGATAGGGGATGTTTAGTCAAAGAAGCTTCCATATAAAGCACTGACGATTCAAAGGTTAGGTAAGGACATTTTGAAATATAAAAAAATAAAGCTTAATATTTTCCTTCGCAATACTCGTATAATAGCTTCGCAGATATTTTATTTTGCATTAAACTAAATGATTTAGTCCTTGTTGTCTAAAATATATTTACAATTTTCCTAAATAAGCAATTTTTTTAATATATTTTCTTTTTCAAAACTTTGAAATGGCTGTAGTTTCTGAGCCCACCGCTAAAATAAAAAAACGCTCTTGTTATTTTTTTATCAGTTTTACCTAACGTAAAAAACCTACTAGGTCTCCATGACGCTCGAGTGACTACACAAATAGCACCCTCCCCTCCCCTCCCCTACTATTAGGTATGTGTTTTAACTTTTAAAGCTTTATATTAAAGCTAGGTCCATGGCAGATGTATCATTACTTTCTCACGGGCATAAGTATTCATAACTGTCATCCTAATTGGCCTCTAGCCCAACACTAAGACGCTGTGGTGTCACCGACGGGGTCAATGGTTACTTTTATTCTTTATCTGGTGAATGCGACCAATAAAGATAGCGAAGTGCAGCTGGTCGTAAATGCGTAAACACAGCGAGACGCTTGTGCGACCACTTTTATTATGTTTGCCTTCAAATAATGAATGAGTTTAAGTATTCAATTTATTGATTCTGGGAAGCTGTGTGAAACAAAGATTAAAGTACCCGAGTATTTACCTACATAAAGATAATTATTAAGACCATATTTGAATGGATTGGAAATTGGAATGCAATGTAATATTATAATATTTTTATTTTGTTTTCATTTCAGGTCTGCAGAAAATTATGTAGGTACACAGAATCCTATTTAATTTACTAGCTGACCCGGTAGACGCTGTTTTGCCATAATATGAATTATTTCTAGTCTCAATATAAAAAGTAGACCAAAACCTATTCTCAGGCCTAACGAATGTACATACAAAATTTCATTAAAATTGGTTGAGCTGTTTGGAGGAGTTCGCGCACAAAGTACAAACACTGTGGTCTGTGACACGAGAATTCTATAAAATATTAGATTTGTCGCGGTAGAACTGAGTAGCTTTTTTTGACGTGAGAAGTGAGAACGTCTTATAATTCGATGGCCGACTGCGCGCAAGAAAAAACATGACGCGATATGCGGCCTTACCTCGCTCTGAGGCGTTCCATTTAAGGCTATGACGTTGTCACGTTCAACTATCGTCAGTACACCGCACAGAGCACCGTACAGTCGGGGAAAATTGTGCTAAGCAGAAATGTACAGTCGGGGAAATGAGTTGTTTAGCAGAAATGTACAGTCGGGGAAAATTGTGCTAAGCAGAAATGTACAGTCGGGGAAATGAGTTGTTTAGCAGAAATGTACAGTCGGGGAAATGAGTTGTTTAGCAGAAATTTACAGTCGGGGAAATGAGTTGCTTAGCAGAAATGTACAGTCGGGGAAAATTGTGCTAAGCAGAAATGTACAGTCGGGGAAATGAGTTTTGACGTGACAACGTCTTATAATTCGATGGAGCCGGCTGCACGCACGAAAAAACATGACTCATGCGGCGTTACCTCGCTCTGAGACGTTCCATTTAAGGCTTGAAGTGCAAGCGAGAGCACGGAACGAGCGACAAAGAGACACGTTGTCACGTTCAACTATCGTCAGTTAACCGACTTTACAGACAACCGTTTTTTAATTTGCTTATTTTCAATCGCATTTTCATTACTAAAATGTATGTTCATTTTACCTTCATAAAAAGGCCTTAAGTATTTTTGGACGTCCATATTATTTTTAAAATTAAAAATCTCATCTCAAGGCAGTATTGCCGAACAGCTTTAGCTTAATTTTTACAACGAGGAAAAAAACAAAATGTCACATAATATGTCAACGGTATGTCAAAAACTCTAACATCAAAATCATCAAAATTCAAAATCAAAAATGTCATAGTCAATGTCAAAGTGGGAAAGTCAATGAAAAGTTGCTACAAATTTTTAACTATTTTGGGATAAATTCACTGAAAATTTACAAAGTTATACTTGTTCTAAGTGCAACTAATTGCAGGCCTTTTTGGTTTGCTCGTTGAGTGAGAATAATCTAGTAGGTATCTACATTCCCAAGACAATATATTATCTCAATAACTTATTGGCGCGAAAGTGTCTCTTTTATCTAAGTAATCTCTTATCTAAAAACGGCTGCAATAAATAGCTAAAAATGAATATTAAAAAACAATATAAGGGTCCGCCGCCCAAGAGGTTCAAATCCAACGACGATGACGAAGAAAATGAAATGCCGAGCAGTTTTGAAGAACAACTTGCAAGTATGGAATGTGAATTTGATTCGCCTGAAGTTTTCGGTGAAGGACCTGACAATCAAACGACAGATATAAAATGGTCGCGACCTAATCCGCCTGAAATGAATCCGAAAACAACTTCGCTAGCTTTTCAGCAGCTAGATATCGACCACTATATTGGACAACCATTTCAAGGCATGCCCGGTTCACAGATTGGCCCTGTTCCTATTATGCGAATGTATGGAGTCACTATGGATGGAAATTCCGTATGTTGTCACGTTCATGGTTTCACACCATATTTTTATGTTACTGTGCCCTCAGATTTTACTGAAAGTTCATGTTTTAATTTGAAATCAAAGCTAAACACAGCAATCTTAGAGGATTTGCGTTCTAACAAAGATAACATCAAAGAAACTGTATTAGAGATAAGGCTAGTCAAAGCCAAGTCCATTATGTACTACAAGGGTGACACAGAGATTACGTTTGCTAGAATTTCAGTAGCATTACCAAAATTAATTGCTCCTGCTAAACGTCTTATTGACAAGCAACCTACGTCATATGGCTTAATGGACCCTACTTTTTATGAAACCAATATTGACTATGATATTCGGTTCATGGTTGATACCTCTGTTGTTGGATGTAGCTGGATAGAGTTGCCAGCCGGAAAATGGTTGTTGAGATCAAAGAATAGCTCCGTAAAACCTGAGTCAAGGTGTCAAATTGAAGTCGATGTTGCATGGAACAACTTTATTGCTCACCAACCTGAGGGAGAGTGGTTGAAAGTGGCACCTTTTAGAATATTGAGTTTTGATATTGAATGTGCTGGTAGAAAAGGAGTATTTCCTGAACCAGACAAAGATCCCGTTATTCAAATTGCTTCTATGGTCATAAGACAGGGAGAAACAGAACCCTATTTGAGAAATGTTTTTACTTTAAATACCTGTGCACCAATTGTTGGCTCTCAAGTTTTGAGCTTCCAGTCTGAATCAGAGATGCTTTCTAAGTGGTCAGATTTTTTTAGAGAGCTAGATCCAGATATAATAACTGGTTACAATATTAATAATTTTGACTGGCCCTATTTGATAAACCGTGCTAAGCATTTAAAAGTTGATAATTTTGATTTCCTAAGCAGAATTAGAAATATAAGATCAGTTATTAAAGATTCAATTTTACAATCTAAACAAATGGGACGCAGAGAAAACAAGAGCATAAACTTTGAAGGTAGAGTTCCATTTGACTTACTACTTGTACTAGTCAGGGAATATAAACTTAGATCCTACACTTTAAATGCAGTGAGTTATCATTTTCTTCAAGAACAAAAGGAGGATGTTCATCACAGCATAATAAGTGACTTGCAAAATGAAAATGAACAAACCAGGAGAAGATTGGCCATGTACTGTTTAAAAGATGCCTATTTGCCATTAAAATTGCTTAACAAATTAATGTGCATTATTAACTACATGGAAATGGCAAGAGTAACTGGAGTGCCTTTACTGTGCTTATTAACAAGAGGACAGCAAATTAAAGTAGTCAGTCAACTGCTTCGTAAAGCAAGAGATGCTGGATATTTAATGCCGGCTTATCAAGGCCAAGGTTCCGATGACCAGTTTGAGGGAGCAACTGTTATTGAGCCAAAAAGAGGATACTATGCTGACCCAATATCAACACTAGATTTTGCTTCCCTGTATCCTAGTATAATGATGGCACATAATCTATGCTATACTACACTCGTGCACCCAAATATGCAGAAAGATATTAAAGTTAATCCAGAAGATTTAACTACCACTCCCACTAAAAATGTGTTTGTTAAATCTAATGTAAGGAAAGGTCTTCTTCCAGAAATTTTGGAATCTTTGCTTTCTGCAAGAAAACAAGCTAAAGCAGATTTAAAAAATGAAAAGGATCCATTTAAAAGATCTGTGTTGGATGGTCGTCAGTTAGCTCTCAAAATAAGTGCTAACTCTGTATATGGTTTCACAGGAGCACAAGTAGGCAAATTACCATGTTTAGAAATATCTGGAAGTGTAACTGCCTATGGTAGAACTATGATTGAATTTACCAAATCTGAAGTAGAAAAGAAATACACAAAAGCAAATGGTTACAAGGAAGATGCTGTTGTTATATATGGAGACACAGACTCTGTTATGGTAAAGTTTGGAGTGAAAACTCTAGAGGAAAGTATGGAACTGGGAAAAGAAGCAGCAGACTTTGTAACATCCAAATTTGTCAAGCCAATTAAACTAGAATTCGAAAAAGTATATTATCCATACCTTTTAATTAATAAAAAGAGATATGCAGGATTATATTTTACGAAACCAGACAAATATGATAAAATGGATTGCAAAGGAATCGAAACTGTTAGAAGAGACAACTGTCCACTCGTTTCAAACATGATGAGCACATGTCTTCAAAAGTTATTGATTGACAGAGATCCAGATGGAGCGGTAAATTATGCAAAACAAATAATAGCAGACTTATTATGCAATCGCATTGACATTTCACAGCTTGTGGTAACTAAAGAGCTCACCAAAAGTGACTATGCTGCTAAACAAGCTCATGTTGAATTGGCAAATAAGATGAAAAAACGAGATGCCGGTACAGCTCCAAAACTTGGTGATAGAGTACCCTATGTATTAACTTGTGCTGCTAAAAACACACCAGCTTATATGAAGGCAGAAGATCCTATCTATGTGTTAGAAAACAGTGTTCCAATAGATTTCAATTATTACTTAGAAAATCAACTATCCAAACCTCTACTTAGAATTTTTGAACCAATACTAGGTGACAAGGCGGAATCTTTGTTGCTCAAAGGGGAACATACTAGGACAAAAGCAATGGTGACATCGAAAGTTGGCGCTCTAGCTGCTTTTACCAAAAAGAAAGAAAAATGTATTGGTTGTAAAACTGTTATGCCTAGTGATACTAAAAAAGCATTGTGCAATCATTGTTTGGATAAGGAAGGCCAATTGTACATAACAGAGATATTTAAGTTGAGACATCTGCAGGACAAATTTTCTAGGCTTTGGACTGAGTGTCAAAGATGCCAGGGAAGCTTACACGAGGAAGTTTTATGCACTAACAGGGATTGCACTATATTTTATATGAGAAAGAAAGTTGGTATGGAATTGGATACTCAAGAAAAAACAGTTTTAAGATTTGGTGAACCAATATGGTAATACTAATAATCTACTTGGCTGTTGTTATAAAATAAAAGCTAATATTTTTCATCTAACATTTTATTTATGAAAACCTTAAAAATATAAATCCATAATTATATTTGGAATGTAAGCTTTTCAAACATAAACATTGTAATGACTTGTTTACAGATCCAATAATTGAGAAAAAATACCACAGAATAACGAATTATGCAATAATATAGCAGATTAACTAAATTAATATTATCACAGAAATAACAATAATAAAAGTCTCATGTTAATTTAAAAATCTTTTTCAAATTAGAAACCTCCTATTGGCATTGTAGTAAGTACATCGTTGGCAATTATTTTTCTGAAATTATTACCTTTTTAATCTAATATATAAATGCATTTACATTCAAGAAAGTCATGTTTTCTTTCTGTTGTAATTAATTCATGAAGCCCCTAGCGGCCACATCCGGCCGAGATAACAATGAAAAAGCTATTGTGTCCCGTTTTGCCACGACTGATTGGTTAATGTACAGGTTATTTTTGCAAAATTATCAAGGAAATGTCCCTTATAAATATAATACCATAGACTAAGGAAAATATAAAATATACCTAGCTTGCAAATAGCCCAATTAAGTACCAATATGTCATTCCAACTAAATCAGTAAAGTATTCATCAGTTCCTACGAATAATAAAAAACGAAGGAAGAGTAACTCCGTCAAAAAACATGCTCCAAAATACTTGTCAAAAAAGTGTACCTTAGGTTCACTTTTCATACATTTGCAATATTTAGGTGACCTTGAGCGGTACAAAGGCAGACGTTACATGACAGTTCAAATGGAACCAAATTTAAAACTGTATTAGTATGGGAGTTACGTTTCCTGGTTTTATTATTCGTAGATCAGTTCACAATACAAAAGATAAAAAACAACAAAAATTTACATCTGTTTCTTAAAAAAAATATTTTAAATAAACTCATCTGTTTTCTTGTGATAGAGACCTTGTTAAGGTTTTGTTGTTTTTTGTGTTATTATTTTTAGTTACTGGTATATTAGCTATTGGCATCTCGAATGGGGTGCTGTTTCCAGGACTGTTTGTCAGTTTCATGATGTCTTCAAGAGTTCTTATAAATGTATCACAAGTTGCCTTCAAAAGGCTGGATTCATCTTCCATTTTCTGAAAACAAAATAAACAATGTTAGTATCCTAATACATAAAGCAAGACACTTATATTAGATATTATGTGACTTACTTTGACCTTTACATAAGAAAAAGTTACTGACGTGATTATGGGCCAGATAGGTTGCGTCGTGCTGCATGCATGGCATGCTGTTCTTTTTACTTTTGTTGGCATTCTCTGAGTACTATTAATTATTATTATTTTAAAATTATTGTTATTTTGTTCAGGACACAACAGAAAGGGTTTCTTTCAAGGTTTGAAGGTTTGATAAAGTAAAGCTGATTGCACATTTCCCAGCATCGTACGCGTTGAATGCACCTCATAGTACACGAAATGCGGCACGTATGGTGCGGACCACAGAACAATAAAAACAGTAGAAATGGTAAGTGGGCGGGACACGCGTGTCACTAGCTTGCGTTGTAACGCCAGCTCGCTAAGTACTTACGCAAACTCGACATCAGTCGGGTCATTTGTTTGTACGCGGCAACACGTGTAGTCGGTTGTAAAAATTCAAACCTAAAACAATCTTATTACCTTAGAAATAAAGCATAATTTTAAAAGTAAACATTTGATGAAAATTTTTTGCCGTTAAAATACTGACATCTAGCGTGAAGTAACTAAACTTTTTAGTAAATGCACAATATGTAGAAAAAATTCAAACCAAAAACAATCTTATTACCTGAGAAATAAAGCATAATTTTGAAGTAAACATTATAATACTGACATCTAGTGTGAAGTAGCTAAACTTTTTAGTAAATGCACAATAAACTGATGCACAACGAACTGTGAATACGAAATGTCTTAAGTGTCTGTTTTGTTTATTGCATAACAAACTCTATTATAAAGGACTGAAGGTGTGTTTTTGTTTTCAGTTTTAATAAATTTAGGCTTATTTGGGTTTAGAATTACGCGTCCAATCAAAACATTTGTTTGTTAGTAGTGCAACGGTCTATTCTCTGTTTGTTTGTGTGAGTTTGGCGACAGTGGTTCTGGTAAACAAATCGTGGTATGTCATTTCTACTGTTTTTATTGTTCTGTGGTGCAGACGAATATGCGAGGTTTCACATCACTTCATACAACGGATTCGAAAATGCGGCCAGTTCTGCATGTGCGTGCTATTAAATGTGAGATCACTATTTCCTACTATGCTGCTACTATCACAGCTTTTCTACTATGGTGTGATTACTGATTAAGCCTGCAGGAAGTAATAAACCTGTACCAATATACCTGTACTTCTGGGCCTCCCTCTGCTGTGGCGGCACTTTTCACAGCATGCACTTGTTGCATTAACAAATCACAATACAAATGTAATTCTGATTTTTTGTGGTTTATGGTATCTTCATTATTCATTACTGTAATAGAAAATAAAAATATATTAATGACACATTAGAAATGGACGGAGAGGACATTAGAAGAGGACGGGCCAACTGGCAAGAGCAGGCAAGCACAAAATTTTTATCAGTATTAGGTCAAATACTGACATTATTTATCTTCTGGCATTAAAACTGAATATTCTCAAACTTAAAATTTTACAGAACAGTACTTTAAAGATTCAACATATTTAGTTGTAAAGAGTTCTTCAATGTTCTTTTTTCTTTGGTAGTAAAGTAATTTAAGAGGAGAACAAATCACAGTTGAAACTTGATACCAAATGTTTTCTATAATTTTATATTAACTCAACTTTGTATATTTTTAGAAATTGTGCAACATTATATTGTTGAATATTACCAAGATAATCTAAGGACTGCAAGTTGATCTCAAGACCAACAAGACGTGATATTTTTTTTAGTCAGCCTGGTATTTTTTCTGGGTTTTGGTATTATTATTGCAATTACTATAATTACCTTTTGACTCCACCATTGACTCCACACATGCCTTGGCACTTCCTAAAGCCACCAGCCATTTTTGTCGGTCTTGGGGTGAAGGAGCTCTCAAATATAAATGTTGTTGCCCCGGAATTACTAGATCCAGCCTGGTAGGATCAATGTTATTTACTGAAACAATATAGATGATAATTTAACTAAATATTTTTATTTAGAAATTATTAAGTAATATGTTCAACTAGGATTGCCATGCGTCCGGATTTCCCCGGAATCGTCCTTGGCGTCTGGGGACCGGTTTTTGAAAAGTGTTCAGGTAAAATCCGGACTTGAGTTAATCAGATTTTTACAAATTCTTGTTAGGAAAGCAAAAATTGGCAAGACGTAATGGGGTAAGGCCGAGAATTTTTACACTTAGTAACATAGAGTAACATGGACACTTCTATGTTACGGTAACGTAAAAGTAACGCGAAAGGTATGTAAGGCCGATTTCATAGTGCACCTTTTTATGTAAAACTTTATGCCTTATATGGAGTGTAAGGGACAGCGTCCCGCAAACTTATAGGGGTTGCCCAGTCAACGAAACTGAACAAACACCACCAGGAATGAGGAATTATTTTCAGGAATGAAAAAAAATTGCTCGATCAGACCATTTGTATGGATAAACATTTTTTGAAGTGAAAACTTCTTTAGCGGCGTGGAGCACTTTTGTGGGATGGGTAAAAACTTTTTTTTTTTTAAATTAAATAAGGGGGCAAACGAGCAAAAGGGTCACCTGATGGTAAGCAACTACCGTCGCTCATGGACACTCGCAACATCAGAAGAGCTGCAGGTGCGTTGCCGGCCTTTTAAGAGGGAATACGCTCTTTTCTTGAAGGTTTGCAGGTCGTATAGGTCCGGAAATACTGCTGGTGACAGTTCGTTCCAGAGTTTTACAGTGCGCGGTAAAACAGAGTTTCACAGTAAAACTGTGAAACTCGCGTCAGATTCTCGTGCTGATCGAAAAACCGTAAGACGGTTGGAGAGTAGTGTTGTAACATCGAAATCGATTAATCGAACAATCGATTGTTTTTTTTCAATTGTCGGTATATTAACTTTTTATTAATTAATAGATTGTAAGGATTTCGATTAATTAAAAAAATCGATTTTTTAAAAATCGATTTTCTTAAAAAATGGGTTAAAAATTTAATCGATTGTAAGGGTTTCGATTAATTAACAAAATCGATTTTTTAAAAATCGATTTTCATAAAAAATGGGTTAAAAAATTTTTAAGGATTTCGATTAATTAAAAAAAGACGGGTTGCACTCCGGGAGTGCCGGCAGAAGTGAAAACTGGATTATTAACGTTGTACATTTTTTTAACCCATTTTTTATGAAGATCGATTATTAAAAAATCGATTTTTTTAATTAATCGAAACCCTTACAATCGATTAAGTTTTTAACCCATTTTTAATGGAAATCGATTTTTAAAAAATCGATTTTTTTTAAATTAATCGAAACCCTTACAAATTTTTTTAACCCATTTTTTAAGAAAATCGATTTTTTTTTATTAATCGAAACCCGTACAATCGATTAAAAAAAAAACAATCGATTGTTCAAATAATCAATTTTGATGTTACAACACTACTCTCCAACCGTCTTACGGTTTTTCCAAGGTTTTTCGATCAGCACGAGGATCTGACGCTAGTTTCACAGTTTTTACCCATCCCACAAAAGTGCTCAACGCCGCTAAAGAAGTTTTCACTTCAAAACGATTTTTTAAAAATCGATTTTCATAAAAAATGGGTTAAAAATTTAATCGATTGTAAGGGTTTCAATTAATTAAAAAAAACTATTTTTTTTAAATCAATTTTCATAAAAAATGGGTTAAAAAAATAATGCACATCGTTAATAATCAAGTCTTCTGCCGGCACTCCCGGAGTGCAACCTGTCTTTTTTTTTATTTCCTGAAATAAAAAATCCTGGTGATAGTTGTTCAGTATCGTTGACTGAGCAACCCCTACCAGTTTTTACGACGCTGTTGCTTACACCCAGTATATGTATGTATGATGTGCATGCATAACAAAAAAATATAAAACCATTTTTTTATCAAATCATGTCTTTTACTTTGACTAAGTACATAACTATTAGTACCAAATAATTAAATAAAATTGTTATTTAAAATCTTTGGTACTAAAATACCTACTATAAAATTAGTTTTTTATCAAAATTAAGTAGTAACAAAAACATAACATTGTTATTGTTCCTCTAAATCTTCCAGTACACAGAAAATAATCATATTTGTTTTTCATAAAAAACTAAGCAAACAAAAAACAATAGTAATTACAATAGTAATTAACGACGATATGAACAAATCCTTACAACACTTCAACATTACGTTACATACAATGAACAGTACCGGTAACATAGAAGTAACATAGAAGCAAGATTTTTTAGGCTTTAATTGACCATAAATCGATAATTTGAGCTCAATTTGGACCAAATACACACGTCACGCATTGCTTCTCCGCTTATTCATATTTCTATTCAAAACAGGTGTCATAAAAACTGTTATTTACCTTTGAAATCGTCTAAATTCATTAAAAAAAAACTCCGACCAAACACATGCGTGCACTTTTGCTTGATTCTACAGACAACAAACAAGCGTCTTTTTTAAATTTTATTATTCGCATAGATACTGTTGCCAGTGTCAATACAAAATAGTGCCCCAAAAATTAACATTGTTTAGAGGTGAAACTATGGTAACATACAAAATTGTAACATAGAAAGCGAAAATACGGGGACAAACATTTAAATTTTGATAAAGTCATGAAATCTGCTTATTTAAAAAGATCAATCACTATGATTAAATTGCTAAGTATCAGAGTATTTAAGTCAGTTCTTGTGAATTTGTCTTTCAATGGAAAAAAATACAAATTTTTAGTTCCAAGTATTTGGATACATGAAAAAGACAGCGAGTTTTTTGCAATATTTGGGGTAACCGACGAATTTAACTCACTGTAGTTATTAAACCATACAGAGTATTTTAACTTTGATATGAAATTGTATGATTTAGATCCCTACAAAATACAATAAAAGTTATTCAATTAAAAATTAATGGTTAGTTTTTTTTAATATGCAGACAAAAATTGGGACACTTTTTACTTTCGAAAAGTGTACAAATTCTCGGCCTTACCCAATGGTAAATACTGTTTAAGAGGTGTCCGGGGAAATAGCCACATTTCGGCCAAATGTCCGGGAATTTTGTTGTGCCTCACCGACGACGGCAATTTAGGTGATGGCATCCCTATATTCAACTGATGTGAGAATAGAATCAGAATTTTAATTATATAATATTTATATTATGATTAAGTAAGGCATGAATTGGTTATTATTAGTATTCCACAAGAATTCCAGGATAAATGGCAAGAATACATATTTTCTCAACAGCTGCTTCAATTCATTCTGGCATGGTGAAAGTACGGTAAAATACTAGATTAGATTCAGAAACTTACCGTTTATTTGGCAGACCGATACTTTCACAGATCCCTTGCATCCTTGATTTGCTTCCTCCTGTGATTTATAGTACGATAGTACACCGTTTTCTAAAATAAACCAACGCGTTTGCCAACCTGTAAAATAATCGAGATTTCATGAATTTATTCTGTATTTAGTAATAGTTCCTACTCTCTGTACACCATCAGATATTACCGTTCCAATAATTTGTCCATTTCCACAATACACCTTCCATATTTATTTGTAATAAACAAAGATATTTTAATATTTATGTTTTCCACAACTTCGATTTCTGAACAAATATATACCAGGTGGACGAAAATTCCGAACAAAAAAAAATTGGGTTCCAAATTTAAACGTAGTAACTAAATGAAATCACATAATCTGTGCAAGGTCGACTGTGATTGGCTGATTTTTTTTTTTTTTATTAAGATTTAATGGCCTGGTAACGAGACCTTTAAGCCAAGTCTTTATAAAGGGTTTATATATTTATTTTATATTTATATAGTTCCCACTGTATTTTTAATATATTTATATAAGGCACTATAACACTTTTAGTTTTTTAGGAAATCACTTAATTGGCGGCGGGAGGTATCACTTTCTTCAATAATTTCAGTTGCCAACACTAGTCTATGAAAGGTGAATCTTGAACAGTTGAAGGAAATGTGGTTCATGTCGGCGTTCTCTTCGTTACAAAAAGTGCAATTATTGCTGTTTATTATGTTCAATCTCGCAAGGTGTGCAGGTGCAGTGTTATGACCAAATCTGAGTCTGTTTAAAGTCACGGCTGTTGTTATCTGTTGTCACGGTGTTATCTGTGATAAAGTCACGGCTAGCTATCTTCAGCTCGTTGTACCATGGATTTGTTGGTAATTTTTCTTGAATTTGTCCATACCACTTGCCTTTGAGTTTTTGGTCTTCTTTCCAAAAATCTTCCCAAACGTTTCTTACAGATATTTTCACATTACAATAAAAGTCGGTCATAGGAACATTTACAATACTTTTGACATCTAGGGCATTGACCCCATCATATGCAGTTTTGTCCAAATATATAATAATAATCTGTGGTTTTGTCTGCTATTTCATTTCCAGAGATACCTTTATGTGCAGGGACCCACATAAAGGCTATTGTTATACCTTTATTTTCCTGTCGCCACACGAAATCTTTGATAAAATAAATGATATAGTTGGTTTTAAAATTAAAATATATATATATATATATATATATATATATATATATATATATATATATATATATATATATATATATATATATATATATATATATATATATATATATATATATATATATATATATATATATATATATATACAGGGTGTCAAAAGACCGCTTCCGATAACTTCGTGGGGTTATTATAGGGCATGAGATATATCCATTGGTGCAAGTAATTTTCTTTAAATCGCCAGTTTTTAAAATAGTCAAAATTTTCAACACGCAATGTATAATGCTGATGTCAATGCGCGATAATATCGCGCGCCAGTGGAGCCCCGCCGGCCCCGGGCTGCGCCAGCCCCTCCGCGCCAAGTCCCGCGCGCGCGGCCCTGCGCTAGACAAAACAGCTGATCGTGGTGTGCCCTAGGCCCTAGCCCGTAGGTAGTGAATAAACCACCAATATTGTAATGATTATTAAATAACAATTGTTTTCACGATTTAATAAAATGTTAGAATTTATTAATTACCGTTTCTTAGGTTTATTACTCAAAAATACTCAGTTTTTACTTCCGGCCAAAAAGGAAAAGTAATCATAATTCTCACCCGAATCAGGTTGTAAAAATACAATACACAGTTACTATGGAAAAAAAATTCTTGATAACATGTTCACTGACCTGTGATCAGCTGTCTGCTTTTATGAAATGCAGTTCGAGCTGTGCTCCATCTAACTCAATGTAGATTGCAGAGTTTTTCAATACGAAACAAAAGTAAACAGGAGACATTCCAATTCTTTTAAAAACACTTTTTACTGCACTGTTTAAACCGCACTATCGTCTATCGACGACGATGTTCACCCTCGTTCCATAAAGGTTTACGAGTATTAAAAGTTCATTCACATTTCATCGCACATTCTTCGGACGTATCACGTGAAAAAATAGTTAAGAATGTCACAAAACAAGCAATAAGACCAGAACATCCGTAAAATTACAAAACTTAAACAAAAACTTCACAGTACACCAGCGCGGCGCGTGTTTACAGCAGACTAAATAAAATTAAAGAAAAAACTTTGTTAAATAATAGGGATGTATCCCTCTGCATATTTTGAGTTATCGATATTTTTTTATCGATGAATCGTTATTAATTGTTTTACATACGAGTAAGTATTGATTACAGTCAAACTAAAAAAAACAAATACCTACTCAATGTTAAGAATAGCGACAATAATAATTAAAAGTTATTTAAAATTAAATAGGTATTATTAAAGTATTTTCATTGCATGCGTAAACGCGTATACGCGCTTACGTATAACGCATAACGCGTACCATAGTATAACAATCACTTTATCACGGTAATGTAGGTATCGAAATTATCGAATGCAACTTGACTATGTATCCCGATAAAATTTTCTGAATTTATAACCTCTTAATAGAGTTCATTTTAAAAATGAGATTACATCTACTAAATAATAGTTATAATTTTTATTATTTAATGGTAATTTAAATATCGACTACATCGTTTTGAATTAATAGGGTACAACACTTAGATTGTCCTTGAAATGGATAAGCGACACGTGCGTTGTGCTAGGCAGAGCGGCGGCGCTTTGTCGGGTCCGCATCAAAGGACAGAGCAAGCCGCCGCCCGTGTCGGCAGGTGTCGGTGTCCTTTGACGTCGTCACCGAAAGCCGATAAACATTATTTTAAAAATTAAAATAGATTTTTCTAATTTAGTAGCCATTTGGGCATTGAGGTAATAGGTTGTTGTTAGAGATAAGTTTGATTATTTAACAATTACTTCAAGTATCAAAACGTGGTAGTAGTTATTGTGTTAAGTGTTAATTGATTATTATTTCAGTTGTGTTAAAATACTTTGTGGTGTGCCGTGTGATAGATTTCGTTTAAAACGAGAAGTGTTTTTGACGTTGTTGGTGGTCACTGGTCTTATTGCTTGGTATTAAGGACTATTTTCAAAATGCATAAAGAAGTAAGAACACACTCAACATTTTTCACGTAAGTTAATTGCCAGTTTTATGTATGAGGTTTTTTCGTGTATCATTTGTAATTTCGATTGATAAGTGACGATTGCGGATAGACAGTTCATCCGCATTGGTTTCGTTATTTAGTTACGATTAAATTTTTGTAACTATGTAGTCTAATAATCTTAGACTAGTTACAAGTACAACAGTATGGCAAACTTCTAAGTTTGCCATACTGTAGCAAGTTGTGCACAGACAGTTGCTTACAGTTTTCTACGAGTTACCATTAAACTTTTAACACTGCAAGTAACTTAGATAAGAGGTCAGAGGTGAGAGTTCTAAGTTCCACGTCATGGCGACCTTCATGGGTTTAAAATTGAAAAGACACCACATACATTAGGGTTTCTGTGTGTTCTGTCGTAGTGTATCTTCATTCGTCGCATACGACCTTTCGACGCGTGCGTAGGCCGGAGCCCGGAGCTAAGTGCTAACAGCTGATTGCGCGGTCAACGTTTTCGAGTTCGTAGGTACTTCGTACACACGATAACGTTGACCGCGCGCTGCCTATTGCATAATGAAGTAAAAATAATAAAATTTAAAAAAATATTTTAAATTATTTTTCTCTGTGGTTTATTATCATGTTTAAAATGTATTAATTATAAAAAAAATTAAAATTAAAATTAAAAAAAATAAAATAAAAAAAAATACATTTTCGTAACCAGAAAATGTAGTATAATCATACCCCAAAGTTATCGGAAGTGGTCTTATTACACCCTGTATATATATATATATATATATATATATATATATATATATATATATATATATATATATATATATATATATATATATATATATATATATATATATATATATAT
This sequence comes from Polyommatus iphigenia, assembly GCA_963422495.1. Taxonomy (NCBI): domain Eukaryota; kingdom Metazoa; phylum Arthropoda; class Insecta; order Lepidoptera; family Lycaenidae; genus Polyommatus; species Polyommatus iphigenia. The sequence goes on from OY730183.1 coordinate 8,279,403, forward strand.
ATATATATATATATATATATATATATATATATATATATATATATATATATATATATATATATATGTATTACTTAAGGTGGCGTTCCGATCTTTTTTCGTTCCGAAAAATTCAATTAAAATGTCACTTTACGACAGACAAAGTAGCAGGACCGTCTCTAGCCCATGAGGCGCCCGTGTGCAATTATTACCCTAGCGCCCCTTAGCAAGCGCGCGCGCAAAAATTAAATAAATAAATAAATATATATATATATATATATATATATATATATATATATATATATATATATATATATATATATATATATATATATATATATATATATATATATATATATATATATATATATATATATATATATATGTATATATTTATATATGTATTACTTAAGGTGGCGTTCCGATCTTTTTTCGTTCCGAAAAATTCAATTAAAATGTCACTTTACGACAGACAAAGTAGCAGGACCGTCTCTAGCCCATGAGGCGCCCGTGTGCAATTATTACCCTAGCGCCCCTTAGCAAGCGCGCGCGCAAAAATTAAATAAATAAATATATATATATATATATATATATATATATATATATATATATATATATATATATATATATATATATATATATATATATATATATATATATATATATATATATATATATATATATATATATATATATATATATATATATATATATATATATATATATATATATATATATATATATATTTATATATGTATTACTTAAGGTGGCGTTCCGATCTTTTTTCGTTCCGAAAAATTCAATTAAAATGTCACTTTACGACAGACAAAGTAGCAGGACCGTCTCTAGCCCATGAGGCGCCCGTGTGCAATTATTACCCTAGCGCCCCTTAGCAAGCGCGCGCGCAAAAATTAAATAAATATATATATATATATATATATATATATATATATATATATATATATATATATATATATATATATATATATATATATATATATATATATATATATATATATATATATATATATATATATATATATATATATATATATATATATATATATATATATATATATATATATATATATATATATATATATATTTATATATGTATTACTTAAGGTGGCGTTCCGATCTTTTTTCGTTCCGAAAAATTCAATTAAAATGTCACTTTACGACAGACAAAGTAGCAGGACCGTCTCTAGCCCATGAGGCGCCCGTGTGCAATTATTACCCTAGCGCCCCTTAGCAAGCGCGCGGTCAAAATGAAATGGGTACAAAGTACAAGTATAGTTTGTTCGGCCGCTAGTAAAATTTTCAAAAGTTTCGCCCTTCTAAATCTGAGAAGCCCTGCCCAGCCCTGAGGGACACCAGCATCAACAGACTGAGTTTCCGAGCATTCGCCGTCAACTACGACCTTAATGCTTCTGTCTGCTAAGAAACTAGTGACCCACTTACATAATTTCTCTGGCAGCCCGTATGATGGAAGCTTTGATAGCAACGCTTTATGCCAAACCCGATCAAAGTTCAGTAATGTCAGATTATCTGAAACTTTTGGGACTGGTACCGACTTCAAAGTAATGAAGATTGTAGTATACAGTACAGAAATAGTTGAGAATTAGACGAATTCTGAAAAAGGCACTATTAAAGGGTAAGAGTTATTTAATACTTTTTATTTCATATTACTATTGTTTTTACCTTGGAAGTCGGTTTTAATTTTTTGTTAAAAATAATAATAAATAATAATTTTACTCTTTTTAGTTAAGTATCTACAAAATTAGGCTTTATGCGTAAATAACCAATACGAATGTTAACTATTCACATTATGTCACTGTAAGCGAAATTGTGGTAAATGCTTGCAGTTATCTAAGCGATGCTGCAATTTCCATACTTTTATCTTTAAAGATTCAGGAGTTCTGTTCAGTGCCTTTGGACCAAGAGACACCTTTGTATAAAATTTCTCTTATTCGTAACATATGTTTTACTTACTAGAAACAACATTTTAACCACTATGAGTGTTTTGATAAAATTCAAGGATTTTCCTCGATTGCTCATAGAACCCATCATCAGCTCACCACTTTCGTAATTGTTATACAAAATTAAGATTATATCCTGTACAACAACATGAGAATTTTGAAAATCGGTCCACAAACAGCGAAATCATCACCAAAAACGTCTGCTTCGATGTAAAATATCACGAAAAGTACCAATAATTGGGTCATAGTGTGATGACCCATGGTATAATTATGGTTATGATGATGATGATTAATCAAATTGATGTATTAGCTTATGCTTTCAGTTGTTTAAACAACGCCGAAATCCCCGAACCTGTACCTATAAGCATTCAAAAGTTCTGTTCGGTACCTTCGGATCCAGGGTATAACCTGGTGCGAAGTCTTACTTTTTGGTAGCATTTACCTCGAATTCTTCAGAAAAAATCGAAATCACTATATGTTTCCATACAAATTTCAAGAAGTCCCCTCGATTCCTCAAGGATCCCATCATCAGATCACCACTTTTGTGAACATGGTACCAAATTCGAGTTAAACCCTATACAACACAAAAAGAATTTTGAAAATCGGACCACAAACGGCTGAGTAATCGTGGAACATACAAAAAAAAAAAGATACATCCAGCCGAACATATTACCTCCTCCTTTTTGAAAGTCGGTCAAAAAGGAGATAGATAAATGATTATACATTTCTCGATGAACTGACGTAATCAACTCTATACATAGACAATTGCTTCGCATCATGTCACCTGTGTTTCTTTAAGCGTTTATTCCACTTATCCTAGCTAGGATCCTACCTAGGAACCTAGCTAGGATAAGTGGAATTAGCGCTTTAATCAAAGCTGTAAGTAGAATACCGAATATCATTGATTAGTTGCGATTAGGGATGGGTAAGGCCACAGATTAAGGATATATATATATATATATATATATATATATATATATATATATATATATATATATATATATATATATATATATATATATATATATATATATATATATATATATATATATATATATATATATATATATATATATATATATACAGGGTGACCGGTAATAGGTCTGTTTCCTTTTAACATGTAAAAATACATCACTTTTGCAGCCTAAAAAGCTATATCATACCCTGTCCAAAAGCTAACGGTTACCGAGATATTCAAGATTTTGTATTTTTTTCAAAAACACCCGATTTCAAAGGAAAACTTTAAATAAAAAAAAATCTACCTATTAATTTCTTAATCTTTAACATAATTTTAGTTCTTAGGTAGATAAACTACAAATACAAAAGTTATTTATCCATCTAAACAGGAAACAAAAATTAGCAGAGTGTTTCAAAAGTCTTAACAAAAAAAAATGAAAATGATTTTCCCTCATTTCACCCCTTATTGTTTAAAAAATCAATAAGACATTAGTCGTACAAATTACTTAATTAAATTCCTTATTTATTAAGCTATCCAAAAAGGTATAATTTGTGTGCAAAAAATTCACAAACATCTGGTAAGGTAAGATAATAACTCTCAGCACAATTTTTTTGGCTTACAATTTGTTCAGGGTTAGGTTGCCAGGTAGTCAAATTCTTTTGTTATCGGAGGAAGAAGCGATCTATTATTGGTCGGTTTAAAAAAATCCGGTTTCTTCGTAACTGTTCGCGTCGGTTCGTAACAGTTCGGGTCTGTCTAAAGAGCAATATGTAGAGTTTTTGTTTAGTTAACGCTTCTCGTCCTGAGCGCGCTGACGTTTTATTTGCGATTCCTTTTGATCAAGTTTGTTTATCAAAAATGGCATCTTTTAGCAATGAAGAGTACGCTGACATACTGTACTGCTACGGTTTTTGTGATGGCAACGCAGCCGCTGCACGGGAAGAGTACCGGCGTCGTTTTCCCCGTCGAATTAATGTACCAAGTGCTGGAGTTTTTTCCGCGGCGTACCAACGCGTGCGGGAAAGTGGCTCTGTTCATCAAAGGCGACGTGATGCAGGAAGACCTCCTCGTTATGTTGCAGAAGACGAAGAGAGAATATTGGAACGTTTTGCAAGAGATCCGACCACCTCTACAAGAATTGTAGCGAAGCAACTGGGTTTAACGCAGTGGAAAGTGTGGTTCACCGTACATAGCGCTCGGTTATACCCTTTTCACTACACACCAGTACAAGCATTAGAAGAAGGAGACCCTGCAAGGAGGCTCGATTTCTGCCGCTTTATGCTGCACTCCGATGAAAACGATTATAACTTCTTAAGAAAGATTTTATGGACCGACGAGTCGAAGTTTGAGCGTGACGGCATAACAAACTACCACAACATGCACTTTTGGGCTCCCCAGGGTGGAAACCCCCACTTGGCAAAAGAAGGTGCTCATCAAAGGAGGTTTTCCCTGAATGTTTGGATGGGAATTTTGCATAATCATTGCATTGGGCCGTTTTTTCTACCGGACAATTTAAACGGGGAGTCGTATGAAAATTTCCTGAGAAATAATCTTCACGAGCTCATGCAAGATATACCAGTTGAAACCCGAAGAGGTATGATATACCAACATGATGGATGCCCGGCACACTACAGAGTGACAGTTAGGCAATGGCTGGATCAAAATTTCCCGCAGCGTTGGATTGGCCGCGGCGGTCCAATACCTTGGCCCGCAAGGTCTCCAGATTTGACTCCTTGCGATTATTATTTATGGGGCCACATGAAGTCTTTAGTATACGCAACACCTATTAGCGATGTACATGAACTGAGGAGAAGAATAATTTATGCAGCAAACGAAATCCGAGAAACTTTAACAAGTAGAGTAACGCGATCTAATTTTCGCTTAAGATTACGCAAGTGCATCAGAAATCGAGGACGACAATTCGAACAGGATTAACCGTAATAATTATCAACTTATTATGTAAATAAAATATTATTTTTTATTCAAAGACTTTTATTTAACTTAACCTGACGTAGCAAATGTTTATTTAGACTTTTCCAATTTGCTAATTAGAATTTTACTACCTGCTAGTTCAGGTAGTTAGCAGGTTCTTCATTTGGACAAATCGGCGTAGGGTCCTTAATATTCCCTAAGTAAGATGTTATTTAGATTTTTGCATTACAAATTATACCTTTTTGGATAGCTTAATAAATAAGGAATTTAATTAAGTAATTTGTACGACTAATGTCTTATTGATTTTTTAAACAATAAGGGGTGAAATGAGGGAAAATCATTTTCATTTTTTTTTTGTTAAGACTTTTGAAACACTCTGCTAATTTTTGTTTCCTGTTTAGATGGATAAATAACTTTTGTATTTGTAGTTTATCTACCTAAGAACTAAAATTATGTTAAAGATTAAGAAATTAATAGGTAGATTTTTTTTATTTAAAGTTTTCCTTTGAAATCGGGTGTTTTTGAAAAAAATACAAAATCTTGAATATCTCGGTAACCGTTAGCTTTTGGACAGGGTATGATATAGCTTTTTAGGCTGCAAAAGTGATGTATTTTTACATGTTAAAAGGAAACAGACCTATTACCGGTCATCCTGTATATATATATATATATATATATATAAGGCAGTAAAAACTGAGTAAGAGTAAAAACTCAAACTCAGTAAATACTGAGTATTTACTTTATTGTATGAGTATTTACTCATTGGATACAGTAAAAACGTTTTATTCAATATTTTAAGTTCTAATTACTCTTAAACAAATCGAGAACATTACAGAATAATAAAAAATACTTATAATTTAACCGATTCATAAGTTTTAGTAAAATTAAGACAATGTAGACCAGTGCCGATACCTTCAAAAATGATAAAAAGTGAAAAAGAATAATAGTAGGATGAATCCCATTAGGAGTTTTGGCGGGCATGTGAAAGAGTGCTGTTGTGTTTTTGTATTATTTTCCTAAAATTGTGTTAGCTGGGTTTTTAATGTGTAATATTGGTAGAATATTAACCATTAGATATTCGTGTTCATGCACAAGTGTAGGAAAGTGATGTAATATCCAGAAACGTGCTATTTTGTGTTCCCTCCAAAACTCCATCGAAAGTTTCAGTAAAGCGTCTACCACTTTACTGAATCGACCGACTTGACTCCTGTAACTGTATTGACTTTTACTTAGACTTTGACTAGACTTTAGACCTGACGATACATGAAAACGATGATGAAAATTATAATAGGAGGAATATGGTTTTCCCGCCATATTCCTTATCTTTTTACCTTGTCTGTGGCACAACATACACATCATTTGTGTCAAGTTGCCAAAAAAGAAGAAAAAGAAAGAATCCCATTAAAAAGGAGGAGAAAAATATAAAGATTAAGGGAAAAAAAAAATTACGGGTGATCTGAGCTCGGGAAGGGTGTGGAGGTGGGTTTTTAAGGATAAAAACGATTTAACTCGATTTCCGGCAACACTAAAAGTCCCATGGAAAAAAGTTATATGGCAAAGTTGTAGGTAATAGAAAGATCTAAAACTTTTGTAGTCATCCTTTTTCCACATAACCTTAAAATTTATGTGAAAAATTAAAAAAAACATGTTTTTGGTTTTTTACATAGACTTATAATGATGGGTAAAAACTGTGAAACTCGCGATAGATTTTCGTGTTGATCGAAAAACCATACAAAACGCGTAAGACGGTTGGAGAGTAGTGTTTTGTGTCGAACTCGAACTCGAACTCAATTTGAAACTTGATCGAAACTTGATCGAAACTTGATCGAAACTTGATCGAAACTTGATCGAAACTTTATCGAAACTTTATCGAAACTTGATCGAAACTTGATCGAAACTTGATCGAAACTTGATCGAAACTTGATCGAAACTTGATCGAAACCTTGATCAAAACTTGATCGAAACTTGATCGAAACTTGATCGAAACTTGATCGAAACTTGATCAAAACTTGATCGAAACTTGATCGAAACTTGATCGAAACTTGATCGAAACTTGATCGAAACTTGATCGAAACTTGATCGAAACTTGATCGAAACTTGATCGAAACTTTATCGAAACTTTATCGAAACTTGATCGAAACTTGATCGAAACTTGATCGAAACTTGATCGAAACTTATCGAAACTTGATCGAAACTTGATCGAAACTTGATCGAAACTTGATCGAAACTTGATCGAAACTTGATCGAAACTTAATCGAAACCTTGATCGAAACTTGATCGAAACCTTGATCGAAACTTGATCGAAACTTATATATTTTTTTTCTCCATTGGAAAGTATAGATTTCAACGAATAGAAAGGATACCATTTTTTTGTAAAAAAACTGATATTTTGACGGGTGAATTTTCGATTGAAAATCAGGGTATTTTTTCGATATAAATTCGAAATAAGGTGAAAAAAATAATATTTCTAATCAAATAAATTACAGCATATTTGGTACATACAAAGGTAACTTTTCACCGAATTTCGTGAAAAAAATTTTTTTGAAAGATATTAATAAAAAACCAAAAACATGTTTTTTTGAATTTTTCCCATAAATTTTGAGGTTATGTGAAAAAGGCGTGACTACAAAAGTTTTAGATTTTTTTCTTACCTACAACTTTGCCATTTGACTTTATATTTTCATTGGAATATTAGTTTTGCCGGAAATCGAGATAAGCCGTTTTTCCCCTTAAGACCTCAGATCGCCCATAAATTATTTTTCCCTTAATTTTTATAATATTCTCCTCCTTTTCTAATGGGTTTCATCCCACCATATTTTTTTTGTTTTAAAATTATCTGTCTTGGACTAATGTAGTTTCATGTTAAAGGTTGCCAATATGTCGACCCTTCGCTTATCTTAATTTATTCATAGCACCAAAAACTTCGAAAAGTACCAATAATAGGGTCAAAACGGGACGATACATGGTTCTTTAATGGTTTATAGTAGTGATTGGTGATAATGATGATGAATGTAATTTGCGTAGTAGCATATGCTTTCCGTTCTTAAAACAACGTCGAAACTCCCAAACTTGTATCTATGAAGAGTCAGAAGTTCTCTCAGCACCTTCCAAACCATAGTATACTCGGTGCAAAATCTTACTTGTTGGTAGCATATGCTTAGAATACTGCTCACGAAACCGAAGTCATCACATGTTTCCATGTACATTTTGAGGAGTTCCCTCGATTTCTTATGGATCCCTTCATCAGGTTACCATTTTTATGAATACGGTATCAAATTGGGATAATAACCATTACACCAAAAGAAAAATTTTGAAAATCGGTTCACAAACGGCGGAGTAATCGTTGAACATAAAAAACGAACATAACACCTCCTCCATTTTGAAAGTCGGTTAAAATTGTAGCCTATGTGTTATTCTGATGTATAAGCTATATTAATGTGTAGTAGTTTGTAGTTTCATTAAAATCCGTTCAGTAGTTTTTGCGTGAAAGTGTAAAAAACATCCATACATCCAAACTTTCGCCTTTATATATTATTAGTAGGATATGTATACAGCTACCTATGACATTTTTTTATAACACCGACACTGTGAAAATCGTCTACCTAAATACCAAAATTAGGTAGTCTATCATCAAATTTAGGTATTCTATAGCTGAGGTACCTAATTTTATTTTAATTTATACTGGTTATACTTAAAAAGAACATAGCAATACTTAAAATATAATACAAATAAATAATAAATAGAGAAAAACCTTAAATAATTCAATTGTGGTTAGTAAAACATAAATACTCAGTTAAAAGTAAATACTGAGTGTCTAAATTTATTTTTACTGAGTATTTATTCTGGTCTGAGTAAAAACTCAGTAGCTTACCCATCCCTGAGTATGACAAAGTAACTAAATATTTCTAAGTGAAATCCCGCCGCGGCACCAGGTGCCGCGCGACGCTTGAAGGGGTTAGTTTTTTGTGGCACCTGCGGGCCGATTCTGTATCGTGCATTTGTGAGTTAATAACTGAGTTAGTAACGAAACCGAGGAGTGAGTAACGGAAAGTGCCACTTTTTGTATTCACTTGCATACAAAAGTGAGACTTTCGGTTGCTCACTCCTCCGTTTCGTTACTAACTCAGTGATTAACTCACAAATGTACGATACAGAATCGGCCCGCAGGTGCCGCGCGACGCTCGAGAGGTTAAGACGATTTTTTTGATTAGTATAAGTAACTATAAGTAGTTACAAATTAAAATTATAAAAGAATATTATTTATGTTCTAAAATATATATATAATTTGTTGTTGCGTACACTTACCCAAAGTGCTGCGTACACATACCCGGATACTGGGGTAAAAGTGCGCAAATGGAAGGGTTATTGTTTTCTAAAGTTTTTTAAAATATGAGGTATTGAAAAATACTGTTGTTGTGTTTAAGTTGGAGACAAATAAACAGTCTTACAAATGAACATATTTTTGTTTCATTGTACTAATAATATTTGAGCTTTTTAAAGCATCAAAGTTTAATTTCGCACACTTGGCCCACATGACTCTGTGTGTAGGTAGGTAATTACTAATTAGGTACCCAATGAATGAATTCCGTTTCTTTGCCTAGTGGCTACAAGTCTCGCCGTGTAAAAAACAAATCACGTCAGTGTCATAAGTCATTTGTCAAACTGTCAAATGTCAATCCAATAATTGGATTGACATCAAATTGACATTCACCAATTCAAAAGTTGAAGCGTTTCGAATTATTTAATTCGATAAAAAGCTTGTTTTGTTTGCCACACCCTTGCATTTCTGTGCTTGCATTGATGAGAAATTTTGTTTAAATAAATCTAAAACCTAGCTTAATTACAAACTATATGTAGCATACATTAGAAAAATCCTCATTCACAGTCGTGGCCAAGTTTGATCAAAATGGCCAAGCGCATATTAACACAAGCAGTCGTATTTTTATTGTTTACATGTTTTGTAAGTGGTAAGTATTGTTTTAAAATACAAAATACTTTGAGTTATCGGCTTAGTAAATAATTATTTTATTTCAGTTCTACCTCTGGAATGCTATGTTTGTGAAAACCAAGAGGACAACAACGAGAAGTGTACGAAAACTTTGAAAATTTGTGAATACAATCAAGATGTGTGCTTAACGGAAATTAAATGGGGTAGCACTCCTTATTGGTCACAGGGGGCTTTAAAACAATATTACGTGTCAAAACGTTGTTCAAACAAAACTGAATGTGCCACTATAAGGCAACGTAACATGCCCTTTTGCACAAATATTTGGTACCAAGATTGGCGTTGCTCTGACTGTTGTCAGGGGGACAGATGTAACTACTATGTTATTGTAAGTATTCAGATGTTTTATACTAATGTTGAGACATTGCCTGCCAAGTCATTAATGCAGAATTTTTTATTTAACACCTCAATCGCGGATTCTTGGAAATCTTTTGTTCTCGCGGTCGCATGCGACCGCTTGGGAACGAAAGCGTTATACCACAGTTTTTGACTACAAAAATAACATTCTAGTTTATAATATTACTAGATGATGCCCATAACTCCGTTGCGCCAAAATTTGTTTATCGCGCGGGAACCATACATTTTTCGGGGATAAAAAGTATCATAATTATGTCCTTTCCTGGGACTCAAGATATCAAAACTGCTAAACCAAATTTCAGCAAAATTGGTTTAGCAGTTTGGGCGTGAAGAGGTAACAGACAGACAGTGCACACTTTTGCATTTATAATATTATAAGTAAGGATAATATTCTTCATAGTTCATAAGGCTAACAGCAAACCAAATTTTATCCAAATTGGTTAAATGTTGGCAGTGTGAAGACATACCCAACAGATAGAAATACACTTACAGCTGTTCCCAATATTCAATGTATCTCTGGTTTGACATACAACCAATCGCAGCTCTAACATTGAATTGACATAAAATAGATAACTATTCCTATCTCTAGTAGGGCAAAACCAGAGATAGTTAATTGGTATTTGTATGGATTATTTTATTACAAAAAAAGTGTTACTTGTTTATAAAATGCTTATCCTACAATACAACTACTGATGAAAATAGTGGATATTGCACTTTTTTTACTTTTAAAATTTGTTTTACTTTACAGAATGCAAGTGGGATAATCAAGCCAACAATAAACAGTATGCTGACAGTAATATTATTATCTATGATAAGTTTTAATTTTCTTTTATAATTTAAGGAAACCATGCCTAAATGTTATACAATTTTTATATAAAACTTCATATATCATAAAATTAAGTATGATATAATGTTATGAACTTTTGTGCACCAATTTCTTATGTATAGGTGTATTTTAGTTGATCACATTTATATGACTGAAGTGTTATATTTTGTGTATTTACAAAATACACAAAATATAAAGAGTTCTTTATAATTCATAAGCTGAAAACATTCCAATTGGACTTTATAAATTTGACTTGTATAACCAATGTAAAACAACTTGATAGCAAACAGTTTAAAAATTAATGATTTATTTACAATATAAATTAACTGTAAAGGAGCCTGTGATGCCTTTAAACCTTACAGATGTATGGGAACACTTTTCAGAAACTTTACAATATAATCATCCGTCCATTTAGAATTTAAGTGATATGTTATTATAAGTTCAAAACATTTTATACCATTTTTTACATAATTTTAATTATGTCTAATGAAATATTGACTTGTGGAAAACTATGTAATTCAGTCCATTTTTTATTTTTTCATATTAATTACTTACTTATCTATGTATTCAAAACTTAAAGTTGTGAATAAAACTATTTCTTAACAATTATTACTATTGTATATTGCAGAGGTTCCCAAACTTTTCAAGGCCGGTCTAAAAAGCATATTCATCCAACAGTTGGACCTTTACTTTTTTGTATTCTAAGTTCGACTCACAAGTCACAGTACAAGGAACCAATAACCTTCACTTTGGAGTAGTAACAAGTAAACGCAAATATTTTCTTGTTTTGTAGCTATTTAACACAAAAATTACCACACTTTTACTTATTTCCAAATCTCCTCGCTCTGTAAGAGGAGAAGTCAAATCGGGTCACCTAATTTTTATAGACTCGTGGACCCCCATTTTTTTCCACGCAAGCGTAGACCCCTATCGGGCTCCCGTGGACCCCATGGGGTCCACCTGGACCACTTTGGGAATCAATGGTATATTGTTTTGATAAACTCCATTTGAAATGCCATTTTTAGAGGTCAAATAACAGCATAAAATACTAATTTAAGTATGGTATCTCAAATGATCAAAAATTTAAAAACTTCTCAGAGTTATGAGACGTTTATAATCAGCCACTGCCACTGTTTTCGCGCTGCCGGCAAATGGCAATGTTGCCTTGAATACTGCGGCAGTAACGGCGACACTAGTGACCGTTTACTTTTTTGATTTCTCAAGCTGCCTACTTCCCATATAAATGACGCTTATGAGTAGTGGCATAAAATTAAAGAAAGCATGTATCTACCTCACAAATAGGGGTGTAGACTATTTTTAGGAAATATTATATTTATTTTATAGAATGTACATTTGTTACACCTAAAATATATATATACTAGTGACCCGCCCCGGCGTCGCACGCAAAGAGAACACAAACTATATAGAATGCTAAAGAGAATATAATCACTACTAGTAGGGGAGGTAGTGCTATCGCTTGCTAAGTGATTTCATACCGATCAAATTTTTGTCCAGCGGTAGCTTAATATTTATCAATCAATATAATCAGCGTCAGTCGCCGCACCCGTGGTGGAATGACTGAGAGTATTTCAAAGTTGTAAAAAAAATAGTTGCGAAAAGTGATTTTATACCGAATGAAACTTTGATGGATGATTATTGAGGTCATGTTTAACCAAAAAATCACCGTCAGCCGTATTGCAGACGGGGGATTCAACGTCAGTCGCGTTACTGAACATGTAAAAATTTTTTGAATATAAAGTCATTTTATACCATACAAAATTTATACAGGTGAATATTTCTGAGCAACAATTGATTTGACTGAGCGCAACCTGGTTGCGCTCAGTTTAAAAAGTTATTTCATACCGAGCGAAAATCGTTACAATAATAGTATTCCACTAATACATAACAGCTTTGATCGTCAGCTGCTTCAGAAGTGGTGGAATAAAAATTGAGAGTATCTCAAAGTTATTGTTGGGAATCGTATTGAATTGACATTAAAAAGATCCCAATTCGCACCCAATAAAGGTTCATATCTAGATTATACACGTTTAGGTTCGGTAAGTGTCGTTTTAGTTTTAGTATATAACAACAGGTGGCGCTTTTAAAGTAAAATTTATATCATTCTTCTTCACAAATATTGACTATCGAATTAATTACTTAAAATTGCTATGTGAGACAATTTTATGGTTAATTCAAACGAAAATCGCCGTCAGCTGAATGTTTGCAGGTGGAAAATGTCGTCTACGCGACGCCCTAGGATACATTGAGCGCGAAGTAGGGCTATATTGGTTATAGCTTATATCGCTGGCTGACGGTTTTTCCACCGTCGTATTAGCGACTGACGGTTTTCTTTATTATATACAAAGTAGAAATATTCACCTGTATAAATTTTGTATGGTATAAAATGACTTTATATTCAAAAAATTTTTACATGTTCAGTAACGCGACTGACGTTGAATCCCCCGTCTGCAATACGGCTGACGGTGATTTTTTGGTTAAACATGACCTCAATAATCATCCATCAAAGTTTCATTCGGTATAAAATCACTTTTCGCAACTATTTTTTTTACAACTTTGAAATACTCTCAGTCATTCCACCACGGGTGCGGCGACTGACGCTGATTATATTGATTGATAAATATTAAGCTACCGCTGGACAAAAATTTGATCGGTATGAAATCACTTAGCAAGCGATAGCACTACCTCCCCTACTAGTAGTGATTATATTCTCTTTAGCATTCTATATAGTTTGTGTTCTCTTTGCGTGCGACGCCGGGGCGGGTCACTAGTATTTTAGGTGTAACAAATTTACATTCTATAAAATAAATATAATATTTCCTAAAAATAGTCTACACCCCTATTTGTGAGGTAGATACATGCTTTCTTTAATTTTTAGACGTTGTATGTTAATGGCCACTCAATCAATTTTTACTCGCAAATGGGTACTTATATCCAATAAATTCGCTTTTTTGTACGTTTTCTTTTTAAAAGAAGTACTAAAGCCAACGTAAGCAGTGTTGTCTCAACCGTCCCATTATACAACTGGACCCATTCCCATTATACAAACCGAAAGAGACGAGCGACTACAGTCTACAACAGATGCGTTGTAGTCGCTGTATCTGCACGTATACGTTTGTATTATACATCCTCTTTGGTAATGTCCAAAGAGTATTTATTAAGAATATTTAAATCAATGTTTTGTCATAATATTGTCAGAAATATTTGACAAATATGGCAAATGTCCTTTACGTTTGTGCTTGTTAATTGTAGTTTTGTTTCTAAAAACGGATTTTGTAATGGTATAAATGTGAAATTAATCCGCTGATCCACGTTGAGTTGAGTGCAGTGTATGAATTTTTCGAAGATATATTCTAATATAATTATTATATCATTAGGATTTCGGTGTTTTCTATAATTCCTTACAATAATTATTGTCAACATTCTGTGTTCATGTAATAAGTAAGTAAGCATATTATGTACCGTTTAATTACTTATGAATAAATAAACTGTAACTAAAATTTGTTTTAATTTATGTGTTTCATTAAAAAACTTTCTATCTTCATGCTCCCTTACTTTTATTAAGTATTTTTAATTTACAATTGTGTTCAAGTCTATAAAGTTAATAATAGAGTTATTAAGTTTCAGCTTCTTACTATTTTACTTGTATTCAAATTGATAAGTCTACGATTTGTAAACTTTATCAACTTGAACACAAGTAAAATAGTAAGAAGCTGAAGCTGCATAGGTATATATATATGTATATATTATTTATTTATATATATATTTATATATATATATATGCCAAAAGTTTGCGGAAGTTAATATCAGATGGCGCAATGTAGCCATCAATTCTCATTATAGTTTTGACAAAATTCTGCGAGGGGGCTCTCTATGCCCCGTGTATTGTTTTCCTCTATCGTTAAATGATTCATTTCTTCCTTGATCATAGATTTTTCACATTTGCTGAGAGATTGGATCACTGACCTCCATTATACAATGTATAATAGAGATCAGTGGATTGGACCCAATACGGTCATAGAAATTGGTGTTGCCAGTTATTTAATATAAAAAAAGAGTTTTTAATTTCTTGTTCGTTAATTATATGTTTCAAAATTCAAATAATATTGTAATGTAATTCTTTTTCTAATTATATACTTGAATAATCTTGCCGAAATAACAAAAACAAGCCATATTAAAAATGACGATGTCTTTTGACAAATTGAATTCTCTGAGATCTGGTAACACTGATGTCAATACCTGTCCGCGTTAGCGCTCTCCATTGGCTATTGAAACCACTTAAGACGTAAAATAGCATTGAGAATATCCTTAATCTGTGTAAAATAGGATCAATGATTTAAGCTAATGTAATATTATGCAGATATGATCAAATGATCATTTTTATTGGATCCTATATATGATCATATAAATGATAATGTAATACCCCCCTAAGGGGACTACATTTAAAAATCTTCATCTTTGGAGTCCAAGTTCCAACCAAAAAAAATCGGTTGTCTGTAAAGTCGATTTACTGACGATAGTTGAACGTGACAACGTCATAGCCTTAACCCCTCAGTTCCGGGAAAAATCTATGCAAAAAATTGGCAGGTCAATGTGCAAAAAAAATGGCGCCTGGCCTACCCTCTTTTAAAATTAATGTAATATCCTTACATACAATCCATATTTTATGCTTGTGTGAACTACATTATAATATATGTTAAATTTTCTATCTATCAAGCCATCATAATATAGTATTTAGTCCGATGTGATATTAAATTCTCAATTATAAACTTTCGAAACTATAATTAGTGATTTGTTCAGAAGAAATAAACGAATACTTTATTCTTCATATATTAAGTCATACCTTGACACGTAGGAAATTTTAGAGCACAATTTTTAATAGCCGAAATAATACTAATAGCTCACAGATTGTTTATTTATTTTTCATTCAGAGTGTGGTCAATGTATCAAAGGTCATAACTAACCAAACTTCTTCATACAAAAGTATTCTCTAAGTCATCGAAATACGTAATATAATCGAAACAAAGAGCGCGGCCCAGGTAGGCCTTACGGTTGAGAGTGTAAATGGAACGCCTCAGAGCTGTCAGCGAGGTAGCGCCGCATGAACTGTCATGTTTTTCGGGCGCGCACCCCATATCGAATTATAAGACGTTATCACGTCAAAATATATTTTTATTAAAAAAAAATAAGTACCTACTTCTTAGTTAAATGTTGTTTTGTTTTAATAAATAAATTTTATTAAAATATTATAATGTAAGTTAAAAAAAAATAATCTTCAGCAAAATATCTTTAGAAATTAATGAATAAACTACTTAATTTAATTTAAATTATTTATAGAAACTCTTGTACAACGAAATTAAGAGTTTTTTCAGATGTCAGCGTAAAGAAAAAGGGCCAGGAGACTTGCACATTCCTATCTTTTAAATGATTCTGAAGATGAGGTACGATTCTTTATTTAACAATTTCAATTTACACCATTTTATACTGTCATAATTTAAGTAGCTGATTCAAAAGTCTTGTCTTTGTTCTCAGGTTTCGCTTACGAGGGATAAATTAAAAAATATTACTGTATGCCCTGAAGAAAAACTACAGAATTTTCTCAAACTGACTGCCGACAAAAATAATGGTGCCACATATTAATGATGAAGAGCTTAATGTGGCCATTTGATCTAATTCAAATCAAAATTTTGATGCATATAACATAGTACTAGTATGGGAGCCCTTTTTTTTTTTTTTTTTTTTTTTTTTTTTTTTTTTTTTTTTTTTTTTTTTTTTTTTTTTTTTTACGTAGAGAAATGCTGTGACGCATTCCGCAGGGGATGGGGACTCCCACTGCGGATATGTGGGGCTCACCGCGGGCGAAGATGGTGTGTGCCGCGGCCCTACCCACTAAAACTCTACGGTGCTCCTAGCCACCGCTTCCTGACGAAGTCGCGGGAACTGTACGACACCACAACTTCATCAGCGGACGTCTGCTTAGTGGGCTGCAGACTCCTCTCGATGGGAGCGTTTTACTCGCTCCCCAGGCCGAGCAGAGGCCCCACTGGGGGCTTGCTTCTAGGCCATTCCACTGCGTTTTGTCGCGATGCACAGGAGCACACTGCACATCGCGACCCTCTCGGGGACTCAGTGCAATGGGCGACGGCATTGCTCTCCCCCCGCGGCCTCCGTACGGTTAACATCGTCTGACGTGCGCTCCGGGATTAAAAATTATTTTCGGTGGTTTTAAATCGGTAAATTCGTGCTGAGTGTGTGTAATTAGCTAGGTAACGGTGTAATCTACGTGTACTGTAAGTTTTTTAACACATTAGCTCGTATTTTATTGGATTTAACTCGGTAAGTAAATTTCTTTGTTCACTTTTATCAGTAGGGAATTGTAGGTAGGTAAAATATTGTGTGTCGGTACCGCTCGCGCGGCGCCGGCCTGCCTTGCGATCAGCTGACTGTGATTATTAAGCTAAACTTTTGTTTCATTCTAATTTAAATTAAATAAGTGTAATTGGTACATTCAAATTTTATATTAACTCACAATGTCGAGCCAAAATAATATGCCGCCAGATAAAGATACAAACCCGTTTAATAGAAGCGATAAAACTCCTCGTTCTCCGACATTATCGTCCGGTAAACGTTTGTTGTCGGAATTATCTCCTTCCTCCTTGTCACCTGTGGAGAAGCGTCACCAACCCACTAGGGACGAGCCTCTGCTGTCCCCCGTTACGTCATTATTAGACACAAGCCGCGCATCCGACGATGCTTGCAATTATTACGAGCTCGTCCGCGAAGCTAGCTCGTACTTAGCCAAAATAAACGAGTTCGCAAACGACACCGTGTCTCGCCGTAATAATTTTGCCAACAAGTCCGATATTATGAGTATGACTCAAAAAATAACTACGATCGTCTCACTTCTCGCCATAAAGAACTCCTCCTTGGAAACCAAGGTCGCTAATATGGAACGCGAATTGTTAGCTGCCAAAACTAATCCCGTCGTACAAACAGTTGCCGCCGCGCCTTCTACCTCCTACTCGGACGCGCTTAAACTAAGACTTGCGAAGTCAGTGCCGCCAGTCGAGACCCGAAAACCGCTTCCCTGCGTTATTGCCTATCCGACACAAGAAAAATCGGGGGAATTAAAATCATCGTCGGAGACAAAACAAGCTCTGATGAAAGTCATCAACCCGGCCGACGGTTTTCAATTTCACGGCGTCAAAAAAACAGCTAATTCGGGTGTGATCTTGCGACTAACTAGCGAGTCGCAAGTTAATAAACTTAAATCCGTGGAAGCGCTTAAATCGGCCGGTCTGCGACTCGAGTCGCCTAAAGGACGTAACCCACGTATTCTCATAAAAGATGTACCGCAACATATGACGGATGATAATTTCCTTCTCGCACTTTTTAATCAAAATATTAATGGCGAAATGAATATGTCTCAAGAACAATTTTTGCGTTCAACAAAAATAGTAAGACGTCGTAATTTAAATAAAGATTACAACAACAGGAAATGGATAGGTATCGAATTAGACCCCGCTGTGCGTAAACACCTAATCAATTCAAAAGAAAAACTGTTTATCGATTGGGCGATGTGTCGCTTCGTGGACGACGTTGAGCTGGTCCGCTGCGGCAACTGCCAACAGTTTGGGCACGTCGCTAAATTCTGTCGCGATCCTAATCCTTGCTGCTATCACTGTGCCGAAAAACACAGCTCGTTGTCGTGCCCCAACAAAGATAAAGAAAATTTTAAGCCAGTTTGTGGTAGTTGCCAACGTTATAAAAAATCTTCCGACCACCCCACGGGCTCCCCAGACTGTCCAACATATAAAAGCAAAATGGAGCAACTTATTTTAACTACTAGGTATGGATAGTTTAAATATAGGACAGTTAAACCTCCATAATAACAAGCACGCGACTTTAGAATTAGAAAAGTTAGTTTCTGATCACAATTTAGACTTAGTACTTGTTCAAGAACAATATCAACTCGCGTCGTTTCGGTCGAAAATGATACAAATTAATAACTTAGCTCGCGCGGGTATATACACACCTCAGTCTAGATTTTCAGTCACGGCCTTAACTAACCTTTCGACGTCGCATTGTGCGGTAGCCGAGGTATCGTGTCCTCAGTTTAGACTATACGTTGTAAGCTGCTACTTTCAGTACGCGGATACCGTAGGCCCACATTTACATCAACTCCGCCGCGTATTACAATCTCTCGCGGGTGATAAAATTATTATTGGCGCCGACGTCAATGCATCCTCGCCCTTATGGCACGGCCAGCTTAGGTACACTGACCGCGACCGTCGTACCGCTGTAGAAGACTTTATTGCGGAGTTTAACCTCCAAATTCACAACACCCCCGATGCACCACCTACCTATAGTAGCCCAACGGGCGAATCGTCGATTGACGTCACGCTATCCAGCGCGTACGTCCAGATTAGGCATTGGCGCGTCCTACCTGATGCGTCATGTAGTGATCACCGCTTATTGGTGTACGAGTTTTCTCGTGCGGTCCCGAGTGATACCGTAGTCAATTCTAATGACTATAAATACAACGTAAAGAACGGCGATTGGAATTTATTCCGCTCCCTCATTACCGCTCATGCCGGAGACTTCACTCGGCCGGATTTAAGCGTCGATGAGCGCGCGGAAATTATGACAAACACATTTGTTTACTGTGCCGATGTAGCCTTGGGTCGTAGACCTCTTAAAAAAGATCACAACTGTAAATGGTGGAACAGTAACCTTCTTAATCTTCGTCGGGAATTTAGAAGGGCCAGGCGCAAAATCAATAATCTTCGTAAATCTGGCCACGATCGTTCGAATTATAATTACATAATTAGTTTGAATAACCTACGCATTTCAAGGTCACGCTATCGCGCCGCCGTTACGTTAGCGAAAAATAATATGTTGAAGAATGCCGCGAATAGACTGGATAAAGAGGGCCCCTGGTCCTCTTTATACCACGAGCTTAAACCCGGTAGTAGTAATGAGCCAAGCTTTTTCTCAAATATTAAAATTAACAACTCTTACACTTGTAGCTTAGACGAAACGGCGAAGGCATATCTAAACGTTCTCATCCCAGACGACGAGCCCTCCTTGGATGATGAACACCACCGCGACATTAGGAGTAGAATGCTAGACCCCATACATACACCGGCCTCAGATTTACCAACTTCGGAGGAGTTTAGTAAAATAGTAAACCTTTTGCCTATAAAAAAATCTGCGGGCGAGGATAAAATATCGAATATTATGATAAAACAAGCGTGCTTAGCGGCCAGTTCATCGATTCTACATGTTTACAACAGATGTATCGCAGAAGGTATATTTCCAAAAATTTGGCGCACCGGTTGCTTAAAATTAATACCTAAAGCGGGAAACAAACCTCCTGACGACCCAAAATCTTACCGTCCGATAACGTTACTGCCTTGCTTAGGTAAATTACTAGAACGTCTCATCGTACCTCGCCTGCTACCCGGTGGCCCTAAATTTCATAGTCATCAGTTCGGTTTCACCGCCGGGAAATCGACTGTTGACGCGGCTATGGAAGTTAGAAAAATAGTAAATCATTCGGAATCTAAATACGTGGTCGCCATTTCATTAGATATCTCCGGCGCGTTCGATCATGCTTGGTGGCCGATGTTATTATTAAAACTAAAAAATCGAGGTTGCTACTCTAATATTTATGCCATAATACGTTCTTATTTTTTTAACGGTCAAACTAAGCTTCGACTTGGCCATTGTACACACGCCAAAGATTTAACATGCGGCTGCCCTCAGGGCTCTGTTATCTCGCCAAAACTATGGAATTTCGGATTTGATGATTTATTAAGTCTTCCCCTACCACCGCTGTGCGTACTAGTTGGCTACGCCGATGACGGTTTTCTCATCGTTCATGCAAATTCACGTTCCGAAATTGAATCTAAAGCCAATGATAGTCTTAATTTAATATCGAGCTGGGGTAAACGTAATCGCCTGAAATTCGCCGCGCATAAAACTTACCAAATTCTTTTAAAAGGGTCCCTTATATCTTCCCCTAGCATTAAACTTGACAATATTAACGTTAAACGCAAACAGTCACTCTGTTATCTTGGTTTTTACTTGGAAAATAAATTTTCATTTTTAGAACATATAATTCAAACCGGTGAGACAGCGAAGCGCAATTTTTACTCCTTTACCAAAATATCTACGTCGACATGGGGCCTCTCCTTCAAAACCCTAAAATTAATTTACACTGCTACTTACCTAGGCAGCATTTGCTACGGGGCCCCCGTGTGGGCTGACAGAGCAACAATCGGCGCGGCTCGTCGCAAGTTGCTACAAAGCCAACGTCTTGCTCTTATATTCTTATGCAAAGCTTACAGGACCACAAGCACCGAAGCCTTACCTGTGTTAGCCGGAGTTTTACCCGTTGACCTTGAGATTCAGCGTCGTGCGACAATTTACTATCATAAAAAAAACATTGACAACCCGTTCTTTTTAAGCGCTCGCGATAAAATTAAAATAGCAAGACTGTTTGAACCTTTAGAAAACTCTGTGCAAAGCCTAATCTCCGAATGGCAGTCACGATGGGACTGTTCCACCAAAGGGCGACACCTTTATAATTTTTTCCCTAATATTCGTGAACGGCTATCCAAACATTGGATGGATATTGATCACTGCGTTTCTCAATTCCTGACCGGTCATGGAAATTTTAAGGCCAAACTTTACGGATTTAAACTAGTAGCATCACCCATGTGCGAGTGCTCGACCGAAGGCAACATGTTTGAACAAACCGCGCATCATGTTCTCTGGGAGTGCAGTCTCTGGCAGGACGAAAGAACTACTATGCTAAACAACCTATTCTGTACATCTGGAGTAGCATACTACGGTGATCTCGTGGACAGCGCTAGGAACTTCCGTGCCTTCAAGCGTTTTTGCCACAATTATTATTGGCAACAGTCAAACACAATAAACTCCAATATTAACTTAGCTTTAGCTTAGGAGTCACAATTATTAACCTTATTTCCGTGGTGCTCCCCCTTAAGTTCTTTGACTTTCGGTCATTGCAACTTTGTGCTGTCTCCCGCTTTTATGGGGAGGGAAATTGGATTCTTCCTACTCCTCCTATTTTCTTCTGATTAATTTCGTTGCGGGTCCCAAGACAGTATTAGCATGTCCCTCGGGCTCCCTGAGATCATATCAAAGGGTTTTCGTGGTTGGATGCCGCTGTCGATCCTGGCGACACAGGAGATACAGTGGTGGGAATGTGTGGTGGGCCAAAGCCCGTAAAAAAAAAAAAAATGGGCGACGGCATCCCCTTACCGCCGCCCTGAGCACCCCGGTTATGGCGGGACGTTGTTGTCGCCATTGTTGGCACGACGTCTTCGCCTTGGCCGTCTTCTGGGGTCGAGCGCCTCCCTTTCTCTTATGCGCTCGGCCTCCTCTTTGGCGGAGATAACTTCTTCGGCGAAGTCTTCCACCGCTTTCCAGTCCGGGTCGCCGCGCAGCAAGGCTCGCACCAATGCTGGCAGCGTGATGTCAGGTCCGATTGCGGCCGTCAGGGCCGCGCGTTGTCCAATCCAGGAGGGACAGGCCGTCACGGTGTGATCGGCCGTGTCCCTGTCCGCGTTACAATGGTGACAGCGTGTATTTTCCTCCCTTCCGACGATCTCACACAGGTACCGACCGAAGCACCCGTGCCCGGTCAGCACCTGCGTGAGGCGGAACGAGAGTGCTCCTGTCTTCCTGTCGAGCCATTCCTTGAGTACCGGGCGGATCGCCAGCACCAAGTCTACGCTGACTTGCGGGTTCTCTAGCCGCTCTCTCCACATTTCAATGGCTGTCTCTCTAGCGTCATTCCTCCACCGACGTACGACGTCCGGTGGGGGGTTGCTGCCCCCCGCGCGGGCTTCTGCGCAACGCCAGAAAACGTCGGCGAAGGCGCGCGCGTCTAAATCCCAAGGGATGGCTCCCGCGAGCAGGCATGCCGCATCTTTAGATATTGTGCGGTAGCCACGGACGGCTCGGGTAGTCATCATCCTTTGTAGCCTGCCCAATGCAAGCCGGTTCTCTTGCTGTAGATGGTATGCCCAGATCGGCGCCCCATACATTACCATGGAGCGCACGACCCCCATATACAATCGCCGGCAGCTAAGGCTCGGGCCCCCGAGGTTCGGGAGCAACGAGGCCAAGGCTCCGGCAGACTTCTCTACCTTTGTCTGGAGCTTCTTGAAGTGCTCCTTAAATGTCCATCGGCTATCTAGGACGAGACCCAGATACGTCATAGATGGTGTGACGTTAATCTGGGTCCCACCGACTGTAATCGCCAATCCGGGGGGTGGAGAGTTCCTTGGCCCGTGAAAGCATATGGCTTCAGACTTCTCCAGCGCCACCTTTAGACCCAGAGCTCGGATCTTCCGTACGGTCTGAGCGACACCTGCCGTAGCAAGAATGACGGCCTCTCTGTATGTTTTTGCACGGGTGACGGAACAGGTATCGTCAGCGTAACATACTTCTTCCACGCCGGGTAGATTGGCGCCCGAAAGCACCGGGTCGTAACCGACGTTCCACAGGCCCGGTCCCAGGGCTGAGCCCTGTGGGACGCCGCAGTCAACTTCTTCTTCTTCCCAGCCGTCTTGAGTCGGGAATTGCACTGAGCGTTCCGAGAGATAGTCGCCGATGGTGATGCGCAAGTATCTCGGAACGCCATGCCGTCTGAGTCCGTCTTTGATGGTTGACCAGGGCAGGGAGTTGAAGGCGTTAGAAATGTCCAAGGACACAACCAACACAACCCCACCCCGGGACACCTCTTCCTCTACCATATCACGCAGTCGCGCCACCGCTCCTATTGTAGATCTCCCTGAGCGAAACCCGTATTGGTTTTCGCTCAGATTGGGGCCGACGCTCTCAAGATGTTGGGCGAGACGCGCCGCCAAGATCCTCTCTAGTATTTTGGCTATCTCATCTAGGAGTACGATAGGCCGGTAGGCCGACGGCTGATCTTCGGCCCGTCCGGCTTTCCGCAACAGCACGAGTTTCCCGGTTTTCCATCGCCGCGGTACTCTACCCTGGACCAAACAGTTGGTCAAAGCGGCAAGTATCTGCGGCTCCATCTCCTTCATTGCGAGGACCCATGCTCGTCCCGGTATGCCGTCGAGGCCGGGTGCCGTATTTTTGAGGCCCATTTTATGGACCGCCTTCGCTAGTTCCGGTGATGTAACTGGCGGGATCTCTTCCCTGTCATCAGCGGTTTCCTCTTGTTAGTATGGGAGCCCTAGAACAAATTATTTTTATTACTTGTTACTATCAAGCTAATTTTTTTGTGTGTAGTCAACCAAGTTTTGTTAATTACAGAACCCTTTAACGGAACCCTAACGAGCTGATTTTTTATATATCGATAGGTTATTAACCCATCAGTCGTGGCAAAACGAGACACAATAGCTTTTTCATTGTTATCGCGGCCGGATGTGGCCGCTTGGGGCTTCATGAATTAGTTATATAATTTAAGTATAACATTGTCCTACAAATAAAACAGTCCATATTTAAGGACCATCAATTCAAAATATGAAATCCATTCTATCTCTGTTAGCTACCACTTTCGAGATTTAAATAAAAATGCTGTTCGTCTTATCAAAATAAAGCTACAAACTCACGAAAAATCAGCTTGATAGTAATAAAAAAAATATTGTTCTAGGGGTCCCGTACTATATGAAATACCAGATTATAAACTTTTGCAATGATAAAAACTGTTAAAGATTTAAATTAGTATTAAGTAAGTACCTACCTAGTACTGTGTTGCTTAAGCACGCTGCACGACCCTTTTACGACAAAACGATGCAACCCGGGTTACAGCGTTTTGTAATAATAGAGTCTAAATTTATCTACTCGATGTAAGCTTTCTATTGATATAACCCACAAAATTGAGGACAAGTTTTTAACTAATGTAAGATATTCTATATTAAATCATGCTGTAACCCAAAATGTGGATGAAATATTTCTGCAAAACGCTGTAAGCCACTCGGCTTACAGTGTTTTGTAAAAATAATTAAATATTGCAGCGTTTTGTACCCGTAGTAGGATAAGAATCACCCAAGTTTGAGCTTATTTGTATTTTTGCAAAACGCTGCAAGCTGAGTTTGCCCCTTAACATTTTATACTGGTACATGTTTTTATAGTATTTTAAGATAATTAAAAAAATACGATAGAATAATGTTCTAATGAAAATTTGGAAATATTGTAAGTAATGAAAACATATAAAAACCATGTACCTATCTACACTGGATAAAATTTGGTAA
Organism: Polyommatus iphigenia; assembly: GCA_963422495.1. Taxonomy (NCBI): domain Eukaryota; kingdom Metazoa; phylum Arthropoda; class Insecta; order Lepidoptera; family Lycaenidae; genus Polyommatus; species Polyommatus iphigenia. Next base: position 8,304,718 of record OY730183.1, read on the forward strand.
CGAGCTTAAGTTAAAAAAAATTAAACTCATTTTTTGAAAGTTGGCGTGTTGCAGGATACAGCGTTTTGTCGTAACAGGGCCACAGTATAGCAATATATATCCCTACAGTAATGAAACGCCTTTGATGTCGCACGATGCCGCCACCGGTGTAGGTACCGAGCAGATATGCCAGGGTTGCCACGAAACGGAAAATAAAATAAAAATAAAATATTGTGCTTGTAATGTTATCATTTAATCTGTTTAATCAGCATGTTATATTACATATGTCGTATTGCCAGATATTTACGTGAAAATTTATTTTTAGATGATTTTAGTTCTCTATTTAAAAATTTTATTAAATAATGAAGACGCATTCGAATAAACAATCTTATTAAAAAAACATGAGGAAAACATGAGCATGGCCGTGATTTAAACTCTACGGAACTAAGAACATTAAATAATTTCTTTGAAATATTGTTTCCAACATACGACCGGTAATTTAGCCTAAATTGGGCTTCCAAATTGCTACAATATTGAACAAAGTCATCTGGGGGTACTTGTAATCCACCAAAAGAATCATGCCGGGTATCATATGCACGTTTACGTAAATATAAATTATTTGTTGTTGGTTGGTCAGAATAACTTGACGCGTAGTTTATCATGGATAAACACTTGTGTTCATCTACGCAACACCGCAATAGATAACCACAAGTATATAAAATACTATTCTGCTCAGGAATATCAAAGGTCATTGAACTGGTGTGGGTCGTCGGATGGGTTACCTCTTCGTTGTGTGTGACCGTGCATTTATTCTCCATAAAATTACCATATTCTGATAACACAGTATCAAAATCGTCGGAGCAAGTACTTCCGCTACATAATTTTGTTATTTGGAATGAAAAAGATTTTTGGAATGCTCGTTCAAACTGAACACATGTTGGTTCCCTACAGTTGCCACCAGCTTGACGAATAACGCCAAAAAAAAATTCTAGGCAGTCGTTATTTAGTCTTCGCGTCAATAAATAATATTTACAAAACCAGACTCATTCTTCAAATCATCATACAAAAAGATAATGGAATTTATTGTAATTAAAAATCCTTTGATGAATTTTATTATAGTTGTAACATCTTTGCCAGTATCTTTCTGTCGCACTTTAAGACTATTCAATAAATTTTTCGCTTTACTCAACAAATTTCGCTGTAATTCGTTATTTTCATATGGCTTATTGTACGGATTTGGGGAAAAAAGATTGTTAGAATTTAATAAATCAAAAAGTTTATTCATTGTATCTATAAAGTCAACAGTGCCATCATGTGTGTTCAAAGTACCTTTATTGGTGTAAGTCTCCACTGCTGCTTTAACAGAATTGCTAAGAACTTGTGTAGCCAGATGTACTTTTTGTTTTTGAAAATTGTTTGGTGATAGGTGGGAATCTGTTAATTTAGGAGCACACCGAAAATCTTTTTGTTTGTCTAATTGATAGCATTTATAGATGTCATCCCAACAAGCAATTTTACCATTAAATTCAAAATTATACTGCATCAAATTATTCCTCACGGACTTTATTAGATGAGGAACATCAAAGATATAATAAAAAAAAATTCCATCTATATGAAAATATGGAGTTTCTTTCGATATCCCTTTCGAATTGGCAAACTTCACAAAATCGGACCCTTGATCAGACACAATGGCCCTTATATTAAAGCCCAAATCAAATAATTGTTTTACCATATTTATTAACCATTCCTCCAATTGTTCATCGATTTTACTACTCGTTAGGAAAGCATACCCTATTACTTGTTTCCAATTACCTATTATACCTCGCAGCATTATTGTAAAAGCATAACCAGCTGCATATGGGCTTTGAATATCATCAATTTCGTGTACACCTATTATTTTATCTCTGCGTATGTCAAAAAAAGTGAATATTTCAAACTCATTTCGTCCATACACAATGTGCATTCCCTTTCATAAGGTGATAAGTGTTTTATTGCCCGAGCCAAAAAACCCTTGACATGCTCACTCATTTTCGTGCCAACAGGTATGGTCAATTTCATCAAAGTCCGTTTAGAGGGCGAACATAACGTTTTTGACAAAAAGTTATACGCATTTGGACTGGCATAATAAAGATTTAAACAAAATAATTTAAATTCTTTAGAATATCTGTTACTTTTAGAAGAAGGCTTTAAATTGGTCTGTGCTTTAACTATTTTACTTAAGTTAGGTGATAAGACTTAGAATCCTCTATCAATTTCAACTTCTTGGTACAACTTTTGACTTGTCTTCGAAGTTTTCTCTTCCTTGGACTATGGTCTGTTAATTTTTTTGTAGTCTGCGTTGCACTGGAACTACTGGGAATAACAGCGTATACGCCTGCTGAAGCAACGTCGACCTCTTGTTGAACGCCTCTAGTAGTTAAATCTTTAATAATCTCTATTTTTGGAACCTCGGTTTGTGTGCTCATGGAATATAATGAAGCAGACGGTAAGTTTAATATGGGAACAGCAGAGTCTTTCAATTTTTTGTTCATATACATCCATCGCTCAAAGTGCAAACTACACACAAACTTGTTATAATATAATTGTTCGATGTTCTTAGCGTTTAAATCAGGCCTTTGGCAAGCATTTATCCAAGATTGGCGTCTGGAAAGCAAAATATCCAATAATTAATCACACTTATTACACTTCTTACAACGTAAACAATAAAACAGAGATGCAAATAAATGCCGCCAACACTTTAGTGTGAACTGTGAGCCGATATCTATTTCAAGTGTAAACATAAACCATTTTTTATTTGGTGATTTCAAGAGTGATTCACTTGGCGTGCATTTCTAACCTACTTACTGCATAAAAATGTATTAACTAATAAGTAATAATATGAAGGAGTGTTATTTTCTCAGTGTGTTTTGTTAAAGGGTTTATAAAATACCAAATAAATATAAATAAAACCATTTTTATAACTCTATCAAACAGTTAATCAAAGGACAAGATTTATAACTAATACACTGACAACAATAAACAAAACTATTAAACTTACCTTTCGTCGCGGGGAAATCTATGAAAATTCAATTCCTTTTTGTTTTTTAAATCAGATTTACACCCGTACACTGAACAATTATATCCCATTGTTTATAATATTTAAAGACGTTATCGTTTTAAAACACAAAACTCGTAGACGACGCGCGAATGTCAACCCTGCGCGCGCAGGTACACAAACTCCGCGAGTTTGTGTACGCGGGCCCGCGCCGCCCGCTTCCCCGCGGGTACCCCTCCGTTGCTCTGCGCAAATACATTCGTTTCACTACTGTAGGGATATATATTGCTATACTGTGACAGGGCAGTGCAGCAATGTCAATACTGCTTATTATTCATTTATTAAGTAAACAAGTGGACAATAATAATAAACATTTTCTTAATAAAATACAAGATGTTAGTGTAAACACCGTTGTCCTTGAAACCATCAAATGAGCCCGTCAAAATGAACAACTTTTTCTATGAGAACAATGCTGGGAACTCAAAAAAAAACCGTCTGCATACCCATACAAATTGCCGATCCGGGCATCATACGGATGTCCGGGTATGAAGACGGCATTTTTTTGAGTTCCCAGCACTGTTCTCATAGAAAAGTTGTTCATTTTGACGGGCTCATATATTTTGATGGTTTCAAGGATAACGGTGTTTACACTAACACACTGTATATTTTTTATTTTCAGAAAAATGTTGAGTTACATAATATCTTGAATTTTATATATTTTATCAGTATTACTCTAAGTCACATAATTGTCAAAATTAAAAAGGTGTACAATATTTTACAATATTTTTCAATAATAGTTTAAGGTACTTACTTACATTCATTACAAATAAATTGGTATGCCTTATCATTATTTTTAAACAATAATGACTTAAGTTACATAAATCATTTTGGTCATTGGTATCTGTTGTAGTTCATTTTACAATAATCTATTTTGTCGATTTTCTGAGATAATTTGTAGGAAATAAAGAAAGTTTTAAGTTATACGTGTCCGTGAATTATGACAAAACTTAAATAACCCTAAACTTGTAAGAAAATATCGAATCTCCAAAACAAAACGTTTAAAAATAGTTCATAACCTTTAAACGCCATTTGCCTAAAATGTCAGTCAGGTGGGTTAACACATTATTGCTTATTTGCGTCCAATTAGTGACTTGTTCAGAAGAAATAAACGAATACTTTATTCTTCATATATTATGTCATACCTTGATACGTAGGAAATAGAGCACAATTTTGAATAGCCAACATAATACTAATAGCTCACAGATTGTTTATTTATTTTTCATTCAGAGTGTGGTCAATGTATCAAAGGTCATAACTAACCAAACTTCTTAATACAAAAGTATTCTCTAAGTCATCGAAATACGTAATATAATCGAAACAAAGAGCGCGGCCCAGGTGGGCCTTACGGTTGTTGAGAGACTTGAGAGTGTAAATGGAACGCCTCAGAGCTGTCAGCGACGTAACGCCGCATGAACTGTCATGTTTTTCGGACGCGCACCCCATATCGAATTATAAGACGTTATCACGTCAAAACCGTACGGTAGTCGTGTTCGTTTGGTTTTTCAATGCACACTGCGCATGCGCAAAGTTATAAATTGGTGTCAGTGTGAGTGTCATGTTCTAATATTGGTCTACCTAGGGTCTACCAGAATCTGATGGCAAAAAGTGAGAAAATAAATTGACTCTAGTCTCTAGCAATACCGGGGTAATTGAAATAAAACATTTTGATCCTTTTCTTATAGCAGCTGCTAATCTGTGTATTAAACATGCAAATATAAAAATTTAACCAATGATTTAGGATATTTTTTGAAAATCTGCTGTCAAAAATTGCCATCAGATTCTGCTGGTCTGACCTTAATCTGTCAGATTTTCTAAAATCTGACAGAATTAATTGATCGGTATTTTAGAATATGACACTCACACTGACACACAAAAAAGCCGCGCATGCGCAGTTGAAAACCCAAACCACATATTAAGGATATATATAGATGTAACCTTAGCCCGTCGTCGCGTGGCCATTTTGTGCTTATTTTCATACAAGTAGTGTGCGTTTATTTTCTTGAATATTTCTATTTGTCGATCATTTCGAAGCACATTATTATACAGAAAAGAAAGTCATTTAGTTCATGATATCGATAAACTATATTCAAGTAATGAGAATCCGTAAACATACGTAAAAAGCTATGCAATTTTTGTAGACAAATTATTAATTGATGTGACAATTTTAGCACTAATGCCTTATATAGCGCGAATAAAGCGCATCACAGATGGTGAAGATACTATAATATTTTATCTTAAGATGCCCAAATATAAAATATTATAGTATCTTACGCTATCACACACGGCTAAGATACGATATTATTAAAAATCTGTTCATTTCCTTACGAGTCTGCGTTGGTGCCACACGTATTTCTTGTTAAAATTCTATATACAGGGTGATTAACTATGAATGATCTGCTTTTTTTAATCTTTATTTTATAAAGGCCATACAAGTGATACTACTGCCTCACTTCTTGATAAAACGCCTCCGTGGTCCAGTGGTTAAGAGCTCGGCTCTTGACTCGGAGGTCGTGAGTTCGACTCCCGCGTTGGAAACATGTTATTTCCAAGTTTGGTTAGGACAATGCAGGCTGATCACCTGATTGTCTGACAAGTAAGATGATCCATGCGTCGGATGGGCATGTAAAAAGTCGGTCCTGCGCCTGATCTCTCGCCAGTCGTGTCGGTCATCCGTCCCACTGGGCAAAAAGAGAAAAACCTGCGGCGAATTTAACCTTTATCAACTGTCAACGAAGAAGTTTTAAGATTATTTTAGAAATTCAAAAGAAATATTCATTTTTAATTCATGATTTGATTAGGGAAGATATAAAAAAGCAAAATACAAACACATAAAATAAAAACACAAAAACACCCTGTATTAATAAAGATGGATATATTTCGCATCTTAAGATAACATATTAAGATACGAAATATATATTTCCATATCGTTCGGTATCTTAAGATACAAAAGATAAAATATATATTAACTTCGTCGTGTGTGATGGTTCATAGGATTTCTATGGTGAGCGATATTCTAAAATATGCTCTAAGATAATATATATTTTATATTATCTTCACCGTCTGTGATGCCCTTAGGAGATTATTAAACTTATAAATTATCTTTTTAGCTTACAAAAATACCGATTGAAAAGCCCAAAAAACGTTGTTCAAAATTTACATATGTAATGTTAAATCCACGTGTTTGAGGCATTGTTTGGCCATTCTTATGGTTTATTATTTAGCGGAACCACAAAACTCAACAATATCTAACATAAAATGTTCACTAAAAACCTTTATCAACACTTTTATTACATGAAATATGCAGACCGACTCCTTTGTTATGTCCTAGTAAATAGGACATAACATTACACGCTTTTGACGCTTATACACCGATTTATGGCTCTCTCCTAGTTTAAAGTATCATAATGACCCAAACGAACACGACCGTTCCGTTTTGGACTGCGACCACCGCACAGTGCTATCACTGTGCGGTGGTAAACACCGCACAGTGCTATCACTGGTGGCGGTATCGTTCCGTTATGGACTGCAGTAATACTGCCGCCATTGAGATAATATACACTAGGAGGAGAGAGCCTTATATCGGTGTATAAGCGTCAAAAGCGTGTAATGTTATGTCCTACTTACTCGGACATAACAAAGGAGTCAGTCTGCATATTTCATGTAATAAAAGTGTTAATAAAGGTTTTGACGTGACAACGTCTTATAATTCGATATGGGCTGCGCGCACGAAAAAACATGACGCAATATGCGGCGTTACCTCGCTCTCAGGCGTTCCATTTGAGTTGTTTAGCAGAAATGTACAGTCGGGGAAAATTGTGCTAAGCAGAAATGTACAGTCGGGGAAATGAGTTGTTTAGCAGAAATGTACAGTCGGGGAAAATTGTGATAAGCAGAAATGTACAGTCGGGGAAATGAGTTGTTTAGCAGAAATGTACAGGGGGGGAAAATTGTGCTAAGCAGAAATGTACAGTCGGGGAAATGAGTTTTGACGTGACAACGTCTTGTAATTCGATGGAGCCGGCTGCACGCACGAAAAAACATGACTCATGTGGCGTTACCTCGCTCTGAGGCGTTCCATTTAAGGCTTGAAGTGCAAGCGAGAGCGCGGAACGAGCGACAAAGAGGCACGTTGTCACGTTCAACTATCGTCAGTAAACCGACTTTACAGACAACCGTTTTTTAGTGAACATTCTATGCTAGATATTGTTGAGTTTTGTGGTTCCGCTAAATAATAAACCATAAGAATAGCCAAACAATGCCTCAAATACGTGGATTTAGCATTAAATACGTAAGTTTTGAACAACGTTTTTTGGGCTTTTCAATCGGTATTTTTGTAAGCTAAAAAGATAATTTATAAGTTTAATAATCCCTTATTCGTGATATATAAAGCATTAGTGCTAAAAATGTCACATCAATTAATAATTTGGCTACAAATATTGCATAGCGTTTTACGTGTGTTTACGGATTCTCATTACTTGAACTATAGTTTATCGAGATCATGAACTCAATGACTTTCTTTTCTGGATTATAATGTGCTTCAAAATGATCGACAAATAGAAATATTCAAGAAAATACACGCACACTACTTGTATGAAAATAAGCACAAAATGGCCACGCGATGACGGGCTAAGATTACATCTATACTATAATACTTTATCTATGACTGCCGCAGTATCCTAGTGAAATATATGACGTCATCAATCGTCGCCATATTGTACTGTGAGTACTGGCGTTTTCGAGGTAAGGTACTCGCAGTGTCGCCAACTATGGGGATTTCCCACTAAATTTAGTGGGAAAAAATACATGTAGTGGGTTTTTAGGGGGTAAAATATTTTGGGGATATTTTTGGGGATAAAATTTTTGAAGAATGGTTTTTTTTATAACAACCTAAAAGTGGCTTTCGGATCTTTGCCGCGAGCGACCGCGATAGACGAAAATTCAAACAAAATGCCACTTTATGACATAGGCTATAGGTTTTATTTTACTCCACCACTAGCTTTTACGCCGCCGCCGGCGGCAGCATGGGTCGCCACGCAAATGTCAGTAGAAAATGATACCTGTATTGTATGTCATAAAGTAGCATTTTATTTGAATTTTTACTGGTCGCGGTCACTCGCGGCAAAGATCCGAAAGCCACCGAACATTACAAGATGGGACTGCTGCACAAAGCACATGTCTCTATAGTTAATAGTCTTTTGAGTCGTACCAGCTGACACTGCTAACAGTAGGCCATGAACGTAGAAAAAAAGGCGGACGGAGTCTTGTCATATACAAAACTGTGTCTTCACTTTTCTTCTGAGTCGGCCACGCACACGTTCTGACGCCTGTCAAATGGTATAGACTAGCGCAAGAATGTGTGCGTGCGGACCGTGTACATACAGCCAGCTGGGCGACTCTGAACGACACAGTTTTGTGTATGGTGGGACTCCGTCCGCCTTTTTTTATACGTCCATGCAGTAGGCTGACAGATTATTGTTTAATATAGGTAATATTTGTTGTCGTTATATGCAATGAAAAAAAAAAGACGGGTTGCACTCCGGGAGTGCCAGCAGAAGTGAAAACTTGATTATGAACGTTGTGCATTATTTTTTTAACCCATTTTTTATGAAAATCGATTTTTAAAAATCGATTTTTTTAATTAATCGAAACCCTTACAATCGATAAAATTTATAACCCATTTTTTATGAAAATCGATTTTTAAAAAATCGATTTTTTTAAATAATCGAAATCCTTACAATTTTTTTTAAACCATTTTTTATGAAAATCAATTTTTAAAAAATCGTTTTTTTAATTAATCGAAACCCTCACAATCGATTAAATTTTTAACCCATTTTTTATGAAAATCAATTTTCAAAAAATCGATTTTTAGGGTTCCGTAGCCAAAATGGCAAAAAACGGAACCCTTATAGATTCGTCATGTCTGTCTGTCTGTCTGTCCGTCCGTATGTCACAGCCACTTTTCTCCGAAACTATAAGAGCTATACTATTGAAACTTGGTAAGTAGATGTAGTCTGTGAACCGCATTAAGATTTTGATACAAAAATGGAAAAATTATTAAAAATTTTAGGGGTCCCCATAGGTACAAATGAAACAAAAAACAAACCTATCCATAGATACCCCACACGCATAGGCCAGACCTATGCGTGTGGGGTATCTATGGATAGGTCTTCAAAAATCATATTGAGGTTTCTAATATCATTTTTTTCCAACCTGAATAGTTTGCGAGAAAGACTCTTCCAAAGTGGCAAAATGTGTGCCCCCCCCCCTCTAACTTCTAAAGTAGGGGCATGATAATTCTAAAAAAAATATATGATGTACATTACTATAAAAACTACCAACGAAAATTGGTTTGAACGAGATCTAGCCAGTAGTTTTTTTTTATACGTCATAAACCTTAATTTCACTTTCATTATATCAAAAATTTAATATTAAAATAAATCAAAAACCTTATAATTTCATAGAAATAATTCTAATTGCTACTGCGGAACCCTTCATGGGCGAGTCCAACTCGCACTTGGCCGGTTTTTTAATTTATCGAAACCCTTACAATCGATTAAAAAATATCGACAATCGAAAAAAAACAGTCGATTGTTCGATTTTACAACACTACTCTCCAACCGTCTTACGGTTTTTCGATCAGCACGAGAATCTGACGCGAGTTTCACAGTTTTTACCCATCCCACAAAAGTGCTCAACGCCGCTAAAGAAGTTTTCACTTCAAAAAGTTGAAGTATTTTAAAACAGCTTGTAGCGTCCTTGATTGACTACTACTCCTTTTACTTGATAAATGAAACGATAGACTTGATATACCGTTACTTGATTTATTGATACACTTGATGATGAAATGACCCGGGTGTGCGAGCACGTGCGATCCCCTTGATTGATCGATGCAACTGAATTAATAAAATAATTATATAATTACGCGAGCGCGTCCAAAACGCTTACTTCTTAAATACTTTAAAATGTGGATGTGGTACGATATGGATCGTACATATACATGCTCCCACACCGAAAAGTAGAGAAGTTAGTAGTGATGAGATGATACAAGGTGATACCATTTTGTCCTTAACCTACACTTGTTAGTAAGTAAAGTACAAATTGATGATTTACAATTACAAAGAATTAAATTTAACACTATCGTCACCGATTAAGTATACGGAACCAAAGGTCGGTGACGCTATAACCTTTGTTAATATAGCTCATATGACGCGGAACCTTTTTAACGCACTTACCACTCTCACTGTACTCACACTGATTGTCAATTACCGCCGTGGAGGAGGAGGGCGGCTGCCGCCTCGCCACCTCCGGAGTGGACGGCGCCGCCCGCCCCGCGCGCTGCGCCACCTGCTCCGCCGCTGCCCGCAACGACCGCCGGCGCCGGAACCTGCGCGCTCCCCAGACACCTGCTCCAACAGCAGCCACAATGACGATGATATACGTCGCTGTATAGTGATGAATGTCGTGGCTGCTGACGCTATCGTACAGCGGTACGGTCTGCTTCATCTCCTCTATCTGCTTCTGCAGATGTATCAGCTGCCTTGAATGCTCGCTGACGTCCTCGTCCCCTGCGCTAATAGTGCCGTTGCTCGGTACCGATATGTTGATAAGATAGTTGATCGGCGATAACTTTGGAGCAGTAACATCTGCCTTGATGTGTAGATCACTCACCTCCTGCTTGTGAGTATACACAGTGAAGTCCTTGAACTTTAGAAGACAACCTTGATTTGTCATCAATTAGCCAGCTTGAAACAGCTGTAGCGATGAAACTTGATCGTCACAGAGTACTTTCACGTTCTGTTCTTGACAGTAGAAGTAAAAGTATGTGATTACTTGATGCAGGTCATGCCACTGTGATCGGCATGGCTGCTGATAGACCCTGCATCTCCCGGAGGCTGCATCCTTTTCACAGAGACTCTCGTCGTCCTTTAGGGAGTACACTGGTGACCTGCTTCTACATAATAGTGTGCCTGATTCCTGATGCAGACACGATTTTAGGTCACTTTCAGTCATAGGCAACAGAGCGTCCTTTTTAAGGTTAATCGCTAGGTAACTTGATACGGGTTTTATATGAATCATGATGTTATTGTTTACTAAACGTGGTACTGGTGGTGGTTTTTGCTGCTACGCTTTTTCCTTTCTGTAATGCTTCTATTTCTTCGCTAAAATATTCTTGCTGACACTGCTTAATAATTTTTATATTTGCTTGCTTTATTTCACATAGCGTTAAGTATTTATTTGCAACTTGTTTTTTTGCTTATAAATCTATATATCCATGCTAAAATTTTCGCAATCTTGCTTAGCGAGCTATATTTATGCAGTAATGATTTTATGGTACTTTTTTCTTGATTTTGAGTTACAGATGCAACTACTTTTTTAGTTTTTCTCACTTCTTGATCCGTAGAAAATGTTTGCTTATTATTATGTGATAAATTTTCAGTTTTCAGCCAAGTCGGCCCCTTAAACCAAAGTTCATGATCTTTTAACTGGGATGCTGACAAACCGCGACTAGCACAATCAGCCGGGTTTTCCTCCGACTTGACGTAATTGCAGCTGCTGGGCGGCACCACGTCGACAATCTGCTTAACTCTATTAGCCACGAATGGCTTCCAGCGTTACGGTACACCATTGATCCATCCTAATACTACCATAGAATCGACCCAGCAGTAAGTATTAATTTGATATGTTTCTAGACAACTCTTGATTTTTGATAATAGTTTAATAAGTAATAGAGCACCGCACAACTCTAGTTTATGTAAAGTAAGTTTATTATTTACAGGTACCAGTCTTGATTTTCCTGCTATCATGGTTACCGACGTCTGGCCGTGTGTGCTTACCTTGCAATAAACAACACAGGCGTAACATTTTGTTGATGCATCGGAAAAGCCGTGAAGTTCGATGACATTATTTTCTGTTATACCTAACCATCTCGGCATGTAAAAATTATTTATATTTTCTAAATCTATTTTCATATTTTCCCATTCCTTAATATTTTCCGGTAAGGGTTCATCCCATTTTAATTCCAATTGCCACACTTGTTGAAATAATAGTTTTATTTTAGTCGAAATCGGAGAAAGCCAACCTAATGGATCGAATAATTTTGAAATGTTCGAAAGTAAAATACGTTTTGTGGGAATTTTTGTCTTAAAGTCAAATTTTAATGTGAATGTAAATTGATCTTGCTGTGGATTCCAACTAAGCCCCAGTGTTTTGGATGACTCAGTATTTTTAAAATCATAATTTAATTGCTCATTACTGCTGTTATTAATAATGGGAATTATATCTTGATTATTTGCCTTCCATTTACGTAGATTAAATCCTCCAAACGCTTTGCTGATTCGACAGAATGACTTCCGTATACGAGATCGTCCATGTAAAATGCTGACTCAATCACTTTTGGAGCAGAACTGTCTTGATAGTTCTTTCTCTCATCTTGAGCTAAGCGTCGGAGAGTCATCATCGCCAGAAACGGCGCGGCCTTGGTGCCGTACGTCACTGTCGTCAGCTGAAAAATGCTTAATTCGTCAAAAAATGAATCTCGCCATATGATTTTCTGATATTTTTGGTCATCTGGATGTAACCATACTACTCTAAACATTTTCTCCACATCCGATGTAAAACCGAATCTGAATTGTCTCCACTTGATAAGAAGACTCTGCAGATCTTGCTGTAAATTTGGACCTCTTTCCATTCAATCATTCAAGCTCAAACCAGTCGAAGAAGGCGAAGAAGCATTAAAAACTACTCTTAACTTAGTTGTAGTTGATTCATTCCGAATAACACAATGATGCGGTAAGTAGTAATCTGATGAGTCGGAGTTATTCGCGTATATCATATGTCCTAATTGTTTCTATTCCTTGATAAATAATTTATATTCTTGTGCTATATTTAGATTTCTATAAAATTTACGTTCTAACTGTTTAAATTGTGCAATAGCTTTTGATTTTGATTGGCCTAATTTATTTTCTATTTCTTGTTTAAGGGGGAGGCGCACTTGATACTTGCCATCCGCCAGACGAATAATTGTCTTGTTGTAAAAATCTACGACCTGTTGGTCGGCCAGGGACATCGAAGATGACTCAGATATATCTTCCAAATGCCAAAATTGACTGATGTCGTTGATATCATGCACAATTATGTTACACTTAAAGCTTCTCTTTACGTAACCGATCAAAATCCAACCTAAGCGCGTTTTTTGCGCCATAGGTAGAGTCGGTCCAGCCTTGTAAATTCCATCCAACAATAAATTGCTAAAAACATCCACTCCAAGGAGAAGGTCTATCTTCTCACATTGAAGAAAGGATCTGCTAAAGGCAAATTTTCTAATGCGGGCCATTCTGGTTTAGGGAAGCTGTAGGAGGGCAGATTCTTGATTAAAGTATTCATGATATACGCATCCGTTTCGAACGAGAAGTCTTCTTGATTAGACCTACACTTGATTTTAATAATTCCCTTGCAGTTGCTCTCCTTTTCGCCTATTCCAGTTATGGTGCCCTGGCAATGTTTGCGCGGTAAATCTAAAATATGAGCTACTCTCTCTGATATGAGCGTAGTCTCGGATCCTTGATCTAACAATGCCCTAATATTATGATAGGTGCCATCCCGAGCCTGAACCCGCACCATGGCTGTTGCCAACAGAATTTCGGGGTCCTTGCCCTCTACTGACACATGAGTGTTACCAACCTCCGGTTTCGAAATCTTCAACTCTGCATTTTTCGGCGTGAATGAACTGTTGCAAAATGCATCGTGCAAAATTGAATTATGGTTGCCGTTGCATTCTCGACAACGTGATTCGGAATAACAACCTTTACCTTCATGATCGTAGAGACAATTTTTGCATAAATTCTTGTCAATAATTAATTTTCGCTTCAAATGATTAGGTAGTTCTAGAAATTTTGCGCAATAATATAAGCCATGTCCGCGGTTTGAACAAAAATAACAAGCTGTTTTTACCGGATATGCAGGTTTATTGACTCGGTTACTTGATACTTTCGATTGCGAAAAATATGTTGGTTTCTTGTAATTAAAACAATTGTCTGAATTAGAATTATGATTAAAATTATATGTATATTTTGCACTAGGCTTCGCTGTCGGATTTTCTTGCTTTTTCTGTGAAGTCTCTAGCGCTGTAAATTTTGTTTCGAGAAAATCTAGAAATTCCTTTAGACTAGGCAATTCCCTCGGCTGCTTTAATGATGATACGTACTCGTTGTATGTGTCGGCGTCAAGTTTTTGGCTCAAAATATGTACAAGTAGAGGATCCCATGTACACCTAAATATCTACACCTAAATTTTTAATCGCGTTTAATGATTCCAGTGACGTATTGTGGATTCTCTTGATATGTATTAACGATGCTTGCTGCGACACTGGAAGGTTCATTAACGTATTGATATGCGACGTAAAAATAAGTTTCCTATTATTATATCTATTATTTAATATCTCCCAGCAGGTGATGTAGTTGTCTGAGCTAATCTGCAGATGTTGAACTAAGCGCTCAGCTTCACCTCGGAGCTTGCCCTTTAAAAATTGCATCTTCTGTGCGCCTGATAGAGATGCGTTGGTGTGGATAGTCTCCGTGAATAAGTCCTTGAATGACGTCCACTGCCGGAAACTTCCGCTAAAAGTAGGCAACTCCATCTGCGGAGTCGATTTCTCCCTATGACACATGGACCTGATTTTCCTATTGATAGACTTCTTGATGTCTTCATACAGTTGCTCATAATGATAAAATGTTGCATCATGTTCTTTATTTTTACCCTCTAGCTCACTATCTATCTCAAGATGTAAAGAATCAATTACCGACCAACGAGATTGTAATGTTTTCAGTATGTCTTCTAGCTCCCATTTATCTAACTCCGTATCTAAGTTAACACTAGTTACCTTTCTCTGTAGAGCTCTGAAGTTGCTCGCTTGCTTCTTGAGCAACTCGTCCGTCCTGCTGTTGACGCCCTGAGCCCTGAAAGTTAACTGATTATCTCCCTCGTGCGCGCCGTCTTGCCTTGCTGCTGGAGACGAGGTGCGCGCGGGTGGTTGCGACGTCGCCGCGCCGCCCAACGGAGTCGCCGGCCGCAGCAGCGATGTACTCGGCTTGGCGTCCCGTGCTTGATAGTTCATGATGACCGACCGGATGTGTCCGTAGCGCTCCTTGGTTGCCTCGAATTGATCGGTCACGAAATAATCGTGAGACTTGTCGCTATAACCACATAGCTTGACGTGGTTATTTTGAAACTCCTGCCAGTGTTGATCCAGGGTTTCCAGTCTCCTCCTGATGTAGTCACCGGTCTTGTGCTCCGGCCCATCTTTCTTGTGATTGGAGTAGATCTGCTCAATCGCTCCAACCAACTGCTGCTGAATTGATAGTAGATCTTCCATCTTTACTCTTGATATTTCCTTGATAAAAAATGCACTGCAATCCAATGTCCACTGATCACTTCACGAAAAGTCACACTGTCTGTGTTTTCACTCGCGAAGTCCTTATTATTCACGAAGCACCTTGCTAGGATCACTTCACGAAATAATAATAAACGAAGGACCATAAAGTATGTAGCGTCCTTGATTGACTACTACTCCTTTTACTTGATAAATGAAACGATAGACTTGATATACCGTTACTTGATTTATTGATACACTTGATGATGAAATGACCCGGGTGTGCGAGCACGCGCGATCGCCTTGATTGATCGATGCGAACTGAATTAATAAAATACTTAAATAATTACGCGAGCGCGTCCAAAACGCTTACTCCTTAAATACTTTAAAATGCTTGATGTACGATATGGATCGTACACAGCTGGCCTGTTTGTTTGGCCTGTTGAAGGTGTATTTCAGCGTTTTGAGCGCTTCGTAGAACACACCCCAAGCAATTTTAAATATTTTGATTTTTTGGGGAGTTTTAGTTGAAATTTAGTGGGTTTTGAAGTTGCTGTAGGGGGAAAATGATTTGAATAGTTGGCAACACTGGGTACTCGCAGTAGATCACGTGATATGTCAAAAGTCAACTGTCAAATGTCAAAACCACTCGAGTGTCTAACGTTTTAAAACAATACCTACAGTTTAATCCCAAAGTTACAAATTTCTGTAATTAATTTGGATTAATAATAATAAAACAATGGAAGAATTGCAAAAATTAACCTTATTGGACTGGGTTGAAAATGTTCAATACGAGCTGTCAAAAATGCGGCTGATAGTATACTGGATTGCGTTCCGTATTAAATAGTAACCAGTATACCAAAAGTTACATAATAACTATAAAGGAACGGCTTCGCAGTATAATAAAATGACGTCACACTCTGCAGTGGTCGCAGTACAAATCGGAGCATAGCCTTTATGTCAATAGTTCCAACTCAGTCCACAGATTAGCTACATCTTTTTTTTTTAAATCGATTATGATAACGTCGTAAAATAATTTCGATTTTCATGACTCTTTATTCGCGATTTGCGAGTCATAAGTCGCGACTCGCGACCAATCACAATACCTTATATTATGACAACTTACAAATTAGGACTGAGACTCAAGGCAAACTATTAATTGTTTTATTATTTATTTCCTCCATATTTATTTCGAACTTTGACACCTTTTTGACCAGCGGCAATGGCCAGCCAAGTTGATACGAATCATAATTTTTCAAAATCGATCCTCTAAAAGATCGAATATTTTTGAAGTCTCTCGTGACTTTACATTTGGCCGATTGCTATTTGTCAATTTGTCACCGTTGACCGTACCGAGTTTTTAGGTTGCGGTGTGAAAGATTTTCGATGGTGTTGGCGTCTTGTGGTGGCGATTTACATTTATTCATGTTGATGAAATAATAATTAGCATTTAGCAGTCGTAGAGCCACCTAAAATGTATAAAAATATAGTCAATATGTTTAGTTACAAAGTATTAGCGACAGTGCTTGTGCTGGTAAGTTGTCTTATTTCTCAGAATAATCGTAAACCATACTCGTATAAATGCTTGTAAATGTTTAATTAACGGTGTAATTGCTAATCCGATAACGCCGTTTGTTTTGTTACAGATCTGCCACAGCTTTTACAACCCAACCGATAGTGGGGCTGTACAAATTACTCAAAACAATTTAGATATGATTTTAGGTAAGGCTCGTATGTTTAAAAGCTTAGACGTGTTATAATCGCAAGTTATTAACTCACCAGGAACTTTGTTTTTCAGCATCAAATGAAGTAGTGTTTATAAATTTCTACGCTGAGTGGTGTAAGTTTAGTAACGTGTTAATGCCGATATTTGATGATGCGGCGGACGAGGTGTCAAAAGCGGGTTACGATCCCGGGAAGGTTGTGATGGGGAAAGTGGACTGCGACAAAGAAGGTGCTATAGCTACAAGATTTCACATCTCCAAGTATCCTACACTAAAGCTGTTTAGAAATGGTATACCTGCTAAGAAGGAGTACAGAGGTAATATATTATTGATTTACTTCGTGGATGGTATTTGGTAAAATCCCCAGAGACAAAATATTATATTAATCCTTCAAGCCCCATAAGAGCACCGGTGATCGTAACAACAATAGAATACAATAGCAATTCCAAGAATCTGCGATCGAAGGATTAATTACTTTTACTGTAATTTTAAGAAGATTTTGTCCCAAGTCCCATACACTATTTGTCAAACTCTTCATTAAATTGATGTTTAATTATTATCATTAAATTTTGTTGAGTGCGGCAATTCCCCCGGCCCAGCTCAGTCTTTAAACATGGTGTTAACTTTTAGCTTAAAATAATGGAGGCACTTCACATGGCTATTTGTATTTGCGTATTTGATGTATTCGCCAAACAATCACCATATGTAGACAGTATGTTTGCCAAAGTATTGGCAAACATACCTTTGGCGGTTTTTGACGCACATCAAAGGAGTCAAATAGGCAAGTAAACAAAATCAAGTAAAAGTTTGGTATTTGACGTCCATGTGTGGAAGGCCATATTTGCCTTTATTTGCTTGTTTGTATATACGTCAATAATTTTGCCAAATGCAACAAATAGCCAATAGCAAATACAAATAGCCATGTGAAGTGTCTCCATAACATTATCACTGCATAATTTACACACAATTAATGAAAAGTGAAATACAAGAGCATTTTATTAAAAAAAAATTTAAGGTAATAAATACCTATCATATTTTTCAGGACAACGTTCAGTGGAGGCTTTTGCAGAATTCATTAAGAAACAGTTAACTGACTCTATCATAACATTTGGATCATTGAAGGAGCTACTTGATTTGAGTGAAGAGAAGCGGCATATTATCGGATACATGGACAGACGTGATCAGCCAGAATATGAAATGCTAAGGAAAGTTGCTGCCAATCTTAAGGATGAGTGTCTCTTCCATGCTGGATTTGGAGATGCCTCTCAGCAAATGCACCCTCCGGGTAAAGGATACAATTATCTTGTTGAGGCTAAGACAGATTATATTTTTATACTTGCAATGTTTTATTACATGTTCAAGTGTCACCAATTTGGGACATAAAATAAGAATTTAATGTAGCTTACTGAATCCATAAAATTTAAAAAAAGAATATTAAAAATCAGAACAGTTGTGTCACAATAATAAAGGACAAGATCCAACGTCCCATACAATTTTGGGCTAATTTTAAAAGTGCCGGCCAACGCAAATAAACCCATTATTTAAATAGAACATAATCTAAGGAATAATTTTTATTATAACACCAAAGTTCTAAGTCAAGTCTCCGAGTTGTTATTCAAGGTCAAACCTTTTTTTATAACATATGTATAAAACTTATTTTATTGATTAAAAGCAATAAGTAATCGATCCCAACGTCCCTATCCGACTCATAGAACAGATTAGAAGCCAAATACCTACAAATGATTTGGAAAAATTCAAAGGAAGGAGGATACTCTATGTGCTTGGGGTACGCACGGCATTTGCCTAGTATTCCAAGTAAGCAATAAGTTGTGCCCTGCAAGCCCCAAGCACGTAGAGGTTCCCTCTTCCTTTGAATTTTTCCAATTTGGACCTTATCCTTTGTAAATTAAGCAAAAAATTATGCAAAAATTTAGATTTGATTGCAAAACCTCACCTTTGATGAAATAAATAATTCTTCTAAGAAAAAAATATTCTATGCTTCTATGAAATAGACATAAAAATGTTATTAAAACTTTCTATTAGTATTCTGTTATGTGTCATTGTCAAATCATTTTTTAATTACCTGTGCTGTCATAATATTAACTAATTATTAGGTACATAATATAGAATTATGATCTTTCTTTCTATGTTTTCTTTAATAATAAAAAAGTTTCTACATGTAGTGAAGGTGCTTGGAAACTTCAACCCATATTTGGTTAAAGCATTTTATGCATGCAATTTTATGTTGACTTTCACATAAATTGTCCATACTTATGTAATTATTGTTGAATTTTAACAAATTAGTAATATAATTTTTACCAAGTGACAGCACAGCCAAAAGAAAGTTAAATTTTGAATAATTAATGTTATAAACAGCAGGTTAATAACATTAACTCCTTATTTTTACAGGCCAGCCCGTGGTTGTGTTCAGAGCTGATAGGAAAAAATCTAATGAACCCGATGAAACCTACCGAGGATCTCTAACGAATTTCGACGAATTGTATGCTTGGGTTCAGGAGAAGTGTATCCCACTTGTTCGTGAAATAACATTTGAAAATGCAGAAGAGCTTACTGAAGAAGGGCTGCCGTTCCTTATATTGTTCCATCACCCCACTGATACCGAAAGTGTTAAGAAGTACAAGGATGTAATCAACAAAGAATTGCAATCAGAGAAACGTTAGTACATATTTTGTATTACAAATGAGATACTAAAATGCTTATTTTTTACTAAAATTATTTTCTATATAATTGAATTAGACTCGTGTTGCAGTATAATTTATAGTGAAGATAGTATTGCAATTGTATACAATGTATACGTTATACATACTTAGCTTATTATCATGAAAAACAGTACAAGTATAATATAATGCATTAAACAATGCATTTCAAAATGCAAGGCCATATTACGTGAGTTGGATGTAAGATAATGAGAATAATATTTCATTTAATTAACAATATAATTTAACACAGTGGTGTTAAATACAACTTGTTTGTGGGTCCATCCTAGATTACTCAAACCATTTGATGACAAACCAAATAAAAAAAAAATAGAAAACTTTTTATGCTTTTTCTCGGACTGAAATACTTTTTATCAAACTTAAAAAAAACTATTATTTGGACCTATTGTTTAGTAGGTACCTACCTATACCAACAAAGTGTATTTTTAATCTATCTGCAGGTTTTTGTAATTTTCAATAAGTAATTTAGTTTAAACTCAAACTCAAAAACTTTATTCAGAATAAATTTTTTCAAACATTCTCTGAACGTGTAAGACAGAGGTTCCCAAACTTTTTTTTCTCATAGACCACTTTAAACATTTTGCTGGATCCGGTGGACCCCACAGCTAACCCCCCCCCCCCCCCCCCCCCCCCCCCGGTTCAAGGCCGTATTCATACAACCTTTCCTTTTTTGTATTCTAAGTTTGACTCACAAGTCACAGTACAAGGAACCAATAACCTTCACACTTTGAAGTGGTAAAAAGTTTACTATATATTTATATATAATATAAATAATTTAACACAATAATTACCACACTTTTACTTATTTCTAAATCTCCTCGCTCTGTAATATTTAATCTGCTATTAATATAATATTGTCTGCCTATATTCATAGGAGAAGTCAAATCGGGTCACCTAATTTTTATAGACCCCCGTTAACGACTCGTGGACCCCCATTTTTTTCCCACGCAAGCGTAGACCCCTATCGGGCTCCCGTGGACCCCATGGGGTCCACCTGGACCACTTTGGGAATCAATGGTCTAAGATAACTACACTGGTGCCTACTATCGGTTCGGGAACTACCACTACTTTATCATTGCTAAATATCATTGATATACAAATCTTGTATAATGTCGTGTTTTTTTATTATTCTTTGATTAGGATCTTATCAAGAAATTTTGTTTCCTTCACAATTGAAACGAACTGCGTTATCAAGCCTTTTTATGTCTTATTGTTTATGAATTTATCAAGTTTAATATTTGCGAAGTTTTTTAACAGTAATAGATATAAAGCCCTTCACTAGCTTACCAGGATGCCCGTATTATAAGAAATTGAACAGTGCTTAACTGGCGCAGGCGGGTCCGACGAATTTTTAATTAATTTTCATCGTAACAGGACCCGTGAGCATGCGCAAGTTGCCGGTGTCCACATAAGCTAGATGCGGAGACCCGGTCGCAAAGAGATTACAATATATCAATCTGAATATTATGTATTTGTTAGGTACGGGAGCGGGCAATTCGGAATGCGTTTAATTAATCTAGTTTATTGCATAGAAACTTAGACGCGCTGCAACGCGGGGTTGCGCGGGCGCGCTGGGATTGCACGCTTCCCGCGTATTACAGATTAAAATATAATTATTAACCTATGACCTAATTAACATCTAACAATATTGAATAGGCTTTTGACACCAATTATATATGGCCATATCGCTTTTTTTCAGAGAACATAAACTTTTTAACTGCTGATGGCAAGCGTTTTGAGCACCCTCTCCATCACCTGGGCAAATCCACTTCTGATCTTCCACTGATCGCTATAGACTCCTTCAGACACATGTACCTGTTCCCCGATTACAACGACATGGAGAAACCGGGGAAACTCAAACAATTCCTACAAGATCTCTACTCTGGGAAACTGCATAGGTGAGTTTAAAAAAAATAATTACAAAATTGTACTATCAGAGAAGTTGATTCCTAGGCAGATGGCAGACCTAAGTAATTTGGTCCCGTTAAGTCAAGCCCATCTGATCCGATCACAGCTAACATTGAATTGACATAAACTAACCACATTACTTAGGTCTGTCAACTGCCTAGGAATCAATTTCCTCGATGGTACATACAAATGGACCTGTTTTTTAGGATATTTTGGTAAGTACTTAATTATGCTTTTTATAAGAGAAGCCTTACATAGGTAAGGACTTATTATTTAGAGTTGATGTTTACTTATTAGTTATTACTAGAGACCGGACTATATGCATTTGCATATTTGCATTCTCAGCGGTAATAGCATATTTCCGAAATGTGACCAAATTTAATAACAACAACAGTTACAAAACATAAGGGCTATTGAGTGAGAGAGAGTTAGAGAGTATATAGCTGTTGTGACTTTTTACTGCATTTCGAATGCAGTCAGTTCACTTAGTACTTCAGTAGCAGTCAGTAGCCTCGCGAGTCCTTTGTTTTGACAGTAACGATAATAAAATGTAAGAGATGTCAGAAGAAAGTCGCGTTCGCCAACTACTAGTTTTTAGGGTTCCGTACCCAAAGGGTAAAAACGGGACCCTATTACTGAGACTTCGACGTCTGTCCGTCTGTCTCCAGGATGTAACTCAAGAACGGTAATAGCTAGAGAGTTGAAATTTTCACAGATTATGTATTTCTGTTGCCGCTATAACAACAAATACTAAAAACAAAATAAATTAAATATTTAAGGGGGGCTCCCATACAACAAACGTAATTTTTCAAACGTTTTTTGCTCGGTATCAACGATGACAACAAGTAGGCACTTGAAAATTTCACAAAAGCCTTAATTATATGTGTACTTTAATAATTAAAAATAATTTTTAAATAAAATAATAATTTAAGGGGGGCTCCTATACAAAAAACGCAATTTTTGGCCTATTTTTGCTCTATAACGGTACGGAACCCTTCGTGCGCGAGTCCGACTCGCACTTGGCCGATTATTATTATTCGTAGCCAACTACAAATTAATGAGACTGCAGAATTTTGCCAGAAACTAAGTGCTAATATAGCACCCAAGTTCAAATTCTGCCCAGTTACCTCAGTGGATGTGTAGTTTTCTATTTACAAAAATATTTTAAATGATAGTAGACACAATATTAGGGAGCATACCCATACTACGTGACCTACTTTTTAAGATTTTTTGACCCCCTCCCTCCCCCTGTTGACCACGCGTAGTATATGCCAAGGCACCCCCCCCCTCTTCAAATGTTTACGTGGTATTGACAAGAATAATTTTTAATCATTTTGTAAGTAGAAAGAGTATAGATAGCAAACAAATAATTTGACTCATATTTGTGTTTATTAAGCTATTTTTTACAAAAGACTGCATGTTTTAAATAATAATAATTGTTACTACCAAAAAATACTTTGATACCCAATAGTTTGCCAAAAAGAAATACTTCACACCAATATTTAAGATATACTATACAAGGTGTAACAAAACTAAGTGATAATACTTTAGGATGTGTACGTGTTCCTTAAAGTGAGTTTACTGTGAAAGTGGCAGCGCTGAATGAGCAACATTTTTTTAACTTTTGTATGGGCAAGCGCCCCAGTGTAACGAGTTTCTCCATACAAAAGTAAAAAAAAATTTGGTCTTTCAGCGCTGCTACTTTCATAGTGAACTCTATGTAAGGAACAATACACACCCTAAAGTATTATCACTTAGATTTATGTATAATATTATCTATACTAATACATATTATAAAGCGGAAGAGTTTGTTTGTTTGTTTGAGCGCGCTAATCCGAGGAACTACTAGTATATAATAATAGTCTAAAATTACAATAAAACAATCAGAAAAATTAATTTCTAGGTAGATGGCGGACCTAAGTAATTTGGTCGCGTTTAAAGCTTTATGGTTTAAAGTTAAACCCAACATGATCCGACTACATGACGTTGGTCTGTCAACTACCTAGGAATCAATTTCCTCGATGGTACATACTAGCTATTTTAGTCGGGACTGTAGTGCAAAGTCAAATTGTAATCGAACACCAAATATAGTAAATGATCACCAAGCTTGACAGCTTCACCAAACTTCAAATTGTTTTTTTAATGGCTGTTGGCTATAAATAAATAACCATAATAAATGCTAGTGTCAAGTATTAAATGGCGAGAAAAAAAAATCGTATGACGTTTCTATCGGCTAAATTGACTACGCGACAAAACTCTAGACCACCTTCCCCCTCTTGTGACCGAGCGTAGTATTTTGAAGATCCCCCTCCCCCCCAAAAGGGGTCACGTAGTATGGGTATGTTCCCTTACCACTGAAAATTTAAAAAAATATTTGATTGCTTACGTTTACAAAATTTTTAAATAACTTTAATGTCTTAAAATGTTACTGTACGTATATTATCGCCAATCAAAAAATAATTTACTTATTTGGTATGCAGATTTTGAAATAAAAAAATGAATAAGTTACTTTTTTTTTCTTTTTTGGGGATTACTAAAATTTGTCATTTAATTTTGCATATTCTGCCAATTTTCGTGCATATTTCAAGCATTTTTCATGCATATTTGCATGCACATATGAAGCTTTTTATGTTGCATATTATAATCTGGTTTCTAGTTATTACACATAGACTGATGGAGTTTGGCACCTTAAAAATATCATATCATACGGCTATTATATTTTATTTATTAGCTATTATACTTTAATTATTATAATTGACTAACTTTCGAGCTAGCAAATTATAGTCTGAATATATATATAAAATAAAAGATGTTTCTGGTCTCTGTGACTTGATGATCATTATTTTTCACTTAAAAAAACTGTCGTAGACTAAAGCAAAAGACTAATATATTCATTTATTTATATAAATTTTCAGGGAGTTCCACTACGGTCCTGATGTTTCTCAGATCTCGGAATCCAATGTGAAAGTGACAACGCCTCCAGAGTCTACGTTCAAGAAACTAGCACCATCTAAGAACAGATATACACTGCTCAGAGACGAGTTATAAGCTTGTGAATATAAATATAGCAAGGATGTTTCGATTGAGTAAAATAGTCAAGGATAAAGCCGGTTTCATAATGATGATAAGTGATATCATAGATTCCAGTATCTGCGTTAAGCAAAGTTTGAATTTCGAAGTTCAATACTTGCGAACGCCAAATTCAGCCCCTAGATTAGGTCGAACTGAAATTATATCTGTGGTGGGCCGCGCCGGTGGCCCTCAAAGGTTGTAAATTATGAAAAAAAACGCCATCTATGATTGTCAATTTAAACAATTTTTCTTATTGGATTAGTGGCTTTCATTATATTCTAGCCTGAAACTATATTTTAATGATTGAATGAATTCTTAACCATGGATCTAATGTCCAATAAAAATTCTAGAATCAATTATTTGATATGTTGATTTGTAATTTGCATCAATCGGAATACCCTTGCTCATTGAGATGCACTTTGGCATTCTTATAGTGCTGTACAACAAAGATACAAACCTCCGTTTTGGTAGTCTACCAAAGTACGGCCGCGGAACATGTAGAAATTCTGTTATCTCATTTCCATGGGCACACCAGTGCTTCGCGACTGGACTATAGAATTTTATACTAAGTGTATATATTAGATATTTATTAATAAATCAAAATTGTTTTTCAGATTACGATTGCGATTTTTACTCTTTGAAAATCCTTTGGAATAATTTCACCTTTTTGGTAGTCAAATGCCAAGCAGCTTATTCCTAGGGACTACCTTTTTCTCATTACACTTTTTATTTAATGTATAAAATGCATTTTTGATATCTCCACTTTTTCGTGGTCAAAATACTTCTATAAAATTTAATACTAAATATTATGTACTATGTGGTACATTTCTATTTTTTGTTTTTCGTTAAGTTAATATGTATGTGTATTTTGTATGTGTAAATATTAAATAAATAGTTAAATGATAAAAGCGTAATTTGCTAGTAATTTATCCTTTAGACAAATCTCGCTTACTATTCAGATTAAAGTACTTTTATAAGTGATATGCGTTCATAAAAGAATTTAGATTCCATTTTGTAATGTAATAAAAGTAATCGTCTGCGTTTTGTTGTCCACTAAAATATGAATAATGTTTAGTTTTTAAAATGTATAATAGGGGATAATTTATTCATTCTATCAAAACTTAAAAAATACAATTTTTCCCTTTCTTAACTAAACACGAATGACGTCATATATGTTTAAGCTTTGATGGTGTTTCCTTCGCTGAAAATGGTGTCCGACATCGAAGAAAATAATCCTGTATTTTAATATATTCCATATATTCTTCTATACATTTAAACCGTCGCGTCCTTGTTTTTGCATTTATTTTTTTATTTAGAATCAAGACATTTAAAAAAATCTAATAAGATGATTCTTATTAGAATTCCTTTTCTATTTTTAAAGTATGGAACCCTTTCAATTCAACAAACCATAACGTTTAAAAATGAAATTGTATAAATACAAAAAGTGTGTTTTGATAGGACTTAGTAATATTAATAAAATATATGTCTAAAGTGTGTGTACTGTAAATTATATTCTACTACTTTTGTATTTCGTAATTTTAATATTAATGTTGTAGTTATTGCAATGCATTCTTACTTCATTTTATACATTAATGGCCGGTTTACATTATTCCAATCCAGTGATTCAATCAAGAGCTGGAGTCGTCATTGGATTGGAATAATGTAAACCCGCTATAAGATGAAGAACCAATCAACCAATCATGAATCACGAAACCCTGTATTTGAAAAATGGCTGAAAAACATTCCCAAAACAGTCAGCTGAAGAAATTGGAAAGGATCCTTGTTCATTGCACAAAATTGTTATTTAAATTTCATTTCCTTCTATTTATAATATAATTATATATAATAAAATAACTATTATTATTATTTAGGTACTTTTATTCATTATTTTAACCTATAGAATTTATAAATAAATGCATTTGGTTGTAAATATTATCTGCATTGTCTATTTTCATCAAATGAAAATATGATCAAAACATTTTAATTTATTTTACTTCTGTTATAAATGAATTTTGAAATAGAAATGATGAAATGCAAACATTGTCATATTATTCTTATTATTTATTACATTTTCTTTGTATGTAAGTACCTTTTTTAAAATGAAGACAAGTCCGCTCAAATTTTTTTCGTGAAAATTAACTAAGTATGGCTCAAAGTGTTGTTATAACAAATATTTTTCCTGTCGATTTTTACGGATAAGTAATTCAATTTTTTATACTTTCAATCTCATTAAATGTAGCTTTAATAAAATAATAAATGCAACAGACATCTGCCAATTTCTGTGGTCAAAGTTAAGGTTAAAGTTAAGTAACCTTAACCATAACTATAACTTTGACCATAACTGTAACTATAACCACGCCTCTGGTGCAACCCACCCTAACTGTTCTGAGGTTAGGTTAATGTGTTCCGTCATACTATTTATTCAACAATTTGTTTTTAAACGTAAACGTGATAATATGTGAATATAATAATATATAACTTAACCCATAATAATGTGACCTTGATTTATTGATATCCATACTAATATTATAAATGCGAAAGTGTGTCTGTCTGTCTGTCTGTCTGTCTGTCTGTTACCTCTTCACGCCTACTAAACGGCTGAACCGATTGGGCTGAAATTTGGTACCGAGATACTTTGAGTTCCGGGAAAGGACATAGGATACTTTTTATCCCGGTAAAATGTACGGTTCCCACGCGATAAACTAATTTTGGCGCAACGGAGTTGCGGGCATCATCTAGTACTTTATAGAATTTGGAGTTAACATTAGTTCCAATAGATGTCGCTAGTATGAACGGAATGAAAGTAACTTCCCAAAAATGTTTTTTACTCAATATAATAGTTTAAGGCTTAATTTGCACTTTCAAAGTAATAAATAAACCCTTTTACGGAAAATAAAGTAACTTTAGTTTCGAATTTGTAAAAGAATATCCTACTGAGTGCTAGATAGCGCTTTTCTGACTGCGTCAAATGAATTTGGTTTATTTTTGGAGTTTATTGAAAAGTAGCTTAGAAACCGGGCACTATTTTTAAACTCAATTATTTCATGCTGCCACAGTACTAACTTGCCGTAAGGTTTAACGTGAACACCCATACGATGAAGGAAGGCATATTCATATTCATATCCTTTATTTCCAACTTAAAATATTAAAATTGATGATGAAAATATATGACTTGATATTTTGGCTACCGCTTCCGTATATTTTTTTAAAACCGTTTAGTAAGGTCACAACTTTCAGTCGCATGTTCAGAGTGCAGTAATTGCAGTCATATTCTTTTAGGTGGAGTAGGAACATATTTATTTTTCTTGCTGGTCTTTAATAATTTAATTTGTTTTGTTGATGTAGGTACCTACGCTAATAAAGAAATTAAGGGGCCGGGTACCCTCGAAATTCTCATACATACGTAATTCCAAAATCATTTTCTCATACGAAAATATTTAACATGTTTGAGTTGTTTTTCAGTTTAAAATAGTAATTATCTAGGTTCCAGCACAAAAATTTACTTCAAAATATTTAAACATTAAATTTTTTATTTTGTTTTTAGTAAATTTAGTACTTAATATTTAAACACTAAAAAATAGAGTAAAACACTAAAAAATATATAAATAAATAGTTAATTTACTACAAAATATTTAAACTCTAAAAAATATTTTTTAGTATTTTAGTAGTTTAAATATTTAGTAGTAAATTTACAAAAAAAAATTTTAAAGCAAAAAAAAAAATTGTGTTTAAATATTTTGAAGTAAATTTTTGTGCAGGAACCTAGGTAATTACTATTTTAAACTGAAAAACAACTCAAACATGTTAAATATTTTCGTATGAGAAAATGATTTTGGAATTACGTAGGTACTTATGTATGAGAAATTCCAAGTGTACCCGGCCTCTTAAGTTACATTTTTGTGCTTTTATTACCTTCGTAAAATTTTTAAGACTCAAAACAGTTTGTCACAAGAAACTATCATAACTTAAATAAATCTAGATAGACAATTACTATTACGTGTAGGCTGTAGGTATAGCATAGATACCTACCAAAATCTACTATCGTTACAATAATGTATTACATATTATTGTATATTACATTCAAAGGCTATACAAATTATATTAAAAAAAAAACTAATTAACAACAATGTAGATAATATTACCGAATTATCTGAGATCAGTATCAAGTGCGTCATTAGTCGGCATGTTGTGTTAACAGACTGGCCGTTAGCCTGATTTAGGGCGCTCTCGGCTGTCAAAGTCTGTCTTTGAAGCTCGTTTGATGCACCCGCGACTCAGCGGGGCGCCGGCCCCGACTTTTTTTGGACAATTTTAACTATCGGCTAACATTGTCAAAAGTTCCTTGATAGTGGAGTTCCCAGAGCGTAAAAATCGTGCAAACCTCCGATTTTTGCAATAGTGGATGAAAATTGAAAAGAAAAAAGGAATGTGTAGCTGATAACATAAATAATAAAGTTTACCTATTGAAAAGTTGTGCTTTTGATTTTTAAATTATTCTCTTCCACTTCAAGTAAACTCGTAAACTGTAAAATTTTGAAGAAAATTTGCATATTTCTTTCTTTCAAATATATAGCAAAAGAATAAAATATATTAATATTTTTTTGATTTTTATCGTTGCTGATATTCCAAAGAAGGAAAATAAGTTGAAAAAATATATAATTTAGATTTAAAATTAATATTTTTGTATGTAGATGAGCATACCTCCAAATGTGCTTGTTGTGTGCCTCGCCAGGTAAATGGCGTTCCTATTTTTCTTTGGTTTTAAATAGGAAGTTTAAAATTATTTTTTAGGCTTAACAAAGCCTTCTATTTCTTAATGTGTATAACTTTTTAGCTCTTACTTTATTAAATTTTCAGAAAATGTAGCACAAACTTTTCACGGATATTTCGAAGAAAATCTGTATTTTATTTCTTTTGGTTAGGTTTTTACAGAATAAAATTGAATTTTTATGTATTTTTTTTTCATTAATTATATTTACTAAAACATACATAAAGGAAAAAAATACAAATTAGGTTAAGAACTGATATTTTTTGTATTCAGGTAAGCATTTTCCAAACATAGGTCGCAGCATGCGTCTTTTGTATGTAAGTACGTGAGATTTGTAGCACCCAATTTTTTTTCTGGCTTTAAGTAGGAAGTTTAAATATATTTCAAAGACTAGACAAAGTCTTTCATTTGTCGATGCATTTAATGTTTTAGCTCTCACTGAAATAAATTTTCAACAAATATAGAAAAATATTTTCGGTCTATTTTACACATTTTTGGAGATATTTAAACGTTTTTAAGTACTTAAAAGTTATCATTTCTCTAAAAATTAAATACGCACAACAAATAAGTTTAACACACTTTTCGTTACAACCGGACCCTTAAATCCACCTAAACCCTTTTATCTTGGTTACGACGAGCGTTAATCTCTAAAAACTTTGCAAAAACCTTATAGTTGTATTTAGCTTAGCAAAGCAAACTTTCTTTTTTAAAAATTGTGTATTTGGTTAATTTTCAACGCAAACAATCGGATAAGAGTCATTAAATAACAGGAACAAGAAAAAAAAAATTCTGGACCGGTTTTATATGGTGAAATATTAATTTTTAATTAAGTAACTAAAAAATTAAAAGCACAAAAAAATTTTTGGTAAACTTTGCAAGTTATAGTGTAAAAAAGAAAATGACATCTCAAAAACAAAAATCCATTCACTATTACAATTTTCGGAGGTTAAAACCTCTGGTGACTGCACTATGATGTTTGATCAAATAAAATATTTGGCGATGCCTTTCGCGATTTCTATACCTACCGTTCATAATTAGATTGGTGTTAGGTATAAAATATAAATTATAAATTCTTCGGTAGGGAGTAGGTATATTATGTGCTAAGTCTGTCTACTTATTTACGCAGTGTTAGGTTTGATTACATACACATTAACTATAGTAACTACATACCTAATAACATAATACCCCAATTGTGCTTAAGATGACATACTTTTTGTTTGAAGATAAATATTTAAATTAAAATAAGTCACATGAGATCAGTAACTTACTTTTATAAATAAATGGTTCATAAACAACGAAATTAAACAGTTTTAGAAAAATCTACTGAATATAACAGTGAAAAAAAAAAAACATAAATTGCACGCCAGGTCGACGAGTGTAAGATGACATATCGATACGTGGGTCACACTGAAAGTGTTTAGAACTAGCTAGTTAGAAACATTACTAATGAAAAATTTTTTTGAATTACAATTTTAGAACTCTTTGGTAACATATAAATGTGGTATAATGCATTCATTTGTCATTTGTTTTGGTGAATTGGCGGCAAATCTAAAACTCGTGTTATACGTGAAAATTTACTTAACGCGAGAAAATTTTCAGTTAATGATTTTTTATGACTTTCGTTGTGGGCTTACTTAATAACAAAGCTTTGATAGGCTGCTATTACCATTTCATAATGAAGCCCCATCTCGTGCCACTATTTACAATTGGTTTAACCAGTTTAAGCGTGGACGTAGCAATCTCAGTGATGATCCGCGTGAGGGACGTCCTTTAACAGCGACTACTGAAGTTAACATTAGTGCTGTGCGACGCATGATAGAGGGAGATAAAAAAGTGACCTACCAGCAGATACGGGCAAGCAAGGCATTGCTATGAGTGCAAGTTCAAAAAATATTACATGAACATTTAGGCGTCAGGAAGCTTTGTACCAGATGCATTCCCCATACTTCAATCGACGACCAGAAACGCCTTCGCATAGACTGGTATCACCAAATGCTAGATAAGTTTAACGGCGGTGACTCAAATACTGTATTTGACATCCTCACAGGTGATGAAAACTGGATATATTGCTTTGAACCCGAAAACAAAAGAATCAGCTCAAGGGGTGTTTCCTTTCGAGGTTTGGCGAACTAAGGTAAAGAAAGGAAGAAGTTAAGGCAAAAAGATGATTGCCTCATTCTTTGGTCCGAAATGTAATTTTACGACAGTTGTGCTAGAAGATGAAAGGGCAGTTACTGTAGAATGGTATATCAGTCGCTGTTTGCCTGTTGTCTTGGAAAAATTTCGACAGCAGCGCCCTCGAGGCAGGACACTCCTTCACCACGACAATGCCTCAGCGCACTCCGCAAGACGGATTGTTGAATATTTGACTATGGCAGGTGTCGAGATATTGATTCATACGCCATATAGTCCAGCCATGGCGCCCTGCGACTTTAATTTATTCCCAAGACATAAAGATAAAATTCGAGGTATTCGCTCTACGAGCCCTGAAGATGCGATGAAAGCGTACGAAAATGCCATAGAAGAGACCCCTAAGGAAGACTGGGCCCACTGCTTTTCTCGGGGGTTCCATCAAATGCGACGATGCGTAGAGAGGATCGGAGATTACTTCTAAAAACATTAAAAGTATTGGCAACTTTCTGCGTTAAGCCATTTTTCATTTTTTAAACATTTTCAGTGTTACCTAGGTATGGTAAGACGACGTCCTTAGACTTTGATGGTATGTCGTCTTATACAATACGTAAATCCAAGCTGCATTATCATCCCTCTAGTTGTCAGTGGTGTAAGGATTCTTACGTTCTTCATCATCGTCAAAAAATATACAATTCCTCTGTTACCGATTTAACGGAAATATAAGTAACTATAGTATGTCATCTTAAGCCGACGTCTAGTATGTCATCTTACCAAACGAGTAATTTACATTTTGTGAAAAAAAACTTAACGTTAGAGCACGCTTTTATTAATATTTGTGGCCTATAAGAATCCATGTCTATAATAACAATTTGTTATAAGAAAAGGTTCTGACCTTATACGTTTTTTCACCACAAAACAAAAGTGTAAGAAAATTTTTCTCTCATCAAAAGTCCCTGTCCGGCATACTAAGTTGGGCTACTAGAGGCACACTGAGGTGCTCCATAAAATGTCACAAGTTCACAGAAAGCACAATTATTTCAACGAATTTAGCCGATGTGTCGTCTTATCTGACTATGCCATCTTAAGCACAATTCCCCTATCTGATCAAATATAACATTATAAGACTTACTTTGAATGTGAATTGCGGTGACTGGTGCAGACTGCAGACAATGACAACAGTTCCTTTTGGACCTTCGAGCCAATACGTTAATTGACTATGGTATCTATACAGTAGGTAGAAACCTACTGCCTACATGGTACGATATTTAAAAACTACAGCTCCAACTCTATACCTGTTACAAAATCACATTTCCATGGGAACAAGTAACTTTATACAGACATAAAAAGACACGTCTTTCGGATAGACAAGCGTATAATGTTTTTTGTGCTCGAGTCACTTGGTGCGAAGTTATTGTGCGAACAGGTACGATCTGGTTACATTGCACAAAGCATCACTCCTTTAAGAGAAGTTCCGATCAGATAAACCCGCGTCCGTCTTGTTACAATGGCGATACAAAACTCACTTATTTGTAATCGAATCTCTAGATAGGGATTTGGGTTTTTTATCCCAAAAATTATTGTGGATTTTTATTCTACGTTGATGTGGATATCGTCGCTATGACAGTTTCATATAAACCTTGTTGATTAGCTGGTAGCGGCAGGCGGCAGCCGGCTGCCGCATAATAATTGAAAATTTATTGTGTCTGCGATACCCACGACGGAGGTTTTAATTTGCTGAAACATAGTAAGGTACCTACTACCTACTAACTATGTTTTAGCAACTTATCGACTATCGTGTATTAACATAGATCAGTTCACACTCCTCTCAGCTTGTCAGTATGAGGAATTTCTTACGTCCAGGGGGTGACCATATCAATAAAGATTACAACTCAAAGCGGATCTGAACAATAACGTCCGATAAAGACGTATGCCGTTGACAACCGTTTTCTCCCAACACTTTCTTTTGAATTCTCGTGGGTGCCGCACAAAGGCAACCTGACACCAGCCGGCACGGATCGCCACAAAGCACAGAGATGAGCAATACACAGGAAGTGAAGTACGATGAAACCAATTTCCCGCCCCCGCAATATGAAACCTGCAATTAGTGTAAAATATCCCAGATTTGAACGGAAGTTAGGTGCTCAATTGATCAGAAATTCAAAATGCATTCCAATGGTCATAGCGCTCCATTGAACGAACGGACTTGGTCCCGGTTTTCTTTAACCTAAGTTTTAACCTAAATTCAATATGATTTTAGTCGACTAGTAGTATTTCTGTTGTTGTAACAAAAGGCTTTTTTAACTGCACCTAGGTACCGACTATAAGCAGCTGGCCGCAAGGGCGTCGTCAGCCGATGGCGCA
Organism: Polyommatus iphigenia; assembly: GCA_963422495.1. NCBI lineage: Eukaryota > Metazoa > Arthropoda > Insecta > Lepidoptera > Lycaenidae > Polyommatus > Polyommatus iphigenia. Next base: position 8,338,862 of record OY730183.1, read on the forward strand.
GAGGGGGGCAAGTTGACTTTACCTGCTACAATAATTCATACTTTTCTCGTGCTCTATGTTAGAGTGGAATTGGTGAATTCATTCGAGTTTCGGCGGACGGGAATGATTGTTCAAGGCTTGAACTTCAAGCAAATCAACTCAAAGACTTAGGACTTTGGTTGCATTATGTTTGGCAACTTTTTTAGAATCTCTAGGGGGGCAGCTGCCCCTTCCTGCCCCCCCTTGGCGACGCCCTTGGCTGGCCGTAAGAGGCCGCGGCCTAAGGGCGGCAGCGTCCAAAGGGGGCCGGCAGATTTCGTACATGGGGCGGCGGAAATAACTGGCCTACGCTTAGAAAAATATAAATCCGGTACTACGACTAAGCCTAGCTGCTGTATGGTCACTAATTTACCATAGTATCTACTCAATTATAAACATCAGAGTTCAAAGCTGTCTTAATGACCATGGTTGATGGTATGATAGTTTCAAAATTTTACTTACCATATTACGATGTTAACCTGTATCTAAACGACTACAAACTTGCATCTATCGTTCAATCTTTCTTCGCAACATAGAAACTTCATCGATACCGAGCATTAACAAGATAAATGTCAGCTGTTAATTTATTGAAACGGACCGCGTCCCGTCCACCCGACGTGTGTTGTCCCGGCATTTTTGAGTTCATGTTACATTCACAAAAACAGTAGCTGATTTATGGCGTGAAGCGATCATAGAACATTAGTACCGTCCTTTGTCCACACCGAGCGGTCTTTGTAAAAACTACAGTAGCAAGTGTCTGTGAAATGCTGCAGAGCCTTTGTAATTCCGTACAATAATCAGAAGCTAGCAATGATTGTAAGCTTTTGTTCTATGTCGTAAACTACAGGTGGTTATTCGGATGGTGTTGATTTTTAACAAAGCTTGCAAGTTACTTTGGGAATCTGCTGAGTAATTTATTACCTTTCAATAAGTTTTTTTTAATATAAATATTAAATATGTATACTTAAAAGAAAAAAATATTATTTGTGATCTCTCTCTCTCTAACTCTCTACTAACTATATTACATACCAAGAGGTTTTGCTGAAATTAAATAAATAAAATCTGCATATTAATAACATTTTCATACATCCTTACCAAATCCCACGTGAATCTTGTTTTTATAGAAATGGTCGGTTTGTAATCGCCACTCTACTGACACGTACAACGTTAGAGGTGTTACAAGAGTGTTATACTCTTAAAATAGTAGGGCTCATGTACTTTAAAGTTTAAAACCTAAGTACAAAGAGTTCCTATTGAAAACTATTTAAATGTTAGGTATTATATATATATATATATATATATATATATATATATATATATATATATATATATATATATATATATATATATATATATATATATATATATATATATATATATATACACAGCAAGTCTAGGGGGATTACCTACTTAATTATCACTATAGCTATTGGATGAGTAGGTATGTTTTCTTCTTAATTCTTCCGGTGATCAATAATTAAATTATTGATAAAATATAATACACGTATAATTAAATTTATAATAAAAGCGAATTCAATAGTAAATACTGAGTAAAAGTGCGGTCAATATCAAAGTGAAAACGAATTTATTTTTTATTTCGGAGATTTAAGATGCGAGATATCAAAACTAAAGATGATTTGTTAAAGAAAATAAAGCGGTATACTAAAACAAAAGCAAGACAATCGTTTTGAGAAACTGCCATATTTTAACAACCTGTAATTAAAGGTTAGCCTCCACTGGTGCATAAATCATAAGAGGCCGAAATAGAGAAAAAACACAGCGCGGGAGAGACCGGAGACGAGACTATTTCGTGTGTTCCCAGCTTTAATTACGAGGTACAATGCGGTTTCATTGAATAAAATTATTATTGATATTTGATGCTAAGTTATATCTACATCTTAGAGCTATTGAACCAAATTGCTTTGGATGTATATAGGAAGACTTACCTACCTTTTCACTTGTAGACTTAGGTACAAATACTTACTTATCTAAATACATTTTAGGTAGGTATCTAAGCTACTTCTATATTGTATGCTAGAAAAAGAGCAATATAATAATTAATAAGTAAGTAGGTATATAGGTATTGTATGTATATTTAAAGAACACATACAAAGAATTAGTAGTCAAACATTTCAAGAGCCCTTCTCACCTTTAGTGGTACTACTAGGTAATATATATTATATTCTGTGCCTTAAGCCTTTACGACCTAAAGTTTTTACACCCCTTAAGAGTTAAGAGTGTACTAGAGTGAAGTGTAAGTCAAGTCGAACCAATTAAACATTAGGTATTTAACTGCACTTTACAATCAATTTGTTTTTCATTATTCTTATTTGTAAAAAATTAAATTTCCTCATCGTAAGACGAGGAAATTTAATTTATCGATTCAAAAATCAATAAACAATACTCACAGTCTGTAAAATGTATCTAGTACCATATTATACCAAACTTATTGTGTAGGTACTCGTATTACATAATTATCTACTTTTTTGCATTTTATTCTCAAAATAATTTTAACAACTCAACAGCAAGCAGACTTTAAAAATCACTCGAATAATAAAAATGTGAGCAAACATAGCTGTTATAGTCAATCCATAGAGTCGGTCTTAACTTAAGCTAATCTAAGCTTACTTAAGCTTAAGTTGTGCAAACATCTTCAAGCCCATAAGTCACGGGCGCGGGGGGGTGTGTCCGCGGGGTGGGGCGGGGCGAGGGGGGCTCCGGGGTGCGCGCGCGCAGGCGGGGGGCGGGGCGCGGGGGGCTAGCCCACAACCGCTCGTTACCTCCGCACCAAGCCAGTTATTAAAAACGTCTCGGCGCGAGCGGTGCGCCGCCCTGTAATTATCCAGTTGAAGGCTGTTTGTCACCACCGGAAATGCAATACGTAGAGCCGCCCGCGCAGGTCCGTACCGCCTCTTCCGCATTTGCATATCATTTGACGCACAATATTCGTGTACATTTCATTGGTTTAAATTGAACTCCAAAAATTTTCAAACTCTACATACAGATACTCTACATTTTATATTGTGTTTATGTGCATTACTAATAAAACTGTTATCTTGCAGATGATGAACATGGTGGGAAGCTACGGATGTACGTACGGCCGGAGTGACGTCCTGTCACCGGCTTCGGACTACTCGTCCTGCAGCAGCGCGTCCTCTAGTGCGTGGTGCGGCACCACCTGGAGGGAGCTGCCCTACCCCCAGTACTCATCCTACTGGCCCCCCACTCCCACCACCACAACAGAGGAGGCTCGTGAACTACAAAGAAGATGTGCCAAATGCCGCTGTCCCAACTGCTTAACGGAAGCTGCGGGATTCGGCCCGAATTTCGGAAAGGATGGCGCGAAACGGGAACACGTCTGCCACGTGCCCGGTTGCGGAAAAGTTTACGGGAAAACCTCGCATCTGAAGGCCCATTTAAGATGGCATACCGGAGAAAGGCCCTTTGTCTGCAACTGGCTGTTCTGTGGCAAGCGGTTCACCCGGTCCGATGAGCTGCAGAGGCATCTTCGGACGCACACAGGAGAGAAGAGATTCGCTTGTCAATTGTGCACGAAACGGTTCATGAGGTCAGATCACTTGGCCAAGCATGTGAAGACCCACGCGAACGTAACAAAGAAGACCAAGAAAGCGAAAGAAGATGACAAGGCAGAGTCTCCGAAGCCGAGTGAAGAAAAGAAGCCAGTGCCTGATATCACTGCTATGACTGGCAGTTCAAACTATGGGACAGTGCCGGTCGCTAACGCCCCTAAACAGATGTTAAATTATGCGACAGTTGCCCCTCAATTGCCCAACCCGAGTTACAACAGTGCTCCAGTGTACAGTGGTAGTGTAATGTACAACGGCTGGGGCGACGTGCATCAGGATGCTCTATACCCTCGGGGCCCTACCAGGGACCACAGGTTCTACCAGCAGTATCCGACCCTGCCTTACCAGTGCGCGTCCAAAGACAACTACATGTTCCAAGGACACTACAACATCCAACCGCCTGTCGCAATAGGCCAATAATATTAACTGTAATTATACAACAAGTGACAGTATTACAGACTAATATTACTGTAGTAACAAAGTAAGTGACAATAATACAGAGTAACTGTAATAACAAAGCAAGTGACAGTATTACAGAGTAAGTAACTGTAATAACAAAGCAAGTGACAGTATTACAGAGTAAGTAACTGTAATAACAAAGCAAGTGACAGTATTACAGAGTAAGTAACTGTAATAACAAAGCAAGTGACAGTATTACAGAGTGAGTAACTGTAATAACAAAGCAAGTGACAGTATTACAGAGTAAGTTTCTGTAATAAGTAATAACAAAGTGACTGTTATCTCGTTAGTGACGTTACGTTCAGTTACCGCATGAAATTGTGATGTGCCTTATGGTTAGTGTTGTAAATGTTTGTATATTTTTATATTAATAAAATTTTGAAGTTAATAAAATTTTTCCTTATTATCCTATTTATTTTTCGAGTTACAACTTAAAGCCTAGAAAATAATTTTAAGTACTTATCTTAGAAAAGGATAAATTTAAATTTAAAGTCTTTAAATATATTTCTCTAATAATATATTTCTTATTAATTAACTATAATATTTAAAGTGGGTACTTATAATCTAAAACTTTTGGTGGTTCTATATTAAGGTGAGAAAAGAAAATCTACTTTACCCTGTATCTTAATTTTATCTGCTTTGCCACAAAACGTAACAAAATAATAATCGTAGCAACTAGCAATATCATTACAATGAACAAGAAAGAGCTACAATAGACTATTATTTAACTTGTTTTTTATACTTTTCAAAGGAGTACATGTAGGTATTACATAATAATTATTTTCTGTTTTATAATTTATTATTTAAACAAAAAACTAAGTAAGAAAATGAGTAGAAAGAATGATACCTATTTTGCACAGTGTTTTTTTATTTTTAGTTGTTTGAACTAAACAATAAACATACAGGCGACGTACAACTAATAATAATCATAAGATATTACGTCTATAAAAGAACTAGGCAAAAAAGAGTAAAGACTAACAGTCCCAAGTAACAGAGATCCCACTTTTAATAAAGTCACATAGAAGTAGGTTGGAAAACACTGATGCCGTATTTATAGTTGAGTATAATATATTCACAACAAGTAACAACAGTTTATTTAAAACAAAACATAACAAAATTGTCATTGTTTATTATAACCACTTTTATGTAAAAACGTGATGTTCGGCCTACGCGGCGTAGCACGCACGCTACGCACGCTCTACGCCGCTACGCCGTAGCTCATTACGTAAGCGATTTTTAATTGGCGGTATTTAATGCCCCATAGCGTCGGTAAGAATAATTTGTTAAAAATATAGTGAACGTATATTATGCTACTTAAGTAGATAATAATAAGGAGCTGCAGCTTTGGTTTCATTTTGAGAACAGAAACAACTTTTTAAAAGTTTTATTAAAAACAGTATCCCATGACAATCGTACATTTTCCTGATTAAAAAGTATCCTATGTCCTTCGCCGTGGTCTACTCTATGTCTATGCCAAATATTATTAAAATCAGCCTAGTATTCGACGCAAAACAAAGAAATAAACTTTTCCTTTTTATTATAACCATATTATATTATGAATTACTATTGTTTCGGATTATGAAATAGAGCTTAGATTGCACTTACGTTTGATATCTTACACTACTTAGAGTGCGTCGAATACTCCCTACTCGAGGTTCTAACGTGCGTGCGTCTAGTACCGCCGCTCGCTCCTAGATGTCGCTAGTCACCGCGATGGCGGGGCGGTAATTGCACCGCTATTATCTGGGCGGCGACTGTGCGAGCGGGATGCACTCGATAATACGTAAAACAAAAAGGGAGTAATGACGGTAAAAAACGAGCACGCAAATTACGACGGTAGCGCTCAGTCCGCCCGGCGCTCGCCGCCCGCGCCGCCGCACCGCGAGTTCAGTGATGACAACATGAGCAAGGACGACCTACTCATGAACGTGAGTCCAGTGCGAGTACACCCGAGTACACCCGAGTACACGCGAGTCCAAACTCAACCCGATGGGCAACCTAAATCCGCCGATGTAGTGGGCAAACTCAATATGTAGCATCGAGTGTAAAAAAAAAAAAAAAGGCCTGTCCGTGTCAGAATGGTAAAGAAAACTGACGTCAAAGATCACATAAACTTCGAACTAAAGTATCCAAATAGATTTGTTTAAGTCAACCAAGTGGTTAGTGGCTAGAAAGTATTACAACTGCCATGTTGGCTCTAGAAAGTAGCTCAGATATCGACAGATTCTACGAAATAACACGTCTAATCGCCGCGTATGGAGCTTGAAATGAGTGTGAGAGCGCAATGCGCATCAAATGTTTGTGGGTAAAGTTTGAAACCCTCTCACCCCACCCCAATTTCTTCTTCTTCTTTTTCTGATGCGCAGGATTACTTTTAATGTTCATTATTTTGTCTAGTTCTAAAAATGTGAACACATTTTATAGTGAGGTGACCTGACAGGCGGAAAATCAAGATTTTGATGGTAAAATAATTTTAAAAGGACATCTATAATAATTATATTATTATTAGATTTCCTTACATCGGGTCTCGTTTGGACAAGTGTGTTTCATATTACTAACCTAACACTTTAGCACTGAACTCATATTTTTAACTTTGTAGGTTATACTTTGAGGTTATGGGCACACACAAACAAAATAACTCTGGGATTCAAGGAATATACCTACTAAATTAACCTAAAAAATTATAAATATGTACTTATACATATTTATAATTTTTAATTATCTTTTATTTTGTATATTATAGATATAACATGAAACTAAAATTATTAGTAACAAAACAGGACGTTTTTAATATTGTATGTCACTAAAGTAGAGCAAACTCTATCACTCTCTATCATCAAGAATTTGAGTAAAAAACTTTTTATTCGTTGAAACTGTTGATTTAAAAAGATTATAATTATTATGTTATTGGAATAGTGGTGTCAATATCATGAAATAACTAAAGTTAAGTTTTTAAAAGTATAACATTTATTGTGACTAAATAGAGTTTAATAAAATTAACACTTAATAATAAATTATGCTTATCAAAACTTAAGCTTACCCATTAACCTTAATCTTTGAATAACATAATATTTTAATATCAATACTTTTAACAATACGTAATGGTTCCTTGGATTTTGAGAAAACGGAACATTATAGTTTTAGTTTTACATAATGCTTTTAGTGTTACAGAAATTCCCATTTAATAAGGGGGTTATATCGTCCTTTTGCGGGCTTAATTTTTGCTTTGCAATTCAAAATAATATTCATAGATTACTGAAAAATACTAAAATAAATACTTTTGTTACAACACTGTTCCTTTAGTTCCTTACTTACAATAAGAATTTCTGTACTAGGGCATGAAAGCAGAAAGCCCATGGGTATAGTTGATTTAGCACGCACCATAAGAGGTATCCCCTGAGCCCTCACCGCCATTACTATTCATGGCGGATCGAGAGGACCCGCCGGTCATACAACTATTTATAAGCCCTAGTGTCCAAAGCCCAAAGGTTATATCAGCATTTCCAGCGGTCATGAAAAAATGATAATGTAATTTTTATACTTAAAATTAATTGTTGAAGTATGTAATATATTTTCGCATTTTAATACATAAAAATCTACTATTTTATTGATATTAAATTTCCTCTGATTTAGTTTTATCCGCCATAAAATAGTCATTAGAACATCGTAACAATATTAAAAAGTCATAAAACAGTCTAACACACAAAAAGTTTGAATCCGATTCAACTAATTTATTTATTTGTTTTGATATTTATTAATTTTGATACATTACATTATACTAATAGACATTTCAAACATTAAATTTTATTGTTACTACCAAATAACCATTTAGTTTAGTTCCAAACATTACCGTCACCTCGTAAAAAGCGAAGAGCTTTAATTGAATAAGTCAAATAAATAAAATTTCGGGGCCGTGACCAATCCTTAATGACACTAACCTTCGTCCATTTTCTACTCAATTTCCTTTTCGTATTAGTTTAATATACAGGCAGGACTACTGGCGCCAAAAATTATGCCGCGACGACCGTGTCGGCTGTTTAGTGTTGTGCCTCGGCTCCTTTGTGAGTCGAAAAAAAAAAAGAAATTTATGCGTTTCGGGGCTCTGTGAGTTTTTTGTGGGAATGTAATTAATAATTCGGCGGCAAAACTAACAGTGTTTTCGTTGGAGCCTGATTGATGTTCCGGTCAGTTCAATTAGTGTAAGTCTTGTCCATTCGCTAGACCCAATCTACTAATGCTCGCGCATATTAATACAATTAAAAAGGTTGCTTTTTGTCAGTCGGTTTCCACGTTTGTTCTATTTGAATTAATGAAAGAGCAACAATTAGTTTGGAGGGCCCTAATGGTCGGAACGAAACGTGTGTTTTACATAAAAGAATTGGAATATTTTTTTATGCCGGATTAGAAAAGTTAGGTACGGTAGGTACTGAAAAATCAAAATGTTTTGAAATGTTGTAAAGAACCTTATTATATCAGTGTATTAAGTTCTTAACTAAATCCAAACATATATTAGACATAAAGCCAAAGAGTTTGTTCGAACGCCTTCATCTCAAGAAGTAATAATACAGTTCTTGTAGAACGAATTGAAAAAATATTATTGTGATGCCATTTATCGAGGCAGGCAGCAGGCTTTATGATTTTATTACCACGTCGAGGCTCGCGACCAATATTCAGGTCAGTAGGTATTCTTAGAAATATAACACTACCGTTATTTATTTTGTATCATAACTTTTCAATAAATAAAAATAATCGCGTCACATTCTCTCGTATCGTAAGAAACTTTTATACGCCGAAGATGTAAGGCAATTTCCTACAATTTACATGGGCCGGCCGAACTCGTTTTACCGGTGGTCCCGAGTCACGCTCCTGTCGAGCTTCAGGTGCAGGACAGGTAGTGGTAGCCCAGCGTGACTAGTTACACAATGAAGATCACTCGCTAAGTGCTCTAGCTATAGTTAACCTATAGGCTATAGAGCACTTACAACTGCCTTTAGCTATGCCATCGCTAATTGCATGTTCGAAAAAAGGATTTGATATAAGCATCGGTAGCTGACTTAACTTATTTTAACTTTTACACTAGGTACATAATTTTATTGTGATACAAGAGAAACTGATTCATGATTCATGAGTCCTTATGTAACAGCAGTGGATTTTTTCGGCCATATAGTTTAGCAAACATTTTATACGGTACTCGGTAGATGAGAGTAGTCTATTTAAAAGTTTAGACGTAACGTGTCGCGACGGTGTTCTTGCAACATTTTCATAATAGTCTCAATTTCGTGACGCCTTATTTAAAAAGTTTAAGCGGTGTTCGACAATATGAAAAAGGACACACTGAGTATTCTAAAAGGAAACTGTGTGATTTAAATAATACGCACTGCATTTTGTAAGTCTAATTTTTCGTAATTACTTCTAGTAGCATCTATTTTAACTGATGTAAGTAGCCCACGTTCTAGTACATTTGAAATTACATAATGATCTAACGGTGGTGGATTATAGGAGACTTGCAAATGAAAACTTGCCTAGTGCCGTTAAATCCTTAATTGCAAAGAACAATTATGTACCAGGATAGCAGCAATTGGAACAAGTTGTACCGTTGGGTATCGGCGTATTTTAATTGACCACGCGATGCTTCGACTTTTTCTTCAAATTACTCTAAAGTGCTTAATGAGAGATGCGTGCGATGGTCGTTTCCTCGTAACAGAGGCTGCTCTTATTTTACATAAATAGTTCAGCCTAATGTCGATTCTCGGTACGGTAATTGCGCCTGTGACAGCCAGTCGGCCTGTTATTTCGCTGTGCGTGCGCAGGGCTGACGGTCTAGCCTGTCAGTGTCACTATTGACAGGCTAGCTACTGTGTAATTCGAGGGCGACAGCCGAGCTTTCCCAGGTTTTCCTTTTGACAGCAAATAATTAGCTATTAAATATCAAAGTTGCCGGTCGACCAACCTTCAAAGTTTACTAAACAATTCGGACTCCTCAAAACATTTAACCACAGGGTGACCACAATGAATATAAACATGAACGACGAATTAACCTCGATATCGTCTATATAAAAATTGATTCTAACTTTCTGCATAAAATAATAAAAATGTTACCACTTACCTCTGTCTGTTTGCTTCGTCCACTGTGATTCTCAGACCCAAGGCCCAAGGTTTTACAACTATAATAATATGAGAACTGATATTCTTAAGCTATTAGTAGGCTTTTAGAAATTAAAACTATACTCTATGATATACTGAACCCCATCCGACTAGTATTTATACATATGAAAGTGAGACTTTAATTCATATTTTACATTAATAACTTTAAGTTTAATACTGTAAACGAGTTGCAGCAATTACGCGGTCGGTGATCTAAAACCAATTAAACCTTACCCAGACGAGATACCGATCACAACGTATATCACAATATGAATTGAAATTTAATTTTACCAATTAAAGTTTTGAATATGCACAAGCGCTAAAGAAAAATGTTTTGATATTCTTTCAAGCAAGAAGGCATTTCAATCTTTTTGTGAATTAACGACAGAAATGATACAATATTTATTCTTTACCCTGAAACATAATTTACAACAGAATAGGGATACTAAACGATGAATCTATCTAATAGGTACATAATACGAAAGTTGCCTGTCTGTCTGTAGCCGCGCTTTCGCTAAGCTGATTTTGATGAAGTTTGAGATACCTTGAGTTCCGACATCCGAGACATCACATAACCCCGGAAAATTTTACGTATTTCGCAAGAAAGGAATTTTGGAGCATCGAAGTTGCGGGCAATATGGATTATGGATTACTAGCTGTCCCGGCAAATGTTGTTTTGCCATATAAATTATTTGTAGCTATAATTGAAGTGACCATTTAAGTATGGTACCATGGCAACGTCCATCGCTATACTGTTGCACAAACAATAGTCGCCGTCAGTCTCGAGTTGTAATAATTTACTATTATTTATTCAACAAATGCACTTATCAATATAAAAAGTAGCCAGTAGCCGATTCTCAGACCTACTGAATATTCATATAAAATTTGGTAAAAATCAGTAAAGCCGTTTCGGAGGAATACGGTAACTAACATTGTGACACGAAAATTTTATATTATATAATATTATGTTTTTCGCTTACAAGATACTTTCCACTGGCGACTCATTCAGTTACCGTTCAAACATTTTCTTTTGTAGCGACAATGGGAAAGCACATAAAACACGATCGCTGCTCACTCGAGTGTTTCATTTCCGGGACAAGTCGTTTTGTCGTCCGCCATATTTTATTTTTGCTCACAAATGGAGGGAATTTCCATAAAAAAGCCGTTTACTTTTCGTATGTTAACACAAGCACGTGCCGACTTCAATACGACGAATGGATAAATGATATCAATTGTATTCTCTGGAAGATTTTTTTGCGCCATCCATCTTGTGTGTGTCAAATAAAATTGTATTTAGATGAAAGTTGCTTAATGTTGTTTATTGCTGTGAATATCGTTCATACTGGTGCATACTAATATTATAAATATGAAAATGTGTCTGTCATCTGTCTTCCCTTCAACGCGGAACTGAATTTGATGAAATTTAATATAATGGAAACACGTTGAGTCCCGGTAAAGGACATAAAATATCTTTGACCACAAAAATGTGTCTCCCGTTATCGACGAATTTCGGCGAAAAAAAGTTTTACAACCTGATAATATGAAAAAGGATGTACCTACTTACATTATTTCGATTTGTACCTAATATTACGAGTGGTTTGGCGGTTTTCTTTATTTTAAAACAACTTAAAAAAATTGCGTAAGCGAAGTTGATCACAAATTATGTAAAAAAGGGTTTTCTGAAAACATAAAAATATAAAAGTATTTCCTTACTTATAAGTTAATTTATTTTCATCGTGGGTACATTATCACACCCTTCAGTAATTTGATCACTAATGCGCTGAGCAGTTGCTCGAGTATCACTAATACGTGACCCCCGACCCCGGCGTTTCCACACCGCTGCATCATCCTGTTACCCTGGTACAACATAAACATCTCATTACTAGTTTTCTTTGGTTTTCAGGGCTTTTCCCGTGTTTTCTTTTCCTATTCAAGGGGTTGATTTTTCTTAGGTTTTCGTGTTATAAACATAATACAGAAAGGCTATTTATGTCTCGTTTTTCCACGATCGAGGGATTAATGTGTGTTCCTCTTTACCTTTCCAATAGTTCGTCAATGAGATTTCATTCTTTCGTTATATCCGATTTCATCTAGTACATCTCCCACGGTCATAAACAGCCTTAGGAAACATCCAAATGATTATAAAACGTAAAAATTCCGGAATGATAACCCTGCGTCGATAACTCGTATCACGAGCCGCGCCTCAAGCACGACGATTATTATTTTGAACGCCGATCAACATGAAAATGAAGGCCCATAAATTTATTAGACATAGTGTCGGCCGAAGCGCCCCGGGCCCGCATTATACGAAACATGTCAGGAATTAACCTTTATCACACAAAGAATATTTTACTTTAGGCGTCTAAATCGACTATGTCAAAAGAGTTTGAAACGTGACCGATCTTGAGCTATTAAACATGCAGGAAAAACTGTGGAGCTGCTTACAGCAATCTTTGTGTATTATACCAATTACGTCCACTCGAATTGCTCGTAGTTTTAGAATTAATTCGCTTGACCGTAATTATGTCATTATCTAATTCCTGTGCAATGGCGCCAGTTAAATATTCTTTGTATTACCATTGCCCATTTGGCTACTTCAAATTATAAATAGTTAGTTATTATGAATTCCAAGAAGTCTATATTAGTGTTTTAAAGAGTTAACAATCCTCTGATGAGGATTGTTAACTCTTATTACTCTAGTTCAATAAAACGGATGTTTTATTGAACTAGAGTAGGTTAGCTATAACTTTTAAAAATAATGGCTTTTTATGTCTATAGTAAATAGTTCCTTGAAAAGTTTTACCAAAACATCATTTATGTATTTTGATTTCAATAATTACCATTTATATTTAAAGGAATTGAAATATTTAGCGCTGGACGTGTCCTGATTCTGAGCGGAGATCTATATCTCGTCCAACGTCATAAAATGTTAATTTATCGCTGGATTTTACATAAATTCATATTGACCGCTATGTATCCGAGCTTACATCACGTAATTATAGAGCCTACAATTATTATAATTTTCTTACAATCCTTCGCGAGAGGATGTGAGAAAAAACAATTTTATGAGGTAATTTATTAAGATTTATTAGCGGTGTTTACGCATTTATAACAAATATGATTTTAATGGAAAATTATTTTTCTGTCAATTTCAAATCTGTGTAAGTTGTAAACAGTAAAAAAAACGAGACACAATAGATATTCTATTGTGTTTCGTTCGCCGGTGAGCGTATGGGGCTTGATGAATTAATTTGTTTCATTTCATTGTACTTAACAATTGTATATAAATATAAGTAATATGATAATATGAATGATGATTATACCTTGTTAAATATTAGAATGTAGCAATTAAAAGCAATTTTGTATGTTTTACCAACGTTCTCATCTGTGATCTGCCGTTTAAAGGATGTTTAAACCATTGTAATTATACATTAATATTATCGGAATCGTAGAAACATTAATTTAGTAATAATTACAACCTAAACATCTCCACACGTAACTCTAACAATAATCGTTAATTCATCTTCGAATTAATTATAGGAAACAGAATCTTATGGTTTATTTTAATTACAGCTTACAAAATGATTTATTGAAGTAGTCGAAAACTATGAAAAATTAGTTTCACAGGTGCAGCGTGTATCCTTAAGAGTAGAGGTCAATCAACTCTGACCACAATTCAAAACTACGAGTATTAAAATATAAACCGAATTATGTGGAAAAGTAAATATCTCTTTGTCTGTTTGTTATATCTTAACACTTAAGAACTAAACTGATTTAGATAGAATTTGGTACAATTTACAATTAATATACTTGTAGTTCCAGGAAAGGAAATCTAAGGATTTGATCAGCTATATCCACACTAGGCGCTTTCGTCTTCAATTTTCGTCATCTTCTTTCATTTAACTTTCGTTTTGGCGCATTCAATAATTGAATGCGTCAACGAACGCAACGCCAACATTGTCATTTTTGAAGTTTTGGATACGATCAGAGGGCATGCGTCGCGGGCATGCCTCACGTTCGCTGTTGACTGCGAACGTGAGCCAAGCCATGCGCCATAACGCATGCCCTTGGGCCTTGACGAACAGAAAAAGGCACAGTGTGGACAAAGCTATAGTCCTACAAAATATTTCACTATAGGTACAGGATAATGACTCAAAATTCTCAAATAAACCTACTAATTAAAGTACAATTTCAGTAAGATTTCACAGTTATCGAGGGACGCGTGAAAGCGAACACCTTTCCTCTAAGTACGGTAAATTAAACCGGTAATTATTTTTCAAATTAAAATGATTATAGGTTATTGAAAAGTCTCGTATAAGAAATAGAAACATAATTGGGCCAATCAATTGAATTTTTAAGTAAATAGCGCCTCATGTAGGCTTCTCCGGGACACGCGAACAATTATTTACGTTTTAATTATTATTTGTGTACTGGGTGTCTCCATAAAGTGTTTTTATGGAGGACTTGTTTGCATAATTGCCACGTTTGCAGGATATAGATGTGAGTTACGGTATATCGTATGGATATAATATGACACATAAGTTTGTCTTTTAAGATATAAGTTTTAATATCATAATATAATAATGAATAATATTTCAAATAAAATTAATGTTTTTCCGTAATTTAATAGTCTCTACTTTCAAGTACATAATATGTAGTAAGTAAGTTTCAAAAATTGAGTAAATTTTGAACTGTCATCATATTACCTAAGTATCGTAACTCAATAAAACTATTGTTTTAGATTTCGAGAGTTAGTAGTGTTTATAAGGGAGGCATTTCACCTAGCAGTTAGGACTTCTAGGTAAACGTTTTTTACGTAAAAAAACGTTGTTGTTTCAGTTAAGGTTTTTTTTATAGGTTGTCGTTATTATCACTTCAAATTATGCATAATGCATAGTCCATAATTATGATCTACTTACCGTGACAAGTAACAACCAAAATAGA
The DNA here is from genome assembly GCA_963422495.1 of Polyommatus iphigenia. NCBI lineage: Eukaryota > Metazoa > Arthropoda > Insecta > Lepidoptera > Lycaenidae > Polyommatus > Polyommatus iphigenia. The sequence continues at coordinate 8,354,014 of OY730183.1, forward strand.
CTACAAAAACTTACATAACTTATCGACTTTCACCAACAGTTTTACATTGTCCACAATGTAGCAAACATGTGGCGAATATCAGCCATATGTTGAGTCATCTAACCGCAAGTGTTTTGTGCGTTTTACCGCACAAACACACACACAAACACACAGATAGAGCCGTCAGGGTGACTTCCGGTGCATTAGTGAATAATTTTATTACGGCTCCTCTAATAGTGTGAAATTATACGCTTTTACGTCGCTCACTTCCGGGTAAACGTTATCAATTTTCTGCCAAAGTTTTAGCTTAATGGTATAAAATTGCGTGGGAGACTCTACCAAAGCCAGGGAGCTACCATGGATTCATAGAAAACCCGTGTGGGTAATGTATTGATTAGCTATGTGCCAACTTGAGGTGTTACGGTCACAGAAATAATGACAAAGATAACCGTCTGATGTTTACTTTGAATTCTGAAATCAAACAGACAAGACAGGTGTGAATTGGTTGGCTATAAGTACCGATTTCAGGAGGTGTAGGAGACCCACATAAGAGAAAATAACAATTTGATATATTATTAGAAGGCTTGCTCTGGAAATCAAATAGGTACAGTAAGCACAAAATTTCCACAATTCTCAAAGAATCTGCAATTTGCTAGTCTAATATAAACATTCAACAGGCCGACAAATGAACATATTAGTCAGACTTTATGCGAGTAATTTTAAAAACGGACGATAGCATCTTACATTCCTTTCATGTGATGATTAATTTTCGCCACAATTGGTCGCGACTACATCAAAGGCCCGCCCGCCCCCGTGTACAGTCGCAGAAATACTCGTTGTGCAACTTTTAAATTTTATTTTGTTTGAAATTAGATAGAAGAGTTGTGAAGTTTAACAGTGACCGTACATGTTCTTTTAAAGACTGTCACAAAGTGATGTTGCTCTACATAGATGCTCTATATTAGCTGTTTAAATCCATTGCTTGGTCAAAAATATGTATCAAAATTGGAATATTTTAAAACCTGAGTTTTCTTTACATTTCTTACACATAATATGATTAAGAGTTTAACGCAAAGATTAAGATTTAGTTATTAATATACGTAGCTTTAGCGTATAGCCAGCATAATATGTAATTATCTAAAAGCCACTGACTTTATGATGGATTTTCATAGCAATACAGAAGTGAGAAGTCAAAGTACACTGTTTCCAAACAAAATTCATTATCATCAATAAAAAATCTACAAAATTATACCGGCTTTTTGTAAACAGTCTCTAAAACATGTCTAATAATTACTATATTTTCTCCGTTCAATGTAGTTACAAGCGTAGTCTTAGCGTATACAAAACTTTAGTATATAAAGCCAGCGTCTCCTTTGAAATATATTTTATAGGTAAAATTATTTACATTAAAGTAATGTTTAGAATGACCGCCGGCGGAGTGGCCGCGGGCTACTCGCTCGATATGGGGTCACTGATAGCGAGCATTACGACAATTTCTGCCCACTCCTGCACTCCTGGTACATGAGCTTCAATAGCATACAAAATCTTGAGAACTAATAATATAAATGCGAAAGTGTGTCTGTCTGTCTGTTACCTCTTAAGTCTTCACGCTCAAACCACTCAACCGATTTTTCTGAAATTTGGTATGGATTGAGTCCTGGTAACTTAGGACATTCAGGATACTTTTTATCCCGGAAAAGTGTACGGTCCCCGCGCGATAAACGAATTTTGGCGCAACGGAGTTGCGGGCTTCATCTAGTAACTAATATACAGGATGCAATTAAACCTTCCGGCCAAATTTTTTCCAGGGCTTAAGTATCATTAGGAGAGTACATTTAACCAATAAAAATTGGGTGTTATTTTCTTTTCAATGACATATTTTATCCCATTTAAAATCGTTGCAGAACGGTCACTCGCGGCGCGGGGGAATGAGCGAGGGTGACGCGGGGTAGAGCGCGTGCGCGGGGGCATGTCACGCGCGGCCGACGCATCGTGTCCATTTTGTAGTGTTTTTTAGGATAACTTTCGGAAGCTATTTCTCAAAATTTTAGTACTGAGTGATTATAAAAGAAAAAATACTTACGTGTATTTTTATTTTTAACAAGGATATCAAAATTTGGCAGGAAGGTTTAATTGCACCCTGTATACGCATTTTCAAATAAATGTAAAACCATTTAGACAAGGGCGTGTCAGACACGGGTTATGACGAACGGATGGATGGACGGACTACGAACACATTGAAGTTATAAAGGTTCCTTGTAGTTACTTTATGGAACCCTAAAATGTTGAAAATTTTGAAAAAAATTCTACCCACTTATGGTATGCTAGTACATAATATACGATTTTGAAGTACATAAATCTATTCACGAGATAATATTTTTCACATGAGTCCAAAGAAATGTTAATACAATTAAAGTACAGTGAAAAGAAAGAAATATCATTTAAATAAAGTTAAAATGCTGGTTAAAAATTCGCTATCGCAAAAAATTATCACCTACAACAATTATATTGAACAGTAAATGAAAAATTATTGAAATGTATTTAAATGACGTATGTGTTATAAATAGGCGACAGAGCCCATAGCCGGCGGACACAATTAATATACATTACCGTACATGCGATTATCAATAACACATAATGTTATTCTCATAATTTAACACAAGTCACGTTAAATTTATTTTTTTACACTTCCATTTTATTTCGAACCACTGTTATGCATGTAAGATGCATATTATAAGAACATGTCGATATAAGAAACGTTATTACGTGCAACTTTCTACATTTTTCGGTTTTTCCTCAATTTCAGTCAATTTTCTTTTTTCAACAGGTCATTTCATAGGTCCTTTTCATAGTCTCTAAAAAAATTATGAGTTATCAGGAAGTTTTACATCTGCTACTTACTAAAAGCATTAAGCATCTTATAATTTGGATGAGCTATTCAAGCAATTGTAAAACAGCTTAAGAGCTAAAGCGATGTTGCAATGCACAGAGTAATTTCGCAACGGACAAAGTAACGTCAAAGTCACTAGAAAGTCAAGTGGAACAATCGACGTGCGACGGGCTACAATTTGTACTGGCAGCTCCCGGCGAGCCCGTTACCGTATACCAGAGGTTCCCAAACTCTTTGGGACGAACAAAATTGGACTAAAGAGACCAATAAAGGATATGAGCGAAAAGTCCAAAGATGACTCATGTTATTTAAAACAAAAACAAAACTTTAGTTTCATAGACGACTTTCAAAAATTTACTGAATCCGATGGACCCCTTGCAGCTGCATACCAACTTCTAATTTTGAAATTTTCTCCTTAAGGCCGTCCCCCGAGCAAACGACCTTGGCCATACATTTGTCGCGTTGCCGAGATCGCACTAATACCCTATTTTTTTACTTATCTTAGTTCAAAATTGTCCTAAAAAATTTAAAACGGGGAATATGTAGTTTATGATATTGTCGCTCTATTGGCGTGTGTTTCAAATAAAAGTAATTTGTAAATTCTAAGGAGATGCTGAATGTATGCTTGATTTTTAATAAATTGGCTTTACTTTGGAAGCTGATATCATGAGTATAATATACAAAAATAGAAAATTTAAAACGGGGAAAGGAATGTTGATATATTGAAGATTATTGCTGTATTTTTATTATATAACTTTGTAGCTTTCAAATTATGAGTTTATAAGGCTTGAAATACGGTACATTACGGTATTTCCGTAAGGAACGCCCTTAAGTAGAATTACGCGTAAACGTAACGTTTATAATCACCCTCATTTTTTAGCACATCCGACGTAGACTCCGGCTGCCATGGGCCCCTGGGGGTTCACCTGGACCACTTTGAGAATTACTACTGTAAACGCTACTGGAATAAACATAAAACGCACCACTAATTGTGGGCAATTTTCAAAATCGGACGGCTTAAGACTTGAACAGGCGAATTTGTTTATTCCGCATCGATATTTGCTACTGTTACATCTTAATTCTTAACCCTGCAATGCCAATTGAAAATATTATCACGACTTTATTTACTGACGGTAGTACTACTTTTGAAAACAAAAAAAAAAAACATTAATAAAATAGGACTGCAATAATGTATTATTTTTTACTGCCAATATTATTGCGCTACAGTGCTATTTTTCTGCACTCGATAAATGAAATCGGATCATTGAGGAAGCTACTATTTAATGAGGCATCGTCAAAGATTGAGTTTGATGTAATGAGCGGTTGTGAGCAGAATTACGTAGTATCGATAGCCGGTAGATTGCATCTCAATCCTCGTCCGATGTCCGAGATTGCGAGTAGCTCGTCGAGCTACTATTTGCTCATTAAAATATATCTACTATCGTACGCTATTATATTTGCGCATGTTTTATTGTAACCGTTTCCTGTGCGCGGCCATTTTATTTCCAAGGTACTTAGCTACTCGTATCATCAGCTGGTTGTGACTTGTGATTTGTGAATGATGGTTGTTATCATTCAGTTTTACACAGAAATGAAAGACGAAAGTAAGTAGTAGCGAAAAACAACGATTCGCCATTGATGGCGAATCGTTGTTTTTCGCGTTTTTTTTGTATAATTCGAATATATTTAACTATATTCGCCATTTTTAAAAGATTTCAACATGTGTTCCGGGGCTTTAGACATAAGAAAGATTAATGGAGATAGACATGAGCATTTAATTGTTACTCGAAATCTGTTTGTACCCTTTTAGATATAATTTAGTTTCTACAAAGTCTATGGATCACCTACTCGCCAATCTCCACACTGTTTCAGAAGAAATCTTATTTAAATAGAAGGATATTAGTATGCGCGTCTGTCTCGGTGACCGTCGCGTTATTGATGACGCTTCGTCCGCGCGACGTCCGCCCATTTTCCGTCAATTTTCGTCACTTGAGTGATGGTGGTCGGCGCCGCCCACCGCAGCCCCCCGCAGCCCCCCCTCAGCCCCCGCGGGACGGCACGCGACTAAATTTAAATAGAATGAACTTGTACAGGCGGACGGCGCGGTATGTGAGTGGCATCCGACGTTAATCATACTTGTGTGACAGATATAACTCGAGACATCTTGAGGGTTGAAGATTATTGGGTTCAAAAAGTTGAAACGCTTTGGGAACGTTAATGGTTTAAATATATATCCTAATAATTCTAATTTTTTTTGTTTCGTTGTACGTGACGAGAAAGAAAAAAATAGTATATTGGCACATACCGTGGTCTTATTTGACTAAAGTTTATCTAACCACTCAATCAACGCTGTCGAATAGATTTAAACACCTGTCAAAAAACCTCAGAAACTGGGCATAAATAATTATCTCCATAACTATAGGTACATTTTAACACCAACTAACCCCAGTCCCCACCTGTACATAATACCTTCCTATAAACATCCGAGTAGGTATCCGTCTAATATACCTATAAAAGTTTCAGTATTTGGGTCCAGCCCACGAAGGGGTCTCGACTCCGGCTCCCCCAAAGTGCAGCCTCAGCAAGACAAAGTGCCACCTAATTTCCCTCAGCCCAGCGACCCGACCGTAAAGCTTGTTGCTTTTAATGAAAACATTAACTGTGCTCTTTGAGGGCAGGCTAGGTATCCCTATGTCTATAGGTACAGACAAGTTTCGGATCGTATTTGAGATCAATAAACACTAGTCTAGTCTTTTGTTTCTTATAACTAGACAGTAGACTATTGACTATTCAATGTTCTGTATCTGAAATCAACTTTGCACTCATTCGTTTGCTCGTTTGACTGTTCATTAAAAAAACACTACTCATTATGTCCTTAACCTATAAATAATATAATCAAAAGTTTAAAATTCTAACCAGACTTTTCAATTTGTAAACCGAGTAGCATAGTCTATTTATGTTACACGGGCAGGCAAAAAATTATAACAAAGAACTCGATGACAGAAGTATTACAGGCTACAAATTACACATATCAAGTAATATATTCATCAGCGTCTATTGCCTACGTGCTAATTAATTAGAACGTATAATTTACACGTAGATAACGTAACGATTCACGACTGATTCACGATACCAAAACACTATGATCATGATTCATACTAAACAATACTTACGCTTATTGTTATACTAGATGAAGCCCGTAACTTGCAAAACACTGCGCGAGTAGTGTTTATTAATGTCAATGTAGAATCTTAACTAGTTCTTTAGAAAAAAAAAGTGACAATATTTACTGTGTTTAATACATAATAAGTAGAGCAAAAAAGCGACAGAAATGGGGTTCTTTATGCCGTAAACTTTTCTAAAATGTAATCTATACATATAATAAATCTGTAGAAATGTCAATTCTGTACATTAAAGATATTCAAAAAATAATAAGCGGAGGGTGTCACAATATCGCTATAGAAGCCGAAAAGTTAGTTAGTTTTTTGTCTGTCTGTCTGTCTGTCTGTCTGTCTGTCTGTCTGTATGTTTGTTCCAGCATCACACGAAACTACTGATCCGATTTGAACGCGGTTTTCGCAGATATATTTGTCTTCTTCCAACTTAACATCTGGTGTATAAAAAAAATTCTCCCCACCCCTCTAAAGGGATGAAAGAGGGGGTCAGATTTTGTATAAGACTTTTGCTTTAACACGAAAACTACTGATCCGATTTGCATACGGTTTTCGCAGATATATTTGCCTCCTTCCAACTCAACATCTGGTGTATAAAAATTACCCCCTCCGCCCACCTCTAAGGGGACCAAAGAGGGGTCAGATTTTGTATCAAACTTTTTTCTTTAATGGACTTACTTCATATTATTAACTGTTTTTCCAACTTAACATCTGGTGTATAAAATTTTTCCCCTCACCCCTCTTAGGGGACAAAAGAGGGGGTAAGATTTTGTGTCAACTGATGTAGTAGAAATACTTTAAATGGCAAAACAACGTTTGCCGGGACAGCTAGTATTATAATATTATGAGGTGGTGGATCTCACTTTTTTGTCGAATTAAAAAAGTACCTAGTAAAGTTTACTCCTTCTTACCCATGTTGTTGGTATCAACTCTGTGGTATCAACTGACAATTGAAAGAGCTAGTTTTTTATTTTACCAATATTAGTGCAGGCGCCAGAGGTTTTAACCTCCGAAAATTGTAATAGTGAATGGATTTTTGTTTTTGAGGTGTCATTTTCTTTTTTATACTATAACTTGCAAAGTTTACCAAAAAATTTTTTGTGCTTTTAATTTTTTAGTTACATATTTAAAAATTAATATTTCACCATACAAAACCGGTCCAGAAAAAAATTTTTTTTCTTGTTCCTGTTATTTAATGACTCTTATCCGATTGTTTATGTTGAAAATTAACCAAATACACAATTTTTAAACAAGAAAGTTTGCTTTGTTAAGCTAAATACAACTATAAGGTTTTTGCAAAGTTTTTTGAGATTAACGCTCGTCGTAACCAAGATAAAAGGGTTTGGGTGGATTTAAGGGTTGTAACGAAAAGTGTGTTAAACTTACTTGTTGTGCGTATTCAATTTTTAGAGAAATGATAATTTTTAAGTACTTAAAAACGTTTAAATATCTCCAAAAATGTGTAAAATAGACCGAAAATATTTTTCTATATTTGTTGACAATTTATTTAAGTGAGAGCTAAAACATTAAATGCATCGACAAATAAAAGACTTTTTCTAGTCTTTGAAATATATTTAAACTTCCTACTTAAAGCCAGAAAAAAATTGGGTGCTACAAATCTCACGTACATACTAAGGACGCATGCTGCGACCTATGTTTGGAAAATGCTTACCTGAATACAAAAAATATCAGTTCTTAACCTAATTTGTATTTTTTTCCTTTAAATATGTTTTAGCAAATATAATTAATGAAAAAATAAAAAAAATAAACAATTTTATTCAGTAAAAACCTAACCAAAAGAAATAAAATACAGATTTTCTTCGAAATATCCGTGCAAAGTTTGTGCTACATTTTCAGAAAATTTAATAAAGTAAGAGCTAAAAAGTTATACACATTAAGAAATAGAAGGCTTTGTTAAGCCTAAAAAATGATTTTAAACTTCCTATTTAAAACCGAAGAAAAATAGGAACGCCATTTACCTGGCGAGGCACACAACAAGCACATTTGGAGGTATGCTCATCTACATACAAAAATATTAATTTTAAATCTAAATTATATATTTTTTCAACTTATTTTCTTTCTTTGGAATATAAGCAACGATATAAATTAAAAAAATAATAATATATTTTATTATTTTGCTATATATTTAAAAGAAAGAAATATGCAAATTTTCTTCAAAATTTTACAGTTTATGAGTTTACTTGAAGTGGAAGAGAATAATTTAAAAATCAAAAGCACAACTTTTCAATAGGTAAACTTTATTATTTATGTTATCAGCTACACATCCTTTTTTTCTTTTCAATTTTCATCCACTATTGCAAAAATCGGAGGTTTGCACGATTTTTACGCTCTGGGAACTCCACTATATACAAAATAAGAGAAATATACAACGTTTACAATATCAACAGTAGTGCATACATAAAATATATTATAATATGCAGGTATTTGCATTCAATTCCCTGCTGTACTAGATTTAATGTAAAAAATAAATTGTGACATTGTGGCATACAAATTGGTCTTTATGTCGTGCGGTAACATGATTTAGAATCAACAATCCATGACTGCTACAGATATACTTTTCTTGCGACAATGTAAGTATTATTTCATAATGACTTGTTTCAACCGATTTCTACAAAGGAAACGGTCATATGGCTGTAGAAATATGTATTGGTCAATTCGTTGAATCCAACGTATCAATTGAACTTCGTAATATTATATCCTCTTATTCATATCTTCTTTCCTAAAACTTTTCGTCTAGATACTCTCGGTGCCATACGTTGGGTTGGGCATAATACTGAACTGTTATATTTTAGTTATATCAAATCAAATCAAATCATTTAATTCGGGCATCAAAGGCCCATATAACAGATACCTTAAATCTAACATACATATTAATTATATAATAAATACCTTAAAACTAACATACATATATATTTTATACATACTTAAAAACTAACACTGTCACGTTTTGCCGGCGACGTGACTCGCTTCGTTCCGGAGTCTCCCCCGGAACCTCCGATAGACTACATCCATCGGCCAGAACTCGAAAGTCGACAGAAGATTCGTCGGTACTCTCACCACAAAGGAGCTAAAGTTAACCTTGTGGCGAGACTGCAGACGCTCGACCCTCAGGCGCAGTGTCGTCTTCTTCTGGATGTAGTCCACGACGTCCTCGACCTCCATGGACCAGTGCAGGCGGGATATGTACAGGGGCGTCGCGGGGACCTCGCTCCGCAGACGCAGCTCAGGTACATATGGTGCGGTGCCGCGATGGTTGCGGGTGGCGGGCGGGATATAGTAGCATATACAATAGTAACTTAGTTAATATATAAATGCGAAAGTTAAAGTACAAGAAAAACAGACACTGTCTTTATGTTAGGTACCTCTTTTCGCTTAAGCTGTTGTACCTATTTTGAAGAAATATATTGTATATAGATACTTGGAGTCCAGAGAAAAGACTTAGGACAGTTTTGTCCCGGATTGTACGGTTCCCGCGGGATAAACGATTTTGGCAACGGAGTTGCGGGCGTCAACTAGTGATATAATATTTATGTCATATTATGACTCCAAGGCATGATTTGTTTGAACTTTGAAGACAAGAAAGGTCCTATTGAAATCATCGACATTTTACAACTCCATAGTGTCCTTTACAAGCTGATATTATATACGGAGTCACGATATAATAAATATCTATTGAATATTCATAGCAGAGACAAAACGTGACATCACCGCTGGCTTGGAGCAATACCGACTCGATACCGCCCCAATCGATACCAAACCGTTATCGATTAGATTCGAATATTAAATTCGATTATAAAGTATGTTATGTTCCACCTACCTCTTTGTTATCTTGTCTATGTCTTTAAATAAATAATTTAATGAAGAGAAGAAAGATTGTTTGTGCCCGTCTGATAGACTTAGAACTTGTTGGGTTGGACTGGCGAAATTTAGTGCAGGCATAGATTTGACCACGCGAAATGATACTTACTTTGTACCTAAGAAAAGTAGCCGTGCACTTTCAACCTACGAGATTTTCTTACACGCGCAGTTACGGGTAAAATCTTGCTACAGATAATATGCTCTTGTCGACTTTATTTCTCCATAAAATTTTCCAGAAACGACACCAAATTATTCAACTATACTCGCATACTTATTTGGGATAGTTTAGACCCGTCAAAGAGCAGGGTTAGGCGTCACGCTGCCTACACACGACGGAAACGTTCGGCTCATGCATAATTCACGAGAGAAATACAAATAAATAGGCTGAGCCGCGGTGGGCGGGGCGCATAAATACACAGTGTCATAGCGGATCCGCCGGGCTATTTCGGCCAAGACGCTTTGCGGGGTTATTGAAAATATTCTGTCAGGTTTAAACTTTGTTTACGATTTCAATAGTACGATGTAATTTTTATACTGTATTATAATTATGCCTTTAATAATGATAGGTAAAATTATGAAACAAACGATCGATTGTGGTGTTAGACGGACAGCGGATCTAGCGGGCTAATTCGGCCAAGACGTTTTGTGGGGTTAATATGCTGTCAGCTTTAAAATTTGCTTAAATACTATGTATTTATAAGATGTAATTTGTAATACACAGTGTCACAGTTGATCCAGCAGGTTATTTTAACCAAGACGCTTTGATTGGTTATTGAAAATTGTGTCAGTGTTGTAAGCTTTAAAGTTTGTTAAGATACGACATATTTCTATAGCCATATTACGACAACTGGGTGACCACTAGTAAAATAAATAATGAAATCGCAAATGACCAACTATGATAGTAGATCCGGCGGGCTGTTTCGGCCAAATCACTTTGCGGGGTTATTGAAAATTGTGGTGCTGTCAGCTTTTCACTTTGTTTAGATACGATTTATTTCTATAGCCTTTGTTAACGAATCTTGAAACAAATGATCGATTGTGGTGCTATATTCATTCATTTAAATTCGAATTTGGAATCACCGAAGTAAACATTTTTACTTTTGAATAGTTTATAGTAAACTAAAATATATTAAAAATAATTAACTGCTGCAGACGATTGAAAAACTCCTTCCAACATAATATCGCTTTACGTAAATGTTCAGTTTAGAAATTCTTCAGAGTTGTAACTTGTATATCTGGCAAAAAAGCTTCTTTCTTTATGAAGTAAATTATAACAAAAGTTACCTACCCAAAAATTTAGGCCACGATTCGTCATTAATAAACACTAAAGAGTTAACATGTGTTAAAACAAGAAAAGTTTTGTGATGTAAAACCATCGCCCAGTAAGACTCTAAAACCACAGCGTAATAATGATATCCTTATAGACTGTGCTAAAACTATCTATTCATATTTCAATACTTCGGCAACCAAACATAAATCGAAGTTATTCATTTTTGATGTTGTTTTTTGATCATAATATTAATGCTAACATACTAATTATATTATTATAGTACCTAGCTATTACTTACTTTATATTTTCTGTTATGTGAGACTACTTTTGTTTAGAAAAACTAATCATAAAGGCCGCGAAAACATTATGCACCTTTCACACATAAAGCCTGTTCTACGATATTTAATGTAATATAATTGAGGGGTAATTTGCGAAACATAAAATTTTAATTGAAAACTGGACTCAATTTAGCTGGCCGTTTGTCCACCGCCGCTGTCAACGGGACGTCACCGACAAAAATTCAAATAAAGTGTTAATTCAGACCGCAACGCGACGAGGCGAGGCGAGGCGCGGCGCGGCATAAAGTATGGACAGATTTCAATTACGCGAGACGTCTTGCGAATCTTTTAAATCCATATTATACATTTAGAAATGCATCTACGCGTCGCGTTGCATTCTGAATCAACCCTAAAGGCTACTTTATCACCAAGGCTATAGGCAGAGTACACAGAATCGAGTAGGCCGACTCAGAAGAGATCTCAAAATTCATAAGTTTGACGTAGTATGCTGTATGTCATATCGGCCGGCGCACGCCGTACTTATGCGTAGACATGATTTTTAGACATTTTGAATATACATACTACTTACGCGTTACTCAGCATTGTGAAACATGTTGAAAGTGACATTAGCGCCCAACTCGCGTATATCCCGTTTGTTTGAAGTCGAGGTACCTACTCCAGTTCTGTTTACTCTGCGGTTTCACTTCTCTCTACGCCACTGCAAAGCAGCGATGGCATGGGTTGCTAGACCTATGTCGGTAGAAAATGAAACCTATAGCCAATGTCATAAAGTGGCATTTTATTTGGAATTTTGTCGGTGATGGCGGCAGTGGACAAACTTCCATAGGCCGAGGAAAAGTCGCCCACTTGTCGGCTGCCCATAAATTTCGCGGATCGACATAAATTGCACAAAATCACCAATTATAACGACCGTGTCCTGACCGAGAAACCTGATATTTAAACATGCACCTCATGAAAACATAATAAAGTTCAAATTTCAACCACAGGCACACAAAATTCAAGTCTTTAAAGACTTTCGGTTTATTGTCCGATAAGATAGCTGCAAAATTAGTTCAAAGCTACTAGGCGCTTTAGTAATTTAACTATAATAGTCAAATCGTTTGTAAGACCAGAAACACTTGCTAAGCCCTAAGGCCCAAGCTATCAGTATCAGGTACAACATCTAATGTTCTGTAAGTGGGTAGGTACAAAATTTGTTCAAATTAGGTACAGTCGGTAAAAAAATTGTAAAGAAAATCTACCCCCGAAGCCCGAAGGTATCACGAAGTCAAAGGTTGTATAAAAAATTAAAATGTATCCTCTTATTTAGGAGCTTCTCAGAAAGCGTGGCCCTCAGACAAGGTGGGAGATCCCATGAAAGTTTGGACAGTAAAATCCAAGAAGGTTATTTTAAGAAATTCTAAGTTGCTTTTAGCTCGAGCATTATTTTAATCTTTTTATAAATTAATGTTATTAATGAATCCCATCTTACTCTTAATAGTTGTAGGTAATCTTTGTGGTTCAATATAGGGCTTAGTGCCGACATGCTGACATCCTTATGATATAACAACGTTAATATTAAAGGATTTATAGGTACTACATGATCAAGTGATCACAAACAAAAGTTTTTCCTTCAATTGCTATTTATTTGCCTAGCGTAATTAATTTGTAGGTAGTTCTTTGTCTACATAGATCTATGGTGTTTAGGTACTAGGTACATCTCGTCTAAATATATCTATGGTAGATAATGAATAGTCGAAAGTCGTGAGGTCAGTTGAGCCCGCGCCGGGTGCGGTTGACGCTCACGAGCGCGATTACTGCTGTCCAGTTCTGCTCTCCTGGTCATTGGTTTCAATTACGTAAGGCTACAGGCCTGTCAGTGGATGGATACATTGTATGGATGGATGGATGGACAGCCAATCAAGGTTTCCATACTGGCAAAAAACGTTGAAACGGAACATTGAAAAGATTCGATGAAGAAGAAAATTAACTTAAGATAGCTTTTCTTAAATAATATTGGGTAGTGGTGATTCTTTCGAACGTATAGTTCTAGAGAAACAAAATCATAAGATCTTTAAATATTTCCCGGTAAAGGTAACTGACACATTAACCTTATGAGTCATGACCCGATATAAACTTAATAGTCGTAATTTAACTTTAAATTTGAACACGAAAATCTCATAAGGAATATTACTGTCTCCTCCCGAGTCCTTGCTCAAATGGAGGCGGCGTTATTATGTTGGTAAAACAAAATTCCCCATAATGGCCTCATTATGTGGCGAAAATTGCCCGAAACATTTTTTTGTGGTGGCAATATAAATGTATTTGTAATAGCGTTTTAGAAATATCGCAAGAAGGTCGAGGCGCCGCGCCTGATTACCAAAACTTAATTTATTTTCTCTAAAACAAAAAAGAAGTAAATTATGCGGCGGGCGTGGGAAAGGCCCTGTCGTCCGGCGGTCTCTATTATCCTCATTTTCTATTATGTTTTAGTGTATATGATTAATAGAGAATCGATTTTATAATTCACTTAATTCGATTAGTCGGCTTATACGGTCGTACCCCGGAAAATGAAACATAAACTTGGGCTTATTGAAATTGTTACGGAAATGTTTATGTTGTTAAATTTTACAGCGGCTTTAGTGTTATGACTTGTGCGTATGATTTTACATTTATGAGCATTAAAATTGTACCAACGTTTTCTATTAATTTATTTTCTTACTAATAAGTTCTAGATCTAATATCCGGTTTAGCATTTATGTAGTCATTCTTGTTAGTTTTCCATAATGTGAAAACGTGTCTGTTTGTCATATTACCTCTTCACATTCAGATAAGATTTTATTAAAATTTTGTATGGAATATAATAAGAAAGGTTGCTTATTACATAGAATTAGAACGTATTTTGATATCGTTGGCTTATTATAATTGCTGTTTATTGCTATTAGAAATAAGCAGATCCTTTGTGTCGTCTTACTGTGTGTAAATTGTTATTTTGTGAATATTTCTTGTGCACAATAAATGATTAAATAAATACATATATAATAAAGGCTATAAGAATGGTTTCTATCTCGGAAAAATCCCACACGGTAAACGAACTTTGGAGCAATGAACAGCTGACGTCTAGTTGTCATTAGCAACAGTCTAGTTTACTTATATCTCAGAGAATATGAACGCGAATAACAGTTGATTACGAGTCATTTGATTAATCACGTACGGTGGTCGGTTCTATTAATTGCGGCCGAAGCACAATAAAACGACCAATCTATTACACTTCATCATAAAAGGCATCAATTGGTAGTAATAAAGTTTGTGAATGTTAATCAGCCGAGATGTGTCATAAAACGAGCCACTGGTTCGGGTGTCGCGCGGCGGGGGGCCCCGGCGTCGGGGCCCTAATTGATTTGTGCTCCAGGCCACAATCAAAACAGATCGTATTTTATAAGACGTATCTCGTCGAGGGTGAGGGAGAGTCGAGTGCGAAGAGTGACTTTTGTTCGCAACGTTTTGACAACGCAAACATGTTGTGCGAAAAATTGCGTTTGAATTACCGAGGAAAATAAAAAGTATCAATCTTCTGGGTAACTTTATTATCGTGTTATTTTCATGCCCTATAAAAATCTCGCTTTCGATATCGTTAATCAAAATCAAAGTGACAAGTTAATGTCGCAGGTGCCCCAAAGGTCGGGCCCGAGGCCACCACGGCGCTCTCTCCGCCACTGAAAATAGATTCTTACCAACTAATATATATTCTGTGTTCTTACGCAGTAGCGTCGTACATCTTGCAATGACAGTTATGGGACCTTAAAGGTCAAAACGATGTTTAAGTAACCGCTTAGGAATACATCAGTCAAAGCGATTAGTTTTGCATTTAGATTGAACTTATAAAATTACCTTAAAAGTGATTTGCATAGGAATGTGATATTAATCAAAAGCCATGTAAAATAGATAATATTTTAAAACTCAATCAAAATAACGTCCGGAAAAATCCACCTCCATAGTTTTGTAGCAAATGTAGCAAATTCTAATGTGTTCAGTGATCAAACACAAGAAAATCAAATGATCATTTGATAAATAGTCCCCGGGGTTAGTGCGTGGCGCGCGTCGCCCCGCTTTGTCGCGCTCGTAATGCGGTCAACTGGCTTACCCTGGCCCCTGGCGCCCCTAGCGGCCCCTGGCGCGGGGCCCCGCCGCAGTGCCCCTGCTTTTAGCCCGAGCCTGCGGCATGAGAACTCGCGCCATGGGAAATTATCGCCTCCCTATCGATACGCATCATCTGCCTAAATATGTAACAACATGATTTGTTTGTGGTCATATTGTGGCTGAAGTTAAAATTGCACAAATGTCTTTAGCAGAACCCAATTAGGGAATCAAGTAAATTTTGGTTTGTTACTAGCTTTAACACACGGCTCAGTCGCGGGCACAACCTGATTGTTACAGTTCACAGATGTAGTCAGGTGAATTAAAGGGGGTGACAGACACGCGAGTAGGTACGCGGACTTATGGCTCGACGATCTTAATCGCCTGTGTGTCAGCAAAGAGCCGCGAGCTGCGAGCCTGGGGGCATGGTAATCCAGTGTGAGCGATTCTCGTGTGTCACAGACGCGAGCCGAGTAAGTTCGCGAACTTAAAACCCGCGTGCTTTAAGTTCGTACGTCTTTCACCCATTTTAGAGCGTAAACAGCTACCGTGCCAAAATATTTTGATTTAAATCTGGATAAAACTTTCTGCTGAAGAAGTAACAAGCATACACACTAATAATTACTTTTGCCTTTACAAAATTAGTATTATCACTATATTATTCCTTTTTTCCACTGTAATAGGTTCCGTTATCAATATCCATTGAAATTATTTTTACCTTTATGGTGATTAAGAAGTTTTGTTGTCATACATACCCAAGAGGTAACACCCCGTAACGCTGGTAGTCCTAAAACCGGCCCTGTATGATGTTATCAACAAAACTGTGAACACGAAAGCACATTTCGAACTTAAACAGAGTCGAGCTAATTTGTCCAATAGTGGATGGGGCAGTAAATAGATCGGGCCATTAATCACGGTTCTACGCGACTGTACCGGCCGTACTGGGGTGAAGTCTGATGCCATAAATCTTCCTGGCAACTGCACTGCGGTACATTCGCGCTGAAAAATTGCCGATTCAAATAAACATGCCAGGACTATCACGCGGCACGCCTACTATTATTTGATGTGCCCTTGATGAGATATGTGATGTAAGCCGATAGAACTGAGAAGTATAAAGATTCAGTATGTCAAAATGTTAGACCAGTGCTTTTCGCTTTCATCTGGTTACCCTTAGACGAGAAAATGGAAGAAAAATCAGAAAAAAGTCGAACATTTCCAGGCGCGACTTTTCTGACTAGTAGGTAGTGATGAAAACGACCTAGACTGTGATAATATAGGGATTACGGATGATAAAAAATTAAATTGTCAATTCACTTTCTACTGCCTGGAATCATTGGTTATAGTAAGTAAGCAGTTACTGCACTGACTTTAGATATTTTATTAGGATTTTAGTCTCTATAAAATGCTATTAGTGAATTGTAGAGCCAGTTTCTTAGTATAACTCTCGCAATCTGGTATATAAATAAAGAAGACATTCCCATTTGCCAAGAATAAATCCTTTTGAAGACAAGATAAGACTTCAGTAGAACAGATTTTATTTGTGAAATAAATCTTTAGGTGCCTTGTGAAATCGACGAAGACTGAAACAATTAACTCATTTTCAAACAATTAAAACACTTTTAAAACAAAAACAAACAATTAACTCCTCGAAAAAAATATTGTTGTTAATAATAATACATATTACCTATTTAATTTTGCCATATTTAATTTACTTCATCTTGCTTTCACAGTGAAACTTGTAATTACTGTCTATTATACTACTAATGTATTTTTTATTTCTTATAATTTTCTATTTACAGATACGAACTACATAATACAGGAATATACGGTACGGTCTACAAATTAAAGAATAAAACCTACCATAAACCATAGTTATTAGTCATATCAATAAACATGTTTTAAGTCTAAAAAACTATTTCCTCCGCTGACAAAGTATAAATTACAATAGGTATAATGTTATTACAAATTAAAATAAAACATAGTACGAGGAGAATGCACGTCGCCCACATGTTATTGTATGCAAATCGTAGGTCGCGGGTCGTCAGAATCCAGACTGTGGGTCCAGAGGTATTTTACCTTTGTGTTCTTTTGATAATAATTCTTATGATATTGGTATTAAGGGGCAACATAGCTCTGAATACGGTCCGTCCAGAGTTAGAGCGAAGCCACATTGCTCCATCTATCTAGCGGCATTGCTACGACGCATACGAGTACATAATATTCTGTAGTATGCCACATTGAAGCGTTGCGTCGTCGGCCGTCGCTTATTGAGGAAACTACGACTTTCTACCTAACCTACCATACCAACATAACAACTGCTACCATAACAACAGTAGAAATGCCAAAACTAAGCAATACTGGTGTATTTAGGGGCAAAATGGCAGATTGCTTTGAACAATGTATCACTCTGTCTTTGTTTAATCTGATATGAAGAAAGAAACTCTTTCTTAAGAAGAAGGATTGCGAATGACAATATGCTGGACTGTAAGGCTGCGTTTCCACCAGAGATGTGTTGCTAGGAATGTGTTTTTGAGAACCAATAGAATCGCTTCATTGACGTGAGCTTGCCATGACATCGCTCAGCGCGGTGATGCTATTGGATCTTAAAAAAAATCCTCGCAACACATCTCTGGTGGAAACGCAGCCTTATACACAGCTATGTGAAATGACTAATGTGACAAACAATGTTACATACTGTTTGTCACATTGCGTTTTACTACGAATCGCAACGTACCGGAGCAATGTGGCCTGGCTTTTTATTTCACCTCTTTTATCAAATGTCACGTAAGAATAACTCTCATCAATGGGACTGATCCTTGCCCTGCGAAGTATCTTGGGATGGTCATCCCATAGGATCCAGATGCTAGATTTACACACTAAATCTATAAATGACTGTAGCCCTATTATGAAATCAAACATGCCATTTACGTTTTTGAATCGTTGTATAATGTATTGCTTACCTAATTGCAGCCCGTTTCTAAACAAGTGACATAACTAGCTATATTTTTCATTAAGCTAATAACACACAATTTTCTGTCCTTTATACAATTTTTATTCTTTGTAGCGTAGATTTAATAACTCAAGTGAACTTGAGACAATACGAACAATTACGCTAATAGAGGAGAAACTCTCAACGTTCTACAGAATAAATACATAAACAAAAAGTTATGTGAATTACTTTTTAGTAGTACCTAGTGAATATGTTAACATGTTAATACTTACGTATGTAAGTAAAATTATAGTAGGTTTATTATTAAGGATACTTACTTAGGTATTCTATGCTAATTTATATTAATTAATTTTATTACTGTTTTAAAATACCAGTTTAAGGACAATGACAGCCATATTGTTTGGTGAAAGCGTAAAGTTACTATGGTTTTAATGATAGGCATATTACCCTAGAATTTAACCCTAGACTTACATATTCTACTATACTACAACAATTAACCAAGTTCTTTTCTATTCTACAATCTACAACTAACTATCCAATTATTAATATTTAAATCGTATAAACTAATTTAAGGGCATTTTTCGTACCTACCGAGTAAAGTGTCGAAAAGTGGCGAGAAAGTGCAAACAGACAATTTGATTGGCCGAGAGCACTATCTCGCCAGTGTAAAAAGGCCCTTAGAGTCCTGTTTGTAGAACATACTTTGACATATCAGATCGGCTGGGGTATCACGTAAAAATAGCGATCAACAATCCACTAGCAATAATCGCACGAATGATTGCTGGGTATCATGAATGTCACAAACAATATGTCACATGTATAGTGATCGATTGCAATCGTATTGTTTTGAATGATACGTGATACGAAATTGCGATTTTGGAGCAATTATCGCGCAATAATTGCTATCGCATTGCTCTCGCAAGATACGGGGGCGGGTCGTTTGCTTCGAATTTTGTAGTTCCAAAGTTCACGTGTAGGCATCAACACCAACTCAACGCACTCTCCACTCTGTACACCCTACTACTCCATGCTCATGAATGGCCCCACATACCGCAAGTCATGGGGCCATTGTGTCGTACATCACGACCGAACAACACGCCATGTGTCGTGAGGGGTGAGAGATCGACTCTGCTCTACTCCGGTTATGGTCGTATGCAAATACATACCAGAAAAATCATGTTGTCTGATTAACTGTACGGGTTAGTCGTCTAACCTTTGTGTCCTTGTCTTGTTGCATTATAAAAAGAAAAAAATGTTATAGGACTATTTCTTCCTTTCTTAGATAGCCTAATGACAGTGACAAAGCTTTTCACAAACACAAATAGGTAACATTTAAAGAAAGTTCTTTTATGAAAATTCGTCACTGCACTGTAGAAACTTTTAATATGTATATCTACTTCACTAATAAACTGTTTTACTTTACCTTTCTCGAGAGCCAGAGTATCTCCATACCTTTTAGTGGTATGAGTGAACTGATAACAGGATAGATAATACAGACATACTTAAGCATTTTTAATGTTAAGTCTGAATACGTACTCAACCATTCTTAATTCATAGATGGAGGAAACGTCCTTAGACTTACAAGGGTGCTTTAAAATTTAAAGGCTTTTTAAAATTAGAACCCCTATAATTGTAGGCTGTCCCTGCTTTGCAGAATAGTGATAGCATGTTTCAAATTATATTAATAAAAGCGATGATAAAATACTATAATGATTTTGTCTTAAATTATTCAAACAATAAAATTATGAGGGTTCTCAATGATTGAAGATAACAAATATTTCATTCATTCGTCTACTACATCAGTTATAAACATTTGTACAGTGAGTGCCCTATATGTAATGGCTTCCTTGGCCAACAAAATATTGTATGGTGTGAGGGTTCTTTATACGTGGCCACCGCTGTACGTCAAGTCAATTAATATTTATCAAAATGCTAATGATAATTACTTAATTTCAGTGTATCCTTGTTGTATTTTAATTAAATGAAAGCGGAATTAAAATGTATGCATAAGGATGTGTTCAATAATATCAAAGCTCTATTCAGCCAACAAAACAATCAGAAAATTTTGTAAATAGGTTACAAACTATTTGAATGAAAGTTTTTAAACAATTTGACTGCTAATAATAATTAGATGTCTGTTATACTTTACAAATTGTTGAAGAGTAATGTTAGACAAATAGAAGCCAGATAGAGCAAAATTACAAGAACTAGTGCCTCAAGTTGTCGAAAACGCGGAAAAAGCTGCGATCAAACCGATATAACTATGTATTTATTTTTCATAAGTAACTTTAACTTCTCTTCTACTAATCTAATCTGGACTTAACAATCTCTTTAAACCTACATAAAATAAAAATAATATTCGTAATACATACATATTTTATTAAAACAAGGCACCTCCTTTACAAGTAGGTTGAAAATACATATCACTCTAATAACCCACTAATATTCATATTCTAATAAGGTCAGAATCCATTATCCAAATGTCAACTATAAGTGGTTTCCTAAAGTGGTGTCCAATATAATAATTTAATATGAATCCTAAATGATAGGACCGAAAATAATATGGTCTATGAATGTAAAATTTATATTTTATGCAAACATTAATTACTGGTTCTAGGTCATAATTAATACGGTTTCTTGATTTCAATCGCAAAAGCTAAAATCAATCAATATTATGATCCATATGATTTAAATGCGAAGGTGTGTCTGTCTGTCTGTTACCTCTAAACGTTCAAATCTCTGCACTGATTTTGCTGAAACTTCGTATGGAGATACTTTGAGTCCCGGGAAAGGACATAGGATACCTTTTATCCCGGCAAAGTGTACGGTTCCAGCGCTATATACTAATTTTAGCGCAACGGAGTTGCGAACGTCATCTACTAAATCTATATTATTATTATTTTAAACACACTATACTTAATTATGTCCGTTACGGAATATGTACTATCAGAGAAGTTGATTCCTATGCAGATCGGGGACCTACGTAGTTTGGTTGCGTTACGTCAAACCCAGCCGACACGTCACAATTAACATTGAATTGACATATTCGACCAAATAACGTTGGTCTATCAACTGCATAGGAATCAATTTCCTCGATGGTACATGCAATTTTAACGTGAGTGTCATTCCATTTACGCCTTTTTTGAACACCTCAAAAATTTATACGAGTAATTCTTAGCTGATGATCAAATTGAGGAAGGGGGCTATAGCACCAACAACATGAAATGTAAAAAGAAAAGCCAAGTCTATCAATGCAATCTTTCTAATATAATAATATAAGTAGGATTGAAACTTAATAATTATTATATATGTTACGTATAATATCTTGAACATTATCGTACAAGTTTTTCTTGGAGTTTTCATATCCTAGGACTAAGATTGCTACGACGAACAATATCAACAATCCTTTCGAAAATTTATCCTTGGCTTGCTTACAATGAAACTAAAACTTCACATGATTTGGTCCCAAAAAATGAATACAGAGACAGAATTAGGGCTCAGCTAGCGAGGCAGCAATCCGCGGGAACGAAACAATGGCGTCCAGAATTTACTGGCCATAATTATAGGGTTGCCGCGGTTAATTGCGGGCCGCTCGTCCAGCTTTTTTTGACTAAATAAAAATTGACTAATATTCATAATAAATAATGATCCTCTCGGCCGAGATTACCGTATAGATTTTCGCCCGATTAATGTTCGTTTTAATCGAACGAATTCGCCGTAGCGGTGTTGGTTATAAGTTGAGCTGTCAGTAATCGCTGATGCAAATACAGTTTAAGTTAAAGTTGTAAAATTAAAAGTTTAAAGCACAGTTTATTTCATTTTTTAGAAATTATATAAAAAAGATACTTGTGCCGTTGCCCGTCTGTCGATTTAATAGTTTTAGCAAAGTGAAAGCTAAGTTCACAAAATTTTAAAACGTCGTTTGATACCTGGATCAAATTCTCAAAATACAAACACAAAATGGTATTTTTTCAAGTATACAGGGCATCAGACGGTTGTATAGAACAAAACTCCAAACACGCAACAAAACAGAGCAAAAATTCGTCATACGTGATAACACGTGAGTGCACGCCGACTTGTGAATGATACATGCACGAGTATGCATCCTAATTTGGTGCGGAGCAAAAACCTCGCAGGCTCTCCCAGCCTCAGGCCGCCCTTATAATTGCTGGTTTGGATCAAAAAGCCCTCAATTATAAAATAATAGCAGATGTGTATAGTAATAACAATTATTATCACGCTCGTCGGCTATCATTACTGTTGAAATATGGCCAACGTTGATATACGCGGACCGCGGAATTTCGCCGAATACCTCAGACACAGAGGAACCTTTCATATGACTATTTGTTGTTCTTGAAATGATGCACACATTGAGGTGTTTATCAGATTTTAGCGGAAAAATACTTTCAGTGAATTGTTACGGTTTAATAAAGATGAATTTTATCACATTATGGTCTGTTCGACTGAAGATCTTAGGCACAGACCTAAAAATCAACATTAGTCTTGATCTTGACTGTAAACTTCAGTTTTCAAATATTTTCCGAATATTTTCCCTGTATTAAAAATAACACCTCAATAACGACTAAGTCATTGCTGATGCTACTCATGCTCATAAAATAAATAAAGTATATTGCTGAATGTAAAGCTCGTTTAGAATACAACCATTTCATTAAACTATCAAGCAGAAAGTTCCATTATAGCAATCAATTTCTAGAAAAATAAATTAAAATGTTAATAATAATAGACAAAATTGAAATGAAAATGTTCATAAATTTTCCCATTATTAATAAATACCAAATTATTATCGTAATCCACTAGCAATAATTTAGTTTGGTAAGCCCCGCCTTTTTCCAGTCGCCATCTCAATAAAGACTTCCTAGACGAATATAATGCGTGTTTTATTTTGATGAAATATCTCGCGTACTTTAATTAAAGATCGCTTTTAATTAAACGTAATCTTTAAGCTGCAAAGCTGAGATGTATTTTGGTACTTAGCTCGCTTGCTGTAATTGCGTTTTGATTGTAGGCATACCTTCGGAATGTTGCGATATTATAATCACTAGATAATTTCGACGCCAACGTTGTTGAACGTTTAGTAAAACAGAAAGGGAACGCCATAAGATTTATATGTAATGTGAGGAGCAGAAATTATTAGCACAAGTATCTATGGAACTGCATTAGAGTTTAAATCGTTTTGTTTACGGATTAATTATTTGACTACAAAGGTATTCAAAAAGTTACAGTTGACTTCTAGTCAATTCTACTGTTACTTTTTGAATTCAAAAAAAGAACGCAGCCACAGATAATCAGAATTATACAAGATTACATAGACAAATAGTGGAAGTGATTGTGGCGTGCGCTGAGCCATCATACCTTTACTCGAGCGATTAATCATTGCTCCTCTACCGGATAATTCGGAGGTTGATTTAGTGAAAAGCAACGTGTTATTACGAGATAAATCTTTATCTAGAAAAGCTAAGAAGGCCTAAACGTCGAGATTTACTGCCTCGGGCCTTCGGCAGCTTGATTTGTGATTTTGTTCTCATCCTCTGATGAATTTTAATCCGTAGTTGTGAAACACACTATAATTATATCAGGACTAATTGTTGCTTTCACAATTCCATATTTAAAAATTTATTTTGTAAGTTGTGGGAACGAAGGTTTAAATGAGGTTTTGGATTCCTTAATAGCTATTTTATTTTAACCTTAATTTCTTTTGTTTTTGTGATTGATAAAAGGTGTTGTATCCTACTTTTGACGTTTGCGTAGAGTCTACTCTACATCGATCGGTATTCAGCGAAAATAATTTTAAGGTTTAATGTTATGCTCTTAAAATATCTAAAATTAAAAATATATGAAAGAAATCAGTGATTTGGCTCATAATTAATATGTAATTATTGTATAGTTGAGTTGAGTAGTGTAAGAACCCTTTGACTTATTTTATATCCATTTATCGTTAATTCTATCAAAAATCTGCCTTTTATAGCAAAATATCAGCGAGCCATCAGAGGCGTATAATGGCGGGAATTAATGAAGTTTTCCACAAGTTTCGCGGTCTAATAGCCGCCATTAATATTACAACAACGACGCCATCTTATCGGCCATCTCTATTTCTAGTTAAGATAAGTGCTCGTAATTAATTTTCTACATTTTAAACGGCGTATAAAATTGCCATCATCGTTAATTTATTTTTGTCTGAAAATAAATGGACATAATATTATGTATTAATAGAACTGCAATCCATACTTCTATGATGGATAATATTCTGGCAGCTACCTTTTGAAACGTAAGCCTCGACAGAACCAATTTAGATAAAATTTAGTATCTAAGATATCATTGTAGTTTGAGCTTGAAAGGAAATTGGATAGATTTTAGTGTAGAAAATGTGCGTTTTGCGGTATAACTGTAATGTCATAATTTTCTACGAATAAAAAGTGATCGATTCTAGATCACAGTGAGTCTTCGAATTTCCGTGCGAATGAAGTTGCGGACAACATAATATTTTAGTCCAAAAAATGTTTTTGAAGTCACTTATCGTATTGAACTGACAACGCAATTTTATTTAATTAAAGTTCACGTTTATGAAAAAGGACCAAAAATATCGCCAGGGTAACTACTCACATATAATGTTGCACAGACATAACTTAATACAGTGTCCACACAATGCGATGAAGGGCCAGCCAGTAAAAGGATTTAGGGCCCTTTCAGACGTTCGATCTTTAAATGTGGAATAAGTATTCAATAAAACATTCGCTCGTAAAGCGGTACAAAAAACAGGCAGGAGCTGCGTACAAAGGATCGTAAAGGCACTTCACTATTATGTAGTTATTGTTACGGGGTGGAAACACCATTATTACCCGGCTACAATTTGTTAGCTCGTAGCGGTACGCGGCCTTGCTTACAGCTCGGCGAAATGGTTCATCTCAAATATTAATAGGTTTATGAGTTAGGTCCTGAAAATTAGATGATATTATTGCGATTTGAAAGAAATCAAGAAAACCAGCTAGTCATATTATGACTGATGAAACGATAAAACGTCAAATCATGCGATTTGACGTTTTATCGTTTCGGAATTTGAAAATAACCCATAAGGTAACTCCACATTACCTAATTTACTTAATTTTTATTCTACAAAAAAACTAAGTTTTCCAATATTTAGTAAGAGGCTAAAGAGGTTAAAAATTATTACGAGTAAAAGCATTTTTGTTAACATCCGAAGAAAAAGTTTTTACGAACTTTGAAATTAGAATTGGCAAGTAATCTATTAATTTATTAAGTAAATTATTAATTCAGGTGTCACTTCAACAGTATATTTGTTACTGGATAATAATTAAAAGTTAATATTTCAAAGTTAAACTAAATTCGGCCGTCCAAAAGTTTTCGGGTTTGACTTAAACTTTCGAAGTATTAAAGAAGTTTAGTAATATTTAACGCCATTGAAATGACACCTGAACTCAAGTGTGAGAAATTGTAACTTAATACACGAATATTTTATTGTATTTCTAATAGATTTTGTACGATAATTTCGAATATTTCCAAAACAAATTTGACACGGACGATAATCCTATTATATTGTATACATACTCGAGTACGGACACTTCGATATCCGTCAAGTGAGCATCTTAACATTGTCGGATTGTCAATTGTCACACTTGCTCATCCAGCGGAAGCGGCTTTGTTCCGGGATTAGGGATTTTGCATGGAAGCCGGCGTCGAATGTCGCATTGTATGACGTATGAATGGGCGCATAAATGGGGATTACCTAAATCTCACGTGTAAATTTTGGTTATGGTGAAGCGTGACTGGTGACACTAAGTAGGAGCAATCCATACTATAAATGCGAAAATCCATATCATAATAAATGAGAAAGTGTATGTCTGTTTCATCTTTACGTTCAAACTGATAAACTCATTTTAATGGAATTTGGTATGTAAAGTTCTCCGAAAGGACATAAAATTGTTTTTGGAGTAAGTGTGAACCGAGATATGGACAAAACGTAACTAAAAGACAACTATGAGGTCTCATGGGGATTGGGGCTTCATATTCCCTTGGAAAGTAGCTAATGCTTAAAATTTGCGGTTTGCTTAAAAGTCAAAACAGCTGGGTACATCGTTTAGGCTTGAACTGAAGTTATTTTAAACTCGATTAAAACTTTTAGCGTGATAATAAAAGCTAAATGCATACAATTACATAATAATAATCACATTTATTAAATCAAAGTGGATTTTAAATAGGCTAAATAATTTTAGTAATTGTTTGAAAAATACCTTGCATGACAAAATGGCAGTGCCAAAACATGCAAGTAAATGTTGCAAATTGCGACGAATTGTGCCAAGCGTTTGACTTAAGTGAGGTCGACCACTTGTGAATATAATTGAGAGGTTTCCGCTTCAAAATAATTATAATCACACTATTAATATTATAAACACATACCTGACCTAAAATAACATAAAAGGTTAAAGGTAAATTTTTGAAAAGAACTAAATCAGTCTTGGTCATTACGTGTTCTTAATATAAAAAGTAAAATATAATATGTAAAATAAAATTTAAAAACACGAGAAACCTGACCCGCCAATCACACAAAACATTTTCTGGGGCTTTTTAATCCATTTCCTCCGCTTTCGACAGCCCTTGAATGAAATCCAAACAAAATAGCGAACGAGCTGCATTCGGTCAAAATGTATGGGCGTAGAGCATGTAATTATTTAGTACAATCGCGAGCGAATAATAAAAAGTTGTGTACAGTTGCTTTGTTAATGTTATTCGATATTTGTTCTTGGGCGTGAGCTGGGCGGCGACGCCATGTGCGCACGCGCAGCGCCCGTGCCTTACCGCCCTTACCAGCTGAGCTACAATGAGTTTTATTCTATTATTTCTGTTTGTAACTAGATTCTTTGGAAATTAGACATGGCGAGACTATTGTGAAAGGTTTTAGTTCCAAAAAGTGTTAAAAAGCCTACGCTATTGGAATGCAAAATCTCTTTTACTTTTAAGAACTAAGAAAGTACCTAAAACTACCTAGTTCTGTAAGTAAGTAGGTGAGCTTTTCCATAAACTGTCAAATCTTGTCTCACCTCCTTTAAGCTATATTTCTGCCATTTTATCGACTAAGGCAAACTTTGAGCACTTTATTTATCAACTCATTTCTCAGATATAATCATACCATACAGTTTATATCTAGTATATTACAAGGGAATATAGTTCACAGCCCTCAGCACGCCGCGGCAGCGACGCCTGCGCACGAATTACAATAATTACGTCAGCACGCGCCGCGCCGCGCCCGAGATTACTGTCATTTGCTGTTACCCCGCTGTACCCCGCCTAGCAACTGTTTAGCGACGATACGAGGGCTGCTATTTATGTATCCGGAACTGGCCACTTACAAGAACAATATTTAAAAAGTAATTACAACATTTGAAAATAGAACTCTTTGGTTGAAAAATACATTTTGTTTCATGTGACTGTCAATTATTTTTCCATTGTGGCGTCATTTTGAAAATTGCGTGTCTTCATTTGCCATGGATTTATATCTAGTACCTACCCGGTACCATAGAGCAGTATTCCGCAAACTTTTGTGTTCAATCTAGAAAAATTACAGTTTTTGGAGGTACCTACACCAGAAATTTGTGTTCAACGTACATCTAGAAAAATGATAATTTTTGGACTAGAAATTTATCAGCGTGTACGGGGGCGCCCTGTTCCCAATTCCCATTCTCTTCGTCGTTCGTCCAGAGATGAGGTCTTTTTTTGGTTCTTATAAACTGGGAATTTATACCTTGGTAAAATGTCATTTTATAAACTGGGAATATATAACTTGCTAAAATGTCATTTTTTGAGGCACACCAACTACTGGCCACGGCAAACTGCCATAGAGTGATGTATGATTTGCTGTTATACCCCGCTATGCGTTTCGTAGCAGCTGTTTACTTACATCTAGCCTTTACACAGGGTGATCTTGTATCTTGGATTCCTGTTACATTCCGCTGTACCCCACCACCAGCAACTGTTTAGCGACGATATCTAGTAGGTACCTACCCGGTACCACAGGGTGATTTATTTGAAACAGCAATGCGACAGCGAAATGTGTACTGTCAGGGAAATTGATTCATAGGCAGATATGGATATGGATGGATTTTGTCGAATCATGGTTCAAATTATCTGTTGTCACATAAAATTTTTGTATACGAACAAAAATCAGAAACTAAAATTGTAGGTCTAAAAGTTATTTATACCGATTGGTGCACAAAGGTTTTTATGCAAGCCTTGGCTTGTGATTTTAGCACAAAATATGTACTTATAAGAATAAAAATAGTGGCAATAGAGAATAGAGCAGAAAATTCCGTGACTAAATTATTAAAATTTTTATTAGGTGTGATTATAATAATTTTACTGTCAAAAAAGATAATTACTAGTTATTAGTTATTATAAAAAGGATTAGGAAATTTAGGAACATCTATTAACACGCTAGCGTTCAAAGTTATATCACCTTAAATTATATATATAAACCTTATGTATTTAGCATAAAGATCATGCCAGTGGCAATATAACTCCAAACAGTGAGTAGATTTCGCATGATACGGAAAGTGCATCCTGTCATACGAGGCGTATCCGCCCTCACGACTCGGGGACATAAAAAATGGACCAATTTTTATAATAGTCGCTGGGGTAACGATCCGAATGTACTTTATTACAAACCGGAAACATTTATTACTTCTGTCAGGCGAAAAAATACTTTGATTTTCGTGAAACTCTATATTATGACGAACAGCTGACACCTACGGAATCGTGTTTTTTTTAATGATAATTACATTTACACTGTTACATTAGTCTAGGGATATTAATATAAATGGGTATATTACATAATGTTGTCAGTAGTACTCAGTCATCAGCTGTTGACATAGCCTTAGGTGACCTAAGTATTATGCCACATAGATTCTACTTAGGTCACCTAAGGCTTAACTATCAATCAAATTGAAACCACAAGCTACAACTTACAAGCTTATTATGCTTTAAGTTCCCAAATGTAATTAATCATCTTGCAGACAAAACTATCGTCGAGGTCGATTTCCTTGAACTTACTTTTCCTCGTTCCTACTAGATCACTCGTACTCTCACATGAATATAACTCAGCAAGGCAACATTGATAGCTGATAGGACGTCATAAAATGTAGATTGTAGGCGTATGATAGATAATGCATTGTTTCTTTAAATATGTAGCGTTTTGATTACATTTGTCGTGCGTTATCGTATATTAGTTTTACGCGGTGCCCGCCCTGCCGGCCTGCGCGGCCCGCCCAGCGTAAACAAATAGCGCAGGCGAGACGGCGATACGTGCGAGCGGGACGGACGCTCGACTCAGTCGGCCACCAAACCCTACAATTAGTCGGCGAGATTCGTCCGCGGCATCGATTCGTTACGAGATAATTTGGGCTTTTCTAATGAAAAACTAGTGTCGTGTGTTCCATGGGCCATGAACTGTGCGTACTACCAGCAGGCGGGGGGCCCGCACCCCCCACACAACCACAACAATAGTTACTTCAACGAGGTAATTAGGAATTTGGATTTTTACTGTGAAGTTTTCCGAGCATTAAGTAATGCAATTCCGAGCATTTCGGAATCGGAAATTTTTAGCCGCAACTTGAAATAGTTTATTATCCGATTACTCTCAAGCTCAAACAATTTGAAGTTGCGGCTAAAAAAATCCGAGAACAAAATAAATGTGTAGTGATTCAAGCTCTACAATCTACATGGTAGCAATTTTCTTATAAGACTCTCTACTTCTTTTATTTACATGTGTTGTGGGCTATGATTATGAGTGTTAAGATAAATTAAGTGCTATTATTTTTAAATAGTTTATAGTTACCGTTAAGTGCTTCAAAGTATATCTATAACATTTGTTATCACTTTATTGATATATATCTAAATCTCATCAAACCGCCGCGCCAAACTTAGGGATTTAATCTTATATCTTTAAACGAGCAATTCTTGTATATATATAATTGGAATCTCGGAATCGGCTCCAACGATTTTCAAATTTAGTATATAGGGGGTTTCGGGGGCGATAAATCGATCTAGCTAGGAATCATTTTCATAAAATGTCATTTTATGTGTGTTTTTTTAATTATTTGAATACCGAGCGAAGTTCGGTCATATAGCTAGTTATTACTTAACTTTAATAAATACATAATCTATATAATATATAAAACTCAAAGGTGACTGACTGACATGGTGATCTATCAACGCACAGCCCAAACCACTGGACGGATCTGGCTGAAATTTTGCATGCAGGTAGATGTTATGACGTAGGTATCCGCAATTTTTTTTAAAGGATATTGATAAATTCAAGCCCAAAGGGGTTAAAAATAGGGGATGAAAGTTTGTACATATATAATAATACTTCTTAACGCGAGCGAAGCCGCGGGCAAAAGCTCGTTTTATATAAACTCTAAACACTTTCCAACTAACTCTCTATTCAATAACAGTAAGTAATAAATAAAACTCTCTCTGAGTACGGCCATTAAAACTTAGATATAAGTGAGAGTAATGTAAAATTTCAAATTAGTGGCAAAACCGCAGCATAAAATATGCAATATTAAAATTGTGTTGAAATTGTAAACGCTTAGCTAATTTATGATATTAACTGCTAAATTATTCATTTAAAATACATTAATAATCCATGTTGTTGCTTAACATTCGTTCAAGTTTTTAAGAAAATGTGAACAGGATAATACTGTATTAAATAAAACACTCTTTAAATTAGTTAAAGTTAAATTAAGCAAGAGTTGTAAAAAAGTCCGTTTACTTACCGAAAATGTTTTTCCAAGATTTGAAGGTTTGCAAAACTTTTTTTCAATACTTAGTTGAAAAAAATGTACAACAATTTTTCAACAATTAACATTCTATAAAGATGGAATTAACTCATATGGACTTACACAGAGTTTTATGTAGTCAATATAAAGACTAAAATATAATCAATGTTATATCATTCTTGATACTATAACTAGCTATAAACTAATCTGGTGCTGTCTACAAAAATATTTTCCTTATTTCTTTTGAGGGAAAATGCATAGGTGATATATTCCTGTCGAATAACTAGAGTATAACTTTGGTGCAACCAAGTGTTTTTCCTGCGATTAAGTTTTCTATAAGGCAGTTTTGATACTCTGGAAACTTTGGAACTGTCACCAGCAGTACCTATTTCCGGGCCAATACAACCTGCAATTCGCAAACCTTCAAGAAGAGAGCGTATTCCCTCTTGAAAGACCGGCAACGCACCTGCAGCTCTTCTAACGTTCTAATGTTGCGAATGTTCATGTGTAGTTGCTTTCTATCAGTTGACCTTTGCTCGTTTGCCCCTTATTTTATATTAAAAAATACTTTATACGATAGAAACCACGGGATAGTACTATATTAATATACGCGTTATTATTTTATACTTATAACTTATTAGTTACTAGATGATCTCCGTTGCGCCAAAATTAGTTTATCGCGCGGGAACCGTCCATTTTTACGGGATGAAAAGTATCCTATGTCCTTTCCCGGCACTCAAGGTGTCTCTATCCCAAATTTCAGCAAAATTGGTTCAGCGGTTTGGGCGTGAAGATGTAACAGACAGACAGACAGACACACTTTCGCATGTATAATATTAGTATGGATTAGTTATTACATAAAGCTCGCAGTAACTAGTCCGGTCAACAAACGCGCCCGCCATAATTGTATCCGGCCGACTTCACATCGATTCCGATTTTATCGACGATTTTAATCTACACTGACAAATTACTCGCTCGCTTTCGTATTTAAATAAAACATATTGACGTTATGTAATTTATGTATAAATTGCTATATAAATCATCCCCCGATAAAGAATAAAGATCGATTTTTACTCTATGTACTATCAGAGAAATTGTTTCGTTGGCAGACGACAGACCTATGTCTTTTGGTCGGGTTATGTCAACATTGAGCTCACACAACTCGATCAAATAATGTAGGTCCGCTATCTGCCTAGTGTGAGCCAGTAGTAGAGAATGTTAGCCGAGATTTGTTAGAATTATTTCATATAACCTCACCAAATTAACAATGCCCACCGCCTGCCTATTCATCAATTTCTCAGATACTGCAACAACGTGTAAACAATTTTTAAAATATCGTGGATCGAAAGAACTTTAAAAGGTAATTCAATAACAAATATAGCGCTTTCATTCAAATTCAAAAACGAGTTAACAATGGAATAATGGTATCAAAATATTGTATTGGTGTGATTATATGTGATTACGCCGCGAACACACCACCCGCGGACTCGACGCGACTTCACAACTGCTCACCTGTGTATTAAGGGCTTAATAATGAATGAATGGGAATAACTAATATAAAAATAATGGATTCAAACTGGTGACAATGAAGAACAGAATTTAGAATACATATTATCATGTATTTAAGCAGCACGGTAGAATGAAGTAACATATTGCTTTGTCTTTATAAAGTTCACTGTCACTTATATCAGCTAAGTCTTTACTCTTTACGGCCGCACTTTATATTTAATATTTACTTAACTTTAATTTTTCTGCCATAAATACCATTTATGTTTTAACAAACTCTTCATAAAGAGAACCTCCTTATCTTTTCAGTTCAAGTTAAATCGGTGAGAGGTTGTGAAAAATATTAAAATAAGGCAAGACAGAGAAATGTGACATCTAGCTTTCAATCAGATGTCTACCTACCTATTCGGTATAAGTAGGGTGACAGACGTGCGAGTAAGTACGCGGACTTATGGCTCGACGACCTTAATTGCCTATGTGTCACCTAAAATATCGGTTGTATGTAAAGTCGGTTTACTGACGATAGTTGAACGTGACAACGTCATAGGGGTTAAGGCTATGGCCTTAACCCCTCAGTTCCGGGAAAAATCTATGCAAAAAAGTTGGCAGGTCAATGTGCAAAAAAAATGGCGCCCGGCCTACCCTCTTTGTAAAATTAATGTAAGATGAAATATCCTTAGATAATATAATCCATATTTTATGTTTGTGTGAACTACATTATAATATATGTTAAATTTTCTATCTATCAAGCCATCATAATATAGTATTTAGTCCGATGTGATATTAGTTTCTCAATTATAAGCTTTCGAAACTATAATTAGTGACTTGTTCAGAAGAAATAAACGAATACTTTATTCTTCATATATTAAGTCATACCTTGACACGTAGGAAATAGTAAATGGAACGCCTCAGAGCTGTCAGCGAGGTAACGCCGCATGAACTGTCATGTTTTTCGGGCGCGAAGCCCATATCGAATTATAAGACGTTATCATGTCAAAACCGCGTACTTAAAGATTGTCGCGCTAGTTCGCCGTCTTGGAATTTTACTCGTAGCTCGTCTCGGCTCGTACGTCTGGCAAGACTGCGAGCCGCGAGCTGCGAGCCTGGGGTCATGGTAATCCAGTGTGAGCCATTCTCGTGTGTCACCGACGTCGAGCCTTGTAAGTTCGCGAACTTAAAACCCGCGTGCTTAAAGTGCGTACGTCTATCACCGACGCGAGCCCGAGTTAGTTCGCGAACTTAAAACCCGCGTGCTTTAAGTTCGTACGTCTATCAGGCCTTGAAACTTGTATTCATAAGAATACAAGTTAGACGGTATTATAATATAATATCGATACAAGTTAGACAGTAGTTAATCTGTGATAGGAGCCTCCTATCACGAACCTCCTAAGTCCTATTAGGATTTTTTAAAGCAACAGACAATTCTAACTAACAACAATGTAAAATTTGCTCTTAGACCTTTATTACTTTAACAAACATGGTCATGACGTATGACGTCATAAACCCAGTAATTACACCACAACACATTAACGCGAGTCGCACTTGGGTGCGAGTGCGGTCGTTGCGATATCGCCCTGACATCTATAAACACTGCTGTTTCCGGTTCGTATTGTTACAATGTTGGCATCATCAGCAGCCCGAGGACTGTTGATGTTCTATAAAACATATAGGCAGAAGGCGGACCTACGTATTTCTTTAGAGTATATTAAGTCCAGACGTCGTCAAGTAACAATGTAATATTGAATCGACACAAACCCACAGGACTTGCTATAAACAAAGCAAGTCCTGCACCTTCATATTCCAACCAAGATAAATTTCTCTGAAACTATTTATGTAGATCATTTTAGAAATGTAATATAAAGTTTTACAGCCCTCTCTGCTATCTGTTAAGAGTGACTATACTAGCACTATGATTGTGAAGTCATCTATAGTATGAACAACAACAAATATTATATATATGAACAGCATAAAATATAACAACTGCCGTCAATCCTGGCAATATTGTTATGGACAAATATTATAAATGCCCGTTAATTGCTTATATTGGCATATCATGTGCCAACGTAGATGGGCGGCTTAAAGCATCGTAGCTAGTCATAATTCTGCATCATAAAAGAGTAATTAAAATAACATGTTGAATTAAAATCGCTTCAAGTGTTTATTAAAATGTAATTCTCTTATAGGAAAAAAATATTCTCTATAAAAAATTTATCATCTTCATAATCGAATCTTCATATTTCAAATACTTATATAATTAATACTTTACGTCTTCACCTAGAAGACAAACAAACAAAACTACAAAATAGCTTTTGAATCAAAAGGTCAGGTGAGCTTTTAACTAAAAGCGTAATTATTATAATGTACAGCTAAAAGTAGACCGAGCTAGTCATCACAATTAAATGAAATACTAATATTTTCTTTCGGTCTGTCTGTTAACTCTTTACGCTTAAGGCCGGGCTTCCACTGACGCGGAGCGGAGCGGAGAAGAGCTTGGCGGTGCCCGAATCGACCAATCGTGCTATTCCAGCGGAATGACAGCGAAGCGGAGCGAAGATTTCGAGCATGGTGATTGGTCAATTCGGCACCGCTAAGCTCCTCTCCGCTCCGCTCCGCGTCAGTAAAAACACAGCCTAAACCGCTGAACCAATCTTGCAAAATTTTGTTATGGAGATACTTTGAGTCCCGGGGACTTACATAAGACAGTTTTCATCTCAAATTGACAAAAGTGATTTGATAAACACACATGATAAACATAACTTAAATTGTTATTTTACTCAAATTCGTACAATATAATATTTGGTACTTAAAATGCCCTAGTACCTACTTGACCATCCGAAACCATTACAGCATAAGGGTCAATTCAGACCGCAACGCGACGAGGCGAGGCGAGGCTCGGCGCGGCATAAATTTGTATGGATTTGACAGATTCGCAAGACGTCTCACGTGATTGAAATCTGTCAAATCCATACAAATTTATGCCGCGCCGCGCCTTGCCTCACCCCGTCGCGTTGCGGTCTGAATTGATCCTTAGGCGTGTGATTAGAACTATACTCAAGTTTTTTTTATATATCAAACTAAAGAAATCGGACAGATGCGCAAATGCCCGCGATGCAGTGGCAATGGTCATAATACAAATGTACCAATAATAATTACCAAAAAACTCCCCAAGATGAAACGCAAAAATGGGTGTTTTCGTTTTCTATTAGTTATACAAAAACTAATTAGAAAGTCCCTAAAAAGTTAATATCATAAGGCGGCTTGTACACGAGCGAATTTAATTTGGAGCGTTTTTAATTATGGCGGGATAGCCGGGCGCCAGGCCTGTTATTATGGGTAATTGCGGGCCCGAGGACCCCTCGGCCTTGTCTAGCTACGCCACTGAGGTTAACGTATCACATATTCTGAAAAGTTTCGTTGAATAAAAGTCTCTAAGGTACAAGAAAAAATGGTAATAAATGTTTTACCTTAATTAGACTTCAACGCGTTTGGCGTCTACGACATTTAACTTTTAGTTTCTACTTTGATTACAAAAATAAAATGGTTTAAGTTGAGATTTAAATCCTAACAATATCGAAATATAATCTACACATAAAGGACTATATTAGGTTATAAATGTCAAATGTTAAGTCCACTGCTTTTGTCCACTACGCCGCAGTAGAGCAACGGTTTTTTTGCTAGGCGTACCTATAACCATCCATTTCGTAATTTATGTAATATCTTTTACTAATTTTGCATATGAATCTTTCTCTTGAACCTATCTCTGACTAACTACATCTATATACTTAATAGATGTAGATGTAGTTTTTGTAGCATTTGAACATTAAATTTTTATTCATTCATATGTAAAAACTAAAAAGTGACAGTGTTGACTGCATGTAAAGATAAAGACGTAAAATTTATAGCTACTAACATGTTACCTAGTATCTATCTATACTTATAAAATTACATGTCCTGACTGACTGACTGACTGACTGACTGATTCATCATCGCTGAGCAAAAACTGTGTAAAACTGTTAAAGTTACAGCCACGAAATTTGGTGAGTAGGGTTGTTTTATTAAGTAGACACCCACTAAGGAAGGAATTTTGAAAATTTTACCCCGAAGGGGGTGAAATAGGGGTTGAAAGTTTAAATGAAAGTCCGTCATTTCTTGAGTTAGAAACATGAAACTTTATTTTTGGGTTACTGATTAAAAATAAATGGATACGTATTCAAGCGTTTTTGGAAATTATACCCCCAAAGGGGTGAAATTGAGGTTGAAAGTTTGAATGAAAGTCTGTTATTTCTTAAGTTAGAAACTTGAAATTGTATGTTTGGGCTACTGATTAAAAATGATTGGATACGTGTTTAAGCGTTTTTGGAAATTCTACCCGCAAGGGGGTGAAATTGGGGTAGAAAGTTTCAATGAAAGTCCGTCATTTCTTAAGTTAGAAACATGAAAGTTTTTTGACGTTTGCTTAAACAGGCCCTTTGTTACCCTTTGTATAAGGAACCACAAAAAGGGGAAAACTATCCATCTTTGTTATTGTACTATGTTATCGCGGACGAAGTCGCGGGCAACCGCTAGTATTCTATATATCTACTGTATACAGGGTGTAACAAAAATAAGTGATAATACTTAAGGGTGTGTACGTGTTCCTTGTAGAGAGTTCTCTGTGAAAGTAGCAGCGCTGAAAGACCAAATTTTTTTTTCACTTTTGTATGGGGAAACTCGTGACGCTCGGGCCCTTGTCCATACAAAAGTGAAAAAAAATTTGGTCTTTCAGCGCTGCTACTTTCATAGTGAACTACCTACAAGGAACACGTACACGTATCAATAAAAGGCAAGAATAACATCTACGCCTACGAATAACAAAAACTAAGTAAACATAACTCCCATACTATTACCGATTTAAATTTGGTTCCTTTCGAACTGTCATGTAACGTCAGCCTTAATACCGCTCTAGGCCACCTAAATATTGCAAATGTATTGAAATGTGTACCTAATGTACACTTTTTTGACAAGTATTGTGGTGCATGTTTTTTGACGGAGTTACTTTTCCTTAGTTTTTATTATTCGTAGATTCTTCCGTCACATAACCCCAGTTTCTGGGGTTATGTGACGGAAGTTTATCTTTTCAATAGCTTTTGACGTGATAACGTCTTATAATTCGATATGGGGTGCGCGACCGAAAAACATAACAGTTCATGCGGCGTTGCCTCGCTGACAGCTGCTCTGAGGCGTTCCATTTATCCTCTCAGCAACCGTACTCAACCCACCTGGGCCACGCTCTTTGTTTCGATTATATTACGTATTTCGATGACTTAGAGAATACTTTTAGTTATATAATACGTTAGTTGTATAATACGTTACTTATGACCTTTGATACATTGACCACACTCTGAATGAAAAATAAATAATCTGTGAGCTATTAGTATTATTTCGGCTATTCAAAATTGTGCTCTATTTCCTACGTGTCAGGGTATGACTTGTGCTTTGTTCGAAGATTTTACTGGATTTTGTTTCTTGTTTCTATTTATAGAGATTCGGCAGCGAGGGTTAAGGGGTTAAGGCTAGTTGAACGTGACAACGTCATACGTTGTCACGTTCAAATATCGTCAGTAAACCGACTTTACAGACAACCGATTTTTTTTAATTATTGCCTAACGTCAAAATATAATTATTTTTATTTTATTTTTCCTTTTTTAATTTAATTATACCAATTCACTTTACAAACTGGACATGAACAAATACATTTTTTTTTCAGAATCCATACTAATATTATAAATGAGAAAGCGTGTCTGTCTGTCCGTCTGTCTGTCTATTTGTCTGTTACCTCTTCACGCTTAAGCCGCTGAACCGATTTTGCTGAAATTTTGTATGAAAAAATTTTGAGTTCCGGGAAAGGACATCTAAGGATACATTTAATCCCGGAAAAATGGACGGTTTCCTCGCGAAAAACTAATTGGCGCAATGGAGTTGGGGGCGTTATCTAGTAGTTTATAAATTTCATAACTCTTCCTTTTGTTTCCAGGTTAGTATCGACCCAGTGTCCCCGGATCACAAGGACATGAAGATCTTAGTAAGTACTAACGTTTATTACGGTTCATACCTAACACCTTTAGTACTCGCTAACTACCTTGTTGATTTCACAACTAACAAACTATATTGTATATAATTTGTGAGCTATAATATAAATAATATTTATGTACAGGTCAACAATAATTTATAATATTATTATATTATTACTGACTAATAAAATGATCCACACTGTTTATAAAAAGGTTATAGCTCAGATACCTTAATATACTGCCTACTTCAGTAGCCAAATAATGTTATTTTATGTCATGATAATTTTCTAACGTAACGGACAAGAACAAAACATGGTATAAACAGTGCGGATCTTTGTCTACTGGGCCAAGAAGACACGTTGTTCTGTCTAACCGATAATAATCGGGTTACTACTATACACATAATATATGCCCTGTTTGAGAGGTATTTTGATCGAAGTTTATCTATCCAATTTGGGCTTTTGGGTGGATAATGTTAAACTTTTAACCCATCAACAACGTTGTTGATAATGTATAGATTATTTCGTGTCAAAAAACTTTAGAAATCGGCATTAGGTACAAACCACGTCAATACTAAATATTGATTCGAAGAAGAATAAGACTCACACCTTAAAGTTAATTCGAGTGCTATAATCCATTTATTGCATTCTCATTTAATATGTCACCCCAAAAATATTGGCCAGTAATTTTGACACTTTCTCGTCGCCATTACGAAAATTGTTTTTTTTTTAATTCAATCGATAAAGACAATGCGACATTGTCGCGGTGTCACGATCGTCGGAAATGATCGGAACGAATACCGGGTATTGGTGAAATCGGTAATTTGTGATCATAATATCGATATTCGATGCTATTGTACTGAGGTGCGAATTGATTCGATACGGCTAGCGTGTGCCCGAGTATGTACTCAGTTACAATTCATTTAGATTTTAATATTAACAAAGCTCTATAATGCTACTAATTTAAATGTCACATTTAAACCGTGCAGTAACAGCATTAATTTGGTCTAGTTTCGATTTAAAAAAAGTTACGCAACTTAATACGATAACGATACAACAAAAACTTTGAATGTGACATTAATTAACAGATTGATATTAAACAACAAAATAATCGACAAAGTTCAAATTAATATTAACATTAACAGGAATTAACTTGATAGGGCAAGAAACTGGTTAGTCTTATTCCGAAAAGATTCTATAGAGTTTTCCACAGAGGTGGCTTCTTCGAATCGTCACGTGTATGTCACGTCAAACTCAAACTCACATTGATCGCATAGTGTGCACTCGCCCTTAAGCCATGCGCCCGCGAAGTCGTACGAAACATTCTTCACTTAAACTAGTAATAACAGTTATTTTTTACTTACACCTTGATTACTGTTATTGTACTGCTATTGTATCAAATGATATCAACGTGGGTTAAGATGTTTTTATGATGACGTGTTTTTACTGTCAATTCTCTTTGCTCTGTCTATTCTCTCTAGTGTGACATGGCGTCTTTTCTCTCATGTCTGAATTTTCTATTTCTGAACGTGATACATTTCATAAGTTTTCCTCGCATTTAGGCCAAAATTACCACCATGATTGTAAAGCAGTCTATAGCATAAATAATCGAAGTCGAATATATCATTAGCGGATCTTTATACGTGGGAGAGCCATGCTTCGGCACGAATGGGCCGGCTCGACCGGAGAAATACCACGTTCTCACAGAAAACCGGCGTGAACCAGCGCTTGCGCTGTGTTTCGCCGAGTCACTGAGTTTACCGGAGGCCCAATCCCCTACCCTATTCCCCTCCCTACCCTCCCCTATTCCCTTCCCTTCCCATCCCTACCCTCCCCCTTTATCCTATTCCCTCTTAAAAGGCTGGCAACGCACCTGCAGCTCTTCTTATGCTGCGCGTGTCCATGGGCGACGAAAGTTGCTTTCCATCAGGTGACCCGTTTGCTCGTTTGCCCCCTTATTACATAAAAAAAACTGCCTCTCTGTCTCTACACATTTGTAATAGCTTGGTTTGGTCTATCAATGGCCAACCTAGAGAGACCGCATAAGATTGGTGACAACTTGGTCTTTCTTTAATACATTATTGACTTTCTCTTTTTCTTTCTCGATTATAAAGAAGCTTGAATGAACAACTTACTTGTTCCTTGAAAATTGTCTTTAAATTATTTTTATGCAAGACATGGCGTGAAAGTAAAGGATGAAAATTGCTAATTTAAAACATTACAGACACCAGTTATAGCCGTTAATCAAGCCATAAATAGTTATTATACTCGATATACTTTTAGAAAGCGTATTAAAATGGTTTACCATAAAAATGTACTTAAATAAAATGGGTTTATTTATCCTGGCTCATTTAGTATTGAAGGTTGTCCTGTATTTTAATAACGGCATTAAAATTATCGGCAATATCACCATAGTTTAACGTGGAGTTATTTTGCAGAATATTCATGGTAGAGTTGTAGTAGAGTATGGCGTAAAGTAAACTCGACCAGAAAAATTTACATACCAATATCTTAAGCTCTACCATATTTAATATGGTAGAGCTAAGATATTGGTATATATGTATTTTATTTCTATGTATTTTATTGTTATGTTGTATATTATTTCTTTTCTAAATTAATCTTAATATTAGGTATCACACATTAGTTTGGGTTTTACTTGAAGTTCGACTTTGACTGTAAACGGGGTTAAACAAAACAAAGTGATAAAAATACTTTGGGGTGTGCGAGTACCCCTGTACATAGAGAGACTGTGTAGGTACTTATATAGAGTGAAAGTAGTAGCGCTAAAGGGTAAATTTTTTAAAATGTTTGTATACGAAAATTCATGACGTTGCGCGCTGAAGCGCTTGCCCATATAAATCACGAAAAAATTGCTCTGTCAGCGCCGCTTCTTTCACAATAACCTCAACATAAAGGATACATGCACACCCTAACGTATTTTCACTTTGTCTGGTTACACCTGTATATTATGCATATCTTCCCCTACTTTTTTTATGCGCAGGGGAAACCCTTTATGGGTGCCCCGGGTTGGGGAAGTGCCTCAGTTAAACTGAAGCTCCCGGGGGTATGTGGTACTCCCGGCGAGAAACGTCGGGCTTACCCACTAAAACCACTTGCGGTTTGCCTTCAGCCGAAAACGGAGGGATGTCCTGGATCTGTCTACCGCAGGACTCCCTCCACATATCTTCGCCTACTGCCTTAATTAAAATCAACTGACAGAATCATAAGAACCACGTGTTCGTGCTTCTCCTGTTCCTGTTGGATTCACAAACATTTAGGTTTTGGTTAAACGGTACTTCCGAGGTAAAAAAGACTAAGCTGCTTATGGGTTCTTCGTATAATTTTTTCATCAGGTTTTCTCCAGTATTTCATAGAATATTTAGCAAATGCCGCACCATGCCGCATAGTATTTCGCAATAAACTTTAAAGATTTTTTTTTTAAACTTACAGTACCCTAGACACCAAAATCTTCCTTTAACCACAAATTTTTCTAGTCCACTCTACTGACTGTACTTGGTCATACTTCAAACCATTAAAATGTAAAGTGCCGGAGGTAGTATTGTTGGCCAACAGCTGGTCACCGCATAAAATAACCATTTGTATAGAAAACCATCCAACGACATACTCGCTGTATTGAGACATTGTTCGTACTTTGTACGTATACCACACAGGACCTTTTAACGAAAAAGTCGTTAAAATTGTCCAAATGTTACGTATTACGAAAGCCTTCTTAATACTCATTTAAATTGGAATTTTAATTAATA
Source organism: Polyommatus iphigenia (assembly GCA_963422495.1). Lineage (NCBI taxonomy): Eukaryota > Metazoa > Arthropoda > Insecta > Lepidoptera > Lycaenidae > Polyommatus > Polyommatus iphigenia. The sequence goes on from OY730183.1 coordinate 8,396,698, forward strand.
TGATTAATTTAAGATTATGATTATTTTGTTTGAATTTCTTTTATATAAAAATATTTAAATTTTTTAATACAAAACAATATTAACATTTAGTGAAACATCGTAGTGTTTAGTCGTAGTAGAGCGAAAGGATTAGAAACAAGAATTGTGTTTACTCAAATAAGATAATATAATTTCATATCTACAATGAAACGGGAACTCTACATAATACAGATTTCCTCGGGCAGTCAGTGAAAGCTGGTGAAAAGTGGGCGCACCATTTCCTATTTGTATCAAAACAATAATTTTGTTTATATCTGTTGAATAGATAGAGAACATACAATAAGAGCCGAGGGCTAAGCGCGTGTGGTCTAACTCTTTAAACAATACGAATACTATTGTGTTCATTAAATTTAAACTCTAAGATAAAAGAGACAGATATATACTCCTACTTTTCTGCTGATATTGCCTATTGACAATGTTTGCCAAGCTGAATACAGCGTTCGACTGTGTGTAACGCTTGGATAACTTTACGTAATCCTGATCACTAAGGTTTTTATATTAATTTATAATACTAATAATATTATAAATAATTTTTAGTACATAGTTAAAAACAAACATGCCATATACCTGACCAATGACCAGACAACAGAACAAATCAATGGCATAATAATTATTCAGTGTGTTAGTGACGAATGATGATCAGTAGACTTTTTTTTTTAAGTAGGTACGTGATATTTAATTTATGGCTGTGTTAAAATTTTTATTTCTAATCTTATACTCCTTAATAGACCTTGCCTTTTTCTTTTGATCAAATGGATCCATATTGAAAAAAAAATGTACGTTTATTGTAAAAGCAACGAGGAACATTATATTCGATTTGAAAAATAAATGGGACAATTTTATGTCTACCCTCTAACAAGCTGCTCTTAACTTTTCCAAGCACGTATACATCGGAAATTCTTGATGTCGAGTTCAGGGCTACCAACCACTGAAATTTTTAGCTTACACATACTTTACGGATCTTGAAAACCCTGGCTAATAAATTCTAAGCCCTATATTATCGTTTAAACATCGCAAAGTGGTAATCCGGATACGATCCGCATTTTTATTATATTTTTTGTGATACCGAAAGACTTAACGTGTATATTCCAGAAACTTTTAGTTGGCAACCCTAAGCAATATATGTATGTGTAGGTGAAGACAAAGGAACTTGCACTGATAGGTAGGGGAGTGGGCGTTTTATATCCTGCAGTGATTAATGTGCTCATCCATTCTTGATTTCTTTAATTCCTACAGGAATTGTTCTCTTTCGGCGTTGCACATGTTGGCAAATGTTATTCGACTTCTGGTACAAAAATATCCTTTGTATAGTATGTATATTAATAGTCTACCTCCGTGGTCTAGTGGTATAGAGCGCGGCTCTTGACTCGGAGGTCGTGCGTTCGATTCTCGCGTTGGAAACATGTTATTTTCAAGTTTGGTTAGGACAATGCAGACTGATCACCTGATTGTCTGACAAGTAAGATGATCCATGCGTCGGATGGGCATGTAAAAAGTCGGTCCTGCGCCTGATCTCTGGCCGGTCGTGTCGGTCTGCCGTCCCACTGGGTTATGAGAGTAAAGGAATAGAGAGTGCTCTTGTGTACTGCGCACACACTTGGGCACTATAAAATTAATCCTGCGTAGCTGGCCTGGTTTCAATGAAACCGGCAACCGTCACCGAAACCGGTGTGGGAGCTAATATTATATTAATAGTGTTCATAAATTAATCGAAATATGAATTTGGAGAAAGTGTTTGAAAAAAGGTTTTCATGTGATAGAGTACTATTTACAACTGGAGTACTAAGTACAATTCTTGCTGTCCACCATCAAACAGTGTAAATGTAGTTTAACTGTAGTGTCTATTCCATTGCTGGCTTAAGTGGATAGACGGATAAACGGATAACAGTGATTGCAGCAACAGATAGAGTATGATCGGTCCGGCGTCGCTCACTTCCGCTCGTTTCCGCCAGGCATTGGTGTTGACGGCGCCGGCCATGAGTACACTCTATTACCTAGAATCTAGATCACTCTAGTGCACTTAGAAAATAAAAAAGAAATAAACAAACAGTGTGGCAACAGCCTTAGATTTTTTCATAAGCAACGACATGAGGTCTTTTGCAATCTGTATTACTATGTAGAGTGTAACAAAATAATAAGATAATATTTTAGGGTACACATCCTACAGTTACGTTGGGGCGTCTGCCCATACAAATATCACAAAAAATTGCTCTTTCAGCGTTGCTACTTTCACAGTGAACTGTATGCAAGAGAGTATCTAAGACATAATATTATATTATCTCTACGTTTTGTTACACCCTATATTGGCGTTTTGGAACTGCCTTAGATTTTTTATGACTGCAAAAAGCCTTCTTATTGAAACAGATTCAATGTTAGTCGTGATCTGTTGGCTGGGTTTGACATAACCAAATTGCGTAGGTCCACAATTTGCCTACGAATCAACTTCCCTGATAGTACATATCAGCTAAAATCTGTTGACACTTAAATATTTTAAAAACAACAAAAAATTTTTGGAACATGTGTTTTTTCAGATGTCCCAAAAAATTACCGCTTCAATCTCTCATATCCTGTACAAATGGAATGTTCCCTTAAAAAGTACGAAACATTGGAGTAATTTGATTTTGCACGACCCGCCCTCACGCAATATTACATCCCAGCGTGAGATTCGTGTCCAAATTAAAATGTTTATCGCATTAAGAGTTCGCACGGCCCAGGGCCAGGGCCCGCCCTGCGCCCTAACTACCTTCCCTTAATCTACCTATAATGTCTCGCGACTGTCATTTCCTTCCAACGACAGCCCTTCTGGGCCAGCAATAGGGCGTATTATTCTATCGCTCACGGATCTCCCCGATGCGTGTCATGAAACTATTAGCCGCTTAAGCTATTTTAAACCGACGACGGTTCCCTAAGAACTGTTTAGCGGTAAGGGTGCGGAAGGGCGCCATATTTTTTCCAAAGTTTTATACCTTTATGGTTCTGAGTTCAATTATGATTTTTATGGGTTTTTTTTTGTGATGAGCATTATTTCATTATCTTTAACACCTTGTTGGGAGGAAATGGGGGAAAGGTATTGTGATGAAGAAATGATATTAGTGATGTTATTTGGGGTGAATATTCCTAATGTTCTCGTGTTTAAAAATACGTTACATCCAATTACATAAGAGCATCTGGTACGTTTGGGCTACTATAGGTACTGGTTTTGAATGATTTATTTATTTTTGTATTCTTATATTGTGATTTCAAAACAAGAATTTAAGGCAGATATGATACACAATTATGACATTTTATCTACTGACAGATTTAAGCCTATTGCAAAGTTTCCCAGCGCCTTCTACGCCTATAGTACAGTATAATGCTAGAAACTAGCATGTTCCTTGGTACGCCAGCATTGTATACCAATAATGGATTCCCACATGGCCAATCATCAGCGTCACGCTCGATCAAGCCGATCATTATTCATCATTGTTGCTGGCATTTGCTGGAATAAAGGAGGTTATTTCTTGTGAGAGAATACTTATGCCAGTAACTGTCTTATTAGAGACGTGTACTGCTTCTGAAATTACCGACCATTATCATTATTGTTGCACACGGTTTTGTATTTTTTAAATTTCTAGGAGGAATAATTCAATGGTAAATGGGTTGAAACTGTACCCATTTAGACTATTGAGGCTTAGCATGCAAACCAGAAAAAGACGAAAAGTTTTTTAAATGCTATAATGTGATTCCTAGAAAAAAATAAGCTTGATATTGTCCCCTAATTGCTTTTGAAGTTACCTTGCTTTTTAATTGAATAATGTAATTGTTTTGGGAATTCAAATGTTATTTTAAAGATTAGAACTAGACTCAATAGCCCTAAATGCTAGGTATACAGTGCTCAGTGTACCTACAAAAGTAAGTCAAAACTCAAATCACAGATTTTAATAATTCACCAAACTAAAAAGTTCACCACCAATTCCTAACTATATTTCCATCACGTCTCAATCTTACGTGTAAGCTCATCGGCAATTTGAAAGTTTATGCAAATCGAGTCGGATAAAATGGTCGCTCGTGCGATCGATATAGGCTGCGACCTTGTGGGCGGGGCGCATGGGCGGGGCCTGCGATCCCGCCCACCTCGCCCGCACTCGCTCGAGAGCCAGCCGACGTGGTCGCGCCGCGGGACGCACACGACGTCATGTGAGCGCTCCTTTATGTTGCACATTGCAATTTTATTTGACTATTGAGTTTAAGTTATTAATATGTGTTTGTGCTAGTGGACAATGATCACCGATATGTATGCGCCGATGCCGGCGTCGAATAAATCTATTGTAAGTGTACATATTTTATAGTTACTTTTAAAATCATCTGAAGTAATTTAGCTTCAATAATGCATACTGTATGATATTTATGTTTATTCAGAAGGTTTATCGTTAAATGATACATTTTGAAAATCAATATTAAGTTTTCCTCTACTCAATCTACTTGGGATTTCAAATCTGCAACAGGATTTGAATTATTTAAAATTATTTTACATACAAATTTTAGCCACTCCCAACTAAATAAAAAATACAGAGTAGTTTTAAATATAAACTCATTTAAATTATAACAACTTTAGATAACAACCCGAACTCTACAAGTTTTCTTTGAATAAAATAATATTATTGTACTCAAAAAGTATTATTTATTTACATAAGTAAGTACTTTTTGAGATAACAATGATTTGATATAAAATACATACAAGTATAACCCATAAAAAAATTTAGGGTAGTGTGAAAAATGAAAATGTGACTTTATGTAGAGCCATCGCCGCGGCCGACGCTTGGCGTTTCGTTTCTTATTTGACGCTCACTGCGTTATGTGATTTGAAATTTGAAAAAATAATACTATACATTACTGCAATATTTTCAGTGTTTCACCAGCACAGACAGTAAACAGAAAGTTGTTCGACGTTTGACAACGTTTAGCGTAATATTTGCCATTAAAATAATATACGTAATTAATCTTATATATATGTATGTAACCGTACTCCTCCGAAATGTCTTTACTGATTTTTACCAAATTTTATATGCATATTCATTAGGTCTGAGAGTCGGCTACTGGCTATTTTTTATATTGTTAATTGCATTAGTTGAATAAATAATAATAGTAAATTATTACAACTCGAGACTGACGGCGACCATTGTTTGTGCGACGGGATAGCGATGGACATTGCCATGGTACCAATATACTTATTTAGTCACTTCAGTTTGGTACCTAGGTACTACTAATATATATTCTGTGCTTCAGTAAAAAATATTCTTTACATAATAATAATTACAAATACTTTATATGGCAAAACAACGTTTGCCGGGACAGCTAGTGATAACATAAAAAAATATATGCAAGTAGCGTAAATAATCTTCTAAGTACCTTATAATATATTCGAATCTATAAAAGAAGTTGCAATCTATGCCTACCCATAAATCACATCACAGACATCTATAGGTATCATGTCAAAACATAATATTATTATACTCAAAACAGTTTCATATCGGTTAAGAGAGTGAAATTACCTAAAATAAGTGGAAAGAAAAACTGTTGTTCCATACATTAATAATTATTGTAATTTACCTCTATTTCCTCTCTCTCTTAGGTACTCTCTTTATATTTGCACTCTCTTTATATAACTCTACTGAGCAATGTATGGATAGTAAATACAATGTATGATTTGAACAGAACAATAAGGTATTGTTTCGATTGATTTAATATGAAAATTATCTTTCAATACACCATTTTCAATCGTTACGTCATATCGACTCAACAATGGACTTTACTGCTGATAATAGATATACTATGTATAATGTTGTGACTATTTAAGACTGTGTTCTAAATGAAATCAGATTAAATGAAATTTGTGAAAGTCTCAATGGACAATAACCATTATATCGCTAATTTTCATTTATAAATGCAACACTTCATGTGAGTCAGTGAAGGATGAAGTCTCGCTAGCGTTAAATAAGACACAATGTGGCAAAAAATTAAGTGTCTAACTGTGTGTATAGTAAATACATAAAAAGTATTTTTTGACATCTTTGTGAATAGAATCGTGTCTACGCGATTTTTAGCGATAGGTACTCTTATTTTGTAACGTAAATAAAATCTACGTGATGTTCTATGGCGGTTCTTCAATAGTATAACACGCGTCTTATATTTCACAAAGTGCCTATATCTATTAATCATCTCTAGAACTCTACATTTTATATCACATTCATTTTATTGATTGATAATCTGAATGTTGACAAAATCAATAAACAGTTATTCACAGCGCTCTGCCCGGGCAGCTTTGTGCGTGTCTAATAGATTTTTTGGCCCATTCATGGCGCGCAGCGTGGCGCCCTGAATGGCCATTGTAGCTCTACCCGACGCGGTCGGCCAACTTTTATTTTTTTCATACCACTAAATGGCTGTTGTAGAGATTAAGGTGCTTTTGTCACGAGTGCCGTGGCGAAATTGACAAATCCGATTTTCAAAATGTAGAGTTAGTTTCAAGACGCTATTCGTTGACACAAAAGAGTTGAGATCTGTCAGTTTAGATAACTTTTGTTGGCGAGGATTAGGCACTTAAGTGACGTTGACAGTTATTTTAAATTGGTCAGTTTTTGCCACGATCCCTTTATTTTATTTGCGTAACTTTTGTGACAGTTTTGTGGAGTGCTCGTGGTTTTATACTGTTAAAATGTTTTGTTTAGGATTTACCTAAGCTTCTCAGTCCCCATATTTTAAATACCATATTATCTGAGATTAAAATAACGGTTAATTGAATAGGAATAATGGAGTTCTAGCGTAACGGTATAAACACATTAGAAAAATCTGAAGTGCGCAGAACTTACCTACTGATGTTATGGCTACTGTTACGTAAACTCTATTTTACAAGGTTTGCTTGCGACTTATGAGGTCGCAATAGGCAATAGGCCTGCCAACCAAATAAGTTTTAAAAATAATATTTTGAATACATAACGTCATGTAGCACCTCCATCGTGGGCATCGCAGACACAATAGATTTTCAATTGTTATGCGGCAGCCGGCTGCCGCTTTGTGCATTGATGGCTTAATATCATACTGGCCGTTAAAAAAAGAGCAGACGGCTCAGATTCGAAATTGAAACTGATTCTAAATTTAAACATTTGTCACATGAACCAATTATGGAAAAAAATAAATCTGTTTCATACGGTAGCGACGGCACCCCGCCATATATCTTTTTTATCGTCTTGTTTAACCCGTTCGTTGACAAAAGGTATTTAAATGAAGCTGTCCAGGAAATTATATTTACTGCGTGAAACGACATACCATCCAACCATTAAATAGTCTTGGGCTGCTATTTCAGTATTCAGTTTATTTTTGATACATAATTCTTGTCAACGGATTTGAAAACGCTGTGCTTTCTGCGCCCGTTATCTCATTAGTTTTGAGTGTCGAAGACTGTGAAGAATCACCCTAATTTAATAATTAATCATCATCATCTTGTTCAAAATATTCCATTTTTATCTTCAAAGGAATATTGCAGTAGCAAAAAAACACATAAAAATAGCCTCTTTAAAAACGCTATTAGATAAAAAGTAATTAAAAAGTAGAGTCAACAATTTCTCTCTCGCAGAATAAAAATAATAATTTCAAGGAAAATTTGTTATGTATATCACGATTACTTTGCAAGCTAATGATGAATCATTAATTATTTCATTAAGTGTATTATGCTAATGAATAATTATGTTACAGTTAATTACGCTTTATTCGCCGCGGAGTTCATTAAATCAGGTTATTTACGTGCTCATCAGTCAGCGTTTGTTTCACGACAAATTTAACAATGCCCGACTGTGAAAAAAGACTAATGACGTGCAAATCTGTCAAGAAGTGCCACGATTTATTGGCCCATGAGAATTACTGTCGCCGAAAGTTAGCTCCTTTAGACATGTGTTTAGAATAATTGCCTATTTAATTAACAGTGTATTGATTTAATAAGAACGCTATATTTCCTACATGTAGCACCTCCATCGTTATGCGGCAGCCGGCTGCCGCTTGGGGATTGATGGGTTAAAAGTAGAAAAAATAATCCAAAAGGCTTTAAATATTTAATTGTTTTATTATAAAATAATAATATCGTAAAATATCTAAGATTAAAACTATTTACCAATAAGAAAAGGATTTCCTGTCACCTGTGTCTCTACATTTTAGAGTAGGCACTAAAAATAATCCTAAAAAAAATAAGTTGAAACTATACACCAATAAGGAAGGATTTTCAAACATCTTTTTGTTACTTATATTTCAGAACAATTTGTTGGCAAAACCTAGGTATAATTATATTCAGACTAGACTGCAGGCATTCTCAAGCAATTTAACGACTAAATGATCAACCTTCCAGCGAGGAAGCTCACTGAAGGATAATTGCTAGAACAATTTTCTAGAAATCGATCGATTAGAAATCTGCTACTATGTAACATTAGATACGATTATTTTTATGTAATTCAAAACAATTATCTTTCTTGTAAACGCGCGTGAGAAACAAAGCGAGTTACTAGCACAAAGATGTCACTGATATTCCATTATTTGATAAAAAATATCTTGGAACAATGTATTTTATGGTGATCAAATAGAAATCACTTTTAGGCCTTTTTTATCAGTTATACATGATTGTGTTAATTGCACGCCTATGACATGTAGGCTGGCATGAAAATTAAGATCTGGAAAAAGTCATATTGGTTCAGACGAAACATAGGAATCGACCTGCTACATAACTAGCTATCTAACGTTTTAGAAATTAGAGAGCTCTTAGAAATTCAGACAGATTCCTCTAATTAATTTTTATTTTTTAGTTAAAAAAACATAACACACATAAACATCTTCTTTCTTGAAAAGCGGCCTATTTTATTTTTATAAGGACCTCATATTTTTATAACAAATCAAGCTTATCGCAAGCAAGTTACTAGCATTAGTAAGTGGACATAAACTAATGTGACAGTTATTAATTTTTCAGCAATTTTTTTAACCGCGTGCGTGAGAGATCGCCAACAATTGCTCTACTTTTGTCAGTTCTGGTGAGCGATATTCTAAAATATGCTCTAAGATAATATATATTTTATATTATCTTCGCCGTCTGTGATGTCGTTTATTAAATGCTCTACCACGCTTCTTGCAGACATTAATAATAATAAAAAATAAGTTACAAATGTTTTTTTTTATTATAACAAGGGCGAGTTGTTGACCTTATAAAATAAGCTACATTGTAGAGTATAGTGTAATATGATAATTGTTTCATTCTATTGATTTTATAGAGCAATCAATTTTGCTAATCACCCCATTACCTTTTTAATATCGAAATTAATAACCGAAGCGATGATTACATTGGCACGACAGTTAGAAAATACATTGTAGTAAATTATACATGTAATGCCCTGTACCTACCTCATTCAATTTTTTTGGTTCAAACTTCAAAGTTTCATCGTATGTAGTATTAACCTAGTGAATTTGTAAACACTAGTCGCAAATCTCTTATACTGGACCTAAATGGGATTGGCTATTGGCTTTGATAGTGGTGACGGCTATAAAAACTCTTACAAAATAAATATAACAAAATGTAAAAACTACTGAACGGATTCCAAGCAAATGGTATGGCTGTAATTAATGCTATGAAGTAGGACAAAAGCTAGTTTTTATCACACTAACTGTATTTGAGATACATTTATTTTTGTTAAAAAATAAGTGTTTATGCGTCATTAGTTCACTCATTAGATTTCCAAACATAATTAAGGTACATTTGTGGGCCTCAGAATATAATAGACCTCACCAATACTAAAAGAACATCAACCTATATTTTCTTTTTGTGTCCACTATATTTTAAGTCCAAGCACAGAATATATCGCACATAAGATGCTACATAGACGTAACTTCAAAAATCACGAAAATGACTTTAATGCGCCATTATATTTTAAAAGTATGATATTTTATGAGGAAGCATCGACGCAAAATCAATTCCTTCATTTTGACGTAGATGGCGCGAGTTGTCTTTGTAGCTTTAACGTAAAATAACACTATAATTGGTGCGACAACGTCTTATCAGTCAGTTGCGCGACTGGGCCCGATGAGTTTGGACGTCGCTTGGACTTAGTTCGTCGTAACTGTAAGTTATGTCATTTTTGTATTTGTTTATTGGAGAAACAATGCCTTAATTACTGTAAGTTAAGTCATTGTTGCCCCAGTTTTACGCTTAAGTGTTGATTTTGGAAGACCTTTCAAAGACTTATCCGAACTGTGATGTCATTTTATATACGGACAACTCTGCTGTGGGCAGCAAAATAATACTTAAACAGAAATAGGTTTCTGTCTCTTTAAAAAAAATATGTAAAATATTATTTTGTTTTTTTTTCTCTATAGATGTACCTAATATTATTGCAATTACATAATATTTGTTTCTTGACAGATATCTCATCCCACTGTATTACTACGCAATTTCAAAGCTTCCAATTCAATCTATCACACATAAATTTTTGATTGCGGGGCACACACAAAACGAAGACGATTTGCCTTCTCTATAACAGAATGGGCATTGCCATTCTGTTATAGAGAAGGAAAATAAGAGAGCAAAAAAGTCTGGCCCTATTTATAGTCTGTCAAGAAAGTGAAGAAATTAAAAAGTAGCAACATCGTAGTGCCATCCCTTTTTTCTTAGATTGATTTGAAAGGGATGACACTACGATGTTGCCACTTTTTAATTTCTTCACTTTCTTGACAGACTATACGTCCCCGATCAGTATGCACAATTCATACGCACAGCTAAGTAGACCGGTCATCCATACGTAGACGTAGAAATGGATTTTAAAGATTTTTATGACCTGAAGATTTTGAGTGATGAGTCAAATTTAATATTACCAAAAACGTCAACGGTGACCTGAAAAAGATAACAGATGAAAATGATTCGTTTTCTAAAGGACTCTGACACTTACGCCTATAAAACAAATTATGCGAAAGATTGAATTAAAGTAAAATGTCACAAGACACCGAGGAGTTCCCATAGAAATACAAATATGACTGATACCGTCAGAGTATCAACAATCAGTCTACAATCTGCTTATAATAAATACTTCAAGAATAATTGGTATCGATGGGCAATCCGATTTGCAGAGCCTGATTGAAAACAATATAGTTCCCAGTTACTATGCCAGATTTTATGAGGGTCAATTTAGACTATTGACGCTGACTAAACATTTCTTTACTGTGATTTATATTAGTGTCATATACAAAACATTAAGCTTAATGTAGCTATACTGAAAAGTTATTTACTATTTTTTAACATGAAGACTAATTTAATTTAAGTTTCATAATAATAATGATTAATGTCTGAAGAACTTAGGTTCTTTAAGTTTTAACTTAAAACTGAGTGATTAGTCAAGTAAGTTTACCAAAGCATTACTAACTACTTAATATTATTAAGTAGTTAGTAATGCTTTGGTATTAAGTTAATAATTGATCTCTAAGTAATAATTAGTAATAAGTCATTTAACAACGTATTAAGTTCAAACACACATATTTTCATGCTACAAAGACACATCTGGTCGCAACTTTAAATTTTGATAAGTGTTGTTATATTTTTTTCTTGGTTTTGTCTTTTGTAAACGTGTACGTTTAAATAAAGGCGATTAAAGGTTAAAGTTGTTCTAATATACTAATTTGGACTCGATTAAACAGACATATTAATTTCAAGTGCGCTACTAACTTTTGGAGAAACAATGACGCAACTGGGGGCATAAATTAAAAAAAAAAGATTTTAGTAAGGGTGACTGAATTTTTTTTTCTGTGATTGTTATAATGTGCTATAAAAGAACATCTGAGCTATTTAAATCAATTAATTGGAATATTCTAGCCTTTGTAGTTTAAAACAAATGACAGTAAAATAGTAAAAAAATAAATAAATTGCATTTTCTGAAAAAAATACTAAATGTAAGTTACGTCGCTATAGCATCTTATGTGCGATATATTAGTCTTAAGTTAAGACCGGGCTGCCAAAAATATCAAAACACGCTAGCCCCGCCTACATACCCCGCTATCCTCCAATCGTGATATAATGATTCCATGAATCGTGCCCGCATGAATTGTACTTTGAGCCGCAGCTAGTAGTGAACAATATCGCGTAACAAGGGTTCCCGCATTATAGCACGAAAGTAAAGGTCGTAAGTCCCAAAACAGTTTTTTGATGATTACTTAAAAAGTAAATACAATACTAATATTTACTTTAGCTATGATTTTACAAAGTGTGTAATTATTGTAGTAGTGCAAGTTTTTTAATGATAGTAACTGAATAAGTGTAACAGATATTTGTTGAAAAGGCCAGAAATATTCATAATTTCGAAAAATAAAACTATCGAGTCAAAATAAGTGAATCTTGTTTTCCGTTAGGCTACGAGTAGTATCAGATAAATATACAATGATTAAATAAATCTCAATTTCATTTAAGTCAATCGTCTTCCGGGATCGTAATACTTATTAGAAAACACAGCAAAATTTGACAGCTCGCTCTTAAGCAACTCATAGCACTATGAGGCCGTGTACCTAATAATTTTTAAACAATATTATTGAAATACATAATAATATGAGGTGTGTTTATTGTGAAATGAAGTGCGTGTTAGAAATTAGCATGTGTCGTAAATTGTACAAAGTAACTAAATTATTCTATAATTAAAAAGTATTTAATTAGGTAACAATGTTTGTACCTACAATTAAATGTTGGAAAGAGTTTAAATACATTTTTTTCGTTTTTGGGTCAAGTGTGGCAAGAATATTACAGAATGCTTGTATTATTATTATAGTTTGTAAATAATTGTTAGTTACATATTATTTTTTATGAGCGTAGAATAGGATTTTACTACTTTTAGGGCCTGTCTCACCACTTCCTGATAAGTGCCGGGTAGGCTATCCACCAATTAACTAGACAGATCAAGTATGGAGAATCTGTCAAAAAAGTTGTCAATAGCATATTCGGCACTTTATCAGGAAGTGGTGAAACAGGCCCTAAATGTACAAAGTGTGCAGTACGACAACAAAATATTTTAAAAGCCGTTAATAATATTTATGTATTTTACGTTTATGCAATACATTAAATAATATTATGTCATCGATCAGGGTTTCCCTAAAAGAAAGAAAGTGTACCTACAATTTTCCCAACATTAGAATAAGATATAGTCGATAGGGATTTATTTCCTAAGTTTTCTCTTGTTTAGTGCCATTATAGTGCTCTTTAAAATAAGTTTCGCAGATAAAAAATATTATTTATTTGCTTGGCGCGAAAACAATGCGTTTCGGTCAATTTCACACAATTATGTGAGTTGGTGTAGTGCTATAATAGTCTTGGAAACGCGACGCTACAGCGAAAAATGAGTGTTTTCGCTTTTTAAAATAAATTACATACTCACTTTTATAATAAAATGTCATTTTTATGATGTTATGTTCTTAAACCGAAATACATTCAGTTCAAAGCATAAAATCCGATCTATAAAATATAGAGGTAATAATACATATTTACTCTTTTCCACCAAGTCTTCAATAAAAATATCAAAAGGTTAGACTGCGCAAAAGCTATTCCAGAGCCTAAAACATCAAAGTGTTGAAACATCATTTTTTACGATTCATCATACAAAAAACCTTTTGTCTATAATGTTGAACTATTGTCTGAAGAAGCCGAGTATAATACCAATATTGCCGCTTCAAGACCATTAGACTTCAAAAATATTTGATTTGATCTTCATTAATGTCATCAAAATGGCCTCAGGCGGCTTCTGTGTGAGAATTCTGCTAGTGTAAATGCTACTCTATGTCTCTATGTTAAGGTCGGAAGTAGAGTGATGGGTATGTGTGAGATTTTGCAACTCACTGCATTAACCCAGCTTGTTAGTTGGTAATGACGGTGAGGTGCAAGTCATGAGGCGCCGAGCCGGCCGTCATCGCGCCCTTTCAATACCTAATGTCTGAACCTTCAAAGACGTTCGCCTAATTAATACTTATTAAGTGATGCACCGATAAAACCCGGCCGGAAGCTTTGGCGTCCTAGAATGGGTTTATTTTGGTTTTTCCCTAGTCAAAAAAGAGGACTCGATTGAGGAGATCGTAAGAGACAATCAATAGATTGTGTCAAAATTGTTTCCACTATCCTCCTAAAAATTCTATTGACCTCTCTCAAATCTCTCTCTCCTCTTAAACAACTTAAATAAAGTAGAAATGTTAGTCAATAGAAACATACGTATATACCTATGTTTCTATTGACTATCACTTTTAGAAAAGCCACCATAGAAAGAGTTTCTTTCTATGGAAGGAAATATAAAGACAGATCTATAATTTTGTCTTCTTTTCTAATCTTTCATATGCTTAAAAGGAAATATTACGCAATAATGTTCTTCTGTCCAATTCAGCACTAAGTTAAAGATAAAATTAGAATTATTTGAACCACTTACATAATTCCTGATCTAAGTACCCCTAAACAGTGCGATATCCTCTCAAAAGAAACAAGAGCACAATGGGATAATAGCTCACCAGCTAGGGCGTCACTTTGACAATTAATTTGGCACATCGGTCAAGGCACAAAGGAAGAAAGCGGCGCCCTGGGGCGTCTGAGGAGCCCCCGTGGCGCAGCCCCGGCTCTGTTGGGCCAATCTCGCCGCATCTGATATTGATATCTCAGTGACTGTACATATTGATACACATCCACACAAATTGAAAGTGTTATAAACGAGAGAATATTGTATTTTATTGTAGAACGATGCGTTTGTGTCAGCTGTCTCCCTAATTCGTCATTGTGTGAATTCTGAAATTCGGTTGTTTTCTATAAAAACTGGGCTTTTATAAAATACTAGATGACGCGGTAAACTTCGTACCACTTTCCTCCTAATATAAGCTTTCCCTGGGCTTCTCGAGTCGTTCTCGAGTTTTAACAGGAATAACAAAATTGAAAATCCATTTTTATATACATATTAAGACTAAACGGTGCCTTCAAATTCGTTCATACGGAAACTCATTCATCGCTTGGAAATTTTACTGTTCATGAAAACATTATGGTATTTTTCTTAGAATCTAACTTAGCTTTTTGTACACCCATCTAAATCGTTTTAGCGGTCTAAGCGTCAAAAGAAAACATACAGATTACAGATGGACCCAACATTCGTATGGATAACTTGTCAATATTCGTGCTTACAAATTACATAGTGACGTCAGAATTTCGCCAGCAACCTTTCATAATGGTGCTCCCACACCGCCGTTAGAAAATGTTTAGTAACGTTAGTAAACATTTGTTAGCAAACATTTAATCAAAAATGTTAAAAAATGTTAAAAATGTTGTCATGTTAGAAAATGTTTAGTAAACGTAAGTTAACAAATTATAACAAAACAAATTACTTACTTATAACAAAATAAAACATGTGTTACCTTTTGTTTGTAAACATTTTATAGGTGACGGGCCTGACGGCGGAGTATGCGGTGAGCCAGTATCAGATTTAAATGTTATAAAATGTTAGTGAACATTAGTAAACATTTTCTAAGTGTAGGAGCACTTATAACATGTAACAGTTCCTAAGAAAATGTAACAGTTGATAACATTTGTTATGCAATGTTTTTATGTTAGAAAAGATTTACAAACATTTTCTAACGGCGGTGTGGGAGCACCATAATACATAAACATAAACAATTATATTATTTGCAACAATAACACTTAAGTGATTACAGCTAAAAGGGTCATTCTGGTATTTGAAACTGTAAAACCAGTGCGTCCTATTACGTCCGTCATAAGTGCGATCGGAAATTGCCACTATCAGCCATGTCCGGTTTTTAGCACTAAATGTTCCGGTTGCAATGTGTTATTGTGAAAGACTCTTGTAGCCGAGGGGCCATTAACTGCAGAACTTCTTGGCTCCGATTCATTATAGTGTCTGTTGTTATGAAATACCACTACATAAATATTATATAGTACGAGTATTATATCGTATAAATTGCGAATGAAGTTTTAGGTAACCAAGAAATGATTTGACTTTGAAACATTTGAGTAAATGTAGAGCAAGTGAATTTGAACTCAAACTCAATTTAAGCATCCTTACTTACTTGTAAAAATCTTTATTTAACGGCATTTTAATTTCATTAATTGACCTGTATGTGGATGAATATATTTTGTGGACAAGCAAACAAACAAACAACAAACAAATATACTTTATTGTGCACATATTGATAACATGACAAAATATACAGGTATAATAGAAGTAATTAATCTGCACACAAAAGCAATGAGCTTACAAAACGCAAAGATTTATGTTGTGTAATTGAAATACATTTTGTAACGTAGTACTTTTATTGTAAGAATAATTATTGAAGTCTGAAGTAAATAAGTTCGGTGCTATGGCAACGACCCAAGGTAGCATAGATAAAGTATATGTCAGCTCTCCCCCGCTATTCCAGAATGCCTTGCGTAGGCAACAGCATCAGTAATGGACCTGGTAGTGTTGTAGGCTCAAGCGACGTAAAATAGGTTGGTATCTACAGCATCAGTAAGGACCAGGTAGTATTGTAGGCCCAGGCGACGTAAACTAGTTAAGTTGGTATCCTTTTCTTTCCATTTATGCTTACGTATCTTGAACTTGTTTTCTATTTCTTTGGAATATATCAGATTTGTATCGTATTTGAATCTAATCATAGTATAGGAGATAGTATTTTTCGATCCTCCTTGCATAATAGGTAGTATTTTGTTGTAGTTTCGTTCTATATATTTTCTTTTCCGAGTGTCGTTTGAATCTTTTTCTTGCTTCAATGTAGTATATTGTAGTCTATCAGAGGAATCGTATTCGCATCGTGCATTCATATCATTTTCTTCTAGTAAGATTTCGCTCTGTGTGTTCGGTTTCGTAGGTGTAACTGTTAATGGCTCATGTATGATGCCATCAGCGTTATTCTCGGGGTAAACTGTTGCTGGATCCTCAAAATATTTAGTGGACTGTACTTTTTCTTTGGTTGAATATTCTTCTGGTGTATTGCAGCGTGTAGGTTTATTCTCAGTATGTAATTGAAATCTTCGTATAGTTTGAGAATTATTTTCAGCTCGTCGTTGCATATCAAGGAGTTTTAGTTTGATAGATATGAATTCCTCCTCAATGTCGTGTGTTGTTTCAATTTCATCATCTAATTCTTCATCAGGTATTTCACATATTATGTTCTGTTGTACTTCTCGAAGTAATTGGAAGTCTTCGTGTAGGCGTTGTAGTCTAACATGAGTCTCTGTGTAATCAAGATCCTCATGTAGTGTATTTATGTATGATACCCACCTCGAAAATTGTACGTGTATAGAGGCTCGGATCCTCTTCCAATTCTTTAAGTTCGCAGTCATCCTCGTCGCCAACTATGTTGTGTAATCGAAATACATTTTGTAACGTAGTACTTTTATTGTAAGAATAATTATTGAAGTCTGAAGTAAATAAGTTCGGTGCTATGGCAACGACCCAAGGTAGCATAGATAAAGTATATGTCAATTTATTTTTCATATATTGCTGTAAGGAGTAGCTTGGAAAATATAAACATTTGTTTATTAAGCCACTTTAAATTGCACTTTCTAAAGTTATCTGTTTGCGGAAGTAAACAATACTAGCTGAAATAGTCCTGAGAGCTTTCCGACCTCATCGTTAGTGAGGGGAGGACCCTCGGTCATATTTTACGGAACCCATGAATACTCTTCACTAGAGGGTTTAAATCGCATCTGCCAATGATGTTTTTGTCAACGTTACGGATGTGATTTGTCAAAATTGTTACAATCGGTGCACGAGTTAGCGGTTTTTATTTTTGTTTGTGATTTCATGCCGATATTATAAATGCGTAAGTGTGTCTGTCTGTAACTCCTTCACGCAGCACGCTTAAACCGCAGGGCTATTTTAATAATATTTGGTGTAGCGTAAAATATACTACATATGTCCAGAGTAGGTATATTATATTGGACTATTTTTATCTATAAGTACTTATAAAATTACATGTCCTGACTGACTGACTGACTGACTGACTGACTGACTGACTGATTCATCATCGCTGAGCAAAAACTGTTCAAGTTACAGCCACGAAATTTGGTGAGTAGGGTTGTTTTATAAAGTGAACACCCACTAAGGAAGGAATTTTCGAAATTTAAACCCAAAGGAGGTGAAATAAGGGTTGAAAGTTTGTATGAAAGTCCGTTATTTCCTGAGTTAGAGACATGAAACTTTATTTTTTGGCTACTGATTTAAAATGAATGGATACGTATTTGAACGTTTTTGGAAATTCTACCTCCAAGGGGGTGAAATTGGGGTTGAAAGTTTTCATAAAAGTCCGTCATTTCTTGAGTTAGAAACATGAAACTTTATTTTTAGGCTATTAATTAAAAATGAATGAATATGTATTTGAGAGTTTTTTGAAATTCTACCCTCAACGGGGTGAAATTGGGGTTGAAAGTTTGAATGAAAGTCCGTCATTTCTTGAGTTAGAAACATGAAACTCTATTTTTGGGCTATTGATTAAAAATGCATAGATACGTATTTAAGTGTTTTTGGAAATTCTACCCCCAAGGGGGTGAAATTGGGGTTGAAAGTTTGAATGAAAGTCCGTTATTTCCTGAGTTAGAGACATGAAACTTTATTTTTTGGCTACTGATTTAAAATGAATGGATACGTATTTGAACGTTTTTGGAAATTCTACCCCCAAGGGGATGAAATTGGGGTTGAAAGTTTGTATGAAACTTTGTCAATGTTAACCGATCGGTCTGAAACTTTGCATGCATAAAGCTACTATGGCGTAGGCATCTCATAAGAATGGATTTTAAAAAATTTCACCCCTAAGGGGGTAAAATAGGGGATGAAATTTTGCATGAATTTTTGTCAATTTTAGACCGATCGGGCGGAGACTGTGTAGGTATGCATAAAGTAACTATGACGTGGGCGTAGACGTTTTCGAGTGTCATTTGATTAATATGCGCAAAGGCTAATATTTTATCTTTGTGTTCGGGTCCCGTTTTTACCCTTTGAGTAAGGGACCTTAAAAAGGAGAAAATTATCCATCTCCGTTATTATACTATGTTAACGCGGACGAAGTCGCGGGCAACAGCTAGTCCCGGATAAATTAATACATTTTGCGCTATTTTTGGATGCTAATATTACCTTTAAGGTAATACGGATGCAAGTGTGGTGGATATTATAAAAAAATTGTGGTTTTTCGAAAACAAAATTCCCAACTTTCTATTAAAATAAACATAAACCGTTAAACGAAAAAACCGCTATCATCAAAACTGTCTTGCTAGTTTAATTTATGAATTATCACGTCTCTCACATTTATAAAGTGTTTTTTGTGGGACACAATTATGTAAATTTCACAAACGCAAGGCCAATTATCTTGAGTCCTGACAGTGCGCACAGCGCAGGTGCAGCGTGATTGTGGTCAGGCCGGCCTGTTCCCACCACAGTTTAGTCCTATTTCACGTACTGCAAACCTACATGTTAGAACCAATTGTGGTTATAAATTGACCATTCAAATGCCCCTAATAGCTCTATATTGAGCGCTTAGTGGTACTCGTAAGTGGACGTAGATTTTATCTATAATTTTGCTATTCATATTTATAGATACTATAGTTTTTTTTTTTGCAATGTTTTTTTAGATCGGCATAATGCTAGCGAGAATTCATAAAGTTTCTATATAGAAATGAGTACAATACGAGCCTTGAAATGATTCAAAAGCAGCTAAGTGAACTTTCTGTCGTGTTTTAAAAGTTCTATTTGGAGGTCATGTTAAGTTTTAATCGTATTCCAATTGTTACTGACATGTTAGTCATAGTGTTGTAACGTGTCAGCAGAACGAAATCGATATCTCTCGGGTCGGACACATTGGTGGTCGCGTGGCGGACCGCCCGCCGCGGCGACGCTGCTATGCTAATTCAATTGTGTTACAGAGCGGATAGCGATACCATCGACTCCGCCCGCATTATCATAATAACGTGCGAGTCACCTCACCGACGTGCCTCGAAGTGTCGACACGATATCTCGCCGATATTTCGCAACGTTGTCGATTAATCGATTCGTCGAAGATGGCGAAAGCAGCTCTCGTCTCTCGCGGCGTACCCACACTTGTCGACAATCACATCTAGCAGGATGCAAATTGAATTATGGGACTTTTTGTGGTCGCTCATTGTTTTACGCCTTTGTTCTCGCCGACGTAAATACGTGACGATGGAGCACTCAGCGCCGAAGATAATCGCTCCGATTGTGCGCCTCGGAACTGTCCGTAATGGAAAATTATAGGGTACCATTTATTAGACGTCTAATCCTAGTCATTGTTGTAAATATGGCGCGGCACTCCGACAAATGCCATAAGCGGGCATTAGGCGCCATTTTGCTGAAAACTGCGGTATTCTTCCGAGCGCAAACCGCAGTAACTCGTTTTTACCATTCGAAGTGCCAGTTGAATTTTAACGACCACTTGTAACAGAACCGCATAATTTTCTATTAAACTGTTTTTATTAGTTAATTTATGATAATTTGATACGAATTTTTCATGTTCGAAAGTTTAAGTAGGAGCTGGTATATTCTAAGAGAAGTAACAGGAAGCGGGGTATGTAATTAAAAGTAATTTTTATTGCTGCCAGAGCGTTACACTGTTCGTCCAGCCCTTAGGGCTCGTAATTATTATACGTAATTCCATCACTAATAATACTCAAAAACCGCAAAAACTAGCTCTTATTCCTCAGAAAATAAGGTTTACTTATTTTTTTTTAATAATGTAGATGTAGTATTTGCGATACACCGTTTTTCCCTCAGAGGCTAAAGTTCATATCGATCAGTGACCTCTTAACACTGAAAAAATTGTTCGTTCGCACGCACTTCCTATTGCTTTTGAAAAAGTTTCGTAATATACTGTACCATATAGGTACAAAACATAGTATTGTTTATTAAACTCATTAAAGTTAAACTATTTAAAAATACATAATTATAAAGTGTATACTTTTAGACACCTAGAGTCAGCGTAACATAATATACGTACCTACCTATAGTGACTACTTTTTTTAGTTAAGTTTAGTAATTTGTGGTAGAGTTTCGCCATCCAAGTCTTTGGGCTATGTTACATGATAGTAAAAAGTTCAACTAAAACAATATTAATTAAATTTAAAAATATCTCACTGTTTTACTCTCAAATCTCATAAACGATTCTCCGGGAACATTTTATGTGTTTGTGCCCCTTAAATGGAACTAATTATTATAATTCTACTGGAAATGACTGGAATTATCGTGCTACCAAATATACGTGAGTTTAACGACGTCTTCCGAGAAGTGTCAGAGCGGCCGACGGCGACGGCCAGCTCACGCGATACTATACAATATACATTATACATAGTGTGTATATTCTGTATAGAGCCTGTAAGGTGAACGCAGATTTGGGCCGCACCGCACGCACCGCAGTCGCCGCGTTCGAATTCTTTATATTATGAAGTTATAGGCAAACTCGCATACCTACCTACCCGCGCCGCAGTCTTCGTAACTTCATAATAAAGGTGAATGCAGATTTGGCCGCACCGCACGCACCGCAGTCGCCGCATTCGAATTCTTTATATTATGAAGTTATAGGCAAGCTCGCATACCTACCTACCCGCGCCGCAGTCTTCGCAACTTCATAATAATATGAAGAATTGCGAACGCGGCGACTGCGGTGCGTGCGGTGCGGCCAAATCTGCGTTCACCTTTATAGTGCGCTGTGCGACCTTCAACCTTGTGCAAGTTCTATGACAGTAACATGTAGTTTGTACAAGCGACTAGTAGTACTTTGATCTATCAGTCAATCACTGATAGATCAAAGTACTGGACGAAGCCTCAAAGCAAGCGACTTGAGAAAAATTTTGGCTTATGATGTTGGGACATTAAAAGTAATTATTTTTCAAAATGGTACTCCAGAGATGTTTAAAAGGGGCTTACTAATCAAATAGTAAATAAATCGGCCAAGTGCGAGTCGGACTCGCGCACGAAGGGTTCCGTACCGATACAGAGCAAAAATAGGCTTTTAGCCATTAGGTTTTTTGTATGGGAGCCCCCTTGAAATTTTCATTTTATTTTAATATTATTATTAAATATTCTAGGACACATATAACAAAAGAATGTGTGAAAAATTTAAGTGCCTACCTCTTGCCATTATTGTTATAGAGCGAAAAAGGCCGAAAAAATTACGTTTGATGTATGGGAGCCCCCATTAAATATTAATTTTATTTTATTTTTAGTATTTGTTGTTGTTGTTATAGCGGCAACAGATATACCTACACAATCTGTGAAAATTTCAGAAGTCTAGCTATAGCGGTTCTTGAGATACAGCCTGGAGACAGACAGACGGACAGACAGACGGACAGACAGACGGACAGACAGACGGACAGACAGACGGACAGACAGGCGTACAGACAGGCGGACAGACAGACGGACAGACAACGAAGTCTTAGTAATAGGGTCCCGTTTTTACCCTTTGGGTACGGAACCCTAAAAAATAATCCGAAGCTGCCTTCTTATTTTACACACATCATAATATTAGGTACCTACTTTTAGTGCAAAACAAAATAATCTCACCATATTGCAATGGGAAAAAGTTTCTAGATTTTTTATTTTATTGGCTCACAGAAAAGAAAACAATTAAAGAAATTGGCTATGTAGTTAAGGGGCCGGGTACCCTCGAAATTCTCATACATACGTAATTCCAAAATCATTTTCTCATACGAAAATATTTAACATGTTTGAGTTGTTTTTCAGTTTGAAATAGTAATTATCTAGGTTCCTGCACAAAAATTTACTTCAAAATATTTAAGCACTAATTTTTTGTTTTTAATTTTTTTTTAGTAAATTTAGTACTTTTAAAAATATTTAAATACTAAAAAATATTTTTTAGAGTTTAAATATTTTGTAGTAAATTAACTATTTATTTATATATTCTTTAGTGTTTTACTCTATTTTTAGTGTTTAAATATTTAGTAGTAAATTTGCTAAAAAAAATTTTAAAGCAAAAAAAAATTGTGTTTAAATATTTTGAAGTAAATTTTTGTGCAGGAACCTAGGTAATTACTATTTTAAACTGAAAAACAACTCAAACATGTTAAATATTTTCGTATGAGAAAATGATTTTGGAATTACGTATGTATGAGAAATTCCAAGTGTACCCGGCCTCTTAAGAGTCCGTATACGAAATTTGCCGATTTCGCTGATTTTACAGACGTGATTTAACAGTTAAAATACAGTATTTCTATAAGTTTTAATGCACAACATGTAAGATCATTTCAATTATAATCTAATGTTGGAGCTAGATTTTTCTTAAGTATTTTTAAATAATCCAACTCAAACCCGCGACAGTTTTGTGATTTTTGCTGTAAAAGGTTTAGAATATCACCTGTTTATGGATTGTATCGACGTCTTAACGGTATGAAAATTAACAAAAAATTAAAACCGACTTCCAAGGCAAAAACAAAAGTAATACTTATCCATAATCTAAAAAGAATCAAATAATTCTTATTCCCTATTATAGTGGCGTCTTCAGACTTCGCCTAAACCTCAACTATTTCTGTACTCAATCTTCGTACTTTTGAAGTCGGTACCAGCCCGGAAAAGTTCTGAGATCCTTGACATAGCAATTACGCTAAGGTAAGCTGGTACCGACTTCAAATGCATGAAGATTGAGTACAGAAATAGTTGAGGCTTAGGCGAAGTCTGAAGACGCCACTATAATAGGGAATAAGAATTATTTGATTCTTTTTAGATTATGGATAAGTATTACTTTTGTTTTTACCTTGGAAGTCGGTTTTAATTTTTTGTTAAAAAATAATAATTTAACCCTTTTTAGTTAAATAATATGAGACGACAAGGCTATATATTATAGCTTGTTGTCTTAGTTGTACATATTACTAGCGGTCGCCCGCGGCTCCGCCCGCGTGGATGTCGGTTATGGCTGCAAAAAGCCCACTCACGAAAGACTCGGTCAGCAAAATGATTCCCAGGTCAATTCACAGACTCCGACACTGACATCGACGACGCGGACGCAGTCATTATCCCAAGGGTGCACAGTATGCGAACTGCACAGATTGTCTTCCTCCCGCACGCGCATCCCGCTTGGTGACTATCGTAATATTTTGATTTCGCCATAATTTCAAAACCAAACGTCCAATTTTAATCATTCAAGGACCAAATTTTATCTACATAAACTGTACTTAGTGATGAAATAATTTATTTTGATAAGGATTAATAGCATAAGTAAAATAAACGCGTTTAAATGTGGTCCAAAAAAATCAAGATTTTTAAATAAAAAAATGGTTATTGTGCCTCACTCGACATAGATAAGTATAGTGTGTCGCGGACTTTTTTGTAGATATTTATAAGATCTCCAATTACTAGAACATTTTATGGTTCTATCTTTTATAGTTTCGGCAGCGTACGCAAAATAAGTAACTTTTCTGGTTGATTTTACACCTGGTGTCCGAAAAACCCAAATATCTTACGTAACCCAATTTTTTCCAAAATAAAATTTAGCCTATGTTCAGCAGAAATAATGTAGGATTCATTGGCTTTTGCTTGGACTAGTTTAAATAAAGCCAAAATCCTCAAACTTGTATCTATAAGGATTCAAAAGTTCTGTTGGGTACCTTCATAACCAGGGTACATCCTGGTGCAAAATCTTACTTTTTGGTAGTATATGCCTAAAATACTTCAGAAAAAATCGAAATCACTATATATTCCTATATAAATTTCAAGGAGTCCCCTCGATTCCTCGTGGATCCCATCATCAGATCACCATTTTTGTGAACATGGTACCAACCTCAGATTCAACCCTGTACAACAACAAAATAATCATGAAAATCGGTCCATAAATGGCGAAGTTATGGTTGAACATACAAAAAAAAATATATAAACAGACGAACGTATAACCTCCTCCTTTTTGGAAGTCGGTTAAAAATACAATGTACTGTTGAGAAAGTCGTCTATAAAATGTTGGAATGACTTTTTACCACTTTAATATGAAATAGGTAGTTGAGTAAAAAAATATGTAACTCGGCAAAATTTTAGAGAAAATGGGCAAAGAATTGCTGTTAATTTCGGCAACTTGGAGCTGTAATTCATTAAAAAAAACGACAGGAATAATCTATAGATAAAATTCTATCCAATTCGAGAAAAAAGAAAAAAAACAAATTGTGCCAAAAAACACGATACAAAACAACCTAAATCTCACATTATATTACTCGCCGCAAGGCTCGAGTCGGCTTTCCGTGTTTAAATATATTTTAAATCTAATAATTAACATATATTTTTTAAAGTCTAATAAGGGGAAAAAACCTTATAATATTTCTGTAGCAAACCTTTGCAATTTCGGCAAAATCGGCAAAATTTCGTAAACTAACTCTCACGAAATACATAACTATCTCGTATCACTTTGAGAACGCATCTATATTGCTACAACTTTTTTATTTAGAGATCCTAGAAGACTCATACTATGTAGAGATACATATTTAAAGACTTCACGGATGTAAGCCATGTACCAGACACCGCAGGAACAAAGGGAATAATGCGATCCCCTTTATTCGGTCGGTTTTTATCGAGATTTCGAAACTGGTTTAAAATTGTACCTCCTATTATCCCAAAGGTCGGCCGTCACTGTAATATTTTAAGAGATTCCATCACGCAAAATATTGGAACATGTTTTGTTTAAATAATGATAAAAATACTCATTTTGTTACTATAAACTTTTTATAAAGTTAATTTTGACAGCGGTTTATGTTGATATGCGTGTATGGTTTACGTAGTAACTATTATATATTTTTAATATGTTATGTTGTTTCATAAGAGAAAAGTTTTCTATTCATTGACTTTCGATACTTCTTCAATCTTTTTGATAAAATTTCATATGGAGATTTTTGAGTCCTAAAAAAACGAAAATTGATTGCTTTTCATACCAAAAAAAATTAGAGTTTTAGCGTGATATACGACTCAAGGAAGTTGTGGGCAACATTAAGTTATATTTTACTGCCCCTTACATTTAAATAAAAACAAAAAACAATAACCTACTTAACATCACCTTTAATCTACTTTACCCTACCTAGGGAATACTTACCATCTGTCACAGTGAAAATTGTTCATTTTCTATCGTTGGAAGGCGTGAAACCGCCATCATTAGGTCGCTTCACGCGCCCACATGGTGTCCACACTCCACACACACCGCAGACCAAATTATTTATTTAAACGGAAATTATTGGCCTGTGACGTCCACATGGGGTGCTAGTTTTTGTGAAACGGTCACGGTGATCAAATTGACACTTTCGGTTATGCCTTATTATAAATCAAACTCTTGTTTAACAGTTTTGCCACACACATGCAGGTCTTCGTGTGAAAAATAATCCTTAATTAAAATGTTAAATTATCATCTAATAAATAAAGGTTGTTCTGGACCAATCCAGATCAAATTACAAAATTGTAGAAAGCAATATGTTCCAGCATTCTAAAGTAACATTGTTACCTATAAAATAAATTAATTTAAAAAATCAAAAACCCGACTGCAAATAAATGTTAAATAAAAAGAACGAAACAAGACCTAATTCTGCCGGAGGCATCGAATCCATGTTTTAATTGATACGACTCTTGCTTACGAGTTTCATGCCAGGGGAAAAGAAGGTTACATAGAAAAATGTAGAAGAAGAAAGTGGACTACAAAATGCAGTCGGCGGCATGTCGCACCAAGTTTAACATTATAACTCAAATCATAAAATATTATGCCTCCGACTGCATTTCATAATCCACTTTCTTCTTCTACATTTTTCTATGTAACCTTCTATTCCCCTGGCATGAAACTCGTAAGTAAGTGTCGTATCAATTAAAACATGGATTCGATGCCTCCGGCAGAATTAGGTCTTGTTTCGTTCTTTTTAGTTAACATTTATTTGCAGTCAGGTTTCTGATTTTTTTATTAATTTATTTTATTTGCGACTTTTTAGTTGTAGTCATCTATAAACAATTTCAACAATTATCAATCTATTAAAAAATTGAAAAACTACCGTGCTGATATTTCTAGGTGTACAGGTACTATACGTAGGTACATAGATTTGGTACTGTTTCAATTTATGTTTCTGGTTTTAAGTACCTAATCATTGTTTTTTTAATACTTTGTCATTGAATTTTCATCTTGTTTCACTTTCAATAATTTCAGTTAATTTTTAATTATTGTATTTATCCATGCAGGCGGGTTTTTGTTTTTTTATTATTTATCGTTCCATTTAATATTAAAACTGCAAGTTATATACATATTTAGAATCAGTGTTTAAAGTCCTTTATTTTGATACCCCACTCGATATGCTTGGTAGATTTTTTTTTAACCTCACAATATGGCGTCAAACATCCGCCATTTTGGTGTTTTTTTAATGTCACCTATTTAAGAACACTCGGGCTAGTAAAACAAATCTAACGATACCTCAAATGTGAAAATCCGTTTAGCGGTTCTGGAGATACAAGGTAATAAAGAATATTACATACAAGATACGCGCTAAAAATATAACCCTCCTGGCAGTCGGGTAATAAGTTATAACCTAGCACTTAACATAGAACTCTACAAAATATAAATGAAAGCTGAAAATTTGATAATGTATTTAGATTACTTACTTGTATTACTTTAATTAAACCAACGATTAATTTAAAAGACTCTACCGCAACTGTACTTAATAAATAATCGGCCAAGTGTGAGTCGGACTCGCGCACGAAGGGTTCCGTACCGTTATAGAGCAAAAATAGGCCAAAAATTGCGTTTTTTGCATGGGAGCCCCCCTTAAATTATTATTTTATTTAGATATTATTTTTAATTATTAAAGTACACATATAATTAAGGCTTTTGTGAAAATATCAAGTGCCTACTTGTTGTCATCGTTGATACCGAGCAAAAAATATTTGAAAAATTACGTTTGTTGTATGGGAGCCCCCCTTAAATATTTAATTTATTTTGTTTTTAGTATTTGTTGTTATAGCGGCAACAGAAATACATAATCTGTGAAAATTTCAACTTTTAAGCTATTACCGTTCTTTAGTTACAGCCTGGAGATAGACGGACAGACAGACGGACAGACATCGAAGTCTCAGTAATAGGGTCCCGTTTTTACCCTTTGGGTACGGAACCCTAAAAACACAAAATTTGCTCAGTAACTTTTTAAAATAGACAACTTATTCTTATTATTTTTATCAGATTTCAACAACTAAACGCAATAAATAAAGCGATAACAATAATATTAATAATTTTAAAGTGTAAATACTTGTCTATTTATTTTTTACTCTAGCGATTATTATCAAATTATTTATTTTAATTGCGTTATTTCGTATTAAGTTTAATTACAGTTGAACACGTAATAAAATGTTGTAACCTTTCTGTCTGCGGAGTGCTGACATCGAAGGCCAAAGTTGTAAAGTCTTTGTTTAGATAGAATGTTGTTACAATGTAGTTGAGGTACATACAAAATCAAAAATCAAAATCAAAATATTTTATTTCCAAATAGGTTAACAAAGTTAACACTTTTAGAACGTCGTGTCTACATGAGGCCTACCACCGGTTCGGGAACTAACCCGGCGAGAAGAACCGGCGTAAGAAACTCGCGCGGGTCCACCTTTTACCAAAAAGGTGGAAAATAACAAAGGTAGATTAAGCTAATTTACACTAAGTATGTAAGTAAAGTAAGTGAAAATGTAGTACATTTATATAGAAGTGACCTATGGTCTGTCAGCTAATTTTTCCCAAGGTGTGCTATCATTGAGAAAATCAGTAACCTTATAATAAGCCTTAGCACACAAACGTTCTTTAACAACTTTTTTAAATTTATTGATTGAAAGATTTTGAACGTTTTCTGGGATTTTATTGAATAGGCGTATACATTGACCTTTGAAAGATTTTCTTACTTTGCTCAGCTTGGTTATAGGTATATCTAGCTTGTGCTTATTCCTAGTGTTCCTGCAGTGAATGTCACTTTTCGTTTTAAAATTATTTACATTTTTTCTCACGTATAACACATTATCCAAAATGTATTGAGATATTACGGTCAGAATTCTTATTTCTTTAAACTTTTCTCTGAGAGATTCAAATGATGACATTTTATAAATAGATCGAATAGCTCGCTTCTGCAGCACAAATATTGTGTTAATATCAGCAGCACTTCCCCATAATAGAATGCCATAAGACATTCT
The DNA here is from genome assembly GCA_963422495.1 of Polyommatus iphigenia. NCBI lineage: Eukaryota > Metazoa > Arthropoda > Insecta > Lepidoptera > Lycaenidae > Polyommatus > Polyommatus iphigenia. The sequence continues at coordinate 8,425,941 of OY730183.1, forward strand.
ACTATGAAAATAACTATAATAAACTAATTTCGCCGTGTCTTCATCACAAATTTCTCTAATTTTTCTGACTGCATATGCTGCGGAACTGAGCTTGTCGGCCAGTTTGGCAATATGAGGACCCCACTGCAGTTTATAATCTAGTGTTACTCCTAAAAACACAGTAGTGTCAACAAGATTCATTTTCTCATCATTTAATAGTAAATTGGTTTGCACTTGCTTAACATTCGGCAAGGTAAATCTTAAACATTTTGTTTTATTAGAATTTAAAAGTAAGTTATTAACATTAAACCAATTAACTATTTTTGAGAGAGCACAATTTACCTCGTCATGATTCGACTGCTGTCGCTTCACTTTAAAAATAAGTGAAGTAACAGGCATTTCATCACTGTACTAAATGTGATGAAATGCCTAAGTTTGTTCCTTTTGGTAACCATACAATGTTACAAATTGTACTGTCAGAGAAATTGATTCCGAGGCAAATGGGGGACCTACGTAGTTTGGTCGCGTTACGTCAAACCCAGCCGACAGATTACAAATTGACATGATCCGACCAAATGACGTTGGTCTGTCAACTGCCTAGGAATCAATTTCCTTGATGGTACATAAGTATTGAGATCGAAAATCAAGTAAGTTCTGATTGCCGCACTGATACATCATACACATTAAAGCTTGAAAAAATCTTCAAGAATATTAATGAATATTAATCCTTCGATTGCGGATTCTTGGAAATCTATTGTTGTTCTATTGTTATCGCGGTCACCGGTGTCCTTATGGGGCTTGATGGGTTAAATCTCTTTTTCCTCAAATATTTAATGCCACATTGCTACAACTTCGTCCTCCTTCGATCCAGTCCGTTTCCTATCAAACTACAAAAGGTATTCTCGTGAAAATCGAAACAACTTTGATTTTGATCACTGATCAGTCAAAAGTTCGAGTCAATCGTTTGACGTATGAGAATCATATTTTGCTCCAAGCCGGCCCCTATACGATCAATGGTATTGTCAATATTACGCTTTATATTGAACAGTTTATATTTTGACAATTAGATTGAAGGCGCGCGATATTCAATAGGTTGTAGGTCTACTAACACAAGAACGGAATCGAAACAGTAACGAAGCTGCATTAATGTTGCATTAGACAGTAGAATCGTTATCCAGCCAGCTGATAGATAATGAGACTAAAATCGATATCACCCCTCTGGAGTGTCGCATAGCTGGCGACAGAAACAAAACCCTTGCCCCCAGTAATTAGGGTTATTATAGACTGCCTTCAAATTATATTGAAACGTGATGATGCTTCGTAATTGGATAAAAAGGACCGCTAATAAATTATTAATAAATCCTTAAATTACTAAAGGCTAGCTGAAAACTGAGTCGTCATTAAAAAGACGTTAGTGACTTTTGTGATAACTGATAATATGTAGTTGACAAACTATTCTGTTTCTGGTATTCCTGTAATGCGTTCGTGGTTGAGTGGATTAGAGCTCTACTCCATTGTCGTCAGTTTGATTTCTACAGTAAAGCAACAAAAAGTTGTGTCCAAGTTAGGACAAACTGGCCGACCGCTTGATTGTCTTTTTTTTTATTTTTTCCTGCGGTTCGCCTTCAGCTGTATAGAGGAGGGATATCCCGGATCTAACACAGGACTCCCTCCACGACTGGCCGGTCTACCTCGGACCGGACTTCCACCAAAGTAACGGAACGCTTAGGACTAAAGCGTTCCCCTCGGCGCCGGGACTAACAAAGCCGGGCAGGTTCCTATCCTGACCCGGAGCCCCGTTAGACGAGAGTTAGGAGGTTCGCGTAGCGACGCCTCCGCACTCCCGTCCTACGCCGGCGGAGCGGCAGAGAGGTGGGATCGTCCTCTCTGTCTCGCTCCGCGGCCTCTTTCTGCGACATAAGAATTTCGCAGAAGGAGACCGCCGCCTGCCATGCCTCATCGCTCTCGAGCATGCAGCGCACCATGTTCGGGAGTGAGAGGTCTCCACCTAGCACCGCCGATCGTGGCGCTGCATGGCCCAACGATCGCACACCTCAAGGGTATGCTGGGCCGTGTCCTCCGCAGCGCCACATTCATGGCAGGCTGGCGTTGGCTCTCTCCTGGCAACCCTACAGTGCCTCAGCGGTACGTTTACCGTACCGGGTCTGCGCCAGATCCTCTTCCCACCTCCTCAGCAGCCACTGCTCTCCGAGTCTCCGGAACCGCCTGAACCGCTTGATTGTCTAACCCAGTATTTTTCCAACCCTTTTCAGCCACGGTCCTCTAAGAAACCTAGCATAGTTTGCACGGATCCTCTTAAATACACAGCAAAAAAATCGCATTATGTTTGGTACAGAGATGACACCGCCATACATAATAGGTATGCTCGCGGACGACAGGCTGAGAAACACTGGTCTAACTGAAAGATGTTGTACAGGCATTGTATAAAATCTGTCCTGTGTCTAATCTCTATCCAGTCGTGTTGATCAACCCACGAGACTACGTGACGGAAGAAGATATATTGGGGAACTAATAGTGTTTCCCAAATAATATGAGTGTTAATCAGGTAGACAAAACATCCACATACATCTTTTTGAAGATGGTTTACCCCATCAACTAAGGCCCGTATTTTTGGTCAGTACTTAAGATGCGACCCGGTCTCAAGATGCGGTTCGGCTCTGTGATTGGTCCAAATTTTGACAACCAACCAATCACAGAGCCTGAACCATGCCTTGAGACCGAGATGCATCTTGAGTACTGACCAAAAATACGGGCCTAAGTTACTTACGCAAACCATAAACATAAATTATAAAATAAGTAGGTACATAATTATTGGTTTTCAGATTCTTCTATTAACAACTACGCTATTTAAACTATGACTATTTGGAACTCATAGACAGAATACAGTTAATTTTGGACGTCAGGAGCAGAATGTATCATAAATTAGTGAGTTAGTTTGCATTAGAATGGTGTATCGCATGGGGGCGACGGCTCTCGACCGGAATTAAGCGGATAATTCCGTAATGACGCAATTAGACGCCATTTTCATCTGAAGATCATTCTACAGCTAGCAAAGTATATTTATTTAAACTTTAGATGAATTTCGCTCTTTATAGACGTTCTATAGTTGATGCCCGCAACTCCGTTGCGCTAAAATTCGTTTATCGCGTGGAAACCGTAATTTTTTTCGGAATAAAAAGTATCTTATGTCCTTTCCGGCCGACCGGCAAAATCGGTTCAACGGTTTGAGAGTGATGAGGTAACTGACAGACATTTTCGCATTTATAATATTATGTAGTAGGTCTTAGGAAACTCAGTAGGTGTATAACTCTATGTATTCAAGCTCTACATACCATCGTCCATCTCCAATCAAGCCACAACCATGAATACCTATATCCAGACGGATGGATATCTTGAATAGACATCCATCCATCATCGTTAGAGAGATGCGCTTTAATAGATACCTAGGATAAGTAGCAACTCTTATTTATTTAAATACTTTAGGAACTTACAAGAATGTTATTTTAGATTTAAAATTTTGAAATAATAGGCTGTACATTATTACACAGACAAAATTATATCTTTACTCTTTAGTCACAATATTATGATATCTTTGAAAAAAATCTGCATACGAGGTCCTAATGTTAGGTAATACTCTAATTTTAATAAATATCTACTTAGATATTGTGAAGGGAACTTTGTTTTTTAATTTATTTCTTAACTGTCTTGTTACAGACTAAACTACAAACTTTAATTTCAGGGGTAATGAAGTTAATCTTGTACAATATTGAGTTATAAAATGGCGGAGCTAAGACTTAACCCATTACATTCAATAACGAGCTGTTGGCTAAAATTATTAACTCATAATAAGTATAGTTATGATTATAAAATACAATTTCGTGTAACGACTTCACGATCTTAATAATAGCCGGCTAAGCGCCTTGAATATTCATAATAATAATATAATAATTTGGAACATAATTTTATATTATCTAATCAGCCGTCGCGAATCACGTTTCTCACGTCGTTTTATAAGTCGAAATTATAATAGCATGTATTCAATGATTTACAGCTGCTCTTGTTTGAATTTTCGGCGCATTATCCTTCGCGAGTTCTCGTCGTGATAATTCCCAAACCAGAGTATTTAGAAACTAGCATAAGTTTACGTCTTGGGTTGAGGTAGTTACTAGTTACTAGTTGCCTACCACTAGGTACTTTGACATTTGACAACTAGTTATGTTACTAAGAGTGGGTTGCACCACTTGCACGAGGCGTGGTTAAAGTTAAAGTTAAGGTTAAAGTTATCTTTATAGTTAAATATGGCGTCCTTTAACTTTAACTTTAACCTTAACTTTAACTTTAACTTTGACCGGAGAAATTGACAGATGACAGCTGGTCCAACAAGGTTATAAATGAACGTGGGCGGGGGCGCTGCTGGTAAGGGATAACTGTCAAAAATGGCGTTTTTGTATGATGACAGCGTTAGTTCCTTTTTTCGCCACCTGCATTTAAAACCTTGTCGAGCTCTATGGTTATGGTTAAATATGGCGTCTTGATGGCATCCATTTTTAACTTTAACCAAAGATTTGACATTTTGCATTGGGGTAAAAGTTAGGGCTAAAGTTAAAGTTACAATTAAAGTTAAAGTTGATTGGTGCAACCCACTCTATGATTTTTAAAAAGAACGTTAAATGTTTTATTGCATCTACTTTTACAAACGTAGCTAACAAAAAAAAATATTAGCAAGATTATTAAGCAAGAATATTTAGCTATCGCCAAAAGATACTCAGGTCAAAAAATAATTTCGTAAGCCTCAGCCTTGCGAATTAATAGTTACACCGTCACAACTCACACCGTCAAATAGATGATAGCTTATATACCTGACCTGACCACAAGCGTACTGATTTCATTTCCAATTTTTTACTTCGAATCTTCGTCATTTCTGACATGGAAATGACGTTCACAGTTATTTTACCTTGAAGTGGTCCTTATGTAGACCGCTTAAAGGTGACTTCTGTCAGTGAAATAAGCAGATCAGTCAGTATAATGCGACGCGGCGCCGGCGCGGCGGCCTCTCTGATGTCCGTCACTTGACGACCAATTACAGTCCATTCAGACGTATCTTACCCCGGAGCTTGTAGCTTTAGCCCTTACGTCCTCGTCATAAAGGTCTCTTCAGAGGCAGAATAATTCCGAACGCTCTGTATCACTCGACCCGCGCCCAAATGGATCATAATGCCTAGAGTAATTATGACTTCAGACCTCTCCAACCCAAATTATCTTTAAATTACTTTAAGGTTTAAGTGACTTTTATAATTGTGTACAATAATTATATTAAATTGTTTAATGAATTTTTTATAGGAATCGTGACGTGTTGTTTCTTGCAATCGTTTGGCTGCTATTATGCTATACTCGTAAGGAGTTGTTGAAGTCCTATCACAAAGTTACTAAGGTGGAATAAGAATAATGTTTTTCTTACGAAAATGTAATTAATTTTTCACCTGTACTAGTTACACGGCTACGAAATATAGTACAGTTCAGTAGAGAGTAGGACAAGTCGTTTTATGCTCTACAGTCTACACTCTACAGTCTACGGCCTACGCTGTACCTACGTAAAGTTTGTAGGAATATGTAAAAAAATCTTGTAGTTATTTCATTTTATCAAAGATATCTTTATCCATACTTAATATTGTAAATGCGAAAGTGTGTCTGTCTGTCTGTCTGTCTGTCTGTTACCTCTTCACGCCCAAACCGCTGAACCGATTTTGCTAAAATTTGGTATGGAGATACTTTGAGTCCCGGGAAAGGACATAGGATACTTTTTATCCCGGAAAAATGTACAATTCCCGCACGATAAACGAATTTTGGCGCAACGGAGTTGCGGGCGTCATCTAGTTACCTATAAAAAGTAATGATGCTCAGTCAGTGTAAAAATTACTTGGTATGTGTAGAGTAGATACGACCAATTACTACATAATTGTTACACAGATATAGGTAAATAGTTTCTACGTAGTAGAGAGTACCTACTATATTAGAACAAGATATTTCTTAATGTAGTTAATAACTAGAACCTAGGTGTTGAACGAAACGAAGTTTTAGTACGCTACATTTTAATTAGAAGTATAATTTTAAGTTTTAATATTTAGAATTAAAACTATCTTCTTATCGGGAAAACTAGTTCAAAAAGTTTAAGCATGTAGAGGTAACAGACAGAAAGACAGATACATTTTCACATTATTATAATGTTACTACTTACCCGTACCTATATGAATAGAAAATAGACCACAATCCTTCGATCGCCGATTCTTGGAAATCTTTTGTTATCGCGGCCCACTTGGGCCTTACGGGGATTGATAGGTTAATAGTTTAAAGTTTGTCAGTACCTAACCAGTATGTAACCAAGTATGAACCATTTTCTGATACAAGTGCTGTTAAGGGAACGCGTTTTCTAAATTTTGTACAATTTCCGCACAATTCAGTATAATTATTTGGAGACTATCTTCATTTCAACTGCAGATGACCTATAAAATGTCGGTATAAAAGTGATAAAAGTTGATCATCTTGAGAGTCGGCATATGTATAGCACCAGCTGCACCAATCACAATGCCATGGGCGTGTCCCGCGCTCTCTCCCCTCATCCCCTCGTCCCCCCCTGGTCGTCCCCGCGAGGTCCCGGATTATTGCACAATGGGACTTTTTTATTGTACCTTTGTCGGGGTGAAATATCCGGTCGGATGTACCGTCTCCCATTCAACCCTGTAATAAACACCGGGGTGATTCGCGATTGTTATTTGCATCGTCTTGTAATGCTGATACAATAGCAGTATATTAAAAAGTATGAAGTAATAAAATATCAGGGTTATTGTAATATTTTTGAACGCTGCAAAATTATTTAAATGACATGTAGAATACATTAGCTATTACCAAAAAGCTTAAAGGTTACCTATGTAATGTGTTCGAAATTTCGATTAAGTACTTCTTCACATTTGCAAATCATTAGCAATAAATCTAGGAACTGAACAAAAAAAAAAAACAATTTTTTCAATTCCCCCAACAAACTAAACAATTCATGACTAGAAAATAATTTTAACGTCATAAATTTTTTGTTTGAAATTGAATACGTCTCATTTTAAAGAAGTAGCCATGAATAATGGCACATTTTATTAGCCTGGGAAATTAAAATCGAGACAAATTCTCAATTTAAATGGTTAATTAGCGTGATCGATCAAAAGATTTAGGATTCAAAAGCAATTATACGCGTAGGTTTGTTCTCACAGGCGGAGACAATATGCAAATGCGAGCTTATTCTTGCCTCGACGCTCGAGGCTTTGTTAGAGTTTATTAATTACGACGTCCCGTGGCGACCGCGACTCTGGCTGAGCGGCCAGGAGCCGGTAGCGGCGAGGAGCTGTCATCGCGACGCCTAATTGTAAAACACACCACCACTACTTCACACAAATCATTTATTGTTCTCCCGCCCCGAGCTAAAACCACACACTCGTTAAGCACAAACGACTCCCGGCCGATTCCCACGGCTCCGAGCCGCTTAATTAAGAATTGAAAAGATTTTTAATTTATTTCACCGATTAATTATCGATCGCTCGTCTTTCCAGGAACACCCGAGCTTACGCGGGACGCCCCTGGCGATGCTGGCGGCGCAGTGCAACAAGCTGTCGAGCAAGTCGCCGCCGCCGCTCGCCGACGCCGCGGTCGGGAAGGGGTTCCACCCGTGGAAGAAGAGCCCCGGCGCCCCCTCGCCGCCCGGCGCCGGCGCCCCGCCCCGCTCGCAGGCGCCCTCCTGCACCCCCTACGGCCGGGCACCGACCTCGTGCTCGGCGGCCCCCTCCTACGGCAACGACATCTACTTCCCGTCGTCCGGCGACCAGCTGCTCGGCAAGAGCGAGTCGAGCGCCAGCCTGGGCTCGATGTACTCGCGGCACCCCTACGAGTCCTGGCCCTTCAACGTCGGCGGCGGGGGCGGGGGCGGCGCCCTGAAGGCGGCCGAGATGGGGGGCGTCGGCGCCGTCGGCGGCACCTGGTGGGACGTCCACGGCGGCTGGCTCGACGTCGGCGGCCAGATGGCCAACTACGCCGGCCAGGACTACTCGCAGCTCACACATTCCCTGTCGGGCGGGGCGCACCTGCTCCCCCCGGCGCCGCATCTGCTCCAGGACGCGTACAAGTCGGTTCTGCCGTCGCAGGGCTCGTTCGGGATCCACGCGCCGGGCTCGCCGGCGCCCCCCGCGCAGGCGCCCTCGCCGCGCTCGCAGCGGAGGTACGCCGGCCGCGCGACCTGCGACTGCCCCAACTGCCAGGAGGCGGAGCGGCTGGGGCCGGCGGGCGCGCACCTCCGCAAGAAGAACATCCACAGCTGCCACATCCCGGGCTGCGGCAAGGTGTACGGCAAGACCTCCCACCTGAAGGCGCACCTGCGCTGGCACACGGGGGAGCGGCCGTTCGTGTGCAACTGGCTGTTCTGCGGGAAGCGGTTCACGCGGTCGGACGAGCTGCAGAGGCACCTGCGCACGCACACGGGGGAGAAGCGGTTCGCGTGCCCGGTGTGCAACAAGCGGTTCATGCGGTCCGACCACCTCGCCAAGCACGTGAAGACGCACAACGGCGGCAAGAAGGGCAGCTCGGAGTCGTGCTCGGACTCGGAGGAGAACAGCCAGGGCGAGGGCGGGCCGGGCGGGCGGTCGCCGGACCACCACCTGGACGTGAAGCCGGGCCCGCTGGTGTGACGGGGGGCGGCGGCGCTGGCCGTGCCGCACCACGTCCCGTCGCTCCTGTGATACCGTCGCGCGCCGCCCCCCGCGCCACCCGCGCAGCCCCCGCCGCCGCCTGTATATAGCACATATCAAGTGTATAAAGAGACTCAGTGGGGCGCCATCTAGCGTCGCGTAGTGCTACTCGTGAGACTTACAAAGTGTACAGTATAGATCCTATCGAATATTATTATCTATTATAAATAATAGAGTATAGATAAAATTGTATGGTTATAGATGTAAGTAGTATCACCCCCTTATTTCGAAATTGCAGTTATAATTTATTAAATAATTTAATAATTCTATTGTATACATAGTTATTTACTGGATACCACTACAGGTCACAGAATTTTAACAAATAATAGTTATTTATACAAATAAATATAAACTGATCGTTATGGAACTAATATCTCATAGAAATAAAGCCTCTGATCGTTAGTGAATGTAATTTAAAGGTTTCTTGTCTGTCTGATTATCTTTTGTAGATACTAGCCTTAACTTTTTTGTTTTCGTAAGAAAGTGAATTAAAATTGTGATTGATCATGTTTTGTACTTACTTTTTGAATATTGAGGTATGGCCAACGAAATGTAAAAATTGCTTTAGGTTTGTTTAAAATAAATCGCTATTTTGTTAGCTTCTAATATGTATTTGTACATTGATAACATCATTAAACACGTGTACAAACTTGTGCGTAATGCCTGATTTTATAAATTGAAATATATTTTTTCCGTGTGGATATTGTATTTTCATTGCATAACCGTCACAACAAACATCATAATGTGTTTGCTTGCTGTTTTAAAAAGTTGAGGCTTGTACATTTTGTGTAAGTACGTACATAATTATTAATTAAAGTTAATCGGAATAAAAGCTACTTACTACCAATCTTGAAAAAACTGTTAATAGACAGTAAATATAGATAATTGGATAGGTTGTATTTTATTTAGTAACGATTGTTTAAATTTAAACATTTCAATTTATTAAAAAATCGAGATGTTAAAAAAGCTTCATCTTAAAAAATACACCTAAACATTTAAGTTAAACCAAAGAAGCACAGAATTCAAATGGAATAGAAAAGTTTCAAGTTATACCATACCTACATAATAATATGAATTTTCGTATGTCATTCCTTTACAGCAGTAAGCAGTAGGTAGGTAATTTTGTTTAGACAAAGTTTTTGAGATGTTTCTTATTGCGATGAGCTCTCAGATTTTTAAGAGACGTTTTAAGAGCTTACCCCCAATTCTAAAACTAAGAAAGTTTTCATCTAAAATAAATTTAGTGAAACACTTTTCGATATCATCAGTACTGTTGTATACGCTTTTGAAATTTACTACTGCTAACCACTGCTAAAAAAACGGTATACAGGCTACATAGGTAGTAGGTACTATCAGAGAAGTTCATTCCTAGGCAGATGGGGGATCTACGTAGTTTGATCGCGTTATGTCTAACCAAGCCGACAGAACACAATTAGCATTGAACTGACATGAGCCGACCAGCTGACGTAGGTCCGTCAACTGCCTAGGAATCAATTTCCACGATGGTACATACTATGACGATTGACGGGTCACGGTAAAGAAATTAAGATAATATTATGTACCCATTTTTGATAATTCTTTTTGAAGTACAGTAAGTTCAAATACCTTAATGTATCTGCTCAAATATTATTTGAACAAAACTAGCAACCGATTAGAAGGATCACCTCACAAGCAGATACCGATTCAATTTGTACCTACAAAACAGACATTATACCTACATTAGAGTCTTGAGCTCTTAAGAACTCAAAAGTAGAGACAATCCCTGGTTATTCATTTTAATTAATTGTAATACGAGTACAATGTCTGTCAACGACCCGTAAACTAAGGCAAGCTACTATTATATTATATTATGTATAGTGCTTTCAGACTCACGAGCTTTGTACCACTATTTAAATGTATAGCTAGCTTGTTCCATCAAGATGAAGTTGGCATAAAATGGGACTACCGACGATCTCATACAAAATCTTATGACAAATGACATAAAGGACCATCTAAATAGCTGCTATAACAGTGTTTTACCACACTATTGCAGAACCATCTAGCTGACAGTAAATAGAAGACCACTTTAGGTAATGCAAATTTAAAACCCTCTGCAAATAGGGCTTCACACGAGACGAGAGTAAGCGAGAGTAACAAAAATCTCGTCTCGGTCTCATCAGTCCTCAAAAAATTGAGTCTCGTTCAACTCTCGGTCTCGTCTCGTTACCAGTTGTCTCGTCTCGTCTCGTCTCGTAAATAATGATTTATTTCTATAATATAATAAAGAGAATAAGGAATATTTTATGACTAGCGTATTTATATGATAAAATACAGTTTGGATGATTACCAGATTTTATATTTTGTAAAATATATTGTTTTCTAAGTAGACCTTTAGTTGATTTTTCGAATAAAATCTTCATTAAAAATAATTAACGAGACCCAAAACGAGACTCTCGGTTACCCGGTATGTGGTCTCGGTATCGCCGAGAATATTTTCCAAAACGTCTCGTCTCGTTCTCGTCTCGTAAAAGCGAGACGAGAACGAGACGAGACGAGAAAAATCTCGCTCTCGCGTGAAGCCCTATCTGCAAAACACTTTACTAATCATAAGTTCATAACACACAATAAGTACGACCTATGTGAGGTTGTATTGTTTGAAGTGTATACCAAAATGCACAATTTGATCAAAACAAACGCAAACACGTTTTGCATTATTAATTCAAACACTTCAAACATCAATCTATTGTCCCACTACTTTTTAATCAAGGGGACCAACATTAACATCATCCCATGTTTCAACCCTCGCAACGCGAATTTGCACTCTCTCTCGTGGTTCTAAAGTTTCAATTCGCATATCTCCCGTTTTGATTACGACATTTTCGGTGTAATTGATAGGCACCGCGAGGAGGACATAAAAAGTGAATTGAAACCACAAATAATGAGAGAAGTCTTGGCGGGTGGGCTAGCTCGTGCCGTAAAAACCTCATCACCGCAGACGCCATTACTTGTCTCCTAGCCATCGAAATACCATCCTATAGAACGATAGGTATATTATGTATACAATGAACCGCTCAAAATTAATGTGCCGTCAGCTGTTATACATAAGGAGCTAGGGCACAGAATATAATTATATTAGTAGTACCAAGCTAGGGATACGTAAATTGTATGACCAATCCGAGTAGGACAACCATTTAAATATAGTGTAGAACAATAACTCGCTCAAAATATATGGCTCCGGTTACTGTCATACAAACTTAGTTGAGGCAGTAGCTAAAATTGTATGACTGACAACTATGTATTGCATTTGGTGGGACCATTTTTAACCGACTTCCAAAAATGAGGAGGTTATATGTTCGTCTGTTTATATATATATATATATACATATATATATATATAAATATATATATATATATATATATATATATATATATATATATATATTTTTTTTTTGTATGTTCAACCATAACTTCGCCGTTTATGGACCGATTTTCATGATTCTTTTGTTGTTGTACAGGGTTGAATTCGAAATTGGTACCATGTTCACAATAGTGGTGATCTAATGATGGAATCCATGAGGAATCGAGGGGACTCCTTAAAATTTATATGGGAACATATGGTGATTTCAATTTTTTCTGAAGTATTTTAGGCATATACTACCAAAAAGTAGGATTTTGCACCAGGATATACCCTAGTTCTGAAGGTACCCAACAGAACTTATGAATCCTTATAGATACAAGTTTGAGGATTTTGGCTTTATTTAAACTACTCCAAGCAAATCCTACATTATTTCTGCTGAACATAGGCTAAATTTTATTTTGGAAAAAATAGGGTTTCGTTACATATTTGGGTTTTTCGGACGCCAGGTGAAAAAATCAACCAGAAAAGTTACTTATTTTGCGTACGCTGCCGAAACTATAAAATATAGAACCATAAAATGTTCTAAGTATTGTAGATCTTATAAATATCTACAAAAAAGTCCGCGACACACTATACTTATCTATGTCGAGTGAGGCACAATAACCATTTTTTTATTTAAAAATCTTGATTTTTTTTGGACAACATTTAAACGCGTTTATTTTACTCATGCCATTAATCCTTATCGAAATAAATTATTTCATGACTAAGTACAGTTTATGTAGATAAAATTTGGTCTTTGAACGATTAAAATTGGACGTTTGGTTTTTAAATTATTGCGAAATTAAAATATTACGATAGTGGGCGTCACCAAGCGGGATGCGCTTGCGGGAGGAAGACAATCTGTGCAGTGTGCACTGTACAGTGTACACCCTTCGGATAATGACTGCGTCCGCGTCGTCAATGTCAGTGTCGGAGTCTGTGAATTGACCTGGGAATCATTTTGCTGACCGAGTCTTTCCTGGGTAGGCTTTTTGCAGCCGTAACCGACATCCACGCGGGCAGAGCCGCGGGCGACCGCTAGTAATATGTACAACTCTAAGACAACAAGCTATAATATTATAGCCTTGTCGTCTCATATTATGTAACTAAAAAGGGTAAAATTATTATTTTTTAACAAAAAATTAAAACCGACTTCCAAGGTAAAAACAAAAGTAATTCTTAATCTAAAAAGAATCAAATAATTCTTATTCCTTATTATAGTGACGTCTTCAGACTTCGCCTAAACCTCAACTATTTCTGTACTCAATCTTCATGCTTTTGAAGTCGGTACCAGCTTACCTTAGCGTAATTGCTGTGTCAAGGATCTCAGAACTTTTCCGGGCTGGTACCGACTTCAAAATACGAAGATTGAGTACAGAAATAGTTGAGGTTTAGGCGAAGTCTGAAGACGCCACTATAGTAAGGAATAAGAATTATTTGATTCTTTTTAGATTAAGATCTAAAAAGAATCAAATAATTCTTATTACTATATTACTTTTGTTTTTACCTTGGAAGTCGGTTTTAATTTTTTGTTAAAAAACAATAATTTGACTCAGTATTTCATTTATTATTATTTGTAGAGGACAAACAGTCAAAAGTACGCCTTGATGGAACCATTTTGTCAGCTCAGTTACGCTTCTAGATCATGGTATGTCGATGCTCCTAGCTTTATTTCTTTATTACGTTGGTGACTCGGTGGTCTTATTGACGCCTCATTTACTGTTACGGTAATGAGCTCGTCGTGTACAGCGTCGGGGCTGATGAATTCGCCATCATTACTACTGATATCATCATTGGTGTTCATGTCATTCGAAATATTGATAGCCTGAGTTATATATTAAGGCAGGGGTTCCCAAACTGTGCGCCGCGGTGCCCTGGTGCGCCGTGGAAAGGCACGAGGTGCGCCGCGCCGCGCCGTGAGTCGATCCTTCATCCTTATCCGAAACCACAAATATTTAAAAAAATTATAATATTAATTAGGTGGAGCAGGTAGATGATTAAATATTTGTTTATTATTATGTGGGTACGTATTTAAAGTAAGTATACCTAATCATTAAAGGTGTTTATTTATGTATCTTTTTCTAATACCTAGGTAGAGTAGGGCGCCGTGACAAAATGTTGAATAAATAAATAAAATAAAAATTGTTTTATTTCTGAATAGATTTGTAACAAATGCTTTCAGAACGTCGATACTACTGGTGCCTACCACCGGTTCGGGTTGTGACGTGCAACTGCGCCGCAGGCTGAAAAAGATTGGGAACCCCTGGGTTAAGGAGAGTTTCTGTAGAAGAGACTCGAAAAGAAGTCAGAGACCTTATAAGAAATTAACTTAGAATTCCAGTAGGATAGGTTACAGGAGCGAAGGCTAGTTTTTCTATAGAGAGAAGCGCTAGAATGTTTATAAGGTAATATAATTTTTTCAGGATAAAACCTATCCTATGTCGTTTCCCGGGGCTCAAAATATCTGCATACCAAGTTTCATTTAAATCGGTTCAGTTGCTAAAGCGCGAAGAGGTAACAGACAGACAGACAGATAGATAGACATGTACTTTTGCATTTATAAATTAGTAAGGATAAGGATAATAAAGATTTTTCAAATTTAAACTTTCAAAGTTAACTAGGAAGGTAAATAAAGATCACAAAAACAGAACAACCAAGCCAATGATACCAAAATGAAAATTCAATTATCTTTATTGTTTAAAATAATAAAATTATTTCGCGAATTAATCTGGTGACCTCCATAATTATGTTTATGGGATTTATAGGACATGATTGGGGATAATGAGGTTAAATCCGGCACTAAACGCAGATTTATACCCCCTAAGCGAATTACTGGCGCTGAACCCTCGGTATTCGCGTCACGACCTCTCCCTCGAGTTAACTTCGGAAGGTGAATCTTAATATTTTGAACATTATTTTAGATTGAAGCTTTAAGGACTATTGAAGTGAGCATTTGAGATTAAGGCAATTGTAGTGAGCATTCAATTGTTTTCTATTTGAAAAATTAATTAAAAATCAAAAAACCCGACTGCAAAAAATGAACTAAAAAGAACGAAACAAGACCTAATTCTGCCGGAGGCATCGAATCCATGTTTTAATTGATACGACTCTTGCTTACGAGTTTCATGCCAGGATAAATAGAAGGTTACATAGAAAAATGTATAAGAAGAAAGTGGATAATAAAATGCAGTCGGAGGCATGTCGCACCAAGTTTAACATTAATTCATAAATCATAAAATATTATGCCTCCGACTGCATTTTATTATCCACTTTCTTCTTATACATTTTTCTATGTAACCTTCTATTTATCCTGGCATGAAACTCGTAAGCAAGAGTCGTATCAATTAAAACATGGATTCGATGCCTCCGGCAGAATTAGGTCTTGTTTCATTCTTTTTTGTTCATTTTTTGCAGTCGGGTTTTTTGATTTTTAATTAATTTATTTTATTTGCGACTTTTTAGTTGTAGTCATCTAACCATTTCGACAATCAATCTAATAAAAAATTGAAAAGCTACCGTGCTGATATAACCATATTATATCGTAGGTACACTTAGAAAAGTGTACCTACAATACGTTATAATAGGTCTGTACATAGGTTTGGTACTGTTTCAATGTATGTTTCTAGTTTAAAGTACCAAATCATTGTTTTTTTTTTATACTTTCTCATTGAATTTTCATCTTGTTTTGGATTTATCCATGCAGGCGGATTTTGGTTTTTTCTTATTTTATTACTAGCGGTCGGCCGCGGCTCCACCCGCGTGGATGTCGGTGAGCTCTGCAAAAAGCATACCCAGGAAAGACTCGGTCAGCAAAATGATTACCAGGTCAATTCACAGACTCTGACACTAACATCGACGACGCAGTCATTATACGCAGTCAGTATACCCTGCACAGATTGTCTTCCTCCCGCACGCGCACCCGCCTTGTGACGCCAACTATCGTAATATTTTAATTTCGCCATAATTTCAAAACCAAATGTCCAATTTTATTCATTCAAAGACCAAATATTATCTACATAAACTGTAATTAGTAATGGAATAATTTATTTTGATAAGGATTCAAAGAATTAGTAAAATAAACGCGTTCAAATGTAGTCAAAAAAAAATTCAAGATTTTTTAATAAAAAAATGGTTATTGTGCCTCACTCGACATAGATAGGTATAGTGTGTCGCGAACTTTTTTGTAGATATTTGTAAGTTCTACAATTACTTAGAATTTTATGGTTTTATCTTTTATAGTTTAGGCAGCGTACGTAAAATAAGTAACTTTTCTGGTTGATTTTTTACACCTTGCGTTCGAAGAACCCAAATATCTTACGGAACCTTATTTTTTCCAAAATAAAATTCAGCATATGTTCAGCAAAAATAATGTAGAATTCCAATGGTAAAAGAATTTTTCAAATCGGTCCAGTAGTTTCCGAGCCCAACAAACAAAAAATCAAATCTTTCCTCTTTGTACTATTAGTGTAGATTTATCGTTCGATTTAATATTAAAACTGCAAGTTATATACATATTTAGAATCAGTGTTTAAAATTCTTTATTTTGATACCCCACTCGATATGCTTGGTAAATTTTTATTTTTGTTTACCTCACGTTAAGGCGTCAAACATCCGCCATTTTGGTTTTTTCTTAATGTCACCTATCTAAGAACACTCGCGCTATTAAGACAAATCTAACGATACCTCAAATGTGAAAATCCGTTAACCGTTCTGAAGATACGAGGTAATAAAGAATATTACATACATAGAAGATACGCGCTAAACACATAACCCTCCTGGCAGTCGGGTAACAAGTCAAGGAATACAAGAAATCCGATTTAAGTAAATGCTGGTGAACAGAAAACTGCTATATGCTGGAGTCCTAAAAGGAAGTTAAATAAGTTAGCAAAGAGGGTTTGATGGTGATTTTATTAATCACCCACCATTATTCAGAATGAGCATCATCAATTTCCATGATAGCAATTCAGCAATCGCCAGTAAATTACAGATAACATCCCCTTAAAGGAAGCATGGCAGAGCACCAATTACTGTCTTCTGGTTGTAGCGTTTTGCGAGAGTGCACCTAGGCTCTGATTACTTTCGCCAAAAATGTTTTAATCTATAATTTCTACAAACATTATAGGCGATTAGGGGCCTGTTTCACCACTGCATGATAAGTGCTAGATAAGCTATCCTCAACTTATCTGACTTAAGTTGTGAAAAGCCTATCCAGCCAGGCCCTTAGTATCTCTTCATCTAAGTGACGAAGAAATCTAAGAAATTAGCGAGCCATTAAGAGCAGTATGACAAAGACCATAAAGTAGGTACGACAAAGACGAAAGCCGGATGTGAAATTTATGTTTCCTCCAACAGGTGTCGCGGTTCCACCACACTTAAACGCTAATGTGCTACATCTTTATACGTTCGGTGAAATGTACTCCTAATGGACAACAGCAGGTCTGAAATGGCCACTTTGACAGTTCCATAATTTGTTTCATTTCAGATGTCGTAAAAATGTAAGATGAAATAATATGAAACAATACACTATTAGTTAGGTACAACAGCAATAAAATTATGTTCATAGTTAACTATGAACAAACTTAAAAGACTTAAAAGTTTTCCTGCTGAAATGACATTAGAAGCTACAGTAGAGCAACTTCTTCCAAAACATCGTACAATCATCAGTTAGTTTGAATTTTGTTTATAATAGTTTATTGTTTGAGTTATAATATTATTGTTAATACATATATTATGTAAAAAGACCACAATATTTTTGCAAAAAGAGTAGGTATGTGCCTTTGCTCCGATTTAAGATGTCCGAGATCAAATTCAAGTTTACCGTAAGGCTGTGTTCACACGTGCGCGTTTTCTGCGCGCGCGGATTCAGCGCGCGTCGCGTGTTTTCCCATACGTTAAAGCAGTTTGAGGTTCTATGCTAATTACATAAAGCTTATTTTCTAATATTTCCACAAAAACCGCGTACGCGCAGCGAACGTGCAGCGACCGCGCAGCGACAGCGCAGCGGCCGCGCAGCGTAAGCTCAGCCACCGCACAGCGGACAGCCTACGCGCAGCGACAGAGCAGTCTACGATCACCGCCCGCGCGGCTAGTGTGTCTGTCATTACTCATTCCCTTTGAGACCGCGCGACGGATGCGAAATATTTTCATTCGAAAATATTTTTTAAATTCCTTTTCGTCTTCTCGAAGTTCCTTGTATAATGTGTGATATTCACCACATTCATGTCGTCGGGTTAAAATAGGATGCACCCAATGTTTTCTCACATTCCCTTCATTTTTCCATTTTTTGTACAAGTAATACAAAATTATGAGCTTTTTCGTGGAGTGCATGGCAAACACGTGTTTGAGTTCTGAATTCCGTTAGTAAACTGTGGGTGAATTTATGGATACCCTAGCAACCGAGTGGACGCTGCGTGGTGGCTGCGCGGTCGCTGCGCGGTAGCTGCGTATACGCGGTGAAAAGACGGTTGCTGCATGTACGCGGATTGTGCGCGTAGTCAAATGAACACGCCCTAATGCAAAAGATGAAATAAGTATGTAACTGATAGTTTTCTAGAAATCCTTAAAAGTGGCTTGTAATTTGATAGCTCTAAGTTCTAACTTATTAAAACCATATTTAACATTGTAGTTAGCGAAACATAATACTAATTGGGGTGATGAGGGTCGTAAATTTTGGCGCCGGGTAAAGGGCACCGCCGCATATGTGACGGACCTTCGTGGAATAACCTTCATATTTTAGGCAAATTCGCAACCTATTGTTGCTAATTAGATCCGGTGATAAAGAACAGATCAGTTAAACGCTGTAAAATTTTTAACTGTAACCGTAAGCCAATCAATAATAATCCCTCGATCACCAATTCCAGGAAATCTTTTGTTGTCGCGGCCCATATGGGCCTTACGGGATTTGAGGGAATAGTGTGTACCTATGAGGTAAGAATTGTCTGCGATATGGTAGAATATAGAATAATATAGCAGTCGACTTACAAATTATAATATAGAAAGAGAAATAAAAGCTTATCGCAAGCGCGTTGTTGACTTATAGACTTATAAACGCTTATTTTGCTTCGCCGTGGCTTCGCCATAATTGAGAGAGGATGCCTCTAGACTAGAAAATAGGAAAATGGAGACCAGAATAGCAACTTATATCACAAAAGGTAATACGTCCTTTGGTGTTGTAAACGCTCACAATATCGAGACAATAATCTAGCACCAACTTGGCAACCACTTACCATCAGGCATGGGCGCCGGCAGGGGGGTGCCAGGGGGTGCACTTGCACCCCTTGGGAATCTCGGAATCAACAGGAATGATTGAAATAAAAAGCATTTTGTAACCCAAAATACCATGCCGTACAAAGATAGTTCGTAATGTTTCGGCACTAAATGTATTCTGTTGACGTAAACACGCACTGTTGTTCGTAAAAAGTAAAAGGAAAAGAAAGAAAACTAAAATCTGCACCCCTTGGGAATTATTTCTGCCGGCGCCCATGCCATCAGGTCTGTCTGTTCAGTTCTTGGTTCCTTCCATACACAAAATTGATCCAAAGTTTCTCCACTAAAAGGGGACAATTATCGTGTAACTACTAGACGACACCCGCTATCCGTTGCGTCGAAATTTATTTATCGCGCTCGAATCATACATTTTTCCAGAATAAAAGTACCTATCCTATGTCCTTTTTCGGGTCTCAAAGTTACTACTTTGAGACCCGAAAAAGGACAATTTGGTATGTACTCATACCAAATTTCAGCAAAAACGGTTCAGCAGTGTAGGCGTGAATAGACAGACAGACGTACACGCTTTCAATTTATAATCCTAGTATAGATTCAAAAAGCTGAGCTAGCTAGCCTAGATCTTGGACTTGTTGGCCATACAATAACAACAACAATGTTGCTAGAGGACGGAAACACAAGCAGTTTACAACTTTTTAACAACACAACCCGCTCGCAGTAAATCACAGGACCTTCAGAAGTTAACGTTCAAAGATATCTTACCCTCAACATAGCCTTTATTGCAAGGACACAGGGATTACTCTAATAAAAACTTAAAAGTAAAGCAAGGTACCACAAGATAAATTATATTCAGTAGGTCACACACGCCATCCGATTGGAGCAGTTTCCCAAGGCCTCCACAAAAAGAGATTGGAATAGATAGATAGAATTCTAAAAATATCCATCGTTTACAACTGTCGGGAATCAATTACTTCTATTGAAACTACCAAACTGAAAGAATAATGTGATTCCCCAAATTTTTCGGCCTGGAACACTTAAAAAATCGGGCAAGTGCGAGTCGAACTCGCGCATGTAGGGTTCCGTACCATTATAGAGAAAAATTAGGCCATAAATTATTGTGTTTTTTGTACCGAAGCCCCCCTTAAATATTAACTTTATTTTGATTTTAGTATGCGTTGTTATAGCGGCAACAGATATGGTAGGTACATAATCTGTGAAAGTTTATATCTCTAACTATTACCGTTCTTGAGTTACAGCCTGGAGACATACAGAAAGACAGACAGACAGACAGACGGAAAGACGGACAGACAACGAATTCTTAGTAATAGGGTCCCGCTTTTACCCTTTGGGTACGGAACCCTAAAAAAAGCACATTGTCATGATTTCGGTGCGTGCAAAAAACTTGTGTTGAGAAAGTTTAATTTCTGACTGCTTAGTTATTCTACAATCTACTGTATGTTATTTAGACTGTGTCAGAACTGACTGTAATGTCGTATTCTTCGAACTCACATTAATCTGCCATTCCTCAATATGCAGAGGAAGCGTTATGCACAGACGGCAAAAATTTTAACAACTCGCAACAAAAATAAAATCTAACGTTTTTTCAAATTGTAGCGATTCGAGGAACGCTTTGTGTTACTTTCGGTTGATTTGCTAGTGTTGTCGGTTTGTGTACATATTATCTAGCAAAATTTCACCAAGACATGCCCATTTTATATATGCCTTTTTATAAATATCGATGGCCCCAACGAATAAACGTGCAATCGAAAAATGACAACTTTTCAGGAGGACAAAAAAACGTTTGGAACCACATAACTTTGACTGTATAATAAATAGACAGATATAATGTGTAATCAAATTAAAGGTAAAAAAATATCTTTCAGCTCATATATTTATAAAAAATCAAATATTAACGGTTTGCCATATATTTAAGAAAAACCATATTAAATTATTATTCTAGTGAATAAAATGTGACTTGTTAACACTATTGTATCAATGCACGTTTATTCGTGTCATAAATGAAGTTTTAACAAGTGCAGTGAAATGTTGCACGGTTATTCCACGTATATTTCTGTCCCCCTGAGCCATGCTCTGGTCATTTACACGCTTATTCTGGTATATTTTGTTTCTTTTACATATTTGTAAATATAAAAGCCCGTATATTCGTGATAAGAAGTTGATTCATTATTTATGTAATATGTCCTTATTAGTGCATGGTATAAAATGTAAATCTATACTAATATTACAAAGTGGAAGTGTTTGTTCGTTATAATGCGCCAATCTCAGGAACTACTGGTCCGATTTGAAAAATTCTTTCGTTGTTAGATGTCTCCTTTATCAGGAAAGGTTATCAACTATAAATTATCACTCTAAGACGAATAGAAGCGAAGAAACATAGGAAAATTTAGGAAAATCAAGAGTTATAACCCAAAGGAAAAGAAAGACACGAGCGCCAGATTGTTTTAACACGTTTCTTCTGGTGAACTCAAATAAACAAATAATCTGCAATAAGCGCATGTTTTATTATTAATGTGATATATGTTATTATTTTTTCCGTACAATAAAGGTCTACATTGCTATAAAATCGTTATTTTAAGTCAAAAAAATTTAAAAAAAATTACATAGGTGTATCATAGGCCATACAAACGAAAATCAAAAAAAAATTTTTGGGTAAGAGCTCTTGCACGTTTATTCGTCGGGGCCATCGATATATTCGAAACTGTTAGGTGTCTGTCGCACGCCGCCGGTTTCATTAAAACCAGGTTACTACAAGAATTTCGGCTGGCGTAGTGTGTACGCAGCACTCAATAGCACTCTATTTTCTTTTGCTCTTGTAACCCAGTGGGACAGCCGACCGACACGACAGGCGAGAGATCAGACATAGGACCAACTTTTTAAATGACCATCCGACTCGACAGTCGACACACGGATCATTTTTCACGTAAGAATCGAACTTACGACCTTCTAGCCAAAAGCCTGTGCACTATATTCCTAGTTTAGTCACAGAATATATATTAGTAGGTTTAGTTTAATATAAATGTAATAAGTAATAACAGAGATTTTGACAATCTTTCTAAAAAAAATTGTCATTAAACAAAACTATGATAAGTTGTAGGTAAGTTAGTTATCCTAATTTAGAAAATTTGTTTTATTGCTTATAATCATTTAACCCGTTGACGCGTCTAATACAAAGACAGTTCATATTACAGCTGTTACGGAACAAAAAATATATGGAGTTGTTTCGTACTAATTACCTTCGAGCAATATTATATTTACCGACAGACAACAAAGTAATGCAAGTTTTCTAAGTAATTAAATTGTACATAATTGAGTTAACTAATTAACTCAATGTAAGATTACTTGCTTTAATGTAAGATTACGTGTTTAATAACTTATAGCTGTGCAACTAAGTGCTAGTTTAATTTTTCAAGCAGAGTAAAATACGAATTGATCAAAGCTAATAAATGAGTTGTCTTTCAATTATCAAATTTGAAATTTAGCTGTTCAATTAAGTGCTAGTTTCAAGGATGTTAAAATACGTTAAAATTGATCAAAGTTAATAAATAATTTGTTTTTCAATTATCAAATTTGAATAATATGACTTGGAGAATGGGGATATGACTCCGAAAATGACGATGATAATAGTTTTGTTAATCTAAAGTTACCTGAAATAACGGTTATGCATGCTTACACCTGATTTGGGCTATCTAGGTACTGTCTAGTATAAAAGTGGTCTGCTGTTTTATGCTTTATACTAAGTTAAAGCTCTATTCCTTTCTCTGTTCTACAAAAATAAATAAAAATCCGCTTCATACAAGCGTGACATGGACTGTCATGTTAAAATGTTATAATTTAGTGTGGCACTCAGTCATACGCGTCCGCTATTCGACACCGACTTCTGAGTATAATAAATCTGCTACCAACTTGGCGTCACTAATCAAATGTATAAAAACAACAGCAGTTTTAATGACTGGAACTATTGGCTACGCATATTGTGACGAAAAGAATTACATGGCTTTATGGTGTTTCTTTAAATATAGAAAGTCATATACTACTGAGTAGGCAAAAAAATCAAAATTTACCTAAAATTACAAAAAATCAAATTAGGCGTACAGCATCTGTCAGCTTCTTTTCGCTGACCAATATCATCTATGTTACCTCTTTTTAAAAACATGACTTACGTATTGTTATTACTTATTTCCAACACAAAAAATACAATCCAAATATTAGAACATGTTTAGTGAATTCAAACAGAGTTTAATACCGCGATAATCCTCAAACATCCCTACATAATATCACCCTAGGGCCTAGGGCGTCGTGTTTTCACACATAATGTCGAGCGAATTCGAAATTTGTAAATACGGCGTCGCTAATCCGGCTCCTCTTTTTGTGACGTGATAAAATAATGATGGCAAATTGCCCCGAGCGTCCCCACGCGGAATACTTGAGTGCAACTTGAATGTTGCGGATTTTTTTTAAGCTGTGGAAAATGTTAGAAGGTTGCGTATTAATATTATATTTAAAGAAACGGAGTAAATAGAAATAAGATAATTTAAAAATACAGCCGATTAAAGACCTTTTTTAAGTCGGTTGAAAATTGTTATTATTAATTATTATTAACGAGTAGGTAACCAAACTCTAATCTAGTAAAGCCCACTTGCGCAGATATGGGTTAAAGTTAACCCCGGATTAAACGTTATAGCTCTTTCGTAAAATATATTTAAAATAATGTTAGAGATGAGATAACACACTATTTAACCCGGTATTAACTTTAACCTGGTTTAGCGCAAGTGGACCTTAAGTATAAGGAGTTAAAATATTGCAAGTTTATAAAATGTAGAGTTGTTGCATTTCGAATTAGATAGAACAAAATTTACTGTTTCAACGAGAGACAAAAAGCTGTGAAAAAATAATTACGTCATTATTCAAATTTCGAACTCTCAACTCGAGATAATTTCGCTTCGTACTCATTATTTATTTTCCGCAACAAAACTCAAAAGGAAGATGCAAATTAGCGTCGCCATTCACTAAAATGAGAACTAGGCTGAGGGGAGAGTTTCAATCGGCCCTCGTTGGGGTTTAAACATTAAAGCAATCTCCCATTGCGTCACTTTATTAGTTTCGGCTTCATTTTGCTCTTTTTGATGTTTGAAAGCAATCGTGTCGCTGTGCAAATCTATGGGTGTTCTTTACTTAAGGGTGTTTGTTTGCTGCAAATTAAATAACGTTAGCCTTTGTGTGTTATTTTTGTCAAATTGTTTGCAAAGAACACTCATGCGAAATAATTTTCTAATCTCATACTACGTTTAAAAGTGGCATTGTAGTCGTAGATCATAGTAAGCGATTGCTGTATTCTGTAACATGTGCCGTAGCTGTCCGAACAGTCCGTTGAAATTTTAAATTCGGAATTCAAAAATTTTTCATAATCTGTCTTTATTCCTGTAACATTAAAAACAAGTTTCTTTTTTCGAAAAGTTAAATGATCGTGAGCAACGATATCAATATCTACCTACTTCTACTACAAGGTTATAATAATTCTATGATCGTGAGCATTTTATTAATCCTTTACTATCTACAGTTTTCCCGACCGACCAATAAAATCTAGTCAAATCGTCCTAACCAGTACTCAGTTTTAGGAGCGCACCCAACATATAGACTTATGTAGACATTCTTATATAAGTTCGAAATACTGCATACGACGTGTTCCTTTGAAAGTCCATGTATTGAACTAAATTGGAAAACGATTGAAACGATTACCATACCCGTTCGGCGGTGGGTATACACGGAATAGGAATGAGAAGACGAGCTGAATGACAAAGTGGATGCAAATGCCACCTTTGTCGTCGACGTCGCCAATCAGACGACTGATTGACGTATACCGCTACCTGGATGCAATAAAATGCTGAATTCGACGAACGTGGCAAAAATGAAGGGGTGGCGAAATGTGGCAGCGGAAGGGTTACCTAGTTGTTTACTTTCCCGCCTATAATATTGTCATTTAGGCGCAACCTTTAAATGACTTTAATGTTCAATGCACGTTTTGAATAACGTAACTTTCATTATACAAAAAAGCACTCTGATGTGAACGTTAACGCGTCTTTAATTTTCTAATATGATTAGGAAAATAGACAGATTAAGACATTAATACATACCTTCTTTAAAAATTCAGTGTGAACTTTTCAATTTAATATAGCAACGTTAAAACGTTTTATAGTTGTGAGCATGATTTAAAAAAAAAAACAATCCTAACTACGATTTCAAGCGACTAAACTTAGGTACGACACCCCAGGTGTCGTACCTAAGTTTAGTCGCTATCGTGTCACATAAAGCCAATAAATTAAATTGTTACAAAAATAGACACTTCACCATTCATTTATAATTTTCGGTTCAGTGATAAGAATGTCAATAACGAATTAGGAGGTTTCGTGAGCACATAACTGTGCCAACTCTACATTCCAGGAATGACGCAGGGCCAAAGGTGCCAGTTTTTCGTGCGGTTTTTCAGCTGCCGCACTCCACTCATTAGTGACTAGGTATATGTGTGTTGTCACTTAACGCCTACACGAGATTTGTCGCCTGATATTTTTTAATAATGTAGATGTTATAGACTTTACTTGTTGGTCATACCCAGTCCCTGCGGTATTCTTGCTTTTCCGCTTTAGGCAAAGCCACGGGACAGGCGGAAATCTAAATACACAACCGCGATCATCAAGTAGGTCCTAAGAATTAGGAGACCCAGTACCTATTGTTCTCCACGTGATAATATATACGCTGTTCTCCACGCTTATGTTCTTCACGTTGATATACACTTAAGTCTCTCTCTCGCTTTAAAAGGAATTTAAAGCAGTTGCAATACAGTTTCAACCATCCAATGTCTATTTCTACTGTCACCTAGCCTGTGCTAGCTACAGTAGAAATAGATATTTGATTGTCCAAAGTCGTACTATAACCAGCTAGCTGGTACATAATAAATTATTATAACTCAAAAAATTGTAATGGGTCGACGTGCTGAGACCATTGCAAAACGATATCCTACCAAAAATGCACGTAACGTTGGCTAACGATTGCAAAACGGTGTTAAATTTCGTACATTCCTGTGGGCGGGCGGCGACGTCTGCGCACGCGCCGGATACGGAAGTGCATAATTACACCACCGCGAAATATCTTAATCCCGTGACAGATGGCTGATCCCTCCGCATTTTCTAAATATTACACATTTCACGCCAAAATTTACACCCCATTTTACATGTAATATTCGGGTATAATCTGTAATTTATTATAATGATGTTATTGTTAAAAAGGCGAAGGATATTAGCATACAAATGTGCTTATTCCCTTGACAGACATAACTTTATACCTATTACTTAAGTAAAAGTAACGCTATCAATTTTTTGAAATTAGAATACCTAATTAGAAATGATTTCAACCATGGATCATTTGACGACCTCTGTGGCTCAGTGGTGAGCACGTTGGTAGCTGAAGCCGGGGGTCGCGGGTTCGAATCCCGCCGACGGAACAAAAAGTTTTCAATGTTCCCGGGTCTGGATGTGTATATGTGTATGATATAATAAAAATCTTAAGTATATGTATAGTATAAAAGTATTAAATATATTATTTCCGTTGTCTGGTACCCGTAACACAAGTCCTTTAGGTACTTAGCACGGGGCCAGACTGACGTGGTGTGAAGCGTCCATAGATATTATTATTATATTATTATGTTATTATCATGGTCACTTTTCGTCATCATGAGTGATCCTTTTGAAAAGACGCGTTATTTTTTGTGTTAAACGAATAAGATAATGCTTCAACGCCTATTGTAATATTTTATTCATAATTCATAACCTGAATGTGACTTACAAAGTACCACGAACAAGGGCTCAATAAAATCGAAAAATTAATCATAAATTAAACGCCATATTTTCGGTTTTCGGTTCATAACTCGGTGTGAATAAAACGGGAATAAAATTATTGAATGTCTTTTTAATAAAGCCTTTATTGTTTTATCAATAATGGGTTAGCATTGTGCCGGCGCCGCCCCGGCCGTTCAAAGCCGGTGGCACAAAGAGAAAATAATAAATAGTCGTATTTTGTTCGAATTTTCTGCGCTCGGTCGCTTCGCCCTTGTTCTTTAATTGGTGGCTGAAATAAATTAATTAAATTAGTATGGTTCGGATGAAGCCAACACGTTTGCTCGTAAATGTTTGGACACTCGCTGTTTTGGCGTCAACTCGCGTGTTTTATTTAATTATGGCCCAAACAATGATCGTATGAGGATGAGATGATTTCATTAGGAAATTACTCTGAAGAAGAGCAGGCGGGGCTAAGAACCGTTGGTAAGAAAATAATTGGTGTTTGAGATTTAAAACAAAGCGGGCGGGTTTTAAAAGATTTCAGGTAATGGGTATCCTACAGGGACATTGAGATATTTTTCTTGTTTCCCATACCTTATATCGTAGGGAAAACAGAATAAAATAGGTAAGTATATAATTAAATCCAATAATGTTTTGAAGCCAAAATATTTATGTTACATCGTTTGATTTTTACTCCTATAAAGTACACAAACGGACTGATTTTAATTAAATTTTGTGCTCATAACGAGTTAGTCCGTAGTCCGTACATAATATACCACTGGCCGATAACTATATATTTTGTTACACCCGAAATAATATACTAAGGCAAAACAATATTTGCCGGGTCAGCTAGCTTTTTGTAAATATGTAGTTAAAATTAATTGACTATCTTGTTTTATATTAAAAAAGAAGATACCAATTTAGTTTACAAAATAAAACTGGAAAGCATAACGGCTTTATGCAGGGCCATCTAGCGTCAAGTAGCGTAACTTGAACTTTCTGAATTTTCAAACACCAAAAATTTCTTTTTCGATTTCAGTATTTAAAATTTCAATCATAGCAATAAAATACGTAAATGAAAAACAAATAATTTCAAAACGGGGAAGCTACAGTGGTAATTTCTAACGTAAAAAACATTGCGGTTAGTCGGCGGCAAACTATCAATTTCACGGCACTCTGAGGACGGGGAACTTTTTATTCTGTACTTTTATTTCTTTATTGCGTAATTGGCTTTTAAAAAATTAAACGTAGGTAAACAACAAAAGCCGGTGGCGGCATGAATGCGTAGGAAGTAATTATGCAGATGGCGCTGCGACCGCAGGGACTCTGAGGCCCATATGTCATTGATTACGCTTGATTTTTAACCGACTACGAGAGAGGATTCAGCTGTTTGTTTATGAAATGAAATCAGTAGATCTTGCCTGATCAGCCGTCGCTGCAGAAGACTTGAAATAACTAAGTTGCGACTTGCGAATGCGTTTCCGGCATTGGGGTAGATAGAATTTCCTGTCAATGTACTAGTGTAGGTACTCTTTACTTCAAAATTAAGAAGTTCTGATTGACTGATTTATAAGAATTTAATATTTATATTTTATAGTGCCTATTCCATGAATGAGGCGCATGAAACGCAGTTAAGTTTGATATTAAATATTAAAATATTTTATGCTTTACAATATTAAACATTACTTAGCAGCCTTCTTTGTTAGCTAATAACAATTGTAAAGGTAGTATTTATATCCCCATTAATTGAATCAGCATCAATCTCGAAATACAATACTTTAATTTTACTTTTGAATAATGTGTAAAACAACGCCTCACCCTCCGATATACCCAATAAAGAATACAACAATACGTCTTGTAATAATTTCTCAAAATATTAATTCACAATAGTTCAATACGTCTCACCATTGTGACTCTCTAATAATGTGACAAAATTACCCTCGTTATTGATGGCAATGCCGCTTTGTACGAGGCACAGCTGATGACAAATTCGCGACCGCTTCTCTGCCCATTCTCTATGCCTTTTGACTTTGATTTATGCCTTTTTTATATCGCGTACTATAGCAGCGATTCTAGTATTCTTGTGCACTGCCGTTTAATCTTTATTTTTGTAGACGTACGGTACAAATTTGCGAATAAACGATGGAATTCTTAACAGTTGCGCCCGCGCAAGTATCGCTACATCATCTCCTAATAGTGGGGGACGCAGTTTTTATTTAATTTTACAGTAATTTATTTTGTAAAGGTAGAATAATGTTATTGTTCGGTTCGATTTTAAAGCAAATATGTACAAGTTTAGAGGGAGTGCTGGGGATACGGTTAACACCCTCTTTACCGACACAATCGGTTGAATATTCTACAATCGGATTACAAAAAGATCAGAGGTTTTTGGAGCTTGCTTAAACTATCATTTTATGTTTGTTTGCACATTGACTTAACTTAAGGTAAGCTGTGAAATATCCTGAACTTGAGCGTAGAGACAACTTGAACTCTATAATATTGCTAGAATTTGCTCTACACTCGTAATTTTTTACAAATTAAATAGTTGATCGGAGCAAGGGTGGCAAAGCTCTTATCTCGAATTTTTTAGTTCTTATTAATATTTGTAGCAGTAATTTCTACATATTTTGTGTACAAGATAAGATTTTCTGCATAGTAGGTTTGTACCTGTGTTAATTGAAAATATTACGAGGCCCAGAGTTTGATACGCCACTGGTACGGTTGCTGATTTAGATGCTTGGGGATATTTTTGATAATAAAGATTTTTGGAGCTTACTTAAACAATTATTTTATGATTATTTACACTATGACTTATTTTAGATAAGCTGTACACTATCAAGAACTTAGAGACAAGTTAAACTCTACAATATTGGTAGTGTTTGCTCTACACTCATAATTTTTTACAAATTAGTTGATCGGAGCAAGCAATTCTATCTCTAGGTGGCTATTTGACCTGATTTTGGTGAAAGTTTTGGTTTAGAGAAAAGTCTAAAATAATATTTAAAGCACTAATTTCTACATTTAAGTCATTCTGGATAGTACGTATATTTAGCTGTGTCAATTAACAATATTATGTGGCCCTAGGTTTGTTACGTCACTGGTAGGTACAGTAGTTGATTTAGATGCCTATTATATTTTTTGATAAGACTAGAATTCATTCACTAGGTATTCATTTTATTAATCATCATGTCACTATAGCTTAGAATACAGTATTAAAGCTATGCTTTCCTATTATATTCAGACTTGATGTAGAGCTTTGTAGCTGTATAGTTAAATTATCAGAAAATTTACTCGAAGAGTTTGATTTTTGCCTTGCCTTCCTCCTCACTACAACAATAATTTGAGACGCTACAAATTCTCATTCATTCTTGACAAATTGTATAAAAATAATGTAAGTCGTTTATCAATTTTCTGGTGGACATTTCTATAATATTCAATAGACCAGGTAGCGGCGGCTTTATACATCTTAGTGTTTACTTTTATCTCCAATATTACTATACAGACCGATCTTTTCTTCGGCAAATAATATAAAACGCTATAAAGTAGAATGGCCGAGAATTCGCCATTTATCATGCAACCGCTGACTCTTGTGGCCCGCTTCATTATTCCTGCATCCATTTCTAGGCATGATGTTAAATATGTAGACTCGCATTTCTATCAAAGCGGCAATAGTTGTAGCTTTAAATTCTTAAAGAGAATTTGTTAAAGAATGTCGATTAGGTTTGCGTTTAGTTATAAAATGAAATTTTGTATATTGCAGTCCTTAAATTAATTTCTAGGTTTTTATGGAGGATCCATCTTATTAAGCTGCTTGTGTGGTGGCCACCCATCTATATATCTATTTGATTTTTCTATAAAGAATGTCACAGAGGTAAAAAACATTATGTTAGCTCTGTAGTTCTAACGGAAGACAATATAGTTTGTAGTAAGAACATAAAGGACACCTACGAAATAGCGCATTTGCTTGTCTTCTACTGCAGTACATCACGGCTTTTACATCGATGTTTTCGAGGTGAAAACGATACAGACAATACTGAGCGAGTAATGTCGCGGTATTGTGTGGACGCTGACAAAGGACCCGGTAGCGAGCACGGCAATTTGTCAGCTTCGACAATGCACTCATTGCCCATTATTTATGCGCCGTAAAACGCGGCCACTTTTATGGCGGGAACATGGTGTTATGGCGGCAACTACACGATGACGTTTCAACTTTTTTATGGTTTGATGTATGAGGTTAAGGTCTGAAAGTAAAACCGAATAATAGTTGGCACATGCAAAAGAAAGTAATAGCACAGTGTAACAACAAAATATAATGTCCATACTAACAGTATCGGGGACTAACATTTCAAACATAATTTTATTATAGTAAATGGGACAAGTTATTATAATATTCTTTGACACTCTAGAGTCTAGACTCTAGAGTCTGGAGTCTAACAACTCATCTGTGAATTATGAAGTTAAAATCTGTGAAAAATAGTAGACCGTAATAACTGTACACAGTACAACTATACTTACTTAGGTACTACAAATAGTGGTTATGACTCATGAGCACAATTTCCATAGAGATATCTACTAAAATAAATATAGTTAATGTATGCAAATAATAATAATAATAATACAAACGAAAACTTTACAATTTCATGTTTATAAATCTTTAGCCCTCGTATTCAGGTCATCGAAATTTTAACTTTTATAGTTGACTTTGAGAAACATACTTATGCAAAAATTTCCACCATTTTCATTATTGTAGTATTACCAAATACCAACTAAACCTATTTATTTCACTGACACCAAACCCAATAAAAATATGCATGTATCATATTAAAAAAAACTATCGTCCATTCAAAGGCCACGATGGGCGATGACGTAACGGATTCCGTGGGCTATCAACAATCTGCAAGGCGGGCCGGGGCCGCCCATCCGCCCAGAACCACGGCACGTGGCCTGTTCTTGTCCCAGGTGGTTACTGCAGAAAAAAAGAATACAGAGTAGTTCCTAGTCTTTTTTTTATGTATTCAATTTTAGCAGAGAAGATAGAAAGATATTTAAAAAGTAAGTTTTAGGATATTAGTTGACATAAATGATAAAATGAACTGTTAAGCTGCTAAGCATTTATGTGTACTTATTAACTATTAACCCACAACAAGACATGAGTGGAAGAATAAGGTAAGTAACATGAAAAAACTTCCCGTTTTTTTTGCTTAAATGGAGGTTATAGGGCGGGAAAATTATTTGAAATAGAAAAACTGTGGATTATATTATGTGAAGCCAAATATATTAGCTAGGTTATGAAGTAGATAAGTTACAAGGTAAATAAAAATAATATGGGAAAAAATGAGTTATTGTCCGTATGTTACGAAATGTTACTTGTTCAATTCTTCCACTCACGTCTTCCAATACGTAATTTTTGGTGGGATGATGATTTTTTTTATTCTTTATTTTTAAAGGGTTTTTTCTAAAAGAAAATGATATCCTTATAGTGTAACAATCAGATGAACTAACATAGTAATTAGTAATTACTATCTGTGATTCTACGACTTAAACTTAACCCAACTAGCAAAATTTGGTTCTGATTAAGTCATATTTGCGTTTTCGTGAAGACTTGAAGGTTGGTGAATAGACTAGAACAGTCACATAGACTACTTTAATACCGCGTTTGGGCACAAAATTCAGGATCTTTGGTTTTGAATTTGTTTTGTACTGGTCAGGAAAAATGTTAATTACCTACTCTTAATTTGATCGACTTTTTTGGCGGACTTCTTGCATTATAAGCTGCTATTCCTAAGACCATTTTGCTAGTTGGGAAGTTAACAATTTTATACCAATGTTTGGTAGATTCCGAATTAGGACAGGACAAAACAGTATTACATAAACCTACATCAAAATAATTAAAATTATAATCGGAAAATAAAGATTCCCATTTCCCGCTCATCTGCGATACGGTCACGCTCCATCAGCAAGTGGTAAGCATCCTCCACAAAGGGGATGATACACAAAATATGCTTAACAACGAAAATAATATAAGTACGTAAATATTATAATATTCCTTAAATATTCCTATTTATGCGTTATAACGCTTAAATAGGAATATGTATTTACCTAAGCTTGGTACTACTAATATATATTATGTGCCTAAGCGTTATAATTCAATACTCGTTACATAAAAAGAGTTGCTGATAAGTTGAATAAGGTACATAATATCATAGACTAACGAAAATATAATATCTATATTGTATATTATATTTTTCTTTCCTTTTGTTAGATTGATGAATGTTTCTTTTCACCGTATGTATTTTTTTAATTTATCATAATGGATGGTAATAATGTTATAGTTAATAATATTATATTACTTGCATGCCTTAGGAATTTTCCTGTAGCTGTTGATCATTAACTAATGAGTAATGGGTAATTTCTAGGTTATTTATTGTAATAATTAAAAGTATATCAGGAAGGTTTATAGTATCTAAGGAACCACAAAAACAAACGTCCTTAAACGTACTACTTTAATATTATAATCAAATTTAAAATTAAAAAAAAGCTCATAAGCTGCGCAGCTTTATGGAGTCTGTGGTGCCACCTATTATTGAGTAGTGGTAACAATATATTTTATTATGTTACTAGCTGTTGCCCGCGACTTCGTCCGCGTTAGCAAAGTAGGTCACTTCCCAAGTATTATTTTTCAAAAATAGTCAATGCACAGTATAGATGACTTACTTTGTTAAAACGACCGATGCCAAAGCTCACCGCATAGAAATAAAACGACACTCTAAATCTGTATAGATAAGATACATAAAAGCTGATAGCAAGGCAAGGAGTGGAGATAGATACATAGTGTAGAAGACGAATTTGTAGGAAATTTTATGAGCTTTCTTTTTGTAGTTTACTTTTTTTTTCTCTACAACTAACCGTTTAAGCGATATGAGCAACAAACTAAAAATATTGAAACTTGAGCCCCTTCTCCCCACCCTGGGTGACATCGTTATAATTTATAGCCTATGTGTTGACCCGACCTCTAAGTAATATTCGTACAAAATTTGAATTAAATCCGTTCAGTACTTTCTGAGTTTATCCCGGACATACATACAGACAAACAGACAAAAATTGTAAAAACTCTATTTTTGGCTTCCATGTCGATCGTAGATCATGTCCCAATGTACAGAATTGACTTTTCTACGATTTTATTATATGTATAGAAACTATAGATAAGCTCAATCAATAAATCATATGCAATAAATACTTAAAATTATATATATTTTTTTTTTTAATAATTACAATTTTATATTTTGTAAGCATAATCGTAGAATGCCTTATTTGGAACAAAAAAATTTGGAAGGTACTTAAATAAAACGTTATTTTGCTACGCTTCGGGAAATTAAAATATGTACCTACTTAACTATTTTTAAGGTGCGAGATTATTACACATTGTGTCATTAAAAGGTGTGCATTGTAAATTGTAATGCTCGGTTCTTCTCCCTCACTGATGTAATGCTCGACTCTGTAACGTTACATAACAAACGATTGCTCCCGGTGAGGGAGCACCCTTACCGTTAACTTTAACCCAATCCGAAATATGAAAGTAGAAATCAAATTGATAGTTAATTTGGTTTCAAATCTAAATTATGATAATTCTTGCTCTATTCTCGACAAATTTGTGTCAATTTGGAGTAATAAAATAGAGTTTTATATCGCATTTACTACGATTCGGTCGGCATAACGTATAATTATGAGAGTTTGAAAGGACATTTTGGGCTCGTCTACTATAATGCTATCGCCAATCATGCTATAATGGAACGGTTAATAACGTATGATGGTCTAAACTGCTTCTTATTGCTGTAATTATGTTTTTGTGAAAATAACATTTAATTTTAATGTCAACAATATTTGTAGATCTCTTCATGTCAGGTGAAGAATATAATTGCATAAAAGCCTCTGTTCCTAACATATTTTCATATTTTGTTTTCGCGAAATGTAATAATTTCTATTCTGTTATGGGAAAAGACCTAATGGCAGACACTTTAAGGAAACATGAAACATTTGAATGTTATAAAATATATATTTATGAAAATAAAGGATTGATAACTTCTTCTGTGTCTTCAGTAACTCTTACAAAATAAAACTATTATAATTATTCTCTGACAAATCAATTAAAAAATATATTGGTCTTTTTGTAAACTTAGTCATAAGTACTAACAGATGACATCACAAAAAACGAACATCACTAATAGTAGTCACCAATATGAACTAATAGTTGACATAGAACATTACATTACATTTCACATTTTTCCTATTATTAGGTCTTTATTTGCCATTTTTCAAAAGATTTCATTTACTTCATCATAGTAACTACATGCATAAGAAATATTATCCACGTTGTCTCCAGATTCTATTCATTCTTCTTCCATGCTGAAACTATCTTTCCTTTTATTTTTATTTTTCATATTTTTTTCCTAGCAAATTTATTTTCAGTCTTTAGTCTCCATGCTTCTTTTGCCTCTTCTTTTTTCTTCTTTCTTTTCTCAGCTCTCCTTTTTCTTCTTTTTACTGCTAAAAAACTAAAGCAATCGATTTTTAGATCAGTACAAGCAGTGCCGTAAATAGGGCGGTGCCACCGGTGCCCAGGCACAGGGCGCAGACTCTGGGGGGGCGCAAGAATGGCCAGACCAGGGAGGCCTGTGGCCCTGGAAGCATTGCTCTGGGTACCTATAATATCTAAAAAAACCGGCCAAGTGCGAGTTGGTCTCGCCCATGAAGGCGCAGCAGCAATAAGGTTTATTTTTATGTAATTTAAGAATTTTTGATTTATTTTTATATTTCAATTGATTTAATGAAAGTTAAATTAAGGTTTACCATTTATGACGTATAAAAAAACTACTTGCTAGATCTCATTCAAACCAATTTTTCGTTCGGAGTTTTTATAGTAATGTACTTACATAATATTTTTTTTACACTTATCATGCCCCTACTTTAGAAGTTAGTGGGGAGGGGACACACATTTTACCATTTTGGAAGTCTCTTTCGCAAACTATTTAGGTTAGAAAAAAAATTCCTATATTAGAAACCTCTAAATGATTTTTGAAGACCTATCCATACATACCCTACACCAGGGATGGGGAAACTTTTTCCTTCGCGTGCCAATATAATCCTAACAAAATATATTATGGCGGGCCAAGTTATTATTAGTTATTATTATTAGTCTTATCGTGATAAAATATAATTTATAGCCTTCCTCGATAAACGGGCTAACACTGAAAGAATTTTTGAAATCGGACCAGTAGTTCCTGAGATTAGCGCGTCCAAACAAACAAACAAACAAACTATTCCGCTTTATAATATTAAGTATTAGATAACTGATGGAATAAAAAATAAATTAGAAATTGCAATTAAATTAAACTTTTATTTACTATTTACTAACAATACGAAATATTCTCTTGATTTTTGTTTGATGGTCGCGGGCCGGATTTCAAGCCTTCGCGGGCCGGAGATGGCCCGCGGGCCGTAGTTTCCCCATCCCTGCCCTACACGTATAGGTTTGATGAAAAAAAAAAATTGTTTTAGTTGTCTATAGGTAGGTACCTATAGACAACTAAAACAATTTTTTTTTAGTTACTAGGGGTTATACTAGGGGTCCCATAGGTATGGGACCCCTAAAATTTTTTAATATTTTTTCCATTTTTATATCACAACCAACCAACCAAGTTTCAATAAGTAGTATAACAGCTTTTATAGTTTCGGAGAAAAGTGGCTGTGACATACAGACGGACGGACAGACAGACAGACAGACACACGATATGACGAATCTATAAGGGTTCCGTTTTTTTCCATTTGGCTACGGAACCCTTAAAACAAGGGCGCAGTTATAGAAGCTCGCACAGGGCGCGAAAAAGGCTATTTACGGTACTGAGTACAAGGTCAATATTAGACACCATGTCCATTTTTAGGTGCAGTAGTTCTAAGTTCTTAGATTGTTAATAGAATTATATTTTCAGAGAATAGTGATGATTTTTGCAGTAGAATAAAGTACAAAATAACTTTAGTATGTATTGCAAAACTGAAAGATGAGATCCATGTCATCTATTAGGTTTTTTACATTTTCAAGAACTAATAGTAGACACCCTTTATATTGTTAGGGAAAATGGATAAAAAATCTTAAATAAACATTAATTAGTGTATACAACATGACCATTAATCCAATGAAATCAATAGAAATTACAAAAAATCAAATAAATGTATTCAAAACTTACGTGCAAAATTTCGCCTTCCTAAGAAATTGCTGAGCGCGTGCTGACGCGGTCATATTATTTACGAAAACTGATCCCATTTTAAGATTTTGTTCCCGAAGGCGTCTCTAATATATTTTTTCAATTCAACAGATAGCTTAAGAAGCTTATAAAATTTACAGTGGTGAGAAATAATTAGAGTAATTCTTATTTTTATGGTATTTTTGTCATAACTGTCATCTATTAGTTCAGTATCTAGCATTAGGTCTTTTCCCTTACTTCGAAAACTTTGGTGACCGACATGTACGCAAGAGTAACGCAAATACTTACTTGAAAATTTATGTTACCTAAGTGATTACATAATTATTTAGTTCTTGATATTTCTTATTCTTTATTGTGTTTCTCTATTCTCTCTTCTCTAGATTGACTGGTAGAAACTGCCGTTAGCAGCAAGACCTTTAAGTTTAGGTTAAAGCTGTACAAATAAAGAATTTTCTATGCTATTCTCTTCTATAATTTAAAGCATTATAAGAATTCGACTATATAGTAGCTATACTGAGTCTAATGTAGAGTCGTAAGAATTTTTTGGAATTTAGTCTTTGGTGTAAAGTGTGTGCTGTTAAGCCTTAAACAATTAAGCCAAAGTTTGGCTCTACATTTTATTTATATTTCGAATACTGGTTTGATTTTCGCCAACACATTTTGATAGAATTATCCAAAGTTGCATGACCCAAATTATACGAATGCAATGAGAATGGAAACGTAGAAAGTTGCAATAGCTCGTCCCACGGCTGGTACCATTAGTTCAGCTCTATAATCTCGCCCAGCTATTATGCATAGAACAGTTGGGACAATAAAAACTCCCGCCATTTGCTTTTACGTGGAAAAATCAGAAGCTATTACGGCCTATTACGTACGTAATTCTTATGCAAAAGTTGCTAGAGGGTGGAATTTGCATTTTTCATCAGTAGAAATGACTGCGACATCGTTTTATGCAATTCGAAATCTTTAATTACCTACAATTGTCCCCCGATGGCAGCAACCGTATAATAGTTATGTAAATAAACGCACAAACAGCATATTTGATGTATGATAGCTACATTATTGTCCTATGATGAAACATCATGAAAATTTTCCGTTTAAGTGAATTCTTCGCGAGTTTCCTTGACTATACCACCAAGGGTGATCAAAAAGCACTCGGTATTATTGCTCAATATTCTTGTAACAATATTCCTAAGAATTCGGTGGCAATGATAACTTTTTTCCGGTATTTAATTGTTCTACGTTTTTTGAGTTTGTACAAATTTTTCAGTTGGGAAAAACAGCCAAGTTTACGCCTTACCAAATTATGTGGCATGGGTTGGCATAGCATTGGTTATATGGCATGAAACGTCGATATTAGTTTAAGAAGCAAGCTGCAAAATCATTGATCATATAAGCAGTAACGGTACCTGCAATAGTCAGGTGTCTGCAGGAGCTCTTAACTTGGTGAAAGTTATGTGGCATGGGTTTGCATAACATGGGAGATATGGCATGAAACATCGATGTTATTTTAAGAAGCAAGCTGCAAAATCAATAAGCAGTAACGGTACCATCAATCAGATGTCTGGAGCCCTAAACTTGGTAAAAGTTATGTAGCATGGGTTGGCATAGCATATAAACGCATGTGGCACGAAAAATTGTTATTATTTTAAGAAGCAAGCTGCCAGATCAATAAGCGTAACGGTACCAGCAATAGTCAGGCGCCTGGAGGCCGAAGGTTCGATCAGCAACAGTCCTGTGATGACAGTTATCAGGTCCGCGCGACGCCGCCGGCCTGGATTATATCATTATCCATTATGGTCCAGCAATCATGGCCAATTTGTCGCCAACCTGCCCACACTACTGGAAAATATGTGGGTAGAAAGATGAAGGAAAAGACGTAGACGGTGAATGTTCTGTTTTGTGATTGGATCATTTTTATGCCGTACTAGATGACGTCCGCAACTCCGTTGCGCCAAAATGCGTGTTTATCGATCGGGAACTGTACAACATTTTTGTGAGATAAAAAGTATTCTATGTCCTTTCCCGGGACTCAAAGTATCCCCATGCCAAATTTCAGCAGAATCAGTTCAGCGGTTTGGGCATGAAGAGGCAACAGACAGACGGACAGACAGACACACTTTCGCGTTTATAATATTTGTATGGATATAATCGGTTTGCGACAGCTAAATTAAGGATAATCTATGAAAAATATAGAGGATTTTTTGACCTAAGCTTAGCAGATATCCCAGGTGCCTACTATATTACGTTTTGATCGTACAAAAACTATTAAATTATCGTTACTTCTCTACCATAATACATACCTTCTCTAACATACTCTACCAACCTTTCCACAAACTACTCAATAGAACTACATAATTATTATCATGTCTTACGTAGGTATAATATGCACTAGCTGTTGCCCGCGACTTCGTCCGTGTGGACTTCAGTTTATAGCGCGCGGTGTCAACAAAATTGGTGTCAAATTTTAAAGCTTTTTAAAACCCTGGTACCCCCCTTAAATCAAAATACCCAAAAACAGCTGTGCAGTGTGCACATAATATTTCATTTTTAAAATTAAGTAAACCTTATTTATACCAAATTTAAAGCTTTTTTAGCCCCTTATTACACAACTAGTGTACTTAGCTTTGCCCATAACTAGAGCTGTAGCAAACCGTATGTATTCGGTACTGAGTAACGGGTACGCCACCTAGTACCGAGTAACGAAACGTTACTCACGAATGCGCTTCGTTACTCGCATTTTTCGTAGTTGCTATATTTTTTTTAATTTAATATATTTTTTTACTAAAATATCGCGACAAGCATATCGTTTACCAGCTGATGATAAGCGTTAACGCTTGCAGTATTTAACTTTTTAGAAAAAACTCAAAAAAGATTTAATTTTTCGTGATTGGCTTCATTTTGATAAGACGAACAACAATTTCCTCTGCGAAAGTGGTAGCTTACAGAGATAGAAAAGATTGAAAATTTCGTTTTGATGGTCCTAAAAATATATGGATTGTTCTTTTTGTAGGCTAATGTTACTCTTAAATTAAATAACTATTAACCTATGAAATATACAAAAAATCGTCCAAGTGCGAGTTGGACTCGCGCACGAAGGGTTCCGTACTGTGAATTGTGATAGAGTGAAAGAAGGGAAAATAGTGTTATTTGTATTTATATATCCCCTTAATTATTTATTTTATTCTAATTTTATAATTAAATATTAAAGTATATATAATATATAACTCAGAATTTTGTGAAAATTTCAAGTGTCTACACTCTACATGTTGCCATTATGGAATACGAGCAAAAAGGCCAAAAAAGAACATGTTTGATGTATGGCAGAACCACCTAAATATTAACTTTATTTT
Organism: Polyommatus iphigenia; assembly: GCA_963422495.1. NCBI lineage: Eukaryota > Metazoa > Arthropoda > Insecta > Lepidoptera > Lycaenidae > Polyommatus > Polyommatus iphigenia. Next base: position 8,466,782 of record OY730183.1, read on the forward strand.
GTTAGTATTTGTTATTATAGTGGCACCAGAAATACACAATCTATAAAAAATTCAGAGGTCTAGCTATAGCGGTTCTTGAGATACAGCCTGGAGATAGACAGACGGACAAACATCGACGTTTCAGTAATAGGGTCCCGTTTTTAACCTTTGCGTACGGAACCCAATAATCAACAAAACTTGGTTGTTAAGTATGAGGTATCAAAATTCAAAACTATCGAGTAACGAGTAACGATACAATAGTAACGAGTACGAACAGTTAAAGTAACGAATACATACGGGTACGCTTTTTTTCGTTACTTTTACAGCTCTACCCATAACAGAGTAGACAGAATTGGTAGGTTTAAGGTTACGTCACTGCATAAAATATAAAGTACTCTAGTGTGTTATAAGTTATTTAATAGTGTATAACAATCGAAAGAATATGGTGCCACCTCTTATAGAAAGACTTATGAGCAAGCGAGATGTAGGCGACTCTTAGCGCCATCTGTTATGAATTTTTGGAACTAACTTAATTTGAACAAATTTACGCATTTTCACCCCCTTACAACCCCTTTTTCCAGTTAAAAAGTAGCCTATGTCCTTTCTCAGGCTTTAGACTATCTTTGTACAAAATTTCATTACAATCGGTTCAGTAGTTTTGGCGTGAAAGCGAGACAGACAGACAGACAGATAGACAGAGATACTTTCGCATTTATAATATTAGTATAGATTAGTATAGATTACGTAGGCTTTTTGCCGACATAGTACCTTCTCTAACATTCTCTACCAACCTTTCCTCAAGCTACTCATACCACATGTCCCATGAATATGTAGGCTTTTTGCCGGCATAGTATATGTTGGTATGTGACTGCAGTGCGGCGCGCGCGCATTGGCGCCGCCGCGTCCAATCGCGACCACGCCCCGCCCACAACTGCACGCTTCGGAACGCAACGTAATGTTATGTATATGTGTTTTTTATACATTTCATATGTCCTACAATAACTTGGTACCTCTTAAAAGAATGCTGCTTGACGTTAAAGTACTATGAAACTGGATATTTAATGTCTTATGTAAAGTTTGGTAGAGCCAAGTTTTCATAGAGAATTCTTTCTCATTACCATGACTATCAAATTCATTTGTGGCTAAGCCATACAGCACCCATATTTTCAGCTTTGCTTACACCTGAGATGGTGTGTTTTCAATCAAAAATTTCCATTGAGTTTTCATCACCCATCTCGTATCTCCATAGTCGGCACTCGGCAGCTTCTCTAGGTACATAACTATTTTCCTGTGTACATTACTTATTAATAGCTACTCAAACTTACGAATATATTACCTTATGTTTATGTATAGTAGGTAAGTGCACGTTCATTCGAGAATATTTCAATTTGGTTGGCACTTTTTATTTTTCAGATTCAAAAGAGCATGACGCATAAAATTTTTAAAGACCACTTTCGTAGATTTTCTGGAATATAAAATTTACATAAGTGGCCCATCTTCCTCCCACCTAAACCCGCCAGTCAGCTTCCTATAAACGTTTAAAAGCCCGATATTGCCAATAATTGAAGACATCAGACCAGCCTGCCGTCTATGTCGATTACTCGTAGTTATCAGGAATTTGTGGAGCCGACCCATTACCGTACGGTTTCATAATAACCATGATAATACCAGAGATTATATGATTTGTGTGGAATTTTGTTGAAAATGGCGAAAACATTACAGAAAAGTACAGGGGTTGCGGCGACGAAGCGGGCGAGCCGAGCGCCGCCCGAGGCAGCCGTACGCCGCCCATATGCAAATTAAATGTAATCAAAATAATCATTTACTTTGAAACGAGCAGAAATTTAATGTGGACGTTAGCCTTCGACAGCTAACCCTCTCACTCCACAGCCAATCGATAGGGGGAGGAAAGGGAGGGAAAATCGATGCGATCGGAAATGCAAATCGCTTTAACTCCATTCGCTTCATTATATATTGTTTCGATTGTAATTACACACGCTATCACGGTTTGATATGCTAATGTATGGGAGTTTAATTTGATTTATTAAAATCCGCCATGATTACCAATAATTACCTAATGGACAATCCACCTTCAACGCTTTTAAAATACACAATACGGCGGTAGACTGTAGGTATGTTTTAAAGTGTTGGTTTGCCTATCACTTCTATACTTAATATCTATTGTTTTGATTTGTGTGTGGTATCATTATTGATTACGTCTAAGATTTCAACTTCTTATTGGTATTATGAAAGAAGCACTACAGACTTTATGGAAAAACCGCTACATGAGTTTAGGACTACCAAAACTGACATTGGTTTCTACAATGTAACTTTACGGAGTGCAGCTACCTTGGCATCAGATACCTAATACTCGTATAGGTACACCTATACGAGTATTAGGTATCTGACACACAGGGTCCCAATTTTCATACCTCGAACGTCAGATCAATAACACTAAGTTAGTTGCGGTGGGTTTCGTTCCCGCAACTTTGTTTCTTTAAGTGGGGAGTGGAGTACCATGGACTATTAGTGGATAGGCCTCATAACTGGGAAGTGTTATTACATACCCCAGCCAATGTCACCGGAGAGGCGTAGTCACTTCCCCATGTAAAAAAAAAATACTCTCTATCTACCACATGTAAGAGAATTGGGCCATGGCCGTATAGGACACTATGCTAGGTATATTATGTTAGTACCTAGTATCCTCTACCGTTTAATTAAGTTCACGCTTGGCTTCCCGTGCGCCAGCACTTAGTGGTTACCCCCGTCATGGACCACGCAAATTGGCCTATTAAAAATAATTTCCGATGTCATTCCTCCGGCCATTACAGCACGACGCGAGGCGAATAATTTATCTCTTATGTCAGGACTAGAAAACATGTATATAAGCGCATATTAGGTACGTAGTACTTAATGTGAAGAATTTTTGCGAATGTTGCACAAGACATTCTTAAATAAATATTATATTAACTTACTTATTGTTAGAAACGTTAGCCGTTTGCCGATCAAGAGGTTGGAGTCAAAAGTAAAATATTTTCACTCAAAATTTGTATTATTTAATCTTTTTTGTACAATGCCACCGTTGCGATACCCAATCTAAAGAAAAAATAAGGAAGTCTCGCGCCGAATCATTTTAAATACCAAAAAATGAGAAACTGAAACTCAAAAATTTTTATTCAGAATAAATTTTTGCAAATATTTTCTGAAAGTCTACATGATGCCTACCACCGGTTCGGGAACTAACCCGGCGAGAAGAACCGGCGTAAGAAACTCGCACGGTGCCCACTTTATTTACCAAAAAAAGTGAGAAAAAAATTAATCTTTTAAAATAAAGTTTACAATGCTGTAACTCAAAAGAATTTTAATAATAACAACTTTAAATAATAATAACTTTAAAGAATTAGCAAACTTCGCGTGTTACACAAAGTTTACTCTACTGAAATGCCATGATTATAACTTAAGTATATTAACTAAGTACCGTATATAATATGTTCCACTTATATATTGACAAAAGCTATCGAAAACACTTAGCATCTCTGCCACAAATTCTGGATCGAACTTCGACAATAGGTAATGCGGTGAAGTGACGAGTTAACTGAAACGGTTCAAGCTTTAGCATATTTAGCTGTCGGTGCGTTAGAGGAGCAATTTGCCTCTATTTGCTGTAATAACAGACCTGCATAGCTGCATAATGAGCCCATCCTCAATACATCTAAGCATTATGTGCTGCTCTACATTGCTATATCGTGGTTTGAATTAACTTGAAGAGAACTTGATCATCTGAGAAGTGAGCAATGACTGAAAACACTTCAAAGAACGCGTCAGTAGGTATCTCGTGAATATCTCTACGAGTATGATAGAGCTTATTTCTATGTTATTATCAATCGTAAAGCTTATTATTTTAGGCATTCGTGTGTACCCCACAAGCTATAAATACTATTTTTTTACATGCAATAAATACAGTTTTATTGACAAAAACATTAATGAAAAGTTTTGACGACCTCTGTGGCGCAGTGGTTGGGTGCGTGGTCGCGGGTTCGATTCCCGCCGACTGAACAAACATTTTTCAATGTTCCTGGGTCATGGATGTGTATTAAATATTATGTGTATGATATAATAAAAATCTTAAATATATGTATAGTATTAAAGTATTAAATATATTTCCGTTATCTGGTACCTGAAACACAAGTCCTTTAGGTACTTAGCACGGGGCCAGACTGACGTGGTGTAAAGCGTCCATAGATATTATTATTATTATAAGTAATATTTAACAAAGCTCAAACTTTTCAAGCTTGTAAGTTGTAACGGTCTTCCCACGTCGCGTTACAAGCTTGAAAAGTTTGTCTACTAACATTTAAAATTCAGCTTTTTAACTTCATAATAATATCACATAGTTATTTACACTGTGATAAAATACAATATTTTCACTTAAAACAAGATCCACGTTATGTAACCTAGAGTTAAACGTAAATTGTGTATCTAGCCTGTCTACTCGCCACAGCGATTTTCGAATTATAATATTCATTAAAATATTTTGCTTTAAAACTATTATAAAAACATTCTAATAACCTCTTCATGCTTCAAATGACGTTATAATATTTGAAGTCAATTTAGGAGCTGCTTAAACAAAACAAGGCGAGTGACCTAGTGGAACGAATGAGTTACCTAAACATGTGTTTTGAGCACTAGCGTACCTCGTCATTTACTGCGTTACGGGCGCAATGATTATAGTAATCTGCTCATGAGGGAACTACACACTCGCTAGTAGCCGACATACAGGGTGATCCAATTTTCACACTTAAACTTAACAACCAAAATAGTGCGCTAACTACTAAGATCACAAATTTTACACGAGCACTTGCTTGCACAAAGTACGCTTTAGTACTTTTTAGTACTTTGCGTAATCTTTCGTACTTTATTGGTCGGAACGTACCTACCTAGCTTTATTTGCTCACAAATTAATTAAAAATCTGCCTCACTTTTTTCTGCACAATACTTTGTAGTCTGTCTACATTTTTTTTATCTTAAGCTAGAAACAAATTATCGGACGTTTTCATAAGTCGCGGCTGACGGGTGTGGCTTAACAATGTGCACGTTTCATCCGCGGACGTCCGCGGATGATAAAACATCCGGCCAGCCAGATTCTGTTCGGACGTCCGAACGCTCAAGCTCGCGTCCGCGACTTATGTCAGACAATGTGCACAGTTTAGTGTATTTTGTGTTAATCAGATAGAAACAAGACGCATCCGATGAAAACGTCCGTAATGCCCGGGATACACGAGGCTAGTTTTTCAAGCTAGGATAGCAAGCTAGTTTTTTACCAAACTGTCCTGGCTTGCTGACCTAGCTTGGAGCATGCTAGTTCTGTTTATACGAGGCTATATTATTTTAAGCTAGTATTATTGCTGTGACTGGGGTGACCACATGTCCAAAATGATCTGCACGCGAAAAAAAATACTATTCGACTGAAAAACAGTTACTTCTAAAACTGTGCCAATTCGCACTAGACGTACTAGAAGATGAATTACAAGAACGGATGTGGACACGACCGTGAATTTTAAGAAGAGATGAACGTGGACCATCTGCTTTACTTTGGAAGAATTTCGCTTTAGGGCTTAAGCAAATATAAGAGTATTTTGCTAATGACGCCTGATTTGTTTGATATTCTGTTGAGTCTTGTGACGCAAAAACGCGTGGTTACTGCTTACGAGTCAGCTAGAAAACTAGCTTCGCCGGACACATGAAGCTAGTATACAAGCCAGGATAGTAAAATCAGTGGTGGGGGGATGCTATACTAGCCAGAACTCCATCCTACTAAAAACTATCCTGGCTTGTAAACTAGCTTACTAGCTTACAAATGAAGATAGTTTTGTCTACACGAAGCCAGAAGTACTAGCTTGCTAGCTTACTAACACTAGCTTGCTATCCTAGCTTGAAAAACTAGCCTGGTGTGTCCCGGGCATAAGTCATAGTCTTGATTTGTTTGGTAGAGTTTTGAAAACTGCCATAGGCAGCATTTTTGTTAGCGACTACAATTATTATTTAATAACTTTTATGATTCTTTCCTTTTTTTATAAGATAAGGGGGCAAACGAGCAAACGGGTCACCTGATGGAAAGCAACTACCGTCGCCCAATGTACACTCGCAACATCAGAAGAGCTGCTGGAGCGTTGCCGGCCTTTTAGGAGGGAATACGCTATCATACTTAACAGATAGATACCTATAGCTAGGTAACTTATAGTCTCTATACCAAAAAATTAGAGAATCGTAGTATATCTAATAATATTACAGCTTTACAACAGCACGCAAAAACCAATTACACCCTGTACATACATTGTACAAATTTAATAAAAACATGACCCTTTCACTGTTCCACATAATTAAGGAGTGCGGCGGGACAATGCGATCGGCTACATATTGTTAACTGTTTTATTCGTTGAAATCGGTTGACAATGGCGGCGCGCGGCACCCTTTCTTCGGCAATTTACTTAGCAGCGGGCGCCGGAAGCTCTCACCCTGGTATTAGTGATCCTTAGCACTGCAGGCAGCGATTGTTGGTGAACACTTGCGGGGCGTGGAAGCCGAGAAATTCGTTGAGTCTATGGTAATGTGGACCGTTAGTTAGCTGAGATGTAGATATGAGTTGGTACGAGTCGGTTCGGTTATGTTTAAAATTAAAAATTATTAGTATGTAAACGCAAAAGTGGGTCTGTTACCACTTTATACATAAGCCTAAACAGATTTTACTAAAATTATGGTATGGAGATTAAGTCCCGACTCCCGAATTTACTTGCTCTACATTTTTTCATCGAAAAAAATGTAGAGCAACTAAATTGCAAATAGCCATCTAGCATAATACTACTTCGTATTACAAATACCGATTAACAGACCAATGCATTCATTGCTATGCGGATGATAGAACAGCTGTTGAGGCCCTACATACCAGCCCTCCCCATATTTCTCGACTAAATGTCATTGAGAGCCGAAACGAACTTATGTCTAAAATAGAGAATTCATTGGGGAAAGTCTCTGAATGGCGCAGACGTAACATAGTCCAATTCCAATTTCCACCCCGCCAAGACACGTTAAGTCTGCGCGTTCACCACTAAAAAGTCACGAATGGTCATATATCCTCGTTTTGGGGGCACCTCTTTAACAATCTCCCCCAGCATTGAAATACTTGGCGTAAACATATCGAGCGAAGTCCAGTTCCGATGTTATCTAGAGAGTATAGGCCAAGTTAGCCTCGAAGAAGCTTGGTGTTCTTAACAGAACGAGACAGTATTTCAGTTCGGACCAACGCCTACAGGCTGCAACTTAAAAGGCGCAGGTTCGTCCTCATATGGAATACTGTTCTCATCTCTGGGCAGTACGCGGGGCGCCAAAATACCAACTACTCCCACTGGATCGTATCCAACGAAGGTATATAAGTATCAGCGTTGCCAGACGTCCCGATTTTGGTGGGACGTTCCGATTTTTTCATCTAAATTAAATGTCCCGCGCGGGACAGGCTCAGTCCCGCTTTTCGGGGAAAGCCCGAACGTACATGCAGAGTGCTGAGAAAGAAAGGTGCGTAATGAAGATAAGAGTGTGGGAGGTAGAGGGTGGATTTTTTTGGCTACTTATGCTATCTATTGTCTCGTAAACGTTATTTTAACGCAAATAAAAAGATAAAAATTCAAAAAACTTTTGATTTCATACCTTTTTTTACTTTGTCCCGCTTTTGACTGAAGAATCCCGCTTTTTCACTCAAAAAGTTCCAAAGTCCCGACTTGGCACAAAAAATCTGGCAACGCTGATAAGTATACAATCAAGGTGATCAAGGTATGATAGGTATTGATGAGTGGCAGTCTTCCGCCGTACGTTTTTCGCGTAACTTTCTGCCGCGCATTATAAAAATCTGGAATGAATTACTGTCACTAGTAGTATTTCCGGACCAAAACCACCTTCAAGAAGAGAGCGTATTCCCCATTAAAAGACCGGCAACGCATCTGCAACTCTTCTGATGTTACGAGTGTCCATGGGCGACGGTAGTTGCTTTCCATCAGGTGACCCGTTTACTCGTTTGCCCCCTTATAAAAAATATATAAAATACTTATAAAGCTGACTTGATCGAGAATTTTCTTCATGGAAACAGGCAGTAGAACGATGTAGAAGGTAGTCTTTTCTGAGGTTTAGATAAAATTCATCATCATCGACGCGCTTACTGCTTTAAATTTTTCTTAAACATTTTTATTATTTTGGCTGAATTTATCGTGCAGTGTGTTTTTATTGGCGCCTAATAGCTATGTCCACACTGTGCACTTTCATCTTCATTTTTCGTCATCTTCTTTCATTCAACTTTCGTATTGGCGCATTCAATAATTGAATGCGTCAACGAACGCAACGCCAACATTGTCAAAGAACAAACGAATGTTTTGGATACGGTCAGAGGGCATGAGTCGCGGGCATGCCTCACGTTCGCTGTTGACTGCGCTATATCGCATGCCCTTGATGAACAAAAAAAGGCACAGTGTGGACAAAGCTAATCGACGCCACATTTAGACGAAATATCAGTGCCAATTTCCCAGCACTGTGACCTTGTAGAGGATTGCAACCAGTGATTACCGAATTACAGACTCCTCTATACTTAACTCTGACCCGTGGTCGTGATTTAAATAAATATGTATTAATAACACCCGTATTTTTAGTTAGGCCGTTTGACCACCGCCACCGTCAACGGGACGTCACCGACAAACATTCAAATAAAATGCTTCTTTCTGACCCTTTGTCAGTGTTAAGTACTGACACGGTTTTGCTCGATAGTTTTACTTCAAATCGAGCAATAACGACCTTGTGGACCGCCAAAACTGACATCTCGAAGGCTCGCTTCGAGCCGGCTCGATGGAATTAAATATGTCAAATATTATGTCATTTCCTTAGATTTGGAGTAAAACTATCGAGCAAAACCGTATGTGAGTACTTAGCAAAAGGTTATACAAGGTGTAACAAAACTAAGTGATAATACTTTAGGGGGTGTATGTGTTCCTGATATAAAGTTTACTGTCAAAGTAGCAGTGCTGAAAAAGTAACTTCTTTGCACTTTTGTATGGGAATTTGCATGACGCGGGGCGCTTGCCCATACAAATCAGAAAAAAATGCCTTTTTAGCGCCGCTACTTTCACAGTGAACTCTATATCAGGAGCATATTATACACCTATACGTCATATTATCGCTTAGTTTTGTTACACCCAGTATAATATGTTTAATTTTGCTCTGTGCCGCTACAAAGCGGTGGTATGGGTCGATAGACCAATGCCGGTAGAAAACAAAAGCCTAGTCATGGTAGAAAACAAAAGCCTAGTCATGATAGAAAACAAAAGCCTAGCCTAGTCGGTAGAAAACAAAAGCCTAGTCGTGGTAAAAAACAAAAGCATAGCCTAGTCGGTAGAAAACAAAAGCCTAGTCATGGTAGAAAACAAAAGCCTAGCCTAGTCGGTAGAAAACAAAAGCCTAGGTCATAAAGTGGCATTTTATTTGAATTTTTGTCGTTGACGTCCCGGTGACGTCCCGTCGACGCCGGCGGTGGACAAACGGCCGAGGATACTTCGACCATAGTAATGAACTAATGACCAATATTAAGTCAAATCGCTAATGAAATTAAACTCAACACGTAATTTGACAACAATCATCTCTGAATCAAACTCGCAAATTATTGTACAAATTGTATCAAATATTTTCCTTGAATGAGCTTTAAATGGGTTAGAGGATAATTTAGGTCCTTGGATACCTCTTGTTCCTAAATCCTATACCTACGTATAAGCCGGTAGGTACGGTTTTTTATTGGGCACATAATATTTAATTAATATATTAATATTTTTATATACTAAGGTAGGTATAAACTCACTGCAGCACTGTATGCACTGCAGCACAGTATTATAAAATTACATGTCCTGACTGACTGACTGACTGACTGACTGACTGATTCATCATCGCTGAGCAAAAACTGTTTAAGTTACAGCCACGAAATTTGGTGAGTAGGATTGTTTTATTAAGAAGACACCCACTAAGGAAGGAATTTCGAAAATTTTACCCCGAAGGGGGTGAAATAGGGGTTGAAAGTTTGAATGAAAGTCCGTCATTTCTTGAGTTAGAAACATGAAACTTTATTTTTGAGTTACTAATTAAAAATGAATGGATACGTATTTAAGCGTTTTTGGAAATTCTACCCCCAAGGGGGTGAAATAGGGGTTGAAAGTTTCAATGAAAGTCCGTTATTTCTTGAGTTAGAAACATTAAATTTTATGTTTGGGCTGCTGATTAAAAATGATTCGATACGTGTCTAAGCGTTTTTGGAAATTCTATCCCCAAGGGGGTGAAATAGGGGTTGAAATTTTAAATGAAAGACCATCATTTCTTAAGTTAGAAACATGAAAGTTTATTTTTGGACTGCTGATTAAAAATGAATGGATATGTATTTAAGCGTTTTTGGAAATTCTAGCCCCAAGGGGGTGAAATTGGGGTTGAAAGTATGAATGAGAGTCCGTCATTTCTTGAGTTAGAAACATGAAACTTTATTTTTGGGTTACTGATTAAAAATGAATAGATACGTATTTCAGCGTTTTTGGAAATTCTACCCCCAAGGGGGTGAAATAGGGGTTGAAAGTTTCAATGAAAGTCCGTTATTTCTTGAGTTAGAAACATGAAATTTTATGTTTGAGCTACTGATTAAAAATGATTTGATACGTGTTTAAGCATTTTTGGAAATTCTACCCCCAAGGGGGTGAAATAGGGGTTGAAAGTTTAAATGAAAGTCCATCATTTCTTAAGTTAGAAACATGATAGTTTATTTTTGGACTGCTGATTAAAAATGAATGGATAGGTATTTAAGCGTTTTTTGGAAATTCTACCCCCAAGGGGATGAAATTGGGGTTGAAAGTTTGAATGAGAGTCCGTCATTTCTTGAGTTAGAAACATGAAAGTTTATTGACGTTTGCGTTTGACGTTTGCTTAAATAGGGTCCCGTTTTTACTGTTTGTATAAGGAACCACAAAAAGGGGAAAACTATCCATCTTTGTTATTATACTATGTTAACGCGTACGAAGTCGCGGGCAACAGCTAGTTACAAATAAAACCCTTTAATGTAAATGTAATCGATAAAATATCAACACAGCGCTATCAGCTGTGCGAGCTGCTTGACGCCATATTTGTTTTAGTGACTAAGTAGCGCCGTGGTAGGAAGAAAATGAAATACTGTAAATATGACTGATTTCATGTCCGCAATCTTCAAAACGCTATGCTACAAATCGCTAACTAGTAGAACGTTGAGGGACGATCGTTCAATCGACGTTCGGCCGAGTCATTCAATTGAATTGTGTCATTCAATGAATCCGCTAGTCATTCAATCGAATCGCAGATTGAACAGATTGAACCAGATGACTGTGACATATACATAAATGTATTTAATTGGTCTGTTATTAACATCATATTATCCTGAGAATATTATGAACTATCTGGTACATCAGAAATAAATGGATTTTCAAATGTGTTAGTCGCGCTAAAACTCGAAAACGGCTGAACCGATTGGGCTGATTTTAGTCTTAAAATATTCGTAGAAGTCCAGGGAAGGTTTTAAAGTGAAACGAAGTTCACTGGGACAGCTAGTCTTATATATAAAAATGGATTTTCAAATGTGTTAGTCGCGCTAAAACTCGAAAACGGCTGAACGGACTGGGCTGAATTTAGTCTTAAAATGTTCGTAGAAGTCCAGGGAAGGTTTTAAAGTGACACGAAGTTCACCGGGACAGCTAGTAATTATTATTATTCTTTAAGGGTTCAAAAAAACTACGAAACACTTCGAGAAAAGGTGTAGGTAGTGCCCTTGCGCTTCGCTTGGCTCGAGATGTGATGTCACAAAACTTACGAGCCCTAGTGACAAGTAGGGGGAGAGGGCGTCCTAAGTTAGGACATTGTCACATCATGTCCCATTTCGTCGACTCCCTCCCTCCCTCTTTATGTGTGACATACTTTATGGATGACCCCTTTAGTGCAAAATATAGGATTACCAAAGATCACTAACCAACGCGCTCTTTTAGAAATGTATGGCGTTTCTAACGAACAGGATCGCGAAGATTAACCAGGTTTCCGAGCCCTGAGTCGAACTACTGGTAGTTATGTCTATAATTGTGGCTAGACAGTTTTGTCGTAGATGTGCGCGCTCGCATACACTTCAAAGGGAAGCCGACAGTCGTTAGTCAGGCTTGTCGCGGGGGCCGGGGCGCATTAGACAACTTTGTCTATGAGACGTTTTGTCTCAATTGTGCGCATCTAGTGCATTTTATTATGCGATAGTCTGTCTTAAGACAGTCGTGTCTCAGGTGTGCGGTAGCCCTGTGAGGATTACCAACCTTTTCTTTTACACAATTGAATAAAAATAAAAAGAAGTAGCATTGCAATGAAGTACAAATTATAAGTCAATAATTGTCACTGTCGGAGTTTTGGCGGGCATGTGAAAGAGTGCTGTTGTGTTTTTGTATTATTTTCCTAAAATTGTGTTAGCTGGGTTTTTAATGTGTAATATTGGTAGAATATTAACCATTAGATATTCGTGTTCATTCACAAGTGTAGGAAAGTGATGTAATATCCAGAAACGTGCTATTTTGTGTTCCCTCCAAAACTCCATCGAAAGTTTCAGTAAAGCGTCTACCACTTTACTGAATCGACCGACTTGACTCCTGTGACTGTATTGACTTTTACTTAGACTTTGACTAGACTTTAGACCTGACGATACATGAAAACGATGATGAAAATTATAATAGGAGGAATATGGTTTTCCCGCCATATTCCTTACCTTTTTACCTTGTCTGTGGCACAACATACACATTCTTTGTGTCAAGTTGCCAAAAAAGAAGAAAAAAAAATTGTCACTGTCAATTTGACATTTTTAGGTCACAAAACCCAAAATCACAAGATCTTTGATCGTAAACAATTTATAAATTAATTTTATTAAGTTTATCGATCTACAATAAAACATTTAAGGTATTATAATCTCAGAGACAGCTTGTGAAAACTTCAATTATTTGTGGACCAACATTCAAACCTCCAAAGGTGCGTTCCGTTCTTGCTTTATTCGCTATGCAAACTGATTTATCTAATTAAATGTATCATGTATGTTTTAGATGCAAATTACTGCTGACCCGAGGCGTGCTGACCGCGAGCGTCGCTACAAACCACCACCACCCACATCTGCTCCCGGAGAAGACCTCACAACAGATTACATGAATATCCTTGGTATGAATGTTTTTTGCTTATCACTACAAGCTATTTGCATAATTTTACTTTAGTTTTATCTTTATTAGTATATAAAGGCCAGGCACATTAATGTAAAAAAATATGTTTTATTTTCAGGGTTCAAATAACAATTTCTTACCATATAATTTTTTTCTGTACAAATAAAAGCTTTCTGTGATGTTATTTGTATACAGAAATTAATAATAAAAATAAGTAGGCACTCTACATTAACATTTGTTATAATATTGGTAATTTACACTGAAAGAAAATAATATGATAATTGCTTGCCTATTATTAAAATTAACGCTCCAACTCCCAAGAGGCCACAAGTGGCCGCGAGAACAATAGATTTCCAAGAATCTGCGATCGAATTATTAAAAATGTAACTGTTCCTTGCTACTATACTGAGGTCTTTGCTCAGAATTAGGACAGCACAGGCTAATGAAAATGTTATCAGAAGTTAATTGATAAAAATATAGAATCCTTTTTCATACTTAATATATTTTATGTTTTTTCAGGCATGGTCTTCTCTATGTGTGGGCTAATGATGAGGCTGAAGTGGTGTGCATGGGCTGCAGTGTTTTGTTCCAGTATTAGTTTTGCCAACTCAAGAATTTCAGATGACACTAAACAGGTAACATACCTAATAATTATGCTTACTGTATCTTACTTGTAAATTGTAAATATGAAAGAAGACCTGTTCATTGTTCAAGTCTTCTCGCTTCTTATAAGTAACCTTTTATTTTAAATATTTAAATATTATTATTAAGATATGTATTTACACATTGTATCATTATTATTCAAGTTCTGCTTTGCAGGCAAGAGAAGCCTCATTGTCTGATCACAGACAATGAGCAGTAAATATTTTTAATATAGACTACACTTTTATAAAACTTCTATAAATAGGTTTGCAAAATCAATCATGTTAATAATAATTTTTTGTTTCAGATTGTGAGCTCCTTTATGCTTTCAATATCAGCTGTAGTGATGTCTTATTTACAAAATCCAGCACCTATGTCACCCCCTTGGGCATCACTTACTTCATAATGAATCATGATGTTTTTAATTTTTTCTATACCTAATATATTTTGAATGTTAATGCGCCTTGTTTTATTTGATTTAGGCGTTCGCTGCGTTGAGCGAGTGCCCGGCGCGGCTGCCCGGCACTGGCGGCCGCGCCGTGCACCCGCCTGTGTAGTCACGGCCGGCCGTAACGGTCTCCCGTCTCTCGCAGCGGCCAGTATAATTAAAACGTAGTGATTATATTCTCTTTGCTTAACGCAGCGAACGCCCTAAGCAGTATGTTTTAAACGTGTTTTTACAATGCATCGGGTGAAGGTAGGGATGATATTTGATAAATTTTAAATGTAGTTTTGTAGTACAAATTAGAAAACACAACATTGGAACTTGGAAGCCTTTAAAATATTTTGAAAAATTAAATACCTATTAAAACAATCTTTTGCCTATTTTTCTAACAATAAAAAAATATAAGGTTCCTGTCACGTTGATGCTGTCACTCGTGTTGTCATAGGTCACTTGTCAAAGTCATTCTTTAAAAAATTTTATCACCGCATCGTGGCCTTTGGCCGGTGTTATTTTATTGATATTTAATTTATTTTAAGTGAATACTTGTGTTTTACCACCATACATACTAAGAATTTTAAATATAGCACTTGAAAGTAGTGCCGTGCAGCGTGCTATTGTGCCTAGTTCCATAGAATTCCAGGTGGGTTAGGTTATTGGCTTCCTATTTATCTTTCATATTATTTCATAATATTAAGTTTCTATGTGTTGTAAACTTTAATACATCTTTATTTTATAAGCACAGTTTTCAAATTAACAACTTTATTGTATGTAACAATAATTATCTATTAGATAAGTACAGAAAATCAACTTTAGCTTAACATATTGTGTTGAACTTTCAGAATGCCTCCCAAGAAGGTAGAAGAACCAGAGAAGAAGCCTCTAATTGGTAGAGTGGGAACGAACCTAAAAGTCGGTATTGTTGGAGTGCCTAATGTGGGAAAATCAACTTTCTTCAATGTGCTCACTAAGAGCCAAGCTGCTGCGGAGAACTTTCCCTTCTGCACAATAGATCCCAATGAAAATAAGTATTTTTATATTATCTTTATTCTTACATCTAAAATTGTATAAGTAACATTTTAATCAAAAGCATGTTGCTAAATTTTACACAATACTGGCCTATGCTATGTGGCCTATGCTATGGCTATCTGATATTATATTGATAGCCGATCAATCAAATTGCACCAGCCAACACTTTCTGGCATAGAACATTATTGTAATGCATTATTAACTAATTTGAAATGTACCTAAGCTGACCCCTAGATGAACAATTTTATTGAGCAGCATCACATTGTGTAATACATATTATTAACCGTCTAGGGTTGATATTGAACACCGCGCGCCTTCAATCCAATTGTTAAACTGTTCAACAATATTGAAGTGTGATATTGTACAATACAATTATTGATTGTCTAGGGATTTGATTGTATAGGCAGTTGATGGACCTATGTCATTTGGTCAAATTATGTCAATTTTTTGATTTTGATTGAATGGAAAAGCAAAAATATTAAGAAAAAGAAGGACAATTATAATTAGTACCTACAGTCCATAAAGTTAATATACCTTATTCTGCTAGGTATATTAACTTAGCCTAAAGGAGGTCAGTGCTACAGTCCACTGTAGCACTGACCTCCATTGAAGCGGTGAAGCGGAGCGGAGCTTAGCGGTGCCCGAATTGACCAATTGTGCTATTCCAGAGAAATGACAGCAAAGCGGAGCGAAGATATCGAGCATGGTGATTGGTTAATTCGGCACTGCTAAGCTCCGCTCCGCTCCGCTTCAGTGGAAACGCAGCCTTATACAAGTCAGTGTCAGTGCTAACTGCTAGAGTCTGTAAATTACATTTTTTGACATTTTGTCAACAATGTTTCTTGTTGACAAAATGTCAAATATTTGTCAAAATAAAACTCCATTACTTACCTACCAAAATAATATCAAAATGGAAATGCATTGTTGTTATAATAGAATTTGTCACCAAAATGAGATTGATGTAGAACCAAATTCTACAGGATGTGTGAAAATAAGTCCCTTAGCAGCAGCAATTATTGGCTTGGACAACACCAGCATACCAATCCCTGAAGATGGTGGAACTGAGAATCACTGGACCGATCATGATGCCCTAGAATCATATCTGAAAAGGCCACCCACATGCTATATAATTATTGGCAAGCAAGGCACAGAAATATTTTCTCTGGGAGAAATGTTTTCCAAAAAGAGAAACTGTATACACTTATGCCCAGAAAACATATTGTCTGATGAAATAAGGCAGAAAAGCAGCACTGGAAAATGTATTGATTTTAATTTGAGACACAATAAAGTGTGTAAATCAAACTTGTTGATGTCAATGCTGAAACAAAAACTAGAATGTCCAGTTGTAAAACATCGTGGATTTGTAATATCTGGATTCCCTTTGGTAGACTCCAGTACGAGTATCAATTACATTTTTGATCAATTTTATAATGAGGAATCAATTACCATTGTAGAAAATATTGTTCAAGAAATACTAGAATTTAAAAACAAAACTGATGAGCCAGATAATACAGATACTGTAACAAATACTTCTCTTAGTACTGAAAAAGATATATTAGAAGAGGGACTTAAAGGAATGGAAGAGAAAAATAAATCAGAAGAGCAATTTCAGTTGCGAAAGTTTATTCTAGATCCTTGTCAAAATATAGTCACTGCAACAAGTAAAATATATTATGCAAAAAAATGCGTGATAAATGCACAAATTAATGAAATTTTCAATGCTGAGCCCAACATTATCATAAATATTACTTGTCCCCATAGTGACCTGGCTACAAAAAGGAACAACAAATATTACAATTATATGACTAATAAAAGGAAAAATAAACCTTTTGCGAGTTTAAAACATGATTTTGAAATCCGTTGGCCATCAAATTATAAAATAACTGATCATAGTCAATTGGTAGATCATGAAGTATTTAACCCAAAATATAACTGCAAACATCCATTAAACTATAAAGATAAAACACACAATCAAACGTGTAACTTTAAAGATCACACTGATAAGTACATAGAAGAAAAATTGAAAGAGTTTCATCCATCCAAAATATTAAATTTAGATGGCCGTGTAACACTATCAGAAAAGGTAAAGTTCATTGAAGAACGATTGTCTCTTATAGATGTGACATCAGTACTTATACCTGAATCACTGTTTTTAGATGATGCGTCCGGAAACAATGATCTATTTTGGACAGATGTGGAAAATTTCAATGTTTTAAGAGCTGATACTCTGAACTTTAATAGGCGTTCTTCCCCGTGGCACAATCTTTGCCCTGTTGAACTATCCCATCGTCATTTGAGGCTCGGAAAAGCTAAATATAGTGTGGCATTGTACAAATATGTTTATCTGTTGTCTTCTGCTTACGCAATGTCTTCATTCCGTGATAATCCTCGTCCATTTTTAAAATTAGAAGATTTAAAGCCTACATGTAGGATAATAATCACAGGAACCGAGGCAACTGGAAAATCAATGATTGCTACTTGCTTGTCGTGGATTTTTGACACTCCCGTCATTAGTTTCCAAAACTTCTATAATGAAAAAAAGCTTTCAAGGTATAAGACTGTTTGTGAAAATGTTTTTTCCAAAATAATTTCTACCATTGAAGATAAACGTAAAACAGGATGGGAAAAACTTGACTCGGAAAGAAAAGAAAAATTAAATGTATGGTTGGAAACAACAACGATTGCTCTAAAAGCATATTTGTCGATAGAAAAAAATAAATCGAATAAAAAACATAGGAGAAAAGTGCTTTCCAGAAATAAATTTAAAAACTTGAAAGAGATAACAGATAAGCTTTCTTGTTTACCAATATTAGATGACTTAGAAAGTTGTGAAGAGGCATTAGAAAATAAGACGTTAACGAAATTCGCACCTATTGAAATTACTGCAGAGTTACAGAAGCCTTCGATTCCAGCTATAGACGATGATGATGTTGTTTGTGAAATTGATAAGTATATTTCGAGTAACCATTTAGAAAACGATTTACTACCTTCTAATGAAGAAATAATGCAAGACCTCATAAGCCTCATACAGTGTAGATGTAATGATATTGAAATATATTCATGTGGTAAAGCAGAATATGACGACTTTATACTTGACGGGCTTCCTTCCGACCCCGAATTATGGGATTACTTATTTGAATCTGATTTATTACCAGATTACGCTATAGCTATTTACGATACAAGAGATCTAAACGAAGAACTAATAAAAGTATACGACGGAATTGAAATAAGTATGAAAAATTACCTTGAAAGAATATGCTTAGCTAATGATCCCTTAATAAAAACAAAACTTCAACAGAAAATTCCTAGTAGTACTACACCGACAACTTCAACCAACTATATCCAATTCTTATTGGATAAAATTTCAAATAATGCACTTAATTACAAAGATACACAAGAAAAAATTGACGGGCGTACAAAATCCAAAGAAGACTTTCAAGATAACTGGAATAAGCTAAAGTTAAAGCTGAATGAGAAACAAAAATGCTACATTGACGTCGATATTGAAGACAAAAGCGATATACAAGTTATAGAGAATACTTTACTAAAATTAAGAAAATGCTATTCTCAGCCCTGCCGAAACTCTGATGTGATCATGGATGATAAAGATCGTGATAAAAAAGATCTTGTATTGCACAACGAACCTGTAGCACTTGGCGAAACAAGTATTTACTGTCCTGTGTGCTTCTTTGATCATGGCGTTCTCTGGAAAAGCAATCAAGAATTGTCTTTGAAATACGACGGCCGAGTTTATTATTTTAGTCAAAAACAGTGTAAGGATTTATTCAAAAGTGATCCAACAAAATATCAGAAAAACAATTATCCATTTAAAAAAATCCCATGTATTCGAATTTGTATTATGGGTTGCGTAGGAAGCGGAAAATCTACAGTCGCCAAGAAAATTGCTGATGAAATGGGTCTTGTACATATTGATTTTGATGAATATATTATAAAGTCGTTTTTAATACCTAAGCGATTCAAAAAAGTTGGATGGAAGTACGAAAATAATTTTATTGACAACAGTCTTGATGCTGCTGAAGAGTTATCTGACAAAGAAATTGAGAAAATAGGATCTGAAATTTTCAGCAATGAAAATTATGTCAGACGTGCTATACATAACTATTTCGAGAAAAGAATTTCACTCCCTCTTCCGTGGACTCGAAAAATATTGAAAGAAATTTGGAACGATGTACCGTACGTCGATACAGGTTTTGTACTGGATGGATTTCCAAAAACAACAAAAGATGTCAAATGTATGGTTGAATGCTTCTGTGTCCCAGATTTGGTTATTGATTGGAAAGGAAATTTAGGTACTACATTGAAAAGATTATCACCACAGTATAATGAACTTTGGAGAAGTCAACTAAAAGACGCGAAACAAAATGCAGCATTAAAATTGAAAGACAAAAAAAGTAAATGGATTGAAGACATATCCAAAACATTGGTAGCCAAACTAATTATCGATGATATACTTGATAAATTATATCCTGATTTCAATCAACAAAAGGAGTCACCTTCCACAAAGGTCGCCTTTAATATTGAAGATGCAATAAGTACCGATCCTGAAGTAATAAAGAAATATGATGAACTCGTTGAAAAATATCCGGCACCAACAGATCATACTGAATGGGAAACCTGGGAGTCAGCTCTCGATAAAATGAAGTTAAGGTGGCAAAGAATTTTTGAATTGGATTTAAATAATATAGAGTCTCTGAAAGAATATCTCCTGGAGCAGAATATAATCGCAATTCCAGTAAATGCACTTAAAAGACAAGATAAAGTTTTAACCAAATTAATTTCACAACTGATATCAATTACAAGTAGATGTCAATCAATTTTTGAACAAACATTCGTCGTCAGTCCTGAAGTTGCAGAAATGTTGCTATTAGAAGGTTTGGTATTTCTGAGTCGATTCAATCGTCTCTGCCCAGTATTTATTACCGAAAATCCAAAAACAATAATACATACTTTTAACCTTTGCAAGGTCCAAGGCAAATCATATCCGGTCATACACCGTTCCTACATTTACTTCATTTGCTCTGAAGATAATCTCGCAAAATTTAGAAAAGATCCCTTGAAATACCTCGATATCGAAGTATTGAAGGCTTACCGACCGTATCCTCTCAGCGTTGGAATTATTGGACCCCCTAAATCAGGGAAAAGCAAATTAGCGGCTAAGATTTCTAAACGCTACGGATTGTTTTGTGTATCCAAAGGTATGGTGATTCGATACATACTTGAAGAAATGGGATGGACAGAATTAGGAAGAAGCATTCAAAAAGTGATTCGTTCCGGAAAAACTATAGATGATTATCTCTTTGTAAAAGCTGTGCTGACTGTAGTTACAGTATTTGGGGTAAATACTAATGGCGTAATCTTTGATGGTTTCCCTGAAACAGTTCACGAGTGTAGTGAATTTCTAAAGCATAGAATTTATCCCATTATGCTTTTTCAACTGGACAGTAACTCAAAGACTGTCGAAAGGAATAGTCAGATGGAGGTTTACGACAGTATAGTTAAACATAAGCCGCCCTACTCAAAACCATTGATCACTGAGAGATATAACAATTGGATGGCAAAAAATAAAGCTCTAAAAGATTGGATTAATCAAGACCCTCAGAATCTCTACGTTATTAATAGTAATGAATCGCAATGGCAGTGTCTAACTGAAACAATTAGAATTATAGGTTCAATAATTCCAAAAATACATTATTATTTAGATTACGTGGATTGGAAAGTAGTTTCGGCCAACATGTTCGGGATATCCAATGAAGCTTTTGAAAGCAAAATGTCTCGATTCAAAAACTTTTGTCCGGTGTGTCTTGAAAAGAAGATTCTTCGGAACAGCTACTATCCACCAGATAAAAAGGGTCTCGTTCAGTATAAGGACAAATTTTATTGGTTTTGTCCCAAACATCTGGACCTCGTTCTAAAATACGCTAGCGTTTTAACATTGTTGACCGATGTAGAGATACCTGATATACCCATTGTTATTAAACATGTCGATTTAACGAGAGTTTACGAGGATGGAATATGCTTGGTAACTTACAAAGACAATTTACCCGCATATGAGATAGTAAAAGGAAAAGAGGACTATGCGGCTTCATATAAAAGGAGAGTATACTTGTTTTGCTCCCCTCTATGCCACGAAAAATTCTTAGCCACACCCCATTTGTATTATGACATAAGTATACCGGAAGAGATTAGAAACTTTCAAAAGACGCCGTTAAAGAGTCTTCCTCATTTGGAGTATCTTGAGCAAACTGTTAGCGCGGCAATCACAGACGCATGCTGCGCCGTAAACCAGGCGAGACCAAAATATCTCGGTCTCGATATTCGTCTATCAGCCCTTATGTGTATTGGGTTACATTTGAAACTATCTAACCCAGATAAATCCTTGTCACCCATATACAATAACGCCTTACAACGTTATGAAAGTAGATGCAAATTTTACTCGACACTTCGCAAACGAATTCGCTGTATGGATAATCCTTTTGCTTTGTACCCTAAATGCTGCTCAAAAAGCGACATAGTTGGGTCACTGAACATGTAGAAATTCGGCCATCGACCTACTTGAAACTTCCAAACGTACCTACTCGAAATATCGCGCTCCAACATGTGGTTTACGAGAGAGCTATATTATGTATTCATGCGCGAGTGAAAGACAAATAGCAATAGCCAATAGGCCAAATTTTGACGTTTATTTCTATGAAGGCTGTAGCTACTGTACTTAAAATGTTTTAGATTAGCATTTGTGTGCATTATTTTTGATTGAAATAAATGTTACTCATTCACCAAATGTGTAATTTTGTTAGCAAATTTTTTAAATTAATTTTATCAATATCAAAGTAAGTTTCTTGCAGTTATTGGATAAACTTATAAAATGTTGGCCTTATTTTCAGACATCTAACCTTATATTTTGTTTCAGCAAGTAGGGTACCAGTCCCCGACGAAAGATTTGACTACCTCTGCCAGTTCCATAAGCCTGCTAGGTAAAAAAAATGCAATTTTTTATTTTACCAACAATATTGAATTGGCCTTTGTAATGTTCAGCGGCCCATTGGCTGTGCTGCTCGAGTACTGAGTATATGCGTAATGCATATTTTTCAAACTTAACTGTCAAGTTTTCAATAATATTGTCTGCCTATCTATACATTATATCTGTATTAATAGAAGTCAAGTCGGGTCACCTAATTTTCATAGACCCCGTTAATGACTCGTGGACCCCCATTTTTTTTCCACGCAAGCGTAGACCCCTGTCGGGCTCACGTGGACCCTGGGGGTCCACCTGGACCACTTTGGGAATCAATGCTCTAAACCAGTGGTCCCCAACCTTTTTTTCATGCGGGCCACAAACATGTTTTGGTCTTGGTGTCGCGACTCGCGGGCCGCAACAAAAATTTTTTATGGTTAAAAAATAACTTTCTTCAAAATTAAAGATTTAATATTATATTTAATAATATTATTAATGATATTTAGACTTTACGTTATTTTGCCGGTGGGCGTGAATTTCAAAATTGTTTAACATCACGCGGGCCACAATAAAGTCCCGGCGGGCCGCAAGCGGCCCGCGGGCCGCGGGTTGGGGATAGCGGCTCTAAACCATACCTTGATACTTTTTTCAGCAAAGTACCGGCGTTTCTGAACGTGGTGGACATCGCGGGTCTGGTGCGGGGTGCGGCGGAGGGGCAGGGTCTGGGTAACGCCTTCCTGTCGCACATCAAGGCCTGCGACGCCATATTCAACTTGTGTCGTGAGTACTTTATTATGTAGTACACCGATTCTGCTACCTTTAATCCAACATACCAGGAGTAATTTTAAGTGCCGAAAAGTGCGTGCAGTAGTTACACAAAAGAACTCTTTCTTCCTTTAAATTCATAGGTCATAAGACTCATAAGTCAATCACCCAATGGAAGATTGATCCGAATGGCGCAAGGTTGATTTTTCACATGACCATCTAATGCATGGCTAAATCAAAATGATCAGCCTATCTTAAAGTTGCAACCTCCGAGTCAAGAGACACACGGCGGCTAAGGCGGCCCCTAAACCTACAATTATTAGTATTGACACAATAATATGGTGCAATAAAAATTAAACTTGCTCATACTGTTCAATATCAACGTTAAACGGCCAATAATATTGCCAATATATTGGACAATAAAATTGATCGTCTGGGGGCCCGCTAAGCCAATGGACCACGGAGTTATCACTATAAAGTATAAGGAGAAGTAGATATGATGTTTCCTGGCAACTTTGACATGTAATCACCTGCAAACCTTCAAGAAAAGAGCGTATTCCTTCTTAAAAGGCCGGCAACGCAGGTCGCAGGTGCTCTTCTAATGTTGCGAGTGTCTATGGGCGACAGTAGTTGCTTTCCATCAGGTGACCCGTTTGCTCGTTTACCCTATTATTTTATTTAAAAAAAACCATTTCCAGGTGCGTTCGACGACGAAGACGTAATTCACGTGGACGGCGAAGTCAACCCGGTCAGAGATCTGGAGACGATAGGTGAGGAATTGCGGCTGAAGGATGTGGAAGAGCTGATAAAGAACATCGAGAAACTGGACAGGGTTGTCAACAGGGGCAACGATAAGAAACTCAAGCCCGAATACGTGAGTAGACTACTGCCTTTATAGCAGCTATACTCAACCTGCGGCCCGCCGGGACTTTAGGCTGTGTTTCCACTGAAGCGGAGCGGAGCTTAGCGGTGCCCGAATTGACCAATCGTGCTATTCCAGCGGAATGACAGCGAAGCGGAGCGAAGATTTCGAGCATGGTGATTGGTCAATTCGGCACCGCTAAGCTCCGCTCCTCTCCGCTCCGCTTTAGTGGAAACGCAGCCTTATGAGTGGCCCGCGCGAAGTTGGACCATCGTGAAATTCAAGCCCACCAGCACGATTTTACAAGTCTGAAATCGTTGCGAAAGTCTTGAAAACTTTTCGCTTTTAAATCGCTAAAGAACGTTATTTTACCCTTTGGTTGCGTGTTTATGGCACGTATAAATATAATTCTGTTGAGTACCACTGATGTATTAGGAAGCGTTCGAGTATAATTACGTAACATGTTTAGCCCCCTTTATCCGGGGGGTCACTTTGTTTTTTTTTAATTCTTAGTTAAAATAAACAGTACAAGTAAAACAGCTTTAAGTAATACGGACCTACGTATGTAATTTAGTTGGGCTATGTCTAATTAAACCGACAGATCATCAAATCAGGTCTATATAGAGATATTTTGACTGGTCTTATTTTGTGACAGTTAGGTAACATGTTAATGATAGCAGATATTGTGGAATGTCTTTTATTTAAATAAAATAAATAAAAGTTTATTTGGCAATATGACGTTACACTACAATAATTCACAAACATTAAAACATAACAATACAACATTAAGTAGCCTTACTCTGTAGCGAGCACCACAGCGCCTGGTGTTCTGTGGCTCCTGTAAACATTATAAGAGTTTCCATAATATTTATTTTTTATGTTTATATTTTTTTTTCAGGATGCATTAATGAAAATCAAAAGCATTTTGGTGGACGAAAAGAAACACATTCGATTCGGTGACTGGAGTGCAGCTGAGGTGAATAAGGCTTTACATCGAGTTTAATGTTTATTTTTTACTCAAAAGAAGAAATAATAAACATTCGTTTTTATTTGCAGATAGAAGTTCTAAACAAATATTTATTCCTGACGTCAAAGCCGGCGTTGTATCTCGTCAATCTTTCGGAAAAAGATTACATTCGAAAAAAGAACAAATGGTGAGGTTTGTCTGCATACCGCTGGTATATGGTGCTGAACGAAATATTATATGCTTTTGGCGAAGACTTATTAATTATTTAAAAAAATATATCAAACTACAAAAATATTTTAAAACACTAAATATAAATTTTACAAATTAACACAAATTAAAAAAAGAAATGAAAATAACAACATGACACACGAGATGTGTACGGCACGAAAGCTCGATGAGCAAAGAGGGTGATCGGCGCAAGCGCTCTGCTTATATAGCTGGGCTGCCAACATGGCCGCCGTCGGGACTTCTTATGCTAACACGGCCTCTCCTGACGAGGGGCCGTTCTCGGCCACTTCTTCCTCGACGAAAGATGTCTCCGATGGTGTGGTACCATCGGGATGTTCCTTAATATGCACACAGCTTGGTCCAGCTGCATTTTCTTCACTTTCAGCAGATTCCTCGGAAGTTTCGTTATCCGCAACTGAAATGACATAAGTCTCATTTAATAAGACAATAAATCATATCTTCACTTTTATTCTCTATCCAAGAGCAAACAGAATGATTAGTTATCACTAAAAGCAAAGTGAACTAAACAATAGTACAGACTTTTGCTTTCATAAGAAAACATTTTAACAAATTTCACGATCAAAAGTACTATTAATGATCAATAGGCTAAACTATACTCGTAATATCCAATAAGATCAGTGGAGCAAGGCTCAACACACAGCGGAGCAAAGCTCGACGCACTGCGCAGCAACGCTCAACGTACAGCGGAGCAACGCTCAACGCACAGTGGAGCGGCGCTCGACACTTCTACAGCAGAGCATCGCTCTATGCCTCCTTACGTGTATACACTTCAAATAGTAAATGACTAGGACAACACTTACTATCAAAAAACGTGGCGCACGACTCGGGGGTCCACTCTCCACGCCAAACTACCATATGCTCGGCAGCGGCCTGCGTTGTTTTGCCATAGGAGTTGCCAAGTAGTCGTAGTTGGTAGCGGTTGTGCTGTAAGACCTTAGTAACACAATAAGGACCCCTCATACCAGAGTCTAACTTCCCAGTCATCTGTGCATTTTTAATGACAAAAACTAAATCATTTTCTTTGAAAGTGCGAATAGTCTTGCGGTTCTTATTGATATAGGCATCTTGTTTTTGCCTGTTTTGCTCCAATAAGCTGGTAGTACGTTGTCTACGTAATTCACGTAAACCTTCGCGGTTAGGTCGAGTATTTTCTACTGCGACATCGCGAATCAAAGCTCGTATAATAGGGGTGGTGCCGTCAATACCCACTAGTACTTGTAAAGGTGAAGTTTGTGTGGTTTTGTGTTTAGTAGAATTTATAACAAGCTGTAACCGCCACAAGCAGTCGGACCACTCCTTTTTGTTACTGGCCTCAATACGCAACATATTTAATACAGTCCTACAATATCTCTCAACCTGACCGTTTTCAGCGTGCATTTCGGGTGTGATAAAATGGATTTGACATCCCATCTCATTTACCCATTTTTGGAAGCCCATACTTTCGAACATACGGCCTCGATCACAAACTAACAATTTTGGTGTGCCGAACAAAGATACAGAATTGGAAAAAATCTGTTTTAACTCGTTTGTGTCTTGTCGTTTCATTGGATAAAGTAAACAATATTTAGAATATGAATCTACATGCAACAAAACATATTTAAAACCGTTAGATTCGGGTAATGGACCTAGTACATCTACATGAACAGTATTAAACGGAGTGTCTGGCTTATGCCAAGAAACTATTGGTTGTTGAGGAGCGCGGGGAATTTTCTTAGAGGATAAGCATACTAAACAGTGACTAGTGTATTTTTTTGCGAACGCACGGAGCCCCGGAAACCAAAAGTGACGTAAAATTAATTCTACAGTTTTATCATAGCCTATATGTTCGTGTTGATCATGAAAGATACGTAGGAGGCTTAAACGATGTCCTTTTGGAATATAGCATAAAAGTCTGGGCTCCTCACCTATTGGAGCGTATTTGTAATAAAGTATGTCGTTTTGAACGATGTATCTAGACGAGTCAAGCTCATTGTTATTTACTTTTTCAATTAACGTACGCGTTTCATCGTCAGCAGATTGCGCGATCTGGGCCCAATTCCGCGGTCGTGTTATCTGGCGAACGTCAACAGGATTTCTACTTAAAAAGTCCGCGTGTTGCATCAATACACCTTTTCTATATTCGATAACGAAATTAAAATCCTGCATATACATCCACCAGCGGGCGACACGCGGAAGTAGGTCCTTCTTATTTTTAGTCAGTTTTAGTGCATTGCAATCGGTGACGATTTTAAACGGAATTCCGAGTAAATAATGCCGAAAGTGTTGGAGAGCTCTCAAGACCGCGAGAGTCTCGAGCTCATAGGAATGGTATCGTGGTTCGGCGCCCTGCGTGGTTTTACTAAAATACTCGACTACGCGACGTCGATTATTAGAATGCACCTGAATAAGCACAGCGCCGTACCCGATAGCACTCGCGTCGGTGTGCAATTCTGTGGGGAGTGAGGGGTCGAACACTGCAAGCACCGGCTCGCTAGTTAAACAATCGATTAAATATTTCCGCGCTTTTTCCTGCTCCTCGCCCCACTGGAATGGCACACCGTTCCGTGTTAAATTCGCTATGGGCGCGGTTTTAGACGCGTAGCCCGGTATATATCGACGGAAATATCCGGCTAGCCCTAGGAGCTGTCGTACCTGTCGCACGTTCGTGGGAACCGGTGAATCAATGAGAGCTTGAATCTTACGTTCGCTCGGCCTCACCTGACCTTGGGATATCTTACGCCCCAAATACTCCACCTCGGTTGCCACGAACGTACTCTTTTTCAGGTTGATAGAAAATCCAGCTGTAGTCAAAGTTTGGAGCGTTTCACGTAAATTTTCGATTGCCTCGTCGAT
The DNA here is from genome assembly GCA_963422495.1 of Polyommatus iphigenia. Taxonomy (NCBI): domain Eukaryota; kingdom Metazoa; phylum Arthropoda; class Insecta; order Lepidoptera; family Lycaenidae; genus Polyommatus; species Polyommatus iphigenia. The sequence goes on from OY730183.1 coordinate 8,494,790, forward strand.
CGTGTTAGCTAGTACAAGAACATCGTCGACGTAGACCAGGACTTTGCCACCTTCGATCAATGTTTTGAGAGTTTTGGTAATTATTCTTTGATAGACGACCGGCGCGTTGGCTAGACCAAAGGGCATCTTCAAATATTCGTACTGGCCCTCGGGCGTAACGAAGGCCGTTTTCGATATAGAATCGCTATCCAATCCTATTTGGTGAAAGCCAGTTGCCATATCCAGGCAACTGAAGAACTTGCATTTACCAAGTCGATCAATATGATCTTGAATCAACGGTAATGGATAGCGATCCTTCACCGTTATTGCATTTAACGCCCGGTAGTCTACACAAAGCCGATCCTTACCATCCTTCTTTTTGACAAGAATAATGGGGCTGGCATATGGAGATTCGGACTCGCGTATAACCCGCTTCTCTAATAAGTCGTGTATTATTTCTCGAACCCTCATTTTCTCGTCAATAGAAAGCTTGTAAGGCCTATAATGTACCGGGACGTCACTCGTTAATTCGATGTGCATACTGCCTGTTTTAACGGTAGTAGAAGCGGTACCCACGATAAAACTATCTTTAAACTGATTAATTACCTCATAAAGCTTATACCGATCGATTCCTTGCAACGGCGTATCAATCGACAGCGGATCATCAGATCGAACAATTAACACAGTACTCACTGAATCCGTTTTACACACCCGAGTAATTCTTTGTTCGTTATTCACACGTATATAAGCCACTCCGTCCCTATTTAAAACGTCCGTTCCTATCAAAATTGGCACATTTATACAACCCTTCGGAACAACAAATAAATCAACTTCTAACGAGATGTCACTGAATTCGATCACTAATGTCACGTAGCTAGTGCTAACAATGTTTTGATTACCGATACCGCGCAAAAGTTGATATGTGGGTACCCGCGCGCAGTTAAAATGTTTTACCGCAAACTCTGAAATTAACGAGATATGGGAGCCGCTGTCTATTAAAACGTCAGTCGGAATACCTTGTACGACCGCGGTAGTGAGATCACTACAAATTGAGCCTTCAATTTCGCGACAGAGATTTACATTATTTGTATTACAAAATTCCGATCTCTGTTTAGCAAAACAAGTCGTGACGTCATGACCGGTTTTCTTACAAAAAGCGCATACAGTTAATGAAGTATTAATATTACTCGTAGTATTCGAACTTATCGTAGAACCGGTATTGTTTTCAGGCTTAGGACGTTTCGGGCAAAGCTTTTGTACGTGACCGACGTTACCGCACGTATAACATTTTAAATCACGTCTATTATGGGTTTGACTAGGCGTAGCACTACGTTTACGATCATTGAAATCTAAAAATTTACTACGCGAAGGACGCACAGGATTATGGAATGCACTCGGTTTCGGTTTAGTGTAAATAGACAAAAACTCAACAAGGTCTTTAGATGTAAGTCCAGCATTCATGGCTGTAGCACGAATCTGCGGATCGCAAATGCCGCGAATAACAATAGCAACGATTAAATCGTCGCTCAAGCCTTTTACTATGTTCAAACGTAAAAGCGAGCGTCTAGCATATTCCGCGTATGTAGCAAAGCGATCAGAATTCGTGCTCATAACCTCATAAAGTATGTTAGCGACATCGATTCTTCGTGAGCACAATGGCTTAAATTCCAATTTAAAATTGGTCCAACTGCGGTCTCTGGTGACCCAGTCGTTCAGCCAACTACGGGCGTCCCCTTTTAAGCAATTAGCTATTCTCGCTAAGCACTCGTTATCGTCCCACCCGTTGATCGCGCGAGCTTTTTCAACTTCTTCACACCAAGAATCGATGTCGTGTAAGCTCGGATCGAAATTCGAAATGTAATAATGGTTGGATCTTACTTTTGATAGGACGCCGAGTGCTTCGATGATCCTGTCCGTCGGGTCGAGGGTAGGTAACGAACTCGCGGTGGACGTTTCGGCAGCACTGGCGGTAGATTCCGGCGGTGGAACCGTTTCCGACGGTGCTGATGGCTCGGACGCCACGTGGTCGGGCTCGATAGCAAGCGCGCGCAAGGAGCCCACGCTGGCCGATGGGATGGCGCGATCCTCCAACGACCGCAGTCGCGCGAGGATCGTGCCTATCTGTTCCTGCAAGTTGCTATTCGAGCTCTCGTCGCGACGCGTGGCCCTACCGCCGCTAGCACGTGTTCGGCGTCCAGACATTATTTAAACTTAAAATTATTAACCACTACAATTTAAAAAATGTCACTCGCTGCCACCAGCTGCGGGAATAGGCAAAAGAGCTCTATCCCACTTCTGATTTTGGCGAAGACTTATTAATTATTTAAAAAAATATATCAAACTACAAAAATATTTTAATACACTAAATATAAATTTTACAAATTAACACAAACTAAAAAAAGAAATGAAAATAACAACATGACACACGAGATGTGTACGGCACGAAAGCTCGATGAGCAAAGAGGGTGATCGGCGCAAGCGCTCTGCTTATATAGCTGGGCTGCCAACATGGCCGCCGTCGGGACTTCTTATGCTAACAATGCAATATTTCGTTCGGCACCATACAACAGTATTAGAGTTTCCATATTATGTAAAAATATTTATACACACACCGATGCGTACGCCGCAGACTGCGAAAAAGCGGCTGAGCGGTAAAAAACTACATATTAAAGGCCCCTTAAATTACATATAATTTCTTTCCTTATTTCTTTTTTCGTGGCAATACGTTGCCACAACAATATATTTTATTTTCTTTTATTATAATTTATTTATACTTTCAGGTTACCGAAATTAAAGGAATGGATCGACAAGAATGACCCTGGCGCGCCTCTCGTACCCTTCTCAGGAGTGCTCGAGTCCAAACTGTTTGAAATGGATCCCGAGGAAAAGAAAGCGTTCTTGAAGGAGCACAATATTACCAGGTACGCGTTAAATATTTTTACAGAGCAAATTAATGTAATTAATCGCTTCGAAGTCATAAATATCCAACGGATTGTATTGTAATTTGACAGCTTTAACTCGCGTGATGCGTATGCGTTCAGTGTTCCTATTTATTCTTGTCCGGTGTAATAAAAAAGTGAAGAGGGTAAAGTTTTTATTTCATATAAGATTTAGGACGCGTTCAGACGTGCGTATTTTCAGGTCGCGTGTTTCCCAATCGCTACAGCAAAAAACGCGCATGTCTGAACGCCCGCAACACTCACTTCGCGACTCCGCCCATGATTTATTATAAAACTTTTACGATAAATGTTTCTAGTGCTCTAGACAAGATCATAGTGCAGGGTTACCGGGCGCTGCAGCTGGAGTACTTCTTCACCGCCGGCCCTGATGAGGTTAAAGCTTGGACCATTCAGGTAAAATAAAAAATAGTGCAATCTCATGATTATTTAAAAATAAACACAGGACTTTGTGAAACATAGTGTAAAAACGCGGACTAATAATTCGGCCTATGACTTATGACCTATCGCTACTTTCACTATCGCACGAATAATATGTATAAGAATATAATTGCTATCTAGTTCCCACAATAATAACTCCCACACCAGTTTCGGTGACGCGACGGTCGCCGGTTTCGTTCAAACCAGGGGCCTGAGTCAAGACGAATTCTTAATCGCTTCGTTATAGAATCGCCGATCAAAATGTATGGAATTGACATAAGACGAGTCGAACGTCAACGTCATATTAACGAACGCTTATGTCAATTCCATACATTTTCATCGGCGATTCTATAACGAAGCGAAAACGAAAAGATTTTGGCACACCCGCCAGACCAGTTACGCAGGAGTAATTTTTTATAGTGCCCAAATGTGTGCGCAGTACACAAGAGTACTCCGTATTCCTTTACTCTCATAACCCAGTGGGACAGAAGACCGACACGACTGGCGAGAGATCAGGTGCAAGACCGACTTTACATGTCCATCCGACGCATGGATCATCTTACTTGTCAGTAAATCAGGTGATCAGCCTGCATTATCCTTACCAAACATGAAAATACGAACGACCTCCCTTCCCCCGCACAAATCACTCCCGCAGCCGCGACGCCGCATTCTAGTGCCGAGTTAGACATCTTTAGTACACGTATTGTTTTTGACCGCCCCACAGTGTTTTAGAAACGCCCAAAATCGGACATGACTAAGTTAATGCAATAGTCGATGGCGTCTTATATTTCAAATGCAAGAGTAGAACACCCGTGTGCGCATTTTACTTCGTTTTTGAGAAAATTAATTTTGAAATTGTTCATTTTTGAACTCCCTAAAAACGAATTTATTTTATTTAAATTAGTTACGAGGGTTTGTAAACTTGCTATCTAGCTGATTAGATTAATCGTTAAGAGACACAAATTTTGCACTTTATTTCATTCCTACAACTCAAGTAGTTCCTGAGAAAAATCTCAAAGGCAAATAATAGGAAGAAACCTTTTATTCTTGATATTAACGATAAATTTGATACGGGAGGACAGCATTTTTGACGACTAAGGTGATGAAGATTAAAATCAAGAATAAAATGTTTCTTCCTATTATTTGATTGATTATTTAAAAAAAATTAAGATTCGATGAAACTTTGCTCTTAAAATTTTTAAAGGAGCGAATAAAAATTAGAAATTCGTAAATCTCTGGCACTATACTCGATTCGCAAAAAATAAAAATATTGTAGTCTAAAGACTATACCAAAGTATTTTTCAGTACGGAAAACAATTGCGGAAATCATGTAGGAAAGCAGAAAAAAAAGTCTAAATATTAAAAAAAAATAAAATCTCTGGAACTACTTGAGTTGTAGGAATGAAATAAAGTGCAAAATTTGTGTCTCTTAACGATTAATCTAATCAGCTAGATAGCAAGTTTACAAACCCTCGTAATTAATTTAAATAAAATAAATTCGTTTTTAACGTTCAAAAATGAGCAATTTCAAAATTAATTTTCTCAAAAACGAACTAAAATGCGCACACGGGAGTTCTACTCTTGCATTTGAAATATAAGACGCCATCGACTCATTGCATTAACTCAGTCATGTCCGATTATGTGGGTTTCTAAAACACTGTGCGCCCCACAAGCTATTCCGCCATTTTGTTATAGGTATGCATATCTTTGTACTGTATTTGTGCGTTTTATCATGGCTTCAACATCCAAAAAATGACTTTTACAGGCGTTATTGCGTTGTAGTTCCCACGAATACTGGATAGGGGCGCGTTATCTATACGTACAGTGTGCAATTAAACATTCCTGCCAAATTTTAATATATTGATCCTTGTTAAAAATACACGTATTTTTCTTTTATAGTCACTTAGTACGAAAATACAGAAGAAGACTAGCTTCCGAAAGTTATCCTAAAAAACACTACAATTAATGGACACGATGCGTCGGCCGCGCGTGACGTCCCCCCGCGCGCGCGCCTCATCCCGCGTCACCCCCGCTCATTCCCCCGCGCCGTGAGTGACCATTCTGCAACGATTTTAAATGGGATAAAATATGTAATTGAAAAAAAAATAACACCAATTTTTTTTTTTTGGTTAAATGGACTCTCCTTATGATACCTAAGCCCTGGAAAAAAATTGGCAGGCTGGTTTAATAGCACCCTGTATAAAATGACTTTCAATAATAAATTGGCCACTGGAGTATGGACAAAATATTTTACAATATTGACCCTTTCTCACGTTGGCATTACAAAAAGAACATAAAGTATGTAATAATTTATCTTGTTAACTTACAGAAGGGAACGAAAGCCCCGCAGGCGGCGGGCAGGATCCACACGGACTTTGAGAAGGGCTTCATCATGGCGGAGGTGATGCACTTCAAGGATTTCAAAGAAGAGGGCACGGAAGCGGCTTGCAAGGCGGCCGGCAAATACAGACAACAGGGTATGTTTTATTGCATTATTGTTAAGGACCTTTCGAAAATAGTACAGATTTGACGACCTCTGTGGCTCAATTGGTTGAGTTCACGCAGCTCAAGCCAGGGGTCGCGGGCTCGAATCCCGCCGACGGAACAAAAAGTTTCAATGTTCCCCGGGCTGGATGTGTCCTTCGATCGGGGATTCTTGGAAATGCTATTGTATTCTATTGTTGTCGCGATCACCGGTGCTTGTATGGGGTTGAAGGGTTAAATATGTGTATGATATAATAAAAATCTATATTAATATTATAAATGCGAAAGTATCTCTGTCTGTCTGTCTATCTGTCTGTTTGTCTATCTGTCTGTCTGTCTCGCTTTCACGCCAAAACTACTGAACCGATTGTAATGAAATTTTGTACACAGATAGTCTAAACGTTAGTAACATACAATATCATTGGTCTAAAGCCTAAGAAAGGACATAGGCTAGTTTTTAACTGGAAAAAGGGGTTGTAAGGGGGTGTTTATGCGTAAATTTGTTCAAATTAAGTTGTCCAAAAATTCATAACAGATGGCGCCAAGAGTCGCCTAGATCGCGGTATCGCTTACTTGAATACGTATTTCTATAAGAGGTGGTACCATGTTGAGTTAGGATTTTGTTATGTAACACGTTATTAAATAACTCACTAATCAGTACTTTATCTATGTAGTGACCGAGTGAAGTAACCTTAAACCTACCAATGATAAATAGTTTATGAGTAAAGCTAAAGTTGTGTAATGAGGGGCTACATAAGCTTTAAAATTTGGTATAAAAAAGTTTAATTTAAAAAAAATGAAATATTATGTGCACACTGCACAGCTGTTTTTGGGTAAATACCCAAAAACAGCTGTGCAGTGTGCACATTTGATTTGAGAGGTACCAGGGTTTTAAAAAGCTTTTAGACACCAATTTTGTTGACACCGCGCGCAATAAACTGAGTCCACGCGGACGAAGTCGCGGGCAACAGCTAGTCTTAAATATATATGTATAGTATAAAAGTATTAAATATAATATTTCCGTTGTCTGGTACCTGTAACACATTACACAAGTTCTTCAGGTACTTAGCACGGGGCCAGACTGACGTGGTATGAAGCATCCATAGATATTATTATTATTATTAGACTGTTATATTGTTGATTAACCTATCAAGCCCCATAAGATCACCGGTGATCGCGACAACAATAGAATAACAATAGATTTCCAAGAATCCGCGATCGAAGGATTAAAGCTGATCGCACATTTGTCAGCGCCGTACGCGTCGAACGCACCGCATAGTACACGAAATGCGGCGCGTACGGTGCGGTCGAATATGCGAGGTTTCACATCATTTCATACAACGGATTCTAAAATGCGGCGCGTTCGGCGCGTGCGTGCTGATAAATGTGCGATCACCTTAAAGTTTTCCAATGATGTCGAATGTTGAATCTATATATTTTATAATATAATTATATAGATTCAATTTTTTGTTACTTATATGTGAAAACTTTATAATTGGCTTTATGTTTCTATAAGTGTTATCTTAGTGAATTTTTAAAAAGCTGTTAGTTTTCTGAATAAAAAAAAATAATAATGTAACGGTGTACGCCAACGGACAAAGCCGGGCGTATGATATTAACGATTGTTCATATAAAATCGGGTTGTGTGTATTTAGACAGCCTTATCGTTTTTAAAATTTTACAATTAAAAATCACTTAGCATAGACCTATAAACTCAACATAGCATTTGCAAGCAAACTTAACCCAAAAAATGTTAATGTTGTTTGGGACCATTTTGACTAGTAACTGTAACTTTTTCTAGTATGAAAATATCATGTGTCACGTCGGGACCTTTAAAATCATTACTAGTAATGTATTTTCTAAGGAATATAATTCGTATTTCAGGGCGCAATTACGTAGTGGAAGATGGCGACATAATATTCTTCAAGTTCAACGCGGGCGCCGGTCTCAAAGACGCCAAGAAGAAATGACGCGACACCGTGCTGCTACTGTTAGTACACCTCCTGTACTTCAATTTGGCCGTGTACTCGTTATTACACGTCGAATGAATCGCACTGACTAAAGAAATACGTGCCTATCAGAGAAGTTAATTCATAGTTGGCGGACCACATCATTTGGTCGGATCATGTTAATTCAATGTTAATTGTGATCTGTTTGACGTAACCTCGCCAAATTACGTAGGTTTCCCATCTGCTTATGAATCAACTTCTCTGATAGTACCTAATGTATCAGAGTTGATTCATAGGCAGACGGCGGACCTACGAAATTTGGTCGTGTGTTGTCAAACCCAGCAAACAGAACTAATATTAAATTGACCCGACCAAATAACATAGGTCCGCTATCAGTCTATGAATAAATTTCTTCAATGGTATGTACTATCAGAGAAGTTGATTCCTATGCAGATCGGGGACCTACGTAGTTTGGTTGCGTTACGTCAAATCCAGCCGACAGATTACAATTAACATTGAATTGACATATTCGACCAAATAACGTTGGTCTATCAACTGCATAGGAATCAATTTCCTCGATGGTGCAATAAAAATAAAGTGGCAGATTTGATACAAATTTCGACTTATGAAATTGTGTGCTCCGAATAACAGTTTGTGTTTTGAGAATCGTAGATTCTTGAAAGCAGTCTTACTTTTTTGGTAACTTCCACGCATTTAAAACTATCGATATGCTGTGTTTATGTTATGATTTACGCATTTTGCCGCATTTTTAAACTGTAAATAAAATTCGCATTCCGCCATTTTTGACACCGCCGCGCTGGTTGATATTTAATTTTTTTTGTCTGTATGGTCACACGTTTCTTTAGTCTGTGCTAAATTATAACGCTTGTTACTGTTTGTAATAATAACTTTATTAAGGGATTTTGTAAATTTTGCTCTCAATTATATAACTTCAACCAATTCTTCTATTCTTGTGATAGTCTCTTTGCCCGTTACATCTTTGAATACCCTTTCTAATATGATGCGAATTTGTTTGATAAACTTCTTCAAATTGTTGTTTGATAGTATATCCTGGTCGGTAACTGGGGCTAGCTTTTCGTTATCTTTGTCGGATTTCTTTAGAACATTCTTGATGAAATATGATGATGCTTGAAAAACGCTTTCTTCCCATTCCTAAAATATTTATTTTCTTATTTTATTTCTTGCATTTACAATTGCGACTTAACAAGTTGTTAATAAAATTTTACCTGAAACTGTTTGCTTATAGTGTCCAAAGATAGCATTTCTTCGATGAGTTTAACTTTGAAATCGTCAGGCGCCATTTGCTTGAGTATATAAATGACAAGATGGCCGACAGCGCACAAAGAATTTCCCGCGCTGAAAATTTGACATAGATTTATTTACGTTATAGGTTATAATATAAATAAACACATTTAAATGCTATATTTATAATATGAAATAGAGTTTTACATTTAGAAGCCATTACTGTTTTTATATTACGATTTACGAGTCATATACAATATACATATAACTTATATTACGAGTTGCTTGCTAAAATTTAATTCATTTAAAAAAAAACATACCTGCAGACATTATTTTTGTGCACCAAAGTCTGTTTAGCGACGTTAACTATCCGCTCGTGTGTGTCTCTCATCAGAAACTCCAGCGAAGCACAGTCCCCTGGCGGTACGGAACCGTATTGAACTAGCAGCCTCTTCTGTACCAGAATAAACTGCTTTTGGAGTATGTTTAGCTCGTTCTATAACAGAGACATCTGTTTAAGATTTAGAATAGCTTATAAGATTTTTGTAACATTAGTGTATACCTAAAGCGCTAAAGGCATAACGCAAAAAGCCATCTTAATATCTGATTTAAAAAACACTAAGAGTCCAATTCATTGTCTGGTAAAACTTAAAAGTGACGTTTTTAACATATTAGACAAAAAAAGCAATATAGATTAGTTTATCCATAGAGTAAACAAGAAAAATTTACATGAAGATTACATCTGTCTTCTAAATAATAAAGAAAGTCGTACCTCATAAATTTTTAACAAGTTTCTCTGCTTCGCGTGATTCTCAATACACTTTAAAAATCTCATTGTTACATTCCTGTTCAAATCTGCAGTTACTTCAATATTCGCTTGCCTATCCTTGATGTCATGTCTCATACATTGGTTATTAAAATGATGCAAGAAACAAACGAATATAGGGTAGATATCACAATAGTCATCTGCTTCGAATAAATAAGACCGCTCTACTGCTTTTATTGTTACTGTTTTGTTGTTTGTACGATATGCAAACGTTATGGAATTAGATGTAACATAATTGTTTAATTCTTCTTTAGTGAAATCTAAAAAACAGTATAAACTACTACTTAGTGACAGTTTTTCCAACAATTTTTTTGATTCCATGCTCCTTCTTGATATGAATGAAAGAAAAGACAGCAAAGCCTTAAGGCGGATTTAGTATATAAAAGGATCGTCAGAATATATTTAGTAAACCTACCAGAAAAAATATCTGCCACATCAAAAGACTGGTTACATGTAACTGACAATATCGCATTGTTCTCCGATATAGTGTCAACCGGGATACAAAACAAGGACATAGGCAGCTGCACTTCTTTGGGAATAATACTAATTTTCCCAGTGCTGTCTATAACAGTAAATAATAGAGACACTCGTGTGTCATATACGTCCAAATCTCCATCTATATAAACCCCGGTTTCAATGATTTCTGTTCCATTTATGTTTTCGAAGCATATTGTATTTTCCGTACATACTATAGGTTCGTGATAGTTGTATGTAATTTGAACGCTCTCAATCAAATTCGGTTCCTCGCAATTCAATATTGTCACAACCGAAGATGTATTCAATTCTTGGTCATTCGAAAATTTGTAATTTGAATTCACCGGTTTTCCGACGTCCACTTTTATGTGTAGTATGTTTTCGATTGAGGATCCTTCATTTGCATCTAAAACGTAATAAAAAAATCAATTAAGTATTTAAGTTTTTATTATGAAAGGTAAAGTGTATTTGCGTACAAAGAAACTGTGACTTTGATGATGGTTATATAATATAGTCGGGCCACGGAGCACATAAAAATTCACGGACCCATTGTCGTGAGCAAAATAAACTCCACGACTGTTCGACTTTTTTATCCTTCGATCGCGGATGCTTGGAGATGCTATTGTATTCTATTGTTGTCGCGATCACCGGTGCTCTTATGGGGTTTGAAGGATTAATGCGATTCGCGCTAAACCAAACCCAACATTTGCCATACCTTCTTTAGACCCTAATACCATTTCCAGCGATTCCTCTACATCTTTCAACTCTTTTAGTATCTGCTCTGGATCAATTACTTCATGCATGTTCGCCCCGCTCGTGTTTAAGTCCGGTTCTGTGCCCAAGAAGCCGATATTCACTATCCCGTTGACGGACAAACTGACAACACCACCCGAGAGGTTTCTGAGGTAGCACCTAGAGAGGGATATGGACTTGTCCAGCAAGTCACATGACCATAACAGCGTTGAGGATTCGTATACGTTTAGCTTGGAGTCTTCTGACGCTACCATGATTAGAAGTCGGGAGTTTGGCTCTGAAATTAAAATTATTGTATTCGCGTTATTCTTTGCGATAACGAAAAATGTTTTGTGTTAGATACTAATTCATAAACCCACAATGCTTTATTTAAATACTTAATACTCTCGACTTTAATACAGAATAAAATGCGTGTTATCTCAGGTGTCTAGTACAAAAGCTGCTTAAAGGTGATCGCACGTTTATCAGCATGCACGCACCGTACGCGTCGCATTTCGTGAAGTATGCGGTACGTTACACGCGTGCGGCGCGTACGGTGCTGACAAATGTGTGTTCACCGTAAAACCATTAGGTACGTGATATACTATACTCCTTACCATAATACCACCCAATCAAGTAAGCGTGGAAACAAGTCGGCACATAATCGAATCTAATCATGTACTTCATGAGTCCATTGTCCTGAAAGCAGTAGAGATGTCTCTCTCCGAGAGCGATGATGCTCGAAAAGTTGCTGCTGGTCTGTTGGAAATTAATAGCGTTTTTTCTTTATCATTATAATTAGGTATTAGAAGTGAGTGTGGCAACGTGCGCCTACCCGGCAAGTGCGCCATGTATAGTCCGTCAAGAAAGTGAAGAAATTAAAAAGTGGCAACATTGTAGTGTCATCCCTTTTTTCTTAGATTGATTTGAAAGGGATGACACTACGATGTTGCCACTTTTTAATTTCTTCACTTTCTTGACAGACTATAGCTATATTTCCTTACTGCTGATTGGCGCACTTGCCGGGTAGGCGCGCTTTGCCACACTCACTTCAAGTATTTTCTTTTGATAAGGAATCAAAAGCGCTAAACCGCGCAGAAAATGTGTGCCTTAACCCTTTTACCCGGTTTGGGATTTTTTTTACAGGAGTTATCTATTCAACAGCGGTTTAGATTGGCAAGCATCAAAACGTTAACCAATCTAGAACGATAATGAACGTTTAAGATAAACTCCAGTCAAAAAACCATAGGAACCGCCTATTACCCGTATAACTTGAAGTGACAATATCTCTTCTCCAGGGCTATAGGTCCATTGAGGTATATTCTTCTTGCCCGTCTTTACACTTAGCTCGCTAAATTCGCCTAGTTGTTGGTAGCTGAAAAAATGAAGGATGTTTGGTAACATTTTCAATTTAGAGCATTTTCCACTTGAAATCACATTTGGAGCTAGTCAAGCACTCATGGACTTATGGTGCGTTGAACCAAAAATGTTGGTAACATCTTGCTTATTTGCTTGCTTATTTTTTGCATTATTGCAACAAATGCGTAATAAGCAAGCAATATAATGATATTGTGTATGTGAACTGTGAACCATAAAGTTAATATACGTATCGGAATAGAGAAACAAAGGCCTGAGCAAGCGAGATGTCACTATCAGTAACACCGCGTGGTAAAAAGAGACGTGTGATACATAACAGCAGAACTCTTTTGTTGACGTCCAGTCGTCACTTATCGGCACGTTGACAATTTAATCTCGTAGAAAGGTGATTGTGTAAGTGAATACGTACACATATTTTTACACACAGGTGTAAATAAATTTCGGTTTCGTTTGACAACTCGTGATTGTTGCTCTATTCCGCTAGGTATATTAACTTTATGGAGTGAACCTACAATTTCGTACCTGTAAGTTTCCAATATCCAAGTAGACTTGCATATTAGAAACAAATCGCTGCTCGGCACGTAACACACTGGACCGGGTATGATGATGTCGTTATAGATGCACATGAACAAAAACGTGTCTTGGTCGAAAAAACATAACGACCCGTCCAAATACTGAACGCAGATGTAGTCTCGGCTTTTGGAACTTCCGAAGGGGCCGGTAACAAGGCTACATGCCCTCCTCGTGAACGAATGCTTTATAACACTTCTGAGGGAGTTTTGGTCACCTGTAAGCAAAATGTAGTAGGTAAGTAAGATCTAATAGATCCCGCGCATCTCTAATATCTCCTTTTATAAGACCCTATTATATTAGATTATGTATTTGTGGGGATGAAACGACGAGTAAGGCTGACGCCTGATCCCACATTAGGGCGTGCGCGTTCCTCGGTCGTGTTCGAGCGATGCGAACACCGCGAGCGCGCTGCATAAGGCTGCGTTTCCACTGAAGCGGAGCAGAGCTTAGCGGTGCCCGAATTGACCAATCGTGCTATTCTAGCGGAATGACAGCGAAGATTTCGAGCATGGTGATTGGTCAATTCGGCACCGCTAAGCTCCGCTCCGCTTTAGTGGAAACGCAGCCTAAGCATCGCGCGTTGACGCCGTGTGATGTGTGTGCAGCAAGCGTGCGGCGCTCGCCTTGGCGTTAAACCCCTCAATCAAGTGAGTCACAATTTGGACAGTGTATAGTAGAAGGGGTAAGAACGCATCGCGAACGCGCCTCGTGCACTCTCCACACACGACACGGAGGCAACGCCCGACCACAGCGGGAGGAGCTTATGCAGCGCGCTCGCCTAATGTGGGGGACGCCGGACGCCTAAGGCAAGTAGTAAGTAATAGATCTAAATCTGCGACCCGACTACATGCATAATTAAAATAGCTTCTCAGTTCTCAATAATAAACTGAGAACTTACCAAGATCAATATGCCCTTCTTTTCTGTCTAAACAATACACGGCGAAGCTTTTTGGATGTAGTACGATAATTTGGCGATCGTGGGCGTCCCTTGAAAAAAGTAACGTGTTGCATAAGTATTAATTATGTGAATAATCAAATACCTTTAGTAATAAAAATAATGCCTTAGCGAATAGTTGTTTTAATGTCCGCTTATCTTGTCTGGCATATTGGAAACGTCACATAATAAACAAGGACGGCAAAACTGAAAAAGCTGCGTATTTTTACTAAGGGGGATTTACCTAACCTCATCATTATATCTTTAACCTATACCTCATCTTTATATATTTCTTGTAAAGGAGACAATGAATCGTCTGTTGGTTATAATGCTACGTGATATTGGAAAATCGCACTTATGCTAAGCGCATAAGAGTGCTTCCGGTTTGTCACATCGCATAGTGTGGAAACACTTCTAAATATTGTCATTGAGGGACAATAGCTACTTAGGAAAAGTTATTGTAGGAGTAAGTAGGAACGTACTACGCAGATATTACAGAAATAAAAACAAGAAATAGGTACACTTACATAGTAAATTTTCCTGTGCCCACTTGTAATATAATATCATTCAATTGAGATTCTATTATTATATCTGATGCATTTTGTTCCACATTAGGTTTATAAATACGAATGATGGAGCCATCACCAACGATGGTGGTATCACTGTCGTTGTGGCAGTCAAACCTCTCCACTTTGATGCTGTTGGCATTTTGGAAACCGTCGTTATTATTATCATCTAAAAGCTTTTCATTGGACCACCATTGTTTGATTTTAAATATAGACATTGGAAAATGCAGGTATGTGGATATTTGAGGTTCTTTTGTTTTGTTTAAAACGTAGTGATTGTATTCTCTTTGGTTTTGTTTTTGTCGCGCGTATCTTAGCAACCAACGCAAGATGCCGAATCGCCAATGCCGACCGGTATGCAGTTGAAATTACAAAGAGAATGATGATGATTCCAGGACCCAGGAAGCTAGGTGTACTAATAAAAACTGATCATGAACCAAACTTGAAGATGTTTGGTCCTAGACAGAAGACGTATTTAAAAAATATCCCGCTTTTTGTTTTTAACTCGATACTGACAATAGTTGGCTTTAAATTAGTTTTGTCTGAAGAAAAAAAAAAGTCAAAACACAAGTCAATTGTCATTTGTCTGCCCGACCGGGACGAATAAAAAAAAATGTCATTTGTCTGTTGTCAGTTGTCACTTTTTTTTTTCTTGTCAACTTGACACAATTTTGCGTATGATGTGCCACAGACGAGTAAAAGGAAAGGAACTAGCGGAAGGAATAACAGGAACGGAATTTGGAAAAAGTTAATATATAGTTTAAATTTTAAAATTCTACATAAATAAATAAAAGATAAAACAGTAGTAAATATATTATATTCATATAAGTTGTCACTTGTCAAACTGTTGAAAGGCGATGTGTTGCTAGACCGTGGGTAATTACCCACGCCATGGGCAATTTTAGGCTTATTTTGGAAAAAGAGCAAAAATGGCTGAAGGGTCTTGGTCCCTGGAACCGGTAAAATAATATCCAGGGCAATATTGAAAACAAATAATAACAGTATTTCTTTACTGAAACAAAATTATTACAGTAATAATAATATTATGTTATACTATAGTAACAATACTATCATACTACATATTATACAGGGTGTAAAAAAACTAAGTGGTAATTCTTTAGGGTGTGTACGTGTTCCTTGTAGGGCGTTTTTTTTTTCATTAGTCGTTAACTCGTGCGGTATACAGCATACGGGGAGTCTATGACAACTAATGGCGCATTTTGATTGGTCGAGGCATGCGTTTCAGAAATCTCCCGCACCCCACATGCGGGCCCTATCGACCAGTGAAAATGCGCCCGTAGGGAGTTCACTGTAAAAGTAGCAGTGCTGAAAGACCAAATTTTTTTCCGTTTTTGTATGGGGAAACTCGTGACGCTGGGGCGCTTGCCCATACAAAAGTGAATTTGTTACACTCTGTATATCACATAAAGGTAATATACCTATCGGAATAGAGAAGCAATCCCGAGCTGTCAAGCTTAACCAAAATTTGATTTACATCTGTGTATACAATTATGTTTACGTGTGCGTGTCAGTGATATACAAAAATCTTGTAATTCGACAAAATATCGATCATGGAATAATAATTGTAAGATTGTAAACATAATAAAATGGGATAAAATAAAACTGCATAGATATATAATAAAATTGTAATTTTGAAGTAAAATGTGACTTTTCTTCAAAATGCTTGCTGCATAATTAAGTATGCATGAATTTTTCTTCGGAGTCCATTTTGGACGGTTAATTATTTTAAGCCATGAATTTCTGGTATCCAGGTCAGCAGGAAATCTGAAAAATTGGCCAAGTGTAAGTCGGACTCGCGCATGAAGGGTGACCGGTTTCAACCGGGCATTTTTTAAAACCCGGCACGATACGACACGACATGTCATGACACGATTCGACACGACAGGTTACGTCACGTCACATCATTACACGACACGGCACGACTTCACTAGACCCTATTAATTTTCAATTCACTCTCAATGAGCCCTTTTATTTGATGCCCATCTTGCAGAAGTGCTTTCAACTATTCCCCTATCTTGGATGAGCAGCCATATTGGATGTAGAATGACATTACATCTGTGGAAATTTCAGAAGTCTATTACTATAGTGGTTCTTGTTATACAGCCTGGAGACAGACAGACGGACGGACGGATGGACAGACGGACAGGCAACGAACTCTTAGCAGTAGAGCGGGCTGCGGGACCCCACTACTAGGACTTTTTACCCTTTGGGTGTTTGCATACTGCACGATAACGACAAGACACGATACCACAGAATAGAGGGCCACCGCACATATTATACAATTTCAAGTTGGCCGACTATCGTACAAACTAAATTACGTAGTGTCACTTTTTTAGTATTGAATGCACCCAAAATATTCTCCTTTCTTTTCGCCTTCGTTTTATTAGTGCCACAATAAAAGCGTGCTTTTTACGCATTTTAACACGCACGTCGCTAGGCTAGCAACACCGTTACCAAATCTAAAAGTCTGCGGCTGGCAGCGTACACGATGAAGTCGTACAATTACATAAATTCTGACACTATGCAATTTAGTTTGTACGATAGTCGGCCAACTTGAAATTGTATATGTGCGGTGGCCCTTATCTATTCTGTGGTATCGTGTCGTGTCGTTATCGTCGCAGTGTGAAAAGACCCTTTGGGTGCGGAACCTTAAAAACGATAAATTATGTATGATAGTATATTAATATACTTAAACTAATTATAAACTACGGATGAGTATGTTATCATTTCAACACTCCTAGATAATTAGTATACTTAACTTAAAAAATATTTTCATATCGATACAACTTATCGATAACTTGATGCAGCCCTAGTGTAAATTGGATGAAAATTGTTTACACAAAATATCCTTAAATTGTGCACCATGGCTAGTCAAGTTATGTTTTCCATATAATGAACCATTTAAAGAAGTGAATTATTAAAATCAATACCAATAACTCGTAGGGAATTGGCAAAAATAAACTTAAAACTAGGTCCTGTCGATGTAGAATAATTCACCTGTGAAATAAATATTTGTCCGGGTTTTTTCGATGTGTGGATCCAGAATCATTCCACAAACATTTAACCATGTTTCTAGAGCAGTATTTCTAAAAATTATTCATTGTTTAACTTAAAATCACAATTTTTCTGAGAGCCCAAATTGACAACGATCGGCACAGGGTCAGACAGACTGTCAAACAGATGAAAAAAAAAGCTATGCAACCTCAAATCACGCTTCTCTTTCTACCACGCAGTATTACTGATAGTGACATCTCGCTTGCTCAGGCCTTTGTTTCTCTATTCCGATAGGTATATTAACTTTATGGTATATCATAAATCATAATAATAATATGGCACTCTGCATGAAAATATAATTACGTAACTTAACATTAATGAGAGAAGTATCTTATCAACTCAATATAAAAATAAATGATATTATAATTGCTTTGCATAAATAGTTTTGTTTTTGAGGTGATTCTCAGTGACCTCATATTGATAACAAGCTATATTTTGCCTTAATAGATTTGCCTATGCTATAATAGATTCCCCTACACGGATTTGTTTTAATGAGTGTGGGCTATTTTCTGTCTGATAGCCTGCGTGGGCCGTGGGCAAATGTTTTGATCAGGTCTGGCAACAGTGGCAAGTGGCAACACTGGTTGATACGCCAAATGCCAATCGTGAATCGCCATATTTGTTCTACGCTGTCAAGAGTCGAACGTTGTTATTTGCGTCATTTTCGTTTGTATTGCCCAAAAATACGAAATCAAAAAGTGTTTTTAGAGAGACTAAATAAATAGTGATTGTTTCCAATATTTTATTGATTCGTCTTTGCGTAATAAGACTTTTTTCAAACGTGTTATTAAAATGGCGGATTGTGAAGCTCACAACAATGGTGATGATAAAGAACAAAGACCCAACGGAGGTGGCGACGAGGGAGATGCATGGGGAAGCCGAGATTTCTCCTCAGGTCGATCGGTCGCGAAAATGCCTGTGGAACGAAACGCTCCGTACTACAACATGAATCATAAAAACCGAGGTTGGGCTCTCATCTTCAACCACGAGTCGTTTGATGTTCACAATCTGAAGAAACGCGTCGGAACTAGCGCCGATAGTAGCAATTTAGCGAAAGTCTTGGTATCTTTGGGATTCCGAGTGTCCGTGATGGACGATAAGACAGTTTCCGAGGTTCATAAGTATCTTCAAGACGTCGCCGAAATGGACCATACTGACAACGATTGCCTCATAATCACTGTCCTCACGCACGGTGAAATGGGTATGTTGTACGCTAAAGATGCTCACTACAAGCCTGAAAATCTATGGCACTACTTTACGGCCAACAATTGCCCTACACTTGCTGGAAAACCCAAGTTGTTCTTCATTCAAGCTTGTCAAGGTGATCAGTTGGACGCGGGCACGACTCTCGTGAACAGAACTGAGACCGATGGCTCCTCTAGTATGTCCTACAGAATTCCTAATCATGCAGACTTTTTGATTGCATTTTCTACTGTACCCGGCTACTACTCCTGGCGGAACACAACTAAAGGATCTTGGTTTATGCAAGCTCTGTGCGAAGAATTGCGATATTCGGGAACTGAACGGGATATACTTACTCTGCTTACATTTGTGTGTCAGAGAGTGGCGCTCGATTTTGAATCCAATACACCTGATATGATGTTAATGCACCAGCAGAAGCAAGTTCCATGTATCACCAGCATGCTCACTAGATTGCTAGTATTTAAGAAAAAACATTAGTCATTTCATATTTGTTACTAATTTTTTATTCCTTTTTATTTTTAGTACCATAATAATAATATGACGTGAAAATAGTGTGTCATCTAATTATCAATCATCTATTTGGCCTTTAAATCTCATTTTATTTAAGCTAATTGACTGAAGTCAATGCAACTTTGATCTCGGTGGAAAAAAGAGATTTAAGTGTTGTGCATTTAATATTAAGTATAAGTAGGATTTCTCTAAAGCAAAAAAAAAGTATTTCTCTTGATGTAATCACCATGTTTGTAGAAAAATATAGAAAATTTGTTAAAGGCATAATATTATTACAGCATAGTAATAATAATAATAAATAATTAAGGTGATTTTAGAACTAATTGTGTCACAACAATGTAAAACATTTTTGTATCTAGAAATGCACAAACTAAATAAGACATTATGCTCAATTGTATGAATAATTATAAAAAAAAAATATGAATTGATATAGAAAATAGCGCTTTGTATGCATTTTTGTTCTAAGGAACATAAAAGTACTTAAGGAACAATATTTTTATATATAAATATTGCAATATTATATTTAGTATTGTATGTGGTACATATCATTTGTACACATAATAGGCTCAAATTTTTTTTACTTTTTTATACAACAGTGCTTGATCAATTACCTGAATGACATAAAAGCTTATAAAATAATTATTATTAACAAACTATCACCTCCTATTATCAAGTAACATCATAGAAAGACATTTGCCATACCTACTCTTTTGTTGCTAATATTTGAATGATTTAGAAATGAATGTTTGTTTTGTTGTTTTTAATTTTAATTTAGTTTAGTAAATGCGCCGATTCAATGGGTTATATCCAGAGTACTGCCTATTGTTAAAATACATTGCCATTTCTTCTGTAGGTTTTATGAAATTCTGGGGATTGCAAACCATTTTGTGTATTTTCCCAACGCAATAGAGTACTGCCAAGTGTTTAAAGTACATTGCCATTTTTCTGTAGAGTTTATGGAATACCAGGGATTGCAAACCTTTTGTTAAATCAAACCACCTTTTATTTACATAATATTGCTACCACAAAAATATATAATTTTTGTATGTGATTTTTATGTTAATTTTGTATGACTTTAATAATTTCTAAGTTTTATGAAAAAGTGTTTGTCACAATATCAAATAGTGACACAATAATTGTTATTAGATTATTACTATCTAAGTATAGGTTTGCAATCCTAACCATACATAATAAGACTTACATTTATATGATTGCATGATCAAATTCTATTTAAGATTTAGTAAACAAATGTTTTAGAACATTTGATTATAATAGTAACTTTACTCAGATCTGTATGGAGAATTGTGATATATACGACTGAATTTAGAGTATATTTTATTAGATGCAAATGGAGGAAAATAGTGTCTGTCGGTCCCGTTAAAAGTGTGCCTTGGAGATAGGATCCATTTATATGTATTTCCGGAGGCAAAATTCCTAATAGATTTGAGTGACGTAAAAAATATGTATGTATTATGTAACTTTAATAAAAATATTTTTGTATTTGATTTAAGCAATAAATCTTTCAATTTTACTTATGACTTTATTATGCTGCATAATTAATATGTTCCATATAGAATTAACAAAAATTTTATAATTGAAGCATATAGCGGCTATTAAATCTACTGCTGTAGGCAATGACAGTCTCAGTTCCCGTATGATATCCCTCTCCCTCCCTGAACTCTTGCCAGTTCTCACACACATCTTTAATTTCTCCTTGGCAACGAGTTGCTTCCCTTCGGCATGGAAACATGCTGATGTAATTCCTTTACCTAAAACCCCTAATCCCTCCTCTCTGTCCCATTACAGACCTATCTCTATATTACCTTACCTCTCCAAAGTCCTCGAACACATAGCCCACCAGCAGCTGTCCCAATTCATATCATCCAACCATTTGCTTTCTCCTTTTCAATCCGGCTTCCGATCTGGTCACAGTACTGTAACTGCACTGCTGAAGGTAACTGATGATCTGCGCCTTGCCTTGGAAAACAAATGTATCTCCATACTAGTGTTGCTTGACTTCAGCAGTGCGTTCAATTCTGTTGACTTTGACATCCTCCTTTCCGTGCTGCGCTCCCTTAACTTCTCCCCGTCAGTTATTACTTGGATAGATTCGTATCTTCGGGGACGCTTGCAGCGAGTTCGCTCCGGCGAGGCTACCTCAGACTGGTGTGTTCTTGATGCGGGGGTACCCCAGGGCGGCGTTCTTTCTCCTCTCCTGTTTTCAATGTTTATAAATAACATCACTCTAATAATCAGATCCTACTTCCATCTCTACGCAGACGACTTGCAAATCTACCGCCATTGTCATATCCTCGACATCGTCTCTGCAGTCAATGACATCAACTCTGATCTTGAGCGAATAGCTAACTGGGCAAAATCTTTCGGTCTGTTGGTGAATCCCAGCAAATCGCAAGCCATGATCATAGGCAGCAGATATATGTCTCAACGGTTATGCAACGTTCCAAGCGTAATTTATGATGGCACTGTTATCGAATACACAGACTCGGCCAAAAACCTTGGCTTAATTCTTGACCGTAACCTGTCATGGAACCCGCAAGTGACCGAAGTAAGCAGGAAAGTCCACTATTCACTACACACGCTGAGGCGCCTCCAAAACTTCCTACCTATACATACCAAAATTTTCCTTGTCCAGACACTCATCTTTCCCATCCTAGACTACGCCGATTCCTGCTACCTAGACGCCACTGAGGAGCAGTTAACTAGGCTAGAACGTCTACAGAATCTGTGTATACGTTTCGTGTTCGACTTGAGAAAGTTCGACCATATCTCGGCCTACCGTACAAAACTTAAATGGCTCCCTATCCGTCTCCGCCGTAACTCCCACATCCTCTGCCTACTTTACAACATCCTGTACAATCCTCGCTCTCCTCCATACCTCCTCGACAGATTCAACTTCTCTCGATCTCCTGATGTCCCTTGTAGGTCCAATGTCCGGTCTAATCTCTCCCTCCCCTCCCATCGTTCCAACTTCTACTCCTACTCGTTCACTGTTCATGCTGTCAGATTGTGGAACTCGCTCCCTCACACCATCCGTGATAGCCCCACCATTACTGTTTTTAAAAGACGCTTGAAAGAGCACTACCTCGAATCTCCATCCATTTAAATACCGTTATTATATATACATATAGTATTTATTCATTATTCTTATATTACTATTTATTATTTATTGTATGTTGTAGCTATAGCATTTGGTAAATGTATAATTTATTTATTTTGTTATCATATAATATTCACTTATCTGGTCATTATTATTATTATTTTATTATTAGTTTTATTGTAAGAAGTACATGTTTATTTAATATTACATTCATGATTGTGCACGTCCTATCTGCTATCCTTATCCAATCTCTCTCCGTAGGGCTGCTGGAAGAGATTTCTATTAGAAATAAGCAGATCCTTTGTGTCGTCTTACTATGTAAATTATTGTTTTGTTTAATATTTCTTGTGCACAATAAATCATAAAATAAAATAAAATAAATAAAATAAATTGAAATTTATTAACCGACATCTGGTCAATTTAATTTCTCATCTACATCAGACTTGCATTTTAAGCTATTTACAAACAAAACAACTTGGTAATAAATCCTTTATTAATAAATATTAAATACTAATCCCAATAGCTTTCTCCCGCAACTCCCAGCACTGGTCCCAGAACTGGCTGAGCCGCTGCTCCTGGTTCGCACAGAAGTGTTTGAAGTCTCGCAACATTCTCATCTGGAAGCCCTCGTCCCCCGTAGCGGGGGTCTGGGAGAACTTCAACTTCTTCGATATCATGTGATTCCACGACCATAGGAAACCCATCTGTAAAGAATAGATGTTACAGTATAGAAAAAATCGGCCCAGTGCGAGTCGGACTCGCTCACGTACCGTTATAGAGCGAAAGTAAGCAAAAAATTGTGTTTTTGTATGGGAGTCCCCCTTAAGTATTTATTTTTTTATTAATCCACAAATGTCGTATGAGAGCCCATTTTATTTATTTTATTTTTAGTATGTATTGTTATAGCGGCAACAGAAATACATAATCCGTGAAAATTTCAGCTCTCTAGTTATCACCGTTCTTGATATACAGCCTGGAGGCAGACAGACAAACAGACATCGAAGTCTTAGTAATACATATTTACTCCATGGTAATACTTAATAGGGTCCCGTTTTTCCCTTTGGGTACGGAACCCTAAAAATTACTTACCCGTCGGCTGCTGTCATAATCATCTTTATTCTTCCCACTGACGCTCCTCGTGATGTACGCCTCGTGTGGACTTGGCACCACGTCTGAGATTACTGGATATCTGAAAATTAATGCATATGATTAACTATAACATTAATATTATAGGTTTTCTTATACTTAATTCCAAACATAGATTTACATCAGATAAACAGATTTAGAAAAGTATTGAGTAAACCAGACTTTTTCTTTGACCTAGCTATAGAAATATATTTATTAATAATTGACTGTAGGTGCTTAAAGCCCTAAAGTTAGCAGAAATCGATTCCAAAATGTTCGAATTTCTTCCTTAGCGCGAAATGTAGATGAGAGAAATAATGCTAACATTCAATGTCTGATCTCATTAAAAAAACAAATCCTGCGAAATGTGCGATATGAATCACTTTTTAATGGTTCTAAGAAGCTACAGATTTGGGTCAGCTGAAGGGCGCCGGACTTGCAGTTCAACGTTCGGACAATCGAGTTTTCACGTGAACCAATCGATATGTTTAATGTTTATCGACAAAGCTTGAATAGCAAGATTATTGACCTTCTTCTATGAACGTCGGAGCTGGTGAATCATTTTTGAGCCTTATTGGTAAGTAAATAAGGCTTCAACCTATACCTTCGACCATACATTAAGACGTCAGAAAATTGTGGTGTCATCTTCAGTCGTTTTTAAGCAATTTCAAGTTAACATAAATAACAAGTATATTACATATGCGCGAGCTCCGAGGAATTGGGAGGACTGAGTTGCAGCTCTGGATTTATGTTACATATTGTATAGGCAGTATAGGCCATTGCCTATGCTATGGGCGGCAGCGTTTTAACTCCTATGGCGTCCTAGGGGGGCGGCAGAGTTCGTACATAGGGGCGGCAAAATTAAAGTGGCGGTAGTGGCCTATACTCTTAAGAAATAAAAAAGTGACCACAGCAGCCACGTAGCAGAACTTTTGATGTGGTTTGCGAATTGACAGTCTCATTACAGACAGCATACTTTAGCTGCTAAAGTCATAGAACTATGATATAAAGTTAAGCACAATATAATATAGACCGACAAGGCTTTAAATAAACGTGGTGAAAAAAGGAACTAACTCCGCCATCATACAAAAAAGAACCCCAATTTTGACGGTTCTCCTTTACGGGCAGTGCCCCCGCCCACGTTCATTAATTAAAGCCTTGCCGATCTATAGTGTAGTACTTCAAGTAGGTACTATATTTACTATTTATTGGTAGGAGAATTATTAGAGTCGGTGGTTGGACCTTGCACAACATACGACATAATTTTTACAACATTAAACTACGCAAGTATTTACCTACATGATATCTGGCAATAAAACTAGGTGCAATGACCGTTATCGCCGCAGCCTATAAGGTCAAGGTGAGGTGATAAAAAACCGCGGTGTGAATTGTGATTCACAGACTAAAATAGATAACACGGCTCGTTATCATAATATTATTCTCATTAGGTGCTTGTAATGCGAATATTTTTAATAATGTTTGTCCTGTTTTGTAACAGCAATAATAAAGTATCATTTTAATTTATCTATCTACTTTTGGCTTGTTCATAGAGTTGTAAGTTTTCGAGTGTTAATTATCATTAGCAACCAGAAACTTGTCCAAACGAAAATGATTTTACAAAATGTATATAGAATCATAAAATTATGAAAGTATTTTTTCTAGTCGGCTACTTTAATAAGCGAGCCCGGCTCCCACTAAATTGCTAGTTAATAGGATATTAAATAACATCATGCGCTCCGCGACCCTTGGGTCCGAGGACCCGAGACCACAGAAAAAATTATACTGACCGATCTGGCGAAAGCGGCAGGGTGATTTTGTATATTGGCAGTAGCAATTCAACAAGGGATTGACAGCAAATAATTTTAATTGTATAGCAAATAATAATAATAAAAATATGTATTTTACAATACCGGCTTTCAATGAAAAATTTATTCGAAACTGACAGACAGCAGGTGGCCGATTGTAAGAACAATGTTCACTTGCTGCATTGTCGCAAAATGAAAAATCAACCTGCGGATTACCAGTCATGGTCTAAAACTCTAAACTCTAAAAAGTAGTTCTTAGGGTCAATTCAGACCGCAACGCGACGAGGCGAGGCGCGGCGCGGCATAAATTTGTATGGATTTGACAGATTTCCATTGCGTGACACGTCTTGCGAATCCGTTAAATTAAATATTTTAAAAATGCATAGATACTAACTACTCGTCGCGTTGCGGTATGAATCTACCCTAAGTAGCAATTTTACTTCCTCATATACGCTCTGATAGTACCACTAACCTGTCAGCATTGATCAGCTTGTTCACCGGTTTAGTCCGTCCCTTCTGTTGGGTTTTAACAGTCGTCGGTATGAGTATAAACATATTTCCCGTGACGTGCACGTACAGGTGGTCGCCGACGCCGGCCGCGTGCGAGGTGCTCTCTACGGTGCACTTGATGAACCCGAACCGACCCACTATGGCTTCTTGGAAGAGGAAGAGACGCTCTAACCACGTCTCTTCGGGGAAACCTGCGAGATGTAGAGAAAAATAAGTAACTGCAGAAGTATTTTTAGAATAGTAAGGCCCTGTTTCACCACTTCCTGATAAGGTGTCGGATGACAGATGCTCCATACTCGATAGAGTATGGAGCATCTGTCCATGCCGTGCCGTGCCGGATAGGCTATCAACCACATAACTTGACAGATAGTCAAGTTATGTGGTTGATAGCCTATCCGGCATCTTATCAGGAAGTGGTGAGACAGGCCCTTATAGATTTTTTAACAAGAGTAGCTAATGAATTAATGACTAGAAGACAAGACTTTTAGAAGAATAAAAAACCGCGAGTATATTGGGTGCTAAATCGGAGATCCAGTGTACTATCAGAGAAGTTGATTCATAGGCAGGTTGCGGACTTCGTAATTTGGTCGTTTTGTGTCAAACCCAGCCGATAGATCGCGACTTATATTGAATTGACATAACTACGAATTTTTCTGTAGTTACATTGTTTGTACGGAAAAATCCGGTAAAAATCATCAATCAATCAATCATGTATTGGAAATAACCAAGTATTGTCTGTAACTAAGTAGTGTTCATGTATGTACACAGGACGTCGCGGAATATGCGTCAAATATCGCAAAATAACTATACCGCACTCTCACAGTGCCATTCCTCTCGAGAATAATAAGGATTAAAATGACGATCGATTTTTTAAGGTAAATGAATGAAAAATGATTATAAAATATCGGCAGCGGGTTGAATCAGACCGCAACGCGACGCGTAGATGCATTTTTAAATTTATATGGATTTGACAGATTTGCAAGAAGCCTCACGCAATTGAGTATTTCAACAATTATTTTTTTTGATAAATGGAAAGATCATATATAAGTTTTATAACAAACAAATTTTGTTTTTTTGTTTTTCGCAATAATTCAAAAGTTATTTCAAAATAAAAATAGTAAATACCGAAGACACGCCGACACTCCGGCACGAGCGCGTGTGACGTCATTATGATAATCTTCACCAGTCACCACAGAACTTTAGCTACGTACAGGGCATAATATTATAGTTAGCGCAAACAATTTTGACCTTAATTATTAACGAAATAAGGGTAATATTGCCGTATACTATTGAAATGTATTTAACATTTTAACGTCACATCTTAATCATGGCGCGTTTATAAGTCACGTGACTTTATTTAAATTTCATGAATTTTTAATTGCTTATAATTAATTGAAAAAACATTTTTTAAAGGTTTTTGCATTAAATATCAATATTATTAAAAATAAGGTTTTAAAATACATTAAAAAATCAATATATATATATTTTAATACTCAATTGAAATCTGTCACATCCATACAAAATGCCGTGCCGCGCCTCGTCCCGCCGCTTTGCGGTCTGAATTGACCCTTAGGTGCTTATAATATCTGTTATTGTTGACATCTAAAAGCGGGCACTGATTGGTCGTTACGAGAAGTAATATTGTAACTAATAAGTCTAATAACACAGCGAGCACTCTGTCCTAGTGGTCATTCAATTTACCTTCGAACAAAGCACTCTTCCCTCTCAACAGCGGTTCCTCGTTGAGCGGCACGTATATCGGTCCCCGCAGCGGGTCGGACTTGTCAGTGAAGGGCAACGCTAGCGGGTCCGCTGGGATGGGCACCATCTGATGCCGGCAGGTTTGGGCTTTGCGCGCCCAGCCCACGATCTAGGGAAGAATTTGTTACAGTTTAACAGAATATTTGAAGATAAATGTCTGTGTAATCGCGTGCTTTAATAAAGAGTTGCTTTTTATGTTAAAAAACAGGTTCTTACACCTGTGATAATATTATATTAAGTTTGGGGTGTGTATGACGTATGTGTCCCTTATAATTATAGAGTTCGCTTTGTTAGTAGCAGCTTTAAACGTATAAATTATTGTATGTGCAAATTCATGACGTTCGAGAATGTTTCATACAAATAAAGCAGTCAAAAGTACCTCCTTCAGCGCAGCTGCTTTCACAGTAAACTCAACATAAGGGGCGCATATACACACCAAGAAGTATTATTTTTTGTTTTGTTACAGCTGCAGGGCGATTCACGATTCCCGTTCGACGGGGATTCGGAAACTTTACCGTGCGGTCATTGGTCAAT
Organism: Polyommatus iphigenia; assembly: GCA_963422495.1. NCBI lineage: Eukaryota > Metazoa > Arthropoda > Insecta > Lepidoptera > Lycaenidae > Polyommatus > Polyommatus iphigenia. Next base: position 8,522,965 of record OY730183.1, read on the forward strand.
GCCGAGCGCTGCGAGCGTTCATTGGATGTCACGCGATGAAGTTTCCGAATCCGAGTCGAATTCGGCATTGTGAATCAGGGCCCTGATGTAGTAGAATTTTCGTCCTCACCAGCTCAGAAACAATATTGCCGCTGGCCACAGCCCACTGTATGCACATCTCGTACGCCTGGTCCGGCCGGAACGTGGCCTGGTAGCGCGCGTGGCCCCACTCTATGCGGTCACTCTTGTTACTCACGTCTATGTCGAGGTGCGTGTTCTTGTATAGGGGCACTGAAAGAGAACATACTCTGTAGAGGACTATGGGACTAAGTATAATATAGAGGTGGGCTGGGGAACGTGCAGCAGCTAAAGATGTCAAGGTAAATAATAATACTTTAATTGAAGACGTGAGTGGATGAACAAGATAACTAATAAAAAGATATTTATAAAACAATCATAACAAAAATAATAAGCAAATAAAAAATTTGCGTAATTGTTAATAGTATGCCTGTAAAGCCTTACTTGTAAAGTTTAAATTAAATCAAAATAAATGAAAGTTCAGTATAGGAGACATTATAACTCATACAACATTCTAGTTTATACTTCACATCGACATTAGAGTTTCAAAGTAGCAAGCCACGGGTGTCCGTGTTTGACCTACTTTAGCACTATCGCGTTCAGGGACGCTCTATTTTCATAGAAATGTATGTCGATTACAGTCGTTTATTGCGTTTCTCGATACACATAAAGTCCTTTGTCCTTTGATCGTGGCAAGTTTTTCATTTTTTTTCTAGATTTTTTTACGGCACGGTCCACGGGACCGTACACTTTCGATGGCAAAAGTTACTAATTTTTACTTGACTTTTAACCGCGCGGGAACCGTACACTTTCGGGAATAAAACTACCTATAAAATAATATTTTGTGACATGTAATTTTCAGGAGCACAATAATATATTAGTTACAATAATATTTATACTTACTGGATTTCATCATGGATCAAAATCTATTCAACGGTTTAAACGTCTAAACTCTAAAGGTTAAGGTGAGGACAGACAAACACACAGACAGACACACACACTCTATGGATTTCATGTATAAGATGTGATTGTTGATTCATACGCGTCTTTCGCAGTACTTTTCCCTGATAGCCTAACACAGAAAAAAACACGCTTTTTCATTTTCATTTTTTTTTACAATCATTCTATTTTTGTCTTTCAATTTAAAAACAAAAATAGAATAATTCATTCAAAGTCATTGGCTCTTAATACGTATGCAATGTTTCAAATTAATTTGCTACTGGAGATAGGTAAAAATCGTGCTCAAAGATTCCGTTACATACATACAGCTCAAGCTAATAAAAGCGTGTTAAGGGGGTGGCAGACACGCGAGTAAATACGCGGACTTATGGCTCGACGATCTTAATCGCCTGTGTGTCAGCAAAGAGCCGCGCGCCGCGAGCCGCGAGCCTGGGGGCATGGTAATCCAGTGTGAGCGATTCTCGTGTGTCACCGACGCGAGCCGAGTAAGTTCGCGAACTTAAAATCCGCGTACTTTAAGTTCGTACGTGTGTCACCCCTTTTAATAATATACTTACTATCATCACTCCCATGATGCTGCATATAACTAGGATCTATGTTGTCACAGAGGAACGCGGGTATGCTCCGCCAGTCGGCGGTGGGGGCGCACCCCACTATGTCCATGCCCCCCGAACTCTCCTCCAAAAGGGGGGACCGCTCCCCCAACACCTCCACTTCCATCCACTCGTTTTCGAAACTCTGCAAGTCTCCGAGGGGTTTCACGTAGTCGTGGAGTTCTGGAAGAAGATTCTAGAATGATTTTCAAATATGGAATTTCTTATGACATGTCACATGACAGATGGAAATTAAATATCAATTATGTTGGTTTGAGCCATAGATAAAGTATTATAGTATAGATGTAATCTGCCCGTCATCGCGTGGCCATTTTGTGCTTATTTTCATACAAGTAGTGTGCGTTTATTTTCTTGAATATTTCTATTTGTCGATCATTTCGAAGCACATTATAATACAGAAAAGAAAGTCATTTAGTTCATGATATCGATAAACTATAGTTCAAGTAATGAGAATCCGTAAACACACGTAAAAAGCTATGCAATTTTTGTAGACAAATTATTAATTGATGTGACATTTTTAGCACTAATGCATTACATAGCACAAATATGGGATTTTTAAACTTATAAATTATTTTTTTAGCTTACAAAAATACCGATTGAAAAGCCCAAAAAACGTTGTTCAAAACTTACGTATTTAATGTTAAATCCACGTGTTTGAGGCATTCTTTGACCATTCTTATGGTTTATTATTTAGCGGAACCACAAAACTCAACAATATCTAGCATAAAATGTTCACTAAAAACCTTTATTAACACTTTTATTACATGGAATATGCAGACCGACTCCTTTGTTATGCCCTAGTAAGTAGGACATAACATTATACGCTTTTGACGCTTATACACCGATATAAAGCTTAGCGCAAACCTACGCGAACAAAGCGATTGCGAAGCGGTAGCGTCTACCGCGCGGCGGACGCTGCCCATGTAATCTTATGGCGCTGTGCACACCTGCACGACCGCGACGCGAAATGTTCGCGTCGGCAAGCGGAACGTGTGCGTAAGTTGTCAGACGCGTGTTTTGAAGTTTACATAACTAGACTTTTTTAAAACCTTTTTTATATTATTTTGTACTACTCTTTAGTTTATGATTTCTTGATTTGTTTACGTTTTGATAGATTGTGTCATGAATCAAATTGCCCGATGTATGTTCTCTATGATCATGATATTAGTAGTCGCGCAGATGTGCACGCCAAGTTTCGCGTTGCAGACGCTCCCGATTCGCGTACCGCGTCCCCTGTCACTGACGCGTAGGTTTGTTTTAAGCTTAAATCTCTCTCCTAGTACAAATAATATAGTATCTCAATGGTTTGAGCTTTATTACGAGCATAAATGGTCGCTGTCAAGCATTTGTGTCCTAACCCAATTTTTTTTTGTTGAATTTTAAATGTATTCTTGTTTTAAATGATCTGAAGAACATAACTCCATACGCATTTTTTGTAGGTTCACACACAAAAAAATTGTCCACAAGTCAAAAGGCCAAACGTGGAGAGGGCCCATCTTGCGAATATAAAGTATAAGATATTAGGTGAAAATGTTTACCTTTATCTTTCTTCTGTGGTAGAATGTGATACATGTAGTAGCCCACGACATAGCGTTTTAGGGTATCACCCGACGCGTGGCATATCATTTTCTCTTGTAAAAGTTTCTGCAAACAAGTAGGTATCAAATTAAAATTATATATTTTAGTACTATCAGAGAAGTTACCTACGTAGTTTAGTCGAGTTATATCAATCCCAGACTACAGGTAACGACTCACATTGAATTGACATAATCCCACCAAATGACGTAGGTCCGTCAACTGCCTATGAATCATCATTCATCAATAAATTTTTTCGATGGTACATTAATAAAGTTAGAGATAAACTAGGATAACATGGCGCACCCCTCCAAAATTCAAAACGTTTGAAATGCGTTGTCTTGAGCGGTCGGCTAGTTATGATTCGTTGACCAACAAATCTTGGTAATAAGTGACATTAAGTAAAATATTACGAGTACTGGTTGATTGGTTGAATACTTACTACATACAAACTCTTTCATAAGGATGTGACAACACACATTGAAACAGTAATGTGGAGGGACGCGCCATGTCATCGTAGTTTATCTCTACATACATATAAACACAATAATTTTAAGTTACAACCATTCAATGATATTAAAGATATCATAACATTTTATAACTATACGATGATACTTATACAAAATTATTTTATAATGTGATAAGTTTTTATAAAGTTTGTAGCTTTACCTCCATGATGCTAGTAGCTTTTTCATACGTCATATTTTCCATATTCGCCTGAAGCCATTGTATAGCGTAAATAGACACAAAAGTGTGAGAAGGAAGACTGACAGTTTGCTGTAGGAATCCCACGCCAAGTGTGGGATGTCGCATTCGCTCTATGATTTCAGCTAACGACGCATTTGCTTTTAACTTTGGTTCTATTACCCTGAAAAAAATGTTATGTGATGTACGCATGGCGTTTGACGCATGCACGCTAATTATGCAACGTGCACGCACTTTGCGTACGCGGTACGTTTCGTCGCAGAATGTAAAGAACGTCCACAAAAGCAAGTATAACAGTTTAGACGATTACTTGAAAGCCATGAAAAGTGAAAACTATTTAATTTTGACGTATTTGTGGGGAATATGCGTGGCAACCCCAAAGGAAGATCTTCCGACCGAGCGAGGTGTTATGCTCGGTCAGGCCGAAGCCCATGTGATACAATTCAGCTGTGGTATATAAGTTTTCTGAGCGCGTCGGTATATATATGTTACGCTCAAAGACCGAAATCGCTCAGTGAGCGAAAAAATAGCTCACAACGCGTTGTGGTCACAGTGAATCAGCCACGACGCGAAATTCGCGTTGCGGCTCTAGTGAAAACGGCCACGACGCGTTCTGGCAATCACAAAAAGACCATAACGCGAAATTTGTGTCGTGGCTGATATGCTCTTCGTTTTTCTTGATAAATATTCTTGATTGATTAATCGTCCATAGGTATGGAAGATTATATTTGATTTTAAATTACCACGCGTACTAAAAAATATTTTTTCTTTCACTAAATCACTGCCTAGCGTGTTTTTCATTATTATTTACAAAAACATCCATAGTTCCATACTAGCCGTACTAATATTATTAGTCTGTCTGTCTGGCGCAATGTGTTATTGTTTGTTATTATTTTTTTTGTTTAATATAAAGTAGTTAATCTGATCTTAATAAATAATAAAAAAATATTTTTATTTTTATTTATATAATTTAAATATAATACTTACTACTAGTTGATGCCTGCAACTACGTTGCGCCAGACAGACAGACAGTAATAATATTAGTTGGTACGGATAGTATGGAACTATGTATATTTTATAAATAACTAGCTGTCCCGGCAAACGTTGCTTTGCCATAATAAATTATTTGACATATTATTTTATTGAAGTGACTAAATAAGTATGTCATCATGGCAACGTCGATCGCTATCCCGTTGGTCGCCGTCAGTCTCAGGTTGTAATAATTTACTATTATTTATTCAACAAATGCACTTATCAATATATAAAGTACCCAGTAGCCGATTCTCAGACCTACTGAATATGCATATAAAATTTGGTAAAAATCAGTAAAGCCGTTTCGGAGGAGTTCGTGGACTAACATTGTGACACGAGAATTTTATATATAAGATAATGTTAAACACGTTATGCAGTGATTTAGTAAAAGAAAAAATATTTAGTTGTACTCGTGGTAGAGATAAACTACGATAACATGGCGCGCCCCTCCAAAATTCAAAACGTTTGAAGTTCGTTGTCTTGCGCGGTCGGCTAGTTATGATTAGTTGACCAACAAATCTTGGTAATAAGTGACATTGAGTGAAATATTACGAGTACTGGTTGATTGGTTGAATACTTACTACATACAAACTCTTTCATAAGGATGTGACTACACACATATAGAAACAGTAATTTGGAGGGGCGCGCCATGTTAACGTAGTTTATCTCTAATTCAACTATAATCTTTCATACCTATGGACGATTAATAAGTCAAGAACAAATCAAGAAAAACGAATAGCATATTATATCAGCCACGGCCCACGACACGAATTTCGCGTTATGGTCTTTTTGTGATTGCCAGAACGCGTCGTGGCCGTTTTCATTAGAGCCACAACGCGAATTTCGCGTCGTGGCTGTTTCACTGTGACCACAACGCGTTGTGGTCTATTTTTTCGCTCATTGAGCGATTTCGGTCTTTGAGCGTAACATATATACCGACGCGCTCAGAAAACTTCGATAGCGCGATGTAGGAATGTTAGGCGAATTGTGGGTACCGCCACATATTCATTGGAAAAGTTGACCGACATTATCTAATCAAATTAATATTATATTGTTGTAATATTTTGCATTTTTATACAAATAGAACTACTATAGTTGTAAAATTTTGTACTTTTAATGCTACGGGGAATAGTTAAATTTAACATGAAACAATTACCCATCATCGTAACCATCATCCATTTCTCCCGTTTGCGACTGAGTTCGCTCCAGAACAGTCTTGGCGACAGCCCTGAAAATTTTTGCGAGAGATATTTCTGTAAGAATACATTCTGAGAAAACTTAAAGTTGAGTATTAAAAAATGCTGAAGCATTTCAAGCAGTCTAGTTATGATGCGGGAAAATAAATGTTTTTAAATGATTATACATCAAAATTACTGGATAAAAATGGCACCAAAAAAACTTAGACGCAGTACTCACCACTTTATATTATTTTATTTTAATCCAAACACTGGTGTATTTAGTTAATTTCACAAATTTTTATCCAGCAATTTTTAGATTGTTAAATTGAATGTGATACTAGTAAATTACTTACTTGACCCCTTGGCAAGAATACAGTGACTTAGAAGGTGATAGCTGCTGCAATGAAACATTCAAAAAAAGGATAAGAAAACAAGCTATTGAAGTCTATCCAAGCGGCGAGAGAAATCAAAGAGTGGAAATAATCTACTCCAGAAATAAATAGACTACATAAATACATAATAATATATAATACATAGATTTAATACATTTGTCAAAGGATAGCCTAAACCTGTGATGCATGTTATGCTGGTGATTTGCAAAAGCCTTGCCATGCCAAAAGTGAAATTTACAGATTAGTAACACCGTAAGCAAAACACAGATAGCTTTGTATCAATGATTTGTAATACATTGTGCAAATACAGTTCTTGACTGATAGGAAAATATTTCGTCATTAAAAAAAAGTAAACTTAGTCAACTATGTTTTTGCACATTGCTAAAATAAATTTTTCATAACTTTTTAGTTGGGTAACAGAAAAGATTAATGTCGTTGTTAAATCAGACATTAACCTTTTGAAGTTATCGATGTAGATAGTTAATTAATAATTATTACAGTAATCTGTGCAATCTGCATGTATTTTACAAAGAGTGAAAAATTTATTTAAAACATCTAACATTCAAATACGCGTCCTTATGATATCATCCCAGATACATTTCAAGACAATACTCTGATTTACGAATAACATTTCCTGCACTTTATATCTTTACTTTTTTTCTTCTGTCCATACCTACTCACTTGTGCTAGTTAGGTAGTTTTTCGTTATTTAAATAACATGATATCTCACCGTTCTTGGTTTGAAAATTTCAGAAGCGACTATCAAATATAGAAACTTTGTAAGTCACCTTTAAGCCAAGGAAGAACAGACTGGCGCGATAATTCTTATACAGACAGGATGATTTTAGTAAGTCAATAAATCAGAGTATAGTCTCACAAAGATCCGCACATAGAGTACGGGTACTGACATATCGATCCGAAGGCGCGGCCGGTCCGGCAGGCGAGTGCTGCCGATCCGCTCCCTGAACGGCGAGCTGCTCGACCCGCCCTGCCACACGACACACGTATACATGTGTGTTCACACGCACAAGGGCAAAACAGCTTAGTTATCTGAGCACACTGTCGTGTTGTAGCGGTTGAAAGTGGAACTAAAATGCGTACGTGTACAGCATGCCACGCCTACCATGCACGCAGCATAGTAGGGCGTGGCATACGAAAATTTTCTGTAAAATTCTTGACGATAACTACGTACTAAAACACTACGCATATTTTATATTTTACTTTCGCTGATTTCGTTTGCAAATTTTCTAACGAATGCTTTAATTAGGGTTGTTGAAATTCTATTTGCCACCAGGTGCCGCGATGTAGCCTTCGGGTCTATCGTGTCCGCAGACCGACTACTATCATATTATGTCACGATATAGCTGTCATGTGTCACGATAATATGTCTATTTGACACGATTTCTGAATAAGGAAACTAATGGAAATGCCACAACAACCTATAGATACTTCATTATGTATATAGTATAAAAAACGAAATGATAAAAATAGTGACTTCTTTGTCTAACGTATGCAATAAAAGCAAGACAACGGTATCATAATCAGTATTGCTACATTGGCAATATTTTTCGTGACGTCACGAGCGTGCCGTGTCCGCCATATTGTGACGCTGTGTACTTACGCTTTGAACTGTCACTTCGCCTGTTAAAGTGTTGTACTGCGAGTGTTTTCGCCAATCTATCGATAAAATTATCGATGAAAATTATTATCTTTGTATTGTACTTATACTTACATCCACTTTGTAAATATATAAATAAATGTAAAATAAATGTTTGCACATTAATAAACAAAAAAAATTAAACCGACTTCCAAAGTAAAAAAGTATGAAATGAAACTTATTTTCTAAATAATTGCCCTTTTAAATTTGCCTTAAATTTTAACTATTTCTTTACTCAATCTTCTTAATTTTGAGGTCGCTACCAGCCCGAACAATATACTACAATATTTTCTAGAACTCACGTTCATATTTGCTGGTACCGACTTCAAAATTAACAAGATTGAGTAGAGAAATAGTTAAAGTTTTAGCCAAATTTAAAAGGGGAATTATATAGAAAATAAGTTTCATTTTTGTGCAAACAATGAATTTTTTATTTATATATTTACAAAGTGGATTTAAGTATAAGTACAATACAAAGATAATAATTTTTTATCGATAATTTTATCGATAGATTGGCGAAAACACTCGCAGTACAACATTTAAAGCCGCCATGTTTAGCCGCGTAGGTATGCACGATTTTTTCGTAGATATGGCAGTTCCATTAGTTTCCTTATTCAGAGGACACGATAGATCCGAACGCTACATCGCGTCACCTGGTGGCAAATAGAATTTCAACAACCCTCATTATAGCATTCGTTAGAGCAACGAAATCCGCCAAAGTAAAATATAAAATATGCGTAGTGTTGTTTAGTACGCAGTTATCGTCAAGAATTTTACAGAAAATTTTCGTATGCCACGCCCTACTATGCTTCATGCATGGTAGGCGTGGCATGCTGTATACGCATGCATTTTAGTTCCACGATCGACCGCTAGAGTAGCTTTTGACATGAAGTTAATAAAAAAATACAAGCTGTTTTGCGCACTACAATACATGATTTTAAAAATACCAAGGTTAGACTAATTCGTTTTGGTGTTTTTAAAACGGCACAGTTATGACAATATTGGTAAATTCATTTTAAGGCAAACTGTCATTTCCGTTTAAGAAACTTATAATGTATTGTTTTATACTTTTTAATGAAGACTTTGCCTTGAAACAAAAACACCGTGGTACTTATATTTACAGTAATTGCAAGGACGCAGTCACTAAGTGTATTGAAGCCAGCAAACTAAATATAGTGCGGACCGTGCATATAAAATAAGCTGTGCTGAACATTCTGACAATTTGTACTGTGTATTAGTATCTACATTTTGTTTGTGGTTTCTACTTGTTTTATTTTGTACGCGAAAATCCAATGTACTGTGCGTTGTTAAAGTTAGTTCTACGTTTAGTAGCGATCGTTACAGGCTGTAACAATTTGTCCCTATTACGGTTATTTGCTAAAAAAATAAAAACGCAAATTATATAAAAACTCGCAAATAATGCATAAAACTTAGCTTCGTTTAGATATTTTTGGGGAGAATTCGACCAAACAAGATAATTTTTAAGTAATTAAATAGAATTTATTTATTACACAACATGTGAATCTAATTTGGTCGAATGCTAAATAAGTTACCGCTCCTTTTTACCGACCGCGATATATTTTATTCCGATATAGTTATCACAAAAGTACCTACAGCTTTTTATTGATATTTGCTAGCTATTTTTGGGTATAAACTAATCATTCTATCTTAACTTAAACTTATATACCTACACTTGTCTAAATCTTAAATGCCTACCTCGAGCCTTAACTTGCCTCTAAATTTAACCCATGAAAATAATCTTCCCCGACTTATAATAAAGAGAAACTTCCTTACTAATAAAAAAAGTTACACAAAAATATATACAACGTTTTGTCTTTGTCTTACAAGCGTCTCTTCCACACACACACACACGCACACACACACACACACACACACACACACACATAGACTACGTATACAGACATACAACATTGTACCTTGTGTAAATATTTTTACTAGAAGGGGGCGTATTGTATGGGCTAAGTACCTGTGTTTTCGTGAGTATGGAGGTGGAGTGGCGGCGCCTAGTGAGCGCCGCGTCCGCCGCGCCGCCGCCCCCGCCGCACGTCACGCCCCCCGCCACCTGCATCACGCTACACTATGCCCTCCTATTCTGTTATCCTCGTAGCTGGACTCATTTTGACAACCCTGATAGGTAGATTATGATGCCACTATGATGGCGCGTTCGGCGTTGCGAAAGGAAACGGAACTACACTTGACCTCGACACTTTTTTATTAGTACCTGCCCATTAGGGGCAGAGAGCATTGATAGTATATTCCTGTGCGTCAACTAGATGGCGTTTTTGAGAATAAACAGCGACATCTACCGGACGTTTAAATACATTTTATTACAATTCCACAAAAGTGTCGTTGTTAGTATTCCTGGGCGTCAATAGATGGCGTTTTTTTTATAACTTCGTTCCATCCGGGTGTCCCTTGACACCTCTCAAGTTTTTTCTAAAATTTTTTTGCCCTGGTAACTGGATTAGAGATAAAGGGTCTAAACTCTCCTATACACTTCTATTGTCCTGGTAGCTACTCTCCTATATATATAGACAACTGATCTGTCCCGGTACTAGAACAGATGCCACTAAACACCCTCCTGCACTTTTGTCAACCTAGTAGTTGACTTCCTGCAGTTTACGGAACGCGTAGACCAATTAAACTATAGATGTGAAATAGTGAAAATACTATTTCACGATTTATGCTCAAATATTATATTAAACTCTCATATTTATTTTTGTGGAAAGGATATTTTTATTATTTACAATTTGGAATTTTCACAAAAGATTTACCCTAAAATTATATTACCAAAATTATATACAGTTGGTCCATATGTAGCTGTAATTCAAAATTTATTATCTGTCGCCTCCGTTTGAGTAGACAGTCAATATTTATATCGAAAGTCCAAAAAGTAGAGGCTTTTATTTTTTCATTAGAGAATATCGAAATTACGAAGGAACGAACGTTTGAATATTAGAAGCAAATTAGATTGAAGACTATTGCATGCAACACTCAAACAGGAAACTATACAAGAGGCGAAAGATTACACTGCTTACTGCTATGCAAACTAAATATTGGTATTAAAATGCATTTTACTGTTATATATAATACGGTCGTTAAAAAAATTACTACCGCTTAAAAGGTATCGCTAATAATAGAATTATATACTTTAATAGATATAAGGTGGAATGAAAAAAAAAAGAAATAAACATTTCTTAGCGACCGCATCACTGTCATGCAATCGAGTATTTCAAAAAAAATAATTATTGTTTTTTTTTAATGTATTTTAAAACCTTAATATTAACAATATTGATATTTAATGCAAAAACCTTAAAAAATGTTTTTTCAATTAATTAAAAACAATTAAAATTCACGAAATTTAAATAAAGTCACGTGACTTATAAACGCGCCACGAATGAGATGTGACGTCAAAATTTTAATATTTCAATAGTATACGCCAATATTTACCTTATTTCGTTGACGTTTAAGGTCAAAATTGTTTGCGCTAACTATATTATAGTTAGCGCAAACAATCTACGTAGCTAAACTTTTTAGTAAATCCACAAACTGATGCTTCTATGACTCGAAATGAGAAATGTGGTTAGTGCCCGTTTTGTTTATAGTAAAACAAACTCTATTTTAAGTATTGAAGATGTGTTTTGGTTTTCAGTTTTAATAAATTTAAGGCTTATTTGAGTTTAGAAGTACGCGTCTAATCAAAACATTCGTTTGTTAAACAATACGTGGTATGTCAGTTTTACTGTTTTTAGTGTTCTGTGGTGAACATTAACAATGTGACGTCACACGCCCTTGGGTTAGTGCGGGAGCTGTCGGCGTGTCTTCGGTATTTTTATTTTGAAATAACTTTTGAATTATTGCGAAAAACAATAAAAGAAAATTGTTTTATTATAAAACTTCTATAATTATGATCTTTCCATTTATCACAAAAAAAAATTTTGTTGAAATACTCAATTTTGACTTGCAATTTCATGTTTGAGTCTAATTAATATTGTGCAAAATTAGTAACGGATTACTAAATATATTACATGTTCAAACTTGTGCAATCTAAGCATGCATGCTAAGTGTAATGCAAATCATGCATACATCGATATACATATTGTATTTTTGGGATATTATAGTTTGTACATTTGGAGGTATTATATTTCTAGTACTCACCCGCTGCTTGTTAGGTCTTTTTACTTTATTGAAGTAGGATTCTGTCATTTTGAGGAATCCCTCGGTGAGATTGTCAAAATCCTGCCTGATTGGGGTGAGGTAGATGTCACAGTGCGTGGTCTCGTCTTCGAGTATCTGTTTGGTTGCCGGGTTGTTGAGGGGCAGGAGTAGCGTGCGGAACCGCCAATATTTCGATGACTGAAATCAAATAATTTGCAAGTAAATATAACCGCCTTGTAATAAGCATTCACTGTAGCGCTTATGAATAGAGGGACTTGAATACCGAGCGCCAGTAGGCCTACTACGAAACCGTTTTGAGACTCAAACAATCGGACGAGAATGCCGCGTTCTACTCTAACAACGTCATTTCACGTTTGTTAGAGTCGGCCGCGGCATTTTCGTACGATTTTTTGAGTCTTAAACGGTTTCGTGGTACGGCCCCAGTTTCGAGCGTCGCTACTCGTCTTTGTCACTATGAATTTTTTTTTATAAAATAAGGGGGCAAACGAGCAAACAGGTCACCTGATGGAAAGCAACTACCGTCGCCCTTGGACACTCGCAACATCAGAAGAGCTGCAGGTGCGTTGCCGGCCTTTTAAGACGGAATACGCTCTTTTCTTTTCTTGAAGGTTTGCAGGTCGTATAGGTCCGGAAAAACTGCTGGTGACAGTTCGTTCCAGAGTTTTACAGTGCGCGGCAGAAAGTTACGCGAGAAACGCACCGTGGAAGACTGCCACTCATCCAGGTGATGAGGATGGTATATTTTTCGCGTGGGACGATGGCGAAAAGTTGCAGGTGGTATGATTCCGAACAATTCCTCAAAGCACTCCCCGTGATACAACCGATAGAGGATGCAGAGTGAAGCTACATCTCGGCGTAATTCCAAGGGGTCCAAGCTGTTTGAAACACTATGGCAGTTAACAATTCGAGCGGCCCTTCATTGGATACGATCCAGAGGGAGCAGTTGGTATTTTGGCGCCCCTGCCCAGAGATGAGAACAATATTCCATATGAGGCCGAACCTGCGCCTTGTAGAGTTGTAGGCGTTGGTCCGGACTGAAGTACTGTCTCGCTCTGTTAAGAACACCAAGCTTCTTCGAGGCTAAGGCTTCGAGACGCAAGTTATTATTAGAACTTCTACGAGCTTCGCGGCCGTACCATTAAGTTTGTATGGCGCGTCCGATCCGATTGAAGTCGGTAATTTCAAAGGCCCGACTCGGTGCGGCTCGTGATATTACGCGCCGTGAGAACGGGTAGCGCGGACTCTTCTGTAGGCTCGTGCTCGCTCGTACAAATCGTCTCGGCGCAGCGCGGCTCGTGATATCACGCGCCGTGAGAAGTCAGCATGATATAGCTACAGTTACTGACCTCAACGAGCGCGAAGTCTGTGTCCCCGCGAGTACAGATGTAGTGGTCCATGTAGTTCCAGTTGTAATTCTCTAATTTCTCCGTAGTGAAGGAAACCCAGGACACCTCGTAAGTATCGTGGTACGGCGCGTGGAACCGGTAACGGTAGTGGATGTTGAACGGCGGGTATGGATGCCTGAAAGGTACCATCATAAATAATCACCCTAGCATATAATACTGTCTGTTAAGAATATATTGGAAAATTTCTTTCTCGCAAAACGAAATTTAGTATGGACTTTGTATGCAACGCCGGTGATATGATGGTACAGTTACACATTGGATCTCACTTTCTAACTAAGTACTTAAAAGGCTTATAACTTTATTATTTTTTTTTGCTAATAAGAACAAATAGTTTCTCAAAAAAAGTATATTTAAATAAAAAAGTGCACACTACTTACCTCGGTCTATATCTCGTGACAGTGATGGTAGAGCCCACTAGTGTGAGTTTGTGGAAGACTCGTCCTATCGACAGTAAGTAGCACTTGGCGGGCACGGGCGCGGTGGCGGGCGCGACGCGTGAGGGCGGCGCGTGCGCACCGGGCGTGGTCACTGCTGACTCGTTCACGCCCACTATTAGTTGAAAACCCTGGAATGTTAAATAAACGTTTTGTGACAACTTTTTGTAAAAATAAATACATATTAATTATAATATTAAAATACATTTTAACTTTTAAGTGTTAGTAGTTTAAGGGCCTGTTTCACCACTTCATATCATTCACACTTTACATTCGGCATAAGTGCCGGATAGGCTATCCACCACTTAACTTGACAGATAGAGGGCCTGTTTCACTACTTCCTGATAAAGTGCCGAATAGGCTATCCACAACTTTTTTGACAGATTCTCCATACTAAGGGTCTGTTTCACCACTTCCTGATAAGTGCCGGATAGGCTATCCACCACTTAACTTGACAGATGAAGTATGGAGAATCTGTCAAAAAGTTGTGGATAGCCTATTCGGCACTTTATTGCTAAGTACTCACTACTCACATACGGTTTTTCTCGATCGAGCAATAACGTCGAGCAAAACCCGCGGCTCGGGCTTTCGTCCACACATTCAGCATTGCTCGATAGTTTCACTCTAAATCGATATATTTCATTCCATCAAGCCGGCTCGATGCGAGCCTTTGAGTGGCTCGATGCGAGCCTTCGAGCTGTCAGTTTTGCGGTCCGCACAGTAATTATTAGTCAATTTGGAGTAAAACTATCGAGCAAAACCGTATGTGAATACTTAGAATATCAGGAAGTGGGATAACAGGACCTCTATCTGTCAAGTTAAGTGGTGGATAGCCTATCCGGCACTTATCAAGAAGTGGTGAAACAGACCCTTAATCCTAATATAGGACTTTATTGGGAAGTAAATAGAACTCAGTAAGGTACGTTCCTAAATATTTTATTTAGTACAAGGACAGGGATTCAATTCTAATACTTCTTAATTATTATTCTTTGACTGTATGAGATTTGAGGACTGAGCATGCCACCATCTTTGTGGCATGACCAATGACCATCCATGCCACAAAGTATCCAACTTGACTTAACCCTATCTCTGAGAAATATTTAATGTTATTTCAAGTTATATTCATATTTTCTTACCTGAGCCAATCTCTGTGAAACGAGCTCCTTGAAAACTTCATTGGTCTTCAACGGTTCCTTATAAATTGCTCTGTTCCTTGCGAAGTCGGCGTTTACGTCGTCAGGCAACAGATTGTAGTCCGACACCAAATAGTCGTTCTGAAGAGACCTCTTGTCGGGGAAATAGTCCGTGGTTATCGGCAGACAGGCCGGTATGGTTAGAGACTTCCAATCGACACCTGATTATTGAAATAGATATATTTGCTATAGTTTACATACATAATAATGCGTATAATCGGCCAAGTGCGAGTCGGACTCGCGCACGAAGGGTTCCGTACCGTTATAGAGCAAAAATTGACCAAAAATTGTACGGAAGCCAGAAGTTAATTTTTTATTTTATTTAATTATAAATATTAATTATTAAATTACAATTATATTTAAGGCCTTCGTGAAAGTTTCAAGTGCCTACCTCTTATCATTATTGATTACGAGCAAAAAAGGCCAAAAAAATCACGTTTGTTGTATGAGAGCCCCCCTTAAATATTATTTTTATTTTTAGTCCGGTTAACGAATGACTCAAAAGAGGGTATAGAGTGCGTGAGCGGGAACCTAAGCAATTTCTGCAGGAACTTATCTGAATAACCACCCTGAGTGGTTAAGGACAAAACATACTAAAAGTCCTGACGTCTAGGAGGTGAGCCGGAGGGAGGGGGTGGGCGACAAAGGTCTAAATTTTTTATTTTTCGTCAATAACTAAAAAAATATGCGTTGTAGCAAAAAGTATTCTATGACGACCTTAAAGCTTATTAAATTCTCTATAAATTAGATTCTATACAGTTTTTCCAAATTCTTATCCGTTTTCAAGCTACACGCTCAGGAAAAGTAAAAATTAACAAAAGCTTTATTTTAAACTAGACGTACCGCGCGGCTTCGCCCGCGTAAATTAGATATTTCACAGACAAATAATTAGTCCACAAAATTTTTGCCGATAGCCTTCCTCGATAAATGAGCTATCTAACAATGAAAGAATTTTTCAAACCGGACCAGTAGTTCCTGAGATTAGCGCGTTCAAAAAAGCTCTTTCAAATAATTTTCCCCGTTTTTTCCACATTTTCCTCTATTTCTTCGCTCCTATTAGTACTATCGTAATAAAATATAGCGTATAAACTTTCTCGATAAATGGGCTATCTAATACTGAAAGATTTTTTCAAATCGGACCAGTAGTTCCTGAGATTACACTTACACTTTGGATACGGAACCCTAATAAACGAGGCACCAGCGTGCCTCGTAGTCAATAAAGTAAACATTCGAATATATAGATATTTTACAAATCATTATTATATGTAGTACTTTTATTCTAGCTCGCTTAAGGACTATAATATAGTGTCAGCAATATCAGAGCGAGGCCAAATTTCTCCTTTGCGTTGCGATACGTCGAACGACACTACAAAGGTTTACTTATAAATTGCGTCTACGCGATGTTTTAAAGAAATAAGTGGAGAAGATAGGGAAAACGCACTGCGCTGTTATCCTCTTGTGTTGTATTGTCGCGCGTCGCAAGTCGCAACGCAGTTGCATAGCTACCAGCGCTATTTCATTCCGACGACGCAACGCACCGGAGCAAGTTAACCTCGCTTTATGGATATTATAAGTTAAGATGACAAGTGCCTTTTTATGACGCGTGTTTTTGCACATAAATTTTTAAAAACGCACATTGAGCGTTTGTCATCCAAACAAACCTTGAAGAGCACTCGCAATTTGTCGATTTTGGAAGGTTAATAAAAGCAATTTCTTAATTCATCGTCATACGTCTAAATATCTAACTACTAGATTGGTTGATATTTAAAAAAAATATTTTAAAGCAGATGAGCGGTCTACAGTGTTGACGTAAGTAGGACTTATTTGACAGTGATTCGATATTTAACTTTCTATAAAATCTTGAATAGATTATGAATTATTATAGCCACTATAAAACAAGTCCTGATTATGTAAAGAAGCATAAACAAGGCCCAAAGCGCTTATGTTAGGTTCGAATAATTATTTCATAACGCCTCAGCACTACAACAGAAGAAAAGTTCACTGAATAAAGTCAAATAAAAAAATATAACACACCAATTGAATAATATTTATTTATAATCTATACTAGCAGTGCTGAAACATTATTTATGTTTTTTCATGCATGGTTTTAAGCACATGTATTAAATAAATAAATAACCGAATTGTTTGGATAAATAATATAAAATATCGAACAAACTGTAAAGTTGATACAAATGTGAATAAAACAGTAACATATACACTATATACACTTGCATACATAATTTATTGTAAATCTACAACATATAATTTGTACGATTTCTAAAGTATTGGATTTGCTAAACTCTACAAAGCGATTGCGTTCAGAATAACCCCCAAAAAACAAAAACTACGATGCAAATCCAATGAAATATATCAAACCTATGGCACGGTTCGCTTTGGGCCCACACGATCAAGGAGCAATGCGACGTCATGAAACATCAAACATACTTGTTAACATACACATAGACAACAGACTGAGCAATATAGTTAAGAGCGGATCACACTGCGCGATGCGTTGTTAGAACGAATTGTATGAAACATAGCTGCGTTGCTGCGGCGTATGTCAACAATACTAGACGGTTGACAACGCTCCGGCAACACACCGAAATTAAGTAATGTGGCTTCGCAATTGAGTAATGTTTTGCACTGCTTCGGAACCTGTACGTTTCGTAAGCTGTACTGCTGCCTTACTTCCGACAGAATCGGAATCGAATCGAGAATTGAATCAGCTCGATCTCAAAGCTTTTGCTTCTTCCGACATATATACTAGCGCATAATCGTGCTGCGGCTAAATTTGGAACTATTTTGATCTCAACAGCTTTCCCCACTCCTGAGTCCTGACAGATATACTAGCGCACGATCGTGCTGCGGCTCAATTTGGAACTATTTTGATCTCAACAGCTTTCCCCACTCCTGAGTCCTGACAGATATACTAGCGCACGATCGTGCTGCGGCTCAATTTGGAACTATTTTGATCTCAACAGCTTTCCCCACTCCTGAGTCCTGACAGATATACTAGCGCACGATCGTGCTGCGGCTCAATTTGGAACTATTTTGATCTCAACAGCTTTCCCCACTCCTGAGTCCTGACAGATATACTAGCGCACGATCGTGCTGCGGCTCAATTTGGAACTATTTTGATCTCAACAGCTTTCCCCACTCCTGAGTCCTGACAGATATACTAGCGCACGATCGTGCTGCGGCTCAATTTGGAACTATTTTGATCTCAACAGCTTTCCCCACTCCTGAGTCCTGACAGATATACTAGCGCACGATCGTGCTGCGGCTCAATTTGGAACTATTTTGATCTCAACAGCTTTCCCCACTCCTGAGTCCTGACAGATATACTAGCGCATAATCGTGCTGCGGCTAAATTTGGAACTATTTTGATCTCAACAGCTTTCCCCACTCCTGAGTCCTGACAGATATACTAGCGCACGATCGTGCTGCGGCTCAATTTGGAACTATTTTGATCTCAACAGCTTTCCCCACTCCTGAGTCCTGACAGATATACTAGCGCACGATCGTGCTGCGGCTCAATTTGGAACTATTTTGATCTCAACAGCTTTCCCCACTCCTGAGTCCTGACAGATATACTAGCGCACGATCGTGCTGCGGCTCAATTTGGAACTATTTTGATCTCAACAGCTTTCCCCACTCCTGAGTCCTGACAGATATACTAGCGCACGATCGTGCTGCGGCTCAATTTGGAACTATTTTGATCTCAACAGCTTTCCCCACTCCTGAGTCCTGACAGATATACTAGCGCACGATCGTGCTGCGGCTCAATTTGGAACTATTTTGATCTCAACAGCTTTCCCCACTCCTGAGTCCTGACAGATATACTAGCGCACGATCGTGCTGCGGCTCAATTTTGAACTAATCAGACTCTTAAATCAAAATCGTATCAGTTTCGGGGTAGCCGTACCCCGAAACAGCTGCAGCAGCTGTTCTGTCAGTATTTACAAAAATTTTGACGATGCTTGATCGGATGCTCGCCCAAAATCGATAAAGTGGACGCGAAGCTTTATTGCCAAAAAACTCTTTGAAAGAGACGAAGCCAACGAGCGGCATAATACAAATCAAGAGCACCTTTTTCGCCTATTTACCATTGCTGGTATTATGATATAATTTTAATATTTACTCAGGTCCGTTGTCTATTTAATATGCTTGTTACACGACATAAGCGCCAAAGTGACATAACTATTAGAAAGCCAATAAGAACAAAAATGCATTACGTCACTTTTGTCACTGACACAAGACGTTATTATCATAAAATAAACCGCGAATATAAGAATATTAGTGTAGGTGTAAAAATATTTACATTATTTAAAAGGTTAAATTACAAAATAGCTCTTAAAAAGTCTTGCATTCACAGTTTATCTCAATCAAAATTCAAAATGCATGGATAAAGTATTTACAAATTAAGAATATACATTGTGTAATTTCAACAAATCAAACAATATTCAATACCACTTGCTTTTATATTAGTATTTCTCGATTGTCACATCACACATCATAAACACGCACGCAACGCAACGCACTCAGAGACAAATATAAATTACATATCTGTGTAATTAAAATAAATGATTTTGACATAAGCCTATTCATTATCTGTAAACGTTAAATAATCATTAAATGTCTCTGAGTACGGCCATAACAAGCAATTGATGAACAAAATGTCGGATACCTCACAAAATGGCGGATGCGTGAAACAAGATGGCTACCTGTGGTAAGAGCGGGAGTCCACTCCTGTTCTCCAGTGGCGCCCCACAGCAGCGCTAATGATGCGTTATTTGTGGTTGAAGGCGTGCCCAAAGACGTGCCCAGAGAAGTGCCTAAAACGGCCAGAGCACCAGACGCGCTGATCATGCGCTTGCGACCTGACATCACGTTTCCTGAAAAGTATCATCAAATTATTACAGATTAATTATATAAAAAATAGAGTGCAGACTGCAGTACAATACAATATTTCACACATTGAACCGACATAAATCCAGTTAATGTCATAAAAACGTAGCGGCAACGAAATTATCATTTACATTTTAGAATATTTTTTTTGTAGACTTTATAAACTCTATATCCTATTGGAAGGAAAAAACTCCTTAGTCTCTTAGAGTACTTTATATACAGGGTGCAATTAAACCTTCCTGCCAATTTTTTTCCAGGGCTTAGGTATCATTAGGAGACTCCATTTAACCAAAAAAATTTGGGTGTTATTTGTTTTCAATTACATATTTTATCCCATTTAAAATCGTTGCAGAATGGTCACTCGCGGCGCGGAGGAATGAGAGCACGGCACGCGCGGCCGACGCATCGTGTCCATTAATTGTAATGTTTTTTAGGATAACTTTCGGAAGCTATTTCTCAACATTTTAGTACTGAGTGACTATAAAAGAAAAAATACGTGTATTTTTATTTTAACAACAAACAACAAATCAATATATCAAAATTTGGTAGGAAGGTTTAATTGCACCCAGTATAATTTGGCACATTATAGTATGTTGCGCTCCTGTCTTGAGTACCTCGATTTTTGGGAAGGGATCTTACCATCAACCTGGCAGACGCCGGTGTGGTTGTATGTGGTGACAGTGTTGTCGTTGGTCTCACGCTCGCGGCTCGCCTCGCCCGCTGGCCGCGCCTGGTAGTGGTGCTGCTGTATCAGCACGCCCGTCGGACCTGAAATAGTAAGCAGATTATTAATTGCACGGCGTTATGTAATAACTGATTAAGCGACACTTGAGAGAATTCGAGAAAATAAGCTTCAAAGATTTTAAACTTAAAATTGTCACTGTGAGCTCATTATTTATGTTACGTGTATGATTTTTTTACTGTAAATTAAGATGTATATAAAGTTTAGATTAATATAGAATATATTACTGTGTAGAATATACTTTAAAAGATATAGCCATTTTTCCGCTTAATTCGTTAATGTTTTAAGCTATATTCAGATAAATTAAATTTGACAATAACGTACTATACGACATTATTGTCGTTTGATTCTTTAATACGATTTATTTTGGGTGAAATAAAGTGCATTAAAAGATTAAATCCAAATATTTTAATGCAAATTTCTCAAATTAAACAAACATTATACAGTTTTTCTAAGATTATAATGTATGTCTTTAATGATTTCGAAAATACACATAAATTTGTATAGGTTTTTATAGTCAAATACCACAAAATAACATGATTATTTGCTTGTCTTCCTATCCTTTATGAAACTAATATAAATGCGAAAGTATGTCAGCGTGTCTGTTTGTTACCTCTTCACGCCCAAACCGCTGAACCGATTTTGCTGAAATTTGGTATAGACACTTTGAGTCCCGGAAAAGAACGTAGCATACTTTTTGTGCCAGAAAAATGTACGGTTCCCGCGCGATAAACGAATTTTGGCGCAACGGCGTTACGGGCGTCATCTAGTCTTTTAATAATTAAAATGGCACTTTTTCAACATAAAAAAACAAAAAAATTAACGCACAATGATAAAAAATGAATGTAATCAATTTTTTATTTTTCTAATCTTCATCTTCTATATCAAAATCTTCTGCCATTTTAGGCGATTAGTTCGTTATTGCGTTTTTAAAGAATAAATTGAAACGGATTATCTACAACTTTTGTGGATATAATTCGTTTATGCATTTTAAATTCCTGTTTGTGTATTTTGTAACAGTAACTTAGGCGCATAATTCTTTAATACGTAACTAAATTGTGCAAAACTTATAACTAATTTTGACATGTCGCTTAATTCACCCCTTATTATAAGGCACTAGGATTGATTTTTGAACACAAAATTAGCTGAATACATTGCTAATGATGCCTGGAATCGATCTGCATTCAAAACTATTTTTTTTTAATTTTGTCGCTTGATTCGTTATTACATAACGCCGTCCAATTAAGGATAATTAGTGTGCTTAGTTACGACAGACTGATGATAGTTAATTAACTGAGACTATATGCATTTTTATTTTAGTAGAAAGATAACATAATTCACGAGCCTTATTTGAACTAAATTGCATTTTTATTTGTAAAGTTCTGACGCCTGTTACCTACTGGTAAGTTTGACGGTAATGTGCTATGGGTGTAACAGGCCTTAAATAAAGATTTAGGAAGCCGTAACACTAAATGTCTATCTCTTTCTAACCTTTGGGAAAGATATGCGTCCACTGACGCCTGTTACTGGGTAGTCTTATGCTTACATAACAATAAAACTACCCAGTAACAGGTGTCAGTGGATAGTGCATAACTGCACGTTTGGCCCCTCCCATATGAAGGGGTCAAACGTGCAGTTGAGGGGCGTAGATAAAGTTCGTGAAGCCGTAACACAATATGTCTATCTCTTTCTGACCTTTAGGGAATATATGCGAAATAATATTTCTAACCTTTTGGGAATATGTGAGTCCACCGGCGCCTGTTACTCGTCAGTTTGACAGTGACGTGGGAGGGGTCGAACGGATTGATGAGAGCTCGGCCGGTGCGTTTGACGGGTTTGTGCGTCGCGCGCGGGGAGAGCCGCCCCCCACCCCCAACCCCGCCGGCCCCGCCCCAGTCCGTACAGTCGGTGCCCGAGTCGGAGTATTTACCTGAAACAGTTAAATAATCTCTTAACACCTTACTAATAAAATAATAATAATAATAATAATTTATTTCTCACCTTAACATAGTAGAAAAAAACACAATTTAGACAGTTTTACAGTAAGAGTTTAGGTGGGTTGATGCCTGAACTAGGAGTTCCTGTGTCTCAGACTATCAACCCTCCACCCCAATACAGTGAACACAATATTATTTCAAAAGTAATACACTTGACAAAAATTTACTTAACATAATATTCAACAATTTCACGTAAAATGTAAGATGACTAAAGAATAAAATAAAAATATTAAAAAATGTGAGGGTAATTGTAATTTGTAGACATATTTTGACATATTTTTATACGCTTCAGGTCAAAATATAATAATATGAAGTGTATGATTTTATATTAGGTATATGATAATATAATATAACATACAGTAGTGTGTATGTGCTATTTTAACATGTTTTACTCTTTCCTTAAAAACTAAAGTTACCGGATACAGTGTTGCTAGATTAGTGATGTAAAAATTAGTGTAAGTGTAAGAACGGTTGTTGTCCAAAATTGCCTACGTTAATTTAAAAATATTATATTTTCAGTTTGTAAGTAATTAAGTGTCAGAAGAGATTGTTTTATTGACAACTTAAGGCGAGATTTATTTAATTTGACGATTTCATATTGATCGTTGAAATATCTGTATAGATAAGGGTCCATATAAGTTAATTGACGTCTTGCAAACATTGTGTTAATTGAAGTAGTCGGAGTCCTAATGCGTCTTTTATGCAGGGGTAATTGTGTGAGGTCTACATATTTATGGTGTCGGACCACTGCGTTCAGTATAAATAATTGCCGCACAGTCAGAATTTGGGTCTCACGATAGAGTAATTCTGTAGAATATTTTCTGGGCTTATGAGTCATAACCTTAATAATTGCTCGTTGGGCTCGTTCTAGCTCCAAGAGATGACTGGCAGCGGCTCCACCCCATACGGTAACACAATATGTCAAAAGCGATTGGCAAAGGGCAATATAGACGTTTTTTATGAGAGAGAAATCAGCAGCATCACGAAGATTCCTGAATATAGGTAAAAGCTTACGTAGACGCTTGCTCAATGCCGTAATATGTGGACGCCAATTTAAGTGTTTGTCTATTATAATGCCTAGGTATTTATGACTGTCTGTTTGCAATACGGTAGCACAATCACAGTCACGTTCCGAAATACAGACGGAGGAGTGGGCTTTAATTTTAAAATTTGTTGGTGGATTCCAAGCAGCAGTAATCCTAAAGCAAATATATTTTGTTTTAGGTATATTAATAGTTAGTAAGTTTTGATCTAGCCATTTTATTACTATTCTGAGACCTTTGCATATTTTTCAACATCCGGCCATGATGATCCTTTAAATATTAAGACAGTATCATCCGCAAATGCGAGGATATTACCACTGACCATATCAAGTTTGCATAATTCGTTCACGTAAACCAAGAAAAGAGTAGGTCCGAGGGTGCTACCATGTGCATCCTCAGTACATTTGCCCGATCGAAAGCCAAATTGAGAGCTTGCTAACAGATTTTTACTATCTAAGAATTTTATGAGTCTAGTATTAAATGCTTTTTCTATAATTTTACTGGTAGTACTAAGTAATGATATAGGCCTATAATTTGACACAGAATCAATATCGCCACCCTTGTACACTGGGATTACGACAGCTTTTTTTAAATATATCAGGAAATGTACCATTAATAAAGCTCAGGTTGTAGAGGTGGGAAATCAGGCTGGATAGTATGTTACGTGAATTCCTCAGAACTGTGGTAGATATAGTGTCTATTCCAGGAGCACTATTACTTTTAAGATTAAGAATTATCTTATCTATTTCCCTGAAATCTGTGGGGGTTAATGACATAGAATTAACGTTCAGTGATGGGGATCCCTTATTTAGTAGATCAGATTCATTTGTTCTAGTTTTTGTTAAGATGTCAGACGCTAGTTTTCCACCAATAGATGTGAAATAATTGTTAACAAGCTCAAGTGATTCAGATGGAGATGGTGCAAGTTTTAGCAGGGAGGAAGCAGCTGTTCGTGTATTTTTTAAATTACATAAATCTTTCACAGTTTCCCAGGTACCTTTTAAATTTTTTGTATTTTTATTAAATTTATCTCTATAATAGTTTATTTTTAAGTTTTTTACAGTCAGATTACATACATTACAGTAGTTCAAATATTTTTGTTTTAAATGTTCATTGTCTGGATACTTTTTGGATATTTTATGCATCTTATCTCTAATTTTAAGGCACTTAATGATGCTCGGAGTAATCCAGGGTTTTAGGGGTATTTTTCTTTTAGTAAAAGTGGTTGTGGAAGTATGTCGTATCACAAGATCTTGAATAGTTTCAGTTAGTATTTTTGCTGCAATATTTGGGTCATCCAGTGCTAGAAAAGGATTCCAATCTTTTTCAGCAATAGCATATTTCAGCGCATCATAGTCTATTTTGGTTCTTGTAGCAGAATTTAAGGTTGCAGTTGTCACTTTGTCAGGGTGTGAAATGCTCAGTACAATTGGAAAGTGGTCTGTAATGTCCGCTTCGATTACATAGGATTGAGCGTCGAGAACTAGTTTACACATGAAGTGGTCCAGGCAAGTACGCCCATGAGTCAGGTATTCAATGGCTTTGTATAGACCGTGGGAGCCTATAATCTCTAAATAATCCCTGCCATGATTATTTGTAGTGACAATAGTGTCAATATTAATGTCACCAGTAAGTATTACATTTTGTGTTTTGGTGGAGGTCAGAAGTTTGTCCAGGGAATCTAGGAAAACGTTTAAATTTTTAAAGCCATAGGGGCGGTATACTCCAAATATAGTCGTATTACTTATACTCGCCATTAAAGCGTTGGCTTCGTCTAGTTCGACTTCTCGTACTGAAGCATTTATGGTATTGCGAATGTACATGATAACACCATCATTTTGATTAAAACTACGCTGAGTGTAAGACATAGCGTATCCATCAATTACAGGGGGAACTGAATCCTCGTTACACCAGCATTCTGATAGGACGATAATATCTATGTCTATATCTAATCTAGTAAGAAATATAAGGAAGTTGTCTAAATTTTTATTAACGCTTCTGACATTAAAAGAGATGATGTTTAATTTAAGTTCTCTGTCGATTTTAAAATTTTCAATTTCGTGTTTAAGATTTTTAGGGTTATCAATTAATTTACAAGAAATTTTAGAGGAGTTGTCTATATCATTTTGCAGTTGAATATTATCCATTATATTTCAAGTTAAATGAAGTAAGATAGTCAGCAGATAAATTAAACGTTTCAGGCATGGTGTATTGAATAATTCTTTTAAAAGCTGTGTCTGGAGCTCTTTTTGGAATTTATGTATATGTCTGAAATTGTAAGAGTGTATGAAGGTTGGCATGCTGTGATAATAGTAATAGATAACGATTTGTACACTAATGCAATAAAATCTACTTAATGCTATACAATATTTAACACTAAGAACACCGCTTATGGCAATTCTCACAAAAGTTTTGATTATAACACACATAGCTATCGGATACAATATAGTTTCACACACTATCAGTCATATGTTTTTTAATTGCTGTAGCTGGGCCTCGCTTTTTACTAAAACATATGGATCACCTTGCTTCTTACGTAGATATACGAGACCATTTGATGTCCAACAATACGCATAATTCATGTTTTTGCGAAACTCTCTCGCGAGTAAGTATAGCCGAGATGCAGTCGGGGTTAGATGCTCCGAGAGATAAATTTCCACCTTTGATCCTTCGAAACCCATGTGCGATGAATTTAATTGTTCCGTTTTAAGCTTGAGGGAGTTCAGTTTGTGATTCTTAGCTGCCATTAAAATTCTATCCTTCTCAATGGTGTAGAAAAATTCGGCCACAATGACCGTATTAATTCGGTCTGATTTTGATGGCATGCGATACACATCGCGCAGTGTAGTGCTTTCAACCCCTAGGGAAATCGAAAGCTTTTTAACTGCGTCAAACAACTTTTCCTTTGTTTCATCAGTTTGTTTTGGCACATTCCAATTCATGTATGCAGGTCTTGCGTGAGATCCTTTCCAAGGTGTCACATTTATCTTCAATATTAGCAATTTGCTTAGTAATTTGCTTACGCTGGGTTTCTAAGTTCTGGATTGTGGATTGCAGGTCATCTAGTTTAGTATTCACGAATTCGATAGATTTTTCAATATCAAGATTCGTTTTCAGAGTAGTGTCATTCTGAGCTTTAATTTCAGCGACATGTTGTTCAATTATATCTAGACGGGCATTTTGTTGCAGTTGTATAGCAGTCATCATGTCTCGCAGTTCTTCTCGGATAATTGCTCGGAAGTCTGTACTTTCGATTTGTGTACTTTCGCCAGAAATTCGACGTCGTTTGTTGTCTCTTTGAGTGACATGGCCAAACTCCGATAAATACATGGACGTAGAAGTCGATGTCAAATTATTTATGTCAGACTCTGACAGGCTCAATGATTTGTTCAAAGGCGGGGAGCGTTCCAGTGGCATTGTGTTACGTTTACGAAAACGCTACCGCTTGTGAATTACAGCAAACAAGGTAAGTGACGTATACATTAATGTGACGTTTACTGTAAACAGACCGCAGCAGCTCTCAGAATTATGGTGGACTCCTGTCGCTGTCCTTTTCGTACACGCATTTATACACCTCCTGGGCTTTATGTGCGCCTAGTAGTTCACTGAATTTGTTAAGTAAATATTTTAATTAAAAATTGTTTAAAAAATACAAAAACTTGCACAAATTACACGTCTAATCACGTCCACAGCCCGGGGGGGAGAGGAAAAATATTAACACTTCAAATACCAATACTTGTTTTTGTTTAACATATTGGAAAAGTCACATAACAAAGCAGCAAAAAGCTATACGAAGTTATACGGTGCATAAACATTATAAATGAGAGCAACAGTTTGGTACAGAGGAAAACAATAGAATAATAATAATTATACAATATACTGGTTGTGGATTTTTCACTTCATTAAACACTTTTATTACGAACGCTATTATGATGGCAATGTCTCATTTCAATTTTTATATTACCTTAAGATTTATGTTAGAAGAGAACATTAATTACTATAATATATTACATGATTGAAAACATTACTTACTACCATTAGAAAAGATATCGCTCAAACTATGATGTATGTCGGGGTCGGACATTTTCCTTATCGCCGACACCGGGGGACTCTTTCTGCATGTTTCTAATCCCGCTACTGATGTTTTCTTTGTACGTTGTCTTACTCTTTGTACACTGAAAAAAAAAATGTTTACCATTTTAAATGACTATAAATTTTTAAGAAGGTAGGACTGGTAGATTGTAAACAATTTTTATACCTACAATAAATAATCCAATTAAAGCTTGATCGGTTACCGAAATGGGTTAGCTAACATTTTTGAATAATAATAATAACTCCCACACCGGTTTCGGTGACGGTGGCCTGTTTCATTGAAACCAGGCCAGGTACGCAGGAGTAATTTTATAGTGCCCAAGCAGGGGCGCCGAGTTTTTAAAATTCCCGTGGGTGCTCCAGCTTTTTTAATGACATAGGTACCCAGATACTTATATGTACTTATTTTTAGGGTTCCGTACCCAAAGGGTAAAAACGGGACCCTATTACTAAGACTTTGATGTCTGTCTGTCCGTCTCTCTGTCTCCAGGCTGTATCTCAAAAACCGCGGCTATAGCAAGATTTCTGAAATTTTCACAGATTGTGTGTATCTTTTGCCGCTATAACAACAAAATATACTAACAACAAAATAAATATTTAGGGGGTTCCCATACAACTAACGTAATTTTTTGCTATTTTTTTTTTTTTGATTGATATCAAAAATGGCAATAGGCTCTTGAAATGTTCCAAAAATACTCAGTTGCATTTATACTTTAATAATTTATAGTAAAATTTAAATAAAATAAATAATTAAGGGGGCTCCTATAAAAAAAAAACACATTTTTTACCCATTTTTGCTCTATAATGGTACGGCCGATTTTTGTTATTTAATCCTTCAAGCCCCATAAGAGCACCAGTGATCGCGACAACAATAGAATACAATAGCATTTCCAAGAATCCCCAATCGAAGGATTAATAGACACAAAAAAATACAAGATATTCGGAACGTGCACGTCAGTAGTGACATATTTCAAACAAAGTTTCAGGGGCTTGTGTCAAAAAATAAACAACAAGAGTTTGTTTATTTTGTAAATATTATAGCAAATAAAATATATTTAGAACAATAATTAATGGTATTTCGGTTATATTTAGTTAAAAACTACTTGTGGAAAATGAATATAATCATAAAAAACTGGTTTTACACTCTGTAAAACACTCAATAAGTTTCAAGGCCCAATCTATGCTAAAAGGAAATAAATTGGTGTTAGCAGGACATGTAAGGGATGTAGAAGAGCTAAGAACTAATGGCAATATTATTTAATACGAGCCAATATAATTCGCCGAACATCGGTGACTTTAGCACCCTATAAAACAAGTTTAAACGTAAGTACTGAACCAACCAAAAAACGTAACTAAACATTTGGATAAAGCAAGTCTAAACATTTTTATTCATTCTGATAGATAATAATGCTTGGGATTGTTGCTGGAGTGAAATGCAACTGCGTTTATAACCAGAGCGGCAAGTGCAACCATATTGATATTGCTACTTTAATATTTAAATGTTTCATTAACAACAAAACTACGTGCAATATACCTACTTTATACCTACTTGAAAAAAAAAAAAGTTAACAACAAAACTACGTGCAATATACCTACTTTATACCTACTTGAAAAAAATAAAAAAGTAATGTTATTAAAAATCTTGTTTTTATTTATTTTTTACAACATTAATACTCTTGAGGAAAATCGGAGTCTATAAATTTTTAATTTACTAAAACACTGCAAACATTCTTCATGTTTCTGAGTCTTTGCAGCATTAATAGACTTTCAATATGGATTCTTACTCGAGCGATAGGTATCATAAGCCTTTTCGGTTTCCTCTTGAGAGTACTCATTTTGTTTTGCTCAAAATGGGGGCATAATAATTTAAACTTTTTTACACCTTTCATCTAAAACTTGCTTAATTGAAAAACCTTTTCCATTCAAAACTCTGTCTCCAGCTTCTAAAAGATCAGTTAAACCAGATATATTATCTGGTTTATCTTCATTTGCAAGTCACTGTTTCTTCCACCTGATACTATGGATTTAAATGAAATATTCTATGAAACTATCCCCTCAGGGTGACAACGACAACTTCCCAAAACGACAACTTCCGAAAATGACAATTTCCGAGAACGTGTATTCTAAACTCGTCAACTTCCGAAAATGGCAAATTCCTGAAATAGCAAATTCCTAAAATGTCAAATACCTAAATTGA
The DNA here is from genome assembly GCA_963422495.1 of Polyommatus iphigenia. Taxonomy (NCBI): domain Eukaryota; kingdom Metazoa; phylum Arthropoda; class Insecta; order Lepidoptera; family Lycaenidae; genus Polyommatus; species Polyommatus iphigenia. The sequence goes on from OY730183.1 coordinate 8,553,347, forward strand.
CAGATTCCGAAAATTTAAAAGAAATATTGGGTATTAATATTTCACAATATAAATGCGACTTTGAACAAGCACAAATAAATGCTGTCCTTCATGTATTTCCTGGTGTAAATTTAAGAGGTTGTTATCAGCACTTCAATAAGGCAGTCTTCAAGCAATCGAAGGCCTTAAAATTACAAACTTCAACAGAATGTAGAAATAATATATCAAGATTAAGTGATATAATACCCTTACTTCCCTCTGCCTATATATATATATATATATATATATACAATACGTTTATTGACATCCCAAAAACATTACAATATTTGTCTACAGGCGATGAATTTTGTACAAATATTAGGATTTATAAAATCAGATATAAACGACGCCTGGCTACAAGTAAAAAATATGATGCCTAATGATTTGAAATTTCAAAACTTTAAACGTTATAGATGTAAGAGTTGAGTTGTAACATAGAGTTGATTACATAATATGCATTAATACCTCGATCGCGGATTCTTGGAAATCTATTGTTATCGCGGTCGCATGCGACCGCTTGGGAACGAAAGAGTGCATAGTGATTAACTATAGAATCCCAAATGGAATGGGAAAAATTACATAGCTAGCAACCCCAAATATGTATATCTGTCATGCCAATGTCCATGACAGATCTGTCATAATTAGTTCCACTTTTTGCTGGGGGACTTTTGTTTACAGACAGACTTTGACTTTTGATTGAAGACAGACCTATAATAACCTTTGCTCTATTACTGAACACCTTTTAATAAAGTAAAACTTAAAACAAATTAAGTAAAACAACTTAAAACTACTGAATCTTTTAATTAAGTAAAACAACTTAAAACTTAATAAAACAACTAAAACTTGGCTTTACAACTATTCTTTAAAGTAACGAATAAAAAAACTGCAAATAAAATAAAAGTTTGGACTTCTGTATCCATTTAATGGGCTTGGCGGCTATCGACGACGTCGACGTCGTTCTTGACTTTTCGTTGTTGTATTTAACTTTAAATATATAATTTTCTTCAAAAATTGTATGCTATTAAGATCGTTGTTTTCTAGTTGCTGCAATAACAATTTGTATTTTATATCAAAAACTATGTCAGCATTTCTTCGCTTCTTTTGGAACTTTTTAAAATAACTCCTTTTAATTTTTAAGTCGTATTGTTTAGCTCCCTTCTTCAATGTTTTGAAAATAAAAAAAATGTTTGGCTTATGTGGTACCTTTGCATTTAGGCGTCTATGCTAACCTTCAACTGGATTATTTGTTCTGTGTTTGGAATAAGCAACACTTATGATTTTGTTATTTTTTTCTAACCATTCTTTTTCAAAAAAACGTTTAAACTTTTGAAATTTCAAATCATTAGGCATCATATTTTTTACTTGTAACCAGGCGTCGTTTATATAGGCAGAGGGTAGTAAGGGTATTATAGCACTTAATCTTGATATATTTCTGCCTTCTGTTGATGTTTGTAATTTTAAGGCCTTCGATTGCTTGAAGACTGCCTTATTGAAGTGCTGATAACAACCTCTTAAATTCACACCAGGAAATACATGAAGAACAGCATTTATTTGTGCTTGTTCAAAGTCGCATTTATATTGTGAAATATTAATACCCAATATTTCTTTTATTAATTTAAAAAACCTAATGTATGTTTCTTCACTTTTATTGGGCAGTAGACCGTATACTACTGGTATAACATTTACTGTCTTCAAATTTGAGAAATAATCAACATGTACGGTAAATAGCTGATATAATGGTTTTGGTACGCTGTAAAAGGTACCATCACCAAAGTACAATTTATCGCTACTCGCAAACTTTTTGATTATATTGCGTGATGTAATGGATGAAAATATTAAAATTCTTTCCGTATCTCCATCATTGGCTATAAGAAAATTTTTGGAAAAAGCAGTTGGCACCTTTACGTCTTCCAAGGTTGTGTATTCCAAAACGTCGCTTTCTAAAAAATCTTTACGGCTCTTGTATAGTGTACTTTTAACACTTTGAAAGGTTGGTATATCAGGTATGACATTTTGATGTTTCTTAATTGTTTTTTCAACATTGTTTTCAAAAATTTGCTGAATCGGTTCAAAATTTTCGCAAACTTCTTTTTTACAAATATTCATCAATTGTAAAACAATATTTTTAGAATCATCAGGTAAGCACACATGAGCAGCATCTCGTAAAATTTTGGCTCTCGTACTATCTAAAGTAATAGTTGCACTACACAAATCCCTATTAGCACATCTCCATAAAGTTGTGTTATTATTGTTCAATTTCATGAAATTGTATTTATACCCATTATTTAATAAACAGTCTTTCCCTTTTTGTGATTTTATGAAATTCATTATTATTTCATGAAAGAAATCGACACTGTTTGCATTTTAGGATCGTCAAGCTGACAGCTGATACTGCTTTCTTCTGACATACTTTAAAAATTAAAATATATGCCAGTAAGACCAAGAAGCTTAAGAACGCAATAACACCTATATTATAGAGTTTCAATGGGGCAATGAGGAAGTAGCATTTCGAGATAAGTAAAGTGCACTTTACTCGAGAATGAATTGTTTGCTGGTTTGTTTATTTATTACATACTAATGAAGTGGTACAAAGGACAAAAACCAACCAAGTGCGAGTCGGACTGCGCACGAAGGGTTCCGTACCATTGACTAGGTAATGGCGAGAAATGGCGTTTTATGTATGGGAGCTCCCTTATATATTTTTTTATTTTAATTTTATTATTAAAGTAAAAATACAACTGAGTATTTTGTGAATATTTCAAGTTATTACCATTCAAGTCCTATTACCATTATTGATATCGAGCAAAAGAGGGCAAAAAACATCGCGCTTGTTGTATGGGCCCCTCTTATTATTATTTTTTTGTATTTGTTGTTATAGCGGCCACAGAAACAAATAATTTATGAAAATTTCAACTGTCTAGCTATCTCTGTTTTTGAGCTCCAGCCTGGTGACAGACAGACAGACAGCGCAGTCTTAGTAATAGGTTCCCGTTTTTACCATTTGGGTACGGAACCTTAAAAACGGATGAAAGTGGGTACAGTCAGCGGCAAAAGTTCTTTTAAAAAGGGTCGAACGCGTTGTCGTTCCAGGAAGATCTCAATTTTGGAGGTTGACAATTTAGGTAGTTGACGATTTAAGATGTTGTCGTTTTCGGAAGTTGACATTCTAGAAAGTTGTCGTTTTTCGGAAGTTGTTGTTTTCGGAAGTTGTCGTTTCAAGAAGTTGTCGTTGTCACCCTGAGGGAAACTATCACTGCAAGTTTTGTCGTCGGGTTTTGGAGACCATGGTGATCCATCAACACTAAATCAATAGTTAGGTACTCAATTAATATCTTTATAAAATGCAACTCAAATAAAATTTACTTGACTGTTAATGCAATTTTAGGTTATATCGAATCACATACTTTTTCATTTTTACAGCAGCTATCCTTTTATATCTGATCTAATTTCCTAGTGGATTTAGGAAAAACATTAAATTTGTATACTGACTACCTATTTCTGCTGTTATTTTTGCAGTCTACGATACAAAAACAATTAAGACCAATTTCTAAAAATTTGAAAACAAGATTGACAAGTTTGTTTGACTATTAGCTGAGCCCTTGTGGTTGCATATTTTTGCCGCGGCAAGCGCGGCAATCGCTTTCTGTATTCCCTCCACCCACTTCGCACGCTCCGAATATTAATATTACACAGCAGTTTGACCTGTTAATAAATATCCGCGCGTATTTTTTTCGCGTTTAAATTATTTCGGTAGTCTATATTATTTAGATTTAGTTAAAAGATGAGAAAGATAATTTTTTCAGATATTCATAATAGTGGGTGCTTAGCACCCACTATTTAACTCTCGTGGGTGCTGGAGCACCCGAGCACCCACGGAGTCGGCGCCCCTGTGCCCAAGTGTGTGCGAAGTACACAAGAGCACTCTCTATTCCTTTTACTCTCATAGCCCAGTGGGACGGAAGGCCGACACGACTGGCGAGAGATCAGGCGCAGGACCGACTTTTTACATGCCCATCCGACGCATGGATCATCTTACTTGTCAGACAATCAGGTGATCAGCCTGCATTGTCCTAACCAAACTTGGAAAATATAACGATGTTTCCAACGCGGGAATCGAACCCACGACCTCCGAATCAAGAGCCACGCTCTTAACATTTTTGAATGACACAGGTATGATTATGCAGTAAATCAAGATAAAGGTTAATTACGATATTTAATATTTAAGGTTTACAGTTAACTAGCTGTTGCCCGCGAGTTCGTCCGCGTCAACGTCAACTTTTTTTTCGTAAAAAATATTTTTTTTAATATAAAAAGTATCCTATGTTACTTCTGATACCTCCAAGAGTATGAGTACAAAGTTTCATGATGATTCGTCAAGTAGTTTTTTCGTGAAAGCGTAAAAAACATCCACGCTTTCACATATTTTATAATATTACTATTTGTAATCTTACTATCTATACTTATTATAAAACAAAGTCGCTTTTTTTTCCCTCATGTCCCTTTGTTCCCTTTAATCTTTAAAACTACGCAACGGATTTTGATGATTCTTTCAGTACTAGATAGCCCATTTATCGAGGAAGGTTATAGGCTATATTTTATCACGCTAAGACTAATAGGAGCGAAGAAATAGAGGAAAATGTGGAAAAAACGGGGAAAATTATTTGAAAGGGCTAACTTGAATCCGCTAATCTCAGGAACTACTGGTCGGATTTGAAAAATTTTTTCAGTGTCAGATAGCCCATTTGTTGAGGAAGGGTATACCCTTTTAGTGTTAGTAGTTTAGTATTAGCGTAATAAAATATAGCCTATAGGCTATAGGCTATATTTTATCACGCTAATACTGATAGGAGAATGTGGAAAAACGGGGGAAATTATGTGAAAGGGCTTATCTCGCGAACTACTGGAGCAATTTTTATTTTATTTGGCACAGATAAGAAGTAGACCACGTGAAGGATCATAGGCTATCGATTTTAATCATTTTTTTCAGTGGCTATATTATATTTTATACCCGTGCGACGCCGGGGCGGGTCGCTAGTATATTATAATTTTACATTGAATACATACCAAGTCCCATGTGCAAGTGGCAACTGAAAAACTTGCGCGTCGTACGCATCATAGTCGAACAGTAGATCCGAGTTGTGCATATAATCATCATCCTTCAACAGCTTTCCCTTATCATCCTCATACATTTTCTTCAAAGGCTCCTGACTCTTACGTGGAGGCAACTTGATACGGGGTATAAAATTTGAGTAGGCGACCTTTTTATTCGTCGAATAGAACGACAAGTTAATCCAATGGGGCATAGAGTAGTCGTCTATGGAGTTAAGATTGCTGTCTTTGTTGTGGAACTTTAAAAGAGGCACAGCGTGCAGAGGCTGCTCTCCAACGCATACTAAGTCACTGCCTACACCGTTATCGATGATCCTCTGCTTAGTAACGTTAGTCAGTTCTCTGTCCACTTCGAAGACTCCCACCCCAGGTGTGATAACCACACTCAACTGACCGGTTCTCTCGAAACATCTGTCCAAGTAGTGTTTTTCAAATACTGAAAAAGTGATATTTATAAGTCATGCGAAAACTAGATTTAATGGTACCATATTGAGTGTTAATTTACTAAATGTAAGATGGAAATCTGCGAAAAACATTAAATAAAAAATGTGCGAAAATAAGTGACGAAAGTTATTCCCAAAGTTAGCGCAGATTTGCACACTTTTCTGCGTCATGTAAGTCACTGTCCAGATTTGGTGAACAAATTAATAGCTGCTATTTAAATAATGGGATACAAGAAGTCAAATTTTTAATACTGATCGCACATTTATCAGCACCGTACGCGCCGTACGCACCGCATAGTACACGAAATGCGGCGCGTACGGTGCGGTCGAATATGCGAGGTTTCACATCACTTCATACAACGAATACTAAAATGCGGCGCGTTCGGCGCGTGCGTGCTGATGTGCGATCGCCTTTATGAAACTATTTCTTTTAGCGGTATCCAAACCATTAATTATAATGACTTCTCACCATTTAAACTCATGTTGAGGACCTCAAGGAAGTTGCCTTGTGCCGCTGTTGAGTTGATAGCCGTAGGAATCTCCATGTTAGGTCTCTCATGGTACTGCAACACTATCTTCTGATAGTCGGTAAACAGTCTTCTCAATTGAAGCAGCACATTTGACCAGTCTTCATATCTGTCGTTTTGGACTGCAACTCTAAAATAAATTTTCAGCACAGATAATATAAAATAAAATTTAGTGTTATATATGGTATACTAATAAAACAATAATAAGCTGCAATATTTTTAATAGATAGAACCTTCAAGAAAAGAGCGTATTCCCTCTTAAAAGGCCGGCAACGCACCTGCAGCTCTTCTGATGTTGCGAGTGTCCATGGGCGACGTTAGTTGCTTACCATCAGGTGACCCGTTTGCTCGTTTGCACCCTTATTTAATAAAAAAAAAAAGTGCAGAAATTAGTTTATTACACAGGAACTGGACTCTCCGTATTAAATTTGATCTATAAATTGTTTGTGTAATACCTCGATCGTGTGAATCGCAGACACAATAGATTTTCAAATGTTATACGCCAGCCGGGTGCAGCTTGGGGATTGATGGGTTAAGGCGCTTCGCAGACGAAGGGGCGGGGCGGGCCGGACAGCCGTGGACAATGGACATGCCGCTTTTTCAGTGCGCGCCGGGCGCTTGCAGCGCGGTCTTTTTGCCCGCCGTGTGCGTTGGTAATACAATTTTTTTTTTCCTCATGTCCCTTTGTTCCCTTTAATCTTTAAAACTACACAACGGATTTTGATGATTCTTTCAGTGTTAGATAGCCCATTTATTGAGGAAGGCTATAGGCTATATTTTATCACGCTAAGACTTATAGGAGAATGTGGAAAAAACTGGGGAAATTATTTGAAAGGGCTTATCTCGCGAACTACTGGAGCAATTTTTATGTTGTTTGGCACAGATAAGAAGTAGACCACGTGAAGGATCATAGGCTATCGATTTGAATCTTTTTTTAGTGGCTATATATTTTATACCCGTGCGACGCCGGGGCGGGTCGCTAGTTATATATAATTAATTCCCTTTGTGCTATCGTTCGCAGCGCGGCTGTCCGGCCCGGCCCGCCCCGTCGTCTGCAAAGCGCCTAAGGGTGATAAGCTTTTGCAGCTTTTGTGCTTATTAAATATGAATGTAGATGTATCTACAACAATTTCAATACCTATAAAAATCCTCATAAAATCTCCCCCTATAATCCTTTTGGAGACACTCTTTCATGTGTTGGGGAAACTCTTCTAATGACTTAGCTTTATAGAATGTTCTTGAGAAAAGCACTATTGTAACTTCATGATTGCTGCCATTTTTCTAAAAGTAAAATACATTATAATTAAGATTTTAATACATTATAATTATTTAAAAATCTTTTTAAGTAGTAAAATTTTTCTCTTACTCCTTGAGAAACAAAATTAACATACATAACTAAACATACAACTCAGGATGTTTTGTATAAAATACCTACCTTCCACTTAGCAAACAGATCAGCAAGGAAACCATTGACTGCTTTTTCAAAATACAAGTCACCATGTATATCAAAATCCCACATCTCCGAAGACATTTGAATAAACAGGTACACCATGGACGTTGAAGATCTGAACACAATTTTGGTGTCTTCGGTGATGACACCGCAGGCCACTCGGTCTCCCTGAGACCACATTTCGTAGACCTGACATCTTATGGCTCCACCGCAGTATTCTATTTTCTTATTTAGATATACACAGGTGCTTACCTGTAAAACAATAATAAAATGTATATATGACTAAAACAATAATATAAATTATCATTATAACATAGTACCACTAAGGGTGGATACAAAATGTTTGTTTTCAAAATTCAGTAGTGTTATACAAAATGTTGCTCAATACAATCTTTTAACCCTAGAGTCGGCGCGTTATTCCGTGAAACGTCAGTGGGCGCGTATAGAGCATTTTGCCGCCCCTTTAGCTATTTTTAGTAGGAATTAAGCAATACCATTCATTTATTTTGACACGATTTAAATAAAACACAAAATAACAATGAAAATTTGCCATATTTATTAAAATCTGTTTTAAGGACTTTGGCTTACAAAACATTTTAGAAAACTTGATATTTTTACTGACTTTTTTTACTTTGTCCTAAATAATACCCTATAATACTTAAAATTTTAAGAAAAAAGGATCAAAATTATATGTTTTCCTTATCTGCAGGATATATTTTATCTAAACAGTCTTCACAAAAGTATAAGCAATGTTCATGGCACAGCAACTTTGGCCATCTGTAACACCCTTTTTAGTGCACATATTTTCAAAGCTTATATTTTATTTTCAAAGAAAAATAGGCGATGGAAGATCCATCTACCTTCTTAGAAGATGATGGTAGGTCTGCTTGTACAAATCGAGTAATTTGGTTCCTCAAAGAAATATGTCTATAGAAGACCTTGAGGTCATATAATATGACTTGACTGGCACCATAGCAATTAATTTAATATTTGAAAGAATTTTTTCAAATACTATGTTGCTATTACTTAATACTTTAAAATTGTATAATTAAAACTGTTTTTACAACAAATCCACCTTAAAATAAAGTCAGTATTGCAACTTTGGAAAATATTGTGTCAAAATATTTTTACCTACGTCAGTGGGCGCGCGGTAAGCAATTTGCCGCCCCGCGACACCTGATGGTAAGAAACTTAGCTTTAAGCGGGTCCCCGTGTTCTGACAGCGTCCAGATTTTCAGCACGCATAGCTAACGAGATTAGGGGCAGCTACTATAAAGCGCAAGACTATCAAGCTATTGGTTTACGAAATATTCACGTTTTTTCAGCGCGGGCGGCAAAATGCTCATAGCGCGCCTACTCTAGGGTTAATCTTTAACTTTCCCAATAAGAAAAAATAATAATATTCTTCTTTATCAACTACCAGATGACGCCCGCAACTGTGTTGCGCCAAAATTCGTTTATCGTGCAGGAACCGTACATTTTTCCAGGGTATCCTATGTCCTTTCCCGGGACTCAAAGTATCTCCATACCAAATTTCAGCAAAATCGGTTCAGCGGTTTAGACGTGAAGAGGTAACAGACATACACACTTTAGCATTCATAATATTAGTAAGTATGGATATGGATTGTAAGTAGCAGTAATTCAAATAAAATGAATATTGAGAGCATGTAATATATTTAAAAAGAATAATGTTGGCAAGTGTTATCTACACTGATTGCTGTGGAATGTCCTCTTAATGAGATTATTAAACATAATAAAAATAATAGTTTTATTACTGCTACAATAATTTACTCTGAAAAAAAAATTAAGACATAAAGAATAATTTATGTACAAACTTACTAAATGGTTTTTCAATCTCCACATTTCAGACCTTCCCATGTACTGGTCTTTAAATGTGAGTTCAACGGAGTCCAAGGCAACATCGGCTACATTCACAATGTTAACATAAACATCGGCAAAGGTTCTTAGTTGGAATGTGGTAGCAATGCTATGTTCTACACTTATTGTATCTAAAAAAAATTGTGAAAACTCAAAACCCAACTTGATAAATTATTATAATACCTGGGTTAGTAGACTAGTTAGTTAGTACTCAGGGTAAGATTAAAAATCTAGAGACATTTTATTATTTGAAATAAATTATAAATTACTATATATATTTTATGACACTATGGTAGAGAATAAAATGCAAATCCATATAAGTATAGACTTGAGACTGCCAAAATTGTTGGGCCTTGAGGCTTTACTGAGGTTGAGTACAAAATTGATTACAAAACATAATGCACCACCATAAAGTTTAAAAAAGTAGTATATGTGCTGGCAATGTTTAAATAGTTAACTTACCTCTGCCTCTTCCGGGCGAGTCCACTTTTGTAACTTGTAGCAGCAGCCGAGGATAATCATTTTCAGGGTGATATATTTCTACTATATCCTTTTCTTTCAATCCTGAATAATCTTTTAAATTGATTATAAGATCTTCGGCTACAAAATACAAACCGTGTGTGTAAGAAGTTTGACATCATAAAAACCGCCCAAGTGCGTGTCGGGCCAAACGCAATATAGGGTTCCGTAGTACCGCTAGTTTTTATTTTATTTTTGTATGGTCAATAAATGGACATTTATAACGTTTTTTACACTAGTAACATCATTTCAATTACTTTCAAAGGAATATGAACAAAAAGTTCCTTTATACGTACTTCGCCAAATACATTTTTTTAGTGTATCCACTATTACTCAATAACTTCTTGGCCGTGATAGTTTTCCTTTTAAATTCAGCATATTTCCTACTCCCTTGAACTTTTTCACATTTCCAGAAGCAACCATTTAGCTGGTAGAAAGGGGGAACTGGACTCTAACGATTTTTTCCACTTTAAACCTAAATATTTGACAAACGTATCCCAAATCGGAAAATATCTATGAATAGTCATAATATTTTTTTAAAACCTATCCAACTACACCCCACACGATTCATCCCCGCTTGATGTGTAGGGAAAGTACCATAAAAAAAAAATTAAAAGATTTTATGTACTTAAAATTTTGTCGGCATCATCTATGTACATTCATGTCAAATTACAGCTTTGTAAGTCCTATAGTCTCTGAGCAAAACCGCGGACAGACAGACAGACAGACAGACAGACAGACAGACAGACGGACGGACAGATCGAAACTATTAGGTTTCCTTGTTGACTACGGAACTCTAAAAATGTAGGTAAACATGACCAATGCTCTAAAAAACTTACCACTAAAACTAGATTGATGCACAATAAGCTTGAATGACTTCATCATTCTCAAGTCTACATTAAATAGTTAGACAATTTATAGCAACAAATATATAATATTCAAAAAGACCTAAATTCTAATAGAAAATCGAAATCGATGACAGGGCACAATACACCATTTTATTTTTTTTGTTCAGCTTTATATTCATTTCACTTGTAAATTTATGTTTGGTATTTTAAATAATATTAGTTAATTTACAATTTAACAAAACCAAATAAATTAATATGCATTTTTGCTAAATAATACGCCATACGCAACAACAGCAAAAAGTATTTGTTTATCTTCTTCTTTGACGCACAAATTATAAAATAATCTACATTTTTGCCAGTTTTTGGTTTTCACTTTTCGTGAAAAGTTTTAAACGCGATTGTCAAACTTCTCGCAAAACATTAATTTGAATTTATTTTAGTAAACACAATTAAAAGTGTAACTAACACATACTAAATAAGATTATATTTAATAATTTAATATTGTATTATCCGTTAAATTCCATAACATTTAATATTTATTAAATCTACATAAATAAAAAATAATTTAACAATGATAATAATTAGAATAAAAAAAAAGAAAAACAAAAGATCTTAATCAAAAAGGCCACCCCGCAGCGTACCATGCTCAAACGTCCCCATCACACTGGCCGCGTTACCGCGCTGAATGGCTAGGGAGACGTGTTGGGCCAGGTAAGCCCCGGAGCGGGGATCGTTACCCGATTCCCGCAACCGACGTCCGAGCTGGCGAACGAAAGCTTTCGCTTCGTTGCACCACGGACCTCCCGTTTCGACGGCACAAGGCACAAAGAGGTACTGTTGTTCCAAATCCGTGTACTTGTTGTGCTTTTGCCGAGCAGCGTACTCGGCGGCAGATCCCGCATTTTGGGCAGTGCCGGAAATGTGCGAGGTAGCGTACGTACTAACGCACGTGGCATCCCATATGAGGCACCGACCTTTCTTCCAAGGGATCAGGGAAAGGCCGTCCGGGCGTTTGCCGTCGCTTCGGCTCAAGCCAGGGGGCTCAAGCACGCATGGCACGTCTGCCGACACCAAGGCTCGACGGAGAATGTCGTTGAGGGCGTGGTGTCTAGTAAAACGACCGGCAGCTTTAATGCAGCTGAGCCCATGGTGGCCGTATGCGTCAACCTCAGTACCGCAGGGGCAACGATGAGGCTCGCACACTTCACAGCCTAGTCTCAGGGCCACTGCTATTCTTAGGGTGTTATCGTCAAGAAAGGTGCCGAGATGCGGTGACGGCAACGCTTGGAGCCAGGCACTAGATTCCACGCAGGAAACTGCCTTAATACGGGCCAGTGATGATTCCGACCGTGAGTTCAACATAAGCGTTAAGGTATATCTGGAGCTCAGGTCATCCCATGCACGCTGGGAGGTGACATCCTCGGGGGGGTTGATGCCAGGATATAATTCTTGCCAGGCAGTTTCTGCGTCGCTCAAAAAGGGGATGCTGCATCTTGCACCTTGGATTTTTAAAATGTTAGTGACAAGATCAGCAACCCCATTCGACGACGCAAGAAAGGCCGGCAAACCAACAGACCCTATTCTCCTGATGCCCAAACCACCGTGTTTTACCGGTAGCGCAGCCTGTTGCCATTGCGGATCATCTAGAGAAATATTGAGTATTTCCTCTAGCGTGGATCGGATAATACTGTCTAACTGACAGACCTCCTTGGGAAATCGCCAGGTGGGGGCCGTCCTTATTACATAAGTGAGCTTGGGCAGAGAGAAACAGCTGCGATACAGTATTAAGGCAATGTGAGAAGATACTTTGGTGAGAAGTTCTCGGACTTGTGTTAGAATTTTGGCCTTACTTTCTAGAGTTGATGGAATGGCATCCGGGAATATTGGCGCGCCTAGCAGAGAAAATGTAGATTTGCTTAGGGTTTTAATTCTAGGAAGCAAAGAGTCAAAAATGGTGATTTTCTGTTCGGCTGTGTCTCCGCAAGCGAATATTTCACATTTGTTTGTATTTATTTCGAGTCCCAGTTCTTTAAGACTGCTGGAGAGAGTGTGTATATCTTCCGCGACTGACTCTGGACTACCCCCGATTGTGCCATCGTCAAGGTACCAGACGTTTAGGGGAGACTTTATGGAGGATATGGATTGGTGGATGGCTAAGCTAAATATCAGGGGACCTAGGGGGTCACCTTGTTGCGCTCCTACCTGCGAAGGAATTATGTGATTTTTGTATGTTAAATTACTGGGTGAAGCGTAGCATTGATGTAGAAAGGGATATAGCGAGGGAATTAATTCCTTTACCTCGTTTAGGATGATATCCCTTTCGACGGCGTTGAAGGCGTTTTTTAGATCCACCTTGATGATGACACAGTCGCTGTTATCTGGGTTCAAAGCAAAAGCCCGCGTCGCGTGGATTGCCGCCTCGCAGCCGAGGGCGGTACCGAAGCCAATTTGGGTAGGTTGCAGGTGTGATGCCATAAATTCCCTAACGGCTCGACATGCGCACTTCGCTACGAGGCGTCTAAAAGTGGAACCTACGGCAATTGGACGTATGCCTCCATCTTTTTTTAAGAGGGCACAAAGTGTCGCCCCATAAAGGTGTGGAGAAACGTCAGGGTTTAATGTGCCTTGTAGTAAGAAATTGCAGAGATTGGTAAGTGATTTTAGCAGACGTGGGCCGTTGTTGCCGGCAGACGGTGATGTTAATTCTTTAAGGTGTTGGGGGCGGATGCCGTCTGGGCCGGAGGCAGATGAGTTACTAAAGCTTTGTATAGCGGAAGCAACGTCTGCAGGGGACAGCGTTAGAGGAGGTACAGACACTACGGGAGACAGGGGTGGTATGGACAGTGGGCGGGAGGGAGCAGGATGTTTTTGGATTAGGGACTCTAGAGTGTTTATGTTGGTGGGGGCGATTTTGCAGTCTGAGACGAGCAGACGTGCCGCTCCTGCTAAATCACCTTCGTGTACTTTTGCTTCAACCCTTTTGCATAAATCGAAAGGCAGCCGACATGGGATCTCGCATGGCAAAGAGCAGGGGTTGTCAATATTGTGTTTTACTTTTGTCGTTAGAGATGATTGGCCTGTCTGATCTGGTACTCTCAGTGCAGAGTAGGCAAAGGTTAAAAATTCATACCAGGCTGTTTTTGAGTTCCTATTGACACAAACATCGATCAGGTCTGCAAGTTTGCCAGCTGCTAGACTTCTGGCTCCTTTGGGCATATGTTTTAATACGCGGACACTGCGCTTGAGTTTGGAAAGTCTGTCGAAGTCGAATGGGCCGTTACTGACCTGGTTGGGCGGGGTGGTGCCGCCGAGGGATGTCGAGATACAGGATAAGTCGGACGAAGATTGCGGGAACGGGTTCTTGTGCTTGCGGCTGATGTGTATATTCAACCCGTGAGTACCATTAAATCGGCGACTTGAGCATGGGCAGTGCGGGCATGCAATGCCTTGGTTACCATTATTAATATCTATAGACATCGTACCTACTTAAAAATGTAACTTAAACTAGAGCCTTAGGAAATATTTTATTTACATAAATTACATATTAAAAATAAGGTAGACTAACTAAAGAAAAAAAAACTGTCATCTTTGCTGCAGTGGACTGTGGACCACAGATATGTACCTAGTATAATATTATAATTATTTGACTAAAAAACAAATAAAAATCTTGACAATCGTCATCTGTCATTAGTAAAATTTTTTAACATAAAAAAAATATTTACGATCACTGACAGTTCTCACTTGACACTTCTCTGACAAATGACCATGGGGAGTTTTGCCGGGAATGTAAAAGGGTGCTGTTGTGTTTTTATATTATTTTCCTAAAATTGTGTTAACTGGGTTTTTAGTGTGTAATATTGGTAGAATATTAACCATTAGATATTCGTGTTCATGCACAAGTGTAGGAAAGTGATGTAATATCCAGAAACGTGCTATTTTGTGTTCCCTCCAAAACTCCATCAAAAGTTTCAGTAAAGCGTCTACCACTTTACTGAATCGACCGACTTGACTCCTTGACTGTATTGACTTTTACTTAGACTTTGACTAGACTTTAGACCTGACGATACATGAAAACGATGATGAAAATTATAATAGGAGGAATATGGTTTTCCCGCCATATTCCTTACCTTTTTACCTTGTCTGTGGCACAACATACACATCCTTTGTGTCAAGTTGCCAAAAAAGAAGAAGAAAAAAAAAATGACCATGGAATTAATTTAAACATGATTTAAACTACGTATAAATCTAGTTTATATTAATTCCATGCAAATGACACATCGACACTGACGACAGTTCTGACTTCTGTGATCTGTCATCTGTCATCTTTGCTGCAGTGGACTGTGGACCACAGATACGTACCTAGTATAATATTGTAGTGGACAGTTTTGTTTTGGAATTTTTTGCGATGTCCTACGTGAATATGAAGCGATATTTGAATAAAATACAATAATTAATGCAAAACGAAATTATGCATTGGTTTATGGAAGCTAATAGTAGATAGTATAAGTATTATTTAACACCAAGCAAGCAAGCACTATGGAATTAGTAGAAATAAAAGAGTTCGTAGCCAGTTTAGCTGTTCTTACTACTATTTTGCAGTTTTTATCCGGCATGTATGAGTTTTTATACTATTTATAATCAATTTTATGTAAAACAGTGTGAGAGCCGTCTTAATAAATAACTTTTGTTTCATTGCAGCTTGGTTTGCAAGCAATATGTTGTCAATAAAACAACCGCAGAGGCTTCACCGCTTCCATTTATTTGCGGTTTTATTTCGTAAGTTAATTTCTGTTTTATGATAAAAACTATAAAAATATTTTAGGATAAATTGCTTTTACTCATTTTTGTAACGAATATTTGCACTGGCTTGTATTTGCCACATTTATAGATCAAAAGTTATTCATAAAAATGTAAAAAAGCAACATATTGCACCAATAACTGTATTTTATTGATCGTACACGTGTTTGCGTGTGGGCGCCGATCGATTGCTAACAGTTAAAAGATTTTAAATTATGCATTTAAACTAGGTAATAACGTAGGTAATAACCCTCCCGGCAGTCGGGTAAAGAGAATAATTGCTCGATCATTATTTTACTGTTCATATGAAATTAATTAAATTGTACAATAAAATATAAATTATTATCGATTCTTTTCAGGGCAGGAATTTGGCTGCTCTATGGATTGGCTAAACATAATAATAAAATTATTATGGTGAATACAATAGGAGTAACACTTATGTTTTTCTATACAATAATATTCTATATATTTACCATAAAGAAATCAAGTGTCTTAAAGCAATTCCTTGCGGTTCTTGTGATGTACATATTTGTGATATTCTACAACTCTGTTGAAGAGGATAAATATCTTTTGACTAACAGATTGGGTGAGAGTTCTTTGCATACTAATGTACTACTTTGGTAGATAAGGATACTTTACATACTTACATGGGTGTCATTGGGCGTTTGCACACTGCACGATAACAACACGACACAATACCACAGAATAGAGGGCCACCGCACATATTATACAATTTCAAGTTGGCCGACTATCGTACAAACTAAATTGCGTAGTGTCACTTTTGTAGTATTGAATGCACCCAAAATATTCTCCTTTCTTTTCGCCTTCGTTTTATTAGTGCCACAATAAAAGCGTGCTTTTTCGCATTTTAACACGCACGTCGCTAGGCTAGCAACACCGTTACCAAATCTAAAAGTCTGCGGCTGGCAGCGTACACGATGAAGTTGTCCAATTAAATTGTGACACTACGCAATTTAGTTTGTACGATAGTCGGCCAAATTGAAATTGTATATGTGCGGTGGCCCTTCATATCAATCTCTATCTATTATGTGGTATCATGTCGTGTCGTTATCGTTGCATTGTGAAAACGCCCATTATCTGGTTCCTTTTTAAATGTATCAGACCAAGATAAAAGACAAAGATCTGATAGCAACATAGGTCAGAATATCATGACATAGCTTTTACCACGATATAGGTTTAGCAGATCTCCTTGCTTGACTCTACATTTTTTTAAAATAAATACTATTTTTATTGCAGGAACAATGGCATGCTCTTTAACACTGATAACAATAGCGTCACCACTAAGTAAACTATTGTATGTGATCAGAAGAAAAAGCACAGATTGTCTTCCATTTCCATTGATCTTTATGACATTTGTTGTATCAAGCTTATGGTTTTTGTACGGATTACTAGAAGAGGATGTGTTTCTATCGGTAAGTAGTTTTTTTAAATAATACCGATTTGATAACATTGGAACAGTAATGCAAGTAGAAATATGCATTTTATGTCTTTCCCTACATACAATTTTGTTCTGCGGAAGTTAGCAATTTAGCATGTATAAATCCGAATAATTCACATGTCATTGATATTCTTTTTATCACTTCAACTCCCGTAAGGCCCAAGTGGGCCGCGATAACAATTGAAAGGCTATAGTGTCTCGTTTTGCCGCGATCAAAGGATTAAGGCAAAACAGTGAAATTATATTATTAGGCAGTCTCCACCCTCGGGGCTTCAATATGCAACATTAGCATTTGCAACTAACTATAACAACCACATGAGAATGATCTTTATCTTAACAATCAAAGCCCTGTGTAACTGAATTGAATATTACTGTCTTTGTCTAAATAAAATTAATAATTTTAAAAATATAAAATTTTCGTTTTCAGGCTCCGAACTTCATTGGTGGTACTTTAGCAGCGTTTCAGCTCTCACTCTTCATTATATACCCAAGAGTTCCTAGTTCTCCTCTAATAACTAAAAGCACTCTAGCATGATAGAGACAAAATTACCTTCCGGTAAAAATATATTTCTTTCAAAATATCAAGCTTATTGAAATACTTTGATACCTACAGAAATAGTATTACGTAAGTATTTTTATGTTTTTGTGGATAGTTTTAACAAAATCAAGATTGTGGTTTCATATGGCTATAATCTAAACTCGAGTATTCTAAAGCTTAGTTTTTTATTTTATTATTGACTTTGCCAGTATTTAAGTTAAGTATAGTATTAAAATGAACTCAAATATACCACTGTGGGAAAGCTTTTTAAATATAACAAAGTATCGTACCATAAATAAATTAAATAAATAAATAATGTTTTATTTCTGAATAGATTTGTAACAAAATATGCTTTCAGAACGTTGATACTACTGGTGCCTACCACCGGTTCGGGAACTATCCCGGCGAGAAGAACCGGCGCGCGGCGTAAGAAACTCGCACGGGGGCGGGATAATATTAAATCATCTCAATACTAAACTGCTACAAAAAATTAATTAAATTAAATTATAATTCTAGAACAAGAAGTAAATAGTAATAATAATAATGGTGTGCAATATTTTAAGTGCAAATGGAATGAATTTAAATATTTTTAAAGTTTACATTTTTATGTGTGTTCAAATACAACTGTTAATAATTTTGTTGTAAGTAGTTAATTTTAAATCAATTTATGTTAAGCCACTATGTGTGTCAACTAGGCATTTAGCATTGTGTTCAGTTGAACATATGTAGTTTAATTTTATATAGGTGACTGTGCCAGGGAAAAGGGACCACTTAAGCGGTATGGAGTTATTGATATCTTCTAAAACTAGATAAAATTACCTATCGAGTAAAAAAAGAATCATTTTCTTAGATGCAACCATTATTTTTTAATATTTTTTTAAACTTGTAGTAGGCAAAATGTACAAGTTGAGAAAAATGACTTTGAAGTTTAAGCTCGTGAAAAATACACTTCTACTAGGAAGTTATGGAATGATTGGTACCAAGTTAATCTACTATCATCAAAGATTGAAAAAAGATATCAATGGTCTCAATAACTGTAATGGTTTGAAAGGTTTACAAAGAAGAAACATGCAAGAGTGGAAAAAATGAAGTATCTTAATTACTGAATAATTTTAAGAAAATACGCTATACTCAATGGATTATTAATTATGGTTATATATTTGAAGTAGTAAAGGAACGGAAAAAATAAAAATACTATGTATCTTTTATGTTTTTTTAATCAAAAGTATTAAAATTATCATAAATTAGTTTTACACATTGTCATAACATAAAACAACTAAATTTTATGATTTTTTAAAGTAACATCACAAAATCAGCTAGAATATACATAAGCACAGAGATCCAAAGATAGTAATGATGCTATGTACTATGTTTTGTAGTAATTATCGTGTTTTAAAGTTTAGTGGTTTGATAGTGTTTTTCCTACGGAAATATAATTAGGGTACCACTTTGAGGACCTAGTAAAGTTTAGTGTCACAAGTAAAATAACTACTATTTAACATGATTAATATTACAGAAATCGTGTTATCACTATGTTAAATAGTAAAGTAAATGTATTTCGATAGTAAAATAAATGTTTTTCTGCGAATATTCGTTTGTAAGGAAATTATTCATTAATATTCTAAGTCAGGTACCACTTCACTAAACTTTACACTGGCTTACTTACAAAAAACTTTAAGTATATTTTGCTTACAAAAAAAACAGCTTGACAAACTAAAATAATTTAAGCAAAAAGAAATCATTTTTTTTTATTTCTTAAACTATTAACCAGATTCAGAGCGCTCATCAAGTTCCCTTTGTTTGCAAAAATAAACGTTATTTCTTTTTTGATTTCTGTGGCCCAGTTGGCCACAGTAGCCGCATTTGGGTGTTTTACGTCTTTGGCTTTCTATCGTGAGTACCGACGTCGATGGGGTTGCTGAGTCAGTACTTATGAGCGGCATTACCACGTCATGTAATGGATTTTCCGTAGCACTTGTTGTAATGGTTTTTATAGGTTCTGGACACAACACATCTTGAGCGTCAGGGGAAACATACTGACGAATTTTTTGGAACAAATATTGTTGTCGCTCATACGATAACCTTACAGGCGGTATTGTAGTCGGACTAGCATTTAGAGTGAAATCACAAGTTGGATTAAAAACTGCGATGTTTTTGATATCTTGGTCATCAAACCTTTTGGTACATTGCAGGACTCCAGGATCATTAATGGATGCTTTGTAGTGGTTGTAAGAAAGCAGCATGGGCACGCTTTGTGGGGATTTTTCTTTAAAGAAATCGGCCTAATTGTATGAATGCACATTCATTATTTCGCCAGTTTCATTACCGACAAGAACTGCCGTAACAGTGTCTGAATTATGGCAAGCTGAAACGGCGCACTCCAAAACATCTCGGGCTGTGTTTGAATTGGAAAGACGGAACTTTTTTTTAAATAGTCCGAAGTACAAGTCCGGGGCGAATTTAGTATGTCCAACGGGCAAAAAAGAAAGCTGAAATGATCGATGCTTCCCCGTAAATGTACGCCATAAAGCGTACTGCATCATGAAATTATTTTTATTCTGACCGCAACAATTGTCAGCATGACAAATGACGTCTGTTTCACCGAGCCCAAAATTTTTGAAAAAGTGGTCTATGAATGAGATAACGGTATTTGAACCTTTTCCAGTATTACAAGCTTCTGGAATTATATACAATACAAATTGTTTTACTGGCTCTGCAGCTATGCCAAACAAACCGATTTTATATCCCGCCAAAAAGTAAAGAGGCCCAACCTGCTGCGAGCTATGAGGTAAATGTACCTGTTGCGCAAAATCAAAGGAGTAATGCATTGTTCCTGGCGATGAACATGGCTGGTTTTCCCCAAGTTTCCGGTTTCCAAATACACCTGTTGATCTGTCAATTAATTGTTTGTAATAAGCACGTTCAGTTTGAACTAACTGTAAATGTAGTGAGGATTTTTCTATCAAACTAAGCTTTTCGTGTTCGTCTAACGCTTGCATTTTGCCTAAAGCTGTAATATTTTGTTGACAGTTGGTACATAGATCCGTTCGAGGCTTTTGAATGACGATATTTGGAGCATACGTTTGCCATATTCTGTACCAAGAGCGTAAGCTCACAGCATTTTTTTCCGACAAATTTGTCGCTTCTTGGTACTTATCATAAACGTATCGTTTATTCATTGAGCTAGGAAGAATATGTAAGTCGGGGTTGTGAAAACTTGAAATACGACCAGGCAAGACTAATGAATTTTGTTCCGAAAAAGACTTTATGAATTTTGCAGCATCAATTGTTTGTTGGGCATTACTGGTTCTATTTGTCGCAGAATTATGTGAAGAAGACACTGTTGCTAAATTTCCTGTAAGGACTTTGCTCTTAACATTTTTGTATCTTTTTTCCCCTAATGCATAAACAAACTGAAAAAATTTCTTACAAACAGCTATGCCTCGAAAGTAAAACGTTGTATGAGCTGCTTTTCTGATCTGTGATTTGTGTTTTTCTGTTTTAAGAGTATTGGGACCATGACGAGTTAAAGCATTTAGAGCACCCATAGTAAACAAATTTAAATGATTATGGCCTAGGTCACATTTGGTATTCATTTCCTGTGCTTCTAATCTGGACATTAGTATATCTTCACGAGGAAATTTTTCTTGGCATGACTTACCACAGCCGCAACTATCAATAAACTCTTGTTCTTCATGGATTTCCAATTGGGGCAGAAGATCGTCAGTATCAGTAAAAAAATTACGAGCGCCTTCCTCAGGAAAAACAAATTCAATGTCAGATTTTTCGCATCTTTCATTAACAGGACACTCATTTGTTTCTTCGTCAGAATCTTTTTGAATGAACCTTAAATACTCCTGCTCGAAATTCCTTAAATCTATGTCTGAGCATACACCATAATCACATTCCGATTTTTCATGACACGCGCCATCTAAAACAAAAATATAAAATTTTGTAAAACCGTACTTGCTTTATACAATGAAATTCTCGAAAATATTATTAGTTAATACCTGAGCGTGAGACATGACATACAAAAAAATTATATTAACTATTCATCATCGAACGATCTCTTCAAAAATAAATTTTTCATTACTCTTAATTTTAACTCGCGTTTCCTGGCCTCTTCTTCATTTACACCAATATTACTATCACTAACAACACGGTTAGAGGACACTTCAGCTTGAATTTTTTTAATATCATTGAATATTGTGGCCTCTTCTTCATTTACACCAATATTACTATCACTAACAACACGGTTAGAGGACACTTCAGCTTGAATTTTTTTAATATCATTGAATATTGTGGCATAAGCATTAATGCGGTGGTTTTCGGGCAAACGTTCTAGCTCATATAAAATTATTCTGGCTATATCTTCGTTTCGAGGATCTGAAATACTCAGATTGGGATAGTAATTTATGTGGGGTAAGTCCCGAGTACAATAAACAATTTCATTTTCAGAGCGCATGGCAGAAAATCTTATTTCAACTTCTCGTGTTTGGGTGGCTTTATTGGCTGTAACAAAAATAATAGTATAACTATACATATACGGATAGATAAAAGAACTACCTAATAAAAAAAACCGGCCAAGTGCGAGTCGGCCTCGCGCAAGAAGGGTCCGTACTGTAGTTTAATTTTTTTATAGTTTTTCTCCATAACTCAGAAACTGTTTATCACATGATATCCAAAATAATTTTCGTTGAGAGTTTTTACCAAGGTCCACTTACGTGATTAATTACAAGTTTCTAGGTTTAGCGGTTTAGAAATGCAGGGGGGACACACATTTTACCACTTTGGAAGTGTCTCTCGCACAAAGTATTAGAAAAAAGACAGACAGACAGACAGACGTGACGAATCTATAAGGGTTCCGTTTTTTGCAATTTGGCAACGGAACCCTAAAAAAGGGCAAAGAGATATTGTGCAGTGTTGAACAGTTTAAACAAGGATTGCAATCCAAATTTAACATTAATTTAATACGGTAGGTACACACATCAGCATATCAGGTTAAACAGTTGCACTACACTATTACAATTGTATATACCTACATACTTATGACCGCAAAATCACACTCTTATCCATCTCGTAGGTAGCGCCAAAATTTCCGGGCCAGACATGTTTAGACTAGCTTCAGAAAAATCCAACTATTTAAATGTAACGGTGTAAATAAAATTGCGTACAATACTTACAGGGGTGATTCTACTTATGAAACTGAACATCGCTTCCTTGGGGAAAGTTGTTCAGTTTCATCAGCAGTATCACCCCTGTAAGTATTGTACGCAATTTTATTTACACCCTGTATAGTGCTAGTGGACAGTGAAATAGTTACCTACCTATACAAATAAATTATTTTCATGAATCCATCTAAGTAGGTATTAGTTTTTCTACACAGGCCGAGAACTTTTGATGCTACCTACGTACCTACATACATTTCGATTCGGTTTCTAGCTTACCTGT
The DNA here is from genome assembly GCA_963422495.1 of Polyommatus iphigenia. NCBI lineage: Eukaryota > Metazoa > Arthropoda > Insecta > Lepidoptera > Lycaenidae > Polyommatus > Polyommatus iphigenia. The sequence continues at coordinate 8,576,384 of OY730183.1, forward strand.
TCGGTTCGATGTCTGTGCAGAAGCGTCTTCTTGTGTTCTGCCATCACTTGTAAATAAAATTTGAGTTTCCTCTTCCATTTTGAATTGGGGTACGTATGTTTGTTAGTTTAGTTTGTTGGTCACAGAGGAAAAATTGTGAATTTTCAAGGCGGGCGGCGGCGCGCGGTGATGTTTTAAAGACGTGTGCGTACGAGTGCGAGCCGGCGGCTTCTGTCTGTGTTGTGACTTGTGCCGCGAGCGCTGGCCGCGGGGGCTAACCCCCCTCCGCCGCCCGCCGCGCCGCGCCGCCCGTTTGTAGGTTATTCCCCGCGCGTCAATATCGAGCCAAATGAAAAATACTTCACTTGTCAAATATTACCTCAAAGTGGTACCCTTGGTACTAAACTTCGTGACCTATTATGATACTGAAATATTATGATTATATTTGTATTATTATATACATAATGTTATTTAAGGTATTAATAACCGATTAGTAAAAAAAACTCAATCTGCATAGTTTTCGACAAATTTTAGAAAATCGCTTATAACTCGATAACTAAAATCCTCAAAGTGGTCCCTTTTACTAGACACAGTCACATAGAGACTCTTGCCCTTAAGCAATAATCCGTAACTTGTTTTAGTTAAGTATTAGATTTGCAAATAATGAGGTGCAAAATAAAGAATCTCGATTCGAAAAATATTTTTGCATAAAACAATTGAAAGTCAAAAATTATATTTTTTTCTTAGATAGTATTTCTATTTTATTTTAGCTTGATGTTACTAATTACTTACTTCATGCATTAATTAACATAATTTGAATTTATTAACCTGTTACCTTTAAATATATTATAATATTTTGCCAGTTAGTAGTTTTTACAATGTATTTGGACCATAAACATTAATTTTTGATAAGTAAATGAGGGAATACAGAAAAAAAATTGCTGGCGAGTGCATTTTGTAGATAACGTTGACATGTTATTTAAAAAGGTAACTTACCTTGCTAAAATAAAATTATTGAATGGAATAGTCTATTCTGGTTGCAATAAAAATATAACATGATTATTTTGTTTCTTTTTTCTAAACATCTCTAAAACGACGTAGGTTATTTTTATTCTAAAGTAATAAAACTACCAGAAGCTGATATTAAGAATTTTTTACAAGGCGCGCGAAACTTGAAGATTGCTATAATTTTTTTATGGTAATTCGCAGTCTTCGAATTTTATATCTCCTTGATGGGACGAGGAAAAAGCGGATGTGTAGTTATGTACAGTACGCACTAATTGTTTAATGATTAATAGCTATGTCCACATTATGCAATTTCATCTTCAATTTTCATCATCTTCTTTTTATTCAACTTTCGTTTGGCATATTCAATAATTGAATGCGTCAAAATCCACCCGAGTTAAAAGAAAAGTGTCATAGCGAGCGCTACGATTTGAACGCGCGTCACGGGCATGCCTCATGTTCTCTGTTGACTGCGCTATAACTAGGGATTGCAAAAAACGGATTTAAAAAAAAATCCGGATTTTCGGATTTTTTTATCCTCCAATCCGGATTATCCGGATAATCCGGATTTATTGTAAATTTTTAAATATTTTCGGTAAACAGTTCTAAATGTTAGTTATTTTCTTACTTTTTCTTTATTTAACATTCATTTTAAAAGTGCAAAATTAAACGTCTTAAAAAGTAACATTTTTCTTAACTAAGCGATGTGAAAATCGCTAAGTTAAGAAAAAAAGGAAAAGATTAAAATAACAGTATCTGGTACTTTAAATACCCTACCTGGTACCTTGATTTTTTAACTATTTAAAATGTGAAATTTTAGTTGACAAGAAAATCCTAAGTAATCTCCCCTTTTCGGAGACTTCGTCATATTTGCACCTACAGCCGTCAGCCGCACATCATCAAATTATGCTTCAAGATCTGCAAGCCTCTAGTAGAACTTACAAAAAATAGGTCAAAGACAAACAATGATCAACAGTACGAGACGTAGGATCGAGGTAGACGAGCAAGAAATTCACTATATCAACGAGTACCTGCACTTGGGCCAATTAGTTTCTTATGACTACAGAAAGACAGAAAAACTGGTCCATGAAGATTAGTAACTTACCAATCTCACTGAAGCGCAGACTCGTTGATTTGTGTATTGTGTATTTCGCTCGTCATAACCAACAATGTGCAAACACGATCATTGACCGATTTACGATTTACAAAAGTTCCAACTCAGGGTTTGCCAAAGAGCAATAGAGCTCAAATCTCAATAAAACAAAAAAAACGTAATGTGCTCCTAAACTAGAATCAGAGACGTAGGAATTAAGATAGCCAAGCTAAAGTTGCATTGGTCTGGTCACGTTGTCCGCATACATCTAGGCTGGTTATCGAACGAGTGGTTATCCTACTATTATTATAGGCCTAAGAAAAGATAGTGCTATGCTCTGGAGGTGTTATTTTCCTCAGAAGGCAGACCACTGTAATCCTGACGTTACGACGATCCTTGAGGATCTATTGTGACTCCTTCGTATTAGAGTACCGTCCCCAACCCAGTGCTTCTCTGTTTTCTCTTTAGTAAATTAGGAGAGATTCGCTCTGTAGTAGAGCGGTAGAGTCAAGTAGAAGGTGAATAGGACGTGTGTCACAGAATCTGCAGGTCGTAAAGCTATTAACACCTATTCTGTAAAGGTGCTTATTCAGCTTATATTGTCCAGTTAGGCTTCTGGCAAGGATTCTATTTTTTTTCTTACTAGCCAACTTGTCAGCGGTTACGTTACCAATGAGGAACCAACGATTGCGAAGACTTTAGCCTAGAACACGGTTATAAACTCCCCACTGGAGGCATATCAGCTGGGCTGGCAAACGGTAACGCTGGGGCAAGATAAGTGAAAGATTCGGGCGGCGCCTTTGCCCAGCAGTTGGATAATATATTTATATTTAGGTTATTGCACAGAATAATGACTTAAAATAATTATTTAAAATTTAAATCAACATTTCGTCATAATATAAACTTACTTTATTCCTTTATTTAATTAGACAGAATCACAGATCGGCAATCGGCATTGGTTACGTAAACAATTATCCATACTAATATTATAAATGCGAAAGTGTGTCTGTCGGTCTATCTGTCTGTCTGTCTGTTACCTCTTCACGCCCAAACCGCTGAACCTATTTTGCTGAAATTTGGTATGGAGATACTTTGATTCCCAGAAAAGGACATAGGATACTTTTTATTCCAGAAAAATGAATGGTTCCCGCGCGATAAACGATTTTTGGCGCAACGGAGTTGCGGGCGTCATCTAGTAATTTATAATTATAACCTCAATGTAAATAAAAGCAACATATTTTAGAAAAAAACATTGTATTCAATACTAAAATGTTCTAAAATAATTGTAAATTTCATCATATGGAAAACATAGTAAATATAGTAAAATAAGAGCTAGGTTATAAGAAATTAAAATATGTCGTTATTTCTTATAAATAAAATGAAGAAATGTAAAGAATTGTAATTATAACCACCAAATAACTACACAATGGAATGTTAGACATACGGAATTCTGACTTTGGTACGTGTAGACCACGCAAAATTGTGATAGCGCCTTTAAACTTGTGAAAATTGAATTTGTGTGTCAGATATTACACAAAGCATTTAATTTAATTTTATATTACGAAAAAGCTTCATTTTCATAATTTTTATCTACTATTCGAAAAAACCGAAAATCCGGATTTTGAGAAAAATAAATCCGGATTTTTCATAGGCCCAAAAAATCCGGATTATCCGGATTTTTCGGATTTCGAAGTATCCGGATTGCAATCCCTAGCTATAACGCATGCCCTTGATGAGCCCTTCAGGGGTCCGGGGGGTCATTTGAACCAACATAAAATTAATTCATTTTGAAAGTATGCTATGCATAGATCATATTTTTATGTACGCCGTACATTTTTGTTGGTCCAAAGGTTTGTAGGAGAAAAAAAAACTCAAGCAAATATCCATAGAACGAAATGTAAGAAAAGTCCATACAACGAAATATATCGTTTTTTTTTCTAAAAAATAGTTGTTTTACCTATTAGGGTTCCGTACCCAAAGGGTGTAAACCATTGATTCCCAAAGTGGTCCAGGTCCAGGTCCCATGGGGTCCACGGGAGCCCGATAGGGGTCTACGCTTGGGGAGAAAAAAATGGGGGTCCACGAGTCGTTAACGGGGGTCTATAACAGTTAGGTGACCCGATTTGACTTCTATGAATATAGGCAGACAATATTATATTAATAGCAGATTAAATATTACAGAGCGAGGAGATTTAGAAATAAGTGAAAGTGCGGTAATTTTTGTGTTAAATAGCTACAAAACAAGAAAATATTTGCGTTTACTGTTTACCACTCCGAAGTGAAGGTTATTGAAAAAAGTAAAGGTCCAACTGTTGGATGAATACGCTTTTTAGACCGGCCACCGGATCCAGCAAAATGTTAAAAGTGGTCTATGAGAAAAAAAAATTTGGGAACCTCTGGTGTAAACGGATACCTTTACCTAAGACTTCGATGTCTGTCTGTCTTCAGGCTGTAACTCAAGAAGGTTATAGCTAGAGATTTGAAATTTTCAGAGATTATGTATTTCTGTTGCCGCTATAACAACAAATACTAAAAACAAAATAAAATAATTATTTAAGGGGGGCTCCCATACAACAAACGTGATTTTTTTTCAATTTTTTGCTCGATATCAATAATGGCAACAGGTAGACACCTGAAATGTTCACAAAATACTCAATTTTATTTTTAATTTAAAAATCAATAGTAACATTTTTAAAAAAGAAATAATTAAAGGGGGCTCCCATACAAAAAAACACAATTTTGTTCTATGATGGTACGGAACTTTACTTACTCTGCATTAAAATGTACGGCATAATTTTTTCCTAATTTATTTATCTTAATACTATTTAAGACGAAGGAAAAATGTAGAAAATTGCTTTATTTTATTAATCTATGAATATTTAAAATTTCAGATTTTGTATTATTGTTTATTTTTTTTAGAACAGTTTCTTTTGAACGGCAATACTCTATATCAATTGTATTTTACAATTTCATATTAAAAATAAAGTCGCCGTACAGAATCAAATAATTTTACAGCTTAAAAAATCCAGTATACCATGTAATTAAGATTATTATTAAAATGGACAAAAATTTTTTGACGGTATTATTTTTAATTGTACTTTTGAGTGCTAAAATAATGTTTGGAACCGAAGCCGTACTGTTTTAGATGACCCCCCGGACCCCTGAAAAACAGGGGTTTGTAACCCTCGATTTTTTTCTATTGTCGCATTATTTTTGTACGGCGTTGCGGAATAATTGATTCCAAGCTTTATCCAAACAGTATGAAACATATGCCGTATTGAATTTACCATGGAAATTGGCTGAAAATAAAATAAAAATACCGACTTGTTGGCGCATTATTTTTGTACGGCACTGCGGGCTTTCTTATTATTTTTCATGTGTCTATCGATGGTAAAAATGCCGTACAGGATCATATGACCAAAATGTACTCACCCTACATGCACTTTTGAATTCTCACCAGCACTCAGTTGGACAGCTTACAAGTGACGGCATAGTGCTAAATCTTATTATTTTATGCTCTAATATCGTCCTATATACGTCCCCAGGTGGTTCATTTGACCCATCCATTTTCGACGTGGGCCTGTAGTCTATAAGCGACGCTACGCTGCAGTGGAGCGACGCGACGCTTTACATTCTGTGAAGAAAACTGATGTTTCGTGTGGCTTTGCTCTGCTGCTAAATATTGCAGCTCACATACGAATAATTTTAAGCATTGATCTGTCGCATCTCCTCGCTGCAGCGTAGTAACGCTCAGTTTTGTCTCTCTGTTAGGGTTATTAAAACAAAACTTTACTTGACTGCGCTTATCTATTTGGTTTGTGACAATGCGGTAGTTTCGTACAGATACAATATTCCTTGTTGCTGCGTGTAGCCGTACAAGTACTTCTGGTGTTGTAAGCGGTAATCGTGTAGGTGGGTTGGAGTATGGTTAAGGTGCCGTTGTCTTCGACGACAGTGGTTTCGAAGCCAACATCGCCTATCATATTCACAGCCACGACATAATAGGTCTTATCGTTATCGTCATACGTGTGAACTCTGTGCACTTGCTTCAGCTTAAGTATTTCGCATTTGGTACATTTTACAGTCTTTACTAACTGAGACCGATTACCTAAGTACTCTGCGAGCATTGCTACGCTACGTTTAACGGTATCCTTACTTTGGTCGGCTTTCGTCATGTGATGGCAACTACACCATTTGTCGCTCACCCCGGCGTCGATGCATTTTCTATACGGCGATATGACTTTTGTTATGCCTCTGCATAGGGGACACGCTTCCAATGTTTTTAACGACGCAGAATCATTCGTTATTCTGTGTATTTCCCACACGGTGAGGTGTATATCGAAAGGCGTCACCAACCGGAACTGATTCATCTGCAAATTCTCGTACTTCTCGCGATGTAATCGTCTGAATGGCTCGGGTACCCATAAGAATAGCATCGGTAACCTTTCATCGTAGTAAGATTGGTACTGTACTCTCGCTTGTCCGCTCCTTATACCGTGGTCGCTCAGGAAAAATACGAACGTGTCCTCCAACGCACCGGTCCCGTTTAGGCTTTCGAAGAAATCTATCAAGTCCTCCTCTAGAAATTTCGGATTGTTGTTGCTGTTGTGACTATAGGAGTTGAGCCAGAAGAATCCGAAGTAGCTCCCGTTTCTATAGGTGCTGCTAAAGTCCAGAGCGTAGTTCAGCATGTGCTTAACGGATGTCAGTTTGCGTGTGCACTCCGTGTTTCCGGTCGTGGTTTCTCCGGTAAGAAACAGCGGCCGCATGTAGTGGTCGGTGGGCTTGTTTTTGAAACCGTCGTATCTCAAGAATGTGTCGGGTAGGTGGATAAAGTCTTCGCCGTACGCAGTCTTGTACCCCAGCTGTTGTAATTCAGACCATATGAGAAACTTGTTGCACCCGTCCATCCCCTTGTAGCAAGTCTCTTGGAATGTCAGATAAGTCGTACCCGTCAGAAGCGTCGCGATGTTCGGAAATGTGTTGTAGCCGACCTGAAAAGATTGTTTTATGAATTAGTGTTTTTGTTTTGGTTATCATTTCAAGGAACACTCCGGAATCCAGAGTGTGGAAGAAAGATATTATGTATAGTTTTCTTCAGGATTTTTCCCTACACGTTGGCCTACCAAATTTTATTCTATTCTGATGTTATGGTTTATGCAGCGGCCTTATAGTGCCTACACTATATGGCCACTGCATAAACCATAACATCAGAATATAATAAAATTTGGTTAAGTAGATACGAGGGCTGCTATTTATGTATCCGGAACTGGCCACTTACAAGAACAATATTTAAAAAGTAATTACAACATTTGAAAATAGAACTCTTTGGTTGAAGAATACATTTTGTTTCATGTGACTGTCAATTATTTTTCCATTGTGGCGTCATTTTGAAAATTGCGTGTCTTCATTTGCCATGGATTTAACGCGTGAACATTTTCGTGCAATGATTTACTACGATTTTCGGCGTGGGCTAAATCAACAACAGTGCTTTATTCAACTCACCGCAACTTTTGGAGATGAAGCACCATCAAAAACCACTGTTTATCACTGGTACAGTGAGTTTAATCGTGGGCGGTCTATGCTCACGGATGAAAATAAAGAAGGTCGCCCAAAAACAGCTGTTGTCCCACAAAATATAGATGCTGTGCGGGAACTAAAAATGCGTGATCGTCATGTTACATATCGCGAGATAGAGGCGTCCTTAGGCATAAGTATGACGAGCATACATAAGATATTACACGAACATTTGGCTGTAAAAAAAATATGTTTGCGTTGGATTCCGCACAACTTGACAATCGATCAAAAACGGGCTCGTGTTGATTGGTGCAAAAAAATGATAAAAAAATACAACCGTGGTACGTCAAAAGCCGTTTATAATATCTACACAGGTGATGAATCTTGGATCTATGCATATGACCCCGAAACTAAACAACAGTCAACGGTGTGGGTGTTCCAAGATGAGCCGAAACCAACAAAAGTTACTCGTGCAAAAAGTACTTTGAAGCAAATGGTCGCCTGTTTTTTTGGAATTAATGGACATGTGGCTACAGTGCCATTAGAGAATCGTAAAACGGTTAATTCTGAATGGTATACGACCATTTGTTTACCAGAAGTCTTTGAAGAAATAAGAAAGGACAACCGACAACGCAGAATCATATTACATCACGACAATGCTAGCTGTCACACCTCAGCTGAAACAACTCAGTTTTTGGAGGGTCAAAAGATCGAATTGACTGGTCATCCGCCGTACAGCCCTGATTTGGCACCTAACGATTTCTTTTTATTTCCATACGCGAAGAACAAATTACGTGGTCAACGTTTTTCGAGCCGCGAAGAGGCTGTTGATGCGTTCAAAATGCACGTTTTAGAGATACCTCAATCAGAATGGAAAAAGTGCTATGAAAATTGGTTCCAGCGTATGCAAAAGTGTGTCGATCATCGCGGCGAATATTTTGAAAAGCAATAAAACCATATTAAATGATATATGTTTGTTTCTTTTTTTAATTCCGGATACATAAATAGCAGCCCTCGTACCTTATGATATCCTCTATAATCGAGCCACTTCTTATCATTCAAATATTGTACAGTTTTCGGCATACTGCTGTATACTCTCGCTCTAGACATCGTGTCCATTCCTATGATCAGAATATTCCATCGTTTGTTATGTGTTATTTCTTCTTGGTCCTTTTTCACGAGCATGTATGAGTCCTCGTAAATCTTTATACTCTTTTTCTTGACTGTTTGGACACACGTGACCGTTATTATTTCTTCCTGTAACGACGATTTGGTTCCATTGTTAAAATTTTGACATGTTGTGTATCTGTAAATAGGTACAGGCACATTTCTCATCAACCAAATAAATATTAGATTGCATTTATAAAGCGATTAGCGACATTATGGCTGACCGCGTACACACGATTTGTATATTCGATTTCCGAATTCGCCGTATTTGGAAATCCGAATGCATGGAATCAGTAGAAAATACATTAACTGACGCACACGTTCGCTTTTTTTCAAACGGGACGAATTCACTTGCATTTCGAGTGCAAGCCGAATACCACACGGAAAATTTGTGTATGCGGCCAGCCTAAAAGTTATGATTTATGCAAGGTTTCTGTGTGTTAATTGACAGGAGTTTAGATATTCAACAGAGTCGTTGATTAGTTTACATTTTAGAAATTTTAGCGTTGTTGAATACACAACCTTTTGTCGAAAATCCTTAAAATGCGGGCATTAATCTAATAGAGTTCTATATTCTCACCTTACTTTCCTATAGTCGTTTTCTCCATTTTTACTTCGATCTGGGTGTCCAAATGCATAGCAACATTTGTGTGGTGACTTATTTTTGTGTTTGTATGTATTTAATACTTTTTCGTCAATTAGAAATTGTATGGTGTCATCGGAAATCTTTTTGATGAACACTGCTCTATGCCCGCAGTTTTTATGATTGTTTTTCGCCTCTGGAATGCTTATGGTTTTCATGTAATTGGGTATTTGGCACCCCGGGGTGTTGATTAAATAGTAGTCACTGTCTGAAATGGCAATGGCAAATGGCAAAATTCTGAAATGGAATTGCAGTTTAGACAGTAAGGTAGTAAACAGTAATGATGCTTTTATGCAGTGGCGGGGCAAGACCTAAATTTTATGTGGGCAAGATATATCTTGCGAGGCCCCCTAAAATATATTTTGCGAGGCCCTCTGATGGATGACGCTAAATGACGGATTTGTTGAGAGAAATAATTTTGTTATAAGTACTCAAAGTTTTATTTATAAAACTTTTTATTTATGAATATTTGAGTATCACAACTCGTAAAACCAAAAAAAACCTTGTGGTCCAAGGGGCGCGAGGCCCCTTAGACCGCGAGGCCGTGGGCGGCCGCCCACACCGCCCGGCCCACGCCTTGCGCCGCCTCTGCTTTTATGGCAAATCTAGTTGGAAGAGACCTTGATTCTTTCATGGGATTAGAACTCTAATGCCCGATGACAAAATGGTCAGAGATAGGCTGATAAAGACGCCACTTACATGGTCTTAAACTTTTTATGAATAAAAAAATTACTTCGAAATACTTATTTAAAGCTATAGCTTATATTAAAAGGTAAAAGATTTTGGTGCGAAATCTTAAACTTACCGCTGTCATTATAATATAAATACTGGTAGGTCACAGGAGCTTCTGTAGTGTTCCCGAACAGTCTATAAGTGTTATAGTAGTACATCGTTATTACTACCCATGTCACTACCAACAGTAGAATCTTCTTGCCTTTTGTCAGCTCCTTCGGTAACATGTCCTGAAAATAATCAAGAGGTAAAAATAAATATCAGTTGATATTTTAGTCATCGGAGCTGTAGTTTAGGCGCTACTATGAATTAAGTATTTAACCTGCAATACAGGGTGTAACAAAACTGAGTGATAATATTTTAGGATGATGTCCTCTGTATAGAATTCGCTGTGAAAGTAGCAGCGCTGAAAAAGTAACTTTTATAAAAAACTTTTGTATGGGAATGGTTGAGGCGCTTGCCCATGCAAATCACAAAAAATGGTCTTTCAGCGCTGCTACTTTCACAGTGAACTCTATATAAGGGACATACATTATACACACCCTAAGGTATTATCACTTAGTTTTTTTACATCCGCACGTCCGTTTGCCTCTGTCGCTCGCTATTAGTATTTTTGTTTCTAAATGTCTACATTATTTTGACAGTCTACTTTGCCAGAGAACTTGTACGTTCCGTTGGCATAGTTGTCAGGGAAAAAGGTTGGTGAATGAGCCGGTACCGGTATCGGTCACGTAGTTTCCCTAAAATTTTGTTTTAAAGGAAGTCTGGAAATAGCAACCGAATCGACTGATAAGACAGACAGTAGTAGTCGCGGCCCACGCGTACACTAATTTAAAATTTTGATAGTTTCGCACACAGTTTATTCGCTGTAAGTTTTCAGACTAAAATGATAAAAAAAATTAAGTAGCGTCACATTAATATTTTCACTACGACTTATGGTGCTCCCACACCGCCGTTAGTTTTCTAACTAGTTGTGTTTAGTAACGTTAGTAAGCATTTGTTAGCAAACATTTAATCACAAATGTTAAAAAATGTTAAAAATGTTTTCATTCATCATTTAACAAATTATAACAAAACAAATTACTTATAACAAAATAAAACATGAGTTACCTTTTGTTTGTAAACATTTTATAGGTGGCGACGGAGTATGCGGTGAGCCAGTACCAGATTTAAATGTTATAAAATGTTAGTAAACATTAGTAAACATTTTCTAAGTGTAGGCAGTAGGAGCACTTATAACATGTAACAGTTCCTAACAAAAGGTAACAGTTGAGAACATATTTTGTTAGGAAATGTTTTTATGTTAGAAAAGGTTTACAAACATTTTCTAACGGCGGTGTGGGAGCACCATTACTGTAAACTTAATTTAGTGTCGAAACACACTAGGCCGAATTACGCCGGCGTAAATTCCGCCGCAAATGTCAAACGCATACAAAATACGGACGGAACGTGACGGAATAGTGTGTCATCCCTCGCGTTCCGTCCGTATTTTGTATGCGTTTGAAACGCGGCGGAATTTACGCCGGCGTAATTCGGCCTAGTGTGTTTCGACACAAGGGTGAAGCCAAACGAGCGTAATTTGTGAGTTGTGAGTCGCAGAATTTCGGTCGCGTAAAATATGAATTTGTATGAAAAGATTTTCATACAAATCATAACTCACAAAATTACGCTCGTGTGAATCAAACAGGACTTTTGTATGAAACTGAATGCAGCAGAATGGGCATTGTCCAAAAAAAATCACATGTACTTTTTATATTTTTTTTCGTTAAAATAGGGTATTTTAAGAATATAAATTAAATAATTTTGAAATTCATTGGCTAGTTTTTTCTCAATAAATTTTTAAAGTTTCGCTCTGACGTCATCATCGGCGGCCAATTGACCTCACAGTATGTTTTAAATTTCCTTTCAATCTTATTTATAATGGCTGGTTCGTCAAATGCAAGTTTTCATTATGTGAAAGCTGATACGAGAAGCTTACCAAAAGTTAGAAACGTAATGTTGGTCGAATTTATTGCTAATTTAACGCCATTGAAGGTCAAACTAAGGTTAAACATATTTGTTCAAAAATATAAGTAACTAATGGGTATTTTTTTCGTTTATATACAGAAAAACGATCACTGACCTTATTCCTCGAAATGTTTTTGTAATGAGCAAAATTAAAAAAAAAAATGGACAATCCCCATTTCTGCCAGCCGTAATTCTGTGACTCACAAATAACGCTCGTTTGGCTTCACCCTGGACTATAATTATTGTACAGTGAAAAATCAGCATAAATTCACCGAATCTTTATTTAACAAATGAGTAGGTAATGTTCTGTTCAATATGCTTTGTTCAGAGACATGGTACTTATAACGCTTTGTTGTGCACACCAATCCACACACTACAGTCTACAGTGTCTGTCATGAAAACTTCATACATTCCATTGATGTTTGCAATGAATTTGTAAACAGTTTTGATTCGAATCGTGTTTCAAGTCGAGCGTGACTAGGGCATCCTTGTGAACGTTTTCGTAACGTTTGAAGTACTAATAACAGTTATTGTAAGATTGCATCTTCATTTGAACTATTGTAGAGTTGCTAAATGAGATGGGCAAGAAACTAAGGTTCAGGGCATATTAGATTTTGTGTACAAGCCGATAAGATTTATTATGTAATGGATCTTATGACGGTATACTGCTGCAGTGTTCTCTACAGTCTACATCAGGGGTCACCAATTAGTTTCGCTCGGGGTCCGTTTTAAGAAATAAATTGACCTCCGCGGTCCGCACATAAAAAAAAATTAAACAAATGCAATTACGGAAATTACAAAGGTATTTGTATTAATGAGAAAAGTGTCAATTTTTGTTGCTACGTCATGTTCATCAGTATGCCGAGACTCGAGACCGAAATTAATTTTCAACGAAGTTCATCTTCGAACATGCTTGGTCCGCACACAATGGGTCTTCGGTCCGGATGCGGACCGCGGTCCGCCATTTGGTGACCCCTGGTCTACATCATCAAATTAACATTGATGTTCAAATTCACTTTCACGTGTAGCAGTGACGAAATCAGGGTCTTTACTGAATGCTTCTACACCATAGAAAGGGTGGTCTTTACGACAGAATAGACAAAGTGACAGATAGACAAAGCAATTTTGTGCTCTACTGTGGCTATCTCAAGTGTGCTAAGAAAAGCCTATATACATATACTTATATAAGTAACGAGTTTTGGAATTTAGATCGTCGTTCACAAATAAAAAAAAATTATACAGGTTATAGACTGTATCTGTGTGGGTGAAAAAATTATTAACGCACACAATATTATGTGCTTTGCGAAACCACGCCTTTTTCAGAGGCCGAGCAGTCGTTTGTGAACTTTTATGTTTGTAGTAAGTAGATATACGCACATTTATTATCTTCTTATTTTAGTCTACATTCTGAATTTATGAAAATTGCTATTCAAAACATAAGGGTGGGATTACACACGGTGGCGGGGCAAGACCTAAATTTGATGTGGGCAAGATAATGAATTTTGCGAAGCCCCCAGATGGATAACGCAGAGACGGATTTTGTTGAGGGAATGAATTTTTTGATACTTACCTACTCAAAACTTTTATATAATAATATTTTGACATCAAAAAATGACAATCCTTAAAAAATCCTCACGGTACGTTTGTTTCGTGGGCGGTGGCCCACATCGCCCACGCCTTACGCCGCCTCTGGCTACACAAACAATTTTTTCATAATATTGCAATAGGCCTCGCCCTTAGGTACATAATAGACGTAATATAGTATGTATCGTGTTCATTGACGTTTGAACTTGAAGGTCGGATCAGGTTGCCAAGTCGCGGAAAAATGGTGTTTTTCCAGCCTTATTGTCATAGAAATAAGGTTGAAGGTACAACAGTATTTAGGTACTAATTAATTAGGTAAAAGTGCTAAAACGCCGAGATAGTCTATTGGGGATTGGTCACTATTATTCACAATTAAAGTTTATGGTGTTTTCTAGAAAATTGAAATCTAACAGCCGACGTACTTACACAAAACTGTCATGTTTATCGCCACACCCCTTTGTTTTTGTATAATTATTGTAAGGGCTCCTAAAACAATTAATTATTTTGTGTTATATATAATTATATTAAATACAACCCACGTCACACGTAGACTTAGATTGTAGAGTCTACTTTATTTTCGTATGGAAACCAAAAAAATTACGGTCTTAGGTACTACAAAAGATTTAAACACCTGTTGAACAGTTGATTAGAAAAAAATTCAGTACAAAATGGTCTCAAAACAACTGTTCAACAGATGTTTATTCTTTTGTGGTAAGACCGTTAATGTTCAATGCTATTAGATGTTCCCAGACTCTATATATTATAATTCTTCCTTGTGATCTGTATAAGGGCACGTTCACACGTGCGCGTGTTCTGCTGCAGTAGCGTTTGGGAAAACCCGCGGAATCAGCGCGCGTCTGATAGCGCCCTTGTACAGTATATTTATTTGCCGCTTATATTAGTATATTCAATAATTCAACTTCCCTAAATCATAGCTGGTCGCTGGTAAGCATTTGTGTATTAACCCACAAAAAATGTTGAGTTGAGAATGCAGTCTAAATTATCTTATGAGTAGTGTGTTTTCGCGGGTTCTGGATCACGATTCTGGGTCCACCCCTCCCCCCGCTCGCGGCTCGCAAACTTTCTCGATCACTTTTTGTCGGTTCGAGCGGCGACATCGCCTAAAAAAAAAAAGAGTTTGGTGTCAAAATAGCGGTTTTCGACCATGCCCGATCGATATATGCGATCCGTTTCTGCGTATTTGCACTAGTTTCAAAGTTAGCTTTAGTGTTTAACCCTCATTATCTACTATCTCCACGTTCCATTGTTCCTTCATAATTACAATCGCTACTTATTGCATTGTTATGCTCGCCTCAGTGTCCTATTGTTCGTAATGACTACCTGGGCTTATCGCTTACGTCACCTCACTTTCTTACAAGATTTTAAATAAGTAAATAAAACTTGATCAATTTTTCATTACATTTCTTTTATTTAATTAAAACATGTAATAATAATAACTCCCATAGTAGTATGTTTTCGTGCATTGTGAATCACTATTCATATAATGGCGCATTTTCACTGGTCGATAGGGCCCGCATGCGGGGTGCGGGAGATTTCTGAAACGCATGCCACGACCAATGACAATGCGCCATTAGTTGTCAATTAGTTGTCATAAACTCCCCGCATGCTGTATACCGTACGAGTTAACGAATAATGAAAATGCGCCCTTATATAGTTCCCCTCAGTATCTAATGAATATTGACAATGCATTCCTGCTTATAACATTTTGTTGTGTCGCAATCCTCGTAAACAATATTCTAAAGTCTTTTTTTTAACAATATAATTAAAGCTAAGGTTAAAATAAAACTTTGGTTTACTTTCAATCAAATTATTTATTTCATATTACATACCACAGTTCATAAAACAAGATTCAAACATTTTATTCAAAAACATATCATTTTTAAGTGTGTCACTGCCAAATTCAGTCTGAAACTCTGACAATGACAGACGACGTGATGTCACTGTCTACTTTGTGCTGTTGTGTATTATTGTATAAGTGTAATAAAGAATTTGTATAATTTGTAATTTGTATAATAAAACTTGATAAATTTTTCATTACATTTATTTTATTTCATTAAAACATGTATTGAACATACTGTACAATATTATATCATTACACAAAGTGTTGCTACTAAATAACTTTTGAAACTCTACTAAACTTTCCCCATTGAACTTATAATACAAGGACATACATTTTGTAATCTCCACGTGTAAAATCCAACCTCCTTCAGTTCCACCCCATAAAAGCCTTGTGATATCGCATAGGAGCGCGCCTGCAGGAATCAAAGTATTGACAAATGTCATTTTTATTTATGTGCATGCCTATCTAGTGGGGTTCATGTGTAACATATTATCAGGATCCAAGTTGCTAATAAATGTATGTAGGGGTTTGAACATAATTATTATATTATATAGGCAGACGATTCGCAGCATATACAATAATATTAGATTCTAAAGTAAAGTAAAGTAATCAAATAATTACGGATCTCTATTGTGTTCATACTGTATTATCACAGAACCAAACTGGTATATGAATCTTGTATAATAATAATATGTCACATATCCGTATAATGTATGCTTTATGTATTTACTAACTATTACATATGAAATAATGAATGAATAAATAAAAGAAACATAACTTAGGTACAATATTTTATTTCATAATATCTACACGCTATTAGTAAACACGCACACATACACACGTTACACATTATAACTCAAATATATCATTCATTTCTTAGCTTCTATAGTCTACAGTTACATTACGGTTTTTATCTAGTTTTCTATAACATTATCAAACTCTGCAAATACAATACAGTTAATCGTTTGAGAGAGACTAGAATCAATTGATATCACATTTCCTTCATTAAGAAAATGTATACCAGTACCGGAAAATAATGTATGAGAGACTGAAGTGAACATATTAGATACCATTGAAGGATGGTTGTAGAGTTTTTGAAGGCACGTGTTGTCCATCTATGTATAAACAATATGAATTCATACCATAATTTTCAAAATTGAAAGGATTCTTACTAATGATTAAATGCTGCGTTATTTACAAATCCTATGATAAATCTTTTGAGTACTTGCCCCAACAATATTATCAAGCGTTTTTTTTTTCTCATCAGTGGAAAGTCGTACCTAATATCATAAACGTTATTCACAATTATTGAGTCATCCTAAACATCCTTTTAATGGTAAAGCATACAATAGATACACTTTCACATTCTTTACTGATTATTCCTGTGTCGTTAAAAGAATAGGATAACGTTAGATAAGACTGTAAAACCTCATATTATCATTTTTAAATTAAAAAATGTATACTCAATACCTAATATTTATTAAGTTTTCCTTTAACAAAAAAACACATAATAATTCTATAACTTATTATATTCTTAATCGTATAGCATATATTATGTTCCTTTATTATAGAGTACAATAATATATTTTCTTAATCCTTATAGTTACCTAGATATATATTTTACATTTATCATCTTTGAATTCTATCAACGTTGGCCCTCAACCACATACCGAAAGCTACCACCTCAACCCCGCTGCAATGACAACTTCTCTTAGATATCTTGGAGAAGTTGGTATGACGATGGCAGTTTGACAGTTTTGAATTATTCCAGTCCAACTCTGCCATCACCTTTTCCACCTTGGGGCACCCAAACATTTCAATGTTTACATGTCTGAAGCCCAACGTTGATAGCAATTTTTTTTCAACTGTGCCCCCTTTATACGCCCATAAGTATTGTTTATTTGGATCGAGGGAGTGTAAATGCTCCACTAAAATTTCTTGGGTTATGTCTCCATCGGAATTTCTGAACGCCATTCCATGAACATGGCGTTCACAGAATGCAATTTCCTTACTTTTCCCCAGATGGAGAAACCATAACGGTAATTTAATATAGTGCAGGTACATCACCTCTTTCCAAATATCATAAATACCAACCTCTTTGAAGTATATGTGACTCTTAAGGAGGAAGCCATCGATGTCTATTACATACCTAATGTCAATATCCATGTTATCATTAATATTATTTCTCGACATTATAGCGCGCACACACACTATTACTACTTTAACAGTCTTTTTAAAACTAAAAAAATTATACAATAATTGTCTTTTACACTTGTTTGTTGTCTATATGTCCGCACAGTCTATTGTTTTTGCATATGTCACACAGTCTATACCGTTAACACCAATGACACAAAATACGAAGTTTAACAGTTCACTTGTCAACTTGCCCGTAGGTGATATGGTGTGAGCGAAATACTCTGCCGGCACTTCACCCAACAACCGTAACCACTCTTCGTGATCGATGTTTACACACCCCGCTGTATCCTCGAGATGCTCTGCGGTATCATCCCAAATTTGAATCAACGTGTAAATGCTATCATCACTCAGTCCACTCCTTTCGTACTCGCTGGTGAGCAGTATAGGTACGTCTTCACGCAATTTACGTAATGGGATAGGTCGCGTCCACAGCTTCAACAACCTGTTGGTTGATAAACATTTTATCCATTCCCTCTTACATCCGGCATACATTGTTTCTATTATCGACATCATATTTAAGGGTAGTTGGAATTTACACTGCAATACAAAAAAAAATGATCATATGGAAAAGTTAATTGTCCATGTATTACCCTCTCGACCCCTGTTAATTATGTTTACACCCTGATTAAGTATTGCCAAAATATCTTCATCTATGTCGTTATATCTCGATGGTAATGCTACAACGTATCCATTGTCGAGATGTACCACTGTATGCAATGTATCAGCATGAATCTTTGATGGAAATTTGAAAGCTCCAATGATTTTATAAGGGATGTTTATCTCAAGATCCTCAAATTTTTTCCATGTCTTATTATAATTATTTAGTTTTTTCAGAGCTTCCCCCATTGATATTTTTAAACTAAAACACTTTTTATACTCACAATATTCAAAAACTTCTAGCGGAAATATTGATTACTGTATTGCTCACGAGTGTGGTACTGGTTAAATGTGATTTCAAACTTCTGTTTGAAATCACATTTAACCAGTACCACAGTAAAGCTTGTTTCATTATTGAAACAAGCTTTATTAAAGCTTGTTTCAATAATAAAACAAGCTTTAGTAAATTCGAAATATTTTAAATTAAAAAAAACTTTTTATAATTTTCTAAAAAGTTTATGAAAATAGTGAAACAAGCATTAATAAATTTGAAATATATTGTATCAAAAAAACACGTTTTATAATTTTCTAAAAGGTTTTTGAAAATAATGAAACAAGCTTTAATAAATTTGAAATATATTTTATGAAAAAAAACACGTTTTGTAAATTTCTTAAAGGTTTTTGATATAATGAAATAAGCTTTAATAAATTTGAAATATATTTAAAAAAAATAACACGTTTTGTAATTTTCTTAAAGGTTTTTGAAATAATGAAATATGCTTTAATAAATGTGAAATATTATATTAAATTTAAAAAAACGTTTTATAATTTTATAATTTTCTAAAAAGTTTTTGAAAATAATGAAAAAAGCTTTAATAAATTTGATTTTTTTTTAAAACCACGTTTTGTAATTTTCTAAAAGGTTTTTGAAAATAATGAAACAAGCTTTAATAAATATGAAATATTTTTTTATAAAAAACACGTTTTGTAATTTTCTAAAAGGTTTTTGAAAATAATGAAACAAGCTTTAATAAATTTGAAATAATTTTTTATAAAAAACACGTTTTGTAATTTTCTAAAAGGTTTTTGCAAATAATGAAACAAGCTTTAATAAATTTGAAATAAATTGAATTAAAAAAAAAAGTTTTATAATTTTCTATAAAGTTTTTGAAAATAATGAAAAAAGCTTTAATAAATTTGAAATATATTATATTCAAATTTTGATTGAAACTCATATGAGTAACATAAATTAAAACTTTATGTTTTTAAGAAAATCTTGATTAAATATTATATTTTACAATGTTGTAATACAATGAAACTTTAAAAATTAAACATTCAGTACAATATTATACATATAAAAGTATAATATAAAAGTATGGCTACTCGAAACATAGTCTTACAATCTAGTTTACAAAAGAAAAAAAAATCATTAGTATAAAATTATCTCATAACAACGTTCTTTATTAGTATAAAATTATCTCATAACAAACGTACTTAGGTTTTACAGTTAATAACAAGAAAACAAATTAATCATATTGACTAAGCTTAAAAATACAGTTTCACGTTATAATGACAAATCACATACGAAAACAAGATTTTTAGCCATACCTATTATTATCAGAAGGATAATCAGACGTATCAAAAAAAAAATATGAAGATCTGCTTAATATCATTATATACATTTTGTGTGTATATTTGATATAATATATTAAGCTATCAGTATCTGTAATCTGTATACAACAATTTTATATTATTTTAAATTTTTTTTATCATATATAATTGTAGTGGAAATCATACATTAAAGTTTTTGAAATATCTAAAATACAAAATCGTGAATAAATTGTTTTTGTTAAACATTTTGATTTTATGTAGCTGGACAGTCACAAAATTTTCTGAAAAATCGATAAACTATAAAATTCCGGTTTCGTCGCTAAATCTTGTGCACCTAGTAGAACTTTTAGTATTACCTATACATATATTTTCAGGACATTACGGGAAGTCTGAATGTGAATAAAAAAGGGGCACAGATTGTGAATATGGGCACAGATTGTGAATATGATCACTAAATACCGTTAAAAATATAATTATTAATAAAATATTATCACAGGAAGTGGTTTCTGTCGTATACATATATTATCAGGTGGTAGTGGGGAACAATAGAGAAAATTTATCTAAGAGCTTTTTTAACTATAAATAGTCCTAAGCGTTCTGTTTGAAATCACATTTAACCAGTACCACACTCGTGAGCAATACAGTAATCAATATTTCCGCTAGAAATTTTTGAATATTGTGAGTATAAAAAGTGTTTTAGTTTAAAAATATCAATGGGGGAAGCTCTGAAATAATTAAATAATTATAATAAGACATGGAAAAAATTTGAGGATCTTGAGATAAACATCCCTTATAAAATCATTGGAGCTTTCAAATTTCCATCAAAGATTCATGCTGATACATTGCATACAGTGGTACATCTCGACAATGGATACGTTGTAGCATTACCATCGAGATATAACGACATAGATGAAGATATTTTGGCAATACTTAATCAGGGTGTAAACATAATTAACAGGGGTCGAGAGGGTAATACATGGACAATTAACTTTTCCATATGATCATTTTTTTTTTGTATTGCAGTGTAAATTCCAACTACCCTTAAATATGATGTCGATAATAGAAACAATGTATGCCGGATGTAAGAGGGAATGGATAAAATGTTTATCAACCAACAGGTTGTTGAAGCTGTGGACGCGACCTATCCCATTACGTAAATTGCGTGAAGACGTACCTATACTGCTCACCAGCGAGTACGAAAGGAGTGGACTGAGTGATGATAGCATTTACACGTTGATTCAAATTTGGGATGATATCGCAGAGCATCTCGAGGATACAGCGGGGTGTGTAAACATCGATCACGAAGAGTTGTTACGGTTGTTGGGTGAAGTGCCGGCAGAGTATTTCGCTCACACCATATCACCTACGGGCAAGTTGACAAGTGAACTGTTAAACTTCGTATTTTGTGCCATTGGTGTTAACGGTATAGACTGTGTGACATATGCAAAAACAATAGACTGTGCGGACATATAGACAACAAACAAGTGTAAAAGACAATTATTGTATAATTTTTTTAGTTTTAAAAAGACTGTTAAAGTAGTAATAGTATGTGTGTGCGCTATAATGTCGAGAAATAATATTAATGATAACATGGATATTGACATTAGGTATGTAATAGACATGGATGGCTTCCCCCTTAAGAGTAACATATACTTCAAAGAGGTTGGTATTTATGATATTTGGAAAGAGGTGATGTACCTGCACTATATTAAATTACCGTTATGGTTTCTCCATCTGGGGAAAAGTAAGGAAATTGCATTCTGTGAACGCCATGTTCATGGAATGGCGTTCAGAAATTCCGATGGAGACATAACCCAAGAAATTTTAGTGGAGCATTTACACTCCCTCGATCCAAATAAACAATACTTATGGGCGTATAAAGGGGGCACAGTTGAAAAAAAATTGCTATCAACGTTGGGCTTCAGACATGTAAACATTGAAATGTTTGGGTGCCCCAAAGTGGAAAAGGTGATGGCAGAGTTGGACTGGAATAATTCAAAACTGTCAAACTGCCATCGTCATACCAACTTCTCCAAGACATCTAAGAGAAGTTGTCATTGCAGCGGGGTTGAGGTGGTAGCTTTCGGTATGTGGTTGAGGGCCAACGTTGATAGAATTCAAAGATGATAAATGTAAAATATATATCTAGGTAACTATAAGGATTAAGAAAATATATTATTGTACTCTATAATAAAGGAACATAATATATGCTATACGATTAAGAATATAATAAGTTATAGAATTATTTTGTGTTTTTTTTGTTAAAGGAAAACTTAATAAATATTAGGTATTGAGTATACATTTTTTAATTTAAAAATGATAATATGAGATTTTACAGTCTTATCTAACGTTATCCTATTCTTTTAACGACACAGGAATAATCAGTAAAGAATGTGAAAGTGTATCTATTGTATGCTTTACCATTAAAAGGATGTTTAGGATGACTCAATAATTGTGAATAACGTTTATGATATTAGGTACGACTTTCCACTGATGAGAAAAAAAAAACGCTTGATAATATTCTTGGGGCAAGTACTCAAAAGATTTATCATAGGATTTGTAAATAGCGCAGCATTTAATCATTAGTAAGAATCCTTTCAATTTTGAAAATTATGGTATGAATTCATATTGTTTATACATAGATGGACAACACGTGCCTTCAAAAACTCTACAACCATCCTTCAATAGTATCTAATATGTTCACTTCAGTCTCTCATACATTATTTTCCGGTACTGGTATACATTTTCTTAATGAAGGAAATGTGATATCAATTGATTCTAGTCTCTATCAAACGATTAACTGTATTGTATTTGCAGAGTTTGATAATGTTATAGAAAACTAGATAAAAACCGTAATGTAACTGTAGACTATAGAAGCTAAGAAAAGTCACATGTATGATATATTTGAGTTATAATGTGTAACGTGTGTATGTGTGCGTGTTTACATAATAGCGTGTAGATATTATGAAATAAAATATTGTACCTAAGTTATGTTTCTTTTATTTATTCATTCATTATTTCATATGTAATAGTTAGTAAATACATAAAGCATACATTATACGGATATGTGACATATTATTATCATACAAGATTCATATACCAGTTTGGTTCTGTGGTAATACAGTATGAACACAATAGAGATCCGTAATTATTTGAGAAGAATTTGTGAAGGTTTAGACTTTAGAAGATAATATTATTGTATATGCTGCGAATCGTCTGCCTATATAATATAATAATTATGTTCAAACCCCTACATACATTTATTAGCAACTTGGATCCTGATAATATGTTACACATGGACCCCACTAGATAGCCATGCACATAAATAAAAATGACATTTGTCAATACTTTGATTCCTGCAGGTGCGCTCCTATGCGATATCACAAGGCTTTTATGGGGTGGAACTGTAGGAGGTTGGATTTTAACACGTGGAGATTACAAAATGTATGTCCTTGTATTATAAGTTCAATGGGGAAAGTTTAGTAGAGTTTCAAAAGTTATTTAGTAGCAACACTTTGTGTAATGATATAATATTGTACAGTATGTTCAATACATGTTTTAATGAAATAAAATAAATGTAATGAAAAATTTATCAAGTTTTATTATACAAATTACAAATTATACAAATTCTTTATTACACTCATACAATAATACACAACAGCACAAAGTAGACAGTGACATTACGTCGTCTGTCATTGTCAGAGTTTCAGACTGAATTTGGCAGTGACACACTTAAAAATGATATGTTTTTGAATAAAATGTTTGAATCTTTTTTTATGAACTGTGGTATGTAATACGAAATAAATAATTTGATCGAAAGTAAACCAAAGTTTTATTTTAACCTTAGCTTTAATTATATTGTTAAAAAAAAAAGACTTTGGAATATTGTTTACGAGGATTGCGACATAACAAAATGTTATTAGCAGGAATGCATTGTCAATATTCATTAGATACTGAGGGGAACTATATAAGGGCGCATTTTCATTATTCGTTAACTCGTACGGTATACAGCATGCGGGGAGTTTATGACAACTAATTGACAACTAATGGCGCATTGTCATTGGTCGTGGCATGCGTTTCAGAAATCTCCCGCACCCCGCATGCGGGCCCTATCGACCAGTGAAAATGCGCCATTATATGAATAGTGATTCACAATGCACGAAAACATACTACTATGGGATATTATTATTATTACATGTTTTGTATGGATATACAAAACATGTAATAATAATAATACTTCATTATTATTATTACATGTTTTAATTAAATAAAAGAAATGTAATGAAAAATTGATCAAGTTTTATTTACTTATTTAAAATCTTGTAAGAAAGTGAGGTGACGTAAGCGATAAGCCCAGGTAGTCATTACGAACAATAGGACACTGAGGCGAGCATAACAATGCAATAAGTAGCGATTGTAATTATGAAGGAACAATGGAACGTGGAGATAGTAGATAATGAGGGTTAAACACTAAAGCTAACTTTGAAACTAGTGCAAATACGCAGAAACGGATCGCATATATCGATCGGGCATGGTCGAAAACCCCTATTTTGACACCAAACTCTTTTTTTTTTTTTAGGCGATGTCGCCGCTCGAACCGACAAAAAGTGATCGAGAAAGTTTGCGAGCCGCGAGCGGGGGGAGGGGTGGACCCAGAATCGTGATCCAGAACCCGCGAAAACACACTACTCTTAAGAACATAACTGCATTCATAATTCAATACGAAATTTTTTGTGGGTTGATCCACAAATATGCATAACAGCGTCCTGCTAAAATTAAGCACGGCACAGCACGTAGTTTTATAAACATTTTTGTGTTATCTCTACCAAACTCAGCGGCAAGGGCAAAATAATTTGCATTGCATATTGTTATTAATTATAAATTTTATGGCACAACAGACGTTTGTTTTATTTTTATTTGCGGAGAAATATCTTAGACCTATCTTCCTAGGACCTAGATGATAATTTTATAATTATACCCTAGTGTCTACGGTACGCTCTTGTATAGAATTCATAGGTCGATCCAAGAATTAAAATTAGAACAGATTATTTAAATAGAATGAATTTTAGTACGGGAGCCCTAAAACATTTTTTATTTTGATTACTAACTAGCATTAGCGTGTAATAATAATAAAAAAATATTCTAGGGCTCCCGTACTATTTAGTTTATCTCACACAAAAATATGCTTATGGAAAGTAATGTAGGGCTTTGTCAAAAAACTTCCTACTTACTGCTAAAATTCAGTTTCACAAAACTATTTTTATTTTTATTCATTCTAGGAATGTTACTCATGCACCAAATTAAAATATAATTATGAAATTAATTAAATAACTTTTACTTACCGATTTTTTTACCGATTTGCAAAATATGCACTTTATGTAAAGGTTCAAAAATACATTTTCACTCCATCACCTTGGCACAAACTGAAAATGGGAAATGAAATACGTCCAACGAACATGAGTGATATTGGCCGACTGAAAATAGTTAGGTCGAAACGATATGGCTATCGCTGTTCCTGTAACCTAAAAAGTAAAATCCTTCAGATTTCGGTTATAACTTATATTTCTATTATATTATATTCTAATTATTTAAGGAATAAGGTTAGTTCTAGAAGGCTAGCCTTGGCCTTGTAAGACAGTATAACATGCTTTATTTCTTTTTCAGTAAAGCTGTATTTCAGAAAGTCCAATTATGTGTTCGAGACCTTGAGGACATATTATTCCAAGCGCCTTTTTAATATGTGAAATCAAAATTCTGGACCTTACTTATATTTCATTAATTTAAAAGTTTCTATACAAAGAGAATATAATCACTATGGTTATGTGGGTCAAGTGTGCGCAGCGTCTAAGTGTGCGCATTGTAAATATCTCGAAAAATATATGACGCTGAGGAACGGCAACCCCCCTCTTCAATAACCCACAGGACGCCCTGCGAAGCGCTCGTGTCCCAGCGGCTGCGCGCGCGCCATTTTGGAATGACAGATATATGAAGATTTTTGCTCAAATATTTACGATATTTTGTAAATTTTGATGCGTAATCTTTTGAAGTCATGTATTTTTTTTCTAAATAAGCTTTTTGCTATCGAGTGCAACATAATATCAAGTTTCTTATTTGGCAGTGTTTAGGATATTCTGATGATGCAGGAATTAACGATATTCGTATAGCCCTGTTCCTATGCTTTGGGTTAAGTGTGCGCAGAAGTCTTTTCCCTTATGTGGCGAATAGTATTCTGAACCACCGACTGAAGATTGGATTGAATGAAGCCTTCGTGGAGCCTGGTGGCAAAAACAGTGCAGCAGCTCCGCACACGGCACTTTTTTTTTGTATTACAATTTACATGTATGACGAAGTAACTAAATATTTCTAAGTGAAAATTATTGTTCTCATACTTTGATTTAAGACGATTTTGTTGATTACTTTAAGTAACTAAAAGTAGTTACAAATTAAAATTATAAAAGAATATTCTTTATG
Organism: Polyommatus iphigenia; assembly: GCA_963422495.1. Taxonomy (NCBI): domain Eukaryota; kingdom Metazoa; phylum Arthropoda; class Insecta; order Lepidoptera; family Lycaenidae; genus Polyommatus; species Polyommatus iphigenia. The sequence continues at coordinate 8,602,847 of OY730183.1, forward strand.
TTCTAAAATATATATATTTTGTTGTTGCGTACACTTACCCAAAGTGCTGCGTACACATACCCCGATACTGGGGTAAAAGTGCGCAAATGGAAGGGTTATTGTTTTCTAAAGTTTCTTAAAATATAAGCTATTGAAAAATACTATTGTTGTGTTTAAGTTGGTGACACAGTTTTGTTTCATTGTACTAACATATTTGAGTTTTTTAAAGCATCAAAGTTTAAATGCGCACACTTGACCCGCATGACTCTACGTGGTTTCTATAGTTGAAACTGTAGAGTCTCCTGTCTCTAGTCTCTACTCGATGGTCTCTACCATAATAATCCTAAAAGGCGTTTGGCAGAACGCAGACTATGTTAAAATAACTAGAATTGTTATATGTAATAATTTCATAAAATATGAAAGAATAATAATAATTATTATAATATTATGAAGTTTTATAACACACCTTATGGATCGGGCCGAAGTTGATCTTTCTTGCCTACTCTATTTAGACATGCTGATCTGCTGGAGCTCACATACCAACTAATAATATCTTTTTGTTTAAATTCTAATTGTCTTTAATGCGTAAATCGTGCGTTACCTTATGCCTCATGGGTTTTCTGACGGACGGACGTTCTTATTTTTGATTGACAATATGATTAACCCTGTACGATGATTATGATGATCATTGATCACTATCAGCTCCTACTTAACCGATTCAGTGCGGTGCGGATGACACGGCAGCCGTGTCATATTATAATATTTTTTTAACGTGTGGCGTATGACACGGGAGCCGTGTCACTTTATGTCAAACCTAGTCGACAAATTACGGCTAACATTGAATTTTCATAACCCGACCAAACGACGTTGGTCCGCCATCTGCTTATGAATAAATTCTCAAATAGTATATTGGCTAATTTTAAACTTTTAAGAAAATACACTTCGTTTCAAAGCAGCAATTTATACGGCTCGATTTCGATGGAGTAGACGCGATTTAAGATAATTTCTTATACAGTAAATACTTAAATAAAACAGATTAATTGTCATCACATTTAATAGAGTATCCTTTAACATTAATTAGGCATTAAATAGACATAGTTCCATTGAGTTGTACCTACCTAACGTAGGTACCGATTACATAAACATTTAGTAAAGTCTATCACAGTTTAAATAATAGGCCGGGGTTTACATAACATACCGAATAAAGTTGCAACAGTCTTTTACGAAAACATTAATGATAATAATAATAATTGATGGTTACCATGTTTGCATGCAAAGGTAAATACGATAAGTGTGAGTGATGTGTCAGAGGAAGAAATTAATGTAATTAAGAAATGAGGTACAAATAGGCTTGGCAGTGATGTTATAATTTTCCAGATACCTCGTTCTTTGAATCTCGATCTAAAATCACATGTACTTTTTATATTTTTTTTTCGTTGAAATAGGGTATTTTAAGAATATAAGTAAATTAAATATTTTTTTAATTCATTGGCTAGTTTTTTTTTAAATAAATTTTTAAAGTTTTCGGATCTATGACGTCATCATCGGCGGCCGGCAGCATTAAATACATAAAAATTAAAAAAAGAGCATTGTCATATTTGTCAAGTATCAACAAGGTGTTAAATGAATGCAAGTTCTCTTATTTATGTGAAAACTGATTCGAGAAGCATACCAAAAGTTCAAAACGTAATGTGACATCATTGAAGGTCAAACTAAGGTTAAACATATTTGTTTAAAAATATATAGTCTAAGAAAATTAGTTTCAAAATCGACGATCAGACCGAATAATTCGTGTAGTTTTGAAAGTTGGTACAGTTGTTCCTAAAGGTGTCCAGATGAATATAATAAAAGCCCCCGAGGGTGGGATAAGAGCCGGCGGTGGGGGAGGGTGGGAAAGGTCTCTTTTCCAAGGTTTTTGCTTGTGACTCGAAAATTATTTATAATATCTCTTTAGTGAGTTCTACATTAATTATTTACATTAAATTTCCTATAAATTACGTCCCCACATTTTTACAGTACGATCATTACTTTAGGAAATACAGAGTATTAAAAGGATACGCTCGCAATGTTTTTCCATACAAACGTATTCCCCAATTTACTCCCTGGACAATGCGCTTAGACAAATGATTTTTATACAATATCATGATCTATTAAAGCTACGTTCGATTTTATCTAAATTTACTAATAAATAAAAAATATGACCCTTAAAAATCACAAAAAATTAGTGCCCCGTACCCCGCCAATCGACCGACTATAAAACAAATTTGAAAGATCTTTAAGATAAAATAAAAACGTGGAGGTATAGACTTACTCTTCCTGAAAATATTAAAAAATAAATAAAATTAGATTTAGATTAGATTAGATTAGAAGGAGGAATCAGGGGACTACGTTACGCCGATTTACTGTATCTGTCTCTAGATACAGTAAATCGAGGTAACGTATTCCCGTGATTCCTCCTACAAAGTTGACCCTATCTAAATTTATTCTTTTTAAATATCTACAGGAAGAATGAGTCTATACCACTACGTTTTTATTTTATCGTAAACATCTTTCAAATTTATTTTATAGTCGGTCGATTGGCGGGGTACGGGGGCATTATTTTTTTGCAATTTCTAAGGGTCATATTTTTTGTTTATTAGTAAATTTAGAAAAAATCGAACGTGGCTTTAACAGATCATAATATTGTATAAAAATCATTTGTCTAAACGCATTGTCCAGTAGGGAGTAAATTGGGAAATACGTTTGTATGGAAAAACAGTGCGAGCGTACCCTTTTAATACTCTTATTTTCTAAAGTAATGATCGTACAGTAAAAATGTCTGGACGTAATTTATAGGAAATTTAATGTAGATAATTAATGTAGAACTCACTAAAGAGATATTATAAATACTTTTCGAGTCACAAGCAAAAACCTTGAAAAAGAGATCTTTCCCCCCCTCCCCCACCGCCGGCTCTTGTCCCACCCTCGGGGGCTTTTAGCATATTCATCTGGACACCTTTAGGAACAACTGTACCAACTTTCAAAACTACGCGAATTATTCGGTTTGAATTCCTTAATTTTCTCAGGCTAATAAGTAACTAATGGATATTTTTTGAATTTATATACAGAATAACGATCACTGACCTTATTCCTCGAAATGTTTTTGTAATGGGCACAATTAAAAAAAAATCTCCGTCGTTCTGCCGCGCACTGTAAAACTCTGGAACTAACTGTCACCAGCAGTATTTCCGGACCTATACGACCTGCAAACCTTCAAGAAAAGAGCGTATTCCCTCTTAAAAGACCGGCAACGCACCTGCAGCTCTTCTGATGTTGCGAGTGTCCATGGGCGACGGTAGTTGCTTACCATCAGGTGACCCGTTTGCTCGTTTGACCCCTTATTTAAAAAAAAAAAAAACAAAATAATAAGTAGTTGCAATACCACAACAAAATAATTTCAAGAAAATAATAGAAGTTACACTGACAACCCTATTACACACATACCTATTACCAGGCGTAGACCCAGCCTGAAAATGTAGGGGGGAGGGGTCACACGACATTTTCATGGAAGGTAATATGCGCAATAACTAAGTCTCAATAAAAGACATAGCTATTACTAATTACCTGCTCTTAGGGGAAGGGGGTCATGTTCCCTGTTAATGGCATACGTATAACATATTACATTCTATTACAATTAGGACGCATTTGGCACATACAAAATTGACGATCTTTCGCGTCGATGGAACAATTTCCGAAATCCAACGAGGGCGTTTGAAAAATCTCAGCGCTAATAAATTGCAGCTGAGAATCTTTTTCACAAACGATTGCGTCGTACCACAACCCTTCCGTCGTAGCAAAGGACATGATGTGGTAAACGTAACCCTTCTCCCTGTTGATCATGTAGTAGAGGGATGCAACGTCCTTGATGACGAGAGGGGAGCATCTCGTACAGCTCACTGTTCTGGTGCTTCGTACTCGTTTCTCCAAATGCTCCTGGACCAACCGGACGCTTTTTATCGTTAGCGCATTGGACGGTAACACCTTCTCCATCGTATACAATCTATTGCAGCTGCACCATACGAAGTCTATGCCGACATCCTCACAGGTACGCTTACCGCTTACTTCGTCCAGGAGACTTTGGTGACTCTCGGTGATTTTGACGCTACCCCGAGCGTCCTTCTTGCACTTGGCTATTTCGCTTATATCGTACAGAGTGTCGTAAAGATCGAACGGTGTTATCAACCTGAATTGATTCACTTTTAACGTCATTGGCTTTCTAGGGAATTTCCGTCTAAACTCCTCCGGTAGATACATGAAGAAAGCCGGCGCCTGATTGTCGTAGAACCCTTCGATCGACAAAGGCCTCTTCTTGTTTTGGAGTCCATGGTCGCTGACGAGCATCACGAAAGTGTTTTTCAATATCCCGGTGTAGGTGAGACGAGTGAAAAAGTCTTCTAGCATCTTATCAGCGTTCTCGCGGTAGTTGTCCACGTACTTGGTAAAAGTGTTCATCCAAAAGAATCCGAAGAATGGGGTTTGTCTATAAGCTAGGGCGAAGTCGTAGGCGTAGTCCAGCAGCTGCTGGGCGGACGGTTTTTTTCCAGTGCAAACCAGTTTTTTCTCGTTGAGTTCCCTTTCCTTGCTTTGGAAAAGTGGATGTATGTAGTGGTACGTGGAGGAGTCCTTGTAGGAATACTGCTTGTTAATGCTGTCTGGATGATTGACGTAGTCCTCTCCGAATGCCGTCACGTATTCTAAATCCTCGAATGCCTTCCAAATGGGATCATGGCATAACTCGGTCACAAAAGCACACTTCTCTGTTCCCATGTAAACATCGTGACCTATAAATGCGGTCATTAGATTGGCGATTTTATTTGTGTCGCTGAGCTGAAAAGAAAATCGAAGTTAGAAATATTATGAAGAAACACGACATTTAAAAAAATTGGTAGGAAAACCTAGGCGATACCTTGTGATATCCACGGAAAGCGAGCCAATCATTGTCTTTGAAGAAGTTGACTGTCCTCGGCATGGTCTGTGAAAATCTCGATAAAGACATCGAATTTACGCCAACAATGAGAACATTGAATTTATTAGAGCAGGCTGACGTGCCGTAATACCCTGTATTCCTGACAAAAGCGTATACGTCCTCATATATAGTTCTTTCCTCGTCACTATCCGTGGTCTCGAAGCATTTGACGCCAACGAAATCGTATTCCAAGCGAATCATGAATCCATCTCTGATATCTTGGCACCTAGAATTATTGGAAGAAAAGCGAAGATGTAATTAAGATTATGCATCATATAATGTTTATGTAAAAAATTCTTAACTAATGTTTATTATGCGTAAAAATGGCATGAATCAGTTAAATAAAAGAACTTACTGACATAATGATGACATAATAATACTTACTCGGTTTCCTTGGTTTCGTTTTTGTCTGATGTGAATTGGTAATAGCAGCAGTGGAACTCCGAGTCCTTAGCTATGATTTTGCTGAAGGCATTGTCGGGTATGGATACTTGAATGAAATCGCTGTCAAATCTCTTCAGGAACACCATTCTCTCGCCACAAGTTGCGTTATCGATGTTCTTAGTTTCGTTGTACTGTGCTAAGATCATTGGGATCTTACAGCTCGGAGTGTTGATTAAAAAAGCTAGAAACAGACATTTTAGGCTAGGCATGATTCCTTACAGAGCTAAGTACATCTTGTATGTCGCGACGACGTCATTTTGCAATTTTGTACTTCAACAATAAAACATTATGTCGTCGAAATAACGATATTAACTGTGTTTTATCATAGGGCTACACAACGGAAGAAGATAAATTCAAAATAGAGCGGTACTATTGAATAACCCACCAACAAACTGATAATAATTATAATGTTGCTGAATCTTATGAAGCAACAAAATATGGAGCTTGTGTGTAAATCTAGTAAAAAAATAACAGTTCGTCTAGAAATTGAGTGCGAGACCCTGTACAGTTAAAATCCAAATTTCTTAAGGTTTCTTATCTATGTATTATCAGAGAAATTTATTCAGGCACATGACGGAACTACGTAATGTGGTCGGGTTAATTCAAAATGTACGAATAACCGACACCTGCCTACAATTTTTTTTCTCTTAGGCTGATTTTAGAGTCACGCTGACCGCTCGCTGACCGTCGGTGCCGACACCGAAATGTATGAAATATCAGCGCTGTCCGCTACGCGTTATTCAAAAACGCTTCCTACAACTTCATACATCTCGGGCCATCAGCGCCGACGGTGCGCGCGCAGTCAGCGTGACTCTAAAATCAGCCTTATAGAGCTTTCTTGGAGTCTGTCTCCCAAATTATTGCCTTGTCAATATTGGCTTCTTTTGATGTTGCTAAGAAGGTTATCATAATAACCACTAGAATAGTTATAACCTCTAGCCACTCCTGTTGGTTTGATTTTAGTCAAACTTACTCGGTCTATTTTCTTCAAATTCCAAGGAGAGATCGTCCAATGGCTCGGATTGTTCCTTATACACCAGTTTTATACCAGGTACGTGCATCATCGGTCTGTTGATAGGTTCGGATGGCCTGACCTCTATCATAGGTCCTCTGTTCACGTACAAAGAATGCACCAACGTGATAATGACCATTAAAATGACCAGCAGGATTTTATACTTCATCGGCATCAACTGTCGCTGTACCTTGTTACCGCTAGAAATAAATTTTACTAAACTTAACTAAAAACATTTGTTAGGGCCTACGAATAATAAAAACTAATTAGGGCACACATATTATTTTGTTAAATAAGTAAGTATGTCTCTTAGCAAAGAAGAGTTTACTTAATAATTTTATTTACGAATTATTCAATCATATATATTAAATTAAAACATTGAATTTATAAATTTAACCTCGTATCCAAATAGTACACACAAACATAGTTGTAAAGCACACAATCACAAACAAATCAAATACTCCTAAGTGCACGCCTTTATAAGATTAAGTGGTAGGAAAGTCCCGACTCCCGAGCCATCTCTAGACAGTAAACAAAAAGTTTTGTTCGACGTTTGACAACGTTCCTAGTTCCTATCAAGATTTCGATATGACGTATGCAAGATGTTTGATTTTGGTCTGATTATTTACTGTATGTGCTAGTAGCGCCCCTGACCTTAACCTATTAAGCTCCATAAGAGCACCGGTGATCGCGACAACAACAGAATAACAATAGATTTCCAAGAATCCACGATCGAAGGATTAATACGTAATTATTAGATGATTCGCATTTTTTTTCGGATAGATATTCTGATTTGAAAATTGTGAGGTTTTATTAGACTCTAGCAGTAGTTTGAGCTCTATTTCCTTAATTTAGTCTACTAATGTTAGCTCACTTTGCTTCTGGCTCCGTAGTCACGTCATTGACGATCATCAGGTTGTGCTGGCGGCTGTCGACCTCCTTGGTCACATCGGGGGATCTGGCGTCCGCTCTGGACGACCCGTTTGCATTTGCCGGGCTCTTTGGCAGTGGCGACCTACGTAAGAGATGAATGCAGTGCAACTACGTTCTAGATATTGTGTTTTAGAATTCTTTGTCCTTGTTGTTGATATTGTGTTTTAAAAATCGGGAGTAATTATTTTCTAAATTTTCGTTCTTAGTACTTTGAAATTAAGTGATCCTTGTAACTTACATTAACGAGCATACATCAATAAATCATAATATAAAAACAATTACCGTAAGTCGTAACGAACGTGAATAAAATAAATTCTGTTTAGAGTAAAAACGCGAAAATTTTATTTCTGCGAAAAACTAAGTTTAGTGACCTAAAGTTTTACCTTACCGCGTCCCGAATAGATGCAAAGTTAAATGTACCCAAGTAGCACACTTCAGACGCCTTTAATCTATTTATGCTTTAGAAGTACTAATCATGGCTTTTTTATAGACAAACTAGACATTGGCATTCTATACATGGTTTTGAATAAGAACTTAGTTTCTAATAGAAAAAAATATCTAGTGTTCCTTGTTTTAAAACCTTTATTAGCTTATTACACTGAGTTAAGAGCAAATTGATTTGTTATGGACTATATTTGCTCTGTTAAAAGCGCAGCTGTATTTAAATTATTCTATAGAGTTATTATCACAAATACTTTTTAAGAATTGAAATTATTTGTAGAACAATAACTCTTAAAGTAATCAAAAAGGTTTTTAGATGGATTTGTTAGGCACTTTTTTAAGTCTATACTTAATAGAATCAATGACTAGATACTCAATAGTGTATACTCTAGTAAAAGTCCAATTTCCTCCTTCAATAGGGAACTTAGGCTTTAAACATTTTATTTTAAGAGTATTAAGTATCTAAAGGACAGCGTTCTGCAAGCATGAAGAAAGCAGGAGATATTAATATAAAGAAGACACGAGGCTTTCGGAGAAAAGTGGAAAAGTATAAAAAAGGTGCCATTAGACAGTCACATCAACTTTCTTTGCCCTTAAAGTCATCTGTCGACAGTCATCACTTCAGCAACGAATCGACATAATATTTTCATCAAGTTGCGAAGATGAAGAATTGATACCGTCTCGAAAATCGATTCTTTATGAAAACCTACAGACTGACAATGATAGTAAAAGTGGCGATGAAGAGGTGCCTTTAATTTGCTTGCTTTAAAAATACGTGTAATAAGCAACTACCTATTTATAATTTAAATTTTATACAGAAAATAAAATATTGCGAATATTTTTGACAATATGACAATAATAGTCCGGGATCCCTAGAACATTTTTTTTATTACTATCAAGCTACAGCCTATATAGCATATATGGCTTGACATAGCTTATGCTTATAGGGTTCTGTAATCAACAAAACTTGGTTGACTACTGTACCCTAAAACGGAACCCTAACCAGCTGATTTTTTGTATACTGATAGGTTAATAGTTATATCATTTAAGGGTAACATTGTCCTACAAAATATAGAACAATCCATATTTTAGGACCATTAAATCAAAGTATGAAATCTTTTCTATCTCTGCTAGCTACCACTTTCAAGATTTTTCGCAGATAAAAATGTTGTTTGTATTATCAAAATGAAGCTACTCACAAAAAATTAGCTTGATAGTAATCAAAAAATTTTTGTTTTAGGGAACCCTGACAATAAGTAATATAAAACAGGAAGGCCACCAGAAATATTGGTTCTCTATGGTATTGCACTGAAAAATCGCCAGAACGCGAACAAAACACCTTCTTCTTATGTCAGCCTAATATGACTCTGGTAGATAATTACGAGAAAAAATAGTTTACAAACATTTCTTTCTATTGATTATGATAGGATGGTATTAAGATCAATTATACTATTGAAAGATTATTTTTTCTGGCGAGCAAGTTGACTTGTCATGCTCTTAAAATTACCTTTAGCTCAATTTTAGGAGTAAATCTTCTAATCAATACTTACTTGTAGATAATTTAATCTAGAGGCCATTTTTATTAATAGAATACCCGTCGTATTATCGCCATATCGGTAAAAATCTAAAAATTTGGTTACAATAAAATACGCGATTTATTTACTTGTAAACATAAAAATACTTAAATAAATGAATCTTTTATCAAAATACATTGTTTAGGTATTTATTTTAACAAAATATATAAAAAAATGTAAAAATATAATATTTTTTATTAAAAAAATATCATTTAAATTTACGAATATAATAGGCCCATCAGTTTTTTACAACTATTTCATCGACTTTTACGATAAAATAAATTCGCCACGGAATTTAAGCCCTCCGATCGCGCGAAACATAAAAAATATAATTAATTGCCTATTTAATTTCATTTCGCCATTAAAGCTTTTACTTATTAGGGAGATCGCACACGACAGACTTTTGTGCGATCAAAGTCTGCGGCTTCCATACATTCCGCATGGCGCGCGCCATCAGATTGTATGGAAGCCGCAGACTTTGATCGCACAAAAGTCTGTCGTGTGCGATCTCCCTTATTTTTAAGAAAAAAATTAAAACCGACTTCCAAGGAACAATCGTAATATGAACTAAAAAGTATTAAATAACTAGATTACTCTTTAATAGTGCCTTTTTCAGAATTTGTCTAAATCTCAACTATTTCTGTACATACTAAAGTCTTCATTATTTTGAAGTCGGTACCAGCTAATTTAATCGTGAGTTCAGTAATGTCAGAATATCTGAAACTTTTGGGACTGGTACCGACTTCAAAGTAATGAAAACTGTAGTATGTACAGAAATAGTTGAGATTTAGACAAATTCTGAAAAAGGCACTATTAAAGAGTAAGAGTTATCAGGGTTCCGTACCCAAAGGGTAAAAACGGGACCCTATTACTGAGATTTCGATGTCTGTCCGTCTGTCCGTCTGTCTCCAGGCTGTAACTCAAGAACGGTAATAGCTAGAGAGTTGAAATTTTCACAGATTTTGTATTTCTGTTGCTGCTATAACAACAAATACTAAAAACAAAATAAATTAAATATTTAAGGGGGGCTCCCATACAACAAACGTAATTTTTCAAACATTTTTGCTCGGTAGCAACGATGACAACAAGTAGGCACTTAAAATTATCACAAAAGCCTTAATTGTGTGTGTAATTTAATAATTAAAAATAATATTTAAATAAAATAATAATTTAAGGGGGGCTCCCATACAAAAAACGCAATTTTTGGCCTATTTTTGCTCTATAACGGTACGGAACCCTTCGTGCGCGAGTCCGACTCGCACTTGGCCGATTATTTAATACTTTTTAGTTCATATTACGATTGTTTTTACCTTGGAAGTCGGTTTTAATTTTTTTCTTAAAAATAATAATTTCACTCTTTTTATTTATCTCCAAATTATAAGGCTTTATGCGTAAATAAGCAATACGAATGTTAACTGTAAGCGAAATTGTGGTAAATGCTTGCAGTTATCTAAGCGATGCTGCAATTTCCAAACTTTTATCTTTAAAGGTTCAGGAGTTCTGTTCAATGCCTTTGGATCAAGAGGCACCTTTGTATGAAATTTCTCTTATTCGTAATATATGTTTAACTTACTAGAAACAACATTTTAACCACTATGAGCGTTTTGATAAATTTCAAGGATTTCCCTTGATTGCTCATAGATCCCATCATCAGCTCACCACTTTCGTAATTGTTATACAAAATTAAGATTATACATAACAACATGAAAATTTCGAAAATCGGTCCACAAACAGTGAAATCATCGTCAAAAACATCTGCTTCGATGCAAAATATCACGAAAAGTACCAATAATTGGGTCATAGTGTGATGACCATGGTATAATTATAGTTGTGATGATGATGATTAATCAAATTGATGTGTTGGCTTATGCTTTCAGTTGTTTAAACAACGCCGAAATCCCCGAACCTGTACCTATAAGCATTCAAAAGTTCTGTTCGGTACCTTCGGATCCAGGGTATAACCTGGTGCGAAGTCTTACTTTTTGGTAGCATTACCTCGAATGCTTCAGAAAAAATCAAAATCACTATATGTTTCCATACAAATTTCAAGGAGTCCCCTCGATTCCTCAAGGATCCCATCATCAGATCACCACTTTTGTGAACACGGTACCAAATTCGAGTTAAACCCTATACAGCACGAAAAGAATTTTGAAAATCGGACCACAAACGGCTGAGTAATCGAGGAACATACAAAAAAAAAGATACATACAGCCGAACGTATTACCTCCTCCTTTTTGGAAGTCAAAAATACTTTTAACTACAGTGTGCCATTAGAAAATAGGATATGCTTTTTAAAAGAAGTAACTCTTGTTGATGTTTTTATTTAGTTGATTTTGATTATTAGTGGTTTTAAAAATATTTACCAATAGAACATCAGTAGAGTAATGGTGTTATCTTAATACTGGCTACAAAACCTAATTCCTTTCTTATGTGCCTCTTAATATGTTCTTATAATAGTTTTGTAATGTTCCCTATAGATAAATATAAATTGCTCTTATCGTCATCTAATGATGAATTCTTATGCTGCTTTTGTCATTATAGTGTAAACAGGTGCCCATTTTTACTGAACTCGGTATATGTATATATATCTTCAGGATATCTTCAGGGATTATTGACTCTTATGTAAGAATACTAAGTTTAATTCTATAAAATAACTAATAGTGCTTCACTAGATATACTTGTGCTGCTTGGGTATAATGTTATTTTTCTATTCGTCTCATTTCGATTTAGTTATTAATAAAGCAAATTGGTTGAATTAGCACAAATAATTAAACCCATAATTTCAGATTGTGTTACCAGACAAAAGTGTTAGTAAAAATTAATAACAATAATTGCAGTAGAAATAAAGTTAGTACACTACCAAAAAAAAATTACTTAAACAAACAACAAAAATCTTTTCCGCTGGTTAAAAATAAAACATACCACGCACCTTTTAACCAAAACACGGAAAAAGTTAAAAAACCTCACGTAAAAAACTTTCCTTCTCTCTATTTCCATTTTAATTTATTTATTTTTACCAAGTAGAAACCATAACGACAACGTATCAGTTGTCATACTGTAGAAATGTAATATAATTTTATTTAAACATTGAATCAAAATAATAACAAGATTCAGTAAACACAAAACAATGTATGTACAACATGCATGATGCATGACATAGGATTCATACATTTTCTGTCAAACTGTTCATTACATCAAAGTTAAGTAATCATTAAATGTCTCTGAATGTGAATTAATCCGATGGCGCTGCAGCGTCATGGCCAAGTTTGGAAACTTTTGAGCGCGCAACGTCACAGGTAGAGCTAACTCTACATAGCATAGAATATATCTAGACCGAAAATGTATTCTTCCTTGGTCAGCTAGCAATGAGATAGCAATCATGAATAGTTTTCTCATTACAGAAAAAAATACCCTTGAGATAATTTTACACATTTTAATAGAATAAGAGGGTCTTGCTTCAGGTTTGTTAATATTTTTAAAATGTTCTGTTTTTTAAACTTATTCATAATTAAAACAATACCTAACACAAAACATGGACATAGTTACAAACAAAACAGAATACTAAAAAAAAACTTTTTTCTAAACAAAGAAAAAAACAAAAGTTTACGTATTGGACATGAAAACTTACCCCGCCTCCTCATCCGGTGGCATTTGTGACGTCATCGGCGGTACTCACTAAGTTCTTCTGTTAATTAAATTAAAATTTATGAGCACTAGATATGGTCCCTAACGACGCCAGGCCCAAAGTAATATTTTTAATTTTCCGGTCGGCCACTGCGCATGCGTTAATCTTCGATTTATTGTCACACAGACAAGTAAATATACACACATGCAACAGGTCGCGCATACAGAAAGTGCATCCGAGGCGTTTGACCTAGTAAAGTGACCTGCATCCTAGATCCAGGGCTCCGGGAGACGCCTGAAACCACGCCTAGATAGTTGCTTTGACGCTGTCAATCAAAATCCATACTAATATTATAAATGTGAAAGTGTGTCTGTCTGTCTGTGTGTTACCTCTTCACGCCCAAACTGCTGAACCGATTTTGCTGAAATTTGGTATGGATATACTTTGAGTCCCGGGAAAGGACATAGGATACTTTTTATCCCGGAAAATTGAAAAATGTACGGTTCCCGCGCGATAAACGAATTTTGGCGCAACGGAGTTGCGGGCGTCATCATGTATATGAATACGTATGAGTAGAGGTAATTATTAGGTATTTTATGTTATTTATGTACTTTTGTACTATGAAAAAGTATTGACCGCGACTTTGTTAATATTATTGTCTTGGTCTGCCAACTGACTTGTCCGATGTAAAAATAAATCTACTTATTTTAAATTAATATTTACTAGATATTTTTTATTGATGAAAGACAATATTCAAAAGTACTTACTTGCTTTATAAAGTACTCGTATACTAGGCCTCGATATGAAAAATTAACATTAAATTTAATTTTGCCTTTTAGAAACTTGACCATTAGTAATACGGTTTGTCACCTACGTTTTTCACGACGATATCACCTCTTGTGAAAGAGAAATATGAATGGGCTTATTCTACTATATTAAGGAAAAGGAAACAAATGTTATGATTCTAAGCATATTTTATTAATAAATAAGTTATCACATTCACACACACACACGAAGAACTATTTTACAATAAGTTACACAGGGCTGCATAGTCAGAACTAATTTATAAAATTATATTAATACTCAACTGTCTTATTTGCTGATTGATTGATCTATGATTTTGTGTCCTTTCTGCTTTTGTAAAAAGCCTCTATTTTTTTCGGGAGTACCTAAGGCCTGTATGCAAAATCTTGAATACTTTAAATGTTCCTTTTAAGTCGAATGTTTATTTTTTGTTTTGTTACAGTTAGTCACATACTTGGCGAATAATCCGTACATGTCTAATAAATTAGATGGGAGAAAAAGCAAAAAACCAAAAAATAGTTATAATATTATTTAGGGGTTAGTTTAACATAATTAAAAATCAAGCACGAAAATAGCTCATAATTAATAGAAAAATAACTTCCTCTATCGTATATTTTTTTATGTTATATTATTTAACTTTTGCGTTAGTTTTTAGTATTGGAATAGAGAAACATAATCTAACATCTAGAATCTAGATAATAATTAGGATTAATAGTTACCAACATAAGTAAGAAATGAATTGGTTACAAATCCTTCAATTATAATACTAAACATTTATAATATATTAAAAATGTTAAATCATTTAGCCTTAGTAATGGACAAAAAAATCAAACTGCTATCATCAGGTAGTTTGGCGAGTGACACAAATTGTAGTTTTTAGTTCTCTTCTAGTTTTTACTACGACGACTACGTACTAATAAATAGCTACTATTTTCAAATCTAAAATTATAAACTTACACTATGGCTATGTACATAATCTCAGATCTAAAACGTGACAGAGTTTTGTTAAACAAAAACTGAGTCCAGTATTTTGTTGATGTAGTGCGCGACTTACACATATAATATACTAGCGACCCGCCCCGGCGTCGTACGGGTATAAAATATATAGCCACTGAAAAAATGATCAAAATAGATAGCCTATGATCCTTCACGTGGTCTACTTCTTATCTGTGCCAAATAACATAAAAATTGCTCCCGTAGTTCGCGAGATAAGCCCTTACAAATAATTTCCCCCGTTTTTTCCACATTCTTCTATTAGTCTTAGCGTGATAAAATATAGCCTATAGCCTTCCTCAATAAATGGGCTATCTAACGCTGAAATAATTTTTCAAATCGGACCAGCTCCTGAGATTAGCGTTCAAGTTAGCCCTTTCAAATAATTTTTCCCGTTTTTTCCACATTCTCCTCTATTTCTTCGCTCCTATTAGTCTTAGCGTGATAAAATATAGCCTATAGCCTTCCTCGATAAATGGGCTATCAAACACTGAAAGAATCATCAAAATCCGTTGCGTAGTTTTAAAGATTAAAGGGAACAAAGGGTCATGAGGGAAAAAAAGCGACTTCGTTTTATAATAAGTATAGGATGCATCGCATAATTATATGCAATAGACACGTGCATTATAAAGTAAGGCTTAGTTTCGTTATATTTGTGTGTGTGAGACACTATGTTATTAGTATTATGTTGCGACCGCACATGCGTAGTGCTTCGTGCTTGATTGGACGATCTGCGTATCATAGCACGAAGCTTCGTGACGATAGACGCATGTGCGGCCGCGGCATTATGCGGTAAGGCGTAGTTTGAGATCTCTGTCTGTTGTTTGCAAAACTCTGTCTTCACTTTTTTGGTGTCTGAGTACAGAACTATGAATCTAAAAATTCCAATAAGAATAGTGTTAAATGTCTACATTATCTAGGCGAAGAAAATAGTGCAAGAATTCTTTCTCAGTCTTATTTTGTTGCTCTTATAAAATACAAAGCAATAGTTTTATAATTATTTTAAATTGAATCTCGTTTAAAAGTATATAAAGTAATACAATAGAAAATAATATTTTTATGTTAAAGTAATAATTAAAGTTGCAAAAAATATTTGAATATAGAAGTTTAAAGTTGGAATAATATTATATTATGTATTGTTGTGCTCTATAAAATATAGTGTTTTTAAATGTGACAAGTTTACTACTTGGGCCCGTTCCACCACTCCCTGATAAAATGCCGGATAGGCTATCCACAACTTTTTGGCAGATTCTCCATACTCTATCTGTCAAATTAAGTGGTGGATAGCCTATCCAGCGCTTATCAGGAAGTGGTAAAACAGGCCCTAAGTTGGATTTGTGAAATTGAAATGATAATAAAAAAGTCAAAGTAAAATTAAAATCATCAGAAGAACTTTGATTTTACACTACAAAAACTTCTTATGCACTTTTTGAGATCCAGAGTTATCTTCAGTTATCCGTTCAGGGCGACTCTGGCTGGGCTGGACATTCTGTAACAGAAAAATATACGGTCTTACTACAAAAGATTTAAACACCTGTTGAACAGTTGCTTAGAGAAAAATTCAGT
The DNA here is from genome assembly GCA_963422495.1 of Polyommatus iphigenia. Taxonomy (NCBI): domain Eukaryota; kingdom Metazoa; phylum Arthropoda; class Insecta; order Lepidoptera; family Lycaenidae; genus Polyommatus; species Polyommatus iphigenia. The sequence goes on from OY730183.1 coordinate 8,619,223, forward strand.
ACAAAATCAAATATAAATGTATACAGTAAAAAAATATGTGGTAAGACCGATAGGCGATATTGTTTAATATCTTAAATATACTGGACTAAAAAACCCAAATATAAATAGAAGACATAATATAGGACGCGCACTATTTATGTCGAAACAGCTGTGAGCAGCCTACTGGCTACGACTACGAGTAGTAGACTACGAGATTGTGGTTGTCGTAAACAATTGACGTTAATGTTATTATAATATTATACGGCTTAATTCATGAAGCCCCAAGTGGCCACATCCGGCCGCGATAACAATGAAAAAGCTATTGTGTCTCGTTTTGCCACGATTGATGGGTTAATAGTATATCTAGTTCGCTTTTGAAGAAAGACGAACGTTTGCGCTAGTCTCACGGAATTCCAAATCGAAGTTACACATTAGGAAAACGAATACTGAAAACGTGTGTATACGGCCAGCCTTAAAATAGAAGAATTAGTTGAATCAAGTACCTTCCAAGTAACTTCTCAACCAAACTGTCATGGCCTGTCGATATGTCTCGTGACACAAAAGTAGAAATACTCATATAATCTAACGGAGATGAAAATTCCCCGGAAAATTTCCTTTTCTAAGGAATACTTCCTGAAAACTTCCTGAAAACTTCCAAATTTGGAAGTTTTGAAAACTGAAATTTATCTTATAAAGACAGTTGTGACGTTTATTTCTAAATGCGAATAACACTAAAATTAGGTACTTTTTATAGTTTTGATTAAATTAAACATACTTTAGGTAATAAAATATAGGTATGATGAGGAAGCAGATTTGTTCAAGTTATTATTCAGTCGCATGATTCAGATAGTTGTGATAAATATTTGTCTTAAACTAGATGACGCCCGCAATTCCGTTGCGCCAAAACTCGTTTATCACGTGGGAACCGTACATTTTTCTGGGATAAAAAGTATCCTAGTATGTCCTTTCCTGGGACTCAAAGTATCTCCATACCAAATTTCAGTAAAATCGGTTTAGCGGTTTGAGCGCAAAGAGGTAACAGACAGAGAGACAGACAGACACACTTTCGCATTTATAATATTAGTATGGATATCATTATTTTAAAACATAACACACTTTTCGATTTTTTATATTATTTTTCTTTGGAATGTATAAAATATAATATGAAGATAACGAATAAAATATATGACATGCCGAATATTTGTGAATAAAAACTTACCAGTCATGTTGAATCTACCTAAAATCTAAACAATTTACCTTGGGAAAAAAACTAAAAATATTTCTTTCCATACAAGATTTACCCCCTACTCATCACTCCTTCGAAGTGTCACCAAAAATTTGGTCTGTACAACGACCCTTGACTCGTCACGAGAAATAATAATAAAAAATCGGCCAAGTACGAGTCAAACTCGCGCACGAAGGGTTCCGTACCATTATAGAGACAAAAGAGGCCAAAAATTGTGTTTTTGTATGGGAGCTCCCCTCAAATTAAAATTTTATTATTAATTATTAAAGTACACAATATCTTTAAACGAGCAATTCTTGTATATAAATATATATATAATTGGAATCTCGGAATCTGCTCCAACGATTTTCATGAAATTTTGTATATAGGGGGTTTCGGGGGCGATAAATCGATCTAGCTAGGAATCAATTTCATAAAATGTCATTTTATGTGTTTTTTTTTTAATTTTTTGAATACCGAGCGAAGCTCGGTCATATAGCTAGTTATTAAAGTACACATACAATGGAGGATTTTGTGAAAATTTTAAGTGCCTATCTGTTGCCATAATTGATGAAAAGCAAGAAATGTCGAAAAAATCTCGTTTGTTGTATGGGAGCCCCCTTAAATATTTAATTTATTTTGTTTTTAGTATTTGTTGTTAGAGCGGCAACATAAATACATAATCTGTGAAAATTTCAACTGTCTAGTTATTACCGTTCTTGAGTTACAGCCTGGAGAAAGACAGACGGACAGACATCGAAGTCTTAGTAATAGGGTCCCGTTTTTACCCTTTGGGTACGGAACCCTAAAAATTACTAGTCAGATTAGATCAAATCAGCTGATTGATTTTGGAAAGTTATTCCATATTTTAATGAGGTTTCTGTATTACTATTACAAAACTATTCTAGTTTTTATAAAAAATACTACTAACGGTGTATGACCATGGAGAATTGGTGACATTGTTATAGCTACGTGCCTGCGTCTGGTCCTAAACGTTGACCTCTCTTTGACCCACAATATTTAATGTAAATACCTTTGTAGAAACCTTTTTTACACGTGGTTGAAAATGAATGGGAAATCAAAACATATCCCATGTTTTGATTTCCCATCCATTTTTAACCACCTACACCAATTTTTTTTATAAAATAAAAGGGCAAACGAGCAAACAGGTCACCTGATGGAAAGCAACTACCGTCGCCCATCAACACTCGCAACACTTGAAGAGTCAAGAGCTGCAGGTGCGTTGCACGGTACACAATATGTATGGTAATGTTTTGTGACAATTTTTAAATTGACCTTTTCAATTGACGAAAAACAACAAGTACGGTCTATGATAGAGGAAGAGGACACCCTCTTCCTCGGATATGAAATACGAGGACGTGAAAAACCAGTGCAGCGGAAGAGAATAGTGACACGCACAAGTTGTCACTTCACAATTATTATTTTTAGTGAATTGTGAGTGATTGTCACGCACAAGCATCGCACAAGGTGAACAATTGATTTTGTTGGCCTTACGTATTATTTGTAGCCTATTGATTCCCAAAGTTTTTAAGGGAATCTTCTAGGGTCCAGCAAAACTAAAAATAACTCCACTTTGGCATGACAAGAAAATAGAGGTTTATAAATAGAGACGCGTCGAGGCCCAAATGACGCCACGTCTGCAAGCGTAGTCAACGTCGGAGGCTGCCGTCAACGCGTCGACGGCTGCCGTCGACAAGTGGCAGCTGCAGTTGTATCTGCCGTTGGCAAGTGCCGTTCGTCTGTAAGACTACCTTCACACTACAGCGTAGGTGTTCGATGAACGTATACGCAGCGCAGACGCCGCTACAAGTTACAACGCGGCGCGTACGTCTCGTTGTCGCCGCTTCTCTACTGGGACAATCAGTACGCTGCGCTAGTGGGTGCTCGCGTGTGCGCGACGTAGGTATATACGCCACGTTACTGTGGTGTCATGTAATGTACCCCTGTGCACGCGTTGATTCTTTCATTCGTAGACAAGCGCCCGAAGTAATACGACGTAAAATGAGTTCAACAACAGAAAGTACTTTTGACATCGAAATGATTGTACCATCGAGGAAATTGATTCCTATGCAATTGATAGACCAACGTTATTTGGTCGAATATGTCAATTCAATGTAAATTGTGATCTGTCGGTTGGGTTTGACGTAACGCAACCAAACTACTTAGGCTCCCGATCTGCATAGGAATCAACTTCTCTGATAGTACATGACACCGCAGTAACGCGGCGTATACGTTACGCACACGCGGCGCTATCGCAGCGTACTGATTGTTCCAGTAGAGAAGCGGCGACAACGCGACGTACGCGCGCGCCGCGTTGTAGCGGCGCGCGGCGTCTGCGCTGCGCATACGTTCATCGAACGTCTACGCTGGACAAACGCTAGTGTGAAGGCAGCCTAGGAAGCCTAAGTGTGGGAACCCCTATGCTGGATACTCACTACAGACGGAGCAGGCGATCTCGTCGCTGTTGTCGCCGCAGCCGTCGCGGCCGGAGCACGCGACCGCGGTGCTGCGACAGCGACCGTTGCCGCACCGCAGCGGACAGAACTCCGCCGCGCGCCATCTGGTGGTTAAAAAACAAATTTTAGTATTTTTCAAATAAATTTTAGTATACCTATAGGCCATTATAGCGTTAGCGCAGTCAAAGTATTGAAGTGTGCATACTTTTGATAGGAATAGGAAAGATTGAAAACACATTAGGTATAAATAACGTGACCATACGTCCCGCTTTGGGCGGGACAGTCCCGCTTTCAGGCAGTCTGTCCCGCTGTCCCCCGCGAGACCGAAATTGTCCCGCTTTTGCAAACAGAGCAAACGACAATAATTTAAAAGTATTTTTATGTTTGAAATGTCAAATGCCTGTTCAATGGCCAATGCCTGGAAGTAACGCATACATACAACAAACGTGATTATTCTGCCATATTGTGCTAAATAACATAGAAATTGCTCCAGTAGTTCGTGAGAAAAGCCCTTTCAAATATTTTTCCCGTTTTTCCACATTTTCCTTGGGGGGGGATTCTGTATTTGTCCCGCTCTGACAAAAAAATAAATGGTCACGTTAGGTATAAAGTTTGTACCACCGCACTACCACGACATAGTTTGTACCATAAAGTCAAGATTCTGACTTTTTACAGAAGTTTATCTTTTTAATAGCGTTGATGATGGTGGTTAACTATTTCATGTAAGACAAGCATTCGAAGCACTAGTGAATAGATAAAACTATGCAAAATTTCATTAGTCATCTAAACCTGACATTTGGTGCTAATGGTCAGCACCAAGTAGTAACAAGTTAAAACAATGACCTTTCATAACGGCGCGTCTAATTGTTTGCGGTAATCTCATGGGAAAACGAAGTTAATATTTACTGCTCTGTTATTATTTTTTTATTAGTTTCTTCACCAAACTCTTATCTTTTATTATTATTAACGTTATAATGCTTTATGCTACTACTAAAGTAACACCTTATATTTTTATACACACAAAAGTATTAAATTTTATGCCAATTTTAAAATTATTATGTTACACTTTAAACGGAAAATATGTCTTATCAGCATAATATTACTCATGACGTACATGCTGCTCTACTAATTATACAACGATAAAGCGGATAAACCGCTCAATTCACCATTTTCAACTACATATCTGCAGTCGTTGCGGTCACTATATTTACCTGGAGTGTTCAGAGTTGCACAGATGCGAGGGCTCATCGGAGCCGTCCTTGCAGGAGATGATGGCGTTGCAGAACTCGTACTCCGGCAGACACTCGCCAGATCCGCACCGGAACGTGTGGCGGGGGCATCTGGAATATACATCATCAATCATTTTTATCATTATTTATCAATAGATTTTTATATAATACGAGTAGATAATGATAGATAGAGGACTGTGAATTGTGATTAAAGACAACTCGGTATAATTCTATAAGTCATAAGTCATAACTCTTGTTATTGATTATTTTTTGAAAAAAATAATATTCCATCTTTTTGATAAAAGATGGAATAATTGCACGGGGCCACCGTGCGAGTTTCTTACGCCGGTTCTTCTCGCCGGGTTAGTTCCCGAACCGGTGGCTGTCACCATAGTTATGAAGTTGAGAAAGAATTTTGTAAGTCTGAATATTTTTTTGAATAAAACACTTGAGAATAAATTAACTTAATTTAAATGACCACAGAAACCGGACAAAAATCATACCAATAGTACGTTCTACGTAATATTATTATATACTGCAGGGGCTCCCAAACTGTGCGTCGCGGCGCCCTGGTGCGCCGTGGAAAGGCAAGAGGGGCGCCGTGAGTCGGTCCTCCATCATTATCCATAAGGGAGATCGCACACGTCACACTTTTTGTGTGATCGAGTCTGCGGCTTCCATACATTCTGATGGCGCGCGCCATGCAGATTGTATGTAAGCCACAGACTCGATCACACAAAAAGTGTGACGTGTGCGATCTCCCTAATAACCACAAATATTATAAAATAAAATTATAATATGAATTTAAATTTAAAACTATATAATCATTAAATGTGTTTATTTATGTATCTTTTTGTAATAGCCAGGTAGAGTAGGGCGCCGTGACAAAATATTGACTTGTAAGTGCGCCGCAGACTGAAAAAGATTGGGAACCCCTGATATACTGTATATACGTAGTATCTATGTATGTGACTGGTCACTGGACGGAGCTGTAATAAATGTGTGTCACGGGCAGCGGGAACACGGAACGTAACTGTCACACACTACATACAATATATGTACACACATACCTAGGTACTTAATTCTGTGATAGAGTAGGAATAGCAGGTGCTGTATGTTCAGAGTTAATTTACTTCACACAGGACCTGTATGCAAATGACGTATAACTTATACAATATTTAAAGATATAATTATTATCATAGTAACTCCGGTCTCCGACCTAAAATAACTAAACAGAATGTACAACCGTGTCGAATTATCTCCTAATGTACTATCAGAGAAGTCGACAGTTCACAGCTAATATTTAATTGACTTTTGAATTGAATTATTGAAAATAGGCCTTTTGAAATGTAAGAATATTATAGATATTACTCAGTGGATTTAGCTGCCAAATCAAAAGTGAGTTAGGCAAGGCTGCCTAATGGCTCCAGTAGGTTTTAGGTACCTTATAGTTATCGGTCAGTATTTTCACGGCTACTGGTAAACCCGCTGTGGTAGAACTGGCGCAAAACTGGTTGACGCACACATTCCAAGAATCTATTACACGGTACTCCGTGTCCAGTGTCCTTATGGTCAAGTTATTTCAAGCGGCCAATGGGAAATAGGTCTCGGATACTAGGTCTTTTTACAAGGCTGTTCCATTAGGGCTATGGTGATTGAACAGGTTTTGTAGGTTGTAAAAAATAATGTCTTAATCTAAATTCTAACCCCTTATTATTGAAAAGATCGATGCTTAGAAACTTACCGGATAATATAAGTTTACTCAGTAAACTAATTTTCAAAACAAACTTATTTTAAATATTAAACATATTCTAATAAAGCGTTTATAGAATCTTTATTCTTTTTATATCACGTTAGATTCTTATTTCTTGGTGACGAAGCCGGGAATTTTAAGGGATTATCCAAAAGTTATTGATTGCGCTGGGTTTTTTAATGACATTGAGTCTAGAGTAGACGTAGCTACCTTGATGTATAAGCTGAACTCAAGAACCTAACTAAATGTCCCAGAAGCAAAACCTACCCAACACTTTCTTTCCTTATCTGTTTATTTTTGACTGCTACCTATACTATAGGTACGTAAACCATGTCCGAAGTACGGACATTACTGAATACTAAATGCACTTCTTAAACATGAGTGACGATCATCTCAACGTTATTCCCCTTACTATTCGTAATTTATCGATGCAACGTTCTGGATCGGAGGGATCGGAGGGAAGATACCTTCTCGTTCATTTATAATGTGACTTAATGTATACTCTACATTTTCCTAATAGTATAGCGCGCTATAATAGGTTACGTGTATTATCAACAAAATGTGGTATTATTAACTACATAAAACAAAACTCCAACATCATTCAAACTTAGATCTAAAATATCCTGAAACATGTAACAAAATCTCTCCTGCTGCGTTCGCGAACGCGGACCTGAAAACTAAACATCAAATCATACCAAGTATGGTCTAAAATAGCTTGAAGCAATTTCCTTACCCTCTCCTCCGCGTGGCTCTACAGTTCTTTTCATCCTCTCCGCCTGGACACTGCTGCGTGCCGTCGCAACGTGCCGCACGCGAAACGCACGGCGAACCCGGACCGCCGCAACGGAACGCGTGCATTGGACATCTCTCGCCAGCGTCTGAAATGGACACGTGAAAGAAATTGAGCGAGACTACACAGTCACCTTTACTTTAGGGAGATCGCAGACGACAGACTATCCGTGACGCACTTTTTATTCTGTGGAAATAGAACCTATGCAATTATATGCAGTAACGCACATGACGCGCAATAAGTCCGACGCACAAAAAATTCGTATAATTCTGGCAGACCGCATCGCGCCGCTTCGCGCCGCGCCGCATAAAAAGTGTGCGAAAAAAATAGAACGTTTGCTTCAACACGCGCTAACGCAGACGGCGCATACTTTTAGTCTACAATCTGCATTTGTAGTGACGTAACGTACGCGATCTATTTAATTAACATGGCGCCAGATATCGATGTAACGATGTTAACTCATGAAATACAAAACAGACCAGTAATTTATGATACCTCTAACAGTGGCGGGGCGAGACCTAAATTTTATGTGGGCAAGATATATCTTGCGAGGCCCCTTAAAATATATTATGCGAGGCCCCCTAAAATATATTATGCGATGCCCCCCTGATGGATGACGCTATAGAACGGATTTATTGAGAGAAATAATTTTTTGATAAGTACTTAAAGTTTTATTTATAAAACTTTTTATTTATGAATATTTGAGTATCGTAAAGCCTTTAAAAAACCTAGTGGTCCAAGGGGCGCGAGGCCCCTAGGACCGCGAAGCCGTGGGCGGTCGCCCACACCGTCCACGCCTTGCACCGCCTCTGACCTCTAAGGCAGAATAATGCAGAATTGAATGTTTAATATGGAACTGTCCCTTCAATAATCTGTCCGAAATTATAGGATGTACCCAAAATTTTCTATTTTTTCTTCTTTTTCTGTACTTCAAGTACAAAATAATACTTCGCGATCTTTGCACGATTTCCATAGCGTCTACGTCCCTACAGTTCAGCGGACAGAATGATCGAAGATGTGCGTCGTGTGCGTTAAGTCTGTGAAAAATCCGCTAACGACATTTGTGCGCCTTTTGTGCGCCGCAGACTCGATCACACAAAAAGTGTGACGTGTGTGATCTCCCTAAAAGAACTAATACACACTGTGTGTACACTGTACAGGCGTTATATATAATATGTATAGTTATTACTGTGATAAGTTAGAATAGGCTTGACAAAGGAGTACGAAGTATAACAGTTCATATTAACGTATATATTATTCTATATAATTTACAATGTGGACTGTTATCAGCAAGGGAAAATATCCCTCTTAGTATGGTTATATAATATTTTGCCCTTGTCTGACACGTTAGAATAGTAGCTTGACAGGCAATGACGAAACATTGCAAGTGTAACCTTAAGGCTGCTCTCTCGAAAAAAGCGTGCAGATGAAACCACTTTTCATCGGCATTAACAGAGAAATTATACCTGAAAAAAATAATTAGTAATCTACATGATATGATACGTAATTTGGTTATGCCATATTTTTTCTATCGGTATCACATAATAAAGAAATAAAAAATCGGCCAAGTGCGAGTCGGACTCGCGCACGAAGGGTTCCGTACCGTTATAGAGCAAAAATAGGCCAAAACTTGTGTTTTTTGTATGGGAGCCCCCCTTAAATTTTTATTTTATTTAAAGATTATTACTAATTATTAAAGAACAGATATAATTAAGGCCTTTGTGAAAATTTCAAGTACCTACCTGTTGTCATCATTGATACCGAGCAAAAAATGTTTGAAAAATCACGTTTGTTGTATGGGAGCCCCCTTGAATATTTAATTTATTTTGTTTTTAGTATTTGTTGTTATAGCGGCAACAGAAATACATAATCTGTGAAAATTTCAACTCTCTAGCTATTACCGTTCTTGAGTTACAGCCTGGAGACAGACGGACAGACAGACGGACAGACATCGAAGTCTCAGTAATAGGGTCCCGTTTTTACCCTTTGGGTACGGAACCCTAAAAACCAAATCACCTCCAAATCGTTGAATGAAACCACTTTACTCCTTCATTATTTATCAAAAGAATATATAAAATATATCTACTGCTTTGCAATACATAAGTTAATAATTTGGTTTGGTTACTTTTTTGAAATATGTATTATATTAAGCCTTAAAAAGGTTTTTTCTCCTATTTCGCCCTATCATGGACGCGGCGAGCGTCGTAACCGCCACCGTACAAGCCGCGCTGTTATTAATGTTATTTTAATGTCATTTACGTCGATATTCGCACTGACAGACAATCGACCTGCTAATTTAGGAAGAGAGGGCCCTTAAACGTCTGTTTAAAAACTGTGTGGAACTTTTATTAGTATAAATATCTTTAAAGAAGAACACGTCAGCTCTATCAGCAAGAACGGTTGTTGCCAACAGTTTCGCTCACAATAGATTATGAATTTTCAAGATCACAGATCACTTAACCTTCATGAAAACTTAGATTTTCAGTCCATAGCCATAGTACCGAGTCTTATTAGAACCGAAGTAGACCACCACCAATTGAGTGCGAGAAAATGGAAAATGTGCAAGAAGTTACCTTTGCGAGTACCTTGACACTTCTCGTCGGATCCGTCGGGGCAGTCGTTGCGGCCGTCGCACACGAAGTACCAGCTTATGCACGTTCCCGTTGACTTGCACTGGAATGGAAACATTAACGTTTGTATTTAAAAAAAAAATAGCCTTTTTAACCCATCAATCCCTAAGCTGCAGCCGGCTGCCGCATAACAATTGAAAATCTATTGTGTCTGCGATACCCACGATGGAGGTGTTAAAAATAAATAATATTTTCTCACCTCCGGGCGGAAAGCGTCAACTTTCTTCCCGCTGCGCTTACCGATGTTGCCGTTTTCCGCCTCCATCGATGAGAAAAATAGTATACGCGCCATGGGCAGTAAATAAGAAAGCCTCAGATCACATGTTTGTTGGCCAAGGCGAGCCGATTACATGTGATCTGAGACATTTCTTATTTTTCTGCCCTAGGTGCGTAATGTACTTATCTTTCCAAATTGGCCACTGGCCAGAAACTAACATATTTTCGGAATTGTCCTACATGATGCCAACAGTTTGAGAAGGGGTACTTCTCAAACTATAGGCGAACAACCGGCATAAGAAACTCGCACGACAAGCGAAAGCTTAGCTAAAAGTTTCAGAATCAAGAGTTTTGCTTTGCTGACACCTGAAACTGTAAACTTACTTGAGTAAGCCTTTCATACTTATTAAAATAAGTATGAAAGGGTTTCGTCTATTACTTACTATTTAATTTGTGTATTTAACTGTTTGTGTATTTTTTTGTGACAATTAATTTTAAGTTTGTTGTAGTTACTTAATTATATTGTAATTGTGGTAACCCGTTTTAATTAACTTTAATAAATAAATGAATATATAAAATTCTTCTAATTTCTGAGTAAGTAAGTAATAATAACTGAGTAAGAAAGTAGTAATACTAAACTTCTAGTCATTACCTGGAAAGTTCCCGGCAAGCATCCTCTGTTCCGCGCCGAGCAAGCTGACGTAGAGTTGGTGCGGAAAGCGCAGTCGCAGCGTTTGTTCACGCAGCGTGCGTTTGCGTCGACCGCGCTGCACTGCTCGTCAGTGTAACAGGGCATGCCCAGAGACACTGGACCCAGGTCTAATGGAACAACACCGTCAATACGGACTCGTTGCTTATCTGTAAAAAGTTCTTAGATATTAATGACTTTGGTATAGGAGATAAATTGGCAGGACGATTACGTATCTTGACAGATATTTTGCAGCCGATAACCGGTCGCGTTGTCGCGCCATCGGTTGCAAAAAGGCAGCCTTTGATAGCAGATATTGCATAATACCTGAGAGCTTATGTGTACGAAATGTTTGAATATCGAGGGTACTAAACAGGGATGAAGTGAAAAGCTTGGCTGATGGCTCGAAATCTACTAAATCGTATAATTACGAAGCTCGTTTCAGTTACCTTTTGATGTCTTTTTCTGGGGACTTTTCTGCGTCTTCGATCCGGTTTGTTCCTTTGAGTTACCCTTCTTGGCATTCTTCTTGTCGACAGAAGGTTGGGTTACGACTCTGTAAATCGGTTGATCGTTGGCGTGCAGACTAGCAGTCATCTCGTCCAGGTTGATTAGTTCATTGGTATCTCCGTCCTTTCTTACGGATATCGGTCTTTTAGCTGGTTCAACCGTACTGGGAACCTTCAATACTGCTTGCATAAGTGGACTGTCTTCTTGAGTGCTTAGCACATCATTCTTGCTTGTGAACATGGGCAGATTACTTGGCTTAACTTCTGCAGTATCTGCATTAGCTGGTGTCGTCTTATCGTCTTCAATATTGATAGTTTTGTTCGCGTTTTTCGATACTACGCTTATATTCGCAATCGGTACTTCCGCATTATGTATATCTTGATCTGTGAACTGTTCTGTTGCATAAAATGGCACTTTATGCGGGAAACACTTGGAGCCGACTTGTTTGAAGTAAGAGTTGCATGCGCATCTCCCGATAAGATCTCTGATCACGAACTCACAGTGACTTTCTTTGTCCCATAAACGACAGTGCTCGTTGCTGTAACACACGTGGCCGGGGGCGGCAGCTGTGGAAGAGATATATCCCGTCATTACCTAGCTCTTAAACCAATTTTAAAACAAGTACTTTCTATGTTTAAATATTTTTGGTAAACGAAGTTAGATAATTTGTAGAAGTATCTGGCGTTGTTGTAATGAAGTGAATTTTAAGTAAAGGACTAATATATTGTATTCTGTGAATTTCTGTGGTAGAGACCGTACAGATATGAAGGAGATCAATCGTGATTAGTGGATAAAATAATGATACAATGTTTTATATAGGGTGTTTTATTGTTCTACACAAGTTCTTACCTGACATTACACTATCAATACGAGCAAAGACATACAAAATCACTATTACGTGACCACCGATACAAGATTTACACATAGCGATACTTATCTGCTAGAGATGTTTTTACATTACCGACTAACAGGCGTGAAATGATCGAGTCTCATGACTGGCGAGCATTGTGCAAGACACAAACTCATGAATATTGTATACAATTGCGCCCGCGCATTTTTTCTCACATTACATTATAGTTTCAGTACAGTTATATCACTTTTCTCATCGCGAACGGAAGTATGACAATTCTAATCATGAGAATACAACTTGTTACCGAAACGTATTGTTCGTGACCATAGAGTATAGATTTAATCGCAATTTCACAAAAAATCTCTACTTTCATCGCGTATTATGGGATTACACGGTGGCTTATTGTTGAAGCGTTGTAATAGACCATTACAACGCTGACACATTAAGTCCGACCCGAGATGAGATTGAAAGTGTTTTCAACTATCTGTGTTAGCAAAAGCAATGTCTATTACTATTATTTACTCACAAATCGCAATAACTTTTAGTCAACTCACAATAAGTTTGAAACAAAATTCTATCGTATTCAGAGGAGGCTAGCATTGGTCCAATGCCTCTGGGACCTCGACTCTTCAATAATTTGTTGATGATGATTAATCAATTTTTCAATTAATGCTAATGGAATTGCATAAAAATTAATATCAGCTAAGAGCTAAACTTTGACGTGGCCACGAATGTTACTAACCTCAGAACAATAACAAAACAATAGGTTGTTTAACACTACTATCCCGCAACACCGAAGCTTCTAGCAATTTATACGGTTCTAAGAAAGCTTACGAGTAGCTTCCATTTGTTTACAGATATTATGTCTTAGCGCGAACGTAATTAACTTTTAATTTTTATGCGACCATTGGCCGACCACACAATTCTACTGCAACTCCTGTATAGCTAGAATCGTAACGATGACCTACCATAAAAACCCGTTGGTAGGATTTCAGTTAGTTCCAAAGGTCTTGAATTTAAAGCTGAAGTCACCATTCGTAATTAAAACATTACGGTGATAAACAATGATATGATTAATTATGAATCAAAAATTTTCTAAAATATTTGCGGTTTCTAATAATCGTTTGAAAGGTTCTATTTTTTAAGAGACATGACTTTTATCAGGACCTCTACTTTCTGGAAATTTCTAGCACATTTGCAGCTTCTACCAAGTTTACTTCTAGAAGTTTCTACTCACGAGATAGACACGTATGTTTCCTGAACTGCAGATGTCCGTCGGTGCACCGGCAGACCCCTTCTAGGCAGGCGCTGTAGGCGACTCGCAGGGAACACTGCTCCGATACCACGCACTCCGCTCCTAGAAGAGTTGCTGAAAATAAATAAACTCAAATGAAATATCTATAGTATGAAGTAGGTACGGACGATGCATTTAGCTAGAAATTAGAAAGGACCGGCATGCTCGTATTATCACTGTAAAGAAAACTTGCGTCAAATAAGGTGTTGCATTGAGTTCGTCGAATTGACCCAAAGCGAAGGTGATTTAGAATTCCAACGTTTAGTTAGGGATAAGGGATATTGCTATACTGTGGTTTAGTCTAGGCCCTAGGAGTATTTATGTGTGAATAATATGTTTGAGAATGTATCTTAGAACTATATTGTGTCTCCAGTCGTTATAAGATATTATGATGTAATTATCTATCTTACTGACTTCATTTGAATTAACTAAGTTTAACTAATTCACGAAGTAACTACTCACAAGTATTTCACGTAAAAGAAAATACCCCGTAAAATGTACATATTCCTGTGATAAACAATATGGGCCTTTCCTTGTCATGAAACTATCTATAATAATTTCTATCTAGGTACAATAGCTGCCTGCTCTGTGATGATTATGATGAAAACATTATGATCAATTCAGTACTTTCAAAGCTTAATCAAAAAACAATCAAATCTTTACAAATAGCCTTAGTACTAAGTACCAAACACAGGTGTATCTGCTCACCTACATAATCTTTAAAATAAAGCCCGCCATTCACGTTAGATGAATGGAGGTGATTGCGATCGGGAGATGAGGGGTTCATGACCTGCGACCCTATTTTGTTTCAAGTTCGCCGTTATAGTCTTCAATTTGCATGCAATAGAACTGTATTGTCTAATCAGTTACTTTTACTTGGTACTTTCACAGGTCTAGTTTACCGAGTTAGGACTTATGATAGTCTTTAATATCAGAAAAATGTAATCTTTCTACTAGATAATACATGCTTATTCATAAACCAATGATTTCAAAACGTTATCCATAATTTTACTATGTATATCCAATTGTTATTGTCCATACATAGTTCATCCTTAATATATTGTGAAAGTGCCTTTGTGTGTGTCTGTTATCTCTTCAGTCTTCGCGCTAAAACCACTAAACCGATTTAATTGTATAGAGATACTACTGACACCTTTGCACTTGTTGAAAAAATCACTGTTCTCGTGTGAAAAATGCATAACAATAAAGTTTATTGCTTTTTAAAATGTTAGGAACATAAAGTCGACCAAGTAACTCGTACCGGGACCAAATTGTGTAAATATGTAAATTATAAAGAAATATATCATAGAAAATGAAAACAATATAATTAATCGGAGAAAATTAATGAAGCGAGACGCTTAGACACTAATAAGGAAGCATTATGGCGTATTTACACTTTCATTATTATTTATGGCAATCGGAATTATTGTTATTTACATTTTACGTTATTAATCAACGGCGTTCCGTGTACCGTAAACACTTTCCAACGATTAATGGTTTTGAGCCAATGCACACCGACGTCACTACAATAATTGTACGACGCGCCGATGCATACGCCGTCACTATAATTATAGTCTTTGAGGACATTTCGATAATTGCCCGAAGATGGTTTTTTGCCGGAAAAGCTAGTTTACCTACAATTAATAAACTGCCGATAAATTGGCAAATTGCGAACACGTAGAGTGGCAATGTTGGTAATCTGCAGGCATGCTACCTTTTAAAATGTTCGTGTGTATTTCCAGACTTCCCTAAAGTGTTAGTAGGATACTTTCCAAATTAGATTTTAGACAAATACCATACAGTTTATCTAACTTTGCTGTCGAAAAAACCATACTATGCAAGTATAATACAATTCATTGTATCTATTTTGACCGATTTGGACGAAGGCAAATTAAATGATAATTATTGTTTTAGCAATTGGCGTCGTTGAGGCATATAATATTATTAAAAGTTATTATAAGTTTTCAAAGCAGCATTATGCCCTCATAACTTCTTTCTATCAGGTGACCCTGACTTCCTCATGCTTTATTAGGTACAATTTACAGTTTCAAAAAATTTATTCCACACACCATCCCCAATAGAATATTAAGCATACAATTCGTCCCACATTCTTGACATACACTTTATAAAGAATTCGGCTCGCCGCTTCGGCCGTGAAAAATCGCCGATTAAGCCATTGTTCTAATTTGTGTACTACTGACCGAGTACCAGACAATTAATATGACTACATAACTGCAGAAGATTGCCGTGCATGTGAAATGTGGATACGCGGAAAATATATTCTACATTTCTATGTAGAGTCTATTTTCGGCGTATCCACATTTTGCATGCACGGCAATCTTATTACCTTCTGGTAGAGTTGACATACGCAAGGAAAACTGTTTTTACATAGCCACGCCTAACTAGACATATCACATATTTGATATTACAGACATTATACATAAAAATGTCAAAAAAACAAACGTAAAATAATTAAATTCGATTTAATAGTATCGTGAAGGCGTGTATTTAATAAATACTTTGTATCATACAAAGTAAAATAAAGGTAAGTACTTATAAAGTTAGGTCTGGTCTGAAAAAATGAAAATATTTCATCATTGAATTGCTAAATACTAAATTTAAAATTACGTTTCAATCGGAAAACTAAGAACTCTACTTAAAACAAATCATAGTTTTAATACCATTCCCTAGAAAGCAGCTGCACTTAAGGGCGTTCCTTACAGAGATATCGTAATTTACCGTATTTCAAGCCTCATAAACTCATAATTTGAAAGCTACAAAGTTATAATAAAAATACAGCAATAATCTTCAGTATATCAACATTCCTTTCTCCGTTTTAAATTTTCTATTTTTGTTTATTATACTCATGATATCAGCTTCCAAAGTAAAACCAATTTATTAAAATTCAAGCATACATTCAGCATCTCCTTAGGATTTACAATTTACTTTTATTTGAAACACACGCCAATAGATCGACAATATCATAAACTAGATATTCCCCGTTTTAATTTTTTTAGGACAATTTTGAACTAAGATAAGTAAAAAAAATAGGGTTTTGGTGGAATCTCGGCAACGCGGCAAATGTATGGCCAAGGTTGTTTGCTCGGGGGACGGCCTTAATATCCACTTACAAGTAATTAATAACGATAACTTTTCACTTGCTAAGACGGAAACACGCTCGGTGTCCTTATCTGGGATTAATGTCATACATCCATTTTCCTCGCCTTATCACCACTACTGAGTCTACTATCTAGTTTACTGGTTAAGAATTGTTTTTAATAATAAAAATATTATTTACAGCTACATTTTTACTAGCGTTAAGCTGAATAGTAAAGTAGGCGTTAAGTGAAAGATTTTTATCAGTCTATGATTTATATTATAGAGAACTATAAATTATACTTAAACAGATAAGAATAATGTAGATATGGAATTATGGATACAGAATTAAGATTATATTGTTCTTAGTGAGACCTCAAGTAAGACAGACCAACTTTGTGTTTTTATTGAAAGCTTTGAAGCTCCATAGGAAATGTTGATTATAAAAATTTTTATTGCGATGAATCCACATTTAAAATATTATAGTAACATTTAATAACTTACAGTCGCATTTAGAGATGAATATTAATTACTTAATTGTAATTAAATAAAGATTTGACATAAGTCCCATACATTATCTGTCAAACTCTTCGTTAAATTCAAGTTTAATCATCATTAAATGTCTCTGAGTGCAGCCGGAATGTAGTTTTGTGTTTAATGTAATAAAATTCGTAAAATCCATATTCGGTAGTAAGAAATTAAAGCAATTTTTCGGTAAATTAAAAATCAAGAGAACACCCCTTATAGTCTTTGGCAATTAGTGAAATGGCGGTAGATTTTAACCGATTTTCGAGGGTATTTAGACAATTTGCATTTGACGATTTTGACAGCAAGTAAGCCCAAGGTTTTCCTGTATGTGACCTCTAGGGGTAAGAATGACCAGCAACTCTGGACGCGGTTACTTTAGGAGGTATCCAGTACTAAAGGTCTACCTGACCTTTGATAAAGAGTTAAGCTCAACTTTTTATCTTATTTCCTTTTACATAACTCACTTAACTGTAGGAATCTCGTCTTCCGCTGCCGCGGCCGGACGTTTTTGACTGTTGCTTTCCACTGCCAGACAGACTTAAACTTCCTTAAAGTATTAGACTTTAAGGTGGTCTGGCAATAGGAAGCAACTGTCAAAAATACCCGATAGTAGAAGTCGAGATTCCTACAGTTAAGTGTCTCGAAGAAAATTAACTCTTCCGAATGCATTTTGTCTAAGTACCCAGGCTATTAATGGAATCTGCCCAGTGTCAAGGCTGTGTCTGTGGTATTCGGTACAACAAACCGGGCGATTGTTAACGCTCAACACGCATACACCCGTCACCCACCTACATAACTTATGTGAACTCTACAGTCTACACGTTGTCGGCTGATCTATGATCTATTCCGAAAAGATCTAGAAAATTGCGTACTTTGTTATTATCAGTGTTGAATCTTTAAACTTTCATCTTACCATATAAGCATAATATTCTTATACTTGCATCTACTATCTGGAATCTAGATAGATGATAGAGTAAAGTACCAAAACTGATTTTGACAAAGTATAGGTGCATATTTTTTTCAGAGCCCTTTTGATTAAATTATATGTAACAGCCATCATAGTAAGTAAACATTCTTCAACTGTAAGTAGAAATACACAAAATATGTTATTTCTGACACATTTTATAAGGTTACATCGGATTTTACGTTTTCACAATGCTATAATATTTATAGAGTATGAAAGTTTCGAGAGCTTTCTTTTCCAGTTTCTACAAAACTGTGAAGTGCAATCATAACGGGCTCAATATTGATACCCTAAATTGATTTTCAATGTTTAATTAATTAATTTTATTAGCGAAGAAAGTCCATAAAATGAAAAACAAACTGCACTTGACGTTTTTAGGGCATATAAACGCTTTAATTTTAGCAAGTTTTAAAAAATATAATTTAATTTTAGCGGTGTGGAAACTTAACGGTAGCAGTGAAACGTAGTTACGGTAAAGACATAATTTTTAAATTGTATAAAGTTCAGCGTTGCCAGATTTTTTTGTGCCAGGTCGGGACATTGGAACTTTTTGAGTGAAAAAGTGGGATTTTTCAGTCAAAAGCGGGACAAAGTAAAAAAAGGTATAAAATCGAAAGTTTCTTGAATTTTCATCTTTTTATTTGCGTTAAAATAACGTTTATGTGATAATAGATAGCAAAAGTAGCCAAAGAAAATCCACCCCTCTACTCTACCTCTCACACTCTTATCTTCATTACGCACCTTTCTTTCTCAGCACGCTGCACGTACGTTCGGGCTTTCCCCGAAAAGCGGGACTGAGCCTGTCCTGCGCGGGACATTTAATTTTGATGAAAAAATCGGGACGTCCCGCCAAAATCGGGACGTCTGGCAACGCTGATGAAGTTACACATCATGGTGATGACATGACAGCTCGCTGACAGCCTGTCATCTCGCTCCCGCCTTCCAACAAGTAGTGACAAAGTGTCAAAAGGTAAGTCATATACAGGGTGTTACAAAACATAGTGATAATACTTTAGGGTGTGTATGTGTTCATTATAATATAGAGTTCACTGTGAAAGTAGTAGCGCTGAAAGAGCAAAATTTAGGAAACCTTAAGCTATTTTATATTTTTCCGGAATTAAATCTATAATATTCTATCCTTTGCCGGGATACAAAGAATCTCCTCATCAAATTTCATCAAAATCGGTTGAAAGGACTATAAGGGTGGGTTTCCACCTTCCATTGACGCGGAGCGGGGCGGAGAGGAGCTTAGCGGTGCAGAATTGACCAATCACCATGCTCGAAATCTCCGCTCCGCCTGTGGCTCCGCTTCAATGGAACAGCACGATCGGTCAATTCGGGCACCGCGCCGCTAAAGCTCCTCTCCACCGCGCTCCGCGTCAGTGGAACCCCACCCCAAAGAAGTAACAAACAGCTAATTGGACAGCTAACAGAATTTGTACTGTGCATAGTTCGATCTTGTAAAGTTAGGACGTGTAGTACTTAAAATAAAGTCTGCCAACTTTTTGATAGAGCATTATACCTACCTATACATATTCATCTTGGCATCATTCGACAATTTATTTTGGAGAGGTTTTTCTTTTCTCATAGCTTATTAGCTATCTATATTTTGTGGTCATAGTGTTATACTACAAGTTGATCCAGTTATTGGCATATTTATAGGTTTTGCATTTGGAAGAAGGGGTTCCAGTAAGTGGCAAGTTATTAATAAGTAAAACGCTCCAGTCACTACCGTTTGATTTATTCGTTAGTGAACAAGGATTTATTGTTCCTCACTGATGCAATGACTTTAGCATTTGTAAGTATACTATCAGAGAAATTGATTCATGAGCAGATGACGGACCCACGTAATTTGGTGAGGTTCTTTCAAGTCAATGTGAATTATCGTAATCTGTCTGATACGCTTGACAAAACCTGACCAAAATACATAGGTTTACTATTTGCCTATGAATCTATAATTCTGATAGTACAATCGAGGAAATTGATTCCTTGGCAATTGACAGACAAACGTCATTTAGTTGGATCATGTCGATTCAATCTGTCGGCTGGGTTTGACGTAACGCGACCAAACTACGTAGGTTTACCGTCTATGAATGAATTATTCTGATAGTACAATCAGAATTAATTCCAGTTTAACCGTTTACCACATTTCTATCTTTCCTTCGCGACAAAATTAAGTGTTATTACGAGATCTGTGTTTAGCTGCTGACACTCATATAAAAAGAAGCAAATTTACTTTTTTGATGTCAAAATATTCTGTCACAGTACCTGAAGACCCTTAAAAGTTCCTTTATCAATTATTAATTACTCCCAATTAAGTTTGATACTGATCAGCCCGATCAGACAATTACAAACTCAATAATATTATGATGCAATCACTATCAATGTCTCATTATAAATTGTAATTTAATTTAATGAATGATCGATCATTATTTATTTCGGAAAAATAATATTCATTTTTCCATACTTTATGAAAATCCATCCTTGATTAAAACCGTGGAACTAATTACGATAAAATTTGGTGTAAGTAGAGAAGTTTTGAGGGCAGTTTTTATTACGGAAGAGTGTATACTGTATAGTTCCCACTGAATAGACGTATATCTTTGGAAACGAATAAAATTATAATATGAAAGTCGTTACAAAAGATTAAAGAAAGCTATTCAGGAAACTGATCGAATTTAGCCCACACGATTTCAAACACGCGCTTTTTTTAGGACTTGAATGTTTGATTGCTTTAAACTAAAGATTAGGCTGTCAAAATAAAAATGTGGGTCACATGTCTCATGTCACTCATCATGTGGCCTATCAGGTGAGTACAAAACTAAATGGTCATAGGAAACAACTTAATTATAGTTCCCGTATGATCTTTAAATGCCCTAAAAGTAAAAGCTTGATTCAGCGACCACATAATATCCTAATTTGTGGTCGCTGGCTTGATGTGACCCACAATAATTTGCTATAAGTAGCAATTTTATGAGCTGCAGCAAACTGCAGCTGTCCCAAGATAGTTTTAAATTTTCTTTTGCTCAACCTCATCTTAGTCAAACTAAGATGAAGTTGAGCAAAAGAAAATTCAAAACTATCTTGGGACAGGCATCTAGATTAACCAAAAGGGAATAAAAACTAGCAAACGATCCATCATGAAGTGGTTGAAAGCTCCTCCGATCTTTCTTCACTTCATGATGATGTATCGGCACATATCAACTCCTCCGAGTGAGTAAATCATACATACAATATTATGTATTGTGACTTTTGTTATAGTTTGAAAACTTAACCTATCCATACGTAGTAGACAAACATAGATCTCAGGCATTCTGCAAAGGTTCTGGTAGACCAGTCAATAATTTCCAGTAGAAAAGCGTCCGGTCTCGGGTGGTTCTGCTAGTAGAGCAGATGCCGCTGACTGGGCTGCTGCAGGTTTTACCCTCGCGGGTCCAGTAGCTCAGTGGCACGCGGAGAGGAGGCACCTTTGAGATTTTGTGGGCAACCCTTGGTGCTCTTCCTTACCGCAGCACCTGGTGAGTCCAACATATCCCCAGGTTATCGGGAATGCATCAAGCATTTTCCAACAAAAAAAACACCATCAGTTGCCTTGAATCAATTTCTCTGACAGTACAATGACTGTATCCAATTGTAGACAACGAGACTAATTTCAATAATTTGTTTAAAGACCAGTAATTTTATATGCGAGTTGCATGGAGAGTCACAGATAGTATAATTATGTATTACCTAACATAATATTAGTTTAGACGTGCGTGCCAGGTACTTGCACTTTCGTTTGTTTCACTTTTCAGACAACTCTACCGGAGAACGTTTGAGAATTTGCATAGAACAATTTAAAAAAATTAAGGATTTTTAATTAACATGGCGCTCAAGTCATATTATGTCTTCCTCATTTTGCCATAAAGTTAATATACCTAGCGGAATAGAGAAACAAAGACCTGAGCAAGCGAGATGTCACTATCAGTATCACTGCGTGGCAAAAGGAGACGTGTGATACCTTAACAGTAGAACTCTTTTTTATGACGTCCAGTCGGCACTTATCGGCACGTTGACTATTTAATCTCATAGAAAGATGCTTGTGTTTATAAGTGTATACGTACACATATTTTTACACACAGATGTAATTATCAATTTCGGTTTCGTTTGACAGCTCGTTGTTGCTCTATTCCGCTAGTCTTATACTCGTATATAAAATTCTCGTGTCACAATGTTAGTCCACGAACTCCTCCGAAACGGCTTTACTGATTTTCACCATATTTTATATGCATATTCAGTAGGTCTGAGAATCGGCTACTGGGTACTTTATATATTGATAAGTTGCTGCTTGCTTGCATTTGTTAAATAAATAATAGTAAATTATTACAACCTGAGACTGACGGCGACCATTGTTTGTGCGACGAGATAGCGATCGACGTTGCCATGGCGACATACTTATTTAGTCACTTCAATAAAATAATATGGACGAAATACTTTATATTATGGCAAAGCAACGTTTGCCGGGACAGCTAGTATATATATATATATATATATATATATATATATATATATATATATATATATATATATATATATATATATATATATATATATATATATATATATATAATACGAGCTATTGCCCGCGGCTTCGCTCGCGTTAAGAAGTATTATTATATACAAACTTTCATCCCCTTATTTTAACCCCTTGGGGGTAGAATTAATCAAAATCCTTTCTTAGCGGATGCCTACGTCATAACATGTACCTGCATGCCAAATTTCAGCCCGATCCGTCCAGTGATTTGGGCTGTGCGTTGATAGATCACCATGTCAGTCAGTCATCTTTGAGTTTTATATATTTAGATTAACTTTATGCATTGTGCCTACTTACGACGAGGATTGTCGACAATCGACATCCGTGAGAATAATATCTGTTCTTCGGGGCTTTAGCAACATTTCTGTAATACGAGTAATATTAGGTTGTTACATGTTATGTTTAAAGCCCATAATAGATTTTATCGCTTATCTCTATTACGTGAGTGTCTGAAAGGCAATCATATTATGTATAGTTTCCTATTATAATATTACAATTTATGTGCTAGCAGCTATATAAAATGCATATAACGTTTTATATTTTATAGCCTAAGACTAATCCAAGGCTATAAAATTATAAATAATGCCCTGTTCCCATCAAGTGTTAGAGTCAGTTCATGTTGCTTGCGTGACGGCTGGAGATGTAAATCGGGCTCAATGTTCAAAATTTCTCGCATCTTAAATTATGTACACCACAAGTCCACAACGCCTTCCAACGTTGCAATGTGAATTGGCCCTTAGGTTTTGTATTTAACCCTACACTATTCTTTAGCCTATAAAATGCAGATAGACAAAGTTTTGCTCCTATTTAGTGTTGTACACTCTCGAATACTTCCTCGATAATTTGCCACATATCGACAATAGTAATGTTAAGCGAGGTATCGATATGTCGCAGGCAATCTCTGTGCCGTTACCTGGGGTATTGCTAACGAGCTTCATGCCAATATTCTCTAATTCTCAGGTTCCTTTAGGGTTGCAAAAAATCATGGGACAACCTTTTTAGTGCTGCCCATAAAACGGTCAAAGGTAAAAAAGTAGTGCTTAAAAATGCCTGGACCTTCGTACTTTCTGTTACTGTTATGTAACCTCAAATTGTTTATTTGGAATATTGTAAAATTACGCTCAAATTTCTAACCCCAAATGTCGTTGGACCTAGCATTAGACATCATATATTCCATAACCAAATGAAAATGAATTCAGGTTCCAATTATAGATTTTGGTCCATGGTACCATCAAATTTCCTCACAGCAAGCAACACGCAAGCATTATAGTTTGCTACCTAACAATATTTTCTAATGATCGACAGTTTCCAGACTTTACTCGACAAACCTACTTATAATACGGTCCTAAAGGTTTTCCGTGTAGTGTAGAGTGTAGACTACCTTACACTGTATGATTACAATATACTTGTTACATAAACTTGATATCTTCATAAGATCACGATTGAACTAAAGCGTATTCTACACTCAAACTTTGCAGAAATATGTTGGTATTTTGTTAATGGTAGAGAACTGATTGTACCTCCTGAGTTGCCAAAATATTCTACATTAATTAACAAAAATTGACCATAGCTAAACGTTAATAGAATTAATTGTTTTGCGATGGACAGTAGACTGGTTTTTTAAACTAAAATAATACGCAAATAATACGTAGGTGTATAGTCGAAAGTTTAATATGTGTAGTGATTAAAATTTAAGATTTTTGGCCTGATTGTTTTAAAAATGTTGTCTAATAGCTTTGTCCACATTGTGCCTTTTTTCTGTTCAACAAGGGCATGCCTTATAGCGCTGTCAACAGTGAACGTGTGGCATGCCCGTGACGCGCGTCAAAATCCACCCGCGTTGAAAGAAAAGTGTCATAGCGCGCGCTACGATTTCAACGCGCGTTACGGGCATGCCTCACGTTCGCAGTTGACTGCGCTATAACGCATGCCCTTGATGAACAAAAAAAGGCCCAGTGTGGACAAAGCTATTAGCTTTGTCCACATTGTGCCTTTTCTGTTCATCAAGGGCATGCCTTAATATAGCGCTGTCAACGTTAAACGTGAGGCATGAACAGAAAAGGCACAATGTGGACAAAGCTAATAGCTTTGTCCAAACTGGGCCTTTTTTTGTTCATCAATCGCGTTATAGCGCAGTCAACTGCAAACGAGAGGCATGCCCGTGACGCGCGTTGAAATCGTAGCGCTCGCTATGACACTTTTCTTTCAACT
This sequence comes from Polyommatus iphigenia, assembly GCA_963422495.1. Lineage (NCBI taxonomy): Eukaryota > Metazoa > Arthropoda > Insecta > Lepidoptera > Lycaenidae > Polyommatus > Polyommatus iphigenia. The sequence continues at coordinate 8,644,236 of OY730183.1, forward strand.
CGGGTGGATTTTGACGCATTCAATTTTTATTGAATACGCCAAACGAAAGTTGAATAAAAAGAAGATGACGAAAATTGAAGATGAAATTGCATAATGTGGACATAGCTTATGACACTTTTCTTTCAACGCGGGTGTATTTTGACACATTCAATTATTATTGAATATGCCAAACGAAAGTTGAATAAAAAGAAGATGACGAAGATTGAAGATGAAATTGCATAATGTGGACATAGCTATAATTCCTCTCCCTATTCTCTCTTATAATTTCTTTTTCTGTCGTCATCTGTAATCATTTTACTTTTACCGTTCTATTACTATCAGAAAATGGGTCGAAAGTCGATACTATAATATTCGAAAAACCACTAATATGTAGTGTCCGATTCTAATCATTCGGTGAAAGCAAAAGTGATTGATTCTCAGTTACCGCAAATTTGCAGTACTATACGTATTAGGTATTGGCTAAGTAGAAACGTGAGGTTCAAAATACTAAGAGATAGGGCTGCCATCAACAAATTATTTGACAGGAAAAAATCTTCTTTCATGACCAGAAAGACATGAAAATTCAAGACCATGAAAGTTGTGCCATTTGGGTTATGTTGGTGCTTTGGAAATTGGATTGGAGCTATTTTGACACTTTTGTCTCGATGTTCCAGTGTCTATTTTAAAGATGGCTATTTTTTTTATTTAACATTACTGTAGGTTTAAGAAGAAGTTTACTGAAGGTTTTAATTTACTGTATGGCTAATCCATTAAAAAATTAAGAAACATAACAATATTATTACTTGACTTTACGTTTTTCTGTGGTTCGACCTAATTCACAGTATAAACTCAAAAACATTTAGATTTTACATTACATTAATAAATGTACGATATTTTCCTATTCTAAATAGACAGGAATAAGTAGGCTCAATTTTTTGGCAGCCCTACGATGACCATTGACCTCAGTTCGTAATCAGTAATCATCTCATTACTTTGTTCTCGCCGCTGCGGTGCAGGTGAAATACTGCTGCAGGCTATATTGTCATAGTTAGTGAAAATTGAAGAAGTCAGAACTATTACGAAACAATATGAAAGAAACCAATATTATGCTTCTAACACCGGATTCACTGAAGGGCGAAGTGTTTTCCCGACGATTATTCTATAGCTCCGAGGAAAAATTATAGAGATTTCGATGAATACGCTATACAATGTTTTGTCTGGTTTTGTCCTTATATGATGTACTATTAGAAAAAATTTATGATGTACTATCATAGGCAGTGGCGGAACTACTTAATTCGCTCGTGTTATATAATGTAATAATATTACAATAATTTACATATAACATGTGCGAACGGGTTTGATAGTTGATACATAGGTCCGTCAACTATGTATGAGTGAATTTCTTCGATGATACGTAAACCGCCTATTCCAATGTAACAGACCACGACAAAATATAATTATTAAGCACTGTTTAAATATTTTCATTAAAAAGGGAGCTAAATTAAGTCTACTTTACTCACATTCAATGCAGGTAGAGTTATCCAGATTGGCAAAGTAAGGTTGGCATGCACACACTCCCTTCTGGCAGTGGGCATTTGGCACATTGCAGTCATTATTGTTGCGGCAGTTCGTGCCGATTTGGGAAGCACTGGCCACTCGCAGGATCTGGAAAAAAGAAAAAATCTTATTTTTTTTTACAAAGGAAATCGGGAAATAAGGACCAAGAACGCAAGTGCATTAACGCAATGGATATTCAAGTGTAGCTCCTTTGAATAAGATGTTCTGACGTTTTGAGTGCCCAAGTGGAAATTCTTTACAATCGGGTAAAAAAAGTCAAGAAACACAGAGCCAACTATTTTGGAAGTCGGTAAAACAAACTTAAATATTTCCCCAAAATAAGGTTGGGAAATGAGGAACAGCCAAAAACGCAACTTGTTGCCAGTATACATAAGCTGTCTGTCTTCTTATTCCCTGGTCCTTTTTATAAAACCATTGCCTCATATTGTGACAATAACAATGAAATTAATAATAAACCATTTATTATTGCTTCAAAAACCTGAGTGTGTTTTGTAGAGTTGTGGGAGTATACCTACATAACATTACGTAAGTAATCCAAAATGGAGTTATTTTTTGTGTATTATTGATTATTATTAATAGTTATGATATTGTCGTTAATATTGAAGATGACCATGACCTATAAAGAGACGCGGAAAAAAAATTCGTAACTCTTATTTTATACCAAACATGTTATACGATGATTAATCTGTTTGTCCTTTGCAAAGAAATTTTAAGCGACCAAAGTTATTTAGGACTCAAAATAAAACTAGATGACGCCCGCAACTACGTTACGCCAAAATTCGTCTATCGCGCGGGAATCATACATTTTTTCGGGATAAAAGGTATCCTATGTCCTTTCTCGGGACTCAAAGTATCTACATACCAAATTAAAAAAAAATCGGTTTAGCAGATTGGGCGTGAAGAGGTAACAGACAGACACACTTTCGAATTTAAAATATTAGTATGGATTTTAAGGTCCCCATAACATATCGGAAGTCGTTACTCGTTATCTCAGAAATGATTGACCGGACACGGGAATGTAAACGAGTCCGGCCAGGTCGGCCTGACACCACTTCGACCGAAACGATCGGATGGAGGCCTTTCGGAATACCTTTCGCCTCATTTCTCTCCAATCGACATAAATGTGGACTATGATGACTCATATCATCATAAATGGCAAGATAAGAGGTCATGTTCACTGAAGCTTCAAAGCGCATTCCGACACAAAAGATTCCTTTATCGGTATAGAATTGTCTACAATAATGCGTTATGCGATAGATCATAAAGCTTTCTTGATATCGCTTGTGTCTTCATGATAGCACTCAGACATCTTCATCGAGTTTGGAATCGCTATTTAATTGCAATTTTATTGCTCACATTTAGCGGTACATAAAGTGATACCTCTAAAAACATTAAACACGAGACGAGCTATAATAACTTGTACACAGCTATTGTTATTTACTGGTAACGTCGTAAATACAGCTTATAAATAAAGTGAGAAATGCACATCACTTTCAGTCTAAGATAGAACACCTTTTGCACTTATTGAGACGAATATTATTTAGTTAACTATAAATTATAATTAAGGCCGTCTCCCGAGCAAACGACCTTGACCATACATTTGCCACGTTGCCGAGATCGCACCAAAAGCCTATTTTTATTACTTATCAGTTATCTTAGTTCAAAATTGACCTAAAAAAATGGAAAAATTAAAACGTGGAAGTGTTTATGATATTGGCGATCTATTGGCGTGTGTTTCAAATAAAAGTAATTTGTAAATCCTAAGTAGATGCAGAATGTATGCTTGAATTTTAATAAATTGGTTTTACTTTGGAAGCTGATATCATGATTCATGAGTATAGTAAAGAAAAATTGAAAATTTAAAACGGGGAAAGGAATTTTGATATACTGAAGATTATTTCTGTATTTTTATTATGACATTGCAATTTTTAGCATTCAAATTATGAGTTTATAAGGCTCTAAATACGGTAAATTACGGAATCTCCGTAGCTAAACATAAGCCCCATACATAATATCTGTTAAACTCTTCATTAAATTAAAGTTTAATCATCATTAAATGTCTCTGAGTGCGGCCGTCCGCCGTGATCAAACTTTTATTTAACTAATACTTTGACAGACAATTCTATCGATCTTATGTCAAAATCTTCTTTTAAGTACCTAATTACAGTTGAGTTATTATAATATTCGTCTCTGACCGCCGTACTCAGAGACATTTAATTGTGATTAAGCTTCAATTTAATGAAGAGTTTGATAGATAATATTGTATGGGGCTTATGTCACAGAATACATCTTTATTGGTAACAACTTATGTCAAAATTTTGAATTACTAAATTACATGTAAGTAAATTAATGTTTCACTAAGTACGGCAGTGAGTGCGGCAGCAGCTAGCAAGAGACCGTGAACCCTAGATATTCCTTATTCTATTTAAAGCTGAAAGCTTATCAGCGCATTACATATAGCTGATATAGCACATTGTAATAATTATTTAAGTGTAGATAGTAGCGCAGTTTTTAAGTAGTGGGCTTATATTTATGTAGTACCTAAGTTTTGCAATGTAAGTTAGTTCTGGGGTCTTCTTTGCCAAACCCTTCTACTTATCTTTTTTTTTTTCAATTTTATAAAAGCTTTTCGTCTTTACTTAAGAAAATAAAATTCGTGGATTTCTAGAATAGATTTCACAAAATTGTAAAGGATTACAATTTTAAGATTTAATTTTCTATAGTAGATTTTTAACCGAAATTATACTAATAATATACATATAAGTAAGTATATTCTTTGTTCATTACTTACCTGACCTTACCTACGGGTATAATATCATTTAACTCAATTACCTCATAATGTATTAATGCTTAATCATACACCTCTATGACCAACATTGTCTATGACCTAACGAGGTGACATACCGCTACAAATATTTTAAGGCCCAATTCTGTCGCGCAATTTGATATGACAATCATAGTTAAGATGTCTTCGTCTATTATGAGGATGTCCGTCGTACCCACGCCTCGGTGTCCAGTTTACATATTCAAACTAGATAATCTAGGTATTACCATTACCCCATTTTTGTGACACTAAAATGTGTCTTTTTGGATAAAAAATAATAAAATTCACCAAAAAGGTTTATAACTACTCATCAAGATTTTAGTATCAATTGTAGGCAGATGAACTACGTTATTTAGTATCATTATGTCAAGTCCATGATAATCGGTAATTTTTCGGCTGCAGTTGACATAACCCGAGCATGTAATAAATCTCACTTAAATCCGCCATCTTCCTATAATTCCAATTTCTCCGAAAGTACGTAAGTATTAATATTTTATCATTGATCATTTAACATGCCTTTGCTATCTAAATAGGAATAATAGGTCAAATAAATAACAAAATACGTAAATAGCGACTCCTCCAAGAGGGGTAAGTCGTTGGAAATACATTTTTAAAGTGTCTCAATACAACGTGCTTATCACTTATTCAACGTCAGGAAATGGGAAATTCACAAAGAAAGAAGGGAAATTATTGTTGGTTCGTGTTGACGATTTGTGTTGTTTTGTTATGATTTCGCTCGGATGGGTGGAATTTTGTCAGATCACTTAAAAAGGATAAAATACACTGATCAAATATCAGTGTCCTTGATCCTTTTTATGGCATGGCTCTTTTGCTACTAATATTCCGTCGCTTTCATTAGGTATCATCTACTTTATATAATATTTGAAATTTGACCAAGACTTATTTCAGTGTTATTTTGAATGACGGCATGTCTATAAATTCTTTTCGTGCTAGTTTATTTCTCCTTAAAATTTTTAGCCGAATTGTCAAAGAGGTCTTGACTATTTTTGCTCTTCCTTTTACTTTCCACGCCCACTTCATGGACTTATCGAGCTAACTTTTAGCTTACCTTCATAACATCATTGATGTCAGATGATTTCACGCGCCATAATATCAATCATAATAAAAATTCTGCGCCCGTACGTGTGAAATCTAAGAAAGAAATTAAAGTTTTTATGAGAATGAGACATCATGACATCTATCTCAGTTTAACTAGTTTCTGATAATATTTTAATTCTTATCTTCATTAATTTTTACTATAAAAAATGTTACACCAACTTATGTCAATTAAATACTTCTAATCTTAAAATTTGAATCAAAATTAAGTACTACGAGTACAGCCTACAGCTGTCCTGTCTGCTAAAACTTCGTTTTATTTTTTAGTTGTATAAACTTGTATCTATTATTTTTCAGATAGGTACTCCGTACTTGCCAATAATAATTCGACTTTAGTAATTCATTTAATTTTTAAACAGTGTTCTTTTGTCAACATCAATTCAACTATCGTGCAAAAAACTGTACGTGCTTACGGATAGCCTTTTCACTATGATAGTAACTTAGTAGGTATAAAAAGTAATTGAATGCGTTAAATACTGTGTTTAAACACTACAAAAAAGTAGAGACTTATAATAAGATAATTGCTATACTCAGTTAAAGCATTATAGTCACTTTTGATGGTAGATTACTTAGGTTTAACAGTTTAAGCCTTAAAGAGGAAACGTAGAGACTAGAGATGTCTCGCCTTAAAAGTATAACGGCCGCACTCAGAAACATTCCGTGACTACTTAATATTACTTAACATTAATTTAAGGTGATATATTGAAAAGAACTGTCCTTTTTGACGTAATACTATAGGACCCTCAGAAATGTTACAAATCTGGTAATGAGATATACTTACTTACATATCTTCATAGCCTTATCAAGGTTTGAGAAGAACTAAAAACACGATCAATGTATTTTGCCTCGATACATTTAATTTTCGAAATTACCTCTTAAAAATACAAAATTTGAAGATTATTTTTGAACGAAAATAGATGTATTGTAGGAAATTAGTCTAATTAATAGACACCTTTGCAACTCAAAATCGTACAGAAGCATTTTGCTTAAATGCTCCTAGTTATTTTTTAAATAATTATTTACGTTTTCGTTTTCCGAGCGAGCCGATAGCTTCTGGCCGCAGCGTATTCACGACTTTATACTTTATAGTCATTCAAATTAAGTATAAAATTTGCGTAGCCTAATAAGCGTAAACCCTTGCGGTATAATTTATTTTCGACATATCGCCTTAATAAAGCGTTTGAAAGAAAATGTATAAAGTTTATGTCAAAATCTTTATTAAATTAAAGTAATCATGAAATCTTTCTGAGTGCGATTGTCTCTACATCACTTCTCTTTGCGTATGGAATAAATTTTACATTACACGTTTTTTTAAGACTACCTAGTACCTATACTTTCAGACTATCATCATTCATCAATATTGAAGTCAATTAGACTAGAAATAATACAAAAGTATTGTAAGTCATTTGTATTTATTTTTCTCTAAGCGTTGATAATTGTGTATTTGTGATCAGAAACACATCGCCAGCGAGTGTTGGCCAATTAAACTTGAGAGTCATTCTAGGAGTTCAAATATTATGCCATGCACACAATGCCCGGTGCATACGGAGCAATTGAAAATAAGTTTTAGGTTGTGGTATTAAAGTCCATTATGGTTCGATCGGATAAACCTGTTGCAGCCAGGAAACACGATGCGTGCGAACGTTTGGAGCCTTAATAATGAGGCGCATAGAGTCTCGCACATACATACATAAATCTTACGATTACTAAATAATTAATGTCTTGTAACTTGTACTTAATGTTATAATCGACATGTGACAACCCTATCTGGATATAGCATCGATCTCGCCACAGAATATTGATATCGGTAGACATGACTTATAAATTAGTACAATATGATGCTATTTCGTTGTACTGAATAGGATGTCATTTTACGCAAAGAAACTTCCCGGGATTGAAAGTATCTAAGTATATATCGCTGCAAATTTTCATCGGAATCATATGACATAACAACCATGTTACATCTTAATATATTTTTCAATTTTATTTAAAATAATTAAATTCAATTTTATGTCACATAACAAAAAAACTTAGTACAATTAAAGTGTCTAACAATAGGTATGTATTATCTAGCACAACAGAAAACTTATCCCGATTCCCGATTAAAACATAAAAGCAAGCCTTTACCTCCCATTACTCAAAGATTAGCACTTTCTTTATGAACCCCGGTCAGAGCTGAATAAATGATACCGATGGGACAGCCCTGGAATGTTTTACCATAACGCGAAGGGTTCGCAGAATCTATTGAGTATGATAATACATACACGACGACAACAAATTGCTTGAGTGAACAGCAAGGAGATTTGTGAATTATTTTGGGATTGAGATTTTGTGATAATCTTCCTATAATACAATAGAATTTATTGTATTATATAGCATGTATTGTATTACAGTAGGGCCTCGGTAATCCGGACTCCCGCTTGTTCGGTGATCGCTGTAACCCGGCCGGCCGGAGCTTTAAACATTGCTTTAAAATGGGCTGAAGATAACGAATTTGATCGCCACGAAGTTAAGTATAGTTTTCATAGAGCCAGTACTGGCTGCTAATAAGACTGGCAGCCAGTATTGGCTTGGTATATGCCGCGTGTGAACAGTTTTTCAAGCCAGGCCAAACTGTTCACACGCGGCATATACCAAGCCAATACTGGCTGCCAGTCTTATTGGCAGCCAGTACTGGCTCTATGAAAACTATACTTTATATTTCTCCGTCAACTAGAGACCGAGATTTCAAAATGAAGTGTGAAAATCATAAACAGAAGAGTATTACAGACTATTCAAAAGGAATTAACTAATTGTTTTATTTTAAGTTACTGATTCCTTACATGGGTGAACATGTACCATCGAGGAAATTGATTCCTAGGCAGTTGACAGACCAGCGGCATTTGGTTGGATCATGTCAATTCAATGTTAATAAATTTTGTGAACTGTCGGCTCGGTTTGACGCAATTTAAATTTAAAAAATTGATCAAAGAAATGTGAAGGTAATTTATATTGCATACTATTACGCACACCTCGATAATTCGAAAAGGGTCGTGTTTTTGCCTCTCCGGATTAACGAGGCCTTACTGTATATCGAATAATATTCGAATAACATACCCTAAACACATCTGATGTGTAATGTTATGTTACAGACGAGACTCGAATTATTTCTTCTAACGAAAATCTAATGATTATAGAGGGTACGAGATTGTATATTGTGTCCCAAGATAGAGCTTACTGTGAAAGCAGCAGCGCTAAAAGAATACCTTTTTTAAACTTTGGTAAGGCCTAATTTATGACAATTGCCCTTTCAGCGCTGCTATTTTCACAGTGAACTCTAAAATTTCATCTACTTATAAAACCTCATTAGTCATTACTCATCACACAAAATCTAGGGTTTTATCGAATAACAGAATGAGTATTCTCTTGATTAATAACCGACGAATAGTTTCTTTATGAAATTCGGTTAATGGTTGTGGATACTTTTTTAATATTGTCCAAGAAGAATGTCTATAGTATCTCAAATCTCTATTCGTACCACACACGATGCGATACCAAAGTTTGAAGATCTAAAGATTAAAATGTGCTCGATGCTAGTCGGGCGAGCAATCATTGTTCTATAGAATTGCTTTACAAAAACTACAGCTATAGTAGGAGTACTTTGTAAGTATGTGTTTGGTATGTCTGTTTGTCTGATACAGATTTGGCAAAAAATTGGTACGGTACTTTGAATTTCGGGATAGGGTAGACTGTAGAGGGTAGTTTCTCTCTGGAAAATGTACGGTTTGACGGAAGTTAGGGACAACATAGAATTGCATACAATATTGTTTTTTTTGCACCTTTATGTCGATACCTTTTATATTGGTAGCATCCACACTTAATATTATAAATGCGAGTGTGTCTCTCTGTATGTCTGTCTGTTACCTCTTCACGCTCGAACCGCTGAACCTATTTTGCTGAAATTTGGCATGGATATACTTTGAGTCCCGAGAATGGACATAGGTTAGTTTTTATCCCGGAAAAATGTACGGTCCCCGCTCGATAAACTAATTTTTGCGCAACGGAGTTGCGGGCATCATCTAGGACTCCAAATTATGGAAGCGTAGTGGCAAATGGTATATCTTTCTCTTTCACTGTTATGGGTTCTACCGTTTTGGCTATTATATTTGTGAAACAGTAGCACTATTGGCTTTTAACGTGTTTTGCTCATATTTTTATTCTTACCCTGTACATGAAACTAGTATCCTACTAGAATTTGGCACGAAAGGCCAATGAGAAATGCATTAATCCAAGTAAATTGCAACATAACTAACATACTTTACTGTGAATAGATAAATTTATAGACCCCATACCGGCTTGTAGAGGTCAGGGAGGGCACAGTGTCATCGGTACTAAGTGATAGCACAGCCTACAGGTGCATACTCGTAGAAGTCAAACTTTACACCTACTTACTACCTCCTAACCTAACTTACGGCGGCCCTCGGATACAATTATTAATAACGAGCTTTTGCCCGCGGCTTCGCTCGCGTTAAGAAGTATTTTATATACATTTATCTTTCATCCCCTATTTTATCCCCTTAGGGGTAGAATTGATCAAAATTCTTTCTTAGCGGATGCCTACGTGATATCATCTACCTGCATGCCAAATTTCAGCCCGATCCGTCCAGTGGTTTGGGCTGTGCGTTGATAGCTCACCATGTCAGTCAGTCACCTTTGAGTTTTATATATATGTATACTAGCTTTTGCCGGCGGCTTCGCTCGCGTTAAGAAGTGTTTTTATATACAATCTTTCAGCCTCTATCTTATCCCCTTTCTTAGCGGATGCTTCCGTCATATCATCTACCTGCATGCCAAATTTCAGCCCGATCCGTCCAGTGGTTTGGGCTGTGCGTTGATAGATCACCATGTCAGTCAGTCACCTTTGAGTTTTATATATATAGATAGAAGATAGAAGAAGAAGATAATCTAGCTGTTTTATCGTTATATATACTCTAAATTACATTTTAGGCAAAATATATTATTAATCTGTCTCTGAGTGCAGGAGTTAGAGTCTCATGATATCAACTAATTCCAGATTTTTTATAAAGCTGAAGTTTGCACATCTGATGATCCGATATAATTTAAGAAAATTTAATTCATAAGCATACTTTTTGTTCTTTATTCATGTTATTAAAAATTGATGGGAATGATTTGTACTCGTAATTTTAAATGAAATTTTACCCCATTCCTTCGTAGCTCGAGATTTCTTATGAATACCCAACTCTGCATAATATTATTATGTTGTGTTCTTCTTAATGAAAACTCCAAGAACCATAATATGTAACATAAAACATTGTAATATAATATTAACGAGTTCTAGTCACGGTAATAAATCTAGACATCAGATATTATCTAGATCCAAGTCATAATATATGATCAATAATAATAAGTGTCGTGTGAATTATGTTACAACGGTTTTATACTGCAATATAATAAAGTAACTTAATTGTTGGTAATTGTTTCGTTACTTGAAGCTGTTGTTAATAATAATAGTGGGGTTGCACCATATACTCCAGAAGAATAATATTAAGATGGTAGCTCAAAAGATTCGAGAGGGGTCTTCTTAAGGTGCTTCTTGGGTAATCATAGATTACCATTATTTTCATCATGTTTAGGAAGGTGACTTAGGTAAAGGCACAATTGACGTCGATTATGGGAAATCAATAATCATCATAGACGAACATAATAATATTATACTCCTAGCAGTGGCGTTACTATAATAGGGCGGCAGGGCGGCAGGGCTGGCAAAATGCCACGGGCCCCCGACCCAAAAGGGCCCCAGCCCAAGCGGCCGTGAGGTCAGAAATGTTTTATACATTGTTTTATTATTAACGGGACGATTTTTACTGATAGGGCCCCATCAATTTGCCACGGGTCCCAGGTATAGTTACGCCACTGGCTCCTAGATGTTCGTAATCACTTGCATTTGTCCATCAAGAGCAGCCTTTCCCAAAGTGGGTGATAACGCCCCCTTGTGGGCGCCGAAGGTCTACAGGAGGGCGGTATGGGTAAAAAAATGGGGGCGTTGTGTATAATTGGCTTGGGGGGTGATTTATTTAATCTGGATGCGAATTGAAAATTGAATCTAAAACATTATATTTTGTTCTCAAAGTGGGCAGTAGACGAAATAAGCTTGGGAACCTCTGATCAAGAGTGCCTTCTTGCACTTTAGTGCTGTTTTACATTGATTCGATTGTAACGTGTTTACTTATTACATAAAGCTGTTGAATGGTGAAAATGTTTAAATACAGTGCTGTTCTAAAGCACCTAAAGTCAGACTTCAGTCACACTAGCACCAGCTTCTAATAGCACATCACAGAATAAGTTAAATTTCGCTGGGAATCTTTAGTAAGTTTATTTGGTCGTGTGTGTTCACTATACAGGTTTAGCCAACTTCCTACACTAGGTGGGAAGAATAGCCCGTCCCAACCGGTAAAAGATAAGTTTATTTACATACCAACCACTATTTTTGTTACTAAGGGCCTTGGCCCTAAAATGTGTAGATACGAATTATGATGAATAATGAAAAAGATGAATGATGTAGGTACGTTAAAAAATGTTGCTGAATTGTCACACTGCACCGCAATGATTTGAAATTTCGATATTTACCTTTTGAAACTTTTAGCAGTTACATTAAACTTCTTCATCCATTCGGCCTGGTTCCGTTTCGGTGTCACCTGACCCTTAAAGATTGCTATTTTTTTTAAGTCTAAATTACATCCACGATTTACCTTGTGACTTTGCTCTGATTCTGCCGTCATTTACAATGCCGTGACTTTGTTTTATTTATGCCATTAGGTTAAGTACCGCTTAAGGCTGCCACACACGTTCAGTGTTACATTACAGGTTAACCTAGGGCTTTCCAAACTATGCGAAACGACGACGACGCGACCTCCTCTATCAAGGAGAACAAGACAGATTACATGAATATCGTTAAAGAAGTGTGGCAACATGGAGATCAGCAATTAAGAATAGATTAGTCATTAGGAAATTATAGTAATCTTAAATAATTGCGTTAACTTTTGACAGAATAACATCACACCCCTTATGATGTCGCAGTAACAAAAGTTTGGAAAGTTTAAAACCCTACGTTATCTAACCTGCTCGCCTTTTATTTCGGAAATATACTAACTACTAAACTATACTACTAAAAGCAATTAGCCTTTACCCGGTTTGTCGGAAGTTTGAACCCGCCAATCTGTTGGAATGGCTTGAACGTGTGTGTCGGCTTTAATGCTTAAGCCATGGTCGTTGACCGACGCGTGCGCAGCCTCTCATTAATCACACAACTATTCTCGTACTTTTTACGGTAGCCGACTTCTCGTGCGTATTATAATATGACGTATGCCACATAAGGGTCAATTTACTTTGCAACGTGACGCGACGATGCGATGCATTTTTATATGAGCTAATCAAAATAGGAATAAGCAGCCCGCGGTGGGTGGCAAGTCTGACAATTTAATGTGTTTATTATTGTGTAATAAATAAAGTTCAGTTTTAACCCATCAGTCGTGGCAAAACGAGACAATAGCTTTTTCATTGTTATCGCGGCCGGATGTGGCCGCTTGGGGCTTCATGAATTAAACCGCATTCTTTGCATCGACACGTCACGTCGCAATGTGAAGCGTGTAGTAAAAACTAAAAAGTTAACTATGCTAGAAAGTTCAAACGTTTTGGCACGTAAGTCGTAACATACTCGCTGAATGTTGGATCTTTGACAAGTAGCATAGTCGCACGCCCTATAGCCACACTGTGCCTTTTTTGTTCATCAAGGGCATGCGTCATAGCGCAGTCAATAGCGCACGTGACTCGTCTACTCGTCGGGTATGCCACCCGCGAGTCGCGACGCATGCGCTCTGACCGTATCCAAAACTTGTGCTTTGTTCTCTTTTTTCTGGAATTTCTTATGACCAAATAAGCCGCAATTATTCCACCCAGTAAAATGTTCTCGTCGCAAATGTTACAATAAGTTGACAGACACTGCAACTGAACAAAAATTTCAATGTTGGCGTTGCGTTTGTTGACGCATATTGAAAGCGCCAAACGAAAGTTGAATATACAGACGATGACGAAAATTGAAGATGAAAGAGCGCAGTGTGGACATAGCTTATTACTAGGTCCCGGAAAAATATGTATTAAAAAATCCAAAATTTGTACTTAAAATATGGACTAAAAAATCGAAAATATGGAAAAATATGGACTATAAAATTACAATAATTAAACATTGTTTTAGTGTAGGTAACCCTTAAATATTTATTTTATTTTAATTTTTTATTAATTACTAGCTGTCCCGGTGAACTTCGTGTCACTTTAAAACCTTCCCTGGACTTCGACGAATAGTTTCAGACCAAAATCAGCCCAATCCGTTCAGCCGTTTTCGAGTTTTAGCGCGACTAACACATTTGAAAATCCATTTTTATATATATAGATTAAAGTACAAATATAATTAAGGATTTTGTAAAAATTTCAAGTGCCTAGCTGCAGCCATTATTGATATCGAGCGAAAAATAGCAAAAAAAAATACGTTTGTTGTATGGGAGCCACCCTTAATTATTATTAATTTTATTTTGTTTTTAGTATTTGTTGTTATAGCGGCAATAGATATACACATTCTGTGAAAATTTCAGAAGTCTAGCTATAGCCGTTCTTGAGATACAGCCCGGTGACAGACAGACGGACAGACAGACATTGAAGTCTTAGTAATAGGGTCCCGTTTTTACCCTTTGGGTACGGAACCCTAATAATCGGCACAGAATTTTGTTTTTCTTTGTGTGTTACGTACTTAAATCCTTTATTTTACCCGAAGACCGAAACATACTTCAGTTTTTGTTTAGCCATGTCAGCAACAGGACCTTTTGCATCTGAAACTTTATTTTCTACTAGACGTTCCGCGCGGCTTCGCCCGCGTAAATTAGATATTTCACAGACAAATTAGTCCACAAAAAAGCCTATTATCCTTCACGTGGTCTACTTCTTATCTGATTCAAATAACAGAAAAAACGCTCTAGTAGTTCGTAAGATTTTAAGCCCTTTCAAATAATTTCCCCGTTTTTTCTACTACCACATTTTCCTCTATTTCTTCGCTCCTATTAGTCTTAGCGTGATAAAATATAGCCTATCTTTCTCGATAACTGGGCTATCTAACACTGAAAGAATTTTTCAAATTGGACCAGTAGTTCCTGAGATTAGCCCGTTCAAACAAACAAACAAACTAACAAACTCTTCCGCTTTATAATATTATAGTATAGATTAGTATAGATTTCTTTATTAATCCTTCGATCGCGGATTTGTGAAATGCTATTGTATTCTATTGTTGTCGCGATCACCGGTGCTCTTATGGGGCTTGAATCCTGAAGGAATAATCTTCTTTAGAAACAATAAATACGACGATAAAGCGCGAGAGGAACGAAATACGCAGCCGCATGGTGGCGGGAACGTTTTTTTTTTGGGAAAATATGGACGATTGTGACATCTTCTTGCAAAATATGGACTTATCTTTGAAAAACACTAAAATATGGAAAAATATGGAAAATAAAACTTGGTTTTTCACAGTCTAAGCATGATAATTCGTGTAAAAAACACATTCTAGGCCGAAAATCACGCAAAACAAAAATATGTATTTATATATAAATCCGGGCCCTACTTATTACATTTTATAAGGCTAGCTAGTACAGATAACAAAATCTATAAAGTTTATTGTTACTTATCTAAAAACTGTGTTATTTTTAATCACCTCAAATGGCCTATATAATAAACAAGTAATTAAATCGAAAGGACAAGATCCAACATCCATACAATTTTGGGCTAATTTTAAAAGTGCCGGCCAACGCAAATAAACCCATTATTTAAATAGAACATAATCTAATGAATAATTTTTATTATTACACCAAAGTTCTAAGTCCGAGTTGTTATTCAAGATCAAACAATGTTTTATAACAAATGTAATAAAACTTATTTTATGAATTAAAAGCAATAAGTGCTTAATTGATCCCAACGTCCCTATCCGAGTCATAGAACAGATTAGAGGCCAAATACCTACAAATGATTTGGAAAAATTCAAAGGGAGTCGGAATCTCTGCGTGCTTGGGGGTACGCACGGATTCCAAGTAAACAATTATCCAAGTAAAACTAAGTAATCCAAGTAAGACTTAGAACTTTGGTGTAATAATAAAAATTATTCCTTAGATTATGTTCTATTTAAATATTGGGTTTATTTGCGTTGGCCGGCACTTTTAAATTTAGCCCAATTTGGACCTTATCATTTGGATAAAACTTTTATAGAATTAGCTAGGCGGTATCGGCTTTGGACTACCGTTATGGTTTTAAATTGATGCAATAATTCGAATTTTAAAAACTTTTTAATTCATTAAACACATTCAATAAGATTTAAATCTGTTGATTTGAATAAATACGGCTTCTTCAAGCTTTTATTTGATTTTGAAACAGGTACGTTTGCAAATTATGTTTTTAGCTATTGAGGTAAACAATCCTTATGATTCTTGATGAAAAAATATCATACAAAATCTATCTATTATTGAATAAAAAAATATCTAATATTATTAATCTATCAAGCCACTTTTCCAACGTATCAGACGAACACATAATATAGCTGTATCCCACCAAAAACATGAAATGTAAAAAGGAGCCAAGCAAAATATAGATAGCTATGCAATATTTCTACAATAAAAAGTTTTCAGATCATATTCTAGCTTAGCCTTCAACTTAACTATTTTGTAATTTAAATCAACATTCAGTGAATGTGTCAATAGTTTTCTTAATTTTATAATAATTTTATAATAATATTTTGCTCCTAGTTACCGAAAATCTAAATCCCTAGCTTTGTTAACATCGAAGATATAGGGGGTATGAAATAGCCGCGAACTGCTTCGAGAAAAGTATGGTACAGCCGTGCCTTTGCTTAAAGCTTGGCTGGGGCACTGCCGTGCCCTCAGATAACTATTACACGTCTATACAAAACCAACCGTCCGTCTGAAATGGGTAAGTGTACCTACCTAAATTGAATTAAGAAGTGTTACAATTTTTTCCAATATCTATAAGACATAAGCAACTCTTTTTCTTGTTTAGTTGCGGTGCAACCAATTTTCTTTTACACTTGCGGTGCAACCAATTTATTTGGATTAAGTTGAAAGTGGGAAACAATTACTGGTCGGCAATTTGTTTATTATTGAGCCAGTGGACGTTGGCTTTTCACTTTTAGTATGAATTTCGCCTTGGTCGGCTTACTGGCACGCGCTACTACTTATAGAAATCATCGGTGATTCTGTAATTATGGCATGGCTACTGTTACTGGCTTTTACTCGACTTTGTTCTTTAGACCAGTGGTTTTCAATCTGAGGTTCGCGACCCCCTGGGGAGCGCGAAGCTATGTACAGGAAGGTCACCAGCGTCGAGAGTCGAGAGAATTATGTCAGTAAAAGAATTATGAATATTAAAAATGAAAAGAATGATATACATACTTCAATCAAGTAGGAGAGTTTTAACAAAATAATGTGTTCATAAATATAAAATAATATGTACATTGTACATACCTACATGATAAAAAAGCAAAGGGCAAAATATTTTTTCTAACTAGGGATGTTGCGTCATGTCAAAGGTTGAAAAACAGGGTTTACACATTACAATATACTAGAACTTATGGAACTGTGAAGACGTGACGCCAAGTCAATACAAGAAAACATGTACTTAAAACATTACTAAAATACCAAACTTACTAAAGCATTGGTGCTCATTATACCAATATATAATTTTCTATGAAAAACCTAATAATATAATATTTGCATTCACATACATTATGCCTAGGCGGTAAGAATGTTTGACATCTCAATCGCTTGATCTACCGCACTGATTACATTACAGTTAGAAACTCAAACGTCCTATAACTCGTTGCAAATGTAATTAAGTCCTTATGCAGATATATCGTTATGGAGAATCTTAACTTACAAAGTCGTTACGGGTAGTGATAAGATACACTTTGTAATATAACTTTGATAAATATTACGCAGGTACAAACTATTGGGAAGCGTGATAAATCACAAACTAAGTAATTATAAGATTTTGTTGTCATATCTACTATATCTAGAGTGTTTTCAATCTGTGGGTCGCGAAGCCTTAATCGGGGGGTCGCCGAAAGAAAGAATAAATTGGCTTTTAATAGATAAATATACCAAAATATATAAAAAAAATCATTACCTAAAGTAGGTAGCCTTTTAATAAAATTATTTGTTTGGCTTCCTCATCACGAGGGCATCGCCAGTATATTTCAGTCTGTAAAGGGGTCGCGAAATCAAAAAGATTGAAAAACACTGATCTAGAGAGAGTCTCTTTGCAGGCTAAACTAAGCATAAGCATCTATCATAAATCCAGCAAAGCATAAGCGTCTAGCTTTTATATCGCTATGATTACCTATTTGTATTTACTAGGTACTGGTAGGTCCATCTTATCAGATATCGCATCCAGCTGTATCGCCGCTTTTGATATGGCTGGTCTCTGCATAATTATATTATTACTTGAATATGATCAGAGACCAATAATTACTCTATGATATGATGTACCTATCGGTCAAAAGTTTTTGCCCACAACAAAATTCATTGATTAAATTAAAAATATATACGAATTAGCAAATGTTATTTTAATATTGGCAAACGAAGGTTAAAACGATGTTTTTAAAATCAAAAATAATTGTGTACACTATTTGTATACTTTTAAACGAGCGCATGTTTACATTTTGTAGGATAGTGCGAGAAATTAAATTTTACAAGTATGGCTGATTTGTTTAATATTCTTTAACTGTGAATTATTTCTTCCGTGTTTTTGATTAGAGTTTACTTCCATTTAGCCCTGTGAGTCGCAAGAAGCAAGCTTTTATTTATACTTTGTGTACCAAGACACTATTTTGTGGAGTCTTAATACTAATTGTTTTCGTTTTCGCAAATTCAGAGTTCAGACATATTATAAGCTTTAAAATAGATATAACCAAGAAAGTATCGGTTTGGACTCGTGCATTTATCGTAAGTCTACATAACTAACGCAAACGGAACCCTAATATTGCCGTCAAATTAAAAATACGTCGAAAAATCGTGGATTACATCGTGAAAAAATATGCATCCACCAGGAGTTTTAGCGATAGCAAGCGTTCAAGACAGCCTCGCAAAGTCACAACAGTTGAAGGTAAGGGTAGTGTATTGACCAGTAAACGTGATCGACGACTCACGGGTCCAGTGATTGCAGCTTAGATCTAAGAAACTGGAGATTTCCCTTTGAGTACTTTTGCAATGAAAAACAGTGTAAAGGAGATTGAGAGAAGCTGGCCTTTTTGGAAGTGGAGTGAAGAAATCTCTTTAATCCCTCGAAATAACGTCAAGAGGTTGCAGTGGGCTAAAGTACATAAAAATTATCGCATGATCAGTGGGAGAGAGTTTTATAGAGTGATGAGTCAAAGTTTGAGGTTTTTGAGTCTAAAAGAAGAATCTTCGTGTGCAGGTCAAAGGGAGAACGGATGTTAAATTAATGTGTAATCCCGAATTTAAAACACGGTGGAGGCTCGGTGATGATTTGAGGATAGATTGGAGGACGGGTGACTGGAGACCTGGCAAAAATTGAAGGGATTTTAAAGAAAGAAGGAAGAATTGAAAATATTAAAGAAAAATGTAATACGGTCTGGTCAAAGCGTGATCGGTAGAAATTTTATTTTCCAGCATGACAACGATCCCAAGCATTCATTAAAGCTGTACAAACAGCATTGAGAAGAATTGGAAAGGAAGAATGTACTGAAAGTAGTGATTTGGCCACTACGGTCGCCCAACCCCTACCCGATTAAGTTGTTGCGGGCTAAATGGGACATGGATATCAGAAAGAAGACAAAAGGACACTCCTATTATGATAACACACCTTTGACATATCCTGAGAAATTGAATGGGACCAAATAGAAATCAATTATTTGTCGAAATGTTACTAATAATGCCAAGATTGTGCACCGAAATATTATTTAGCAAAAGAAGGTAATATGAATAAATTAAAAATTTTAATATGGAACCGTTGCAGCTTAATTTACTTATTACTAAATTTTAATCCAAATAATATTATGTTCTTTAAAATATAATTATCAAATCGATCATATCGTTTTTATTTTTTATGTATCGCGCAAAATATAGGGTGGGCAAAAGCCAAAACCTTTTGAACGGTACAATATGAAAAAGTCCGTTTGGTATCAGAAATCATTTAATAACTTCATTAGTCTCATCAAGTTGTTTAGCTCACCATGACGTCTAATATAATATAATATCATAATCAGTATATCAGTTTCACCCCG
This sequence comes from Polyommatus iphigenia, assembly GCA_963422495.1. Lineage (NCBI taxonomy): Eukaryota > Metazoa > Arthropoda > Insecta > Lepidoptera > Lycaenidae > Polyommatus > Polyommatus iphigenia. The sequence continues at coordinate 8,664,080 of OY730183.1, forward strand.
CGGGGATCTTGCCCTCACCGTCTAGACTACCCCGCATCTTATCTAATTTTAAACGTTCGCAAACACGACTGCTGTAGGGTTGTCGTAAGTTTGTTAATCCAGCCGGGAAAGCAGATGTTTTGGTAAAAACAGGCCTATTATACTATCAGAGAAATTGATAGGCAGATATGGTACGGTCTACATAATTTGGCAGCGTTATGTCAAAACCTAGCCGATAGATCATACGAAATTTACATAACTAGTAAATGACGTAGGTCTGTGCTCGATGTTACAAAGCACTTAATCTAATAAATTTGTTAGTATTCCCGCTGTATATTCCAATAATAAATGATTAAATATTTATAATAATTTTTTAAAATAATTGAAACCGACTTTCAAGGTGGAAACAATAATATAATATTATTTAAAAACGCTATAAGCTACTTAAATTTCATTTTTTACCGATAAAAGTTGTTTTGTTAGTAAATACACACCTTCTTACGTATATTTCAAAAATTAAAAAATGTAACTAATGCCACATTTTGAAAATTCTTGTTGATTGAGGGCCGTTTCTAGCGGAATGATCCTTCTATGACAGAATATCTGAAAATGTTGGGACTGATAATAAATCCTAATAAAATAATATTTACTAATTAACAAAGCAGATGTTTTACGAAATGTAATTTATTTTTTCCAAACTCGCGAATCGCGATTTAAAAAAAATACCTGATTGATAAAAATCTAATAAATAGCAGCCCTACACACAAGGCTCCTTGCAAACGTTTTTAGAAGGGCTTGCTAACATTGTTATGTTTCACTTGTCCTTTTGCGCAAGCTTTTGTATTCTTTTGAAGAGACTTTGTCATTTCTTTTTAAAAATAAACTGTTGAAAATGCGTATTCTTGCGTTCACTGTGTATATCTAATGAAGCGAATGTTTCACTTTCTTTTGAATATCCTTCGTTTAAATGTGTATGTTTAATGTGTGTACTGTGTAACGTGTAACTGTTTAAACATTTGGAAGAAAAATGTAGAGCTTAAGCTGAACTACTTTTTAAACTTTTCAAATGCTCATTATTACTATTATAATATCAATATAACTTAAAAATATAACAAAAAAACAATGCTTTTTAAAGAATCCCGATTGAAAAGTAAAAAAAATGCATAAGCTCTACATTTTACTTAATCAATCAGGATAAAAAAATATGCGATCAACTTAAACAAAAAATCCTTGGCATGAATTCTCTTGCGATCAATATCGCCAAACATTCCACATATTTCAGCAAAATTCTCCCTTTTATGGGAAATCAAAAATTCGGATTTCACATTCGTGAGGGTCAAATTATAGTCCACGCTCCCCTCGCGGAGTAATCTTCACAATTGGAGTGCCGATATTGCGAGGAGTCTATAATTGGGTATTAGACTTAATACCACGGCAGTTGCCACAACTTGCGGGGATTTGAGCATGTTCTAGAATAGTGTTTCCCAACCTTGTTCAACCATGACCTAGGGAATCAAGCATAATTTACACAGACCCCCTTTATAAAATAAACAGCAAATATACTAGTGGTGGGGGTCCACAGATTGGGAAACGCTGTTCTAGAAGATTGAAAACATTGCAATGAGACGAGGCGATGCGTGAACTTTCAAATAAATCATTCAGCCAAATCTGCCAATTCATCACAATTTGTAGTAGTTAAATAAAGTAGAGCTTTCGCAGAGACTCGTCAATGTGGTATCTGTACTGACCCTAACCGTTTAATTTGCAGATACATGATACAATTCTTACTTAAGCCAATTCAATAAGCACAATTTTCTCTTAATTCGAGAAATAATTAATGAAACAATTATATGAATCATTTTCATTACGCTGGGAAACCATATTTCAATAGGTAGTAGCTTTTAATAGTTTTAGTTATTTCGCAATACGCGAATAGTCTTATCTTAAATGAATATTCGTAATAAACTTAGAAGACGTAAAACAGCTATGAAACGTGCTCTAACAAGCTGCAAAATAGATATATAATTCATAATTTACGAGCTAGAAGATATAAAAGTTACATAAAGTTCAGTAGATGAACGCGAGCTAAGCCTTACCATTATGTTTTATTGGTAAAGTTGGATACGAGTCATCAATCCAAATGACGTAGACCAAAACTGTTCAGTGAATGATCAAAACCCCGGCTATTAAAATACGGCGACGTATTTTATTCTGAGTATTTTAGTTTAAATGTCGAATACCTACGAATTCGATATATAGCTATATTCCAAAAGTACAGCTCACCGCTCGAATGTGAGTTTTAGGCTAGAAACATTTGCTTTTTAAGAAACGTGCATTTTTTTAAGTTCTGGGGGCAGGCATGTACTCCCGCCACGACAAGCCAAGAAACGACGGGACCGACCTGTTTACAATATAGTTTTGAGAATCAGTCAACATCCATTTTAGATACCCGAAATAACATTACGGCTAAACAACATGTGCCGGCCCAGCCATGTAACAAAGTACCTAGGCCTATTTAGACCGGCAACACACCTGCAGCTCTTCTAATGTTGCGAGTCCATAGGCGACGGTAGTTGCTTTCCATTAGGTGACTCGTTTGCTCGTTTGCCCCCTTATTTTATGCATGTAAAAAATGTCAGCACTTGGACAATTAATCTAAGTTTAATGTGGTCCAATCATAAAACCGCATGTCCAAGCATTATTTGTGATTCGTACGTAATTCGGACAGTGATTTATACGGGGGGCGAGTCACCCTCGTAGGGAACCACAAATACGACAAACATTGATTTCTGGAAACGGGAGACATTTTTGAGCAGCGATTGAGCGATTGATTGGATGTTTGTCAAGAAATTTCGTTTGAATCGGATTGAATCTGTGATTTAATTTCTTGGAAATAACATGAAAATTGTAAACAAAATGATAAAATACAGTTAGAATATTAAAATATCGTTAGAAATGTTTGGCATTAATTTGTAGCGCTTCTATTGATTATTATAGAGATGTAGAGCTTGTAATTAAATCAATCTCACTTTAGTTTGTTAGATACTACTTGTTTTCACGGTTCATTAGTGTAATAGCACAACAAAACTACTCTACATATTTAATTTAAAAACTATGGAGTCACTGTACATACCACTTTCACATTATCAAATTATGTTTATCGCAATGAATAGAACTTATTTGGATGAAGCCTTGCAGATTTTGCACCAAATACGAGTGCCTATTGTTCGACACTTATTGTTTGCATTTCTTTTTCGTACAAAATAATTGTACCGTTATATTGTACGATACCTCTTTTGTGAGCCTTAACTGTGTTAATTAATGGTCGCTTTCCTGATTAAGATTTGGCTCGAGGTAACTGGGGTATGTCAGATGTTAGGAAAAGATAGCTCAAGATATTCGGCTGTCATGTTTGGAACACGCTGACATGGTTTGTCATTGTATAATTAATTTAGGCAGAATTAGGCGCCAATTGAAAAAACAATGAGTAGATAATTATACTATGATGGATCGTTACCGTTATTCAAATTCGGACGAGCACGACTAAATCAAGATACTTTTTTCTAGTTCGGAAAAAAATTGCACCATAAAGTGAGATAGAGAAATATTTAAAAAGGAATTGGAAAGCTGACCCCTTAAGATTTGACCTCTGCTGAAGACAGTACTATCTGGATCTTACTTGTCACAAGTCCCAACCTACATAACTTTCAATGGTAATAGGAACAGCGGGGAACTCATTTTGGCGGTAAAATAACGATCGTGGGATATCAAAGCCCAAAGTCATGATTGCAGCCCATAAAACTATGCCGCCGTATGTAATTATTAATGCATGCAATACTGAAATATTTAGCCCTATTAGTTTGAGGATCGATAGAGCAATGGGGTCGTACACGGCGTCGTAAACTATTCAACAGCTCGGCCATTCAAGAGAAAATCAACTCGAAACTTTAATGGTAGAGTTCGCGGTTGTGAGAATTCCAAATGAGGACACAAGACAACTTATTTGGCTAATTGAAGTACACAAGTTCCAGAAAAATGTAAAATATTAACCACATTTACGATCATTTCGATGTAAATAAACAGCTAAAGAGTTTTTTAAACAAAACAGTGCGTAAAGAGTAAAGACGCATAGACTACCTTCTACCTTACCAGGTAAGGTAACTGTCTAAACTAAAATCTTACAGGCAAGATCGAATAAAAAATCTATTTGGGACTAATAAATTAGCTGTGATATAGATCTGTTACAGATAAAAGCATAATAGCAAGCCGAGTTGATACCATTCCTATTGTTGAAGCGTCTCAAGTAGGTGAGGTAATACGCTTAATTGAATTTAGAATGATGTGAAGAAACGAGATGCCTAGAAATAAAAATGCAGACGTAACTGGACGAAGTGGGCAACATAACAACTTGAAATTGCTCGTTTTTGGCATAGATGGAGGCTTTAGGACTGAAAAAATGATTTCAAATAAAAATTAGTGGATTTTTGTTGCGCCCCATATATTAGCCAGATGATGAAATAGGTAAGTTACAAGGTTTGTTTAAATTATACGGGGAAAAAAAGAATAATAGCACTTATGTTATAAAATGTGAGTTCCACCTGTGAGAATACAACCTCATCCATTTACGTCTTTAAATCAGAGTCTATGAAAATGATATAAAATATTTAGTTAAGTAACATCAATGACTCAGTTGTTAGTAGAGGCTTATAAAATATTATATTAGTAACATCTCAATCATTAGTAACATATAAATTAACGTTTATATATATAATCATTAGTAACATATAAAGTAACTTTGCATGAGTCCAAAAATTCCAGTGAAAAGCAGGGATAAAATTGAAATTGTATGAATAGTGTAAAAAAAAGTACATTTACACTATTCATAAAATTCCAATTTTATCCCTGCTTTCACTGATATTTTTGGACTCATTGAAGCATACGAACATGAAATAAACTTTATGTGTACACGAGATAAATGTAAAAATATTTCATATGAACTGGTTGGTATTAAATAAGACTTTTAATCATCCTATCAAAATGCATTAAAAACAAAACTAAAGCAACTCTATATGCAATATTTTATGTGTATCTTGGAACGTAACATAAATTGTAGTACCTCCTCTCTACATCTACACTCTACCACAGAATATATATTAGTTGTACCAACAGAATTCCCACTGGCGAAACCCGTTTAAAGAATTAACGACTCATGCTACGGATACTATAAAGTTCAAATTCCGACCGCGCAGTGCTAGGTGCCTACAATTATATTTGCCTACATCTCCGCTCTCTTTCTATCGCATAACTCGTACCTTTTCTGAAGAAATCAGGGTTGTCTCTTTTTAAAAATAATATTATAATCTTTATATTTAATTAACTACATAAATTTATTTAACTCGAAATAATCTAAGATATTATGTCTTAGTACTACGTAGATTCAATTATCATAAATTCGCGTGTAACTAGTTACGCGTACTTAGATTCGATAAGTACCGATACTTATTCTTAATATTAATTATTCTTAATAATTGAAACCGGTCTTATATTACCTACTTAAAGTGTTTGTATAACTTAGTTATTTTTGTAAACAAATGAGGTTTAGAATAGTACATCTACGATGCTTACTATTAGTAATAACTAATAACCTTATTAATGTGTTTTTTTGACAATGAAATACCTTTATTAATATTATTAGTATTTAAATCATAAGGAATCGTTATTTTACTATATAATAAATAATAATTTAAAAAAGTTCTTACCTCTCATCGTCCTTAGGCAACTAATAATATATATTCTGTGCCTTAGGGAGCTTAAAGAAAGTTAAATTTTGTTCACATTCCGTGTTAAGACAATAATTAAACACTGCGCAATATTTCTTTGCCCTTTTTTTATTGTCCATTGTGATCAGATTAATTTATCAATTCTGTGACAGCGAATAAATAAGTACGCAGGTAGGCTTGCAACGATCAACTAAAAACTCGTGCGCGTGCGTCACCGCTCGCCTGTGGGTCCCTACTGAAGTGCCCCCCTAGAGGGGTACTTACAGTTCGATGCCTACAGGCGCGAGTGAGACAGGCCTGACTCTACATAATATTGTGAGTTATGACCTCTTGTAAAGTGAATTAAAATGCATAATATATTTTATTAATTTAATGTAAAAATTTCGTAAGGATGTACTTTTCTTTAATTTTTTTTGTTAGACTCATTTGTAATTTGTAAAGCATTATTTTTTCCATTTAGCTACCAAATAAACCTAAGTCGCTTCTATCGCAATCTTGTTATATTATATCAATGGTCGCAAGTAAGCAAATCTATAAACGCTGACGGTATGATTTGTGAATTCAACTGAAAAAAAGCAATTTGATTTAAAAAAGGCAACGTAGGAATCCAATGTGTATCTTTCATTTGCCGGCGTAATTGGTCTGGGTCGTTGACGTTTAGGAAACATGGCTTTTTATATTCATATGTATTATATGACTGTATGTATATTCTATAAAACAAAATTTCAAAACAAAATTGTTGCTTATTTTTTTTTAGCATTTGGCAGGCCATTTGGCATAACTTGCCCACCTTATAAAAACTCGAACCCAAAAAAAAGAAATTTTACTTTTACCTCATTTTACCTAGAGACCCAGTTTTAAAAAAGAACGCAACATTAAAAAGGTAATAAGCACAAGCGCAAGCGTACATTGCATTCTGCCATAACTTAACGCGTACTTCAAATATGTGCTCAAAACATGCGTATAAAAAGATAGCTTAGTAAACAGTGTCTTACTTAAGCTATTACTTGAGTTTTTAACATGGGCCATGGCAGAAATAGCATCCACAAACAGACAGTGTTAGCTTTAATAATGGAGTTTTCTTGTGAAGCGTGCGCCAAGCGCTTGTATGTGCTTAACTTGTCAAAATACAGAACAGAGTTTAAGTTAGAACTTAGTTTTCTTTTGTCAAATAACACAATGTTTATTTACTTTGAATATTCTGAATGTTTTGGTAGGTTTTGTTTGTGAGAAATATTTCTTGTAAATACCCTCCCGTGCGGTCTTGGCGTTAGCACTACCATGGCCTCAAGTACAGACTATTCCACTCCACGGTATGTACTGGGAAAATGAAAAAAAATATATGATGAGCACCACTTTAATCTTCGTGTAGGTAATTCTCATTTGAACTTTCATTGAAGTCAATTTCTAATTACCTTTATTACGTGATACATAATGCTTTTGTAATAGCGCGGTCGTTGCCGTTTATGTTCTAATGGTAGTTAGTTTCCAAATGGTTTTTAGTATTTCCTAATATTTTTCATCCTTTTTAATGCAGTATAATACTTAATAAAGTTGCCGAAAAAAGTTTTAATGTAATAAACGCTTTACTCACGGCCGCACTCGGAAGAGATTCATGATTCTTAACTTCTATTTAACCTATCAAGCCCCATAAGAGCACCGGTGATCGCGACAACAATAGAATAAGTAATGTCAATAAACCAAGAATCCGCGATCGAAGGATTAATGAAGATTTTGACATAATTTTTAAATTTTCTGTCAACCTTTTCATTAAATTAAAGTTAAGTAATCATTAAATGTGTGCGGCCATCAAAGCCTTCACTTATATATTGTTTTTCTAAAACAAAGTGTTTACTTTCTAGAAAAAGTAACACCATAGTAGGAAGATCAAAGAACTCGTTCGAGATTAAAGAACAAAGGTTCTGATCTAATACGTGGGAATCTCCCGGCAATCAGGGATAGGGTGTACAATTACTGCTCTGTTCTTAGTTCTTACCGCGCAGCGAATGATCCCTAAAAACCATACATGCACTAATGATGAACGGCAGATAGAATAAAGTAGGTTGATAAACGAAATACACGATCTAATTCTAAGACAACATATTTAAGACGGCTACTTGCAATTTCAATGATGTAATTTTAAAACATTTATTTAAATTTTAGATAGATAATTTAAATTCATAGGAAGTAGGTCCTATTTAAACTCTACATTAACATAATATTTACAACTTTACTGCCCTTTTGGTTTATAAAAAAAAAGTTAAAACAGGACAGTGTCATGTTACATGTAGCTAGTACCTTTGTCTCATACTTTGGAAAAACCATCCGACAGACATTAGCAGCCAAATTTAAATTAAGAAAGCCAACGTTTAAATTAAGATTAAGACAAACGAAGAGTCGTTTGTTAAAATTTTGAAGTTTTGCATAGCCTGTACAGTACACTGTACGTATAGACTGTAACTTGGGAGTCGGGAAGCACATTCTCAATAAATGTAGATATAGGTTACAATTACTTTCCTCTACAACCTTGTCCCTACACTTATGAAAATTCAACCGCGATTACGCGGTCCAGAGGCAGCAAAACAAAGCCTGTCGCGTGCTAGGATTCTGCATAATCTTGCATCGATGAATAGGAATGATGGGTAATAGTCAGGGGCACCCGAGCGGCACTGGTAATTGATATGACCAGCTAGCGGTTTTTCTTCGCTGCATGCATCAGGCTACGCCCTTCGACGTATGTTAAAAAGAGCCCCTTCACACTTGATCGGCTTACGGGCAATCAGCAGCTGATGTAGTGTTAAATAAAAAAGTTGAGAGTTTGAAAAAAATGTTTTTTTAACGCGCCAATGCCAACCATGGCTGTTATATCTTAGGTCTCTAATGGCCATTGCTGTTAGTGAAGCTGCCAACGCTTTTCCAAGTCATGACACGATAGTCTTTAAAGTTTGGCACATTATTGGTCTTTTCGATTAAATAAATTCACGTTAAAGCTCCCGGCCTATAATGTATGTGTATATGTGCGATGACTATGTATCTTTCTTTCGGTCTTTACCCTTTAGGTTACGGCAATCAAGTATGGCGCTTCTGGGCTAAGTAATTCATCTATGTTGTAACAGATACGGTTATGATGGTTATCTTATGTTAATGCGACTAAACGCCGTGCGTTCCGATGCAATGACTTGTTGATACAGTTGTGTTACGTCACAGCAGGCCTTACTTGCACTTGCGTTGTTCGCTATAATTGCATTTCTGAAAGAATTTCTTATTTGCTGCAGTGCTTCTGCTATATATTTTATTCGCAATTAACTTGCATGCATGGTGTACGTAATGATTTATCGCCTATCGCCTATTTTTAAGAGTATTCCGTATACAACAAGGAACTGTATCAATAATTATTATTTATTAAAGTTAATTACAACGGGTTACCCCAATTACAAAACAATCACTTACAATTAATATTATCTTAACTTGAAATTAATTAAAACATTGTTTATTGTTACAATATATTATAAGTACACAAATTAAATTAATCATGTCAGTTTGTCAGATTGTTCTAACTTTTTAGTAACAAAAACCTTTTAAAAAATATTTAAGTTAACTTACTAAATAAGTAATAACAAATAACTGGCTCATACATTCAAAGCGTGCAGAATGTAGAGTAAGTAAGTTCCTTACTCTATAATTAATTTTAAGTTAACTACTTACGTACTGATTTGAAAAGGGGAATTCTATAAAAATACCGTACGTTTCACGGTGCAGTAATCTTATGAGAATTATAAATTTTGAAATCATAAATAATAATTTATAACTTCAGCCCGCTTTAGTAAAAACATGGAACGCGCTAGAAAATTCCTAGTCGAGAATATTAATATAGTTATATGTATGTATAAATAATGCGTTTAGTACGTTTAGGTTAATATAAGTAATAAGTAAGTACTTTAGTTTTACAAAAAATATTAATAAAATAGTTGAAAACAAATAATTTCATACTTTTCTTAAAATAATAACATTATGTACTTACCTAAATATTATATATTTTTTAAAGTCAATCTAATTTTTTAAAGTCTATTTTATTTTAATATAAAAACCTACTTTTAATGTTTGATCAATATTTAATCAATATTTGGCCAGACTTACCTACTTAACGTTAATTAACCCAAAACAAATGTGTAACGGATATTCCGCGCTCCGCACAGTTCAAAACGATTTCCGCTCAATAAATAACTTGAACATCTTCGATATTTGACCCCATTTTTAACCCCCCACAGTTTACTGTATCAAAAATGGTCTAAATTAAATAAAATGTTATTGAACAGATTAATGGAAACATATTTTATTAAAAACTGAGACAGATAAATAGAAAAAGCAATATGGTTATAATAAGCAATTTTTGAAACATACAAAATAAATTGGAAATATTTTTTTTATAAGTAAACGTTATAAGACTAAGGCTAAGGCTTCATTTCAAAATAGAAAACATGCACTTAATTAACGACCTTCAAAATTAGTTTTAATTAATTCGATGAGAGATAAACCTAGGTCATATAAGCTCTCTTCGGGAAAGCACGCAAAAAAACAATATTTTTGCGAGCGTATTTTCATCAACAAAATACAATAAAACCTTTTTATGTGTAAAATATACTCACCAGAGCGACGTTCACAAGAAAGAAGCATCTCGTAATAAAACCTTTTATCTCCATCCTGTGCGACAATCACATAAACTAAAAAAAAATTGTTGTTTTTTCGCGCGTTCCCGCCAATGTGAGTGCGCGCGCTCCGCAACGCTTAGCCCGCCAAACTGAGAGCTTCGCAAACGGAGGGAGACTGGCGGGAGGACGCGTAGGGGAACAGTCAAACGCCGGTAATTCGCTAAGAAAACTTATGATTTATTTACCCGGTGCACTGAGGTCGAAAGTGTTTTGTTTAGTAAACAAATCGCGAGTTTATTGAAATGGTAATGAGGTTTGAGTGTTTTGGAGTAAATAATGAAAATCGTAGTCGCCCGACTTTTACTAAGAACAATTATTAATTATTATTATTTAAATATTATATGTTTGAAATAATTATCTTTATAGTTAATCCTAGCTAAGGTACTTAGTGGGTCATAATATCAAAAGCTCAGTCTTTTTCAGAAGAAACTTTACAGTAAGTGGGTACCTATATTTAGGCAGGTATCTTTGAAGTACTTAGTACTTACCTAATTCGTATTTTATATTTAGAAATGAGTACGTGGAGTACCTTACAAGTTATTTTTTTTAAGATACCGTACATAAGTGATGAACAGTAAAGAAATATTTTTGACCCTATTGGAGTTACGGAAATTATACGTCTTGCGAAGTTGCACTTCACTTTGCTCGTCTTGGCGGACGCGCTATTATTTCACAGCTTTAATTTTAAATATTACGAACATTAAGTATATTCCTAATTCTTTTTATCATTAGCCATAACAATTATCAGCTGTGTCATACAAAATCTGGGTTTTCAATTATTTTAGGCTTTCTGAATTGACTCTCAAGTTTTAGCCTTTGGTTCGTTGGTTTCTTCAAATGTTTCTTGAAGCACATACGTTTGCGGTAATCGAAAGTTTTCCTAACTGTATCATAAGTAAGTGGGTGGTTATTTCTAATCAAAAGAACATCGCGCGTCCAAACCGCTTATAAACTTATAACTCATATATAAGGCACTTAACATCCGTTACGAAATATTTTTATGGTACTGGGTTTTGGCTACTGGTTCGATGCCCTATCTCGCCTAAAGAGCTTAACGGATCAAATCGTAAATAGTATTCTTTGTTAAGTATGAAATACTAGCTGTTGCCCGCGACTCCGTCCGCGTGGACTTCAGCTTAAGGCGTGCGGTAGTTCCCGTCATAGAGTAATAATTTATATACATATAGTAGGTAGTTTCCGTTGAACCATGTAGATTGTAGGCTACATTACTGCAAATTGCAAAATTTGCACGACAGAGGTGCTTTCGCGGTACGCTTACTTCAAACTTCAATGTTTACACTTTACAGACAGACAGACACATCACACATAAAACGCCCCTATTTTTGCGTAGGGGGTTAAAAACTGGGGAGTGGGGTCGAAGTCGAACATCAATGATCAACTCTTCTTAATACTTGAAAAAAAACGCAAAAGAGATATTCATCCTTACCACCTCTTATAGTAACACGTTTGAGCAAGCGATAGCGCGATGTAGGAGACGGCATGGCGCCATCCCATCCCTTTTTTCCCAGTTAAAAACTAAAAAGTAGCCTATGTCCTTTCTCAGGCTTTAGACTATCTGTGTACAAAATTCATTACAATCGGTTCGGTAGTTTTGGCGTGAAAGCGAGACATACAGACAGACAGACAGACAGATAGAGATACTTTCGCATTTATAATATTAGTATTAGTATAGATTACGATTAATAATAATTATAACTTTTGAATCTGGAAGCAGTCAAGGCTAATAAAGTCAGTATCTACTTTATTTAGGTACCGTACTTAATATTATCTTATGTTGTTTGTAATTTGACAAGAAAGCCTATTTTGTGGTAGCATTACATTAGACCTATCACTTATCAATTATCATTAATGTTAAGACGTAGGTTTTCCTTCTGGACCTATATTTTTTCTAGTCAAGTTTTTCTACAGAATAATGAAACTTGCCATCTGTAATCATTAAAGACACATTGAGTTTTATAGTAGTAAATGTACCATCAGGAAAAAATAATTCATAGGCATGATGGCAAAATATGGCAATTGGCAGAAGCTATGCTATCACTTTTAATATTTCGTATGAGCAATATCTCGTTACAGTTTGCGTTTCATTTTCAATAGGCACCGATATAAAACGCCTTTAAAATTTTAATAGCAATTTTTTTGCTAAATACTAAAAAACTTTTTTGTTACTTTTAAAATTATACTTACTTTTAAATTAATAAATTATATCGCTGTCTGTATTTGGATATTACCTACTATTGACACGATGACCCGGCTAATCGAATAATTAAAACTTTATCTTATATCTTTAAACGATGTATATATTATATCCCTGATATCCTCTTTTCTATGCGACATATTTATATAATTAGAATCTCGGAATCGGCTCCAACGATTTTCATGAAATTTAGTATATAAGGGGTTTCGGGGGCGATAAATCGATCTAGCTGGGAATCATTTTTAGAAAATGTAATTTTATTCGTGTTTTATCGAATACCTAGCGAAGCTCGGTCAAACAGCTAGTTTATTTTAACTACCATACTTCCTATTTCATTCAATTGATTAAATTGTACCAAATCTTGGTACACTTTTTTGCCTTCTACTTACAAGCCCTTAACGTATTCGTTCTGAAATAATTGTTACTACAATAAAGCAATATTAAATATTATTATCTTAAGTAATTTAAGGCAGGGATCAATCTCAATCCAAAACGATAACCTTGCACACAACCAAAGACCAAGCGTATACGCATCGCAATAAGATTCATTTTAGCTTAGCATAAAACTGTAGTTACTAGGGGCGGATCTTCTCTATTTTTCATGTTTTTTTAAAATATCTTTGGAAATAAATATTAAGAAACAAAATTGTTCGGTTAAGGATATTTTAATATAGATTTACCTACTAACAATTTATTCAAATAAAATGTATAATTATCTTTCGTTATTATTAATACTTATATTTCGATGAATTAGATTTTTTTCGGAGGTGAGTTTGTAAATTAATTACAGCCAAAGTATTACGTTTTATAAAAATGTTTATGGTTTTAAGTCTTTTCAATATTGTGCTTTATATCTCATATTTTTTTACATTTCGTTATTATATTGGAACTAGGTAAACTGGGAGTCACGGAATAACAAATTGGGGTTGATCCTCGCCTTAACGCGATATATTTTATTGACAACGCCAGAATTCAGAAAACAATAGCGTTTCGAAGCAAAAAAATCGAGTTTAAACTGTCTGACGAAAAACCATAGTCATTTTTCACTACGCATCATAATTTAACACCCCCCCCCCCCCCCCTGTTATATTTTTGGCCTGTCTCCGTGTCTGCGGTGAAGCTACGGCTTGGAGAAAAACCGCAAAAACTAACAAAGTTTTTAAATTTCCAGGTCTTCCAGAAATCAATTTGCCCCCAATAGACCCACTGAACATCCCCAAAATCAGAATACTACAGGGCGAGGGCCCCGTCAACGTGAATGCGGCTCTCGAGAACGTCGTAGTGACCGGCTTCGGCAAAACAGAAGTAATCTCCAGCCAGTGAGTTCATGTTGCCTTAGTACATTAACTCAGAAATATCCAGTTAGTTAAGTTCAGTTTAACTGTAGTAGTTAAACGGGTTAACGTAACTTTGCTTATATGACAGATAGGCGTGTTCCATACGCAGTCTGTTCTTGAAAAATCATAAAATATTGTTTTCATTAAAAATCTATACTAATATAATATTATAAAGCGGAAGAGTTTGTTAGTTTGTTTGTTTGATTGTTTGTTCGTTTGTTTGTTTGAACGCGCTAATCTCAGGAACTACTGGTCCGATTTGAAAAATTCTTTCAGTGTTAAATAGTCCATTTATCGAGGAAGGCTATAGGCTATATTTTATCACGCTAAGACTAATAGGAGCGAGGAAATAGAGGAAAATGTGGAAAAAACGGGGGGAAATTATTTGAAAGGGCTTATTTGAACGCGCTAATCTCAGGAACTACTGGTCAGATTTGAAAAATTCTTTCAGTATTAGATAGTCCATTTATCGTGGAAGGCTACAGGCCATATTTTATCACGTTAAAACTAATAGGAGCGAAGAAATAGAGGAAAATGTGGAAAAAACGGGGCAAATTATTTAAAAGGGCTAATTTGAACGCGCTAATCTCAGGAACTACTGGTTCGATTTGAAAAAATTCTTTTTAGCGTTAGATAGACCATTTATCGAGGAAGGCTATAGGCTATATTTTATCACGCTTAGACTAATAGAAGCGAAGAAATAGAGGAAAATGTGGAAATTATAATATTATAAGGCGGAAGAGTTTGTTAGTTTGTTTGTTTGATTGTTTGTTTGTTTGTTTGAACGCGCTAATCTCAGGAACTACTGGTCCGATTTGAAAAATTCTTTCAGTGTTAGATAGTCCATTTATCGAGGAAGTCTATAGGCTATATTTTATCACGCTAAGACTAATAGGAGCGAAGAAATAGAGGAAAATGTGGAAAAAACGGGGGGAAATTATTTGAAAGGGCTTTTTTGAACGCGCCAATCTCAGGAACTACTAGTCAGATTTGAAAAATTCTTTCAGTATTAGATAGTCCATTTATCGAGGAAGGCTACAGGCCATATTTTATCACGTTAAAACTAATAGGAGCGAAGAAATAGAGGAAAATGTGGAAAAAACGGGGGAAATTATTTAAAAGGGCTTATTTGAACGCGCTAATCTCAGGAACTACTGGTTCGATTTAAAAAATTATTTCAGTATTAGATAGCCCATTTATCGAGGAAGGCTATAGACGTTCGCATATCTCTGGAGCTACCATCTCGATTTCAGTAATTCTTTTTTTTTTTGTTGTACTAGGTATTCTTCAACTTAGGGAACAGTGCAAGTTTCATCAAAATCGGTTTAGTAGTTTTGGAGATAGAGAGTTCTAATTTTAAATTACGTACAATTTTGAAGTCGATTTTTTATCTTTTTAAAATACAGTTATGTATTAATCAGATAGAAACAAGCCGCATACGATGAAAACATGTGATAATTTGTTTCCAGCTTAAACATCATCTATATTTACATTCGAAAATAGTTTTTTTTTTTTAACTCATCCCGTGAGAAATCTGATTTCTATACCATGATAACCAGAGACATGTCGGAAGCCTATACAAGCTTAATCTGAGACGCTCGAACTTGTCGCGAAATCCCCTCTTCGTCTCCTTAACTATAATATAATATTTAAATAATACAAGTGAATACCTATTATTTAAAGTTTATTCAGTCAGAAATTGACAAAATGAAGCTCACCATTAGTAATGATTTTTTTTTTCATTTTCTTGTCGGACTGACTATTTAACTCAATATATTTGTCGGACAAGTTGATATTAGCATTTGGAATAACATTATCTATCATTGCTATTTTTGTCCAACATGTATGCACGAAGAGCCATAGTAACGTAATAGGTACATGTTTAGGGTGTCGAACACTCCAAACGCTGCGTGATTCTTGTCGGACAAGTTGACCATAGTTTTTAAATTATCTTTAATAAACAAATTCCAAAAAATGAAAGTTGTATGTACCAAGAGCCATAGTGACGTAATAGCTACATCTTTAGGGTGTCGGACACTCTAAACGCTGCGTGATTCTTGTCGGACAAGTTGACCACAGTTTTTAAATTAACTTTATTAAACAAATTCCAAAAAATAAAAGTTGTATGTACGAAGAGCCATGGTGACGAAATATCGACAATTCCAGGAGTCAAGCATTCGAAAACGCAGCAGCGCCGAAATTTTTCGCATAGAAACATCATCGTAAACAAGGCACTCACAAAGTGGTAAATTTGTATGTATCAGAAAAAAGTTAGTTCCTTGTACTGGGGACTAACAGTTTAGTCAAAAGTTATTTGAAGTGACTCATGATCCGGGAGGATAAAATTTTTACCAAATGATTAAGTGGACGATGTGCTTAAATAGTCTTATTTTGTTAAGAAAGTAATATTGGTATCAATATTCATTGAGATATAAGTACTACGTCCTGTAGTACTTATATCTCAATATCAATATTCAGTTTTTAATAATAGCTAAACGAAAGATATATTACGGTTTCAATATAATATATTGAGATAAGTAGGTATGTTTAAAATATTTATACAATCTTCTAGTTCCACTAAATTAAAGAAACTGGTAAAAGAAGTAAAACTTTGCAGAAACTAAACTAGATTAGAAAATAATTTTTGCCGATTCTACTAATTTATAATTAATAGTAATACTACTGATTATAATTTAAATAACTGTATTCTGATTTAGTTGAAGACAGTGTCAGAATAGGCTCTAAGTATTAAATTGTATTTCCTCCGTAAATAGCGCTAGGACTAGGTTATATTTTTATAAAATATAAATAATAATTATTGTTTTTTATATAGTAGTAGTTAATAATGCATTTTAGCTGCTTACCTAAGTACTGACTACTAATTAAGGGTGGCATAGATTATTACCTATATTTTATTCCGTGACACAGAATACTGGTTATCAAGAACTTATATTTTGTATCCGTTGGGCACATAATATCCCATGACAACCGTTGGTAACCAGCCTGCTAACGGGCAGCGAAACGCAATCATGCAGGGTCGTCTATCGCCATGCAGCATGCTGCCTGAAAATTTTAGAAGTTTATAAGAAGAAAAATTGTACTTAGGTAGGTAGGTACATACTTATGCCGTATTTACCGTATTCCGTAGGTACTATCAGCAGTGCCGTAAATAGGCACAGGGCGTAGACTCTGGGGAGTGGGGGGCGCAAGAATGGCGAGACCAGGCCGACTCTTATTTTTTCGAATTTTTCCCGATAAGTTCCCGCTGCGTCCCAGAGATGTTTCCCAATGTAGTAAAAAAAATATATCTACATTAGCCTCCTAACCTCCGCCTTCTTGGAAGTCGGTTAAAAACAAGGGTGCAGTTATAAAAGCTCGCACAGGGCGCAAAAAAGGCTATTTACGGCACTGACTATCAGTGAAGTTGATTCATATTTGATAGGCTGTTGCCTGTTGGCACTTGGCTGACCTATGTAATTTGGTCGCTTTTATGTCAAACCCAGCTGAATCATGACTTTGAATTGACATAAGCCGACCAGATGACGTAGCTTACCTAGGTCCGTCAACTGCCTACGAATCTATTTCTTCGAAAGTACATACATAGGCTGCTATTTATGTATCCGGAACTGGCCACTTACAAGAACAATATTTAAAAAGTAATTACAACATTTGAAAATAGAACTCTTTGGTTGAAGAATACATTTTGTTTCATGTGACTGTCAATTATTTTTCCATTGTGGCGTCATTTTGAAAATTGCGTGTCTACATTTGCCATGGATTTAACGCGTGAACATTTTCGTGCAATGATTTACTACGATTTTCGGCGTGGGCTAAATCAACAACAGTGCTTTATTCAACTCACCGCAACTTTTGGAGATGAAGCACCATCAAAAACCACTGTTTATCACTGGTACAGTGAGTTTAATCGTGGGCGGTCTATGCTCACGGATGAAAATAAAGAAGGTCGCCCAAAAACAGCTGTTGTCCCACAAAATATAGATGCTGTGCGGGAACTAATAATGCGTGATCGTCATGTTACATATCGCGAGATAGAGGCGTCCTTGGGCATAAGTATGACGAGCATACATAAGATATTACACGAACATTTGGCTGTAAAAAAAATATGTTCGCGTTGGATTCCGCACAACTTGACAATCGATCAAAAACGGGCTCGTGTCGATTGGTGCAAAAAAATGATAAAAAAATACAACCGTGGTACGTCAAAAGCCGTTTATAATATCTACACAGGTGATGAATCTTGGATCTATGCATATGACCCCGAAACTAAACAACAGTCAACGGTGTGGGTGTTCCAAGATGAGCCGAAACCAACAAAAGTTACTCGTGCAAAAAGTACTTTGAAGCAAATGGTCGCCTGTTTTTTGGAATTAATGGACATGTGGCTACAGTGCCATTAGAGAATCGTAAAACGGTTAATTCTGAATGGTATACGACCATTTGTTTACCAGAAGTCTTTGAAGAAATAAGAAAGGACAACCGACAACGCAGAATCATATTACATCACGACAATGCTAGCTGTCACACCTCAGCTGAAACAACTCAGTTTTTGGAGGGTCAAAAGATCGAATTGACTGGTCATCCGCCGTACAGCCCTGATTTGGCACCTAACGATTTCTTTTTATTTCCATACGCGAAGAACAAATTACGTGGTCAACGTTTTTCGAGCCGCGAAGAGGCTGTTGATGCGTTCAAAATGCACGTTTTGGAGATACCTCAATCAGAATGGAAAAAGTGCTATGAAAATTGGTTCCAGCGTATGCAAAAGTGTGTCGATCATCGCGGCGAATATTTTGAAAAGCAATAAAACCATATTAAATGATATATGTTTGTTTCTTTTTTTAATTCCGGATACATAAATAGCAGCCCTCGTAGTACATACTACATACCAGTACATACCTACCGTACGTCGTGGTATCAGTAGGTAACAGAGTCGGAGTCCTTGCAACGAACACTGTAGTCTGTAAGTACTGTAACAAACACACAAAATATTATCTAATTTATACGATATTGTGTCTATCTGCCTCTACAATCTTCACGCCTAATAGTCGGGGAGCCCTAGAACAATTTTTTTTGTGATTACTAACAAACAAATTTTTTGTAAGTAGCTACATTTTGATAAGACGAACAACATTTTTATTTTCGAAAAATCTCGAAAGTGGTAGCTAACAGGTATATAGGTAGGTAACTATTAACCAACCAATATACAAAAAATCAACTGGTTAGGGTTCCGGTTTAGGGTACAGTAGTCAACCAAGTTTTGTTGATTACAGAGCCCTAAAACAGAACCCTAACCAGCAGATTTTTGTATATTGGTAGGTTAATAGTTATATAATTTAAGAGTAACCTTGTCCTACAAATAAAACAATCCATATTTTAGGACCATCAAGTCAAAAGTATGAAATCCTTTCTATATCTGCACTGTTAGTTACCACTTTCGAGATTTTTCGAAAATAAAAATGTTGTTCGTCTTATCAAAATGTAGCTTCTCACAAAAAATTTGCTTGTTAGTAATCACAAAAAATTAGTTCTGGGGCTCCCGTACTATAAGCTGCTTTGTGTAGAGATATATTTTATAGTCCCGCGAAAGGAAATAGCATGTTTTTATTCTGTAGACTAACTTCAACGGAGCGCAATTGCAGGCAACATCGTAATCGTAATTCGTATCGAATATAATTATTACTTATATTTGAATATGGAGATAAAGAAACTTTAGTTAACTATTACCTATAATTACTTATATTAGTTAAGGCAATTATAATAATTATTGCGTCATATATAATGCATAATAGAAAATTCTCGTGTCACAATGTTAGATAGCGTACTCCTCCGAAACGGCTTTAAGGCGACGCACTATGGAAAATGGTAGAACAAGAGCATATCATAAATGGTTTTTAAAAATATCACATTTTGAATGAAATCTTTATTGCATTCTATACTCTAATAACCAAATAATCCTAATCAGACATTTTTTTGCACTAAAACTGCATAATTATTTTTTTTTCATAGGTTGAAGTAAGTTGAAGTAGCGGATGGCTCATTCAAATGTTCGCATACACATAATTCAAATGAATATTGTGAAAAAAGTATTTAGCACATGCATGCGGTTTTATACATTTTTAAAAAGGATATTTTATGTTCTTAATAATGAGCTATTAACTTTTTTTAATATACTTTTTATTTTTGAGTAAGTACTTAAAAATTGACATACCCTATTTTTCACTTTTCTTTTTTTTCGTCGAAGGTTTTCACATTTACCGACGTCTCCCGACGCGCAACTTTATGTGTTATTTGATAGCCTCACTATCCATAAATGAAAAATTAAAAAAATCTGCTGCGGAAGTTTGCGGTCCTGGAAGTTATGGGAAAAAATGTGATAGAGGTCGGAGTAGATAATTCGGTATCTTTTACGGTTACTGCTGACATAGTTTACAAAAACAATTTAATCACAATATTTTAATAGCAATAGCTTATCATTTATTTTGCACTCGTCCTGCATTTAAACATTGATATTAGTACGTATTTCATATCTAAAAAAAAACAGTATATAAGGGGAAGCAAATATCTTCAAAATGCACACTTCAGCGTGTATTTCATATTAAGTGACCTGTGACACTTATTTAAATTGGTTATTTCCATTAAAATGTCAACTTTCAACTGTACTAAGGGCGATTTCATCATTCCCGTTATCGAGCGTGGCAGAACCTTGAAATCGTTGTCCATAGTTTTACAGCAAACATTAAATGTTTCTGAAAACAACTTGTGTTTTGTAATTGGTGACATTCAAAGACATATTCTGCCTAATGCCTTCTTTCAATAAGCGCTGGGCTCAAGCATCACGGAAAAAGGACAAATTTATTCGGAATAATACAAGCTGGCTGGAGTCAGGATATTCAGTACAGTTTCCGGAGTCTGAAGCACATTCACTGCCATCAACTTCTGGTGAACGAGGAAGACCGTGCATTGCTTATAGAGACTCCTCAGAATCAACAAAGAAAAGGAAAAACACTCATTTACTAGAAGAATATGGGTTTGAGCACATTTGTAACGCATTTTTGCAAGGACTGCGGGCCTTAGGTGAGTATGCAGAGGCTCATCTTGTTGAAGAGCTAAGAAACTCTGAGAGCGAAAAGAAAAAAGTTTACTCGACTATGTGGAAAGTGTGTGTGTGTGTGTGTGTGTGTGTGTGTGTGTGTGTTATAAGTAACTAAAACCTAGTAAATAAAACCAATAATATTATAAGATTTATCTAATCTGAGATCAATTAGTTTGGTGTGAGGTATAGATAGGTACTATACGATTTTATAATTTTATGTATTTTATTATGCTCTTGTGATAAGTAATTGTTTAAGTTTTCTTAATTTTACTCATATCAGTACTTATTTATAAAAAATAAACATAATATTACAACTACTCGTATTACTTTTTTTCTCTTTTCTTTTTTTAACCTAAAATAAATATGTATACATTGAAAAAAAATACAAAAAATGAATATTTTTTAAATCTTTGTATATCACTGTATACATGTGCCAAATCTCAATACAATACGATGAAAAACCTTGAAGTTACAGATTTTTGATCCGATACGGACCCAAATTTTCCACTGTGCGACGCCTTGATAATTTGGCTGTAGCGATGCCGATTTTTCTCAGCAATGACTAAAGCTAAGAAATTGAAGTTCATTGTCAGTATTCATCATGTCTTTGTCTTTGAATTGCCCATAGCATAACACGATTGGACAACTTTTATAGCACAGAATAATCAATCGAAAAGACCACTGTAAAAAAAGGGATTCCTATTTTTCCAACAAAGGAGAGTGATTTAAGGTTCCAAAATTTGTACATAAATTGGTTCAAGCATGCACTTTAATTTGTGCATAGCTTATATGAAATGTATTTATGGTTTTTAAATTATGCGACAAAAACCATTTTGTCGCTTACGCCCTTTCCATTTTTTGCTGTTCCATTGCTTGTTTTCTATGAGAGGCCGGGCCGGCCTCTCATAGAAAACAAGCAATCTAAAACATATCCAACACGGTTTCTTACTTTAACGCTGCGTCACCTTAAGTACTAATTTTAACCTATATGCATATTCAGTGGGTCTGAGAATCGGCTACTGGGTACTTTTTATACATTTGTTGAATAAATAATAGTAAATTATTACAACTCGAGACTGACGGCGACCATTGTTTGTGCGACGGGTCACGGGATAGCGATCGTGCCATGGTGACATACTTATTTAGTCACTTCAATAAAATAATACGGGCGAAATACCTACTTTATATGGCAAAGAAACGTTTGCCGGGACAGCTTGTAATGCATAATATTTAGTTATCAGCTGGAACGCGGTATGGTAATCAATTCAATAAATTATTGTTATGTGCTATACTTGGTCCACTGATCTTAGATATTTTATTATATATCAAGGCCTTCTGTGGTCTGCAAACACCACAGAGTACGCTGAAATTAACTTTGCACCTAGCTTTGCACCCACTTTCATTCAGCTTCATTCGCAATATCACGTATTGCGTGATAATATTATCCTCTCATCTGTCACGAACTGTCAGATTTGACAGTTCGTTTTTCGAAAATTTTTCAATTTCCAATTACTCTCATTAAACTGATCAAATTACACAGAAATTACCATAAAAGCTATATATAATTTTTATATAATTAGAATTTTTAATAAATAAGCTATTAGTCGCAAATACACATAGTTTTATGTTTGAAACAAAATACTAAATCTGTGGTCTGCAAAGTAGAAGAAGAACTTTTGAATAGTTTTAGGGTAAGGCGCCCATTTTGGGCGCTTGACAGATGAGCTAATTGACCGTCTAGGGTTGATAGGTACTTGATATTGAACATCGCGCATCTTCAATCTAATTGTCAAATAAACTGTTCAATAAATTGAAACGTGTTATTGATAATAGCTACGATTGATCGTCTAGTCTAGACTCTAGATTCTAGACTCTAGACCAGAGGTTCCCAAACCTTTTTTTTCTCATGGACCACACAGCTACACCCGCCCAAGTTCAAGGCCGGTCTAAAAACCGTATTCATCCAACAGTTGGACCTTTACTTTTTTGTATTCTAAGTTTGACTCACAAGTCACAGTACAAGGAACCAATAACCTTCACTTCGGAGTGGTAAAAAGTAAACGCAAATATTTTCTTGTTTTGTAGCTATTGAACACAAAAATTACCACACTTTTACTTATTTCTAAATTTCCTCGCTCTGTAATATTTAATCTGCTATTAATATAATATTGTCTGCCTATATTCATAGGAGAAGTCAAATCGGGTCACCTAATTTTTATAGACCCCCGTTAACGACTCGTGGACCCCCAGTTTTTTTCCACGCAAGCGTAGACCCCTATCGGGCTCCCGTGGACCCCATGGGGTCCACCTGGACCACTTTGGGAATCAATGCTCTAGACTCTAGGCCCTAGGGGCCGGCTTAGAACGAGGTGCGCAGTTAATTTCTGCGTGTTATACCTAACAACTTAACTATACCTAAGCAAGTAAATTCACGATAAACAAGAATACCTACCTACCTACTATACGTAGTGTCTATGTCTAGACTCTAGAGAGGTGTGTTAAGTTACGTCATAGGAGAGGAGTGTGCACTAACTGTATGAATAGGAGGTAACATTTAACTAATAATACATGAATATAAAAACGTCGAAAAATCATTCAAAACTAGCAGAAATGTCGTCAGCAGGTCGCCAATCCTTGACCTTTTTAGTATTGTAATGTGTACTTAACAGGTAGTAAAGTATAATAAGAGTCCGTTACATACGAAATTTTGCCGATGAACACGAAATTGCAAAGGTTCGCTACAGAAATATTATTAGGTTTTTTCCCCTTATTAGACTTAAAAAATATACATATTAATTATTAGATTTAAAATATATTTAAGCGCGGAAAGCCGACTCGAGCCTTGCGGCGAGTAATATAATGTGAGATTTAGGTTGTTTTGAATCGTGTTTTTTGGCACAATTTGTTTTTTTTTTTCTTTTTTCTCGAATTGGATAGAATTTTATCTATAGATTATTTCTGTCGTTTTCTTTTTATGAATTACAGCTCCAAGTTGCCGAAATTAACAGCAATTCTTTGCCCATTTTCTCTAAAATTTTGCCGAGTTACATATTTTTTTGCTCAACTATTTCATATTAAAGTGGTAAAAAGTAATTCCAACATTTTATAGACGACTTTCTCAACAGTACATTGTATTTTTTTCATACCGTTAAGACGTCAATACAATCCATAAACAGGTGATATTCTAAACCTTTTACAGCAAAAATCACAAAACTGTCGCGGGTTTGAGTTGGATTATTTAAAAATACTTTTAAAAAATCTAGCTCCAACATTAGATTATAATTGAAATGATCTTTCATGTTGTGCATTAAAACTTATAGAAATACTGTATTTTAACTGTTAAATCACGTCTGTTAAATCAGCGAAATCGGCAAATTTCGTATACGGACTCTTAAGTAGAATCTGATATTAGTAGACAGGAATAATATAATACAGGGTGTAACAACTAACAAAACTAAGTGATACTTTATAGTGATATTATAAGTGATATTATGATATTTAATTCTCTACAAGGAACATATACACACCCTAAAGTATTATCACTTAGTTTTGTGACACCTTTAATAAAGTATATGTATAAGATTATTAAGTATATTATTGTATATTGTATATTATTAAGTATAAGATTTATTAACACTACTCACTACTAGACTAATTGATTTTATAGGCTGATTTTCTTGTCACGCTGACTGCGCGCGCACCGTCGGCGCTGATGGCCCGAGATGTGAAATTGTAGAAAGCGTTTTTGAATAACGCGTAGCGGTCAGCGCTGATATTTCGTACATTTCGGTGTCGGCGCCGACGGTCAGCGAGCGGTCAGCGTGACAGGAAAATCAGCCTTTGAGATTCAAGTAACAATCTCGTACAGAAGCAGCCTGATACGAGTAGGTTAATGAGGCTGTTTTGGAGTAAAGTTAATATAGAATACTCAGCACGGGATTTAAGACCAGCAACTTTGAATCGGTCAGCTGTGTCAAGGCTAAAAAAACTCGTCATGTTTAAAAGCCAGGCAGTTGACGAGTTTTGAATAAAACTACTGTCGCCATGTCCTTTGACCAACGTCCAACGGCCATGCACTTGTTTACTTTGACTCTACGGAGGCTTTGCTATGGACTTTGACCCTTACCCACCAACTCGACATCACAAATATTTAATACACATACAACATATAAACATAATTAACATCGTTTGGCCTTGGCCTTGTGTTTTTAGGTAAGTTTACCGCCAAGCATTATAATTTTGTTTTAAAAATATATATTTTTTGAATTATTTTGTCACATTAAAGACCTGTAGTTTGATAAAGTAATAGTTTGAGATGTCTTAACTCTTATCAGTTATCACTTATCGTAAAACGACACTGTAGTTGCTATATCATGGTTTACATTATCACTATGTGGTGTTTACGAGTTAACTTTTTGATAAACAAATGAAACAGAAAGAAAATATCGATTACATTTATTAAATTAATAAAAAATAAATTAAATGCGTAAACCCAAGAAAATCTATTAAATAAAAATATTACATTTGCTTACTGGTATATAAAATAATAACTATAAAATTACAAATTACTTTTGTGACAGCTAATCAGTCATTTGCCCAAACTCTTCTTCAGGTTTTCGGCGAGCTTGTCCATGAACTCGAAGGTTTCGTAGTAGTCGGAACGCTTAACGTTGTTCATACCCTTGATACAGATAGCCAGATCCTTGGTCATGATGCCTGACTCGATGGTGTTGATGCAGACACTCTCTAGAGTCTCGGCGAAGTGCTTGAGCGGCTCGTTGTTGTCGAGCTTGGCGCGGTGCAGCAGACCTCTAGTCCAGGCGAAGATGGAGGCGATCGGGTTGGTGGAGGTCTCCTTGCCCTGCTGGTAGAAGCGATAGTGCCTCGTCACGGTACCATGGGCCGCCTCAGCTTCCACGGTCTTGCCGTCGGGGCAGATCAGCACCGACGTCATCAAGCCGAGGGAGCCGTAGCCCTGAGCGACGGAGTCGGATTGGACATCGCCGTCGTAATTCTTGCAGGCCCACACGAACCCACCCTCCGATTTCATCGCGTACGCTACCATGTCGTCGATGAGCCTATGCTCGTACCAGATGCCCGCGGCTTCGTACTGATCCTTGTAATCTTTCTCGTAAATTTCCTGGAAGATGTCCTTGAAGCGGCCGTCGTACTTCTTGAGGATCGTGTTTTTTGTGCTCAGGTAGAGAGGGTACTTCCTGTCCAGGGCGAACTTGAACGAGGAGTGAGCGAAGTCAACGATGGACGCGTCGGTGTTGAACATGGCGAGAGCTACTCCGGCACCTTTGTAATCGTTGACGACGTGTCTGATGGGTTCCCCTGTTTTTGGGGTGAAGATGAGTTCGAGCCTGCCTTCTCCGGGCACCACGAAGTCGGTAGCCTTGTATTGATCGGCGTGGGCGTGACGACCGATGATGATAGGCTTCTCCCAGCCGGTCACGAGACGGGGAATATTCTTGCAGATGATGGCCTCCCTGAAGACGGTTCCACCGAGAATATTACGGATCGTCCCGTTGGGACTCTTCCACATTTGTTTCAATTTGAATTCTTCGACGCGCTTCTCGTCGGGGGTGATCGTGGCGCACTTAATACCTACGTTGTATTTCTTAATAGCGTTAGCACAGTCAATTGTGACCTGGTCGTCAGTCTTGTCGCGGTATTCCATACCCAAGTCATATGTGTGTAGTTCGATGTCCAAAAACGGTAAAATAAGCTTAGTCTTGATAAGGTCCCAGATGATTCTGGTCATCTCGTCTCCGAGGACGTCAACGACAGGTCCAGCCTTTATTTTCGACATGTTGAATCTGGAATGGAATTGGAGATTGAGTCACTCAAGTTTGAATTGTAAGTAGTTACTTCAAACAATGTAATTTAGTGTTATGCGATATTATTGTTACCGTTTTCCTGGTACATGCAACAATTTAAGGGCAAAAATATTTTCCACAGTCCTAACCTTAGTCTGTTTACCAGTAAATATTTTTAAAAAATCAGCGAGTTTCGTTTTCTCATTGTTAAAAATAAAAAAAAAAGCAATATGCTTAGTCAAATACACTCTGATGCAACATAAGATTATGACGTGTTACATAATATTTTGATGACCCTTGCTTCATGCAAATATTAATTGTTTATACTTTAGTACAATAACACCAAAAGCTTATCTTTATTATGAAGTTGGCCTGTTTTGAGTAAGATGTTGTTTTGAAACAAAATATAACAGTAATCATTAAATAAATAAATAAAATAAAATAAAAAGCCTTTATTTCATAGATGATTATTACACTAAGAATAAAAACTAAGTAAGAACTAATTATAAATCATCCAGAACCCCTCTGCGGGTGAAGGCCTCCTCCAGATTAGTACCATTTATGTAAACATACAAGCTATGCATTTGTTGTTTTAGTTTCGAATTATTCTTTAATTCTAATTTATATTGTAACTTTAGGCATGAAAAATTGATTTTCTCACATCCGGGCGGAAATATTGTAACTTTATGCATGAAAAATTAATTTACCTATTTTTTATGGTACTTTTCTTTCTTAAACTATAGTTAATTAGCTGCTTCATTAATTATAATGCTTCATTAATTCATCAAGCCCCAAGCAGCCACATCCGGCCGCGATAACAATGAAAAAGCTATTGTGTCTCGTTTTGCCACGATTGATGGGTTAAGCATTTTAATTATGATACTAGAGTATATTATAAATTATAAATATTTTACTCTAGTATCAAATTTTGTAGAGAACTAAAAAGTACATTGATATAACAATTTTTGGAATTCAAATTCTCAAGTATGTACCATTAGCATTACATCAAATTAAATATAATGAACTAATGAGACTGGTAATATAAGGTATTTTGCTTGGTATTGGATGTTTTAGTAACAACAAAATATATTCTTCTTACTAAAACATTCCTAGTCTTTTTTTTATATTGTTAAAGTACAGTTGCTGTCTAAAGAGAAGTTCTACCTGCCTTTTGAGTTCCACACAATAACTGCTATCTCAGTCTTAATGCTAAAATGTTAAAACAAGATCAGCAATATGCAATTGAAAATGACAAGTTATGTAGCAAGTAAGAAAATTATTTTGATGAATGAAACATA
Organism: Polyommatus iphigenia; assembly: GCA_963422495.1. Taxonomy (NCBI): domain Eukaryota; kingdom Metazoa; phylum Arthropoda; class Insecta; order Lepidoptera; family Lycaenidae; genus Polyommatus; species Polyommatus iphigenia. Next base: position 8,692,334 of record OY730183.1, read on the forward strand.
ACACTGTGTCTCTATGGTGCAGCACTTTTGTTACACACACAAGTTATCTAACCCCTAGACAACTAGCAAAATGCTAACGCTAACTCTACAAAATGTATGGATTTGACATTAGTATTCGCTAGCGAAGCGATGACTTATGTCAGATTGCATACATTTTGTAGCTTTAGCGTTTTGTCTAAGGGGGCAGGTGTGAGAAATATTGCTAAATTACAGAACTATAGTTCATATCACTGTAGTTTTTATGATTTTATGATGCATTAATAACAATAAAAAAGTAATATAAGAGGTAATTAATTGCCACCATTTCTATAAATAGTAGTTTATAAAACAATATGATAATATTATAATTATTCAAAGATAATAACTGATATTTATTTATGAGAATAATATTGAATTGTATTTTTTAATTATATCTGCTAAAACTGTAAAAAATATATTTATAGGTATGTAAAAAATATTTTAACTAGAAAGAAGAAAGGTATAATTTATAAACTCCAACAGGTATTAGTGTGAGACCTTGAAAACTTGTTTTGTCAGTACAAAGTCCACTTAAAACTGTACTACTTATCATATTTTTACCCGCATAATGTTACCTAAAACTTCACAGTCTGTAAAAATTGCTTACCAAATTTTTTCTTTAATAAAAGATTTTTTCTTTATACTTACTCAAATAATTATAGATGTTGATGAATATTATATAAAAGAAGACTAGACACTGTTCACTGCACAACAGCCGGTAGTAAACTGGTTTGATAAACTGATTTAACAAGCCTCACCATTACTATGCAAACTCTACGATGGTACCTTGGCCTTTGAATTCAGAACATTCCAAATCAAATTGTACGGTTTGTACCTACTTTCGTTGACGACGCCTCTAGATACGCGAAAGTCGATGATACTATGTACTATCTTACTAAAATCTAAAAGGATAGTGTACGGTATTTATAACAAATATTAATCTTATTACAAATTTTGATTTAAAAGCTATATAAGATTCTAAGAATTTATAGTGAAAAATTTATTAAATTGAGATTTAAAGTATTTAGAATAGATTTAAAATTATCTACCAAAGTGGCTTAAGATGAGTCGTAAACGGTAAAAGTGTGACGTGTTACATAAATTAGTGCAGTGTGCATAGAAACATTCATTTTCTTACCTTTTATTTTACTCTTGATTATTTTAATTATCTAAGCGTCGTAAATATACAAGAAAAATTAAAATTATTGGCAGTACACACTCAGTTTTGGCTGAAACCAGCTGAAACCTGGAAACTGGAAAGTGAAATTGAAATTTGAAAAGTCAAAAGTGAAAGCTGACTGCTGAGACGTCATGGATGATGGAGACGTCAGACGTGTCACGTGAGACGTCAGAATTCAGATGCGTCAGACGTCATTTAATCAAACTGTCAAAAATCGTGGTCAAAAAGCTCTGGTGCTCACTCTGCCAACAATCTCAACTGTCCCGAGTACATACGACAGAAAGAAATTAAGACTGCTATGTCGGAACACAACATTTCCTATACAGAGGTTTCAGCCAGGTTCCCTAGTGTGCGAAGAGCTTACACAGATGTTGTGTCTACCCGTTCAGCTAATCCCTCACAAGTCCGCCATTCCACTCCTTCTTCTCCTGCTGTTTCTTATAGAAAGACAGTTTATACACCTCGCCGTACTATTCCTACTCCTCAACCCGGTTATGACCGTCTTGCTCATCAAGCTATTGTTCAAAATCCCATTTCTGAGTCTCCCAATGGATGTGCTTTCCCAAACAACGCCCTATCCAAGAACGATGATTTCCCAGAACTCCTTTCTTCCCTATTATTAAATTTATTATCCCGCTTCAGTGATACTGGAATGGGCATGTCTGATACTCTCCGTGAAAACTTGACTAAGCTTATAAACATTACAAAGATAAACACTAAACATAATGGGTCAGAGGACTCTAGTACAACGGAACTGTCGTAGCATTAGAAATAAATCCAATGATATTTTATACTTTGTAAATAAATTTAACCCTATTATTTTTGCCATTCAGGAGTCTTGGTTGAGGCCGGGTTTTCAATTCAGAGTTCCTGGCTTCTCCTGTCTCCGGGATGACAGAAATGATGGAAGAGCTGGTTCAGCTATTTTAGTTTCTATGTCTGTGATGTTTAATTCTATCCCTCTCCCTCCACATAGTAATTTTAACATTACTGCCGTTCGAATCCACAATATTTCCTTCCTGTCTGTATACCTTCCTGACCCCACCCCCTCAGTCCTTTCCGATCTTTTTTCCATGATCAACCTCATTCCCCCTCCTCTCTTCCTCTTAGGAGACTTCAATTTGCAACATCATGCCTGGGGCTCTCATAATCGTGACTCCCTTGCAGATTTACTAATTAGTCACCTTGATGACCTTAACTTAGTTATCTTAAATAATGGAGCTCCTACCCGTCGAGTTCTCCCATCCCAGAACCCTAGAACGGCAGTAGATTTATCTATATGTTCCCCTTCCTTATCTTCCCAGGTCTCATGGTCAGTTGAGTCAAATTCCTGTGGCAGTGACCACTTTCCCATTCCCAATATAGTCAGGAATCCTCCTAGACTTAAATTTAAAACTTCCGAGGCTGATTGGCCTTTATTTAAAATCCGTACTGAAGACCTTACTGCCTCTTTTCCTCCTGTTAACAGCAATAATGTACATGTCCTGTATCCCCGGCTAACGCAGGCGCTTCTTGAAAGCGCGCAGGCTGCTATTCCTACACGTAGTTCTCATTTTGACCGTATCTCCTCTCCTCCATGGTGGGATCAAGAGTGTACCTCTGCATGTAAAAAACGCAAAGAGGCAGAGAGAACTTTTTCATCCAACATGACCTTGGAAAACTATAATGACTACAAAAGAGTAGCAGCGGAAACAAAACGGCTGCTGTCTCACAAGAAGCGTCTGGGTTGGCATAATTTTTGTCAGAGCCTGTCTCCCCAGTCCCTCCCGTCTTTAGTTTGGAGCAATTTAAAAAAGTTCCGTGGATCCTTTTCCCCCATCTCTAATCCTCTATCTAATGATCCTTCTCCTTGGTTACATGAATTTTCCCAAAAACTTGCCCCTCCTTGGGTTCCGACATATGAAGAGTCCCAAAAATTCATGTCCCCTTCTTCATCCCCTTCCACTGAATTTGATGCCCCATTTTCCTTTGAAGAGTTTAAATTAGTTATCAATTCTCTTAAAGATTCTGCTCCGGGAGCTGACGGTATCCCATACTCTTTTGTTGTTAATAGCAGTCTTAGTACACAAAAATTAATCCTCGACTTTCTTAACTCCACCTTTGAATCAGAATGCCCGCCAGATGAATGGAAATGCCAAATTATTCTCCCTATTTTGAAGCCGGGCAAGTCTGTAAATAATCCAACTAGTTATCGTCCCATAGCTCTCTCTTCCACCCTCTCAAAAATATTGGAGCATTTAATTAAAAACAGACTTGATTGGTTCTTGGAGAGTAAAGGTATTTTTTCTGGAAATCAATTCGGGTTTCGTAAAGGCTTTTGTACCATGGATAACGTGTGTACATTAGTTTCAGACATCCGAATTGCTTTCTCGAATGAAGAGACTCTGGTGGGGGTATTTTTGGATGTGTCGTCCGCATATGATAACGTCCTACTTACTGTGCTCAGGCAGACCATGTTAGAGCTGAGTATTCCTGTAAAAATAGCTAACTACGTTTGTAATTCCCTCTCCGGTCGGTCCATAGTTATTTCCCATGAAAATTCTCCTCCCATCTCTAGATTGGTTTGGAAAGGTCTCCCCCAAGGTTGGGTCCTTAGTCCCTCCCTATATAACCTTTACTCTTATAATTTACATTTATCCGTCTTGTCCTTTTGCAAAATCTCCCAATATGCGGACGACATAACCATTTATGCTTCTTCCAAAATTGTTTCAGACGCGGAGGGACGTCTTAATTCTGCCCTTTTTTACCTTTGCGAGTGGCTGACTGATCATGGTCTTAGCATTTCCGTGGAAAACAGCAACGTTGTCGTTTTTTCTAGGCGTAGGTCTATCCCTGACGTTTGCATATCTTTTGATGGTATGGTTTTTCCAGTTTCTAATAACACCAAATTCCTTGGGGTTTACTTAGATTCCAAAATGACAGGGGCTCATCATGTAAACCATATCATCAAAAAATGTGAAAAAAATATTAATATCATCAGATGTCTCTCTGGTGTATGGTGGGGCTCTCACCCTTACACTCAGAAATTAATTTATAACGCGTTAATTAGAAGTCACTTAGATTACGGATCTATAATTTCAGATTAAAACAAAATCAGATTAAGTTCCAGCTGAAGATGTCTCGTAGGAGGTTGTCTTAAAGCTCTCCGAAGTCGCATTGACTGGCTATATTTTTTAAATCTGTGATGTACTGTTCGATAGACTCGTCCTCACCTTGTCGTCTGTTAAATAGCTTATGTCTCTCGATCGTAACATTTATTTGCGGTAAAAAATGTTTCTCAAATTTGTCAATTAGCTCTTGAAATTTTACTGTGTCGATGTCTAGGGAAAATGAGTAAAAAATAGTCAAGGCGTCCCTGCCGACATGATGTAGCAAGATGGCTACCTTACGTGCATCTTTGACTTCCTCGAGCATGTTTGCTCGTAGGTATATTTTTAACTGTGTTTTCCACTCCAGTAGCATGTTGTTGGAGTTAACATTAGGTTTTAGGCCTGGCCCAGCTACTTGTTTAGAATTTTCGTCCGACATATTGGAATGTAATTGCGCGGTAACTCACCGGCTAGGCTATTTTGTCTTCGATTTTGGATATCGTTGTCTTGAATTCTTGACTCTTGACTCTTCACTTCTGACACCATGTCACGCTGGGCAGGTGGATGGCTCGAGGTATAATTAAATAACTTCCATTAATAGTAACTTTATTATTAGTCGACATTTACACACAGCGAGATGCACATCGGGAACAGGAAGAGGACATTGCCGGTTATCGACAATAGAGTGCAGAGTTGCTACATAATAATATCCTGACAATCATTTCAACATTCCTAGATAATTAGTATACTTAACTAAAAAATATTTTCATATCGATACAACTTATCGATAACTTGATGCAGCCCTAGTGTAAAATAGATGAAAATTGTTTACACAAAATATCCTTAAATTGTGCACCATGGCTAGTCAAGTTATGTTTTCCATATAATGAACCATTTAAAGAAGTGAATTATCAAAACCAATCCCAGTAACTCGTAAGGAATTGGCAAATATAAACTTAAAACTAGGTTCTGTCGATGTAGAATAATTCACCTGTGAAATGAATATTTGTCCGGGTTTTTTCGATGTGTGGATCCAGAATCATTCCACAAACATTTAACCATGTTTCTAGAGCAGTATTTCTAAAAATTATTCATTATTTAACTTAAAATCACAATTTTTCTGAGAGCCCAAATTGACAACGATCGGCCCAGGGTCAGATATACTGTCAAACAGATGAAAAAAAAGCAATGCAACCTCAAATCACGCTTCTCTTTCTACCACGCAGTGTTACTGATAATGACATCTCGCTTGCTCAGGCCTTTGTTTCTCTATTCCGATAGGTATATTAACTTTATGGTGGTCACCGGTCCACTATCATGGAATCGTATATTTATACGTTATACGTAGTGTATATTATTAATTCCATGTCCACTAATAACTCAATGCCACTGACATTTACAGTGCTACCAACTTAGGGGTTTTCCCCCAGACTTAGGGGGTACATAAATGAAATGGGATTTTTTTGGGGTCTGAATTATTTAGGGGTATTTTCATGGATTGCAAAAAATCTGAATCTTTAGATGAAGACGAAATATTAACTTTTAATAAAAAGATTTTTAACATAAAATTATATTATACTATCGCGCAATGGAGATGCGGGCGTCATCTAGTGTACTATACACTAGATGACGCCCGCATCTCCGTTGCGCGAAAAATTCGTTTATTGCGCGAGAACCGTAAGTACATTTTTCCGGGATAAAAAGTATCCTATGTCCTTTCCCGGGGGCCGGGACTCAAAGTATCTCCATACCAAATTTCAACAAAATCGGTTCAGCGGCTTAGGCGTGAAGAGGTAACAGACAGACAGACAGACAGACAGACAGACAGACGGATAGACAGACAGACACACTTTCGCATTTAAAATATTAGTATGGAAGTATGGAAGTATGGATTATTTCTAAATCATTTTGAATTTACACTAAAAAATATTTATATATTTTAGGGGGAAAACAAAAAAAATAAGGCGATTTTAGGGGTTTTAGACACCAACTTAGGGATAAATATGTTTGAGAGTTGGACAGTGTTGCCAGATCAGGGGATTTCCCCCTAGATTTAGGGGGTTTTCAACCAAGATAGGGGCAAAATAGAGGCAAAATATCGGGATTTCCCCCTAGATTTAGCTAGATTTAGGGGATTTTCGACCAAGATAGGACCAAAATAGGGTATTTCTGGGGGGAAATCAAATAAGTTCAGAGGGAAGTCACCGAGACCATCTGGCAACACTGGAGTTGGAACACTGGACATTTCGCCCAGTGTTGCAAAAGTTCCCGATTTATCGGAAGATCTACTGATTTTGGCGTCTCCCTCCCGATATCCCGATTTAACTGTCCTATCTTCCGATTTTTACATTGTATGCAACGAATGTTTAAAATATGGTAATTTTTTTTGCATTCTCAAGACGACAACACTGAAGATTATCAGGTAATAGGTGTGTAAACTCTTTAGTAAGGGGATTCCCCAACTGAAACAGACTGAGACAGCGCTATACTGGGAAGAGAGAATGAAGTAAGGACATCTCTTTTCTCAGTATAGTGTTGTCCCGACTGAACATTTCAAACCTCAATGGTCTGAAATGTTTTTCGTTCGCCCGCACGGTTGTCATGGAAAGAAAGAAAGTTTAAATTTTATTTGTGTTATTTGTTAAGTGCGCTATATGTGACGATGTCCGACTCCGATAATTCATGTAATAGTCCAAGAAGAAAATACTCACAAAATTTTAAAGAATGTTTGCAAAAATAGCAACCAAAAAGTGGTATGAAAATGTGATTTGCCATTTTCAATGTATCTGATAATATGTTTTTAATAACACACTTTAAGTAATAGCGTAAAATATTTTTGTTTTATTTGGAAAAAAAATCTGCCGATTTCTCCCGATTTTTACCTGGAAATTTGCCCGATTTTTGAATTATCACTTTTGCAACACTGGTTTCGCCTGAAAATTGAAATAAAAAAAAAATGTAATGGCGACAGAAAATGCACTAAGGTATTTTTCAGACATTGTAAAGAAATCAAATGAATATTTGGAATCACACCCAAGTAAAGAAAATATTTCTAAAGAAATAATAAAGGCTGTGTCCAAATATTCATTTGATTTCTTCAATTGCCTTAGGCATAAAAAGGCTTTTCAACAATATTTTGTGATTATCACAGTTAAATTATGTGTGTTTAATTGGTGTAACACAATAAATAAAATTTTAAAAGGCACGGATATAAGTAGGTTGAGAGTTGGTGGTCTGCCAAACATGCAAAAGAAAGCTCTGTTAAAATTTCAAAAAAAAATTAAAAAAAAATACAAATGAGTTTATTGGTTTAATTTATCTCCTTTAATATTATGTTATGAATAATATTTTTGTCTCTAGTTAATAGGTTTCTAGCCCTAGAAGTCAACTTAAGTGCATACAAGTTACTTATGTAATATTTTAATAAAGATTTGTCCTTTCAAAATTTATGTCATTGTTTAGTGTCAAGCAAATAGAATCGTATTAAATACGAATTCTTCACAAAAATATTAAATTAATATTTATACGCAGAGCCCAGCTACAAAATCTTTTTTTTTTAAATTTCCCGCTCTTTTTGAAAGGACATCAAATTTAAATTTCCCGCTCATGTTGGACAAACTTTAATTAAAAAAAGAAGAAGGTGTATAAAAAAAAAGCAACGTCAAACTCTAGCATACCGTTCTTGTATTGGTTGTTCTAAGATTCCTGTCTGATACGTAGTATCCCCTTAGTAGTCTGAGAATGGCGATTTCTATGTGATATAATAAAATTTGTAAATAAATTAAAAGTTTAAGTACATTCAAGTCTCTCAATCATCCAATAAGAAATTTAATTATCAGAAATAGTTGACGTGATTTCGATAGATATGTTAAAAGTAGTGCATTAATTCAATGTATAGGATAAATTTTAACAATAAAGTGTACCTATTGATCTTTGCTGGGCATAAAGTTTGAATACATTAAATCGTAATGTGAATGATTGTTTAAACGAAATGGTGGTCCAGAAGAGTCCAAACGACAGTGAAGCCCCGAATAAAAGTGGTGGGACTGGTTTAAATACCAATAATACATGGAATTTTCAAGCTCCCACCAAACCTAATATCCGAGTCGGTACAGCTGCAAATATGCAAGCGGTATGTAAATATTTCAACAGTTAATAAAAATATTTATATTTCATTTTTAAATCAATCGTCTTTTTTTGTCTTTAGAAACAGCCAGTGACTCGGCAAATCGCCATAAGTACTCTAGCAGCTATGCACAGAAGGTTTAGTCTCCCTGGCCCTGTGCAACCACATTCCCGCCCAATAGCCGAGTTCCGAGCGAGCGCCAATAAATCCCTGGACATGCTGAGACAAACAATACAGTCAGCAGTCACTAGAGAAATAGATCAAGTCATCAAAAAGTATCTGGAGGTAAAAAATATATCATTAGAACTTATGCAGCCTATGTTCTGCAAGGCTAGAATATTTTTTTTATATAGATTTGTGTAAGTAATTAGTAAATGCACAAAATATATAATATTTACACTTTGTTTCAGAAATTCTTTGTCCCTGCTGTAAATAACATAAGATTAAACTTGGGGGAGGAATCTGTAAGCGAAGACCAGGTAAGGTCATAAACAATTTTAATAAAATGTTTCACTCTCTTACCTATCTTTTTGGATTGTTATATTCAGACAGCTTCATATATAAAAATAAGGTAAATCCTTGGATCCGTCTTTAAACTGTTCTCTACTTTGTTAACTAAATTGTAAAATTATAGTACATGCTAGCTGTCCCGGTGAACTTCGTGTCACTTTAAAATCTTCCCTGGACTTCTACGAATATTTTAAGACTAAAATCAGCCCATTCCGTTCAGCCGTTTTCGGGTTTTAGCGCGACTAACACATTTGAAAATCCATTTTTATATATAAGAAGACTAGCTGTCCCGGTGAAATTCGTGTCACTTTAAAACCTTCCCTGGACTTCTACGAATATTTTAAGACTAAAATCAGCCCAATCCGTTCAGCCGTTTTCGAGTTTTAGCGCGACTAACACATTTGAAAATCCATTTTTATACTATACTAGCTGTCCCGGTGAACTTCGTGTCACTTTAAAACCTTCCCTGGACTTCTACGAATATTTTAAGACCAAAATCAGCCCAATCCGTTCAGCCGTTTTCGAGTTTTAGCGCGACTAACACATTTGAAAATCCATTTTTATATATAAGACTAGCTGTCCCGGTGAACTTTGTGTCACAGGTCACTTTAAAACCTTCCCTGGACTTCTACAAATATTTTAAGACTAAAATCAGCCCAATCTGTTCAGCCGTTTTCGAGTTTTAGCGCGACTAACACATTTGAAAATCCATTTTTATATATAAGTAGACTAGCTGTCCCGGTGAACTCCGTGTCACTTTAAAACCTTCCCTGGACTTCTACGAATATTTTAAGACTAAAATCAGCCCAATCCGTTCAGCCGTTTTCGAGTTTTAGCGCGACTAACACATTTAAAAATCCATTTTTATATATAAGACTAGCTGTCTCGGTGAACTTCATGTCACTTTAAAACCTTCCCTGGACTTCTACGAATATTTTAAGACTAAAATCAGCCCAATCCGTCCAGCCGTTTTTGAGTTTTAGCGCTACTAAGACATTTGAAAATCCATTTTTATATATAAGACTAGCGGTCCCGGTGAACTTTGTGTCACTTTAAAACCTTCCCTGGACTTCTACGAATATTTTAAGACTAAAATCAGCCCAATCCGTTCAGCCGTTTTCGAGTTTTAGCGCGACTAACACATTTGAAAATCCATTTTTATATATAAGATTGAAAATCCATTTTTATATATAAGACTAGCTGTCCCGGTGAACTTCGTGTCATTTAAAAACCTTCCCTGGACTTCTACAAATATTTTAAGACTAAAATCAGCCCAATCCGTTCAGCCGTTTTCGAGTTTTAGCGCGACTAACACATTTGAAAATCCATTTTTATATATAAGACTAGCTGTCTCGGTGAACTTCATGTCACTTTAAAACCTTCCCTGGACTTCTACGAATATTTTAAGACTAAAATCAGCCCAATCCGTTCAGCCCTTTTCGAGTTTTAGGGCGACTAACACATTTGAAAATCCATTTTTATATACATACTAGCTGTCCCGGTAAACTTCGTGTCACTTTAAAACCTTCCCTGGACTTCTACGAATATTTTAAGACTAAAATCAGCCCAATCCGTGCAGCCGTTTTCGAGTTTTAGCGCGACTAACACATTTGAAAATCCATTTTTATATATAAGATAAGATTTTTGTGTTTATAATTTAATGCTTTTCTTACCTTATTTATCATAATATTTTATAGTCTTTTTTCTTTTTAGAAGTGTTTATTCTTAGGGTGCTATGAAAAATCTGTTTGCTTCTTATTGGATCTATTTTTGTTTACAGGTCAGGGCTGTGTGTCGTGCAATGTTGGATGCAACTCGTCTGTTGTACACAACACCATCTAAGACAAATCCATCCACATACGAGTCCACAGAAAGCGACGCCACAAGCATTATAACAGACACAAAATTGCCACGCCCGTCATTGGTAAAAATTTACATTGTTCCTTACATAGTTTAAAGTATAAAGGGACTTCGCTGTTATCAGGATAGGTCTTCATCGTAAAATGCTGGTATAAGATAGTGGCCTAGGAAGACGGGCGAGGAGAGAATAGTACTAAAATATAATACCACATTATAATCTCTCTATTATAGTCCATTATTCATCAAACACTTTGACAATGAAACTTCACAGGAACACTTTATACTAGAGATGTGCTGACTAGTTGCCGACTAGTCGGTAAAGCGGTCCGGCCACTTTTGTAGTCGGCAAAAAGTGCCGACTAATCGGCTTTTTACTTTTTTGCTATTATTGAAATTGCATTAAAGAAAAACCTTGATTATTATCATTTATATTGTGTTCATATCACACTCAATCAGTGTTACACATTTTAAAATTAAATGAAGTGTTTCTGAAATCACTGGCTTACTACTCGCTTTTAATATAATATAATTTTAACAACAAATTAAGTATGTAATATTAAATCGAGATTTCATGTACCACCGAGGAAATTGATTCCTATGCAGTTGATAGACCAACGCTATTTGGTCGAATATGTCAGACCAACGCTATTTGGTCGAATATGTCAATTCAATGTTTATTGTGATCTGTCGGCTGGGTTTGACGTAACGCAACCAAACTACGTAGGTCCCCGATCTGCATAGGAATCAACTTCTCTGATAGTACATAAAATATTTAATGAAAACCATCAACTGTATTATTGTGGACTGTATGACTTTTGTTGATATTTGAGTTTTGATGACTTTAATTAAATCACTTTTAACTATTTGCTTTGTTTATTAACTTTAAATTAAAACTAGACTATTCACTATGTGCACTGTACCAATGCAAAGGGCAGACAGATATTCGTCAAAGTTTCTGAAGCCGCAGTTGCCGTATGAGTCTTATGCCCAAATCTAATCACAACGTGTCGCGCGCAGCGCCGACCGGTCTATTTATCCGTCTAAAGTCTACCCCTGCCATGCGTTAGCGCAGAGAGGGAAGACCCCGCCCACTTATCTCGGTGCGGGGGATGTACGCAGAAGCCCCGCCTTATTTATATCGCGCGGAGGTACTATTCCAACATACATCTATCTCTTTCTTACCCTTTGCGATGGCACTGTACACTATACACATCCATAATATTTGATATATACTCCATACGACCATTTCTATACTTAATGTTATGTTCTTACTTCTTACTCTACACAATTCACATAACTTACTTGGCATATATTTATAATTATGTACAAGTTCAATAATATATAATCTATTTTCAAAGACACATGACCAAATATAAAATCCTTACTCGTATTTCTTGCCCTTATCTCAAACGTATGGATTACACCATTATAATTATATCATGGCAAGGAAACTTGTGTCAACAACTGTAGCGGAAATGAAAACGCAATAGTCACCAAGTTTTATTAGACTCAAACTTAAAGTTAGCCGCTATATTAACACTTATAATTTATAACCATATTCTTATCTAACCCTCAAAGTTGTTACATAATATTACATAGCATAGACTTCATTTATTTATCGTTTACGCGTACATATTCTAAACACATAATCAAGTACATAGACCTACCATAGACAATGTGCCAAGCTGCAAGCATCTGCTAGCTTTCTCCAAACCCATTCTCACGCTAGTTTCTTATTCATTATTCTGACGGTCCATTGAAATCTTAAAACAAAACTTTATTACTTTTTAGAAAGAAACATCTCAATACAAATTTCTAGGGAACACAATAATTACGTATTTTAACTAATAAACCCAATACAGTCAAAAGGACCAAACATGAGGCGATTTCACTTTAACAATGTCTTAGAAATACGCTACTAACTAACTTTCTAAAATGTGTTGGCCACCCTTGTCATCGTTGTGTCCACAACATCTATGATGTATCATAGAAACAAAATAAAGTAACATCATGTGAAGTAAACATAACACGATTCGACACGTTTGCAGGCGGAGTGTGCGACTTACCCGCGAAACAGCAGTAAAAAAGCGTTACGGAAACTTCCGAAACCATGATCGGCTTGGCCGACTAGTCGGCCGATTAGTCGGCTAGTCGGCCAAAGTCATGATCGGAACATCTCAACTTTATACTTTCACTTAATACTTCACAACACTTTAATCACTTCACTCAGCACAAATAGCACTTAAACAAAACTAAGGACAGTTCTGGAGCGTGTTGGCTAGTTGGAAGTCTAAACAAGACTGATCTCACTTTCTGGCGACTGCCCAGGAGGGGACGTTTCCCTCTCCATCTCTCCCACTCCGACACGCCCTGACTCTGTCAAAGCGCGCTACTAGTTTCATAAAGATGGCGCACTTATGCACTTAAGTTCCGTTTATGTTTTTGACCGGATGCAGCAAGTATATGTATAAATATTATTTAGTAACAAATGTATTATTTTGATTGTGATATTTTTCAATAAATTAGTAGTATTAATTTCTTACTTTTTAGTGCAAATGCCAAAACTAATCAATACTGCTTGCTCTACAGTCTACTCTAATCAAACCAAGCAATCACATATTTACTCCAAACTTAGTATGACTAAAGAAATACAGTCTTACTAATAGTTCTCAGTTATAAACTTCTTTGTTATCTAGTTACAGATACAGCTGCAGAACAAAAGAAAAGAGATAGACATAGACACAGATTTCATCACCAAAACAAAGAAGATCAAGCAGGAGGAAGCTTCAGACAGTGGGTCGTCATCACCTATCCCTTCACCGGCTATCCGGGATCCGGAGAAGTGGAATCCAGCCAGACTCACCCAAGATACACTCTTCATAATGGGGTCTCATGCTCATAAGGTAAAATTGAATTGTTTATAATATCTTTACAGTTTTCTTATATTCATTGGGGGTCTCATGCTCATAAGCATACATTGTTATGGACACATTCACACTATACTGTACTATATGATACGTTTATGAGCTATATATACTATTTCCTATTATATTATAGCGTAGTCTGAAACCAGCTTCATGCACAATTACTTAGCATAGGTTAGCAGTGAACAGCTGAATTAAAAGATCTCAGTATTGGTTTGGTTAGCAGCTGCCCATTCTCAACAGAATTTAATTATAATAGTTTTGACGACCTCTGCGGCTCAGTTGGTGGGCTATTGGTAGCTCAAGCCGGGGGTCGCGGGTTCGAATCCCGCCGACGGAACAAAAAGTTTTCAAAGTTCCTGGGTCATGGATGTGTATAAGGGTGCGTTTCCACTGACGCGGAGAGGAGCGGAGCGGAGCTTAGCGGTGCCCGAATTGATCAATCGTGCTATTCCAGCGGAATGACAGCGAAACGGAGCGAAGATTTCGAGCATGGTGATTGGTCAATTCGGCACCACTAAGCTCCGCTCCGCGTCAGTGGAAACACGGCCTTAAATATATGTATCATATAATAAAAATCTTAAATATATGTATATTATAAAAGTATTAAATATATTTCTGTTGTCTGGTACCCGTAACACAAGTCCTTCAGGTACTTACCACGGGGCCAGACTGACGTGGTGTGAAGCGTCCATAGATATTATTATTATTAATAGTACAAAAGTTTTTAGTTTTTACTATTCATATTTTCATAACCTGTTTTTATCTTCTTAAAAAATATGCTTCATTATATTTTCAGGTTTTGGGTCTGGGCAATTCTCGCGGCCGATTGTACACCAGACATGCTGGCTTGCTCCGTTATCCAGCTGATAGTGCAGACAAAGAGTGGATCGCCAGTCACAACTTAGTCAATGCTGTAGGAGGGAAAACTGATATTATGGTAAATATAAATTAATTTAATACAATATAGGTAATATATTATATAACAAGCTTATAAGTAATTCACCCAAATTATAAGTAAGAAGTAGGTAAATAAGGGTTTACAAAAAGAGTTAGTTTTCTAACTTAGAACTTTTTATTCAGGTATTAGAAGACATTGAAGAGTTGGCTACAAGTGACACATACAAACACAACTCTCTGCCCATGCTAGGAGAACTGACAGGGTTCAGAGTCCCACCATTTATGTTGAAGAAAATAAAAGCGTATGTTCTAAAGAGGTCGCAAAGCGGAGAAGTGAGTAACACTAACAGTCCTCAACCATCCACGAGTTCTCAGGAAGATAAATTCAAAATAGAAGACATAAAACTAGAAGCCCATGACGATTTTGATTCCGCTAACTTCAACGCTAGCCAATATATGACTAATTCTGAAAATAACGGTAACTTTGAGGAGGTTTCTATGATGAAAGAGGATGCAGACTTTGCTGATATCAAAGTGGAAGATATGGAGGACATCAAAGTCGACGGTATCAAAGTCGAAGACTTAGGTATTAAGGTGGATGATATGAAAGATGAGGATTTAGAAGACGATGATATCAAAGTCGAAAATATTGATGATTTGAATGTGGACGGAATAAAAGTGGAAGATATCAAACTTGAAAACGATGACGCTTTTAATCTTTGCAAGCAATCTGATGATGATCATAGTCATCTAGTTGATGGATTACTAGAGGCTGACATAGAATTTTTAAGCCGAAATCTGGGTAACATAGAAAGTGATGCGGATGCCCGTAAGACCATAGAGAAGCTGACGGGTGGTAGCGCAGATACTATTACACTGGTTGGTGACGAATTCGATCTGGGGTCGACGCTTAATACAAGCCAAGTAAGTATCAATTTACACAAAATTTACTGTGGACTGGCAATACATTTCCAAGAAAATTTGAATATTTTTAGTTTAATCCTTCGATCGGGGATTCTTGGAAATGCTATTGTATTCTATTGTTGTCGCGATCACCGGTACCTCGTATGGGGTTTGATGGATTAAAGAAAAAATGTATTGTTTATACTTAATAGTAGCCATGTGGCTAAAACCCAAGTATGTTAGCAACTTATTTATTAGTGCAGTTCCCAGAGCGTAAAAATCGTGCAAACCTCCGATTTTTGCAATAGTGGATGAAAATTGAAAAGAAAAAAAGGAATATGTAGCTGATAACATAAATAATAAAGTTTACCTATTGAAAAGTTGTGCTCTTGATTTTTAAATTATTCTCTACCACTCCAAGTAAACTCACAAACTGTAAAATTTTGAAGAAAATTTGCATTCTTTCTTTTAAATATATAGCAAAATAATAAAATATATTATTATTTTTTTATTTTTATTGTTGCTTATATTCCAAAGAAAGAAAATAAGTTGAAAAAATATATAATTTAGATGTAAAATTAATATTTTTGTATGTAGATGAGCATACCTCCAAATGTGCTTGTTGTGTGCCTCGCCAGGTAAATGGCGTTCCTATTTTTCTTTGGTTTTAAGTAGGAAGTTTAAAATTATTTTTTAGGCTTAACAGAGCCTTCTATTTCTTAATGTGTATAACTTTTTAGCTCTTACTTTATTAAATTTTCTGAAAATGTAGCACAAACTTTTCACGGATATTTCGAAGAAAATCTGTATTTTATTTCTTTTAGTTAGGTTTTTACAGAATAAAATTGATTTTTTTTTTCATAAATTATATTTGCTAAAACATACTTAAAGGAAAAAAATACAAATTAGGTTAAGAACTGATATTTTTTTGTATTCGGGTAAGCATTTTCCAAACATAGGTCGCAGCATGCGTCTTTAGTATGTACGTGAGATTTGTAGCAACCATTTTTTTTTCTGGCTTTAAGTTGGATGTTTAAATATATTTCAAAGACTAGAAAAAGTCTTTCATTTGTCGATGCATTTAATGTTTTAGCTTTCACATAATATATAAATTCTCAACAAATATATAAAAATATTTTCGGTCTATTTTACACATTTTTGGAGATATTTAAACGTTTTTAAGTACTTAAAAGTTATAATTTCTCTAAAAGTTAAATACGCACATCAAGTAAGTTTAACACACTTTTCGTTACAACCCTTAAATCCACCCAAACCCTTTTATCTTGGTTACGACGAGCGTTAATCTCCAAAAACTTTGCAAAAACCTTATAGTTGTATTTAGCTTAGCAAAGCAAACTTTCTTTTTTAAAAAGTGTGTATTTGGTTAATTTTCAACGTAAACAATCGGATAAGAGTCATTAAATAACAGGAACAAGAAAAAAAAAATTTTTCTGGACCGGTTTTATATGGTGAAATATAATTTTTTAATTAAGTAACTAAAAAATTAAAAGCACAAAAAATTTTTTGGTAAACTTTGCAAGTTATAGTGTAAAAAAGAAAATGACACCTCAAAAACAAAAATCCATTCACTGTTACAAATTTCGGAGGTTAAAACCTCTGGCGACTGCACTATATTTATAGTGCTATAATAATAGAAACAAAATCACAGGACATATTACCACTTCATAGTTGATATAAAAGTTTCCAAATGCAACTAAGGCTCGAATTATATGAGTCCAAGCGACCGAGCGGCCCGGCACAAAGAGATCAAAAGTAATTGTGTGTAAACAAAATCGTTACACACTGTGACTTGTGATCTCTTACAGCGTTCGGGCGAACGTA
Organism: Polyommatus iphigenia; assembly: GCA_963422495.1. NCBI lineage: Eukaryota > Metazoa > Arthropoda > Insecta > Lepidoptera > Lycaenidae > Polyommatus > Polyommatus iphigenia. The sequence goes on from OY730183.1 coordinate 8,709,686, forward strand.
TATAATTCAAGCCTAATGTAGCATTACAATAATTTTGATCTCAAAACAACCACACTCAAAATACTCTAATCTCCAGTTCACAGGCTCCTCCAGTACGAAGTGTATAACGGTGGCGTCGACGACTAGCGGGATGGTGCACAGCGTGCCCGTGGCGCACCTCGCGCCGCGCATCACGGGCAGTACCGTGCACTACTACAGTACGCCGCCGCGCGCGTTGCCCCACACCGTCACCATTCAGAGCATCCCGCCCCCCTCGCAGATGATACGCGGGTGAGTACTAAGGCCGGTATAAATAGTACTCAAGATGCATCTCGGTCTCAAGACACGGTTCAGGCTCTGTGATTGGTTGGCTGTCAAAATTTGGACCAAATCACAGAGCCGAACCGCGTCTTGAGACCGGGTCGCATCTTAAGTACTGACTATTTATCCCGGCCTAAGTGTATGTTGCGGTAATAATGGTGACTTCGACGACTAGCGGTACACAGCGTACATAGAGCAATTCTCATGCCTCGGATGTTGCTTCGATTGCAGGCTATGTCGCGCGCATGAGACAGCATATGAGCATAATATGTGAGCGAGTGAGACAGCCTCCACTAGAGCGATATTCAAGTCATGATGCCAAAATTTTGGAGCGAATAGTATATTCCTAGGTATATCATGGCCTTACCAACACATTAAATAATAATTAACACGGGTTCATAAAAAATAAATCTACTGTGTCGAATCTTTTAGCCTGCTCCGAATATCTGAGCCGCATTATGTCGGAACCCTCTCAAGTCGATGTAATCTACACCGATTAGTGAAATTATACGAAAGCAATTGACAGGATAGATCATGTCATCCTCCTACGTAAGCTCCTTACCTATAGCAGGAATCAGAGTAAATTTATTCAAATGGTTCGTGTCATATATAATAAACCGTAGTCAGACGGTTGTCTTATATAATAATAATAATAATAATAAGCTTTATTTGCCGCTACAAACACGGTACATATATACATAATGTTATAATATATAGCAATTTTAAAAAGCAGTTGCAAATAATATATGGACACAAGTCTGCTCCGTCAGACATTCCAACCGGTGTCCCCCAAGGCTCACTTCTCGGACCCTTGCTAATTTCGCACGAACATCCAAACGTAGACTTTTTTCATTAAAAAAATGTATTACTAGAAAATTCTTTAGTGCGTGATTTATGTATTTAGTGGATATTTTATTACGTTTGTTAATCTCTGTAGGTATATAATCAACTGCCGACTTCATGTTTCTTGTTTTTTCTATCTATATATAAAAACTTTTAATTGGCCTTCATGTGCGTGTTCTTCTAATCAGAAGAACACGCAGACAAATATAATCATATGTATTTGTATGTGACCGTAAGTTTTCCGAATTTAATAAAAAAAAAATATTATGTTCGCCTCGCGTTCACCAATACTTGTGCAAACAGGTGTTTTTTTTCTCAATATTATGTGGTACTAACGGCCTAAGCGTCGCATTGTCGTCATCTGTTACTACAACATCTGTCCGAAACTTGCAGCTTGCTATGGCTCTCATTATTATTGTTAATTAGCGAATTTATTTTCCAGGATACCCATCAACAGCAAGTCAGGGACAATCAGTACAGTGATGTCGCAAGGCAGCACCATCATCGGTTTCGGAACCCGTACTTCCAACGCAATCATCGGAACGCCGCAATACGTCAGTGTCTCCAAGCCCTTCCCCAACATACTCCACAACGCCATCTCCAAGAACATCAATCAATCAATCAACCGCGCCGTCACTTCCGCCGTCTTCAACGTGACCACCATCCGACCACACACGACCACACCAAAAACGGTGACCACCACAGATTTTGACACCATATCCACGACGAAAGATATGATCGATAACGCCTGCAATTCGTCCGTTATGCTCAAGAAGGTATTGACTCTAGGCAGTGCAGGTACCAAGTCTTTTATGATGCATAACACCCAAAAGGTTTTGTCTACGGGGTACGCTAACGGGGCTACCCCGCCTCCTAATGTGACTATAGTCAGCTCGGGGACAAGTGGCATGATCAATCCCAGTGTGGGACCCCCGAATATGGTTTGTCCCACGTCGGGCAATCTGAGCGCTACACACGCTACTTTGTCAGCTTTACTCGCGCCAAGCGATTCTCAGGTCAGCAAAAAGTAATGAAATTTTATGTACCATCAAAGATTCGTAGGCAAATGGCGGACCTCCGTCATTAGATCCGGTTATATCTTTTCAACGTAAGTCTTGATTTGTCGGCTGGGTTTGATATAAGTTGATCAAATAACGTAAGTCCGTTATCTGCGTAAGAATCAACTCCTCTGATATTACCAAATCTATCCCAAGAAGTATTATTTTGCTCAAACATAATACGCAATTTATTTTAAAAGGTTAACTTATCAAACAATACAATAGTACCGATATACGAGGGCTGCTATTTATGTATCCGGAATTAAAAAAAGAAACAAACATATATCATTTAATATGGTTTTATTGCTTTTCAATATATTCGCCGCGATGATCGACACACTTTTGCATACGCTGGAACCAATTTTCATAGCACTTTTTCCATTCTGATTGAGATATCTCCAAAACGTGCATTTTGAACGCATCAACAGCCTCTTCGCGGCTCGAAAAACGTTGACCACGTAATTTGTTCTTCGCGTATGGAAATAAAAAGAAATCGTTAGGTGCCAAATCAGGGCTGTACGGCGGATGACCAGTCAATTCGATCTTTTGACCCTCCAAAAACTGAGTTGTTTCAGCTGAGGTGTGACAGCTAGCATTGTCGTGATGTAATATGATTCTGCGTTGTCGGTTGTCCTTTCTTATTTCTTCAAAGACTTCTGGTAAACAAATGGTCGTATATCATTCAGAATTAACCGTTTTACGATTCTCTAATGGCACTGTAGCCACATGTCCATTAATTCCAAAAAAACAGGCGACCATTTGCTTCAAAGTACTTTTTGCACGAGTAACTTTTGTTGGTTTCGGCTCATCTTGGAACACCCACACCGTTGACTGTTGTTTAGTTTCGGGGTCATATGCATAGATCCAAGATTCATCACCTGTGTAGATATTATAAACGGCTTTTGACGTACCACGGTTGTATTTTTTTATCATTTTTTTGCACCAATCGACACGAGCCCGTTTTTGATCGATTGTCAAGTTGTGCGGAATCCAACGCGAACATATTTTTTTTACAGCCAAATGTTCGTGTAATATCTTATGTATGCTCGTCATACTTATGCCTAAGGACGCCTCTATCTCGCGATATGTAACATGACGATCACGCATTATTAGTTCCCGCACAGCATCTATATTTTGTGGGACAACAGCTGTTTTTGGGCGACCTTCTTTATTTTCATCCGTGAGCATAGACCGCCCACGATTAAACTCACTGTACCAGTGATAAACAGTGGTTTTTGATGGTGCTTCATCTCCAAAAGTTGCGGTGAGTTGAATAAAGCACTGTTGTTGATTTAGCCCACGCCAAAAATCGTAGTAAATCATTGCACGAAAATGTTCACGCGTTAAATCCATGGCAAATGAAGACACGCAATTTTCAAAATGACGCCACAATGGAAAAATAATTGACAGTCACATGAAACAAAATGTATTCTTCAACCAAAGAGTTCTATTTTCAAATGTTGTAATTACTTTTTAAATATTGTTCTTGTAAGTGGCCAGTTCCGGATACATAAATAGCAGCCCTCGTATTTCTTATACGATTTTGGATAAGCTATAAAGGTCATATTTAGCAGTATTATATTTAAGTCTTATTTTCATAACTATACTACTACTACGTATTTTCGTAACTTGTTATAAGTACTGCACAAACATTCTAAAAACTAGTTAATTATATTATACTATTAAGTTTTTGTTAATCAAAGGTTCCAAAAATTTAAGTAACTGGTTCCATTTATTATGTTTTGCTTGTCGTATCTCTTGAAAAGAACATGCAAAGATAACGGTTGTGATTATATCTACCTCTTTACGTTACCTGATTTTTATATTTTGTGGTTTATTTAAGTTTTACTATATGCCAAGGCTATTTTAATGTTTAAGTTAATTTTCTCTATGTATGTTTCCATGTCTCTAGATGTTATTTATGTTGTGATATTTTGGCTGTGTATTGCTTTATTGCATGTACTGTTATGCGCAAAAGTGTTTTCGCAAATGTTAATATTTTATGTTCACGAATGAAATGTTATTCTAGTTATTGGACACACGAGTTATTTCTATTCGACGATGGAATTGTAGCAATTACCTTTAATAGAGCTAATGTACCTATTGTGTTACTAGTACCGCGTGGTATGAAGCAACGTATAAGTATGGATGACGTTTCACCTTGAATTATTGCATTTTTGTATGATTCACTATGCAACGAGTGCAATCATTTAATTGTATTCTAAAACAATGATAGCTGGCATTAAATGAAGCCACTATTGTTTACTAAAGTATACAAGATTAGATTTAATAATGCATTTCCAATTGCAAGAAAACATTTCATAACATTGCCACAAAAAGACTAATTTAGACATTCCAGTATTACTTTCTGGTATGGCTGTGTATTTTGTTATATCTTTATATCTGCTTGTTAAAAAGTATTCTATTTTTAGATACTGTTTCTGATATTACAGAAATATACCAGTCTAGGTTTAAATAATGTTTAGACTATTATTTATTTTAACTAGGCTATGTGACTGAGACATAAGTTTAAGTTTTGCTTATTTACTGATAAGACTGCGACGCCCGTACCAAGATTTTTAAATTATTATCTATATTTTTAAATTGCAATAATATTATTGTTTTGCAAAATAAATATTAAAGCTTTATTTATAAAAGACTGCTTTACCACTCATGCTTTAAGTATTTTTAGTTTTTTAACCAAAATTGTGCTTTATTTTCTAATTTTATTTTTGATATTGGTAAGACTGCAGTCTGCATGCTTATTGCTTATGCTTGAGCATTTTATTTGTGCAATTTTAGGCTTTATTTTATGACTCCATTTATTTGCTTCTATACAGTTCGTAAAGAAGGTTGTGACCTATTATGTTTTTAATATTAAAATTATTAATTTAAGATTAAATTAGTAAACCAATAATTATTATATTATAATAATATACTTCCCGTCTTACTATCCTAAAATGTTAAGTGACGTAGTCATAAAAATAACTGCCAAATAATGTTTTTATGTAATCAGTAAATTGTGTCACACTTTTACAGACTTTGTCAAATAAAACGATGGTATTCTCAGCAAGCTTAAATTTGCGCAGGCGCTTTTAAGCTTTTACGTTTTGCTTATTTTCTTAACTTAATTAATATTTATAATCTAACATTGTTGTGATGTTAAGTCGTATTTTATTTTTTATTTTTCTCCACAACAAATTCTGAATTTCTGTACCTGACTACCTACCAATTTAATGTTTCATTGTGTTTTAGACGATATAAAATCGGTTAAGTTTTTTCTGTTCAAGCCTTTGCTTTGCCCATTATTATATTTTATTAAATTAAATTTCTGTGAGTTTTGGACGATAACTATTAAATAATTATTGTTGGTGTCCGTTCTTTTGTTTTGCTTTTATGTAATAAAATTTTGTTTCTGAACACTTTTGTTTTTTTTTCGTCAATATTTTTTTGGCGTCTAATCAATAATCAATAAGCAAAATAAAAAATATTTAGGTGATTTTTAGGGTTCCGTACCCAAAGGGTAAAAACGGTACCCTATTACTGAGACTTCGATGTCTGTGATCTGTCCGTCTGACCGTCTGTCCGTCTGTCCGTCTGTCTGTCTGTCTCCAGGCTGTAACTAAAGAACGGTAATAGCTAGAGAGTTGAAATTTTTTTACAGATTATGTATTAACCGATTCAGTGCGGTGTAATTTTTTGCAATTTCACGCGCCTGGCTGCGAACAAATATTTCGTATCTCCTCTGTGGCCCCTAGCGCAGGAACTTTGATATCTCCTCTCGGGCGCCATCCGCCATGAATTGTAATTTATCGCTGTTTCGTCTGTTTCCAATTGTACAAACAGAGATGGAAGGTAAGTGACTTATTTTTATCAGGTGTTGTAAGTCCTTGGCTATATTGATAAATTTATTTTCGTTTTATTGTAGAGCGTGATATTACATGCTAGTCATGTATAACGCCCCGAAATGTATCTTTTTTATAGCATTTTATAAACAAATAAACATTGTATAAGCTGTAGTTTTTGAATGAAATATCTGAATTCTACAAATCAATCAGAAAGGAAATGATGTTTTCTCAACTCCGGGCGAAAAGCGTCAACTTTTTTTTCCCGCTGCGCTTACCGATGTTGCCGTTTTCCGCCTCTGTCGATGAGAAAAATAGTATACGCACCACCAAAAAAAAAAAATATAAATAGCTTAATAAAGTAAATTAAACAATAAAACAGATTCAATCCACAAGCTTTTGTTGATATATATAATATTCAATATTATATTACAGAATAAATCAATCAAATCAAATATACTTTATTGTGCACAAACATAACAGTAAAATTTACATTAACAAACATATTTATAAATGAGACATGTACACAAGGGCGGCTTTTACTTTTATTTTATTTATAGTGTAGCTGTCTATGCTAAGCTACTCGATACTATACGAATTTTCTTTTTTTATTAACACCAGGCAATGATAAGAAAGTATGTATGGAGTGTTTGTGTGTGTATGTGTGTTAGTAATAAACTTTAGAAATGTTTGTTTCATACCCGTGCGAAGCAGGGGCGGGCTGCTAGTTAATTATAAGAATAAATTATGTTGATGTGAGATTTTGCTGGTGTTGGCGTTATATATTTATAAAATAATTCGGTGGCCATATTAATCACCAATTGAAAATGTTTAAGACTCCTGAAGTGTAAGTTTTTATGCAATATCCTAAAACTAACACTGTACACGTAAAATACGTGACAAATAAAGCCACTTTCATTGAGGGGAAACCTCTGAAAAATGTAATTTAATCATAGTTTTACAGGTAAACATTTTATCTCCTCTCGGGCGTCACCCGCCATACAGAAAAAATACCCATGGTGCCTCTGCGGCGACATCCGCACGGAAACGGTTAATATTGCCGCTATAACAACAAATACTAAAAACAAAATAAATTAAATATTTAAGGGGGTTCCCATGCAACAAACGTGATTTTTCAAACAATTTTTGCTTGGTATCAATGATGACAACATGTAGGCACTTGAAATTTTCACAAAGGCCTTATTATAATATGTGTATTTTAATATTTAATAAAAATATTCAAATAAAATAAAATTTAAAGGGGGCTCCCATACAAAAAACACTATTTTTGGCCTATTTATGCTATATAACGGTACGGAACCCTTCGTGCGCGAGTCCGACTCGCACTTGGCCGATTATTTTAACATAGTACCTAAACGAGATCCGTAACTATTGAGATGACATGGGGAAAATATTGAAGAAACTCGCCAAGTGCGAGTCGGACTCGCCCACGAAGGGTGTTAAGAGTGGAAAGACTTAAATATTTTTACCGGTTTTGGGAGCCCCCCTAAGGATGTATATAACATTTATAAATTCAAAGATTTCCTGAATCAAGAAAGAAACATCCTGCATCGATTGATACCAAAAAATCAATACCTTACCGATAAGTTACGTGAAATAATTAATTTTAAAATTTCCATGTACCTATCATACGTAATCTTTGCCGGAAGTGTTACATTTTTTGAGAATTCGTCAAAATTAGATAAAGCGCTTATTCCACTTAAGCGCTTATTCCACTTAATCGGAAACGATTTAGGATCCTAGCTAAATCGTTTCCGATTTAGTCAAGTGGAATAACATTTAGAAAGCTAGGATCCTAGCTAGGATCCTACTTAGGAACCTAGCTAGGATAAGTGGAATAAGCGCTTTATCCTAGCTAGGTTCCTAGGTAGGATCCTAGCTAGGATCCTAGCTTTCTAAATGTTATTCCACTTGACTAAATCGGAAACGATTTAGGATCCTAGCTAAAGCGTTTCCGATTTAGTCAAGTGGAATAACATTTAGAAAGCTAGGATCCTAGCTAGGATCCTACCTAGGAACCTAGCTAGGATAAGTGGAATAAGCGCTTTAACGGCTAAAAACTGCTTATCAATTTTTTTGTACGATTTGCGATTTTTTAAGCCCAAAAAAGTGGGTTCACCGGTAATTCTAAGGAAATATTTCAAATTGATGAAAACTTTCATTCGAAGGGTGTGACAAGGCTTTAAATCATAGATAATAATATAATATATACAGACTTTAAATGAACGTGGGCGGGGGCGCTGTTGGTAAAGAAGAACAGCTGTTAAAAATGTCGTTTTTGTATGATGGCAGTGTTAGTTCCTTTTTCCGCCACATCCATTTAAGTTATGTTATAATTTTATTTGTCAACCAAAATTTTCCTGATCCTATCCAAAATTCCGTCCTTGCTATCCTTACCTTTACTGCGTCATAAGTTTCCCAACCTTTAACACTTGACACTGGCAATAGTTTTATGCTAGTCGCCATATTAAAAAAAAAGTCTTGCCGAGCTGCCGAGCTCTAGGCCGCCATTTTCAGTAGTCAAATTACATAAATTTTTTTTTCAATAATAATTAAAGAGCTTGAGTCATTTTTGTTTGGACATTTACAATGCTCTGTCTTGGTTGGTATTTTCTTTGATGTTGTTGGCGCATATAATAATGTCAATTTGGAAAAACTTTCATCTATTTTAACTTCTTTACAATTACCTGAAAAATTGGTAAATTGGGTGTATCATTTTCTTTGTGGTCGTAAATTATTTGTGAAATTTGAAAATAAACTGATTGGTCCAAGGTACTCCTACAAAGGAATAAGTCAAGGTGGAATTCTCAGTCCTTTACTATTTATTTTGTATATACATAAGTTAAATATTGTCTTAGGTCAAAACATTACTAACCTACAGTTTGTAGATGACTTAACTATATATTGTACTGCAGACAAGTTGCCTGCAGCTATTGAAAATCTCAGAGTTGCTCTCCTCGGCCTTAAGGCCTATTATGATGATCTGGGCTTGGACATCAGTTCTGAAAAAAGCAAAGTTATAGTTTTTTCAAAAAAACCTAGCAAAACAACAAACATTGTCCTACAATATGGAGATAGTAAGTTAGCAGTTGACAAAACTGTTAGATTCTTAGGTGTGATTTTTCAGAACTCCTTCAAATTTAATAAATATATTGATTACTTAGCAAACAGGGCTTTAAAGGCTTGCAATATATTAAAGTCTTTAGCAGGCACATATTGGGGAGCTGATCCAAAAATTTTATTAATTCTTTACAAGGCTATTGTAAGAAGCCATTTTGAATATGGTTATGTATGCTTTGCTTCTATTCCACATTTTGTTGGTAGACTAGATAAAGTTCAAAATAGGTGCTTACGGATTGTGCTTGGTGCGATGTGTTCCACACCCATATTATCAATGCAGGTTGAATGTAACATCCCTCCTTTGAAAATTCGCTTTAAATATTTAATATACAGGTTTTTGTTGAGAATTTCATCCATTAAAATCATCCTCTTCTTGTAAAATTGCAGAGTGGTTCTTCTTCCTCTATTTTATTACATTACCTACCTGAAATTGTAAAAATAAAGCAAGACTATAACTTATATGAAAGTGACTTATGGCCTTGCTATATGAGCACATTTAGCTCTAAATTTTTTCCACTAAAAATTGTAATTGATAATTCTTTGAAGTGCAAAGAAGATGTCTACCTTCTACTAAGTAACCTAGTTGGTTATCAACAAGTCTATACTGATGGTTCAAAGACTTCTGAGGCGGTATCAGCAGGCATATATATTAAACAGGATAAGAAAGGATATGGTATTAGGCTTCCAAATTTAACAAGTATTTTTACTGCTGAGTGTTTAGCAGTTCTGTCTGCATTAGAGTATATCGAAACTCAAGTTTATGATAAATGGATTATAGTGTCTGATAGTCTTAGCGTTCTTCAAAACTTAAATTACCCCAAATTTTGTGCTACAACTAATTATATTATCCATGATATTAGAGAAAAATATACAAAATTAACAAGATTAAACAAAAAACAATATATATAGTTTTAGTCTGGTCACCGTCACATATTGGTGTTAAGGGAAATGAACAGGCTGATTTTCTAGCAAGAGCTATAACCACTTGTTCTCAGGAGCATTGTATTAAAAACATATGCCTTCCAGAATCTGATGTTTTAGTCAAAATAAAAGACCTTTAAAATCGAATTTACAAATTTTTGGAAACAGACCATGGAAACCAAAGGAAAATGGTATTCAAGATTAAACAGGAGTTGTCAGTCCCATGGTTTACTAAAGGTGTTTCATTTCATGACAGGAAATTTTATTCTACTATTTGCCGTCTTAGACTTGGTCACTGTCGATTTAATGCTCATCTTCACAGATTGAATATATTGTCTTCACCCGTTTGTAATTACTGTAATCATTCTGAACAAACCTTGGATCACATTTTCTTTACTTGTAACAGTTTTACTCTTCAAAGATTTATTTTTATTAATCACTTGATGGATATCTTTAAAACTGCTGAAGCCATCCCGCACTCCCTTCAGCAGCTTCTGAAAACACCCGATTGTTATAAGCCGAGTACGTTCTTTCTACCATTGGTGACATATAAATAAATACTCACCAGTCTTTACCTATATACCTTGAGATTGTATATAGTAACACAGAGATAGTTCTCTGTAACGGTTATGTGTTGTAAATTTCCTAATTGTATATAAGTAATTTGTGGTTGTAAATAACTCTCTTTTAATTTTTGCTTTTCATCTCGTTTTTCTTAGTTTTAGTAATAAAATATTATTTAATTAATGTACATAACTTTGAACTGTTTATTAGCAGACTTTTTAGGCATCTGTCAAGAGTCAAATTGAAGAAGGGACAGTAAAATACTATCAAAACATGATAAATGGCTTCGGCCTGATGAAAAAACTTATTTCATATTATTGATATCAAAGAATTGGCTTCGGCCTGATGAAAACTCTATTTCAGATGGTTAATATAAAAGAATTGGCTTCGGCCTAATGAAAACTCTATTTCAGATGGTTAATATAAAAGAATTGGCTTCGGCCTTCATTATCATTCATTAAATAGAGAAAACATAGAAATGGCTGTATGGGCAACGCTCCCTTTGCCTGTCCCGACCGGGACGAATTAAAAAAAAAAAAAAAAACAATAATAATTAAATATCGAATAGTTATTTAAAATCTATTATACAAAATCATTATAATTAATAATAAGTGTCTGGGTGTCCAATTTTTTACATATTTAGTACTATAAATATATTTTATTTTGCGTTACAATGCGGCTTTAAGATGCTGTGAATGTATTCTGCGTACATCGGAACACAAATAAAAATTAATGAATTTTCGGGTAGTTTTAAATAAATTGGGCAAGATGGACGTTCTTCACCTCAGTTCACGCGTGACCACGGCCGCTGGAAAGCGGCCGAATCGTCGGGAATAATAATAATAATTAGTGCTTGCGATCAGGGCCCCCGTAAGGGCTACTGGCGCGGGGCGCCTGTGTGCAAAAAAGGATTTTGGCGCCCCTTTAGGCAAAATTTTTTGGGTCCTTGGTTTTGGCGCCCTTAAAGATGGAGATTTGGCGCCCTTAGAGGATGGCGCCCGTGTGCATTGCACACATTGCACATATGGTAGCGGGGGCCCTGCTTGCGATAAAATTGTGGTGTGTGTGTGTGTGTGTGTTAAACAAGTGTTTTGTGAATGTTTCAAGTGCCAACCGGTTGCCTGACATCGAGAAAAAAAGGTAAAAAAACCTCTTCTCGAATAGAATTAAAATGTTTGTAATATTTTTAGTATTTTGTTCCTATAATAGCGGCAACATAAAATCGGATTGCCGAGTGGTTTTTACAGCTGATCCGACGTCTGTGGAAAAATAATTTATTATTGAAAAACTCTTTTTGTATATCATTGCTTTGAGACTGTTTTTATTGTTCTGTGTTTGAGAGCATCATTGTTGCGTGATTCTGTCCAGTCGTGTTCGTTCGTATTTTGGCAATGATATCTACTAATTATTTATTGTCTTATTATCTCAAATGTCCATCTTTTGTGTTTTTCCTTTGCTGGTTCGATTCCCGGATAGGGAAGTTGATTTAGAAAAATCTAATGATGCAGTTTAAATTATTTATAGCAACATCAAGCAATTAATAAACTCTTTTCAGTACTTCGCTTTCCCCTTTACCTTTCGCTTACCTTTCGCTTTATCTACCTACTCGTACATATTACTTTTGGATTTCGCCCACCACGTAGGTACTTAAAAAAGCATTCGGTATAATAGACCTAAGTACAATTATCTACAACGAGATAAAAATATGAAAGTGTTAAAGATAAATACGATAATACCTACCTAATATCATAATCTTGACTGCTACGGAATATATTGCAAACCATTTACAACACTGTATTGAGTTGAAAAACCTGAAAATCGATTTTTCTATTTATTTAAATAGACAAAAATGTGCCGCATAAAATACCACGAATATAGGCGTACTGATATTTGAATACGGAACCCTAAAAACTGACCAAGATAATATGGCGTGCTTAGTCCCTGTCAGTGAACACGCACTGGCAGAGTTGTACATCGGATACATCAAACTGTTCTCCTATGAAATTTAAAAGGTAAATATAAAATTATACATTTAATAAATACTAGCTATTTGACCGAGCTTCGCTCGGTATTCGATAAAACACGAATAAAATGACATTTTCTAAAAATGATTCCTAGCTAGATCGATTTATCGCCCCCGAAACCCCTTATATACTAAATTTCATGAAAATCGTTGGAGCCGATTCCGAGATTCAAATTATATATATACAAGAATTGCTCGTTTAAAGATATAAGATTTTTGGTACGTTTGTTTAAATATTAGCAATGATTGTAATTTGGCCCCCTCACATTGGTCGTAATGTTGTTCCAATGACAGAGCTGGAGAGCCATGGGTACAGTATCAAATTTTTGACTAATGGGCTATGTAGCCTGTGGAGGCTCCAAAGGTGACTATTACATTTGTGATTTTTGCCGTTAAGTTTTACTTGTGCAATACATTTAATGTGATATCCCCGGGGGGTCACATTACCATCACTTGATCTCAAAATACCAAATGTGATTGATTAAGAATAATTAAAACTTTCGATTATCCTGCACGAGTTTTATTTATTCCCTAATAAGACATGTTTAAACAAATGAATAAGAAGTCCCATAATGTATTTTTTAGGTTTCTGACTCCTATATTTTTTAAATAATGCTTGATAAACAAAGTGGGGGGCCACATTACCACCTTCTCCTATATATATTATATTATTTATGTCTACCCTTCTACATACAGTATGTTTCTTATGTAGGGGACAGGGGTTCGGCCGTTGCCCACTTCCCCCTACATCACACAGACTTGAAACTTTGTTAAAAGCTTTAGACTTGATCGATACAAACATGTATTACATAACATCACACAACGTTGCAAAATATTGCATAATCATTGATGAATATCACACATACTAATATTGACTATTGAAGTACTTAAGTAGTTTAAGAGGAAGTATAGGAATAGAAAGAAAATATCATTTTGTTAATGATTACATAGAATAGGGGTGATGACAAGGTCCAAGATTAGCGAATTTTGTTAATAAAATAAAGAAATCACGGTAAAAAATAAGTGTTCCCAAAATTTCAGCTTGAAAGCATTTGTATTTTTTTTTGTTATGCGCCTTCAAAGTTGGATAATCAAGTCGATTTTATTTCAATTAAATTTCTTAATATTTGTATACCATTCGATTACTTATGCAATTAAAAGCAACTTTTGTTATGAAACCACTTTCATAAACGCAATATTTAATATACCTTCCGAACAAAATCGGGAGAGATCCCGATCTGTACAAACTACGAAAGAGTGACGTCAGTCTTTCGTAGCACTTTGTATGGAGCGTTTCGGGCAGATCTATTTTATGAGATGTTTGAATTGTCATATCTTGGTGAATTTTTAAGCTATCAGAGTCATTCTTTCAGCGATGTTTCTATTTTTAAGGGTGTTTCAATTACCAATAAAAAAAATAGTCATCATGCCTATTGGACATTTTTAATAAAAACTTTAAATCATTTTGCACAATTCTGAAAGACATCCTCCAATCTACCAACCAATAATAAAACAATATAACAATGGCTCTGTATTATTTTGATTGTTCTGTGTATTGTACTTTTCAATAAAAAAAAAAATACCTTTCTCGTCTCTAAAAGCATCTCCATATCAAATTTCATCCAAATCGGTTCAGCCGCTTAAGCATGAATAGGTAACAGACAGACAGACAAACAAACTTTCGCATTTATAATACTAGTAAGTAAGGACTAATAATAATTAGCTCTTCATATTTTTTTATATTTTCAATGTAAAATATTGCAATCAGTATAATAGGGGAGGCGTAGAGGCGAAGGGATTTTGCGACATGCTCGAGCGTGTTAATTTAAGCTTTTATAGGCTTCCCAAGTGTCTTTTGGTATCATGGTATAAAAATCAAATTTCTTAGTGGGTTAAAAAAAGTTATTTTCAAGTGTCATTGAAATGTCATTGGATCTGTCAGATTAAGGTAGGGGATATTAAAAGCATACCCCAAAGAAGCTAACACATAAAGCACTGTAGGTTCAGGTTTTCATATCTAAGCTTCCCAAATATTTTATGTCGCACTCGAAGTTTTAGTTCTTTTTGTCTAAAATCTTGAAATAAATTACCTATGTAAGCAATTTTTTTATGCTTTTTCCTTTTTATAACTTAAAATGGCTGTTTCTCCTTAACGCACAGCTAAATAAACGCTCATATTATTTTTTTACCTATCTTACCTAATCTACAAAACCTACTAGGTCTCCACGGCGCTCGAGTAACTGCAGGAATATTACACTGGCCTCCCCTACTACTATTCACAGATTATTATATATTATGTACCTCTATTAATGATTTTCTCCAAAACGAGGCGTGTTAAGATACGCAAATGTGTAAAGACAATTATTAGGAAATAAGAATAACTATATTTATTTTCAAACATTATAAAATAATTTTTATTTTCTGTCGAGTTGTGAATTTGAATTAAAAATATATTAAAGAAAAAGTAAACTTAAATAAATGTCAAGTTACCTAGATGTTAAACCTATGTATATCTCTGTGTCAAAAATAGAGTAGAGTAGGTATCTATATATACCAAATATAAATATATATACGCAAATATTACTCTACCGAAAATGAATTATTGTAACACGAGCTTATTTTCGGAGAAGTAAGTAGTTAGAAGTAACATTTAACTTTTTAATTAAAGGAATTAATATTTTTATAACTCCTTATAAACGCGAGCGAAGCCGCAGGATAGAGCTAGTCTTCTAATCTTTATTTTTATTTTACTTACTATGTTTCGACTTGGAATTATGTATGTAGGATATTATTTTGTGTTCAGTCTTAACTCTAAAGTTTGGAGTTAAAACCAGCGGTCACCAACCTTTTGGACTTTTAACCACGAGAGACGTCAGACGCGTAACAATGATAATAATTCATACTGACATAATAATATGAAGTTCGGTGACTTGTCTTGTGGTTTGTTAGTTTGGTAAAAAAATTAAAAAGTAAATTCTATATTTCAATCAGACAATTTTAGATTTAGCTTCTAAGTGCCAATATCTGGAGCGATGCCAATCATAAAGTAATTTAAACGCACTCCATGCGTATTGTAAGTAGCTGTGTATTAATTAATTTTATTATATTTATGTATGTCATAAGGAAAAAATGCATTGTAAGTCTGTCGTACTTGTTACTGTGTATAATTTATAAATGTATTGTAGCTTGAATGTTAACTTAAAAACGTAATAAAATATATATGTGTAAACTAAGGGTTACTCAATATTTTTCGACTGAAAACAGATACGATTATATTTAATTTTTACTCGCCAATTTTATACCGATGTAAGCAGCTCTTAAAAACCAATATTTTTTACATTAGTTGGCAAAATATGTTAACTTGATGAGTTAATAATTATGTAATTACTCTTCATAATGTATGTCATTTTATAATTTGTCATTTTAACGTTGTTCAAACGAGTAAAATAAACACGTTAATATTTATAACAATTGCATAATTTATTTTATAGAATAGATCATACGGTTATAGGAGGAAAAATATAACGAGACGTCGAGTAATTATAATTGAATGAGTAATAATAATTGAATGTGAAATGAACCACGACGTAGAGGCTACGTCGTAGCGGCTCGTAGCGGTCTCGTAGCGCGCCGTAGTGCGGAGGTTTTCGCGCTACGGCGGTTTCGCAATGTTTACCGCCGCGTCGCCGGCAGATAATGTTCACGGTTCACGCGGCAACGGAAGCGTTGTGAATGTTCGTCACGACTTTGTATGCGTCATTTTCTCGCAGCCTAGAAAATATATTTTCATGTCTAGCTCGGCTTTTGTGTGCAACGGGTTTGTGTAACTTTTCAAGTGTAGGGCAAAAATATTTTCGGTATTGTTTCGTGTAATCGAAACCTAGCCGAAAGTTTGGGAAGTTTACGGGAGGGGGTCGGCGAAGTTGTGGGCGCGGGGGTCGGGTCGCGGCGGTGGGCGTGCTCGCGGCGGGCGGGAGGCGGGGGGCGGCGCGCGCGGTCTGCGGGGGCGAGCACGTGTACGCGCTCACGTGGTCGCGCGCTGCCCGTCGTCGTGCGGCTAGATGAATAATTGTACGCGGAGTGAATGAATCGATGCGGCGGCGCGAGCAGCGCGCGGGCGGCGGGCGCGGCGGGCGCGGCGAGCGCGGCGGGGGCGACGGGGGGGCACGCGGGGCGCGGCGGGCGCGGGGGGCAGGCGCTGCGTGGCGGGGTGCGCCGCGGCGCGGCAGTCTCGTGCCGGTAGTCGGTAGTGCAACCGAGCGACTCCGGGAGCCGTCCCCGCCGCGCCGTCGCTCGCTCGTAGTCGTAGTGTACCGCCGGTCGCCCCGCTAGCCCATGGAGACCCAGAACCAGGACGCGGCCCCCGGCCCCGCCGAGGTGCCCAACGACCCGGGGTACGTGCGCCGACCGGGGACGGGGGGGGGGGGGGGGGGGGGCTCCCGGACCACCGTCTAATGGTCACGTTTGTCTTGCAGGAAGATGTTCGTCGGCGGCCTCAGCTGGCAGACTAGTCCAGGTACGCAAGTCGACCGCCGGCCGCGCTGGCCCCGCGCGACGGAAGTGCATCCGATGCGCCCGCCGGTCTCGCCTATTCACCGGTTACGCTAAGGCCTAGATATGGATTGAGGCGAGTGACGTTTTGCGCAAAAGTTGCCGTCGAGTCGGCCGCCGGCAAAGTTTTGGTAGTCAGCTGATTTCCGCGGTGCGAAGTTCGGGGGCGGCGCGGCGGGCCGGTCGGGCCGACGGATCCGGCCGGCCGGTGTGTCCGGCGCGTCGGCCGACGAGCGGCGTGCCGGGGCGCGTGCAGCGTGCAGTATTCACTAATTCAGTTAACACGTCGAGGTATCCGGCAGTCAGGTGTGCGGCGGCGGCCATGCCGGCTGCGCGCGCAGTCGCACCGCTGCCGGCACTCGGTGCCTTCCCCCGGGCGCCCGCCGAAATCGCCCCTATTGTGAGGGTGCTACGGTCAAATTTCGCGGCCGCCCCCGGCTGTTTTTATTCTAAAGAGTTATCACAACATAACCTCAATCTCGATAATAGGAGCTAAAGTAGAGCGCTGCGCCGGTACCTTTACGCTTAACCGTCTATTATTATACCGACAATTGGCTTTATATCTGTTTAAATGAATTGTTATTATGCGAAAGTTAAAATACAAAATTAGATATTGTACACTCATATTGTTTTGTTCCAATCCAAAGCGCGTTTGAGTTTTCTTTTTGTTTGAGCGTCACGGTGCGGAAGTTTTTCTAATTGATGCGTAGTGCGCTTATACTATAATACTCGTAAGAGTCGCTTATCATATACGGCATGTGACGCGTCATTTTCCATTAACGTGTTTGTGACGCGGCGCGCGTCGTCAGTTGTTAGTTTCAGCGGAGCCGGGCTGCGCTGGCGCAAGATGCGTCGAGGTATTGGGTCGCCGCCCACGCTGTACTTTGATCCGCCACGTCCATGCCAACAGTATTCTTCTAGGCCTATTCTAGGTTCAATTAGGACGTTCGATTCGATCTAATGAAACGACTGACGTACGGCTAGTGAGAATTGCACGTTTTCAAAAGATTATGTTAATCGTTAATTATGTCGTGTACAATAGAAAACGTAATACTGGAAATGATGTCGCAATCTTTGTTTTTATAGACAACTCGTATCGCCGACACTACTATTTGACCAATAACATAAATATCAACTCCTAATTCTCTACCGAGGATAAAAAATTATATCTAAGATATTCTGTTTTATATTTATACTTTGTCAACATATTGTTACAAGTTATTGCAGATAAAATATTATTACTATTTTCTGGAAAGAAAATTTATCTATCTAACAAAAGTTATCTTATTATCAGGGGCCTAATTCTCAACCTTTAGAGTCACTTTCATCACAAGCTGTCTCACTTACGAGAACATGGTGTCTTATGGCCGATTTACACTGGTGACTAAAGCCGCACGATTTACGCCGCACGGCGAAAATCGATCGTGTAAATGGCAATTCGACTACGCCGCATGCGGCTAAAGTCGCAAGCCCCAATGTCGTGCGGCCAATGGCCGCATGCGGCTGGTGACTAAAATCGACCATGTAAACGCTCAGTCGCAAGCGATCGCTTGCTGCGAATACTACTGTAGCGAGCGCAGACGCGACATTTTCACGCAGAATGAACTAGTCACAGGCGATTTTTGTAAATGGGGTGGCGATTCGACTTGGACAGGCGATTCGACTGGTGACTTGCCGGGTGACTAAAATCGACCCGTTAGTCACCCGTGTAAATGGGGTGGCGATTCGACTTGGACAGGCGATTCGACTGGTGATTTGCCGGGTGACTAAAATCGACCCGTTAGTCACCCGTGTAAATCGACCATTACGCGCGAGTGAGACAGCCTGCGATCGAACTTCGAAGGTATGAGAATCGTTACCCTGGTACGTAACTGGTATACTAGTACAGTTCGCAACAATAAAACAATAGATTTATAAGTATTGTTTATGATCAGTAACGAGAAATCAGCGTAAATATAGATTTTTTTTAGTGCCTAGGACATATTTTCTCATTAGCCGCTTGCTCATTGTTGCCGGGACTTTTTCATTTAATTGATGGCGTGTTGCCAAAGTACTTAAACTAGTTCGATTTTTAGGGTTCCGTAACCTCAGTGTATAAACACACCATGCCGAGTTACGCCACCGAACTTCGGCATTGTTACGCCTGCCATGGTATTTGAATTGATGAAAAAAAAATCTGAGCGTAAAAACGACTCTGTCTGTCACCAGAATGTGTCTGTCTCGTGATCCCCAATCCGTTATAGCTTGACAGAAAAAAAATCATAAATTACTATTTTTTTCCATCCAAGTTTTGCACAGTCAAATAATTAAGTATTAGAAAGTAAAAAAAACCGTAATTTGCTTGTACGGAACCCTGCATTAAATTTCGACTCGCGCTTTAATTTTTTAAATCAAAACTCGTGAGGCATCCTCGACTTGGTTGGTTATCGTTTCCCTGGCATGTTTACTTTTTACGTTAATACCTCGCTAAGATACTGATAAGATATAATATTATCATATTCGGCGCCTTAATCTTATGGGCAAAAAATTCAGTGTTGTCATATTAAAAAATCTCAACATAAAGATAAGGGCGGCCTATGATATGTAATATATCAAGATATTGACGAGCAGAATATTTTTTATAGATCACGGGAGCATACTTTAGTAATCATCATCAGCGCTTATATCACGACTAATACAGTAAATGGTAATGTGAGTTTGTTTGATACGCTTTTACGATTTAAAAAAATTGATTCAGCCTTAATTAATCTTGTTTATGAGAAAATACATTAAAGCGTAGGGTCAGGTCACACTGAAACAAGACGCAATGACACGCGACTTAGATATTTATAATTGTATGCAAGAGATGTACAGTATTAACATTCAAAGCTGGTAACAGCTGGTAAATCGTAAGATTTAACATTTTATTTTCGTACCTATTGCTATTACGTATCATAAGGGTGAAGCCAAACGGGCGTAATTTGTGAGTTGTGAGTCGCAGAATTTCGGCTGGCAGAAATTCTGCTGCATTCAGTTTCATACAAAAGTCCTGTTTGATTCACACGAGCGTAATTTTGTGAGTCATGATTTGTATGTAAAGATATTTACGCGACCGAAATTCTGCGACTCACAACTCACAAATTAGGCTCGTTTCGCTTCACCCTAAAACGTCGCGTTTTGTTTCAACTGAACCTAATGCAACAAAAATACTTTGTAAATATTTCACATACCTATAAAATACCCGATGTGCTACGAATCACAACATTGTACGGAATAGGTTTTTGTTTTTAGGTAAACGACTGAAACTTGTGTGGCCTTGTACGAAAGTGCCACAATATCGTGTACAGTTAAATATTCTCTACACTATTACATTTTACTATTTTAAAGCAGAAATGCAGCTTTGTTCTTTATTCGATTCGATAAAACTACAAAATCGCATTCTCTTGAAATGTTAATGTATTTGAATTTAGTATCGTTGTCGCATCGTCGCGCCGCATGTCGTTTCACCTCGTTTTGGTGTGACCTGATCCTAGCAGTTTGAAAATGTATCTCCGAACATTAATCATTTTTATCGGCTACTAAAGATAGTGACAGGCTAGTCTCTTCTTATCGCAACGAGTGTATTATACAATTGTTACAAAAGAATGCGGTAATAAATATCCATAAAACACCATATTATCATGCGGTGATAGCAGATTTACAAATTCTTGAGATTTTCAAAAATCTTAAATTTGGAAAATTAATGTTAATTTTTTTTGCTTTACTTATATCACAACACACAGAATAAACACAAACTACGTTCTACCAACCAGTTTCCTCTCAGTATGTTCACTTCATAAAAAGCCTCTCCAGTGCGTTCATAATTATTTTGCCTTTAATAGCATCTTAACGCTAATGGATTAAGGGTCATCATAAAATCTCTGAAGTAATAGTTGAGCGCACTTTACGCTACTGCAATATATTGAAAATATGTCGCAACCTCGTAACGTCACCTCACGCTTCACGACGCTCTAACTAAAAAGTAAATACTAAAAGCGAGGCCAGTGACCAAATTGTAGTTGCGTCGTCGGGAAACGAGATAGCACAAAACTAGACGAAAGCGTTTATTAATTACTTACTCTCTAATTTTTCCTGTCATAAACATTGCGTTTGCTGACGAAAAGCATCAACGTAGCACATTTCAAAATGTTATGTTTTTAAAGCGTCGGTGCGTCGCCACTGCGGCTTCACAACGCAATCGCAACGTAGCAAATAGCAATATGGCATTTCTCTTATTCTGCGCATCATTATACTCTCTTACTTCACTTTCTCCTTATAGTACCGTCAAAACATTGCTGGCAATACAACAAATCAAATTATAAAATGTATTTAAAACGTTGCTTTTCCGCTGCGTCCACGCAACGTAACGTAACTTGGCTTTGCTCTAATTTTCAACACTTCGTTGATTGCTGCTGTCAGAAACTAATATTTTTAACTGATTTTTGTCATATCTCAAATGAGGGCAATATAGGACAAGGTTAGTTTGTAAAGAAACTCATTACTGCTGTGTAAGTCATTCGCGGTCGCTTAGTGGCCCGTTTATGTGTTGACGTGATCGTAATGTTAGAACAATACAGAAGTAGAGCTACCTTAGAGCCTTAACGCCTCCGTGGTATAGTGGTATAAAGTGCGGCTCTTGACTCGGAGGTCGTGGGTTCGATTCCCTCGTTGGAAACATGTTATTTCCAAGTTTGGTTAGGACAATGCAGGCTGATCACCTAATTGTCTGACAAGTAAGATGATCCATGCGTCGGATGGGCATGTAAAAACTCGGTCCTGCGCCTGATCTCTCGCCGGTCATGTCGGTCTTCCATCCCACTGGGTTATGAGAGTAAAGGAATAGAGAGTGCTCTTGTGTACTGCGCACGCACTTGGGCACTATAAAAATACTCCTGCGTAGCTAGCCTGGTTTCAATGAAACCGGCCACCGTCACCGAAACCGGTGTGGGAGCTATTATTATTATTAGAGCCTTTGCGCATCCGCTGCATCGAAATTCGGACTTCGGAGTAGTTGAGTCTTTCGTCGCATAAATGTTCGTCCCAGTGGGACGAAAGGCTAGAAGTGAATTTTTAAATATTTTTCATCCAGCGCTATCCGTCCGTTCGAAACGTCAGGCGTTCCTAAATTTGTATGGATAGGTGCTAAAAAGTATGCATTGCATCTTAAAAAATCTATTTAAGCATTTTCAGTGTAATTTTATTTATTTTGAGTCATATTTGACCGCGAGAACAATGCGAAACAATACTTTCAATTATTCTACTGTAATAGTACAGGTATTGGTAGGTCATTTTGTTTCGTCACAATTTGTTCAGAAAAAATGCCGGGATATAACTATAATAATCAAATTCGTGTTTTGAATATAGAAATGTATATTAATTAATTAAACTAAGTAAACCTTTTGTGTTTCCCCTGAAACTATTACGTCTAGGAACATCGCTACTTTCCTAATTTATTCGGTGCTTAGTCCGAAAATTGTACTACTAGTTAAATCACAAATTAAAATGTTTTTAATATGTTTTATGACTGCTCGAACAATTTTGGGACGAAACACTGAAGCTCGATTCTGGATAAGTTCCGATGCTGCCGAGAAAATGGATGTGTTTATTTTGAACCTTAATCTCCGTAAACATGATTCAATTTCACTTGATTGATACCCTTTAAGAGCGACTCGTAAAATTAAGCCCTTACCTTATAATAAATCTTAAAATCGTTTTAAATTAACTACGTGGATTTATAGTGATACTGTTTTAGATATCATTTTCATGTTTACCTGTTTGAGAAGGCGATTTTAAAATAGTTTGATTACTTTGAACAACCGAAGCTTATAAGAAATTAAAAAAATTAATTGCGATATATCTAGAGTCATTTTCACGACCAAGGTGTATTATTAGAATCGCCTTTCAAGCTCGAAATCAACAAGTCGTTTAGGCTAGTCGTTTAGTGCGTGGCGTGCTCGTCGCGTTGCAATGTGAACTGACCTTACAGAAGGTTCTTTGCTATAAGGGTTGCTTTGCTATTAATCAATACTCATTCCAAGAGTTATATTAAACTAGATGACTGATCGCTTGCACCAAAATTCGTTTATCGCGCGGGAAAAAATCCTATGTCCTTTCCTGGGACTCAAAGTATCTCTATAATACCAAATTACAGTAAAATCGGTTCAACTGCTTAGGCGTAAAGGCGGAAGGAATTGGGTTTCTGTCTTTCTGTCTATTACCAGACAGACAGAAACCAAAAAACTTTCGCATTTATAATATTAAGTAAGGAAGTATGGATATCATTATTAAGCTCGTACCCTAAAGACTAAAGAGTTATGCTATTCGGTTCTAGAAGCAAATGTGTAAGCAAATTAGGAAGATCAAAACCACGTCTGGTTCATGCGTACAAACATAATTTGTCTTGCGTGATCATACAAATTCGTCCCTTTAATGTAGCCGTAGGGACAATTTAAATACGGCTATTAAGTGGGGCAATCCGCCACGCTTCCTTAGGGACCGACTCGCTTTAATAATGAACTTAATTTTAAAAGGAATAAGGTACATTCATAGAACGTAGCTCATACTTACGATATTACACTTTTTTAGCCGACTGCGAGAAGTAGGATTTTGTTTTCGGTTGCCTAGTCTAAGCGACTTATTGCATTTAAAGGGTATCAGAATATTGACAGAAACGTTGTCAAACATCAAACAAAACTTTCTGTTTACTGTATGTGCTGGTGTTGCTCTTAGCGAGAAAATATTGCAGTTATATTTATAATAATACTAGCTGTCCGTTGCTTTGCCATAATATAAAGTATTTCGCCCATATTGTTTTATTGAAGTGACTAAATAAGTATGTCGCCATGGCAACGTCGATCGCTATCCCGTCGCACAAACAATGGTCGCCGTCAGTCTCAGGTTGTAATAATTTACTATTATTTATTCAACAAATGCACTTATCAATATATAAAGTACCCAGTAGCCGATTCTCAGACCTACTGAATATGCATATAAAATTTGGTAAAAATCAGTAAAGCCAGTTTGGAGGAGTTCGTGGACTAACATTGTGACACGAGAATTTTATATATAAGATATCCTATTGAATTACAGAGGAGTTATTAGATTCGTCATAGTTTTTAAGATTCGTCATAGTTTTTAAGAGTGACACTGGGTATATTGCAGTCGGTTTTTTAAATAAAATTGGTTATTATAAGCCTCAATTGAAACTTAATCAGGACTGTTTTAGTTTCATGTAGTTTAACTATTTACTATCTTCTTATTCAGTTATTATTCCATTATGCATGATAATAAAAAAAATACATAACATACTCAAAGGCGAGAAGGTCATAGATACTCTAATCTAATATATAAAAATAAGTCGGGTTTTCCTTCCTGACGCTATAACTCCAGAACGCACGAACCGATTTCCACGGTTTTGCATTCGTTGGAAAGGTCTCGGGTTTCGTGAGGTTTATAGAAAAAAAATATTAGAAAAAACTTCAACGAAAATCATTTTTCACATACAGCACCATTTATATGGCAAAACAACATTTGTCGGGACAGCTAGTTTGTATTAAAACTATAAAAAGTAATAGTAGATAAGTTAAGAAGTAGGTAGTAAATTGAACTTCAGGTGGCACTAGCGTAGTAGAGACTACTCTAGTGCTACCTGTTACAAGGAAAGAGAGATTAGATGGCAGTAACATTACACGGTTCCTGCTTGACTGCCCTTTCACGGTGGCGAGTTTAATTTTCTCCGACCGAGGTCATACGAGATGTGCCGTTAACTGTCATAGTCTGTTTAGATCGCGCAGAATCTAAAGGTTGGTGAAAAATTGTGAGGGTGAAATGTCACATTTTTCGGTCTCCTTGGTGGGGTGAGGAGTGCGCGGGGAGGGAGCTGAAGAAAAAGGGTTCATAGGACATAGTTAAATTTAATTTACTTACAAAATATTTTAGTGCACACATTAGGTATTTTATACTTTTTAGGGTTTCGTATTTGTGCTTATAAGCTAGTGTACTTACTTTGTAATTAAACCCAGTCACCAGTGTTATGCTAAGTACTCACATACGATTTTGCTCGTTGGTTTTACTCCGAATCGAAGAAAATGACATATTTGACATATTTATCTCCATCGAGCTAGCTCGAAGCGAGCCTTCGAGCTGTCAGTTTTGCGGTCCACACGGTGGCTATTGCTCGATTTGGAGTAAAACTATAGAGAAAAACCGTATGTCAGTACCTACTTAGCATTACAGTTTATATTATGGCACAAGTTTAAATACTCAAAGTGATATACGACCAATGCACCTGTACGAAATTTCTACAAAGTCTAATCGTATTATACGCCAAAACTTCTTGATGGTTCATAATTCGTCGACACATGGGGAAAACTTCGCTGGCTAGTTTTAGTGAAACCACTAATAAGGAAAAAATAAGTTAGTAGAGGCTTTTAACCTTTAACAATATAAAAAAGTACTTATCTAAAATCTTGGAATAGTAGTTAGGAAATAATTAATTAATTAAAACAATCAATAAACCCGCTGTTTTGTTTATATGAATATTTTCACGCCAAATAAAAAGAGAACTGTCGAAACTTCACCCTGAAGACGACCAATAATTGTCTTAGCTTGTCTCATTAGTAAAGTAAATAGTTAGTTTTCTTGAAAATCGTTAGAGTATAATCGAGGCTAAAGGTCGCCGTCTGACCTGGCACAATGGTGGAACGGGATCGGTCGCCGTCACGCGTGTCAGCGACAATTGTTGCGCGCGCGCATGTTACCTCACTTTTGTTATACAAATCTCTTCGGTTCCCTCGTAAAGGTATTAAATGTTACTTCATTTGTTTCTGCGACTTGAGTTGTAAAGTACTAAAGTGTTAGGGTGGTTACGCACTTGCGATCGTCGAACTGGCATAAGTGAACTAGTTTTTAGGAAGCAAATATAAGAAAACCCCATAAGATACCAGTTCATTCTAGCCTGCTATGTTTTCAAATGATCGTTTGCAAATGGTCATTTTAAAA
The DNA here is from genome assembly GCA_963422495.1 of Polyommatus iphigenia. Lineage (NCBI taxonomy): Eukaryota > Metazoa > Arthropoda > Insecta > Lepidoptera > Lycaenidae > Polyommatus > Polyommatus iphigenia. The sequence goes on from OY730183.1 coordinate 8,735,950, forward strand.
CCGTGTTAATCATTTAATTTTTGAATCTTCAGAAATCAGGTCTTAAGGGCCTTCCCTACGGAGATTCCGTGATTTACCGTATTTAGAGCCAAGTATAAACTCATAATTTGAAAGCTACAAAGTTATAATAAAAATACAGCAATAATCTTCAGTATCTCAACATTCCTTTCCACGTTTTAAATTTTCTATTTTTGTTTATTATACTCATGATATCAGCTTCCAAAGTAAAACCAGTTTATTAAAATTCAAGCATACATTCAGCATCTCCTTAGTATTTACAAATTACTTTTAATTGAAACACACGCCAATAGATCGGCAATATCATAAACTACATATTCCACGTTTTAATTCTTTTTAGGTCAATTTTGAACTAAGATAAGTAATAAAATAGGGTTTTGGTGCGATCTCGGCAACGCGGCAAATGTATTGTCAAGGTCGTTTGCTCGGGGGATGGCCTTAAGGCCGAGGTCGATTAAGACTGTACGAAATAATGCAGCTTTATAAGGCACTTTTCGTGCATTACCCCAACAACAAACTTAAATACACAAGATTGTGAATTCGTTTTTAACTCCCAAGAATAGCTTGCCTACCGCAAGCGTTTCTTGGAGTGCTAGCGGTTATTAGAGTTAACTTAGGGCCTTTCCACACGACGTATTTTTTGCGCACTGACGGCGCGCGTTTCAGATGCGCTCGTATTCTGCGTGTTTTCATCGCGTTTTGGCAGATATAAAGTTTAAAACGTGTCGGCTTATTTCCGTTTGCTGAGCGTTCAACTTGCATTTGTATCGATACTTGCAACGAGCGTAAAAAACGTCGTGTGGAAGGGCCCTAAACATTGATACAGTAACAGGCGCAAGCAACTTATTTGATTGTTTACATACAGCTACTGGAAGGTACATTGATAAAGTTTAATTCAGCGCCAAACCAGTAATGCTGTTGCCAGCTACTGTATCAATGTAAATAAGCTCAACATTTAGCATACGTTGAATATGCAACGGGTGACTGATGCAAGGATTGTCGTTATTTAATTTGGACTCCAAACTTTTGGTAATTACGCCCATTTGCCGAACTTCGCCTAGTTAGAGTTTAGTTAGGCTAAGGCTAGACCTAATATCTAGATGCACATGCCGTTCTGATGGTACAATATAGATAACAAATTAATAAGAAGTATAAGAACAAACTCAACTAATGTTAAATTTAATATGTTTAATCCTTCGATCGTGGATTCTTGGATTCTATTGTGTCTCGCTCACCGGTGAGCTTATGGGGCTTGATGGGTTAAATTAGTATAGACACTTTTAAAAGTCCTGTAACGTTCTTAGCTACATTGAAATAATTATTTATACTTACAATTTGTTACTTATCTAAAGACTCACTCCAAACTTCGCGTGAATCGTAAACAAACACGGCATAATGAAGCGGACAGTTAAAGGATAAGACAGATTTATTGGTGATCTAAATTATTTTGAATGATATCTGCCGAGCTTGCCAAACTATCTCAGGAACTTCGGCGCAACCACCGTCACTCCACAATTATATTCATCAGAGCACGATGTAAAAAGTATTGCAAGACGCTTTAATCTATATATTATATAAAAATGGATTTTCAATTGTGTTAGTAACGCTATAACTCGATAACGGCTGGACCAATTTGGCTAATTTTAGTCTTAAAATCGTAGCTTAAAATGATCGTGAAAGTCCAGGGTAGGTTTATGAGTGACACGAAGTTCACCGGGACATCTAGTTATTATTATTTACTAACACTGTAAAAATCATCGTTATAAGTTAAACTAATCATTAGGTTTAACTAATAAATGTATATCATTAGATTTAACTAATAACATCGTTATTAGTTAAACCTAATGATATACAACTATACAAGAATTGCATGCCTTTGTCTGCAAATTGCATTCACGCAGAGTAGTTAAACTCTGCGTAAAGACAGAAATCGTTCTCTATAAATTAAAATTTATTTAAGTAATTGAAATTGGTTCAGCACAAGAAGCGTGAAGACAGATGACGGTGGTTGATTTTGCATTCATTACAATATTACGTTGTATGGATGGGAACAAGGCTAAGCTATAAAAATGCATGGAGTTGTTATTGCAAAGATTAAAAGTTAGATACCTACTCGATCTTACATTTTATTTAACTATTCTTGAAAGTACTAACAAATTGAAATATTTTTGTTAGTAGGTACTCAAGATAAACGTAACATGATTAATTACAATATTATTAAACACCCTTTAACTAACTTTATAAGTTAACGAGCTGTTGCCCGCGGCTTCGCTCGCGTTAAGAAGTAAATATTATATACAAACTTTCATCCCCTATTTTAACCCCTTGGGGTAGGAATTTATCAAAATCCTTTCTTAGCGGATGCCTACGTCATAACATCTGCCTGCACGAAAAATTTCAGCCCGATCCGTCCAGTGGTTTGGGCTGTGCGTTGATAGATCACCATGTCAGTCAGTAACCTATATATTATAAATGTTACAAGTACGTTGTAAGCTCTTACAAACCTTCGCAGAACTAATATTTGTATGTCACATATTTTAGTAAGCCGTAAACACAATTGAGCATAACTCCAACGTACCTGTTTCATAAAAAATGTATTTTATTTGGTTTTAAAGACTGAAACGTCGGTATATTCGCAATATTATTCCTGCAGCAGTTGGCGCAACCAGAAACATAGTTTGGTTTATTTTCCTCAGCGCATATAAAGTCTTTTCATCTGTACACATCTGCGATAGTTCAGACCTTAGAGTAAGGAAAAGTACAGAGGAAAACTTCTCAAAAAAACCTTAAAAATATATTTTTAACTTATAAGTACAAATTGAAGTAACATTTGAGATGCAAAAGCTGATATCGAAATGATTATTTAGATATCTTTTGCTACTTCTTTACAATTTGTATAACAATAAGTAGTATAAAAATACAGTAGGGCCTCGGTAATCCGGACTCCCGCTTGTTCGGTGATCGCTGTAATCCGGCCGGACGGAGCTTTAAATATTGCTTTAAAATGGGCTGAAGATAATGGATTTGATAGCCACGAAGTTATGTTTCTCCGTCAACTTAGAGAGTAGAGACCGAGCTTTCGAAATGGAGTACGAAAATCATAAACAGAAGAGTATTACAGAATTTTTCAAAAGGAATTAACTAATAGTGAGGGAGCCTAAAATATTTTTTTTTGTGATTACTAACAAGCTATTTTTTGTGAGTTTTTCGAAAAATCTCGAAAGTGGTAGCTAACAGAGATAGAAAGGATTTCATACTTTGCCTTGATGGTCCTAAAATATGGATTGTTTTATTTGTAGGACAAGGTTACTCTTAAATTATGTAACTATTAACCTACCAATATACAAAAATCAGCTGGTTAGGGTTCCGTTTTAGGGTACAGTAGTCAACCAAGTTTTGTTGATTACAGAACTAAGGTTAAACATGACGTGTTTTATTAACATTAAATATTGCATACTATAATACGGACGCCTCGATAATTCGAAAAGGGTCGTGTTTTTGCCACTCCGGATTAACGAGGCCCTACTGTACTTCCAAATTCCAATGAATGATCATTTCGAACATTTGATTAAATTCAGAAGTCAATCATTTTTTCTTTATTTTTTAAAGTATTTTGTTCACATTCGTTTTATAAAGCTTTTTAGAACGAAGAAGAAATACATTAGATGACATGAAACACTGGCACTGGTGCTTAAAGCGATGATATATCTGTTATTGAAGAAGGATAAGAACTGAAGACATTTTTGAGGTTTTAGGCATTTATTCTTAGTTCTTTCTGCACGTTTGCTTACTCTTAGGTCCAGACTGTCGGTTGTCGGTACAACGCTGTTGTCATTACTCATATGTCGCGCACACGACTTCATACACTTCCAATCTCGTCATACAACGGCATATGACGGGGATTTTTCTACTTACTCTCAACTTTACCACTCAAATAATAGAGTTTGTTTTGCATTGAACGACTTTTCGTTGTTACTTTTAGAGTACGGGAGACAGAAGCGCATCTTCAAACGAGATGCTAATTGACGGTGGCGTAAAGACTAGAAGTTGAGACGTTTTGAAATTTTTGTTACTTTCTTGTGGTTTATTTATGATTTTCGTCGGCTGCTTCGTAGATTTAAAAGAAGTTTTTCTCGCCGTTTAAATATAATCTCCAAAAATATTTCAAAATATAAAAATTAATATTATGAACTGATGGTTAAAACTGTAGCCTTTTTGCGTTATGAATTAGTGTCAGAGGAAACATTTTAAGTAAACTGTAAATTTTTTGATTTCCTTAAACTTTAATCAGTGGATCTTTTTGTTTTACACGTGCTTTCACGAGATTTCTTTAAATATTCCCTGGGAAGCACAAAAACAAGAAAAACTAAAGCCTTCTTAAGAAGAAGAAGAAGAAATTGAGGCTACAGCTAGTGTAACGTAGAGCAGAGAGCTCTATTTAATATATTTTAATATATTACGTGATCTAATTTCTTTTAATTTCAAAAGAAAATATAACTGGGCGTTTAATCTAAATATTATCTTTCGCACATCTGGTGGCTTTTCAATATTTTATTTATGAATCGCAATCGCCGCTCTGCATTGTTGGCCTCATTACGAATCTGTCTTGCTACAATTTTTTTTTCTTTAAAATTATTTTTTATAGTAGAGTATAAACGTTACTCTATTTTTGCGTACCTCGGTGAATAAATCATACGTCGATGGTCCCTAGGTAAGTAATCGAATCTGAAAAATGGCTATTTTTTTTTATTACTGTTTTGGGCTCCTTTTAAAGGATATTTTTTAATACAGCTTCAAAAATTTTGAAACTCTTTAGGTTTTCGATATTTAGAGACGTATATTATCGAAACGTAATAGTCTATCCGTCTTATACCATAGAAAGTTAAATTTCGCGAGTTTACGATGTATCGGTGAGCGTCAAAACAGGACGAAACTACCACTATCGCGACTGTACGTGCACTCATCAATAAATAACACTTTATTTGATTTTAAACTATAGGTTACATAAATTTGATTTTACTTTATCTTTATACAGTTTTAGTAGCATTAAAAATGTTTACCGCGCAAATTATTGAAACGGGCAGATTCAATGGAATCGGCCCGAAAAAAACGGCCTAAACAATGGCTTAGGCCGTTTTTCCGTCTCTCAATAGTATAGTACGTACCATTTTCGATTATGTACGTTGTTATTTCGTACATCATTTTTATCGAAAATGACCATTTCGATTCTATACGTCGTGTTTCAAATAAAACTCTTTGTCACTTTCGATTTTTTAAACCAAAAGAATACTTATATTTTTGGAAAAAATCGACAGTTCTTCAATAAAAATGAAGTACCAACTTGTTTTTTTTTATTATTTAGTTTCTATCCATACTTAACATAATAAATGCAAAAGTGTGTTTGTTTGTCTATCTGTCTGTCTGTTACCACTTCACGCCCAAACTGCTGAACCGATTTTGCTGTTTGGCATGGAGATACTGTTAGTCCCGGGAAAGGACATAGGAATACTTTTTCCCGGAAAAATGTACGGTTCCTGCGTGATAAACGAATTTTAAGCAAAAAAGTAGCGGGCGTCATCTAGTGATTAATAAACCTGGTTTTTAAATGAAATATCAATTTTTTTTTTTATGACACTTCATATATTATTTTTAAAGATAATCCATGAACTAATATTAGAAATGCAAAAGTTGTTTGTCTATTTGTTTGTCCTTTCTTTACATCCTAACGAAGCAACCAATCGACTTGATTTTTGTCATAGACTTAGTTAAAAGGATGAAGGGTAAAAAAGGCTACTTTTGGTCTCGGAAAACATCATTTTCCCAAGAGAAGCGCGATATCGTGAATTTTTTTTATATCATGAAATATGCGCTCGATTTCCACAGTTTGAAAGCTGGTCAGATTCTTTGTATACAGGAAAAACCCCAATCGTCAAAAAGTTGTAGATACTGCAATGGTTAAGAGTGTTTTTGATTATGTAGCTTGCAGAGATGTACAAAATAGTTTTAAAAAAGCATTTAAATACAAAATGCAAGTACTTTTCAGATTTCCTCTTTCAAATGCAAAATACCAAATAGTTTTACGTTTTGTATTTCAAATGCTAAATGCAAAATAGGTATTTTCAAAATACTTTTTCAAAATAAAATACCTTTTGACCAAATTGAATGATATTTCTATTTATTTTAGGTATTTATCATGAGAAATGGAATAGAGATACAATGCCGAGCCAAATAGCACTTTATGCGGGTAATTTTGGTCATATTTATCAGTATGCGTATCAATAAATTCTGTTGTTATTAATAATAATAATACTCACTTAAAATAATGTAAGAAAATCGGCCAAGTGCGAGTCGGGCTCGCTCACGTAGGGTTCCGTACCGTTACAGTCAGAAAGTATGCAAAAAATTGTGTTTTTTGTATGGGAGCCCCACAAATTAAATATTTATTTAATTTAAATTTTATTATTAATAATTAAATTACAAATATAATTAAGGATTTTGTGATAATTTAAAACGTTTAGCTTTTGCCATTATTGATTACGAGCAAAAAAAGGCAATAAAATCACGCTTGTTGTATGGGAATATTAATTTTATTTTGATTTTAGTATTTGTTATTATAGCGGCACCGGAAATACATAATCTGTGAAAATTTCAGAACTCTAGCTATAGCGGTTCTTGAGATACAGCCTGGAGACAGACAAACGGACAGACAGACGGACAAACAGACAGACGGACAGAGAGACGGAAAGACAGCCGAACAGACAGACATCGAAGTCTCATGAATAGGGTCCCGTTTTTACCCTTTGGGTACGGAACCCTAAAAACTAGACTAACGAAAAGAAAAAGAAAAACTGTTTAGTCTTTTTAGGGTTCCGTAACCAAAGGGTAAAAACGGGACCCTATTACTGAGACTTCGATGTCTGTCTGTCTGTCTGTCTGTCCGTCTGTCTGTCCGTCTGTCTGTCTCCAGGCTGTAACTCAAGAACGGTAATAGCTAGAAAGTTGAAATTTTCACAGATTGTGTAATGTGTATATCTATTGCCGCTATAACAACAAATAATAAAAACAAAATAAAATTAATATGTAAGGGGGGCTCCCATACAACAAGCGGCCTTTATGGCTCTATATCAATAATGGCAACAGGTAGGTACTTGAATTTTACTCAAGGTCCTTAGTTTTATGTGCACTTTAATATTTAATAATAATATTAAAATAAAACAAAAAATGAAGGGGGGCTCCCATACAAAAAACACAATTTTTTGGCTAATTTTGCTCTTTAATGGTACGGAACCCTTAGTGCGCGAGTCCGACTCGCACTTGGCCGATTTATTTTGTTACTTAAAACTCAAATTTCTCTAAAAATTAAATACGCACAATAAGTACGTGTAAGACACTTTTCTTTACAACCCTGAAATCCTCCCAAACCCTTTTATCTTGGTAACGACGAGCGTTAATCTCTAAAACTTAGCAAAAATCTTATAGTTTTATTTAGCTTAGCAAAGCAAACTTTCTTTTTTTAAAGTTGTGTTTTTGGTTAATTTTCAATGTAAACAATCGGATAAGAGTCATTAAATAAGAGGAACAAGAAAATTTTTTTTTCTTGACTTGTTTTATATGGTGAAATTTTAATTCTTAATTAAGTAAGTAACTAAAAAATTAAAAGCACAAAAAAATTTTTGGTAAACTTTGCAAGTTATAGTGTAATTATTATTTTTAACAAAAAATTAAAACCGACTTCCAAGGTAAAAACAATAGTAATATGAACTAAAAAGTATTAAATAACTCTTACTCTTAAATAGTGCCTTTTTCAGAATTCGTCTAAATCTCAACTATTTCTGAACACACTACAGTCTTCATTATTTTGAAGTCGGTACCAGCTAATTTAATCATGAGTTCAGTCAGTGTCAGAATATCCAAGACTGGTACCGACTTCAAAGTAATGAAGACTGTAGTGTGTTCAGAAATAGTTGAGATTTAGACGAACTCTGAAAAAGGCACTATTAAAGAGTAAGAGTTATTTAATACTTTTTAGTTCATATTACTATTGTTTTTACCTTGGAAGTCGGTTTTAATTTTTTGTTAAAAATAATAATTTCACTCTTTTTAGTTATCTACAAGATAAGGCTATATGCGTATATAACCACTACGAATGTTAACTATTCACATTATGTTACTGTAAGCGAAGTTGTGGTAAATGCTGGCAGTTATCTAAGCGATGCTGCAATTTCCAAACTTTTATCTTTAAAGGTTCAGGAGTTCTCTTCAGTGCCTTCGGATCAAGAGACACCTTCGTATGAAATTTCACTTATAGTTATTTGTACGAGTATGTTTAAGTTATTATAAACAACTTCTTAACCACCATGTGTGTTTTAATAAATTTTAAGGGTTTCTCTCAATTGTTCATAGATCCCATCATCAGATCACCACTTTCGTAATCATTATACCAAATTAAGATTTCATCCCATACAAGAACACAAGAATTTTGAAAATCGGTCCATAAACAGCGAAACAATCAGCAAAAACATCAGCTTCGATGCAAAATAGCACGAAAAGTACCAATGATTGGGTCATGGTGTAATGACCCATGATGATGATGATGAGGATCAATCAAATTGATGTGTTGGCTTATGCCTTCAGTAGTTTAAGCAACGCCGAAATCCCCGAACCTGTACCTATAAGCATTCAAAAGTTTTGTCCGGTACCTTCGGATCCAGGATATAACATGCAAAGTCTTACTTTTTGGTAGCATTTACCTCGAATGCTTCAAAAATTTGAAATCACTATATATTTCCATACAAATTTCAAGGAGTCCCCTCGATTCCTCAAGGATCCCATCATCAGATCACCACTTTTATGAACATGGTACCAAATTCGAGTTAAACCCTATACAACACAAAAAGAATTTTGAAAATCGGACCACAAACGGCTGAGTAATCGTGGAACATACAAAAAAAAAAGATACATACAGCCGAACATATTATTACCTCCTCCTTTTTGGAAGTCGGTCAAAAAAGAAAATTAAAAAAAAAATGATGTTTCGACTGTTTAGTCGGGTTTATAAAGGGACTCTAGTGGAATAACGTTTGTTGATGACGCGAACAGCCGAACGCACCCTCGGCGGCATTTATATGTCCACATTATGCGCTTTCGTCTTCAATTTTTGTCATCTTCTTTCATTCAACTTGAATGCGTCAACGAACGCAACGCCAACATTGTCATTTTTGAAGTTTTGGATACGGTCAGAGGGCATGCGTCGCGGGCATGCCTCACGTTCACTGTTGACTGCGCTATAACGCATGCCCTTAACGTACAGAAAAAGGCACAGTGTGGACAAAGCTAATCGTTAATTTCATTTTGTTTGACTGGTAATACTGACTAGACTTAGTCAAAAAGTATTTTGCATTTTGGAACGAATATTAAAAATGCAAAATACATCTCGAAAGGTATTTCAAATAAAATACAAAATGTTTTTTACTAAAAGGCATTTAAATGCAAAATAAAAAATAGATATTTTGCATTTTGTATTGTCATTTTAAATGGAAGTATTTCAAATAAATCACATCTCTGGTAGCTTGCTTCTAACTAGTATAATCACAGTATACACGTAAAGATATCACAAAATTGTACTCAGATAACAATTTGAATATGAACAGGATGTTTTCTCGACACCAAGAATGGGCAGCTTTCTAACTATGGCAAACCCTTCGTCAGTACAGAGACATCAGTAATGCTGGCATAAACACTGGGTTTATTATTCCTAAATAGGATATCTGTGATAAGTGTCACAGTTATTCTGAAAATATTATGTTTCCAACAGAAGAGCAAATACCGGCTCGTAATAAGCAACTAGAGAATGGGACGCTAGCTAGGGAGATAAAGAATAATGTATATACTACATTATTCTATTACGCCACGAATACTCATCCACAGATGAAATTCGTGGCACCAACCCCAACCATATCGTTCAATTTATGAGCAGTATTGGGTTGGGGATGATACTTTAGTGCGAAGGAGTCACAATAGATCCTCATGGGTCGCAGTGACGTCAGGGCTACAGCGACCTGCCTTCTATAAAAAATGTACTACATTTGACTTTCAATTTTTTTTAACTATCCACATGGAGACGTTGGTTTATTTATTCTATTAATAATGAAAATGTTCTGTGTTTAAATTTACCGTTTTCAATTTAGCTTTAAGAGAAGGCACCTGGCACATGCTACATGTGGAATATGGTCAGACCGGTGAAAGGGGAGCCTAAGAAGTAAGATAGCTGTTTGATGTATTTTGAAAACGTAAAGATATCATTTGAAGATGCCAAGAAATTCTCATTTTGATCCGATATTTGTATTGGCCAAAATAGAAATACAGTCGTATGTTTGTTATGTAATATTTACAGATGTTTTGTATGTATTTTGTTGTTGTTGATACTATTACAAAATAATGGCAAGTACAAGTAGTGTACGCCAAAATAAATCGAAAGTGACACTTTTAATAAAATATTCCTAACATAATCCAAAGTAGAATATCGAAATAGGCAGATACGATAATTTTTTGTATTTATAGTTGCCTGTAAATAATCGAAACTGCCACTTTCGACATATAAAGATAGTTCAATTACGAAGTAGACTATTGTAAGTCAATTTTCTCGAAAACTACTCATAATTTAAAATTTTTGCTTTTATGTAATAATTTGTTAGGCCAACACAACTGTCTATCCCAATTTTTATAAAGATTCAATCACCCGTTACAAAATTATGCAAAAAATAAACTTTAAATCGCTCTCCTGTAACGTAGCGTTTTTCAGATTCGATTACTTACCTAGGGACCATCGACGTTGTCAAAAGAGATTATAGGCTTAGCAAAATATTTTATTTATTAGCAAGTATAATAATATATAATAATGTAATGAATAATAAATAATTTAACACGTTTGTCAAAGAATTTTTTTGGTTTGACCTAAAGTCAAACCAAACAAAAGGTACCTTCAGGCTTGGTTTACACGGCACATTAAATCCTGTACGTTTTTTTGCAGTACATACCTCTTAACTCTTAACATTCATACATCGATTGTACTGCGACAAATCGTGCAGTACAATCGACGTATGAATGGTTCTTTAAACATTGTATGCGCCACTATTTATTTGTTAAGAAGTTTAAGTTCGTTATACTAGCTTTACTAGCTACAATACCTATCCATACTAATATTGTAAATGCGAAAGTATGTCTGTTTGTCTGTTACCGATTTTGCTGTATGGAGATACTTTGAGTCCCAAAAAAAAGGGACATTTTAATCCCGGAAAAAAATATGGTTCCCGGCTCTCGTGCGATAAACGAATTTTGACGCAAAGGAGTTGCGGGCGTCATCTACTAACATAATAATCTTACAAAATAATAACCTATTTTCATCGAATGCTTAAAAGTGCCGCGACCAAGCACTATAGGTCTCTAGGAAGGGCTAATGTTTGTCGTCGGTATAATTAATAGTTCCTACTTGGTCCAGCCTTTCCGAGAAACTACATTAATAGTCGCTCGCCGGGCTTCGACGAACTGCTGAGTGATCAAGGTTGATTTTCATAATATAATTAAAATTAAATTAAAGTTAAAATATACCTAACTTGCAGATGCTTGCTTTTGTAGGGTAAATGCAAGTAAGAAAAATAAAATAATATTATTAATTTCAAGTTTACTCTTAATAATAGTATTTTAAAAAGATAGAACCGACTTCAAATTTTTGTATGTAATTAAGAATTAAAATTCCCTATCTCAAAAACTACTGAACCGATTTTGATGAAACTTGCAGTATTCCCTAAGTTGAACAATTATACCTAGTACAATAAAAAAAGAATCACTAAAATCGGCTTGTGGTTCCGGAGATATGCGTGTGTGAGGTACGACCCGCTTTACTAAAAATATAGATGAATATGATATGACTATTATTTCAATAATAGTCATATTAGTATTTTAGTTATTAGTAGTAATATAAATAAAAATATGATATGACTATTATTTCAATAATAGTCATATTAGTATTTTAGTTATTAGTAGTAATATAAATAAAATGATGTATAATGGTAACAATGGTTTTGTCTTTAAATTGTTTTGATATTTAACTTAAAATTCTTATGAGAAGTACATATTTCAATAATTCATGTGAGTTGAACTAGTTATTATTAATAATTAATTCATGATATTTGGACACCAAATATAATATTATAACATTGTTTTTAAACATGCCAATTTATCTTCAAACAGACAATTATTGTTGTTTCCGGTTATGATACTTTTGTTACAAAAGATAGTGCAGTTAATAAATTAATATAAAAGTGTTATAATTAAATACTTAATTTATAATGATTTTCAGGATGATTGTAACTATGAATCATTGTGTTTATGATATTAGATACAAATCCTGGTAGTCAGAGGTGGGGCAGAGTGATGATGGCGGTGGGGTTGTTTTTGATATGGCAGTATTTAAGACGGGCTGTCTGATGGAAGGGACTCACTCCCTCTCTCTTGTCGTAAGCCGTCACTCTGCCCCCTGTCAATGTGAATTGGCTTGTACTTCGAACAAAGATCGTTATAAGATAAGTATTTATTTGGTTAAAACACTTCTCGGCCTTTTGACTAAGATCTAAGTGTAGAATCTGTTCCTTTCAGCTTAATAATTATTGGAAATGAAGAAAAGCTAAGTGAATAATTGTATTACGTATTTACAATACGTATAAACTACGTTTTATTTATTGGTGTTTATGATTTATACAATACTTTTATTTTGCAAGCCTAAGCTATTTCTGACACGTGCACAAACATAAAAACATACATACATACATACAAACATACACTTTTGAAATTTGGTACATTTGTTCAGAAGCTGTTATAGATTAACATATACAAAAACTGGGCAGTTCTGGAAATATTACATACATACGCGTCGAATTGAAAACCTCCTTTTTTTGAAGTCGGTTAAAAAGGTACATAATATGCAACTTGCTAGTAGGCTTAGTAAAATAATATTTCACCAATCCTCGTAGTATCCACTACTAATGATATGGCCGTGTTCACACCAAACCGACTGTGAGCCGCCGAATGTGAGCGAACGTTATGCTCAGTACTCACATACGGTTTTGCTCGATAGTTATACTCCAAATCGAAGGAAATGACATATTTGACATATTTAATTCCATCGAGCCAGTTTTGTCGGTCCACACGGTGGTTATTGCTCGATTTGGAGTTAAACTATCGAGCAAAACCGTATGTCAGTACTTAGCATTACACAGGTTATTGTATTTCCATACATATTCACACCTAACCGACAATACGCCATTACGCTAGGCGTAGGCGCGGACATTCGATAAGTACCGTATATTTTCACGTTCACACTGGGGTGACTGGGGCTCACAGTGTAGTATAGTCAGTTTGGTCTGAACACGCGCTTATATATAATTGGTTTCAAGAAGGTGAAAATAGTGAGAAATTTTGAGAAATAGCGGGGAATCTAAGTTAACTAATTTTATTTGAGTTTTATCCTACGTTTTATCCCTATTCAATAACATATTGATTAATTATTTATTGGTCACGTCAAATAGTGCCTAAAATTTTGAAAATCAATCTGTTTGTGTGTCACTCAAACTTATCACTTATTGCTTTGCGGACTGTATATTTAGATGTTAGAAGAAAAATATAAGATGAATAAAATTATTACGTTTTGAAGATAGATGTTGCGAAGATGAATTCTTTGACCGAAGTGAAGGGTGACGTTCCAATCTTGACAGATGTCAGATGACGTCTTTGGCCCATTACAAAGTAAAACGGTGTATATGATTACTAGCGGTCGCGTACACAATCATTCAAAAATTCATAGTAAAAAAATTCGTTCTCTGTCAGTATAATAGAGCTATGAGCAAAACCTAAAGAAAATGGCTTAAGACAGTACCTACTTAGGTGCATTTGCATGTTTTAACAATGTGAACTAATATTAATTGAGTTTTATCGTTATACCTGGACATGTGCGGCGCAGGCTGAACACTAGATTCCGCGACGCGACAACCTGAGGACTATGAATCTTATAGACGAATTATGTAAATACTAGCATCATAGATACTATAATCGAGGAACTAAAGTTCATATAAAATGTCAAAATTAGTATAAAATTCTATGCTTATTCATTTTGATTCTATCATTTCTAAGAAGGGCGAGCAACATTGCTTGTGCATTTAAGCTGATCCTGTTTTAAATTATACTTCGTAATTCAAAGTTGTCATTATTGTCAAGTATAGAATAATTGTCATACACGTTCCCTGTGGCCGGAATAGGCTAGTCAAAAGACTACACTAGTATCTAGTGGCCCGTCTGCGTTGACCCTCATAGTTTTTATGATTATTGCTCGGACATTCCACGTTACTGTGTTAGCGTAATTGTGGCCAAGTTGAGTGCCAACAGTTTATCTAATGAAACATGTAAAATGCCATCAGTTATAACTACAGTTTATTGCCTAAGTTATTGAATTATACACGACAGAAGTACTTTTTGCTTCGTATGTTTTTGGAATATTTCTTTTTGAATTTTTTTTAGAATTTTTCTTTTTGAAATTCTTTACATTTAAGTATGTTATAAAAGTCTTTTGAATTAGGAATTTGGATGTAAAGTAATTTTATTTAATGAAAATATCTAATAGTAGTAGTAGTAATATTTTATAGACTTTCTTTTCAGCACTATGTACAGTGGTGAAAGGAAAGTCTGTATAGAATATGACATAATATGTAAATTGAATTGTGACCTTTTTCACTATCTAGCAAATCCTACTAATATTCGTAGAGCAAATCACTTAATATAAGACTATAATTTTAGTAACACTGTACATGTCTATTGGCCCATAATATCTCTATTCTATCTTTATAAAAGCCATCCAGAATACACAAAACCATTAACTGAACAATCCAAATGTATCTAGGATATTCCTAGCATGTGACCTGTCTACATTTCAGCGTGGCACTAAATTTGAACTAATTTGTTTTATTGCTAGCAGTGGCTGTTGATCGCTAAGTTGGCTGTTTATTGCTCTGGCCTTCGTCGGTTTCAACAGGCCATGCATCATTTGCTGCTCCTTGCCAATTGTTTCTGGATGAGGGAGAATCTTCGAAGTGGTGCAAAGCTTGCACTGAGAATCGAGTCATCCTACTGTATAATTTTGTTATATTCGTATACAAGGAAGTGAAATTCGATGTAGACAAGACACGATGAACAAACCTACGAGAACCGTTGTCGCGAATATAGTGCATTCGATGTTCTCAGCATGTGCACGAAAAACAAACCTACGGGAATCGTACATTTTTTCGCGATAACTATTAGACTTCCTTCCCCGTGGATCACTGTGTTGTTCTAAGATTGGTTTTGTGAGTCTCGTGGTTCGGACTATTATATCTGCTAGAATAGTTCCTCAATAAAATAAACAGTTTAAGATTTCAATAATTAAATTAATATTAATTAATAATTATTCTACATCATATAATTCTACGTTACCCTTGAAATTAAAAATGATCTACAAATCGAAGCGAATCTACCGTTGAGGTTACAATGCGTTGACCCGTAATTTAATAGTCATTAAAACTACCATCGTTAACAGACCAAGGGCAAATAGATATCTTTATACAAAATAACACCAACTAAGCTCAAGAAATATTCATTGTTGTTCCGAGAAATATTGTAGTTTCTTTTATGTTAAATATCAAGATTAAAAATCTTTTAAATGTTAAAAACAACATTTTCTTTATAATAATTCTTGACAGTTTAATCTTTTCATCAATTACTTTTCCCATTTACAGGGTAATATTTTTTTATGAATATGTTTCGTACCTTTCTTACTGTATCTTTTAAAAATCAAACTATTTTTACGATTTTTCTGGGCAGTTAAAAACACGTAAATGTTATAACAGTATTATTCTTATATTTTATTATATAAATGTATAATTGGGAACATCTTCACTAGTTTATGTTGTGCCGTTAAAGTATAGAAAACATAAAAAATATTTAAATGAAAAACATGGTTAAATCAAAACACCTTAAGATAGATAATTTTAACAAGGACACTTATGATGATACTTAATTGTTTTAGTGATAACTTCCTGTTAAGTTTGTGTGTGTTTAATTGTATGTGTGTGAATTCGGGTGTCATAATCGCTTTGCGATTAAACCCTTAAATAGAGATTAAAAAAAAGATGATAATGATGTTGAGCCAAACCCAGACATAACCAAAGCCCAAATTGAATTCGCGTAAAGGCTAACTTTTAAAGGTTTACCAGTGTAGAGAGAAAGTGTTGGAGAGGAGCCAAACCACGTGTCTAGATAAGATCATGGACACAGCGGTATAAACACGTTCGGTAAATCCGAGGAGTCGTTAAACTATTAGTGAGCTGCGGGGGAATAAAGTGTGATCTAATTGAGTACAAATTACTCGTCCACTAGAATTTATGTAACGGCATATCGATTCGACAATTACGAAACTATAAAGTATTCTATTTATTGTCAACATCTGCGTCTACTCTAGTTCGTCTATTTACATATCGGTTAGGGGCTCACCGTAAATCAGCATAAACAATAGTTGCTTATTTTTATTAGAGATGAGAGCCTGTTTCATCAACACTATAGAGGTTTTGTGAC
Source organism: Polyommatus iphigenia (assembly GCA_963422495.1). Classification (NCBI taxonomy): domain Eukaryota; kingdom Metazoa; phylum Arthropoda; class Insecta; order Lepidoptera; family Lycaenidae; genus Polyommatus; species Polyommatus iphigenia. The sequence goes on from OY730183.1 coordinate 8,752,621, forward strand.
ATCCTTTTCTCTGTATATCTCCTATTTATCTTTCTGATTTTGTATGTAATGTCTCCTCTTTCTACACATCTCTTTCTTTATATCACATCTCTTCCTTTATATCACTTGTTTGTTTAGTATCTAGACAGAATGTTCTAACCTATTTCATTAATGAATGGCCGTTATCTAGATATAGATTATGGCGCCGACCTCTGTGCAGCGCACGCACTGCCTTATCGCCCTTTGATAGCCTCATGCACTTTATATAATCCGTTTAGATGCACACAAGGCGAACTTGATACAACAATTTTTCCTATTTCATTAAAATATCAAAGCAAAACGGCGACTACATTTTTACACTCACTAGTTTTATGTATTCTTCTTGAGATTAATGTTTAGTAATTTTGAATATTTCTGATTACTGAGGTAACTTTTTAAGCTTTATTTCTTATTATTTAAGCTTTATTTCTAATTAGAGTCTTATCCTATATCTATTTAAATAAAGGACGGGGTTTTAATCACAGTTAAATTAACCTGTTAAATGTGGTTTTAAAAAAATTGTTGTCACATAAAGAAAAATGAAACATCTCTGGGCTAGAGAAACAAGACTATTACAGATTTTCTTATCAGCTGTGATAAATTTTATTGAGGTTACCGATTGATATGAACTAGCACCAAGTCAAACAACATCATCAGAATCATCTTCTAAACAAATAGATAAATTAGTTTTAAATATTAAATCAACTTAAAAAATGTTAAAGCGAAATATATAAACAATACCGGGTACATAAAAGTTCCCTGTGGCACGCCAAAAGTTTTTAAACAATACAAATCAACCGTAACATTGATTTGTGCCAACATCATATTATTTTATATTTTATCATTATTATAATATTATAAACGTTTATTAGGATAATGCGTTGAAAATCAGTATTTATGCTTTCTATATGAAACCTTTGGACACGTGATACGTTAATATTGAAGTAATTAGTAAATCATGACTCAGTTATTTTTTACACTATCAAAAAAAAACTTTCAGTTTAACATATTCTTCGATTCTAGAACGTTTTTCATTATCTATATCTAACATATACTATAATTGTCTATACTATGTTCTCAACTCTTACTATTCTCTACCGTCTACACTTCCTTTACATTTACTATTAAATTCGTGCACTGTAATGTTAATAGCGACTTCGCGTCATTTATGATAAAATACATCAGTTTTCCTGATTCGGAAAGCGTATCATGAAAAATTCCGCACAACTACCACACACATTAGATTCTTTCCGTTCGGAATAGGTACCTAGAAGTCTTGGAGTAGCTTCAGTGGAGTACTTACACACGTTTGGAAGAAACATGGTAACTGAGATTTTTTGGTGAATATTTCGTTTCACCGGCAGGAGAAGTAACGTTTCAATATAACGAAAGAATAATAGGTAATAATAAAGATTGACCGCCTGTCCTACGGTCACGCGTTCAGTTAAATACGAACTTATTCATATTTGGATTGACTCATAACATGATTTCAAAATTGTCATTTTTAATAAGATTTTTTTTATGTTATAATATCATGTTTCAGTATTCATCTAGACTCTAGAGCTTGAATCCACCATAGTTCTTTACATTTTGTTCTGTAAAATGGTCCCTTATTTATGTTAATTAATTTTTAACAGCCTTTATAGAAACAGAAGAAGTAAAAAATCCACGAATGTTCTCGTCCTTATGTTAAGTGACTTTTCAATTGTATCAAACAGAGACACAAAATTTCAATAACCAAAGTTATTTTAATAAGCCAGGGTTAATAGCAAAAGGGTTATGATAGGCGTCGTGCAGCATTAATGTCATATGATCATCCCTCGCTGAAAATGAGTGGGCGGAGGATATGATACATCATCGTGTGAGCGATTACGATAATACCTCACGAGGCCAACTTCACGCCTTTTGCGTAGTTTTAGATGGCCTCTTAATATCTTCACTAGAATTGTCGTTATCATAACTTTTATTAATCCATACTCATATGCGAAAGTGTATCTGCCTGTTACCTCTTCACGGGAAAACCGCTGACCCATTTTGCTGGGCTAAGCCAAATTTAAAAAAAATCGGTTCAGATACATTGAGTCCTGGCAAAAGGACATAGGATACTTCTTATCCCAGGAAATGATGCGATTCCCGCGCGATAAACGAATTTTGGATCAATGGAGGTGCGAGCGTTATTAGTGGCATATAATTATAATCATAGGTAATGTTTGGTACCACTAATATATATTTTGTGGTAATGTGTTAGGTTTTGTGTTTAGGCTGAAAAAAATCTGCGAAGTGAAAAAGGATGACGCGGATTCATCTCCAAATTAGTTTTTTCACAATAACTCGATAAATATACAACATTTAAAAAATCCGCTAAATCGGTTTCTCAATGATAGAATTTTATACAATGTGATAACAGTTAAATAAATATTAACTTAGTTCAATGCACGGTTATAAAATTGAATTATAAAATCGAAAATTTAGGGTTAGGTTAGTGCTGCCCTTAATGCTGTTTCAGATTTTTTGATTTATTTAAAAGAATTAATAATTCCACGTGTTTCGGACTTTGGTTTGCATAATGCATTACACCGCTATGTCGGTTTAAGGCTTGATGTCATTATCATGTCTTTTTGACTATTCTTTAAGAGTGGATAAAAATCTAAACCCACTCAAGACTACCTACATCTACCAGTTAGCAGTCTTGAAATAGGCGCATGAATCAATATTAAAAACCTCTGATATATTACCCACCAAGTATGCATTTTAATTTTAGCTGGTTGGCATGTGCATGCGGACGTATGCTGCAATAAACAAACAAAGCGCGTGTCCATTCACATTGTTCTGACTTTTGACATTTCTGCTGGGCCTAATGTGACAATCCTTGCCAATTGTGAAGAATTTATACAGGCCTCTTGCCCGCACGATGTACAGTACATTTGATTCGGTAGATATTTTATGTGAGAAGTAGTACACCGAATTTTTTCCGTAATTGAAGCTGCAACAACAAAAACTAAAAGCAAACATAAATTCGATTTCAATTAAGTTTATGGTCCGAACTTCAAAAAATTAATTTCCTAAAATATTTCGTATTCGGCTCTGCTTAAAAGTTATTTACGAACAAGTTAAGCGAAGGTTGAGGTTAAAATACTCCTGAATATTATAATATTGTCTGAATATAACACTTATGCACACGGGCCACTTTTATGGGAATTCAATGGCAGACTACAGTTATAAGAGACCTTTGGATGGTGCGCCAAAGTCGCGCGGTTTCTAGAGCTATCAGCTAAGTAAGTAAGAAAGTATACCAAAGACGCGGTAGTAGTCAGTCAGTATCGGGAGCAAAAATCTCGGATCGTCTGTAGCGCCATTATTCTTGCTACAACATTTTTTTTTAAAAGGCAGGTCGCTATAGCCCTGGCGTCACTGCGACCCATGAGGATCTATTGTGACTCCTTCGCACTAGAGAATCATCCCCAACCCAATACTGCTCATAAATTGAACGATATGGTTGGGGTTGGTGCCACGAATTTCCTCTGTGGATGAGTATTCGTGGCGACCAAGGTGCCTGTTCCTGCTCTATAGTAGAGCAGGACAGTCGAGGAGAAGGTGAATAGGTGTTTCATCCTCCTCCTCACAGAATCTGCAAGTCGTTAAGCTACAAATACCCATTCTGTTTAGGTGTTTGTTGAGCTTGCAGTGCCCAGTTAGGCTTCTGGTAAGGATTCTTAATTGGTTCCTACCCAAGGTGAGCACTAATTCTGATAGTTTCTTGTTGAAGCCAGGAATAAGAGCCTTGGAGTGTCCAAGGCCAGGGGTCTCAGCCCATTGCTTCCTGCATAGTCTGTGGCCCCATTCCTTGAGCACTTGCTTTGTGGTACTGGGAGTTATACCACAGACTGGTTCTGGGCCATATATGAGACTCTCGGCCCCAAGCCTAGCCAGTTCTTCAGCGGTTTCATTGCCGGGGACGTTACTGTGGCCCGGGACCCATACTAGGCGGATGTTGTTGTTCCTTCCCAGCATGTTCAACGTCTCAATGCATTCCAGAACTAATTTGGACGAGACTTCTGCGGCAGTCAGTGCTTTAAGTGCAGCTTGACTATCGGAGAAGATAAACACGTTTTTATTAACTAGGGCCATCTCCAGGCTTTCTAGTGAACAACCGAGGATAGCGAAGACTTCAGCCTGAAACACGGTCGCAAACTCCCCCAAACAGGCGTATTTGCCTTTCGGTGGCCTGCCTCCGTAGAATCCGGCTCCCGCACGGTTGTCTTTCTTTGATCCATCCGTGAACCAAACTATGTCGCTAGGGCGGACATCGATTGGGATTTTTCTTTCCCAGTCCTCCCTGGAAGGTATAAAAACCTGGTATTGCTTCGAAAAGCTATGCACCTTGATCATGGCATCTGATGGCCCGTGATTATTAGACATGCCAGTCTCTGTACGCTGTTTAGACTTTTATTACAGTTTACTTGTTCAGCCTTTTTATGCCACACTACGCAGCCATATGTGGTAATCGGTCTCACTACGGCTGTATATAGCCATAGCATTGCCTACGGCCGAATACCCCATTTAGAGCTGACAAGCTTCCAACAGGAACCCAGAGCACATCTAGCCTTTTTCGTAATATACTCGATGTGCTTATTCCAAGTGAGTCCTTTGTCTAGGATTACTCCTAGATATTTGACATCACCCGCAAACTTAATAGTTTTCCCGAAGAGTGTTGGGGGTCTTAGTCCCTCCAACTTCCTCTTTTTGGTGAAAGGTATCAAGACCGTCTTATCAGCGTTTACTGTTAGCTTGACCCTTTGGCACCAATCCTCGACGACTCTTAGTGCTGACTGCATCAACCCAGCGACCACCGATGCGCATTTTCCCACCACCATGATCGCCAGGTCGTCAGCGTACCCTTGAGCGTAGTAACCTAAGAGGTTCAGTTCCCTTAGTAGTTCATCCACTACCAGGGACCATTCCAGGGGTGACAGCACACCTCCTTGTGGGCAACCTTGTGTCAGCCTGATTTTGAGTGTCAGGTCCATGATAGTCGATGAGGCTACCCTGTTGTCGAGCGTGGCTTTGATCCATTTCCTAGTAGTTGGATCTATATTCTTTGAAGCCAGGCCATTTGTGATAGAGCTGGTTGAAGTGTTGTCGAATGCGCCCTCAATATCAAGGAAGACACACAACGCAATCTCTTTATCTTCAATTGCTCTATCAATCCGATCTACGAAGTCCATTAGGGCAGTCTCGGTAGATTTGCCTTTTTGGTAGGCATGTTGTCTTTCATGCAGCGGCATTTTAGTGAGATAGGTGTCCCTTATGTGTAGGTTGACCACCTTCTCCATTGTTTTAAGCATGAAAGAGGTGAGGCTAATTGGTCTGTATGACTTTGGTAGAGCTTTGTCCCTGTCCCCACTCTTGGGTATGTAGGACACCCTTACCTTTGTCCATGCCAATGGGATGTAGCCCCACGCGAAACTTGCTACAACATACAAAAATTACGATACAACCACCGTGTAGCCATTAGATATGTCGACACTGTGCACTTTCGTCTTCAATTTTCGTCATCCTCTGTCATTCAACCTTCGTATTGGCGCATTCAATAATTGAATGCGTCAATGAACGCAACGCCAACATTGTCATTAAAGAACAAAACAAAAGTTTTGGATACGGTCAGAGGGCATGCGTCGCGGGCATGCCTCACGTTCGCTGTTGACTGCGCTATAACGCATGCCCTTGATGAACAAAAAAGGCACAGTGTGGACAAAGCTAATAGCCGAGTTTTTGGGAGAGCATGAGGTGCTATTGCAACCCTGCCAAAGGTATGCTTCCTGTAGCTTTGTGTTTGTATAGTGTGGCCGCCACCGGCTTTAACCACGTGTGCGTCATATAACGTATGTATTATTAAATAATGTAAGATCACTATAGGAAATTTGCCTGTAGCGACTTTTTGTGAGAGAGTCCGGTGGCTAGTATGCGGCGACCCTTATACAGTTGGGCTACAACACGGGTAAAGTTGTTCTCAAAGTTTGCAAGTTTCAGGTTAAGAACGGGAACGTGCCTTTACACGCTTATGTAAATCTGTTCAGTGTCCTACAATAATTCTCTCACTAAGGCTATAGTGCGTTCAGACTTATATTTTCTCTAGTATCTTTAAACCAACGCTATTATAAGAGACACTTTTATTGAAGTTTGGAGGTAATATTCAAACTCTCAATGCGTTATACACAAGACGTAAGAGAAAATACATAACTTTTCATTCTTTATATACACAGAAAAATATTTGGTGAATTTAAAGAATTTTAACTTCAGAGATATATTATTTTAATGATTAATTAACATAATAAAGAGTTTGAAATAAAGTATGACATATTTTATGTTATAATATATACTTACTTAAATTAAAGTTGTTTTACAATGGGTGGAGACTGACTGAAGCGACAATCATAATATTAAGTCATTACTGCTTATAACTCTGAAAATTTAATTCATAATACCTTTTGTACTCATATTACTGACTTTTTTCCTCTTCTACCCTCATAAAATCAGTGTTATAAAAACACTTAATATAAAAGAACAATTTTACCCTAAGCAAAAACGCGTAGAGTGTAAATCCAATAATATAATAATTTCGCTTTACGTGTATACGGCAATTATCTATTCATCCTTAAAAATTTTGGCACGAGCAGGAAAATCTTTGATAAATTTTAACAGCCTATAAAAAGGTGCGTATCTCATAATAATGTGTTTAACGGTGCTATTTCATACAAAATTCCTTTTCATACAAGTTGACTATTTGAGAATATTAGCTTCTTTATTTTTTTTTGCGTATTACAACAGTATAATATACACAGTAGACCGCGCGAACTGTTTGCGCACACAAAAACGCACACAAGCGCATTTAAGACATTATTTATGGACTCTTCACACCACGTCAGGCTAGGCCCATGCTAAGTATTCAAAAATTGTTTTAGAGAAAGAATGAAGTATCGAGCGCGTTTAACTCTATATTGCATGAATTTAATACCAAAAATACGTCCTAGTTAGTGTGTTAAGTGGTCTGATTCTCTTGCGCCCATGCAAGCTAAAATGAACCCTTTTTTGAAATATCATGTTTATAACTACTAAAAGGAACGACAGAAATGATACTATAATATATAATCCAGGGTAGACTCAAGTTCAAACCCAGAATGGCGCAAGCAGGGTGTTGCTCGAATTTGCTTTGAAACAACTGAGTTACGCTACTGTATTACGTTTACGCTATGTAGTGACGGATGCGTCGTCAATTTTTTTAACAAACCTCGTGACAGTGTTATTTCTGTACTCCTTGTTTCCGTGCCATCTACGTTTACAACGGCTCAATCCTGAAGTTAGCTTTTTTCGTCAATCCTGAAGTTAGTTAATATTTTGGTTTGTCACGGTTGATATTGGCACCGCTGGGCGTGCGGAACTTTCCAATATAAATACATTTACAGAATTTATTGCGTCTATTACCACCTCCATTGCAGCGGTTAATTGCAATTAATGTCTTAAATAAATAACGCGGGATCACTTGTTGCTAGAATAATTTAACCGCTACGAAGCTAAAATTACATTCGTCATATTGTAAATCTATAATTAAAGTGCGAAGAGCCGAACCCGGTTCAGAAATAGACGATTGCGCGTCCCTAAATCAGTTCCTACTGGCTCGCGTAAATCACTAGTATGCCGACATATGACACGCATTATTGTCTTATTTATATTATACAAACCTGACAAAGTACCATACGACATATTACATCGTGGAGCTTTGCTGTTTTTAGGGCCTGTCCGCACTGCGAATTTTATCCGCGCGGATTTTTTTTCGCACTTCCAGGACCGGACCGTGAGCTTAGCTCTGTGCTGAAACTACTTAGGGCTACAACATTTTAACTGTCAGTTCGTAGTAGGTACCAACACCGGCCAACATGGTCTAAATTGCATAATAAACCTTGACCGTAGGATTTGCAGGGATACAAAGTACAAACCACAGGATTTTTTAATTTTATAAAATTATGAATTCTATCGCATTATCGTCTATTTTTGACTTTGACTTGACATAGCTGGGGGCCCTTGAACTCATGGGGCCCTAGGGTTAAGCCCAAATAGCCATATGGTAGATCCGGCTCTGGGCACTTCAGTAACACATTGAATCTCAATATTGTACAAAAATATTCAATGTACAGAATTGACCTTCCTACGATTTATTATCAAATTTTGATGTTCCGCGTGGCTTCGACCGCGTAATTTAGGGATTTCACGCAACCGTACATTTTTCCGCAAAAAATAGCCTATGTCCCTTCACGTGGTCTATTCTTCATGTTTGCCATTTATAACATAAATATTGCTCCAGTAGTTCTTAAGATAATAAGCAATTTCATAGCATTTCCCCCGTTTTTTCCACATTTTCCTCTATTTCTTCGCCCCTATTACTCTTAGCGTATTAGTTAGCGTAGTAGTTAAATGGGCTATCTAACACTGAAAGAATTTTTTAAATCGGACCAGTAGTTCCAGAGATTAGTGCATTCAAATAAGCCCTTTCAAATAATTTACCCCCGTTTTTTTCACATTTTCATAAAATATAGCCTGTAGTCTTTCTCTATAAATGGGCTGTCTAACAATGAAAGAATTTTTTGAATTGGACCAGTAGTTCCTGAGATTAGCGTGTTCAAATAAGCCCTTTCAAATAATTTCCCCCGTTTTTCCACACTTTTCTCTATTTCTTCGCTCCTAATAGTAATAGCGTGATAAAATATAATTTATAGCCTTCCTCGATAAATGGGCTATCAAACACTGAAATTTTTTTTCAAATCGGACCAGTAGTTCCTGAAATTAGCGCGTTCAAACAAACAAACTAACAAACTCTTCCGCTTTATAATATTAAGTATAGATTCTCACTTTAAGTCTCTTGCATTATAAATTCCATGGATTAATTTGCTGCCACTGCCGTTTATATATAATAATCGGCCAAGTGCGATTTGGACTCGCGCACGAAGGGTTCCGTACCATAATACAGCAAAAATAGGCAAAAATTGTGTTTGTTGTATTAATTGGAGCCCCCCTTAAATATTTTATTTCTTTTGTTACTAGTATATTTTGTTGTTATAGCGGCAACATATATACATAATCTGTAAAAATTTCAGAAGTCTAGCTATAGCGGTTCCTGAGATACAGCCTGGAGATAGATAGACGGACTAATTATCTCTATTAAGTGACAGATATTTCTACCTTCAAATGGTTCCGTATTCAAAATAATTGAAGAGGTGAGTGGAAGAATGAGTTAAGTTACATTTTTGAAAATTTACGTTTTTTTGCATAAATGTAGCTTTTAGGACTTGGAAAATGATTTGCAATAAAAAAAATTTGAATTTTACGTGTACTTACAAAGTTGGCTAGATGATGAAGCAGGTAAGTTACAAGGTTCGTCCAAATGACTATGCAAGAAGCGGGTAACAGCCATTATATGTGTTGTATTACGGGAGATCGCTTGAATATTTTACTTTTTTAAGCAATATGTCGACTTTTTTTTATTCTATTGGTCAAAGGTGGTCAAAGGCATAGATATTATATAGAACGACTTTTTGCCCGCGGCTTCGCTCGCGTTAAGAATATACAAACTTTCATCCCCTTTTTTAACCCCTTGGGAATTCATCAAAATCTTTTCTTAGCGGATGCCTACGTCATAACATCTACCTGCATGCCAAATTTCAGCCCGATCTGTCCAGTGATTTGGGCTGTGCGTTGATAGATCACCATGTCAGTCAGACACCTTTGAGTTTTATATATATAGATAGATAGATGTACACATTATTCAGATAAAAAAGTACTAAGTATAACTGTATTTTTTTTAACAAGATTTGAATGCACAATCTTTTAAAGTTTAAAGAGTGGGTATTCCCGGGTAAATATTATTAGGTATACAGGGTGCAATTAAACCTTCCTGCCAAATTTTTTCCAGGGCTTTGGTATCATTAGAAGAGTCCATTAACCCTTGATTTACCCGGTGACTATATACCTGCGCAACGTACCCCGTGGAGTCCCTCGGACTCCCGGAAACAAATTGATAAATTTAATATGAAATATAAACATTTTTAAAGTGAAATACTTATTATATTTGTTAATTATTTATTTGTTTTTAATATGGCAAAGGTTTTTAATTAAAAATTAAAGAATTACAGCCTTTTACTAAGGAACTCCAAGACCAAGGCACTTTTTATTCTATTAAACTTCTAGCCACTAATAAATATATTAAAAAACATGTTTTTAAAATAACGAATTATAAAACTTATTAAGGACATCATAAAAGCTCATTAAAAGCAGAAAAAAGAACATGGGTAAAATAAAAAACAAAAACGTGCAAGACGTTTCAGTCACGGTAGTTGACAAAGTCATTACATATTTTTTGTCCAGCTAAGGCACACAGGCTTAGTACAACTATGGCACATATTATAAGGTATTCATCATCACTCAAAGTATCTGAACACTCCGAAGCAGAGTTGTGGTCTGAGAGCTCGCAGTCATCCTTGGTTTTAGACACCACCACATAAGGCTCTAGACTCATAAGCTGGTTCCATGTTATATTTTGCTGACCCTCATCATCCGTATCGCTGTCAGTTAGTTGCACAACCCAATTGTTCACCACGGACTCATAATCTTCATCGAGGACGTTTATAGTACTACGAGACGCCATTACATCAACAGAAAACAACAATATATGTATATATGCAAATACTGTGAATTGGCTAAGACTATAACATTAATACCCCGGTGGAGTCCCACGGACTCCACTAACGTGTTTACTTACCGATCGGAGACGCGCTTAGCGCCGTCCACTCTATCTCGCGTTTCACGCGTCACTACGTGAAGGTACTGGGACGCATAAGTTAAAATTCCAAAAATTAACGGTTTTATGAGCGCTTAAAGTTTTCGATGGAGTCCCAGGGATCTACCAGGTAAATTAAGGGTTAAAGCAACAAAAACTGGGTGTTATTTTTTTTTTGACATAATATTTTATCCCATTTAAAATCGTTGCAGAACGGTCACTAGCGGCGCGGGGGAATAAGAGGGGCTGACGCGGGGGGAGGCGCGCGCGCGGGGGCTCGTCACGCGCGGGCGACGCGTCGTGTCCATTAATTGTAGTGTTTTTTAGGATAACTTTTGGAAGCTTTTTCTCAACACTTTAGTACTGAGTGATAATAAAAGAAAAAATATGTGTATTTTAATTTTAAACAAGGATCATTATATCAAAATTTGGCAGGAAGGTTTAATTGAACATAGACAGACAAACACGATTTCATAATTTATAATTTTATTAGTAATTTTATTAGCGAGCGCCATATTAAGAAAAAAAAAAGAAGTAGTATTCGTTGTCAAAGAGGTGAAAGAGGTTATTAATAAACTAAAAGTTTGGAAACAGTGAAAAAGCCTTTAAAGTATTTAATAAAATAACTCTCGTAGTTTATAAGAGAAAACTATAAAATTGAGAAAATTTAAACTGAAAGTTAAATAATTATTAAATCATACAGGGTGCAATTAAACCTTCCTGCCAAATTTTGATATAATGATCCTTGTTTGAAATTAAAATACACATTTTTTTTTCTTTTATTATCACTCAGTACTAAAATGTTGAGAAAAAGCTTTCGAAAGTTATCCTAAAAAACACTACAAATATTGGACACTGTCGGCCGCGCGTGACCGCGTCACCCCCTCTCATTCCCCCTTGCCGCGAGTGACCATTCTGCAACGATTTTAAATGGGATAAAATATGTAATTGAAAAAAATAACACCCAAATTTTTTTTTGTTAAATGGACTCTCCTAATGATACCTAAGCCCTGGAAAAAAATTGGCAGGAAGGTTTAATTGCACCCTGTATAATATCTATGCCTTTGACCACCTTTGACCAATAGAATAAAAAAAAGTCAACATATTGCTTAAAAAAAGTAAAATATTCAAGCGATCTCCCGTAATACAATGCATATAATGGCAAAATAAATTGATCCTTACTAATAAAATTATAAATTAGGAAATCTTGTTTGTCTGTCTATCTTAAATAGCTCTTAACACTTAAACGGCTGAACTGAACATTCGATGAAATTTGATATGAAGATTAATACTTTCATCATATCGCTTTCTATAATTCCTACTAGATGCCGCCCGCAACTCAGTTTTGTTCACATTTAGTTTTGGCGGAATTCCTTTTAATCTTTCCCGTCTGTCAAAGTATAATCCAAATTTATTTTTGGCCTGTCTGTTTGGCCGTGAGTTTCTTGTCTTTTCGATTGAGTCTTGTTTCATCTCAATAAAAAAAAGTGATTTATGTTTACTTCATGCATGACAGTCTTTACAGATTTTGTTGCATATAAAAGTGTGGAACCGAATAACTTCACATTTTTCTAATTTATCCTAGAATGGAGAATTTTTTATATATTTTTTTAACATAATATTAAAAACGGAAGATGTTTACACCTCCTGATACAATTAACAAAAGCCATTACTTGATTTGTGATGAGAAATCATAAAAAGTTTTTTCAAAACTTTAAACGCGATTTACTCGAAATTCGAAATGTGTTACTTGTTGGATTCTTCCACTCATGTCTTTAATTGTAAAAGCAAAACTCTCTAACCGCCATGTTCATGGAAAATGTAAGCGCCATTGCACTATGGAAGTGTTCTCTTTAGCACTGAATTAACTTAAACGCTTAGTTATAAATCGTGTACTAGCAGCTAGTTTCCAATAGGTCAGTAATCATCTGCATTTGAGGCCATTATCTCAATTGGCAGTTCTGAATGAGGCGGACGCCGCGCCCGCGCGCACAATGAATGTTTGTTAGCCTCACAATGTGCTTTTCGCTATACAAATCTGAGTCAGTATAAACATGAATACATTATACCACTTTAGTGTTACCTATATCACCTACCACAGTCATAGTATTACCTATATGTATAATTTATTATATGTATATATACATATTATATACTATATCTGCAGGTGCCATTTTAATTACTTGAATACAGCTAGAGGGGCTAGAAAAGTGATTGTCTTCACAATTTATTATTTCGACGACTATTTTTTTGTTTAGAAATTTCATATCAGCTGCGCCCTAGCAAGGTCAATGTCCTTTTCAGCACTCAGTGTTGCTCATACATTTTCTATTTAAACTTTTTAACATCAGCTGTAATTAATATTAAATTTCTGTACTTTTTTTAGAACACCTCTTTATATATTATGTTCTATGATAATAATTTGGCTAGATAAATTATACAAAAGAATTTAATTTTAAAATTAAGAATGTTTTGTAACGCGACTGTAGCTGTTACAATCAAATTCCTATAAACCTACAATCTTTGGTTCGATAAGCACAGTGATAGTACTTTGTTAATGAAAAAACATTATTCCCAGGTTTAATTCATATTTTATTGTCCTCATTTACATAATTTTATGATTTCATTATTTCCTCGAAAGCACATTATGACGTAATGCTCTCTACTTTTTTAAAATGTATAATTTAATTAATTAACTAAATTAAAAACCCCAAATAATGGTTTGATAACTCAAACAAATATATTTAGCGGTTAAATTGTTTTTCCTTTTTAAATAAAAAAAAAATGTTCTGTTTTTTTTTACAGAATTAAAAAATCTCTTTAATCTACCTAATTGGTCTTACATAAACCTAAAGTTGGAAATTTTGGTAAAACCTCATTTTGGCGGCAAGAGACGAAACATGTGCCAATCGATAGTACATCGAAATACAAATAGGAAACACTCTTTAGTAAAATGTCGTACTTAACTGATACGGTTTCGGAATAAATAAGAGTTAAAAAAAATGAATCTACTCACAAAAAATTAGCTTGATAGTCTGTAATCAAAAAAATTCAAGTACCTACCTATTGCCATTATTAAGGGGCCGGGTACCCTCGAAATTCTCATACATACGTAATACCAAAATCATTTTCTCATTCGAAAATATTTAACATGTTTGAGTTATTTTTCAGATTAAAATAGTAATTATCTAGGTTCCTGCACAAAAATTTACTTCAAAATATTTAAACACTAAAAAAAATTTTTTTGTTTTTATTTTTTTTTAGTAAATTTACTACTAAATATTTAAACACTAAAAAATAGAGTAAAACACTAAAAAATATATAAATAAATAGTAAATTTTCTACAAAATATTTAAACTCTAAAAAAATTTTTTTTGTATTTAAATATTTTGTAGTAAATTTAATATAGAACAAAAAAGGCCAAAAATCACGTTTGTTGTATGGGAGCCCCCCTTAAATAATATCTTTATTTTGTTTTTAGTATTTGTTGTTATAGCGGCAACAGATATAATTTGTAAAAATTTCATCTCTCTAGCTATTACCGTTCTTGAGTTACAGCCTGGAGACAGACAGACAGACGGACAGACATCGAAGTCTCAGTAATAGGGTCCCGTTTTTACCCTTTGGGTACGGAACCCTAAAAAGTATGTTCTAGGGAACCCTGACTATACCCATTATCCTTTGAATTAAATTAATTTAAATTGGCTACTGAAGTGATAAGTACATAATAATAATACGTAAACGTTAAAATTACTATCTCTGCAATGCGTATCTAATACTACTGATTGAGATAAGAGGCGGTATCGTTTAAACTGTTTTGACATAAAAACATTGCGTAGTTTACCTTTCACATAAATAGTTCACTTTTGAGGAAAAAAAGTATAAAGTAAAAAAAAGTTATTGACTTCCTTCTACTAGGCTAGGCAAAGGCCTCCCCTCTTTCCTTTATGCATTTTAATGCTAATTAGTAAAACTCATTATTAGTTTTTACTAACGCTAAGACGTATAGCGCTCCAAGGCTTTAAATTAATGTGGACAGGGCGCTGCTGGTAAAGGAGAACTGAGAAATACATGTAAAAAATGACGTTTTTGTATGATAGAAGCGTTAGTTCCTTTTCTCGCCACGTTCATTTAAAAGCGTTGTCGAGCTGTAGGTACTTATTATAACTATATTTTTTTTAATTTTTAGTCTTGTGACTCTCCTCTTGCCTTGACTCATGGTTCCATATTTAATTAGGCCCATATCTACATTTCCAATGTATTTATTACAGCCAATTTCCATTAAAAACTTGCAGATAAGCCAAACATTTTTGTTGTCTTCTGTCTTTCTCTCTCTGTCACACGCGAGGACGATTTTTTGGATGAAACTGGAAATGTGAACATTTCCGGTGTTTTCGTAAAGTTGGCAGTGACGTGTTAAAATAAGACGTCAGATGTTACGTATCACACGGATCACACCAGTCAACAGTGCGACCATGTTATTATGGTTTGGACGAATTTTTGAACAGTCTTTAAATTCTATAAAAATAAGGATTGAAATATTTCGTTACTTGCAACTTCATATCGCAGAAATTGGTTTATCGCCATCGTTCTATCAGAGAAGTTGATTTCTAGGCAGATGGTGGACCTAAGTAATTTGGTCGCGTTAAGTGAAACCGATCACAGCTAATATTGGTCAATTACTCAATTCAACAACCCGACCAAATTACGTAGGTCCGTCAACTGCCTAGGAATCAATTTCCTCGATGGTACATTTTTCCTTGATAAAAAGTATCCCATCGGAAGCCATTTCTCGGGAAAGTAGCTCCATACCAAATGTTATCAAAATTGGTTCAGCGGTTTAAGCGTGAAGAGGTAACAGAGAGACAGAAACGCTTTCGCATTTGTTATCAATGTATGGATCAATAAATAATTGGTTTTACAGTAGGTACTTCTAAAGAAGATTGTTATTTTCATGACATAACAAATATAAGGGATAACATATATAAGCCCTACCATGAGCTCTTATAGCAGTATTATTTTAATATTACTTAAGAATTTTGCATAAACAAACATGATCTCTATTTATATAAATATAGCTATGTTTTTTGTTTGTGCGGAATCTGAAAGTAATATTAAAGTAATACTGTCATGGTAGGGGGGAAGGTCGTGCTAGGAAGAGTCATGTTTAGTATGTGAATAATGTTAGTAATTGGGGTTTTTAATAATATGAGCATTGACCAATTGCCATGTTACTTATTATACCTATTTATTAACTTGATTCCAAGAATTAAACAATCACAGGCTTAGTGAACTCTTATCCAAAATGTGTATTATTTAAATTAATTTTTAATACAAAATAATGTAGAGGCCCGTTGTCAATGTACTTAGTATTAAATTTAAGGTTTTTGCTAGTTATGAGCGACAGACAAAACATATTGGAATTTTATTGTCATATGACTACTTTAAAATTTACGTGTACTTTAAGATCTCGTTAAATAATTATGATATGTTTTAACCATTTACCATCATACGTCTTCCATTATATTACGTAGAGATAAGATTTTCATATTCTAAAATTCATAGATATTAAATAATTTAATCTAATATGTAATTCTTTTTCAGGTTCATTCATTCATTAGTTTAATATAATGGTAATTACTGTAAAAATAATATGTAGACGATTTAGTTGTCACATCATGATCGCTACTGATGTGTTTAGTTGTGAACATGAGAACTACGAATTTAAAGAATAGCTCCCATGTTCATCCATATGTAACTTACAAATAGATAAACATTGTGTCGTTTAGTTAACCGTAGGCACCGAATAGCGGTCTAGATTTTTATTTGAGAGTTAAAGTAAAGTAGATGCAGACCTCCCCGAGTAACGAGCCACGCTCCTTCTCCGCTCACGAGACCGCATGTTAGAACTAAGGCCACTGTCACAATGTTTTCAACTATTTATAAGAACATTCACTGTAATAAGAATAACTTACACGTTAGATTCACGGAAAAATATTTTTCCCAGGGTTACGCAAGCGGTAGTGTGGTGGAGCACCTTAGTTGCCATCCTCCGAAGTTTGGTAAGTGAGGCTCTCCATATATACACAGTGCCCGCCGTGATTCCGGAGAGAAATATTTTGTCGATTGTACCGCCGATGCCAGTGGCCCCGTGCCAGTCGTGTGCCAGTCAGTCGGGCCCCCGAGAGTGCGGAACATAGCTAAATAGATCTTTCCCGGGAACCACCGGACGCCTCTCACACGTAGAGTAGAGCTTGAGACCTGCTTACTAGTCTAACGGTCGACACGCCTTGCATGATTATAATAAGAGCACGATTCTTCTAATTTTTATTTAGAACTTTTCTATTTTTAAATTTTTTAATTGCACATTTTTTATCACTTTTTTCTCTTTGCTCAGTGTTGTCTACTTTTGCGAAATTTGTGGCTCCAAAGTTTTTGATTTCGTGTTTCGTGTACGTACAGTGATTGTCTTCGAAAAAAGTCTACCAAAATCGCTGTAGAGTATCCGAAACTACAGAAATCTCAAACCATAAAACAGCAACAAATTCGTAAAAAGTAGTTTATTACTATGTTATCTTGTCAAATATTTTTAGCTTTCGAAGCCTGCAATCGGAAAGGCTTAAGTCGACGCTCGCAAAGGTATTGACTCGTGAAATTAAGGCATTATCGTATGCATGCGATTCTACATTTCATATTCGATTAATTGCAGCTGGGAGGAACAGACTTTTTTTGATGTTAATATTATGTTTCGAATAGACTCTAGGAATGTACGCTTCTATGTAAGGCAAAAATTAGCAGAAAGCAGCCATACTTGATAGGCTATAACGGATTCATAGAAAACACAGTACGCCTTTTTAAAAAAATTCGGAAAATATCTTTATTTCCACGTAAAAACTGCTTCAAAAGATTTTGCATTTACTTTGCGTTTTTTCAAAAGCTTTGTAACGCGATTTGCAGACTTCAGTATTGATATGCGGGCGTCGTGCGAGGGCAAGCCCTAATCCGATTACTTGTAACAAAATGCCCTACGACCAGTCTAGCCGTCCACAAGCGCCCTTCCAGTCTTAGCTGTCATATTGTTTTACTTTTTCTTTGTTTTCTTTCAGGAATTGTTTTTTTTCCAGTGATTAATAAGTAATTTCCTTCTACCCGCTATGGGCTCTACCGTGGGCAAATCAAAGTTGTGACAGTTCCAAAAGAAACACACTTTTCGGGACAAAAGTAGCCTATTTGTCAGTTCAGAGTCTTTAACTACTGCGTAACAAAACAAAAATATTAGCAATAAAATATTGCAACAGTGGAGCTTTTGTTGAAAAATATAATAACGTACTATCATCGCTAATTATTTAGACATGTGCGATTTCCATTCGAATTTTGAAACCCATCCCTTTCGTTTACCTCTCAAATGACGGAGACAGATATTAACTGTGACTCAAATAAGTGCTGTTTTCCTGTCACGAAAGCGACTTTTCGTTAATTTAGTCGTAACTAGTTGTGACCGACTTCAGTTGGTGTAATTTAATATTTGACTAACACATGGTACGCGTTCGGTCAGACCAGAATATCTTTGGGATAGTTTTGTAACGAGATATTTGTTATTCAAATTTTATTTCTATGTTTTATTTTAAAGTAGCTATGGTTCCTTTAAAATAGGAAGAACATGCGTATATGGGTGCTAACAGTTTAGTGAAAATTATGATAGAGAAAGTGTAGACTGTAGAGTGTTACTTTCAGTACACAACATTTTCGTTTTTACAATTATTTCATATTATTATAGAACTCTTTAGTGATAACAATAAATAACGTTTAATAAATATAGATATTTGCTATCCTCATAGATAAAAACTTAAAAATGGTTTCGATAAGTTTCGTTTATCGATGCTATCAAAATGTACGTAACAGTAGCAGTCATAAATAAAGATTTTATTCTAACAGTTGTGAGGATCGAGCTCAGCTTGTCTGTGCTGAAATGTTTCAAACACGTCCGTGAATAATCAATGTAGGTATCTATCGCTTAGAATAGAAGCTATAAATGGTTTATCCACTCTCCAATGTGTATCGACATTGTTGGCGTGAATTTTTTATGATCGAGAATGTAAATAGATATTTGATTCGAGAATTTTTCTACGATTGTTTTGATTTGATCTTATTTGAGACTTATCTCGTTTGGTAGATAAAAGCGAGAGCAAAGAGCATATTCACATAATAAGTGTGTATTCGCTGTCTGAGTCCCAAGCAGAAACTTAACCGTATACACCAAATAAAAATATAAATGCCTCTCTCCTCTCACATAGGCCCAATTTCACCAACGATCGTTAAAGTTAATGCTTGAATTAGTATCACGTCACCTCTTTCGATTTCCAAATTTCACATGAATGAAAGAGAAGAGATGACACTTTAACAAGCTGTTAACACTAACAGACGTTGGTGAAATTGGGCCTTAGTATGGATATTTGATAGCCATAAATCATAATTATCACAATCATTGGCCATTGCGCAGCAAACATAATATAATAAGTACAAACGACGGCGATCAGCAAATGGAAAAATCTGCCCCTCTATAATAGGGCTTCACACGAGACGAGAGTAAGCGAGAGTAACAAAAATCTCGTCTCGGTCTCGTCAATCCTCAAAAAATTGAGTCTCGTTTAAGTCTCGGTCTCGTCTCGTTACCAGTTGTCTCGTCTCGTACTCGCTTAGTTGTAAATAATGATTTATTTCTATAATATAATAAAGAGAATAAGGAATATTTTATGACTAACGCATATTTATATGATAAAATGCAGTTTGGATGGTTACCAGATTTTATATTTTGTAAAATATATTGTTTTCTAAGTAGACCTTTTGTGATTTTTCGAATAAAAACTTCATTAAAAAAAATTAACGAGACCCAAAACGAGACTCTCGGGTTGCCCTGTATGTGGTCTCGGTATCGCCGATAATATTTTCCAAAACGTCTCGTCTCGTTCTCGTCTCGTAAAAGCGAGACGAGAACGAGACGAGACGAGAAAAATCTCGCTCTCGCGTGAAGCCCTACTCTATAATATTATAATACATCGCCGCGCCGCTTTAATTTTTTAGGTATGAATTTAGTTAAAATTCTTCCCAAAATACAATCTTCAATGTTTACGTTTCACAACAATTATTGCAACACAACATGTTGTCGCGCGCAACTATCTTGCCTCTTCAAGACCCGTCGTTTTGATAAACTGTCCCCGTATCTAAGATAAGATTCTGTTGACTCGTTGAAAAAAATCTGTGGGTAAAAAATCAGGATGTCGTGTGATAACTGATAACTAATTCCTTATCAAAAAACCAACATTACCTTACCTCATGTTTGATGTAGGAACAATAACGATTTATGGCAAGTATCCTAAACCTTCTGAGTATAATCCGAGGTACAGAATTGAGTGAGGTCCATCCAGACCATATTCCATCCATTCAGTCCTTACTCAGTATCATAAACGCGAAACTTTGTCTGTCTAATTTTTTTTACGCTCAAACAGATGAATTTATGTTTCGTATAGTTTTAGTCTCATAAAATTTACGATATTATCAATTATAATTTTCTGCTTTTATAAACAGTATCATAATTTTTTTTACATGTTCTGCTTTGTTATTTGTACCATAACTCTGTTGCAGGAATAGAGCTATGACAAATTATTTTAAACGCTTCTTACTCTAAGCAATTTGGTTCAAAGAGAAAAAAGTTAATGTTTTGCGTGTCAGTCATAAATTAAATAAACGTTTGTAATGGGTAATTGAATAAGAAGCTACCAAAGTACACTCATAAAATCATAAATATAGGTTTACGACGTCGCATAGAATTTTTAGTTGCTTCTTAATTTAAATGTAATTAAATTACCAAGAGTTTTATGTTGAAATAATTTACTTTTCTTTGAGCACTTTTCTGAAGCGATTCGATGGCATATGTTACTTAAGTACGAAAATTATTATACAATTAACATTTCAGTGATATTTAACATTAGAAATAATAGTAGAAATAATATATTTTCTACACCCAGTGGCACGTAATGGAATGCGCCTCAGATTATCACTAGGAAGTGCCAATCTTCTTCTTCTTCGCGTATCACTTTCAATATTATAATACTAAATAAATCCTGCAAGCTGCTCTTTTAAATATAGTCTATAATTACTAAGATTTTGTACTATATTTGCTTTAATCAGGGCGAGCGAAGCAAGACCTAGTACCTATATCCCACAATCTTTAAATTTTGTGATACACTTTACGAAAAAACTATCACGCCTATGTCTGGCGCTTTAACATAGTAATTTATATGTAGATGTGTTATCATCAGTCAGTCAAGGTTTTTCATAATATTATGTAGATGTGTTAATATGATCTTCGGTCAGTCAAGGTGTGACGACGCGAGCCCTCACAAAGCTCGGCTTTTAGCTAGTTAATTATTAGGCGCATACTATTGTATACTGCAAAGAGAGAAAAAAATGATTTTTGCAGTCTAGGAGGTAACTTTTATGTTGTGCGACAGTTTATCGTCTAAAATCTAAACTAATGTCCAATTTTATTAAATGACTAGCTGTCCCGGCAAACATTGTTTTGCCATTTAAAGTATTTCTACTTCATCAGCATACAAAATCTTACCCCCTCTTTTGTCCCCTAAGCGGAGTGGGGGGAAAAATGTTATACACCAGATGTTAAGTTGGAAAAACAGTTAATAATATAAAGTAAGTCCATTAAAGAAAAAAGTTAAAATACAAAATCTGACCCTCTCTTTGGTCCCCTTAGAGGGGTGGCGGGGGGGGGGGGGGGGGGGGTGATTTTTATACACCAGATGTTGAGTTGGAAGAAGGCAAATATATCTGCGAAAACGGTATGCAGATCGGATCAGTAGTTTTCGTGTTAAAGCAAAAGTCTTATACAAAATCTGACCCCCTCTTTCGTCCCTTTAGAGGGGTGGGGGGAATTTTTTTATACACCAGATGTTAAGTTGGAAGAAGACAAATATATCTGCGAAAACCGCATTCAAATCGGATCAGTAGTTTTCGTGTTAAAGCAAAAGTCTTATACAAAATCTGACCCCCTCTTTCGTCCCTTTAGAGGGGTGGGGGGAAAAAATTTTATACACCAGATGTTAAGTTGGAAGAAGACAAATATATCTGCGAAAACCGCATTCAAATCGGATCAGTAGTTTTCGTGTGATATTGGAACAAATATACAGACAGACAGACAGACAAAAAACTGACCACATTTTTGGCTTCTATAGCGATGTAGTGACACCCTACGCTTATTATTTTTTGAATATCTTTAATGTACAGAATCGTCATTTCTACAGTTTTATTACATGTATAGATGTGTCAATAGATTCGTAAAAATATGCCATCAGTAACAACAAAACAATAACGCAGTAACACTTCAACCATCGCCAAAGTCATAGAACCTTTCGCATTATAAACTAACATTAAACACCTAAGAATTTGAACTAGTGCCATGTTTGGGCACCGGAAGCGTTCTAAACCACATACGCTTCGCCAGCCGTAATATGAAACGCTCAGCCAAATTTTTAACTTACAACCTCACGGAAAAAGAGTTTATGAAGTCATATAGAAAACGCTTTGCAGACTCCATATTGTCGTGCATTTGGCTTGAGCTGGTTCCGTTTGCGATGACGTGAAGACATACAAGTTTTATTTTAACGGTTTAGAGTGGGTTTAAAGTGTTTTTTGACTTGGCGTGCTCGATAGGCAAACAGAGGGCAGGGTTTTAAATGTTATTTAGTTATTTTTTTGCCATTTCGTTAATATTCTTAGGGTAACCTGTCTATCCTTAATGTGTCTGTCACTGAGGCAAAGGTTGAAAGTTACAATTTTCATGTTAAGAACGTAAATGTGGCCCACTATCTTCAATCAGGCGCGATGGTAGTCTGCGTGGTTGCCACGAGTAGTAATAAGCTGTAGGCACAAATTCTATATCGAAATAAAATATGGATGTTATAATTACCTAGATTTGGGAGGAACATCTTCAATCTCTATGTAGTTGTAGATTTAGCAATAAACATTAAAGAAAGCCAATAAAATGAGGACGAAATATCTTCAAAATTGTGAAGGAATACGTCGGAATGGCTTCTGTACATCCTTCCATGTCTTTATAGCGCAATAACAGCGGTATCTGGCATCGATGCTGTATCTAATTGTATGGGAATTTGAATAATAGGTACACTATAATACCACCCTATACTGACCCCGTAGACTTGGCATACACGCAAACATTTGCTCGGTGTTTGAAATAGTAAGTCATGCCTCATGAGTCTTATATATTTTACTAGCTTTTACGCGGTTTTCCTCGCGTGAAATAGTACTGAGTACTGACGTTCAAATTTGATCCCTTATTAAGCCTCCTTTAGGGGTGGAATGTTGAAAAATTCTTTCTTAGTGGTTGTCTACATCATAGAAAGAACAAGTGTGTTAAATACTAAATTTTTAGCTCAGTTTGTTGCAGTGGCGTGGGGTGAAAAAAAATAAAGGTAAAGCCGGACCAAAAAACGGCTAACTCGTGAATAAGCAAAATTTCAAGTCTTGTAAAAAAAACGTGCAATAAATTACATACCTGTATTAAGTGTGTTAGTTTACCTTTTCCATAACTACTAGGGTGCTTTGCTTGCATTGTGTGCGTTGCATGCAGTGTTAGTGTTGTTAGTATTCACCACCTTCACCATACATGACATCACTGGTATTATATGAACAGTGCATGTTGAGTATGATAAAAGTGGCTTTAAAAAAAGCCGTTTTAAGCAAACGTCACTCACACTCACACACCAAAAATAAGTGAATCCTGACTTGCCAGTGTAGATGTTTGTTACTCAATCATGCAAAAACTGGATTTAGATGAAATTTTGCATGCATCCCATGTCAAACATGGAAAGGAACATAGGCTACCTGTCTGAAGTCCACGCAGACGAAATCGCGGGCAAAAGCTAGTAGCAAAGAAATATCAGCAGAAATACGTACCTAAATGTTTAATTTTGTTATTTGTCGTCTGTCGTCGTTATTTAATATTATTATAAAATATAATAGGTAATCCGTAAGACAACAGTCAATTTGTACTAATGCTGCCATTTCTCACCTAACCGTGTCACGACAAATTACAAAGTAAGTAAAACAAACCAACCTTTACGATGTAACAAACAAAAACACAACACAACACTTGGCAAGTAAAATTTCACTACTTTCGATTCTTTTAAACTATATAATATTACAATCAAGCTAGCCCACTAACTTAATAAACAAAATTTTGCATATTACAATAATAACAGTACAAAATGAGTGCAAATTAGCGCGTAATATAATTGTTTATGTGAATTGAAATGACAGCACGCGCCGGTCGCGTCGCGCGCTGCAATTAGCTCTGTTGTGATTGGACGAAATCTTTTAAAGCGAAACATGCGAAACTAAACCTTAACACATGACAAATAAAGACTAGGTAGGCTATATGGGATCGGCTTGTTGTTCGACAATATCGACGAGTCGTTTGCATGTAGTAGTAATGTGTATGTGTGCGTGAATTTCATACATTTCAAATGTTTGGATTCCCGATGTTTTGAGCGAGTTCCCCGGCCACCGCCGCCGCACACTATGGAGCAGTACGTACGCGTTCTGAGTGCGATCGTAAAAACGGGTATGTGTGCGTTTGCGTGATTTTAAATACATGGCGAATTATTTTTATGAAATTGTAGGAAGCGGGGTAAGCTATAATTATTAATAATAAAAAATGTATATATTAAAATTGGCCAAGGTAAGCCGGTAGGAATCGTGTTCTATGGAGGCTTCGCCACTGGTTTGTTGAGCTGACAATCAGATTTGCATAAAAGATTATGAGATGAAGGAGCGATAACCAATCGCTCCACTTTTCGTTCTATCTACTTCTACTGTACCTATTTGTGGTAGTTTAAATAAAAAAAATAGCCCAGACAAAGGTAATAAAAACAAAAAGGCAAACTATTAATATAAATCATTGAAAGCAAATCAGCTAAGTACGGAGTCAGATATAAATGACTCCGTACTTAGCTTCTTTTTCTTATTTTTTCTTTATCTCCCATAACTCAGTGGGACGAACTGATAGGACTAGCGAGAGATCAGACGAGGGTATACAGTTTTGATGTAAGCCCATCCGATGGATCATGCATCTTGTCATACCATCAAATGATCACGTCAATCACAGCTTATACAGCGCGCACACTTAGGCACTATGTAGACAGCCTAGTTTTAATGAAATCAAAGGCAAAGTAAAAGGCATTATCTAGCGGTACGGACAGTTGGTAACAAGGTTTTAACTATGCAAATTTCAACCTTATATAATATTTGAAATTAGATAATTTAGAGGTTTTATAATTAGATTATAATTCAAGTAAGTAATAAAATGTATTATAAGTGTACAAAGGGGAGTTTCGTTATAAATTACAAGTTGTGCCATTGATGCACATGCTAGTAACTAAACTATTTAATAATTAGCATATTGTGTTATTAATTAAGTTGCGAAAATATCTGAATTTTAATACCTTTTGCTTTCAACGTGGGAATGGTATGTTTAATTTGAAAATAGAGTCTGTCATTTAAATAGACAAAAAATGGAAATATAAGTTAGAAAGGTGTTTCAATAGCGCGTTAATTAAGTGCCAAAAAAGCTTCTTGAGGGCTGAGGCCCACCGCCCACATAATATTATACGGAAAAGCCGGTCGAGTCAAGTTAGACCAATCGCAGGCCAACCTGACCGAACTCTATTTAGGCGTCCCCGAGTGCACAAGTTTTTAGTATCGTTTCTTTATAGAGTCGCCTATCAAAATTTATAGAATTGACATGACTACATGAGTCCAATGTCGACTTTATAATATTATCGAATGCTTCTGTCAATTCCATACATATTCATCGGCGATTATATAAAGAAGCCATAAAGGGAATGTCTTAGCTATGGGATGGTCCGTCTTCGATCAGTCCGATCAGAACGATCGGCATTCCCGCATTATATAGATAATAGAGGCTTTAGTAGTAGGTGTATCACGGACTTTACAAAACACTATCACTACAACTTACAAGTCATTTCTTCGCTACTTGAATATCATTATGATTTCATTATGATTAAGGAAGGTCATTCACACCTACCATATACTTAAAGGATCATTGTTAATTATTGCAGATTTTTGAATTTTAAACACATTATATAGCTTCGTTAGTTTTACTGATAAATTTTAAAACAAATGAATGAAATTTGACATAAAGTAACGCTAAATGAGGTTTTCTGTAATAACAAACATCATTTTCGATTTTAAACTTTTGTTGTAAAATTAACGTAAGCATCTTGGCTTAGTTCCCTGTGTGACGTCACGAAGTAATTGTACCGATGAGTGCATTACGCTATGCGATTTGTATCTATCGCCATAAATTGGCGCCAAATGACAGCGAAGTTACCTTAACGAATGTGTATAGTAGTTATCGCTACTGTACTCCGTTAATTAAATTATTCCTCGTTTATCTAGCTAGAACCTTTTAGGTGATAGGAATTAGTAGAGAAGCAAGCAAGGACTTTGTTTAAGGCCGCTCTTCACGTTGCGCCATGCTAAACAGCCATGATTGCGAAGCTGTCTATAGGGAACATGTGCGACGAAGCTGCGAACAGGTGCCATCAATCCGCACATTTGAACAGCACAAACAACCAAAAAAATTGTACCAAATTATTTACTTGAAATGTGCTGTAGTTACCGCATTTTTCCCATTGCATGTATAAAGGACGTCAATCGACGCCAATCATAGACGAATTGCTCTCTAGTAATGCCTTGTTTTGGTCGCTGATTTGCAATCATGGCTGTGGTGATTCATCATGGTCTAGTGAAGCTTTAAGGGACGTCAAATCCAAATCACGTCGCAACCCGCAAATAAATAATAATCAATTTCGCTTAAATGTTTGTAGATGACGGATGACGTCTGTCCCATCGAGCGTGCTCGCTTTAATCTCGCAGAATAATCGCGTCCCGCTCCCGTCACGCTAGTCGAAGCTAGGAATCTAATGTAGAACACGTTTAAATCTACCAACTGTCTGGATACTATTTACGGCTCGTGCATAGGCTCGAATATGAAAACTGGAAACTTTTGGCAAAGACATAGGCATAGGCATAGACATAAAAACGCCATAAACATAGAGCTGTCTATGGTGAAGGATATAGGATTCATTATCTCGGGAAAATGTACGATTACCGGTGAAGAGTCACGCAACTTCAACATGAGGAGATTTTTAGACCAAGAAGCATTGTAAATCCTGCTATTACAGGTGTCTAGACTGCAGAAAACAAGAACAACTCGTCTGTACATTTCAAGGCCAATTACTTTATAAAATAAAAAGTTGGCAGCCAACAGTCAGATATCTATTAGAGTTAGCGTTGAGTAGGTCAGGGTATTATAGTTCGTCAAAATAACGACAGGATCACTATTCTGTGTCGATTATTTTTAGACTGGAAGAAATTCTTTATTCTGTTGATTCATCGCTCATATGTTTTAGGCCTAGTCCACGCATATCTTTATAAATAACAGGACATCAAAAGAGTTAGGATTCTACTGGCTAGGCCATTATTACCTCATTCCAAACTCTCGTGACTTGCTAATTTATTTGGAATTAATGATACAAAAATATACGGATGATCCTGACGTATACGAATAAATAAGCAGCCATTAAAAACAAATTTTGGCGGCGCGCCAGCTCTTAGAAGACATTGTTTGCCATCTTAGCAGAAATAGAGTAATAACAATGAATGTTTCGACTTCAGACTCTCGGTTTTATTATAAACAATAAGAAATTATACATTTAACTAGTATGTAATGAGTAAATAGTAATATTTAAGTACTAAAATAATTATGTATGTAGTATATTGATAAATAAAGATGGCCGCACTACCTAGGAGTGGGAGCTTGGAGAATATGGCCGCCAGACGTGAGGTCTGTCGTCCACTTCTTACCGAGCCACCGCCGACAGTAGAGCGTTCAGTGATACAGTATTCTGTGTTTAATTTACTCGCCCTACAACAGCACACGAATCCTACATTGGCGACCGTGCCAGTGCTTTTAGCAAAGGCAATGTGAAAATAATTTTCACACTTTAAATTTTAGAGGTAAATCGACAAAGCCAGCCAAAGCTTAGTGATTTCGAAACAAAAAGAAACAAAATTTCGAAGAGTATGAATTAGAAACGTTATTTGTATTTAAATCTCATAGGCCAAATTTACGAGAATAATAACGAAATCAAAATTTACTTCATAACATTTAAAAAATTAGATATGGCTAAAAGTTTGGTACAAAACTTTACTTGAACATTTAACGAGCACCATTGAAACGGAAGTGCGTTACCTGTTTTACTTAGTACGGGTGCACTGATAAACGCAGCCATAAACTAGTTGTTCCGGAAAACGCTCTATTGCCATATTTAAAGTATTTGAAGTTGTAATGTAGTTTTTATTTTTAACGAATATTATTTTATTGACGTGACTAAATAATTATATTATGGCGCCATTGCGGCGCGGCGTCTAGCGCTGTTCCGTTGCAAAATGCATAAACAATGGTCGCCGTCAGTCTCGAGTAAAAATTCGTAATTTATTATTTACCATCACTTGTTCAAAATGCAATACAAAATATAGACAGTAGCCGATTCTCAGACTGGCTGGTTTTGTGATTGGTACCTATAACAATAAGCTTAAGGTTACCACGCCAAATACATGATACAGCAATAAACCAGACACTATGATATGAATTGTTCATAGAAAAACATGCTATTTTTCTGTGTATAAGGAAAACATAATAATTATGGAAAAATGGAATGAGAATACCTAAATATAAATGTAGTAATTACAAAGTGGGTACCTGATAATTAACTGGCGTTGATGAGCCGAATTTTCTCATCACACGACACTCATTGTCTCTGAGTCTATATTAACACTTTCACAAGCGCCAAATTCACTGGGATATAATACGATCTTATAAAATATACTAATTAGTTCTCAAACTTAACACCATAACCGATAACCGATAGTGTTGATGATAGATGAACGGCATCGTCCTATTATTATCTAACGTAGCCGTTACGAGTGTTACATACGCTCAGTGTTGCAATCATCGCACCCTTTAGTTTATTGAAATTAATTAATTAAATAAATAATAATTATTAAAATATTATCGCATAATCCTAGTGAATTTAATCTGCTCAATTTAGTAAAGTGGCATATAATCTTTGAAATGAAATTATCTTGTCATAATATTATAATTGTAAAATTAATGATTTTACTCTTCTTTACCAAATGTCTCGTCATTACAGGAGAACTCATAGTCCGTATGTATTATGGCGTGGTAACTAGGTAAAATTAAATTGCTTTCTATCAAAAATGAGAAGTTTTAGAGGTAATTTGGTGAAAGCCAGATGGTACCTGCAAATGCCTAATTTTTATGAAAGGCAGTTTGGGTAAAAGTCCCAACGGTAAATACCTACAAATGGCCGATAATTATAACGGGTAGTTCGGCGAAAGCCAAACGGTACCTATAAATGCCTAATTATTAGGCAGTTTTGTGAAAGTCCAAACGGTCTCAACGGTACAAATGGCCCATTATTATAAGATGTAGTTTGATTAAAATAAAGATACCTACAAATGGTCAGAAAGTTCAAAGGTAAAAAGTAAATTAAGAAGTTTGGTTAAAATTTAAACGGGTACCGTTACTAGGTAATGGTTGAAAAGATTGGTTGGTTATAATTCCAATATATAAAGTCTACAGTAGTAAAAGTAAAATGAGGGCTGAAATAGTATGTCACTGCTGCTACTCGTGAGACCCTCGCAAAAGCAAATGGGCAAAAAGAGGTCTATTATAATTTACCTGGCATAGCAGTATATGGCGAAATTTTATTTTATTTGAGTGCCGTAGGGCAATTAGATAATTACTTTTATCCAAAAAGCCGTGTGTTAAGATGCCAGCGTTTCAGAATAATCTATTGAATAAAAAAAAGATAAAAAATGCTATAGGCAACTATGTTACAAAAACGCAATCAAGGTGACGCATAGGAATACTATAAACGCCCATGCAGGTACTAATAAAAAGTGTCGAGGTCAAATATCGTTCTGTCTAGCCCCCTGTACGCCGAAAGCGCGATAAGGAGCTTCGTTACAATATATGAATTTTCGATAAATATATTAATAAAACTACGGGAAATTTTTGGGAGCTTTTAACGTTTCAAGAGCTTTTGGGACTGGTGAACTATGTAGATGAATGAATCACTAGCTTAGCAACATGGATTGAATTGATAAAACTAAAGCCCAGTAAAACTTCATGTATATATTAGCTCGTCTGTCAAGCGCCCAAAATGGGCGTCTTACTCTGGAACTATTCAAAAGTAGCTATTTCTACTTTGACAACCAATTTAGTATTTTGTTTCAAATATGAAACTATAATATGTGTTTGCGCCACTTATGGCTTATTTATTGAAAATTCTAATTTTATAAAGTTGTATATGGCCTTCATGGTAGTTTGTTGAGATCAGTGGTCCCCAACCTTTTTTCACGCGGGCCACAAACATGTTTTGGTCTTGGTGCCGCGGGCCGCGGGTTGGGGATAGCGGGTTTAGATAATAAATTCTGTTTAATGAGAGTAATTGAAAATTGAAATTTTTTCGGAAATGATTTGACAATTCGTGACAGATAACATGCTTTTGGCGTAAAGATCAAGCTGACGCATTTAGTGTCTTAATACGTACTGGTATTGAAAATAAGAAATTACTTAAACTATAGATGCCACTTAAGTGGCAGACACACTAAAAGAAATGTTTTCTATAATTATTAGAGATACCAGTAAGTAATAACAGCGGACAATGGTCCGAAATCTATAAATGTTTATGGTTTGTACATTTTTGTAAAGATTTAAGTATTCAGTTATTCCATAGTATGCCTTGTGGGCCTCAACAAAATGCCAAGGTTGAAATACAAAATCGCTAAATTTAAAAAACTTCGTATCAGTCAAACTGAGAAATTTTATTGGCAAAATGGTTTGTTAAAATAGTGCACCTCTTTTAGTTACACGAAAGTCTCCAGCAGAATTGTTTTACAGGGGTCAGCTGTTTAGAGATAAATTGTCATCAATATAATATATATAATAATTGATATTAAAGAACTTGCTGAAATGGACTCTGAAATAAAAGATACATTATTAAATAAGAGAGGAATTGATGGTTTAGAAGCTGTTAACTTGTAATTGATTGCAAATTGCAATGCATATTTTGAGTTTTGATATTTTAGCTCATATAATTTAATTTGTATACGCCTATACAATAAAATCTCAGAAAACGTTTGTGTGCTAAGGCTTATTATAAGGTAACTAATTTTCTCAATGATAGCACATCATGGGAACAATAAGCTGACAAACCATAGGCCGCTTCTAAATAAATGTACCACATTTTTACATACTTAAGTATAATTTAGCTTGAGTTAATTATTGTAATTTTCCACCTTTTTGGTAAAAGGTGGCCCCGTGCGAGTTTCTTACACCGGTTCTTCTCGCCGGGTTAGTTCCCGAACCGGTGGCAGGCCTCACGTACACAACGTTCTAAAAATGTAAAAAAAATACTTTTTTGTAAAAGGTAGATGTAGTATATTGATAAATAAAGATGGCTGCACTACCTAGGAGTGGGAGCTTGGAGAATATGGCCGCCAGACGTGAGGTCTGTCGTCCACTTCTTACCGAGCCACCGCCGACAGTAGAGCGTTCAGTGATACAGTATTCTGTGTTTTATTTACTCGCCCTACAACAGCACACGAATTCTACAATGTATGCAACAAATTGAAGAATAGAAACTTAAGAATGTTACTAATTATGCCAAGGCCCAGAATAAAACAATACTTGTGATTATAAACGTGTAAATTATAGTGATTATTAAATTAAAATATAAAAAAATCGACGACGATTACATATTTATGGCCGCAATCTTGCCGAAAGTGAAGAGAGCCCTTAAGTGACATAATTCAACAATAAAGTTTAGTATTCTAACATTACTAAAGTACGAAATAGGAGGCGTATGAAAAGTACTTTGGTAAAATCTTATCAGTATTCTTTTTTGATCAGAATTCTTATCGAGATGTGCGGATTGAATTTGCTTTGGAATTACGAGCATCGCCAATCCGATTTGAAATTTTATACTGCGCTTATCAGCTGATAAAGACGAGAAAGAGTAGAGCTAACCTAAAGCAGATTAGACATCATCCATCACCATTACCAGTCTTTTAGAGTGGGTTGCACCAACTTACTTTAACTATAACTGTAACTTTAACTATAACTACAACGCAAAATGTCAAATCTTTGGTTAAAGTTAAAAATGGACGGTATATCTAACCAAACTTATATCGAATTTTTTTCGTGAATATGTACTATGGCTCACGGTGTTGTTAAATAACAAATATTTTTCCCGGTGATTTTTACGGATAATTCATTAAATTATACTCTCAACCCCATTAACTTACTAGCTTTAACAAAAAAAAATAAACGCAACATACATCTGTCAAATTCTGTTGTCAAAGTTAAGGTTAAAGTTAGCCTTAGCTATAACCATAACTTTAACTTTAATCACGCCTCTGGTGCAACCCACCCTAAACTTTTCTGAAAACAAAACCGCGGTAAGAGCGCCTGCATTGACAAAATATAGGCAATGGTTCTGTTTTCCTTTTTTTAGGCTAGGTTTTTTGTTTTAAAAAATATTAACCATCACTTTTATCAGTATTATCACAGAATATATATTAGTAGTACCAAGTATTATCAATAATTATATCAAGATGACGACTATCGTAACGATTATCACCAGCTATCCGCTCTGCACAATCGTAGATTTTACTTGCCTTCAACAAACCTAGGACTTTAGACTAACACAGAGAGCTTTATGAATGCAACGACTCGGGAATCGGAACGCGACTAGTGACGTCACAAAATAAATCAGTATTATGTCATACACGATAGCGATCGTAAATATGCGCGAGGAGCTAATGTACCCGTGCGCGTGCGCAGGGAACTCGTCAGTGGGCAGATGAGCCGCATTATTTCCTAACATATTTACTATCTTCGTGATGGATGGAGCATTTAACTATAAATACACTGACACTTGTTTCGTCTCAGACAGCTCTCGAAATTATTAATACTGGAATATTTCTAGAGACCTGTTTAAATGCTGTCTTAATATTAGACTAGATTTTCGCCTACATACCTTGTGACAAAGTAAGTTTGTTTCGGATGTAACAAATGTTACAAACGACAGGCAACAGTCTAGTGGTCATTTCTGTGTATCATATCATATCGTGGTCATATTAGGCAAAAAATAATAAAAACAAGCATTCTATAAATTACCCAATAATAATTACTAGCTAAAAGCCGAGCTTTGTGTGGGCTCGCGTCGTTTTTCTGCATGGTATAGTGCGTTTCATCGAATAGTTCCTTTGCCGTCATGTTGGCATTCCTGTCTGTCAATATTGTAAACAAGGTTGACATGCTCTGCGAGTTTTCATAATGTTACTGTGATTTCGTGAGAAAATCATGCCGAAAACATTAAAGAGTGGTGAAAGAATGATGGTGCTAAGAGTGAAACAGTTTTGTGAACGTGAAAAACGTAACTAGGCCCCAATAATTCAATTAAACTCGGGTTGCCGCCATTACGGCTTAGTGAAATAGGGTTACCAGCGTCAGTTTAATCACCCATAAACACAGTAAAACTTATGAATACATGCAGAGCGTGTCTACCGTGTTTACGTTATTTACAGAGAATGCCAACATGATGGCAAAGGAACTATTTGATGAAACGCACTTCTAGTAACGAAAACTACATACAAGCGAAGGAAGGCGCGGATAAAATCTAGTACAATAATATTATCAGGGCGAACGAAGCGAGCCCTAGTACTTCTCACAACCTGTACATTTTGTGGTACACTTTACGGACAAACTATCACGCCTATTGATTTGTGCTTTAACATAGTATTTACATGTAAATGTGTTATCATCAGTCAGTGAAGGTGTGATGACGCGAGCCCTCACAAAGCTCGGCTTTTAGCTAGTAAATGCGAAAGTGACTTTGCTGGTTACGCCTTCACACAAAGTACTAAGCGGATCATCATAAAACTTTCATAGGTACACGTTGTCTGGAACTCTGGAGTATGGAGAAGGACATAGGGTACCTTTTATCCCGGGAAAAAGAACAGTCCCCGAGGGATAGACGTTAACGTAGGCAGAGCCGCGGGCGAAAGCTGTTAGAATTATGTACAATTTTCTTTAAGTGCATTTTGTGATCTGATAACATATTATCTCCCCTAATTTAAGGTAGCACAGTAAGGGTAATGTGGCAACATTAATTTGCATAAGTGCCAACATGACGGCAAAGGAACTATTCGATGAAACGCACTCTAATAATCTGGAAGTTTTTTTTTTATATTTTAAGTAACCAATACAAACCTTGACTGACAGTTGATAACACAATATCTACATATAAGTAAAAAATATACTATGGTAAAAGCACAAATCAACGACTGTAGAGTCAAACGTTGGTTCACGCTCCTTTCTTTCGCCTACTGAAAAGAAAATAATTTTAACTTGCAAATTCGACTGTTCTTGGAACACATTTGAATTTCAAACACTATTTTTTTTTCTTTTAAAATACATTATGTAAGAGGGTAACTTAAAAAAAGATAATTAGCATCTCAAGTTCATACTTTTAACACATGTTCCATAATCATAATTAATTTTCATAATCACGTAAAAAATAATTTTAAACGGCCATAAATAGAATAATGATTGATGGGCCACTTCACGCGTGTTTGCTTTCGACGTCGACCGTCAAAAAGGAGTGTTAGACGACATGGCTTTTTTTCTTTGGAACTCGATACCGTTTAGGCCGCTGCCACGAATAAAGCGAAGAGTGAGGCGTCCAGATGCAGACCTACCTTTGTTCTAGACAAAATATAGTATAGAGTTTCCATAATCATTTCAAGAATTAAGTCCACTGATATCAATCAAACGTACAGTAGGTAAAAACCTTACACCTAAGTATGTAGGATTAATGTTGGTATGACCAATGTGAGTAAAATATAGTGTTTATAGGCACGTTAATTCGTTTTGACCTCACCTCACATACTAATAATTATTTAATTGGAATTTGTTATAATATGTAATCAAAATTGAGTCAGTTAGTCACTTATACGTAGGACTCGCCGTCATAATGATAACTTTCCTAGGTCAAAATTCTGCAGGAATATAGCTTTATCCACAACCCTGAGCTCGATATGCTCCAAGCAATATCGAATTTCAATCCATATATGTTTGTAAAGCTGTAAATTATTTGTATTCGCCCGTCTGTCGCTCCCCGCTCGCCGTATTCGAGGCATCGGCCTCAGAAATGTTTAGTCACATGAGCTAATGAAGCTGGAAGTTTTTGTTCAACGGGAGTTTAGACAGGAAGCCAACGTCACAACTTACAGTCCGAATAATTACAAAATCATTAGGCTATTTTTACTACGAGTCACCTGATTAGGTAGACTTATGTATAATAAATAGGTTGTCTATTTTCTATTTCGTACAGACTGTAGAATTTTCTAGAACAGCAACCCGCCAGATATTATATTTTTTACTTATGTTCTCTTTTAATACAAAGGTGAATGCCCAACAATGTATGGACCAAAAACCCGTGATCGATTGAAACCATTTATATGGGGCACAGTAGACTACATCTACGGTATCCCAAATACAATGTCCTTTTTGGATTAAAGAATCACCAAGTACTTTAAAAACGATCGTAACCAATTGACTTTTCTTAAAGGAATCTATGATATTTAGGACGACATGATGCTACAAACGATATTGTGACGATTAGTACGTAGTAAAAACACATTTATATTTGTCTTCTGATTCTTATATTCATGTATTTAATATTAAAATATTTATCACTTTTATATCTGAAAGTATAGAATGTCAGTTTGGTATAGAAATGATATAATCTGTAAGTACATGTATTTTTAACGATTATTAATTACATGATATCAGTTAACTATCTACGTCTTTTCGAAAATAAAACGGCAAACGAGCAAACTGGTCACTCATGGACACTCTCAACATTAGTAGAGCTACAGGTGCCTTTAAGAGGGATACGCTTTCTTCCGAAAAACGTACGGTGACATCTCTTTATAGGGTTCTGTAGTCAACAAGGAACTCTTATAGTTTCGGTCTGTCCGTCCGTCTGTCCGTCCGCCCGTCTGTCTGTCTGTCTGTCCGCGGTTTTGCTCAGACTATAGGACCTACAAAGCTGTAATTCGGCATGAATGCACATATTAATGATGCCGATAAAATGGTATATAATATCTTTAAAAAAAATGTTTGAGGTACGTACCTCCCCTACACATATTTTAGCGGGGATGAATTTTTTTTTCGCGTCCACCCCACTATGTGAGGTGTCGTTGGATAGGTTTTTTTAAAATATTATGAGTATAACATAATATAATTTTCTGATTTAGAGATGTGAAATATGAAGTTTTAAAGTGGAAAAAATATCTTTAGAGTCCTGCAGTGTCCCCCCCTTCTACCAGCTAAACGGTTGCTTCTGGAAAAATATTCACGGGAGTAGGAAATATGCTGAATTTAAAAGAAAAACTATCATGGCTAAGAAGACTTTATAAGTTATTAAGTAATAGTCGATCAACTAAAAAAAATGTAACTATTCGGAGAAGTATTAAATTCCTTTAAAAACGAAACTGAGATGATGTTGTTAGTAATGTATAACACGTTATAAAATATGCACATTCATTGACCATTAAAAAATATCAAAAACTAGCGGTACTACGGAACCTTATAAATTATAGGTATTGCGCGTGGCCCGACACGCACTTGGCCGGTTTTGACTTTATTTTCTCTAAATTGTATATTCTTATACGTGTCACCATCGTTTTTACGAGGAAAACACAAAAACAAAGGAAGAAACTACATAGTCGATTCAAGGCGATGTCTCAAAATCTCAGATTTATTTTTTCAAATTATCCGTTTCGGTTATGGTTTTGAATAAAATGAGTTACATATTTATAATCTACTATTAATGGTCTACTTTGCTGTATATAAATTATTTTAATCGACTATGGGTTTTTTTGGGCATTCACCTTTGAAACGACACATTTTTTGAATTTCGAAGAATTGGAACGCCATTGACGTTTTATAACAATAATTTAATTTTTGTTTTTCATGATAAAAAATGACAAAAAATTATAATAGAATTTAAACTGAGTAGTATCGATTTTATAATATAAGCTGTTTATTTATTTAACTAAGTATGTTAAAACAACTAACAATCTCGAAGCTTCGATTAAAAAAGTAAAAGAAAAACATCGCCAAATTGCCGTTTATAGCTAAATGTAGTTATATAGGATGTTTGTGATTGAGTTAGACAGTGCGCGGGAGGCTGCGACGTAATCTCCGGTGGGGGTATTGTCACCCTGTACACTCTACACCTACCTACCCCTACCTACCCCTACCTACACCTACATGATACGTACATGAAGCAAGCGACAATTTATTTCACTTGAATCTATAAATCTTTCGAGTGTACTCTCTTCGACTTAATTATACTCTTGGCATAGCTCTTGGGCTAAGTTATTGGTGAATTAAAGTAAAACCAATTTGTTTATAATTCTTAATAACCCTAGTTAAATCGAATGACGGTCATGTTGGTCAGTGATCTAATATTTTTGATTCGTTATTTGTGTCCCAAGCGCTTATTTTTATTACATTACAAACTTTAAGGAATTTTAACCATACTTTATATCTAATGTTATAAAATTCCCGTGTCACAGTGTTTGTGCACGAACTCCTCCAAAAGGGCTCAACCGATTTTAATGAAATTTTGTATGTACATTCGTTAGGCCTAAGAATAGGTTTTTATTTTATAATGATATTAGAAATAATTTATAAGGCAAAACAACGTTTGCCGAGACAGCTAGTATTATATACTTAAAACATTATTTCGAATAAAACTATATGTACAATACTTCTTCACCTACATTTAAATATTTAAAAGAGAGTGGAAAAACAATTTTAAAATGTTTCTACAAATTCCACCGGCTACATTTATGCGCCTGATATTAGTTTTCCGAGCGCCCGGTTCAAACCATATGAAGTTCGATTTAAAGGAAATTTGAAGAATATTTTCCTTAGGGTTGGGGCTTATCTCCCATCTCTCTTTTAACACCTTCATCTGTATCTAATATTAAAAAATCTCATGTCGCAGTGTTTGTTGACAAACGGCTAGACAGATTTTGCGGAAACTCGTTGAGGGTCTAAGAATATGCCAATAACATTCACACTCGTTATAGTGGGCCAAACACCATAGAGAGTAAGGGCGAAGCCAAATGAGCGTAATTTGTGAGTCGTGAGCCGCAGAATTTCTGCCGGGTAGAATTTTTTTCACACAAATGACAACTCACAAAATTACGCTCGTGTGAATCAAACAGGACTTTTGCATGAAACTGAATGCTGCAGAATTCTGCCCGGCAGAAATTCTGCGACTCACAACTCACAAATTACGCTTGTTTGGCTTCACCCTAAACAAAAAGTTTTGTTCGACGTTTGCCAACGTTTCTGTCAATATTCTGATATGACGTGTGCAACATGTCGGATTTTGGTCGGATTGTTTACTGTATGTGCTAGTGGCGCTCTCTGCTCTGAATTTAGCATTCCCTACTTCTCACTCGGTCGGAAGATCTTTCTGTGTACCTCAAGCATATTTCCACATATGGAAAACAACGTTTTCCGTATCAGCTAGTTTACATATTTCGTCACTAATAAGTGAGGCAAGATTGCGACAAGTCGGCCGAATAATTAATAATTTTGTGAGATGATTTTAATTATCTCTGGCAGCACTTAATAGGATAATCTCTAAGTAAATTATGCTGTTAGAGCGTTATTTTAGGAGATTAAGTTATTTTGGGTTTACCTTCGCATTATTTCCTTACACGCGTCAGAGATCTGTCTACTCTACATCATCATCATCATCTGAATAGGTATCAGAGGAATTTATTCATTAGCAGGTGGCCGACCTGCGCATTTTGGTTAGGTTATGTCAATGTTAGTCGTGATCTGGGTCAGCCCTGGATTTATCATTAGGTCGTCTTTGCCTCGGCCTAGGGGCGGCAGCATCTTAGGGGTGCGGCAGCTTTACAGGGGGCGGCGGAAATAAAGTGGCCTACAGTCCAGCGGTAGGCAACCTTTTGGCAGGCAAGGGCCACAAGGTGGCAAAACAAACCAAAGGCGGGCCGCAGGTATATTACTCGTATTAACCCTAGAAACCCAATACCTACGCATAATGAGGGCTTTTCTAGACCACAATAATTTAAAAAAAAACTCTCTGATGTATGGCACTAGTAAAAAGTGAGCTGTCAAAATTTGTAAGATACAAGGGGACTCAGACAATATTAGAAAATGACAATCTTAGTTACAAGGGGATTCAGACAATATTAGAAAATGACACAAACAGCTACGTTTTTAAGTTGCGATAACGATGGCAATATTTAAAAAAAATTGTTTTTACTTTTTGATACTTATAAGACGTGATATATAACTTATTCTCAAAACATTCACGGGCCACAAGCAAAACGTTCGCAGGCCGCACGCGGCCCGCGGGCCGCGTGTTGCCGATCACTGACCTACACTAATAAAAATGTAAATCCGCCACTGATCTGGGCTTGACATAACCCGACCATATTATAGAGAGTGTCAAAAAATGCAGTTTCGGTGCGACTTGGCTCAATAAATCAACATCTACTCGCAGTAACTAAATGTAGAGACGATGACAAGCTTATGATACGGTAGAATAATGGTGATGCTGATAAAGAGGATGATGTAAACGGTTATTATTCTGTGTTTAGCGATCTGGGTCACTACGGTAGCCGTACACATCAGCCTATCTAGTTAATCAATCTTCATCAAAATTAATTTTGTAGTTTATCCGTGAGAAGGTAATCTACGTGATGTAGATTGTATCGGGGTCTACCTACAGTATGTAGACGACATCCGCTCTTGATAATGTCCGTGTTTCCTGCAAGAAAAAAGCGTATGCATTTGCTAGGTTTTAGCGTTCCGTATCTTCATAGAAAAAACCCTTTATGATCACTTAGTTGATACTAGATTATTATTATAACTTTTTACAACATCGAATAGATTAGTTTATCGTATAAAGATGAAAAATCGATAGCATTTTTTTTATTAGGTTCACAAAACGAGATACAATTCACAATACATGCAGTTATAAATAATAGAGTATAAAATGACTAATACTAGGGAATGTATCTCTCTAGGAAGTGAACACAACGCATGCACATAACAAAATAAAAGAGTTGTGTCAACTAAATACTAAATTAAATACAGTTACAAAAAGAAAAGAAAAATAATCGGCCAAGTGCGAGTCTGACTCGCGCACTAAGGGTAAAAATTGTGTTTTTGTATAGGAGCCCCCCTTAATTTTTTATTTTATTTTAATATTATTATTAAATATTAAAGTGCACATAAAACTAAGGACCTTGAGAAAAATTCAAGTACCTAACTATTGCCATTATTGATATAGAGCCAAAAAGGCCAAAAAAATCACGTTTGTTGTATGGGAGCCCCCCTTAAATATAAATTTTATTTTGTTTTTAGTATTTGTTGTTATAGCGGCAAGAAATATACACAATCTGTGAAAATTTCAACTCACTAGCTATTACCGTTCTTGAGTAACAGCCTGGAGACAGACAGACAGACGGACAGACAGACGGACAGACAGACGGACAGACAGACGGACAGACATCGAAGTCTCAGTAATAGGGTCCCGTTTTTACCCTTTGGGTACGGAACCCTAAAAACAGCCATTACCTACCCTAACCGAA
Source organism: Polyommatus iphigenia (assembly GCA_963422495.1). NCBI lineage: Eukaryota > Metazoa > Arthropoda > Insecta > Lepidoptera > Lycaenidae > Polyommatus > Polyommatus iphigenia. Next base: position 8,793,389 of record OY730183.1, read on the forward strand.
GATCCCCATAAGAGTCTTTTTAGAAGACTAGACAAGAGAACCATTTCCAAACATAACATTAAATTGACGAAGAATTAAAAAGTTAACGACTTTGTTACAATTAATCTCATTTAATTATGAAAAACTGCCGCGATTAAGTCATCCACAAAATATTGTGTTAATTGTTTATCGTTCATCAAGTGGAGGAACGCAACATATTCTGATTGCAGCTATCACTTCTATGTTTGTAGAGCCTGTAGAGTGTAGAGTTCACTGTGCGAGAAACAGTTCTGCAAATACCTACATTAGTTTCCAATCTGGTTTACACTCATATTTATGTCATGAAGGTGTCAAATGTCACCTCGACTCTCATTGTGGCTGCAATAGAATGCAATGCATTGAAATCGACCAGACAGTGCGCGTACCCAACTTTGAATTCTATGACCAGTAAATATACAGTTCGAAATAAGTTGTGACGGCGAGTTCTAGATAAATACGAATAGTTTGTTCATTTCTTTTCGTTAGCACTTAGTTTTTGCTTCACAGGCCTCTAAAGCAGTGGTCCCTAACCTTTTTTTCATGCGGGCCACAAACATGTTTTGGTCTTGGTGTCGCGGGCCGCAACAAAATTTTTTTAGGGTTAACAAATAACATTCTTCAAAATAAACGATTTAAAAGTGAAAAAGATTTACGACTTGATCGTAGACGTCTTTATGTTATTTTGCCGGTGGGCGTGAATTTCAAAATGATTTAACATTGTGGGTATATGCTTGGCCGTCACAAAAGAAGATCTTCCGACCGAGCGAGGTGGTATGCTCGGTCAGGCCGAAGCCCACGTGATACATTTCAGTTGTCGTATAACGTGCTCAGAAAACTTCGCTAGCGCGATGCAGGAATGTTAGGCGAATTGTGGGTACGCCACTACATCACACGGGCCACAAATAAAGTCCCGGCGGGCCGCGGGTTGGGGATAGCGGCTCTAAAGTGTCTGATTCTCAGTGATTAGCGACGTACGACTCTCCTCGGCTGACAGAACAAATATGGCGACATGAGAATAAACTCTTCATCTCACAAATATTAAATCTCGTAGGTCGTTAAGTAGCCGGTCACGGCAGTTACAGTACAGAGTATGGATCTACTAGTTAGCGACTTGGGGTGAATAACTTACTTTCTAAAGAAATAGTTATATTTCTATTAGTCAGGAATACAGAAACAGTTAGGAAACTGTCATATTTTCATACAATAATACTACATGTTATTTAATATCACACGATGCGTTATGTCCTTCGCTCAATACAATTTGTGCACATTAATTTCTGCAAAATCGACTTATCAGGTTCTAATGCGGCTGTTCATCTGAAAGCATATTTTACTATGTATTTTTCTTTAAATAAAAAAATACACATATCCTATATTCCTTCGGATCAATGTACGGAACTCTCTTCAATCGAGGCCATCTCGCACTTGACCTACTGCGCCAAAGCTCTTTAATGAACACAATATAAGAAGCTGTTATCATTAAACTCTTACTTTTATAGAGCAGCGCCATCTATGATTTCTTTGCAAAGTTACGAGCTCTACTTAACAGCTTTTTGTTATTTTACTTTTTTACTTTCTTGCTAAGTTTATCGTGGATTAATCAGTCTTTGGCTACCATGGCCTCACAGAGAAACGTTGTAAAATAAAGCCTTCTTTGATTTTGTCGCTGACAGGTGAAATAAGTTTTAAAATCAATCTGTATTTTATTTTGTGGGGTGTCTCGGACAGTGGACGTGTACACTGTACAGTCAAAGACGAATATGTGTCAGATATTTACCCTATTACCGAATGCAATTAGGTTCAAAAGTGGTAACCTGGAATCTGTCTTTGAATGTAGGTTACATTACAGAAATTGTTTCATAGCTACCAATGAATCAAATTCTATATTTTGCGGGCCTACATTATATTTTGGTGGGGTTATGTGATATGTCAAATAAAATAATATGTTACTCTTGATCGGTCCGTTTGGCTTGACAGTAATTGACATAGCCTAATGTATCGGTTTCTCTGATGGTACCATGGAGGAAATTGATTCCTAGACAGTTGATGGACCTACGTCATGTGGTCGGCTTATGTCAATTCAATGTTATGTGAATTGTGATCGGTTGGATGCACTGATCTCTATTATACAAGTAATGGAGGTCAGTGGTTGGATGAGTTTGACTTAACGCGACCAAATTATTTAGGTCCGCCATCTGCCTCGCGTCGGAATAAACTTCTCTGATAGTACATTCAATGCTAAAATCTCATAATACCATGTTTTTTGCACACTCTATTATAATGACTTTAATACCGGTCGATTGTTTGTGTGGGACCTTCGTTATTCGTATGTAGTGATTGCTCGCTCACTCCAACAACATGTTTATTTAAAAACACGGTTTTGTTGTTTACATTCCAAATTTTTGGTTTATCGCTTTTTATTTACTTGAAAATTCAAATGGGAATGGACTCTTGGACTTGTTTTGACTGGATTTTAATTAATGAACAAAATATAATAATAAAAATAAAGAAATTAATTAATTTTAAAGCAAACACCTGCATAATGAGTTTGCATTTAATATGTACCAGCGAAGAAAAATATAGTTAGGCAGTTGACGGATCTACTTCATTTGGTTGGTTTATGTCAATTCAATATTAAGTACCCTGTTCAACGATCAAATTGTTTGTCAAATTTTATGTGTTTGTTAACAATTTGATAGTGTACAGCTTTGTTTGAAGCGTTTGTCAAACAATTTACAATAAAAACGTGAATTTCATCAAACAAGTTTGTCAAACAAATTTGATCGTTTACAGGGTACTTTAGTCGCGATTTGTCTGCTGAGTTTGACATAACGTGACCAAATTCCGCAGGTCCGCAGTCTGTCTATGAATTAATTTCTCTGATAGTACCTCTCCTATTTGGATTGCAAATAAAGTGTTCGAATCTTCAGGCTCATAATTCACTTTCGGCATGACGTAGGCTGCTTTCCAGTATGTACTAGTTCTGCTGTCTGCATAGTACTGATTCGCTGCAGGAAGATGCTAATCTACGTGAATATTGACTAATGAGATTGACTTAGTCATCATAACTAGCGTTTGCAAGGTTCAGTCACATCTTTTCTTCATAAATCTGCATATAAATAATATAACCATTTATGGTCCTATTAAGATTAGATGTCCAGATACTGTAAAACTCTGGAACGAACTGTCGGCAGCAGTATTTCCGGACCAATACGGGTCGTATCGGTCCGGTCCTTCAAGAAGAGAGCATATTCCCTTCGTGCGTTCGTGCCTTCTTGGGAAGGCCGGCAACGCACCGGTAGCTCTTTTAATGTTGCGAGTAAGTCCATTGTCGGTAATTGCTTTCCACCAGGTGACCCGTTTGCTCGTTTGCCCCCCCCCCTTATTTTATTAAAAAAATACTGCAAAGTCAACATCCATTGCCTACAAATTCGTTGTCGATGTTTAAAGTTCATATCAGCGTTTTCATTTTGAATTTTTGAATTTACAGTTTTTTGTTTGGCCATGGTATTTCTTAGGTCAAGTCCATTTATAGTTAAAGCCAAATGTCTTTTCCTGGTACGATAGAGGAGTTGTTTTACAAAATAACTGTAGCCTCTATACATATACACAGTGTACCTACCTAAATATATCTGGTAGTAAGGTGGTAACAGATTTTTTGAGCCCATCCGTCTCTCCACCTATAGCCATTGTTCTAATGATAATAATTTATAACGCCTCCGTGGTCTAGTGGTATAGAGCGCGGCTCTTGACTCGGAGGTCGTGGGTTCGATTCCCGCGTTGGAAACATGATATTTCCAAGTTTGGTTAGGACAATGCAGGCTGATCACCTGATTGTCTGACAAGTAAGATGATCCATGCGTCGGATGGGCATGTAAAAAGTCGGTCCTGCGCCTGATCTCTCGCCGGTCGTGTCGGTCTGCCGTCCCACTGGGTTATGAGAGTAAAGGAATAGAGAGTGCTCTTGTGTACTGCGCACACACTTGGGCACTATAAAATTACTCCTGCGTAGCTGGCCTGGTTTCAATGAAACCGGCCACCGTCACCGAAACCGGTGTGGGAGCTATTATTGTTCTAATAATACAAATTAAATGTGAAATGTTCTATCGACTAATATGTGACTGGGTTCTAGAATAGCCTCGATTTATTTTGTACATTTTCTACTACTTGGAATAATTAAGTACTCGGCTATGGAACTAAATTTAGCCGTCTCGATCACGCTCAATAGTTAACCGCTAGTTCCCAGTAGTTCCGGATGTACGGTAAGTGACTTTTCACTTTTATTTTCGGTCGGGTAAATGATTAGTTCATGGCAACTTACAATTGTAACTAAAATTTCTTACTTCTTACCAATAGTAAAAGTAACATTCAAAATTCTTATTCTTATTTTGTCTCTACTTTTCGTTCCTTACTAATAAAAATACACTGTGCAAATGTGCATAATGATATCTCGTTTTGTGTCAGATAAGGGCGAACCTTAACCTTACTTAAAACTTCTAAAACTAAGAAATACACATTGTAAACTTTTTATTAGTTCGGTAGTTAGACGTTTATCTGAAAAACATAGTCCATATTTACTATTATAAATGTGAACGTATGTCTGTCTGTTACCTTTTTACGCCCAAACCACAGAATCAATTTTGGTAAAATTTGGTATGGAGATACCTTGAGTCCCGGGAAAAGACATTATAGGACACTTTTTATCCCGGGAAAATGTACTGTTTCCGCGGGATAAACGAAGTTGGGAGCGTCACCTAGTTTCTTAAATTATGCCTATTGTTAGAACTATTGACGTATGCTATAGTGCAATTCATTCAGTGGTTATAGCTTTTATATTTTTTTATGACTCAATATGCGTATTTTTTGTATCACATAATTGGTAGACTACTATTCATTCAGTAAACAATTGTTATCAGTTTATTTAATGCTATGACCTTTTAACAGATAGCGTAATGATAGCAATCATACTCTATTACCAGTATTACTATACCGACTATACGTCATTACAGTTATGTCTGCGATGACATTCTATCAGATGATTACACTGGATTGGGGTGATATGGAAATGAAAAAGTTTTAACGCTGGTGTCTAATATTTATGAAAGTATAACTTGCCTTTTGGCAGCCCAAACGGCAACCTCTTGACAAGATTCTCTTGTAAAATAGAATAAAGATTTTTTTTGTCACAATTCATGTACCACTCGGATATTGTGTTTCTCTTCATCCAGAAACCGTACTATTTGACCAGCCGACAAGGCCTTTCTTTAACAGACTTCAAAAAAAATGAGCGTATCAATTCGACGCGTATGTATGTTATATTTCCAGAACTGCCCAGTTTTTGTATATGTTAATCTATGAAAGCTTCTGAACAAATGTGCCAAATTTCAAAAGTGTATGTATGTATGTTTTTATGTTTATGCACGCGTATCTCCGGAACCACAAGTCCGATTTCAGTGATTCTTTTTTTATTGTACTAGGTATTGTTCAACTTAGGGAATACTGCAAGTTTCATCAAAATCGGTTCAGTAGTTTTTGAGATAGGGAATTTTAATTTTAATTACGTACAAAAATTTGAAGTCGGTTTTATCTTTTTAAAATACTATTATTTCAATATGTCCACCTCACTTTTCCACCAGGGCAATTCCTGTGTAGCCAGGATATGATCTCAGGGTGCTCCAAGGATAAGCTAAATCGGTCTTGGGATCCATATCGAACTCTGATAGGAGATATATTCATAGATACTGATCGCCATTCTACGTGAAATCCCAGTCACCAATATAAAGTGCAAACAGGATTTAAAATTGAACGATAGGTATGTGGATTACGGGCTGACAGGATAATGCCTGGGTGAAATATGGACACGTCAATACGGCACCGAATTCACCAAATGGTGATTTTTGTGTATAAATAATTGCACATAACTTTTTGTGGAGAAATTTTACTTTGTACGCATATTCTGCTGGGATAAAAACTATACTATGTCCTTTACGGGGACTCAAAGTATCTTCATAGCCATCTTAGCGAAAAACGTAGCAGACAGATACTTTCGTGTTTATAATATGTACTAGGATGTAGGTAAAAATACCTAACATATTTTAGTAGTCAAATTTTAGAAGCATGTAAGATGCTCTTGATAGTCTTTTAAAAACAACATGAAATATAAACGATAAAATTATGCAAATTGTCGTTTACAGAATTTGTAAGTAGTTATTGCGCATGCGAATTTCTCAAACTAAAATTGCTATGTACTATCAGAGAAGTTGATTTCTTTAGTTCCTAGGCAGATGGGGACCTACGTAGTTTGGTCGCGTTACGTCAAACCCAGCCGACAGATCACAATCAACATTAATGACATGATTCGACCAAATGGCGTTTGTCTGTCAACTGCCTAGGAATCAATTTCCTCGATGGTACATTGTACAGTCCATGAAATTGATTCATAGGCGGATATGCAGGTTATTTGGTCGGTTCATGTCAAGCACAGCCGACAGATTACAGTTAATATTAACTTGACATAAACCGACCAAATAACGTAGCTCTAACTTCTGCCAATGAGTCTACTTTGTAAGAAATGCACGGTTGTCACATATTTTCCTACCACACGATTTTGCTTGAGATAGGTACTTTAAAGTCCCGGGAAAGGACGTAGGATACTTTTTAACCCGGAAAAATGTGCGGTTCCCGAGCGATATACTGATTTTGCAGCAATGGAGTTGCGGGCGTCATCTAGTATTAAATAAAAATGTTATCTACAAATGTACGTTTTAGCCATGGAGATAATCTCCGTGGTTTTAGCACTTTTAGGGCTAACCCCTACCTATATAGATGTCTAGGACCTAGGTATATTTTACCGTCGTATAGGTAATATCATAAAGGCATAGGTCATAATTTAGGTTCCCCACATGCGAATGACGTCATAAATCACAACACAATAGCGAGGAGAGCCGCGAGTTATAATCGTCTATAGAAACCAAAGTATGAATAATATCATAATTTAGTACTTTAGACTAGAGTAATTTGGCCGTGACTTGAAATCAAACCCTAGATAAATTTTAAGGGCCTGTTTCACCACTTGCTGATAAGTTCCGGATAGACTATCCACAACTTATGTGACAGATACTCTATACTCTATCTGTATGACGCCTCCGTGGTCTAGTGGTAGAGAGCGCGGCTCTTGACTCGGAGGTCGTGGGTTCGATTCCCGCGTTGGAAACATGTTATTTCCAAGTTTGGTTAGGACAATGCAGGCTGATCACCTGATTGTCTGACAAGTAAGATGATCCATGCGTCGGATGGGCATGTAAAAAGTCGGTCCTGCGCCTGATCTCTCGCCGGTCGTGTCGGTCTGTCGTCCCACTGGGTTATGAGAGTAAAGGAATAGAGAGTGCTCTTGTGTACTGCGCACACACTTGGGCACTATAAAATTACTCCTGCGTAGCTGGCCTGGTTTCAATGAAACCGGCCACCGTCACCGAAACCGGTGTGGGAGCTATTATCTATCTGTCAGATAAATTGTGGATACTCTGTCAGATAATTGTGAATCCGGAACTTTAAATCAGCAAGTGGCGAAATAGTCCCACGTTTAGATTATAATGTGATACAGCCTTTATTTTGCTAATTAATGTTTAAGAAATCACGCTAATAAGTGTGCGTTTAGTATGATGATGATTAAAAAGATCATATAGCTATACAGGTGTAACAAAACAAAGTGATAATATTTCAGGGCGTGTACGAGTCTCCTGTATATAGAGTTCACTAGAACTAGAACAATAATTATCAGTTATCACTTATCAGTAATTATAAGTTTTTACTTTCTTTTGTTACATATTTGTATTGAGTGAAATCTTACTTGAAACGAACTTTCCAGAAGTTTTATTTGTCATAATATGAAGTTTAATTCCTCGTCTCACGGTTTCGACTATAGCAGCAGACATCTTGCGGTTGATCGCGCCTATCTCGCGACAAAATCGATTTTGTTATTGAGTTTAGCGAGGGAATTGCAAGATGTAACTTTTAATGCAGTATTTTACTTTTCAATTGAAATAAACATGTTAAGTAAAAAAAAAACATGTTTACAGGAAAACCGTACGTAGCGGCGGTAGCATTACAAGTTATGAATAATTATTCTTAACAGTCAAGTTAAAATAATCGGCCAAGTGCGAGTCGGACTCGCGCACGAAGGGTTCCGTACCATTATAGAGCAAAAATAAGCCAAAAAATGTATTTTTTGCATCGGAGCTCCCCTTAAATTTTTATTTTATTTAAATATTATTATTAATTATTAAAGTACAATTAAATTTAAGGCCTTCGTGAAAGTTTCAAGTGCCTACCTCTTATCATTATTGATTACGAGCAAAAAAGGCCAAAAAATCACGTTTGTTGTATGGGAGCCCCCTTAAGTATTAATTTTATTTTTATTTTAGTATTTGTTGTTATAGCAGCACCGGAAATACACAATCTGTGAAAATTTCAGAACTCTAGCTATAGCGGTTCTTGAGATACAGCCTGGAGACAGACAGACGGACAGACAGACGGACAGACAGACGGACAGACAGACATCGAAGTCTCATGAATAGGGTCCCGTTTTTACCTTTTGGGTACGGAACCCTAAAAAACGGATTACACTTTGCTTCAGATACTTAGCACGATGCCAGTTTGACGTGGTGTGAAGCGTTTGAAGATATCATAATTTACATAGAAATATTTTAGATAATTAGGGCCTGTTTCACCACTTCCTGGTACGTGCCGGATAGGCTATCCACCACTTAACTTGACAGATAGAGTATGGAGAATCAGTCAAAAAAGTTCTGGTGGAACAGGCCCTTAATCTTGGTGTTATTCGATAAATGTCATTATAATTTGGCTGCCTACCGCTTTGCTTGGAGATGGATTTTGGAGATCTCCTACACCTCCTAACTTTCTAGTTTCTACTGATTAATTTCGTTCCAGGCCCCTTTAGCTTGTCCCAGGGGCTCCCCTGAGATCATATCAAAGGGTTTTCGTGGTCGGTTACGACTGTTGATCCTGGCGACACAGGAGATGCAGTAGGCCATTTGCCGTAAAACATATTTGGGAAAAATGTTAACAGTAATTAAATAGAAATTGTGTCATTAGAAGCCTTGGCAGACTTAATTTCCTTCACGACGCGAACTCGCTTGTTTGCTATCTAGGTAAAGGGATCCATCTTTTTGACGTAAAATGAATCTGTAAACGATCTAAATGTTTGTTCGAGTTAAATCGATCACTGTCGTAAACGTAGTACATTGACCTGCCGAAATTTGGGGTTCACGCACTTGCTTATCAGCTAGCGCCAGGAAATTCTTAGCGTCTTATCTTTGTTTACTTGCTTAATTACACTATCTTTTGTAATCATACTAGCGACCCGCCCCGGCGTCGCACGGGTATAAAATATATAGCCACTGAAAAAATGATTAAAAATCGATAGCCTTTTTTTTACGAGGGGAAATGCATTACGCATCCCCCGACCCCTCGGGGAAAGGGGCAGGGATCCTTCACGTGGTCTACTTCTTATCTGCGCCAAATAATATAATCATTGCTCCAGTAGTTCGCGAGATAAGCCCTTACAAATAACTTTTCCCGTTTTTTTCCACATTCTCCTATAAAATATAGCATATATATAGCCTTCCTCAATAAATGGGTTATCTATCACTGAAATATTTTTTCAAATCGGACCAGTAGTTCCTGAGATTAGCGCGTTCAAGTTAGCCCTTTCAAATATTTTTCCCCATTTTCCTCTATTTCTTCGCTCTTATTAGTCTTACCATGATAAAATATAGCCTATATCCTTCCTCGATAAATGGGCTATCTAACACTGAAAGAATCACCAAAATCCGTTGCGTAGTTTTAAAGATTAAAGGGAACAAAGGGACATGAGGGGAAAAAAGCGACTTTGTTTTATAATAAGTATAGAATATGTATAGATTTTGAGTTAGAGTCTAGAGTCTAGACTATATTAATTATAATATAATGTTTAAGATGAGCTATGATTTGAATCAATATTATAAACCTTATTAGGTAATGACTTATTACAGGTAGAATTTTTTCGAGTATTAATTCAAGCTGTAGCCCGGTCTACAAACGCATTGAATTCACTACCCGTTATCGTTTCATGACTTTGTACGATTGCGATGGTGAAACTTTTACGACTGAACAAAAAGACAGCATTAGGACGAATTTTCATACTTTCAGTAACTAGGCTATAGGTATTAAGGGCGTTCCTTACGGAGATACCGTAATTTACCGTATTTCAAGCCTTATAAACTCATAATTTGAAAGATACAAAGTTATAATAAAAATACAGCAATAATATTCAGTATATCAACATTCCTTTCCCCGTTTTAAATTTTCTATTTTTGTTTATTATTCTCATAATATCAGCTTCCAAAGTAAAACCAATTTATTAAAATTCAAGCATACATTCAGCATCTCCTTAGGATTTACAAATTACTTTTATTTGAAACATACGCCAATAGATCGACAATATCATAAACTACATATTTCCCGTTTTGAATTTTTTTAGGACAATTTTGAACTAAGATAAGTAAAAAAAAAATAGGGTTTTGGTGCGATCTCGGCAACGCGGCAAATGTATGGCCAAGGTCGTTTGCTCGGGGGACGGCCTTAAATTAAAGTATAGCTCTGTAATATGCACACACAATATTAAAGTTACGAAACCTTCACAGAAAATTGGTTATATCTTACCTCAGTCATAACGAGCTTGGGTCAGGAACATCATTTACGACCTACAATTTGTTTTATGCATGTATTGTTGTAAGATGCGGTGGGATATGAATAGACTATCAGATTCTCAGATAGAAACGACAGATATTTCATGGCATAGGTGACATGAAGCAATGCGAAACGTATTTTGCGGTAAATAATAAAGCCTCAATTTAAAATACAAAAGTTCACAGTTGCTTATTAAAGCCTGGCCTAAAACGTATATGTGGAATTCTTAAGGTTCAGTTGACACGATTTTGAACCACTTTTTTATTTACCTTATTGCAATTAAAACGTGGTTAAAATGCAGAAATAGCTATCGGAAATTTACAAAAAGCGATTTAAGAGCGAAACTTAGAGCTTTTTGAAAAGAAAAATATAATTTTACATTTAACGACATACTAAAATAATAAAGAAGCGATACAATTACCGACATGAGGTATCTAGGATATCTTCTTCTTATATATAAAATTCTCGTGTCACAATGTTAGTCCACGAACTCCTCCGAAACGGCTTTACTGATTTTTACCAAATTTTATATGCATATTCAGTAGGTCTGAGAATCGGCTACTGGGTACTTTATATATTGATAAGTGCATTTGTTGAATAAATAATAGTAAATTATTTACAACCTGAGACTGACAGCGACCATTGTTTGTGCGACGAGATAGCGATCGACGTTGCCATGGCGACATACTTATTTAGTCACTTCAATAAAATAATATGGGCGAAATACTTTATATTATGGCAAAGAAACGTTTGCCGGGATAGCTAGTACCATTATAAAATTGTTATAATCATAGCTATAAAAGAAAAGTTTATGTACCTGTACTTCTGTTCGCTACGTTGCTCACGTCTCGTGGACATATTTATTTCTTTCAAGAACTAGCGTGTAACAAAACTAAGTGATAACACTTTAGGGTGTGTATGAGTCCCGTGTATAGAGTTCACTGTAAAAGTAGCAGCGCTGAAAGAGAGAGAGAGAGAGAATTTTTTTCACCTTTGTATGGAAAAACTCGTGACGCTGAAGCGCTTGCCCGTACAAATCACAAAAAAAATGGTATTTCAGTGCTGCTACTTTCACAGTGAACTCTCTACAAGGAACACATACAAACTTTAAAGTATTATCACTTAGTTTTGTTACACCCGTATACTCTACAATCTATACATTCATTTACTACAAGATATATACCTGTCTAAGGGCCTGTTTCACCAATTCCTGATACGTGTCGGATAGGCTATCCACCACTTAACTTGACAGATAGAGTATGGAGAATCTATCAATTGTGGATAGCCTATCCGGTACTCTACCAGGTCGTGGTGAAACAGGCCCTTAGAGAAGTTGATTCATTGGTATCTCACGGACGTACGTTATTTGTCTGGGCTATATCGAGTCAACTTTAGTAATTATCTAGGCGTGACATAACCCGACAAAATTACATCCGCCATCTGCCTATTTATTTCCCTGATACATATTCCACCGAATATTCTACTAGTTTATGATGAAAATTATGACATCTCGTAACGAGTGTCTTAAATAAACAGTATTTTGTTTATGTAACGTGTTTAAGAAGCTCTGCCAGAGTAGACAGAGTTATGTCTACTGTGGCTCTGCTCTAAATGAGATGGTCGCGTTGAGATACGAGTGCTGTTTATTTTTTCACCGCCATCTTGGAATTTTGGGCGCGGAAAATTCAGAAAATTGTCTGAAGTTGATGGTCATAATTTATTATCTACAGCTTATTGAAATGTAAATTTTGACGATAATTCATTAAAACTCTATTAAGACCTGTAGATTGTATGTTCCTTGCACATAATTAAATAAGAATATTGTTTTTGTTTTGGGAGTGCCTCCGCTGCCGGCGCCGGTTGCCGATATGGCTGCCGGCGCCGTTTTCCGAAGTTTGCCGAAGTCACGCGATGTTTGCCGAATAGGCTGCCGGCGCCTATTCGGCAAGTTCATCGCTTGTCAAATTACAGAATAATGATAAAAAACATTAGTCTTGAGCTAAAAGACTATGAATAGTACAAATAATAAGGCCATGATGTGAGGATGCATATTTTAACGGTAGTGATGATGATGATGATAAAATTAATGTGATCTGCATAGTAGCACTATAATATTTTGCCACCACCTTTGCTTCTTTAAACAACGCTGAAACTCTCTAACATGACGTATTAAGAGTCCAAAGTTCTGTTCAGTACCTTCGGAACTCGGAAGTATACCACGGCGTATACTGTGGTGCAAAAATCTTACTTTTTGGTCATTATAATTATTTCTTTTTAAAATTTATGTATCAGCACTGGAACCTAGCGTTTTAGGCATTTTCACCGGTTCCCATTTTGAGTGCCAGCGCCGGCAGCCGTTAATTTAAATCTCGGCTGCCGGCAGTATACACCGCCGGTTCCCATTACTGATATTTTTGGTCCCTTTTGTTTTTTGTAGTTAATATAAAGTAAAAATCGCAATTTATTTTTTCGTCATTGAAATACTAAAATTTGAAAAAAATTAACCAGGTGTAAGATCATAATAATTGAAAGTCTCAACAGTAACTAATACATCATAGTAATTAACACCTCGCTATATTTAAGTTTTCATTTTCGAAGTATTTTATTCTAATTTTGTATCAAAAAACAGTCGTTATGACTCAATCTATTTATTTACATTACACGTAGACCATAACCGGATGTAAGCTAAAATAAGGTTATCTTAAAATTGCACTTAACCAAGACGTAACCGCATTTAACTGACAGTTATTATAAATAAAGAACCGGTGCAACTGGGATGATTACATCGATGTCTTACGTTAGATAAAGATAGAGAAAATATTAAAGTAAAAGCTTTGTGAGGATAAGGCCGGTCTATTCTATGTTATAACTTATAAAAGATCAAAGATAAACAAAATAGTATTATGAAGTGTAATATTATCTTCACACCTAAAGTACTTATAATTTGATGGTAGTAGATAATCGCGTTTACACTATAATATTATACTATCGAATGCGTTAATGTATTTAATATGTAAACTACCAGATCCTCATTACTCATACGAGTTTTAAGATTTTTAGCGGCTACAGCGCGAGATTATAAGAAGATGTATGTAATGATTTACATAATATTATTTACTATAATATTATAATTATTATTGTGTTCTCGCGGTGTAGCGCCCAACAAACAAACTAACCTTATAAAATTAACTCAATAAGGTCTAAACTCTTATACTTGTTATAAAAGAGCATTCATTATGCCAATGTTACTTATAATGGCATACTATTAGGAGATTTGGCTAATATTACCTTTATTCTTATAATTTGGTTGGGTAAACGTTAATAACTCTTATTTATACGGCAACTATAAGGCTTCGAAATATGTTCATCTTATAGTGGCTATTTACATTGCTTTTTAGCCTTATAATATTCAAAGACATGTAAAAGCTTTTAATATGGTCAATTATTCTTATAAAAGTAATGTACAAGGTAACTAATAATGCTTTTAACTTATAGGGGCATTTAATAAGACATCTATCCAACAAACGAATGCTAACATTTTATATGACCTTAACAAGGATGAAAGCAATCCACATTCCCTTAAACAGTGATTATAAAGATATTATTCTCTTTAAGGTAACATTAAAATGCTTAACATAACTAAATTCGCCATTTTAAACGTACAACAGATCGTGTGAATTTCTTGCGGAATGGAATGATCGGCCAAGTGCGAGTCGGACCTGTGCACGAAGTGTTCTGTACTTTCATAGAACAAAAAAAGGCCAAAAATATTTTAAAGTTTTTAGGCCTTTGTGTAAATTTCAGGTGCCTACCTGTTACCATTATTGAAAGCAATAAAAGCGAAAAAAAAACATGTTTGCTGTATAGGAGCCCCCTTAGATATCATATGTATTAATTTTATTTTGTTTTATGTATTTGTTGTTATAGTGGCAATCTATACTTATAAAATTACATGTCCTGACTGACTGATTGACTGACTGACTGACTGATTCATCATCGCTGAGCAAAAACTGTTTAAGTCACAGCCACGAAATTTGGTGAGTAGGGTTGTTTTATTAAGTAGACACCCACTAAGGAAGGAATTTGAAAATTTTACCCCGAAGGGAGTGAAATAAGGGTTGAAAATTTGAATGAAAGTCCGCCATTTCTTGAGTTAGAAACATGAAACTTTATTTTTGGGTTACTGATTAAAAATGAATGAATACGTATTTAAGCGTTTTTGGAAATTCTACCCCCAAGGGGGTGAAATTGGGGTTGAAAGTTTGAATGAAAGTCCGTCATTTCTTCACTTAGAAACATGAAACTTTATTTTTGTGCTACTGATTAAAAATGAATGGATACGTATTTAAGCGTTTCTGGTAATTCTACCCCCAATGGGGTGAAATTGGGGTAGAAAGTTTCAATGAAAGTCCGTCATTTCTTGAGTAAGAAACATGAAAGCTTATTGACGTTTGCGTTTGACGTTTGCTTAAATAGGGACGGGAAAAAACGGGACGTTTTTACCCTTTTTATAAGGAACCACAAAGAGGGGAAAACTATCCATCTTTGTTATTATACTATGTAACGCGGACGAAGTCGTGGGCAACAGCTAGTAAATGCATACAATCCCAACAAATTTCAAAATTGTAGCTATTGCGGTTCTTGAAATACAGCCTGGAGACAGACAGATAGACAGACAGGCGGACAGATAACGAAGTCTTAGTAAAAGGATCCCGTTTTACCCTTTGGGTACGGAACCCTAAAAAGGGATTTAAAACTGTGGAAGAAGTTGAAAAGGAGCGATGGTTACAGAAGAAAAGTAAAAAATAAAACAATTAATTTGATAATCACGTATTTTTAATAATATTTCAAACTTAAAATTAGTGCGCAAAAGTGAGCTAAAGTATCCTTATAAAGAGGTCTCTTTCGGCCAACCCAACTACAGTGGAAAAAAAAAAAAATTATATATAATAAACGGGAATAACACTAGCTAGGTGCGATTTTATTAGTGTGAAAGGAACCCTAACGATATGTAAAATGGCGATATCATAAGAAACAATTGATGCCGTTATAAAGTCTTTAATCTCATAGACGCCTTATAGACGATGTGTGAATCCTGTTGTTCTTTTAAAAGCACTGTATATAACTTGACTAAATAATTAATGACGTTTTTAGCACAAAAACAGCTATTCAAGGGCGAGTTGATACCAAAACACACAGCGTATCACATTTTATCATGCATTTTAATTCCCATACACTTTTCACTATAAACGAGCACTAAATCAGGTAAATAAACTATGCATAAAATAATGACTTATCGTTTACTTGACAGTAAAATGGCTGACGTTACTATTTCTTCTCCAAGCTGTTGCGAAAATGTAAATCACTTATGACGGCAAAAAGGGCAAACGGAGTTTAACTCCCTTGTATCGGACAATAATATAACACGTATAAGGGTGATCGCCCGTATTAACGCTTTCTATGTGTTTCTTATAAGTTGAAGTACCTTGTTCTTGGTCATTATGTAACACGTATAAGGAAAAAAGCGGACAATAAAGCAACTATAAGGAGGGTATAAGGTTATTATCCTTATAAATTGTGCCCAAATGCACCCTTATTAGCGATAATACGACTTCTATAAGAATATTATTTTTGGCTATATAAGCCACTACAAGATCAATTTTTGTTAGTTGGGCGGTCAAATCGCTCGTATGCGAGGACGCATTAAAATCCAGCCTAATCATAAAAAAGCTATTTAAGAGGTTGTATGCAAATCGCAAGGTTTTAGTTTTAAATGTACAAAGGTAAGACTGCAGGGCTGCGAGACCTGATAAGGGCTGAGCTTTCACGCCGCCTTAAACGCTTTCAACATTTCAACAGCTGCAGCTTTTTGTTTTGTACAATATTAAATTAAGAAAAGAATAAAGATACATTTGTCCCCTTGAAAGTATTAAAATTAATCTATCTATCTCTCTCTATCTATCTATATATAAAACTCAAAGGTGACTGACTGACATGGTGATCTATCAATGTACAGCCCAAATCACTGGACGGATCGGGCAGAATTTGGCATGCAGGTAGATGTTATGACGTAGGCATCCGTTAAGAAAGGATTTTGATAAATTCCAACCCCAAGGGGTTAAAATAGGGGATGAAAGTTTGTACATAATAATACAGTTTCTTAACGCGAGCGAAGCCGCGGGCAATAGTTCGTCCTGCTATATTTTAGCTCGTATTGCTTTGCCCTCTTCTGATACGAAGCTATTCTAATTTATAATACTATGCTTTTAAATGAAATTCTATGTAAGTTATTATTATTGAGAAGAATGAAGTTTTAGCATCAAAAAGGTTTCAAAACTACTGGAACGAGGGTAAATAGACCTCCGGGAAATACTAATTAATTTTTATTGCATGAAAAAGCTTGCCTGAAAGATTTTTTTGCGCAGTCGCGAGAAATATATCTATTGTAAAATAAATTGACTCTAGCGGACTTGGAATATAATATAACTAATATCGAATAAAAATATTAAAGCAAGAAATTTTTTCTACTTTCTCTGCATTCCTAATCATTATAATATTGTTTTCTGATTGAGAAAGCTGTTAGACAAAGACGTTTCGCTAAATTTCGTTTATTTAGGGGGAACCTATGTAAAGGACATAGGTTCCCGCAAGATAAACGAATTTTAGTGAAACGTCTCGTCCCGGGACTCCAAGTATCTCCAATACCTTCCAGCAAAATCGGTTCAGCGGTTCGGGCGTGAGGAGGTAACAAACAGACAGACACACTTTGGCATTTATAATATTAGTAAGGATATTACACTTCCAGCAGGGCTAGCATAACAACAGTAGACATGGGAAAGAATCGACATACTGACAGGTTTTATCGACAAAATGGCGGATTTCCATTGTCTAACTGTCACTTTGTCTTGTCTAACTGTCACTTTGTCTATTCTTTCGTAGAAAAAAAACCGTTTCTATGGTGACCATGCTCCGCCTGCTGGTCAGAAAGTCGGACAAAAAGCCGTTTCCAAGTCGATTATCGTATTTGTTGTTGGGCCATATTATTGATTACCCCTCGATGGCTTTTAGTTCCATGGTGTTAGGCATTTAGGAAATGTTTCGCAGGCAGAATGTTATTTAGAGCCCATTGTGCGGTGTACGACGGAAGTTAGATATGCGACAGGTATTACAAACTTACCACTTGCCGCTATTTGTATTAGCAGTACAGTTACGGATAATACGGTAGACTATAGTAGGTGGTAGAACGAAAAACTAGGATAATAAGCATGTTAGCTTAATCACAAAACATATTTTAGTGGTATAATCACCTAGCTACGGTTCATATATTTTCACTATACATTGCATCGCGTAGTCACTTTGCAATGTGAATTAACCTTTACTAGTAAACGACGAGTTGCTTTTTTAACCCACTTCCAAAAAGGAGGAGGTTATTTGTTATTTTTACTGGTACTTACTATATTAAGTGATCTGTCACTGCACTTCCGAATGAGGCGCACACATAAAAATATAAATATTTCTCAGCATGCCTCCAATCTGATGCATTATCATTGTTAGCATAATATCCAAACACAGGGTTATAATACGTGTCTAACCACAATAGACCCGCGACCTTCAGGTCACCAGACAATGCTCTCACCGTTAGATCATTGAGGCATACCAATGAAGGCATTCATCTCCTTGAAATCACTATCGAAAGTCACTGACTTCAGGATACTGAGTTTCGGAAAAAAGTCCAAAACGGTACAAAAACATCAAACCAATGCTTGTTGTTTAACTTTTTTGACGTGTAATTACTGCGACGTGTAGTCGTGTATATATACCTTTCTGCTGCTTTATACAGCTTCTAACTTAGTTTAGATATTTGTATGAAAGCTGTACTAATATCCTACTAATATTATAAACGCGAAAGTAAGTATGTATGGATAACTACATATAAAATTGTCTGACGATTTAAGTATAGTTTTCACAGAGCCAGTACTGGCTGCCAATAAGACTGGCAGCCAGTATTGGCTTGGTATATGCCGCGTGTGAACAGTTTGGCCTGGCTTGAAAATCTGTTCACACGCGGCATATACCAAGCCAATACTGGCTGCCAGTCTTATTGGCAGCCAGTACTGGCTCTGTGAAAACTATACTTTATTCCTAGAATAAAATGACGTGTTTGTCAATCCAAATGTACTTAAATATATTCCAGATTCGGAAGTCACATAAATATTAACTAGACTAGGTCGCCGCTTATAGTCTGGACGAACAGATCCAAAAGTGTCCGAATCGATAGCGCTAAAGTCCTATTTCAGGGCACATCACATTTCTATTCTGAGTCACTTAGCATGTATTATTCACACACGGGTTGAAAATGTCAGGCTGTAGTGGGTCAGAATTGGGTTTATTTAAAAACGGCCCATTAATGTTGCAGGGTTATACTCGGCCGATCGAACTGGCTATTATGGGAGTTCGGAAATTCAGCCTTTTCCTGCCCCGCCATAATGTCAGGCCGTTGATTAAAAGCCGAGTAATTAATGTTCTGTCTGTTTATGCTCCCCCGGCGATGCTCATCTGTTAGTTTGGGATATTGCTTATTGAATTAGCTGTGCCTTTAGTTTGGATGTTTTGGACGTTTGTGATAATTTCTCGCATACTTTTTTAGCTTTTATAGATTTATATAGTTTGTTTTAGATTTTTTAAAGGAGTACATTTTTCTATGATACTATAATTTTATTGTCTTAAGCTGGTCATACACAAGCCAACCGTTAATTTTAATAGCATGTTGACAGTCAACAAACTTTCGCTGATTTAAAATGCCTTTAAATGTTGGAACCCGTATTATTTGGAGTTCATGGTGTACGGTCAATCTAAACAGATGTCTCGTATATGGCCAGCATAAAGGTGTTTTAATTTCACCTTAACTTTCTAAACACTATTTTGTAGTAACATTATGATGTCTTTGTATGCATTACAACTTACGGTTTTTCTATCAATGTATGCCATCTTTGCAAGCTCTTCTGTTTTGAATTAAGTGCATGGTGTAAATACCATATTTTACAAGTTTTTGCTCTTTCTCGTTTAATAGGACGATTGTACTTAATATTCTAAATCGCTCGAGCGCAAAAGTAGCTTACTACTGGAAATTTAATTTGCCAACCAACGGTACAGAGTAAAGTATAAGAATTAAAGTACATTTGAAATCGCCCGCACTAATACATTTTCTTCTTGTTCCAGGTAGAATTATGCAATAAATTGCAAGAACTTCTTTGACTCAATTTTTCCCGAAGTAACGTGGAAGAAACGTAAGTCATAGACTTAAGAAACTAAAACGTTTTGCAAGTATTTCTTTGGCTGGGATTTTCAAGAAATACTTGCTTGGACTTTTGTTTTACTTGACTACTAATGTGTGTTTTTGGAAGAAATAGTGGTTAAGTTTTTAGTTGATTAATTGAAAATTTTAATGTTTAAAAGTTGGTCTAGTTACAAAGTTAGGAACTGTGAAGGGTGGAAGGGTGATGAAAGTCTATTTTGATTCGGGAAAATTGATGGAAGCTGTATTTTTAAGATTTTGAACTTCTTCTTGAGGTTTTATATAAATTCAAGTATTATAAGTACGGTACTCAAATATATTTTTATACTTCTGGAGAGCACGGCAGTGCGTCGACCAACATGGGTCAAACAAACTTTCAAAGACCTTTTCTCGAAGCCTTTCATTAGTAGTGTTTTTTTTTATTTTTAAAAGTAAACAAGAAAATTGTATTGTTTAAAAATATATTTTAAGGATTAACGAGATTTATGTTAACAATTTAAGAGGAAACATCACTTAAATTAAACGTTTCTTGGGTGCTTTTAATAGGACATAATATACATTCGGGTGGGGCAAATAAAATTAGCACGGTGAAAAATGTTAACGGTTCCTTTAATGCCTTGTAAACGTGTAAGTATTACGATGACCTCTTTTACTATTAGAATTCCCCGTTCAGTAGACTTTTTTCCTATGTTCCTCTCTTCCTTGACTGAAAAAGTGCTTTGCGGTAAATCTGTTCAAGCGTATAGAATTACCAAATATAAACAGATATTTGAGTAGATGACAGCAGGATGGATGTCTTCGGGATTCCAAAACTAAACAGGATTTGAGGAAAAAATATAACATCCTGGAATCACTGGAACCTTCTTTTTTTAGTGAAAATAATAATAATAAAACATTTATTCAACAAACATTCACACCACACTACACTTAAATACACATGCATCTTTACCATATATGAGAGATTTTAAGTTCGTGACATATGACAGCAATTTGACACTAAATATCAGTCATAAAATTCTTTTTGAATCTCTTGAATCTCTTTGAAAACACGTGTTTGTAATGCGGGCTCTACACTCGCGGCGCGAAAGCCCGCGAAGGCCGCGAACCACGAGTGTGGAGGGTTTCGCGGCTTCGCGTTCGCGCTTCGTGGCTTCGTATTTGTTCGCATCGTGTTCACGGCGCGTAGCATCCATGAATCGCGGCCGTAATTCGCGCCGTGTAGAGCCCGCATTAAGATTGCCAAACCCTTATTAATGTATATATAGGTAACTACCTATATCGGGCCTCTGATACTCGATTATTAAGGAATCATCATGAATGAGGCTAAGTCATTCCTGAGACGGGATTGGCGGGCGAGCGAGGGGAATGTGCCAGTTGGCTAGCTCGCTCGCTAATCAGCTACTGTCTGATTAACAAATCATTCATTCATATCCCACCTTTATAAAATTTAACCTGTCAAGCCCCATAATCACCGGTGACCGCGACGAGATAATAGATTTCCAAGAATCCGCGATCGAAGGATTAATAAGGGTACAGATTCATCTGACGATCAATATTCGTCCATACTAATATATGAAGTGTGCTGTGTGTCTGTCTGTATCTCTTTACGCTTAAACCTCTAAACCTATTTTGATGTTTGGTATGGAGATACTTTAAGGCTGGGGAAAGGACATAGGAAAGTTTACATCGCGGCAAAATGTACCGGTTCCGGGCTATTGCCAAGGACCGGTACATTTTGCACTAATATTGCAACTACTTTTCATAAAAACAATGTAAAGTTTTGTAGGTTTTATGTATGTTTTCCGGTATATTAAGTTATAAGTACTAGCCGAAAATTATCTATAAATTTTATTAACATTATTACTTATTCAAAATACTTTCAATATCTGATCGGACAAAATTGACGAACAGGAAAATAAGTTTTGCCGCAATATTGGATCTCATTAAGGTAGAAGCTTTACTGAATCGTACGCAAGGTGTTATTGAATTACTCGTCCTATGTTATCGCATGCGAAATATATTCAATAATATTTGAATATAATATTTGTCGCAGTACTTTTTAAATATAAGATTCTGCAAATAAAATTTCGTTACAAAACCTGCATTAATTATAACATAATTAGATAAAACATAACGAATTAGAAACGCGTCTATAACTCTACTATAAATTACAATGTTCATCATTTAGTAAGTAAGATACACTAAGAAATCATAATATTAATCAACTAAATGAAGCACCATCTTCGTTGCGCCAGTTTATTGCTCGGGAACCAGGATAAAAATTATCCTATCTCCTTACCCGGGACTCAAAATATCTCCATACCCAACAAAATTGGATCAGTGGTCTGGGCGTGAACACGTAACAGACAGACAGACAATTTTACGTTTGCAAAGATAACAATAGATTATGGATTATTATTTACTAGCGATCCGCCCCGGTGTCGCACGGGTATAAAATATATAGCTACTGAAAAAATGATTAAAATCGATAGCCTATGATCCTTCACGTGGTCTACTTCTTATCTGTGCCAAATAACATAAAAATTGCTCCAGGAGTTCGCGAGATAAGGCCCTTTCAAATAATTTCCCCAGTTTTTTTCCATATTTTCCTCTATTTCTTCGGTCCTATTAGTCTTAGCGTGATAAAATATAGCCTATAGCGTTCCTCGATAAATGGGCTATCTAACACTAAAAGAATCATAAAAATCCGTTGCGTAGTTTTAAATATTAAAGGGAACAAAGGGACATGAGGGGAAATAAAGCGAGTTTGTTTTATAATATTATGTATAGATATAGATAGATATAGATTGTACTAGGTTAAAAATTACATAACAAATTTTCTGCCAAGATCGTAACGAAGCTTAAATCTGTTAACGTATTGTTTACCGCATTTTGAGAGTAGCGCCCCGCGTCGAACAATTTTTCTACACTCGCCGGCACTGCGGGGTGCCACTAAGTGCTGATTAAAAGTTTCATGTGTAGCATCAGTCCCAGCCCCCGTATTCAGCGAACAGATTGCTATTTTCGGGTACTGACATCATTAATCAACCCCAAAAAAATATATTTAAAAAGCGGAAAAAAAAATCTCGAATCCATTACGTTTTATGACGTTTTTGTCGTAACTGGAGCACAGAACTTTCATTAGCAGCTTTAAACATGACGTCTGTATAATGTATATTATATAATTTATCCCATAAAATGAAAACTGCTAGTAAAACCGTATGAATAAATAACAATAAATTACTTTCTTTAAATTTTTAAATTTTGTCTTACATAAAGCACTATGTAGGTTTCTTTAGATTGTTTCTTACGTTCGTACAGATATTGTAAAAATTTGCAGGGAAACAGACAATGGCTACTTAACAAGCTATGAAATGGGACGATGCTCATTTGTTTCGGTAAATAAAAACCCAGAGCTGTACAGGAAATATAAATAATGCGGCGAATTGTTTTAAGAGATTTCACGACCCCGTCTTAATTATTGTTACTCATTGTGAAAGATAATTTCAAACAAAACATCCTTCGAACCAGGACGTTCCTAGAGTTCCGCGAAAAATATTATAGTTTTATTTTATGTTAATACTAGCTGTCCCGGCAAACGTTGTTTTGCCATTTAAAATATTTCAACTTCATCAGTTGATACAAATTCTTACCCCCTCTTTTGTCCCCTAAGAGGGGTGGGGCGAAAAATTGTATACACCAGATGTTAAGTTGGGAAAAACAGTTAATAATTTGTCAAAGTAAGTCCATTAAAGAAAAAAGTTTGATACAAAATCTGACCCCCTCTTTGGTTCCCTTAGAGGGGTGGCGTGGGGGGATTTTTAGTCACCAAATGTTGAGTCGGAGGAAGACAAATATATCCGTGAAAACCGTATGCAAATCGGATCAGTAGTTTTCGTGTTAAAGCAAAAGTCTTATACAAAATCTGACCCCCTCTTTCGTCCCTTTAGAGGTGTGGGGGAAAAAAATTTTATACACCAGATGTTAAGTTGGAAGAAGGCAAATAAATATATCTGCGAAAACGGCATTCAAATCGGATCAGTAGTTTTCGTGTGATAGTGGAACAAACATACAAAGTACAGACAGACAGACAGACAAAAAACTAACTACATTTTTGGCTTCTATAGCGATGTAGTGACACCCCCCGCTTATTATTTTTTGAATATCTTTAATGTACAGAATTCTCATTTCTACAGTTTTATTATAATGTATAGATAGCGGTCGCCCGCGGCTCCGCCCGCGTGGATATCGGTTACCGCTGCAAAAAGCCTACCCAGGAAAGACACGGTCAGCAAAATGATTTCCTGGTCAATTCACAGAAATATCGACGACGCAGTCATTTTCCGCAGGCTGCATAGATTGTCTTTCTGTGGATGTTAAAGTTGTTAATTATGAGAATATTTAAATGTAATTAATAATAAGTTTTCACCTCTGACGGTAGTCCCGGAGTGCAATCCGTTGTTTTAGGATAAATAACTAAAGCGATTATTGTAGAGCTTTTCTATTATAAGTTCTATTATAAGTAAAACAACATTAATTGACGTTATATTTCTATATAACGTCAATTAATGTTGTTTTACAACATTAATTGACGTTAAGTTATTTTCAGGTAACAAAATATACCTACTGATGGTCGGGATCCCCGACTCGTGATAGAGCAAAACATTCTTTTCATAAATCTATTCCTACTAATTTGAATGTTTGGCCCTGGGATTAACATAATATTTATCGTTACTGCAAAATATATTTTTACGGGAAATTGGAGCCTTTTGAAGGGTATAGGCAAATCAGTAGGGATCATTGGTACTCTTAGTATATGAGCCAATTCACCAGCTGCAGGGCCGGTCATAATCTTCGCTACTGTGCACTTGTGCCTTGGTAGCGCCCACTTCGAAACGGGCGTAAATCGCAATTTTTAATTTCGCCATAACTTCTAAACCAAACGTCTAATTTTAATCATTCACAGACCAAATATTATCTACATAAACTGTACTTAGTGACGAAATAATTCATTTTGATAAAGATTAATAGCATGAGTAAAATAAATGCGTTTAAATGTAGTCCAAAAAAAAATCAAGATTTTTAAATAAAATAATGGTTGTTGTACCTCACTTGACATAGATAGATATAGTGTGTCGCGGACTTTTTTGTAGATATTTAAAAGATCTACATTTACTTAGAACATTGTATGGTTCTCTCTTTTATAGTTTAGGCAGCGTACGCAAAATAAGTAAATTTTCTGGTTGATTTTTTACACCTTGTGTCAGAAAAACCCAAATATCTTACGAAACCCTACATTTTCCGAAATAAAATGTAGCCTATGTTACTCGTAAATAATGTAGCTTTCGAATGGTGAAAGATTTTTTTAAATCGGTCCAGTAGTTTTTGAGCCTATTCATTACAATTAAACAAACAAACAAACAAAGTTCACCTCTTTATAAAATTAGTATACATTATTTAAAATTGTCTTATTATAATAATAGATGTTGTTCATGATACGTTAATCATGCGGGAATCGTAAAATTTTCCGAAATAAAAACTTTTACATAATAATAACATAAGTAAAGAAAAAAAAAACATTTTCACTTATCCTGTAAATGACATAAGTCCTAGCTAATCAATAAAAGCTATAATTTCAAGCTGTAACAGGTAAAGGTATTACAGGCTACATTACAGGTGTGCGACGAGTATTGAACGGGATCTATTAATAAAAAATGACCGCCCTACAAAAATAGAAACGAATAGTTGAGCTGCAGTTCAGTGCCACTGATGCGCTTTGTTCCCTCCGAGTACATTTCAATATAGACATGATTGAGATTAATTATCGAGAGATGGACTTTAAACTACACAAGTAGCTGCATCTGTATTTTTTCTTATATAAAAAAGAAAAGACAGACGTAGAGCTGCGGCTAAAAAAATAATTCCCAAATAAAAAAAAAGATGCAACTCTTTTGAGAATATTTTTATTTTGACAAATTGTTTGTTATTAAATATTGTAACTGCAATTCGTAGCATATTTAAGTGAAAATGTCAACTCGTTTTTCAGATTTCACTATTTAATTTTTCAATCACGATTTAAAAGTCGACAAAAAGGATTAATAAATTTAAATATGATTAAGTGGGAGCACTTAAAATGTCAGGGAATTTTAACGTTACGTCCGTGCTGTTACGTCGAATTAATTTGATAAAACTTTACAGTCCCTTGACGTTTACAGTCTTTAAGAGCTGGGGACTGTTTTTCAGTGAAAACAGTCCTCTGTCATTTTGAAAGGTGGACAGGTCTGGGACCGAAATTGCTAGGACAGGACATTTCTACTGGTGGCCATGCTAGGGCTACTGGTCACTATACTTGGTAATATAGTGACCAGTAGCCCTAGCATGGCCACCAGTAGAAATGCGAAAGCATAGACAAACCGTGGATATAAACTTAAGGTGCCGTTCAGATCTTTACCGCGGCTAATCGCGACCGACAAAAATTCAATTAAAATGCCGCTTTATGACAGACTATAGTATATGTCATAAAGTAGGATATTATAAGGACTATAATCTGTTATAAAGTAGCATTTTAATTGATTTTTTCGGAACGAAAAAAGATCGGAACGGCACCTTAAGTTTATGTCCACAGTTTGTCTATACTTTCGCATTTCTACTGGCCATTGCTAGGGCTACAGTTGTAAATTGGTCTATTTAAGCCGTCAAGCTTGTGGAGCTGTTGGTTGAGTAGGATATTATGGCTATCATTGCAAGTGATTTCTAAATCTCATCCGACATTTACGTCATCTGATTCATTTAAATCACGCTAACCGCTTTTATATTTTATCAATTCTGATGCAATTTAATTGTTAATTACGAAAACGACAAAAACTTCAGACAAGTGGGAAATGGAGATCAAAACGTGGGGCTATAGAGCCCTTTATAACAATAGACAATATGTACAAGTCTACTCAAGTGTTAATGTAATTACATTTTTCATATTATAATATGTACGTAGATAGTATATTAAACACCTTAGTAGGTATATAATCTGAATTTATTGTAGGTACGTAATTGTAAACTTTTTAAAATAGTGATGAAGTATTGAACTAATTTAAAAAAAATCATGAAGAAAGTGTCACAAGCTAAGAAAATTTCAAAATTTTGCAAAAAAAATGTTTTTTTTTAAATATTATTGGCCATTGGGATTCCGTTGACTATCATCTTGGTGAGGGCAGTACCGTGGCCCCAAGGCCCAGAAACACGACGTAATGTTTAATCACTTTTTACTATTTTAATAAACTTTTATTTAATATTTAAAACACTCATTGATTCTATTATAGTAAAACACAACTTATTCAACACAGGCCTCGTCGCGCAGTAGACATGTCCGGCAAGTTTGGAACGAACCCAATTTCCGCCCTCCAAAATGAGCCCAAACTCATTATTTGACATTGTATTATTTCAAACTTTATATTGTTCCATGATTCATAATAATATTTGTCGTGACGATGAAAAATTTAAGTCAAGTAATGTCTATTGTCCTTTATTCCTTCGATCGCGGATTCTTTTAAATATATTGTTCTTGCGGCCATAATATGTGGCCGCTTGGGAGTTGAAACGCGAGCGTTAAAAAAATTAAACAGCTCAGTACTTTAATTAACCCATCAATACCCAAGCGGCACCCGGCTGTCGCATAACAATTGAAAATCTATTGTGTCTGCAATTACCACGACGGAGGTATTGCAGAAAATTTAATACGATTTACTTTAAATTATAGAAGGAAAATTATGAAGGAAAAAGTAAATTATAATAGGTAAAATACAAGAAATAAATTTAAAACAAGTTACCTAATGGCACCTGCAACAGAATTGAATAAACACTAGCGCAGGCTGTGATTAAACAACTTTAACTCCTCTTTGTAATCTGTTGACTTGCCTTAAGCTCGGCGCAGACGGGCGACGCTTTAGAATTAAGAATGCAAGATACATATTGTAGCTGAAGTAATGAAACTAAATTTCAGATATCATGTTATTTAAAACATCATTGCACACAGTTGCGAACAGGTGTCGCTAATCCGAAACGTTGACTTTAAGTTGACTTAAGGCCACCCCCTGAGCAAACGACCTTGACCATACATATTTTGACGCGTTGCCGAGATCGCACAAAAATCCTATTTTTTAAGTTATCTTAGTTCAAAATAATTGATCTAAAAAAAATCAAACGGGGAATATGTAGTTAATGAAATTGTCTATCTATTGTCGTGTGTTTCAAATAAACGTAATATTTTGTAAATACTAGGAAATTGCTAAAAGTATGCTTGAATTGTAATAAATTGGTATTACTTTGGAAGCTGATAATATCATGAGTATAATAAACAAAAATAGGAAATTAATAACGTGGAAAGGAATGTTGATATACCTACTGAAAATTATTGCTGTATTTTTAACCGATTTCCAAAAACGAGTAGGTTGTACGTTCGGCTGTATATATATGTTTTTTTTAATGTATGTTCAACGATTACTCCGCCCTTTGTGAACCGATTTTCAAAATTTTTTTTTGTTGTATAGGGTATTACTCCAATTTGGTACCATGTTCAGAAAAATGGTGACCTAATTATGGGATCCATGAGTAATCGAGGGAACTCCTCAAAATTCAAATGGAAACACAAAGTTTTTTTGGTTTCAAATGAAGTATTCCAGGCACGTGTTACCAAAAAGTAAGATTTTGCACCAGAATACACCATAGTTCGAAGGTGGTGAACAGAACTCCTTACTCCTTATAGATACATGTTTGGGGGTTTCGGCGTTGTCTTAAGAAGTGAAAGCATATACTACTATGCAATTTTATTTATCATCATCATCATCATCACCATTCCACCATACATCCATGAGTAATCGAGGGAACTCCTCAGAATTTATATGGAAACATATAGTGATTTCGATGAGTTATGAGTTCAAATATCCTAAGTATGCTACCAAAAAACAAGATTTTGCAATTAGATATACCATGGTTCCGAAGGTGCTAAGAGAACTCCGGATTCCTTATAAATACAATTTTGGGGGTTTCAGAGTTGGTTTAAGAACTGAAAGCATATGCTACTATGCAAGTTATATTCATCATCATCATGGTCATCATCACTACCACCATTAACCACATCACGACTTATCTAATTATAACCATATTATTGGTACTTTTAATCGTCTTTAAGAACGAAATCCGAAGTTGTCGAACGATTTAAAAAATTATAATGTTATATCTAATTATGTATGTATTTAAATGTAAATGATTCGACCTTGGCGTTTAGGTTACCAAGTTAGCAATTTGATCATAAGATCTATGAGATATGTTAAATTTATAAGGACGATTATAATTATATTTGAGCATTATAATATTATGTTGAGCTGATGAGTTTCCATGAATGTAATGATAGAAAGAAAGTCACTGAACAGGACTTTAGACTCTAAAGTTCTGTTCAGTGACTTTCTTTGTATCATTACACTCATGAGCCTTTAAAGACACGCGTATGAACATTAATTTTATCATTGCTTGATTAACGCCAAGCATATACATTAATACAGTGGTATATGCTTGGAGTTGCTGTAATTCTGAAGTAGTGATATCCTGGATCCAAAGTCACTAAGCATAACACATTAGTCTGTACAGAAAACCAGCTTATAAATGACTAAAAAGAGTGAAATTATTATTTTTGACAAAAAATTAAAACCGACTTCCAGGGTAAAAACAATAATAATTTATCATGAACAAAAAAGTGTTAAATAATTCTTACCTACTCTTTAAAGTGCCTTATGCATAATTCTCCTAAACCTCAACTATTTCTGTACACAATCTTCATTATTTTAAAGTCGGTACCAGTCTTAAATATTAAAAATATTTTGTCTATCAGCATTCTTAGCTGGTACCGTCTTCAAAATAATGAAGATTGTGTACAGAAATAGTTGAGGTTTAGGAGAATTATGCATAAGGCACTTTAAAGAGTAGGTAAGAATTATTTAACACATTTTTGTTCATGATAATTTTTTTTTTTTACCCTGGAAGTCGGTTTTAATTTTTTGTTAAAAATAATAATTATTATATCTTTGTAGCTTTAAAACTATGAGTTTATAAGGCTCTAAATACGATAAATTACTGCATTCTCCGTATGGGGAGCTCCGATGATTCTCCGTAG
This sequence comes from Polyommatus iphigenia, assembly GCA_963422495.1. Lineage (NCBI taxonomy): Eukaryota > Metazoa > Arthropoda > Insecta > Lepidoptera > Lycaenidae > Polyommatus > Polyommatus iphigenia. The sequence goes on from OY730183.1 coordinate 8,823,613, forward strand.
GGGGAGCGCCTTAACTTTACTATTTACTAGACATGTGCTTGCCACCTGTAGTTCCTGCACGGTCCCTGTAAAATATGTAGGAATTAGAAACAATGAAAATATCTTTCTTCTCCTATCAATCTAAGTAGGAATGGTATGGAAGTGTCGTTGGTAATTTTTTTTAAAGGAATACGTCATGCATCCCGCCAGATTAGTGACTGGTGCTGTGTGTTGAGTGAATCCTGATTCCCGAGGAATGAACTCCTAAAACCCCATGATGCTTCTCTTCATCGCTAGCAACTTGTCGCGGACACCTGTCGCGCGTATGCATCAAACCTTAGACTTGATTTAAAAGATGTTAATATACAAAACAAACCCTACTTTGACTTTAAATTAACGGTACTTTTTATTTCACTGTGCGAAATAAAATAAAATATATGTATTATGTTAATTGTGAAGCTTGGCTATCATTATTATTCATTTTATTTAACGTATTTGAAAGAGAATGCTGAATGTTATACAGATTAAGAGCTTTTTAGGTTTTACGTAAGAATGTGGTTTTATTACAATTGCCTTAATATCCTCCAAATGGTTGGTTCCAGTTTCCATACATTTTTGTCCATGATCCTTTACTTGCCTTATTAACGAATGCAGACGTTAAAGTCTCTCACATAAATATTATACAGTAAGTACTAAGTGAGTACAAAATTAAAGCAGAATTAGTACAAGTAAGTTATTAGTTGCATCAGTGGGAAAGAAAGCTCTATTAATGGTATGCGGAGCCGCGCCAGACCTGCGCCCTGCTGCCGGGGCCACGAAATCAGACGCGCGCGGTAGCGACAGCGTTAAAACCAAATCCATGGATACTAAAATCAAGCAGCGTAATAATACAAATTTTGTATTATTTGGCTATTTGATTTCAATATCAGCGTACCTTGTTGCACTTACCTCAAGTAGTAAATCGAGTATGTCTCCTAGAGCAAGAGCATAGTATGAAAACTACAACTGTGAATAGAATCGAAAATACTAAGAAGGATTGCCCCGTGGTTTAGAAATATAACGAGAAAATGTGCGATTAGGTCTTAAGTTTATTAAAGTTTACATATTCAGTTTCGAAGTATTAGAATGAGCCGTAACTCCCACGGAATACGTCTTGTACAATTTAAGATCACCCTAAAATTAACGAAATGCAATGAGCTGCCATTGGTCCTTCTTTAATTGTAAGAGCTTTTGAAAAATATTATACATTTTCGTTTTTCTCTCTATCTCTACAAAATACTAGACATGATTTTACTAGTTTACTCAACCTTCACGCTATTAGCCGCTGCGTTTATTCGCTCCCGCTCACCGCCGTTTCCATGGCCACCACGTAATGGTGGTGGTACGTCGTCCCCGCCAGACAGATTACAGAGACATCGTTTGTATGGTAATTGCGTCGCACACACGTGATACACTTTTCCACTTGTCTGTACTCACTGGAAACTAGTTACAGCCTGCGGTTTTTCGTCTATCTTTGTTGTGCCCGTTTAATCGTTCTCAATTGATTTTAGAAGCTTTTTTTAATTTGTCATACTTGTATCATTCTTTTAAAATATATTATCCCACCAAAACATGAAATGTAAAAGGAGCCAAGCAAAATATTGCATAGCTGTAATATTCTGTCGTAAAAAGTTTTCAGATCACATTCAAGTCAAGCCTTTAACTTATTTTGTAATTTAAATCAACATTTAGTAAATGTATCAATAGATTTATTTATTTTATAATTATTATAGTGGCTTGGCAATGAGCATTAGAGAAATAATATAATAATATATTGGGTACCATCGGCCACATGCGTCGTTACATACTAAAACACTTTATGCGGTATGCACGGCCGTACCATACTTTTCTCGAAGCGGTTCGCAGCTATTTCACACCCCCTTTATCTTCGGTGTTAACTAAGCTAGGGATTCAGAATTTCGGTCACTAGGAGCAAGTATTAAAACTAGCTTAACCTCCAAATTATATGAAATTTCGATAAATAGTTTAATAGTTACGGATGGTCAAAGTTACTACATTTTGTCGCTCACTGACATATAGATCATCAAAATTCTAAGGTACTTCTAGCAGACTTAGAACCTTGAAATTTGGTACCCGGATAGGTCTTTATTTACGATGAAAGGAAAAATTATGAAACCGGCCAAGTGCGAGTCGGACTGGCATACATAGGGTTCCGTACCGTAAATTTGTATGGGGGCCCCCCTTAAATAATAAGTATATTTAATTTTTATTATTAATTATTAAAGTTAATATACAGTTGAGTATTTTCTGAAATTTTCAAAAACCTTACTGTTACCATTATGGATATAGAGCAAAATAGGGGAAAAAATAGTGTTTGTTGTATAATTTATTTTATTTGAATTGGACTATAAGCTTTTATAACGATACCAGAAATACATAATTTGTGAAAATTGCAACTACCTAGCTATGGCGGTTCTCGAGATCCAGCCTGGTGACATAAGGATGGACGACGGACAGACAGCGAAGACTTATTATTTATTGATAATAGGGTCCCGTTTTCATCCTTTGGGCAGGGAAACCGAAAAACTGAAAAATAATATACATAATAATAATATATAGTAGTTTATTAAATAAAAGAAAACATTTTTATGTTTGTAACTTTGCAAGAACAGTATGAGTTTCGACTGCATATTTGTTATAAGGAAATGGTATTGATTAAATAAAAAATAGTATTAACAACTATTAACAACGTTAACAATGAACAATAATTAAATTCGATTAAATTATAAATGCAATCAGTACTGCGATATACACTCCTTACTCGCTCGATATATACTCGTAATATGGGAGTTTTAAGTTATCACATGAAATAAGGTGTGCTCCTTTCCTGCGAGGAACGTTGACGCTTACATCAGTACTGCTATGTATTCAACGCTATGCTAAAAATGACCACCTTCAAGTATTAAAGCTTAAAAGTCAATTAAAATATATGAATAATGATTTCTTAAGTTTTCGTGAGTATCACTGATGATATTATAAGTTTAAACACTTACGGATTTTGTCGCGGAGCACTTTTATTAATCCCGACGTTTCGGCTGCTTTACAGCGGCCGTGGTCACGGGTGGTCTTCGGGTAGTTAAAGAACTTCAAGAAATTGGACACCTGTCACCTCAGTCCACCCGTGACCACGGCCGCTGTAAAGCAGCCGAAACGTCGGGGTTAATAAAAGTGCTCCGCGACAAAATCCGTAAGTGTTTAAACTTATAATATCAAAATATATGAATATTAATAATCGACTCAGAACTAACAAAGCCTCAAAAAATAATATAAAGAAGATAGAGAATGAGAACCAAGCTAAGTACAGAAAAGTTATAACGTGACCTGAAAAGAAAAGAAAGGAAACAAAAACCTTAAAAAAAGAAATGAAATCCCACCAAAACATGAAATGTAAAAGGAGCCAAGCAAAATATTGCATATCTGTAATACTTCTGTCGTAAAAAATTTTTAGATCACATTCAAGCCAAGCCTTTAACTTATTTTGTATTTTAAATCAACATTTAGTAAATGTATCAATAGATTTCTTTATTTTATAATTATTATAGTGGCTTGGCAATGAGCACAAGAGAAACAAATTTAATATAAAACTGCATATTTGAAGGAGTTCATACTTACACAGACGGCAAGCCCCCAGATGTCTGTCTGTTCCTATCACGGTTTAATTGCTGAACCAAGTTTCAGGGAATTTGGGTAGGAGATGCGTGCAGTCTCTGGTAATAAGGACATAGGATGGTTTCCATCACGCAGAAACTAAGATAATGTCTAGGTGAACTAAGTTGCTTAAGTTTCAAACAGTATTTGTTAGTTTGTAATTTGTATGCATCGAACAGGCTCCGAAAGCACTGGATTTTAATAATAATAATATTTTCATGGCATAAACGTACAGCAGATTATGGGAAAAAAACAAAAGCTATATTAATCCTTCAAGCCCTATAAGAGCACCGGTGATCGCGACAACAATAGAATACAATAGTATTTCCAAGAATCCGCGATCGAAGGATTAATGCGGAAAAATGCATAGTTCTCGTTGAATCCTAATTTACCCGTAAGAAATCACCATCATCACACATCCAGCAATAAATGTTAAACAAATTTTCTTATAATAAGCATTAAACTTTAAACAAACTTTTCTTTAAATTAAAAAGAATTTGTCCACAGTAGCGACTACTGAAGTCGGTGACGTATTATTATCATGTCCTCACCGCAAGCGGCTATTACTCAATTAGTGCATACCATTTAACCGCCTATTACCCACATAAACATACATACGTGTCACTACTCACTAGGTCATAATATTATGAATATTGAATACTACATGACGCCCGCAACTCCGTTTCGCTAAAATCCGTTTATGCCGCGGAAACCGTATTTTTTTGGGATAAAAGTATCCTACATCCTTTTCCGGGACTCAAAGTATCATCATACCAAATTTCAGTAAAATCGGTTCAGCGGTTTGGGCGTGAAGAGGTAATAGACAGACATATTTTCACATTTATATTAGTAATATGGTTATGTATGTTTTAGATAACTAATTGTAAGATTCTTCCTTCCATACAATCGATGATAGATTTGACTTTTTGAAGTCCAATTCGGCATTTATTTGGCTTTCATGCAAAATTAGGCCACCAAAAGCGAAAAGTTAAAATTCTTTTCATCGCCATGAAAGGAATCGTCGAATAGGGTCGCTCTTGGTTACTCCTACACGTTCCTGAACGCGTGAATAAAAAGTCTCTAATACGGCGTTTTAATCTTTTCTTGTGTTTGCTAAAAAGCTGATCCTTGCACGCATGCGTAGAAGAATTCCCAAGTCTTTTGCATCATAAGCACCTAAGATCACAGATTATGGAATAGTAAGATCTTGTGTTTTGAAAAGTTTTGCGCGGCTGGTAAGAAATCTGAGAGTTGTGGTTCAGTCACCTGTCTGGAATTAAAGAGTTTTGTATATAATTGGAATCTCGGAATCGGCTCCAACGATTTTCATGAGTATATAGGGGGTTTCGGGGGCGATAAATCGATCTAGCTAGGAATCATTTTTAGAAACTGTCATTTTACGAATGTTTTTCGAATACCGAGCAAAGCTCGATTAAATAGCTAGTTTATACCATTTTACCTAATTAGGCGAGTGCCGTCTACTGCCGTCGACAAGTGCCGTTTGTCTGTAAGTGCGCTTAGGAACGTACACAGTCACAATCAGTAAAAAAACCTAAAAAATAACCTACAAATTCGTTTAATTTCCTCTAAAGACCTTCGCCAAACACAGAAACCCATAACCTCAAACCCTGTGAACAGAGGCCCATAACCACAGAAAGATATTAAATCATAATGGACTCGTAATAAATTTGTTGAACACTCCACCTAGGGTCATAAACATTCTTAATCGAATAGAACAAGTGAAATTGGGACCCGTGAAGGGCTAAGTACGTGTAGGGTCTCCCGAATAAATTACATAGTGATTTACATGACCCTCTGTGTCTCGCTGATAAAATTGTTATGGCTTCAGAAAGTTTTATGCCATACATTGTTGATGTAGATTTTCCGATTGAAATTATTACTAAGCTTTTCCCCCGGTGTGGCTTTAGCGATCGCGGCACAGCGATCAGTGGCTTTCGGATGCCGCGGATCGCTATGCCGCGAGCGACCGCGATCGGTGAAAATTGAAATAAAATGCCACTTTATGACAAAGAAAATAGGTATCACTTTTTACTGACATTTGCGTGGCGACCCACGCTGCCCATGCCGCCGGCGCGGCGGCGGCGTAAAAGCTAGTGGTAGAGTAAAATGAAACCTATAGCTTATGTCATAAATTGCCATTTCGTTTGAATTTTCGTCGGTCGCGGTCGCTCGCGGCAAAGATCCGAAAGCCACCTTTAGATTGCTAAGATTTCTCCGAGATTAGATTTTTCAGGATTTTTCATTGTCCCAACTAAAAGTATTCTCTGAATTCTCAATTCCAATTCATAACAACTATTTTGATTTTATAATTAGTTAAATAATGACTTGTCCCTGGCCTGTTAGTCAAACTGTCAAACTATTTCTAACACAACGAAAAAAAACAAAACACTTTTTTGGTTGCATTATAATGTAACTACATTGGTTAAGAAATTTTACAGCTCCGTACACTTTAATTTATCATGTACTTTATTTATTTTTACTCCTTTAAATATTACATTTCACAACATTTAGAAATCACCACTTTCTTATAAACTTTTCTGCGGAGAAACGCCAAGAATTTGTAGTAAAGTAATACTTTCATGCGAGGGGAATGATGCGTATCAGGAGCTGGCAGCCGTTCCGATAGGTGCCTCTCGTATTAAATTATGACAATCCAATAACGGAGAGTAGGTATCGGCCTGGACCCAAATTATATGCCGATGGATGCCAAGTTCTGGCTCAACGCTGTATGCCTGATCATACAATGTAGCTTTAGGGGTCAATGTATGAAACACTAGATGAAGCCCGCAATTCCCTTGCTTTAATCCATACCTGGGACTCAAACTATCGCCATACCAAATTTCATCAAAATCAATTTAGAGGTTTGGGCGTTAAAGGTAACGGGCAGACAGACATACAGACACACCTTAAGTATGGATCTAATCGTGGAGGCTGATCGAATCCGTTCGCACTGATCGCAGGCCGATCTGACTAGATTCGTGCACACACATGACTAAGGTTGCCAGGTCGCTAAGCAGAAAAGCCGGACAAAATAGGCAGCTTGGCCGAACATTCGTATAAAAAAGCCGGAAACTTTTATTCAATCTAAATTCACAGTATAGCAATACGTTCCTGTACAAATTTTCTGTTTTATTTAATCAATTTAACATCTGATTGATAAAATATTACGTCTCGTTAGATATAAAACAGTCTGAATTTAGTAGGATTTTCATATAAAATTATGAATTCAAAGCTCTACAAAAGCCGGACACCTATTAATTTTGGCCGGACATCCAACCAAAAAGTCTGACTGTGTCCGACTTTATTCTGACGCCTGGAAACCCTACACATGACACATCGTAATGCACAAAACGAATCCGAACGGCATCGGTATGAACGGATTCAATCACGTCTCCTTCGTTAAAAAATTACGTTCAGAAACTATGAGTGTGATTGAGAACGCTGCTATTTGACACACACGTTTTTAACTCATCTTCGTAGTTTTTTTTTTGCGAAGTCGTTTGCGGACAGGCTCTTCTTACGTTGGGCCTTGATGGATAACCATGATCGCAAAACTGTCTCTCTAAACACCTTCACAATACAATACGACGTCGACCACAGACGAATATTATGCTTCGTTATCACGAATCACGATGTTTAGAACTCTATATTTTTTATTGAATTTCAAAATCTCCGTTTAAAGGTGCCGATTGGCAGCAGGCGACATGAAGCAACCGCAGACGACAACGTGTCGTCGCGACACTACTGGTTTGTAAATATGTATTTCTATGAAATACCCTCCGCAGCCTAACGACACGAAACTAGCGACACTTTTCATAGAAATACATAGAAACCAGTAGGTAGTGTCGCTTCGTTGTAGTCTGCTTCCAACTTGTACCTTTACTGTCTGTAATTTTGACGTGGATGATGGCGCGAGATCAAACTGTATATTAAAATATTATACATTAGTAATGTGTATAGCCCGCCGCCGTATCACGTATCTTGCGAGAGCAATGCGATAGCAATTATTGCGCGATAATTCCTCCAAAATCGCAATTTCGTATCACGTAACAGCCAAAACTATACGATTGCAATCGAACGCTTACATGACACCATTATTTTTGACAACCAGCAATCGATCGCGCGATTATTGCTAGTGGATTGTTGATCGCTATTTTACGTGATAGCCCTGCCGCTGTACGTCGGGGCGTGTGCATTTGAATGTCGCGATGTCTGCAATATTTACGCACACGACTGATATCGATCGATCTCATTAAAATATCTTCCGCGCTCGCTATCGAACTTATTATGGATGTAAAGGTATCTATTTCCGTGTATTTAGGGTTGGCAGGCGTCCGGATAAAGCCTGACGCAGTCAGGCTTTTTGCTTGCGTGTCCGGCCAAAATCAAAGGAAGTCCGGCCACAAGAGCCTCAAAACACAAATTTTAGACGGTTTTACACCTAATTAATGAAATGTAATATTATTTAGCTATTAGATGTTTAAGTGTTTTAATAAAACAGAAAATTGCGACCTGGCAACCCTACGTGTATTGCTGCATTCCTGGTTTCTGTGAAGAATAATTTTCTTCTTTCATTAAACTATAACTTCTATGTTTTCTTTCACAAGAAACTTCTATGAAAATTCATATTACGCAGCAATAAGCAAGGATCATGTAACACAGTCAAATTTTTTATGCATCCTGGGTCATTGATGTGTATTAAAATATTATTTGTTACAGTACTTTGAATGTTAATCACGTCATGTACAATTATTAAGCTTATTCTCTTCACAACAAAAGGAAATATTGAGAAGAATATGAACTACAGAAGCATACCATACTCATGATGTTGAGTTATTTATATTATGCGAAAGTACATTTAATACTCGTATTGACTGTGGGGTTTCATTATGTTATTTCAGCGGGAGCATAATATTGTAATATGTCTCAGAAACCTCGCCATGTGTATGCTGATAGCAGCCGCACTTCCTAAACATACATCTTAGTCATACTAATATAAAATGTACATAAATTTTATATTGTTTTACCGTATGTGTAGTGTATCATGATTTGTTGAGATTCTAATGATATTGTCCAGACTGGATGTAATCTGGGTGTAAAAATTGCTTCTATTATAATGACTAGGTGAAGCTCGCAACTGGCTCCTTCGATCGTGGAAAAACGAGACACAAAAAGGCTATTGTGAAAACCGATCATGAAAGCCTCATATTACTTCAAGTAGTGGGGGTAATTAGACAATGAGTTATAAAAAAATGCTTGCAATACGGATGACTCACGCAATAATCCTTCGAGCCCCAAGCGGTCGCATGCGACCGCGATTACAATAGTAAGGCTTCTATTGTTATCGCGGTCGCATGCGACCGCTTGGGGCTCGAAGGATTATTGCGTGAGTCATCCGTATTGCAAGCATTTTTTTATAACTCATTGTCTAATTAAAAAACAATAGAATGGCTTTCTATTGTTATCGCGGTCGCATGCGACCGCTTGGGGCTCGAAGCCCGGGCCTATCTATTGTTATGCGACCGCGATAACAATAGTAAGGCTTCTATTGTTATCGCGGTCGAATGCGACCGCTTGGGGCTCGAAGGATTATTGCGCGAGTCATCCGTATTGCAAGCATTTTTTTATAGCTCATTGTCTAATTACCCCCACTACTTGAAGTAATATGAGGCTTTCATGATCGGTTTTCACAATAGCCTTATTGTGTCTCGTTTTTCCACGATCGAAGGAATAATTTAGATGTACAAACACGTTTTGAGATTTCCACTATTGTTAATTCATTACCTATAATTATAATCATACAAGTTTGTATTTTGACGGTCCTAAGCCCGTAAAAGTACTCGGAAGGGAAAATTTAAATTGCAATCTATGTGCCTATTTATTATTTAGCGTTTTCGAAGCGTTCGCTAGCGCTGAATAACAAAACAGAGCACAAATTCCAAGTATATAGGTAATTACCAATTAGGCAATGAGTCATTACCAAACAATGTTTGCAAACTGGATGAGTCATAAAATAATTTACCTGTACGTACATGTTTTGAGATTTCTACTTTAATTTATTTAGTTTTAGTATATATAGGCTTTTTTATGAATAAGACATTAGAAAGAGTTACTTGTCAATAAAGAAAACATTATTATTTGTCTATCCTTAACAATATTTATTAAAAACTATATGAAATACTCAGAAATGAATTATACAAAACAATAAAAATTAAAGTACCTGTAGCTCCTAAAGGCACAAAAATTGCAGTTAAGTGTCTATAACAAAACTGTGCAATGATTTATTTTGAATACGTTTGAATCTTGGAAGAAAATTACAAAATTATGATTTCGTCCATACAAAAAATAATTCATATTTTTTTTCTCTGTAGATAAGGCATATTTGAAAAAAACTATCTATAAAAGTAACTTGTAATTGCATCAGATGCTACGAAAAAAATCAGCCTCATCCGCTGACAAAAAAAATTAAAGTGGCTGTAGCTCTAAAAGGCGCAAAAATCGCAGTTGAGTGTCTATGACAAAAATGTACGACAAGGGTCCCTCTATAAGCTGTGCTATGATTTATTTTGAATACGTTTGAATCTTGGATTAAAATGACAAAATTATGATTTCATCCATACAAATTTTTTAAAATTATTTTTTATCTCTGTAGATACGGCATATTTGAAAAAAACGATATCTATAAAAGTGACTTGTAATTGCATCAGCTGTCTACAAAAAAAAAAAAAAATCAGCCTGATCCGTTGACCTTCGATCCGAAAATTCTTAATGTCCCATTTATTTTACTTTGGGACCAGTGTGCGGCCTCGCGGTCCTAGGGGCCTCGCGCCCCTTGGACCACTAGGTTTTTTTAAACGTTTTACGAGTTGTACGTGATACTCAAATATTCATTAATAAAAAGTTTTATAAATAAAACTTTAAGTACTTATCAAAAAATTATTTCTCTCAATAAATCCGTTCGTACGATCGCGTACGTTACGTTACTACAAATGCAGATTGTAGACTAAAAGTATGCGCCGTCTGCGTTAGCGCGTGTTGAAGCAAACGTTCTATTTTTTTCGCACACTTTTTATGCGGCGCCGCGCGAAGCGGCGCGATGCGGTCTGCCAGACAGCCAATATTCGTTTATCGCGCGGGAAACGTACATTTTTCCGGGATTGTAACTTGTAAACTATGCTATATTATCCTTTTTTGGGACTGAAAGTATCTCCATACTAAATTTAATTAAATCGGTTAAGTAGGTTGGTCGTAAGAGGTAATTTACACACAGGATATTATATTATTATAACTATTGGAAAAACAGCTTATCTATCGGTTATTTTTAAAGAGAAATAGGAACACTTTTGAACTTCAAGCTCACTTTAATAAATTAATGTTAGAAAAAAATAATTAAAATATATTTTAATTTCAACCAAACAATATTCTTGGCGTTGGGGTAAATATCGGTGTCGACAATTTGTGACCAAATTTAAATAATTTGAGTTTTACTCATCAAAGGATTCCATTAAAACAGCGGGACTTCGCAAATCACAATTTGAAATTTTGGATTAATATCTGGTTATAATTAACTAGTCCTATGTCATTGCAATAAATGAATACGACGAAATATTTTCGTTTCTAAGTAGATGATTCCCTCAACTTTATTAGGATCTTTAGCACTTCTTTCATGTGAAACCATTAGATTTTTATGTATTTTTTTTAATTTTGAGAAAAAACTGCTCTTGGTCCCTGCGACTAAAAGTATTACATCAACTCAATTTAAGTTTGAACAGGTAACAGACAGAGACCCGCTTTGTATGGGGATCGAAAACTGCTACTTCCTACTCCTCATATTTTCTTTTTCTGAATAATTTCGTTGCGGGTCCCAAGACAGATTTAGCATGTCCCTCGGGCTCCCTGAGATCATATTAAAGGGTTTCGTGGTTGCATACCGCTGTCGATCCTGGCGACACAGGATATCTCCTGTGGTGGGAATGTGTGGTGGGATAAAGGCCGTTGAAAAAACAGACATTATTATTAGTTTGGATTACTGTTATACATGTAAACCACAATAGTTAGTCGTGAAAGGTCAAGTAGTATTGTCTCATCGGATGTTCTTTCACCACCCGGCGCGCAGCTGCGCCACGTGTGTGCGCAAAAAAGATGTTTGACATCATGTACACATCAATCATAGATAATGAACGCTCTTCCTGGATTTTAAGTAGGTAACATCATCATCAATACTAGATTTTTAGTGGCTTTGCGTTCAATAGTTTTCTTGGTACAAACATTTTTATTCCCTATTCCAAATTCCCTTTCTGACATAATAATAATATATCAGTTGCTAGAATAATATATACTAAATAATAAAATGTATTATTATGTAGAGTACAACAGCTATGCATGACCAAACTATCGGCCGATAGAAAGTCTGCACTCTGCAGTCTGCGGGGGCTAGTAGATATCTAATGATAGGGGCGAAAATAAAATAGAATTTGAAAAATTAGTTATTTACTTATTAGTAAGAAAATAGTATAATACAATAATTATTATAATAATACAATTAGTATATATCTAATGATAGGGGCGAAAAAATTGGAATTAGTAAAATTAGATATAATATTTACTTATTAGTAAAAAAATTTTTTTACTAATATGTGAATAACTAATTTTTTATAAAAATAGTATAATACAATTATTATTTCCCTATTATATTCTGCATTGTATAAATACGTAATACAGAAAATAGTTCCCGATTCAGCAGCGCTTCTATTCCAATTGAAAATTTTAAGAAAACGTAAAAGTTCGCTGAAATAAGCTGGAAGAGAGAATATATTTAAATTCCTATATAAAGGTATTGAATGTTCCGTAATTGATCTAAGATTCTTTCATCCAGGAAAATGTTAAAAGGGATTTCCCGCGGGAGACTCTGCTTGTGAGGAATTTTATGGACACTTTGATAAGATTACAACGATTACCTGTTACATTCTTACTTGAGTAACTATATTATGATTGAAGACATACTCATGTACACTCGGATGAAGCGGGTAACTTACAATTTGAAAACTTTAGTTTTTTTGTAAAAATTGAGCTTTAAGGTACAAGTTGGAAGCCGGCTACATGAAGCGGCAGCAGACGACGTGTCGTCGCGAAACTACTGATTTCTATGTATTTCTATTTTCTATGAAAAGTGTCGCTAGCTTCATGTCGCTAGCTGTGGAGGGTATCTCATAGAAATAAATAGAAACCAGTAGTGTCCCGACGACACGTCGTCTGCGGTTGCTTCATGTCGCCCGCTGCCAACCGGCACCTTTAGGACCGGGAAAATTATTTAAAATAAAAAAAAAAATGTGGATTTCGTGTAGCCAGATGATAAAGTGGATGCTAGAAGGTTCGTTCTCATTATAAAGGATAAAATGAGTAATCGCCTTTATGTTATAAAATATTAGTTATCCACTTCATTCACTGAAGTCTTCAATTATGTTTGTGACATATAAATAACTAATTTTGATAAAACTTGGCTTAAAAAGACTGAATAGCTTTTTGTTGCAAAAAGTGTATATTCTACGCATTGGATAAAAACGCCAGTTATTTTTTCAGCATTTCATATAAGTACTATATACCTCTACAATAGGTACCACGTATTACACTCATAAATTGTACAGACAGACTTCATGACAATGAAACCCCGTACTTAGGGGTTGAAAAGTGGTTTCGTCATGTCTAAAGTGGGGAGCAGGTAGAAAAAATTAGCACTTCAGAAACTCTTTTATTCTCCACTATTCATAGTCTCTACCTGGTGATTTGTCTTTGTTACAATAAAATATGATAAGTTTTTGTAACAAAAAAAAGTCTGTAAATATACCTTATTTCATTACAATAAAATGATAAAAAATGTACGATTAATGAAAAATATTTTTACCCAAAATTATTTATCGCAATAAATGATAAAAAAGTTTTTTTTCTGCTCACGTAGTTTACGATAGCGCGATCAAAAACCGCCAGTGTGCGAGGGGCCTTATCGCGAAAAGTTAGTAAAGTAATTTCGGCAAGTCTCAGCGATCGGGCCGAGTCATAAAGTTAATCTATCGATCTAAAGAAATGATTTTATGAGGCACACATTAAAGCGTTAGCTCACTGCGGTGTAAGATTCTTTGCGTGTTTCGGCGCTCGTAAAATTATACCGAACCCTGGGACCGTAAATCCATCTGAAAACGATACTATTTTTACTTGCGTAGCGAAACTTCGGGAGGAACTTCTATTGGTTTTTTCGTTTTCTTATTGTAATATAATCCGTGTTTGATTTGTTTAACAGCATATTTTTTATACTTGCAGAATACTAATGTCATCCTTACTATAGTATTTAGTATTTACTAGTACTACTAATATGTACAAACAATGCCAAAGTGTGTCTATTACCTCTTCAAGATTAAATGGCTGAACCGGCTGAGATGAAATTTGGTATAGAGATAGTTTAAGAGACGAAAAAGTTCATAGGATAGTTTTTGTTGTGCAAAACTTGTTGTTTGCGCGATAAACGAGTTTCAGCGCAACGGAGTTGCGGGCGTCATCTAGGAAATTCTTATAAACATTTCTTTTTTTTTTAATTTTTGTTGTGCCATAATGTAGTCTACGCGTGACAAACATAACTCCGGTACAACAGAGTTGCGTGTGTCATCTAGACGTATTCTTTTATTTTTGAGCTATTTAACTTTTTTGCTGATAGTACTTTCGTTAATTTGGAGAGAAGCCTATAGGTCTGACACGACGCGGTGACGTCGAGGTTAACGACTGCGAGGTGCTCTATTGTTTACCAAAACAATGCCTGACGCAACCCTCATGTGAAAAATGTCGCCTAAACGTGATTTATTTTAGAAAGGCATTTACATAGAAACAAAATTAATGTAGACCTCGTTAAAGAGGTTGCTAAGGAAAATGCGTGATTTTAAGTTTCAAATGTCTTTACGCGTGGCTGTAACAAAATTCGTGCACAAAGAAAAAAAAAAAACGTAATTAGATCGACTGGCTCTCTTTTCAAAAAAGTTCGATATTTATCCGTGTAAAATAAATTGGTAATTTTGGAGTCGCGATGGGCGTTTTGGCGGGAAAATAACTGGATCCGTGGATAATTAATGACTTCATTTATGTTTCTGCTTTCGAGAGCTCAGATTTTGCTGACCGCTTTTTTTTTTTTTTGTTCGGGCGCTCATTTTGCGTGCAAATTATTGTGCTAAATTGAAACTGTAAGTTTGAAAACCCTGACCGATATTAATATCTAGGTAACCTTTTATTGCATTTTACAGCAATTTTCTATTGTTATTAAAAATATAATATATTATCTATATATATAAAAATGGATCTCCAATTGTGTTAGTCGCGCTAAAACTCGAAAACGGCTGAACGGATTGGGCTGATTTTAGTCTTAAAATATTCGTAGAAGTCCAGGGAAGGTTTTAAAGTGACACGAAGTTCACCGGGACAGCTAGTTATAGATAAAACCATAAATTAGGTAGCAATACCATTTTATAAAAATAATTTAGCTTTTATTTACACATAATATTCATGATAGAGGAATTCACGTGATCGTTCTAAAACAATCCATTTTAAAAACGCCCACGAGACGAGAAAATAATAAACGACTCCTACACTAAGATTGGGCGGAGAAAATTAATATGTGAGAGCGCTCTCGTAAATATTCTGGGATAAGCAGAATAAAAATCATAGCAGAATATTATACATCATTTTATAGCAAGTTTATTGGATGAATGTCAAGTTTTGTATTGAGATTCCAGGGCTGATTTGCCTTATAAAGATGGTTGTATCTGGCTTACTGCGTAAACTACAGACTACATTTCTGAGTTACATTACATTGTGACAGTTACTTGCCTGAAGAATGATAGTTATTATTTATTTATTGTTTTCTTTTATCAATATTTTGAAAATTGATTGGGTGAATTTTATAGGTATTTTTGAGCTTAAGCCTAACTTTGAAGAGCTTTGTCAAACCTATTATCTGATGCTCCATTTCTAGTTTCTACTATTTAGAGCTGCTTATACAAATTTCTTGCTCCATAATAAAATATATAAAATTATGCGTTGTAGCTGCTTTGTGTCCATTTTTATGGAGATAAACTCGCACGCCAGTAGCATGTTACTGGCATGCGAGTGTATCTGCTTGTATCTCATGCAGATTTGCGTCGGGACTGTCGGGTTATTGTTATTCACGGCGCATCGGGTTCGTCTCAGCCCTGACCCCGTGAACTCTGTCAGACCGGGACAGCGCGAACAAAATATCACACTGAGATATTGGAATGCTGTAGCTAGTATAGTGTAGGGACAGCTTAAGAAATTTTTTTTTGTGTTTTAAAAAAATATTTCGAATCACCATCAATTTCTTCTCCCTCTCTAAATCAACAGTTTGGTTTAAACTTTATAAGATTGAACGAGAATTAGACAAAAATATGTACTATCAGATACGATCATTTATTGGCAGATGGCAGACCTATGTAATTTCGTCGCGTTGTGTCAAATCCAGCCGACACACCATGATCAACATTTAATTGACATAATTCGACCAAATGATGTAGGTCCGTCAACTGCATGTAAATCAATTTCTTCAATGGTACATACTTATCACTTCGACAGAACTTGATTTTTATGCTCTTCGAAACTAAAATTAGTAGTAAATATTACAGCAATATTTTTGTTGCGTTCGTTTTGGTTTGAAACAGCTAAGTTTTTTTTTTCATGCTGGAAATGTGCATAAAAATTAGCGAAAAAAAAAGGTAACAACACAACAACGCAGCTATTATAGTAATCGTTATTTTAACTCATTACCTATTTATGTATTTGGAAACACTTGCCTGGTGTAAAGCCGTTATAAGTGTAATTGTAGAGCTCATTCATGATTGTTTTGTGGAGTTGTAGTAAGTTTGCTATAGAAGTTAAAGTGTACGTGCTTTCAGAGCATGGAGGTGTGTATTCGGGCAACTTGTTGCTTTTGTTATTATCACGTTTGCTTTAGAATAATATAACACGTATTTAATGCTTTTTGTACTTTACAAAGTGGTCCAGAGAGGATAAAATATCTTGAGTAGGTAATAATTTAGTAAACAAACAAACTTTTTTATAATTCTCGTCTAGGAGAGCGTTATTATAAAAAAAAGGTTTTATGTTTTTCGCTATTACTGAGATTTCAATACAGCAACTCTAAAAATAGTCACCCACTTTACATATTTTCCGATGACCTAAACTTTACCTATTTTAATAGTTTGTAACGGGTACGTCCTTAATTAGAATAGGTACAGAGAGAATTTGAGGCTTCTCTTCTGGTTTAATGAGGGGGCAATCGTGTCATCCCTCTCGCAGAGTTTTGGCCCCGCCCACCGGGCGGTGAAAATCAATAATATAGTCCAGAAGTGCGTTTGGTGAGCTAGAATGCTGACGTCGCCTAGATTCCACTCTTGAAACCTAGATATTGTTTACATTTTAAAAAGTTTGACCTAAAAATGTTTAAATGTGGAACTTTATTTTCTTTTTATTTTTCATGGCAAAGTGCATCTATTTATTTATATCCTAAATAGTTTACTTGCTTGCTTTATTTTTTTTGAGGTAATCGTTATGTGTGTATGCTTTGGTTAATCACATAACATCTCATTAAATGTACACAGTATCTAAAATTTATTTTTATTACACATCGATAAAGTTTTCAAACTTTTGCATTAATATAATCCTACCCCGATATGTTATACAAATAAATAGACATATTTTTGAAATTCACTTACACACAACTCAGACTCGTCTCATGGATAATAACAGTATCCTTAAATAGCTCCACAAAACCCCTCGAGGCTCGTTACAACACAATAGGCATTGATGACCCCAGGTTAGAGTTAATCCAAACATCTCTGTCTTGGCAATTGGGTGCTATGACCCGATATTTGAATAATAGACATCGGTAACGGGTTAAGACGTTGGTTCGTCAATGGGTTGACTTTATGTACGATCAGGGAAGTTGATTCCTAGGCAGATGGGGGGATGGGGGTCAAACCCAGCCGACAGATCACAATTAACATTTAATTGACATGATCCGACCAAATGACGTTGGTCTGTCAACTGCCTAGGAATCAATTTCCTCGATGGTACCTAAAAATGAATTTAACACATCGGAATATAATACTGTAGAATTTTATTCGTAAATTTAGCCCCCATTACACAGCAAATGAATGGTATTTCTACAAGGTGTGCAATCTACAAAGTAGGTACTATTATAGCATAGAAATTTACAATTTTACCTCGATTTTTCTGAATAAAACATTAATTTATAACTAAATTTATACTGACTATAATAATTACATACATATTATTATGAGTAAGCATTGCATGCATTGAATACAATCTGAAATGGAACCGAGATATTATAATATTATTATCATTTAATTATAGTGGGTCAGTATCGGATCGTTGTGGGGTTTCGCGGCGTAGCCTCTCGTAGCGAACTACGCGAAGGGTCTGCTCACACCGAAACATTGTAATCCATTTTTAATTAGATTTTCAAAATTGAAATATATGCAACACACAAGAAAATTAGTATAACAATAAGAATTATCTTAAATAAATAGCCCTAGATTCTTTAAGAAATTACTTACAATAAACATATATTATGTATAAGTAATTATTAATGTAAAAACTTTTACGGTCTTACCACAAAAGATTTAAACACCTGTTGAACAGTTGATTAGAGAAAAATTCTGTACAAAATGGTCTCAAAACAAATGTTCAACAGATGTTTAGTTTTTGTGGTAGAACCGTAAATATTTAATGTACACACAAAAACGTTAAGCAGAATAAAAAGACATATTATTATTAAGGCCATTTTACATGCTGGATTATGATTAATAACCATGATTGCCATCATTTCATTTAGTATTAGCATTACACTCGTGCGAAGCCAAGCGGGTCGCTAGTCTCACATAAAGCGTCTATCGCTTCTTTGTTATTTATAACGAAAGATTAATTACGAGGGCGTATTTTAAGAATTCGTAACTTTCAGTCGCCGGGATTCAGAATTTAATTTAAAAATTCCGAAATGTAACGAGACAGGTGGACCGTTATGAATTTTGCTGTTAGTTGCAGTTTTTCGCGGACTTTGTACGTAAACTAATTAGTAATTACACGGCAGGTCCGTTTGGGTTGAGTTTGCAGTAATTTGTGCAAATGTTGAAATTAACCAATGACACTTATGCTGTGTGAGGCGTGAGGGTGAATGAGCAATCGAAGAAGGCCATTTTGTCATATTGTGCACTGTTGATTATAAAATATGTTACCAAGTTGTTGAAGTGTTGATTATAAAATATGTTACCAAGTACTGAGTATGCTTATTGCATACTAAGTAACGTTATATGTATTATGGATAGCATTTTGTAAATTCAGATAATTATAATAGACTATTTTAGAAATTTCAGTATTGTATTTTTAAATAAACTATTTCTTAATTATTGTAGACTAGCCACCCGCCCCGGCATCGCACGGGTATAAAATATATAGCCACTGAAAAAATGATTAAAATGAATAGCCTATAATCCTTCACGTGGTCTACTTCTTATCTGTGCCAAATAACATAAAAATTGTTTCAGTAGTTCGCGAGATAAGCCCTTTCAAGTAATTTCCTCCGTTTTTTCCACATTCTCCTATTAGTCCTAGCGTGATAAAATATAGCCTATAGCCTTCTTCAATAAATGGGCTATTAAACACTGAAAAATTTTTTCAAATCGGACCAGTAGTTCCTGAGATTAGCGCGTTAAAGTTAGCCCTTTCAAATAATTTTCCCCGTTTTTTCCACATTTTCCTCTATTTCTTCGCTCCGATTAGACTTAACGTAATAATATATGGCCTATAGCCTTCCTCGATAAATGGGCTATCTAACATTGAAAGAATCATCAAAATCCGTTGCGTAGTTTTAAAGATTAAAGGGAACAAAGGGACATGAGGGAACAAAAGCGACTTTGTTTTATAATATGTATAGATAGAATACCAATACTTATACCAAAACCAATATTAACACCAAAAGTATTAATAATTATAATTCTAGCTAGTGCATGCGGCGCCTGAATGAGGTATCCCTGGTATATAAACTTTGGTCCCCTATCGAGAGAACTCTCCTGGTAGAAAAATCCTTAAATTTTTTAAACTGTTAAAGCTTATTTACACTCACAAATAACATGGCTTTCCATCAATGTAATAGTTTCAGTAATCGACTTGGTATTTAAATAGTAAATCCAGAGATATAGGGGATCGTCGTATCCCGTAAAGATACAACGTCACAAACTCAAAAATTTTTCTTTTTATTATATCAGCATAGATTATTTATATTTCTAGTATAAACTACATTACCTCCTTACTACAACATTCCAAACGTTCAGCGAACTCATAAATAATGTGTGTATTGTAAAATTTTTGCTCCATCATAAAACATTATTGGTTTACAACTAGTAACATTTCAGCCCACACAGTGTTAGATGTTGCTTGTATCTTTAGTATCGGATACGAACCGCAATCAAAGTTAAAAGCGCCCATTAAAACGGCAGTAAAGGTGCGTGCACACTGCGCTACTACAGGAACGGAAAGACGATGTAGAGGAGTGTACACAATTATGTACTTAGAGGTAGATTGCAATTTTGTATAAGTGTTTAATTTTTTGCGTCACAATGAAACAATACCACCATTGATAATAATAGTTATTCGCATTCGTCGCAGATAATCTTACTAACTAGTCGACAGTCGACACAAATAAGTTTAATATTACAGAGTAATTCATACCTCTTTGCAGTCTTCACGTTTCTTTCACTCCGAATATATTTTTTATTTCTGTCGCATCCGCATACCCGTTGTAGCCATAGTTAATATTAACCATATACCGCGAGGAAACGAGACAAGAAGCGATAGGTCAATAAACGAATTTCTTCATGCTCAACGACCGCACTATAGCTTATAGGCCGTGTTCAAACCAAACTGATTGTCAGCCGCCGAATGTGAGCGAACGTTATGAGGGCTGCTATTTATGTATCCGGAATTAAAAAAAGAAACAAACATATATCATTTAATATGGTTTTATTGCTTTTCAAAATATTCGCCGCGATGATCGACACACTTTTGCATACGCTGGAACCAATTTTCATAGCACTTTTTCGAGGTATCTCCAAAACGTGCATTTTGAACGCATCAACAGCCTCTTCGCGGCTCGAAAAACGTTGACCACGTAATTTGTTCTTCGCGTATGGAAATAAAAAGAAATCGTTAGGTGCCAAATCAGGGCTGTACGGCGGATGACCAGTCAATTCGATCTTTTGACCCTCCAAAAACTGAGTTGTTTCAGCTGAGGTGTGACAGCTAGCATTGTCGTGATGTAATATGATTCTGCGTTGTCGGTTGTCCTTTCTTATTTCTTCAAAGACTTCTGGTAAACAAATGGTCGTATACCATTCAGAATTAACCGTTTTACGATTCTCTAATGGCACTGTAGCCACATGTCCATTAATTCCAAAAAAACAGGCGACCATTTGCTTCAAAGTACTTTTTGCACGAGTAACTTTTGTTGGTTTCGGCTCATCTTGGAACACCCACACCGTTGACTGTTGTTTAGTTTCGGGGTCATATGCATAGATCCAAGATTCATCACCTGTGTAGATATTATAAACGGCTTTTGACGTACCACGGTTGTATTTTTTTATCATTTTTTTGCACCGATCGACACGAGCCCGTTTTTGATCGATTGTCAAGTTGTGCGGAATCCAACGCGAACATATTTTTTTTACAGCCAAATGTTCGTGTAATAATCTTATGTATGCTCGTCATACTTATGCCTAAGGACGCCTCTATCTCGCAATATGTAACATGACGATCACGCATTATTAGTTCCCGCACAGCATCTATATTTTGTGGGACAACAGCTGTTTTTGGGCGACCTTCTTTATTTTCATCCGTGAGCATAGACCGCCCACGATTAAACTCACTGTACCAGTGATAAACAGTGGTTTTTGATGGTGCTTCATCTCCAAAAGTTGCGGTGAGTTGAATAAAGCACTGTTGTTGATTTAGCCCACGCCGAAAATCGTAGTAAATCATTGCACGAAAATGTTCACGCGTTAAATCCATGGCAAATGAAGACACGCAATTTTCAAAATGACGGCACAATGGAAAAATAATTGACAGTCACATGAAACAAAATGTATTCTTTAACCAAAGAGTTCTATTTTCAAATGTTGTAATTACTTTTTAAATATTGTTCTTGTAAGTGGCCAGTTCCGGATACATAAATAGCAGCCCTCGTACACAGTTTATTGTATTTCCATACATATTCACTTTTGATATCTCCAAGTGTGTACGCACCTTTGAAAAGTAGTAAATCCCACCAGGTCATGTGATTCTAGCGCTGGCAACACTAATTTATATTTCGTCTCATTATGAAGTTTTCAACCTATTTTTACACACTTCAACACGTTGCAACATCCTTTTTGTACGTTTTAAATAACTTTGATCCCGCTATTTTCTTAAAGGTTAAAATTAGGATACCATGCTTTAAAAATAACGACGTCCCGTCCTTTCTTATAAAACGTAGTAGGCTTAATGGAAAATTTAAAATTTAAAAACAATATAGGTACTAGATAGATTGGGTTAGCAAGATAGGTTTTTGCTACATAATAAAATTATGAATGATTTAAGGAAATCGTTGTTTTATAATTTTACTAGATACTCGTAATAACATTTAGCTTCTTACAAAAAATATCCAACTAGATATAAACCTATTGACAGACATCTTCCGTCCATAGAAAGTATGCACGCTCAGAAGAAGAAATATTTACATCTGAAGTTCTATAAAAAACTTATGTGAAGTGAAAAAAAACGCACATTATTGTCTGCGATGCAACCCGAGCTCTCGGTGGAAATCCCATTAGGCCACTGTGGCAACAACCCTCTCTAGTGTAAGCATTGTAGCTTACAATCAAAGCAAATATTGTTCTTACAAAAACATTTGACATCATCATCATAGACGTGACTCTACATTCTAACATGGTTCTCTTATACCCAAATTATAATCTAGTACCATGGACGTATAAACAATAATTTTAATAAATATTTTAATATTAGCTCCATACATTTTCTGTCAAACTATTCATTAACCCATCAAGCCCCATAAGGACACCGGTGACCGCGACAACAATAGAATTCCAAGAATCCGCGATCGAAG
The DNA here is from genome assembly GCA_963422495.1 of Polyommatus iphigenia. Classification (NCBI taxonomy): domain Eukaryota; kingdom Metazoa; phylum Arthropoda; class Insecta; order Lepidoptera; family Lycaenidae; genus Polyommatus; species Polyommatus iphigenia. The sequence goes on from OY730183.1 coordinate 8,846,546, forward strand.
GAATAAACAAGAATTAAGTTAAAATTAAGTATGTCCGAGTGTGGCCATTACAGAAAAACGCACTTTAATATTTACAAAATTTTCGGAATTATAAATGCAAAAGTGTATTTTATTTATCTGTAACATTATTACGCTTAAACCGCTGAAGCAATTTTGATGAAATTTGGTTTACAGTACTATCAAAGAAGTTGATCCCTAGGCAGATACCTACGTAGTTTGGTCGCGTTACGTCAAACCCAGCCAACAGATCACAATTAACCCATCAGTCGTGGCAAAACGAGACACAATAGCTTTTTCATTGTTATCGCGGCCGGATGTGGCCGCTTGGGGCTTCATGAATTAACATTGAATTGACATGATCTGACCAAATGACGTTGGTCTGTCAGCTGCCTAGGAATCAATTTGCTCGATGGTACTATCAGAGAAGTTGATTCCTAAGCAGATCGGGGACCTACGTAGTTTGGTTGCGTTACGTCAAACCCAACCGACAGATCACAATGAACATTAAATTGACATATTCGACCAAATAACGTTGAACTATCAACTGCATAGGAATCAATTTCCTCGATGGTACATACTTTGAATCCAGGGGAAGCTAAGGAAGTTTTATCCCGAAAAAATGTACAGTTCCCACGCTATAAACGAATTTCGGCACAACAGAATTGCGGGCGTCATCTAGTATTTACTAGCTGTCCCGGCAAACGTTTCTTTGCCATATAAAGTAGGTATTTCGCCCGTATTATTTTATTGAAGTGACTAAATAAGTATGTCACCATGGCAACGTCGATCGCTATCCCGTCGCACAAACAATGGTCGCCGTCAGTCTTGAGTTATTTATTCAACAAATGCACTTATCAATATAAAAAGTACCCAGTAGCCGATTCTCAGACCCACTGAAAATGCATAATATAAAATTTGGTTAAAATCGGTAAAGCTGTTTCGGAGGAGTACGCGGCCTAACATTGTGACACGAGAATTTTATTTAATAAGAGAAGATAACCATCAGTCAATATTTAGTTTAACCATTTCAATTAGATAATTCCGAAAACAACTAATCACACCGATTTAATCCCTTAACAACTCATAACTCACAGATTCATGTCAACCAGCAGTAACGCTCTCCACATTAAACTAACAATTTAATGAGCAATTGTGTGAAAAATACGAACTACTCTATCACGGAATGCTATAACGTCTAATTCTATTAGTTTCAGCACGTAACTTCCATGTTTTACAGGAATTTAGAACTTTAAACATATAATTGGAGTGCTGAATGTATTTTTAAGTGTTGAATACTGAACACTTTAATTTTTCAAAAGTTCTTTATTTTTATTTGTAAACGAAATCACGAACACTGTTATAAATATTCAAATAATTTTACAAATTAATGTTCTGTTTATACTAAGATATAGGAAGCATTCGTCAAAATAATTGATAAAAAGAAACTTTTTAGTGAAAATTTCTTTAAATAAAAACAACACAGTAATTCGAAATCTCGATAGAATGATAAATAGAAAAATTATATTTTATCATCTTTTACTTAAGCCTTAGTGTGACTCAAACAGCTGATAATGTTACTCTGAATGACTCTGCAATTAATTCTAGTATTCAGACTACAAAAATATAATCATGATAACAATTTGTATGAGGTAATAACGAGATAATTTTGTAGACCTTACTATTATATTTTATCTAATTTATAACGTAACTCTAATGAGTATTGACTCTTTTTTTAATCCATAGTGAGTTTTTTACTTTTAAAAATATATTACCTAAACCTTAGCTCAGAAATTAGCAGACTATGTGAAAACCGACATTTTTGCATAATAATGCATTTACATTTTGAGTACCTATTCAAAGTATCTTCAAAACAAATATTATATTCAGTTCATCGGTTTAAGCGTAAAGAATTCACGGACATACATCTTTTAATTCATACAATAGTATGCATGGACTACAGTTTTGTGGTCATAAATTCAGGAAAACAGAAAAAGCGAGCTCATTTTGCCAAGAAAAATACTCTTATTTCGCTTTTAAGTAAATATAAAACAATTTTGACTAACGGTAATTGAATATTTATTTAGACATTCCCATTCCTCTCGCAAGTTTACTTCGAGTTCCTCTCATTAAAGTTTCTGAATCTTTATTTGGCTTCACTGGATACTATCTTACTTCTTGAATACATTTTACACATATTGGAGACAGTGATTACCTACTTTGAACCTTGAAGAACTTTAAGGCTTTAGCTTAGATATTTAATTTAACTACTGATAAAAAAAGTTTGATACAAATAATCTCTGTATCAAAGAGGTATGATATATTTTTGTCTGTATTGTGTCTGTCTGCTTCTAAAACCCCTGAAGTGATTTGAATGATATGTCCCGGGAAAGGACACATAATATTAGTTTCTCATTTCTACTACTCAGCTGTAACAAGAGTACAACTATATTATTACTAGATGTTTTTTTTAGGAATTTCATGGAAACCGTACATTTTTCCGCAGCCGTACATTTTAGCCGATGTCCCTTCACTGGTCTATTCTTCATGTGTGCCAAATAACATAAAAAATTGCTCCAGTATTCTTAAGATAATAAGCAATTTCATATAATTTTCCCCGTTTTTTCCACATTTTCCTCTGTTTCTTCGCTCCAATTGATTTTAGCTTAATATTATATTTCTCGATAGATGGGCTATCTAACACTGAAATAATTTTTCAAATCGGACCAGTAGTTCCTGAGATTAGCGCGTTCAAACAAACAAACAAACAAATAAACAAACTCTTCAGCTGTATAGCGTTATTATTATATTAGTATATATAACAATTAAATTTTCGTACAACGGTGCTCGTTGCCAAACCACTTCGAAACGGTTGGAGCGATTTAGATAAAAAATTGTCTGCTTATCGGATCTGTCTAAGTCTAAATATCTTCTATTTAGTATAGCTGAAACGATTTAAATATGAAACGATATGGCAAATCAAAGTTTGCTGGGTCAGCTAGTAAATGGAGGTGGAGCCATAGGCCCGTGGGCGGTTGATCGGGGGATCACCACCCGCACGAAGGGCCCCGAGAAGAAAGCTCCCTAGATGCCCGGGGAGCTCTCGGTGAAGAAAGTCGGTGGCAGAACACCAGCCGCCGACACGGAGATGTGCCGGACGCGAAAAGCGCCGTGAGGAAGCGGAGTTAGCTAACAGAGGGCCCGTATCCCACGGCTGGAAGAAGGGCATGGGGGGGTTTTAGTCGGTAAACCTCCGGCGCACTAAGCCGGAGGGAGTCCGACATACCCCCGTCGTCCACCCCCGTGCGCGGCGGGGGATACGTAACGTATTTCCCCCCTTAACAAAAAAAAAAAAGGTCAGCTAGTGAATAAGAAACTGCATTTAATTAAGAGACTTTGACAGCTTAAAAATAACAATCTCGTCGAGTTTTTCTCGACGAAAATGATGACAGAATATTCATTAAAATATTTTGATGAATCTACAACACGACAGAATCAATCCTCGGAATAATATGTTAAAATATGTCAGACTATTCTGGGTGACAGATGATAAATGTACCCCGGACTGAGATATATAAATATAAACTACGCATGATTAGATTCTATCACGCTGTGAGCAGTTGAGCTTTAAAGCGAACTTTTAATACAATATTATAAAAACGCTTCTTTAATCCTTCGATCGTGGATACTTGGAAATCTATTGTTATTCTATTGTTGTCGCGGTCGCCAGTGTCCTTATGGAGGTTGATAGGTTTAAGCCGTGTTTTCACTAGGGGACAGGGCAGGTTAATTTGGAACTGGTGGTGCCAGGTAGACAATTTCAAAGGTATTAGTTTATCCCGAAAAATTGTACGCGAGTACCGTAAGTTTTTCCGGGATAAGAAATATCCTACGTCCTTCCCCGATACTCAAAGTATCACCACACTAAACAGTAAAATCGGTTCAGCGGCTTAGCTTCATCCCCAAGTAATAGACAGACACACTTTCTCATTCATTTAGTAGGATAAGTATGGGGTTCATTGTGGGCTGTGGCCCAGTCTACAGCAAACACGCTCTATATAGAGACACGTTTAACATGCAATTGTTATATTGCTTTAAACTATTTATTAAGTTCGGAAATCACACTAATCTGCGCTTGATTCTAGTTTGTCTACTGAGTACTGTATATATCTATATTGTGGTATCGGACTTTGCTTTTTTACGTCAAACTAAGGTAAAGGTAGTGCATGCATAGTAGTTTTTTCTTTAAGACCACCTTCTGTATATGGATTACTATATGGCACATTTATGTAAAAATTGCACAACAAACGCATATTAATTAAGCTTAAATTCCTTAGATCCTTTAAAAATATAATTATAGCTATAAAATGCGCTACTTACAGTTACTAATAAAAATAAAAATGTCATGTATCATGAGAAAATCTGCGCTTTAACATTTTATGCAATACAGTAAAATTTTCGAGATCAAAAGTAGGATACTTTTGATCTCGAAAATTTCCTTTCCCGGGACTCAAAGTACCCCCATACCAAATTTCAGCAAAATCGGTTTCAGCGGTTTAAGTGTGAAGAGGTAACAGACAGACAGGGTGTTTGATTATTGTTATGCCCACTATACACATACAGGCTGGACGGTTGGCGACCCTGTGCTTGCGTCACGCGTCCACGCCGCAACCGCGCCCGCGCACGCCCGTGCGTCATCCCGCGTCACGTGCTCAATTATCTTTATAAACAATATCTATGGTATTTGTTTTCTTCCTTTAAACTGTCTACGGATTCCATCAATAGACTATTGCGTCATATTTCTTGTTATTATAGGTGATTTACCTTTTTCTCATGCAAAATACAATAGCGATACGAAAAGGCAGCTGCATATAAATCTCTTGTTTTCCCCTTTGTTTTAAAAAAGTTATTTTAGTGCGTAATAAATTGATTTTGCCAAAGATGAGTACCGCTAAAAGCATTCCTATTAGTAATTTGACGCCACTCCACATTCGCTATGCTTGCGCTAAATCCCAAATTGACAACAGAAAGTAGAGCGTGCAACTTTCCGCAGTTGTGACGCTTTGAGCTAGACGTAAAGTGATGGGATGACATGTTTTCATTCCTGTGTATGTTGAGTAAGAAATAAAATTTTTATGTAAATCTAATATATAAAAATAAGTCGGGTTTTCCTTCCTGACGCTATAACTCCAGAACGCACGAACCGATTTCCACGGTTTTGCATTCGTTGGAAAGGTCTTGGACTCCGTGAGGTTTATAGAAAAAATATATCAGAAAAAACTTCAAGAGAAAAGCAGGAAAACAAGGATATAGCGCCATTTATATGGCAAAACAACGTTTACCGGGACAGCTAGTGCTATATAGTCAGGGGCACGTCAGGGAGCCCTAGAACATTTTTTTAAATTACATACTAACAAGCTAATTTTTTGTGAGTAGCTTCATTTTGATAAGACAAACAACATTTTTATCTGCGAAAAATCTTGAAAGTGGTAGCTAACAGTGTCCTAAAATATGGATTGTTCTATTTGTAGGACAATGTTACTCTTAAATTATATAACTATTAACCTACCAGTATACAAAAATCTGCTGGTTAGGGTTCCGTTTTAGGGTACCGTAGTCAACGAAGTTTTGTTGATTACGCAAACCTAATTATTTTGCGTACTTGTTTAACAGCCTTAAAAGTTCTACTGCCAAGCTCCTTGTCAGACGTGTACGGGCACCTTAATAGCTGTTTTATCTGCCATTAAACTGTTTTTAAAAAGTGCAATTAAACATATTTCATACTTCAGTAGCTAGTGCTTTAAAATGTACTATTAGAAACGTTGATTCCTAGGCGGATGGCGAACCTGAGTAATTTGGTCGCGTTACGTTAAACCCATCCGGCGATCACAATGGCGACATACCTACCAATGACGAAGGTAAGTATGTCAACTGCCTAGGAATCAATTTCCCGATGGTACAATATCTTTGTCATCAGCTGTAGTTATCAAACATTAAGGGCCTGTTTCACCACTTCCTGATAAGTGGCGAATAGGCTATCCACCACTTAATTTGACAGATGAAGTATGGAGAATCTGTCAAAAAAGCTGTGAATAGCCTATTCGGCACTTTATAAGAAAGTGTAGAAACAGGCCCTAAATATTATTAACTAAATTGTAATTTATCAAACGCGTCTTATAGTTTTGCACATTTTGGAATTTTCCGCTATTATATCATTGCATGTAACTGGTAAGGCATGCGCATGTTTGCGATCCAATATTGCAGTTAAATAGACATTAAAAGTGGCAATTAAAGAGGAGATTACGAGTCGGCAGATTAATGCATCTGTTTGATGTAGTTCGGAACAGAGACATTAGTCAATATTTATTTGGATGCATGTAATATTCGCTAGCAAACGATGCGTGCGTTTTTATTGGGTGCGTAAGAAAGAGTTACGAGAGCGGGATAGACCGAATTTCTTTTGAGTCTCAAATAGATCGTTAAGGTTTATATGCGTCACGTTGTGACTCGTCATGTGACTGGTTATTTTCAATGTTACGTTTTTCGCTGACGGAAGTCTGTAAACTATATTAATTTCGATTGTTATCTATAAAATCATTTTGAAGATCTTGAGATGGAAGTCACGTTAATAGGAATTCAGCTTATCAATCGACATTAGTACCTACCCGGTTTCTGAACTTTAGTCTGAAGTTTATATATTAAGGATCTATACAGACGGACCGCATTTCAACTGCAAACAAACCGCAAATTGCAGTTCAAGTGCAATTTGAATGCAGTTGACACGACTGCAATAGAACTGCAAACCAAACGCGCAGTCGGGTCGCAGTTCAGTTGCAGTTGACGTGCAGTCGTGTGAACTGTTTGGTTTGCAGTTCTATTGCAGTCGTGTCAACTGCATTCAAACTGCACTTGAACTGCAATTTGCGGTTGGATTGCAGTTGAAATGCGGTCCGTCTGTATAGACCCTAACTATCACTTTTGAATTTTGATTCGCTCACGTCAAAATTACCCAATCAGCGCCGCTGTTGAATAGAGAAACTCCTGTCAAAAACCTCGGCAACCTAGGATAGGTCGACGAAAACTAAAATCATGAAAACTCCGGATTCCAATCCTTTCTTAAACCAGACGTTAACACCCGCGCGACGTGTTCTAATGAGCGGCGAACAAGGCGATTGAAATAACTTTTGTTTTGTACATTTTGTAACTAGACTAACTTAGATGACTGTTTGAAATGTTTGGCCGATGTCCAAGTTGTAAATTAACTCGATTCGTTTTTTATTTGCAGGTAAATCGCCGAAAGATATGGAGACAAACGTTGCGGCCCCCGAGATTTGTTGGCCCCTTCCGGCCCACACGTTTGGGCCAAACGCGACCAAATAAAGTTACGAGCACGAGGCAAAGTTTCGGATAATGTAGATTGAATAAACGCAGCTCGTACACTTGTATTTTTATTTATATCTAACGGAGATAACGTCTGAGTGCCAGGAAATGTATTGAAATGAAATGCGTAGCCAAACATTATCAACAGATACTAAAATTTAAGGATACAGTACTAATATTATGTACATCAACAAAATCTAGGGATACTGTCCACTGGAGGGCATAATATTATACATACTATGCAAATCAACAAAATCTAGAAGAAGTCTACTTTAGTAACTAAATATCAGAAACTTTCTGGAAATGGAAGAATGATAGGCTTTTTGTCGAAACAGGTAAAGTTCAATACAGGTGCTGTAAGTGTACTCGTAGTGTATTAAGTTGTAAGTCAAAATGTTAGAGAAACATAATATTATCATTTTTAATAATATTTCTAATGATTACGCTATTTAACATTAAATAGTATAAACATGATGATTTTGGTAAAGTGGATACATTTAAGTACCTTATATTAATTTGTATGATTATGTTACACAATTGAAACTACAGGAATTGATGATATAAATTTTGAATTTGTGAATGTTTGAATTTTCAGCGCGTTCAATAAAATAATGGTAAATGAGATGAATTAAATATGTAAATATGGTCAAATAATTGGTAAATAGTTTTGGCATTAATGTTTAATTTATCAGAATTCAGAATTTCGGCTAGGAAACTAATTCGAACTAAATGTTATAATATATTTATATGCAGCAGTTAGTTTAGCTCGGCAAAATCGTACGTTTTTTCGTGTTAAAAACTTTCATTAAAATGCCCTTTTGTATGTACGAGTTTGGAATTCGGATGTGTATCTATCGGTCACATTGACTGATAGATACAAAGACACATCCAACTTAAGCTTGGACCGAAGTAAAGACACTCTTCCGTTTACAATCTAATTCTAATAGGTATATATAATTCTAGTTTCACAGTGTTTGTGCGCGAACTCCTCCAAAACGGCGCAACCGATTTTAATGAAATTTTGTATACGTACATTCGTTGGGCCCGAGAATAGGTTTTTATCTACTTTTCATATCGGTACAAGAAATAAGTAATATGGCAAAACAACATTTTCCGGGTCAGTTAGTTTTAGTACAAATTCATCCTTTTAACCGAATTCCAAAATGTTTTAAGATGATCACCATTTTAATTGTATCGTGCTTTTATTTTAGTACGTAGCTGTAAAATGACATTATAATATTTCTAAAATGTATACCACTTTAGTTCTTACAAAGTGTCAACTTACAATTTTCCAGTCTAGAACTTATTGCACTTGAAGTAGCACGGTCGACTAACTTTGATACTTTACCTTTAACAATCCTCTCTGAAGTGGCACTGGCAGTCGAACGTATGTCACTTATTGAAGTGAACACCAGCCCTTAATCACGTTTAGCCATAGAAACTTATAATTATGTCCCTATTCTTTTGTCTGTGAAAAGCTTGCAGGCCAGCGGGGCTAAAATCGTGGAGAATCATAATATATTTTGAATCATAAAATGATTAGTTTTTAAAAATCGCAAAATGGTTACTCTGCGCTTGTAATTCATATGTCTAGTAATTCGCACAATTCGTACTAATTTGAGGATTCGTCAGTTTGACAGTTTTGACAATTCATTTGCTGAATTTATTTTAGAGGAATTGCAAACTGTGACAATTTCAGCCCTGCTGGATATGATTTGATCCTGTTTTTCCACGTCTTATAAGCAAATTCTGTTACTCATTTTGTATAAAATATGTACCTAAAGTATTTTTGTTCATTAGTCAAAAATGTAACGAATAACCATTTTTTGTGTCGACATTACAAAAATCAATTGCGATCGACAAGACGTATTTATATTATTCGCTAAAATAAATATATTTCTAATGTGAAACTCAATTTTATCAATAACGGTAGGTTCACAAAATATCACAGTGTATTCAGATCTAACATTTATAAAAGTCCCGTCAAAAGATCAACAGGCGTAGTAAAAAGTGACTTCGAAAGCAATAAATTTGTTCGGTTGTCGGTAGCAAGTGGTGACCATTCGCGATTGCAGATTGATTCGTTGATTGAAGAGTCCCATTCGCTTCGGCACCGGCAGCCTTAATTGCTCCCAGCATATTGCTCTGTATATTTAAAACATAGAAACGAGGCGCTGTAGTAGTTTTTTCTGACATAATTTACCGGTGATGTACAATTTACTGTAACTTAGGGCTTAGCAAGCACCTAATAATATTGGTGGCTTAATTGGAAGTTTTGTGTTTTATTTATTATCATTGTGTTTTATTTATCAAGTGTCAAAACAAGACATCTGTATCTACTACTTTTTCCCATCAAGTGTAGTTTGTAATTAAAAGTACAAACTGCAGCAATTATACTATTTTTTTTTGCGTGATAAAAATTATTTCCTATGTCTTTACCCGGAACACAAAGTATTCTCATTCCAAATTATATCTAAATCTTTTCTTTAGCGCGCAGAGAACGACAGAGTACATACTTTCATTTAAATTATTAGTACGCTACGTCCTATCTCAATATAAATTGAAGTATCAAGATCCAACCGCAGTACATGGCGTGTCTTAGGTCAGGAGCGCGTGCGACCGCGGATGCGCTCAACGGCCCTCGACCTCCCGGCCTACATAGCGAGCACCCTATATACGTCATTATAAAAACCTAAGGTCTGGTCACGTCTGAGAATTTTTAAGATAAGTTTGCCTAGGTAGTGTTAGGATTTTAGGAAACAACGCGTATTGAAATCTTATAAGACGAGAAGCTGCTGGAAAAACAACATAATATCGTAATATGTAATATTATAAATATAAGATTAATTTTATAGGAAAGGGTAGGCACTAGGCAGGGTACGCTTACCTTCTCTAACGAAAAAAGGACTACCTACTTTAATTAACATTATAAAGCTGATGAGTTTATTTGTTTTAACGCGCCAATCTCACGAACTAATGGACCGATTTCATGTATTTTGACTTAGATTTTGAAAGAGAGAGTAGAAAAGGACATAGGCTTTTCTTCGGGAAAATATATGGTTCCCACGACCCCCCGTTTACGCAGGTGGAACCGCGCGGAATGTCTAGTTACCAATATGTATAAAACAAAGCTATGCCTTTGAACCATGATGATTGCAGTATCTGTTGGTAATAGTACTCTGTATTTCAGTTATGATCAATGAATAAAGCAAGCGTTTACAAATTAGCGTTGTAGTGCAATTAGTTGTATTTAGTGATTCGTAAAATTAATGGCCCAGCTTTCTCCACGTATGTTCATACGTATGACGTATGTAATAATATTATGTCCTAACTCCTAGGGGTGGGTTGCACCAACTTACTTTAACTATAACAGCTGTTACTTTAACTATAACTACAGTGCAAAATGTCAAATCTTTGGTTACCGTTAAATATGGCGTCCGACCATAACCGCTCATACATATGTTCTAATTTTTTTCGTGAAAATTTACTATGTTTCACAGTGTTATATTTTTCCTGACGATTTTTACGGATAATTCAATTTTTTATACTCTCGATCCCATCTCGATTTCTGTGGTCAAAGTTAGGGTTAAAGTTAAGGTTAAAGCTAAGTTAGCCTTAACTATAACCATAACTTTGACCTTAACTTTAACTTTAACCACGCCTCTGGTGAAACCCACCCTAAGTAACATCACTATAATAATTATAATAGTCAAAACGACATAATAAGGTATGTACGATGTTTTGTGGCTTGTCTCTAGTTTGGACTATAGTTTGCAGTATACATTACTGCAATATTTTCATCTAGACACCACCAGCACAGACAGTAAACAAAAAGTTTTGTTCGACGTTTGACAACATTTCTGTCAATATTCTGATAAGACGTGTGCAACATATCTGTTGGTTTTAGTGAAAATAAAAGTAATTATTGCAAACTACGTTTTAATTTTAATGCAAAGCGCACGACCATAGAATACAGATGACAGAGCAGAAAAACCATAGATTACAAAAGACATCTAGTGATGTACCAATAAACTAGTAATGTAAAAATATATATTATGAGGAAGCTATTCATACCATAGCTAATTCAACAATGTCGGATTTTGGTGGGATTATTTACTGTATATGCTGGTAGCGCTCTCTTCTACGACCTTTGCCTAATATTCCCTATTAGATGATCCGCGTATCTTATTCGCATAGGGACAAAAAAACTAAAAAACCTGGCGTAAATCAGTTGTTACTATACTATTCTAGGTATATTAAGGGCCTGCTTCACCACAAGTACTGATAAGTGCCGTGATAAGGATAGGCTATCCACAACTTGTCTGACAGATTCTCCATACTCTATCAGCTACCAAGTTAAGTTGTAGATAGCCTATCCGGAACTTATCAGGTAGTGGTGAAACAGGCCCTTAATCTATTTTTATTGTTTCTTACTCTTGCGAAATAATGTTCTTATTTATATTTCTGTTACGATTATTGTGTTACAAATTATGTGTAAGAAATAAAAATATATTTCACAGAGCGTTAGTGTCTGAAATATTAGAGAATAACGTTTTACCATGTAGTAGCTCGTTCGTATATGAAATTTATTATACCATTAAGCACCTGGATATCATGCATCATGAATTTTATTTCTATTTACATAGGTCACCTTTCCTAAGGTTAGGTGAAGCCAAACGAGCGTAATTTGTGAGTCGCAGAATTTCAGCTGGCAGATATTCTGCTGCATTCAGTTTCATACTAAAGTCCTGTTTGATTTACACGAGCGTAATTATTTTGTGAGTCGTGATTAGTATGAAAAATAATTTACGCGACCGAAATTCTGCTCACGACTAACAAAATTACGCTCGTTTGGCTTCACCCTTAGCGTAAAGGTATAGAATAATAATAATATATTTTAGTAAACTCAGCACAATATTATGTTAGATTCAATAATATTGTAAAGCCTATACTCTACATACGAGCCTAAAATTTTATTTATAAGAAAAATATTATAAATTATAATAACATCAGAATATTCATAATACATTTTTCTCCTTATGACTGTGAAAAATTATGTGTCTTAACCAATTTCCAAATTAAAATCATTCCAAATATAAAAATACCCATAGCGTGTGCGAAAGTTTTTTTATTAACCATGGCAACTCTATGATTCATTCCTGTAATATGATGCTACAAAATTCAGTAATTTTTTTTCGTTTGTGTAAGCATAATATTATTATATTAAAGTATTAGCCATTACCGCCTTTAAAATTTCCCACAAAAAGCGCAAAAGTTTCCATAGCAACGCTGGCAACACTGCAACTCATTTCTGTAATATGAGCCACAAAAGGGTTTAAAAATCCTTACACTCGATCGTGAGGGTCGCTTCGTGTGCAAGTGGCGAGCTCTCGACCACTTTAGAAATCTTTGACAGCCACTCAATGCACTGTTACTATGCACATTTTTATTCCTATTATCTTTTCGAGAACGTTCAAACAATGTTTCGTGAATTGACGTGAAATTGATGCCGTATTTATAGAGTGTTACGTCCAATAACCTTTGGGTTCTATTTGCAAAGAAAATGCGTTATTTTCAACATGTTTCTAGTTCTTCCACATTCGTTTTTGCATATTTGGAAAAGACAACGTTAGTTTTTGTATTGTTTGGAAAAGACAGCATTAGTTAAAGTATGTTTTTTACCACTTCACTGTTTGAGACTGTATTCGCCCATAGGTTTTCGCCGCTGGCTCGGACCGGACTCGAAGACCAAGGCTACACCGGTAATCTTGCAGAGCGGGGGCGTAAATAAAACACACGAGTAGTCGAGGAGAACATTTACCCCGAAACGCACCTCGCTTACCTGGCTCGAGGGAATGCCGTATAGTGAGCCGCTCCGATTCGCATGTTTTCCGTCTCAATTTTACTATCGGAAGCGGCTATTTTTCTTTATTTTCCCTATTTTTCCATGAGCCAGGTAATTGAAACGCATTTCGGGAAATTCTTTATTTATCTTTCCACAAAATTTAACATAATCTAAGTATCAAAACTTATATTTTAACGTAATTACAGTTAGGTGAACATAAAAGTTAATACAATTTACATACTTTTTCACACAATTTTTCTCAATATTTTCCGAACTACTTATATTACACAACTAAATAATACATACCAACTACGAAATAACTGTGTCATTATTTTCATAGCTAACCAAATAGAATACAATTATATTACTTACCTATCTATTTCATTATTTTAACCAGCTTTGCAGCTGAATATATTATATAAAGCAGAATAATAATAATATTATTCTAAACTTTTAGAGTCTTAGCCTCCTATTACTGAAAACTACGCTAAAATTAGTTGAGTTATAAATAAAAGATGTTAGCAAAATGCAGCGTACAAAAATGGTTTCACTTGTGACAACTTACTTCGTAATTATATATTTATTGTATTAGCTGATTAGTTACTGCCGCCTGCCTGCCATATAAATGTATTTTTTATATAGTAAATAAATAAATAATTAATAGAGGACCTGTGCCATACAAAGCATGAAATTCAACCTTGTAAAGCCTTGTACGAGCTGATATCCGCTGTTTGATGGGTTGCGAAAGTAGATGGATAAAAAAACTTGTATTAGTTTTCCGCTGTGCGAATATTAATAAAATTAGTAAGGGTAATTAAATAGCGAACATTAAGATTCGGGTCCATTTAGAATATGGAGTTCCGTATAAGGTCAGAGTTATGTCAATAATAATAATAATAATTAGAGCATAATAACGCTTTACCTAATTATTTCTTCGATCGTATCCCATAGAATGTGCTATGTAAGCATTAAAAAGTAATAATATTATGTTTCATATTTTGTTGGTTGAAACCGTGGTTTAAACCACACATTTACACCCTTTATACGACGTCATAGATAGCGTTGCCAGAGCTGTACATTCTCTGGGAAAAACTAATCTATGTCCATTTTCGGGAGTCGAAACATTTCCATACTAAAGTTCATCAATATCAGATTAGACATTAGTAGTTTTGGCGTGAAAGGAAGCAGGAATACTTTCGTATTTACAACATTGGTCTGGATAGTAATATTATTATGTTAATATAATATATTTTTGAACATTGAGTTATAAGTAGTACGTAGGTAGTAGATACTGATAACTCAATGGTTTCGAATAAGTCTCGTATGCTGGGCGGGTTCATTTTCCTTATAGTTTTATGAATTATCGCACACTGAAATTAAATACATAATTTACTATATGAAAATGCGGCCCTCTGCGCTCCGTCATAATGTGACCTCAAACGTGACGTCACTAAAGTAGGGCGACAATCGTTGGGAAAACTGCAGCTTTACCTCCCGTCCGCGAAACCACCGCTGCAGTGCGAGGGCCGCGCGATAGATGGCGCTTTTCACTAGTTCCACTTTGTAAATAAACTGTTGATTCTTTAACCAAGTACTTCGTTAATAAATAATAAATTTAAATAATATAGTAGGTATATTAATTAGAATCATTTAATATTATAAAAAATTTAAATTCTAGGAATATTTTTCAATTTGAAATTCTTTTAATTTTAAAATGAGTTTTAAACTTACTTACATTTTAAATGATATACTTAACTTTTTAAATATTGAGTCTACGTGATGCCTACCCGGAACTATCCCGAGACGAAAAGAATAGGCGTTGAGCTTACGAAAACGATGGAAATTTTCATTAGAAAATGCCTTTAGAAAGTGACAAAAAAGTAAAATATTCTGTTACTTTCATATATTTTATCATTATTCAAGTCAAACTAATTCATTATTTCAAAAACAAGTTTTCTTTTGTAGCATAACTAAAATCATAATTTAACCAAACCGTAACTTATAACGTTGCATTTAACACAGAATATTTCATTAATTACAGCAAACTATTAATTAAACGTAACATTTAGTGCTGGAAGTTAAAAGCTGGTTCGGCGCAAACTTTATGTTCTCATTAAAGATGCTACAAAAGCTCCGGCTGCCAAAATTACTCTCTACTCATCGTTTCTGCCCCCACTTTGTATTGCGCAATCAAATTACGCTTATCAGGAATAATTTAACGTATCGCCCGTATCGCATGATATTTCCGCAAAGTAAGAGTTTAATTACGCTTAAACGCTTATAATAATTTAACGTATCGCATGATATTTCTGCGAAGTAGAAATCGCATGCGATACATAACAAATGCGAAAGAGTTTCTGTGTGCTTCTTACCTCTGTGAAGAAGTAAATGATTAAATGCTAAACTGATTTTGCTCAAAGGTATGAAGATACTTGCAGTCCCTGAAAAGGATATAGGATACTTTTTATCCCGGAAAAATGTCCGGTTCCAACGCGACGAACGAATTTCTTCGCAACGGAGTTGCAAGCGTCATCTAGTAATTTCGTACTTATTTAAAGTAAATTGAAAAAAAGATTTCGGAGAAACATAATAGCTATTGTGTAGAGTTTTGGTTTGGAATATTTTTTTGGTGATTTTATAGAAAACCCGGCGCCAAAAGTATAAAAACGATTATAATATAAAAGTTACTACACATTTTTTTTTTCTCTTCTTTTTTGGCAACTTGACACAAAGGATGTGTATGTTGTGCCACAGACAAGGTAAAAAGGTAAGGAATATGGCGGGAAAACCATATTCCTCCTATTATAATTTTCATCATCGTTTTCATGTATCGTCAGGACTAAAGTCTAGTCAAAGTCTAAGTAAAAGTCAATACAGTCACAGGAGTCAAGTCGGTCGATTCAGTAAAGTGGTAGACGCTTTACTGAAACTTTCGATGGAGTTTTGGAGGGAACACAAAATAGCACGTTTCTGGATATTACATCACTTTCCTACACTTGTGAATGAACACGAATATCTAATGGTTAATATTCTACCAATATTACACATTAAAAACCCAGCTAACACAATTTTAGGAAAATAATACAAAAACACAACAGCACTCTTTCACATGCCCGCCAAAACTCCTACTACACATTGCCGATTTGAAATGCAAATATTATCAAAATGTACGTTTTATTTCCATATTTACACATCAAGTCAACCGGTGGTCCTTTACGGGGATAGATTCAAAAATTTCCGCAACGCGATTGTTTTTTTTATAAATCAGTGTCCTGTCAAACGCCATTCCCACTAGTGTTTTAAAATTTATTTCAAGCAAATATTTCCTGTAACCGTGCGAGTTACAATTCCATTTTTTGAAATTGGAACTCTCGTTGTTCCCAGACCGCTTCGTTGTCCGAATGTTTTTGTTTATTGTTGTTCTTTTTCACGTTTGCGGTCACGAACGTTTTCAAACTTTGTATAGGTCTAGGACCTAGGTTTTTTTCAGATAGTTTAAGAATATGTACAAGTACCGTACGTGTACCGTTATAATTTCGGAGAAATTTATGCGGATCTACCCAATTTGGTTGTATTAAGGGTGGTACCTGACAATTAAGTATAGTTTACACAGAGCCAATAATCTTGGCGCCAGTCCTGCAGAAGCCAGTACTGGCCTGGCCCCTTTTGTTTAGACAAAGCCATCGCATTCACGGATTTTTCTTTGGGTGTTTACATTTTTGCAGTTAAAAAATAATGAATTCGCGGCAAAATTTGTTGGAAAAGATATGCTTGAGGAAAATCTTTGCAATATTAACCATTTGACGACCTCTGTGGCTCAGTGGTGAGAGCGCTAGTAGCTTAAGCCGGGGGTCGCGGGTTCGAATCCCGCCGACGGAACAAAAAGTTATTCAATGTTCCCGGGTCTGGATGTGTATTAAATATGTGTATTATATAATAAAAATCTTAAATATATGTATAGTATAAAAGTATTAAATATATTTCCGTTGTCTGGTACCTGTAATACAAGTCCTTTAGGTACTTAGCACGGGGCCAGACTGACGTGGTGTGAAGCGTCCATAGATATTATATTATATTATATTATATTATATTATATTAGACGATGCAAATTGCAAAGCCCTTGCAGCAACTAATGCAGAGTGATAATTATTGTAAATGTCTGTAATACCAAAATCGCTACAAAAGATTTAAAAATTGTAACCTTACATAACCATTCAAAATACAAAACAGAATTCATTTTACCGCACGGCCATGTTTGATAAGCAATTGAAGTTCGTCGTGTCCTCAATCCCAGTTTTATCAGGGCTCATTTCAGAGGATCTAGATTGAATTTAGTCCACAAGATGCCTAGAAAGATATCTTATGTCCCCAAACGTAGTTGAAGAGTCAAAACTACACAAATTAAACTTTATGTCTCTGATAGTAAACTACTCTGTTAGATTAAGCTGTAAGGAACTAGTCGGATTTTCGGAAGTTGATGCTGTGTAATCTAATTAAGTTGAAATTTTAGTTTTAACTGCTAGCTATTACTTACAAGGTATTTTATTTCTGACTTATGGCAGAAAACTGTTATGAAGATAAATCATGGTTTCGTGGACTGACTAGGCAAGGCCCGCAACTCCGTTGCGACAAAATTCGTTTATCGAACGGGAATCGTCAAATTTTAAGGGAAAAACCTATCACATTATGTACTACCGGATTCAGGTTATCTCCATATCAAATTTTTTTGTCATCATGAACAATTCATCAAAATAGTGAAAAGGTAACGGACCGACAGACACGATTATGGATAATACTATGAATATGGTTTTAATTATTCTATATTAATATTATAAATGCGAAAGTATCTCTGTCTATCTGTCTGTCTGTCTGTCTCGCTTTCACGCCAAAACTACTGAACCGATTGTAATGAAATTTTGTACACAGATAATCTAAAGCCTGAGAAAGGACATAGGCTACTTTTTAACTGAGATAAAAACCGGCCAAGTGCGTGTCGGGCCACGCGCAATATAGGGTTCCGTAGTACCGCTAGTATTCAGTAATTTTTTTTTTCTAGAAATAAGCAGTTCACGTTTTCGTGAGCACAAGATGTTGCTAGAAATCATTTTGACTTTATTGATGAGTGGTGATTCGTGGTGATGTTTTGAAATATCTCTTTCTTCACTTTATATATTTCAGTAGTAATAGTAGTTTGTAGCACCTACTGTATTTAGTAGCGTCTTTATAGAGCCCTAATGAATTTTCACTTTAAAGCGAAGAAGTAACAAAACATTATATTTTCCTCATTTTTCTTTGGTCTAAGTAAAGATTCTCGGTTCTTTAAAGGGTGAATAAGACCATCGTCAAGAAGTTTCACCCATCGGGCATCTCAATTAGGGGCAGATTCCGATATAGATAGCTGGTCATCGATTCTTTTGGCGAAGAGCCAACTGCTCTAAGCTATGTGATGATAATGGTTTTAGTTGAACAATGACTTTTAGATCAAACAAGTCTAAAATTGTTACTGTAAATGTAACCATCGCGTAAGGTTTGATCGGGGATACGACTAAAGTTAGGCACTAGATATCAATATTTTTAAGCTATTGCATAGCTTTTATCCGATAGAAATTCCGTAACAAAAATAAACCTAACACCCCACACTCGTGCATCGTTTCAGTTCGGCAGACTTCATCACGGTGGTTGTGTGCGTGCGACTAGACGTATGCGAATTATAATTGCATAAGTTGATAAAAAATGCTACGCAATAGCTTTACAGCGGCAGTTCCTGAGTGCCACACGTATTTTTTTAATCGATAATTTCGATCGCAAATTACCTGATATAAAATGGTACTTAGATGGCAGTTGGCACATTAAGGCCCGTATTTTTGGTCAGTACTCAAGATGCACCTCGGTCTCAAGACACGGTTCAGGTTCTGTGATTGGTTGGCTGTCAAAATTTGGACCAATCACAGAGCCGAACCGCGTCTTGAGACCGGGTCGCATCTTAAGTACTGACCAAAAATACGGGCCTAACAAACCCCATAGGAAACCAGTTCATACCGCTTCTTAACGATCTAAGGGTCTATACAGACGGACCGCATTTCAACTGCAATCCAACCGCAAATTGCAGTTCAAGTGCAGTTTGAATGCAGTTGACACGACTGCAATATAACTGCAAACCAAACGCGCAGTCGGGTCGCAGTTCAGTTGCAGTTGGCGTGCAGTCGTGTGAACTGTTTGGTTTGCAGTTCTATTGCAGTCGTGTCAACTGCATTCAAACTGCACTTTAACTGCAATTTGCGGTTGGATTGCAGTTGAAATGCGGTCCGTCTGTATAGACCCTAAGATACCTAAACGTAAACGAAGTTGCGATAAACAGCCCGAATTCATCATCGATTAGACGGCATAATTGCGTCAACGAACAAAATAAAAACATAACGATTCGATAAAGATAGCTTAAGGTATTCCAATTCGCTTATGATAATATTGCCTTTTTATTAATTTGAGCCGGGGAAGGAGCTCGGATATTTTCGTGAAACAACAAATTTAATAAAGTGGCCGTAGACGCTGAATTATTCAAATGCTGTGGTACATTATTTATGGGACCGTCATGTCTGCGACACACACTTACCTGTGGTTTGCATCTAGAGCACGTCCTAGCAATATCGGCAAGATTTGATGCAGAGAGATTGGGCCGAGTGTTTGCGGCTAAAACATTGTACGTTTGCCAACGAGAGCGAATTGTGGTGTGTTTAGTTTCGTTAATTACATTATCTATGTATCTATATGAATAAAAATGTTTTTTTTTGTTAGTCTAGCTAAAAATCGAGAACGGCCTAACTAATTTGGCTGATATCAGTTTTGAAGAGGCCAATCGAATCCGGTTGGACTGATTGCAGGCCGATCTGACCAAGGCTGTCCATCTGTCCTAGAAGCGTCCAATATTCTGCTGAGGCAGATCCTTGAAGAGCGTGCACTCTGCCAGAGCCAAATATATCCCTTATAATTAGTTACCTAAGTAGAATAGAAGTTAGTTAAGTTCTCTATCAAGTTGCGGTAAGAAAATGAAGAAAAACCGGCCAAGTGCGTGTCAGGCCACGCGCAATATAGGGTTCCGTAATACCGCTAGTTTTTTTTTTAAATTTTTGTGTGGTCAATGAATGTACATTTATAACGTGTTTTATACTACTAACAACATTATCTCAGTTACTTTCAAAGGAATTTGAACGAAAAGTTCCTTTATATGTACTTTGCCGAATACTTTTTTTTTAGTTGATCGACTAAATACTCAATAATTTATGAAGTCTAAGAAGACTTCACTCTGCCAGATTTAAAAGGAAAACTATCACGGCTAAGAAGCCGTGGTAGTTTTCCTTTTAAATTCAGCATATTTCCTACTCCCGTGAATTTTTTCACATTTCCAGAAGCAACCGTTTAGCTGGTATAATCAAAAAATCGTTCGAGTACAGTGTCCCCCCCGGACACTGTACTCTAACGATTTTTCCACTTTAAAACTTAATATTCCACAAACGGATCCCTAAATCGGAAAATGATCTATGAATACTCATAATAGTTTTAAAAAACCTATCCAACGACACCCCATACGAGGGGGTGGACGCGAAAAAAATTTTTCATCCCCGCTTGATGTGTATGGAAGGTACCATAAAAAAATATTTTTTGAAGATTTTATGTACCATTTTGTTGCCATTATTAATATGTGCATTCATGCCAAATTACAGCTTTGTAGGTCCTATAGTCTCTGAGCAAAACCGCGGACAGACAGACAGACGGATAGACCGAAACTATAAGGGTTCCTTGTTGACTACGGAACCCTAAAAAAGAAGCATTACCTTTATAATAACAATTATTAACAAGCTGAACGATGCTGCGGATGAAACTAGTTAATCTGTAAACAACGTTTCTTTGTGATCATAAGGCGTATTGAAACCACATGCACGGTATGAGTTAAATCAAACAGGCATTGTTTTCTATATGGGCTTTGTAATAAATAGGCTTATATGTCATGTAAAACTTGAGACATACATTAACACTGCAGTACACGCGCCCCTTTTTTTTGCACGAGTACTCGCGTGGCCTGCCATGGTAGACCATCTAAAAATCTTAATTGTTTTCATAATAATTATTATTTAATTAAAATGACAAATAAAATCAAAAATATAATTAATTGGCTTACTCTTATAATCAATAACTATTTAATTAATTATTAAATTACTGAAAAATCAAGAAATTTGTGAATTTCTATGAAAATGTGACAAAAATCGTACTGATGAAATCAAACATGTGTATTCCTTACGTGTAAATAAAATAAGTTAGACTTTTGTTTGTTTTATGTTATTCAATATTCGATCCTACTTACAGGTCAGAATAAAACCAGAAATGACAAATCTATCACCACTGTCTTGGCGATCAAATTTGGGCTAATATGCAGCGTTGACAGTGGCACATACGTCTTATCAGTGGGGCTAAATTGTATTGGATTCTTAAAAAATCCTGAACTTTACTACATAAAATACTTATAAGTAATTTCTTCTATTTATGATCTCAATTATTTTTATATTTTGATAATTTTTTTCTAAGAATAAACGACCCTAAACTTCAGAAGTCACCGGATTAGCTCATTTTCATACAAGTGTGACTACTAGACTGGGGTTTACAAAACTGGTCAATATTTGTCACTTGTATTACTCTTGATTGCTTATTTAGTTACAGCAGCCAACTCAGATCACAATTTTCCATTTCAAAATTCACATCAAAAGCCTGACGAGGAAATCGGACAACCGGCACTGATGGTGCTAAGTTTTCATTGTGAAAACTACAAAATAGTTTATTTATTGATTAATTAAATACTTAACACTAGTTAAATATGCAATTCTTTACTAATTTTTTAATTTTATTTTTGCGATTTAGTGAGATTTCCTATGTTTCTGGTTAGTCATAATATGGTTACGACGTCAATCTGTACAGGTCACTATATCTTATTAAAAAAATAAATTTTAGTGTTTGTAATCAAATTATCATAAATGTATTTTAGTATAAATGCATAAAATATACAATCATAAACAATAAAAACGTTATAAATCAATAATTAAACAAAACATACATGGTTGAATTTAGTACACAAATACTCGCGCGGACTACCATGGTAGTCCAGCGTTTTTGATGCTAAATATCTATAATTTCAATCGAATATCAGGTTACAGGAGGTACTGAGGTTTTGTCAAATTTATCAAACGAGGATTACCTGGAATGGCAAGTTTCTAGCGAGCTTTACTGAAAAAATATTGCTGAAAAAGTGACCCTGGTCTACCATGGTAGTCCACGCGTGTACTGCAGTGTTAAACATAAGACTCTCAGCAGTTTGATGCACTGACGATTTGAAGATGTCGCGCAAAGGATGTTGAAAGTTGGGTTATAACTTATGAAGGGTATGATGTTTCCCGCACTCAAATCGGCCTTACCTTTCCAGCTTTTGTCAATGTTGATCTTATCGGATTCTGAGTGCAATCCTTATTTTGCTCTCACGTTACTACATTAAAAACAGTAGAACGACTAACATTGTAAATTAAGAGTAGACCTGCTTTACATGCGCGCCCTGCACAATACGTCTTCACGTGTTTAATGTTTTCATTTTTAAGGAAATTACCGAATACCAGAAACACCACTGCAGCTACTGTCAGTTAATACGATTGTGGTGACCTTTACGCCAATTGAAAATTCAATTAAATCAGACAGAAAACTTGGTAAATATGGTTTGATTGAATAAATAAAGAGCTGCCATTTACGGCCTCTATAATTTATCGACTAGTGCACTTTAATATTCGAAGAACATTGATTTTCTTTTCAATTTGTGAATAAGAATAAGTCGCTTGTTATGTGATTTAGGTCGGCATTATGCGGTTGCATACGTATTTTAATACTATAGCGTAAAATACATAAGGGCGCATTTTCATTAGTCGTTAACTCGTGCGGTATACAGAATACGGGGAGTCTATGACAACTAATGGCGCATTTTTATTGGTCGAGGCATGATCTCCCCGCACCCCGCATGCGGGCCCTATCGACCAGTGAAAATGCGCCAGAAATCACAAATCACAAGATTCTGTGATTAATTGTGCTTTACGTATTTTACACTATAGTATGGTGGCCCCCTTACACTATGAGTTATGACACACAGACATACATATAATATACAGACATTTTGTGTCTGAAGAGTCGCCTTTGAGACACTTAACAAAATTTTTCTCATAAACACAAGTTTTTTCACAATAAATAAAACATAATATTTAAAATTAATATTTTTAATAAGTTCATCATAAAATAACAAATGTGCTACATTAAAAATCGATAAAAATAATTATTTGGTTTTTCAACATCAACGTCTTAGATGCTGGCAGTTTTGATAAATAGTCTCTAGTCTTCGGGTAATTATTTCTTTCTAAAATAAAACAACATCTTGAGAGATTAATAGGAACAATGTGTCTTAAAATTACCAGAACTTTAGTGATATCATCAAAATATATTAAGTATAGTGTAGACTACCTAGACTACCATCAAGGAAAACCATAATTTTCACCATGATTGCCAAGATATTTTTAAAGTCAATGGGAAATCATAGACATTTGTTATTGCATATTGTCAACCATGAGCCAAAGTAATAGGTGCTAATTATTATGTATAAATAATAATCAATATTCTATATATATAATATACTTTACACACTGTACCTACATAATTTTCACAAAAAAATTAAAAAGCTTTTGTTAAAACTTAAAACATACGTTCATAAATATACACAGTTCTATATAATATAGTTCCAATTAATACAGGTACTTATGTTTAAAAGTGTAATATTTCTATACCAATTTTTAGGGTAAAAAAGTTTCAATACTCAAATTTTGAATCATTTGAATAATACATTCAGAATGGAGCGGCAAAACCAACGATTTATAAAACAATAAGATTCTAGAACAAAGACTGGGATTATGATAAACGATACGCTGGACGTTTTAAAATACTAAAAGTTTTTAAAATTGTATACCCACGTCAATGTAAAAACTCGGCAGGATTTAAATTTAAAACTGGTCCGACGTTCAAACGCTGTGACATGTCTATTAATATTAGAATAGTTTTTGTGAGAAGCGAGCGTATCACCTGATACTGCAATAGTAATGCTGTTACCTTTTTCTTTTTACCGTTTGCTGTCTACAATATTTTTAAGATAAATCTGGTATGTTTTGGCAGCTTTTCATACGAGAAATAATAGTTTAGAGTTTAGACTTCAGGGATTAATAATTTAAAAGACAATACGGCGTTTTGCAAAACTATTGAAAAACAAAAGCGCTATGATCCGCTTTCATCAATCGTGGGTTTAATGATAGCCTAAATTATTATATTATGTTAATCCAAAGCCAATATTTTAATCGTTTTAAAAGAGTGAACAAAGTATACTTTAATTCTGCGATGCGATGTGGCGAACCACTACTGTGCCTTCGATCAAAATTCATTCGGTAGTTTTTGCGTAAAGTAACATACATACTTTTGCCTTTACTACGTTAGTGTGATGTGACTAATATGTATGTACGTTGACGTGTGCGTAAAGTACCTAACACACACACAAACTTTCGCCTTTATTACATTAGAGTGATGTGACATTAGGGTTATTATTATTTGTGTGTGTGTGTGTATTGTGCTATTTGCGGTGTATCGTAATTAGACGCTATAAATAATCGTTCAGCATCCGTCTACCATAGATCAAAGACGAGTCAGATACGCCGTGACCATAGATATCCGCAATACGAGAAGCGGCGGAAAAAAACAAGGGTTTTAAAGCTTTTCATTCTTGCCCAAGTTACCTAAGTGCTTGCTTTAAGTTTCCAGATTAAAAGATAAAAGTTTTCTATAAGAACTGTCTTTATTAAAAATAGATTTCCATATAGTATTATTTTGATGCCAAAAACTAGTAAATTGTAATAATAACAATAAGTAGAGAACCGCCCGCCCCGACAAATACTACATTTTTCATTTCGAAAACTAATTCTAATGCATATACAATCCTACAAGGATGTTTAGGCGCGTAGAAAGCTGATATGCCACCGTATTTTAAAATGTAATTTGGAATGTGACCAAATCAGCAATTATTACTGTTGTTACCTTAAGAGGGCGACTAACCCAAAAAATCAAACATCGTCCTTCTCTCTTCACAGTTCACAGTTCACACTCGCGCCCGTCTTCTATAGTCTGAGTAACAAGTGCCATTTTCCTCAAAACCTGATCTAACGCACCGAAAATTATGATTTTGGTCTCATTAGATTCGGAATAGCATCTAGAACATTCCATCAAAATTCCAAGAGGGGCTGAAAAAAATGCAAAAGTTATAAACAATTAAGTAAACATAAACAGAAGGGCTTAGTTTTTTTTTAATATTTCGAAAACTATTTGAGATAACCAAAATTTAAAAATAGATCCTTAAAGAGCAGGAAATTTCCTAAAAAAATCTTAGATCCTGGAATCTTATCAATAATCCTTATAACTTTAATTGAGCGGCGAAAGTAACGGTAAAAACGCGTAGTTCGGGTTTCGCGTGAATTGCCGCAATCTGCCACGTGAACTAAAAAAAATATTTTACTGTTTAAATATTAATGTCAAGAAATAAAAAAAATGGGTACCTACTTAGTAGACATATCAATCAACAATAATCCGTCAACAAAAATAAATTATCACAATTTGTTTAATTGTTATGCTTTTGTTAATTTGTAAATAGTCACCATTTTAATGTTAACATAAAAACGCAGATTTTTTCAAAACAAGAAATCTAGAAAATTTTACTATTCTTTTGAGCTAATCTTAAAAGGGCTTAGAAGAGATACCCGTTGGAAAAATTCACTAATTTTGATTTTTCAATTTTTTATGAACATTCAAAGGCATTCATGAAATTTTTATGTAAATATAGCAATTAGGGTTTTTTCATCAATAAAAATGATTATTTAAATTTTATTAGTTATAAAAAAAAATATACATTGGTATCTGTCTTCTGACGATAACAAAACAAAATAGTAACAATAATTGGATATAAAAGTACCGTAATTGCTTTATTTACATGAATAATTTTGGAATGACTTTGAATGTTAATAAAAAAGTGAAAAATGAAAAATTTCTAATTTTTTCAACGGGGATCTCTTATAAGGCCTTTTAAAATTAGCTCAAAAGAATAATAAAAAAATCTGGATTTCTTGTTTTGAAATAATCAGCGTTTTATGTTAACATTAAAATGGTGTCTATTAACAAATTAAGAAAAGCATATTAATTAAACAAATTGTGGTAATTGATTTTTGTTAACGGATTATTGTTTATTGATATGTCTACTTAGTACCCAAATTTTTTTATTCCTTAATATTAATATTTAATCACTTAAAATATTTTTTTAGTTCACGTAGCATATTGCGGCAAATCACGCGAAACCCGAACCACGTGGTTTTATCGCTACTTTCGCCACTCAATTACAGCTATAAGGATTATTGGTAAGGTTCCAGGATGTACGATTTTTTAGGAAATTTCCTGTTCTTTAGTGACCCATTTTAAAATTTTGATAATCTCAAATATTTTTCGAAATATTAAAAAAAAAACCAAACCCTTCTTTTTATGTTTACTTAATTGCTTATAACTTTTGCATTTTTTTTCAGCCCCTCTTGGAATTTTGATAGAATGTTCTAAATGGTATTCCGAATCGAATAAAACCAAAATCATAATTTTCGGTGAATGAGATCAGGTTTTGACGAAAATGGCACTTGTTAACCAGAGTATTATATGCCAGATGAAAACGGACGACGCGGATTCATCGCCAAATTAGTTTTTTCTTAATAACTCGATAAATAAACATTTTAAAAGTTTCTCAATGATAGAATTTTATAAAATGTGTTAAAATATTAACTTAGTTCACTGCACGGTTATGGCAATAAATGAAAAATCCGAGAAAATTAGATGCATCTTTGTGATTTCTTTCTATCGAGAAAATATTAAGATATCGTGTTTTTGCTCAGATCGAATTCTTGGAAATGTAAAGGTATAAAAATGAATTTTAAAATCGATTTTTTTTTATCCACACCCTCATCTGAATATTATTAAGTGCCACAACTCACAAGATCTTTGCAGGCCTGTAAAGAAGTTTATTTCTCTCCCGCTGCTAATTAACAAGTGCCGCACAATATTATTTGTATGTCTGTAGTCTTTTTCCATACAGCAGCACTGCCATGTCGGTCACTTACAAGCTCTGCGCGTAACCAATCAGATTGTCTTGGTAAGATTAATGATGATGTTTCGTTTCAAACTGATCGTTTCATTTGTGATTTCTCGAACCACTGAGTATTAGTTACGGGCTGTGACCATTTCCTAAGATTTAATGAGCTCTCATTGATGATTCAATCTCTAAACCTGTAAACACCTGTAACCAGCTTATTTAAAGCCTTGTCGGACCAGCAACAGACATCTGTCTAGTTCTGTGGTCAAAGTTTAGGTTAGAGTTAAGTTAGCCTTAACTATAACCAAGCCTCTGGTGCAACCCACCCTTATATTTTGTTATACAGCAAGGTGACTTATCTACTTAATATAATCTGTGGGGATCTTATTGTCAATAGAATAAAATAGAAAACATATATAATTAAATAAGAAGAAAATAATATTAAAATTTTTATTGGTTAAAAGTCATTGCATAGTTTTTTTTATTTATTTATTTATTATTATGGGTATAATATGTTATGGCTGGCGAATTATGGCAATATTTTTGGTTAAATTATTGCATAAAATTCACCAAAGTCTACTGATATGGCGTCCTAAAAACAAATCGTCGATTGATTGAACATAAGTGAGCCATTAGGCCTTATAATTAACGACGAATTAGTGCGCGGACATTGAAACATAATTAACAATAGAGCAATTAAGTTTCGGACGGTCCGAAAACGAATTTCGCGGACGGTCCGGTCGGTTCCGCTCTGCCGGACAATGCGTTCCACTGATTCCGCTGACGTTTTTGCTGACTACGACTGTAGGTGAATGCGGCTTTGAAATTTGAAAGGATATTTTGTAATGTATAGGGGGAAATGTGCACCTGTGAATCTGATGGCCAGATAAGGCTGTTGGGTGTGACTTGAAGTCCTATACGACCTGCAAACCTTCAAGAAGAGAGCGTATTCCCTCTTAAAAGGCCGGCAATGCACCTGCAGCTCTTCTGATGTTGCGAGTGGCCATGGATGACGGTAGTTGCTTTCCATCAGGTGACCCGTTTGCTTGTTTGCCCCCTTATTTTATAAAAAAAAAACAGACAACTGTTACTCGCGCTCATAAATGTTTACCAAGGACAATTTTGCATTATGCCGAAACGAAAACAAATTGTGTTATTTTGATTGACTTTTCCTTCTTGTCTATGCTCTTACCAGTTCTTACTAGTCCGTCTAAGAGCTACCGCACATCTGAGACACGACTGTCTTAAGACAGACTATGGCATAATAAAATGCACTAGATATTTGAGACAAAACGTCTAATAGACAAAGTTGTCTAATGCGCCCCGCGACAAGTCTGACTAACGACTGTCGGCTTCCCTTTAAAGTGTATGCGAGCGACAAATCTACGACAAAACTGTCTAGCCACAATAGACATAACTACCAGTAGTCAAACTCAAACTCAAAATTTTTTATTCAGAATAAATTTTTTCAAATATTCTCTGAACGTCGGGTCTACACTGGTGCCTGCCACCGGTTCGGGAACTACCCCGTCGAGAAGAACCGGCGTAAGAAACTCGCACGGAGCCATCTTTTAATTAAAAAGATGGAAAATTACAAAAAGTATATAAAACTACAGTGTCATTATGACTAAATAAAATACGAGTGTACCATACTGTATATTATACAGAAACAGCTCTGCAGGGGGCGACCTTATTCCCATGGTGTACTATCATTCATGAAATCAGTAACTTTATAGTACGCTTTTGTACACAAACGTTCTTTAACAACTTTTTTGAATTTATTAATTGAGAGATTTTGAACGATTTCTGCGATCTTATTATAAAGGCGTATACATTGACCTTTAAAAGAGTTTTTGACTTTAGTAAGTCTAGTCACCGGAATGTGAAGCTTATGTTTATTACGAGTATTTCTCCCATGGGTATCACATTTTTTCTTGAATTCATATATATATATAGATATAGATATATATATATATATATATATATATATATATATATATATATATATATATATATATATATATATATATATATATATATATATATATATATATATATATATATATATATATATATATATATATATATATATATATATATATATATATATATATATATTATATACAGGGTGTAAAAAGACCACTTCCGATAACTTTGGGGTATTATTATACTACATTTTCTGATTACAAAAATGTATTTTTTTTTATATTTTTTTTCAAAAAAATTTTTTTTAATATATTTTTTATAATAAATAACCTTTAGACAAAACCATAAACCATTTACAAAAAATATTTAAAATATTTTTTTTACTTTTATTTTTTTTATCCCGATACGTAATCTAAAAGACGCGACTCATTGATATCAAATGTAGCGCGCTTAATAACATAAGGTCGTAAACGACCATACTGTACGGTCGCGGCAGTTTTTAACCTTATGCTCTTTCCAACCTATCAAGAACCATGACATTCAACTCTCTCAAGTAACTCAGAACTTTGAGCTATGGTCTCTTACCTAGGCTAATTTAATCCTTCGATCGCGGATTCTTGGAAATGCTATTGTATTCTAGAGTTGTCTCGATCACCGGTACTCGTATGGGCCTTAATGGGTTAAAACTTTAATCCTAACTCATGTATAAAACTGTAACTTTCTGAGCATGAGTAATAACTTATTTATCGATTAGTTAAAAAGTTATTCGTAAGGAACAAAACCGATTT
The DNA here is from genome assembly GCA_963422495.1 of Polyommatus iphigenia. Classification (NCBI taxonomy): domain Eukaryota; kingdom Metazoa; phylum Arthropoda; class Insecta; order Lepidoptera; family Lycaenidae; genus Polyommatus; species Polyommatus iphigenia. The sequence continues at coordinate 8,876,715 of OY730183.1, forward strand.
TGTGTGATATGCGGATGCGGATCTCAGGAGTCAGGCTTTCTATCGAAATTACAGACGATGCATGAAAACTTCCGTACGTATAACTATGGTAATAAACTTACGTGTAAAATGTTAAGTTCTTAAAGTGTTCCTATTTCTCTAGACTCTATGCATTTTGTAAGTATTCTTTAGCACTAAGCAAGCAATACCACCAACAACAACACGTTTCTTACACGAAATCTAACACAACACAAAGTTTAAACAAAAAAATAATAACACATTTTCCGTGTTATGCAGAACGATGATTGTGGATGGACAGTACCTAGATCTGCAATTATCGCTTTTTTTTTACTACAGACGATACAGTATGAAAAAACTAGCAATTAATTACTTATGTGAAAAATGTTGAATTCTGATTTTTGAATGTGCTCTCTATGCATTTTGAAAATAGTCCATATCACCAATCAATAACACCACCAATAACAACACATCTCTTTTTACACGATATCTTACACGACACGTCTTATTTTTTTAACGCAAACAAATAAGAAATAATAGTTAATTAATTTACATTTTACACATTTAGTTATCACAATAATACGTTTTAAAAAGATCGTAATACGCTTATTAATTAAACATAACTCAACGGACAACCTTCAACCTCAAGATGCAAGTTGGAACTAAAGTCTAATTATGCGAAAATCGTCTTTTTAAAAAACATGTATCGACTTTCGGTAAATTCAAAGATACCGACGGAACGACCAGACCGCTTGGCGGCAACGTCAAAGGCGCCGCCGCCGCGCCGGCCGCTCTGTAGGTGTACGACGCACGTGTCGCTAATCCATTTCAAGGACAATCTAAGTGTTGTACCCTATAAATTCAAAACGATGTAGTCGATATTTAAATTACCATTAAATAATAAAAATTATAACTATTATTTAGTAGGTCTACTATTCTCATTTTTAAAATTAACTCTATTAAGAGGTTATAAATTCAGAAAGTTTTTATCGGGATACATAGTCAAGTTGCATTCGATAATTTCGATATTGACATTACCGTGATAAAGCGATTGATAAGCCATGGCACGCGTTATGCGCGTCTACGTACGCAATGAAAATACTTTAATAATACCTAATTAATTAAATAACTTTTAATTATTGTCGCTATTCTTAACATTGAGTACGTATTTGCTTATTTTTAGTTTGACTACAAATCAAAACGTACTCGTATGTAAAACAATACGATTTATCGATAAAAATTAGCGATAACTCAAAATATGCACAGGGATACATCCCTATTATTTTACAAAGTTTTTTATTCAATTTTGTTCAGTCGGCTGTAAACACGCGCCGCGCTGTGTACTGTGACGTTTTTGTTTAAGTTTTGTAATTTTATGGATGTTTGTAATTAATATTTTTTCTATGTTTGTAATTAATAACGGGCCGTGACATGATACGTGTCCGATGAATGTGCGATGAAATGTGAATGAACTTTTAATACTCGTAAACCTTTATGGAACGGGGGTGAACATCGCGTCGTCGTCGATAGACAATAGTGCGGTTTAAACAGTGCAGTAAAAAGTGTTTAAAGAATTGGAATGTCTCCTGTTTACTTTTGTTTCCTGTTGAAAAACTCTGCAATCTACATTGAGTTAGATGGAGCACAGCTCGAACTGCATTTCATAAAAGCAGACAGCTGATCACAGGTCAGTGAACATGTTATCAAGTATTTTTTCCATAGATAGGTGTAAGTAACTGTGTATTGTATTTTTACAACCTGATTCGGATGTGAATTATGATTTCTTTTCCTTTTTGGCAGGAAGTAAAAACTGAGTATTTTTGAGTAATAAACTAATAACCTAAGAAACGGTAATTAATAAATTCTAACATTATGTTATCTAATAATTATTACAATATTGGTGGTTTATTCACTACCTACGGGCTAGGGCACACCACGATCAGCTGTTTTGTCTAGCGCAGGGCCGCGCGCTCGAGACTCGGCGCGGGCCGGGCGGCGCGTGGGGGCTGACTCGGCCCGGGGCTCCACTGGCGTGCGATACTATCGCGCATTTACATCAGCGTTATACATTGCGTGTTGAAAATTTTGACTATTTTAAAAACTGGCGATTTAAAGAAAATTACTTGCACCAATGGATATATCTCATGCCCTATAATAGCCCCACGAAGTTATCGGAAGCGGTCTTTTGACACCCTGTATAGTTCGGCTCAAGGCTCGGAAACCTGGTTTATCTTCGCGATCCTGTTCGTTAGAAACGCCATACATTTCCAAAAGAGCGTTTTCATTTCGATTCCGCTCTGAACGGTCCGAAATTATTTCTGGTTTTGTTCTAAGAGCAAAATTAAATTGTTCACTGCTCAAAATACCGGTTGGAACCGTTCGCAGTTATGTTCGCCCCGCCCACTCACACACACCACGACCATCACCCATTGTCCACACATAAACAAGTTATGGCCTATTCGCTATTAGATGGTGCACTAGAAAGGGATAAAAGATATCACTCCACTAGTTACTTTCCGCGAGAAATTAACCAGGTAATTTCAGAAGCAATACCGCTCGCATCTCTATTTCGCTCCGAACGAACACTTATCCTAAAACCTGGTTATAGAGCGTTTTAACCTGTTTAAAAAATACCGGTTCCGAGAGTTACTTTCCGCAAGAAATTAACCAGGTTAATTTCAGAAGCAATACCGCTCGCATCTCTATTTCGCTCTGAACGAGCTCTTATCCAAAAACCTGGTTATAGAGCGTTTTAACCTGGTTAAAAAAGTACCGGTTCCGAGCTCTGGACTTCGACTGCCAAGAGACGGATAGGTTTCAATATATTATGTCAAATTCGTCGGGTTTCAAAATTAGATTCTGACAATTTAATTGACATGTGCCAAAACATAAACAATAATACGACCAAAAAGAGAAACACGCCCAGCGATTCAAGTACTATCTTTCCCGTCGAGTCTTTCCCGTTTATTTTTGAAGTTATTTTTATCCGAATGAGAACTTTTCTATCTATATCTATAAAATTTTTCAGAACTGCTCGCAATAGACGCAAAATGCACTCGGTTTTGATTTTATTAATATACAGTTTGTTATTTGAAATACCTAAGTTGTAAATATAAATTATTTCAAATTGACGTGTTTCACAACCCGTTTTTAACGTGTTTAACATGTTTAACATCCCAGAGAAATACAGTAATAGGAAACCCTAATGCCTGTAATATATCATAGTTTTAAGTTCGTAGTGACAAGTTAACAACCCTAGCGATTTTCGTCATATAAGTACCTCAAATTTAAAAATTTCTTACTTCCATACGCTATAATTCTGTCTACTCTGTCCGGGCGTTCTCTACTGTTTAATATTATACAATTGTATGCGTTGCGTCATCGTAGTCAAGACAGTTTTGACTTGGTGTGCGCCATATGATAGACACAACTGTTTTAATTGTGTCGTAAGACTGACTTGTCTATGTGAAACAAGACTGTCTAACTACAGTCGTGTCTCCGATGTGCGGTCGCACTAAGATAATATTGAAAATTGTTTATTTATTAAAAAAATCTTCACCAGTAGAGCAATAAACTAATTTAATTGATAATAAGTAGTGTAAGTTATAAAATGCACGAGTTTTTTGGAGTTCAAAATTACGCACCTTTTTTTTAAACTACGGAGTAAGATCCAATTTATATTAGGTAGAAGTAAAGCGATTTGGTTTGAAGAAAAACATTATCATACAAGTTTTAGTTCATTTTTGCTGCAAAAGTACAGTGGTAGCTGAAAGCTATTTTAATCTTAAAGTATTGTCTAATCATTGAACACAATATTTTCTCCATAGAAAAGATCCACCTCTGAATATAAAGTTTAAAAAGCCGCGAGCTTTCATAAACTAGAGCTTCTCGTTACTTCACTTTACCGATTTCACATAAAGCTATAGATTCACGATTACACCGATTTAAAGGATCCCATCTGAAATTTAAATAGGAAAGGGATTTAGTTAGTTCCTATGTATTTTTGCACTACGACGGCGAAAAACATCTTGCTTCTATATTTTTAAGGTGATAGCTGTAGTCTACAGACTTTAGATTTGCCTATGTCAATAATATCCATTATAAATGCGTAAGTATTTCTGTCTGTCTGTTACCTCTTTACGCCGAAACCGCTGAATCGATTTCGCTGTTTGGTATGGAGACACTGAGTCCCTGAAAATCACATAGGGCACTTTTTATCAATTAAATTAATTACTGATATTTTGGACTCTGGTCTGTATGCTTAATACAAATTCCCAATCAATCTATGAAATAATTTTCAGTATTAAAAGAATTTGTGACTTAATAAATAGAAGACATTTTTAATTAAAAAAACCTAATATTAAGAGGTAAAAATCTTTCTACGCATTTCGTAGTACCTTATGGAAGGTTTTTTTGGAGTATTTTTAAATACTCCACAAAAAACGTTCCTGAAGATAGCTTCACCTTACCAGATCGATGATCGATCGTAAGCGGATAGTGTATCAGAGGCCTAAGTGGCCACGGATTTATATGAGACGATTAAATAAGTTCCAAACGCCTGACTATACAAGCAGGTCGGCCGGCACAATAATTCACACTTACTAACGAATTAGCCTAACCTCACCAGGGGACAGTTACTAATGGTACAACTCACAATCTAGCCATTTTTAACGCTTATCTCTTTACCTATATAATTTTATTTCATAGCCTTTTTAAAATACAGCCTATTTGTATAAAATTGCGATAGAAAAACCTGAAAGTTTTTAAGAAAATTATTGATTGGAAGTTCTGCAAAACGTAAAGATAATGTATTAAAATTTAAAAACTGTATAATTTTGTTACTGAAGAAATATGAATATAAAGGGGTTATGAAAGATGCATTGGCATTTTCAATACCATTACAAGGACATTTGAAAAAAAAGTTGACGAGCGTTTTCGAATTTTAAAACAGTTTGTATTTACTCGATTAGGGTGACTCGAATTATTGTTTCATGCCGCGTGGCCTTTACGACCGGACATTCATAAACTCGTCGCTTTTATTACAACAGCATAAGGTTCAAAGTCATGTCGACGGCACAACAGCAGGCCGTTAATAAAAACTAACGTAGTAATTACACACACCCCTTTATTAGTCGTGTATCAATAAATAATCACTAGCACAACAACAGGTGCGCTTTTTATTCTCACTTTTTTAAACTGAAAAATGTGTGACATGTCCATTACTTTTAAATTATTACATTGTACAATTTACTGTTGCCGATCACGTTTCACATGAAAATCGCTTAACAGCACCGTGGAATCGTACTCACACACATTTTCACGAATAAATAAATAGAATCTGTCTGTATTCGTTAAGATTAAACAACAAGTTTTAAAACAGGTTGAGAAATAACTTTATCGTTTTTTTACGAAATAAGGGGGCAAACGAGCAAACGGGTCACCTGATGGAAACTTCCGTCGCCCATGGACACTCGCAGAATCAGAAGAGCTGCAGGTGCGTTGCCGGCTTTTTAAGACGGAATAGGGTAATAGGGGAGGGCAGTGATGGGAAGGGAAGGGAATAAGGGAGGGTAGGGAAGGGAATAAGGTAGGGGATTGGGCCTCCGGTAAACTCACTCACTCGGCGAAACACAGCGCAAGCGCTGTTTCACGCCGGTTTTCTGTGAGAACGTGGTATTTCTCCGGTCGAGCCGGCCCATTCGTGCTGAAGCATGGCTCTCCCACGTATAAATCATATATATTATTTTTTGATAAAAATGTGTTGCCAGTATCACAAACGTTATTAGGGGTCAGATTTTGCGCTTGGCTTCGCGGGTTCCTCAGGGATTTGCTTTCGCCCCGTTTAGTCGTGAAAGCGTTAAAACAAACTTATCTTATTTAGAATTCGTTTTTGGGACATTTTGAAGACGTCGTCAGGTTTTTGAATCGATAGTTTTGTAGGCCTTGTTGTAGAAAAGTGTTGTCTCTCGAGCGAGGGTCATACAATAATTTTTGTTATATAGGTATTGTGAAATATGAATAAGCCTATAGTGAAACTTGGTCTAGAATCTATATAGTGAAAAAGTATCCACACAAGGTGAAAACTATTTTGTTTCATGTTTCAGAAATTAACATACAATTTTCTGCACTTATTACCTTATTTATTATTTAGTTGCTAACAAAATATTATATTTATCGTTTAATATTATATCCAGCGAACATCAGTATGTTGGCGAACTTTTTAAATTTTCAATAAAAACTTAGTCTAGATATTGTGCATGTACTCGAGACCGGTGAAACAAATTGAAAAGCAAATAAAGGCTTTCCGTTAAAAACGACGGAAACTTTTTCAATTACAAACTTGCGTGCGCGGCGTACGGGCTCCCGTACCTGCTCGCGGATCCGCTCGATTGGAGATTAAAATTACCACGTCCCATGTATTTTATACTAGATCACGCCCGCAACTCCGCAACAAAATTCGTTCATCGACCCGTACATTTTTCCGGGATCAAAAATATCCAATGTCCTTTCCCGGGAATCAAAGTAACACCACACCAAACAGCAAAATCGGTTTAGTGGTTTGGGCGTGAAGACGTAACAGACAGGCACACTTTTGCATAATATTAGTATGGATACAGCCCTACGTAAATCTCAACCGATGTACGAAGTCTGAAGATACAAATTGTTTTTCATACAGCTTAGGAAATTAACGAGGAGCTAAAAGGTGCGTACATTTAGTTTTCAACATATAATTGGTTTCACAGGTATAAATAAGCGCCGGGGTAAAATATTCCCGTTGACGCTTCTTTTAAAAATCATAAAAGAGTAATTCGCACGGATCGGAAACTAAAATAAATTAGAACTCGCCAGACTCGAAGGCGACTAATAAATTTCTACGCATGAAAATTTTTATAAAATAAATTATACATCATAGTAGGGGAGGCGAAGGTGCTAATTTTGTAGTCACTCGAGCGTCATGGAGACCTCGTAGGTTTTTTACATTAGGTAAAACTGATTAAAAAATAATAACAGCGTTTTTTATTTTAGCGGTGGGTTCAGAAACTGCGGCCAATTTAAAGTTTTGAAAAAGAAAATATATTCAGAAAATTGCTTATTTCGGTCAGTTATTATTATATTTTAGACAACAAGGACTAAATCATTTAGTTTAGTGCAAAATAAAATATCTGCGAAGTTTAGTTAGGAAAATATGAAGGTTTATTTTTTATATTTTAAAATGTTCCTACAGGCTTACCTTATCTTTGAATCGTCAGTGCTTTTTATGGAAGCTTCTTTGGGGTATACTAAACATTCCCTATCTTAATCTGACAGATCGGATGACATTTCAATATTAAAAAAAAAAAAATAAACCGCCACGTGAAAAATCTGATTTCTATACCATGATAACTAGACACATGTCGGAAGCCTATACAAGCTTAATCTGACACGCTCGAGCTACTCCCAAAATCCCCTCTTCCCCTCCTCTACTATTACGTGTGAGGATACGACATATTTAAATTGGCGCAGTTTAAATGAAACATTCCGGTGGATTTATAATACTTAGAGCATAAATAAATCATTCGAGAGCATTTTTTCGCGTAATGGCGTTCGAGCGTCTCGCAAGGATTTTTTATAATAGTTTCGCTATCGGCGGGCGAGATCGCGAAAACTAAATCTCAATTAAAATTTAAGAAAAGGTTGAAACTTTTATCAGTTATGAAGTTTCGTGACATTTCGTGGAGAATTATTATCGTCTTATCTTCCTTAGTTTTCGAAGTCGAGTCGGTCCGCTACACTCGCTGCATTTACTTTCAATTAAAGATACTTAGCGCTCGTTTACAGAGAAAAATTTTACGAGGGCTGCTATTTATGTATCCGGAACTGGCCACTTACAAGAACAATATTTAAAAAGTAATTACAACATTTGAAAATACAACTCTTTGGTTGAAGAATACATTTTGTTTCATGTGACTGTCAATTATTTTTCCATTGTGGCGTCATTTTGAAAATTGCGTGTCTTCATTTGCCATGGATTTAACGCGTGAACATTTTCGTGCAATGATTTACTACGATTTTCGGCGTGGGCTAAATCAACAACAGTGCTTTATTCAACTCACCGCAACTTTTGGAGATGAAGCACCATCAAAAACCACTGCTTATAACTGGTACAGTGAGTTTAATCGTGGGCGGTCTATGCTCACGGATGAAAATAAAGAAGGTCGCCCAAAAACAGCTGTTGTCCCACAAAATATAGATGCTGTGCGGGAACTAATAATGCGTGATCGTCATGTTACATATCGCGAGATAGAGGCGTCCTTAGGCATAAGTATGACGAGCATACATAAGATATTACACGAACATTTGGCTGTAAAAAAAATATGTTCGCGTTGGATTCCGCACAACTTGACAATCGATCAAAAACGGGCTCGTGTCGATTGGTGCAAAAAAATGATAAAAAAATACAACCGTGGTACGTCAAAAGCCGCTTATAATATCTACACAGGTGATGAATCTTCGATCTATGCATATGACCCCGAAACTAAACAACAGTCAACGGTGTGGGTGTTCCAAGATGAGCCGAAACCAACAAAAGTTACTCGTGCAAAAAGTACTTTGAAGCAAATGGTCGCCTGTTTTTTTGGAATTAATGGACATGTGGCTACAGTGCCATTAGAGAATCGTAAAACGGTTAATTCTGAATGGTATACCACCATTTGTTTACCAGAAGTCTTTGAAGAAATAAGAAAGGACAACCGACAACGCAGAATCATATTACATCACGACAATGCTAGCTGTCACACCTCAGCTGAAACAATTCAGTTTTTGGAGGGTCAAAAGATCGAATTGACTGGTCATCCGCCGTACAGCCCTGATTTGGCACCTAACGATTTCTTTTTATTTCCATACGCGAAGAACAAATTACGTGGTCAACGTTTTTCGAGCCGCGAAGAGGCTGTTGATGCGTTCAAAATGCACGTTTTGGAGATACCTCAATCAGAATGGAAAAAGTGCTATGAAAATTGGTTCCAGCGAATGCAAAAGTGTATCGATCATCGCGGCGAATATTTTGAAAAGCAATAAAACCATATTAAATGATATATGTTTGTTTCTTTTTTTGATTCCGGATACATAAATAGCAGCCCTCGTAATGAAGAGGCGAAGTTTGAAACAATATTCTTAAGCGGGAAGCCGCTTATGAAAAATGCTCGGAAAAAAATCGTTGCGTAGTAGGGTTGATGAGACTTGCTGGCTTAGTATAACAACATTAGAAACGGAAAAGAATATACATACGGACTGATTTTAGTGTCAAAATGGCGGGTTTCCTTTGTCACGCTGTCACTTTGTCTATTCTTTCTTACTCGTAGAAAGAAACCGTTTCTAGGGTGACCATGCTGAGCCTGTTGGTCCTGCGAGCGAGGTGTCAGCCACAGTAAATAAATACAGCCAGTAAGCTAGCTCGCTATTCACAGTCGGAGAGGTTTTGATTCATTGTCACGTCTCGTTTTGATTGGACGTGCTTTGATTGCGATAGCCGGGATTGGAAACGTTCGAATTTTAATATTTTTTTTATTCCCCCCTCATATTCCATTCTGTCCTGTGCGGTTTGACAATATTTACGAGTTGTTTTGCTCCGGGATCGGGCTAAAGTGGTTAGACGTCACTCTATTTTCGATGCCTTAACGAGGTTTTCGCTCAATATAGTCGAAGATACGATATTTTTTCTTAAAGCATCAAATTACGTAAAAGTTAGTATTTTTCATCACAATATGTAATAGACAGTACAAAAATTAAAGAGTCGGTTACGAGTAAAGTTAATAAATAGATAATATGAAACAATACATTAACTACAATTATCCGAAAATATTTCAACTCATTTTTCCCACACTGGCACGCAGTAAAATCCGGTTCGGTTTACGTACTTCCCAAGGAAGTATCATTTAGAAAGGATTTTCGAGGGAAGCAAAAACTTTTCATGTAAATCTAATTTAAAAGTTTTTGTTTTTACACGGAACGGCGGACATCCAACTACATCCCTTTTCTGAAGGCTATACGAAGTTATTGGATTACTTAAAGTAAATTGCCAAATAACTGGAACTTTCGTCTAACCTGCGGCCTTGTCGGAGGGAAGTCAACCGCCTTGATTTCAGGTTTATTTAACGTTTATCTATCGTTTTCGGATCAAATCTCATTTGGCACTAAATACGTTTCATCAGTTATCATCAGCGACATTGTGGTGTAGGAATACTGAGCATTCAAAAAATTTTGAATTTTTTTGATCGTGATGGATAGCCAAGCTGGCATTAACATAATATTATGCAATCGATAATAATTATTATCATCGATGTTCTCTCTACAAGTTTGTAACTGTGCAGGGAATTGCATTGGTCTATAGACCATGTTATGCCAAAGCGGCTTGCATTGTATCATAACACTTTGTCATATTAAAAACTTACAAATATAATATTTAATATGAAATAAGATTTTATGTTTAAAAATATACAACATAAACTTATAAATAAACGGAAAACAGGTGTAGCGTTATTAATAGTATGCATTTTACGAATGAGATTTACCGCAGCCCGCAAAGTGTTGCCATATTTCAAGTAAGACGAGAGCGCGATAAAAATTTCCCAAGTAAAATTTACAAAACATGAATCAGAGATTTAGCGGGAGTCTAAATACGAAGTAGGTCTCACAAGTTGCATCATTCAGAGTTCCTCTTTGTCTCAGATTTCAAGAGCCATTCAACAGATTGTTCTGAGATACAAGTTTTTTGAATCGAAAAATTTTTTCCTTAAAATTAAAAATGTGCATCATTTTCCTAATTACTTTTTGCGTAATGTTTTTCTTGAGACTAAGAAAAGTGAATAACATTACATCTAGTGTGAGCTCTGTTTTGTGTCGTTAATAAAATATCAGTTAATTCATCGTTTAGGAAAGTTAAGCGCTCTACTAATCTCTTCCGTAAAATTTAGTAAAGTCCACTTTAAAGTGTTAAGTGTTGCCAGATTTATAACACTCCCTTACAACATTTAAATTAACTTACTGAAAAGCTCTGCAGTGAAAGTAAATAACGCTGTAAGTTTTGTAACATTGGAAAATCTGAGCAAAAAGCACACAGGTACGAACACGCTTAGTAACTTAGTACAAGCGCTATCGGTTGTATCGTAAATAAAAACAAAACAGCTATGAGCTGTATAAAAATTGTTCCTTTTTCAGTTCCATACAACTGATCGGTCCATTTATAGAGTCGAGTGCGACTTTCGAATGGCGCCGGAGACTGCACTTTTACGACCAAATACACACATGGATGCTTGGACAAATCTTTTCCCATTTATGATTATTTTTAGGGTCCTTATGTAGATGATGTAGTGTTATTGTTTATTCAGTAAGTATTTTCAGTGCTAATACAATGCTAAAAAACATCAACTGTTAGAGTAAGTTCACATTGCAACGTGACGATTCGATAATAATATTATATTAATTTAAAACAGCTAATCAAAATTTGCAATCACTTAAGATTGTCATCAAATTTGTTTGAAAAAAGAAAAACCGGCCAAGTGCGAGTTGGACTCGACCATGAAGGGTTCCGCAGCAGCAATAAGGTTTATTTTTATGAAATTAAGAGGTTTTTGATATTCTATTTTTATATTAATTCAGTTGATTTAATGAAAGTTAAATTAAGGTTTACCATTTATGACGTATAAAAAAACTACTGGCTAGATCTCGTTCAAACCAATTTTTGTTCATCATATATATTTTTTAAACTAATCATGCCCCTACTTTAGAAGTTAGAGGGGGGGGGGGGGGGGGACACACATTTTACCACTTTGGAAGAGTCTCGCTCGCAAACTATTCAGGTTAGAAAAAAAAGATATTAGAAACACAATATGATTTTCAAAGACCTATCCATAAATACCCCACACGCATAGATTTGATGAAAAAATTTTTTTTTTGTTTCAGTTGTACCTATGGGGACCCCTAAAATTTTTAATAATTTTTCCATTTTTGTATCAAAATCTTAAAGCGGTTCACAGACTACGTCATCTACTTACCAACTTTTAATATTATAGCTCTTATAGTTCCGGAGAAAAGTGGCTGTGACATACGGACGGACAGACAGACAGACAGACATGACGAATCTACAAGGGTTCCGTTTTTTGCCATTTGGCTACGGAACCCTAAAAAAGAAACTACAGGTAAGGCATCATAAGGGATTACATTAGAAGTACAAAGTGCTATTTTTAGGGTTCCGTAGCCAAATGGCAAAAAATGGAACCCTTATAGATTCGTCATGTCTGTCTGTCTGTCTGTCTGTCCGTCCGTATGTCACAGCCACTTTTCCCCGAAACTATAAGGGCTACACTATTGAAACTTGGTAAGTACATGTAGTCTGTGAACCGCATTTAGATTTTGATACAAAAATGGAAAAATTATTAAAAATTTTAGGGGTCCCCATAGGTACAACTGAAACAAAAAAATTTTTTTTTCATCTAACCTATGCTTGTGGGATATCTATGGATAGGTCTTTAAAAATCATATTGAGGTTTTTAACATCATTTTTTTCTAACCTGAATAGTTTGCGAGAGATACTCTTCCAAAGTGGTAAAATGTGTGTCCCCCCCCCCCCCCCTCTAACTTCTAAAGTAGGGGCATGATTAGCTTAAAAAATATATATGATGAACGAAAATTGGTTTGAACGAGATCTAGCCAGTAGTTTTTTTTATACGTCATAAATGGTAAACCTTAATTTAACTTTCATTAAATCAACTGAATTAATATAAAAATAGAATATCAAAAACCTCTTAATTTCATAAAAATAAACCTTATTGCTGCTGCGGAACCCTTCATGGGTGAGTCCAACTCGCACTTGGCCGGTTTTTCTTTTTTCAAACAAATTTGATGACAATCTTAAGTGATTGCAAATTTTGATTAGCTGTTTTAAATTAATATAATATTAGTATCGAATCGTCACGTGAATGTGAACGTCAATGTGAACTTACTCTAACAGTTGATGTTTTTTAGCATTGTATTAGCACTGAAAATACTTACTGTACGTATTGAATAAACAATAACACTACATCATCTACATAAGGACCCTAAAAATAATCATAAATGGGAAAAGATTTGTCCAAGCATCCATGTGTGTATTTGGTCGTAAATTGTCAAATTGTCAAGTTATCTAGTGTCCCGGCTGGGCTTGGCATAATATAACCCGACGAAATAATGTGGATTCGCCATCTGCCAATCATTTCAATTTCTCATGCAGTATTAAGTTGCAATAATTTTATTAATTTACAGTCATCATTAATTTGCTTTTCTTGCAAACAACATATATTAGAATTAAATTAATAGTCCACTCAACGACACAAACGAAATCTCGTATGAAATAAATCATCTCAACATTATATTTAGTCACTAAAACGTCATATTTTATGTCACAAAGTGCTATATCTGTCACAAAACATCTGCTACGGGTGGTCCTAACTTATCGTGAATATATCGCAGCATCTCACACATCAGATTTTATCTAATGCCTAATTAATGAGACGTATAAAACAAGCTATACAGACGGTTGGGTACCGGCCAATAATTACTTTTTGCTCACGTCTCGATGTACTTACCGGGGCATTCTTCAGAATAAGACGCTCGGTGTGGCGGGGACCACAAATCAGTAGCCAGTTTGCTCGCCGCAGACAATTCATCGCGATTATTTGTTTATTTTTTCAAATTACGTCCCTATTCTGGTATCTTTATTGCGATATCAGTCATGACTCATGACTAACAATGATGTACTTATTTGAATTATAATACATTTATTAAACACTTTAATTTTTTTAAGGTTTTAAAAAGGTTTTCATTTACCCTTAAGTTTGTAACTTCTGTTTATTTGTCATAAAACGTTACAAGAAGTAGTTATCTTATTACTTTGTTTCACTTAACTTCAATATCATTAAAACTTGTAATTCCAACTATTATCTAATGCAATGCGATTAAGAATCTCCTATTGCACCACTTCCAAACTGAGCTCCTTTAACTTCCCCGGTATGTTTTGTTCCCAACTATTTAAAGCTATTCAGCTTCTAATATCGCTACTTTGGGAGTCGTTTTGTTTACTAAAACCAATCATTGTATACATGTTCGTTAGGAACTTGTTGCGAGCATTAAAACTTGTGCCATTGTCACGAAATCAACTAGAGGTGGTAAGTTTTCTAAATAGAAAATAATCAGCCAAGTGCGAGTCGGACTCGCGCACGAAGGGTTCCGTACCGTTATAGAGCAAAAATTGGCCAAAAATTTTGTTTTTTGTACGGGAGCCCCCTTAAATTTTTATTTTATTTTAATATTATTGTGAATTATTAAATAACACATATATTTAAGGCTTTTGTGAAAATTTCAAGTGCCTACCTGTTGCCATTATTGATATCGAGCAAAAAAGGCTAAAAAAATCATGTTTGTTGTATGGGAGCCCTCCTTAAATATTAATATTATTTTGTTTTTAGTATTTGTTGTTATAACGGCAACAGATATACACAATCTGTGAAAATTTCAGTAATCTAGCTATAGCGGTTCTTGAGATACAGCCTGGCGACAGACAGACAGACAGACAGACAGACAGACAGACAGACAGACAGACAGACAGACAGACAGACAGACAGACAGACAGACAGACAGACAGACAGACGGACAGACGGACAGACAACGAAGTCTTAGTAATAGGGTTCCGCTTTTACCCTTTGGGTACGGAACCCTAAAAACCATGAAACTACTTACTACATAAATTGTTTTTTATAACCTTTGTTTAAAGGCATATTTTGATCAAAACTTATCTACGTTCTTAGTAAGGCAATAGGATTCTATAGGAAAAAGTACCTGGCCCTTTAGCCAAGATGTTATCTTTATCGCTTCTATATAGAATCGCCGACTAAAATGTATGAAATTGATATAATAATATGTATCATGAGTCGAATGTTAACTTTATTTTGTCGCTTAGGTCAATTTCATACACCATTGTTACATAATAATATTTATTATTGTGTGTTGTTAATAGTACATTATTATGCTCGTATTTTCAGTATGAAAAATATTTCAAGCTATAATATGGCGGTACAGTAGTAGGTATAAAATTCCTTTCAGGATATTTATAGGAGCGGCATGAATAGCACAAAAGATGTGTTGAAATTATATTGAAGTCGGAAAAGTTCTGTACAATATGCCTCATATCGAGCCCATTCAACGGAACTAAATCGACTCAATTTTATCTCGTGATGACTTAGATGCTTAAGCTAAGTGAATGCTTAAAGTAGAAAAAACCGGCCAAGTGCGAGTTGGACTCGCCCATGAATGGTTCCGCAGCAGCAATAAGGTTTATTTGTATGAAATTAAAAGGTTTTTGATTTATTTTTATATTTCCGTTGATTTAATGAAAGTTAAATTAAGGTTTACCATTTATGACGTATAAAAAAAACTACTTGTTCAAACCAATTTTCGTTGGTAGTTTTTATAGTAATGTACATCATATATTTTTTTTAGAATTATTATTATATATATCAAAATAAAGTTAACATTCGACTCATGATACATATTATTATATCAATTTCATACATTTTAGTCGGCGATTCTATATAGAAGCGATAAAGATAACATCTTGGCTAAAGGGCCAGGTACTTTTTCCTATAGAATCCTATTGCCTTACTAAGAACGTAGATAAGTTTTGATCAAAATATGCCTTTAAACAAAGGTTATAAAAAACAATTTATGTAGTAAGTAGTTTCATGGTTTTTAGGGTTCCGTACCCAAAGGGTAAAAGCGGAACCCTATTACTAAGACTTCGTTGTCTGTCCGTCTGTCCGTCTGTCTGTCTGTCTGTCTGTCTGTCTGTCTGTCTGTCTGTCTGTCTGTCTGTCTGTCGCCAGGCTGTATCTCAAGAACCGCTATAGCTAGATTACTGAAATTTTCACAGATTGTGTATATCTGTTGCCGTTATAACAACAAATACTAAAAACAAAATAATATTAATATTTAAGGAGGGCTCCCATACAACAAACATGATTTTTTTAGCCTTTTTTGCTCGATATCAATAATGGCAACAGGTAGGCACTTGAAATTTTCACAAAAGCCTTAAATATATGTGTTATTTAATAATTCACAATAATATTAAAATAAAATAAAAATTTAAGGGGGCTCCCATACAAAAAACAAAATTTTTGGCCAATTTTTGCTCTATAACGGTACGGAACCCTTCGTGCGCGAGTCCGACTCGCACTTGGCTGATTATTTTCTATTTAGAAAACTTACCACCTCTAGTTGATTTCGTGACAATGGCACAAGTTTTAATGCTCGCAACAAGTTCCTAACGAACATGTATACAATGATTGGTTTTAGTAAACAAAACGACTCCCAAAGTAGCGATATTAGAAGCTGAATAGCTTTAAATAGTTGGGAACAAAACATACCGGGGAAGTTAAAGGAGCTCAGTTTGGAAGTGGTGCAATAGGAGATTCTTAATCGCATTGCATTAGATAATAGTTGGAATTACAAGTTTTAATGATATTGAAGTTAAGTGAAACAAAGTAATAAGATAACTACTTCTTGTAACGTTTTATGACAAATAAACAGAAGTTACAAACTTAAGGGTAAATGAAAACCTTTTTAAAACCTTAAAAAAATTAAAGTGTTTAATAAATGTATTATAATTCAAATAAGTACATCATTGTTAGTCATGAGTCATGACTGATATCGCAATAAAGATACCAGAATAGGGACGTAATTTGAAAAAATAAACAAATAATCGCGATGAATTGTCTGCGGCGAGCAAACTGGCTACTGATTTGTGGTCCCCGCCACACCGAGCGTCTTATTCTGAAGAATGCCCCGGTAAGTACATCGAGACGTGAGCAAAAAGTAATTATTGGCCGGTACCCAACCGTCTGTATAGCTTGTTTTATACGTCTCATTAATTAGGCATTAGATAAAATCTGATGTGTGAGATGCTGCGATATATTCACGATAAGTTAGGACCACCCGTAGCAGATGTTTTGTGACAGATATAGCACTTTGTGACATAAAATATGACGTTTTAGTGACTAAATATAATGAAGAGATGATTTATTTCATACGAGATTTCGTTTGTGTCGTTGAGTGGACTATTAATTTAATTCTAATAGATGTTGTTTGCAAGAAAAGCAAATTAATGATGACTGTAAATTAATAAAATTATTGCAACTTAATACTGCATGAGAAATTGAAATGATTGGCAGATGGCGAATCCACATTATTTCGTCGGGTTATATTATGCCAAGCCCAGCCGAGACACTAGATAATTTGACAACATTGACTTGCCATTCGACGACGAATCAACTTCCCTGACTTTACACATAATGGCGAATCCCCTATTGATTTAACTCTTGTGAGTTAAGTCAGTATGCTATAATAATGAAATGAGGTTGTCCTCATGTCATTATTATAGCATAGTATAAAGTGCAATCTAGACTTTGATGTGTGATTCATGCTACTAGGGAAAGAATATCTAGGTCTAAGTAGGCCACTCAGACAATAAGGAAACAGCTAAAGTGGCTATTAGCAAGTCACGACGGGCGGGGCTCGCAAATTTCGATTCTGTCGAATGTGTTTCATGATTCTTGAGTTTTGAGGGTACTTTGTCTATTATACATGTTTTCTGAAAATATTAGATTATTAAAAAAATATGCAGAACCACTGAACGATAACTGTAAATGGGTTTGGAAAATTTTCTCAACTTATAAGTTGTACCGTTCCTGTGTCATTTTATTGTATACAATAAAATGACACAGGAACGGTACATATTTGCGCAATAAAAACAGCCTAGGTATTTTCCGTGTTAGAGGTGTATAATGTATATATATATATATATAAAATATATTTTATAATATCTGAGCCAAATATAATCAAAATATCCCCGGCCGTAAGGCATGATACCGTACCCATGATGATAGGAAATAAGGATTTATTTCTTCAAACCTTATTATTAACCGTGTCTTTTGTTTCTGTCATTTATACATTTTAACAATCGATTCATATATTTATATTATATGAATCGATTGTTAGAACTTGAAACTATTCAGGGCTATTTTACCTTTTTTTCAATGGAAGATGAACCTTACATCGCCGGAATAAAGAACTAGTTAGATGTAACTGTTAATAGGAATAGAACTATAGCGATTGCAGGAACTATGGGTAAAAATAGCACCTGATTAAAGGATACGGACTACTTACATATCTATTTTTATGATATTTAGTTATGGATGAGAAAATGGTGAATGACATGAACTATAATCATGTCTCAAAGTGATACTACGAATTGACTAGTAAGTGATAATTATTTATTACTTATAGTACGGGAGCCCTTGAACAATTTTTTTTGTGATTACTAACAAGCTAATTTTTTGTGAGTAGCTACATTTTGATAAAACGAACAACATTTTTATTTTAGAAAAATCTCGAAAGTGGTAGCTAACAGAGATAGAAAGGATTTCATACTTTGACTTGATGGTCCTAAAATACTGGTTGTTTAATTTGTAGGACAAGGTGACTATTAATTATATAACTATTAACCTACCACTATACCAAAAATCAGCTGGTTAGGGTTCCGTTTTAGGGTTCTGTAATCAACAAAACTTGGTTGACTACGGTACCCTAAAACGGAACCCTAACCAGCTGATTTTTTGTATTTTGGTAGGTTAATAGTTACGAGTATATTATAATTTAAGAGTTACCTTGTCCTATAAACAAAACAATCCATATTTTAGGACCATCAAATCAAAGTATGGAATCCTTTCTATCTCTGTTAGCTACCACTTTCGAGATTTTTCGAAAATAAAAATGTTGTTCGTCTTATCAAAATGTAGCTACTCACAAAAAATTATCTTGTTAGTAATCACAAAAAAAAAAATCCTCTAAGGCTCCCTCACTATTACTAGTAAATTCGTATTATCACTTTCTCCTTTATCAGAATTATCACCTACGTTTATCACTGATAAAGGAGCGTTAAGACCAATTAATTGTTTATGCTACAGTCAAAGACCAAAATGTTTCTGGTCCTGATCCGCCGCTTAGACCATGCGGTCGCGTATCTCGGTGATATAGTGCCGCATTCAATTGTGCGCTTGTATCAACAGCTGCCATGCCAATAGATAGTTGCCCGTGATTCATGGGTAAGCGGAATCATTGGCCACCATTATGTTCAATTACTTTATGGAAATTTTGGCTAAAGATTTTACTAACATTTTGGCTAAATATTAAGGGTGGGTTGCACCAACTTACTTTAAGGGCCTGTATTTCCAGAAACAGATGTTAGTTAAAGTTATAGTTACGGCCCTGTATTTCCAGAAACGGACGCCTTTCAAGATTTTAAAGTGACAGGAGACATAAAAATATAGTAATTTAAATTTTGAAAAAAATATACTGTGTTAGTTAAGGATCCAAATCAGTGGAGTTCATATTCCATTAACTAACACATATATTTTTTTCAGAACTTAAATTACTATATTTTTATGTCTCCTGTCACTTTAAAATCTTGAAAATCGTCCATTTCTGGAAATACAGGGCCTTAACTATAACTTTAACTATAACAAAATGTCAAATGAACTGTCAAATCTCTAGTTTAAGTCAATAATGGACGCCATATTTGACGATAACCTTAAGTTTAACTATTTTACAACGCCTCTGGTGCAACCCACCCTTAAAGGTACTACCGAAACAATTTGGCAATACAATCCACTAATATTATGAACGCGAAAGTGTGTCTGTCTGTTACTGCACTTCATGATTAGACCGCTGAACCGATTTTACTGTTTGGTATTTAGGATACTTTGAGTCCCGATAAAGGACATAGGATACTTTTATCTCCGAAAATGTACGCTTCCTGTGCGATAAACGATTTTTGGCTCAACGGAGTTGCGAGTGTCGTCTAGTTTTAAATAAACATACATTCATCAAACAGATGGTTAAAATTTCAGTTTTGTATTTTGGTGGAACTGATCTGAAGATTACAATCTACTTATGCAAAGAAATTTTATTTATTTTTAGAAGAAAGCTTTTAATACAGATTTCTCTGTTTGATTTATGATCTGCGAGTTGTACACCAACACAAATATAATAATAATATGAACATTGAAAACGTTAAAAAAGATATTCGCAGTAGAGTTTTTAAGTTTTAACATCGCTCCGCGACTCATAGAGTCAATGACCGCTAGCGCCACCTTAATTCATTTTGACTATAGTGTCTTAATAAAGATAACCACTTCAGTTTTTGGCGGTAATAACGCTTTATCAATAACGTATGATCCGTATTTGAATTCCAATTAATGAATCAATTACGCTAGCGAAGTTTTCGCCTCATTTCACACAATTACTTGGCTGATCCATAAAAGATTTCAATTCCTAGAATCAACGAGAGATTGATTTCATAACTTGAATCTTTTTCAATTTCGTCCAAGTTAATCTAAAATTTGGTACCTAATTTCTATTTTCAGATAAATAATCTATGCTTATTATAAAACAAAGTCACTTTTTTCCCTCATGTCCCTTTGTTCTCTTTAATCTTTAAAACTACGCTACGGATTTTGATGATTCTTTCAGTGTTAGATAGCCCATTTATCGAGGAAGGCTATAGGCTATATTTTATCATGCTAAGACTAATAGGAGCGAAGAAATAGAGGAAAATGTGGAAAAAACGGGGAAAATTATTTGAAAGGGTTAACTGGAACGGGCTAATCTCAGGAACTACTGGTCCGATTTGAAAAATTATTTCAGTGTTAGATAGCCCATTTATTGAGGAAGGCTATACTTTATCACGCTAAGACTAATAGGAGAATGTGGAAAAAACGGGGAAGATTATTTGAAAGGGCTTATCTCGCGAACTACTGGAGCAATTTTTATGTTATTTGGCACAGATAAGAAGTAGACCACGTGGAGGAACATAGGCTATCGATATTAATCATTTTTCCAGTGGCTATATATTTTATACCTGTGCGACGCCGTGGCGGGTCGCTAGTAAATTATAATATTAATTAATATCAGCTGTAGCCTCCTTTTACTATGGCTGTAGACAGTGGTCGTGATTCTGTGATATTATTATGAAATATCACTTTCAGGCTGTTTTTACTTTTTACACACAGACGTAAATCAATTTCGGTTTCGTATGACAGCTCAAGATTGTTGTTCTATTCCGCTAGGTATATTAACTTTATGTGTATATCCGAGGCAATTGATTCCTAGGCAGCTGACAGACCTACGTCGTTTGGCCGGTATTATGTCAATTAAATGTTAGCTGTGATCGGTCGGATGAGTTTGACTTAACGCGACCAAATTACTTAGGTCCGCCATCTGCCTAGGAATCAACTTCTCTGATGGTACATAAGTAAGAACCTATCAATGTTACTAGTTTACGTTTTTAGTATCTATACTTATTATAAAACAAAGTCGCATTTTTTTCCCTCATGTCCCTATGTTCCCTTTAATCTTTAAAACTACGCAACGGATTTTGATGATTCTTTCAGTGTTAGATAGCCCATTTATCAAGGAAGGTTATGGGCTATATTTTATCACGCTAAGACTAAGAGGAGAATGTGGAAAAAACGGGGAAGATTATTTGAAAGGGCTTATCTCGCGAACTACTGGAGCAACTTTTATGTTATTTGGCACAGATAAGAAATAGACCATGTGAAGGATCATAGGCTATCGATGTTAATCATTTTTTCAGTGGCTATATATTTTATAACCGTGCGACGCCGGGGCGGGTCGCTAGTTATAGATATGTCGAAGCAAAAAACATAGACACTTATTAAGCTCTTTACTCGTTATCGCCTATATATTTTGTCCATCATGAGAGGTCATGTTTAAGAGATATAAAACATAATCATTAATCCACAGATTACTAAATAATCACTACGTAAGCATAATGGTGTGAATAAACTAAGATTGTTTCGTGACACGTATATACCTTATTTAAAAGTATTGACTATTTTAAATAAAAAAAGGTTTCATTCTGTGATAAAGTAGGCTGTTTTCTTTTAGCTAGGAGCGGGTAAACAAGCCGATTTATGAGTTCCAGCGGCTTTTCCCCTTTGTCCCAGGTAATGACCTCGCTTTCATCCTGGCTGAATAGACGTGGAGTGGTCTCAGGCGTCTCGAGACTGCAACTGAATTTACTATTAAAATTATCTTTATTTGTAGTGGCTTTTGGCAATAAGAGTGAGCGTTTTTCATGTATTACTGAGACCCACTTGAGTAAGACTTAGTTAAACTTTTTATCTCATTCGTTCTATACTTAAAAAAATAATGGTATTATTATTTTAACACAGGATTAACCCAGTATTTTTAAATATGAGTCATACATTAAAAACTGCCTACTTTGTATATGAAAAAACATATTGGTCTTATAAGCAATGCTGCCCATAATCAGTTGCGGCAAATGAAGCTACAGAAATTTAAAGCAGGTTGTAAGTATAGGATGGTTAAGGGCAGCCATTATCAAATTTTTCTTCGTGGAGCCCTGGGAGGAATTGTTTTTAGAAATGAGATCGGACAAAAGTTTGAGATTCGCTGGTTTAGGGCTGCCCAAGATCGGAAAGGTTAACGGGAGGCCTACGTTCAGCAATAAAGGGCTGATGATGTCATACACCAAGTTTTACTGACACAAAATTAGATCACGAAAGGCTAATTCATCGCAGTACGTGAGTACTACTCGGTAACGACCGTGTAACGCTCGCATTATTATTTATGTTGTGTAGTCGCCGCATAATACCTCCATAACGATATAAATCTACGCCGTTTGATGTTTTTGTTTCCCCTTTTTCGTAGGAGAATTCCCTGGAAATTTGTGCAAGCGTGAACTATACTTTGGTTTAAAAACGCTCGTTTCTCGCTTATAATAGGATATATATAATATATTATATTATAAAAATTATATAAAGATAGATTTTATGAAAGCTAGTAATTATTATTAATATTTTAAGAATTTGAAGTACCTACTTATTAAGTTTAAAAAATGTATGTGGAAAATATAAATAGTAAATCAACCCTACAGTAAACTAGTCCTAAATGGACTACAGTTGATATAAGATCAATTTTTGATTACAGGTATTTTGATAAAGAATACAGACCTACCAAAGTTTTGAACGAATTTAAATTAAACATTATGACAAGTGCAAATATTGAAATTCTAAAAACAAGTAACAGTACAAATAAATTTATTAACTTTTGAAGAATTAATATTATAACCTCCTCCTTTTTGAAAGTTGGTTTAAAATAAATGTTATTTCACTTGAAGACTAAGAAGGCAAGTCCGCGTCGATCTGCATGGGCTACCATGGAGGAATATGACGCCCTACACTCGACAGTCTACAGTCTATAGTATGTTCGTTATTCTCTTGTATTGGTTTAAGTCAGTGGTTCTTAACCTTTCAGTCATGAGGGACCATTTTACCAAATGCTCGTTTTGCCGGGGACCACCCAGATGGTTTACCTAAATTGAGGGTTGTTTGATAAAGATAACAAGGACAAGTTTATAATATTATTAGCACTAATTTATTTTTTATTTGGCAAAAATCTAAAAGTTACAGATTTTAATCTAATGTGATTTTTGTGACTGAATACTCTTTACTAATTTCTGAATTGTCACAATATATTATTAGGATGGCTTCGCAGACCACTTGAAATCCCTCCAGGGACCACCAGTGGTCCGCGGACCACCGGTTAAGAACCACTGATTAAGAACCACTGGTTTAAGTAGAGAGGTACCATTGACTCAGGTAGCACTCAGCAGACACGCTTACCTTATTGCTTCTTTATGGAGTCGCCGATTAAAAATTTATTGAATTGACATAAGCTTTCGATAATATTATGATGTCGGCATTCGACTCATGTCATGAAAATTCCAGACATTTTAATTGGTGATTCTATAAAAAAGCGATAAGGAAAACGTGTTGGCTAAGGGCTCTAATCTGTCGATTAGATTAGAGGGTGTCCCCTGCTTCCTTATTTTATGTAACTCCACTATAATATTATATCAAATCATGTCTACATATTTTCACCCTGGAGGTTGTCAACAATTCCAGTCGTCTTCATTATCACTCGTACCGGTAACTCGATAAACCGCGTATAAATGCATTTTCTGTTTTTCCCTATTCTCCTGCTTATTTTCCCTGTGCGAGGGTTACCTGTTTATTATATTATCCGCTATTGGTGTAAAAGTAAATGAATTTGTTGCGTATATTCATCGTTTCATTGTTTTATTTAACGCAATAGTGTTAAGGAAGAAGACCGTAACTCAAAAATGTTTTGCTAAAAATAACAAAATTTTTAATATTATAAAAACTAACTGAACTTCTAGTAGTGATTTCATACGAGAGCTTTACTCATAAGTTTTTACTCTCTGTTACTCTTGTTCATAATATAAAGCATTTTTAATTACTTAATGTAATTAAAAAGTTGATAATGTAAAACTCGCTCAGGGCATGCGACGAAAACTTTGATTCTCGATAGAAACAATTTGCAGCAGTTTAATAAAAAGTAAAAGACTCGCCATTAATGCCTTAACGTCTAACGACTTCGATCAAATGAATAAATGATTGAATTTTCAATTAAGCTTAAAGAAGCGAAGGAAGTTTGTTGACAATTGTCGTTCTTAGCGACCATAAAATGTATTTTGCTCCAATCTGCGCCAATTAGGCGAGTTCCTTATATCAAAGATTTAATAGAGTTCTCGTAGGAATTTTTTTCAACTATTTAAGACAAAGCACATTCTTTTAAGCAATGCTAGTTAAAACAGCCAAGTTCGACTCGCGTACGAGGGTTTTGACTATTGACTACTCTCGTATTGCCGAATCCTGCCCGCAGCGGTCATTGAGCCCCTGTCAAAAAAATATGTCATTTAAGTCACTGTTTTCTTAAGTTAACTGAATACAGTGCGAGCTCCTAGACTAAATAGGTCAACGACCGCTGCGGACACCTTGTTTCATTTTGACTTTAGGATACTTTGTGAATATTTCGAATGCAATTAAACCCTTAAAAGGAAGAGTAAATGATAAACATTTAATTAGAGACAGTAAATCACGAATAATTAGTAGACACTTATGCAAAAATAAATCTCCCGAAACGGGGAATGTTTGTAATGAAATAAAAATATCACATAAATTTAAAAAGAAGCCATTTCTTCTGTTACGTGCTTTGTCGAAAGCAGCTGTGTCCTGAATTGTGTTCTAGTTAAAAATGTTTTACTTCGGTTTTATTATATGAGTCATTAGTAGGACATTAAGCACTCAGATAGCCACTACGTGTTTTAATAAGTCCTCTTCCTTCGCAAAATCAGAGGAAAATTCCATGACTTTACCGTATTTAGGCCAAAAATAAAAAAAGAGAAGTATTATGTAGTTAATTTTTTTCAATTTTTTTCAGCATATCTCTTAAACTGATCACACAATTTCGATGAGCACTATGTGAATATACAATTATTTATTACAGAATAAAATAATATAATTTAATAACCAAAGTTATAATTTATCTAATAAAGGGCACACACTGACGAATATTAATTACTTAACTGTACTTAATTAAATGCATAATTTGACTTAAGCCCCCTACATTATCTGTCAAACTCTTCATTAAATTGAGTTTAATCATCATTAAATCATAAATATCAACACTCGGCCGTAAACAAATTGCGGTCGTAAATATTTTTTTTATTGTGTGCAATGCAATGTTCTTATGTTGACACTTTTGTCTAATAAATAGCCTAAAGCTATTACATCTAATTTGAATTTAAAAACTTTTGATGTATCAAGTTTATTCTCACTTCATATTTCTTAGGAAAAACTTGAAAACTAAGAAAGTTTAAGTCATTCAACAGGTAGAGTAGTAAAACAAATAAGAACCCATCTTGATGGCTAGTAAAAAACTTTATGCTTCTTTAAAACCTAACTTTTATTTCAGCCGTCAGTTTAAAATTAACAAACTCACTGTTGACTAATTTTGTAGAGAGAAATGACATTTAATGATTTCTTAAGTTTTCGCGAGTATCACTCATGATATTATAAGTTTAAACACTTACGGATTTTGTCGCGGAGCACTTTTATTAATCCCGACGTTTCGGCTACTTTACAGCGGCCGTGGTCACGGGCGGACTGAGGTGACAGGTGTCCAATTTCTTGAAGTTATCCAACTACCCGACGACTCATCAATATTTGTAAGATCCGAACGCAAACAAATATTGATGAGTCGTCGGGTAGTTGGATAACTTCAAGAAATTGGACACCTGTCACCTCAGTCCGCCCGTGACCACGGCCGCTGTAAAGTAGCCGAAACGTCGGGATTAATAAAAGTGCTCCGCGACAAAATCCGTAAGTGTTTAAACTTATAATATCATGAGAAATGACATTGTTTACTAGATTGTATTTTTTAGGGTTTTGTACCCAAGGGGTATAAAATGGAACCCAACTACTAATACTTTTCTGTCTGCGGACTGCATCTCGTAAGCCGTTACAGTAGAAAATGTAATCTTTCTACAATAGGTAATTAATATTTTTATGTATTTCTGCTGCAACTATTACAACAAATACTATTAATTGAATAGAATTAATCCCTAATCTAATGAGTTACTTTACTAAAGAAATAAATTTTATATGATAAAATAGGACATAATATAAGTAGGTACAAGCTTTTTTAACTTTGATAAAATGGTAATAAATATTTGCTGTTAAAATAATATTATGTATTTTGAGTTATTGATTCATGCTGATATGCTCAGAAAAAAGGAAGGCATGCGGCATGCGCTAATAGTTAAATTAGGAGAAGAATGGTGGTTTAATTAGTAATTACTCTTGACCGTCGCGTAGATGCTTGGTCAGTCGCCAGTAGAACAAAGAAGCACTAGTTCATCGAACGAGCAACATTGTATTGTAGTTAATGTAAATAATACTATTTATAGTGCACATTCAAAGATCTTGATACATTGATTGTAGGAAGTTCAATGTTACGCACTGTGAGTAGGTAGTGAAAGATTTGATTACTTTGGTATTATAATACCTTATGCAGAATATTTTTTTATAAAATATAATAGGGTATACTATAGTAATTTTATTAGTATAATAATTAGTTTAGATTGCGCTATGTACTTTCTCTATTATAGAGAAAGTACCATCGAGGAAATGGATTCCTAGGCAGTTGACGGACCAACGACTTTTGGTCGGATCAGGGATCTAGGTCGGCTGGGTTTGACATAATGACGTGACCAAACTACGTAGGTCCCCTATCTGCCTAGGACTAGGACTTCTCTGATAGTAGGTACATAGCGCAATCACAATTCACAACTATCGAAGACAGCGAAAATGCTGTAAAAGATACGACTTGATTATTTTAAAAAAGTTTACTGCATTGATATAATAAGTATAACTAAGTAAAATCAATTTCCTCAGCCGGAAAATAAATGAAAAAAAAAAACATCACATTAACCTACATAATTATAATAACACCAATGGATAATAATGGAACCAATACCGGCAAATAGTTTAATTATAATTGATCAAGTATTTTCCAAGTTTTCTTTTTTGACGTTAAAAATTCAAAAGTAAATTAAAACAAAGCTCGAAGATTCGAAATAGCGACATCTGTTAATTAATTTAGTAAATAAGTTTAGCGACTAGTTAGGAAAAGCTCTGATGCGCGCCATCTAGTTTATTGAAATAGAAACTAAAAATGCTCTTAACTGAAGAATTCCCAAAAAAATTGCCATTTTCAATTATTACAATAAACTTTTTAATAAATAAAGACATGAGTGGAAGAATCGAACAAGTAACACATTTCGAATTTCGAGTAAATCGCGTTCAAAGTTTTGAAAAAACTTTTTATGATTTCTCATCACAAATCAAGTAATGGCTTTTGTTAATTGTATCAGGAGGTGTAAATATCTTCCGTTTTTAATATTATGTTAAAAAATATATAAAAAATTCTCCATTCTAGGATAAATTAAGAAAAATGTGAAGTTATTCGGTTCCACACTTTTATATGCAATGATATTGTATGTTACTATTGTTTATATGCAACAAAATCTGTAAAGACTGTCATGCATGAAGTAAACAATAAACATAAATCACTTTTTTTTTTATTGAGATGAAACAAAACTCAATTGAAAAGACAAGAAACTCACGGCCAAACAGACAGGCCAAAAAGAAATTTGGATTATACTTTGGAAATTTAATTGGTATTCATTACTCAGTAAACGATTAATGTGTAATGTGTGGTCCTCCATTACACATTAAAAAAAGTAATTAGTAATGTGAATATTCACATTACTCATTACAAAAAAAATAAAATAGTAATAGAGTATCTTACATTGACTAAATAATGAGCCATTATCGGACCTTCATTGTCCGTTAAATGCAAATAATGAGTAATGTAAAATTTGTCCATTACATTACTATTAAAAGTATTGTAAGTATAGTGGAAGACATCTAATTATGCCAATAAAAAATTTATTAGGATGATATAGTTAAGGAGTTTTTTTTTTAATTTTGATGAGTATACAAACTATTACCGAGTAATAAGGTAATAAGGGCGACAACTATTTTCATATTCAGGAGAACAGCGAGGGTACCGCACAAGTACCTTCGGGCAAGCAAACTTTCAAGACTTTACCAACATCACTCTTGTGAAACTTGCCCTCCCTCCCCCCCTGGAAGAAAACCCCACGGCTCATAACCCTGGTCCTGGACCCCCCGAGTGAGGGCTCATTTAAGGAATTTTCCGAAAAAAAATTCTCAATTTTGAGGCCAGGATCGTACAGAGGGGAAAAATCCAGGAAGAACAAGCCCAAGAACCCCATATCCAGGACAAACAGTTGCCAAGTTATAAGCACTCAAACTTTGACATTGACAGCTGGGCAACTGTCAAACGTCGAACAAAAGCGGCCATAACTCTGCTTCCAATAGGCCTAGAGGAACGGGGTTTCTTCTAACATCAAAGGCAACACCTCGGCTACCTCCTCCCTGAATTTGAACTAAATCAGAGACATCAATATTTTTTTCTCAATTCTAAGGCCAGAATCGAATAGAGGAGAAAAGTCCAGGAAGATCAAGCCGAAGAAACCCATATCCAGGACAAATAGTTGCCGAGTTACAAGCATTCAAACTTTGACATCGACAGCTCGGCAACTGTCAAACGTCTTACTAAAGTAGCCATAACTCCGCTCCCATTAGGCCTAGAGGAACGGGGTTTCTTCTAACATCAAAGGCAACACCTCGGCTACCCCCTCCCCGAATTTAAACTAATCAACTACTCTACTACTTTTTTATCTTAATAATGTGTACATTCTGTATGTATACCTAATATTTACCCGGGAATACCCACTTTTTAAACTTTAAAGGATTGTGCATTCAAATCTTGTTAAAAAAATACAGTTGTACTTAGTAAGTACTTTTTTATCTGAATAATGTGTACATCTATCTATAAATATATATAAAACTCAAAGGTGACTGACTGAAATGGTGATCTATCAACGCACAGCCCAAACCACTGGACGGATCGGGCTGAAATTTGGCATGCAGGTAGATGTTATGACGTAGGCATCCGCTAAGAAAGAATTTTTATCAATTCTACCTCCAAGGGGTTAAAATACGGGATCAAAGTTTGTATATAATAATATTAATAATACATTTTAACGCGAACGAAGCCGCGGGAAAAAGCTAGTTCTATATAATATCCTATGCCTTTGACCACCTTGGACCAATAGAATAAAAAAAGTCGACATATTGCTTAAAAAAGTAAAATATTCAAGCGATCTCCCGTAATACAACACATAATATAATGGCTGTTACCCGCTTCTTGCATAGTCATTTGGACGAACCTTGTAACTTACCTGCTTCATCATCTGGCTAACTTTGTAAGTATACGTAAAATTTAATTTTTTTTGTTGCAAATCATTTTCCAAGTCCTAAAAGCTACATTTATGCAAAAAAACGTAAATTTTCAAAAATGTTACTTAACTCATTCTTCCACTCACCTCTTCAAATAATAATTTGCTATTGTTTTAATAATAATAATTATAATATGTATTTTTAATTATTTTGGATGACATTTCATTAAAAAATCAATTTAACGGTACTCGTTGTGCAATTCAAAATTTTAATTTGAAATAATAGGTAATTACTTATTTAAGCCTACGATCGAAGAATAAGTAGAAACTTATAATCGAATATCGATCCTCTCCCAGAAGACATAGCGAAAACACTAATAAAACGCAGTTCAATTTATACAAATCATCAAACATAACGATAACACATTTCCGTCCTCATGAAAAATAAAAGTATCCTCAAATATTTGGGCTATCCTTTGCAGTGGAATTATTTTTCTTTTCCTCTCCACTTGCCAGTGCTGTCCCCGAGGATCCAGTGTATGTTTTTAGTTATATTGAGTTTGGAAACACATTTATCTTGTCTTGTTATATATTTTCGCTGTTTTATATTAGGTGGCCAGTGTCACTGGGGAAAGATTAACACTTGCGGTACGGGTATGACGATAGAACCTGCAAACGCAGTACAGCTAATATAATGTTATATTCATAGTACTTAATCAAAATATGCTAGCCTGAAAAATGTGTTACGCTAATTGCATACAGTTTATTATTATGATTATTAATTCAACAATAAGAAATTTCTCGTATCACAGTTTTAGTTGCAAAACTTTTTTGAAACCAATTTTGATATTTTGTGTTCTTATAGAGTTGGTCAGAGAATCGGCCAACATAATAATATATTTTTTGAAATAACATCGAAGTTGTAAAAGTAATTTATATAAATAAAAATGAATTTTAAATTCGTTAGTCTGGCTATAAGTTATAACTCGAAACCGGCTGAACCGATTTTGCTAATTTTAGTTTTGAAATATTCGTACAAGTCCGGAGTAAGTTTATATTAGGATTGGGACACAAAGTTCACTTCAAGGGTCATTTAGTATTATAATAATGATGGATCATAAAATTTCATAACGCGTAGCTATCGTCAGTCAGGGTAAGATATTCTATGTGGATATTTTAATCGACTAAAACCAGAAGTGTACATTTTCATCAAGTTGAAACGTTGAATAAGCATAAAGGTGTAGAGATAAACTACGATAGCATGGCACGCCCCTCCAAATTACTGTTTCAATGTGTGTAGTCAAAGTCACATCCTTATGAAAGAGTTTGTATGTAGTTGTAAGTATTCAAATTTCAACCAATCAACCAGTACTCGTAATATTTCACTTAATGTCACTTATTACCAAGATTTGTTGGTCAACTAATCAGAACGAGCCGACCGCACAAGACAACGTTTTGACGTGACGTGAACGTCAACTTCCAACGTTTTGAATTTTGGAGGGGCGCGCCATGTTATCGTAGTTTATCTCTATTGAGACTCTACTTTTCAGTGTTTCAGGTGTATGCGATAATTATGCTGTCAGCAAAGCGATACAAAGCAGAAACCGGTTTTTGTGTCGCTTAAAGGCCATTACCGATACGTTGTGGCGCAAAAGTCATTACAAACGGATTTTGTCACTTTTATGCTGCACACTGTCAATATAAATGTAGAGATAAACTACGATAACATGGCGCGCCCCTCCAAATTACTGTTTCAATGTGTGTAGTCACATCCTTATGAAAGAGTTTGTATGTAGTATATATATATATATATATATATATATATATATATATATATATATATATATATATATATATATATATATATATATATATATATATACTAAATTTCATGAAAATCGTTGGAGCCGATTCCGAGATTCCAATTATATTATATATACATATATATGTATATATATATATAATATATATATATATATATATATATATATATATATATATATATATATATATATATATATATATATATATATATATATATATATATATATATATATATATATATATATATATATATATATATATATATATATATATATATATATATATATATATATATATATATATATATATATATATATATATATATATATATATATATATAATAAGGATGTGACTACACACATTGAAACAGTAATTTGGAGGGGCGAAATTCCAATTATATATATATATATATATATATATATAATTGTTTAGTATATAGGATAAATCGATCTAGCTAGGAATTTATGTGTGTTTTTTGAATTTTTTGAATACCGAGCGAAGCTCGGTCATATAGCTAGTTTCACTTAATGTCACTTATTACCAAGATTTGTTGGTCAACTAATCATAACTAGCCGACCGCGCAAGACAACGCACTTCAAACGTTTTGACAACGCACTTCAAACGTTTTGAATTTTGGAGGGGCGCGCCATGTTATCGTAGTTTATTTCTACAGAGTATATAACAAAGTGATAATACTATGGTGTGTATGTGTCCCTAATATAGAGTTAACTGTGAAAGTAACAGCGTTGGAAGAGTTACTTTAATTTCTATATTTCCATGAGAAAAGCACCAATTTGGCCGTATGAAAACCTCCTAAAAGCCTTTACTCTCATAACCACGGCACGACTGGCGAGAGATAAGGCGCAGGACAGACTCTACTTGCCCATCTGACGTTTGGATTACTTTGCTTGTCAGACAATCAGGTGATCAGCCTGCATTATCCTAACAGAACTTTGAAATAACATGTTTCCAACGCGGGAATCGAACTCACGACATCCGAGTCAACGCACCGATAAGAACTGGATCACGGGGGTGTTGTGTTGGTCAATTACGGTTCAAGGTGGTCCCTAATGAGGGTTTTCAATATTTAATTTGCCACTAGATGGAGCTATGTAGCCGTAGGGTCTTTCGTGTGAAATATACATATTATGACAGCTATGTCGTGACATAATATGACAGCGGGTTGACATGATAGACCTAAGGCTACATAGCGGCACATGGTCGCAAACGAAATGTCACAAGCCCTCATTCCCTTATGGCCTCATAGCATGTACCTGTCAATTAAAAAAATTGTTCCATCAACTTTTAAATAAAATAAAAGTTAGGTGTTTTTTCCCGCCCTAAGTTGTTTTCACAACGCTTGCGATTATGTTATACTAAACACGCCCGTGGCTATTCCAAAAGTATTTTACATAAAAGCTTGTTAAATATTATTTAAGGAATTTTATTAGGATTCGAAAATAAAAAATGTTTAAAACACCCAGTTTCTTAGATTTAAATAAAGAGTTTATGTTATTCACTCTATTCACTACATTTTTTTTTGTTTTTATTTTTTATCTATGGACGCTTCACACCACGTCAGTCTGGCCTCGTCCTAAGTACCTGAAGGACTTGTGATACAGCTACTAGACAAAGGGAAATATATTGAATACTTTTTTACTATATTTACTTACATATATTTCAGATTTTTTATATAATATGATACACATATTTAATACACGTCCATGACCCAGGAACTTTGAAAACTTTTTGTTCCGTCGGCGGGATTCGAACCCGCGACTAACAGTCCACCAACTGAGCCAAAGAGGTCGTCAAATTTTTCATTGAAAAAAATAGTTAACAAATCGATAAAGCTACTGAAAAAAATTTAAAGTTATAGGACTGTCAATCCGTAACTTCGTAAATATATATATATATATATATATATATATATATATATATATATATATATATATATATATATATATATATATATATATATATATATATATATATATATATATATATATATATATATATATATATATATATATATATATATATATATATATATATATATATATATATATATATATATATATATATATATATATATATATATAATAAGGATGTGACTACACACATTGAAACAGTAATTTGGAGGGGCGAAATTCCAATTATATATATATATATATATATATATATATATATATATATATATATATATATATATATATATATATATATAATTGTTTAGTATATAGGATAAATCGATCTAGCTAGGAATTTATGTGTGTTTTTTGAATTTTTTGAATACCGAGCGAAGCTCGGTCATATAGCTAGTTTCACTTAATGTCACTTATTACCAAGATTTGTTGGTCAACTAATCATAACTAGCCGACCGCGCAAGACAACGCACTTCAAACGTTTTGACAACGCACTTCAAACGTTTTGAATTTTGGAGGGGCGCGCCATGTTATCGTAGTTTATTTCTACAGAGTATATAACAAAGTGATAATACTATGGTGTGTATGTGTCCCTAATATAGAGTTAACTGTGAAAGTAACAGCGTTGGAAGAGTTACTTTAATTTCTATATTTCCATGAGAAAAGCACCAATTTGGCCGTATGAAAACCTCCTAAAAGCCTTTACTCTCATAACCACGGCACGACTGGCGAGAGATAAGGCGCAGGACAGACTCTACTTGCCCATCTGACGTTTGGATTACTTTGCTTGTCAGACAATCAGGTGATCAGCCTGCATTATCCTAACAGAACTTTGAAATAACATGTTTCCAACGCGGGAATCGAACTCACGACATCCGAGTCAACGCACCGATAAGAACTGGATCACGGGGGTGTTGTGTTGGTCAATTACGGTTCAAGGTGGTCCCTAATGAGGGTTTTCAATATTTAATTTGCCACTAGATGGAGCTATGTAGCCGTAGGGTCTTTCGTGTGAAATATACATATTATGACAGCTATGTCGTGACATAATATGACAGCGGGTTGACATGATAGACCTAAGGCTACATAGCGGCACATGGTCGCAAACGAAATGTCACAAGCCCTCATTCCCTTATGGCCTCATAGCATGTACCTGTCAATTAAAAAAATTGTTCCATCAACTTTTAAATAAAATAAAAGTTAGGTGTTTTTTCCCGCCCTAAGTTGTTTTCACAACGCTTGCGATTATGTTATACTAAACACGCCCGTGGCTATTCCAAAAGTATTTTACATAAAAGCTTGTTAAATATTATTTAAGGAATTTTATTAGGATTCGAAAATAAAAAATGTTTAAAACACCCAGTTTCTTAGATTTAAATAAAGAGTTTATGTTATTCACTCTATTCACTACATTTTTTTTTGTTTTTATTTTTTATCTATGGACGCTTCACACCACGTCAGTCTGGCCCCGTCCTAAGTACCTGAAGGACTTGTGATACAGCTACTAGACAAAGGGAAATATATTGAATACTTTTTTACTATATTTACTTACATATATTTCAGATTTTTTATATAATATGATACACATATTTAATACACGTCCATGACCCAGGAACTTTGAAAACTTTTTGTTCCGTCGGCGGGATTCGAACCCGCGACTAACAGTCCACCAACTGAGCCAAAGAGGTCGTCAAATTTTTCATTGAAAAAAATAGTTAACAAATCGATAAAGCTACTGAAAAAAATTTAAAGTTATAGGACTGTCAATCCGTAACTTCCTTTTTAATAATAATAGTATAATAATTATAATTTATATCAAAATAAGTGTCATAAATCAATAATCGTGTATTTTTCACATATTTTTCTACCAAAACTCCGCACGCTTGTTAATGTTTTCATTTCGGGCTTTCACATGAAATTGAATCCTCGATTATTGCAAACTATCACGGCTTTTTCATACCACTATTAGAGATTAATCGGGAAATTGATACATCAAACGGGTTTACTCATATTCGGATTCGGCGATTGTAAAAAGCGATATCAGGGGCTCTCAATCTTTTTCAGCCTGCGCGCTGCGGCGCGGCGCGGCGCAGTAATTGCACGTCGCAATATTTTGTCATGACGCCTTACTCTACCAAGCTATTAAAGAAAGAAAACATAAATAAACACCTTTGGTGATTATAGTTATAAGTTAGGTTAAGCAGGCTTATAAATGTTAATAATTAACAAATATTAATTAATCATCTATCTGCTTTCCATAATTAATATTAAGTATAATTAATAGTATTTGTGGTTTCGGATAATTTCGGATGGAGGTGTCACGGCGTGGCGCCCCTCTTGCCTTTCCACGGTGCACCTGAGCGCCAAGGCGCACACTTTGGGAACCCCTGAGCGATATATTACTGACACGTGTGAGTGCGATTTGTAAAAATAATTCATTTCGAAAACTCTTTCGAGTATCATTTATATTTTGGGACCTTTTAGAAAAAACGTCATTAATTCCGAACGAGTGGCTCAATGTAATGACAGCATGCAACTTTTTGCTTTTCAATAAATCCCGAATATTTTATGTTAGGAGCTCACAAAAAGGCGATAAAATGTTACGCCCACCTTATAAAGTTATTTTCGGTTCCAAAAAAAGGAGTAAAACTAGACAGAGGAAGAAGTTCAAGCTTAATTAATCTTCTCTCTTCTATAAATTGAATTGAATTTCAGTTAGTCTCGCTAAACTCGAGAACGGCTGAACCGACTAATTTTAGTTTTGAAATATTCGTGAAAGTCCAGGGAATATTCGTATTACGCGGAAAGTGATTAGAAGTTGACCGAGTCATCTTGTAAAATATAATAATTAATAACAATTGGCTATACTGTACTCGGCGAAACATGGCGATAGCGGTCATTGACTCCCTGTCAAAAACTTGTCATTTTCTATATAAATCGAGATTGACAATGAAGTGTCAGATGTTGTCAATCGCCATATTATGTCCTTTCTCGGGACTTAAAGTATCTCTATACCAAATTTCAGCAAAATCGGTCTAGCGGTTGGGGCGTAAAGAGGTAACAGACAGACAGACAGACAGACAGACAGACAGACAGACAGACAAACAGACAGACAGACGGACAGACAGACAGACACACTTTCGCATTGATAATATTAGTATGGAAGTATGGATTGTTTAGTTAGAGTAGGTTCACACGGCACACATTATGCAATTTCATCTTCAATTTTCGTCATTATCTTCTTTTTATTCAACTTTCGTTTGGCATATTCAATAATTGAATGCGTCAAAATCCACCCGCGTTGAAAGAAAAGTGTCATAGCGAGCGCTACGATTTAAACGCGCGTCACGGGCATGCCTCACGTTCGCTGTTGACTGCGCTATAACGCATGCCCTTGATGAACAAAAAAGGCCCAGCGTGGACAAAGCTTATGAATAATTGTGTAACAACGCGTATGTCAAATCAAATAAAACATTCTTGTGTACATAATCATAACGGAATCGAAAAAGAAACCGCGTAATTTATGAATGAGATTTTATGAGCGCATTTTTTATGCTATTATAAAACGGTCTCATGGAGATACCTTGTTAGCTTCGCAAATTGAAACAAAAAATATTTATACAATCATTTCATACTCTCACTCGTGATAGGTCCCCCGGGCGCCCATTTTTTCCTCTGCCCATCGTTCATCTGCGTCATTCATAAAAATCTAAATGAATTATAATTGGGGTGCCCTTTCTCCCCTGAAATAAATGTAGCGGTCATTCCGCGTCTTACATTTTTAATGGTCTTGCCATATTTAGACGCGGAGGTCGAGGTCCGTGAATTAGAAGTCCTACATTTTTCACGAAATTCGTGCACAGGCAGTATAAACACTTTATTATTATTAATTGTTTAGTTAGAGTAGGTTCACACGGCACAATCCTACACGTCTTTTTGTAGTATACGGCTTAACATTCATACGCCGATTGTACTGCAACAAATCGTGCAGTACAATCGACGTGTGAATGGTTCTATACCTATACATTGTATGCGTCACTGTTTATTCGTTAAGACGTATAATGCAAGAAAACGTGCAGGAAACGTGCAGGATTGTGCCGTGTGTGTTGTGCCTGGTCTTCGAGTTACTCTAACTCTATATTATCTTATCCAACTTAATAAGTCTGTCGTCATGTCGCATGATCGTAGGGAGACTTGTACTACATCCATACGATAAGAATCTGACAATGCACCAGCTAACAATTAATCCAGGCGCAACATATTAAGAAGGTCTCTAATGTCTATGTCTGGGTATCTTGGGTAAGTGACTTATACAATTATTCACACAATCATAAGCTTTCTGGTTTTGCCTTACAAATAAGTACTTACTTTTAGAATACTCAGTACAGTAAACTTACTGTAAATAACTAATAACTTATTAGTTATTACTTATTGGTCAATACCAATGATGTGTTAGTAACAATATCAATTCAATATGTCACTGATTTACTGTATTGGCTGGCCAATTGATTGAATGACTACAGCTGGCCACAATGAGCTGCCACGACCTCTTAACTGATACGGAATTAATATAATCCATACTAATATTATAAATGCGAAAGTGTGTCTGTCTGTCTGTCTGTCTGTTACCTCTTCACGCTCGAACCGCTAAACCGGTTTTGCTGAAATTTGGCATGGAGATACTTTGAATCCCGGAAAAAGATATAGTATACTTTTTATCCCGAAAAAATGTACGGTTATCGCGCGATAAACGAATTTTGGCGCAACGGAGTTGCGGGCGTCATCTAGTATTATTATAACATTCTATTTATTAACACTATCGTAATAACATCGTACATTTGACGACTTCAATACTGACTTAATTTAATATCAGATTCTATCAGAAATGTTTTTTCAACATTAGATTAAGAAGTTCATTTGAGAATTTGTATAGGTCCACCCGTTCGAATGCTGCAATGGACAGAAACACCACACAGACAGACAGACAGAGAGACACGCCAAACTCCTCCTTTTTCATCGGGGATTAATAAACAAATATTCATTCTTGTTTATCCATTTATGAAATTTGAATTCAACAAAATCATATTCGCAGTAGAACTTGTATAAATATTTAGGGCATTTATTGGTGTCATGCGCGTGGAATGATTTATTTTTACAAAAGGGTTGAGACTCGAGAGAATCGTCCAACCGAAAAAGAATTCCAAGTAATTCTATTCCATAAAGTTATATTTCATATCCAAATCTATACATATAATAAAACTGTAGAAATGAAGATTCTGTACATTAAATATATTCAAAAAATAATAAGTGGAGGGTGTCACTACATCGCTATAGAAGCCCAAAATGTGGTCAGTTTTTTTGTCTGTCTGTCTGTCTGTCTGTCTATATGTTTGTTCCACTATCACACGAAAACTACTGATCCGATTTGAATGCGGTTTTCGCAGATATATTTGCCTTCTTCCAACTCAACATCTGGTGTATCCAAAGAGGGGGTCAGATTTTGTATCAAACTTTTTTCTTTAATGGACTTACTTCATATAATTAACTGTTTTTCCAACTTAACATCTGGTGTATAAAATTTTTCCCCCCACCCCTCTTAGGGGACAAAAAAG
This sequence comes from Polyommatus iphigenia, assembly GCA_963422495.1. Classification (NCBI taxonomy): domain Eukaryota; kingdom Metazoa; phylum Arthropoda; class Insecta; order Lepidoptera; family Lycaenidae; genus Polyommatus; species Polyommatus iphigenia. The sequence goes on from OY730183.1 coordinate 8,915,936, forward strand.
GGGTTAAGATTTTGTATCTACTGATGAAGTAGAAATACTTTAAATGGCAAAACAACGTTTGCCGGGACAGCTAGTGAATAAATAAAATATTATATTAAAACAGGTCAAATATACACGTGTTTTTCCGATCGTAGACACTTTATAATTTGACGTATCCAATTTGGGGAATTAGGCATTTTATAAAGCGGCCGATATTGGAGTCCCGTTGGTCTTCATGGATGTTACGTAAGATTATGATCTGACTAATCGGAATATTATTATCTTAAAGTACTCTCATAATGTAGGTCGAATCTAAAAGAGATATTGATTTTCTAAGGGCTGGGCTGAATTTATCACTCATTACAGGAACATTTTGATTTCTTCTGATTTTAGACCGGTGTGTGGTCTCATAACTTGTATAATGTATATATATTATAAACAATAGCACTGATTTTATAGTTAAAACCAGAGAACTAATCAAAACAGAAAATCTGACGAAGTGCTTTCCTTCGGCAGAAATTATCTGACGATTGAGATATCCAAAGAGTTTGTTCGACATTTCATTAAATGTCTTAGAGTAAAGGCATCTACTCTAAAGCATTCAATGAAATGTCTAACCAAAAAGATATTATATTAATAATAATAACGTCTATGGACGCATCACACCACGTCAGTCTGGCCCTGTGCTAAGTACCTGAAGGACTTGTGTTACAGGTACCAGACAACGGTATATATTTAATATTTTTATACTATACATATTATATTTAAGATTTTTATTATAATATCAAACACATATTTAATACACATCCAGGCGCGGGAACATTGAAAACTTTTTGTTCCGTCGGCGGGATTCGAACCCGCAACCCTTGATTGCGCAACCCTTGCTCAATTGGTTGAGTGTGTGGCAGCTCAAGCCGGAGCTGCCACACACTCAACCAATTGAGCCACAGAGGTCGTCAAATATTACTGCAATATTTGCACACTAAAGGTAGCACCAGCATGGACAGTAAACAAAAAGTTTCATTCGAAGTTTGACAACGTTTCTGTCAATATTCTGAGATGTGTGCAACATGTCGGATTTTGGTTGGGTTATTGTATGTTCAAGTAGCGCCGACCTTTATGTAATATTTTCTATCCTCCAAATTGCTTTAAATGTCGAACTGTAATGCCTCACTCAGAGACGAATATTACTTAACTGTAATTAAATGAAGATTTTGCCAGAAGCCATACATAATCTGTCAAGCTCTTTATTAAATTGAAGTTTAATCATCATTAAATATACCTACTCTGGTTGCTGCAGTAAAAGTCCCTACGGTTCTATATTTAAAACGGAGAGCGATCGAGTCTCACATCACTATAATATGAATATTTTCCATTGTCCACAGCTTAGTTATCTAAATATTTGTTGGGATTTGGCGTGGATGAGGAGGGTCTGACCGGCCCGACGAGTTTTAGCGATTGCGATGATATATGAGGGTACATTATTTTCTTATCTTTTCTCTTACTAAGGCTATTCTTTAGCTCCTTAAAGCGCTTAAATTTTCACATCTATATTTCACTTTGCTAAAGGCTTAAATCGGATGAGCTGGGACAAAAAGGCGTGATAGAGGAATTAGGATTTGTACCTTTTCTAAATTTGAATTTACAACACACCAAAATTATGATATGCTAATCGTCTTAGGTAGTGGCTTCAGTGAGGTTCTTTAAGTTTTATTTATAGATTCGATAATAAAACTACTGTACTAAAATCCACCACTACAATGTATTTGTCACGGCAGAGGATCTACATAGTATGGACGCGCTATAATCATGTCAATTTTGATCCAAATCTGTCGATTGATGGACATAAATCCACCAGATTACGTAGGTCTGTCTGGTGCAGTTAATACCACAAGCTTATATAGAAGAAAGAAGAAGAACAACCTTAGAAGACCTTCCTTTGTTTTCATTCCTTTATTGAAACATCTGGATCCTGAATTTGGCTCACTTAACATTGACCTTATTGACTATCGTAAATCATCGTGCCAGATAAACAACGAAAAAGCGGTTAGAATAAATTTAAATAAACATCACACTTTCAGCATAACAAATATTATCTCTTGACGCATTTCGGTACATATTGATTGTTGGTGTGATAAACAGCTGGACATATAAACTTGACTTACTATAGACCTGTTGCTAGTTTGTACCCCTACTTTCTACCTGTAACACAAGTCCTTCAGGTACTTAGCACGGGGCCAGACTGACGTGGTGTGGAGCGCCCATAGATCCATGTCCATACTAATATTATAAATGCGAAAGTGTGTCTGTCTATCTGTCTGTCTGTCTGTTATCTCTTCACGCCCAAACCCCTGAACCGATTTTGCTGAAATTTGGTATGGAGATACTTTGAGTCCCGGGAAAGCACATAGGATACTTATTGTCTCGAAAAAATGTACGGTTCCCGCGCGATAAACGAGTTTTGGCGCAACGGAGTTGCGGGCTTCGTCTAGTATTATTATAGAATGCTTCATTGTAATACTTCTGGAAAATGCTCCTACTTTAAGAACATGTTAATAAAACAACTATGAAGTTTTTGATCCAAAAGATTGCTATCTTTAGAGAGGAGACGAGATTCCTTCAGTTATCGCGAAGAAAATAAGACAAAAATGAGCTTTATATACGGCTATCTATAGCGGTTAGGTAGACCTTCAGAACTGGAACTTCTAAAGTAACCGCGACTGAAACTCCATATTAGCTGGTCGTTCTTCCCTCTATTTGGGTACAGGTAAACTTTCAGCTCTTATAAAATGGCGAAAGTCTGGCTGTCACTGGCTCTTGGGCCAATAGGTGCTTATTGGTATAACATTTCAGCTACACTAAGGGCCTGTTAAGTTTCACCACTTCCTGATATAGTACCGGATAGGCTATCAACAACTTTTTTGACAGATTCTCCATACTCTATCGGTCAAGTGGTGGATAGCCTATCCAGCACTTATCAGGAAGTGGTGAAACGCCCTGACTGAATGCTAACTGTTACATTATGTAGCATGGTATACGCAAGCTACTTGCTACACTTTTATCCATACTAATATTATAAATGCAAAAGCGTGTCAGGCTGTCTATCTGTTACCTCTTCACGCCTAAACTGCTAAACCGATTTTGCTGAAATTTTGCATGGAAATACTTTGAGTCCTCGGAAAGGACATAGGATACTTTTTATCCGGGAAAAATGTACGGTTCCCGTGCGAAAAACGAATTTTAGCGCAACGGAGTTGCGGGCATCATCTAGTAACCTATAAACCCTGTTCAAGGTCTGTATATTATTCACTGTTGACGGGCACATGAGTGACGTACCATTACCATACATTGACATTCTAGAATAATAATTCAGATCAGACCGAAAATAAACAAGGTAACTTTGCAATGACGCATTGGGGCATGTTTAAAGATTACCGTTTTCAAATCGGCGATTAATTTAAATTTCGAATTTTTAGGTAACCGTTGTCTGTCCCGGAAGCCATGTTGCAGTTACCGGTCGCATTCGGTCCAGCGTGTCGAGGGAACATCGCAGTGTTTTAGTGGGTAGGGCCGCGGCTCTCACCCGTCGCGGCAAGCCCCACATATCCGCAGCGGGAGTTCCCATCCCATGCGTCGAATTCGTCACAGAATTTCACTGTGTAAAAAAAAAAGTTATCTATGTCTCGGTAATAGGTATGCAACGCCATGGCCCGTACCACCAGTCCGTTTATCCTCGTTGGGAAATGCTTTATGCTTCACCAGCAGCTCTAGGGAAGGACCATGACCCCATGGGGTATGTGGGACTCTTCCGGAAGATGGAGCTGCCAGGAGTTACCTCACTAAAATCCAACGGCGCTTAGGTATCTGTCAAAAACTTAATTTAGTTACAGTATTCGTCTCTGAGTGCGGCAGTTACAGAAGTTTTATTAGTACATACTAATCTTCTCTTATCTTATATACTCGTATGTATAAAATTATCGTGTCACAATGTTAGTCCGCGAACTCCTCCGAAACGGCTTTACTGATTTTTACCAAATTTTATATGCATATTCAGTAGGTCTGAGAATCGGCTACTGGGTAATTTATATATTGATAAGTGCATTTGTTGAATAAATAATAATAAATTATTACAACCTGAGACTGACGGCGACCATTGTTTGTGCGACGGGATAGCGATCGACGTTGCCATGGCGACATACTTATTTAGTCACTTCAATAAAATAATATGGGCGAAATACTTTATATTATAGTAAAGCAACGTTTGCCGGGACAGCTAGTTAAGTATATAAAATTCTCGTGTCACAATGTTAGTTACCGTACTCCTCCGAAACGGCTTTACTGATTTTTACCAAATTTTACATGCATATTCAGTAGGTCTGAGAATTGGTTACCGGGTACTTTTTATATTGATAAGTGCATTTGTTGAATATATAATAGTAAATTATTACAACCCGAGACTGACGGCGACCAATGTTTGTGCGACGGGATAGCGATGGACGTTGCCATGGTGCCATACTTATTTAGTCACTTTAATAAAATAATATGGGCGAAATACTTTATATGGCAAAACAGAGTTTGCCGGGACAGCTAGTATAATAATTACTAGCTATATGACCGAGCTTCGCTCGGTATTCAAAAAATTCAAAAAACAAACATAAAATGACATTTTATGAATATGATTCCTAGCTAGATCGATTTATCGCCCCCGAAACCCCCTATATATTAAATTTCATGAAAATCGTTGGAGCCGATTCCGAGATTCCAATTATATATATAGATATATAAATACAAGAATTGCTCGTTTAAAGATATAAGATAATATTATGAGGATACTTAAAAGATAAACAACCTTTACTTTGTACCTACCGGCAAAAAGCCCTTTGCAATTCAGGACAGATTTGGTTAAAATTGGATTAAAAATAGCATCAGCTTAATTGACATCATACAGGATTATAATCAAAATGGTATTGTCGAAATGAAACTGGCAGTTTAAAAAACAATTACAGGCATACGATGTTACTCGATATATTCCGAATTACATTTTTATATCGATTCCATGTTAAATCGTGTTTGAATTTAATTAACTGATTTTTAAATGTGTCCACCGTTTGCGAGTGCTTTTATGGAGTTTGTATACGTAATCGTTTAAATGAAACCAACTATTATATCTGATAAGTTACTAAGAATAGTAAAAACTATGAACTGTGATATTATCTTGATATTTTTGCAATATTCAGGAATCAGGACTAAACTGAAAGTGAGATATTGCACTTTATACGAATAGAAACGAAAAGTATGTCAATTTCATGGCTTCATTTAGGTTTATCTGGATCCATTTTAACATTCGAGTTGACATTAACGTAGATGGCGTTACTTTTTTTATAGGATATAAAGGTAGCGCTAATCCAATATTGGGTTCAAAATTTTCGAAACGAACACTTTTACAAATTCGGTTACGTTATAAAATTCCAAGCCAATTAAATACACACAAAAGCACTTTAAAATACTGGAATATAAAATAAGTCTTCGTTTGCATAAACTCATCCTAAAGTTTGTACGCTGAGCCGATCTGCAATACATGACATTTCACCGAGCCAGAGTAGACAGAATTATAGAGTATGCCGACTTGGAACTGATGTTGAAATTTTTAAATTTGACGTATTATGACGAAAATCGTCGCTAGGGTTGTTGACTTGTTACCTACGAATTTAAAACTTTGACATATTCGGTGGACGTGTTCCTCTTTGGTCGTATTGTTGTTTGTGTTTTGGCACATTCGATTAAAATTGTCAGAATCCAATTTTGAAATCTTTATTTTAAATATTTAAAAATAAATTATATCAGCCAGCGCGAGGTACATTCCGTTCATAATCCTAGTGAAACCCGACGAATTTGACAGATATTGAAACCTGTCCGTTTCTTTGCAGTCGAAATACTGGTAGTTATGTCTATTGTGACCGAGCCTTTATTTACCAAGTCGCGATGTACAGTCGACGCCCCGATCTCGCGACCGCCCCCTCGTACACTGTTACCCCGAGCCGGGGTTATCGTGTGAGGGTGCATCGTACAATAAATGCCTCACAATCCAGTTACGAAGCGAGCCTCGACAATTGATAGAGAAACTGTGTGCAACGATGAAATTTAAAAAGTCATTTATTTCGAAATGCTTTTTCTCGGGCCCGAGGCGGGGCAATATCAATTTTATTCCCCGCCCGAGGTGTGGTGGCAACAGTCACTTGTAACTGTTACAAATAACCTGCTATACGTTACTTTACATCGTAACGCGCTAGTGCGATACCTGCTGAGAACTTAGTTTCTTAGAAAAATATTTATAAAATGATTTACTCTCAAATCAAATATATATGTTTTAAGCACACCATAGTGTCTCTCAAGCCACTTTTGTAACGTATCAGTCAAGTACGAAATAATGTATAAAATATATAACGGGGCTGAGTTTTGGTTAAGTTTCATTACGAAGAGCAAAAGAAAAACCATAATATCTTAATTATGAGATTATCGTTAAATTATAAATTACATAGCAATTTTAATACATTCGTAGGATTCTCTATGCAGTAATGAACTCTTTAACGCGAATTTTTAAGTTTCAAATATACTCGCTGTTATTATTAATAACGTAAGTACTTCTTGTTAACTGTAGAACGTAATAAGTTTTGTATAACATTGTGTATACGCTCTCTAGTATTTTTATTTGATCCACTTCCCCCGTCTTAGAACAGCGGACGTCGCTATGCGCGGTCAATGCAATTATCTTTGATCATCTAACGACAAATTTTCCACATGTTTGTTTTCCTTCGCTATTATGAAAGGGAAATATTAAAAATACTATTTTCCTTGAACACTTCGGGCCGTTGAAATAAAAATTAAAAATACCTGCAGAGAGTGCCAAAATAAACGCTCATTAATTTTATAACTTTATTAAGAATTGAATATAAATACAACAAAGAGATGCAGTTATTTGAAGCTGAGAGATTTCCTGACTTTTATTTAGTATTTCATCACTGTTCTATGCGAAAATTATTTAAATTTATTTCTGTATTTTATTGCGTAAATAGTTAACCTATTAACTTATTTTTAGGGTTCCGTAACCAAAGGGTAAAAACGGGACCCAATTACTGACTTCGTTGTCTGTCCGTCTGACCGTCTGTCCGTCCGTCCGTCTGTCTGTCTGTCTCCAGGCTGTAACTCAAGAACCGCTATAGCTAGACTTCTGAAATTTTCTCAGATTGTGTATATCTGTTGCCGCTATATCAACAAATACTAAAAATAAAATAAAGTAAATATTTAAGGGTACACGGTTGACCGGTACGGAACCCTTCGTGCGCGAGTCCGACTTGCACTTGGCCGATTATTTATATATTTGGAGTGGGTAATTAGGTAGGTATAATGTCATGAAGCATAATTATTGTTACAAGAAATTATTGTAAAAAAACGTGTGTCACTCGGGGACTGCCGTGGCAAAGGATAATACTTTCTTTTCTTTCCTTTCTTCTCTTTCTTTACTAGTCTTTGTGTTTTGGATGACATAGTTGTTCAGTTATATAAAAAAATCATACCTAAAATCAGAGATCTATATTTATTACTCTATGCTAAAATATACTTTTCTGTCCGTAATTACCATCAAAGACAAAGTTTGTGCTGTGGTTAGTTAATTTGTGAAGCGTTAAAGAAGCGGCAATCAGTGTGAGTGACGTGCGCCTACACTGTACACTCCGTTCAATGTTATTTAACCTCGAAGCTTTTTAAAATTGGCCCTTATGTTTTTCGTCTTAAGGTTCTGACAGAGTTAAAATATTAAACGCACGGGAGTGCGAGCAGCTAGGAACTTTGTACACGGGTAACTTGTATTGTACAAGTTGTACAAATTATCACAACACCTGGATCTTATAGTCCCTTCACGTTAAGAAGGCAGCGTATATAATCAGAGCAATTACCTACAATTATTATGTCATATTATATTTTTATATATAAAATTCTCGTGTCACGATGTTAGTTACCGTACTCCTCCGAAACGGCTTTACTGATTTTTACCAAATTTTATATGCATATTCAGTAGGTCTAAGAATCGGCTACTGGCTACTTTTTATATTGATAAGTGCATTTGTTGAATAAATAATAGTAAATTATTACAACTCGAGACTGACGGCGACCATAGTTTGTGCGACGGGATAGCGATGTACGTTGCCATGGTGCCGTACTTATTTAGTCACTTTAATAAAATAATATGGGCGAAATACTGTATATGGCAAAACAACGTTTGCTGGGACAGCTTGTATTTTATAAATAATAATTGGTCGTTCAATACGTCATTTTTTGGCACTTTGCTGTGATACTTTCATCTCATGAGACAACTATAATATTATTATACTTATACAAGTCGTCTCATGATATTATATAACTTACTTATATTATATAAGTAACTATAGACTTTTACTGTAAAAATTATCATTGTGGTTTTATTTGCATTTAAAAGTTTTTCATACAATAGATTTTATAATATATTCTTGGACAGTAAATACAACGTAAAGCGACCGATACTATATAATTTAAGTAAAATATTATGTTCTGAGATTTGAGATTTTGCAGAAACTGAAACGGTTCCATTAGCTTTTCTTTTCTAAAGTGCAATAGTAAATACAACTTACATTATTGTCATCATTATTTAAGTATAACTTATTAAGTGGACGTATTCTTAATTATGACGCAATTAAAAAAGAAGCAGCAAAGTAGTCTTAAAAAGCAAGCGAGGGTAAAGCCCTCTTAGTTAGAGACAATCCTTAAGCACGCTCCGACTGTGATTCCTTCAAATGAAACCTCCATATACTTTACATTTAATAGTCTTATTTAGTTTAAAGTTAAATATAATGAAGAGTAGTAATAATTCATTCATCTATACTAACATAAAAAAGGGTATGCTTGTCTCTCTGTTAGATACCTCTCTTAAACAGCTATGCAAGTAATTTATGAAATTTGGATGCAGATACTTTACAGTTTACGCCATAGAATAGGACTTAATGTACTTTTTATCCTGAAAAGCATTTATCCTGCGATGGCTTGATTGTTTGTTTTCTGTCGTTTAAAAAACCAAAAGCTTCATTGAATTGGTTCAGTAGACGATAAGCACTAAGGATATCTTGATAAGCAACTTGAATATAATTCTGAACTACATGGCCTTGTCACTGAAATCCTAAACGGCTGGACCGATTGCCATAAAATTTTATGTGTATGTTGTGTGGGTTTCCGAATAGTTAATCGATTTGATTTAACCCTGGCCTAGGGTTTAACGTATTCTGGAATTACTTTCAAATACAATTTTTAAAAGTAATGACACTTTGTAAGCGGGTAAGAATAACAAAGTATAAAGTTAGAAAGAAACAATCGTATATAATATATCAGTCAAAAGAATTACAAATACAGAGTGTAGAAATTTGGTCCGATAAACAAAAAAACTTGTGCGTTCTCTCCATAGTGCATTGACACCAGACTCTCGCATTGTTTTTACTTCTGTACATTTGTCAAACGTGAGCTATACGTTGTATAACACTGTGCAACACGGACTATTTTCATCTGCACTCTATGATGCGTTGAAAATATACAAAAAATTGCAAAGAAAATTTTCAGGATTAATCAATCTAGTAATTTCAGAATAGAAGGATAATATATTAATGATAGGATGTAAGATCACTAGAGGGAGCGAAAGCAAGATGCATTTTACATACAAAATGATAATATAATAATTGAATAACATTGACAGAAGAGACACTTCATAAAAAAATTGTGTAAAGGTGCCGGTTGGCAGCGGGCGACATGAAGCAACCGCAGACGACGCGTTTTATAGCCGTTACGTAGGTACCAAAAATTTTTGTAACACAAATCCAAAAATTATTGTAATACAAATCCAAAAATTCTTGTAATACAACTCCTTCTTAAAAATATTTGTACGCTACTATTGTATACGATCATCGAAGCATACTTTATAATATTTCCTAACATCTAAACATAGCCTAACGATGTCGTATCGTATGCAAGTGGTTGTGCAAACAAAATATGCATCTCATTACTGTCACTCTCCGCTGCGCTAGGGCAGGTGTAGGTTTTCATTCGCCAATAACACGACTAGAACTGACGGTGAGTGACGTCACATGTCCAAATTAAGGCTCAGCTCATTAGAATTTGATACATTTTGGAGTACGTATTTGATATGCAGTATAAAACGACGTGTTTAGTTTGATATTGCACAAAGTGCAATATGAAACTAAACAAACACTTTAGGGTGTACATGTGTCCCGCATACATAGAGGACACATACACACCCTAAAGTATAAAGTATTATCATTTATCACTTAGGGTCTATACAGATGGACCGCATTTCAACTGCAATCCAACCGCAAATTGCAGTTCAAGTGCAGTTTGAATGCAGTTGACACGACTGCAATAGAACTGCAAACCAAACGCGCAGTCGGATTGCAGTTCAGTTGCAGTTGGCGTGCAGTCGTGTGAACTGTTTGGTTTGTAGTTCTATTGCAGTCGTGTCAACTGCATTCAAACTGCAATTTGCGGTTGGATTGCAGTTGAAATGCGGTCCGTCTGTATAGACCCTTAGTTTTGTTACACCTTGTACATAGTCATTTAGACCTACTCTACGTTTTTGATAGTTTTGTACTATTAATCGTGTTCCTGCCTACATTGAATCTTTGAAAGCTATTAAGTTTAATATAAAAGCATTATAAAGTATCAATATAAAAACTTCATATTAGTACAATATAGTTGATAGATGATCCAAATACGACATTTAATTCAGTCCATAAATTCGATTTGACATTACTGACCTGAACAAAATTAGGCAATTTAAAATGTTACCGCGATCCACTAGTCAATACAAAAATACCAGCCTATGTTGCGGTAAATACTTAATAAGCGTATAAAACAAAATGTCAAACACGAATGCAAATGGATTCCGAATTCAGTTAAATGCGGAACAATGAAAAATTATTCTCAGTGGATAATTTTATTGAAATATATCAAAATAAATCGACGGCGAGTATTATATTTAAAATATTGGGAGCTATTATGTGCAGACTGCAAGCTTAAATGATATACATATTATAGTAGAATCAGTTGATCAACTTTATATACTAGATCACCCGAAATACATAATATTAAGATTGATGTTAGATGATTGAAACCAGAAGATCAAAAATGCCGAAATTAAGTGAATCGTAATGTGTTGAAACCAGTTCCTGTACAATCTGACGATTTACCTGTTTGACTTTTCAGGATAATGCCACTCTTAAGAAAGCTAGTAAAAAGATGTTTCACATCTCTCCGGAAAAATTTTCGAAATCTGAAACCAAACAGATTATGAGACATAATAACATAAAACACAAAAAATGGCGTGCAATCAACGCGCGTTAAGGTGACGCCGCGTTAAAGTAATAAATCGTTTTGGATATGTTATGAGAGACCGGCCCGACCTCTCATAGAAAACAAGAAATGGAACAGCAAGAAATGGAAAGAGCGTAAGCGACTAAATGGTTTTTGTCGCGTAATTTAAAAACCATAAATATATTTCATATAAGCTATGGGAAAATTATAGTGTATGTTTGAACTAATCTATGTACAAATTTTGGAAGCTTAGATCACTCTCCTCTGTAGGCAAAATTAGATTCCCGGTTTTTATAGAGGTCTTTTTGATTAATTATTATATGTTATAAAAGTTGACCTATCGTGTTATGCTATGGGTAATTCAAAGATAAGGACATGATGAATACTGAAAATGAACTTTAATTTCTTAGCTTTAGTCATTGTTGAGAAAAATCAGCAATATGCTGCAGCCAAATTATCAAGCCGTCACCTTAATGTAGCCATTTCGTTACACGAAGTAGATTTAAAGTAGATGACTAAGTTACTCTACTGTATGGTATTTATACTGTGTTGGAAGGCTGTCGTTCGCAACACATAAATGTATTATCGCGTCATAAGCGTCAGTCGGACTGACGGCTCTCGGAATGCGAGCGTTTAGCTAATAATACTATTAACATTGTCCTAACTGCACAATGTCCTAGGTTATCTATGTCGAACACTAACATCATCTTTGTCTACATTTAACTGACTGAATACAAAGATAATAATATAATGTATGCAGCTGTATGACTTTGCTATAAGCTTTAACTATCAGGCATCTGTGGCTCGGTGGTTTAGATTGACGATTGGACGTGAGTTCGGCTCCCTCGTTGAAGCAAAAAAAAAAAAATAAAAAAAAATATATATATATATATATATATATATATATATATATATATATATATATATATATATATATATATATATATATATATATATATATATATATATATATATATATATATATATATATATATATATATATATATATATATATATATATATATATATATATATATATATATTTTCGTGAGCTGTTTTTATTAATTTCATAAATTATTCCTTAAAGGCACGGTTTGTGTTGCAAAGTGGACCAGTTTAATGCATGTCACTATGAAATGAAGCTTTAAAGACAGTAGTTTAATCGTAACATCATTTCGTCTGTCAAAGGAGTTCGGATGGAAATGGAATGGTCACAAAGATAGGATACACCGAAGCTTTGTGTGGGTGACAGTGACGCGAATATTACCTAGGAGTAACTGCAATCAATTTTCAATCATAAAGTACCAATGGAATAGGTTTTTGAGAGTCGGAGTCGTGAGCTGACGTCCTCTAACAACGCTAACGGTGAAGCAAAACGTGCGTAATTTGTGAGTTGTGAGTCGCAGAATTTTGGTCGCGTAAATATCTTTTCTTACCTCCGGGCCGAAACGTCAACTTTCTTCCCGCTGCGCTTACCGATGTTGCCGTTTTCCGCCTCCGTCGATGAAAAAATTAGTATACGCACCATGGACAGTAAATAAGAAAGCCTCAGATCACGTGTGATCTGAGACATTTCTTATTTTTCTGCCCTAGGTGCGTAATGTACTATTTAATAATATATTTAATCAAGACTCACAAAATTACGCTCGTGTGAATCAAACAGGACTTTTATAAGAAACTGAATGCTGCAGAATTTCTGCCAGCTGAAATTCTGCGACTCACAACTCAAAAATTACGCTCGTTTGGCTTCACCCTGGCTGGATTTATATGCGTCCGCGCGAAAGCGCGATGTGGCGGCTTCACCGTGAGATTACAAGCAAAATATGTATGTGAACGACAGCGTGACCGCGCCGCTACTTAAATAAATCCAGCTTAAGAAATCAAAACTTCCTAACACATCGCAACCACAAGCGAACTAGTGGCCGACCACATCAAGCTTCGCTTTGCAAGAAAATATATTATGTGACTGTGTCTACTGCAACCCACGGACACGCTACGTGCGAATTGATTCACGTAGTTTGCTCGAATATGGTGCACACGTAGCTCAACGCTAGCCACGCTACGCATGCTGTGCACGGGATACACGGAAGCTAAGAAATTGTAAACTACGTAACAACAATAATTGTGTACATAGTCGTGAGTAACGTGTTTGTATAGCGTGTGCTGCAGTGGAAACGTTGACCCACGTAGGCAAAGAAATAAATTCGTGCACCGCGTGGCCGTGCACAGACAGCGTGCGCCGCGGTGGATCCGCGCCTTGACAGTGCGCGCTGCACACCGCTCGCGCTCTTCTCCCCCTCCGTTTCATTGACTTTCGTACGTAACCACATCGCAACTACTGGCGACAACGCAACCACGTCGACATTTTGTCGGTATCACAACGCAACTGCAAAAAGCTGCTGCGACACCATTCACACGTAACTACTGCTTGACGGCATTTTGTCGTTGCGACGTAGTGTGGTTGGCCCGTCATAATAAATCGATATTTTATGTTTTTATTATAGGGTAAGTCCCAATGTTCATTCCGTGTATTAGTCGTATATTCCTAAATCCTGTAAATAATGTAACGAAGCATGTTATAAAATTTCAATGCTCAAATTATCAACTTCTAAACCCTCAAGGAAAATCTAAATCCAATTACCTATATCCGGTTATAATTAGACATATCTAATTTTTCCTGGCTGGCTGTAAGTAGGTAATGAAGCGAGCTGAGGTAAGGAGCAGTGAGGCAGTGATGCGGCCGCTCACCGCATCAGGAATCAATTAGGAGCGGGCCCGCATGAATTATTGAGTACGAGCACACCCCTACTCGGGGTACTCGAATTTATAATTATCGATATCGATATAAATTACAAAGTGTAATTTTATCGACATCGAATTTGTGATATCATCGATATCGACATTGTAATTTTATGGATATCGACTTTTAAATTTTTATGTAGAATTTTGTGCGAAAGGGTATGAACATTGCAGAACTTGTGCATATTTTGTTCTCGTATTGTGTTAGTTCTGTTATGCTCAGTTTCTGAGGTTTTTTGACTACTCGGGCTACTTGAATGTATAATAATCGAGATCAAGTATCGACTTTTTATTTTTTATCGATATCGACTTTTATTTTTATCGACAGAATTTTATGGTTATGGAATTTTGTGCATTTGGTCTCGTATTGTGCTCATTCTGTTTTGCTCGGTTTTTGACGTTTTTTTATAGAACCTTCTGTCTTTCTTTCTTTGTGACCAAATAGCCAACTAAAAACAAAAACTCTAGTTAAAAAGTCAGAAATCGGGCATTAGAGCCTACTATGAAAACGCTATCCTCCAATCGTGATACAATAATTCCATGAATCGTGCTCCCGGACAATGTGCTTTAGGCTGCATTCCTTCCCGCATTATAGCACGAAAGTAAAGGTCGTAAGTCCCAAAACTGTTTTTTGATGATTTCTTAAATACTAAATCCAATACTAATATTTCCTTTAGCTATTATATTATAAAGTGTGTGATTGTAGTAGTGCAAGTTATTTAATGATAGTAACTCAATCAGTGTAACAGATATTTGTTGAAATGCCCAAAAAAGATTAATAATTTTGAAAAATAAAACTATCGAGTCAAAATAAGTGAATCGTGTTTTCCGTTAGCTAAATATTAGATAAATATACAATGATTAAATAAATCTCAATTTCATTTGAGTCAATCGTCGTCTTCCGGGATTAGAAAACACAGCAAAATTGCACAGCCCGCTCTTAACTAGATGACGCTCGCAACTCCGTTGCGCCAAAACTCGTTTTGGCGCACTCGGTTATCGCGGGGGTACCTACATTTTTCCGGGATAAAAAGTATCCTATGTCATTTCCCGAGACTCAAATTATCTCCATGCCAAATTTCAGCAAAATCGGTCCAGCGTTTTGGGCGTGAAGAGGTAACAGAGAGACAGACAGACAGACACACTTTCGCATTTATAATATTAGTATGGATGGGATTAGCTATTTAAAAATATTGATATTATATTTATAACATTAATAACAGTGATTGCGTATTGTTATCGCGGCCGGATGTGGCCGCTTGGGGCTTCATGAATTAAGGGATGTGATGAGGGGATGGGTGAGGGGATGATGGGATGAGAGATGTAGGATTTGGTGAGTGAGGCCCTCTCACTCACTGAACAAAGCACAGAAGCGATAAAGCTATTATTCAAACAGAAATAGAAAGGAATATTTAAAAATAAAGCTTTTTTTAGTTTTTACTTTTCCTGAGCGTGTAGTTTGAAAACGGATGAGAATTTGGAAAAACTGTATAGAATCTAATTTATAGAAAATTTAATAAGCTTTAATGTCATCATAGAATATTTTTTGCTACAACGCATAGTTTTTTAGTTATTGACGAAAAACCAAAAATTTTGACCTTTCTCGCCCCCCTCCCCCGCCCCCTCCCGCCGGCTCACTTCCTAGACGCCAGGACTTTTAGTATGTTTTGTCCTTAACCACCCTGAATAAGTTCCAGCAGAAATCGCTTAGGTTCCCGCTCTAGCACTATACAAATACTTTGTTGACCGAGCTAGTAGAGATCGCTGACCAAATGATTATATAAATTTTTATATTTTATTTAATTAAAATGCATACAACAATCATTACAACATAGAGCTGTTGTTTATACTATTATCTAGGCTGATAAATTTGATTGCATTTATTTTGTAAGATATATTGTACTAGAACGCAACTCCGTTGCGCCAAAACACGTTTATCGCACGTGGACCGTACATTCTTTCGGAACAAAAAGTATCCTTTGTCCTTTCACGGGACTCTAAGTATCTCCATGCCAAATTTCAGCAAAATCGGTTCAATGGTTTGGGCGTAAAGAGGGAACAGACAGACACGCTTTCGCGTTTATAATATTAGTATCATGGAAGTATGGATAATTTATTTTACAAAATAAGAAAGGAAAAGAGGAGGAAACGTAGGTAGAAACTTTTTTGTCTCTTTAAGAGGTCGAGAGCGGCCACATTTCAAGACCTTATTGACGTTCAGCAAGCGAATTGCATACTTAAGTAGATTGCACCAATTTTTCCAAATTTTATTTTATTTGATCCCACAGAATATTATTCGTATTTATTTAAGACAAAATTTAATTTTGAAAATATAGAATCGAGTGATACTATTAATTTTATATTATTATTATCGTATTAGATATTTATAAGTGCACTAATATAATTAATAACAATAATAATTTAAGTGAAATTGGCTTCATAAATGACCAATGAAAAAAGATACCCCACTCATAATATTATGATTATCGTCACATGATATGCTACTAATTCTCGCAAAAATTCAGATGATTCATTCATATTATTAGATGTTATTTAAAACAGAATTTTACGAAAAAAATGAGAGAAAATATATGAGAGCAAATACAGTTTAAACTGTCGATAGATACTTGCATCTACACCAAATATTTACCTGGCGTAATGTGTTATTAATTTATTATTTACGTTTTGAATGATTGAGTGAATGAAATTCGTGGAGCCATCCAAATCGTTCCTCGTCGAACATGTAACTTTGAACCTTACGATGAGTGCCATTAGATCTAATTTCATCTGAAATCTATAAAGGTGAATGGCCGGTCGTGGCATTATTCTGGGGGACAGTACAATTAGCAATGACATTTGCATGCTATTTAAAAATAATATCAATAGAATGGGTTCAATATAAAATGGCACTTTGGGGAGTCTACGATGGTTATTTTAATAAAGTGTATATTAAGCTCAGGTTAATAAAAGCCCTTCAGTATATTGATAGCGGTTTTCATTAATAGACTATAATTTATTTATAACTTTCCAGCGTGGGTATACAAGTTTAGTATTTAGTTTACTGACGTCAGTCATCTCTTCTGTTTAATTTAAAATATTCATTGAAAGTTAGTTACTGTAGGTATTCTGTTTTTTTATATTCAAATATAAAACAACTTTTATATTTAAATATAGTACTTATTATAAAAGTTGTAAAAAAAGCCTGTAGTTAGTTCTGCTCCATGGAGCTAATAAGTCATAACTCATAAATTATGGTCACTTCGTCAGGTTCTTTAAGATACGAATTAACGACTAAATATTAATAGGTGACGCCCGCAACTTCGATGCGTAAAAATTTGTTTGTCGCGTGGGAATCGTTCGTTTTTTCGAGATAGGAAGTATCCTATGTCCTTTCCCGGGACTCAAAGTATCTCCATACCCTTCATCAAAATCGGTTCAATGGTTAAGGCGTGAATAGGTAACATACACACATTCGCGTATATAATGTTAGAGTATGCAAGTAGGGATATTGGTATGGAATATGGATATGGATGACTATTTATAAAGCATAAAGTATACTCAAATATTAAGCTGTTCTGAATAAAATTTTGAAATAAAGTTGTCCAGCGAGGTGCAATGCCGCTGATATATTTAGCCTCACGTCTGTTCCAGAGTGAAATGTACGTTTCATTATTGTAATACTACACTCGACCCACCGGTCTAGAGAACTTACATTTTTGCCGTGGAAATATAATGGCATTATTTATATTTGGACGTTTAAAGCTGCATGATATCTTACACCTAAATGCTCGCCACGTTTTGTCTTTCAGTTGAAAAAATGAATTAAAGAATACCGAATTAGTTAAACCTGCAGAAACAAAATGGCCGCTTTTGCAATTCTCATTCATTCATCATTCATCCATCCTTATTACTACAATAAATGATGAGATTATCTAAATATTTTAAGGCTTTAACCACATTAACAACTGGACTGTTTTTCATGTCATTTGTCAAAAATAAAGAGTAGACAACGGAAAAGGATGTAGGCTACTTTTTTACTGGAAAATTTAAGATTCCCGCAGAATTTTATGCGTATATATACCTTGTTTAAGCGATAAAGCGATTGTGTACATAATAATAATAAAAAAACAATATGAAACAACATGAAACATAATACAAAACAGCTACAGTCAATTATAGCTCCTGTAAGTAATTTAAGAAAGCTAGAGTATAGACGCAAATCAAAAAGTGACTTTGAAATATATTCAGATGGAGGTTAGCTATTTTATATAACCTAAGTCTTAACCTGCAGGTGAGCACGTAAGAAGATAAGTCCGCTTTGGTCAGGTATGCCGTATGACCCATGACCCACTCTCAACTTGCGCCGATGTTTAGTTGCTTCGCTAACTTTAAACTTACTAAGTTACCAACTATAACTTTAAATATAAAAAAAAAAAAAACACTTAAATAGTTTCATGTACAAAATGATTGATTAACATCAATGATATTACTTATATAAAAAACTCAGAGCAGATATGTTACTACCGCGCGCGTTGTGAAGATTCAAATACGACCCAATTGGGTCGTCTTTTATTTAGTCTGTCTCTTTTATGTAAATGGCATTTCGTATGTTTTGTTTCACTGTCAAATTTGTCAATGTTGTTCGGAAGAGATTTAAGCCGGAAAATAATACTATTTTCGTCTTCATACAGATCTGTTACGTTCATACGAACGTAACAGATCTGTATGAGTAGAATATCATTGATTAACATAAATATTTTTACTGATTTTCTTTCTAGTGCGCAAGTTTTTAATAATTTAGCATGCCCTGTCCATAATATCATTATAGATTTTTATACTCTTTAATCGAATCTAGGTTTTTCCAATATATATTGTAAAAATATCTAAGGGCGGGAAACGTGCCTTTTCTCTAGAGCCAAGTAGTGGATTTTCGCCTCATTCTTTAGACATCATCGAAAACCCCACAGCCGAATCTGATAAACATTGCGATTATAATTATCATAGAATATAATAATCATACATATAAGTGGCATATAAAATGAAATTCGTACTATATGCGACATCGCATAATATAATTTCATATCAGTGTGAATATATAATGTGAACGACTGTTGAATATTGCACATCAAAATTTATTGACTGAATTTTGTCTATTATAGGCTCGATTGTATTGGATGGTAATTTCAATAATTGAATAATAAAACTCAATACGCTATAACCACCTAACTTTACTAATGGATGCACGTTACCGTGGCAGATATAAATCGCACACTATTCCACCTTTTGGAAATGCATTAAAACGGGAATGCTCACAAATAAATCCTAAGTTTCGGAAAAGGAAGAAAATTTTAAGAAAGTTTTAGATTTTTATCCTCCTTAAAACCCGAGTACGGACAGGGAAAAACCTACTTTATAATAATGATTATAATAATTGAACATATTAATATATATTTCAAGTAAAAAAATATTTTAAGAAAGCATTTAATCTGGTACCTGTAACACAAGTTCTCCAGGTACTTACCACGGGGCCAGACTGACGTGGTGTGAGGCGTCCATAGATATTATTATTAATCGAAATTCATAACTATTATGCACTTAGTTAAAGCATTATATTCTACTTGATTCTACATTTTATTATTATAAAACACTTTTTTAAATCATCCGTAACCCTAAGCAAAACAGTTTTCGTACGCAAAGCCGACATCGAGTCAGCTTATCTACTGCTTCCGTATTTAGAATCTATTCCAATCATATATTATTCATAGAGCATTCACAACTTTAAACAAGATCGAAAGGGTACGAATGGATTTGTACTTTAACTTAGTTTTAAAGAAAATGCATTTTTGTCAAGAAGTTAGTTTTGATCAATGTCGGGTCTCACAAACATCTTGAAAATGATACCCTTTTATGGTAGGGCTGACACGAAAATTTAAGATATTTAATAATATTTTGTGTTTTTATTTTGTAAGACACTTTGTGTTATAAAAATAAAACCAAATCATAATAAAGTATTATGTTTTTTAACTCGGTAATAGTGTTATTTTTACTTATATTGTTTTGCTTTTATTTTCTTTATTTTCAAACATTTCCATATTAATTTATTAAATCGTGGCTTGTAAGTTACGTAAAAAATTAGTAAATAATAATAAAGTATTTGCTTTCTATTAACATTAAAATTTTACTAATTAACTAGCTGTCCCGGCAAACGTTTCTTTGCCATATTATAAAGTATATCGCCCGTATTATTTTATTGAAGTGACTAAATAAGTATGTCACCATGGCAACGTCCATCGCTATCCCGTATCCACGTCGCGCAAACAATGGTCGTCGTCAGTCTTGAGTTGTAATAATTTACTATTATTTATTCAACAAATAATAAGTACCCAGTAGCCGATTCTCAGACCCACTGAATATGCATATAAAATTTGGTTAAAATCAGTAAAGCCGTTTCGGAGGAGTACGCGGCCTAACATTGTGACACGAGAATTTTATATATAAGATAATGTATGTGGTTAAATAAAGGTCCCAAAGGAAGATACAATAATAATAATTGATGATCATTTGTATATAAAAAATTTCATTTAATTAAAAAAGTTTATGTGACAACCCTAATGCTAAAGCTGAGGCACCGTGTCTATAAGAATGAATACGTTGGGAGCTACTACGATAAGTTATCTCCAATACTTTGACTTCTGCTTCTACCTACGGAGGTATGAAATCGCCTAATATTGATGTTCCACATTGAACCTGACTTTAACTCGTTCGCTAAACTTACATTGTGCTCATGGTTTAGTCAGTTATTTAATAAGAGCACACTTGTATGGATATCAAAAGAATTCGGCCTAGCGCCGGTTTTGGATTTATTTGTTTTTTTTTTATAACTTATATCATGTCTTTTTTTTTCACAACCGAGATAGATAACATGATATTGATCTTTAAAACTTTCTAACGCTACAACAGGACCTAAGTGTGTTTTTGGATATAACAAAAGTAAAATATAGATCAGCATCCAATATCGTTGCGTTTCGCATAAGGCGGCGAGTTGTGCGCAGATTAGTGAACAGGAAGTGTGTTTTTCAGTCTGCGTCGCAAGTAAGAGGGAAGTATCATTTACTTTGACGCGTTGTGTAGTGTTGCAGATCGTTGCGTTGTCGGAGCCAAGCGAATTGTAAACCAAAGTAATAGTTGTAGTTGCGTTGCAGTGACGCTCATCAACACAATAAATACAGAGAGTAAAATCGCGGTGCACCGTCCACCTACTTTATCGCTCGTGGATTGTTTTAACAAATTAATACTGCAGCTGACGATGCAACTCATCGGTATGAAATATCATAAAATATCCATGTAAAACGCTGGAGTTCCGATGCTACGCCGTCGCGCCGCAACGTACCGGAGCAATGTGGCTCCGCTAAGGGTTGATTCAGACCGTAACGCGACGTGTAGATGCATTTCTAAATTTATATGGATGTGACAGATTCGCAAGACGTCTCACGCAATTGGAATTTGTCGCAAAGGGGTATGGGCGGAATCGTCCCTACCCATCAACACAAATGTAATGTAGCTCAATTGATAGATCTTGGCAAGATGATATTTTTATACTATAACGACTTTGCCCAAATGCATGGGGTTCTCATGGTATCTTACTTCTAAACAAATATTTCGTTAACGTACTTATTGTCGACTATTCCAAAATACATGCTCATTTAGGTATGTATTCATTAGTGCACAGCACCGTGGGAGAGCCATGCTTCGGCACGAATGGGCCGACTAGACCGGAAAAATACCACGGGCTCACAGAAAACCGGCGTGTAACAGCGCTTGCACTGTGTTTCGCCGAGTGAGTGAGTTTACCGGAGCCCGGAGGCCCAATCCCCTACTCTATTCCCTTCTCTACCCTCCCCTACCCTATTATCCTATTCCCTCTTAAAAGACTGGCAACGCACCGGCAGCTCTTTTGATGGCGACGAAAGTTACTTTCCGTCAGGTGACCCGTTTGCTCGTTTACCCCCTTATTTTATAAGTAAAACAACAGCGGTGCATTCAGCGCTGCTACTTTTACAATGAACTTTATGACAGGAACACATACACCCCCTAAAGTATTATCACTTAGTTTTGTTACACCTTCTTTATTTGAATAACTTTAGAAAATAATACAAAAAAATATTTATTTAAATAAAAACACAGAATACAATAAAATAATATGCACGGTGGGGGCTGCAGAAGTTATAACTATGTTACAGCCGCTAGTGCCCACCTCCAAATGAAATATTAAACAAAATGGACCCGTATTACAACTAGATCTTGGCAAGGTCTAGTAGTAATATGGTTGTTTTTTTAATATAATATATTCCCACTGATTTATCTAAAACAAGGGATTTTAATTAAATAGGGGGCACTTTAGGAACACATTGGTATCAGTTCTATGATTGTTGGTAGGTGGGGACGGAGCCCATACATTTTTGTCCATAGTCTTTTATGCCGCGCCGCGCCTCGCCTCGCCTCGTCGCGTTGAGGTCTGAATTGACCCTAAGGAATGCGCTGCCGGGCGGCCGGCCGGTGCCGCCGGAGCCGCGATATTTTCAATTTCACGAAACAATTATTCCGCCATGTCATCAATCGGCTCCCGCTTTGATTGCGCGGCAAATTCGTTTTGTTTGGACACAAAAATTGCAATATAAAGAGCTGCCACATCATTCCCTTTCGGTTTAACGTAGATTGTTTCCAAAATGTAATATTGTTTGCTGTTTATTTTCAACAGGATATTGGCCACTTTTAGTCCATTTATTTTTATTTCAACGCTAACTCGATATTTTGCGTACTTTTAATCGGCGGGCGGTCAAAACTATCAAACCAAACAGAAATAATGTAATCGAACGGAAAATTTCAGCAAGGAAACTGTAAAGAAAGTCGTGCGAACCGGCGGGCGAGCGGGGAAACAACATAATATTATAATACCCGAGGTGGAACAAAGCATATTTGTTCTGCCCCGGGTAGGCGGCTCACCTCGTTGCGACTTCTTTGCGACACCACCGACACTACTTTGTACTCAATAGGGACATTATTAAACACCTCGCGACTTTAATAACGATTTACTCGTTTGAAACGCTTCAGCAATTTTAAATTACGACTCGCAGCTCAGGTAAACGGGGACGGAAGAAAATAATTTATTTTAAAGTAGATTTTTCCAAAAGCATTTTGCACAATCTCCAAGAATCGGGGAAGGCTCCGACGAGGTCTCTTTACGCAGCGAAGTAATCAGAATGCACCCTCGAGCTAATCTCGATGTTCATACTGCGCAGTGCTCGTATTGTACACCCAGGGTTTCCATTATTCCGCGCTCCGTGCCACGTTTTGACGGTACTCGAACGTAATTAAGGAGCCGCGTCGACAAGGTTTCGGCCGGAAAAACGGCGGTCATAATGCGTTCGAGTCTTTGTTTGAACGGCGCGGGCGAAGTTTACGGAATTAAGAGGATGAAAGTTAAAAAGCGGGGCGATGCATGCAGCGCAGGTGAGCGGGTTTATCGGGGAGGTGCAGGTATTCGGGGCTGTCTCGTGCGGCGACCACACACCGCTATCGCGACGACCGGCGACCCGCACCGGATAATCGGCTCATTTATAAAGTTTAGCGGCACGACGCTCCGCGAGTTTTTGATTGAAAACAAACTTAGGAGGGACGGGCTCATTTGAATAAGTATTCCGAGAATAAAGTGTGGCTTTATGTTTTCCTTCAGGTGTTTTTTTCTTTGTTATGCAAAACAATATTCCACCTTGTTTAGGTCCGACGCTTTATTTTTGAGTGAAAGACTCTTTTGAAGTTAAGCTTTCCCGTATAAATTATTTTATTTTCATTGTTAAAGGGGACAGTGTTTTGCTATTTTAATGGCGGCTCTAATGCGGGGATCCTAGTTATTAATTGAACGAAACGTACGACTCGAACTGAAAAGTCCAGTCCTAAGAATATTACGAAATGAACATTTAGTTTTAAATCGCTAAGCTGTTTTGATGTTGACTTTATCAGAGTTAAACACTCGCGGATACGAATTAAATTTTATTTCATTTTCTTCACATGAAATGGCCGTTCGAAAATATATTTTAGTTTCATTTTATTGTATTTCATATCGAAAAGTATACAAATAGGCGGAGTGCCCTTAATATTTGAACAGATCGAAAATATAAAACCAAAATAGAACTTTTTCGTCAAAAGCAGACAAAAACATGTACATGTATAACAGTATAATAATACATGTGACTCGACAGTGAACAAAATATCAATGAGTAAATGCAGCCGATCAAAGAGTGACACGGTCTCTTACGGTGCGGCATCTTTCAGTCACACAATTAGCGGTTCAATGTAATTATTGTGAGGGACAGCGTTTGTGCTAATCTGTGCTTTGGTTAGAACGTCAGACCGTCAGTTAGACCGTCGGTTAGTCGGAGCACGCGAATTTGTCTAATCAACGGCCCACGGCTTACACACAGTATAAATTATACAGTAGTCTATCTTTAAGCTACCACCAGAGTCACCGGGGCACACAACAAACATTTTTTCAGATAGGGCCGATTCACACCGGAATGGCAGAGGCGAGGCAAGCAGTTTCAGTGTCATATGATTTTAAACTTTATCTTCAGCATTGTAATACATAGTATCGCTTGAGAAATCGACGCTGCCGGCGGCCGCAAGATGCCACGAGCGGCCACGAGCGTCCACGGGCGGCCGTAGATTTCTCAAGCGATACTATGTATTACACTAATGAAGATAAAGTTTAAAATCATATGACACTGAAACTGCTCGCCGCGCCTCTGCCATTCCGGTGTGAATCGGCCCATAGCTTTGGAGAGCTAAACATACGGAATAGCGTCGCGCAAACTTGTCTGCAGCGCGATTTTGAAAATAGGTACGGAAAGTTACTCTACTGCACAGTGTATTTTTTGTCCAAAAAATTGGCCATGCCTTTTTTTTAGAAATCTCATAACATAACATTTATGTTATGTAAACAATTTATTAGTATTTACATGCGTTAATTTCTTATTATGAACAATAAAAAAACACTTTAATATTTTTTTTCAAAAAAATTAAATATTGCCATAACTTTTTAAATATTTACTTAATTGTCTTCTTGATTATTCTGATTGACAATAATAAAAAAAACACACAATTTAACCTGATTTACATATTTCTTAAATAAGTGTTTAAAGATTTATTTACGATTTATGTTTTTTTTTTCTTTAATTTCTTATGAACGTATTTCTAATTATTTTGATTTTATTTTTACACAGAATTGTTACCTAAATGTACTAGAATTCGTGTAAAAAAAAAATTGATCCAAATAATAAAGGGCACCGAAGTTAGAGGCTTCTAATGTTTTCTATGGTTATTATGGTTTTAGGGTTATCAATATTTGTATAAGTACCAAATTTTTTATTCATTTGAAATTTGTTTTTTTTTATTCCTGACTAATTTCTAATACTTAAACAGAAGGTTAGATAAACAACATTGAGTCACTAAAGTGACTGGATAAATCGAGAAAATATTTTATTAATGCCGTGAAATATTTTTGAGCAGAAACAAAAAAAAAACGGTTACTTTTTAAAACCTTTTTAAAACCTATTAATCGGGACTTAACGCGACTTATTCTAGTAGTAAGTCCCGATAAATAAGTTTTAATTATAATGCAACGCGAAAGTTTAAAACGCTTAGTTTTTATTTTAGTTTTTAATATACTTCAGTAAATCAATACTACAAAAGCACATTTGCAGTTTTCATATTAATTTGACCTGTCAATCCTACAATACTGACTTGGATTTTTTTCAACAAATTCAAACTTTTCTAATGTACAAATGGTGACGTATTTAAAATCTTTTATAATAATATTTCCGGTATAAAATGGTCTCATATAGGTTTAACTATAACCGAAAATCTATTGTTTAATAGGTAGCCGGTGCAGACCGGGTCCGGTTTTGGATTTTATTACCTGGTTCTAAAACATCACGTGAACCGGGTGTCCGGGTTCCAAGTAAAAAAATTAACATTTCAAATAATTTTGTTGGGTGACGTATTATAATAACAAGGAAAATATTAGGTAACTATTTACAATGCCTGATAATAATTTGTATAGAAAATATTAAAAATTAGCAGACTTTCATTGAACTTAAAAAATAAATCTTTAGTACTTACCTATTAAAAAATAAGTGTCTTTTTGTAATACCAAAACGATCAAATTAAGGTCCAGAGAAATTGAATGTCACGCGAGCAAAGCCGCGCACAACAGCTAAGTAATCTAATAAAACTCTGAATAAAAAGAAAATTGTTTTCACTTGAAATTCCTGAAATAATACTCTACCAAACACACAGTGTTTCGACTAGTACCTACATGCGAACAGGACAATATATTTTTTACTTATTTATATTATTTATGTATATTCAAGGCATGTTAGATTTTTTATGCTGAAATAAATCTGTACACTTAAATATTTAGATCGATACTTGTAACAAATATGAAACATGGCGGAGGTACATCATATTATAATATGCAGTACATAATAAACATAAATAACCAAAAACAGAAAGGTTCAAACCAAATACTGACTTCAAAACTCAATATAAGAGTGAAACAGCAGTGAAGCAAAGAGGAGCAGAGTAGTAAATTATAACGCGAAGAAAATGTAATCTGTGGATAACAATATAATGAATTTCCACGCGGGCGGAGTCGCGGGCAGTAGCTAGTAAGTAAAAACGACTATTACCTACTTTTTGTTTTGTTGAAGTTATGAACTTCATTAGAAAAATGAGCATAATATAAAAACCTACTTCAAATATTATTCAACTATGCGGTGATAACCCTATCCAAAATAATATAAAATTGAATAACTCCGATGCCCTGCCTCATTTGGAACTCATTTTTTTTTTGGGTTATAAGTATCAATAAAAAGAATATTTCAGGCTTAGTTTAAAATCCAAATATGAAAAGACATGGCGTTAAAAAAATTAAAACATAAATTTACAAAATCAGTCATAAATACGTTATCTTGAACAAATAAAGCCTGAATGTTTTTCGCTATTGTAGGGCTTTTAGGACACTATTTAGACTAATTAATAAAATCTTAAAAGAATATCAAACTTTTGAGCTATAAGTATCTGTTTCTGTGTTTTTTCTGGAAACCATAGAAATTTTTTTCAAGTACTAATTTACATTCTTCTGAATGAAATGGGCAATCGGGTGTTCTCGTTCTGCATTTATAATCACAAATCCTATAAAATTAAGTAATAAAAACGGCATGGCCAATTTTTTGGACAAAAATACACTGTGTACTGCAGCCATTCTCAAAGTGTTCTCCACCGAGCCCTGGGGCTCATCGAAGGCCTTGTAAGGGCTTCGCGAAAAATACATAAATTGTTTTTAGAAAAATGTCATAGTATCACCAACATGGAGACAACTTATACAAACACAAAACCTCATTTTTTTGGGGGTCCGTCAAAAATCGCACATCTCAAAAAGGGTTCCGCCACCATAAAAGTTTGGGAACCGCTGCTCTACTGTATATTTATACTGTGATTAGACAGAGCTCGCGAATGTTCTAATCAGTGGGCCAGTGACGTTTTACGCACAGCGATAATTGTGTGTGCCCGAAGGTTTAGCGATTGATTCATCTCCTTTATTGACTCTCTTTGTGGATATTCGATATCGTTCGATCGGGCTCTATTTAGATTTGGAAATCTGTTCAGCAGTCAGACTCACTAGCGTACATACAGCTCTATTTATTATAGGGCTAGGAAACTGGAGCTGGTTGCGCTCATATAGCTCTTTACAGGATGTAACAAAAGTTACAAAACTAAGTGATAACACTTTAGGGTAGAGAATTAATTGTGAAAGTAGCAGCGCTGAAAGACTTTTTTTTTTCTCTTTTGTATGGGCAAGGGCCCCAGCGTCACGAGATTCCCCATACAAAAGTGATTTTTTTATCTTTCATCGCTGATACTTTTACCCTGAACTCTCTACAAGGAACACATACACACCCTAGTATTATCGCTTAGTTTTGTTACAGCCTGTATATTGATAGTTGACATCTCTTTATATTGATAGTTGGTTACGCCGCCATAGTATCCCGGTTAAATATTGAAAGTGGAAGGACTAAATAAATCTAGAGTTGATAAGAAGAGGGCCAAATTTTAAATCGGAAATTCCTTGTTTGTAAGCAGTCGCGGAAAAATCTAGTACAAAATTTCCATACGTATGAAAAATGCTTATAATCTATTTGAATTTGTATGTTTGATTCGACTTTATACGTTTGAATTCCACCACACAAGTCATCAAATATGTATCAAAAGGTCGGCGTAATTAATAGTCACATGTTTATTCACTTGTCAAACTATTTTACAATAGCTTTTTCCTTTCCTGAATACACGTTCTCTTCACAAAATGTCTTGTTTATCCACGGTTCGGTTAATGCCTTTCAGCGAAATCCAAAATACGATGCAATTTGGGCTTGTACTGATGTATTTTTAGCAAAACCCTCAGGTCACCTCTAGTTTTGTCGCTCTAAAAGCCAAATTGCTCTAAATCTCAACAGAACTGACGTAGGAATGTTTCATCATTTATTGTCGCAAGTTAATAACTCAAAGGAGCTAAAGTTTTTGGTGAGATTTGCATCTATCAGCTTATCAATTAATATTAGTAGTTAAGAATTAGTATTAAGTTAATGTATTTACAATTGTATAAGATAAGATGGGGTCGTAATATACTTATGTATAAAAACCTCTAAATAAATAAAGATTTAAAAAAAGTCAAATTGCTCTGTGCTTGGTCACATTTGGGTGGTAGAATTTCGACAGAGCATAACTCAAACAATAGAAAAACAGTCATGCATAAGAAGGCCTGCTTCCTCCTCATTCTCTAGGAACAAATCGATGATTCGAAAAAATTAAACAGAATCACAAGAATTGATCAGAAATCTACAAAAATGTCCGCAATTTACAATATTTCAAATGTGTACCGCTCAAACAAAACGTTGTGTTTTGTTATGATATTCTCAAATCCTTAATCCTTTTAGGGCCTCTTTCACCACTTCCTGATAAATCCGGATAGGCTATTCACAACTTTTTTGACAGATTCTCCATACTCTAGCTAAGTGGTGGATAGCCTATTCAGCACTTATCATGAAGTGGTGAAACAGGCCCTTAATCTAGTATTTCTGGAAAGCCTTGTCTAGCAACTATTTTATTCTTGGATCTCTGAACATAATGATTCCTCATACATATTTTATCCTCCACTTGAAGTCACTTACGTTTCTTTGCAGCAATATTTAATGAGGAGGCGGTTATAGGCCGCCGTGAAACATAATTACAAGAAATCAATATCGGTTTACTTATTTAAACTTATGTACTAGAGTTTGTTTGTCACAAAGCGATAGCTATAATTGTCGGGAATTTTCTAGAATATTATTCGAAGGTAAAATTACAAGTAACGTAGACAATCATTGTGTGTGAAATTGTGATATACAAGATGCTAATATTAAATGGTAGTAGCTAACACGGCAATCGTTGTTTTGCCACTGCTAAGGATGAAAAAAAGATAAAAAAAATCTCTATATATAAAACTCAAAGGTGACTGACTGACATGGTGATCTATCAATGCACAGCCCAAACCACTGGACGGATCAGGCTGAAATTTGGCATGCAGGTAGACGTTAGGACGTAGGCATCCGCTAAGAAAGGATTTTGATCAATTCTACCCCCAAGGGGTTCAAATAGGGGATGAAAGTTTGTATATTATAATACTTCTTAATGCGAGCGAAGCCGCGGGCAACAGCTCTTTACAAATAAAAATTTTAGGTGGACCACCCTTTAGGGGTATTAAAATATAATATATAGATGTTGCATTATTATAATAATCAGAGATAACTGTTATGTGATGAAACCTTGTCATAAATTATGATTAAATACGACATAATATTATTGGTTATCAGTAGAAACAAGAAAGTACCATTTAATTTAATCTCCTTTTTACTAACCCAGTTAAATTTTATCGTCGATTAACGCTAATAATAGACTTGCACGTAATCAAAGCCGTTCCGCATTTTTACTGCACCAAGTTTGTCACTATTCACTTAATAGTGAACGCCGCATCACATAAGACTTAGGATAACGGTCGGTTGACGGCGGATCTCATAAAACAACTCTTTTATTGCCTCGGTTCACCTGACGCAGACAATTGTAAACCGCGATCAAATCTCTACAAAGTTCACACGAATCAAATATTACATACATTTAGATGATTGCTTTCAACAATGTTTACTTTGACGTTAAAGTTTTATGACACTCGAACCTATATCCTGTTCCCGTTTTATATTGTCCTTCACTATATTTTATAGACCGAAAAATTGATTTGAATGCAGATACGCGAACTATATAGTGTCTTGAAATCTGCATTGGTTAGTCAGGTTACTTCATGTCACGTGATCTGTCGGAATTAACAATAGATTAATCAAAACCAGTCTTTTAAAATATATAAAGGGTGGAATTAGAAACAAAATTAATATAGTATCGGTTTACTATAAATATTATGACTACACTTAGAAATGTGTTGTAGGGGTTGACAAAACCCGACCAAATATGAATCCTATAAAATATTATTCTTTCTAAAGTTGCCGAGAAAATTCTAGCGAACAAAAACATTTAAATTTTCGAATCCCGCCACAAACAGAAGACAATTATCCAGCGGCAACAATAGACACCACAATACCAACTAATATGGGGAGGACATTATTGTAGTGTAAACTTGTACTAGAGGTAACTGAATCGCGGATAGTTGAGAAAATCCAATTATCACTTGCACAATGGGTCACGAAACAATCTAAACTAAGAAAATTAATCTTCCAAGTCCAGGGAGCGGTGTCTGTGCGAACTTAGACAATGGATTTATAATTCATCGCTTTTGGGCCATCGGAGGCGATCGCGAATCGGCCTTTCGTTAGCGAATCGATTATTCGTTAAAATTCAATGTTCTAAGTTTAAAAAGAATTGCAATCCATCCAAATATTATTAATGCGAATATGCGCCTGTCTGTCTGTCTGTCCGTCTGTTACCGTCTGTTACCGTCTATAACCGCTAACCCAATTTTGCTGAAATTTTGTACAGAGGTACTTTGAGTTTCGGGAAAGGACGTATTTTATTTTTGATCCCAGAAAAATGCATGGTTCCCGCGCATTATATTAATTTCGGCACAACAGAGTTGCGGGAGTTATCTGTTATAATATAATTGCATATACTGAAATGATATACGAACGAGCCAAATCTGAGGTCTTTGCGATCGATGAGTATGATGATAATAATATGTCACGACTCGAACGTCACTTTAATCGCAGGCTGTCTTACTCACTCACATTCCGATCCACGTGTGCAAGCAGGACAGCCTGCAATCGAAATGACATTCGAGGGATGAAAATCGGGCTCCAGATTCGCCTAAAGGTAAGTCTGGTAATATACCCGTTAATAATTCTAGCGGCTCCTCCCAATGTTTGTTATCCCCATTGAAATGTTAGAACAAACATACCTTTTCCAAATTATTCAACTATTTACTAACTGGAACTGACCGTTTATCTATTCTTCCATGAACAGGCCCGCTATACACTATCGAAATTGATTTCGTATTTGTTCTCGCGTCATAAATGTTTCACAATACACCATGTTAAAGCTTGTCGGATAGGATATTCACATATTGATGATGTAGAATCATGAGCAAACAATGTGGCACCAGCGATGCAAACAATTGGTTAATTGGAGTGTTCGATACAAAAACTAAATCAAATATACAAAGATTGCTTTTATTGAGTTGCGTCTATTTTATCGCGATTTCGTTACGCTGGATATGAATCTTATTTATTACGCTGTTTTCGGGTTTTACGGGATAATCGACGCTGTGGCTCTCGTCTTAAGATCGGAAGTGAGACGACGAGGGCAGGGTAGCCGTTGAAGACACTCATGTTCACGAGTAGAACTCTAACCAACAGGGATAAGTGATCCCCGGGCGCATACCTGCCGGGAAAACTTCCTTTTTCTATTCACAGTAACGTAATGATTTTAATAAAATACGAGCAGTAATTACAATACAAATATTAAGTTTCGTTTGTGAATAGAACTCAAAGACTGTTGGTTTAAAGAACTCTGGAGACCGAGGTATACTTAAAGTTAAAAGTAACATCTTCGTTGTTAAAGGAATAAAGAGTTTTTTATTTGTCTCTACGTGAGTTTTAAGTGTGCCTTTCCTAAATATACAAATTGCATATTACGTATTTTGTGTCTCAGCTTAAAAGTTTGTTTCTTTTATAATATTTTCTAGTATTGCTAATATATTTTTAAATAATTTATTACGAGAGAAAATAATCAAAACATTGTTCTTTTTGACGAGGTTTGAACTTGCGGATCAAAGTCCTCAACCACTGAGCCTCACGAGTCACGAGTCACGTCGACCTAAAAGCAGACAAATCCGGTGTCACCGCTAGTCGCAATATAAAATACAAATAAATACAAATAAATACAAATAAATACAAATAAATACAAATAAATACAAATAAATGATGTCGCTAGCAGTCGCACCGCACATTTAATATTTTAGATATTCGTCTCACGCGCCATCTCCAACGGCTGTCCTGATTGCTGTTAAATTCAACTAAAAACTTCTTCAATGCTCCTAAAATGTTTCAATTATATTCGTGTTTTTTTAATAATAAATTTCACAATACCGTTCGTGACTGTAAAGGCCTCACTTCACGCTGGGGATTGGTGGATAATCATGATTGTCTCCATGATTGCTCAGCATTTAAGTATATACAATGGATGTTTAATAACCGATTACAAACGTTAGTCGGTGATAGATGCATATACATTATATATACAAATTGTAGGTACTATCAGAGAAGTAGATTGCTAGGCAGATGGGGGACCTACGTAGTTTGGTCGCGTTACGTCAAACCCAGCCGACAGATCATAATAATTAACATTGCATTGACATGATCCGACCAAATGACGCTGGTCTGTCAACTGCCTAGGAATCGATTTCCTCGATGTTACTATATACATTCACGTCTTCTATGCTATATTATTATAACTATGATTGCAAAGGCATCCGCAATTCCGTCCGAAACTCTACAAATGCCCTACAGATTCGCATTCTACTATATTTGCCTAAGATAAACAACGTCGTGTAGACTGTATACTGTATAGGCCTAATAACTCTTCAACCATTGAAAACAAATTCGCATTCGGGGATGAAACAAGTAACTCAGTGGTAATTTGTTATACTACATAGCGTTAAGATGTTTTCAATAGAACCGATAGCGGCGAAGTTTAGCAATAGCGCGCTCTACGCCGGCAATTATTGCCGAACGACCACTGATTGAATTCTTAGGTCAACTTTACACGGTAACTTTGCATAGAACCCTTGCAAAACAATCTTTATTTTCGTTTTATAAGGTTCTGTTAATTAAAACTAGAAGTCTAAAGTTGTATCTCAATCTGATTGCTGAACTTTTTTGTATAAAACAATTTAGGTCTAATGAACAACAATGTTTTCTAATATTGAACACGTTAAATATCGAAAAGAATTATAATATTACTAGATTTTTATTTTCAGAAATTCGTTTATCACCTTAAAAAATAAGTTTCAAAGTACCCGTATTCGTTTATCACCTTAAAAAATAAGTTTCAAAGTACCCTATGTCCATTCTCGGGACTCAAAGTATCTCCATACCAAATTTCAGCAAAATCGGTTCAGCGGTTTGGGCATGAAGAGGTAACAGATAGACAGACAGACACACTTTCGCATTTATAATATTAAAGTAAGTAATAATAACTAAGGTAACCAAAGTAAGTACGGATGTTTGAGGCAAAAAATTCCATCGTATTAAGAAATCTTTTATTTCGGCGAATGTCTTACAGAATTTATCGCAAACTCGTAATTGACCATTCGCCAACATTTCGTTAACACGCGTGTCATGTCGGCCGTCGTCCATGTTTTCGGAATTTAAAATGGATTCGTTTATAAAGGCATTTACTGGGGTTCGCATTTCCGATGAGGGGGACGGCAGGTGACTGACTTGTTTGCCGGTGGCTCAAACACGAGCAAAACTGAACAGTTTAGTCCGCCACTCCCCCCATAAATCAGCTGCCGATTGACGCTTTCCTACAGGGAGTGATCTATTTTAACGCTTCGATGATACAACTTAACTTGAACATAGAATTATAGGAGATTTATTTCAGCGCTGAGCACTATTTTCGTCGTGAAATTGCTGTTGTAGCTCCTACCCAATTTTAGTGGAATATTTAATTTGTTGGCAAAGTTTTGAAAATACGTTGAAAGTATTTTTCAAAGGCAGTGAAGTCTTATGCTAGCTTCTCATGGCACGTAACATCACGTGCCGCGCCGCGCCACCACGAGCCACGCGCCGTGTGAAGGTAGTGGTTCGAGGTGGCGCGGGCTGGCTCGGGCTTGTGAAGACTCGAGGCGCTCGCTCGTAGCGCGGCTCGTGATATTACGCGTCGTGAGAACGGTTAGCGCGGACTAGGCTGTTGGCACGTGCTCGCTCGTACAAATCGGCTCAGCGCGGCGCGGCTCGTGATATCACGCGCCGTGAGAAGCCAGTATTAGATAGAATTATTATTAAAAAATCAATAATTTAACAATACAGATATGCAATTTTAATGTTAAATAAAAAATAATAAACTATTGATTTTACTATTATATCAAACCTAGTGTTAAACGACTATGCTATTAGTCTAAACTGTATATTTCACTAAAACTACAATTACAACGTGTTCTTCAAAATAAATAGCGTGCGGAAAAATTGTACAAAAATCGTGAGATTTCACCTTACATTATGATTCCCCAACACGTATCAGGCCTAAACCAATAATTGTTTAGGTTATCCGACACTTGTTCGCACTTTTTAAGCCGTGTATTAAAAGTTTAGATTAAATCCTGTTAACGAACTTGATTTGTTTCGTGTTAAATTAATCTTTTTCCTCGTCCATTTTACCTTTTATGACATTTCATTACGTGTGTAATTAATGTTCAACGACATAGTTTAAGTAACGTAAATAAACTGAAAAATAAAACGTTAACTTTCTTATCTTTAGGTAATACCATAGTCAACAAGTTACATAATATTATAAGTTTAAAAATTTTTAACGTTAAAAGTAAGAAAATTAACTATGTTTTTTTTGTTACAGGTATAATACGAGTATCGCATGGGCTGTGGCTTCCCATTGTTTGGGAAAGTTTTATCAAAGGCAAAGGCAGTAAAATCTTAATTAAAACATAAGTGAAGTTATCCTTTGTAAGTGCATCAACAGAGTAATTATAATTAGAAATTGAGACTAACATCGCTTTACAAAACACTTTTTTAATAAGCAAAATTTAAGTAATTAATATTATGTTATAGCTCCAAGTTACAATTTTTTTTTTAATTTTGAGCATTTTTAACCAACTTCAAGAATGTTATAAGTGATGTCTTCTTCGATACTTTATTCCATGAATGGTTTGTGTTTTAATCTAATAATGTCAATACTACAAATTATAATAAACTTTGACTTAATATTGCTTTTATGAATCGCAAAGTTGCGTCTTGTATTATCTCGGTGGGTTATGTTAACAGACCTTAAATACACTTGACATCAAAACTGCAACTATAACCAGCTTTTTTTTAATCTTTATTTATTTAGAGGTTTTCATACATAAGTATAATATGACAACCCCATCTTATCTTATTCAATTGTATTTACATTAATACAACCAGCTTAAAGACACAAATACAATGTGCTCAATCTTGAGGTATGTAACCTTAAATCACGAACATCTTACACTCAAAACTGCAGCAGCTTCCCCCCAAAAGACACAAATCAAAGCAATAAACGAAATTTAATAAATCTTTTTATGCTTAAATAAGTTACAATGTGCGCGATCTCAAATACATTTAATATATTAGTGAGTCGTCTCACGCGCCGCCTACAACCGTCCCTGATTGCCGATCCGAATTATATTTTAGGAGCACATTCAAAGCTCACTGGACAAGATTGCTTTTCGCTACCTGTTAAATATTTCATTTTGTAAAATATTATGTAGCTCGGAAAATATAAAGCTGTAATTGTTATGTAAAATGTTATTTAAAAACTTGTATCTGAAAAATCAAAGTTACTAGTAGATGATGTTTAAATAGACCTAACACCCTATCCTGGAGGAGAAAAAGTGTTTATTATGAAATAATTCTACAGTACCACATTTATTAAGCTGTACCTATAAATATAATAATAATAATATCTATGGACGCTTCACACCACGTCAGTCTGGCCTCGTGCTAAGTACTTGAAGGACTTGTGTTACAGGTACCAGACAACGGAAATATATTAAATACTTTACTATACATATATTTAAGATTTTTATTATATCATACACATATTGAAACAGTTAATTTGTCCAGATCCGGGAATATTGAAAACTTTTGTTCCGTCGGCGGGATTCGAACCCGCGACCCCCGGCTTAAGCTGCCACACACTCAACCAATTGAGCCACAGAGGTCGTCAAACAAAGTAATAAAGAAATCGTATATTTACTTCATTGCAGCTCTACAAACTGAAAATAAAATGGCGATAAAATCAAGATTGAAATAATCTTTGAAACATCACCGATACTTTATAAGTAATCAAGGATGACACTTGCAATTGAATCTTGAGAGTACTCGTAACAATTTCAGCGCTGGAATCATAAAAGCGGCAACCTTGGTTCATCCTTTGAGAGACGAATTGGTTTAGAAATAGAGAAATTATACCGCAGCCTCAAAGAGTTATGTGAGACGTATACTGTGTGAACCACACATTTGTGGGTTTTCGGGATATAGGACAGTATTTAAGAATTCTGACGTCGACCAACGGTCTAGATATAATTTAGTTCACAATCGATTTCAAACTTCAAAGTAATGTAACCTACGTTGCTGTGTTTAAGGTAGTGAAGAAAAATTTAATTATTTTTTAGGACATCACTTATACTGAAATTATACTTATACTTTAAAACTTAAAAACTTATAGTAGGAACAGAAGACTTCAAAAAAGTAGGTCTACCGTCCATGCATGTAAAATTAAAACACTTAAAAGAAAAAAAAAAAAAACATTGCAGTATAACGTTTTTGTTACTACATAGTTCGACTAACAAATGTTAAATACCCTATTGATTATAGTCCGCTCATAATTATTTTAATCCTTCGATCTGTTACAACGCACAAGGATTTTGGCTTTTTAAAAAAAACAATTTTTGATTTTTGATGCACACGTCTAGCGCGGTTGGATATTGGATGGAGAGTGTGGGACTGGGAATGCAACCGAAGCTGCTACACAAAGGAAATGCTGGATAGGTAGGAAAGGGGCTGACTAAGGGATGTTACATACATACTAAAGCTATAACACCTCCCCGGGGTAGAATAAACTTCAGGGGCCTATGTTCCTGAAGTTTAGAAAAAATTAAGGAATTTAAATATTGATTCTAATGCTTGGTGAGGGTATTTCACGTGAAGGAGTTTTCGAATTGCTAGGTGTGACTATGGAATTTTCATCAACATTTCTTTTTGAATTAACTGTGTCGGAAGTAGCTAAATCTGGTATTATTATAGCATTAGTAGTATTTTGAGGTGATTGAAAGGGCCTAGGAAAACGATAGGATAGACGGTGCTCTTTAATGTAAAAATATAACCTAATTACAAAATAAGTACACATTAAAATTAACATTACAATTAGAACAATTGAATAATGGGTCCCATATTTAATTATTGGTTGCTGATTTAGGATTTCATCTGTTTCTTTCAATAAGGAATTAAATTTAGAATTGGCGTCTGATGTAAGAATGTCTAAATCAATATTCTTAAGTTTAATAGGGGACTCATCACGGACTTTAGGGATCTTATCTAGAATACAACAAGGATCCTTAATTATATTAAAAGTAGGGTGAAAAACTGTAACGTTAAGTTTAACATCAGCGTATCTAGGTATTAATTTTGTATTTTTACAGAATGCTACACAATTTTGCGGCACCTTCAAGATGCCTGTACCAATTACATCTAGCTCTATGATCTTTTGGTCAATACAGTCTAGATAAACTTTAATGTTTTCGGATTGTACATATATCCAATTATTATCGGAAATCGGTTTCCATACGTTGAGTATTCCACTAATAGAATCGGTTTGACACTGCACTGGTAATACACTGATAACTTTTGACATTAACTCACTTTCACAGCTGGGGTTTGCACTTGTTGGGGAGACGGTCATCACATTGCAGATGTAGTCGTTGACGTCGATTGCCAGACAGTCCGTGAGTGAATCGAGTTTACAATATTCTGATTTATCTCTGGTCATTGCGATAAATTTACTACTGGGCCTAATAAGACTAAAAGTGTCTGGTTTAACGTCATCATGCGGCGTTGGTAATGCTATATTATGATATAGATCATACAGTTTAGGGGACACCAAAGGTAATCTTATTACAAATACTATCTTAGTGTTTAGGCTAAAACAACTTATACTAGACACATTCAATAGTTTATAAATGTTTCTTAATTCTAAACTTAAAGGTAATGTAACGTCAGCTGGTAGGTGCCTATAGTTGTCGACGAGCTCTTTATACAACTGTTTTGGGGGCAAAATAGCTGGATGTAAAATGTTTCGGCTACCAAAAAGAATGGCATTTGTTATATCTTCCATTTGGAAAGACAGTGTTAGTAGTGACGCTTCCAGATTTGTTAATATGGAATCAATGCTAGTTTTAAAGTTTAGTTCCATA
Organism: Polyommatus iphigenia; assembly: GCA_963422495.1. Lineage (NCBI taxonomy): Eukaryota > Metazoa > Arthropoda > Insecta > Lepidoptera > Lycaenidae > Polyommatus > Polyommatus iphigenia. The sequence continues at coordinate 8,954,937 of OY730183.1, forward strand.
GAATTTTTTGAAATATTTTTCATCTTTAGTGAGAGGTCGTCGACAGCTTCAGTAAGACTAATTTCATTGAGCTTTATTTTAAAAAGTGTATCGTTAAATTTTGACAAAACTGAAGTCGTAACCAATATGTTTTCTTTTATCAATAAACTTAGTCTTTTTTCGTTATCCTGTACATCTCGTATAGCGTTATCGTATCTGATAGCGTCATCTTCGTTTAAAGTACCAAATACTGTTTTAGACAAAGATCCTACGGCACCTATCCAAGCACGCTTAAATCTCTTATTACTAATAAGATGTGAAATGGAAGAATATTCCGAAACAACATCATTGTATCTTACACTCAGTGGCTCCAGAATATTATGGCATTCCAGGTCTTTTATTGTTTCAATTTGAACTTGGTTACATAAAAACCGTACTGTACCTAAGATTGAGTTAATGGTCTTAATGTTCGGTTCCATATATGATATATCATAAGGTGTGATAAGATCTAAGCGGCCAACATTGATCTTGAGTTCGCCAATTGGATCAAAATATATGCCCGGACTCGTGTCGATTCGACGGGTAAACTCCTGAAGAGCGTGAGCCAGTATGCTGTAAGGGAAGATGATTGCTTCCGTTAGGTATTTCCTTATCGACTAAGGTAAGTATGTATAATGTATAATAGGTAAGTAATATATATTATATTGTATAATTTTGTATAAAGTGTAAATTAAATATGTAAATAGTATAACCCTTTTCTTTTCTTTTTCAGGTTTTCAAATTGGAGTATCTCCTTGGATCTCTGCAAGTTTTACTTCGTCATAATGGTGTTTAACATGACGTCTGTTAATTAGTAGCGACAATGTGTGATTGCCGTGTATTTTAACTACCTTGTACGGCCCTTTCCAAACAGGAGATAGGGCTTTTCTTAGTCTTAAATGATTTTTGAGATATACGAAATCTCCGACTTTGTATTCTACTGGGCGAGTATGCGAGTCATAGTAATCTTTTGATGTTTGTTTAGACTTTCTAATATGTTCTAAAGCATTTTTGTGGGAATATTTTAAACGGTGTTGCAACATTTTAACGTATTCCGGGTAGGTCGTGGATGATGTATCGTCGTAAACTGATGTCGGGATGTGGGCTTTGTGTCCGAATAATAATTCATAAGGTGAGTAATGCGTAGTGGAATGTACAGCGGTATTATATGATAATACAGCTGTATATACGTAGCGAGCCCAATTGTCCTGATTTTCGTTAATATATGATTTAAGATATTCTTTTAAAGTGGAGTGCGATCTCTCTAAAGCACCTTGAGTTTGGGGATGATAAGGAGATGAGAAAAGATGTTTGATTTTGAACAGTTCACATGTCTTACTAAATAACTCTGCAGTGAAATTTGTGCCCTGATCTGTGAGTATGCGCTTGGGAATTCCGAATAATGAAATGCAGTGTACGAGACACTCACTGGTTTCTTCAGCGGTGATGCTCCGCATCGGATATGCTAAGCTAAATTTTGTAAGGTCGTCTTGCATTGTTAAAATGTATTTTAATTTTGCAGGGCCGCATTCGGGAAGAGGTCCTACAATATCTATTGCCAACCTTTCGAAAGGAGATGTTGAAGTAGACGTAATAACCATGGGTGCGCGATTAATTTTTCTTAAGGCCTTATTTGTTTGGCATGATGAACAATTTTTTACATAATTTTCGATATCGCTACGCATGTTTGTCCAGAAATACTTTTCTTTTATGCGACTAAGCATTCTGCTCTGCCCTAAATGTCCAGCAATAGGAATATCGTGATTTTCTTTAAGGATTTTTTGGATTTCAGATGGAACAGGATAAATCAAGCTATTATGGTAAATGTGGATGGAAATATTTGTTCCGTCGAAAATGTGACCAAGTATATTATAGATTTTTACAAACGATATCCTATCAAAAGGGTTTCGGAAGTCTGTTATACTAATATCGTTTACGGTTGGGTGATTTATCATTATTTGATCTCTTATAGTTTTAAGCGATTTGAATATATCCGGGTAAGTGCAAGAATCGAAATGGTGTACTTTTGTAAACAGGAAAATATATATTTTATTATTGTATTCGAGTGACAAATATTCAAATAATGTCCTTTCGAGTTTTTCGAAGTCGTTGCGTATAGGTGCAGGACAATTGTTGATAATTTCTTGGACGTAAGGTATATTTTCGTCCATGTCTATTGAAGTTGGTATAATTATGATTTTATAATTGCTTTTCAGGATGCTGCTGTTATGTTCTAAAATTCGGGTATTAAAAGATCTAGAAGGTGATTTAAGGAAATTATTATAGGTTTCATCCGGTGTTGTTGACCGTTCTTGAGGTGCAGAAGGCTGTTCCGAGTGATCAGTTGGCACCAAGGGAGCGTGACTAACTACAGGGCTATCGATTTCGGGTTGTACAGTAGTTTGTCTACTGGTTGACGGTTGTGGATCAAATGTCAAATTCAAGTCAGGGTTAAGATTGTCAGTTACAGGATTTTGAAATTGCTGATTTAGAGGATCGGATTCAACCGGAGTAGGAGGATTCAGTGGTGAGAAGTCTAAGTCTTTTTCGTCTATTGGGCTAAACGTTATTGTGGTCCATTCATTATCATCGAAAACGTCAGAATATGGCTCTGTAGGGGGTATAGGATTGTTATTTTCAGTTGGTGTAGGATTTTCAGGATATATGGGATTAACTGTATATCTTGATAGGGCGTCCGCTGCTGAATTGAGCTTTCCTTTCCTATACACTATTTCATAGTCGTATTCTTCGAGCTTGAGACGCCATCTCTGTAATTTGCTGGACGGATCTTTATGATTGAAAAGCCATTTTAAAGGCCTGTGGTCAGTGACTATCTGGAATTTTTGTCCATACAGATACGGTCTAAACTGTTTACAACCAAATAGGATGGCTAGCAACTCCTTCTCTGTCGTACTATAATTACTCTCGCTCCTGTTAAGGGTTCGAGAGGCATAGGCTATGGGGCGCTCTTGACCTAAGGGGCCTTGGGAAAGGACAGCTCCGAGAGCATAGTTTGAAGCGTCTGTTGTTAGTATAAAGGGTTTGGTATTGTCGGGATAACATAGGACGGGTGCGGAGGTAAGTTTATTTTTAAGTGCTTCTAGGGCTAGTTGCTGTTGGTTTTCCCAAATAAAGGGCTGATCTTTCTTTAAAAGGTTGGTTAGAGGTTTAGCTAGTTTTGAAAAATCTGGGATAAATCTTCGGTAATAGGATACTAAACCGAGGAAGGATTTGACGTCTTTAGGACTTTGCGGGATAGGAAATTCGACAACAGATTTGATATTATTCGGGTTTGGCTTAACGCCATCTTCTGTGATAATGTGGCCTAAATATAAAACTTCACGACGCAGGAATTCGCACTTGTCGGGTTGCAACTTCAGGTTAAATTTTCTTATTCTTTGGAAAATGAGTTCTAAATTTTTAATATGTGATAACAAGTCGTGAGAATAACAGATAATATCGTCTAAATAAATAAAGCAACGTAAGCCTTGCAATCCGGAAAGTGCGTTATTCATTAGTCTTTGAAAGGTTGCCGGTGCATTTTTCAGTCCAAACGGCATCCTTAGAAATTGATAGTGACCTTCTGGTACAGTGAATGCAGTTTTGGGTTTGTCTTCTTCATTTAAAGGGATCTGATGGAAACCTGATGCTAAATCTAACGTGGAAAAGTAAGTACTTTGACCCAGTTGGTCCAGGATTTCAGTAATTTGAGGGATAGGATATGTGTCACCAATAGTCACGTCGTTTAGCTTCCTGTAATCTATTACGACTCTCCATTTTTGAACGTTTGACGCATCTAGTTTCTTTGGTACCACCCAAATCGGGGAAGACCATGGTGAATTGGATGGTTCAATTATATTTTGATCCAACATCTTGTTGATTTGGTTACGGACTTCTGCTTTATGCACCTCAGGAAACCGGTAAGTTTTCGTGTGGATCGGGATGTCGGTAGTAGTTTTAATTTCATGTTTAAGAGCATTAGTATAAGTAAGCTTTTCATCGGGTAAATGAAATATGTCTGAATAATCGGAACAAAGCTCCATTAATGCATTAGCCTCTTCTTCATTAAGGTGTGTAATACGTAATTGTTGTAGAACTTTTTCAGTGCGTTTTGTAAAATTAGGAGGTGAGCTACTTAAATGATTTACAGAGGCAGTATGATAACAGTTTAAATTATTGGATTCTATCGGTATTATTTTTAAATTAAGGTTTGAATTTAGAGTAACTTTTTTTTCTGAAAGATTGACGACGGACAAATTTATTCTGTTATTTTGCTTTACACTAACAACACAGTTTGCAATTAATAAGGAGTCAGAAATTTTTTGGTCTAAAATAAAACCTTCCTTTATTTCAGGATTTGATACTGAACACTCAATAATTTGTTCGGTCCTGGGTGGAATTAGATATGCCGGTTCATTGAAATTTAGTTTTAGTGATGATTCTCCGATATAAAGTAGGTCCTTGTTGTAGTCTATGTTACAGTTAAGAGCATTGAGCATATCTGACCCGATAATACCATCATAAGGTAAATGGATTTTATCAACAACGTGAAATATGTGTGATACGGAGGATTTTTGGATTTTTAGCTTAAGTTCAAAATGTCCATTAGTAAGGATAGGATTTTCAGAGGAGTCAATGCCTTTGAGTTGTATAAATTCTTTTTTAAGGGATGGATGAATCTGTAGGCAGGAATGTTTAATTAGGCTTACGGATGAACCTGAGTCTACAAGCAAGGATATAGGAAGCTTGGATATAGAAGTTTCGACTAGTACATAAGGTAAGAGCATAATGCTTGGGTCATTAGTGATTTCAAATGTTGACAATATTTTATTTTTTTGATTCAGTGAATTATCAGTAATCAAGGAGACTTCAGTTTGGGGCTGGTTACCCTGTCGCGTGTCTCTAGAGGATACAGTGGATGATTTAATACTTTTATAAATTAAGGAGTCTTCAGTTTGGGGCTGGTTACCCTGTCGCGTGACTCTAGAGGAAACAGAGGATAATTTATTATTTTTATTAATTAAGGAGTCTTCAGTTTGGGGCTGGTTACCCTGTCGCGTGACTCTAGAGGAAACAGAGGATAATTTTGTGCCGGTTTGAAGTTTTTTAGGTCCCGCACGGCAACAGGACGAGACGCTTATGCGTTTTTTGGTCCGATATCGACAGTGTCGTAGCCTTCAGTAGGGTTAGTGTCTTCGACGGAATCAATTTCGGTAGGTTCAGATATGAAATTAACCCGTTGCGATCTCGGATTTTGATTGAGCCTAAATCTTTCATTATTAAATTGACGCTTCCTACATTCTTCTAGGGTGTGCCCGGGTGCCTTGCAGTATCTGCATATGACCTCCGACGTACTGCTTGTTTGATTAGGTTGTGGTGATCGCGACTGCATATTATTACGATTGAATCTAAAGGCTGGTTGGTTGCTAACGAAATTACCGGGGTTTGGCTTAATCATTCGCGGTCTTTCCGGTCGCGGTTGCGATTGAGAATTTTTATAAATAAATTGTTGGAGTTTTTCCTCGGATATGGCAAAATTCACTGCTTCATTAAGAGTACGTGGTGCTTTGCACCGGACGATGTTTGAAATTCTCGGCGTGAGACCCATCTGGAAGTGATGGAGTGCTAGTTCCTCCATCGCAGCTGTACGACCTATCATTTCCCTACTTTTATTTCCATGGGCAATTGAAATTTCTGTTAATAGTTGTGACAAACACGTTTCTACCCTTAGGGCATATTGGCTCACGGGTTCGTTAGTTTGTTGTCTACATTCTTGCAGATCGGTTAGTAAGTGGGCGTAGTGTTTGCGTTCACTAAATTGCGTCTTCAAGAATTCTTTAAGTTGCGCCCAATTTACGAATTCCTTAATAGAACATGCAGTTTGTGCTCTCCCTTGTAATTGGCATAAAATGTATTTAAATATAATATCTTTTTGACTATCTGTGGCGAGATCGTGGGCATTGCTACAATTTACTAGAAAAGAATTTAGTGATTCCCTAGCACCGTCGTAAGGCTTTATAAATTTTAATAATGTTGATAAATCTAACTCTACCTTAGGTGCAGCAGTGTTTTTATTTTTTTTTCTGGGACCTAGTGATCGGTCCCGGTTGTGAGGACGGACCTGCTTCGTCATCCATGTCATTCACATTTATTTCAGGTCTTTCAAATTTAGGGCTAGGGGCTCTAGATTCAGACATCTTAAATTATATTCAATAGAAGTTAGCTGTAATTTCTTTAAAACAAAACAAAAATATTTCTTAATATTAAATTGCAATGACCAGAAATAGAATACTAAATCACTCACAGGAATCTGGCTGCGGCGATGCACCTTATCATGTTTAGACTGGAGCTCGGCTTATCTCGATGCAGTCGTCGGGCTCGGCGGGTCAGGTTACTTCGGCGAAATGCACGACGTATTTAAGTACGATTAAAGTTCGAATATTTAACTAGACTTAAAGTGTGCAAGAATAGGAATAATTATTTTTTTATGTAAGAGTTCGACTTGTGGTTGATTGGAATTAGCACTTTCACGAAACACTTTTCACTGGATATAGAAGATTTAGGATACTGAGGATTTAGAAGAGTTTTCGGAAGACGTTTTCCAGGGACTTTTAAAATCCCCTTTCGCTGCCACCAATGTTACAACGCACAAGGATTTTGGCTTTTTAAAAAAAACAATTTTTGATTTTTGATGCACACGTCTAGCGCGGTTGGATATTGGATGGAGAGTGTGGGACTGGGAATGCAACCGAAGCTGCTACACAAAGGAAATGCTGGATAGGTAGGAAAGGGGCTGACTAAGGGATGTTACATACATACTAAAGCTATAACAGATCGCTGATTCTTGGAAATCTATTGTTTACGCGGTCGAATTCGACCGTTTGGGAGTTGATAGGTTAAAGGGACTGATAAGTGTCGGATAGGCTATCCACAACTTATCTGACAGATACTTTATACTCTATCTGTCAGAAAAGTTGTAGATAGCCTATTCAGCACTTAACAGGAAGTGTTTAAAGAGCCCCTTAATCTTCTATGTAGGGATAAAAATAATGAATTGATTTTAAATTCGAATCCTTAGTAGTTCTGAAAGCTAACCATTAATCATCAAAAATTTGAAATGAAATGAAATGAAATTTTTATTTTTCCAAAACAAATTAATTATTTCATACATTAAACGCTTAATATATAATACATAAAATGTTGAAGTTCCATTTCACTCCATGATATCGCGTGTCGGCCAGCCATGCTTTACCCAAAACGAGTACCCGTTGTTAATCTTTCTTTCATTGTACAAAATTCACTTTTCTTAGTCCGCTCTTTACACAATGTACGTAGCTTGCCCAACAAAAGGAAACAGCCGTTCATTTTATTTTATGCTTATTTAACGTATTGTTTAAATGTGTATTATGCGATAAAAGTTATTTATTCGTTCTATTTTTGAATTTAATTTTCGTTTTGAATAGGTTTTGTGTTTACTTGTAGGTATTTTTCTTGTCTTCTCGTTTAACGACATGGTATTTCTATTTCAGTTGCTATTTAAATGGACAAGTTTTGTCATGTAAAGTCAATATAGATCACTGACCTCCATTATACAAGTAAGCTGGACAGATTATACCCAGCTGTTTTTTGTGCCTATTTGAAGAAGAAGAGAACTAAATCTGACGTAACTTACAAATGGCCGCTCAATCGCTATTGGTTGTAGAAACCAAAGAGAATTTATATAATCACTACGGTGGTAGAAACTAGTATTAGTTCCAAGTACTCCCACTACTGTTATCAGCGCCAATATGGCGACTTAAACGTCATAGTTACGTCAGATTTAGTTCTCTTCCCCCGATTTCGGGGGCGCTGATTCCGCTTCAAATAGGCACAAAAACCAGCTGTCATTTCAAAGGGTTATCATAGGTCCAGCGTACTTGTATAATGGAGGTCAGTGATGTAGATCGTTCTGCTGGGATTGAATCCCGATCTGAAGATCCACCATCATATGAATCAATTTACCTGATAGTAAAAATGGAAAAGTATATAAACTGCATAAAAATTCAATTGTAAAACTCTTCTTAATATTTTTTGAAATTATAAAATATGCCAAAAAAAGCAATTTTACTATTATTATAGTATAACTTTTAACTTTGTATTCGTCACTCTTTCATACTCTCTAGCTTTGTCCACACTGGGCCTTTTTTTGTTCATGCGTTATAGCGCAGTCAACAGCGAACGTGAGGCATGCCCGTGGGCCGTGACGCGCGTTGAAATCGTAGCGCTTGCGACACTTTTCCTTCAACGCGGGTGGATTTTGACGCATTCAATTATTGAATATGCCAAACGAAAGTTGAATAAAAATAAGATGACAAAAATTGAAGATGAAATTGCATAATGTGGACATAGCTTTTATTCGTCACACTGCGCAATTCCGTTGCGCCAAAACTCGTTTATCGCGCGAGGACCGTACATTTTTTCGGAACAAAAAGTATCCTTTGTCCTTTCCTGGGACTCAAAGTATCTCCATGCTAAATTTCAGAAAAATCGGTTCAGCAGTTCGGGTGTAAAGTGGTAGCTAACAGATAGATAGACAGACAGACACACTTTCGGATTTATAATGTTAGTATGGAAATGGATAGCACAAAAACAGATACTTGTCGATGATTTTAGTAATAACACAACGCAAGTTTTAATTGAGTATCAAGGAAGTTATACTGGCAATTTATTGACAACATTATAGACATGAGCATCCCTGAAGAGCAACTACAAACTTCCACCGACATTCTATACCTAATAACTTACTCTTAGTGTGATTTAATATTAATCCCACATACTTGTGGGAACTCCGATGTGTTTAATATTCATTATAAGTCCGATTCACCATCAACAGTTGTAACAAGTTCAATGACACAAGAACAATCGTTTCGACAAACTATCATGAACATTGATTTTTGATTTATCGTATTTTTTCTTGTTTAATTTAACCCCTAAATACGAGTGACCGATAACTTCCATACTAATACATATTTGAAATGCAAAAGTTTGCCTGTCTACCTGTCTGTTTGTTACCTCTTCACGCCCAAACAGCTAAACTGATTTTGCTGAAATTTGGTATGGAGATACTTTGAGTCCCGGGAAAGGACATAGGATACCTTTATCCTGAAAAAATGAACGGTTCCCGCGCGATTAACAATTACGCAACAGAGTTGCGGACGTCCAATAACCTAAAAGCAAGATTGTTAAAAAAACAAAACAAAGTTCTATTTTTGCTACTCAAAACTTTTAAAATTGGAATATCTGGTGATGAAACAAGAAAACATTTATAGGTACTAACTGTTTCAATTTGAACCAAGGCAGACACTTTCAACTCGAAGCGAAGTTTGCGACTCCGTCTACTGGTGCTGTCTATTAAATCTGTAAGACATTCTTGTACGTAATGTAGCAAAACACACCAAAAACTAATTACGTCTGATACAAACTGGATGCAGAAACCGCATGCTGGTTGCATAAGTTACTACGTCCCAAAATACGTTAAATCGTACGTTTATATAGTTGTTGCCTGCAACTTTGTTCGCGTGGAAATTAGTTTATCGCTCGGGATTGTTTTTTTTTTGCGATGAAAACTATACTATAGTATAGTTTTCATATTAATCTGGAAAAGAATATAGTATTATATATAATAATATATTCTTTTCCGGTTCAGCAGTTTAAACGTGAAGAGGTAACAGACTGATAGATATACTTTCACATTTGCTACATTACCAAGAATGTTGCCAGGAACTTTGTTCGCGTGGGTTGGTGATTTTTTTCGCGATGAAAGCTATCGTTGTCCTTTCTTTCCTCTACGCGTAGCACTGTACCAAGGCGCGTAGCACCGTAGCCTCGTAGCGACGTTGGAGCTACGCGTGTAGCGTAGTTTTTAGCTATTTTAGCCTTCGACTGTAAATTATAATTATTTGTTAAATATTATAATGGTATATTATTTTTTTATAAAATAAGGGGCAAACAAGCAAACGGGTCACCTGATGGATAGCAACTACCGCCGCCCATGGACACTCGCATCATCAGAAGAGCTGCTGGGGCGTTGCCGGCCTTTTGAGACTTGTAGATTCTTTGATACAAGCGTTTTTTATCCCACATTTTTACATCATACTAGTTTTCAAACTGGCCGAGACATTGGCTCTTCTATATCAAAATGAAGTAGATAATATCCATGCTTCCATATCCATACTAATATTATAAATGCGAAAGTGTGTCTGTCTGTCCGTCTGTCTATCTGTCTGTCTGTCTGTCTGTCTGTCTGTCTGTCTGTCTGTGACCTCTTCACGCTTAAACCGCTGAACCGATTGAGCTGAAATTTGGCCTTGAGTCCCGAGAAAGGACATAGGATAGTTTTTATCCCGGAAAAATGTACGGTACAGGCGCGATAAAATTTTGTCGCAACGGAGTTGCGGGCGTCCTCTAGTTACAAATAACTTAGTCACATTACGGCATAAACTATATTCTTACGTCACATTTTTAATTACTCATAATCAGCCAAGTAAACGGAATCCAATCCGGAATACGTAACACTAATCAATATACGCAATCCACTAACTGGGTTTGGTGCTTCACAGCACTCGGCGCTGAAATATCTTGGCTATCCGAGACAGCCAAATCCCAGATGGCGTTGCTTTCGATGAATTAAAGTCACTTAGACTAGTTGACTTGGAACTGCAATGAGCAGCCCGTCACTAGCAGTTGATCAATATACAGTTTTGTTCATAACGCGTGGGATTTACAGTATAAATTCGTGTCAGCTTCTGGCATGATTGATTGTAATGTTTCAATCGTAATAGAAATTATTGTTTGCCAAATACGTATATGTGGTATATAGCTCACTTTGAGACAAATTTGTGGTCTGAAATGATAGCAGAGGTTTTGAAATTGACGAAACTCTTTCTTGCTTTTTATATTAGTGTCTAAATAACGTGGCGTAAATTCCGCATGATTACGCCTGCAATGTATTTTAAATTACAGATGACCACACTATTCCGTCGCGTTCCCTCCGTATTTTGTATGCGTTTGACATTGCGGACGTAATCATGCGGAATTTAAGGCGCGTAACTTCGGCATAGTGTGTTTAGACACGAGTGACATAACCTGTAACAAATTTACGATTTCAAAAGTAACTGACCTAGTACAGTAATACAAGTAGTTTATTGTAGAAAATTGTAATTTTGTATTGTAGATATGTCTAGTCATTTTAATAAGCTACGTCGATATATAAAATAGGTATCTACATTCTATAATTGCCTAACCTACGTATTTTATTTTATTTTATTTAATAAGGGGGCAAACGAGCAAACGAGTCACCTGATGGTAAGCAACTACCGTCGCCCATGGACACTCGCAACATCAGAAGAGCTGCAGGTGCGTTGCCGGCCTTTTAAGAGGGAATACGCTCTTTTCTTGAAGGTTTGCTGGTCGTATAGGTCCGGAAATACTGCTGGTGACAGTTCGTTCCAGAGTTTTACAGTGCGCGGCAGAAAGTTACGCGAAAAACGCACTGTGGAAGACTGCCACGCATCAAGGTGATGAGGATGGTAAGTTTTTCGCGTGGGACGATGGCGAAAAGTTGCAGGTGGTATGATTCCGAACAATTCCTCAGGGCACTCCCCGTGATACAACCAATAGAGGATGCAGAGTGAAGCTACATCTTGGCGTAATTCCAAGGGGTCCAAGCCGTTTGAAACACTATGGCAGTCAACAATTCGAGCGGCCCTTCGTTGGATACGATCCAGAGGGAGCAGTTGGTATTTTGGAGCCCCTGCACAGAGATGAGAAAAATATTCCATATGAGGCCGAACCTGCGCCTTGTAGAGTTGTAGGCGTTGGTCCGGACTGAAGTACTGTCTCGCTCTGTTAAGAACACCAAGCTTTCTCGATGATATAGGAATCTATCAAGCAAACATAATATCAATGTTCTATAGCGCGGCATCCCCCTCAATATGTCTATGTCGTCACAGGTGTACTCACCATAACGGACGTGTTCCCGAATTTACGATTGTGGCTGGATTATGTTTATGAATGTTTAAATATTTCAAAAATGTGCCAACCCTAACACTTTAGAATACCGATTTTATGCGTTTTTTATTTTCCCCGACGATGATTGCATATTGCGCATAAAATTTATGAACAACTCGAGCGGTTAGCGAATATCTTGGGAACTAAAGTGATAGTAAAAGCTAAATCTGGTCTAACGCTAAAGTGGCTTCAGACAATTTCAGTGTTTAAAGATAGTATATAAAGAGTACGTTTTCGTTCTTTGCAATCACTTGATTTTATTTATGAATACAATTGAGTGATTGTATTATAAAATTTAGACTACAAGGTTGTTTTTATCTCAATAAAAAAAAAAAAAAGATTTCATCAGTCTGAACTCTGAAGAAAGCTTTTTTTGCACTTTGTCTTCTTACTCTTTTTCACCAGTTTCTGGAGTTACTTGATTGAAGTTTATCTTTTCGTTAGCGTTGTTGATTGGTGAGCTGTTTGATGTTAGCCAATCAAAAGCGCTAGCGCTAAACTTCTGACAGCCTCAGAAACCGGGCAAACCGAAAAATAGATAAGATCGATCTAAGCTTTTTTGTAAGTCTTTTAGGCTAGATTAATGCTTTCAAAACACACATTTGACAACTTGACTTAACTTGACGTTCCCGCTTCGCAGTCGCTTGGTCGCGTAGGTTTGAACAAAGCATTATGTGACCGCGCGAACGAGCGGTTCGGCCGCCACACCACGTGATCAAAAGCAATAGTCTGTAACTATATTTTATTTAAATACCCTCGCGGTCACGATGTCATTTATATACAACTAGATGATGCCCGCAACTCCGTTGAGCCAAAACTCGTTTATTGCGCAAGAACTGTACATTTTTCTGGGATAAAAAGTACTGTATGTTCTTTCCCGAAAGTCTAAGTATCTCCATGTCAATCAGCAAAATCGGTTCATCGGTTCAAGTTTGGGCTTGAAGAGGTAACAGACAGACAGACACACTTTCGCATTTATAATATTATATTAGTATGGATTGCTTGTGATCTCGCAGAGTGGCCAACCGCGCGTTCGGGCGGATACATGTAAATCGAGCCTTTTAAGGGTCAATTTAGACCGCAACGCGACGAGGCGAGGCGAGGCGCGGTGCGGCATAAATTTGTATGGATTTGACAGATTTCAATTGCGCGAGGCGTAGTGTGTAGATGCGTTTCTAAATTTGTACTAAATTGACAGATTGGCATGTCGCCTCGCGCAATTGAAATCTGTCAAATCCATACAAAATGCCGCGCCGCGCCTCGCCTCGCCTCGTCGCGTTGCGGTCTGAATTGACCCTTACACGTCTTTTTTCCTCGAGAGTTGTATGCTCGTAGGTACTACAAAATAGGCCACGAATCATGTTTCTATTTCGAATGCAATTTATAATTCGTTACTTCCTACTGCTCATTCAGTTTTGCGATTGTGAAATGAATGGATGTTTCAAATTTAGCTACATACTGTGTGCCAGCTCATATCTCTGGCGGACAGCGCCGCTTGTTGACAGAGATCAAGACAATTACTCGGTATTACCTGATAATATATTACACGCACGGCCCCTTAATCATTGCATGACATTATATGAACAAGAGTGCGATTAGTAGCGCGTGTTGTTGATATGTTAAAAATAACGTGATTGAAGCTCGAATATGTTTGTGTATAAAGATTTGGCTTCACATTAGGTGCACACGCCAAGCGGACAGGAAATAAAAGTCGTGTACTTAGACTATAATAACATACTCTTAATATATTATCAAAATCGAAAACAGCGACTTTTTTTCCTTGGCGTGGAATGCCCCATTAGGCAATGATTGCGATGACGATTGCGAAATTAAAAACGTTAAGCAATGATTGTCATGATTACGAAATATCTTATGCAAAATTAACGATGATTATGGGAAATCACATACAACTGACAAAAATCATATTCGTACAATCACTGAAAAACTTGGTCATCTGAAGCTCTTATAATCCGTGCTAAGGAAATGAGAAATTTACTCGTTGAAGAATAAAATTATTAAAATCATTGCCTATTATTTGTATGCGTTTCAAATTGTTTAAATTTTTTATTAAAATTATACCTCTCCCGTACTTCACCTAAGGAAAGCCATGATATTTGCAAACGATTACATAGTACAAGTAGGTTTTAAAGTACCAAATTAATTAAACGGAATGAAAATACTATCGCATGGAACACACTGACAGATGTTGAAGAAACTTGCCGTCAGTTCAGCCGTGCTGGCGGTTAGAAGATTAGTTGACAATGTCAGAAGTAAACTTCCCCCAAAGTTCATCTCAACTTGCGACGGGCGCCCTTAAATTGAAACAGTATAACATCTGCACTAGCTATGATAATTATCCTTCAGCCATTATTCCTTTGATGATGCTTTGTTTATAACGGCGGTTAGGTAAAATTATAAAGAGATTTTCCGTTAAATAATAAAGGTATAGGAGTTTTTAAACGTGATCTAGACACGCGGTAGAGTGTCAAGCCAAGTTCCAGCATAACAGAATGGCGAGCATGCACCGTGTGTAATATTACACAAACCATTTGCAGCTACTTTTGATCCCCTCATAATTCAGAAACTATTTCACATAAACGTTTCAAATTTAGCTCATATAATAAGACTTGCGAGATAAATACATTTTTTAAATTTCATAAGCACAGCTTAAACGGTTGTTGAGATATTAAACTCAAACTCAAACTCAAAATTTTTATTCAGAATAAATTTTTTCAAATATTCTCTGAACGTCGGGTCTACACTGGTGCCTACCACCAGTTCGGGAACTACCCCGTCGAGAAGAACCGGCGTAAGAAACTCGCACGGAGCCATCTTTTAATTAAAAAGATGGAAAATTACAAAAAGTATATAAAACTACAGTGTCATTATGACTAAATAAAATACAACGAGTGTACCATACTGTATATTATACAGAAACAGCTCTGCAGGGGGCGGCCTTATTCCCATGGTGTACTATCATTCATGAAATCAGTAACTTTATAGTACGCTTTTGTACACAAACGTTCTTTAACAACTTTTTTGAATTTATTAATTGAGAGATTTTGAACGTTTTCTGGGATCTTATTATAAAGGCGTATACATTGACCTTTAAAAGAGTTTTTGACTTTAATAAGTCTAGTCACCGGAATGTCAAGCTTATGTTTATTACAAGTATTTCTCCTATGGGTATCACATTTTTTCTTGAATTCATATATATTCTTTTTAACATATAATACATTTGATAGGACATATTGAGAAGCAACAGTTAGGATTCCAGTCTCCTTAAATTTTTCTCTGAGTGAAGTATTACGGGCCAGCTTGTAGATTGCCCGAACAGCTCGCTTCTGCAGCACAAAAATTGTATTTATATCTGCAGCATTGCCCCACAGCAAAATGCCGTAGGACATAATACTATGAAAGTAACTAAAATACACTAGGCGTGCTGTTGTTTCATCTGAAAATTGTCTAATCTTACTTACTGCATATGCTGCTGAACTGAGTCTGTCGGCCAACCCAGCAATGTGAGGGCCCCACTGAAGCTAGGAGTCTAGTGTAATACATAAAAATACAGCTGTATCCACTAGCTCCATAACGTCACCATTTAAAAGCACATTGGTTTCCGTTTGCCTTACATTGGGCAATTTGAATTTAATACATTTTGTTTTTTTACTATTAGGTAAAAGATTATTAACGCTAAACCAATGTACAATCTCTGAGAGAGCATTATTTACTTCGTCATAACACGCATTAAGCCGTTTGATATTGAATATAAGAGATGTATCATCAGCAAATAGTACTATCCCATGCTTATCCTTAATTAAGAATGGCAGGTCACTTATATAAATAAGAAACAGGGAGGGTCCTAATATAGACCCCTGTGGGACCCCCATTTCAATTTTTGCACCAGCAGATTTTTTACCATTTATCTCAACCCTCTGAGTTCTATTTGACAAGTACGATTTTAGGAGGGCGAGTGCTTTGCCTTTTATGCCATAGTGACAGAGTTTCCTGACCAATGTTTTGTGTTGCACGCAATCAAAAGCCTTTGAGAGATCGCAAAAAACACCTAGAGCATCCTGCGACGTCTCCCAGGCATTAAAAATACTACTGATCAATTCAACGCCTGCGTCTGTAGTAGACCGTCCCTTTGTGAATCCAAATTGTTTATTATGTAAAATATTATTTAAATTAAAGTGCGTTAGTAATTGATTCAGTATTATCTTTTCATAAATCTTACTCAATGTCGGTAAAATAGATATAGGTCGGAAATTAGACGGGTCCGACTTACTACCAGATTTAAAAAGAGGTAAAACTTTACTGTGTTTCATTAGATCAGGAAACACGCCATTTTTATAGAATCATTAAAAATAATCGCTAAGTAGGGCGCGATAACATCGATTATAGATTTCATAACCTTCATTGATAGGCCCCAAAAGTCGGTAGTGTTCTTAATATTTAGTAAAATGAATGTTTTTATAATGTCTTGAGGACCTACTTCTTTAAATCTAAAGTCGATATCACATTCATTTACATTTTCTTTAAGTAACAATATAGCATCATCAGGAGAGTCCTTTAAGTTTCTTGTAATTGAAACTGGAATGTCAGCAAAAAATTTCTCAAAAGCAGTCGCAACATCATTGTCGGAAGTTATATTTTTGCTATCTATATTTAATTTAAAATCTGAGTTGTGACTGGCGACTCTTCCAGTTTCACTTGCTATTATTTGCCACGTTGTCTTTACTTTATTTTTTGAATTCTTAATTTTATTTCTAATGTAAATAGATTATGCAGCCCTACAAATTTGTTTAAATATTTTGAATATAATCTAACATAGTTTTAAAGGGTTCACTTTGATTTATAGTTCTTTCATTATAAAGGTCATACAATTTTAATCTGCTTTTCATAATACCTGGTGTAGCCCATTCACTAAATTTACTCTTATTATTTTTTTCCAACTGTCTTAGAGGTGAAGGTAGTATCAAAATTGTTTTTAATTAATTTGAAAAGATTACCAAATGTCATATCTGGGCTACTATGATATTCTAAATTTCCAATCTTAGATATAATTTCATCCCTAAACTTCTCAATACGTTTATCATGAATTGGGATACAAGTACTTTTGTTTTTACATACTTTTTTGAAATTCTTGTTCATGGGGAAAATAGCTCGTTGTCCACAGTGATCAGAGCTTAGTATGTTTAAGACTTCTTTATTTAAGGGGTCTATATTGGTAAAAATATTATCAATGCATGTAGCAGAGTTGCCACTGATCCTTGTGGGTTCATCAAACAAATTTGTCAAATTATATGATTTTAACAAAGAAGTGAATTTAACAGTGGTTGAATTTTTGTCTAATATATTTATATTAAAATCACCACAAAGTAAAATGTGTTTGTTAGATGCACTTATTTTTGTTAATAAAATCTCCATGTCTTTTTCAAATATATCATATAACCCTAGTGGAGGCCTGTATACGCATATAATAATAAAGTTTCCCACCTCTACGCTGGCTATTTCTGTTGTTCGTTCTGTAGAGAGGCTCACTGTGTCCTTACGTTCCTTATATTTTAAATTCTTGTTGATTAGTATGAGTGAACCACCTCTTATGGCTTTTTCTCTGCAGAAAGAACTTGCCAACTGGTGCATACTATAATTTAACATTATTTCATTTTTCTTGAACCAATGTTCAGTAATACATAATATATCTACATTATTGTTATTTAAATATAAATCAATTTCTAGTTACTTATTTGACATACCTTGTATATTTTGATGCACCAGTGTAAGTGAACTATGTTTACTATTTTGAATTAAATACACAGTGCTAGAGACATCCTCTGTTGTCTTATAAGACAACAGAGGATGTCTGTTGTCTTATAAATATTATATTAAATTATTAGGAAAATTATTAGGAAATAAATTAATTTAAATTATTAGGAAAATAATTTAAATTAGACTATAGTCTAATTTAAATTATTTTTATTTGGAACATATTCCAAGCTGTCATTAGATATTATATAATTATGACCAGACTGCTCAATAGAAGCAGCTATCGTCCTACTAGCCAAGTTCTTGGCTGAATTTAAAAATAAAAAATTGAATAGCGTTCTTGCTATAAGTCGTGTAAAATAAAATGATAGAAAATATCTATCTAATGTCAACTTACATAATTTATAATTAAGAATATTATTAATGTCAATAATGTTTATCTTATTATCAGTTACATTCAATAATACACAATTATTATTGACAGCCTTGTACAATTGGCTATTAAGTTTATATCTTAGTTTGTTTTCCCATGGCAACCGTTTTATATAGGGAAATGTAAATAAGATAACTTTACTTACATTTTGAAGTAAACTTAGTGATTCTATATACTTTTCCAATTGATCTTTATTGACATTTCGCCGTCTCCCTGACAATATTATTACTGTAGTATTCGGACAGTGAGTAATGCTTAAAACTTTATTTGATATCTGTTCAAATGTAGCACCCGGCATACAGGTATTACATACTGACTGTCCTTCGTACAACTTACTCAGTTGCATCCCGACTCCACGACCCAGCTCATCGCTGTAAATACTAATTGAGCCTGGTCCTGAGGCCAATGATGCATCTAAGTTTTGTATATTGGAGGGTTTGGAATGAGTCTCCACATCCATGGTAAAATCAATTATATCCGATGATCAGTTTACTTTACATTGGCATGATGAGTTTAGTAATAGAGACTTAAGTCTTTCTTCATTATAATGGGACTCCTCAAGTAAAGTGTTCAACGCTGATATATGACTGGATATTTCCAGTTGTGCCAGTTCATATCTTTTAGTCACAGATTGGAGGGAGGCATGTAAATATGTAATTTCTGATTGGAGACTGCATACCTCTGCCTCATATGAACATATCGTACTTTCCAATTCCTGGGTACTAGCTACTTTTGTTAGTTTAAAAATATTTTTCTTATTTTTTATTAATAATTTTCTGGTTTTTTTAATGCATTTATTAAGTTTTATATATTTTTTTAAGTTTATTTTTGCTTTGAAATGTGTAGGAAGGTATGCTGTCGTCACCCGTTAAATCTATTATTGGTAATAATTAACGTCCGAAAATCTAAATTTTTATCACTGACTGACTGACCTATAGATCAAAATTCTAACCCACTTCCAGATGACCTAGAAGGCTGAAATTTGGAATCTAGCTCGGTAATTGTGTGTAACCGTAGGGAAAAATCCGAAAACAAAAAAAATTGGTCAAGTGCGAGTCGTACAGAGCGAAAATTGTGTTTTTTTATGGAGACCCCCCTTAAATATTTATTTTATTTTACTTTTATTATTTGTTATGAAAGAAGAAATACACTTAAAGATTTTGTGAACATTTCAAGTACCTTTCGGCTGCCATTATTGATTTAGAGCAAAAAAGGCCAAAAAATCACGTTTACTGTATGGGAGCTCCCCGTAAACATTTATTTGTGAATTGAAAATACTTGAAATTAATAGAAGGTGACTTGATGAAGTGTGTCTGTCTGTCTGTTATGTCTTCACGCCCAAACTGCTTGTAGCGATTGTTCTTTGGTATGGAGATATAGTTTGAGTCCCGAGAATAGACATAGAATTATTTCAATATGTCTGTCCGTTTGTCTGTCCGTCCGTCCGTTTGTCTGTCTATCTGTTAGACAGCTATAATAATAGCTACTTAACTTCCGCATGGTAAGTTGTACACTATATAGTTAATGGTTGGAAATACACTTGTGTTATACCGTATTATTCCAATGCCTTCTGATGGTAGCTGCATTTTCCATTCGCTTGGATTTTCTTTGTTTTATTCGTGTGATACTTAAGTCTCAACAAGGCTTAGGAGCTGTTTCCCCACTTCCTGATAAGTTTCAGATAGGCTATCCACAACTTATCTGAGAGATGAAGTATCTGCCAGATAAGTTGCGGATACCATAGCCGACACTTGTCGGGAAGTGGTGGAAACGACACCTTAAGATTGCGAATTGCCATTGAATATAGTCGAATATTATGGATGTTTGAACTGGGAAGATGAAGGTGTCTACCCTTGCTTGGAAAGTTTTCTTTACAAAAAGTAGTGATATCCCACCAAAAACATAAATGTAAAAATGCTGAGCCAAGTTCCATACAAACATTATATTTCTTGTCTATGGTCTTCGCCGTAAAAAGGATGGAGATCTAAATGAGTGCCAAGTTCCATGGAAAATCGAAATAAGTACGTATAGGAACTAAATAACATTATGAACAAATAATAGAGTCTATTTCTTTGCTTTATTGAATATCTATAACAATTGATGTTATTTAAATAATGTGAGATCTTAAACTAGATTAGATTTTACTTGGCTAGTTTTGATCAGAATTAAAATGTTCAATTTAACTTTATGAAAAATGACTGACATAATGAAAACTGGCCAAGTTAGATCTAATATAGTTTAAGATCTCACTTTATTTAAATAACATCAATTGTTATAGATATTCAATAAAGCAAAGAAATAGACTCTACTATTTGTTCATAATGTTATTTGGTTCCTATACGTACTTATTTCGATTTTCCATGGAACTTGGCACTCATTTAGATCTCCATCCTTTTTACGGCGAAGTCCATAGACAAGAAATATAATGTTTGTATGGATCTTGGCTCAGCATTTTTACATTTATGTTTTTGGTGGGATAAAATACTACACAAATAACATAGTATATTAAATACTTGTACCATCGAGGAAATTGATTCCTAGGCAGTTGACGGACCTACGTCATTTGGTCGGCTTATGTCAATTCAATGTTAGCTGTGATCGGTCGGACGGGTTTGAATTACTGACGACCAAATTACTTCGGTCGGTTGGACTTGACATAGCTCGGTCGAGTCACGTAGGTCACTTGCCTATGAATCAACTTCTCTGATACTACATTATTTGTGTGTCGTTTATGCATCGAAATAAAATGATAACACACTCGTAATTCTACTGCGCTCCGCTGAAACATGGAGTAGGGTTGTCAAAAAGTAATGTATCGATCATCGTGCGTAATTTACGTATTTTTGAGGCTGTCTCTTGACCTCATAAAAACAGCGCAGTGCAGGGCTGAAATCGTGGGCGAGGGCCCTCGAGCGGATCTCCGCTCGCGCCTATCAAAAGTGGGAAAAACAAGCGATCCCACTCGAACCAAGCGGAGGACACTTCACACGTGCTGTGATTTTTTCAATGTTTCCCTCTGATATTTTATGATACATTCCGCGTTCGGTAATTGCGTATCGAGAGATCTCTTTGATCTGGAAGTTTCCATTTCTTTATATTTTAAGGGCGAGTTGAGAGTTAAGAGTTGAGACTTACAAAATTAAGGAATCGTTTTTAAATCTCGTTTTCCTCACGATACGATAAACAACAATAGTTCAGTAGAGTTTATGCCAAACGTAGTCATAAAATAATAATAATTTGAAAATATTTTTAATGAATTCAAGTCACTTAAGTTTTGTGTAAGCAGTATCGATTCTTAGATTTACTTCACCGATTGCAGAAGTTGCTTATTTTTTTTCCGATTAGAAATATTTTGATTTGTTAGTCGCAAACACCACACAATTTACATTCAAAAGTGACAATAGCGATTTTATCGAATATGATTGATCTAACCTAGCTGTTGATACATCAGAATATAGTATGGAGAGATTCACAGATTCGCTGCTACGTGTCTGGCAACTCGCCAGCTCCAGTACACATTTACGGGCCGATTTTATACGCAAGACACAATTTTAAACTAGTCTATAAACGTTAAGAGTATCATTAAACTGTTGTATATCTTTGTTGTCTATTATTTGGTTATCTAAAAAGTATTAGATGGCTATAAATGTGACATTAGGTTGAGTTTGCTTACACGTGGAGTCATGACCTAATGTATTGGGCGTTAAGGACATACTCGTATTTCGTATTCAATTGAAGGCCATGTCATTTTGATATTATGTAAATCTATTTTGTTTTGGTAAATAAACCATTAAAAATAAACAAACTATTAAATAAAAATAAATATTGAAACCTTTACTCCCTTTAATATTTTCGCGTCATCTGATGCTACGTTGCTCACAACAGCTTGTATATGGCATAACTACTGATTCGTTCTGTATACTGTGCTGAAACCTGTTATTTTTTCTTGACATGAAACTATCCCACCTTCTTTTCCGTGGCAAAGTTTCGATTTTATCATAATTGGGTCAGTGATTTCAGCTTACTGGCAGACAGAAAGACACACTGTAATTTATAATATTACTAGCTGTCCCGGCAAAAGTTGCTTTGCCATAATAATATAAAGTATTTCGCCCATATTATTATTTTATTGAAGTGACTAAATAAGTATGTCGCCATGGTACGTCCCGTCCCGCCCCGTCGCACAAACAATGGTCGCCGTCAGTCTCAGGTTGTAATAATTTACTATTATTTATTCAACAAATGCACTTATCAATATATAAAGTACCCAGTAGCCGATTCTCAGACCTACTGAATATGCATATAAAATTTGGTAAAAATCAGTAAAGCCATTTCGGAGGAGTTCGTGGATTAACATTGTGACACGAGAATTTTATATATAAGATGTATTCGAATAAAACATTGGTTATGGTTATGTTTATTAGCAAGTTGTTGCTGAATAGCGGAGCGCAAAGATTGATCAATGCCATAATCAGTCAGTCACTCACAAAGATCATTAGACCGGGACAGATTCGCAGTAGCACAGTGAACTACACTCATTTGAATATTGATCCCGTCAATACCTCGCCCGTCTTTCAATCAGACTAGCGGTAATGAAGCAATCGATCAAAATGTTAACGAAAACAGTCCGCATCGCATATTTTATCTTTAACAATCCTTGCCCGGCCCGACCAATTAGTATAAAACCTTCAATGTTATAAATTTGGCACTTAGCCTGACGCAAATTTTTAGTGCCGTCAGCGGATGAATGTGCTCTATAAAACAGTTGCAATGACTTCGGCTGCATTTAATTGTCAAAAACTTTCCCCCTCCAATTAAGTTTTTATTGCCGCGAAAGTGGGAGGACGTTTTTTTACAAGCCCGACGATATTTTAGAAAAAACTAACTCAATTTCCCGAAACTATCCAACAAAATACAAAAATAAGACGCGGAATGTATGCGCAAAATTATTTTGTATAGCTTCATACGGTGAAAATGTCATAGAAAAATTTAAATTAAAAGAGAAGTGTTGAGTGTTGGATGGCTTGGGTAAAAAAAAACTTTTGTTTTTACGAGTACGTACATATTTCAATTACGAATTTCGAACATTTTTCCTGTATAACTTTTTAGCAAATATACGTTGGGTTAAAAAGTACATATAACTCAAAAATATATTTTCAAATGAGGCTTTCGCTGTCCAAAAGTGCAAATATTGAGGTTTTTTCGTTGCTAGACAAAATAGCGCTAGCATTTCATGAACAACCATTGTTTATATATTTTACCTATGTGGAATCTATTTTTATATGCTTCTAGATTTTTTCATGAAAATAAGTAGGTAGGTATAGATATTAAAAGAGTACATTAGACTAAGAGTCTAATTGATGGTCAGTTACTTATATTATACTAGTTGTTACACGCAACTATGTTACGAGAAGTTACGTACCATCGAGGAAATTGATTCCTAGGCAGTTGACAGACCAACGTCATTTGGTCGGATCATGTCAATTCAATGTTAATTGTGATCTGTCGGCTGGATTTGACGTAACACAACCAAACTACGTAGGTTCCCCATCTGCCTAGGAATCAACTTCTCTGATAGTACATTGCGCCAGAGCTGTACATTTTTCAGGGACAAACTACCCTAATTTTATGTGCTTTCCCTGGACTCAGACTATCTCGAAATTTTTAAAATCGTTTTAATCCTGAAGAGATTACAGACGGACACATTTATAATATAAGTATGGACACAGATTACGAAGTGTCGATAATTACGTAGTTCACCCCAACATAAATCTCATAAAACACCCGAGTTACTTTGTTCAAATACGTCTATAAATTTTCGATCAGACGATTTTGATTCGTTTTATACCGACCACGACAAGTTGTTGCCTACTTTTGCTGAATTCCGCACAAAAGTTAGTAGATTAAAACTGCCAATTAGGGAGCATTTGAAGTTCAAGTTGTTTTAGAATTTCCGTAATTATTCTTCGATGAACAATTACGGGCAGGACGGGGATAAATATTCCAGTGTTTTAATATTATGTGAAAACTTTGTATTGAAACATTTTGGATTTATACACCTTATTTATGATGGTAATTGAGTTTAATTATTTTATATGTTCATATTTTACAATTCTGTGATATGAATAATAATATTTTATGCATGTTTATTCCATTTAAGTAAAAATAATATAAAAATACGTCTTTGGAGTAATGACACGACCTCGCCAGAATCCGGCGTGAAATAAGTTCGTTCGGCTTTTATACTCGTAACATTCTCGCGTAATAAGTATGTCCTTTCCCGGGTGGGACTCAAAATATCTCCATACCACATTTCAGCAAAATCGGTTCAGCGGATTGGGCGTGAAGAGGTAACAGACAGATAGACAGACACATTTTCGCATTTATAATATTAAGTATGGATGTAGGTAATTGAGCAAAGTACTAGAAGCATAAGTACTAGAAGAAAAACAACAAGCTATCTCGATATCCATTTGTTTATCGTGCATGAAAATGAACTTACCGACTTTATTCCATGAATATTATACTCCGCATGTATCCAATTGTATTTTCTTCATTCGAGTAATTGTAAGCATTGTAACGGTTGAAAAATGGCCGCTCGAAATAAATCTCTGGTATATTCCTGTGCAAAAATATTCGAAAGTATGAAATCACACGCGAAATTCCGTTGCAATCGGTTCAGGACCGGGAAGGTCCAATTTAATGGTGGTTGGGCATGACAAATGCTGCGTCGCCTCACTTCTTCACCGATAATATTGTATTTTATTAAAAACTAATTAAATTCATAATTGGTTCGTTTTCATGCGGTAAGACTGTTTTAATTTATGTCACTGTTAACTTACTGTCGCTACATTTGGTGTCGGTGATATCGAGTGAGCTGAGTTACAAAATATATTAACCGCTTATAATAATTTATAAGCATGAGTCATATTTAGATGATACAGCTTTAACTAGGTACATTAGTTATTGAAAAATTCTAAGCTATCTACTAAATTAACAATAGATCATATTATGTAAAATCAAGCGTTAAGGCCGTCCCCCGAGCAAACGACCTTGGCCATACATTTGCCGCGTTGCCGAGATCGCACCAAAACCCTATTTTTTTTACTTACCTTAGTTCAAAATTGTCCTAAAAAAATTTTAAACGGGGAATATGTAGTTTATGATATTGTCGATCTATTGGCGTGTATTTCAAATAAAAGTAATTTGTAAATCCTAAGGAGATGCTGAATGTATGCTTGAATTTTAATAAATTGGTTTTGCTTTGGAAGCTGATATCATGAGTATAATAAACAAAAATAGGAAATTTAAAACGGGGACAGGAATGTTAATATACTGAAGATTATTGCTGTATTTTTATTACAACTTTGTAGCTTTCAAATTATGAGTTTATAAGGCTTGAAATACGGTAAATTACGGTCTCTCCGTAAGGAACGCCCTTAAAGTATACAGTGTAATTTCAGTCAAATGTGTCAATATCCTCAAATAGTTTGGCTCGTTATCCCACTAATTCGTCATTATAAGAAATCCCTTCCAGTACCAACAAAATATTTCAAGTTCAACTAAGAATTAGTAATATTCCAAGAAAGACACAGGATTTCTCCTAACAAATTATTCGATATCGTAAAGAAAACAAACTCCAATACGATTCTTGAGAGTGTCGACCGTTTTGCGGATTCAGGTACCTTCGCAGCTTCGGCTGAAAATACTACTCGCCAGGCAAATGCTAATTTTATGGTGGCTGAACAACTGTGCCGAATCTACTCTGTACGTCCTTTATAATTTAGCTGTGTAAGCGTAATGCCTACTTGCATACAGAAAAACGGTTGTTTATCGGATTGAAAATGCTTGTTTTAAGAAATGTTATACGAAATATTGATCACATTATTCGAAATCTTAAAAATAAGCAGTATAAAGATTAATGATTGAAATAAGACTAATAAAATTCTTATAAAATATTCAAAATTATTTTTTCAGAAACAAAATGTTTGTTGTTATTGCTATAAGAAATGTAAATAAACTACTCAAAATTCTTTAAAAATAAATGTCGATAGCTAAATAAATCCATGCTTGAATAAATATGTATGGTTTTAAATTAAATTAGTCCAAACATGAATATTACTCGTAATATAGATGTAAACAATTTCAACAAAGCGTCTACTAATTTCGGTGTGTTTTGACAGTAACAAATGACATCCTTATTGCTGATTAATGGCGAAGTGCGCATGCAATCGTTACTTTTCATTACAGCCCGAAGTGCGGTAGCCACTAGCCGGTCAGATTAGAAAAGTTCAGTCCGAAACAAGACCGAGAATCGACTTTAAAAGCATAGTATACATTCGGTTTTAGAAGCGCTTTACCGAATTGGAGGCAAGTTTAAATTGGAATGTATCCCGCAATAAGCCTCCTGTGATTGGGCTGTTAGTTCTTAATTAGTATTAATCGAAAATCCACACGGACAACACGGCAAGTTAATGCATTGTAATATCAGTTTACCCAATTTAAAACGTAATTCAAACGGTCTGGATAACGTTGGATGTACGGGATTGTTTATTGAATAAGCTCGCCCCGATTTGTTTTATTTACTGCGCGATGTACTGTTGGGGAAATTGATTCATAGGCTGATGATGGACCTTCGTAATGTGGTCGGGTTTTGTATAATATTAGATTTTGTCCTCCGCTAGCCGCACATTTTTGTTCACAAAAACTTTAAATGTTTTCTCTCTTCCTACTTTATTATTTTGCAGATAAGTTAGTAGTACATATTGACTTACATAATACTAAATGAAATAGCCTATTAAATGCACAAAATAGGGTTAAAATTAAAAAGTCTTCATAGATTACGTAGCCCCTTAAAGTTGGTGTCCAGTGCTGGCAGGTAAACTTCCTCCTTACACTTTAGTCTTAACCCGGAGAACACTTCGAAACTGATACTTGATACGAGTAAGATCACGAAATCTAGTAGTTACATAATGTTCTAAATACCAAGCTTATCCATTTAAAAAAACTATTTAGTTGATGTCATACTACCAAAAAAAATAACAAGGGCCTACGTGAATTAGTCGGGTTATATCAAGCCTAGCCTACAGATCAGCGCCAACTTTGACGTCCAAGTGAGCAGGTATTCTCTCTGACTATGAATTTTGTCTGATGGTACATAATATTATCCTATGTTACTCTCATGAAAGAAGAACCTAAGACGTATTTTAAGCTTTTTGATAACAACATATTATGCTATTTATCGCATGACTTTTGAGACAACACAATCACACAAACAAAAAACATACAACAAGTTTTTTTTCATCTTTTTTAGATGACCAGACTTTATATATTTTGTAAATTCTAGCAATTTTTTCACTTTTACCTAGAAACGTGGTCCTCAAGTTCAATGCCCAAAGCAGCCTGAGACTCGTCATCGTCAAAGTCTAACTCTTCTAATAACTCTAAAATCCTTTCTGGACTGTTAGTTAATGTTCGAGTATCTTTTGTCACCCAAAAATAGTTAACAAAGATTATTCCTATGCTCATAAATCCAGCGCAATAAAAAATCAACTTTTTAACGCGATACTTGTATACGGAGTTTTAATGGTGGATTTCTACACAGAGGTAATTTTTTTTCTCTCGGCAAAGCGGTAGGTTGTATTGGTTCAGCTAATACAAAACAGGGCGCTGTTGGATATAGCTTTAACACGTTTGGGAGCCTCCGGCCATGACACTTTTTGAAACTTTTTTTTTCAACTTTTATTTTACTCGCATTTTACTTTTGTTTTATTTTTGTTTCACTTTGCTGTAACGTATCATCATCATGAAAGAAAGTTATAAAATGTAAAATTTATGTTTAAAATATTTGTTTGTAAATAATTTAAATTGTAAATAGTTTAAAATATTTGATTGTAGGTAAGGTACTATATCAAGTGCATTCAAAAACGTGCTCTACGTCTTGCCTACCACCATTACAACAAAAACACAGACAAAAATAATGTATTTTATATTAACCTACATTTACACCTGAATCAATAACAGTATTTATTAAACGTACAAAATATATCCACAGCCGTACATAACTTCAAACAGGAGGTTATATTTTGAAGTCGGTTAAAAAAGTAAACAAAAGAGTAACCGAGACTCGATGAAAATGTGTGGTTAATGATATTAAACATAACTACTTTATTTTAATCAAAATAATGCATCAACCACTGACCGGAAATTATGTAAAATAAGCCTAAAAACACCGCGGTAAATCAGCATATTCATTTTAAAGGGAACTCTCCCCATCCATCCATTAGTAGACCGCAAATCTGTACCTGATGCTCCTTGCATGAGCCGAGACGTTATATTAAATATTAAAATAATGCGGTGAGAAATTGTGAAAAATTCTCTTCTATTTACCAGTTTGTGAAGCATATTGAAACCACAGACTATATTATGTCCTTATTTGTAAACACTAAACTAATATAAACTTAAAATTTATTTAACCAAATATAAGTATTCGAAAGCCTATAATTTTCGAATAGCAACGACTGATAATATTTACAACTACCTACAGCTTCTTTATACCCTACACATTGTTTATTTTTATCTTTAGTCATTTTCCATTCGTGTTCTTTTTGTTCTCACAAGCAAGTTGCATTACTTTTGTCAAAATCTCTAGTTACCCAACCGAGTATCATAACATGAAGGAACAGTAATTTATAACATAGTATAGTATTGTGTGTGTAAAGTAGTGACTAGTGTGTCAGTGTGTGTAAAAAAAACTGTGTACTTTTAAGAGAATTTTCAATTGGTGTATAGGTGCGTATTTTGATCGTACTATGTCAAGTCTAAAGATAATGACTAACACAAACTTGACAAAATCTTACCAAATAAGGTAATCCGCCATATTCCGACATTGAACAATACTTTTAAATAATTTTTGTAGCAATGATAAGGAGAAAATATTTCATATTGTATAGATATAATGAGTTTGCGAGTCATTTGTGGCTCTTATCATTTTTATGTACGTTTTTATGTAAGTATCAAAAAGATTTACGTCACATTTCGCATTCACATAAAATATACTTACCAGATATGAACGAAGACGTGGTAAGCAATTACCATCGCCCACAGGAACCTGCAAGAGATCCAAGAAACAAAAGTGTATTTTCATTTGTTTCCCACCTTCCGCGCTAATTCGTTTGTCTCGTTTGTTACTACAAATTTTTTTCTTTCGTTTCAGAAAGCCTTCGAGATTATTTTAACAAATTCGGCGAAATCACGGAAGTTATGGTTATGAAAGATCCAACGACGAGGCGGTCGAGGTATGTCTTTTTATAGTTATTAATTAAAAAAAGCTAATTTATTACAAAATAATATACTGTGTGGGCTGATTCACAATTCCCGTTAGACTCGGATTCAGAAATTTGCCGTGTTGTTATTGGTCAACGTTAGCTGCGGCGAGCTTTCATTGGCTGTTTCGCAAAGAAGTTATTGGAATCGAGACGAATTTTATATTGTATATCGGGCCCCTGTTGCAAGTACTGTCAGAAAAGATTTCCCAAAGAAATGAATGCAGTTAACAGTATTGTTTTTATTTATTCTGTATACTAATTGAACCTTTTTGCATTCTTTCTGGGTTAGCAGAGATAGATATTATTATTAACTAGCGACCCGCCCCGGCGTCGCACGGGTATAAAATATATAGCCACTGAAAAAATGATTAAAATCGATAACCTATCACGATCCTTCATGTGGTCTACTTCTTATCTGTGCCAAATAACATAAAAATTGCTCTAGTAGTTCGCGAGATAAACCCTTTCAAATAATTTCCCCCGTTTTTTCCACATTCTCCTATTAGTCGTAGCGTGATAAAATATAGTCTATAGCTTTCGTCAATAAATGGGATATCTAACACTGAAAGAATTTTTCAAATCGGACCAGTAGTTCCTGAGATTAGCGCGTTCAAGTTAGCCCTTTCAAATAATTTTCCTCGTTTTTTTCACATTTTCCTCTATTTCTTCGCTTCTATTAATCTAAGCGTGATAAAATCTAGCCTATAACCTTCCTCGATAAATGGGCTATCTAACACTGAAAGAATCATCAAAATCCGTTGCGTAGTTTTAAAGATTAAAGGGAACAAAGGGACATGAGGGAAAAAAGCGACTTTGTTTTATAATAAATATAGATTCTTCGATCGCAGATTCTTGGAAATGCTATTGATACTATTGATGTCGCGATCACCGGTGCCCTTATGGGGCTTGAAGGATTAATTTTAAACATTTTATAGTTGCCGCATATTTTTTTTATCACTCTGGAACTGACGTAAAAAATATTATTATTTTTCTAAGTAACCACATTTTACCAAAAATTTATACATTATGACTAATATTGTAAAAAGGATATTATTTACGACTTAATATAGATAATGGCAGCGAAACATACAAATCCAGTTCAAAGGCCTGCAAATAAAATTAAAGTTACCAAATTTGTGCTAAAATTATTTGGGTATTTGGTAGATTTATTCCTGCATAATTGCTTCAACATTTGCGGTTACCTTTAAATTTAAGCAGTTGTTTCAAATTTAGAAACATAACAATAGACGACCGAAATTATTTCAACTGAATCAAGCATTCGGTTGGGCTGAATGAGAATTCGTTATCCACTTTACAGGTTGCTCAACCAAATTCCTTTAATGGCTCTCGCTTTGAACATTGTCCGAATGTTCGAGGCATACTGTTTCAGTTTATTGTCATACTAATATTCATAGATAAGTCTACTCTGATCCTAGCGGCTTCGATGTACAATTGTTGAAGCATCCTGTGCTTAGTATTTTCCTTTAAAAATGTTTTTTAAACTTTAAAAATAAACGGGCACCTATTATTATTATTACAACTTTTTCAGAGTAATATTTTTAGGTATTAAGTTATTAAAATAATTCGAAGTACGTAAACATAACACTGTCAAGCAGGAGCTTTAAAATACAAACGCCACGGCTATGCGTTATGCAGTTTAAACAAGATCGTTATATTACCAAACCTTTTTGGTCTTCAAAACTCATTTTAACCGTAGTTTCTCTACCTTTGTAAACCTGGATTTCATTTGAACACAGCGTTCACTATCTGGTAATCAAGGTACACAAATAGTCCCAAGACAAGAAATAAGTTGTCAAAGTGTCGAGTGAAGTTGGTCCGTTATAGCATCTCCTAGGTAAATCGAGGAACTCAATATAGAGTGAAATAATATCGACGATATTGGACCGGCTCAGCTGGTCTGAATCTAGCTGGCCACATTACGTGGCCGAATGTAACGTCGTCTTTTGTTTATGCTTCAACTATTATTTTGCTATTAGCCTGTGATTAAACTGAAACGGTGTGTTCGAAATTCAAAATATGAATCTGTATTTTGAATTTCGAAAATATTTAAAAGTACATAAGCATTTTAATTTTTAGTACTATTGCCTGTGGCTCTCTATGGAAACACGGGAAAGCTTACGTCAGTCAAGAGTAATCAAGAGTATACCAAAATGTAGTTCAAATTCGTTTAGTACTTTTTGCGTTAGAAAGTGATAAACTCACACTTTCATCTTTATAATGTGTGATGTGGTACATAACTGTGTATTATTATTAAAATAATATACTTTTGGTAAACTAACTACTCAACTCATACAACAACAAGCAACGTTGTTACATCAGTCCTATGTAATACCTACCTGAGTTTTCACATAACGCCTCTAACAATAGCAGGTATATGTTACAAGACACACGTTTCCACTCGATTGATCAAACACTTCCATCCGTAAAGGTTACCGAAATTACCAAGTTTCCCAAACTTATCCCGGCATCATAATTTATGTAAGTGCGGACAATGATATTTTTCTGTTACTGCGAAATATTTTTTCTGAAACAATAAAGGCTGCTTCGTTCGGTGTTAAATCTTTCAGGGCGATGTTGGGAAACTTTTTTAGGTGGACACCTTATCGTGACAGTAAATTAGGTGGACATAAGAGACGTGGGCCCTGGAAGAGATAAAAGTAGAAGTTACCGTAAACAAAGATATTAGGGGATGCTTATTTATTATGACATCCGTGATATTGGCTTCGGTTATCTACCTGGATTTGTGCAAGTTTTTGCTGGTGTTAGTTATAAAGCAAAAACTTTTTCTTTAGCTATTTTCATAATATACTTAATAATATGATGAGTAATGAGTATGTGGGTATCGCATGCCCATATCTAGAATAAAAAAAGGAGTAACACAAAATTGCCGTCAAACTACTTTAAAGCGACAAAAAATTTATTTTTAAGTTATTTTGTTGACCTTGCTAGAATTTTAAGAAAATAATACAAAAGATGTTTTGTTAAAAATAAACTTTAGTAGGTTATCAATCGCATGATCGGCTTTACGCCTCCCACCGGATAATCTATTAATTAAATTATAATAAGAAAGTTTGTCGAGCGGCAGGATCCACGCACGCGAGGCGCCAAACTTTGAGCCCCTCCATTTACTTTTGTACTTTTCCAAACTACAACTTATGAGAAAGTAAATCAATATCCAAAGTCAATGAATCAAGAGTAATATATTCGGGTACATAATAAATGTGCGCTACCTGAAGGCAATATCTGAAAAATTTGCCTTCTCGATATCGCTTACGACGGAGTTCCTTTCTCCCCAAAATTTAATGCGTCGCCCGCATTTTTATAAAAAGAAGTAAAATAATTCGCGGCCTGTACTTTATTTCTTATTTTAACGGCCGACCGTCGACGGGCCCCGCCGAAGGTTTACCTTTGAATGTAGTTTTAATAAATTTTCCTCGTGGTTTCGAGGCGAATTAGTTTGATTTTGATCGCTTTACCGAAAATTACTTTCCTAATTAATTTAAACGTGGCTACATCGTTTCCTCTGGAAATTTGTGCAAAAACACTGTAATGCCCGATTTCATAGGCGTTAAGTATTTAGACGTGACTTGGTGTAAATTATTTTGCCGTAAAAACAAAACCCTTTATCATAATTTAATGGACCGAGTTTGTAAACTTAAGACACCCGATTCCTGTTTGAATATTGTAAATGTTTTTAATAATGATATTTAAATTTAATTTACATTATTTATTCGGCTAAGTGTTTTGGAATCTTTATCAATTTGGCATGAGGGCTGCGCTCTCATTCAACGAAAGTTCTGATCAAAAAACAAACCTATTTTTATATGTTGTTTTGTCGTGTCATAAGGCTTTGTGGTAACGGTAGTTACAGTATGTACCTACCTTGTTTCTTCACCAGACCTGCATTATAGAGCAAATTCTTCCCAAAATCACTCTGACATTGTAAACTCACTGAGGCCGTCATAATAAAAAGAAGAAGAAGAAACTGTGCGTTTTCAGGAATAATAGTGCTAAAGACTGTAAAAATCAATAAACAATAAAAAATGTAGATTCCTTTATCAATCAGCATAAAACAACCCGTTCAATGCATCAGAAATCAATAGAACCCTAAAAAGCATATTCTACGAAATTACTTTCGGAGTTTATATGATATTAATGTAACTTCGCCTCCTGATATACGCCCGCTTGAATGCGAGTTTATATCATCGCGGCGGCTTACGGCGGCTTACCGAGCGCGTCTCCATTCACGCTCATTTCATTCGTTTCGCTTTCCACTAAAAATCTAAAATCAATAAAGGATCACGGTATAAATGCAAAGATTACCAGCTTTTACGTAGCATGAAAAATGTACGCGCCATTACATGAGGCCGAAATAAAAACGCGAATCACTATGACTCTAAGTAGGACCATAAAAGGAGGATCCTTCTCGGAATCGCTTCGGCAAACACCTACAGAAGCGGAGTGGTGTTAAATAAGAGGGATTCGGCCCCCCCACCCCGACGTCGCGTCTTAATAGATGGGCGACGTACAGTCTAATTCACACTCAAGAGCACCCAACGGGTTAAATGGATCGGGTTTTAAATATGCTTCGAATTTTCTTTTCATATTTTTGTCGATTTAACTGCGAGTGTCTATTGAATTTTGGTATTGATCCTTATTTTTAATGAGGTACTTCTATTTTAATTATAAAATGGGTATTTTTGAAGCAGTATTCAGGAATATTATTGACTGAAAATATAAAAATGTTAAAATTTTCCCGGTGCAAAATCTTTTAGATGTAACTATAATAGTTCGTATCTGTAGGTACTATTTATATTCTAACATCCACTTATCAAAACCAACTTAACTAAAGTTGTTATTAAACCTGTAATACATAACTCGAGTTCCTTTAGATTTTAGAACAATAATAGTTTATCTAAGGATTATTTTGAATGGAAATTAAACTTAAACATCAAGTCCAATACGCGTTATAAGATATTTTAACGTTATGTAAAACGTATTATATTGTGACTCTTACATAACGAATTATAACTCGCCTAAATATGTTGGGACAGCAATTCAAAATCGACTGGATAAATTATGTTGGCTAAATTTTATGAATCGAATATGATGCTACCAAAAAAGCAAAAATGAGCAAGACGGTATTTCTCAATTTTTCTCTTATTTCAAGACTACGATTCTTGGACCAAGCCCTATAAGCAGTCCGGAAAAGAGGAATGCTTCATAACAGATAATAATGTATGTCGACTACAACTTTTATTAGCCAAACTAACTTAAAAGAAATAAATTGGTTATTAATACATTCGATAAAAGTTATGAAATTTTGTAGGAGCTCGACGGTAGTTCGATAATCGGCCGGGAGTGTGCGATGCATAATCAAGTAGTCGCGCGGGGCGGGGGTAGTCGTAAAACTATTATGGCTACGTTCTCTAGAGCACTACACCGGCTTCATTAATCGGGCAACGTATGAAGCTATCCAGTATCCGCTGCGTAATGGGCCCTATGCCCATACCCTCAACGTTCGATTTGCAGTGACAGGTGCGCAATAATGAGATGCTGAAAAATTTTTGCTGTGACACTCTTAAATTACCTTCCAAAATGCAAATGTAATGACATAAATTTGTTACAAAGCCTGCTTTTTGCTGGTCATATCGATCGGGAAATTATTTGCATTAAGTTCCAAAACTAACAGAATTTGATGTTTGGCACAAGCAAAGAAAATAGGCATTTTTGTCATGAAAAAAATTACGCTTCCCATACCAAGTAGCGGGAAATAATTATAAAGCACTATATAAATATTATGAAAAGCCTTATTTGGCATCGCTTTTCTGGAAAATCAAGTAGCTAATTAGTGACGTATTCGATACCCATACATTTTAATGTTCATCGAAAATTCTCATTGATACTGTATTGGCTTATAAAATTACATTGAAATATTTGCTCTTTGAATTCAGAGATCAAGTATACGATTGATTTTAATTGGCTCGGTAAGAGATTGAAAATGTGTTGTGGTTGTTTTGATATTATTTTGGTTATTATAAGAATTATAATAACCAAAATAATATCAAAACAACCAGTTAAGTCAATTTTATAGTTCAAATCTAAATATAATATTAATGGCCACTTGGAAGGTATATTTTAAAGATTCAAATGCTTGTGTTTGGTTAACATTATTAAAACACTGATCAACTAACAACTCTATAAAAAAGAGAATAAGAACTTTTGTCAAAGACTCAGATATAAAACCTAAATCTATTAAAATAATATTATTCTCCAAGTGTAATATTATAACATGCGACAGCAGAGCTGCTCTATGTTATTCTGTAGAGACCTATAAATTATTAATATGACAAAATAGTGTCTTTCAGATGATTGCAATTTGTAATCTTTTGAATGTATTAAATTGAGGGAAAAAGAAAACTACACTCAGACGAACTTAGCTAGTTGTATCCTGAAAGATAAACTACATTGCGACTAAAACGTCGTTACATTCAGGTCAAATAATCATAAATTATTTAAATATTATGGTCCGCGAAGCTTACTAAATATAATATCTTTATCAGAACATAGAAATATAAAATGATTAAGCCGAAATACGTAACACAAAAAGTATTTATTTAACAAACCCGAGGGTCAAAATTAAAAGACGTGGTTTTGTTATTACTCTCGCCTGTTTTATTTATATGAAGATTATGTTCTCTCTCTTAATAGACTTTTATGATTTTTGCTTAAATTCAAAATACATTTGCTTTTCTTACTCCTAATATTTTAATGAGATTTTCTTGGTCAAAGACAATTTTAGTTTATGGACATTTTAATTAGTTAAAAAACCGTTACGAATTTTTCTTTCATGATAGTATAAGTTTTTTCAACCTCTAAAATTAGCGAATACCAGTTTTTAATGTTAAATAACTGTTCTCAAATATACCGTACTTCTTTAGCCATAAAGTTGATCAAAATTGCAAAGTCTAAGCCGCTTTGTGGTGCAGCAGATTGCGTCCATGTAACGAGACCGGCTGCACTAGTCAGTAGTC
The DNA here is from genome assembly GCA_963422495.1 of Polyommatus iphigenia. NCBI lineage: Eukaryota > Metazoa > Arthropoda > Insecta > Lepidoptera > Lycaenidae > Polyommatus > Polyommatus iphigenia. The sequence goes on from OY730183.1 coordinate 8,991,587, forward strand.
ACCCTTATAGCCTATTTGGTTAAATTTACCACCGGATCTTGTTGCGTAAGTGGATCGTACCGCCAATTTTATCGTCAATTCCTACAAATAAATTGCTTATTTCGTAGTTAAGAGTACCTTGATTCTACAATTTTAATGCAACATGTAGCTTGCTTTGATCTAATCTGTTTTCAATCAAATGCAATCCTCAAAAAACGAATCTATAACAACATTACAAGTGAATGCTCGCGGTGAGGAAGAACCTTAAAGCTACGCTACGGAAATTGATGCGATTTTCTTTAATGAAGTTAAATGATTTAAGATGAAGTAATTTGATTATGAACTCAAATTGAAAAGTTTTAATTTAGGTCATACACAATTTTATGAACTAAACCTGGTGAGAAAACGTAAACGTAAGCAACGGGACCATCTTTTACTAAAAAAATTATAAAAAGCATAATATAGAATAACATAAACACGAGTACATAATTATTATTTAAAAAACATGTTTCCTGGGTTGTTACACAATATTTTCAAGTGAGAATTTGTAACCACGCCATAGGGAGTCTATAAAGACGCGACGCCTACCACCTTCGTGTTCGGTTCGGCACCTAATGGGCGTTTGCACACTGCACGGTAACGACACGTCACACGACACGATACCACAGAATAGAGGGCCACCGCACATATTATACAATTTCAAGTTGGCCGACTATCGTACAAACTAAATTGCGTAGTGTCACTTTTGTAGTATTGAATGCACCCAAAATATTCTCCTTTCTTTTCGCCTTCGTTTTATTAGTGCCACAATAAAAGCGTGCTTTTTACGCATTTTAACACGCACGTCGCTAGGCTAGTAACACCGTTACCAAATCTAAAAGTCTGCGGCTTGCAGCGTACACGATGAAGTTGTCCAATTAAATTGTGACACTACGCAATTTAGTTTGTACGATAGTCGGCCAACTTGAAATTGTATATGTGCGGTGGCCCTTATCTATTCTGTGGTATCGTGTCGTGTCGTTATCGTCGCAGTGTGAAAACGCCCAATCCGGTGAGAAGAAGCGGCGTAAGAAACTCGCACGGGACCAGCATAATATACAGAGTGTAACAAAACTAAGTGATAATACTTTAAGGGGTGTATATTGTGTTCCAGCTAACTGTGAAAGTAGCAGCTCTGAAAGAGCAAATTTTTATTGTGATTTGTACTTATGGGAAAATTCATGACGCTAGGGCGCTTGCCGATACGATACGATAATTTGCTCTTTCAGTGCTACTACTAGTCGGCTAGTTACATAATATTTTCAAGTGTAAATTTGTAATCACACCGTAGGTTTTGAGACCGGGAGCGACGCGACAGCCGTGCATGCGGCAGCGGATTATTTTATGCGATCATGCCGTTTGCGGCGTGCCAAGGATTAAGCGTTTCAACTAGACAGAAATGAATATACCCCATTATACAAGTGCGTGATTGATTTTAGCATTTCGCGAAAACGTCGCATGATCTATCACGGCTTATTTGTGCAAAGTCGAGTAGCGTAGTTTGAATCGTTGATTATGATGCCTCGTAGATTACGCGTGTACTCAAGCTATTTAAAAATAAGCTTGGTGTACTCAAGCTTATTTTCGTCTCGTCTACAGTAAATTTTAAAATATATATTACTAGTCGTAAAGCGTTTGTTTTGATACCAGTAAACCTGGTTTTGATACTAGTATTTACACTTTTGCTGCTTATAATTTCCGCCATTTACAATTTTGTAAAGTTGAGCGATGGATTCTCTTCCGGTCCACATCACAAAGTAAGAATACATTCTTAATTAAATTAACCGAGTGTGATCTTCATTTTGATTTGAATACAAAATTTAATTACGTAGATAAGCGGTGCCCCGTATTGACTTATAAAGTTGCCACTCATTTTAACAATGGCCGCGTTGGAGGTGCGCCAATAAAAACTTGTTAATTTCGCTAGTGGTACGTACCAAATGAAAGCTCGGACTTATATTCACTTCATACATTATGTATAGGTACAGTCACAAAGACTATCTAGCTCGAGTCTCCCACGTATGTTCCTTACAACTGAAAGACTTGAGGAATAATTTATCAAAATACTATAGGCATAGGCTCGATTTAAAATATATGCGCCCGCGCAAACGAGCAAGTTGGCGAGATCACAAGCAATTGTTTTTTTATCTATTTTTTTTGTCACGCGGACGCATAATAAAATAAATTCAGTCTTAGGCAAAATTATAAAATTACTTTGGATGTAATTTGACAAAATATTGAGGAATAAACCTAAATATTTTGACAAAGCTTACACTGGATTTTTGTGGAATATTAAGCAGGTTTTACAAAAAATATTATATTTTGCCCTATGCCCGGTTCTTCAATCTGAAGTCAAAAGTATATTCAGATGCTATTTGGGTAACGGTCCTGTTATTAATTTTAAGTTATAATAAAATACTTAATGCTGTCCATTTTATTTATTCATTTATTAAGTACAGTAAATCCAGTGTTTCATATTGTGTAATCGACATTTTTTTATTTAAAATTTTTTGTGACTTATCAGTTCAATTTCTGTATGAAACTAAAAAAAACTAAACGTCAAATATTATTGGTCGTGACTGTACTTAACACTGCAAGTCTAGACGCAGTGTGAATGAGATAAAATGAAATATCGACTCAATACTGCTTTCTAGTGTTTAATTGAAAATCGTAATCATATCTATTGAGTTTAGTAAATTGTATTGTAAGACTATAAGCTTCACAAGACTATAATATGATTAATACGTAAGTTATGTCTATTGTCAATGTTAGTAAAATTTTGCACAGATTTCCAATAAAAAGGAAAATACATATTATAAAACATTTAATTGCGAGGAAGTCTACCATTCCCTTGCATGCAAAACGCAGTTTACGCGTAAAAATATAATTTTTACGCGTAAATTTATATTATAATATAATCATTCAATTACTTTGTTAAAATTAAGAATGATTTTAAGCAGTTCATTCATTCATACGCTTCTTCCGTTCACCTGTCACGGGCTAGACAGTGTATTTGTTCGTAAGGACAATTTGCTTACTTTATCACGGGACCACATCTACTTACAATCCTTTCTCGTCTGCTACATTTGCAAGACAGCCTTTAAAAGAGCCCATGACACTAGGAAGACAGGTAAAACGTATTGAACCAGTGGTTTTCGTGCATATCAAAATGTGTATTATCATATTCTATCAGTAAAATACATCAAGCATTAAAATTTTGATTAAAAATTTTAAAATCCGCAACAAATCTTTACATTGAAACTTTATGCTACTTTTAAAGTGTAACGTGTACTTAGATTTCTCATTTCAATTATTTAATGGTTTACACAAACTAAATTAATCGAAATTGCTCATTAAACAACCTCGATATTTCTACTGCGGGGGAAACCATTGGAAATTCGGGTCCCGATAAAAAACTTCAAAAAACTAAAGAATAGAGCCACTTTGATCGTACCCCGTTTGTTTTGTTTTCGATACTAATAAATATAAAAGATAAACGTGCAGGGAGCAGTTGCTATCGGCCAAAAGCTGGGGTTTTCTTAAAACTGCGGATTGCCGTAAATATATCACTCCCTGTCGCCGCTTACCTACGTGCGGTAACGTACATAACTTTAACTTTTTGTGGAAAAAATATACAATTTAATAGTTTTTTGTTTGATAATAAAATTCTTCGGGAAATTTTAGGAAATGCAGTACTTTTGGCGAGTGTTTGTGTGGAACAAAACAGATTTTTAGCGACATAATACGAAATTAGGCATACGATGAAGTGATGGGTGAATCGTGTTACAAAATATACTCACGTCACTACGAACTACGTCTGCTGCAGTCCTTACAGTCGTATGAAAACCCTTTAGAAGTTATAATATACCTACGGCCTACAGGCTACATAATATTAATTTGTTATAAATACAACAATAATAATGAGTTAATTGAATAAAAGGCCTCCGCTTGTTCAAATAACTTTAATAAAATTTGTAACTGCACGAAAATCCAATATGAATCTGAAGTGGCGTACTTCGTATCAAAAAGACAGCGCGGAAATATTTTTTACATTTTTTCATGAACTCTTAATTACGTCAATTTAGGTTCTTCAACGAAAAATAAAATATGTTTTGTACGATACTTGTATTTTAACTGTTTTCTGAGGTTTCAGCGGAATAGAAAAGTTATCTATGAAATATAATCTTATATATATATATATATATTTTTTTTTTCGAGTTTTAGCGTGACTAACACATTTGAAAATCCATTTATATATATATATATATATATATATATATATATATATATATATATATATATATATATATATATATATATATATATATATATGTATATATATATATATATATATATATATATATATATATATATATATATATATATATATATATATATATATATATATATATATATAAATGGATTTTCAAATGTGTTAGTCACGCTAAAACTCGAAAACGGCTGAACGGATTAGGCTGATTTTAGTCTTAAACTATTCGTAGAAGACCAAGGAAGGTTTTAAAGTGACACGAAGTTCACCGGGACAGCTAGTATTATTATAAAATTCTCGTGTCACAATGTTAGTTACCGTACTCCGCCGAAACGGCTTTACTGATTTTTACCAAATTTTATATGCATATTCAGTAGGTCTGAGAATCGGCTACTGGCTACTTTTTATATTGATAGGTGCATTTGTAGAATAAATAATAGTAAATTATTACAACTCGAGACTGATGGCGACCATTGCTTGTGCGACGGGATAGCGATGGACGTCGCCATGGTGCCGTGCTATACTTATTTAGTCACTTCAATAAAATAACATGGGCGAAATACTTTATATGGCAAAACAACATTTGCCGGGACAGCTAGTAGGTAGTTATTATTGAGGTAAAGGTGTGTTACAGAACTTGACCTATCCCGAGAGAAAAAAGCTTCTTATAATTTTTGGTTACAGCGTATAATAAAACATAAAATATATAATATTATAATATTATTATTATTATACAGCTTGTATCTAATAAATATAGGTTTAGTCATTTACAAAATGGTAGACTACTTAGAGGTACATTTAGCAAATTAATGTAAGGAGCATCAATAACCAAATTACGTTAATTGGTGCTGCTTAATTATAATTAATCGCTAAATTTGCCGTATCATTGGCAAATACTTATTAGCCAAGTGAAAGTTCTAACAATTTAATTATGAATAAGTACTATTTATATTTATATTTTAAAGTAATTTTGGTATTTTATTAAGTAAATAATTTATAATTGAATTTAACATTGATGCTTTTATTGTGAAAATGCAAGAAATATCAAATTTTTTTCACATTGTATGAAAACATTAAAAGTTGGACATTTTGCAATGCCCTTTCTGATATCTGCAAAAGATGTACAGTTTTATTGTGAAAGTTAGATTCGAGTTCGGACTTTATCCAGATGCTGTACAATTTTGACGCGAACAAATAAATCTCCGGCAACTAACGGAAAAAATCTTGACTAGAATATACGATTACGTGTCATAAGTTTTATACCCTAAAAGTTTCAAAGTAAATTCTAACATCCAGCGATAAATCTCGGCGACGCAATGATTTCATTTTCGAAATTCAGGAGCGATTGCCTCCACAGTTAAAGTTTGTCTGAAAAATGTTCGCGGACGATTGACTCGCTATAAACGGAAATAAAAAGTTTTGTGTTAGAGCAATAGCGTTGTACATCGCGCATATAAAGTAAAGAGCTCGCAAAGAGGATCACAATTTGAAACGATCCAGGATTTTTCCCGACTAAAAATGTGACCAACTTTTTTTGCCGGCTATTGTAAAAGTTCACCCGATGAACTTGCATTCATCTTAACAGCGTTTAGAGCTTAACTTTGCATTTATAATTTGCCTTTTCATTTTTACTTAGCTAACCGCTGTTTAATACTGGAAGTTTCGCGTAGTTTTGTTTGCGTTATAAATAAATAATTATAAAGTTTTTGATATGTTATGCTTAGTATTAAATTTATATAACTACATATTATATTGAAAGAGAGTAAAAGCATAATTCGTAGAAGAACCACCATTAGCTACTACGTATGAATTAAAACATGCTAGCTCGCTTATTGCAAGTAGATTTCTAAAGATATTCACGTCCTCACAAACGCGGTAGCCCGTTTTAATTCACTTATTTTGCTTTGTTGCCTCTTCCCGTTATCATTTTTAAAGCGGCTTTTATTATTCTACGATATTCGACTTTAGGGGTTTCCTATGCGGGCTAATGGAATAAAAAGTAAGGTTACAAAATAAGAAGATACAGCATCACCCGCGGAGCTCGGCGCGAAATTCGACTGAAAATTTTATACGTTCAATCTATTCGAGCCGCCTTTATTTTGTCTCGGCCCCGACGCGCGAGAGCGTTTCATTTTCAATTATTGCCCACTTGTAGATCGGGATTCGAAAAACAAAAACTTAAGCTAGAAATGATATTTTATAGACAGGACGCTTTATTCGATGTTTACTGCACATCGATTTGTTTCCGGTGAGATCTGATGCTCGGGCAGAATTATTGACGAAACGTGCGGGGCTCGGTCCTCGGCGCACGTCGCGGACCTCCGAACATCTTTGTTCGCTCCCATACTATTGTCACGATAAATGTGCGTTTTGTTTTAGTTAATGTCTCCTACATTTTATTTGACTAGACGAGGATTATTATTGAGTACAGACCGACAAGGATGGCATTAGATGACATCAACATGGAAGCATGGATACGATATTGCTCAAAATGTCTGATCTGAAATCTGGTCTGCATGCGGATGACAATTTGCTCCTGGCCGCACTCGTATTGCCCGCATGACAAGAAAAACATCTATGAAATGATAGGTTTCACTCATCGCCCGCGCACGGATCTGGCCCGCAGCTTTCATGCGGGCCAGATCCGTGCGCGGGCGATGAGTGCACACGCATGACAGGAAAAGCGCATTGGGTGTAAAATAGCTGTATAACAGAATACACTTTATAAGAATATGACAATGGTAGTTCCAATTGTTCAGCAAAGAACCCTCGTAGAGACAACTCTTCAAGGCTCTATAACAAGCGAAAGGAGACTATACAATATTTTACAAATATTGTGTAGTATCCTCATTTTCGAGAGCGTCATAAATATTAATGATGTACTTTTACGTACCGTAACAACCAATTAATAAATACGACAGCACAATGCATATTTATAGGAATTATAAAACAGCTAACTTTACCCGCAATTAAACAAAACATGGGGGAGAAATTCTTTCGCCACATTTCGTAAAGCGAGCCCGTCGCGCGGCACATAATAATATAGTTCGTTTTTAAATTATGAAATACAAATACCTACATGAAATTTTCATAAATTAAGCTTATCGTGTGTAATGTTTATGTTTTAGACTATCGCTACCTAATATTTATGTAAATGCACCGACCATTTAACGTAAATTATTTCAAACGTTAGCGCCATGCTCCGGTTTATTTCATTAGGGAAATAGGTACATGCGTTTATATTTTTGTGAGCATATTTCAACGATATTGAAAAAATTGCAATATCGAATGCCGTGCAATCTTTTATCCCCGATATTAATTTTGACGAATGCGTTTGGATTAACTTTTAGCTTTTTCGTACAATACTTCTCATTAATAACTTTTATATCCGCATTGCAAAAAAATTATGCCTGCGCACGCTATAAATTTTGTGCTTTCTACAGATTTTTGATGTATTGAAAATAAATTTTCATAAATGTATTATTTGTTACAGTACTAACAATTATTATAAGTAAGTACATAATTTTAATTTTGTTTTCTAAGATTTTGTGTCTGCAACTCTATCAAAATATTGTCTAATAAAATGTAGTGTATCAAAACTCGGCGATTCAGTTCTCGACTTGGGAAATTAATTTTATGAAAACACTACTCGTAGTTATGCATTTTTGCGACTTATACCTATAAATAAAATTATATTATAATGTGACCTGATCATTGTTATTCATTTATTGTTAATTTTGTTTTTCCATCAATAATTCTTTAGCCTGCTGTTTAATTATGTAGAACAGTGGTTATTGAAACAGGTATCAATATTTATTTAAACAGTCGGCCGACGATGACGTCGGCAGTATGCATCGCGGGATCGAACCCGCACCAAACCGCACGATCGATGGACAGGCACATTTTGCATAATTGATGTCCCATTCACGGGGACGGTGTGCTTATTCATATTCATGAATTTTACAAAATTTTTCAATTTGTTTCGCCAGAAAGTGTATTTACAGTGCTGCGACGTCGTATTTGCCCCGATACAATCTGTGTAAAAGTCGAACGGATCGTAACAGACCGACGATAAAGGTAGCCCCTAATACGACATTTTTGATGCGAGTGCTCGTCCAATAGCGATGCCGTTATTGCACCGCACAAAACGTGCTTTTAAATTCCACTCTGGGCGGCCATCTTATATTTATTTTGTACTCGGAACGTCTAATTCCAGTCGTCGTATAAAGTTGCGTAACAAACTTACAGTGGAGATATCGGACGGAAAATAATGAAAAAATATAACAAATCTGATTCCCAGCCGAAGCCTCGAAGGTAATAGGAGATTGTAAAAGGAGGCAATAAAAGCGTGGTATTGTGTGTGGGCCGCGGGGGGCCGCGGGGGCCGCAGGAGGGGCCGCAGGAGGGGCCGCAGGGAGCTCGCATTGTGCGCGTCCGCGGGGCCGCGGGAATCGACTGACCATAGATGCGGTCAAATTGTACAGAAATGAAATTATCAAGGTACGCTGCCGATTTTCCGAACCAATGAATCAAGATCCAATCCCCTTTTGTAATAGAACATCGTCGCGAAACGCGCTCATGGAGTTATATAGTATCCACTCAGTGGACTTACACACTTTATATCGGCTATATCGGCCCTTTTAGTTCAAACGCCTACATTTATTTTGCGGTCGCTCTAATCGGATAAAAGAAATTGCGTCTAGACACAATTAAAAGTTGTTTTACGAGTAAAAAATAAAGTTTATGGGCTAGGATAAATACAGTTAAATATAAAGTTTATATTCTAAGTTAAATATAATATTCTAAAATAAACACTAGGTTTATTTTAGAATATTTGTGTTTGAAATTTCAAAGTTGTAGCGTAAAAATCATATTGGATGCCACTATGCTTTTTACTTAATATAAAGCATTTTAAAACTTTAGGTAGAGCTGCAAGAATGAGAATTATTGTTAATAGATAATAACTTTATGAGAAATTTTGTAGAAAGTAGCTATTTATTAAAACTAGAGATCGCCCAATGGTCGATTTTCGACCTAAAATTTAATTATCTTCTTCTTTTGGCTTCCCGTTTAAAGTATTGACTATTTAATTTTCAGATTTATTAAAAAAACAACAATCACACATTGTACTGTGTGTAATATTTTATTTGTTAAATAAATGTATAATAAAAGCATAATTTCAAAATAATATTAGCTCGATGCACTCCTTCTGCCTTCACCATATAAACGATAACTGTGCAAAATTTCATTCACCTACGTATCCGCATTTTTCGTCAAAAGGGATCCAAAGTTTTTCGGTCGCGTATTAATATGTATGTCATTAGGCGTTATTTTATATTTTTATTTGAACTCGTGGTTCCGCTATCATTATTCAGGAACGCGGTGTAGCCTGTAGGCTGTAGGTATCACATAATAAACGCCTGTGTCGAGCTCTGTTGACAATGTTTCCTCTTTTTATCATCCCAAGTGTCGAGCAGCCTTGTTTTATTCTATGAGAGTCGGTCGTTTACGTAGCCAATAAAAAGGTATTATGATATTTTGTATACTCAATAATGTTATCAATGGCTATGTGTTTGTAGTTTTTTAAAATTTGTGTAAAGCAGCCCCTAACTACAATAATATTGAAAAAATATTGTATACAATATTTTATTGTACAATTTATTTTACATACAGTAAAAGACGCGACATTGTTCAATATTAACCCGAGGCGGTCAATAATATTACGCAATACAATATGATATTCATGCGGAATAAAATTGCTCATCTAGGGGCCCGCAACACTCGCCAAATTCAATGTGTCAAACACCACAATTAACAAAATTAAGCAAAAAGTTTTGAACAAACTTTCAGAACACTCGTTCTAGAAAATCCCAGGTAGCCCGAAGCGGTAAACCGAAATTTTAATTTGACACAAAGTAGTAAAATAGGAACGTAGAATCAAGATGTCAAAATGTTATTTTAGAATAAAACTTTCGAGTTTCCAAGTCGGAGGATAAATACGTCATTCCCGGGAAGCTTTGCCGAATATTGTGAAGCAGCTGGATTTGAGGGCTGTTAAAAATTAATGAATAATCTTATCTGATAATAATGATTCTCCGAAGTTTAATTGAAGTTGTGTTATTGTCACTTTTTACTGACTTATTAATACCTCAGATATCTTCATTCTTATAAAAGTTTAAACTTGAATAAATTGTCGTGAGCATATTAACTGCTATTTTAAAAGAAAATGAGTACGTAATTTCTTTTCACCAATTTAGGTAAAAAAGGTGACAAGTTTTGACCAAAAACCTCCCAAGTAATTACACACTATTATGCACAGACTGCATAAATGCATAATCATCAAAAAAAAAATACAATTTGCTATCAAAACTTATTATAATATTGTTAGAGGTCGCCCGGAACTCCGTTGCGCCGTTTCGGTCCATTTTCCGCAACAAAAACCTTTGTCCTTTCTCGTCTTCCAAAGTATCTCCATGCCAAGTCGAATCAAAATTGGAGTAGTCGTTTAAGCGTGAAGAGGTAACGGACAGATATACTTTAGAATTTATAATCTTTGGATTACTGTTGAAAATTAACTAAAATTTGGGTCTTAAACTCCGAACTCGCACCCTACGACACAAAAATCTTTTGAACCGTAGCGTCGTAGACGAATTTTATTAAAGTTATTTATTATTTATTAGACTTTATACTTTGAATGAAGTATCGTGATTTATTCATTGCAATATTGCAAGTCTAAGTTTGAACACGTATGAACTTTCAAGTAGTTTTCTTAAAAGTGCTCGCTTCGGATTAACGTTCGCTGCGTCGATTCTCGCTAATCTGTTTATAACTAAGGGATTAAAACTTATATAGGTATGAGTTTATTGATATAGTTTGTTAAATTTAATCATTAGTTAGGAAGTAGGGACTGTTTCTTAGATTTAAGCAACTACACACTATACTAATACATAAAAGTTTGTGAGTTACCTAGACTTTTAAATAACATAGTTATTAATACATAATATTTACCGTCGGTGGCCAAATTATTATACTCACTTGAAAAAAAGTACATTTTTGTGTCTAATAGGTAACATTGTTATCTTAAAAAAATTAATATATTTTTTGGCGTTATGGTTAGGAGTACAGTCCTGCATAATCATGCAGGTACCGTCTGGGTACTATTCAGCCATCTGGTGATGGAGAGGAGTTTGCAACACACGCAGGTATTGGTCTGGACGCATGGTCTATATAACCAAATGTATTCGACCGTTCCGCTTTGAGCCAATCTCGCCCCATATCGTAACCGACGAAGGAGGTTTCACTCGTTCAACAACACAGCTATCATCAAAATGTACAAGTCGCCATGCGGTGAACAAATTGATAATTTTCCTGGAGGATCTGAATCAATTGGGTCATAATATTAAGGTTACGCCTTTAACCTCACAATTAAAAAAAATGCAATTAAAATATTATATTGTTTTCCACCTTTTAGTATTCCACAGTTCAATGCTTATGCATTTTAGCAAACGCTAATCGTTTAGCGCGCATTGTCTGGGTAAACTTTGGTTTTTCAAAGGACGGTAACAACTGAGATCACTCACACTGAATGTAATAATGTGGCCACCTACTGTAAGTTGCCTAGTATCCTTTTGTGTTCAATCAAAATGTATCATACACTACTAAATGCATAGTAAAACACTTTTCGAAAGAAGAAGACATTTAAAAAGCACAAAGAGAAAGATAATAAGTATCAGAAATAAGGTAGCAATGATTTCATGAGCAAAAAGTGGGTAATTTATTTTAAGAGGTATGTAGAGTACAAGTAGATTTATAAACGTTGTTGGCATAATGTTGTTCACGCTTAACCTGTAGGTTAAATCTGTGTCATTAACTTGGAATTTATTAACGAATTAAGAGCGTATACGCCCCGTTTGTTTTTAGCCTTATTGTAATATATGGTGAAAATTTTTAAAATAAATTTCAGATAGCTTCCACATAACTGAATTATATTTAATAGCATCAATACTCATTTGCGACGGTTTACGTAAACTATTAAGCCGGCCGCACACTGCAGTTTTCGAAATGGAAGTTTCGTTTCGGTTGCGCACACGTTTTACGGGTGGACATACAATGGTGACTAGTGGCGAACGATTTCATAATAATTAGTATGATAATATATAATTTCTTCATTCTCGCCATCTTACTATTACTTTCAAATAATTGAATCATTTTAGGACTTTATAGAGAGGCCATATTATAGCGTAAAACGAGTAATTACCAAAATTGTATTCTGATCAAATATTTATAATGATTATTATCGTTTTTTCTGAATATTTTAGTATGTAATTCAGGCGTTAATGTATAATTCGGTATACTATTGGATGCTAGATTTGGTTAATGATTTTTTCAAGTTGCTACACACGGCAACTTTGGATATTTTTAACCGAATTCGAAAGCGCGTGTGCGGCCGGTCTTACAGAAAATTTACCGTATGAAAAAATCCCGTCATGAACGGAGGGTGTCGCAGTAATTGCTGGCAATTTGTAATGGCCGTATGATTGCCGGCGGAACGTCGGCTCTAAACTGCGCTATTAATTTCGTACATTTGATTAACGAAACTACTTGTTATGGTAATGAACGCGGGGAAAGAATGCACGCCCGTGCTAACCCGACAAGGCGTCGACATGTTGTCGAGCTCGCGATATTTTCGCTTCGCTTGTAATTACTGGCTTTTTCCAACCCTTATTTATAGTGCGTAGGTATTTTAATTTGACAATTGGCGTATTGACACGCTCGGGTAGGATTTGAAGTAGTGTGACTTAATTGAGCATGGTATGCAGTTTTATATCTTATTTTTGTGTAGCCAGTAAAAACAGTGTAAGATTTGCTTTCTGAAATACTATAAATGAACCTTTCAGATTTCTTTAATCTTAGAAAATACTCTTGAGTCCTGATTCATTAAGGACATCTTTAATATTGTGAATCGCTTCCAACGTCTAATCGAAACTTTAATGTGAGGGTGCAATGTCAAGGAAGTATTTTCGTGACTTGTCGATTCATTTGCGATATCGATTCAATCTCGAGACAGACGGCCGACGGAAAGTTTCAGCACGAACGCCTCACGCACGCGATCGACAATTTGTGTACGGAAATAATATTAAATGGTATAGGAATGATTTCATATTTTATACGAAAGTAGAGAACGTACGTGCACGTATTTTCAGTAAGCCTTTTATATTCCTTATCCAACGAATATGGCATGTTAGTTTTGAATATTGCTTCGGTGATCTTTTACAATAATTGAAAGCTTTATCTTTGAGATACATAGGTATTTTTAAGACAAATACTATAAAATGTCTAAGCCTAGAATACGTTGATTATACTTTACCTTAAATTATATGCTCTAAACACCACAAGTTTTGAGTTACGACGTTGTTATATCACTTCAGCGACAACTTTCATCAATCGTTAAAAATCAATCAAACTGAACAAAGGATTCAATTTGCAGTGATTCTGCATTAATTAATACCACAAAGGCAGATTTACAATTACATGGCCATAAACAAACTTGATTGCTTTACAAAAACTCAAATAACTAAGGCAGTGTCTCAAGTAGAGGTTCATTTCAATATCAAAGACGAAATTCAAATTAGAACGTTTACAATAAAGGCTCTACGGCTCGGTATTACGCGCTCATGTAAATTTCCGATACTCATTTCGAGGATGAAGTTCTGATGTCTTTGTCGCGGGTCGCGAACACTATGCAGTATTATAATAGCCAATTATGAATCCGCGTGATTTCAGCGTGTAATTGATGCTTAAATTATAGGAATTATAACAAGGGCACCTGGTGAGGAACCACACCCAAAGACTTAAAACTAAAGAAGTTGAGGGAGTACAAAATATAGTTAAATTAAACATATAAATAAATAATTAATGTTAACACAATATTTTCACGAAAAGGAAATATTTTTGCTTGCATCTAACCGGCCCCAAAACTACAGGGCCAGAAACAACGGATAGATTAGTTTTGAGGAAATTTTTGAGCATAAAATTAAGTATGCGTGACTCTATTTTATATTCTGATCGACTGAGCTTAATTCATGAGACATTAATCTCAAAAAATGTACGGTTCCAGCGCGATTTTATCAAACGCGCGAAAACGCGGAGCTAAGACGATGTAAAACATCAAAAAGAAATTTCAAAGTAAGCGTTTGTTTTTCGCTGTCAATGCAAGTTAAGACTCCTACGCGCAAAATTGAATAAACGGTTTTACGTAAACAAACGTTATTACAACATGTAGCAACACTTCCTGGGGTGAAATTATGCTCAAATCCGTTACTATAAAATTCGCTTCCATGTTATCTTTGTTGGTATAGAAAAGACGATAAACAAGCTTTATTTTTTGAACGTGTAAGTTGAGAATATCTTGTTTATATTCTTTACTAACTGATGCCCGGAACTCGGTTGCGCAAAAAATTGTTTATCGTGCGGGAACCGTACATTTTTCCGGGACAAAAAGTAACCTATGTCCATTCCTGGGACCTGTAGTATCTTTTTTTTTTTAAATTAAATAAGGGGGCAAACGAGCAAACGGGTCACCTGATGGTAAGCAACTAACACGGACACTCGCAACATCACAAGAGCTGCAGGTGCGTTGCCGGCCTTTTAAGAGGGAATACGCTCTTTTCTTGAAGGTTTGCAGGTCGTATAGGTCCGGAAATACTGCTGGTGACAGTTCGTTCCACAGTTTTGAACAACGCACTGTGGGAGACTGCCACACATCAAGGTGATGAGGATGGTATGTTTTTCGCGTGGGACGATGGCGAAAAGTTGCAGGTGGTATGATTCCGAACAATTCCTCAGAGCACTCCCCGTGATACAACCGATAGAGGATGCAGAGCGAAGCTACATCTCGGCGTAATTCCAAGGGGTCCAAGCTGTTTGAAACATTATGGCAATCAACACTTCGAGCGGCCCTTCGTTGGATACGATCCAGAGGGAGCAGTTGGTATTTTGGCGCCCCTGCCCAGAGATGAGAACAATATTCCATATGAGGCCGAACCTGCGCCTTGTAGAGTTGTAGGCGTTGGTCCGGACTGAAGTACTGTCTCGCTCTGTTAAGAACACCAAGCTTCTTCGAGGCTATATACCTCTATCTATATCTATATACCATACTTCAACAAAATCGGTTTAGAGGTTTAGACGTCAAAAATGTAACAGTCAGATAGACATACACACTTTCATATATATGAAATTAGTATGGATGGGATGTCTTATTCTTCTTATAGAACTTCCACGAATATTTCAAGACTAAAATACTAAAATTAGCCAAATCGGTAAAGTAGTAAGACTCAAGAACTGTTTATGTTACTTTAGATCTTTAGATATTTACTATCGGTAACTTGAAATCGTGGTGACAGTAGAAATTATTCTTTAAAATGTAGGATTACAAAAGTACATTTCACCAAATTGGGTTTTCTCAGAATTGAAGGCTCTAGTCTAGAAATCGAATGGCTAGTTCACAATTTTCAGAAAAAGACCATTTTCAGAAATTGTATTGTAACTGAATCCCTATTTATTATTAACGTATCAAGTTGTGAAGGAGCAATTCAAGTCAGTCTTTTGTCTTGTTCCTGAGAATAGTATTAATCTAGCTTCCAGCCTATATTTAAAGCTATACCTATTGTAAATTTTGACAAAATTATCTACTCTAAAACTAAATGGCCTTTTTCCAGACATTATGTAAGCATAGTCAAAGACAGCAGCGCTACCTAAAATATCGTTTAATTTTGCTTTATACTAATAAAACTCGAATGTATTTTACAACTGTTTTATATTATTATACATTTGAAGATAATTCTCTGGGCAGAGGCTCTTAATCTGTCCCTTCTGACCCACAATTTATTCCAAACCTTTCCGGTTGACTTAAATGTCAAAGCAATACTAAAATAGAGTAAGGTCATTCTAAAAATTTAATTGCTTTTTTATTTATTTCCTTAATACTTATTTTGAAGGTGAAGCTACTTTATATTGTATTAGTATACCTACAATGTACTAAGTTAACTTTTGAATCATTAAAAATATTATATAATTTTACTTTACTTTTTCTCTCCCATCTGGACCTGTGCATTCAGACAGACATTATTCGATTGTGTTTGTCCTTGTATTGTACAATAGAAAATCTGCTTGCCAGCCAAGAACAACTTCATTTTCATTTTGCAACAAAATGAAAATCGTGTGATGATTATCATAATTATTATAAAGTTATCACCTATTATATTCCGTCACAACTAACAATTTGTAGTAGTGTACTACTATATAAAAATAAGCAACTCCCTATGTGTGAAATCTCACATGAGATCTCTCTCATTTTTCATTTATTTATTATTTATATCTCTTAGCAATAATTATCTTCCTTACTCTCTTTATTAGAAGAAATAAATAGCGGAATGAACAAGTTTTGCGAATCACACTATGCCTGTTTAAAGTACGCCTCGTTATAATTTGCTTTGCATAAATACATATTGTGTCCCTCTCATTGTGAAAAATTGTAACGAAATTGATTAATAAATTTATTTATTTATTTATTATTTTTTTACACAGTAACTATGCCTTACTTTGTAAGATGTATCGTCGGGTGTAGTATTAAAGAAGATGCGTAGATACTTCAGTCTTCACTTCTTAATCTGTCTGAGCTCCAAGAAGATCAAATGATAGCATTACTGCTTGAAACTTTGAAATCTAAAACCGAATACATTCAAGATAAGCAAATTGTAAGTTAGTTCGGTGGTCTACCCTCTTAGCATAGTAGTCTGATCGAAGTCACACTGTTCACGAATTAAGCCAGTTCATTCATATGTATGTATGTTTGTGAATACGAGAGACGTTTAAGCTTACAGTTCAAAATACTATTGCAATATCTTTTGAACTGAATCTTACTTACAGTTGATAACCAAAATACAGCTTTCCCGATAGACTATAGTTGTACGCTAGGCACGGTAAGTAACATAGAATATTTTTTTAACTCGAAAAAAAGAGTAGACATGGTTCCCATGCCATAACTAGCTTCGGTGCAACAAATTAATAGAAACGTATTATACGTTCCTACGATAAAGGTTTATTATACAATTCAGGTGTTGGGACTACGAACTGACAGTTAAAATGTTGTAGCCCTAAGTAGTTTCAGCCCAGAGCCCCTTAAGCTCACGGTCCGGCCCTGAACGTATAGGGAATAAAAATTCACTAATGAAATAAAAACTTGATCTGTCAACTTTTTAAAATAATAATTACATCGAGGAAACGAAGAGAGAACGACAGTAAATAATACAAAATATAATAATGCAATATTACTGAGATCTGGGAGCTTATCAAGCCTTTCTTTTATCATTGCATTGCTTCCTGTTCATTCTTTCCCGCTGAAATATTCTGCTAATTAAGGAAAGAGTGGCTGAAGATTTCCTGCTGCTGAAGCAGATTACGGCATCACGTAGAATTTAAATCATAATTCGCATTTTTACGAGAAATTCTAATTTTATTATAATTAAGTAGAATTAAAATTAGATAACTAATGGAATTAGATCAGCGAACGAGTACGAATAGTCTTAAACGCGGAACTATTCGTTATGATTTTTGTCATTTGTATTAATAGGTAAGTACCAAAGTAGCTGTTACAAATGCATTTTGAAGTCGTATTTTTAAGAGGTAGGTACCTTCACTTATTCAGCACAATACAAAGTGTATCACGGTTTTTTTGCCATAATAAAAGTAAGATGAGAAGGTTGCATCGATTCATAGTAATTATTATTATTAATAATAATTGTATTGCAATTCAACTCATCGATCCAAAATGAATACTTGACTAAATCACACGGTTATGTGAATTTTAAATCAGGAGCATCATAGTTAAGTTTAGTATACATTAATATCAAAATGAATCGGAGCTGTTTGTGGTCTACTTAGCCCAAATACTCACCTACTGTATCAACAGGACTATCAAATTAGTTTATTTATGTAATGTCAAGGCCGGTTGTAACAGTCAGACATGGGTTCTCAATTAGAGGACACAGCTGCCGCTCCGCTATTAACGATAACTTATATTATTTCCTTATTTACTAAATTAACCGTAACCATTACATAAAACTGTTGCATGTTGTAAGATATTGTCTAACTGGATTCAGCAATCAACAAGGAAGAAAAGAAATGAGTGGATGAAGTAACCATATTTTGAAAACTGTCGTTTAAGTGGAGGCTTTAGGACCAGGAAAATGATTTGACATAAAAATGTGGATTCCATGTATACAGATACCATATGAACTTATAGGTAAGTCACAAGATTTATTTAAATTATAATGGAAAAAATGTGTAATTGCCATGTAAAATGTTAGTTACCCGGTTAATCCACCCATGTATTTAATTATTTAAGAATAAAAAAAATATAAATGCACAATAGAATACTAACACTATACTAACATATCGCGCGTTGGAACTCGATTTAAAATATCATTTTATTCTAGAATAGATTTTTTTGTTTGGATAATGGAAAACATACTATTTCTACAGCAGATAAGAAATGCAATCGTCGCCAAATCATTCTAGTACAGTTAGTAATAATTAATTTTATTATTTTTGGATAAATATTTTAAATTTTTAATAAGTACTTAAATTGTTTATTTCAATAAACGCGGCTATCACTTGCAGCAACTAGGAAAATGATAATAAATACTAGAATCGTTTAGAATCAGATACATGCGAGCTTGAATCGGTTCTGAGATAGCGTCCTCGGTGGTCGACAGTGGGGCTATTATGTGAGCAGCTTCATCTGGTGTGTGTGGACTATGTGCGTTAAAGTTTATTAAGCCGTAACACTAGCCATACTAATATAATAAATGTGAAAGTGGGTCTGTCTGTATGTTACTTCTTCATGCGCTTAGCCGATTTTACTGAAATTTGGTATGG
This sequence comes from Polyommatus iphigenia, assembly GCA_963422495.1. NCBI lineage: Eukaryota > Metazoa > Arthropoda > Insecta > Lepidoptera > Lycaenidae > Polyommatus > Polyommatus iphigenia. The sequence continues at coordinate 9,010,812 of OY730183.1, forward strand.
AGGTAATCTGAGTCCGGGAAAGGACTTTTTATCCCGGAAAATGTACGGTATCCCGCGCGATGAACGTTGTAACTTACTTGCTTCATCATCTGGTATATATACCAGATATATATATCTGGCTACACGTAAAATCATTTTTTTTTATTTAAAATATTTTCTTTTATTCCTAAAGCCTCCATTTTTGCAAAAACACGAATATTTTAAAATTTTAAGTTACCCACTTCATCCACTCACGTCTTGATTTAATTAGTGACAAATAAAATAATTTAGAATAATTTACAAGTATATTAAAGTTGTGGTAGCAGTTCGGTCGTTCGTAATATCTCTGTTGTACTACGTAGCTATCGGCATTACTCTTCTGTGGGCTGTACGTTTTTAACCGCGGACTTCTAAAAATGAGGAGGTAATACGTTTGGCCGTGGTTTTTTTTTCTATGTCTTCTGCATGTAGTCTGGAAGTAGAATAGTTGATGGAGGAAAGTAAAAATCTGCTATAAGTGTTACAAAACACTTTGTGTTCTTTTAAATTAATGGGCAAAGTATTTGTGAATAGATGCTATCTGCAACTTTTAATTTTACTGTTATTTTTTGAAGTGAAAACTTCTTTAGCGAAGTTGAGCACTTTTGTGGGATGGGTAAAAACTGTGAAACTCGCGTTAGATGCTCGTGCTGATCGAAAAACCGTAAGACGGTTGGAGTGTAGTGTTGTAACATCGAAATCGATTAATCAAACAATCGATTGTTTTTTTTCGATTGTCGATATTTTTTAATCGATTTCGATTTTAATCGGGTTTCGATTAATTAAAAAATTCGATTTTTTAAAAATCGATTTTCATAAAAAATGGGTTAAAAATTTAATCGATTGTAAGGATTTCGATTAATTAAAAAAATCGATTTTTTAAAAATCGATTATCATAATAAATGAGTTAAAAATTTAATCGATTGTAAGGGTTTCGATTAATTAAAAAAATCGATTTTTTAAAAATCAATTTTCATAAAAAATGGGTTAAAAAAAATGCACAACGTTAATAATCAAGTTTTCACTTCTACCGGCACTCCCGGAGTGCAACCCGTCTTTTTTTTCCTGTATTAGACCTCAAAGTTTCATGAAACTCAATTTAGACGTTTAAGCATGACGAGACAAACGGATAGTTAGCTAGACGACAGGCAAAAATTTTTTTGTCATTATAATATTAATTATTGATTTGAGGGTTGACAACATTAATTTTATAACAGTTTTTAATGCCGTGTTAAAAATATAATAATATGGATATTTACACTACCACTTTTCCATGTAACTAAACAAGCAACAAAGTAATGTAATTTGATACAGTATAATGATGTCTAAGCTTAGCTGTGACGTTATTAGCATACAAAGTCTAATGAGGTATCGATAAAAGAGCAGAGCTGCAGAACAAGTGGTAACCAAGATCGGATAGGTCAAGGGTCCTCACCACCATCTTGACTCCGAGCAAGTTTGCATACAGAAATGATGAATATAAAAACGGAATGAGGCGTGCCGAGGTTACCCATCTCATTTACCTGGGTATTTACTCAAGAGTCTATCAGCGTTCATAAAAAATTCTATTATGACATAAATTAATTTAGATGTAACCAGAAAATGATGTAACATAGGAATGTTTTATTAATTTACTTCTTTTGAAAAAGCAATTAGGTTAGATAGAAATTTTTGTATTTTTAAATATTTTATCATTGGGAAAGGATGCAAAGATGATTTGACGCTTGCTGCTCTTTCACGAAAAAGAGTGATTTTTTTCCTTTTCATTTCGAAAAAGTATAATTTTTATACTGGGTCCTTTAATATTTATACGGGCGATGACACGAGCTTAAGCTAGTGAGAAATAAATACGTAAATATATTACGAGTACATTAATCATTTGCAGAATGCCTTGAAGATTACGCATATAAACGATTAATTATTATAATTTATGTTTAGCAAGTTCACATTTCCATTGATATAGCATGTGCTTACATGCACTATGTGTGGGTAGACGCAGTGTATTGTTATGCAAATACCAGTGGTTTGGCTTGCCAGCGTCAGTGTACAAGACAAAGCAATGTTGACGACCGACATCAGCCTGATATCAGTTGAGCAGCCCTGCATCTCGCACTTTGTTCGTGTTCAACACTATGATTATAAAATGGTGGTGAGCCCCGAAAATTGATGCTGAAAGCTGACCGTATTTCCAAACTTTGATATAGGTAATCACGGTAGTAAGAACGATTTTAATATTGAAATTATATTAAGTAAAGTTCATTTTGAAAACTGCTTTAAAACAACTGAACAAAAACTGGGATTATATTGTGATTTAAAAATGATATAAAAACATAATTTTACGCGATGGTTGCTTAAAATATAGGTACTTTAAAACTACACGCCGCGCCGTCGGAAGTGGCAAGTATTTTTAACCAAAAATTAGAATGGTTTCTAAAGTAATGTAAATATTTTTGCGGAATCTAAAAATTAGTATTTTAGGGTAAAAATCCGATTACAGAGGGCTTTACCCCAAAAAGCAGATGCAGTTAACAAAAACAAGTGCTCGTTAAGCAAAAACATTTTCCTTTTTTTATAAAGATAAAGTAAACCCGTAAATATTATGTTGATTAAGGCACCTACTTTAAACAATTTAAACGCTACGGAGGCGGAAAAGTAGGAATAAAAATGGTAATCAGGCGAGTGAATATTTTGCAGCGAGTATAGTAAAATATAAAAGGCTGTAAGTGTAAGCGAGGCTCACGCAGGTATTACTAAATGGCATAGAATTACAAATAGCCTTTTCATTTTTTCTCTGGGGGCATCTGAGTATCAGTCAGATGCATTGCCTTGAGATGCAAAGTGCGAGGAACGAGGGCTTTTTATATTTGCGGAAGCCACCCTTGGATTTGCATAATATTGCTTCTTTAACATTTGGTCTGTATCACTATATGAGATACATTTCGGCTGAAAGGGAATAGACGAATAATTTTACTTTTGATGCCTGTAGATCTGACTTTGCAAGTGTTTTACTTCTCTTTAAAATTTTAGAAGCAAAAGTATTTTTATCGAAAATAAAAGTTAGCCATAGAATATAATACTTATATAATTTTTTTATCAAAATCTAAAACTAAAATTAGTACTGTAAAAATGTAAGTTCCTCAACAGAAATAAATAGGAGCCACGTACGCACCAAAATCAAAATTGATGAAATCAGAACTAGAAAATGTTTATAATAGTTATAGCAATAATAAATTTAAATTTCATAGTCTCGGTAATTTGACTCTATGTGCTGTAAAAATGCACTTTGTTATTACTAATAACCCAGATATAATAGTCATTTTTGTGATAACCAGAATCCAACGACACGATGGGACTCCCAAGTTTTAGTGCTCGAATAAAAATCCTTACGCAGGCTAGTGCAGGTATCTGCATAATATTGCTTCCTTAATTCACCAACCGCAGAGGGTTTTAAATTGCTTTTTTCTCTTAAAGTCAATGAATTTAAGTCAATGGTGGATAGTGAGGTCGGGTGTTTGCCTAGTCAAATGTGATGGAAAGGCGGGACTGGTCTCGAAGTCTTTTGAATTTGTCCCTACCTTACGTAACGTTTTAAAGCTCCTCGTACAACGCTTGAAATTTTCATAGAATCTTTTTGCTACTTTATTTAAAACCTTATTTGGACACATAATGATCTTTAGGTATAACCGTCATTAATAAAGGTATAGTAGTTAGTAATAAGGAAAGTTTTTTTTAAAGTAAAAAAAAATTAGAGGCGTTGTGCAATGGGGTATGAAAACTATTAAATTAGACTGCCTTCACACTAGCGTTTGTCCAGCGTAGGCATTCGATGAACGTATGCGCAGCGCAGACGCCGCGACAACGCGGCGCGTGCGTCGCGCTGTCGCCGCTTCTCTACTGGTATTGATTGTAGGTACCTGATATTGTATATCACTTTATATTTTTTGTAACAATTCATCAAATATGGGTTTCGCCATTCGAGTTCAAGTTAGAATAAAAATAATTTGAATAATTTTTTATATTGTGTTTAGAATAAAGTACAAAACGACAACGAAATTGTGTAACGTCTGCGCCGCGCTAGCGCAGCGTTTAATTAACTGCAGAGGAAACGTTACGACAACGCATCGCGGCGGCGCCTGCACTGCGCAAACGTTCGTCGAACGTCTACGCTGGACCAACGCTAGTGTGAAGGCAGCCTTAGCGTCAGGAGAACGTAACCTATTTTCTTGACGGAGAGAGAGTTGACAGTCGCCATGGCGTAGAAGTGAAAGTAATATCCCTTCTACATCCTCCAATACTGTTTATTACTTTTTGAATTCATTGGATAAAGTTTCCAAATTTTTTCCTTCAGGTTTTAATAAAGAATTCATAGAAAATGTACATGCAGCTGGTGTGACAGGCGCGCACGTGGAGGTGTCGTTATTAGCTTATTTATTCCCAGTTTCCGATGACCAGGGTCCGTTCGACCTGTCACAACATTTATTTTGACTGGACAAGAATATTACGATTTTATACTTGCAATGTCTTTTAAATATTTTGTAAAGATAATAAAGTCATGTTACTATGGCGCGATGATAGTGTGACGAAGGAATGTGGCGCTAAATTGGTAGTACCCACGTACCGCCACATTACTATCGTAAATAATTTTATAATTAGGTATAGATTTTACAAGCATATGGCTTCAAGACCGGGTTAAGTCATTCACACCTATTAAATGAGTTTTTCAAACTTAATTTAACTAAAGATATGAGTGGATGAAGTGGGTAACTAACAATTTGAAATTTATGTTTTTTGCATATATATGGAGGCTCCAGGACCGGAAAAACGATTAAAAAAAAAAAATTCTTTGCATAGCTAGATATATTAGCTGGATGATGAAATAGGTAGGTTACAAGGTTCGTTTAAATTATAAGGGAAAAATGAGTAACTGCTCTTATGTTGCAAAATGTTAGTTATCCACCTCATCCACTTACGTCTTCATTAATATTACATACATTTAGTAAATAAATTTGAAGATTATTGCTCAATAACATCAAAAGCGCGATTTACTCTTTAAATCAATAAATTGTGGTTACTTAAGACAATCGAGTGATTGTCTCGATATTACATTCCTACTTTTTGTTCGTGATACATTTTTCCAATTGTCTCCGTGCAGTGCGAACTAACGAAATAGAATTTTCAAACAGTTTTGATTGAAAAAGGTAGACAGGTTTTCGCTTTCTTTGTTTGTTAAATTAGATTCGGTAGCGTGAAACTTCGGTTCCACTTGATTAATGATTCGGGGGATACAAGAAAAAGAAACGATTTCAGGTCGTTCGATTTTCTATAAAACGTATCAGTGAGCAACGCGATGACCAAGTTGTGAAAATAATTTTCCTCGTGGCCCAGAAATTTCGTTTCTCTAAGAAGTTTAAGCGTCCAACTAAATGATTTAGGGCTGATTTTTAAACGTCTGGTAACTTTTACCTGATGAATAACCACTTTATCATTTTTGTGGTGTGTAATTTTTGTAAAGCTTCTACTTTAGTTTCTTCGTGAAAGTGTTTAACAGTAATGAAAACAGTCTTACATGATTTGCATTATACTTATAAGAATAATAATAACCCATTCCACAAGTGTTCGTTTTGCACATAATTGTTTTCATTCATAGCAGAGCCATATATTGTCCGTCAGTGGTTCGTACACACTCGCAAAACGGACCCGGGCTAATTTCATTTGGCGGGCAAATGCGTTTAGATCTGATGCAAAGGCGCGATATTATCCTATTTCACGAAACAACGTTCGTTTCATATTTGATACGTTCTCGACTTTTCTCCAATTTAACGGCCCGATTAAACAACGGAGCGGGGATTATGTGAATATTTAAAATGCTATATTGGTTCTATTTCGCCAAAAATAACAGCTGTATCGCCGAAACAGGTGTAATATTTACAAGTTACATCAAATAACCCGCTGCATTATTCTGTATTTTCCTTTTTATCTACATTAGGTTAGTTTTAAAATAAAAATCGGCCAAGTGCGAGTTGGACTCGCTCATGAAGGGTTCTGCAGCAGCAATAAGGTTTATTTTTATGAAATTAAAAGGTTTGTGATTTATTTTTATACTCGTATTTCAGTTGATTAAATAAAAGTTATCATATATTTTTTTAGACTTATCATGCCCATTGCATTTAGAAGCTAAAGGGGGTGCACACATTTTACCACTCTGGAAGAGTCTCTCTCGCAAACTATTCAGGTTACAAAACCTCATAATATTAGAAATCTTAATATAATTTTTGAAGGCCTATGCCTAGATACCCACAAGCATAGTATAAATGATTATTATTTTTTGTTTCAGTTGTACCTAATAATAATAATTTTTAATAATTTTTCCATTTTTGTATCAAAATCTTAATGCGGTTCACAGACTACATCACCAAGTTTCAATAGTATAGCTTTATAGCTATCAGGGAAAAGTGGATGTGACATACGGACGGATGGACAGACAGACAGATATGACGAATCTATAAGGTTTTCGTTTTTTGCCATTTGACTACGGAACCCTAAAAATGAAATTGTAAATGTTTGGGGGCACATTTTTTTCGATTCAACGGCTCATAAAATGAATGTTCGTAAACCACCTATCATGAAAAATGATTCAAGGTTCAGTAAGACTGACTTTTAGACAACACAGTTGCACCGGTTGGGAAGCCATTAAAATAGAAGGATTACTTTTATGGCCCAGTTGGTCCGCTCGAGATAATATCGGTTTATTTTATGGATGCAATAAAGGGTATTCGATTTTAGCCAGTCATCTGTGTATGATTGTGTAAGATCCGATCTAATAAAGCGCAAAATATAATCTATGTAAGCTTCCAACATGGCTTCATATTAAATTCCTCCAATATTTATTGTTACTTTACGAAATTTATTTCTGAACATATTTTACGTATTTGCGACTATTCGCTATAATATTATTTGCAAAATTCTCTATTTCAAATAAGGGTTTTTAAAGAATATAAATTATGACAGAAGTATTTCTTTTTATTTATGATTAATACCTACCGTTATTATAGTAAACAAAAGAAAAATTCCTATAGTAATATTTTATCCTATTACGGACAAGGTAAGGACTCTAATTAAGACTGATGATAACGAGCCCTCCTCGCATTTATTTAATGTTTATTATTATCATAATACTACTGCATGCTTTACTTTATTTCTAACGTCAAGTATCCATAGATAAATGTTTCCCAAACTTGATTTTGTTTAATTTAAAGTCGTATTTGCGTGAAAATATCGCTGCATATATTTTATTGCGAGTGTAGTTTTTAAATCCCTTAATTTAATAATAACTGTAATAATTACAGTTCTCAAATAATAAGTATCGATAGAGGTGCCAATTCAAAAATATTTGCTAAAAATATGCTTGTATTGTGCCATTTTTACAGGACATTGTATCGTTCATTGGGACAGTAAATGCACATATCACTGGACCAGTCCAACTCATTGGGTTTTATGCTTTTGATCCTACACCTTCATCCACCATCGAACCCTTTACGTGTATTATGTATCTTATTATGTCTATAGCAAAATCGTTACATTTCTTCGCTTCATAGTGAGTGAAACAAGAAAGAAAGCTTTTAGAATAAAAATCTTTAGTTTGTGAGGTACCCTATCCTATATTCGGGTTAAATGTCAGTGGAGAGGTCTAAAAACAAAGGATTTTTAAATTTTTCTTTCTTAATTATTGTTATATTATGTGGCTTAATATTACGTGTTTGGCAGTTATCTTGATTAATAGCTAGTAATAATAATAATTAAACAAGGGTGAGTAAAACACGTAAGAAAATAAGACATTAAAATATTTGTCACAATAAGGTATCGGTTACTGAATAGTAATTTTCATTTAACCCATCAATCCCCAAGCGGCAGCCGGCTGCCGCTTAGCAATTGAAAATCTATTATGTCTGCAATACCGACGATGGAGGTGTTAAAAGTTGTCTTGATTTATAATTAACATTTCCTTAACTTTCATTTTTATTGTAGTTTCTTTAGAGCGGTGTTTACTTAGAACACTGCGAAAGCAAAACTAACTAGTTCAAAATATTGAAAACTTTCAACTCGATATTTAACTAAATTGAGCACATTTTTATGAAGTTTTATAAAACCAAATGTTGGAAAACAACCGAATTAGCTTTTAATAATTAAAAAATATTATTGTTGATGTAATTATGTTGGTAACTGAACTAATAATAATTAAAATGAAACAACGACTCACATTTTTTTATTATTGTGTACTAAATACACTAATTGAATATTCAAAGTTAACCAAAATAAGTTACTACAATAATGTCTTATTGAAAGTACGTAAGTGGTTACAAAACTGAGCAAAAATAAATAATTATTAAAAAAGTATTTTGACATGCACAAAAAGTAGAGTTATTACTTTGTCGGATGGCATAATCATTATAAAATAGCTAAATTCATCAGTTCAGCTCTTTACACACCTGCACTCTGTCTAATCAGCAATAAATTTAGCATGACAACTCCACTTATAAGAATAAGAACTTATCGAAGTTTACATTCGCACAATCAGAAAGTGGGTTAATGGGATTCGTCGAAGAAAAACATCTCGTTAGGGCATACATTATTCAAGCTTTGGGGAAGTTGCTCATGCGTTCATTAGCCGCGACCGTCCGCGACAACTATTCCCAAGTATTCGGGGGGCCGCTTGTTATTTAAATTTATCACTCAACTTTTATACTCTAAATTCATTGTAGCAGGTAATATTTTACAGGTTATTAATTACGTAGCTCCGGCATCCTCGGTGTAACTCTTATTACATTATGTCAGTTGCAAATTGAAAAATTCCCGAGGCGTGTGTCCCGCCTCCGAAGTATTTTGCCGAAATTATTCTCATTCATTAAGTCGGCAAGTGGGGGGAGGGAGATTGTCTACGTACATTTACGAGTGAGTTACGAGGTGACTTCCGCGTAACTTATCTTAACTATATAATTTACTTTGATTTGACGCGAAGGATATAATTTGATATAAGGACGAGTCGAAAACATGGTAGCTAGACTTATAGGTGCACTAGGTAGAAGTAGGATGTAAAAGTTTTGAGGCTTGTCTGAATCAGTTTTAGTCTCATCTGCAGTAATTTCCAAGAATTTTTAATGACGCTATAATATTTAATATAACAAAATAATTGTTTGAAAAAATACACACTAAATTAAGTTTTTTTTTCTAAGTCAAATTTTGAACCGTGCTGTTCTTGAAATATAAAGGAAAATCAAAATCTATAGGTATGTAAATGCGTTCCTATTTCTTTTCCAATTTTGAAAAGGTTTCGCTGAAAGGCTGGAGGCCTCGAGAAATTGTTTTTCGGTAATGGCAAACGATATTTGTCAAAGTGCTGACGACGAAATAAGTTTTAATTAATGGATCGGTATTAGGAGACAGGAGGACTGCGTAGATTGGGGACGGTGTTCTAGTGAGTACATGTCATGTTCTAAATAAATGATGGCCCTCTGATAATTGTGGACATTTATAAGCTTTTGTGATAATATAATAACTTTCGAACCTTCACATTTCGGCGAATAACACAACGGCTAATGTTCCGGAAGTTTTTGTGGTTACCTTTTTCTCTAATTTTTACGAACGATTTTGATGCAACAAAAAGTAACATTACGATCCAATTCCCAACAAACATTTTTGAAGTCGTCACGCCGTGCCAATTTTACCATTATTTGTATGGGATAGTGAAAATATTTGTAGTTGAATTTCTGTTTCAAAAAAGTGAACCACCAATAATAATACTTATGCAAAAACTGTATCGTACTTGGGTCTTTGTTTCCCAAATTACAAGTACATGATTTAAAACCTCCTTGGATATAAAATATTTGTTTATCCTTTCTAAATGAAATACAAAAGCGAAAATCACTTAACATTGTGAGTTAAATGATTTTACATTATGTTGCAGAGTTATAAATTAAAATGAATAGTCCATTAATTATTCTTGTACGTAGGATGTTACTTGCCAATGAAAATGTAACGTCTTTTCCTTAGCCATATGAGAGTGAAATAATATCTAGTCTGTGTTGTAAACTTAAATTATTGTTAAAATCCCATACCGAATTCGTTGTACCCAAGCCAACAAATGAGTCATTTTTATAATGCCTAAGTGTGCACTCCTCATAATGATACTCTCTGTTTATCTACTCTCTCTCAGGCGTAAGATCAGCTAACTGACTTTAACATGTTGACATTCTGAACATGCAACATGGAACATAATATTTTTTAATGATCCATCGAGGATATCGAGCCTACGACCCCCGATTTGAGAGACAAGCTAAAAGTCAATTATAGATCATTGAGATATTGTAAATTTATCGTATAAAAATTAACACGAAATAAACCAATAGAATATACTAATCTTATGAGTAGTAATTACTACTCAAAATACTAACAAGTATAACTGTAAATGTTCCTAAAATTACATGTTTCTTATTTCTTCACTAAAACTCATATTTCGTAATGTACAGTAGCCCTTTTACAACTGTTTTGGTTTCATAGTTTAATACCTATTAATATTATGATAACCTTCTTTTATACGGTCGTAACAGCGTTATGGCACTATATCCAACTTTTTTGTCCTGTATGGAATTTTCCCCTAGTTATTAGCCAAGTGGGCTCATAATATTCATAATATCATGGGGAGTCGTTGTGTTTTATTATATTTTCGTGTGAAGAATTTATCGGAACAAAATGTAATCGGGGTGTAAACAAGTGTTTATTATTTTTGTTGCAACTGATACTTTACTTGAAATTATATGTACCTAATTGAATGTCACTTACTAATCTTTTTAATTCAGTTGAATATACTGACAATTTCTAATTAAAAGTGTGTTTATTTTAGATACTTAGAAGATCTATAATCTATATAATATGATGTAACGGAAACTTTTGTTTGCAATCTATCGTTGTGATGGATCGATAACCTTATGATTGAACGCCCAAGATGAAAAAATGGCTTTTATAATATTAAAGTATACATTCAAAATATGCTGCGAGTGTCCATAGGCGACGGAAGTTGCTTTCCATCAGGTGACCCGTTTGTTCGTTTGCCCCCTTATTTCATAAAAAATATATTCAACAACTATAGTAAGAAGTAGTAATATAATAATTTCTTTGGAAAAATGAATTTGTAATATTAAATCACACGGGACGTAACATTGTAACATTCGTTTTAAAAGCCTCAAAACAAGTTTACTGCTGCAGCAAATTCAGTTTTCTGAATATGGAACAAAATTATATTGCAATTTTAAATTTTCAACTCTAATACAATTCTTTCTCGGAGCTTCGCAAAGATCGGAAATCTTTCAAAGATAGCGTTTAGCACGAGACAAAGGCTGATTTAGAACTCTGGTGAGGTCCCTCAAAGGCCACTATTTACTTTACTCACGGCGCCTCTTCCAGTCCGTAGCATCCAAATCCCATTGCTTGAATTGTAAGAACTATCTTTTTATCTTTATTCCGACATTTTAGGTTCCAAGATTTCTCTTTAATCCAACGTTTTTAGACAAAACGGAGGAGAATTTAATACTCATTGATGAGGTGTTATTGAAAAAATGGATGGATACTATCGCTTTCAAACGATATATAAATTAAAATATCTCTGAATAGGTTAACAAAGTTAACACTTTTTTAGAACGTCTACATATTGAGGCCTACCACCGGTTCGGGAACTAGCCCGGCGAGAAGAACCGGCGTAAGAAACTCGCAAAAAACTACAAGATTAAAAATATACTGTTTCCTAGTAATGTTGGTTTGTTAAAATCAACAACCCTGTTTTGTTGTACTGTTTTGGTATCGGAGATTACATTGTGTAAAAAGTTTTCTTGGTATTTTGGCTTTATCCTCATGGAATTAAAAAAGATTTAGGTCTACCTTTTTATCCCTTTAGGGATTGAATTTCAATAAATCTTTTGTTGGCTCGCCTTCGATATAGGAGAACAGCGTGAAGAAAATTTCAAATACAATTTTCACAATTACAATACAATGTAATAAGTAAATGCAATTTACAATGCATAAGTTGTATCTGTAATCACCCAATGAGAACTTTATTCTATCGTCTACTTGTATGATATTGCATGATCCATAAAATTCATAAATATGGTATGAATAGTTCGTAATATATTCGACATCACTAAAAGCAGAATTCATTATCTAATCTGCAATAATATGATAATACCTATTGTGATTCCATGAGGACTATAATTATTATTGGATATTCAGATATTTCGTACATAATTCTAATCCCAATGTGTAATGGAATTAGAGACATACTAAACCATGATATTGCAATTTTTAAAGTATAAACATAAAAAATGCAATATCATGGTTTAGTTTTACAAAAAGAACGATATGGAAACGCAGAAAGAGAGGGAGATGTTACGTTCTCTTCAACGCCGAGCCGGCAGTCTATTTTTCCCTCGTCTTACGAATTGTCGATAAGGTCTCGCAACCTGACGATATTTTAACATTTTTTATACTTACATTTAAAAAAAGAGCACAACGTCGCTACGGATGTTTTAACTTCAAAAAGCACTTCGAAATTCATTTCCTCATCTTTTATCTAAAGAGACAATCGACAGTCGCTGGAAATCCACATACTTACTAGATGAATTACAATAATGTATTAAGGCGACGCCTTCATAATTTGGCTGTAGCGATATCGATTTTTCTCAGCAATGACTAAACCTAATATATTAAAGTTCATTGTCAATATTCATCATGTCTTTGTCTTTGAATTACCCATAGGATAACACGATTGGTCAACTTTTATAACACAGAATAATCAATCAAAAATACCCTAAACCCTAAAAGGGATTCCTATTTTGCCAAGATAGGAGAGTGATTTAAGCTTCCATTTGTACATAAATGGATTCAAGCATACACTTTAATTTGCCCATAGCTTATAATTTTTTGCTGTTCCGTTGCTTGTTTCCTATGAGAGGCCGGGCTGGCCTCTCATAGAAAACAAGCAATCTAAAACATAATATCCAACACGGTTTTTTACTTTAACGCGGCGTCACCTTAAAACCTCTTTCGGTATCTTTACAGATGCCTACAGATATTTTACAGTATAAAAAGCTGTGAGCTAATATTGCAACATTTGTGATACCCTCGCGTATAAAAATTGATGTTAGTTTTTTTCGTCCTCGTCGAAACTGGAACCGAGTTGGAGCGAATTCAAGAAAATTAAAGGACCGTCTAATTCCGATGACTGTACGGTTGATAACAGCAATATTGAAACGAGACGCTTGAGTTTAATTTCACAATTTTTATAATATCGATTCATAGTAAGTATAGAAAAGATTGAGTCTATCAAGATAGAGTAGAAGCTGAACCAAATTTTTAGACGTAATCACGACCGAATTGTGTTTTTTTCTTTTTAAATTTTCACAGACAACGTATATAAACATTAAACACTTTAAAAGTCATCACTCTTATACATTCCTATTTGCTTCAATAAAGTTTTTATACTTTTATGTGATTTAAAAATTATGTTCGGAGCTACGCTTTTTTCACAAGCCGTAATTTTTTGAAATCCGTTAAATTATTTCCTTTATCCGTTTTCGTATTGTGTAGAAATCGAATAATAAAGAAATTCTTTGTTGGAGAAAAAGACACGTTTCTTACGATTCTCTTTGTCTTCTAAAATGCACTATCCGAAGGATTTTAGAACTGTTTTCGAGAACCTAAGCTAGTATTTTATAATATACATGAAGAGTCATACGGAGGTATTTTATTTTTTTCTTATAATAATTGATGATTGCAAGTAGATAAAATTGTAGATTGCTAAGTATGACTCGAATATGCAAAATTCAAAAAGCCTAAATTATATCATTATTCTAGTTTTAATATCTCTAGAAATACAAGTATGTTTTATATATACAAAAAGGTTTTAGACGGAATGTAGGCATAAATAGAGCTATTTTTGACTTTTTACAAAATGTTATGAAAAACATGGACAATGGAAACCCAGTTAGCTCTATATTTTGTGATATGACCGAAGCTTTTGACCATATTGATCACAGAATATTGCTTAAAAAACTTGAAGCATATGGTGTACGCGGAATCACTTTAAAACTTATCGAATCATATCTCACAAACAAAATACAATATACTGAAGTAAGGCGTCTCAATTATAAAACACTTTACGAAGAGAGTTTCCTATCAAACCTTAGACATTTACTATATGGAGTTCCACAGGGTAGTGTGTTAGGTCCCCTCTTATTTTTAATATACATAAATGATTTTCCCAAATGTATTGACAAACCCTTTACACTCTTTGCTGACGACAGTACCATAACTATAGATTGTGACAATTTAGATAACTATGAAAATGACATTATTCAAACTCTGAAATTAATTATAGCTTGGCTTGACAATAATAATTTAAAAATTAACTTAACTAAGACAAATATTATCCAGTTTTCTCAAAGAAAATTATCACTTAAGATTTGTGTGCATTATAATAATATTAAGATTGACCATGTTGACAGTGCTAAATTTTTGGGATTGATTATTGACAATAAACTCAATTGGAAACCTCACATTGAACAACTAAGTAAAAAGATTAGCAGTTGTTCTTTTGCGCTTATGAAGTTAGCATCCATAATGAACACAGATGGAGTTTTATCTGCCTATCATGGTATGGTCGCATCGCTTCTACGCTATGGAATAATCTTTTGGGGAAACTCGACAGATAATGATACAATCTTCAAAATGCAAAAGCGCTGTATTAGGGCAATGTTTGGCTTGAGAGTGACCGATAGCTGCAAACCAAGCTTTATTAAATATAATATTCTAACACTTCCGTCATTATACATACTAGAAATAGCATTGTTTGTACATAAAAATCAGGATCTGTTTCCCAAGCAATCCAATATTGTAGATAGAAATAGACGCGATAAAAACAACATTTTTACTACAACCTACAAAACTTCACTCATATCTAAAAGTGTAATTGGAATGTCTTCTAAAATATACAACAAGCTACCTATGTCACTTAGAGAAAATAATGTAAGTGTAATTTCCTTTAAAAAAGCTTTTAATGAATTTCTTATACAAAAATGTTATTATAGTGTCTCAGAATACCTAAATGATAATATTAGATTCACCTAATGGTACTGATTATTGACATTTTATTTTAGCTGTAAGTTGACATTCCTATAATTGTAGTATTTATTTATTTATTTTTTAAGTTTAGAATGAGATTTTTGTGACATTTATATATATTATAATTCTTTTGGACATGACTTAAATATAATACAATAGTGTAATATTCAATTCCTTTTGACATGTAATACATATTCAATTCCTTTGACATGTAATGTAATTAAATTATTATTTTATTACCTTTTGACTGATTAATTGACTTTTTTTTATCTTATTGAATACTATATATTTCTATCACAATATTCTCACTGTGGACATGTATGACTAATTAATAAAATTATTCTAAATTATCTAATGTAATCCATATTATAATAGTTGACCAGTATAACTAGTAAAATCGCCCTTCAACTTCCAATGCAATACTTATCTAGTGACATTTTTTGGGTGCTGAAAAATAAAGAGTAAATAATAAAAAATAAAAAAAACAATTAAAATATAAAATATATTGTAATACTGATTAGTTCATAGGTTACCTGTATTGTCTGCACCACATGTACCTAGCTCACACAAAAGCTTCCTTGATGAAAATGACATGTAGTAATACCTTCTTGTGACATATTGGGTACTGAAAAATAAAATATTATCTAATTGAAATAAAAACTATACCAAAGTATTGCAATTATACCAAGTTAACTGTAATAGGTTACCTGTGTCTTCTCTGTGTGTCACACGAGGGGTTTCATTGATAAAGGTGGCATAGCTCACCTATGCTGCATCAGACGCTGAAAATATTGGAACAGTGTTAAAGTTAAGAAATAATTTCTAGATAATATCTAGGATATAAAGCATAATTTAAAACAACGTGAATACTGAATAGTTACCACTTACCTTAACTGTGCGCATCTTCAGTAATTCTATTTATAATGATGCCACGCGTTGCCACGTAACGCCACGTAAAAATTTTTGTACCTAACCTCTCTATATCTGACATTGACATTGTTATTTTTCCTGTCTTCTCCTTCGTCTTTGTTTCTATAATTTTTTTTTTCTTTTAAAACTTATGTTATGACTAATATTTATTGTATGATTTTAATGTATAATTAATATTGACTAAATAATGTTCTTGATTAAGGTTTTTAAATAATGTTAATTTAATTTGACTTATTTTTGCATGCCTAAGCACTAGGTAGAAAGACTGAACCATGTTTATTAATTTAACAACTTTTGTACAATTCTTTCTGCAAATAAATTATTATTATTATTATTGTTAAAAATTAACATATAAGTCCATAGGGAGCCTCCCTAAAGCCCCTAGAATATAGCCATGGGTAGGCCGAACGAAAAATCGTACAATTTCTGGTGTAGCTAAACTAGCTCTAACATTGTATCGTTTAAGTCGTAAGCTGGTATAGTGAGTCCATGTATTGTAGTTGTGGCCACATACGGCCATCCAGGCTCTAGACTCGAGTACTAAATGGAATGCCCTAAGTCAGTGACAACGCTTCTTGCCACACTTTACGAACCACCTCTCTTTAAGTGATAGACTCAATACAACTGTTAGATGCATTGGTCTGTTGTATCATAAGCGCAAATGCGCAAAAATGTTGAATCAACAAAAAATTCAACAAATGTTGAATCAAGTAAAACCAGAATAACTTTATTTTGACTCCGATGTAAATAAATAAAAAAATGACTTGACCAAATTAACACCAATTTTCGTATACGTATATATTATAACCACACCGATGACAATGTATAAGAAGTCAAAGAAGCACAAGTATCGCCTGATGGACAGTAATTATTACCGCATATAGGCATCCGCAATTCTAAAAGTCACAAATGCGTTGCTCAGCGTCTGAATAATGTTAACATTTCAAAGCTTTAAAAAAGTCCAAGAACAGTGCTATGAAAGCTTCGCTATAAAAATTAAATATTCACAATCTTAATTCTATTTTTATTCGTAGCTTCTCCGCTGCAAAAGATTTAATCCCATAAATGCAAATGAAGTTGAATAATAACTAATAATTTGCTGACTTCGTCAAAGACTGAGTGTCTGTCGCTACAGATAAGTTGAAAAGAAAAACGTCATTTTTTATGATATATCAAGTTGTGAAAGTTTATGCTCATACTTCACTTACTTATTTTGCCGTTTTGCAGCGGAAAAATTTTCAAAAGCATTTTTCTATCCAACTAAAAGGATGTGGTGGAGGAGAAAATGTTTAGTTATAGTCGAACCTCTGCCTCGTCGGTCTTAGGTCCCAAAATCAACGGTGCTCATGCGCAGAGACAGTAATTGATCACCTAATGATATTGGCACAAGATTACATTTCAGACTGTGCCTCTTAGTACGACAATACATTACTCGGTAAACGATAAGCATTAAAAAGAAACGAAATTTTATTTTCTTGTAAATCTCATAACATTCTCAAGTCACGAATACTTTTTATCGCGCGAGAGAATTACATCGCTTAAAATGCATCGCTACGCGTAAGGCCATTCTAAGTTTACGAAAGAGGTTAAAGGGCAGTTAATGGCGGCGATAAAGTCCGGTGACCACTGCAAAAACAACAATGAGAAAGAGAAAGAGTTTTCAAGAATTATTTAAGTCAAATCATTCTTGAAATCTCTCTCTCTTATGCACTCAATTTCAATTTTGCGAACTAGCCTCCGCAGATGTTCGGACTCGTAAATATGATTTGAGAATCGTTTTATGTATAATAAACTTTTATCTCTACCATCGCTAGACGGACACAAAAGCTGCAGGTTTTAATATTGGTCCGCTGTACGTCGGTATAAATTTCTACGGAGCAGAATAGCCGTCGCGCACGCCACCTTCGCTTGGTCAAATAATAACAACGTAATGGCTAACTGTTGTCTAATGTATTTTGGCTAAATGGAATGCTTCCCGTTGGCAAGGCTGCGATTTAGATCGTACTTAGTGCCTCAGACGGTCGGAAGCACCGCCCCTATTCAATTTAGGTTTATTAAGGACATTGTTATTATGTTTCCATTGTTGTTTCACGTGAATTTAACGTTGACTTCGACTTATGTTCGTTTACTGTGTGCGTTTTAATAAATTACTGACTAAAAATGTGATACTTCAACGTAAAAAAATTAAGCTCTGTCGAGGACCTACACAAACAGCTCTTTGTAATAATTTAAAACTTTACGAGGACTTAATAAAAAAATTATTTTATTATGTTTTTCACTGAAAACTAAATGGGTTTTAGGTCAGTCAACCTAAAATGACCTCACGCAAAGATTTCTTGCACTTGCAATATTTCATAAAGTATTTTCTTTTTTATTCATGAAGCCCTAAGCGACCACATCCGGCCGCGATAACAATGAAAAAGCTATTGTGTCTCGTTTTGCTACGACTGATGGGTTAAATTGATATTTGATTAATATTATAAATTTAGTAGCTAGGGAATTGAGAATGGAAGGGTTGCATGCTACAATCTTGTATATTATATTTTAAACTTAAGACTACTTTTTGTATCTCACATGATTATATTTTGAGTTTTGTCATGCAAAATCTATGATACATATAGGTATGAAGCTCAGGATCACAAAAAACCTCCAACTAAAGAAAACTAGTGCTTAAATATATACCTAACAGACTAGTAAAATTATGTGGTAAATATACAATTCCGACATAGCGTCAATGGTCATTATAATATTAAATGCCACAGGCAAACGCCCATTATGTTTAGTTAATGATACATATTAGCACAATTGGCATAAACAAATCCGCGAGCAGCACTAGTGATTAAATTAAATAGTCCAATCGAGTCCAGCATGCGTTTCCAGCACAAACACCATTAATCTACACAGGAGCTCTCAGTTACTGACCATAAATTAATTACATTTACCAGATAAACCAGCGTATTAAAGTACAAATGCAATAGGCAAAAAACTGATTAGTTTCAATGCCTTTCTGATAGTACTAATATTATACACTAACATTGCTCTGATGTAGTCTCAATGGAGAGATGGAAAACATAATATTACGTAAAATATTTCATTAAATTAATGTTAAGTCATCATTAAACGTCTCTGAGTGCCGTCGTAAAACTTGAAAGTATATATTATTGTTGATTTGGATTATGATAATACGAGTATCAGAAACGCGTAGCTCTTTGCTACGTCGCGTAGCAGCGTCGTAGCACGTAGGCGAGGTCAGTAAACACTAAACAGTAATATCTTTTAAATTGTTGTCATGATTGTTTTTATTATTTCTTAGCGTTCCGTACCCAAAGGGTAAAACTGGACCCTATTACTGAGACTTCGATGTCTGTACGTCTGTCCGTCTGTCTGTCTGTCTGTCTCTAGGCTGTATCTCAAGAACCCAAATACCTCTAAATAGTTTATTAGGTCAATGCAAGAACCGTTATGGCTAAACTTCTGAAATTTTCACAGATTATGTATTTCTGTTGCCGCTATAACAACAAATACTAAAAACAAAATAAAATTAATATTTGAGGGGGGCTCCCATACAACAAACGTGATTTTTTTGGCATATTTTGCTTGATATTTTGTATAAATGAAAATGTGATATAGAGCTCCTGAAATAACCCACTACAACGTTAAAGGTCACGTAACAATAACGTTAATATTTAACGAATTCCCATCAAATTGTGTAATTAATAACTGTCCGCTTATAATCTATAATTAACGATCTGTTATTACTTGTAACAAATGACCAACGATTGTTCCAGCGTTTCGTTTCAAAAATTAACTATTCGCCATTGAATAGATGGCAATAATTTGTAATCCATTTTAGATATCACGCTCCCTAAATTTGTGAAACGTCACAAAATAATAACGCATAGTTATGTAAATATTATATCGCGAAATTAACATCGTTCCCCGCTCGCTCGTGTTTACTTGTTTTGTGGTTACGCTAATCATAACATACATTTACACAGATCCACAATATAATGTACATTACTGGTGAATGAAACTGGATAGAGCACATTCATAGGTTTATATTGGGAATTCAAAAGTGTGTCTATCTGTTATCTTTCTGTTATTTCTTCATGATTAACTACTGAACTAATATTGATTAAAAGGAAAGAGATAGTTTTTGTTCTATTAAAAGACATAGGTTCTATTAAAAGACATTTTGTTCTATTAAAAGAATATGATAATAAAAATATCTTTTGGAAAAATGTATGGTGACCGTGCAACAAACGAATTTCAAAGCGACGAAGTTGCGGGCTACTTATAGTAATTTTTTCGGGAAACACACAAAAGGATTTCCAGCAAAATGTACCAAAAAGTTACATTTTAACAGGAATCGTCTTGAAAATATGCTTATAATATGTATTAGCACTACCAGGTGACCTTTTCAACTGAATCACAAGTATTCGAGATTTTGGGGGTCAAGGATTCTTTTATTGGCAGCTTGCCAGTGAAGAATAGCCAACCAC
The DNA here is from genome assembly GCA_963422495.1 of Polyommatus iphigenia. NCBI lineage: Eukaryota > Metazoa > Arthropoda > Insecta > Lepidoptera > Lycaenidae > Polyommatus > Polyommatus iphigenia. Next base: position 9,031,427 of record OY730183.1, read on the forward strand.
TTTGGTTCGTTTTAGGCAGCCGTGCGCTGTTAGACAGTAGTAAATTGACATGTTTGCATAAGTATTACGGCTATCCAAGATAATGAAGTGTCCGTTGGATACAGGAATGTTCTAGGCTAAAATATCATCATTTTATTCTGAAAACTACATTAGTTAGAAGTACCGAGGTGTGTGTTTCTTACGCCGGTTTTTCTCGCCGGGTTTGTTCTCATTCGGTCAGAAGTGCGAGAATTAAAAAAAATTGTTTCAAATTAGTAACTTATAAAAATATAGTCATTTTTAACGTTCGTTTTAAAAATGTTTGGTTTTTGGAAATTTTCGTTACTTATATCAAACTCCGTTATCTGTAGTTATTATTCCTTCGATCGCGGATTCTTGGAAATCTATTGTTATTCTATTGTTGTCGCGATCACCGGTGCTCTTATGGGGCTTGATGGGTTAAATTACTTTATAGAAGAAAAAGCAACTTATTCTGGTAGGAATAGAGTATCTGATTTGATAGATTCTGAATTCAAATGCAGGAGCAATACGTTGCTCGTAGTTTAAGCAACAAGAAAAAGTTCTTTGACACACTTTCGTGTAAGAATTTTATGAGACATTCCCACGAGCTTGTGCATTGTCGATGATCACTGTAGAGCTGTGTAGACTGTAGACAGTGTAATAGACAGTTGATTAAACCATAATAATATTATGATTACTGAAGTGTCTGTCTAGCTGACTGCTAGTATTTTAAAATCAAGTCACTGAAATTCTTAACTTTGGAATGAAGATACTTTGAGTAACAAAAAAAGAGACAGTTTTAGTATGGTGCGGTTTTCGTTTGATAAACGCATTTTTGCGCCAATGAAGTTGCGGCAACATCAATTTACAATTCGAGAATAAGTGCGACCGCACATCGGAGACACGACTGTAGTTAGACAGTCTTGTTTCACATAGAAAAGTCAGTCTTACGACACAATTAAAACAGTTGTGTCTATCATGTGGCGCACACCAAGTCAAAACTGTCTTGACTACGATGACGCAACGCATACAATTGTATAATATTAAACAGTAGAAAACGCCCGGACAGAGTAGACAGAATTATAAAGTATGCCGACTTAGAAGTTAGATATTTTTAAGAGCGTTTACACCTAATTTCAAGTTTCCATACAAACCTACGGCGGACTATTTGAATTGCTTTGCGCGCAGCGATTTATAGTAGTTTTAAAATATTTGTAGAAAAAAAAATAACAAAAGATTTGTTGATATTTAAAAACATTTTTTTAAATTAAAGAGTTCTTCTATGATATGAAGCTATTATTGTATTAAATTAAGTTAAATGAATAGGTTAAAAAAAGTTTTAATTCCTTGATATTTCTTTGATATTTCTCATTCTTTGAATTTAAAATTACATAAAATTAAATACCTAAATGAAATACTTTTTCTGCTAACTATTTGCTTAAGGATCTTGTCAATAAGTTATTATTTTTTTCTAATTAGATATGTTGCTGGTTTCGTAATTTTTAAGCTTCGAAACTGATACTAAAACGTAATTTAAGAAAACCTCTGTTAAGGTATCGAGATTTAATGTGCAAATACTCTATAAATCGTTTTTTTTTTCTCTGCTAACTGTATAGACAGTGAAATTTTATATAAAAATAAGTTTTCAACATTTTTATAAAAATAAGTAGTTGATAATTTTTTCAAGTTTGAAAAGTGCAGTTTTTCAGCCAAATTGAGCGTGAACGGCGTAAACGCCCTTAAATTTGACTTATATGACGAAAATCGCTAGGGTTGTTAATTTTATTAGGGTTGTTGTCACTACGAACTTAAAACTATGACATATTACAGGCATTAGGGTTTCCTATTACTGTATTTCTCTGGGATGTTAAACATGTTAAACACGTTAAAAACGGGTTGTAAAACACGTCAATTTGAAATAATTTATATTTACAACTTAGGTATTTCAAATAACAAATTGTATATTAATAAAATTAAAACCGAGTGCATTTTGCGTCTATTGCGAGCAGTTGAAAAAATTTATAGATATAGATAGAAAAGTTCTCATTCGGATAAAAATAACTTCAAAAATAAACGGGAAAGACTCGACGGGAAAGATAGTACTTGGATCGCTGGACGGGTTTCTCTTTTTGGTCGTATTATTGTTTATGTTTTGGGCACATGTGATTAAAATTGTCAGAATCTAATTTTGAAATCTTTAAGTATTTAAAAATAAATACTTATAGATTTCATAATCTTAGTGAAACCCGACGAATTTGACATAATATATTGAAACCTGTCCGTCTCTTTGCAGTCGAAGTCTAGAGCTCGGAACCGGTACTTTTTTAACTAGGTTAAAACGCTCTATAACCAGGTTTTTGGATAAGTGCTCGTTCAGAGCGAAATAGAGATGCGAGCGGTATAATTGCTTCTGAAATTAACCTGGTTAATTTCACGCGGAAAGTAACTCTCGGAACCGGTATTTTTTAAACAGGTTAAAACGCTCTATAACCAGGTTTTAGGATAAGTGTTCGTTTGGAGCGAAATAGAGATGCGAGCGGTATTACTTCTGAAATTAACCTGGTTAATTTCTCGCGGAAAGTAACTCTCGGAACCGGTATTATTTTAACCAGGTTAAAACGCTCTATAACCAGGTTTTTGGATAAGTGTTCGTTCGGAGCGAAATAGAGATGCGAGCGGTATTGCTTCTGAAATTACCTGGTTAATTTCTCGCGGAAAGTAACTAGTGGAGTGATATCTTCTATCCCTTTCTAGTGCACCATCTAATAGCCAATAGGCCATAACTTGTTTATGTGTGGATAATGATGATGGTCGTGGTGTGTGTGAGTGGGCGGGGCGAACATAACTGCGAACGGTTCTAACCGGTATTTTGAGCAGTGAGCAATTGAATTTTGCTCTTAGAACAAAACCAGAAATAATTTCGGACCGTTCAGAGCGGAATCGAAATGAAAACGCTCTTTTGGAAATGTATGGCGTTTCTAACGAACAGGGTCGCGAAGATAAACCAGGTTTCCGAGCCTTGAGTCGAACTACTGGTAGTTATGTCTATTGTGGCTAGACAGTTTTGTCGTAGATGTGCGCGCTCGCATACACTGTAAGAGCTACCGCACACCTGAGACACGACTGTCTTAAGACAGACTATCGCATAATAAAATGCACTAGATGCGCACACTTGAGACCAAAACGTCTAATACACAAAGTTGTCTAATGCGCCCCGCGACAAGTCTGACTAACGACTGTCGGCTTCCCTTTAAAGTGTATGCGAACGCGCACATCTACGACAAAACTATCTAGCCACAATAGATATAACTACCAGTAGTTCGACTCAAGGCTCGGAAACCTGGTTTATCTTCGCGATCCTGTTCGTTAGAAACGCCATACATTTCCAAAAGAGCGTTTTCATTTCGATTCCGCTCTGAACGGTCCGAAATTATTTCTGGTTTTGTTCTAAGAGCAAAATTAAATTGCTCACTGCTCAAAATATATGCCATATAACTTTGACACGGTCGCGCGGGGCCTACGACTGTCGTCGGTCGTGCGCGACTGTCATAACTTCAAGACACGATCGCGCGCGGCTTACGACAGTCGTAGGCCGCGCGCGTCAGTCGCGGGCCTCGGAAGCGGTGCCATACATTTTCATACGTTAACTATGGTCGCGAGCGTCCGACGACAGTCGTAGGTCGTGCACGACCGCGATCGATCGCGATGCACGGAATTGTACCTTTAGACGTTTTGTCTCAAATGTGCGCATCTAGTGCATTTTATTATGCGATAGTCTGTCTTAAGACAGTCGTGTCTCAGGTATGCGGAAGCTCTAATGCTGCATTACTACATGAACATAATGCTTACAAAATTAATTGATTAAAGCAAACATGTCTAAACGAATCAAACAATTTCAATTAATTATATGAAGCGATGATATGACTTATGTAATTATTAGCTAAGTACACATTGGCCTTTAACCTGTAATCCTTGTGCCATATGACAAATAATGTTTGATGCAGTACACATAGTAGTTGGCTTCAGTAAACAATAGTATTGCGCATTAAACATGAATTAAAATGAACCTAAAATATTTATCTACATTCTACACATATTATTATAAAATAAAGTCGCTTTTTTCCCCTCATGTCCCTTTGTTCCCTTTAATCTTTGAAACTACGCAACGGATTTTGATGATTCTTTCAGTGTTAGATAGCCCATTTATCGAGGAAGGCTATAGGCTATATATTTTATCACGCTTAGACTAATAGGAGCGAAGAAATAGAGGAAAATGTGGAAAAAACGGGGAAAATTATTTGAAAGGGCTAACTTGAACGCCCTAATCTCAGGAACTATTGGTCCGATTTGAAGAATTCTTTCAGTGTTAGATAGCTCATTTATTGAGGAATGTTATGGGCTATATTTTATTACGCTAAGACTAATAGGAGAATGTTGAAAAAACGGGGAAAATTATTTGAAAGGACTTATCTCGCGAACTACTGGAGCAATTTTCATGTTACTTGGCACAGCCAAGAAGTAGACCATGTGAAGGATCATAGGCTATCGATTTTAATAATTTTTTCAGTGGCTATATATTTTATACCCGTGCGACGCCGGGCGGCTCGCTAGTAGGAAATAATTGAAAGATGGTGGAAATACTTTATAATATCGTTATCTATATATATAAAAGAAAGTTGTGTTAGTTACACCACTTATAACTCAAGAACGGATGAACCGATTTGGCTGAAAATTGATGGACAGGTAGCTTAGAAGCAGGAATAGGACATAGGATACATTTTGTCCCGGAAAAATGTACGGTTACTGCACAATATACTTTTGTGGGAATATAGGCGTGGAGGCCAAAGGAAGATCTTCCGACCGGGCGAGGTGGTATGCCCGGTCAGGCCGAAGCCCACGTGATACATTTCAGCTGTCGTATACATACCGACGCGCTCAGAAAACTTTGATAGCGCGATGCAGGAATGTTAGGCGAAATGTGGGTACCGCCACATCACTCCCCCCCGAAGACCGGAGGTCGAATCTTGAAGTCTTGTCGCTTGAGTCGCCAGTGCCAGAGAATTCCAGTGAGTCGGAACTGTTGCAGTGAAGTCCCAGTGAGTCGGAACTGTGATGCTGCTGCACGGGATCCAGTGAGTCGGATAGCTGCCGTGCGGGGCCGATGCTACGTGCTGACCAGGAGAGATGTGCTCTGCTTGCTGACCGGTCGGTGTAGTGAGAAAGCCCGATGATGCCGATGCGGAGTCGCCCAGGCCGTGGTACATTGCGGCTAGTGGACGAGGTACCCGATGAGGCGAGGCTGGCTGGCGCGGTGCGGAGGGGCGGGGAGTGATGATGATGAAGGAGGCGTGTTCTGTCGAGGGTCACCAATGTGGGATAGTGTGTGAAGGCCAAAGGAAGATCTTCCGACCGGGCGAGGTGGTATGCCCGGTCAGGCCGAAAAATGTACGGTTCCGGGTTTTATCCCGGAAAATGTACGGTTCCCGCACAATAAACTTTTATGATTTTCACCTAAACTATTCAATCTATTTTGAAGAAATTTGGTATGGAGATACTTTGAGTCTCGGGAAAGCACAAGGGATACTTTTTATCCCGGAAAATGTACGGTTCCCGCACAACAAACTTTTATGGTTTTTGCCTAAACCATTCAATCCATTTTGATGAAATTTGGTATGGAGATACTTCGAGTCTCGAGAAAGGACAAGGGATACTTTTTGTCCCGGAAAATGTACAGTTCCCGCACAATAAACTTTTATGATTTTCGCCTAAACTATTCAATCTATTTTGATGAAATTTGGTATGGAGATACTCTGAGTCTCGGGGAAGGACAAGGGATACTTTTTATCCCGGAAAATTTACGGTTCCCACACAACAAACTTTTATGATTTTCGCCTAAACTATTCAATCTATTTTGAAGAAATTTGGTATGGAGATACTTTGAGTCTCGGGAAAGGACAAGGGATACTTTTTATCCCGGAAAATGTACGGTTCCCGCACAACAAACTTTTATGATTTTCGCCTAAACTATTCAATCTATTTTGATGAAATTTGGTGACACTTTTATTTCTCTTTATATTCTGTATTTACTCTAACTCATATTTTCTCTGTAACTCTTAAACTCTTATAACACAATAAACTCTAACACAATACACATTATTTTACTCTAAACTACTGCTGTGGCTAATAACACGCTACTCTCTTGCTTCTTTGATGATAAATGGGCAACAGCTTTCTTCGTAGGCCATTGTCCGGTTTGTTCTGGTCTCGACTCATTTTCAAAACGATTCTCATTCGTACCTCCAGCACTACCGAAATGTAGCAACTGATGGTGTCTCTTATGACACTGTATACATTGGCTCGGCAAACGACAATCTTTGACATAATGATTATCTTGCAAACAATTAAAACAAAGTCCTGTATGTAATGCTATCTTTGATCTTTCTTCCGGTGACTTCAGTTCAAACCCCTTGCAAAATGTTACATTGTGTGGTCCTGAACAAATAAAACATAACTTACTCCTGAAATCATTTCTGTAATAATTATTATTATTGTTTTTCGTTTACCTCTAAATTGCTCTGAAAAGATCTTCTGTTAAAGTTTTGTGCTACTCTGGTTGGCACATTTGAAAAACTCCGACCCTCCAAATTCTCCAGTGCTCTAAATTTTTTCTCCAAAAACTCGCTCATCTGTCTCCAAGTAGGAATTTCATCAGTTGCACTGGTTTCCATTTCCCACCATTTTCTGGATTCTCTGTCTAACTTGTTTGTAACCATATAATTGATAACTACATCCCAGTCAGCTGTATTAATTTGCAAATTTTGAAGTGATTTTAAACAGGCGCTTGTTGTATCTAACAAATTTTTTATTTCATGAGACGATTCCGTAAATATACTCTTCTTCTCAAATAATCCTTTCATTATTTCTATGCTATTCTGCTTTTTATTTGTAAAATGTTTCGTTAATTTTTTCCACCCTTCCTCACAATTGTCTTCTGTAGTCGATACATTTTTTAATAACTGTTCCGCTTCGCCTGCTACGCAACCTTTTAAATAATGTAATTTTTGCACGGCATTTAACAACTTGTTATTATGGATCAATGAAATAAACATATCGTGGAATTGCTGCCACTCTTTATATGAACCAGAAAACCTCGGTAGGTTTATTTGTGGCAACTTTATCTCCGCTTCGTTGATTCTCGCCTCCGTAACTATGGGTAAACTCGTCTTTTTAATTTTTGATAGGTCTTCCTTTAACATCACGACCAAATTCGAGTATACATCTTCAAACTCATCAATAGTGTTTTCATCAAAATATAAACTTAACTTCTCATCTTTTTCAATTCCTATTAGGTTTGAGTGATTCTCATCAGGATAAAAATAAGAATAAGAATAAGAACATGTTTATTCATCAAATCTATTGTACCACGTTTTCGCCAGTTCTAATGCCTGTTCTAAATTTGTTACCGTTATTCTATCTTTAGGCGATTTCTTATAATTAATTATCTTTTTTTTTTATTCTATTCATTAATTCTTTCTGTTTCTCTAATAATATTATAATATTATGTGACTCTATCTCTATAGTAATATTATAATCTCTCGTTTTGTATGTAAGAACTCGTAACTAAAAATACCTCTTATTCTCTTCACAACTCTTCACAAACACAAATCGGTTTCGGCACCATGTCGCGAATATGCTCAGCTTCTTAATATTCTCAATTATTACTCATTTAAACACTTATTAGACTCAATATTATTTATTTTACTCATAACACATTTTACAATCGCTCTTCTCAATACACAAAATTTTCTCTATACAAGTCACATCTCAGAATTTGTCATATTTAAAATATCAAGGATTATTTTTCCGACCCAAATATTGACCAATAGAATTGCACCATTCGACGTCACGTGGTACAACCTACATGGTATTATACTGATTATTTTTTGAAAATTTTCTCTGGTCGTTGCTATATATAAAAAACAAAACATGATCCAGTCAAATTAACCACACGTCAAACTGACAGGTTGAATTCAATTGTGAAAATTGGAGATTTTGCATGAAAATGAGTCGATTTGGAGTTTGTTCTCTGTCCACCATCGATAAAAAAAGTCAAAGGAAATGTTCCCATTAATACGGAGAAGGCAAAAAAAAACAGTTTGGGACCAATTTACTACTTTTTGTACTGAGAGGGAATACACATTGAGTGCTGAAACGAGTGAAGCGCAATTGGCAAACATTATGAAAGATTACGCTTACAATATGAAGAAAATGGATGGAGAAGACTATAAGGAAGGTACAAATTCTTATTTGTTAACTGTACATTTCGTCTCATGGTGCAATTCTATTGGCCGACATTTGGGACGGAAAAATAATCCCCCGAATACCACACGAGCTTCAAAATTATCTGGCATTTCCCTCAAGGTTCCCTGCAAACAAATAAAGTCGTCAAGTTTTTCAGGAAAAATCATCAAATCAAATCATTTTTTAACCTGAAAAACTTGAATCCTTCATTTGTTTGCAACGAACCTATCGGGAAATACCCGATAATTTTGAAGCTCTTGTGGTATTATAAGTGAAAATAAACTTCCAAAAAGGTTAAAAACGTTTTGAACATTTGGTATGGAGATACTTTGAGTCTCGGGAAAGGACAACCTGGGATACTTTTTGTCCCAGAAAATGTACGGTTTTTTTTAATTTATTAAATAAGTTGCAGTTGCAGGTGGTATGATTCCGAACAATTCCTCAGAGCACTCCCCGTGATACAACCGATAGAGGATGCAGAACGAAGCTACATCTCGGCGTAATTCCAAGGGGTCCAAGCTGTTTGAAACACTATGGCAGTCAACAATTCGAGCGGCCCTTCGTTGGATACGATCCAGAGGGAGCAGTTAGTATTTTGGCGCCCCTGCCCAGAGATGAGAACAATATTCCATATGAGGCCGAACCTGCGCCTTGTAGAGTTGTAGGCGTTGGTCCGGGCTGAAGTACTGTCTCGCTCTGTTAAGAACACCAAGCTTCTTCAAGGCTAATTTGGCCTTACCCTCTAGATTATATCGGAACTGGACTTCGCTCGATATGTTCACGCCAAATATCTCAATGCTAGGGGAAATGGTTAAAGATGTGCCCTCGAAACGAGGATATACGACCATTGGTGACTTTTTAGTGGTGAACGCGCAGACTTGTGACTTGGCGGGGTTGAATTGGACCAAGTTACGTCTACCCCATTCAGAGACCTTCTCCAATGAATTCTCCACGTTCGTTTCGACTCTCAGTGACATTTTGCCGAGAAATATTGGGGGAGCCGGTATATACAACATCACCTGTACTATCATCCGCATAGCAATGAATGCCGCTGGTCTGCAACATGTCATTGATATGAATAGAGTAGGCGATAGTACACAGCCCTGAGGGACACCAGCATCAACAGACTGAGTTTCCGAGCATTCGCCGTCAACTACGACCTTTATGCTTCTGTCTGCTAAGAAACTAGTGACCCACTTACATAATTTCTCGGGCAGCCCGTATGATGGAAGCTTTGTTAGCAGCGCTTTATGCCAAACCCGATCAAAGGCCTTCGCAATGTCCAAACTAACAGCCAATGCCTCTCCCTTCGACTCAATTGCCTGAGCCCAGCGATGAGTCAGGTACGCCAAGAGATCACCAGCCGAGCGACCCTTACGGAACCCGTATTGTTTGTCGCTTAGTAATCCCTGGCCGTCCAAGTATCGAAGAAGCTGACTATTGATAATGGATTCCATTATCTTCGAGAAGAGAGAGGTTATAGCGATTGGTCTGTAGTTGGAAGGATTTGAGCGATCACCTTTTTTGGGGATCGGGTGCACCAAGGCTGTCTTCCAGGAATCCGGGACGATCAAGTGGAATAGGAGAGCCGAAAAAGACGCGTCAAGGCCAGAGCCAACTCTGGAGCACACTTTTTCAACACAATAGGCGGGATTCCGTCAGGCCCACTCGACTTTTGGATATCAAGGGAACGGAGGGCTTTTCGCACTGAGCGCTGATGAAACCGAATATCCGACATGATGCTCGTGCATCGCGGTATGGTCGGCGATTTCTGCCCCCCGTCATCCAGGGTCGAGCTTAACGCAAAGAGCTTGCCCAGAAGATCGGCTTTGTCTTTTGCGTCCTGGGCCAATGATCCATTTCCTACGTGTAGGGATGGTAGGGTTGGCTTGCAGAAATTTCCTTCAATAGCTTTGGCCAGAGACCAGAATGCACGGGTTCCCGAGGGGAGGCGCTCAAGTCTCTTGCCAATTCTATTGACGTGCTGTTGCTTTGCCCGAGTAATCTCTTTCTTGAGGGACCTAGAGGCAAGGTTGTACTCCTTTTTATACGTGCTGGTATTTAAATCCCGAGCAGACACTGCGTTGGCCCAGGATTGGTAAGCCTCCTGCTTCCGGCGAGAAGCTTTTTTGGGGGATGAACCAAACCAGGGACGAAATCTGCCGCCAGTTGGCACTACAGAGGACGGAATGAAAAGTTCCATCCCCTGCATCACCACATTGGCAACAGAGTTGGCAGTGTTATCGGGATCATCCGGCGAGAAGCACACGTGCCCCCAAATATAGGATGCAAAAAACGACCGCATCCCATCCCAGTCCGCTGACTTGTAGTGCCACACACGACGGTATTTAACAGCACGCTGTCTCAACACCGTCGTAAGTGGCACAGAACTCCTAACAAGGCAATGATCCGATGAACCAAGTGGTGCGGTTACGGATATTTGGTAGCCGTCAGGATTTGAAGTCAGCAGGAGGTCCAACAAGGAAGGATTTTGACCATCCACATCTGGGATTCGCGTAGGCGTAGTAACCAGTTGTGTCAAGTCGTTCGCAAGGGCAAAGTTGCAGACAGATCTCCCCGCATGATCAGTTTTACTGGAATTGAGCCAGTCGGCGTGGTGGGCATTAAAGTCGCCAAGTATTATGGTCTCTGCGGATGGGATCTGCTGCTGCACAAAACCTGAAGCAGCTTGCAGGTGTTCCAAGAGTCGGTCCGTCTCGGGGTCACCACCATGGGACCCATATAGGCACGCATAGACGCGAGGGTGGTCGTCGCAATCTATGCGGAGCCGAGGAGGAGCGGAGAGGATAAGGTGGACAGGTCCATGACCTCAAGATTGCTGAGGCGGCGAGAGCTGATATCATCTCTGAGATACACACACACTCCAGCTTTGGGTAAAAAGGAGTGCTCGAGATAATACCCAGGATGGGAAAGGTATGATGTGTCACTCGGAGATGATATCTGCGTCTCGGTTAAAAAGAGCAAAGCCGGCTTTGCCGTCTCTAGGTGGTAATGGACGGCATTAAGGTTGGAGTGTAATCCCCTGATATTACAAAAGCCCATGTTTAATATCGAGGGGGGTGCCTTTGTGTGTTTGCTTTTGCCCCGAGCAGATTGGAGCGCAGTTTTGCCCTCCTCAGAATACGAGGGGCAGCCTGGACGTCCACGCTCAGTTCCAGGGGTTCCTGAGCATGGACGTCCAGAGAGGGATTCTCCAACGCAGTTGGTACCCTCCTGGGGTAACAAATTGCTTTTCAACTGCGGCATTTCTAGGGGGGTAGGGGATTGGGCCTCCGGTAAACTCACTCACTCGGCGAAACACAGCGCAAGCGCTGTTTCACGCCGGTTTTCTGTGAGGCCGTGGTATTTCTCCGGTCAAGCCGGCCCATTCGTGCCGAAGCATGGCTCTCCCACGGACAAATACCGGCGTTCAGCCACCCCTCCCGTGTCACCGTGAAAAAGCTCACGATGGCACGGGGGAGGTGCCCAGGGACACGACGTGGACGGACCGGTATCGCCCCCCACAATTCCCGGTTCCCGCACAATAAACTTTTATGATTTTCGCCTAAACTATTCAATCTATTTTGATGAAATTTGGTATGGAGATACTCTGAGTCTCGGGATAGGACAAGGGATACTTTTTATCCCGGAAAATGTACGGTTCCCACACAATAAACTTTTATGATTTTCGCCTAAACTATTTAATCTATTTTAATGAAATTTGGCACGGGCCATGGATATACTAATTTTTATCTATCTATATATCAATGATATTTATAAAAATGAATCCACAAATAAATGAAACACCAACTTGCAACCTTTCGAGAAACTGTGCGATGGCCAAAGTGTTGCAGCAGAGCAAACAAATAGTTTGGGATGAGTGCACGATGGCACTCAAAAATAAACCCACTTTTTTTTTGTTAATTATGCCAATTCGAATTAAATAATCATCGCTAAGATAGGACAACGTCTGTCGGGTCAGCTAGTAACCAATAAAAATAAAATTTAATGTCAATGAAACATTTTTCTATTGTGATGTTTTTATCAAACTATTCCGAAATGGCTGGACAGATTTTGCTGAACTTTTTTGAATTTTTCTGTGCTCGGGTAGCAGGTCTTAAAAATAGGCTAATATCTGTTTTCATACCTAGAATTTATGGCAAAGTAACATTTACCGACCACCTAGTAACACTTTATTATAATATATTTTTTATTTAATTCATCTTTTGTATTTTTGACTTCACTGAAGTTTAAGCCAAAAACTTCGCAACCAAAACAGCAACTTAATATCTTCGCACCCAGCAAATACAAGTTGCATACTCTCAAGACGTAAACAAGGGCGTGTGCTAGGCCGATAAGCCGAACTAGCAGTCAAACCTCCGCCAGGCACGCCACCTCCTACTATTCCTCCGCACTATCGGCCTATTGTCTTTTATTTATGTCAGGTCGAGTGAGCTGTGAGGAGATTACGTAAAATGGAGCATAAACTTTAATCGTCATTTAAAGCTTATCGATCAGGGGATGAACAAATTGGAGATTTTCAAAATGGCCGCGTTAAGATAATGTCGTTCGTTTCGATGGGTATTACTTATTTATTAGGTTGGTGACTGCTTTTTTATTCATTTTTATATTCTTTTTATGCCAGTATCCATTTTTTTGTATTCAGTATGAAAAACAAATTATATTGACACTCTATATGCCACAAGAATGCTTTAGTGTCCCCGTCCGTCCCCATGTTTCGGTGTATAAAGTAGCCTATGAGTTAAACCAGATCCTAATCGTAATATCCCTTCAGCTGTGGTAGCCACATTGAAAAAAAAAAGCACATCCGTGGGGCTACTTCTGGATGTTCACGCGTGACGCGTTAAAATGACGATAACTCCAAAATTCCTTATAGGGGATGCATATTATAACAGCTATGTCCTTGGAATCTGTATGAATTAAGCTGAGATAATAAAAATAAATTAATCCAATTTTGCTATGTTAAGTCTTATTAAATTTTAATTTGAAATCGGAATTACAAAACAATTCAGTTTTTTGTCCTTTTAATAAAAAAAATGAAAAATTATTTAAAATATTTTTATTAAATTTACATAAATATACGCTATTTAACATTCATCAATAAGAAAAACACACTTCTCCATACATTTTTTTCAACCCACAAGCTTTACAAAAAACAAAAATCGTCAAAAAAAAAAAAAAATTAAGACAAGGGTCAAGTTTGAAACTTCTAGCAATCGTTAAGTGTGTTTTAGAGGCATTAGAAGTGACTATAGCCCGTCTTTGTTATAATAAGTATACTTTCTGCAAGTTAGAGGCGGTAAAGATATAGTTTACGATATACTGTGGTTAAAATAAAACACGAAGGTGATAATCGAGCTCCAGGAGAGCGGTCAACAGATGCGCGCATTTTTGACATCGAGCTCCTAGAGCGTGATCAACAACCGTGTTTAGTCAAATTGCTTTCAAAAGCTTTCCCCTGAAGAAGTAACAAACCTACATCATTTTAGTGTTAACATTCAATCCCCTCACTGAATTCGATTGAATGTAGTGTCTATATATCACATAAATCTAACACTACTCGTTCAACTGAAACGTTGCAACTGAAATATATCGAGTTGTGTAACTTGATATAATTGATCAATAGCCTTCAACCAATCAAAGAGTTTCCTCTTAGTTAATTAAGCTGGATATGGCGCCATCTTTCGGCATGAGTTGTGATCGATGACACTTGTTGTTTGGGTTTGTTCTCAATGTCACTAGTCGGCATACCGTTACCAATTACGGGTAAATCAAATGGCGTTTCAAAGTCAACTGGGACTATCTTCTAATTTCAACTGTAGCTGAATTTATGAAGGAGAAGATAGGGGTCAATTCGCTATGGCACGCAAAACTGTGCATATACTCAAGACTTCAAGATTCGTTAGTTCGCGTATCTTGTTGTGAACTGAAATAGGCCTTCCTAAAACGCACTAAGCAAAAGTATCACTTAAAAATCATGAACGCCTTTCCATCTCATACTAGGAAGGAAGGAACATTCTTGAAGCAATCAAAGCAAAAAGCGCCCAATCAATACCCAATATCAGCTCAGAAGCAATTAGCCCGAAAGTCAGAGAGCGTGATTTATGAAAGTATGTTATTAAGTGGTTAATAAAGTAATCGGGGGCTAGACACGTTATTTTTCACGAGGCTTTATTTTTATGGAGCCACATCGCCGGTCGGCATCGAACGGGATTCTAATCAATTTAATTTATCAGGGATCCCCGGAGGCGGCCATTCACTTCATTTAATGCGCGTATTTTGCGGCAAGGCTGATTGTTTTGAACCATTCGGTTGTACGGTCCATTTAGATTAATTATTGGATTACTTAATTTTGCAGTAAATTATATCAGGGCTTCACTATGTTGCGGATCGCGAAAATATTTTTGAAACAGGGTTTTTTCCGAACGTTCGGTTTGCGATTTGCATGACATTATTTTGTGTAATTGATGGTTTTGATAACACGGAGATGATGATCTCGATTTAGGAATAAGTAATATTTAATAAGAAGTCAATATTTAAAAATTGCACGTAAATCGCACATGATTTGACGCAAAACTTTTGTGATTTTCATAATATTTTTAATTTTTATGGAAAATTTGGTCTACTTCCGTAAGTCGAAAACAAAATATATTATATTTATTTACGTTTTAATGTCAAAATAATTTAAAAATATGTAATATACTCACTACTCAATAAAAAAATGAGTACTTATTTTACTCGCATAAAAAGTCGGCTTAATCTGATACATTCTAAGTTTGTGTCTATTCCCGTATACTGTCGTTTCGTACGCTCCAGGAAAAGCTAATCGGGGTCAGGCGTGATTGGGGCATTTTGCTTGGGGTAATGTTAATCTCCAGTGACAGTGACTTAATTTGTTACTGCTGGAGCAGTAATCTAATGCTTGGACATTAGACTTGTTTTCTGGCCCCCGCTGTGAATAAAATTGAAACACTGTTCATTTCGATCCAATTTCACGTAATACGAGTATAAGTGCAAATAAATGCAACCAAATCAATATGTTGATAATTTTCGCGTGGTAAGTTACATTAAAATTTGTAACATTATTTTCCGTTCTGAGCTTTTATATCGAATCGAAACAGATACGAGGCAGCTCACAGAAAGTTAAGGCTTCAGAATTCGCTGCGGTAATAAGAAGTATTAATTATCGTGAAGATTAAATAAGAAAGACGATCGAAATGAGGGTAGAATTACGACAGCATTTGTCCCGGCGACTAATAACGGAGACAATATTGCACTCGATACGTATAAATGTTGCTCGCACATTTGGGGCGTGATATTAATTCCGCCAGTAATTGCTATCGGTTTCCACCCGGGGCTGCAGCCATGAGCCATGAATACGGGAGTTACCGCTATTTGTTCCTGACGTTGCGGTTTAGGGTTTTACCTCGATCCCTTCCTATATTTATTTTCTTTCAGTTTTGTCCATGGCGAAGTGGATTATCGCTGCTCGAGCTCGGTAAATCAACAGCTTTAAGCTGGAGCGAGACAGTGTCAAATTATCTTTACGATTTAGAAATGCGATATCATTTTGTGAATAATCTGTAATGTGAGATTGTCTGTTAGATAAATGCTAATAGCCGCTGCACCGATTGGATGCTTGCTAATTGATATACATCTATGGATTAGTAGGCTCTGAGTCTTTACTCAGCGTGCATTTTTCTAAAATAAAAACAATCATGCCTATTAGCCTTAAATAGATTTGTTGTTTCAGAAAGCCTACGGTTTCCACGTGATAAACGAATCTAAGTTTAGTAAAATTATGAGTCACCGCTAGAAACTTTAATATATTATTCAAAAGCTCATAACTAACACAGCAAACGACTTTGATATACCTACGCAAATCTTCTAAGTGCGCTCATTAAATTTTGGTTTCGGTAATATAAAATTGAATATTGTATGAATTAGCATTTGGTTAGAGTCGGTACCATCTAAGCTACGTTAACGTCATTATGCATAAGCAAAGAGATTCTGAAACCAACGTCGTGGCTTACGGTAAAGAGCGGTAGAGAGAGCTTAGCGTTATTAATATCTTAAAGAAGCAAAAACTTGGAACGTTCTCATAATACGATGCTTGTAATTAAATGCAACATGTTGCATTTTCATCATCAACAACACTGCGTTTACCATTATTTTGTATCTTACATACATTGAAAATTTACCATCCTTATTAACCTATTGTATATTTATCACGGGCTTTGAGCGCGAATCAAGAAATTCTGTAACGAAAAAACCTAACAACTTCCACTCCGACGGGCACAGTGGTGGGGCATTGTGCATCTTCGGCACGGTGTTGGTGTGCATGTGACTAGACGTATGCAAATTATAATTGCATAAGTTGATAAAAAATGCTACGCAATAGCTTTACCGCGGCAGTACCCGAGTACCACACGTATTTTTTAAATTCTTTTATCACCTTACTAGCGACCCGCCCGGTGTCGCACGGGTATAAAATATAATATAGCCACTGAAAAAATGATTAAAATCGATATCCTTCATGTGGTCTACTTCTTATCTGTGCCAAATACCATAAAATTGCTCCAGTAGTTCGCGAGATAAGCTCTTTCAAATAATTTCCCCCGTTTTTTCCACATTCTCCTATTAGTCTTAGCGTGATAAAATATAGCCTATAGCCTTCCATAATAAATGGGCTATCTAAGACTGAAATAATTTTTCAAATCAGACCAGTAGTTCCTGAGATTAGCGCGTTCAAGTTAGCCCTTTCAAATAATTTTCCTCTATTTATTAAATATTTATTATTTATCAAATAATTTTCTATTTATTCGCTTCTATTAGTTTTAGCGTGATAAGATATAGCCTACAGCCTTCCTCGATAAATGGGCTATCTAACACTGAAAGAATCATCAAAATCCGTTGCGTAGTTTTAAAGATTAAAGGGAACATAGGGACATGAGGAAAAAAAAAGCGACTTTGTTTTATAATGTGTATAGAATACATGAAATAACAATTTCGGTAATGATTTCATATTACTCGTATATTCATACTTTGAATACCGCATAGTCGTATTTCTCACGAACTGAATATAAAAATTATTTACAAACCTTATTCGAAGTTCATCTGTATACGAAAGAGGCATCGACTTAAATATAAGTAGGAAGTAACTCCATTTGGCAAAGGGCCTCTCATCTTCACGCCACTATAATGATACCAAGTTGAGGAGAGCTGTCGCATCTCTAGTGTGTGTATAAAGACTACCGGAAAGCGTGTGCAGTGAAAGGATGTGACGGGTCGATTACTATTGGTCGTGTTATACGCATCGAGCTCGAATGTGCCAGCGAAGGTCCTCAATATTTTCAATCTATACGCGCGCCCTTACTACATTCTCATTTGCAGGGTGTATTATGCCATGAATCTTATAAAGACTCAACCTGATTTAATATGCTTTGAGGAAAAAATAAGATTCTTAGGAATTCCGAAGATTTACTTTTTTATTAGATTCATGGAATAATGGTGTTCTCTTATGGTGTTAAGTGTTAACGACTAATTTTATATTGTGGGTAAAATTATAAGATGTGTGTCCAATTCGTTGTTTTCTACCGCTATGATACAACTCTAATATATTAAAAGTAAAATTAATAAAATATATTAAAAGTAAAATTAATAAGTTATGCCGACGAAACGAAGGTTCTATAATTTATATCAATATCCTACGTAATGGAATAAAAGAGCAGTAGAATAGCAAAAATTCACGTGAATCAACTACACACGAACGTTGTTAAAATACAAAATAAAAAGGCGATGAAAGTTTGAGAAATAGCCACATAGACTTTTAATCCGGGAAATATTCATGCAAAAAACATTCGGGAATTTAAAGTGGTCTGAGCGGCGCGCGGGAAATGTGATATTCAAATTCATCCAGTAATATTGTTAACATTACATATTTCTGGCCGCGCAGCGATGGTAAGGTAATGCGGGCACGGTACAATGAAACCGGTACCTATTTCCATTCTTACAATTTCAATTTAGTATTAATTCGAGTCCGCGGCCGGGCCGAGCGCCACATGTAAAATATGGATCGGCTAAGTGAAATTAAAATGCTCTATAAATTGTGATTTTTGCAAGTCCTAAAATGGAGAAGGCTTTTTATTATTTATCGCCCGGGCGCTCGTGGCCGGCGTCGACTTACTGAAAATCGCTATTATTATTCAATTTACTTGTTAAGATTTTTTAGTCCAAGAAAAGTTTCTCGTTGTCGTTCTATTTCAGTATCTTTTGTGTTCTAGCAGTACGTTTCAAGATAACTATTTGCTTCATTATTTTTATTTTAATAAGATATATTATAATACTGTAGTCAATTCCTCTAAAATAAGATCGACTATTCATTTACTGTACTTATAGTAGGTAATAAAAAAGTCATCCACATTTGCGAATTACGCGGAATCGTCTTAGAGTCTTAATACGCGATTCACGGAAAATCTTTCCGATATAAATATTAATAAAAAAAACTTTTGTTTCAGGGGCTTCGGGTTCATCACATTCACCGACCCAGCTAGCGTAGACAAAGTTTTAGCGCAAGGAACACACGAATTAGACGGTAAAAAGGTAACTGAACTTTTCATATTTAACTTTGCTTGCTAAGAATTTCTTGTGTTTTATCACTTACACTTAGTTGATGCTGAGAATTCGAAGTGCGCTTCATTTTTTTTATTTATTTATTACACCTTTACTTATAGTCTAAGATCCCACTGCAAAATTGTGCAGGTATCGAGTACACGCTTAAAACCACATTTTTACAAATATTTATGATAAGGAGAACATATTTCTACTGGGGTGCCAGTCCAAATGTGGCCGCAACTATTTTTAAAAAAATTTAACAAATTTGAGTTTGCGGGATAAAATGTTTTCATCAGGTATTGAAAGCAAACATGGTTCATTTCACGGCAATGAGTATAGAGATTTAGAAAAATCCGGTGTGCCATTGGGCACCCGGCCGCAACTCTATTGTAACCAGGCGTGAACAGGTACGATTCCGATACATTTTTGCATCCATAACGTATATTGATCTTTTGTATATCATATGGAAGCTTGTTTTCCTCTTATTATTATAATATAGGTGTGCCTTATTTAATCTGACCGCAAATAAGGGGTGCCGGCTGTCAAAGATGGCAAACTATCGAAGGTTGAGGGAAAGGGAGCTAGCGCGTAACATTACGGGTCTAACGAGGATAGTGATTGTACATCATGTTAGTGTACTTAACCATCGGTTCAAACAATAGTAATAATCGGCCAAGTGCGAGTCGGACTCGTATTTTTTATATTAAATTTGTGTTTTTGTATAAGGGCCGCCCTTATTTTTTAATTTTACTTTAATTTGATTATTGGTAATTAAATTGCACATTTAATTGAAGATTTCATGAAATTTTAAAGTGACTATCCATTACCGACATAAAGCGAAAAAGGCCAAAAAATCACTTAGTATTTTGTTGTTATAGCGGCAACAGATATTATACACAATGTGTGAAAATTTCAGAAGTCTAGCTATAGCGGTTTTTGAGATACAACCTGGAGACAGACAGACAGACGGACAGACAGACAGACAAACAGACAGACAGAAGATAGACAGACAGACGGACAGACAACGAAGTCTCAAAACTCAAACTCAAACTCAATTTTTTTTTATTCAGAATAATTTTTTGCAAATATATTCTGAACGTCTACATCTGGGGTTTGCAAGTTATTTTAGGTGCGGTCCGGATACTGTGGAAATTTTTTAACGAGATCTAGAAAAAACACTTGTCCTATGTAGCTTGAAAATATTATTTTAATTAAATAAAGGTATAACGAATACCTTATCTATGTATTAATTGATACTTGGTATAAAATGCATTACAATATTTCACAGTCCGAGATTCGACCTTCCGCGGTTTCGCAGCCCGCCTGTTGCATACCGTTGCAGTTGGTCTACAATCAGCGTTACCAGAATTTTTTTGTGCCAAGTCCAAAGTCAACATTCCAAGGGTCTTAATAACGCCCTCTGTCCCTAAAATGCAGGTACACTAATAAAATGGCCTTTTTCGCTCTATGTCGATACTTTAACAGATAGGCACTTTAACATTTTTCGAAATCTTTAATTAAATGTGCAATTTAATTACTAATAATAAAATTAAAATATAAGGGCGGCCCCCATATAAACACACAAATTTTGGCCTAATTTTGCTCTATAATAGTACGGAACCCTTCGTGCGCGAGTCCGACTCGCACTTGGCCGATTATTACTATTGTTTGAACCGATGGTTTAGTACACTCACATGATGTACTTCACTATTTGACCCGTAATGTTACGCGCTATCTCCCTTTCCCTCAACCTTCGATAGTTTGCCATCTTTGACAGCCGGCACCCCTTATTTGCGGCCAGATTTAATTAGGCACACCTATATTGTAATAATAAGAGGAAAATAAGCTTCCATTTGATATATAAAAGATCAATATACGTTATGGATGCAAAAATGTATCGGAATCGTACCTGTTCACGCCTGGTTACAATAGAGTTGCGGCCGGGTGCCCAATGGCACACCGGATTTTTCTAAATCTCTATACTCATTGCCGTGAAATGAACCATGTTTGCTTTCAATACCTGATGAAAACATTTTATCCCGCAAACTCAATTTTTAAATTTTTTTTAAAAAATAGTTGCGGCCACATTTGGACTGGCACCCCAGTAGAAATATGTTCTCCTAATCATAAATATTAGTAAAAAGGTAGTTTTAAGCGTGTACTCGATACCTGCACAGTTCTGCAGTCGTATCTCGTACTATTAGACTTTCAAGTGTATTTAAACAAATAATATCTTATGATATTTATGTATTTAAACATTTTGTGAAGAGGGAGCACTGAGCATGAGTCTTGTTGTAAACATAACGCAACAGAAAATTACAAACATTCGATACTTCATACCGTAGCGATTAGTGTCCATAGGAACTAATGCTCGTCCTTGTAAAATCATCAGAATTTTCAAAAAAATACCTAGTCAATTTAATTTAGCATTTATATTTCCGAACCGCATTTTCACTTATTGCTATAATTAGCATTAATAATTGCAAATCACGGCGAATCAGAATTTATTACAAAAAAGGCAAATTTTATAGGAGCGTAACTTTTCGCAAAGTTATAAAATTAATCAAGGGCGATTTGAAACTGTGGATTTATTGCACACACAGACGCTTTATTTTATTGAATTCGGTGTCCATTTATCTTAGTTTCAAATGTATTACTGCAAACGACGAATCGCTCAACTATTGGAGTGTTTTATTATCGGGCAGAACTATTTCGATGGCCCCGAATAGTTCGCCAATCTGAAACAAGACGCCATGTTTTTACAAGACAATGCTAGAGGTTTCTAAACAGTATAAGGATAAAGGGCAAAGGCAGTAATTCGTTTTAAATAAAATTTGGTTCTTATCTTAATATTATTCTTTCATAACAATATCTAATAATATTATGTTTGTTCATCCCAAAAGCAGGTGAACAAGGTCAGTAAAGTTTTGATTTCAAAAGCAAAACAATCCATAAAAAACTGGTGCTCAAACGCATCTTCATTTCGAAGCGCTACAGTTTTCTCAGTAATCATCACCAAAAAAGTAAAGAATGCAAATAAAAATGAGAAAAGCGAAGTCGCAAAACTCCGTCCCTAAAATTGGAGGATTTATTGCCTATTATTTTTAGCATTCCTTCTATAAATGGAGTAAAAAAGTCAGTTTCTATCACTCGCCGCGAAATAATCTAGATAAATCACCGTGCCTTCGTTGTTTACTTTGATTAAATTGTAGTCGACCGGTGGAAGATTAGCCGAAGCCTCGCAAATCGAGCGAGGAGAGCATTTTCTCAATTTACATAAAACGAGGAAGAACGCGATAGTGTTTACATCGAATACTTCTTATTTCATTGCTCCTTTTAATGAATATCATAGTATTTATATTTGATAAACGTTTACATTCTCACCTTGACGCGAGAATTCGAAATGAGGTTTGGTTTTTTAACCGACTTCAAAAAAAGGAGGTTATCAACTCGACGCGTATGTACGTAGTATTTCCAGAACTGTCCAGTTTTCGTATGTGTTAGTCTATATCAGCATCTGAACAAATGTGCCAAATTTCAAAAGTGTATGTATGTATGTTTTTATGTTTGTGTTCGGATACCTCTGAAATCACCATTCCGATTTCAGTAATTCTTTTTTTGTTGTACTAGGTATTGTTCAACTTAGGGAATAGTGCAAGTTTCATCAAAATCGGTTCAGTAGTTTTGGAGATAGGGAGTTTTAATTCTCAATTACGTACAATTTGAAGTCGGTTTTATCTTTTTAAAATACAGTTATTAATAATTATGACTTCACTTTACCATAATGAAAATGAATATGGTGTTAATAGTAGTACATTAAAATACTCGTATTTTGACTTCTGAATAATTTCGAATCAAAATATAATATAACTTGTTCCAATACCTCACAATTTATTCCAATATCTTTAAACTTGCTTACGTGATAGACACTAAAAAGAGAAGGAGGATAGCCAAAATTTAATTGTACCAAATAAAAGCCGTTGAAGTTTCGATGTTTGAGTCAATTTTGTACAATCATTGTGTTATTTCGATACCGTTCCAAAACAGAAGTTAATCGCATGTCTTTTCATCGTAAATTGCCGGTAGTAGGTAAACGTTTTTCGGCGATACGTCGCAACATAATAGCTTTCTACATCATCAATATTTATAGATATTATGTTCACGAAACGTATGTACACATACGTATGTGTTATTTACATGTTGTCATACTGATTTCTTTGAGCTAAGCGAATATTTTTTAATTGTAAATCTTTTTAGACTATATGCCTTGGTAGTTATTTTAGTATTGAGCCCTTATATCAAGCAAAATTAATGATGAAAAACATTATACAGGGTGTAACTAAACAAAGTGATAATAATTAAGGTGTGTACGTGTCCCTCATATAGAGTTTACTGTAAAAGTAGCAGCACTGAAACTCTGCTACTTTCGCAGTGAACTCTATTTAAGGGACACATACACACCCTTATCACTATGTTTTGTTACATCCTGTAGATATCCAGGATACAAGAAAGGAATTTTAGACTCGTCGATAGGTAGTATATATTATTATGGAAAGTATGAATATTACAATTTAGGGTCAAATCAGACCGCAACGCGACGAGGCGAGGCGAGGCGAGGCGCGACGCGGCATAAATTTGTATGGATTTGACAGATTTCAATTGCGCGAGACGACATGCCAATCTGTCAATTCAGTACTTTAGAAATGCATCTACGCGTCGCGTAGCGGTCTGAATCAACCCTTACAATGTTTGCATTGAAAGCTAATGGTAAAAGATTTTGAATATTGTGTGACACAAATACCTTTCCCGTCTCAGCTAAATGACATTTACGATCTTATAATAAATCATGTCGACTTTTAAAACATGAAGCGGCGGAATTTCGCGGAAAAATTAAAATTTCCTATGCGATGGAAACTTTCGATATTTTACGTGGTCTCATATCGGCATGTTAAAATGTTAAGTACGTTGTACTTTCTGAATAGAGTTTTACCATTCCTCATAATATTAAAATATTCTTAACGTTTCATAATGTGGAATTTAAGGTATAAAGTTTTTTTCGTATTTTCTTATTATAATATTTTTCAATTTGCGATGAATAAAAAAAAAGACGGGTTGCACTCCGGGAGTGCCGGCAGAAATGAAAACTTGATTATTAACGTTGTGCTTTTTTTTAACCCATTTTTTATGAAAATCGATTATTAAAAATCGATTTTTTTAATTAATCGAAACCCTTACAATCGATTAAATTTTTAACCCATTTTTTAAGAAAATCGATTTTTAAAAAATCGATTTTTTTAATTAATCGAAACCCTTACAATTCGAGTTTGAGTTCGAGTTATCGAGTTCGAGTTTTCGAGTTCGAGTTTTCGAGTTCGAGTTCGAGTTCGAGTTCGAGTTCGACACAAAACACTACTCTCCAACCGTCTTACGGTTTTTCTATGGTTTTTCGATCAACACGAAAATCTGACGCGAGTTTCACAGTTTTAACCCATCCCACAGAAGTGCTCAACGCCGCTAAAGAAGTTTTCACTTCAAAAAAAGAAATAAAGTGTACATGCTCGATAACCCTGCCTGCCTGACGAAATACGTTCATTTGATACTTCAATTATTATGAATGGATGGAATTATGAATGTCACTTTAAATGCAAAAGATTATAGCACAGTACAAATAATACAGTAGCGTACCTCAGTTATTAAAATGAAAGACGTTCAACAGGGAGACGAATAATTTTAAACGCGTGCGACGCAATACTTTACAGGAAAAAATCTTAAAAGTAGTAGACTTCTAGAAGCCAAACTTTTTTACAATATCACAGGAAAAAGTCATAAGTGATAAGAGTGAAAAAGATGGATCTTCGTGCCCGTTGCCCCCTTATCTTTTTTCTAAGTAATCCAAAATTAATTTTATTGCAAATAAAAAGGTCTGTCAAGCAATAAAATAGTAACGCATTATCAAGAAGAGACCCCGCCCGCCCGATTCAGGTGATTTACGATGAAGGTGTTTTACTGTGTATTGTTGTACTGTGGTAGACAGAGACATCGGAGCGCACAGCGAGCCCGCATGGCCCAGTCAAGTGTGAAAAGCGCTTAATTACATTTCGATGCGTATTTTGCCGAATCACGCCCGACTTTGGACGCATTTAATGTAATGAATACACTGCAGAAATGACCCGTGAGTTAATAAGTTTTTAATTATCATCATCAGCTTATATTTGTGATAAAAACATATTTAAAATATCATATAACAGTTGCTACTCGTGACTTCGTAGGGTGTAAAAGAGCGTTACGATTTGCCGCCACAATATACGTCTCATCTTTAAGCTAGCCGAGTATACTCTTTTTATCTCTTTTGCAAAATTATTAGTAAAAGAGATAAAAGGGAGTTGTACGAAGGAAATGAATTTTATCAATTTACCTTTAACCCATCAGTCGTGGCAAAACGAGACACAATAGCTTTTTCATTGTTATCGCGGCCGGATGTAGCCGCTTGGGGCTTCATGATTTAATAGTGTCTTCATACCGGGTTTTCATGTGAGTTGATAGTCTCAGAATAACATTAGGATCTAGCTAGTATAATAAATAGTGTAAAGAAAGTATTCTTACTAATTATTTTATATAGACAGTCAGACAGGGACGTCAAACGCACAAATATAAATTCCATGTATGCTGATAAACCTATTTTAGTCAAGTGGATGATCTCGATGAACATATTACTAACACGTCCCACGGAATCTGGAAAATATGGGTACTGGGCGCGGCGTCCATGAAAATAAAACGCTTTTCAATGCAGCCATTGAAGTATGTTACCGTGCAGCTGCATAAATTTGCTGTAGTACGCTATTTGAATTATTGCATAACTTGTAAACACGCCTGAGACGCTACGCAGACTTCATTTTTTACTCAGCGTTACCTTAAGAACGTCACGTTCGCGCTGTGAAGGGCCATTGTGTTGCGGTGTGTATATCTTGTAACAATTCCCGCTTAATTATTGCGGAAAATATTGTTGGGTTGGCGATATTACGAAAATAGCTACACTTTTTACAAGGTTTTTCATACCAGTCGAGTATTAAGAAGTTTAGACTATAGCCTATTACTGTAGAAAAACCCGACGGCGAAAACGTAAATTGTAGAGAAAAATGCCTATGCCACTCACAGCATCATTGCAAATCTATTGACACTATTCGTTAAATCCGGACCAGCAGCTAAACCACTATAAGCGTACATACATCCTTAAACATACTAAAATAATAATTGTGAAAGTGTGTTTGTCTGTTTGTTACCTCTTTACTCCCAAGCCGCTGAACAGATTTAGCTAAAATTTGGTATGAAGACACTATGAGACCCTGGTAAGGACATACTCGTATGATACTTTTTATCCCAGATAAATGTACGGTTCCCGCGCGATAAACGAATTTTGGTGCAACGGACTTGCGGGCGTCATCCAGTACATACTTACATAAACCATCCATCCATAAGACCCTTTTTTAGCTTCGCTATAGTCAAGTCAGTAGAAGACAAAACAACATTTTTTGACATAAACCCGGTCAATATTTGCTATTAACCTCCAGCCACAAACCTCCAGAATATTATTCTTCCTAGATCCGGCATCTCGGTTATGTTCAATTAGTCGCCGGTAACGACTCTCTCGATCGTGATAATATGTTCCATAAGTCCGTTCCAGTGTCACAAACTACCCGTGTGTTAAATTCACGGCTAAGATTACAGAACTTGGAGTTATTGAATCAATTAAGGTCAGTGTTTGATTTGATCGAAACTGTTCTAGAGACATTTCGAGATAAAACTCCTAAAATCTATCAGACTTACATGGATGATTTTGCATCAGGTCACGAAGGTGTAAATGCAGATAGTTGTCTTTTAAAATAAAATAAGCCGTTACTATTCGCTTACTTTTATACTGAGTCTTTGATAACATTTGAAGAAAGTACACGTGAAAAAACTGGCTCTATACGAACACTTTACAAGACGGCGACATAATTTTTTAATACGGCGCGGTGTTAAAACATCCATGTATGACTGTATTTTTTAGCCAATAGCACAGAACCAATAGGTCCTTAGTCAATGTAAACTAGATTAAGTTAAGTTAGAATCAAGAGCCTTTGCTCACTTACCGTGCTTTTTACAACAAAGTTAAAACGACATGTCACTTAGCGATGCGTCAAATTCCTTTCATAGTACGGGAGCCCTAGAACAATTTTTTTGATTACTAACAAGCTAATTTTTTGTGAGTAGCTTCATTTTGATAAGAAAAACAACTTTTTTATTTGCGAAAAATCTTGAAAGTGGTAGCTAACAGAGATAGAAAGGATTTCATACTTTGATTTGATGGTCCTAAAATATGGATTGTTCTATTTGTAGGACAATGTTACTCTTAAATAATATAACTATTAACCTACAGATATACAAAAAATCTGCTGATTAGGGTACCGTAGTCAACCAAGTTTTGTTGATTACAGAACCCTAAAACGGAAACCTAGCCAGCTAAATTTTTGGTATATTTGTAGGTTAATAGTTATAAAAAATAAATAAAAATAGAACAATCCATATTTTAGGACCATCAAATCAAAGTAGGAAATCCTTTCTATCTCTGTTAGCTACCAGTTTCAAAATTTTTCGCATATAAAAAGTTGTTTGTCTTATCAAAATGAAGCTACTCACAAAAAATTAGCTTGTTAGTAAACAAAAAAAAAGAAGGGTTGCACTCCGGGAGTGCCGGCAGAAGTGAAAACTTGATTATTAACGTTGTGCAATATTTTTTAACCCATTTTTATGAAAATCTATTTTAAAAAAATCGTTTTTTTTAATTAATCGAAACCCTTACAATCGATTAAATTTTTAACCCATTTTTTATGAAAATCGATTTTAAAAAAATCGAATTTTTTAATTAATCGAAACCCTTACAATTTTTTAACCCTTTTTTTTAAAATCGATTTTTAAAAAATCGATTTTTGTAATTAATCGAAACACTTACAATCGATTAAAAAATATCGACAATCGAAAAAAAAACAATCGATTGTTCGATTAATCGCTTTCGATGTTACAACACTACTCTCCAACCGTCTTACGGTTTTTCGATCAGCACGAGAATCTGACGCGAATTTCACAGTTTTTACCCATCCCAATAAAGTGCTCAACGCCGCTAAAGAAGTTTTCACTTCAAAAATTGTTCTAGGGCTTCCCTCACTAGATGTTTTGGAGCTTCGTTTTCGTTATTATCGATTGCTGGGTAACTTATCTGTAAGCGTGTTCGTTTAAAAGTATGCGTAGCTATTGTCAGATTACTAAGCTAACTTCTACTAAGCGATTGCTGGCAACATTTTAGTCGCCTTTACTTTCAGCAAGAGAAACATCTTCATCTGTCACTGCGTTTAAAATATTATAGAGATATCTATATTAAAACTAAAATTATTATAAGTGTCTTTTATGTCACTTCTTCACACCTAAACCGCAGAACCGATTATGCTGAAATTTGGTATGGAGATGCGTTGAGTCCCGAGAAAGATCATAGGATACTTTTCACCCCGGAAAAATGTACGGTTCCCGTGAGACAAACGGATTTAGTGCAACGGAATCGCGGGCATCATATAGTATAAAATATGGCATTTTTAATTTGTATACGTTTCGTCGGTACGTTGTAGGGGTAAATTACATTTTTTGCGTGAGAGCGGTGCAAACATTGTATCGTTGAATTGCTGCATGTTCATGAATCATCTGTTCGTCTAGCTTCTGAATTTTCAATTTGACTAAAATATTACAGCCATAACTGTATCGACGTGCTAAACACTGAATTAGGTGTTAAAATAATATTATTGAGAGTAAAAAGTATGAATTGATTATTCAATACATTTAAATTAAGTTGGCTTTTATACTGATGTGTTATGGTTGCTTGTATACGCTGATTTAGTGTTACTTCTATAGTTATTACTTCTTTAACTCTATCAACTGCTGCCAGCAAAGGAGTAGATAGAGTTAAATTAAAAAGTAATGTCAAGAGACCATGATAGATAACTATGACTGTCATTACTAAGCCGTCTATAGCATAAACAATATAATTGACAATCATAGAAAAATTATCTTCTACATGACCAACATCATTAAGGAGACGCCTAATACTTCTCTTTGAAATTATTTACTCCCAAAAGCTAATTCCATAAACGGAGATTAATTTTAATACAATTTAAACGATTTTTATCACGCTAATTGTAAAGCAAACACACTTTTATACTTTATCATGTAGACGTGTTTTCGTTGGATTAACCGTTTAAGCGCCGGCATTCCAAATAAAGGGAAACACTAACCGCCGCACCCGTTATTCTTCCAAAATTAACTCATAACGCCAAGAGTTGTTTTTTTAACCGTAATCTGGTTTAACGGGCACAGGGCCAGTGGCTCTGCCGCGAAACTGGAATCTTTAAATGGTGGACGTACATTTTTAATGTCGTTTAATGCCGCGCGCGCCCGATTGCGGCAACAATTAACGTTATAACGAGTTTATTAATGATGGATGGTTTTAGGCGGTTGTAAAACGCTTTATACATCACATCCATTTTGATTTATGTTTCATGACGCGTCCGGAAAAAATGCGCGTTCCATAATTCGAGAGCGATTCAGTTTTCCTGTTTTATTTTATTCCGCCAAATTAAGCTGCTATAATTAATTTTAATTAATACACTATCTGACGTTATCAGTACCTTTGATTACAGATAATAGGTATATCGTTTTCGTCATTTGGATTAGAATTGTAAATTACGATCACAAAAATATTAATAAATTGGAGATATATGTTAAAACAACATAAAATGTATTATAGAAAACAAAAGCTCAGAACGCGGCCAAAATATAATAAGTTTGAAGATGAACATATTCTGCCCCCACCTGCAGACATCGGGGAACAAAAATGCTTAATATAGCCTCTTTTACTACCACGGATGCCTCCAATAACATAGCTGAGTAAATCTTGAGATTCTATTTGATTCCAAATTACATAAAACAGAACTTCTTTGAATTGATAAATTATGCAGGAAAAATAATTACAGAATATTGAGCAAAAATAATACGCGTAAATTATTATTGTGGTTACACATGGTTACAGCTGGACCAGCTTCTTTTTTCGAAACGTATCAGAGACCCACTAGGCCATAGATTGAGTAGAGGTATATTTCATAAAGCGGTCAACTTGTAACACAAAACGTTTACAATATTCAAATCCTTCTGCGTATAAAAAGACAAAGGACGTCCAATCAAATAAGTCTCCGGCACATCGCATCCGTGTTTACGTTCAGCTGACAGGCATATTCATTCTATGCACGAAAAGTTTGCCGGAGTCGTGTCAGTTGCGAACTTCCCTCGGACATCAGGAGCGGTGGATACAGTTACACAATAGAATAAAGTAGCATCGGATGCTCGTTGGAGTTAATAAATAATACAGAAACTGAATGACATGCGCAGAGTGCAGTTCGGTCTAAGTCTGTTTTGACTGCAAATATCTGCGCCGGATGTCTGTCCGTACTTTTAGACGTGGATCGTGACTACGCTCTAGATAAGCTATTATCGAAATTCAAAACCGTATTTGAACAATTCCAGCCAGCGCCATACTAAACGTTTGTTTTTGAAAGTTATACTCCGCAATATAATTCTATAAACATTTTCGAAGTTGCATTATTCAGTTGCTGCGATGAATATACACTTTCTTGGTTATATTTCATGCCATCGTTTGTATCACTATTTGTGGTATTTGGGTATAGCTTTGCCCGCGCCATCTTTTGATGTTTTAGTGGAAGCAATAATTGACAAAATTATAATTACCAACACGTCTTATAGGCAACAAGGCTATACAGGGTGTAACAAAACTAAGTGATAATACTTTAAGGTGTGTATGTGTTCTTCGTAGAGAGTTTACTGTGAAAGTAGCAGCGCTGAAAGACCTTTTTTTTCTCTTTTGTATGGGCAAGCACCCCTGACGTCACGAATTTCCCCATACAAAAGTGAAAAAAAAGGTCTTTCAGCGCTGCTGCTTTCACAGTGAACTCTCTACAAGGAATACGTCATACACGCCCTAAAGTGTTATCACTAATTAGTTTTGTTACACCCTGTATAAATCACCGTGGCTAGACTCGTGTCTAGTAGTGTACAATTGTTTATAAAAAAGTTTGAGTGTTTGGTGAATTTTAAAATAATTTTAATTACATCTAAACTTAATAGAACGATTTTAGCAATTCAAAACAAAGTCGATGTGATCCAGTCCAAGGGTGCGTAACGTTCGTCTCGTGAGGGTCACTGTAACCGTCGCCACAATCAACAGCTTTCGGGTTTCCAAAGTCGCTAAGCTTCAACTTCCAACTCGATTCAGCCTGTCAGTTGTAATAAACTGCACCTAAGAGGATTAGCCGGCGAACCGAAATACAAGCGGCAGTAAAAGTACTCCGATGTTTAGTTAAAACGAATCCATTGGGTAAATATAAGTACAGTTAATAGACTAATAAGAAAAACAAATTAAGTTGTTAAGTATCTCTGTAAATACCCAGTGAACGTATTACGGCGGAAGAGCGTGATGAATAAAACACACGTAAATACGAGGGCGGAGCCCCCGCTAAACACCGCATTAACGTCTAACGTTGTGCTGATGGATAAGATTACGTTTTCACTTTCGACAGCCGTATTTAGGCGAAAGTAATATCTTCCGAGAGTATACTTCGGCTGCACTTAGACGCGAGCCCGAGGCCTCCGAAAGTGTGTCGGTTCCCACGGCCGTCTATCTCCTATTACGCCGACGAGAAACTCATTTTTCTTTCAGAATTAAACAAGCGATAAAATTCATGCGACGTCGCATGAAAATGTGCGTTACCTGCCTTGCATATTTATGCGTTCCTCGGTAATGACGTTCGCCGAGCGTCGAGCCGCCCGGCGAACTTTCATTACGGCTCGTCTCGGCGTTAAAACAGAACCCTACTTTATAAAATCTGTGTCGAACGCCCGTCGATTGCTCCGCAGCTTGTACCTTAAGGTATTCCCGGCAATAAAATCTTCGAACAATTCCGGGCGGCCGGGAAGATTGTAGAGTATTTAATTAAGTAGACACGACAAATAGTTTTGTAAAAATGTCCGCGTGCTATAATAATTTATTTTAACGAGCGTTTAAGTAGTGCTTTCGCTCGCGTTAAGTTCGTCTATGAATGTCGCACCGAACGTTACCTCCGGCTGGTGCAATATCGTATATCTCGAGTCTGGGGGGCAAATATTGTTCCTAATTTAATTGTAGTCGGTGTAAGTGCGCACGTGGGTGACGCGGGGGTCGGAGCCGCAAGTCGCGTTGCACATCAAATATTTCAGAGGAAATAGTCCGAATATACTCGCAATAGCTCGCCCTAATCTTGAGCCAGCTCGAGAGCTGCACCTGCAGCCAAATTCGTTCCAATTAGAAGGAATTAGAGTTCGCGGAGCTGACTGAGCAGCAAATGATGCGGTCCCACTTGACGCGCGCGACACTTACCCCGTCTGCACGTAAATAAATTTAGTTACCGCCTGCATAAGTGCATCTCATTAAACATTCTTGTCTTTATACGTTTTAAATTAAATTCCTATTTTTCCCTTCGCTGTTTACTTGTGGTCGTAAATTAGATACACAAGGAAATCTTTAATTGCTGCAGCTACATTGTTATACTTTTAAATTTTCCGTCCAAACATTAACACAACCTTATTTTCCAAAGATAATTTTTTTGTTGATACATGCTTTGATCTACTCGACTATGCATAGCTATGTGTGTTACCAGGCATTGTAATCCGTGAATATTATAGCTGCTTAGTATATCAAGTGGCATATCAGTACATCATCGAATCTATTCGCACTGTGTTCGAATGCAGCGACACCGGACCGATAGTAATCCAGCTCACGTTACAATAGGCGTTATCGCACTTTGGTACTACAACTGTACTGGTATGTACGAATGTATTCAACTTTCCTGTGATTCGAATCAGGAAACTCTCCTGCTAGGAAAGTTCACTGATTTGAATCACACTAATATTATTAAGTTTGTGTGTTTGTTACTCCTTCCGTACAGCGTAGCTACCAAACATATTTGCATTTTGTCTGTGACTAGATACTTTTAGCACTTCTATTTTCGAAAAATTATAATTTTCACGTATGACACTGTAATGCTACAATAATAGGTAGCTAGGTAAAAGCTAGTGGAACGTAACAAAAACGATGAATATAATATTATCACAATCATCATCACTAATTATATTAAATGCTTCTTCAATCTTCATACTAAGTTTAGTGTGAAGTAGTACTCGTATGTACCCTATAGGGACTGCAACAGACTCTTTCTGAAATCATGAAAGAGATAGAAAAAATATTCAATGGAGAGTAAAATATACCCACAAACACTGTAGAATTATGATCCGAAAAACTACACACAATAAAATAAATCCTACCTTCGATACGCTGCGAAAAAAATGAAAATTACAAATTGTACGTCAGTCTAAATTTGGCAAGGTACTACAGTATGCGGATTATCTCAAATCGAATGGCAAATACTAGGAGAGAATAGTTAGCAATACGTTTTCCAGTTAAAATAAATGCTGTATAAATTTTCTCTATATTTCCATTGTTGGAATTCGATAAAAATAATTAGTTTTTGTCCATTTGTCTGATGTTGTCGTTTGGATTAGTATGATTAATTTGTGCTCTTTACAAAAGAAACAGGGACGGAAAGTTATTACATTTTATGATTGGACATTTTTATACGTAATACTTAATTAACGCTTGAACTCTCAAGCGGCCACATGTGGCCGCGAGAACAATAGATGTCCAAGAATCCGCGATCGAAGGAATAATAGGCTTTGTCTGTTCTATTATTTCATTTGCATCGGATATGTTGCGAAACCAAGCGACCGATTATGATGAAATTCGGCACAGAATTGGTTAAGCCAAGATTGCGAGAAAATTTAATATTCCTGTGGAAATCTAATTTCCAAACAATTCAGTAGGATTTTTGAAGTGAAAACTTCTTTAGCGGCGTTGAGCACTTTTGTGGGATGGGTAAAAACTGTGAAACTCGCGTCAGATTCTCGTGCTGATCGAAAAACCGGAAGACGGTTGGAGAGTAGTGTTGTAACATCGAAATCGATTAATCGAACAATCGATTGTTTTTTTTCGATTGTCGATATTTTTTGATCGATTGTAAGGGTTTCGATTAATTAAAAAAAAAACGATTTTTTTAAAAATCGATTTTCATATAAAATGGTTTAAAAATTAATCGATTGTAAGGGTTTCGATTAATTAAAAAAATCGATTTTTCAAAAATCGATTTTCATAAAAAAATGCGTTAAAAAAATGTAAGGGTCTCGATTAGTTATAAAAATTGATTTTGTAAAAATCGATTTTCATAAAAAATGGGTTAAAAATTTAATCGAAAGTAAGGGTTTCGATTAATTAAAAAAAATGATTTTTTAAAAATCGATTTTCATAAAAAATGGGTTAAAAAAATAATGCACAACATTAATAATCAAGTTTTCACTTCTGCCGGCACTCCCGGAGTGCAACCCGTCTTTTTTTCTGTTTAGAACTAAACGTTACAATCTGTTTATTTTGAGCACTTTTTTCATTTTCTTTGTTTTTCCGCCCAAGATAATAACATTATTGTACCAAAGCTCTTTAGTAAATAAAATAAGCGTACTCGAACAAACATCGCAGCTTAAAACTACATAAAGCTTCGTGCTATTTTTCAACCAGAAGTGATATCCCACTAATGTGCTTTCTCCTGTAATCTTTTCTTGCGATGACACGCTCGAATTTGTTACGGTCTTCGCCATTATGAGTTCTAGCTCGACGGATTAGGGCGTATTTTTCCTTGTGCGTTCGGCTTCGACTTAGGCTAATTTGAAATTTAAATGGCGACGTCAATCTTTATCGTAAGGGAAGTCGAAGGGGAGAGGCGAGGGCGCGGCGCTGCGTCGATTGTAATCACGCTAATGGCCCCGTATCAAAACGTCACATTCATATCGTATCGATGTTTCGATGTCAATTTTGCGGTAGTGTCACTTTTTGCCGTTTTGGCTGCACAAATCTGACGTTTGTGGTATTTTTAAAAATGGAATTCGCCTATACAACTTTTATTACCTGCTGATCATGTTAGATCATCCGGCTTTTAAGACTATAGTAGGATAAGACATACACAAGTATATTGCGCTCACACGTCTTGATCATGATCACTATAAACTTACTTCTATGTAACTGATTGATTTGAAACCGGCCACGGTACCCAAAATCATTATGAAAGCTTCTAGTGTTTTTATTTTGGAGCTTATGTTATTATCGCGCAACCATCCAAAATCATTTTCGATGGTATAAAAACTTCAAGCAACAATGTTACGCACAAAAAGTTAGGCTCCCCTTAAAAATACAATTAAATTTAATGAAATAGCTATTAGAAAATGGCTACAGCGATTCAAGTTTTATTGCAAACATTTCCAAAGATATTAGGAAGCGTACCCATTTATTTATCAGAAAAACTTAATAAGATTGTTTAAAGCCGGGGTCGTTATTATGAAACTTCTTAAAGTATTTAAAAATAAAAACGAGCGGAATCACGAATTGAGCAGTCTCTCGCCGCTTCGTTTTATTTTTCTATCGGTACAGGCTGCTAGCCACTGACTGCGATCGTTTCCATTAAAATAACTCGTTAAAATTTATCATCGAACCCGCTTAATCGCTTTAACGCCACCATCTGGGGTTTTATGATTTTTCTGCTGGCTGTACACTTGGTGGTTTTTTTACATCCAAATAATGTGGTTATGATCATGTTTTTTTTTTTTAATTGACGCGAATGACAAAGTAAGAAGTTTCTTCGTATAGATGCAGTAACTGCTTTTTATACCTAGCTCTAACTTAATATTGTGTAGCTTTATTACAGTCTATGTGTGATTATTAATATTATGAGGTTATTACTTATTAGTTGTTACACTATAGGGCAATACCACTCTTTAGATCCGGGCAAGAATCAACTCTAGCGTACATATCCTGGAGTACATGTCCTCTCTTTCACAAATACGAACAACGAAAGAGATATCATATTCAACTAAGGACCAACTTTAATCCAGTTCACTATTAAGTGGACCTTAATAGTGTGAACGGCCCATTAGATAAAACACGCCACAGGAAAACCTTAACAAGGAAAAGCTTACGTACCTAATTATTAAAGTAAAAATGGCTCCAGCAAGAGAATCCAATTTAACAAATTTCCAGTAGATTTTCTTCATCAAGTTGCTGCGGCGCACTCAAAAGATAATTAAATAATTAAGAATGTATGAATGACGCTGTAAAACCGTTTCTCTGATATTGTAATAATGCAATACTCAAGGACGGGATCCTGTTAATTATTCTCTTACGCCTGCCTCATGATACCGCTGACACAAACTACAAGGCTACATACATAGCTACAAGGATTTTTGGTAGATACTCGGGTGGTTTTCAGGGGAACAAATGATGCCACTCTAAATTACACTTTAGGTTTAATGACCAATTATATTGGGCACATACTTGGGTGAAATAACAAAAAGAGAAAGAGAGGTAGATTGAGGTTAAATATAAAGCAGAGGTTAAACAGGTGTCTCCCAATTGATACCTTATGTAGGGTGTTGTAGAGTTATTAGTTGTAGAGTTATACCTACATTATTTTTTAAACAACACGAACGTATTCAGCTACTGCATAGCCTTTATCACAGGCTTTAAGCGCGGCGACCGAATCAAGAAATTTCGTAACGTAATAAATATAACACCCGCGCTCAGACCGGCACAGCGGTGTGGCGTTGAAAGCCGTGCATCGTCTAACGTTGTAATTCGACAGACTTTCGTAACGGCGTTTGTGTGCGTGCGACTAGACGTATGCGAATTATAATTGCAAAAGTTGATAAAAATGCTATAATAGCTTTTCCGCGGCTATCCCCGAGTGCCACACATAATTTTTATTAACAAATGTTAGATGTTTAAAAGACGCTCGTTCTTTACTTCATGTATCATGTTATATGTAATAAATCTAATTTGTAGGCCATGATTACCTTCTGCATAAACTTACAAACTAACATTAATCATCCTTATCACCGTCTTCATAGATAAAACCGTAATGTGTGCAAATATTAGCGAGGTTCCTCAGTGTTCACTTAAAATATAATTATACGCGCTTAAATTACATTCTAATTATTCAGCTGCATAAAGGTGTGTGTAGCTACAATATTAATAATAATTGGAGTGAATTTCTTTAATGGCATTGTGCATTTTTAGGGTCAAATAAGATTAAAAATTTCTAAGAGGGAAGTTTCATCAAAATCAGTTAATAATAATAATAAGCGTTTATTCGGTACCTACACATTACACCACATTACAATAAACATTTCACAAACAAAAAAAAAAAACAATAAGTAAGTATATAGAAATAACACAGAAACAAAAATAACATAAAAAAGAACATAAAATTAATAAACAGACGGACATAGTATGTATTAGTGTCTATTTGGGTAAATAATTACAAAATACAATGCAATGTAATGCGAATTCCACCAAAAAGGACCCCGGTCAGGTGATGATCACGCGGTATAATACCTATACCGCGATCCCTGGTGTTCTGTGAGGCCAGTTCAGATGTTTAGGCTTCAAAATGTAATGTACTACATGGATCACTTTAAATGTCGCTATATTAATGTACGAGGAGCTACTACGTTTCATAATAATTACGGGGCTAAGTTACAAAAACCTTAGCATTCTAAGATAAAGCATTAACTTTCGAGCGTCAAATTCAATTTCCATTCAAAAAACGTTAGAATAAAACGCATTATGGTAATTTAACATCGCGACATCGAAAAAGACCAACGCGAGTCGGAATGAAACGTTTTACCTCCGAAATGTCAAAGGTACTTTCGGGTTTATATTTTGCGTTTATAACGGTCAGCGGTGCGGCGAGATACGAGAAAAAAGTGGACGCCGCCGGGAGAAAATCTGAGGGCTTAAACAGTGCCACGTATGAAATAGTGGGGCTCGGTTACATGAAAAAGACGAGAGGAGAAATCGAGTGACATGACCACAGCGGAGGATTTTCGGTCCGATGCTTTTTTGCAGGCGGGATTTTAGAGCGGGCCGAATTTATATCTCCGTCCTGCTCTGCGGCCCATGATTAGTTGGGGGCGGGCTTGAGTGATTTTTTTCGTGGCCGAGTCATTAACTTAAAATTAGCTATCCGGTTTCTTAGTATAATGTTTCCTCGATTTTGGAAACATTCTTTCATAAAATGTGAAATTCTTATGCTATCCGTGTTTTTTTGATGAAATATTGAAGGAGTACTGAAAACTGCAAGGTATTGTTGCAATGTTATGTGTGTAACTCGCTATTTACTTTGTTAAATGCTCAGTACATTTAAATACAATCTTAATTTCATTTCTAATCACGTTAATTTTGTTTCAGATTGATCCAAAAGTGGCCTTTCCCAGAAGAGCACATCCAAAGGTAAGCTAAAGTTTATATCAACAAATAACTCGGATTTACTTAGGTAATTCAAATATTATGTAGCCACACTTCAGCAGGACTTACGACGCGACGCCCATACAAACTCCTCTTGTTTATTTCCAAACATTTACACAAAATATTATTTTAGGCTGGACATAACTCTCCCGCCATTAAGATGTTGCCTCACGATGCATAAATAACGGAGGGCTAATGATTTAGTATGCGGCCTGTGATCTCAGCCCGGTGATACTTTGACTTGATTGAATGTAGTTACAACGTTATATTACCGCTTTTTAAGGATTTTAATGAAGATATTTTGTCAGTTAACGAAGAGGTTACCATGAAATTTTAGGCACCAAAAGTATAGTTACGTCCTATATTAACCATAATATTCTTTCTTTGAAATCAAAGAGTTACCTAAACACTTGACATAAAGCTACTTATTAAAATAATTTCATCCTGCTCTCTCAGCAAAAAAATAATAAGATATGCCAACCTAATTATAGGAAGCAGAGCATTTTATTTTCTTCGTTTAGTCCGTACGTTTTTCTTTCTTTACTTTGAAGGCGTTAATGAAAAAATATGGTTCAATCCTAAAAATTACGTCGGACGGAAGTAAAGCAGCCGACTCTTAAACTATGAAATTAAAGTTAATAAGATTCAGATTTTATATTCATTTTATACGTAGAATAACGGCTTCTCTGGATTTAAATTAAATATTCCTTGTTTTGAAAGTAAATATGGACTTTTTTAATAGTACGTAGTAATATTAAAGTTTATTATAAGTTTATGTTGGATAATATGTTATATAGTTAATGACTACGTAACAATATAACTATAAAAAAATTGCTGAAATGTATATACTCGAGTATGAGGTACTAAAATATGATCTAATACTTATACTCTTTTGTCGCCTCAAAAACATTTTTAAGAGTAAAATAGTGCAAATATGTATTTTTTTTATCTATAACAGGCACAAAACCTTTTGATTTTTATCGTAAAGTGTAGCTACTTTTAAAAGCAATGTAATATCGTGGCTACGTTAATAAGTATCAATTTTCAGGTAACGCTGGCAAATTGGTTGTTCCCAGCAGAAAGTGCATAATTTCCGTTCCAGACAATTATATTTCACGTATTTCCTCTGCAGCAGGTATTAGGGCGCGCCCTCCTGCAGCTATCGAAGCGTTTGTCCAAATACAATTTTATGGTACATGCGCCTTATATAATGTACTCTGAAAAATGTTTCAAAATTTTCCGTTTTCATATAACCGTAGACTAAAAAGTTACGCGTAAAGAAAAAAGTAGAGTTTTCTATTGGAGGAGCATAAAATTTATATAAAATAATTTATTTTATTACAGAAAAAGAAACAATAATATTCCTCGCTTTCAACTTACGTTTTAAGTAGCTCATAGAAACATATTACATTACCAAGTTAATACTTGTAGCAGTAAAATTAAATTCCACTGAACTTAAAAGCAGTTATTTTTAAGATTATAATCGGCTACTAGCTCTGTGAATTCAAAGTAGCAGGTATCAGTGAGGCAGCCGCATTTAATGTAAATTGGTTTCTGACGCGCTGCTTCGTCCGCATAGATAATTTTAGGGTTCCCTGCTCAGGTTTTTAAAGCCACAATATAGCTACTATAAAGGGGTAATGCGTTACTTCTGAATTTAATTTGTTATTATCATCAAGTACTAGCTGTCCCGGTGAACTTCGTGTCACTTTAAAACCTTCCCTGGACTTCTACGAATATTTTAAGGCTAAAATCAGCCCAATCCGTTCAGCTGTTTTCGAGTTTTAGCGCGACTAACACATTTGAAAATCCATTTTTATATATAAGACTAGCTGTCCCGGTGAACTTCGTGTCACTTTGAAACCTTCCCTGGACTTCTACAAATATTTAAGACTAAAATCAGCCCAATCCGTTCAGCCGTTTTCGAGTTTAAGCGCGACTAACACATTTGAAAATTCATTTTTATATATAAGACTAGCTATCCCGGTGAACTTCGTGTCACTTTAAAACCTTCCCTGGACTTCTACGAATATTTTAAGACTAAAATCAGCCCAATCCGTTCAACCGTTTTCGAGTTTTAGCGCGACTAACACATTTGAAAATCCATTTTTATATATAAGACTAGTTGATTCCCGCAACTCCGTTGCGCCAAAACTCGTTTATCGCGCGGGAACCGTACATTTTTCCGGGATAAAAAGTAGCCTATGTCCTTTCCCGGGACTCAAAGTATCTCCATACCTAATTTCAGCAAAATCGGTTCAGCGGTTTGGGCGTGAAGAGGTAACAGACAGACAGACAGACAGACAGACAGACAGACAGACAGACAGACAGACAGACGGACAGACAGACAGACACACTTTCGCATTTATAATATTAGTATGGATTATTCGTTATTAACACTTTTTATTCCTCTCATATTTTTATGTAGTTATGTAAAAATTGAATGGAAATATTCAACAAACTTTGCTTAATGTTATCAATGTAATCAATGCGTGTCTTTTACATCTTCATGCTAGAATCAGAGCTGATTGTAATGAAACTTGGTGTAGAGGCACCTAGAGTCTCGGGAAATTTCCCCACCGAATATTACGGCTTAGGGTGCAACAAATCTAGTTTAACAACAATTTATTAATTGGCTAATTGATTTCAATCATTATAAATTGCTTTTTAAAGTTATCCATTTTGATACTGTTTCAAATAATATCTCAATTAGGTATAATAATTATAGCGAGAACGTTTCTTAATATAAAATTTACGAGCACTTTTATTTGGACATTAAACATGATGTATCGTTTTAAACCGTGACGTACGATATTACTATCCCGTAGGCTTATTACGTGTGGCGATGGCTTATTCACTATTATTGTATACTAAGTAAACTATATACTATGTCTTGTTGCAGTATAATATTTGTATTGAACAAGATTCGACCTTTGTTACTGCTAGGCAGGTTTTGATGAAACGAATATGATAAGAACAAGGGATTAAGCTGCGAGTACTTTTTAGCGGAACTAAACTAAGAGTTCCTGAGATATTTTTCCCTGTATAATATTATAATGATCTTTATACATTTTTTGCAATGATCTGGCATTTACTAAGTAACTTACTTTAATTAATATAATATCTACTTACATGTCTGTAACTTTTGAGTTTGTAATAAACTAGATGACGCCCGCAACTCTGTACATTTTTCCGGGATAAAAACTATCCTATGTCCTTTCCTGGGACTCAAAGCATCTTCATGCCAAATTCCAGCAAAATCGGTTCAGCGGTTTGAACGTGAAGAGGTAACAGACAAACAGACAGACACACTTTCGCATTTATAATATTAGTATGGATGAATCCTGGCTTATTATTCCATTATGGTAAGCAATCTATCGCGGAGTTGATTGCTATTTTTACCTAATAAGACTACAGCTATGCGTGGTTAAAGGGGATGCCAGCTATGCGAATTACATGAATATATTAAGGCACTGCCCGATATATATACCTGTATAATACGAATAAATTTGGAGCATGCTCCTCATAGTATCTAATATCAAATAGTAGCTATGTAAATTCAGACATTCTATTGACGTATCGATTATGTCGGACTGCCATTCGTCTAGTGGCTATTCCGTATTGAATTAACGCACGTAATTCAAACTTAGAAGGCCTATTGATAAACACCTGCTGTATTTTCATGAACTCCTAGTACATGTATCTATCTATAGATAAAGTAACATAAGTAAGTAAAAATATTTCTGGTTAATTGTAGAATCCAGAAATAGTACATAAATTTATCTTGCACATTTATTTTAATGATATGTCTACGTTCTTTAACGTTTTACATTACAAGGATGAAATCAAAATACAATTACAGACCAATCTAAGTACGTTCTTTCGGAATCGGAAAAAGTTGATAGTCGGGACTTACAGTTCTTATCCGCACGACAGAGTACTCATCTGGGATAAAGTGGGAGAATCGTTCAACGTCAGTGGCGGCCACTCAATAGTACGATTGACAATCTGCCCCCGCCGGACAATTACGCACAGATTTCTTTTGCCCCGGCAAAAGTCTATAGACGGACTAAACAATGACATTCTCGATTGAGCTTAATTATTGAGGGTATCTATCCAATATACTGACTGCCGCACTCGGAAACGGAAATTAATTACTTAACTGTAATTAAATGAAGGTTTTGACATAAACTATACATTATAGGGCTTATGTCAAAATCTATAGAGGAAGAAAGACGTAGGATAAATACTAGTTTTTAAGTAAACGCGTCGTCAGATTGAGTTTTCACAGTTTACAGCAAAATACATTTCACTTTTTCGATCGCATCAAAAGTTAATAGAAATAAGGGGAGAAAGAAAATTATCTCCTGAATTTCATAATAAAAGACTGCGAAAACTCAATTTAATGTTGTAATATGTTGATTACTTATCGACGCCACCGTTTCCTCGCCTTAACAAACAATAGAGTGGGGAACCCCCGGAGGACGCCCGAGAACAAAACAAACGAATTTTTAATATCGCCTTTATCGATAATTGAGACTCTCGCAAAAACCCCTTATTTTCAAAACTTTAAGACTGAAAGATCGCGAAGAAAATGGAATCGAGAAAAAACTTTTTTCATCTTCTTTGTTTAACTTGACATTGACAGTAAACTTTTTTATTTTCGCAGTGGATCTATTTAATTTAGCATCAATTCACGGGAATTTAATTGTTTGACATCTGGCAGAGGGCGCCACCGAGATTGAATAATTAGAAATTTCCGTTTTAATATAAGGAATTGCGCCGTCGCGAGACATAATCTTGGATCGGTGTATCTCTTTGTTTTGCTCGTGATTTACTTTTAATTCTGCCCGCCTATGTGCGGGAACAAAGGCTATATGTCATAGCTACGGAGTTAATTGACGCGGTTTCCGCACCGGCGCGGCGGAAAGAAGACGTCAGCGTTTCCTCCGCTTACATATTTATATGGATCGCGACTAGTTCGGAATGTAATAAACATTTTAAAATTTTATAGCATG
This sequence comes from Polyommatus iphigenia, assembly GCA_963422495.1. Taxonomy (NCBI): domain Eukaryota; kingdom Metazoa; phylum Arthropoda; class Insecta; order Lepidoptera; family Lycaenidae; genus Polyommatus; species Polyommatus iphigenia. Next base: position 9,074,909 of record OY730183.1, read on the forward strand.
AATGTAGGAATCTAGATTTTAATGGTATTATTATAAGTGCGTTTTTTGCACTTAATAAATTGTTTTGAGACATGACGTTTTAAGGTAGCGTTGTCAATAACGTGAACCTTCATGCATAAATAAAGAAGAAGCTTATTAGAATAAACAAAACTTTTAACTTTATTTAATTTTTCATTCTGAAACATGTCTGTTCCTGATCATATTGTACTTCAAGAAATATAGCGCAACAATGTTACCAGGTTAATCAAAACGACAAAGTCGAATAAACATTTTACAACGCCAGTGATATAAAGGGTTATAATAGAATAGGAGCAGAAGGTGAAGTTTTTATTGTACTGCACGAAACGGTTCGCGTGATCGATCGTAAGGAACTAGGATATCTATAAATAAAATAAATCAATCATACACGCTTTAAGTTCCACCCTACTGCATTGTGAAAAGGGTTGAACAAACCACATTGTTGTCTTCTAAGAAACCAGCTGCTATGTCATTACTAGGAATCTTCAGGACATGAGAAAAATACATACAAAACTTCACTTGGTTTTTTATTTCCGATTTGGAAAATTTTATTTACTTACTTGGTGTAAGTAAATGTATGTTACATTTCTTTTTATAAATATTTTTAACTTAAAAATGTCCACATTGATTTTTGAAGTGAAAACTTCTTTAGCGGCGTTGAGCACTTTTGTGGGATGGGTAAAAACTGTGAAACTCGAGTCAGATTCTCGTGCTGATCGAAAAACCATAAGACGGTTGGAGAGTAGTGTTGTAACATTGAAATCGATTATGATTAATCGACTGTTCGATAACAATCGATTGTTTTTTTTCGATTGTCGATATTTTTTAATCGATTGTAAGGGTTTCGATTAATTAAAAAAATCGATTTTTTAAAAATCAATTTTCACAAAAAATGGGTTAAAAATTTAATCGATTGTGAGGGTTTCGATTAATTAAAAAAATCGATTTTTTAAAAATCGATTTTCATAAAAAATGGGTCAAAAAAATTTGTAAGGGTTTCGATTAATTAAAAAAATCGATTTTTTAAAAATTGATTTTCATAAAAAATGCGTTAAAAATTTAATTGATTGTAAGGGTTTCGATTAATTAAAAAAAAAGATTTTTTTTTAAATCGATTTTCATTAAAAATGGGTTAAAAAAATAGTGTACAACGTTAATATCAATAATCAAGTTTTCACTTCTGCCGGCACTCCCGGACTGCAACCCGTCTTTTTTTTAGAAATTTAAAATCGCTGCCTATAAATGCGCAGGCGCAGTGATGATATATTGTTTCTAATTCCTATGAGAAATATAATATGTTCCTGCATCTGCTACCACATTTTAAGCGTCTTCTTTGCGTTACATTGTCGTAGCTTATAATATTTTTAAGGGCGAGTTACACTGACGCATTGCTCTATCATCTTGTGTTTTATTATTGCCCGTCAAAGCAATGCAACCAAGAGGTATACTATGCTAGGTGCATTACTTCGTTTCAATAACGCAATGCACACAGGATTGTGGCCTCGTTCTAACAATGAGTTGATTTTGCAATTTTACTGCTCGCGCATCAAGTTAAAGACCCAGTTGAAAAGTCAAAGGTATCAGAACTATTATGATAACTCAAACTCTGAGTTAGGATTTAATTAAAAAGCGGTAATCGAGCCATAACTGAAATCGGTGGCATTCGTAATCACCGTGGCGTGAGTTTATACTTTAATGGAGTTCGCTGAAGTTGTTCCAACTCTCCTTACGGGCAAGATATTTGTGTAAAAACCCGCCACCTACCACAGCTAGTAGTTGGCAAAGTATGGCATGGCGTGGCGGGCCCAGTTGGCGCGATTTAACGTGTTCCATTAAACGTTTTGTCGGTGTTATCGCAAGTAATTTAAGCGAAGAGAGCCCGGCTTCCGACTTCCTAAGTATTTTGTGTTTTCTTTTTTAATTACTTCGTTTTAACTTTGTTCGACTTTTAAAGCTGACTGACAGCCAAATAACAAAGTTCCTGCAACTATTTAGGGTGGTTTAATGAAAACGTAAGTAACACTCGAGTGGACGATTTGCACTTATATAAATTTAAACGGTTTATAACTTTCGAGTTCCCCTCAACTTTGGTCACGATTTGTACACGTTGTTGGTGTGATATAATTTTTGTAAATTTTTGCATATTTTGCATTGTTTCTGATTCGTTTAAAATATTAAGATGTCGTAGATTGCTGAAAGTATTAGAGGGGCGAAAATAGTTTTGTGCATTCCCGTGTGTCCGGTCAGGTAGGATGGCTGCGATCAGTCTGACAAGAGCGAATGCTCTTTAAACAGTAATAACTGTTTGTTACTCACTTACTTTTTACTACTTCACTCAAACTTAGCACGATTGTTCACTTTATGACGTTACGATCTTGTTCCTTTTTACATTTCGGTATCAATACTTGAGATTCATTTGCAACAAGGCATTGTACTCGTACATCAGTAGCAGTTACATGTCACTCAAACTCAACGCGACTGTACCGTAGCGTTCTTCGCCAAAACATTTCGTGTTCGTGTGCCTGCGATAAAACGCAGCTAAGTCCGATGTGGGGTCGTTAATTAAAGGTAAAGTACGACATATAACATAGCCGTGAATAATGCCGCCGTCGGCTGCAGCTTCAGTGCGGTCGCGGGACTTATGCGCCGCTGGACGGTAGTTATGAGCTCCGACCTGCCCGTTACTCACCCCCGCATCTGTTCCGTCATTCTTCGAGTGTTACCTTTGTTACGTCATATTTCGTGTTAATGTGTGCATCTAGTTACTATAAAACAACTGAAAATTGGTAGTCGATTCTTCGAGTGTTACCTTTGTTACGTCATAATATTAGGTATTTAACGTGTGCATTTGGTTACTATGAAAACAATTAAAAATCTACTTCGAAGTTAATGATACGTTTTCGTCTAAAGATGTTATGTATGGCAGTCTATTTAGAATCACGCGCGGCCAACAAAAAAACAGTCATGTTTGTGTCATAGACGTTTATTTGTTATTACTTAAAATCTGCATTAAATACCAATTAAAAGATTAAATTTTTTCTCACTTTTTTTGGTAAAAAAGTGAGCCCCGTGCGAGTTTCTTACGCCGGTTCTTCTCGCTGGGTTAGTTCCCGAACCGGTGGTAGGCACCAGTAGTATCAATTTTCTGAAAGCATTTGTTAAAAATCTATTCAGAAAGAAAACATTTTTTTAATGAATATTATTAAACCACTTCATAAATAACAGCTAATGTACGTCGATTTTCAGACTTACCCAATAAGAACATAAAATTTCAACAAAACTGTTTAGCCAATTAAGAGGACTTTAGCAATTACAATCTCTGCGACAAAATTTAATATTTAAGGTATTCTTTTAATATACGGATGAATCATAACTACCTTCACAACATGAAAAGTCTGTAGTCTTAGGGCCGGGATACAAAAACACGACACGACGTCGTGTCGCACCACGACACGGCGTCGCTTCACGATGCAACGTCGTGTCGTGGGAATCCACGATGCGCGTCGTAAAAAACTACGACAGGACATCGCACGGCACGACGTCGCGTCGTAGAAACTCACGATGTGTCTTCTTTGAATTTTGACGTGATTTTTTACGACGTGACGTCGTGCCGTGCACCGAGGCACGTAACGATGTCGTGTCGTAGTTTTTTACGAAGCGCGTCGTGGATTCCCACAACACGACGTCGCATAGTGAAGCGATGCCGCGTCGTGGTGCGACACGACGTCGTGACGTGTTTTTGTGTCCCGGCCCTTAAGTGTATCAGTGTATGGATAATAGCGAGTATTCCTGAGCGTATATTGTATGAATTAGTTATCTCCCGCGTTCGTTATCGAGGTTCTACTCCGCTTGATTAGAGACTTGGTACTAAACATCATAGAGACGGTTTGTTAACTCGTTTACAAGCTGATCAAACTGCTCAAGTTATACAGCTAGATGTAAGCCAATCATAAATACATATACTGGTTATTAGCATACTGGCATTAAACTTTAGATATAAGTAATGTTTATGTTGAATATAGTAATGACTAATGAGCATAACATTTATACAGCTTCAATAAGATTGATAAACTTGAACATTTCAAATAGTTTTAAATAGTAAAAAAGTCTTATCATAAAATATGCATCATTATTATAGCAAATTGTATGAGCATAAAGTATTTATAATATTACTACTCTTCAGACGGCAGCGTTCAAAAGGTACGCACGTATTTATACCGTAAGCGCAATTTGCGCTAAGATGTCACTTTTTTAACTGTCACATTTTTACCGAGTTCCAAGGAGGAGGAGGTTGTATATATTCAGCTGCGGATATTTTCACGTAGCCCGCACTGTGTTGTCGTAGCTCGTAGCTCGTAGCGCGTAGCGCGTAGCGTGCGATACGAAAGGTGCTACGCGCTACGTCTTACAAACTCACAAGTAACAATTATTTTTGTTCCTGTTTATAAAATCTTTTATTTAATAAATTATTAAATAATGTTATTTTTGCTTAGAGAGAAAACATTCCTATAATTTCTTGACCCTACTAAGTATTTATCATTTATTAGGATATTTTAATGATTACAAACATTATTATGTTTCTTACAAGCTCGATGCTACAAAAACAAAATAAAAACATAGCCATTTTACAATACACTGTAACGTTGTAAAAACGTGTAATATAAGACGATAATTTTCATTCTATAATTTATTAAGTCTGCACCGTTAACAAGAGTCGCGCTCACTTTAAAACTCACAATCGCTCGAATATCGCCCGAGTTTAGAAAACAGTCTTGAAAGGAAAAGTTCCACATAGAACGAGCGCATACTTTGTAAAGAAATTGCATTTAATCATGTTAGGACCTCCTCATAACTCCGGTTTCTGCCGTTTATTTTATGAATTCTTTACATACTTCCTGTCAACAATTACTTTAACGTCGCATGGAGTTTTATATTCTTTTAACTATTTTAATAAAAATCATTCGGTATTCACATAATCTTACGAGGTGGTTGTAAAATTATAATTTTATTACGGGCGTATATAAGCTGTTGTTAAGTTTACGATAAAATATTGAGTTGGGACGTAATTTTTCATTGTTTATCATTGTTCAATCAATTGTTAGTTTTTTTTTATTGATTATTTTGCAAATGTAATTATTTTATATAATTCTATTTAATTTGCAAGTACATTTTACAGTTATACAAGGCTCTTTTGACGTGTCACAATCAATGTCATCAAAGGGCCACAGAGGCTTTGCAAGGTCTATATCAAAATCGTATTAGTAGAAAATACTCTCCTTTCTTTAATCTTACATTCATTAGCGTTAAAATTTCGGTAGTATAAAAATATACACTTCCCATTAAGGGGCGAATAACCCAAATTTTTCGATTTTATAATTCATTTTTATACTTGAAAATAAGCCCCGAATTGTATCATTTTCTAAAATTAGATACTACATTATATTTTCAAGAATTCAATCTGAGCAAAAACACGATATCTTAAAATTTTCTCGATAGAAAAAAATCACAAAGATGTATCCAATTTTCACGAATTTTCCATTTATTATATAATAAATGGAAAATTCGTAAAAATTAGATACATCTTTGTGATTTTTTGAAAAAATTTTGTGAAAAAATCACAAAGATGTATCCAATTTTCACGAATTTTCCATTTATTATATAATAAATGGAAAATTCGTAAAAATTAGATACATCTTTGTGATTTTTTTATTTAACCGTGTTATATAACCGTGCATTAAACTAAGTTAATATTTTAACACGTTGTATAAAATTCTATCATTGAGAAACCGACCTAGCGGATTTTTAAAATGTTGTATATTTATCGAGTTATTGAGAAAAAAACTAATTTGGCGATAAATCCGCGTCAATACTTTTTCACTTGGCATATGAAAGACGGGCGTGAGTGTAAAGAGAGAAGGACGATGTTTGATTTTTTGGGTTAGTCGCCCTCTTAAGAGAGCGAAAAATCAAAAATCATGAAAAAGGAAAACGCGGATTCATCGCCAATTGAGTTTTTTCTCAATAAATCGATAAATATACAACATTTTAAAAATCCTGTAGGTCCGTTTCACAATGATAGAATTTTATACAATGAGTAAAAATATTAACTTAGTTCAATGCACAGTTATGGCAATAAATGAAAAATTTGTGAAAATTAGATGCATCTTTGTGATTTTTTTCTATCGAGAAAATTTTAAGATATCGTGTTTTTGTCTAGATCAAATTCTTGGAAATATAATGTAGTATCTAATTTTAGAAAATGAAACAATTCGGGGCTTATTTTCCAGTATAAAATGAATTATAAAATCGAAAATTTTGGGTTAGTCGCCCCTTAAATGTAAAGTATAAACTCGGTTACGCTACAAAATTACGATTCAAATGTAAAATCGCGTAGGCGAGCCTTCCCCGAATTCTTGGGCGGGCTGCGGTCAGAAACATTACCTGTGTTGCGCCGGAATTTAATGCGTGTTCCATTATTAATTTATTGACCGATCCCAGCTCATTTTAACTTATACCTTTGTATTCTAATCCGATGAAGGAATTTAGTGTTACAAACGTAAACATTTAGAAGCTTTTACGATTTGATGATCTTTCTAATTTATATTTTGAGTTTGGTTGCTAAAAATAATATTTTAACAAAGTATGAATTTTTATAACGCACTGAAATCTTACATTTTGCAGTAAACCCTATAATTTTGTAAAAACCCTAAGCTGTCCAACTAATGCAAATGGGGCAATACCTTTCTGAAGTTTTTGCATTCATCTCGCTCTAACGCTTGAGCGAACCCTATCCCTTGTTTCGTTTCAATCAGTTTAGCGGCTCAATTGTCATTATATAAATGTTTTAGTAACATTACAGTTAGCTGTTAGACAATAAGACATGCTTTGGCATTCATAACATTATCGTTTATATTTTGTAACTGTTATAAAATTCAGTCGCTATAAAAACTCAATACATCATACAACTCTATGATTCGGCGATATTTTTTGCAATTAGTCCGCATACATGGCATATGCCTGAATAATAGCGTTATTAATTAATAACCAGAGTCAACAGTACCCTGTCATTAGTTGGGGCACGTATCAATCATGGCTTATCGTCGCGCACCCGACGCTAACTTACTCTGTTTATGTTATTTGGTTCTCACATAGTGCTCAGTTGTAGATGACTCGCAGGAAGGTGATTTAATATATTCATACACAGTTTTGATCTTGATCTAATGTGAATAAATTGCTCTCTAGGACAGCAGGTGAAAACGAAACAAGCAGGCATCGCTTAAAGTATTTAAAAAAAGTTGTTACAAGAATCCGTTTCCTAAAATCCCCTTGAAAAACATGCAGCGGCAACCCTGGATGTATTAATGCCAATTAAAAAAACATCCAGGGTTGCCCATGTATTTTTTTTGAAATTGGCATAAATATAATAATCACTAATTAACAAGCTTATAGCTAATAGATCTGGTTATTATTAAAATTGGCTAGTAAAAATATATTATCGGCATTTCAGTAAAAATAAAAATAAAATTTACATTAAATATAAAGCGTTATCAAAACTTTAAAACCAGCGCAACCGCTGCAATCAGGCGCCTATAATTATAGTCATAATATAAATAATATATTTTAAAGCCTCGTTGTGGTTCTGTAATGGTTTGGTATAGAATGAAGCATGATATTTTTCGGGCCCTAAATTCCTGGCCCTGAATTTAATATTTAATCGCACCCTTGTCTAGTACATTTAGCGTTCCCAAAATTCCCCATTAAAGGTGCGTTCACACAGCGCGACGGACGTGATACATCAAGTTTTATGAGATTTCACCCAATGAAACCCCATGATATCTTCTATTTTTAAAATGGAGCAAGCTGATTGGTCGCCCGATGTCTCCTAGTGTGAACAAAACTTTGGGCCACATTGGTACAGTTTTTTAATCGCCTGGACACCACTTGTCGTGGCCCAGTGATGGATGGCGGGCTGGCTGGGTCACGTTTTGTTATTTTATTAATACCAAATTGGTTCACAATGACGAAGGGAAAATAAATCTTGACCAACTTTATACACTAAGAAGACTATGAAAAAAGTCTACTTTGGACTAGTTGCTTATGCGACGTATTTATAAAGTCGGCTCAAATTATATCAGTCATTTTGAAATCCATTTAATTAGTTTAGATCATATCGCTATTAAGCAGCAACATTTGGGCGATTTTTTTCGTTGGAGATATTTAAATAGTAGTAAAATTTAAATAATACTGATTTTTCATTTAGTATTATTTAAATTGTTCCGCCCATTCGATTGGTCAATGTAATAAGTACTACTCTGTCAAATTCACAAAATTCTACTAAACTGGCAATATTAGTTTGCTACAAACCAAGTAGTACGTACCAAATCGTTCTGTACTAATAATAATTATTTCAGCGAAGCCAAAGCCTTGCAAAAGCCAAAACATTTTAGCGGTAGCTCCAGCTGGGTTAATGGAGTGTCATCGTATGATAGGTCCGCCTTACGAGTTACAACCTCATCAGTACTTCGGACACCCACCTTATTGACAGTCATTTAATAATATGGCGGCGAAAATTGCATTTTACGTCTTAAGTTTTATGACGTCAGCTGTCGCGCTCTAATTGTGTGACGTAAAGTGTATCTGAGCTTTAAGTTGGAGTAACAATATGGCGACAAAATTGTTGCATTTCACGTCTCAGGTTTTTTACGTCAGCTAACTATGTAGGGACTAATTTTATATGGTGTAGTAATTGAATATTTTTGTATTTTAGTAAAAAAATATGTACGGAATTTTCTTTTTAACAATCTAGCTGCTGTCTCGATACAATTGCGATAATTATACTATTGTGTACAGTAATGACGCAAATCTATGTTAGCACAATGTAGAGATGACTTTACGTAGATAAATTTAATTATGAAATACTAAAATGAAAATGCGACATTTAAAAAAACCATTCCAAAAAAAATGTTAACGAAAACAAAACATAATAATTTTAAATGAACATGTGCATGCTGCTTGTTTTAATTATAGATAGTAATTAGGTGATTGGGTTATTCAAAATAAACAAAACAATAAATATCAAAAACAGCAATGTTTATTATTTTAATGGTTAATTTTAACAAACAGCAATAAAGGTAAATATTTATTCAAAATGGCTATTCTGTCGAAAACCCAAATATACAGTTCAATCATAATAAAACAGTTTTACGAAGAAACTAATTTCAAACAAAACGTACATTTATAAAATTAACGGAAATTAAAATTAAATCTCCATTTTTAAATTAATTTTACAAAATCCTAAGCAATTAATACGCCCGCGTTTATTATTTTAAATCAACCGGAGTTATTTTTTCTTCTCAACCCTTGTTCACTTTTAAATGCGAGGCGAGAAATCTGTGCGTTTTTGTTTTATTTCTTAACACAATTTAGTTAAAGACTTTAAGATTTGGCAAGGGGCCCGACTCCTATATAAACTTATTCTGCGATCGTAGCACAAAAAGAAATAATATTTTCATGTTCCTCGTATGACTATTTCCTTTCTTTCGATGTTTAATATTATCCGTATTCTCCGAAACTCACACGTAATATTTTATTTTGAGGCAGCGTGCTCTCGCGCTCAAACCAGACGCTTTTACCGATACAGAACTAAATACGAAGTAGCCCCCGAAGTTTTAAAACTTTCTCAAATCCATTTCTATCTAAGTAAAAATATCCAACATAACACGGAGCAACTAATACCTTCCATTTCGAATAAACATCGAACAATAGCGGGGCTTTGTTTCAAAATATACAACTTTGACAACTGCCAAACCGTACAAACACAATCTAACGGAAGGCAGCGCTACACGCGACTCAAATCAAATAACTGTATCGCTCGTAGGTCTGCGAGGCTTCAAGTGCAGCGGCGCTGTTCTTGCTCCGACTCTGCTCGTAGTCTACGACACCGCTCCACGCCTTTTTCGTGTCTGGCGGGGCACGCACGTCGTCGGGCTCCCGGCTGAGATACGGCCGACCTAACTGCTCTAGTTTATCCCTTTAATTGCCTTTTTTCTGCGCGGCGGCTCGAGCCCGTATCTCCTCACGTCGCAATTACCGAGACGTTTTATGATAAATCTCCCGTAATTTGCATGAGATAGCATACGCTCCAACTTTCACGCGCGGCTTCCTCCTGTCGTTTATAAAGTTGGGGATTATTCTCAAGAATGAGAACGAGCTATTTAACTACTAACTAGCTCCCGCCACTCATCGGTGTTATTAACGCTTTATTTTATCAGACTCCAGCGACGATCGCACCTCCGCAGAATCCGTAGCAAACGCCGCGGCGGGAAACGAGTGGTTCCCGCATGTCTACGGAGACTTTAATTGTTGTCGGGAAAGCATGTCAATTTTGTAACAATTTAAAAAAGTTGCCGCTATTTCGTCGTAATGTAATTTAGCCCTCGACTAGACTCGCTCGAGTATCCTATTTTTTTCTATTTGCCCGGGAACACGGTAATACACTTTGTAAACTAAGGAGATGCAATATATGAAACAATTTTCTAGGAACAATTTGGTCTTACAATTTTTGTCTGCGGAAATGGGACGCTAACAGGCGAGCGGAGCAGACGGCACAATCTCCGCGCGGTCGTGGTGACACCCTAAGGCTTCGCCGTTCTTTTTGCCGATGTCGACATTTTTAGGGTTTCGTACCCAAAGGGTAAAAACGGGACCCTATTCATGAGACTTCAATGTCTGTCTGTCTCCAGGCTGTATCTCAAGAACCGCTATAGCTAGAGTTCTGAAATTTCCACATATTGTGTATTTCCGGTGCCGCCATAACAACAAATACTAAAATCAAAATAAAATTAATATTCAAGGGGGGCTTCCATACAACAAACATGTTTTTTTTTGCCTTTTTTTGTTCGTAATCAATAATGGCAACAGCTAAACGCTTTAAATTTTCACAGAATCCCTAATTATATTTTTAATTTAATTATTTATAATAAAATTTAAATAAAATAAATATTTAAGGGGGGCTCCCATACAAAAAACACAATTTTTTGCATACTTTCTGATTTCTCTCTGTAACGGTACGGAACCCTTCGTGAGCGAGCCCGACTCGCACTTGGCCGATTTTTTGTAGACACCCGTGACGGTAAAGTGAAGCGTCAGCGGCCGCCCTGCGGACTGCGACGGGGCCGCTCGTCGTGCGCCAAAACACAGGACTGCAATCAAACGGAAAAATTACACCAGATTGCTACTCTGGAAGGCAAATTTACGTTTGCAGGTTTTATAATACGTCGCGCGAGATAGAATTTGTGTTATCTTGTTGGCAAGCGAGTTGATGGACAATTTTATTCCGTTTTAGTTATGCGAGGATTTGGATAAAGATTTGAATATATGCGCGCTGTTATGAAGTTTCCAGCTCAATATATTATCTTCTCGATATACTTCAGGCATTTTAAATATAATAATTCCCTCTAAATGCAGAATATTCAAACTGCATACTCATAATACTTTAATTTTTAATATTTAAAATGTAAAATCTGCTTGAAAACTACTTCAGAAAATTTTTATAATTTTTGTCTCATCATCTTTTATCCGTTGCTTTACCTTGTAATTAAAATATGAAAACTTCACTTACTTTTTTAATCCTTTAGAAGCTGCATAAAAAACTCATACTCAAGTAAATATTCCGCAAGAAACATTTGCTCAATCATTGCTCAGTTTAAACCTTTTTCGCAGCTTACGCCGCCCTTTTTCGAAAAAAAAGTATGTTTATCAATTATATCGGGTTTGTGGTTAAGGCGCTGAAAGGAGAACAGAGAGACAGACAGTCTCTCATATTCATTTTATTATCACCGGGTCATCCCATGCCAAAAAATGTGTCATCGGGATTCCGTTCTTACTTTTACCAAACTACTACCACCAAATAAAACATCACCTAATTCCGAGCCTGACTAAAAGCTTTCAGATTCGCGATCATAATCAAACGTGGAGTCCATCAAAATAATGATTTACGGCGACACGAGTATGTGACATTCGGTGCGGTAATTAATGCAAATCAATAGTATCCTGGGATTGATTTTGGCCTGAGCCGATCAATTAAGTTAATGAGGCCCAGGATCGTATCGCTGACGCTTCCATATGCAAATACCTCAGTACTCTACTGATTATTTTTTGTGGTTTCCACCGGAACGTATGAAGATGCTTTAAACTCTTTAAAGTATTACTCTTATGCGGTGAAGATATTTAGCAGAGGAAATGGAAGCTAAAAAATATTCCTCATGCTCTTTTATTATTAAAATATTTCACTACTTTTTACCAAAAGTTGACTGAACAGCTTAAATTACAATCTAACAATAGAAATATTTTTTATTATTATTTTGTTAGTCTTTCTAAAACTGGCTGCACTGAAAACTTAAAATATTCCTAAAAGCCCAGGAATGATTTTTGAGATGGGAAGAGATACGAGGTTTACAGGGTCATCTAGTAACATTATATAAATCAACCGGTTATTTTTTCTCATCAACTGAACCACAGAGGTCTTCAAAAGGAGCCAAAGCAAACGGTTTTCTATAAGTGGTAATAAAGTACACATTGTAAACAGGGGAAGGGCGAGATGAGCCGCAGTGCACCACCGTAGGGCGACACTGACTATCGTTTATCAAAGTCAATATCGACTGTCGACACTTCACTAAGTACCTATTACTTACACGCCTATCGTCACCGATATACTTAACTGGATATTATACAATTACTAGCTGTCCCGGCAAACGTTGTTTTGCCATATCGCCCATGACTATTAACAATGTCGGAAGTGCAAAATCGTCAATTTTTTTTTATTTCATAAAACATGTCCTTATAACCAAAAGGCTATCATTAGCTGAAAATAAAAAAATTATACTGTGCATAGTTTCTGAAATAGCTACATTAAAAATGTCGTATATTACTAAGATAGTCCGCTAACAATGTCGGGTAGTCACTACCTACGTTGTTAACGCTCGTGTGAGAGCGCTCGATGTGCCACTTCCGACTATGTTAACGGAGGGAATGGACCTCGCGCTATCACTTGTTTTTTTCGCAACCTTAGTTATATTTTTTAATTTTCGACGCCATTTTTAAAGTCTACAAGATCAGCACGGCTAATCAAACTAGGTACTCAACGAAATTAAGAAAAATATCGCAATAGGGAGTTAGATGCTGATGAAAATATTATGATTGAAGCTAATACTAGTGCGGAAAATGGTATTTACTATTCTTTATTATATTTTTTGTAGATTTTGAACAGTATAGCTTATGTTTTATTGCTTTAGATTTGATTATAAGATAAACACTTACCTTCATTAACATTTTACCGTAGGTCATTTAAAATTGTCGGATGTGCCACATCCAACGTTCTTAACCGGTTTTTCAAATGTGTAAAATATCGGTTGTACCATATACGACATTCTTAATCGGTTTTATAAATGGTTAAATTGTCGGTAGCACTGTACCACTTCCGACATTGTTATGCGGATTTATAAATTGGTAAAATGTCGGTAGTACTACCTCATAATTATTTCATTTATTTTTCTTATTTATTAAATGGCGCTTGTAGTTTGTACAATATCTGTCGTTGCTTACAGACTTTAAACAATTTTGAGAGGGCTTCAAAATAGGTCATTTTTGTACGAAAATTAAGTTTTTGTAGGCACACATACACAATGATTGAATATAATTTTTTAATTCAATAATCGTGTTTTGGCGATCTGGTGTCTAATAGCTGATTTTCTAGGCATTTTTCTAATACATAACAGTAATAAAACATAAGCTATACTGTAAAAATCGTAAAAAAAGTTATTAAAAGGACCTTTTTTTCACACTAGGTTTAACTTCAGTCACAAGATTTCCATTAGCATTTAATTCCTATACTATTATTATAATTTTCTTAAATTCGTTGAGAAGCTAGTTTGAATAACCTTGCTGATCTTGTAGACATTGTAAATGCAGAGCTTGCAATATATCTTAACAAACATAAAGATTTACTCAGATATGTAAAAGTTAAATTATTCTCAAAAATAACATAGAATAAATAGAGAATCTCGGATGAAGAAGACTGCTTTTGATTAATTAATCTAATAAATATTAATCTAAGTTTTTCATGAAAACGAAGGCTGTGGAGTACGTAAGTGCCCTAAAAATGTCTTTAAGAACTACCTGATTCCGCAAACTTCGTTTCGCTAAAAAATAATGGACCTGCAAAACAGTCAGTCCTTCGTCAGTTTTTTCTGTATTTCCCACATATTTGGTCAAATTCATCTCTCCAGCGTATTTGGCAGATGTCGATAAGATCCATAGCAAGTTGTTCGACTTAGAAAATATAATATTTTCCATTACAAATTCGTGGTAGCCACCGCCGTTGCCGCGTCGGCGCCTTGTTTTAAGCTTTAATCAAACTGCCCTAACTTCTAAAATGTTTGCCCCATGGTAACAATTTAAAAGACAATTCTATTCCTTACAGAATCACAATTAATAGTTTGATATTTATTTAGGTGAGGATCAATTGTTAATATGCAAAAAAGCCACGCTAGTAGGAGATGATTTGAAGTCAATTTTTTTATGAAGGAAATGGTTATTATTCGTTAACCATAAAAGATACATAATAATATATGCTGTCCGGAACTTTTTTGAAGATAATGATGAATACTATAATATTTATAATGTTATTTCTATGAATCAGCTGTATTTTTCGCAGCGCAAGCGAAATAATGTAATTTTTTGCAAATTTTTACAACTTTGGGTTATATTTTTGTGATTTTCGGTATGATCTCTAATATTTTTCTAAATAATACACGGCCTATGTTCTTTGCAAACAATGTAGCTTACCAAGGGTAAAAGAATTTTTAAAATTAGTTCAGTAGTTATTGAATCTATTCAATACAAACAAAGATACAAAGACTTTTCCAAACACGAAACAAACTTTTTCTCTTTATGATTGATACAAAAAAAAATCTTGTTAAGTTAATTTAAGTTATTATATCAAAAATTCAACAAAATAGTGATGGCAATAATTTTTAATTTCAATGTTTTAAGTTAATTTACATTTCGGACAAAAATTTGATTTTCCGAATTATTCACGCCATAAGAAGTGTTTTGTATTTTCATACATACATTGTTTTCACGTTTTATTTTACAGAAGTCCATAAAAAATATATATTTTCTTTAAATTGTTGTCATTTTTGTTGGCAATTTCTACATACGACATATTTTTTAATTAAAAGTTATCACTTAACAATGGCGTAAGTGCCACTTCCGACAAGCAATCATTGATTTTGTACAAGCAACAACGTCGGTTCTGGCACTTCCAACAATTCAGCATTACTCGTACTCCGTTAAAAAGGTCAGAAGTGACTTTTCTCATATTTATTCATAAAATACGGGATACTCCTAATAATATACTAAACGTAAATAACTTATAGAGCACAACCCTGAAATTTTATGATTCTACTTGAAATAAGTAAAAAGTTATTCACAATTTAGACTTTGAATCGCTCTCCTGTGAAATTGCTGTTTTTCACATCTGACATTGTTAATAGTTATGGGCGATATAAAGTATTTCGCCCATAATTGAAGTGACTAAAAGTAAATAAGTATGGCACCATGGCAACGTCCATTGCTATCCCGTCGCACAAACAATGGTCGCGGTCTGTCTCGAGTTGTAATAATTTACTATTATTCATTTTACAATTATTAATGCACGTCTTATAAATAAAAAGTACCTAGTAGCCGATTCTCAGACCTACTGAATATGCATAAAATTTGATAAAAATCAGTAAAGCTGTCTCGGAGGAGTACTTACGGCATACGGTTACTAACATTGTGACACGAGAATTTTATATAATATAAGATATTATACTTAACCAGATGATCTTAGATATTTTATTTTGTTAGTCATCATATCAGCCTATATTCGTCCACTGCTGGACATAAGCCTTTTTGTTAGTAAGTACCTACTCCAAATTCATGTTTTGAATTTAACAAGATTAATTATTATTTTTTTAAAAAAAATTTAACCCGATTTCCAAGGAAAAAACAATATTCTTAAACTAAAAAATATGAAATAATTCTTATTCTTCATTAGTGCCTTTTTCAAAATTCAACTAAATCTCAACGAATTCTGTACTCAATTTTCATTCGTTTGAAGTCGGTACCAGCTCAGAACTGAAATACTTGACATAGAACTTAGCCAGTACCGACTTCAAAAGAATGAAAATTGAGTACAAAATTCGTTGAGATTTAGTCGAATTTTGAAAAAGGCACTAATGAAGAATAATAATTATTTCATACTTTTTAGTTTAAGAATATTGTTTTTTCCTTGGAAGTCAGGTTCAATTTTTTGTTAAAAAATAATAATTTTACTCTTTTTAGTTCTCTACAAGAGAAGGCTTTTATGCGTAGATAACAACTTCATACTTTCTAGGTCATTTTAAGAATATTACTTTTTCCTTGGAAGTTGGGTTCAATTTTTTGTTAATAAAAAATAATTTTACTCTTTTTAGTTGTATAAAACACAAGGCTTTATGCGTAGATAACCACTGCGAATATTAACTATCCATATTATAATTACTGTAAGCGAAATTGTGGTAAATGCTTGCAGTTATCTAAGCGATTCTGCAATTTCCAAACTTTTATCTTTAAAGGTTCAGGAGTTCTGTTCAGTGGCTTTGGATAAAGAGACACCTTCGTATGAAATTTCTCTTATTCGTAACATATGTTTAACTTACTAGAAACAACATTTTAACCATTATGAGTGTTTTGATAAATTTCAAGGATTTCCCTCGATTGCTCATAGATCCCATCATCAGTTCACCACTTTCATAATTGTTATACAAAATCAAGATTATATCTTATACAAAAACACAAGAATTTTGAAAATCGGTCCACAAACAGCGAAAAAATCATCAAAAACATCTGCTTCGATGCAAAATATCACGAAAAGTACCAATAATTGGGTCATAATGTGATGAGTGATGACCCATGGTATAATTATGGTTGTGATGATGATGATCAATCAAATTGATGTGTTAACTTATGCTTTCAGTTGTTTAAACAACGCCGAAATCCCCGAACCTGTATCTACAAGGATTCAAAAGTTCTGTCCGGTACCTTCGGATCCAGGGTACCTGGTGCGAAGTCATACTTTTTGGTAGCATTTACCTTGAATGCTTCAGAAAAAATCAAAATCACTATATTATGTTTCCATACAAATTTCCAGGAGTCCCCTCGATTCCTCATGGATCCCATCATCAGATCACCTTTTTTGTGCAGATGGTACCAAACTCGGATTTAACCCTGTACAACAACAAAAGAATCTTGAAAATCGATCCACAAACGGCAAAGTTATGGTTGAACATTAGGGTGGGCCACGAATGTATGAGATTATTTTTTTTTACTTTTTCTTTCGGGCACATTGCGGAAAATGTGCCTATTGATGACTAAAAGACATGTGCAAAATATGGTTTTGATCTGACTTCATCTTCTGCCTCCGGATTTCGTTTAAAAATTTGATTTT
The DNA here is from genome assembly GCA_963422495.1 of Polyommatus iphigenia. NCBI lineage: Eukaryota > Metazoa > Arthropoda > Insecta > Lepidoptera > Lycaenidae > Polyommatus > Polyommatus iphigenia. The sequence goes on from OY730183.1 coordinate 9,092,457, forward strand.
TTTGAAAATCTATCCATACTTGTAAGACACTACAGAAAGGTTAAATGCATGCAAAATTAAAGATTTTTCGAATGAAACACATATTTAGGAGTTGTTTAACATTTTTTTTTTATATGAGACATTCAAATAAGAGTTCAAAAAGTAATAAAAAATGTATGAATTATAACAAAAAAATAATCAATTTGCACAAAAATCTTGCTTGCTATCGAATTTGGGCATGATTCGTCGAGATTCAATTTGAGCTTTTATGTAACCCTCTCTAGAGCTCGTTGTGCTTAACTTAGCTGACGCTTCTGTCACAGTCTTCACAGCTCTTTCCACTGCTTGTGAGTGGCATGGCAGACGTAGCAGAGGTATATCACCTTCTCCTTTTTGCTCAATAAACTTTTTGATTTCTTCAGTAGTAATCATTTTTAACAACGGTGGGCTGGTGATTTTTCCTTGCTAGTCAATCAGTTCGATGTACGATGATGCATCGAGATTTATCGAAGGTATTTGGAATAATCTGAGTAGGCTTTCCTCGCTGCTACGAGCTTTCAGAATGCGACGTGCCGCTAGCTCTCGTATATGCTGTTGCGTGTCGGTTAACATTGACAGAAGCAAATTTTCTGGATGGGCAAAGTAAGTAAGTAAAGTAGCCATTTCGTTGGATCACTGGGTCTACTACAGCCTTTAGTTGGTCAGGCAAGTACCTAGTGGCAGCAATCAGTTTGTGCAGGTGTCGTGCTCCATCTTTGCAAGTTGGATGCGTCTTTACAGAGAACCAAGTCGGCGCGTACGCTTTGACTACAAAAGTTGCCAAAACTACCAACTTTTCAGAAGGAGATATCGTAGAGACATACAAACGCATCACTCTGTTTGCACGAGTCAGCCACCTTGCGTGGGACATTTTCCCAGGTGATTTGTTCCCTAAATCTGTAGGGAATTCACCGGTTATCACTGCCAACACAATCTGGTACAGATATTTTTGGTCAACGCTTAACTCTTCGACAGTTACATCAGGCAGCTCCCCGCGAATCGGTTGATATTGAACCACAGGTCTCTCTTCACAGTTTTCCAACAGTTTCCCGATTGGCCCAACAAATGTTTGTGGTCCGGAAGTTTTTCCATCCATGTGCTGGAATAAATGTCGAAAGGGCAATTCATTCATGTGAAGGAGACAGACGATCCACTGCAGCGGTCTATTAAAGCGTTTCTCTAGCAGACGAATAATTCCTCCTTGCCTACCAACATTAACATTGGTTCCATCGCATCCTACTGCTACCAAATCATCTGTAGAAATATTTTTCTCCAGGAAATAGTCGACAATTGATTTTTCAACACATTTAGAAGTTCCTGATACTGGTGATATGTAACCTAAGAACTCTGTTCCCGGTTCTTTTATCAGGGAAATATGCTCTTCAAGAACAGTGCTTTTATAGATTTTCCCATTCTTCTTTGATAAGACCAAAGTCTTATCTTTTCTTCCGTCAAAGTACAGAGCAGGAACCGATGAAACTTTGGCGCGCTGTATGGCACACTCCTTGAGAGTTTGCGCTGGCGGCGAATCTTATTTTTGTCAACAACTTCAGCAGTGGTGGGCTGTAATACTGCAGAAACTATAGCCGCTGCCGCCCTATCTGAGACTCCGAATCTGTCGCATGTCTTTGCAACCAAATCATAGTTAACTTGTTTCTTTTCCAAGGGTTCAGTTTTAACTTTCTTTGTCGGTGAATCGAAGTTGTCATCATGTTCTGATGCTGTAGTGCTTTCTGACTCTGATGGAGACAAAAGTAAACGATTTTGTGGTCCATCATATGGCTCTGACAGCAAACTTGACTGACAAGCTTTCCGTTGCAATCCCTTGTTCATTTTTGCTGTAGCAATGGTGTCGACTCCACCTATGAACATTTTTCTAATCGATCTTTGATCAATTAAGAAGTTGTGCTCTCTAGCAGGTACTTCCTTCTGTTTTGGACAAGTACAAAGTGTAATTTCAACACATTTGCAAGTGGAAATATCAAACAAAACTTTACTGGCGTCACGGAACTCTTCCAATTTTTTTGTAGGAATTTTTGGATGAGATTTAAGAATATTCTTGCATTTAAGATGATATGCCTTCAACATCACCTTGATAACTTTCTGCTGAACAGTAGGAATAGAGGCTGATGTTATTTTCGGAACAACTATAGCTTCAATCTCCTTGTAGGTAGGTTCTTTCTTGGTATTTTGGTCCGATTTCAGTTTGTGGCGGTTCCACTCGTAACATTTCATAATATCTTCGTATGTTGGCAACATATTGGTTTTTAAATCGCACGGATTACCAAAAAGGGGACATTTCCACTTGTTTCTGGTAGAATCCATCGTAAACTGCACAAAAAATCACAGCACATGCGTCACCTTGAAAGACAATGGCGCGACTGAGTAAATGAGCCACGCGCTGGAATTCCCCTCTCCCCCGCACCTCATCAAAGCACAAATTGTTAAAGTAAGTACCTGATTTGTTATTATTCCTTACATTTACTATGTGTCCGATTTATTTTGATACCAAGAACTGTAAACTACTTCATATTACGTAGCATTTCACCTCACAGAACTTACCTCTAAAAACTCGAAAATTCAAAACTTTGACTCTGATCCGGAGGCAGAGAAACTTATCATATTAAGATAATATTTTACACTCGTTAGTATAAGCCCATTTCACATCTTTTTGCCGATGTGCCCCATCAAAAACAAAAAAAAAGTGAAAACGGCCCACCCTATTGAACATACAAAAAATATATATATACAGACGAACATATAACCTCCTCCTTTTTGGAAGTCGGTTAAAAAGAGTTTTACTTATTTTGTTAAAATGCATATTTGTAAGGTAAGATAACTATTAATATTATGGTAAGTTTCTGTCGGTCGTAAATAATTGCCCAATTTCTAAAGTTTTTCGTCAGGAGTTAATCTTTTCAACATCTTTGATTGGCTTTAACAACAGCCAATCAAAAGAGCTAGTACTTATGTAAATTACCCTAGGACTATGATAAAATTATCTATTTATGACATAACTAGATGACGCGCGCAACTCAGTTGCACCAAAATTCATTTATTGCAGCGGCACCGTACATTTTGATGAGATAAAAATATCCTATGTCCTTTCTCGGGTCTCAAAGTGTCCCCATACCAAATTTCATCAAAATCGATTCAGCGGTTTGGGCGTGAAGAGGTAACAGACAGATAGACAGACGGACAGACAGACAGATAAACAAACACACTTTCGCATTTATAATATTAGTATGGATACTATACCTACGCCAGGATAACTTTCCTACTTGTTTTAATGCAAATTAAGAATTTTTTACTACGCAAACACCTCACATTAACCCAAGCTTGTGTTACAAAATAAGCGTACATTTATTTGATGTTTTATGAAATTGTAGACGAGAGCTTACGTCTTGTGGTAAGTAATAGCTTAATAACTTTATGCTTAGGTCTCTGGAGGTTGTACCACTTTAATGGCCGCCGCAAAACATTATTTTGCCGTGAAAGCAGATTAACGGCTATAAAACTTTATGATATTGTATAATACAAAGAGATAATCAAATATACATGATAATAATATTATTATCAGGCTAGTAATATTTTTATAACTGAAAGTATGTTTGTCTATTTGTTTTCATTCACACGTGAACATGTAGATGAAAATTGATAAACAGATACTTTGAGTACCGAAAAAAAGACATTATTGAGGTAATTTGTCTACCCAAAATTGTTATATTATTTTACTATCAGTACTTAAATTATAAATTTAAAGGTTAATTTAGTTTTTTAATCCATTAACGTTAAACTCGCAAAGCAAGCGATAGTTTAATTTATGTATTTATCACGTATTATACTTGGTATTTATTATTACAGAACTAAATAGAAAACAAAGAACATCGAAAACATTTCGAACGTAATATTTGACACAAACGAAATAAGCTCGATATTGTACGGAACAACATGCGATAGTGACATAAATCAGTTTTTTTCTTACTCTGATATTTTCAATATTGAATGCAAAATTCTTAGCGAAAACTTAAAGGATTTAGCGAGTGAATGTATAACACAGCAAAATATATAGTCAAATCTAATATAAAATTTGAGAATGTTATCTCAAGGGGTATAATAATTGGCATAGCTGAACCGATGTTCATGAATTTTTTTATGGAGATGATTTGAGTCCCAAGACAAGATAAGGCCAAGTTTTTGTCTGAGAAAAAAGGATATAAACGCCATTTTGACGTTACAAAACGTCGGAATAAAATATCTAGTATAGTAGGCCCTTTTGCATTGCAGGGCTGTGTGTAATTGATAGTAACAAATGAAACTTACACGAGTGTAAGTTTATATACGTCTGTCATGTTTTTCCCAATGTATAAACGCGTTCAATCATATCGACGATATAGGAATAAATCAGGCCCCACACTTTTTCACCTGCCACACACAAAAGCTGCACCGAAACTTGATTTCGGTTATTTCTGATGAAATATCAGCCTTTTTGTTATACTATCGATGCTAACGTCTATGTAAATTTGGAGGGCGCGGATGGATTGTTCTAACGAGAAGCCATTTTCACACATTCGCGAAATTGTTACTTCCATATTTTTGTAATTTTGATTTTACTTGTCGCCGTAATATTGTGGTATAGAATATAGTGTTTTATTTTATTATTTTTTTCTTATCCCCCTAACCGGTTCAATAATTCCGTTCCGATAAAAAATTACAATTTACAAAATATGTCAAAATTAAAAACAATAAAAATAAAAATACGGCACAACATTCAACTACCCTAAATAGCACAGCTTAAACAATCACAATAATTTAGAGTAGAATATAATGTTTCAAACTCCGCTAAAATAAGGAAAGTATAACGAATCTGTCGATACAATAACATAAGCAACTCATAAAAATAATACCGTCGGCCAAATAGAAAACTCTGCCTGTTTGGAAGTCGATAAAGCGACAAGATTTCACCAAAATACATATTATACTGACAAAATCATCATCAGTTCGTAAAGTATATGGCAATTTTAATGATAATTTTACTTGTGAATCGTGTGGCGATCGACGAGCGAACATACAAAATGATGATAACAATCATAATACTCATCTATCATTGCAACAATGCGGTGGCGTTTACCGTTAGTGTGGGCTCACATAATAGGTCGCTAATGCATGCCTAACCTCCCTAGGTACTAAATACGGTTATTAACACGTCAATGGTAATTTGTTGAAACGGCTAAGTACTTAATGAAAAATATTTCAAGTAAACTCGTTAATTTTTAAAGTCACTGTACAAATTGTAACATTATTTAAAATTAGTATTAATAGTGACTTTATCTTAGCACGCGATGCCACTTAAAAATTATTTAGGTCTCATGTTAACTTTGTTTCGAAAATGGCCGCTGAGGGGTGAAAGCTTTGCATTTCAATTTAAAATGTAACATTAGGTAATAAAAAATTACTATAGAAATATAATGTTTGCTATAGTACTTTTTAGGATTTTAATTTGGTTTTGTCAAGCCCATCACGACTAATATTACCCTAACACAATCCGACCAAATAACATAGGTCTCCTTATGACTCACTTTTTAATAGTAGTAGGAATCAAATCACTATTTTAGCTGTCCATCACAATATGATCGAACTATCATATTTGCCTTCAAGTTAACGGCACCGTAAACACCTCAGCTGGGAGTGAGTAATAATTCAATTACGACATAAAAGCGCGTCGTATCGGTGGTGATAGCACAATCTTCGAGTACGATCTAGCCGGAGCGAGGTTCATTGCGGTGTCGGTAAGTGCCTATTTTGAGGCTATAGCACTTACGCCGTGGGCCGATAGCATAATCCGCAGTGTATTGTGCGTTGCGATACTGCATAGGGTTATGCTAAGTGGGTTCTTGAATTGTAAAAATATTGTACAGAGGTTTATACTATCTTCCTTAGTTAATAAACAGCTCTAAGACAATATAGTAAAATATCAATTTTAAGCTATTGTATAGCTTATATCGCGGACTTAGAGCGCGGCGGCCGAATCAAGAAATACCGTAACGAAAATAAATCTAACATTCGTCGAACGTCGTTTCAGTTCAGCAGACTTCTGTGAAGCTGTGTGCTGCTAACTGCAATAATAGCTTTGCTGCGGCAGTCCCCAAGTGCCACACGTTTGTTTTTTTTTAATAAACAAGGTAACAGTGCTGCCAAGTGCCAAAGGTAGCAGAAAGGCAATATTAATAATTTTATTCTGCTATTTCTGTATAAAATGTAATTTCATCTACATTTTTTAAGTTTATCCTTATCCTTATTTGTTTACAACACTGTTCGTTGAAATTCTAAAATACAAACTAAATAGCGAACATTCTGGAACACGTTTTTACTGTGTCATTATTTTTTAAAACACTCCCGTCCACTAGAAAATGATATTCTAAATCGCTCGTGAGTTGTTCACGGGGTTCAATGGCAGTTTTTTTAGAGAATGACGTACTTTTTACCTTCTATAAAATTCTATTGTGCGTTGTTAGGAGTCTCTAGAGTTTACAGGCGATTTGATATGTCCTCTATATTGTCATGTCAGACTTTTACAGCGCTTGGGCCATATAAGTTTATCTGGAATTCTTTTAGAAATGTTATGACATAGAAGAAATAAAACATTTTAAATGATAATAAAACAAAGGCTTGCTCTAGACTTTTAGAAGTCATTTGAAGTAGGTAAAAGTAAAGAAACTTTTATTTATTTTACGGTTTAGGTTTGTGACATTCATTATTTTATTTCTTGTGAATAGGTGCTACCCGCAACTACGTCGTACCATCAGTACGACGTATACGCTACGTATCTCCATAATAAATTTCATCAAAATCGGATCAGCTGCTTAAGCGTAAACAGTCACCAGAATATATTCTACAGACACTACCCCAGCAGGTTTTGACTTTATATCTAGATATCCAGTTACATTTTACTAACTCAAAAGTAATTCTACTCGTAGCTACTACAGAGTAAGTGGGTTAGAAAACAGCTCGAACTAGTAGTCAATAACAAGTCGCAGGATCGGGGTGCATTGGGGTTACAATAAAATAATATACAGTTGACCATATTCACGATAAACTGCCCAAAATAGTTTCACAATATACTATGATCTTGAGCAAATATAATGTACATTAATCACACTATCACATCATCGAAATACTGTCTCTATGTTAAGTGAAAGATTTGAAGAATTCGACTCTACTGTTTATATTTATACTATATCAGGGTGTCACAATCGCTTCGGTGGCTGACAGACTCCTGCCATTAATCTTATCTATTCACGGCGGGCTTCAACTCCGACGGATAGAATTTGAATACTGCCGATGTGGTGAAGGGAGCCCGACCTATGTAGACGTGTTTGCAATGCGTAAATACACTGAATTACGGTACACACTTATGAAATGAATCGCAACACGGGATCGCAACGACTAAAACATCGTTACGATATCGGTTAACCACGATTTTTACATTTTATTTACAGCTTATTTTAAATCATTTATTGTGCACAAAATGACAATATACACTGTAAAACGACACAAAGGATCTGCTAATTTCTAATAGAAATCTCTTCCTGTAGCTTTAATCCTGTTAGGATGTAACAAAATTCAAAATTGTAGCCTTTAAATATTGTCATAGCTGGAATGCAATTCAGTGCATTCCAGTATCCGTTTACATTATTCCAGTAGTAAATCCAGCACTGAACTGGAACACTGGATTGGAATAATGTAAATCGTAAACACATTTGCAAAAACTTAAAAAATTCTTTGGCGCAACAACATGATGTGGATGCTTGATCCTAACAAGATAGAAGCTTCATTACTGTTGTATCAAAATAACAGAATCCGGGTGGTAATTTCTGTTTATTCAAATAGTAAATGCGCTTAGTGTTAACTGATTCAGTCTCCTGAATTCAAGTGTAGGTAAAATATTCAGTGCAAAGAAAGATGGTGCAGCGAGCGGAGAGCCAATCAGATGTATTTGCATTTCTGTATTCGCCATTATAGCGAATCTCTCGCCGCATTTGATGCCACGGCTCGATTTTGATTGTAATTACCTAGGAATGTATTTAAAGCTTATCCGTGAATTTAATTAAATATTCGAGTGGCTAGAATTAGTGTTAATTGATTTATGTGCTGTAAACGATTAGGTGCGGTGATAAAATATGACACTATAATATAAGGATCACTGTCAAATCTGAATTCAATAATAATAATTATTAGGATCACATAAGCAAAATACAAAATTCTGTATTATTGACGACTTAATGTGCGCAAAAATCTGCAAAAATCAGTCTATTAGTTTCAGAGACAGTTTAGTTGAAACCAAAATTTAATACAAATAGATAAACGAGCCGGTGTCACGGCTAATGATTTTAAATTTAACGATGATCTATAACGTAAAGAATTACTATCATTAATCCACACTAAATTGTTAATTATAATGAAACGCTCGCAGTTCGCATCATTAGAATTAATTGATGATATTATTAACGGGACAAAGAGAATTTATTCTCTCTTGTTTCCAAATGACGATTCCGAAGGATTCAGATTAATTCTGAAAACATCGCATAAATATCTCGAGTAATTACAATAAGAAGTGGGATTGTGGGGAACCGTGGCAATTAGTGGGCAACACCCAGCGGAAATAAATAAGGATATTAGCTCCTCAGCCCATGCCGAGGGGATAAAAACTATATTAAGGAATCGAGGCTAACCTACTCAACTCTTTTGTTTCTATTAAGCTCGTCGTGGGAAACGATGCGATGAATCTTATTCCAAATTAATCATTCGATCGCGGATTCTTGGAAATCTATTGTTATTATATTGTTGTCGCGATCACCGGTGCTCTTATGGGGCTTGAAGGATTAATATTGTCTTTGAGTTAAATATATTTGCTAGCCCGCAACCCTGTTGCGCCAAAATTCTTTAATCAGGCGGGTTCGGTTCCGAGATAAAAAGCATCCTATGTCCTTTTCAGAATTCAAAGTATCTACATACAACATAAAGCAAAATCGGTTCTTCAGTTTAGGCGTCAAGAGGTAACAGACAAACAGACAAACTTTCGAATTATAATATTAGTACTTATCGAAGTGTGGAATATGATATTGAATGTACTGTAGTAAGTAGTGTAAGTTGATTAAGTGCTAGAAAAGTGTATTTTGCTGTGAAGGATGTATGATTTATCTTTATTTGTGAATAAACGTGCGGAAAATGAAATTAAAAAATATAAATATGACATACTTATAGAATAAAGATATGCCTTATGCAATCAATATAGTAAAAAGGTAAAAATTGTATGCACAAGTTTTAGCGGCAGTGCAAAAGTTTCCAACGTCGCCGTTATCAGGCAAATGACACTTGGGACTCAATTATGATTGGTTCTGGGACTGCATTTATACGTTAGCTCCTTTACTAGAAAACTAAAAACATAAATCGACGATAAATTATTGCGCTCCCAGTCAATAGATGAATGTCAATTTGTCTGTGATGATATTTTTCAAAAGAACTTTTTCCAATTAACATTATAGACCGGGATTTGTGATTTTATAAATAGCGATGTCTGCTGCAACTTGATGTAGAAAAAATAAGTTTTGCTCCTCACTATTACTTTTTGCTATACAGACTATACTTGCTCATTTTTTGGGACTAAAAGTATTCCAAAATTTTATTTGTAACGGCCCGGCGTTTCAATAGCACCGCAGTAACAGACATTTAACATTTTTATAGATGATTAGAAAAAAAGAAAGAAAGAAAAAAAAAGTGTGTCAGCTCCGACGCACGACTGGAGTTTACTCCTTAAGTACGAGTATAGCAATATAAATACATCGACACTGATAGAAACAAACAAGCCCAATAACATATAGTATATAGGTATAGTCGCCTATACAGCATACCATATGTACGTCTTAATCATAAAGTTAATATACCTATCGGAATATAATATTATATAAGATTAAAAAAAAAAAAAACTCAAAAAAAAAAAAAATTATATAATAATATAATATAATATTCCGATAGGTATATTACCTTTATGGTCTTAATACACTCACAGCCAAATTAGAAAGTTGCGCACTAAAAGTGCGCACCAAAAACGTGACACGATTTTTCGTTACTTGTTAGTAGGTTTTACCCCTCGGATTTTTCTCATATCGGGCGCCTTATATATGAAAATCGATTCTTAAGGAGTAGACACCAAAAATATTTTTATTGCACACTAGACACAATAAAATATATTAGGCTTCGTTCAAACCTACGACCGAGGTCGCGTACGACCAAGCGACTGCGAAGCAGTAGCGTCAAGTTGTCAAATGTGTGTTTTGTACACACATTTGACAACTTGACGCAATTTGACGCTCCCGCTTCGCAGTCGCTTGGTCGCGTAGGTTTGAATGAAGCAGAATACAAAATCAACAAAGGTAGACAAGCTAGTTATTTGACAAATTATTGTGCCTACGTGTGACCAAGAAAAGGCCCAGTTCGGCTTAGGCCATGTACGTACATGACACTCATTACTTTTACAAAAAGTCCCAACAGCTAGTTTAAAAAAATGCATGTTTATCATAGCTGTATTTCAATTTCACCCTAAATTAAAAACGGGACTGAAGTAATAATATTGCAACAAGGAATTGCGGTGGACTCATCACTCTTAGCGCTGCGACTCAGACTCAAAATTTACTACTCATACAGTTGCAAAATAACCATTATTACTGCACAGAGCTCCGGTTTTATTCAGCAGATCGGTTGATGCTCCCCCTCGCTAAAACCGATTCCTTGTTACTTGATTTCTGCATTTCGAAAAAGCGTAAATATTTTCCTCTTCGCTGCTTCCGAAGAATTTTTCGAAGGTACATTTAATTGTTAAAATAAGTCTCGTTCGAATGTAATCTTTTATTTATTGTTCGCGATATGAGCAATTTGACAGTGACCTATTCGCGATGATAAACTACAAAAAGTACGCGTTGGATATAATCCAACGATAGTCAAAAATATTTTTAAAAATGTCGCAACGACAATGACAAACTGTGGTGTTACGGCCATATTTACAGGTTATTCTCGTGTCGCAAATAAATAAGTAATTAATATCGATTGTGCACTACTATCATAAAAATTTTGATCGATAATAATTTAGTATTAACACAGAATATATATTATGGTATTACTATGATACTAATATTACTACTCCCCTATTTTTAGACAACTATATTATACGTTCGTAAGCGACTACGTAATAACTTCAATAAATTACCCACAGAAGGTATAATAAGCGTGGAAATAAAAGGCTCCTTTCTTTTATAAATAATCGAAAATCGATATTAAAACATATTAAAGTAATAAATTATAAAAGCACAAAATGCTATTACCGAGCGAAAAATTATAGAATAAAAATATTCACGTACTTCTAAATATATGAATTTTAAAGCCAATGTTGGATCGGATTGAAATGCTATCCGTGTTGTTTGCCTTACACTGAATAAAAAATTCAGAACATATATTTCTACTAATAGCCGAGCACATTTGGGGCTTTTTTCTGATGTATTTTTTTCTTTTGTAGGAGATTGCGCTAAGTGATCACATTTCGATATTAAACCATTTACCGAAGGCCAGTGCCCGCTACGTATTTCATTTTACTGAGTGTCTGACGTAAGTTTTGGAGATTTGCTTTTTGTCAGAATTATTTTCTAATTCCTTTATTATATTCTGTCAAGGTGTTGGCCCCAAGTCGACATTGTAACTATTGTATTGTGACAAATAAAAAGGTATAATAATATATTTCTAATAGGTGCAGCCTTTATTTAAAGTATCAATATTTAATAGCTTTAATAAATATATGTTTAAAATAAAAGTGACTGAGAGAAATTTGCATTTAGTAATGCTTAATTAAATAAACTCATACGATTAATTTGTAATTTTATCAAAAGAAAAATAGTTTTTGGGTAGTGAAAAGCGGGTGAGCTTCCTATAGACCAGCACACTTAAGACTACGGATACAATCATCTGGAATTGCACTCCCAGGTACCAGATACTTAAACTTGAGATAATATTTTATAGAATAACTAGATGACGCCCGCAACTCCACTGCACCAAAATGTGTTTATCACGCGATAAAAAACCGGAACCGTAAATTTTTCCGGGAGAAAAAGTATTCCATGCTCTTTCCCGGGAATCAAATTTCCCATACAAAATTTCAGCCACATTGGTTCAGCGGCTTAGATGCGAAGAGGTAACAGACATAATATTATAGATAGATCGACAGACAGACACACTTATAATACACATTCGTGTAAAATAAACTATGCATACAACTATCTAGTCAGCCATTAAATTAACACGCAACAAGAGAGTATACTCGGTTCACTTATACGTTATTAAGACGTATTTATTTTACGATGCATTCATTTCGCTCTCGAAAAGTTGTGCGAATGTTGCCACAGCGCGGCGTTGTAATAGCATTCTAAAACTGAAACTCGCGAGACGGTTGCGAAGTTTCTTTCCCTACACAACTTTCGGTTTGTTCTCTCATTAAGTTCATTAACGAGATCTGAGGTCAGTATTTTTGATGCTCCCGCCTTGTTCTCAATATTTTCTACGTAATTCGCTGTGTTGATGTCTGCGTTAGCGAAAATATTCGGGGAACGCTTTGAATTTCGATGTTTTATGTTTAAGGCAAATAATTTAAGCACTCGCGAAAACTTCGCTCTCTTGATTAACAGAGCTCAATTAGGTGATTCGAGTTTAACATTTTCGACGACGCCTCCTTAATTGTTTAGCGATGTTCTGTTGACGCGGGATTTCGGATGCCGAAAAACACTATTGTTTAAAACAATAACACAAATTGGTGTGCAGAGTTCTCCGCCGGCGACCCCGCGTCCCTCAGCCCGCCGAGCAAATAAAGCGAACGACTTAGACTCAAATTTTCAGATTTTAAATATTACATTGTACTCCGTCGAACTGCAGTGCGGGCTTTGTAAATTCCATTTAGCTAAATAGCTTTCAAGAGAGATAAGAATCTAGCCATACAATACTACCCTGCTTCGAGCGGGAAACTGAGAAAATTGAAAGGAGTCGCCTAGCAGTACGGCGATGTCGATGGTCCTATTTCAGGAAACCTGAGATTTCGAATTACCTACGTAATAAAAATTTAGCGGCGATAAACAGCCGAGTTTCCTCGGACGGGGTTTTTCTGATGCAATCCCTTCGCGATCTCGGTTTTAATAAGTATATAACGTTCTCGAGATGTACCTGTGAGGAGTGGATTTACATAATCATTACCATATCTGGCGCAGCGGCGCGTATAACGCCCGGGAGGTTAATAATGCTATTTTCTCGCCACGTTTTCACGTTGCTATTTCACGTTATCGACCCACTTTATCTGCCTCGTCATTGTAACTAGCCACTCGAGGAGCGGCTCCACCTCGCCCGGCGAGCTCCGCGATAATGCTCACTTTTAATATCGAATAAACCGTACGCGCTCCGGGTTCCCGAAGGGTCCGACAAAAAAATATTTAAGAAAGTTTGTAGAACGAGTTAATACCTGGAGATAAATGTAGACTATAACGTAGGATTTGTTTGCGGGAGAGCTTTGCGCGGATATTTCTTAGGTTACGGTCATACTGGTGATGTATTGTTCCGCAAATCTGTGGAGAATTCTAATGCTACATGTCGGCTACACGCTTTACGACTGGAAGTGGGAAAAGGTTTTTAGTTTGGATCTTGTAGCTTCCAATAGAAACTAGTGTAAAGTAAACATTTCAAATATTATAAGATTTCTGAAAAACATTCGTTTCTACTATTATTGTTTCGATCTTGCAAGCAAGTTAGTCAAGTCCTATAATCCGTATTACTATTTCTAAATTCTCTTTCTCTTATGTTAAAAAAAAAATCGGTTGTCTGTAAAGTCGGTTTACTGACGACGGTTGAACGTGACAACGTCATAGCCTTACCCCCTCAGTTCCGGGAAAAATCTATGCAAAAATGTTGGCAGGTCAATGTGCAAAAAAAATGGCGCCCGGCCTACCCTCTTTGTAAAATTAATGTAATATGAAATATCCTTACATATAATCCATATTTTATGTTTGTGTGAACTATATTATAATATATGTAAAATTTTCTATCTATCAAGCCATCATAATATAGTATTTAGTCCGATGTGATATTAGTTTCTCAATTATAAGCTTTCGAAACTAAAATTAGTGACTTGTTCAGAAGAAATAAACGAATACTTTATTCTCCATATATTAAGTCATACCTTAACACGTAGGAAATAGAGCACAATTTTGAATAGCCGAAATAATACTAATAGCTCACAGATTGTTTATTTATTTTTCATTCAGAGTGTGGTCATTGTATCAAAGGTCATAACTAACCAAACTTCTTCATACAAAACTATTCTCTAAGTCATCGAAATACGTAATATAATCTAAACAAAGAGCGCGGCCCAGGCGGGCCTTACGGTTGTTGAGAGACTTGAGAGTACTGTAAATGGAACGCCTCAGAGCTGTCAGCGAGGTAACGCCGCATGAACTGTCATGTTTTTCGGGCGCGCAGCCCATATCGAATTATAAGACGTTATCACGTCAAAATCTGGTCCTCACATCATAATTATCATAGCTTAATTTTTTCGTATTACATCAATTATACTATACCATAGTTCATACACCAATCCAATGCAGTACAAACGCCCGCAGTACAAATTTCACCATAATGCGCAGCGAAGAAAATAAAATTTTAAGCAAGTTTATTTAATGCTTATTTTCATAATCTCAAAACAACACGTGACGTGTCACATACGACGTGACATTGCACGGAAGTTAGCTTTACTCACATGGTCTTATTTAACGGATCACGAAATCCTTGAAAATACAATACCATGCCATTTCCATACTGCTCATTCGTGGGCGAAACATTTCATATTCGCGCTTATCAATATGCAAAATAATAAAGGTTTTTGTATACTTTTAGCGTACGAAATAGGATTTGATGTTTTTTACTCAAGTGCAGTAAAAGCGTCTACGATGTTATAGAACCACTAGAATGGTACTCTCAGTAATAAAAATATCTACTCTGTGAATACACACCCCATATTATACTTAAACAATTTTTATTCCTTGATATACGATTTTTATTAGACTTAAATCAATTTTGTATAACTATATCGTCTGTACAGTGTGGTTCTTATGATTTCGTTCTGTCTATCCGTCCATCCGTCCCTTGCCTTGATAACTTCAGTAATTACGAATAATACGAATTTACAAAATCTAAATATTTAAAACTCAAAGGTGACTGACTGGCATGGTGATCTATCAACGCACAGCCCAAACCACTGGACGGATCGGGCTGAAATTTGGCATGCAGGTAGATGTTATGACGTAGGCATCCGCTAAGAAAGGATTTTGATCAATTTTACCCCCAAGGGGTTAAGATAGGGGATGGAAGCTTGCATATAATAATACTTCTTAGCGCAAGCGAAGCCGCGGGCAATAGCTCGTTTTGTATACGTCGCACAATATGCAGATTTATTTCTTGGCATTATTAAATAAATAATCTCAAATAGAAGGTTAAATATTTTAATGAATTTCACGTCTATACTTTTGATTTCATTATAATAAAATTACACAAAGTGTAACGTAACAATTAGTTCATTACAACATTATCGTGTAAAAGTTTAAACCGCACACGATACTCGTTTTAAAACCACCTCATTATGTTCTATACCGACAAAGCCGTGAAATTAGTAGAATTTTTACACCTACCCACTAATTAATTAAATATTTTCACAACATTTTATTATCAAGTAATTGGCTCATTTCATTCCTGTATACGGTGTAAACGCGTTTTATTGTTTCAAACACGCAAAATTCACTTGTGAAATGTATTCATAAAGCATTTCGGTGTCAGAATTAAACACTAAGCCTACAATATTATTGTACAGTTTTTTGTTGCTCTATGAAACTCAAAATACCATTGTTTAATATAATGAACAAAAGGTATAAAATGTTTCCGATACCACGTAATTATTAAAAATAAACATTTTATTTAATTTCAAATCTTTTGATCTAAATATGATTAAATTCTTGAAACTTAACCAGATTGTGTGCGCCATTAGCCATTATATTTCTTTACTGTGTTATTGATATTTCAATAATTTTATAGATCCCATACAGAGTATTAATAAATTTTCATTTAGTTCAAATTAAATTAAAATGTAATAATAATATAGTCATAAAACATAATAATATTATGTACTATTCTAGACATTACACGTCCTCCTCTTTTTATTTTCATAATGCACATTTCTAAGAAAAAATATTTAAGGTCTATGGTGCGCTCTAGATTCGTATTCCAGATAAAAAATATCATTCAATTTTAATCTAAAAGTCTTGTGATGTCACAACCAAAGAATTCGGGAGTTCGGGCGCTTGATGCCGGTAGATACTTCAAATTAAATTTCTTCATGGTGGAATGAATCAAAAAATTAAGATTGAATATAGTATTCCGTTATACCTTTTATACAATTATATTTTACCATCTAAAGTAGATTCAAGAGTCTGATCTGAGGTTCATTCCTTTTCATTATAAAACAAAAGCAGTCAAAATTAATTTATAATAGTGACAATTCTTAGGTTAAATCCTTTTCGTTTTAATATAATTATTTGCGAGTTTCTTACGCCGGTTTTTCTCGCCGGTTAGTTCCCGAGCCAGTTGTATCAACGATCGGAAAATATTTGAAAAAAAAAAATTCAGAATAATTTTTTTTGAGATTGAGCTTATAAAAGCAGGCCAAATTATTTTGGCCTGGCGACAATAGATTTAGAAATATGCCTAATATGCCAAATGCCTAATTTATGTACCAATGAAACAGCGATATTTATAGTTACTGTTGCTTTAAAAATCTATTTTTATATACTAGCTAGTAAGTAGCTGTCCCGGTGAACTTCGTGTCACTTTAAAACCGTCCCTGGACTTCTACGAATATTTTAAGACTAAAATCAGCCCTATCCGTTCAGCCGTTTTCGAGTTTTAGCGCGACTAACACATTTGAAAATCCATTTTTATATATAACTAGCTGTCCCGGTGAACTTCGTGTCACTTTAAAACCTTCCCTGGACTTCTACGAATATTTTAAGACTAAAATCAGCCCTATCCGTTCAGCCGTTTTCGAGTTTTAGTGCGACTAACACATTTGAAAATCCATTTTTATATATAAGAAGAAGACTAGCTGTCCCGGTGAACTTCGTGTCACTTTAAAACCTTCCCTGAACTTCTATGAATATTTTAAGTTTAAAATCAGCCCAATCCGTTCAGCCGTTTTCGAGTTTTAGCGCGACTAACACATTTGAAAATATGTTTGTACCATCGAGGAAATTGATTCCTAGGCAATTGACGGACCTATGTCATGTGGTCGAGTGAAGTCAATTCAATGTTAGCTGTGATCGGTCGGATGGGTTTGACTTAACGCGACCAAATTACTTAGGTCCGCCATCTGCCTAGGAATTAAATTCTCTTATAGTGTATAATAATATGTATATATTATGATGTACCAGAGGAAATAAGTAGTCTGTCCTCTCGTCCAACAAAATCTCGTCCCAGTAAAACGAGTTTTTAGACGCAAATTTTTAATACCTACTGATGATGATGATATTTATACCAAAAACCTCAATAACCGAGTAAGTTCGATACATTAGTATTTTATTCGATACATTATTACCCGCAACTTCTTTATAACCGTACTTTGTTAGGGTTCCGTAGTCAAATAGCAAAAAATGGAACCCTTTTAGATTCGTTATGTCTGACCGCCTATCCGTTTTTCCGTCCGTAGGTTTGTCACAGCCACTTATCTCCGAAACAAATTAAGCCCATACTTTTTAAAATTGATAATGAAGTACGTTCGGTGACCCATATTTAGATTTTTATATAAAATAGAAAAAAAAACATTTAAGGGGGTCCCATATCTCGATGATCCCAAAATATGGTACGGAACACTTTATGCGAGAGTCCGACTCGCACTTGGCCGATTTTTTCTAATCATATTACGTGAAGTGGGCTTATAAGAAAGTAATCTATTAACTTTATTGTTTACATAAGAAACATGCAAAAATTATTGTCGTGTATAGGAAATTTGTAAGTTTATATTGTGGTCATAAGAAAGTTTTGCGATAAGTACTGATAATGTGGGGTGAGTGAACTATCATGTAGGACGTAAATAAACAACATTTGGTAATTTGTAATACAATTTCCTTGATTTGATATCTTACATTTATTTTCATATAAAATAACTTTTAACGAAATAACCGGCAGTTGTTTTAAAATCTAGTTGGTATATTTACCTAGCTGTTGCCCGAAAATGAAGAAAAATCATGGAATATTTTCCATGATATAAAGTTTTGACCATCTTAAGTTTTTCCGAGGCTTAAATAATCTATCTAGGTACACACTATATTTCATCGAATTCACTTCATTGGATGAAGCGGATGAAGCGTGTTCTGAGACAGACAGAAACAAAGAAAGATTTCAGGCCGATTTGACAAGACTTGTACACACACGGGCACAAAACGAGCCGGTGGCCAGCCTACGATCAGTGTGAAGCTCCGTTTAGACCAAACGAGCGAATGCTCATTCTAGTAAAGCTCTTTAGATGTAAACTAACGTTGTTAGTTTACATCTAAAGAGCTTTACTTTCGTTTCGTTTCGCATTCTTTCGTTGTTCTAGTGTGTTCGCCACGTGTTCGGCGGTAAATAGGTAGAATGCTCTAAGAATCTCGCTCGTTTGGTGTAAACGACGCAAGAGCGCTCGAGCAATTGCCTAGAGCGTTCTTTCGTGTTCGGACGTGCTCGCTCTTCGAGGCGGTCTTTTCAAAGGGATTCTAGTGTTCTTGATATTTTTACTTTTTGGCGGCTAGTTTTAGGTAGTTTATCAAAGGTTATTTCGTAAATATGGATTGGAGTAATGAAAAATGTTTACAAATGATAGAATTATACCATAACAAAAGATGTTTATGGGATCCAACCTTTGATGACTATAAAAATAAATTAACTACTTATCGTTGACGAATGAGCAATGAGCATTCGCTCGTTTGGTCTAAACGGAGCTATATGATTCTCATCTATAGAGCAAAAATTCTTATTCTTGATGTTCTTGTTGATTCGATTGGTGTAAACGATCTAAAGTATGTTGTAACGAATTATAGTTTACACTAAACGAATACGAAAGAATGTTCTTGTGCTGTTCTTGCTCTATGTTCTTTTGGTGTAAACCCACCTTGACCGGAACGATCTTCTCCGAATAGGACCATAATTATTAACTGTTACTATATTAATTATTATTCATACTTATAAATAACTCCCACATCGGTTTCGGTGACGGTGGCCAGTTTCATTGAAACCAGGTTACACAGGAGTAATTTTATAGTGCCTAAGTGTGTGCGCAGTACACAAGAGCACTCTCTATTCCTTTTCACTCTTATAACCCAGTGGGACGGAAGACCGACACGACTGGCGAGATATCAGGCGCAGGACCGACTTTTTACATGCCCATCCGACGCATGGATCACCTTACTTGTCAGACAATCAGGTGATCAGCCTGCATTGTCCTAACCAAACTTGGAAATAACATGTTTCCAACGCGGGAATCGAACCCACGACCTCCGAGTCAAGAGCCACGCTCTTTACCACTGGACCACGGAAGCGTTATATTTATAATTATTATATTCATACTTATATAATAACTATAAAATATGCGAAAGTGTGTCTGTTTGTTACCTCTTCACGCTCAAACCACTAAACCGAATTTGCTGAGATTTGGCATGGGGATACTTTTTATCCCGAAAAAACGTTCCCGCGCGATAAACGAATTTTGGCGCAACGGAGTTGCGGGCGTCATCTAGTATCTTATACTTTCGAAACTTCAAGACCGAATCACTGTTTTACAACATACAAGAAAATATCGTTTAATTAATGAATGGGTATCGATTTTCCCGTATCAATGCTACTTAACAGTTTTTATGATTTACTAGCCGCGTGGGGAGTGGTGATGTAAAGTATGGGTTTTATGATGATTAAAATATGTTCCGTATCAAACGTAAGGCGGGAAATATCCCTGATTCATATGTGTGATATGAATTATTATATTACTGCTAGATTTGCCCTTATTTTTTAATATTATCCCCCTAAAGGGTGTAATTAAAAAAAATTATTAGTCATTGCTTACAAGTGTTTTGATATTTTTTGACAAGCATTTTTTTAATAAAAAGTATAGTAAGTTAATTTTTATGCCTCCAAAATTTTGACTACAAAGTTTCAAGTTAATCGGTTGTGTACTATTCCAATGAAAAACGGTCGTTAGGTAAGCTGTACGTTTTAGAAGCTGTTGATAATAATCATAACGCTAGACTAACGCAATATGGACATTGGACACCATAATAAAAGAAATTAAACCACAAAAACATTAAAAGTAAAATTCTCCCCTTTTAAATTATGACGTCGATTAGCGACTTCTAGTTGTATTTCACAAAGGAAGCAGTTTTGATAAGACGAAAATTTTCACTTGGGTGGCTTAAAGTGTGCTTTGTCAAGGGAATAGGAGTTTTTTCAGTAAAATCAGTTACCTTTAAGGACTTAACGTCGTAGGAAACGGCCGAGAGAGTATACGAGCGCTGATAACGGAATTATCCCAATTGTTCCATCTATCTCTTAAATGTTCATACTTTTGTTGCTTTAGGCCTTGATAGCGGTACTAGCCCTTTGATGCCCTTTGAAAATAAATAGATATGAAGAAAAATAAAGATTTGGAGTTAAGAAATAGAATGACATAATTATGACGTGTGCTAAGTGTATTTTTGATGTGTTCAAAAGTTTGTGAAAAACGCTTCCCTATCTCCTGTATAAACTTGTAACAAAAAGGAATGCATGATCTTCTTTAAATGATTCCTTGTCAAAATAAGGACTTTGTGAATTTGTGAATTTCGTTAATGGTTTGATCAAAATTCATTATTATCAATTCATAGCCTCATCCAGTGTAGCTACAGCTTTATACGGATCATTGAATTTCAGAACATTATAGCGAAAAATTTTAAATGGCGATAAAATTTTATATTCAGCAATGTCATGATTATTTCTGCATATAGTATTATCGGTGCATTTAAGCATTAATTACTATTTGGGCATCGCCATTGTCAGCTTATTTCGTCTCTTGAACATCAATTAATTACATGCTGAAGGTAATTTTAATTCAGCTAATTTAAAACGAAAGCGGATCTCATTGCACTGTTATGTGTACCGTGAAAATTATTGTGGCTGATTCATTCTTAGTAAGATTTTACAGAAACTGCCGTTTTTTTGTTCTTCTACATGCTGTATTCAACTTTTTTACTAAGTGTAGTATTAATATCTTCTTAAATAAAACATTTCTTGTCTTTATTTTGTCATCTACATTTACTACCGATATTTAATTCATGAAGCCCCAAGCGGCCACATCCGGCCGCGATAACAATGAAAAAGCTATTGTGTCTCGTTTTGCCACGACTGATGGGTTAAATCCTAATAAGATTAAGCTCCTCCGAAAAGACCCTTTAGTTCTAGACAAATACCGATTAATGACTTAAGGAGGATACCGATTTGTACTGCCCCCCTCCTCCCTGAAGGGAAATAAACCAGGAATAGGTTCACCTAATAAAACCATCGGAAATTAACGTAGAAATAAAAGTGAGGGAAAATATGAGGGCAATCTCATAACGATTCCTAACTTCGAGATCGCATTAATTTCTCGAGAGACATCACGAAGCATCTGGCCCGGTCGCATGTTTATCGAGGAATTGCCTAATCCCAAAGAGCTACAAAACAAAACCACATCGGAAATGTTGTGCCAAAGTATTTCTTCCCTCGAGAAGCCTGTACCCTCGTCCGGTAACCGATCACCCCGCACTCCCGTGTCAACTATTATTTGTGTTTCTTAATAATTGGTAGGAAAACTTCGAACAGTCGTTTTATTAAATGTAAGAAAACTTCCGCACAACTTTGTACTGCGCTCTGGGATCGTTCATTAATGCGGTTACTCGATCCTAAAGTTGATCAAATTCGACATCTGCGGTTCTAGAGTAATATTGTTCAGATTTAACCAACCTTAATGTTGCTTAATTTAATTAAATTGAATGGTTGATTAAAGAACCTTTTCTTCCTTGTTGATTTTACAAAGATGTTGAGATATTCTATAGCATCTTTATAATTATCCGTAGTATATTTAAAATATAACGTAAATTCTAACTTACGTTACGTTTGTTCTTAGTGTCTATACTAAGAACATAGTTTATTGAGAGTATACAGTACATTAGATATAGTTGACAATGTACAATTTGCAGAAGTATTTGTACAGAATCATAACAAATGGATGGATATAACAAGTGCAAACGGACATGGCGGACCGTCCGGCGGCGGACGGCGGACGCATCGGAAGATGGATCGCGGGTAATCAGTTAATGCATTATGCGGCCGGACGGAAAGTGCTGTACGAGCATATTGATACAAATTAAATTGAATCACCTAAATGTTTACATTCAGAAATTCTATTTAATCGTTATAAAGACTAGAATCTTCTAATGATTAAACGGAATTTGTAAAAGCTATAATAATTGCAATGAGAAACAAAAAAAGATTATTTTTTAAATCGTGATTATGATCATTTACTTTTCAAGCAGCGTTTTAGGTTTTGGGCAATACTAGAAGTATCATATTGTAACAAAATCAATACGTTCCTGAAATTTTCTCGCTAAGCAAAAATAAGTCTCTTATCCCAATTAATTTTCTTTTGAATATCTAACATGAAGTGTGAAAGAAGAAAGGCGGGCTACGCACTCATCGGCGCTGAGTGCGCGGCCACTGGAGGGCCCTCCAAGCCCCTAGTCTTCGGATATCTTACGCCGTAATTACACTCCGCTGAAAGAACGACACGTTTCAAATACTGTTTCCAAAAAACGAGAGAGTTTTTTTGAAGATCAGCCCTCTTTGTGAGCGAACGAACGCGAACGCAAAGATGAATGGGTGTATTCGAGATTTAAAATTGTTGATTTTTCAATGGCTTCTGGTTTTGGTTCATTAGTATTTTATGATCATTAAATAACTACAAACATACTACATAAAAATATTTTTGCGCATTCAGCGAAATACTTACCCAAGTAAAAAATGTATAAACTGTAACCGACTCCGTACTTAATAACAAAAAATATTTCTTTCACCTTGCTTCTTTTAACAATATTAAATGGACTTATTAACCTTTAAGAAAATTGAGGAAATTACTTAAATATTATTATTAATTTAGACTGAAAAACAGCTTCCGTTATTAAATCTCAATTAGAGAATGATAAATAAAAATTTCGTCAATTAGAATATATTAGTATTACTACAGTATTTTTGTCTGAAACGTTTTTCTTTTGAATTTAATAGTAGCTTGCCTTTTTGTAACAATAAAGCGTTATAATAATGAATACTTAACACCTATTTCATTAAAAACGTAAACGTTAAGTCGGCGCAATACGAAGCATACAGTTTTTATTTACTACACGTCAAATGAAATAGTTGTAGCCTGTGTCTGTGTCTGTCTGTGTGTGACATCTAGTCGAATTTTGAATGGCTTATTTAAAAATGCATTGCATCGCCTCATCGTGTTGCGACTGGCTCTTATTGGCTGGTTTACAGTATTCTAATCCAGTTATATAATCCAGCGCTGAATTGCTACTGGAATAATGTAAACGGGCACTGGAATTTACTGGAATGCACTGGAGTGTAATTGAAGATCAAACGAACTTACCTTAAGTGAAGTTCGATCACAATTATATTTCTTCGCTTCATTCTTTGATATATAATTAACCAAAAGTAGTACCTCTGCTTATCTGCTAGGCAATCGCGTTTTTTTAAAAGACGTATGTGGGTATTTGAAATGTTACCCGCTCGTGACTGTCACTCGACGTTCCGGCGTGTTTCATTCTTTGTTAACGAGAGGCAACGCGAGCACGTATACTTAGTAACCATGCCAAAGCGCAGCTGGTTATCTATACTAATATTATAAAGAGGTAAACTTTGTTTGTTTGTTTAAACAAACGTTTAATTGTAATGAATAGGCTCAAAAACTACTGGACCGATTTAAAAAATTCTTTCACCATTCGAAAGCTACATTATTTACGAGTAACATAAGCTACATTTTATTTCGGAAAATGTAGGGTTCCGTAAGATATTAGGGTTTTTCTGACACAAGGTGAAAAAAATCAACCAGAAAATTTACTTATTTTACGTACGCTGCCTAAACAATAAAAGATAGAACCATACAATGTTCTAAGTAAATGTAGATCTTTTAAATATCTACAAAAAAGTCCGCGACACACTATACCTATCTATGTCAAGTGAGGTACAACAACCATTATTTTATTTAAAAATCTTGATTTTTTTTTGACTACATTTGAACGCATTTATTTTACTCATGCTATTAATCTTTATCAAAATGAATTATTTCATCACTAAGTACAGTTTATGTAGATAATATTTGGTCTGTGAATGATTAAAATTGGACGTTTGGTTTAGAAGTTATGGCGAAATTAAAAATTGCGATTTACGCCCGTTTCGAAGTGGGCGCAACCAAGGCGGGGGTGCACAGTAGCGAAGATTATGACCGGCCCTGCAGCTGGTGAATTGGCTCATATACCAAGAATACCAATGATCCCTACTGATTTGCCTATACCCTTCAAAAAGCTCCAATTTCCTGTAAAAAATTATTTTGCACTAACGATGAATATTATGTAAATCCCAGGGCCAAACATTCAAATCAGTAGGAATAGATTTATGAAAATAATGTTTTGCTCTATCACGAGTCGGGGATCCCGACCATCAGTATATATTTTTTTTACCTGAAAATAACGTCAATTAATGTTGTTTATAGAAAAGCTCTACAATAATCGCTTTAGTTATCTATCCTAAAACAACGGGTTGCACTCCGGGACTACCGTAAGAAGTGAAAACTTATTATTAATTACATAAATTAAATATTCTCATCATTAACAATTTTAACATCCACAGAAAGACAATCTGTGCAGCCTGCGGAAAATGACTGCGTCGTCGATGTTTCTGTGAATTGACCTGGGAATCATTTTGACCGTGTCTTTCCTGGGTAGGCTTTTTGCAGCGGTAACCGACATCCACGCGGGCGGAGCCGCGGGCGACCGCTATCTATACATTATAATAAAACTGTAGAAATGAAAATTCTGTACATTAAAGATATTCAAAAAATAATAAGCGGGGGGTGTCACTACATCGCTGTAGAAGCCAAAAATGTAGTTAGTTTTTTGTCTGTCTGTCTGTCTGTATGTTTGTTCTACTATCACACGAAAACTACTGATTCGATTTGAATGTGGTTTCCGCAGATATATTTGCCTTCTTCCAACTTAACATCTGGTGTATAAAAAATTTTCTCCCCACACCTCTAAAGGGACGAAAGAGGGGGTCAGATTTTGTATAAGACTTTTGCTTTAACACGAAAACTACTGATCCGATTTGCATACGGTTTTCACAGATATATTTGTCTTCTTCCGACTCAACATTTGGTGACTAAAATCCCCCCACCCCACCCCTCTATTAAGGGAACCAAAGAGGTGGTCAATATTGTATCAAACTTTTTCTTTAATGGACTTACTTTGACATATTATTAACTGTTTTTTCCAACTTAACATCTGATGTATACAATTTTTCGCCCCACCCCTCTTAGGGGACAAAAGAGGGGGTAAGAATTTGTATCAACTAATGCAGTAGAAATATTTTAAATGGCAAAACAACGTTTGCCGGGACAGCTAGTTATTATTAAGATGATTGAGTCAGCGTTGTAACTTGTAAGTAACTAAAGACAGTGTTATTTTATTGTGTTACAAGAAAATACATGTAACGGCAGGCACTTACCGAGGCCAAGACGAGCCAATTATATTCAATACTAACCGGCATGTACAGCGACCGCGAGTCAATAAACGTACAATGTGTAAGGACTACGAGTCTTAATACACAATCTATAGTATTAAGTATGCTTTATATGTTATATAAATAGAATTATAGAACTATAATATGTTTGCCGGATCAACCCATCAAGCCCCGCATGAGCACCGGTGATTGCGACAACAATAGAATACAATAGCATTTCCAAGAATCCCCGATCGAAGGATTAAGGGAAACAACTGCAGGTGATTACTGCAATTATTTAATTAACCGGTATGTGCTGCAACTGTGAGTCAATAAGTACAGTGTGTTTGGACCGCGAGTCCTTTTACACAGTCTATATTTTATATGCATCGGAATTGATTGCGGATCTCTGACGATGTTTTACCTATTCTATAAATAGAACTATATGTTTGCCCGATTATGGGAAATAACTGCAAGTTAATTACTACAAGTGTTTAAATATATTAAGTTATTTTATGAATCGCCATAATGTGTGGATTGACCGCGGTCAATCGATGCATATAAATTGTGTTTAGAGACCCGCGGGTCTCTAAACACAATTTGTATGCATCGGAATTGACTGCGAGTCTCTGACGATGTTTTATCTGTTCTATAAATAGAACTACACGTTGGCCGGTTTGGGGGTTTTAATAGCGAGTTATTTTATAAACCGCCATAATGTGTGGATTGACTGCGAGTCTCTAAACACAATCCTTATACATCGGAAGTGACTGCGAGTCTCTGACGATGTTTTATCTAAAAATAAAAGTATAATATGTTGGCTGGTGTGAGGGTATTAACTGCGAGTTAATTACTATTTAAATTTAAAATAAATTGATATTTTTTAAATCAACATAATGTATGGATTGACTACGAGTCTCCGACAATGTTTGAAAATAAAAATTAGCAACTACCGCGCGTTTTCCCGCGCACTTTGTTCTATAAATAGAACTACATAATTATTATTATAATGTTAATATCTTTTCCGTTTTATAGAGAACAGCTATTTCGAGCTAATAACTAGATTGACTGAGAGTCTCATCAGTTAACAACCAATGCGCGTCCCGCGCGATCCTTTTGTTCTAAATATAGAACTACGATTATAATTTATTATGTCTGCCGGTACATAATTATTATTAAATAAATTTTGCACCAAAGTTGGGATTCGGGATACACCGCGAGTGTATAACGAAACTTACTTAATATCTACGTAACGTGATAGTTACTACCCTCAATAATTTTTGTAACATATTTTATCGACAAATAAGTCGATTATAATGAGCAATTAAGCTACCCCAATATTTATTTTTTTAGGTCACTAAGACCAGACAATCGGAGAAATATCACTAGAAGTGACTGATATACGGGTCGATCAGGTTACGAATGAACCCGAAACTTTCCCACTCCTAAACCAGGTGCCAACGGTCGATTCTGAGTACCGGCACCGATGGAACCGGACCAGATCCGGATAGATCCAGGGCTCCTACTGACGTTAGGTGAGCCCTTGTTGGATTCGCCAGATTATGGTTTTAAATGATCCTAAAAACGATTAAGATAAGCTACTGCTAATAAAACATTCCTGATAATAAGTTTTGCAGATCGATCCCATTTCGATCAATTATTATTATCATTATAGACTTCACCTGACAAAGTCTCTATATTATCAGACTTATCAACAGTATCTGACTTATCTCGATATTAATTATTATCAGACTTATCAGATAATATATTACCAGACAAGACAACTTCGTAACGGAAACCTATAACACTCAGACTCGATAAGTCTTGTCTCAATATCAGACCGAGATTATTATTGTTTCGCTGGATAGTTCCAGTATTTGTTCTCAGAGACAAATTAGTACATCCCATCAATCGGGTACCTTTTGGGCTCTGGTAACCCTTCCCGCTACCCGTCAAAGGGGGGGAGGGCAAGGGAAGAGCTGGTAACCGTCGGCTGGCGCCGCTAGTACTGTACCGCTACAATCAACCCCCTTCGAGGTCAAAGAGCGTTGAGGCGACTTAACGCTCAACACCGCAGCAGTAGTGCTGAAAGTAATTTTATAAGTATTTTATAGAGGTTGCTATGATAATAATTATTGTGGGCTTAATACAGCTATCCCAACCCGCGCCCCGCGGGTCGCATGCGGGCCACCGGGACTTTCTTTGTAGCCCGCGTGATGTTAAGCCATTTTGAAATTCACGCCCACGGGCAAAATAAATAGTATACAGTCAACGTGGAAGTCTTTTTCACTTGCAAATCGTTAATTTTGAAAAACGATATTTTTTAAACCTAAAAATGTTTGTTGCGGCCCGCAACACCAAGACCAAAAATGTTTGCGGCCCGCATGAAAAATAATAATAATATTTAGGGAACTTCGTTCCTAAAACAAATCAGGTTGGGGACCACTGGCTTAATATATTATACATCATGACATCAATAAATTATTAGAATTTAAAACTATATCTTTGTGTACCCCCACCGAAGGTTACCTTTTTACAAAGATTTTCTTATCCCCAAACAAAGCGGCGAAAAATATTGTATTTTAATATTTTAAATACAATTTTTGAATTATTTTAAATTTGAAACCACTAAGTAAGTTTATTTCGAAATTACATGTTAACTTGGAAAATTACCGTACGGCTTTCAAGCCAATACCCAAAAGTGGATATCTAGTAAAAATAGAGTTAAGAGCCTACTTCTTGGTTCCTATTAACTCACTAGTCGATCGAAAGATTTTAATTTACGGATTAAGAGCCTTAAGTCTTGACGTACAGACTATCAGATGCGCTAACATTTTTGTTCACAAAAAATATTAAGAAAGAAACCAGACCAGTGCAGGCTTTATCACTACTAGACTTACCACGCTTTAATTTAACAATATCAGTGTTCTAGGCATTCTTCAGCCTCAGGCGCCCCTTTTTTTGTTTACGTTTTATTGTTAATAGTGCCATTGGTGTATTAAATCCACAACAAATATGTAAATATCTAAGTCTTAACGTTTATAATATATATTATTTTAACATAACTAGCTGTCCCGGCAAACGTTGTTTTTGCCATATAAAGTATTTCGCCCATATTATTATTTTATTGAAGTGACTAAATAAGTATGTCACCATGGCAAAGTCCATGATTGCTATCCCGTCGCACAAACAATGGTCGCCGTCAGTCTCGAGTTGTACCAATTTACTATTATTTATTCAACAAATTAATACACTTATCAATATAAAGATAAAAGAGTAGATGTTGTCCGATTCTCAACCTTCGCCGATATGCTCGCTTAGATTCACGAAAATCGGTAGAGCCATTTCAGAGGAGTTCAACCACGCTCACCGTGACAAGCTCACGCAATTCGTGAGCTAGCTCAACTGATAGGTGTTTTTGACACCTTCATAATATCCTGATTCCTGACTCCCGCAGCGGAATGCGACTGGTTTTCAGCGATTAAAATATTTAATACTAAATAAAATATGCAACTATAAATACGATAACAGAATCACACGTATTCTTAAATAATAATTGTTAAAATATTCAGCCTGGTGGACCGAGAACACAATATTCTCGACTTTCAATCATATTAATATGCAATAATCACATTATCGACGACCACAGAGCCGGACTCAGTTAAAGCAGTAGACTCCTGAAAATTTATTCTTAAATACTTTACTTCGACTTAGATTTTAGATATTTATATAATAAGATTGAAGAGAGTAATTATTTACTCTCTTCAATCTTATTAGTTAATAGACTTATTACAGAGATCTTCGTCCGCTCCATCGAAACCTTAGCCAAACAATTTGACAATGGCTGTAATACGATATCTTCTATAGCCATCACTGTGCACCGTCATTGTTTATGAACAATGTTGACATTATGGGTTGGTGACATTGGCTCAGATGAATGAAGCGTCTTTCGAAAGAAACTTTCCGGTAAAAATCCTAGCCCATACCTGAGTAGTATAGTACCCAGGATCCACTTATAAATTAGTTGTTTTTTTCTTGCACTCTGTAACTACAGGTGAATACTGATCATTGACTTAAAACTTTCTGCCTAGTAAAACTCGGCAAAATAAAAAATTAGGGTTTAAATAGCGGTATCGAAATTTATATTACAAAGATATAAACTCCCGGGCGTGATCGGATATTATTAAATTTTGTAACTCTTTTTTTATAAAAAAAAGAAGAAGAAGATATAATATTTCAGTTATTACGCCCTGCGATGGTTATTCAAGATTATATTAAATAGGGTAATGCTACAGTACTCTATTTAATATAATCAAAAAATCTTTCTTTCGTTACTCTGGCAAAATCTATTTTTGGTTAATTATATATCGAAGAATGAAGCGAAGAAATATAATAAATGATCAAACGAACTTACCAAGTGAAGTTCGATCATTATTATATGAGTCGCTTCATTCGAAGATATAATCTCCCTCCCACCCAGTCTGCACGAAACTATGTTTGCTGCAGTACCCAAAGAAAGAAAGAAAGATTTTTTGCATTACCTCTCTCTAAACATAATGAAACACGCCGGAACGTCGAGTGACCGTCACGAGCGGGTAACATTTCAAATACCCACATACGTCTTTTAAAAAAACGCGATTGCCTAGCAGATAAGCAAAGGTACTACTTTTGGTTAATTATATATCTTCGAATGAAGCGACTCATATAATAATGATCGAACTTCACTTGGTAAGTTCTTTTGATCATTTATTATATGAGCGACTTCATTCCTTGCGATTTATGCTTACTTGTTGTATAGTGGCGCTCCCATGCGTCACCCTTGCACGTATTTTAGAGATATGTAAAAAAAAAATGTCACTGTCACTAAGTCACCTGTCATGATTCATGACTTTTCCGGCGCTTAGACTCGAGCTACTCATTTTGTTTAGAGCAAATATAAATTACCTGCGGTGTTCATTTTATATTTGTAACTTGGGTAGGGAGAGACTGGTAACAGTCAAAGTAATAGTCGACTCACCTGTAATATGGGGTGGGTTTGGATAAATCGCTAAGAATGAAGTCGCTCATATAATTGTGATCGAACTTCACTTAAGGTAAGTTCGTTTGATCTTCAATTATATTTCGCGACTTCATTCTGAGCGATTTATGCTTACTTGTTGTATGATGTTTAGAGTAAAACAAATATAAACTGTTTAAGTAATTATTCTTTATTTTTATTTAAGGTTTTAAATTACATTATAATTACAATAAATGTGTGATAATTAATATAATATTATCATTGGTAAATGGAAATACTTAATACATAATAATTCTCAATATTACAAAATATATTCTTTCATATTACAAACATTCTTTAAGTACTCCTTATTATGATCTTAGATAACGTTTGAAGTAACTGACTAAAATAAATACATTTCTTTCTAACAACATAAATTATAATATTTACGAAATTTTATTCTGTCTAGATTGGGGAAAAATATTTCCTTATGATAGAATTTAGCGAATATAATAGAGGTAGGCATTAACTATTACTCCACCCTACAGATTTTTTGATTGGTTCTATGTTGACTCCCAGTTTATTAGCTTTCGTCGTAGCTCTATAGCGAGTGCTACATGGATCAAAAATTGAAGTATCAATACCACTTTTACCTAATAGTAGTAGTCTTTGATCCAGTTACTTAATGTTTGAGTACAATTGTTATTTGTTATTATATGATTTAAGAAAACGAATAAAATGGGTAATCCGATTTACGACAAAAATTTTTTATTTAAATCTTCTAAGAGGTATAATAATGCAGGACAAATCTAATGGTCCTGTGAATAGTAAGGAAGTTTAAGCACCGGTTGAAAACTATAAAGTTTAGAAGTTTTTATTATAAAAAGTTTTCACCTTTAAGTTTCCACCAAGAACCTACAGTATATTAATCAATCACATATTATATTATGTTTTTATAATATCCGGTATGTAGATTAAAACCTCATGTTTTTTAGTAAAATAAATACTACATATTTGATTAGTTATTACACCTAATTTTTTGTACCCTATGCACTGTAACAGGTGCAAGTAAAGTGGCAGTTTGCTTAGCAAGAACTTTCAGAACCATTTTCGTTGGGCCACTGCAGAGATATAAACGATAGGGCAATATTAGTATCCCAATTCACTTCTTATTATTCGGTTTAATAAGTCTTATTCTGTAAGTTCCTTTCATATACCTCTTGAGTTGATATCATCTTCTAAATTAGTACACAATAATGATTGGGCAGGTTTAAAACTATTTATAATTTAATGTGCTATATTTAGCACATTGGCTCAGTTTATCAGAAAAGCTATTACCCTATCGACTGGCAAATTATAAAAATCGTAGTTATGGGTTCTCCAAAACATTATCCATTGTTTTATACCACTATCGTATTGCATTTAATATGTATTATCGGATAAAGAATTTAGTATTATTTCAACACATTCCTCAGACAGTGGTGACCTCCAGTATGTACTCCCGGATAACCTCACGACTCGCGGCAACTATACTCGTAGGCGTAGCGAGCGATGAAGATGTTACAGGACTTTATAAGTAGATATAACAAGTTAATATCAGGCTTACGAATAATAATATACTTATGATTCTTAGATAATTCCTTAAAACAATGGGAACTACGGCTGTGTCGGCAATCATCAGGGTCTTTGTACCACGTAACTACGTACTATGGCACTAGACTATAATAGTAAATGAATCTACGTCGAATTCACCACCTTCGTTTACTTATTTTCTTATCTTTACACCATTGCTAAATTTTCCCTGGTTATATAGTTCATATAACCATAATTGGACGCCACCCAATCTGTTTATATGCAAAATAGCGATCGTATATTATCGATCGACTAAAAAAAATTCACTACTACTAAGATACCTAGCAAAAACCTTTAAAGCAAAAAAGGCTACCTTGTATTTCAATAAGTGATCTCATTTCATTGCTAGTACAATGTCCATGGTATCTTTGTTCATTACAAAAAGAAAGTTTTAGAAGCATCTGAGAAAATTTCTAACGAAAATTTAAATGATTTTATTTCACATTTTCTTAGCTCAGCTTTTTGGCTCAGAACATCTTTTGAAAAGATTGTTGACTGATTGTAACTGGGATCTTGGAAAGGTTATAGATAATTAAGTTACATTTCCTAATTCTTTCTATTCATAAATGATTTTTTGTGGTATTTAATATTTTCTTGTGGTAGTTCCAGAATTATAGATGCAGAATTAAAAACGAAACAATTTACATTTAATATCAGGTAGTATCCTAATCTTCGATTCATTAATAATAATAAAACCAATTTTTTCAAATTCATTACGAGAGGAAAGTATAATAAATGATCAAACGAACTTACCAAGTGAAGTTCGATCATTATTATATGAGTCTCTTCATTCGAAGATATATAATTAACCAAAAGTAGTACCTTTGCTTATCTGCTAGGCAATCGCGTTTTTTTAAAAGACGTATGTGGGTATTTGAAATGTTACCCGCTCGTGACGGTCACTCGACGTTCCGGCGTGTTTCATTATGTTTAGAGAGAGGTAATGCAAAAAATCTTTCTTTCTTTCTTTGGGTACTGCAGCAAACATAGTTTCGTGCAGACTGGGTGGGAGGGAGATTATATTATCTTCGAATGAAGCGACTCATATAATAATGATCGAACTTCACTTGGTAAGTTCGTTTGATCATTTATTATATTTCTTCGCTTCATTCTTCGATATATAATTAACCAAAAATAGATTTTCAGAGTAACGAAAGAAAGATTTTTTTTTGTTGATGAAATACAATATTCATTATGAATAGTTACCATTATATTCGAGAAAGAATTTAACAATAAATAATAATAATAATAGTCAGTAGAAACGAAACGTAAGAGACCTCTATGGTTTGTGATTCAAATGATAACATACTGGGATTATGGTGATTATTTAACTGATTCAGCGAAACTTTGTTCGTCGATAAAATTATGGTTAAGGGAAATAGCGAAAGTATTGGAGTCGCTAGTCCCGACTCCTGCCTGTCGACTGTCGTCTTACTGATAGTGTCCAGTATCAATCCCCGTGTCGACGCTCGTGTCGACGCCGCGCCGCTCTCGCACAGCACCTGCTTTATCCAGCGGCTAACCGACTGTAAGGTGGCTGTTCTGTGCAGAGCGTTAAGCGTTAGCAATAATAACCCGTACTGTAGCATTACCCTATTTAATATAATCTTGAATAACCATCGCAGGGCGTAATAACTAAAATATTATATCTTCTTCTTCTTTTTTTTTATAAAAAAGAGTTACATAATTTATAACATCCGATCACGCCCGGTAGTTTGTCTTTGTAATATAAATTTCGATACCGCTATTCAAAACCGTAATTTTTTATTTTGCCGAGTTTTACTAGGCAGAAAGTTTTAAGTCAATGATCAGTATTCAGCTGTTGTTACAGAGTGCAAGAAAAAAACAACTAATTTATAAGTGGATCCCGGGTACTATACTACTCAGGTATGGAATAGGATTTTTACCGGAAAGTTTCTTTCGAAAGACGCTTCACACATCGGAGCCAATGTCACCAACCCATAATGTCAACATTGTTCATAAACAATGACAGTGCACAGTGATGGCTGTAGAAGATATCGTATTACAGCCATTGTCAAATTGTTTGGCTAAGTTTTCGATGGAGCGGACGAAGATCTCTGTAATAAGTCTATTAACTAATAAGATTGAAGAGAGTAATTATATATCTAAAATCTAACTAGTCGAAGTAAAGTATTTTAGAATAAATTTTAAGGAGTCTACTGCTTTAACTGAGTCCGGCTCTGTGGTCGTCAATAATGTGATTATTGCATATTAATATGATTGAAAGTCGAGAATATTGTGTTCTCGGTCCACCAGGCTGAATATTTTAACAATTATTATTCAAGAATAAGTGTGATTCTGTTATGGTATTTAACATTGCATATTTAATTTAGTATTAAATATTTTAATCGCTGAAAACCAGTTGCATTCCGTGGCGGGAGTCAGGAATCAGGATGAAGGTGTCAAAAACACCTATCAGTTGAGCTAGCTCACGAATTGCGTGAGCTTGTCACGGTGTGCGTGGCTGTACTCCTCTGAAACGGCTCTACCGATCTTCGTGAATCTAAGCGAGCATATCGACTAGGGTTGAGAATCGGACAACATCTACTCTTTTATCTTTATATTGATAAGTGTATTAATTTGTTGAATAAATAATAGTAAATTGGTACAACTCGAGACTGACGGCGACCATTGTTTGTGCGACGGGATAGCAATCATGGACTTTGCCATGGTGACATACTTATTTAGTCACTTCAATAAAATAATAATATGGGCGAAATACTTTATATGGCAAAAACAACGTTTGCCGGGACAGCTAGTTATGTTAAAATAATATATATTATAAACGTTAAGACTTAAATATTTACATATTTGTTGTGGATTTAACCCTTAACCACTGACGTACGTATGTGGTACGTCACCAACGCGGTTTTTCATTCAAAACTCAAAATTTCGCGGGAATTTCTGCGTGTCCTTTTTGGTAGTTTCCTAGTTGCCAGTGATGCGTCGAAGGCAGGGGAGATCGGATGCAGTGCATATCTGCAAGCTGGTGACTTCGACGACCTGACGTATGAGGTACGTAGCGTCAGTGTTAGTGTGACTTTTTTCAAGTAATTACTTTTTGTTTGTCCGTAGATAAAAATGAATTGTAGGCTTTTTTTTATCAGGTTTTGGCCTACCACACATTCCCACCACACACCACATCGACAGCGATATCCAACCACGAAAACCCTTTGATATGATCTCAGGGAGCCCGAGGGACATGCTAAAACTGTCTTGGGACCCGCAACGAAATTAATCAGAAGAAAATAGGAGGAGTAGGAAGATAGTAGTTAAAAAGTAGTTTGGCCGTGATCGTCTAGTGGTCAGGACCCTACGTTGTGAATTGTAGGCTGTCTTATTCATCTTGGGAACCCTCTACGTCTAAAAAAGGCCAGTTGAACAGAATATTTCCAAAAACGACGAACAAATTGTATTGATACCGTAGCTTTCACATGAACTCTCTAGCCTTATTGGTTGGCCAAGGATAAGGGTGATGAAGTTGGTCAAAAATGCAAAAAAGTCATGAATTTTACACAATGAAAATTTGCCATTATATATTTCAAAGAAAAACGTCGCAAAACCCGAAACGGATGTCAATTGCTTGCAATAAATCGGTTTGCTTGCAGTGCTCTGAGTCGACCTGCAACAACTGTCGTTAAAAAGTGTCTTATAATTTGATTTGTGGTGATTGTGATTTTTTCGTATTTAATATAACTCTTGATAATTAATAGAAACAAAAAAAAAATATTCCTATCTTTAGAAAATATTTTTTTGGTAATTTTATATAAAATGTCTATCCTACTTTGTAAGTCACTAAGGTTTTTGTTACATAAAAATTTATTTATAATAAATATTATTATTTTTTTAATATCTATAGATATGTCATTTGAAAGTATCCGAATAAATAGACTGCAATTGACACCAGAATTAAACCTTATCGAAACATTAGGAGGCGTTCAAAATGGCAAACGTATCCCATAAGTATGTCAGTCATGGTAATGTAACTTAATTGCACGTCAGTGGTTAAGGGTTAATACACCCATCGCACTATTAACAATTAAACGTAAACAAAAAAAGGGGCGCCTGAGGCTGAAGAATTGTCGCCTAGAACACTGATATTGTTAAATTAAAGCGTGGTAAGTCTAGTAGTGCTAAAGCCTGCACTGGCCTGGTTTCCTTCTTTATATTTTTTGTGAAAAAAAAATGTTAGCGCATCTGAAAGTCTGTACGTCAAGACTTAAGGCTCTTAATCCGTAAATTAAAATCTTTCGATCGACTAGTGAGTTAATAGGAACCAAGGAGTAGGCTCTTAACTCTATTTTTACTAGATATCCACTTTTGGGTATTGGCTTGAAAGCCGTACGGTAGTTTTCCAAGTTAACATGTAATTTCGAAATAAACTTACTACGTGGTTTCAAATTTAAGCCCACAATAATTATTATCATAGCAACCTCTATAAAATACTTATAAAATAACTTTCAGCACTACTGCTGCGGTGTTGAGCGTTAAGTCGCCTCAACGCTCTTTGACCTCGAAGGGGGTTGATTGTAGCGGTACAGTACTAGCGGCGCCAGCCGACGGTTACCAGCTCTTCCCTCCCCCCTTCCCCCCTTTGACGGGTAGCGGGAAGGGTTACCAGAGCCCAAAAGGTACCCGATTGATGGGATGTACTAATTTGTCTCTGAGAACAAATTCTGGAATTATCCAGCGAAACAATAATAATCTCGGTCTGATATTGAGACAAGACTTATCGAGTCTGAGTGTTGTAGGTTTCCGTTACGAAGTTGTCTTGTCTGGTAATATATTATCTGATAAGTCTGATAATAATGAATATCGAGATAAGTCAGATACTGTTGATAAGTCTGATAGTATCGAGACTTTGTCAGGTGAAATCTATAATGATAATAATAATTGATCAAAATGGGATCGATCTGCAACACTTATTATCAGGAATGTTTTATAAGCAGTAGCTTATCTTAATCGTTTTTAGGATCATTTAAAACCATAATCTGGCGAATCCAACAAGGGCTCACCTAACGTCAGTAGAAACCCTGGATCTATCCGGATCTGGTCCGGTTCCATCGGTGCCGGTACTCAGAATCGACCGTTGGCACCTGGTTTAGGAGTGGGAAAGTTTCGGGTTCATTCGTAACCTGATCGACCCGTATATCAGTCACTTCTAGTGATATTTCTCCGATTGTCTGGCCTTAGTGACCTAAAAAAATAAATATTGGGGTAGCTTAATTGCTCGTTATAATCGACTTATTTGTCGATAAAATATGTTACAAAAATTATTGAGGGTAGTAACTATCACGTTACGTATATATTAAGTAAGTTTCGTTATACACTCGCGTTGTATCCCGAATCCCAACATTGGTGCAAAATTTATTTAATAATAATAATTATATACCGGCAGACATACTTAATTATAATCGTAGTTCTATATTTAGAACAAAGGGATCGCGCGGGACGCGCATTGGTTGTTAACTGATGAGTTGAGTCTGAGATGAACTCAGTCAATCTAGTTATTAGCTCGAAATAGCTGTTCTCTATAAAACGGAAAAGATATTAACATTATAATAATAATTATGTAGTTCTATTTATAGAACAAAGAGCGCGGGAAAACGCGCGGTAGTTGCTAATTTTTATTTTTAAACATTGTCGGAGACTCGTAGTTAATCCATACATTATGTTGATTTAAAAAATATCAATATATTTTAAATTTAAATAGTAATTAACTCGCAGTTAATACCCTCACACCAGCCAACATATTATACTTTTATTTTTAGATAAAACATCTTCAGAGACTCGCAGTCACTTCCGATGTATAAGGATTGTGTTTAGAGACTCGCAGTCAATCCACGCATTATGGCGGTTTATAAAATAACTCGCTATTAACCCCCAAACCGGCCAACGTGTAGTTCTATTTATAGAACAGATAAAACGTCGTCAGAGACTCGCAGTCAATTCCGATGCATATAAATTGTGTTTAGAGACCCGCGGTCAATCCACACATTATGGCGATTTATAAAATAACTTGATATACTTAAACACTTGTAGTTATTAACTTGCAGTTATTTCCCATAATCGGGCAAACATATAGTTCTATTTATAGAATAGGTAAAACATCGTCAGAGATCCGCAATCAATTCCGATGCATATAGAATATAGATTGTGTAAAAGGACTCGCGGTCCAAACACACTGTACTTATTGACTCACAGTTGCAGCACATACCGGTTAGTTAAATAATTGCAGTAATCACCTGCAGTTGTTTCCCTTAATCCTTCGATCGGGGATTCTTGGAAATGCTATTGTATTCTATTGTTGTCGCAATCACCGGTGCTCATGCGGGGCTTGATAGGTTGATCCGGCAAACATATTATAATTCTATAATTCTATTTATAGAACAGATAAAGCATACTTAATACTATAGATTGTGTATTAAGACTCGTAGTCCTAACACATTGTACGTTTATTGACTCGCGGTCGCTGTACATGCCGGTTAGTATTAAATATAATTGGCTCGTCTTGGCCTCGGTAGTGCCTGCCGTTTATTTAAGTATTTAATAGTACTTACATGTATTTTCTTGTTACATAATAAAATAACACTGTCTTTAGTTACTTACAAGTTACAACACTGACTCAATCATCTTAATAATAATAACCAGCTGCGCTTTGGCATGGTTACTAAGTATACGTGCTCGCGTTGCCTCGCGTTAACAAAGAATGAAACACGCCGGAACGTCGAGTGACCGTCACGAGCGAGTAACATTTCAAATACCCACATACGTCTTTTAAAAAAACGCGATTGCCTAGCAGATAAGCAAAGGTACTACTTTTGGTTAATTATATATCGAAGAATGAAGCGAAGAAATATAACTTTATACATTCCTGACAACCTTTAAAAGTTTCACCTAGGAATATAAACCTAATTATGTAAATATAATATACATACTAGCACCAATTTACTTTCTTAATTCTTTTACATCGTTAATAACTGGTTCCAAAATCTTAGCAAAGAAATATGGAGCAGTACGTATTATTATGGCGAATGGTATATAATATATATACTATAATATTATCTACGAGATTAATGAATCGGTATCGAAGAATAAGCGTCCTTTAATTAAATCGATCTTGGTACTTATTATAACAATTACTTATTAGGTGAAAAAAAAAATTAAGACAGTGCGGTTATCCTCAATTTTAACGTTTTTAAATTGAGACAATACCTTTCTAGTTTCCACAGCTTTAGAGTTTAAATTTTCAATTTTAGTATGAATATTTTGTCACCGAACTAGGTTTCGGTATTATCTAAGAACATAGCTTAGGAATCAAAAATTAATCTGCAAGGGGAGTAGGTACACCTCTCGATTGCTTTGATCTCAATTAAGCTATTAATATCAAAAACAGACACTAATATAATTATTATTATTATAGCACGGTGTTACATTTTTACAGGTTTCGATTTAACCCATCAGTCGTGGCAAAACGAGACACAATAGCTTTTTCATTGTTATCGCGGCCGGATGTGGCCGCTTGGGGCTTCATGAATTAAACGGTATCTTATACCCGATAGTAAAAGTGTAATACACCACTCGTCATAGAAATAACGTAATCGGCCTGCGTAGTAGGGTACCTCAATAAATAATTAACGATAGGCTGGCTTGCGCGTCTGCGCTCGAGTTGTCTGCGGCGGGGCGGCTGAGGCGCAGGTCGGCGGGCTCCCGGGGCGCTCGCTCGTGGCGGCGCGGCGGCGGGCGGGACGGCGCTCGCGCTTGTAGAAAATAAAGAAAAATTGAATATTAATGCTACTGGGAAACTTAGTTTCTCTTTTGGAGCTTGATCAACAGATCAACAGTTGAAAAGATTCAGCCACTTTTAGCCTCTCAGCAAACTCTTCCCCGAAAAGTAATTTATCACTATTATCAGATTTGCATTTAGCGTCTCTTTGTCCTTTAATACCTCGATCGTGGGAATCGCAGACACGACAGATAGTCAATTGTTACAATTCAATTATTAAAAAACCTTTATAATAACTTCGTGCCACCAACCCACAATATCTTTGTGGACTGGTTTTTTAACCAGTTTTCTGGTTTATTTTGTACATTTATTTCTGGTTTTGAAACGTCGCCCAGAAGTTGCAAGACCTTTCGTCCTGAATAGGCTGAGGTTCCTCACCTGGTGTCCCGTCATTCGTCTGTTCCTGCGGCTGATCGCCATCAGGCCCCGTAGATGGTGCCGATTTCGACGACGTCGGGGCGACCGCAGGTGTGAGATTCAGCTCCGGCGCGGATTCCTCCAGGAATAAGGGCCATATGGTCTGTGCGCGATCAACTTCTGTAACAGGATCATCACGATCTGTCAAAAACCACAATATTTGTAGTTGTATTATCATATTATTTGAACAGCAAAAGCCCTGATATTGGCAGTTACGTATTCGTAATGTACATCAAGTGTCGGTAGATGTTAAAAAAATAAATATTATATTCTACAGCAGCAAGGAAACCCCAGTTTCGATAGTTGCGCGTCCGTTTTCAAACAGCAAAAGCCCTGAATTATTGGCAGTCATTGCATATTCGTAATGTACATTAAAACATGTAGGTAGATTAAAAAAATATATTATATTTTATATCAGCAAAAACCCAAATTTCGGTAGTTGCGCGTCTGTTTTCGAACAGAAAAAACCCTGATGTTGGCAGTTACGTGTCTGTTTCCAAACAGCAAAAGCCCTGAATTATTGGCAGTTGAGTATTCGTAATGTACATGAAAACATGTAGGTAGGTGTAAAAAAAATTATATATTCTTTAACAGCAAAAACCCCGATTTCGCTAGTTGCATCTCTGTTTTCGAACAGCAAAAGCCCCGACCTTGGCAGTTGCGTATTCGTAATTTACATCAAAATATGACAGCAAAAACCCTGAGGTTGGTAGTTGCGTGTCTGTTTTCGAACAGCAAAAGCCCTGACCTTGGCAGTTGCGTATTCGTAATTTACATCAAATATGACAGTAAAAACCCTGAGGTTGGTAGTTGCGTGTCTGTTTTCGAACAGCAAAAGCCCCGAGCTTGGCAGTTGCGTATTCGTAATTTACATGAAATATAACAGCAAAAACCCTGCAGTTGGTAGTTGGTAGGTAATATTAGCAGTTGCGTATTCGTAGATATTCTACATTTATATACAAGAAAAATAAATTTCGACGGTACATTTTTATTGCGTAATAGAAAACCGTTACGTGAAAAAATGATAATTATGCGTTATCTATTGATATTATTAAATTATAATATAAAATAAGTATAATTATTATGGCTATTCCCCGTGAGTTAAAACTTACTTGGTATGATATCTGACGAGGATGAACTGATTTGTCGCCCCAGTTTTCTCCGCTATCCGGACTCCAGCGCTTCTTCCCCGTGTTGAAAGCTCCACACCGTTGACCGTAGGTAAGTTGCGAACGTGCGAAGGGTTCGGCACGAAAACACGGAATGAGTAGCTCGAGTCTAAGCGCCGGAAAAGTCATGAATCAAGACAGGTGACTTAGTGACAGTGACATTTTTTTTTACATATCTCTAAAATACGTGCAAGGGTGACGCATGGGAGCGCCACTATATAACAAGTAAGCATAAATCGCTAAGAATGAAGTCGCGAAATATAATTCAGTATATTCCAGTGCATTCCAAGGTATTTAAATACCCGTATACAATATTATTCCAGTAGCAATCCAGCCCTAGATTAAAACACTGGGTTGGAAGAATGTAAGCCCACTATTAAGCAAAACAAATTTACATCCATTGAAATTCATCGTAAGAAATATACTAACTTCAACTTCAGCATTACCTTCAAGTTGTCCCGGCACTAAAGCTTATCAAGTCAGAACTACCAAAGTGTATATTTATTTGTTTCTATTTTCTCCTTGATTGACTCGACAAGTTTAAGAAAGCCGGGGCCTACCTTCGCAACTTCGTCCCTGATTCCAAAATCAGTTAATGCAAAAGTTATTTTTGTAAGTCAGATTACACGGGGTGTTTGGATAGGAGTTATTTGAAGCTTTCCAAAGCTGTGCTTCTTGGGTTCATGCATTAATGTTTGGAATTACGTTTTTTGTGTCGTGAAGGTTCGAGTTTTATTTCTAAACTTATTTATACATTTATACTTTTTTATAATATTATAAAGCGGAAGAGTTTGTTAGTTTGTTTGAACGCGCTAATCTCAGGAAGTACTGGTTCGATTTGAAAAATTATTTCAGTGTTAGATAGCCCATTTATCGAGGAAGGCTATAGGCTATATTTTATTACGCTAAGACTAATGGGGGCGAAGAAATAGAGGATAATGTGGAAAAAACGGGGGAAATTATTTGAAAAGGCTTATATTATCATGAACTACTAGAGCAATTTTTGTTATATGGGTCAAATAAGAAAATAAGGCTATTTTTTGTGGACTAATTTGTCTATGAAATATCTAATTTACGCTGGCGAAGCCGCGCGGAACGTCTAGTTTATCTATACAAGCCCTCCTAGACAAGCGGCAAGCGATCATCTTAAACGCTAACGCAAACGCTACAGAATGT
Source organism: Polyommatus iphigenia (assembly GCA_963422495.1). Taxonomy (NCBI): domain Eukaryota; kingdom Metazoa; phylum Arthropoda; class Insecta; order Lepidoptera; family Lycaenidae; genus Polyommatus; species Polyommatus iphigenia. The sequence continues at coordinate 9,135,610 of OY730183.1, forward strand.
ATGGGACTTGACATTAGTATACGCTAGCGAAGCGATGACTTATGTCAAATCGCATACATTTTGTGGCGTTAGCGTTAGCGTTTACGATAATCACTTGCCACTTGTCTAGAGGGGCTGGTCTAACAAAACTAAGTCATAATACCTTAGGGTGTATATGGGTCCCCCATATAGAGTTCGATCTGAAAGTAGCAGCCCTGAATGAGTAACTTTTTTAACACTGGCTTGGCATCCACCTATCCACTTAAATCCCATTGTGTTGTTTATTTTTAATATGGTTGCGCATTAGGGCCATACCTCACCGGGATGCCACGGCGACGTGGCCCACTGGCCACTACGTTACCATGAAAACGTCTGGTGTCTCTACGTCGCCGCAAAGCGGTGTTTTTCTTAGATTCTATGAAGATTTAAGAAAATGTTCAATTATTATCTGAGGATATCACTGAAATCAGCGACTGATTGCGTGATGAAGCATACATTAAAGACGTGCAAAAAAACTCCCAACCTCAACAGTCGCCGCATGCGGAGAGGTCGACTCTGGCTACGCTGGCTACTTGGCAACGTCGCTAGTCGGTCGCTAGGTGAGTTACCTGTTCAGTGTTCATCTCAATAGAACTAGTTGGCGACGTCACTGGCCACGTCGCTATAGCGTCCCGGTGAAGTAAGGCTCTTATAAAAAATATGACTCCACCTGTTTTGGTTTCAATTAAACCAGGCAGTGAAATCGGCTTAGGAACCATTATTTTTGTGTTTTACTATTACGTTTAAAATCATCAGTCAAAATAAATTTGCCACAAAATGGGAAAGTATGAAAAATTCCAATGTTTTTTTTACACTTATCCATTTTATATACCTTTCGTAACATCATTATCCGCTTATCTGTAAAGGATTTTTAAAACCGAGCATCGTTTTAATTTCATTGTAACATTTTACGCGGGCGATAGTATTTATGTACGCTTCCCTATGGAACTCATAAACATTGTAAAACTTCCGGCATATGGCGGCCGATTATTTTGCCCCCGACCACAAAATCCTGTACCATAATATGTAAAATTAAAAACGCTAATTTATTTAACAAACACAGAACATTCGGAAAATGCTTTGTTGTCGGCGCTTAGATATGTTTGTACGTTAATATCCTGCGAATAATAATTAACATTTTTATTTTATTGTTCGTAGCTAGAAATTGGTAGTGTATATACATAGAAAAAAGGAAGATTAATCTTAACAGATGAAACTAATGAAAATGATTAAAGCTTAACAATGATATTACTTAATACCTAAAAAAACTAAGATCTAAGCGAATATTAAAGAGAGTAGGTTAATCATTTGTACACCGTATGTGTACCATAACAAACTCTTTCATGATAATCTAACTTGTCTGATAATATTATAATGCTATTTAAAGTTGCTATTATCGCACATGCCGTAGCAATCTCCTCATTACCGCGCTCTACAGTCCTATTAGCCACTTAAACTGTGAAAATTGAAAAATTGGACATTAATTGTTGACCAAAATTATAAAGCGGCACATTTTAGGTGACACCCGCTCAGTCATAATACACAGTTACCGGGTAAGCGACGTGGCCTGTAATTTCGGAGTAAAAGCCTGCACTCAAAGTCACGAGTAATTTCGTCTTAGCAATACCAAGCGAAAAACTAATTTGTCAAGAATTGCACTGTTACTTTTCATTGAATATTATGAAAAACCAGGGATGTCAAGCACAATTTATCCCCGCTAAAGGAATTTTAATAAATTCCGATTTAAATTTTGCATTATAGCCAATTCTTTTTAGCATTAAAATATTAATGAGTGTTTGTAAATGTTTATTTTAATTCATTTATTCCGTAATTTTGTGTGGGCATTAAGATTATAATATATGTACATTTTAAACTGTATAATCAGTAAAAACTAATTTCAGATGGACTCTTTGCGTTTTAATTCATTGAAATTATACTATTTATTTTATAATCAAATTGCCTATATTACAGTAATATGATCAGACGACGATTAAAATATTAATCTTAAGGTATTAAGGACTATTTATAACATCATAGTAGGAAAAGATGAGAAGTTTACATTTTGATGAAACTACTTTGTACCTACGACTAGTTGATAGTCGAGATAAGTGATAGATACATATTATAACACTGTCAAATTAACTTGACGCACGGTTTGATGACGTCATTACGGAGCTTGCATGACGTTATTGCATTCCAGCGGTGCGTCAAGTTAGGGTATGCGCGCACGGGCAACTTAGTTGCTCGGTGATTTATTAGTCTCTTTCGAAAAATAAATAAAAAACCGAAGAAAGCGTCGAAAAATAGAATATTGGGTGCATCCATTATGGAGCGATCGGCTGATTCTCGGGTAATTTCATACTACAAGCTATATGACCGACTTTCGCTCGGTACTCAAAAAATTAAAAAAACACACATAAAATGACATTTTATGAAAATGATTCCTAGCTAAATAATATATATATATATATATATATATAGAAACATATATATATATATATATATATATATATATATATATATATATATATATATATATATATATATATATATATATATATATACATATATATATATATATATATATATATATATATATATATATATATATATATATATATATATATATATATATATATATATATATATATATATATATATATATATATATATATATATATATATATATATATATATATATATATATATATATATATATATATATATATATATATATATATATATATATATATATATATATATAGAAACATATATATATATATATATATATATGTTTCTATATATATATATATATATATATATATATATATATATATATATATATATATATATATATATATATATATATATATATATATATATATATATATATATATGTTATATATATACAAGAATTGCTCGTTTAAAGATATAATAATTTCATACTATGTATATGAAATTTAGAGCATACCCAAAGACTTGATCAAGAGACAAATAAATCGCCGAGCAACTAAGTTGCCCGTGCGCGCATACCCTTAATGTGACCGTGTCCTATTCACAAGTTTAAAATAATATTTATTACCCGACTGCCAGGAGGAGGGTATCTTGTATGTAATATTCTTTATTACCTCGTATCTCCAGAACCACTAAACGGATTTTCACATTTGAGGTAAAGTTAGATTTGTCTTAATAGCCCGAGTGTTCTTAGATAGGTGACATAAAAAAAACAAAATGGCGGATGTTTGACGCCATATTGTGAGGTAAAAAAAATAATTCTACCTAGCATATCGAGTGGGGTATCAAAATAAAGGATTTTAAACACTGATTCTAAATATGTATATAACTTGCAGTTTTAATATTAAATGGAACGATAAATAATAAAAAAAAACTAAAACCCGCTTGCATGGATAACTACAATAATAGGCTTGATGACTATTTTTTTTTTCTTATTGGTAATTGAAAGACCCTTAAAAAATAGAAACATCGCTGAAAGAATGACTCTCATAGCTTAAAAATTCACCAAGATATGAACAATTCAAACATCTCATAAAATAGACCTGCCCGAAACGCTCCATACAAAGTGCTACGAAAGACTGACGTCAGTCTTTCGTAGTTTGTACGGATAGGGAGAGAACTTTGTTCGATAGGTATATTAAATATTGCGTTTATGAAAGTGGTTTCATACCAAAAGTTGCTTTTAATTGCATAAGTTATCGAATGATATACAATTATTAAGAAATTTAATTGAAAAAAAATTCGACTTGATTATCCAACTTTGAAGGCGCCTAACAAAAAAAAATACAAACGCTATCGAGCTGAAATTTTGGTATCGCTTATTTTTTACCGTGCTTTCTTTATTTTATTAACAAAATTCGCTAATCTTTGACCTTGTCACCATCCCTATTAAAAATCAACTGAAATTACTGAAACAAGATGAAAATTCAATGACAAAGTATTAAAAAAACAATTATTAGGTACTTAAAACCAGTAACATAAACTGAAACAATACCAAACCTATGTACCTACGTATAGTACCTATACACTAGAAATATCAGCACGATAGTTTTTCAATTTTTTATTAGATTGATTGTCGAAATGGTTAGATGACTACAACTAAAAATTCGCAAATAAAATAAATTAATTAAAAAATCAAAAAACCCGACTGCAAAAAATGTAACTTAACTAAAAAGAACGAAACAAGCCTTAATTCTGCCGGAGGCATCGAATCCATGTTTTAATTGATACGACTCTTGCTTACGAGTTTCATGCCAGGGGAATAGAAGGTTACATAGAAAAATGTAGAGGAAGAAAGTGGATTATAAAATGCAGTCGGAGGCATAATATTTTATGATTTATGAATTAATGTTAAACTTGGTGTGTCATGCCTCCGACTGCATTTTGTAGACCACTTTCTTCTTCTACATTTTTCTATGTAACCTTCTATTCCCCTGGCATGAAACTCGTAAGCAAGAGTCGTATCAATTAAAACATGGATTCGATGCCTGCGGCAGAATTAGGGCTTATTTCGTTCTTTTTAGTTAAGTTACATTTTTTGCAGTCGGGTTTTTTGATTTTTTAATTAATTTATTTTATTGAAATTAAAATATTCCTTTTCGATAATGTTGCGACACGCAGCTTTCAATCCTGCGGCCCCACAGAAAAACCGAAATGGTACTTATTAGTTACGAATAGTTTCCCCGGCTGTCAAAAGCAGGCTTGAGGAGTTAGTCAACTTACATTCGATACTTTCAATAAGTAAGCAGAAATAAAATAATCGGCCAAGTGCGAGTCGGACTCGCGCACGAAAGGTTCCGTACCGTTATAGAGAAAAAATTGGTCAAAAATTGTGTTTTTTGTATGGCAGCCCCCCTTAAATTTTTATTTTATTTAAATATTATTAATAATAATTAAAGTACACATATAATTAAGGCTTTTGTGAAAATTTCAAGTGCCTACCTGTTGTCATCATTGATACCGAGCAAAAATGTTTGAAAAATCACATTTGTTGTATGGGAGCCCCCCTAAAATATTTAATTTATTTTGTTTTTAGTATTTGTTGCTATAGCGGCAACATAAATACATAATCAGTGAAAATTTCAACTCTCTAGCTATTACCGTTCTTGAGTTACAGCCTGGAGACAGACGGACAGACGGACAGACATCGAAGTCTCAGAAATAGGGTCCCGTTTTTACCCTTTGGGTACGGAACCCTAAAAACTAAGTTTTTCGGGGTAAGGCATCGCAAACGCCATCTCACGTTATATCTAATCCTAACACATTAGATATTATGTAGCTTTCTGTAGAAATTATCGAATGCAGCTTGTCTTAGTAGTCCTGGGTCGTCCACGGGTGCTTACACACCGCTGCCCTTAGGGTCTGCCGATTGGAGCATGCACTGATTGTTTAGGAACAATGTAAGATACTTGTCATAAAAACGAATTGTGTCCCTATTTTATTCGACTATAACTCCCCTAAACGGCTCTCATATGATTTTTTAGTGATAACGCAGTAAAACCTTTTTTATTTTATGTCAATTTTAGTTCACTCAATATCATAAAGTTGGCCTGGGAATTAAAATATTTATGTAAGTATTTTACGACGTAAAAGGCTTCTGAAATGTATTTTAATCAAAATATGTGATAACTGATAATAGTAAAATATAATAAAAATAACGTAATAATAATATGCTCTAATAACATGCTCTAATTTTTATTTACCTAAATGGTAATTTACGCATTTTACACGCATAAATTATGTACGTAAAATTGTATAAAAAAGTTGCAGTGCAAACACTTTAAAAGCCTTCTGCAATTTTTTCTTGAAAAATGTACGGTTCCCACGCTGTAAATGGTTTTTTTCGCAACGAAGTTGCGGGCATCATCTAGTGTATAGTATATTTTATAGCCCCCTCCAGTATAACTTATGCGATTCAACCGTGTTACGAGCTACGTCACAGTTATTAACGCCAATAATATATGTCAAACCTAGCATTTAGAGTAATAAAAACATAGTATACGAGTACGTATACTTAGCGGCTGCGGTGACTAAGCCCAATAACACTTACGTTTACGGCGTGTTCGCAGATTTTCGTTATTTTGAGTTAACTTTGATGGCAATTGTGGTTTATAACTAGCGTGCCGCACTGCTATGTTCACAAAAGTCTAGAATCAGCGAAATAAAGAGTTTATTGTTGATTAAGGCGATCGAGGAAGAAGTTATAATCCATTATTCATTTCAATATTATAATATAATATATTATAATAATAATTACAATATCTAATTCTATCACAAAAAATGTGAGAATGTGTCTGCCTTGCTATTACACGCTGAAACCGCTGAACCAATTTTATTTAATTTGGAATAGAAATTCTACTGAGTCAACGGCCAATGTTTGCAAGAAGTCTAAACATAATTCCCAAGGTTCTCCTAAATGAAAAAAATAAATATAATACTGACAAAATGTTATAAATCATTATTTTAAATATAGTTTTTCCGTTACATAGTATCACACATTTATTACCTCTATGTCTATGAATTGGGCTTCCGACTTTCCATCAGAGTTTTCTGACCGTTCCTTTATAAAAAGGTCTCAAATGCTAAAACATTTCACCAATATTCAAATAGAAATTTTTGGATGGATATTGGCCGTATTTTATCCAGGTGCAACTCTATTTCGCAGATACGAAATGGCAGTGTTTTGTGAATGAAATTGTGCGGGGCAACTGGTAGGCCGTGGGATAGAACGTACTTTTACTTTTTTCGCAGTCGAAAAAACAGGAAATTTGTAAATTTTACACCAATAAATTGAAATAACCTAGCGCTGGAATGCGAGGATTAAAAAACATGGCCATTGCCCACCAGTGGGACATCATTGGCTTTAAAAAATGTGTTGCAGGTATGATAATATTAAAACTATTATCTTGAGTCTTGACAAAGTGTATTATTCATAAAATATATTTTACGTAATATGTATATAATAATATTTCAGCAAAATTATTAAATAACAATATTTCTTTTGTTTCAGGTAATTTCACTTTATTTCTAAGCATCACAAACGAAGTAAGAGTAAGGAACTGAGCTCGGCCACTCTCCCACGTGTCTAGATACTACACAATTAGATACTACACTACACTAGATACTACACTATTTCCTATGGGAAGTGGTTTTATTTCGTAAACACAATTTTATAATAATTAAGAAAAAATGGTCTATTTTTTAATTCTACAAAACATAAATTATTTAAATTCATCTACTTCATGTCTTCGCATAAAATTCGTGGAATCAGCAAAAAAGCGAAAACAAGAAAGTGGAAAATTTGCAATTTGTTCCAAATCCGCGGTGAATATATAAATTAATTATTCATCAGCTTGTAATTTTTCTACCTCTATTTAAAGGGAGGATATTTGCATAACATAAATCTGATATTATTACAAATTAAATTAAAAAAGGACATTAAAATAAACGAGTCCCTTTGTCACTGAATCGTATTGTAATAAACGCATTCGCTCGACGAAGTCTTCACCCGTAAGAATTATATCATTCATCTTTAAAATGGATTCCTAAGAAGGGAAGCAATTTCTTTTGTGAACCTGCTCTGTTTATAATCCGTCCGAGCTAATAACATTTCATATTCGTAATAGAATCATTCCGCCCCGAAAGTTTATAGTCTCATTTTCATTGGAAGCGTTTAAAAGGAAAACTTTTTGAGTTATTTCACGCCTATGTGTGAATTTTTTTCTTTCACCCCCGAAATTTATTCAAATGTATCCCATTCTTGAAAAAATGTTCAAATCTTATTAAATTAATTAGAATAAAGGTCATGATAATATTATAGACTGTATATACTCGTAGAAATAATAAAAAAATCATAAAACATTATGTTACAAATTATTTTTAGAAAGAATATTGAAGCTTGTTATAACGTAGCCTAATTTATATAAATGTAATAAATTACGTCCCACGTAATTTGGAACGTAATCTCTTATAATCGAATTGCGTATTAGAGAGGTGCCAGGGGTCCAATTCTCGTACACATGGCGCGCGCAAGAGCCGGTACTAAGGGCTCCCGCACAAAACTGCGAATTCGCATCGCATCGCAATGTCATTTTGATTATGAATTTTGTCGCAGATATTTGCGATGCGATGCGAATTTGCATGTGTAAGGGAGCCCTTACTGACATATTTTTTTAACCCACCATGTTTAACTTAACTTTTTTGACTGTCGGTTATTGAAACTTTTTGCTATATCCGATTTGCTTGGAAAAAATTGTGCTACTAAAACTACGTATTTCCAATTCCTCTTGTTGCGGGTAGCAAGACAGTTTTGTTAGGCACCATGGTAGCTACCGTTGTCGATGCTAGCTAACATTTCTTGTGGTAGGAAAGCAAGATGGGCCTATACGTGGTCCCAGGCGTCACAGGGGATATGCGCCGAAAAATTAGGTGATACTATTTCCCGAGGTATGTACGTAGTATCCATGAACCCCCTTAAAATATCGTGTGATCGTTCTTTCCTCAAAGGGTCAGGCTTATTCGCACCTGAGAAAGCCAGTTAAAAAAATTATATGTACAAGAATCGGGCTTTTAAGGTGAGCGCTCACGATTTATGTAAAGACTCGTTTTCGCGAGTAGTTAGGGGAGCTCATCTGTATTACTTTTGAGATATCTTTTGTCTCGTATAGTTTTCTTTAACGACAAGAAAAACTCTCGTTTACATATGTGGAACTTTTTGAATTTCGCCATAGACGTGACTTGTCGGGAGGAAGTCCTTTTGTCTTCGAGTCAGAACTGTAAGGAATATTCAGCTCCCCGGAGACTATAGGCATTGTTTCGAGAAAAATCTACACTCACACTTCTGTGCGTCTTGTGCAACACGTGGCAGTAAGTAATGAAGTCGAGCTCTCGCAATTATGTTTAAATATCAACATTTTATCAACATATTTAAAAGCTTTTATGCCGACAATAACTAATGTAAATAAATCTTAAAGTCTATTATTTGAAGCTAAATGTTGCTTTTAAAATAATTTTGTATCCAAAGTACACGCGTAACAAAATAAATTTACAAAACTTATCATAAAAGATTTAAGTACTAAAGCGACATAAACTTAATTAAGGGTCCATACTACGTCTGTTGTAATTACAAACAAACACACAATCAGATAGATATAAATTTTATAATCACTTTTCGCGCCGTAACGTTTTATATAGGTCAGAAATGAGGGTAGATTTATTGCGGTTTAAAGCGAATGTAAAATTGTAAATGTAAGTAAAACATTTCTGTCGCAGATACGGCCGGCCATTCAGATTTCTTGTTAACGAGTTGTTTAATGAGGTTAAAAGCCAGTTGTAACGATAATATTTACCTGACAGGTGAAATGTAGTTAACGTTATTGAAACTTTGCGGTTTATTGTGTTTTTATCTCACTTCTAGGGAAATGGTTTAATTGTTGTTTTAGTTGATTAATTTTCTTGCTTGTGTTGTTTAACTGTATAAAAAGTTGTTTATGTAGAAGCGCACAGGTATTGTATGTATATTGTAAATGTGTTGTTTTTAACTGAATTAAAAAAAGGTTTCATTGATCAGGCTGATGATGATAAAGATGACACTTCAGTTATATTTCGGCGCTTACTCGGTGCAGATTAAAATGAAACTAACAAAAACTATGCTAAATTATGCAGGGACTTAAATAAAGATGTGTCTACGTCGTAGCGCCGTAGCTCGTAGCTCGTAGCAGCTCTACGAAAGGTTCCGTAGCGCCAGTTGGGATACCTTGTTCTATAATTCTAAACTCTTTAAAACTATTATCATAATTCCACGTTCACATTTTGTTATGGCGGGTCTCGTTGTTTTCGTACTAACTGCTTTGTAACTGTAAATTAGAAGATTCCAAACTAAATCACACAAAGGGAAGTTTGCTTAAATTATGATCTTATTATACGTTTTCGTGTTTCGGTAAGTTTATGATTAGCAATGTAGATTGTTATAATTTTAGTAAACAATGACTTCTACGAGTAATTAAGTTTGTAATACTAGTTGTTGTCCGCTACCTCGTGCGCAAAAATTAGCTTATCGCGCGTGTACGGCTAATTTTTCATCGATTAAAACTATCGCCTCGTCCTTACTATTCCCGGAAAACTTTACTTTTCAGGTAACAAACGGACAGATACCTTTGCAATTATTGGAACGAAGTTCCTTATCGCGCGTTTGGCGTCAGGCGTAAAGGGGGCTAGACAGAACGATATTTGACCTCGCCACTTTTTAATTAGTACCTGCATGGTAGGGGCAGAGGGCGTTGATAGTATTCCTGTGCGTCAACTAGATGGCGTTTTTTGAGAATAAACAGCGTCGCGCTCAATAGATGGCATTTTTTAATATTTATTTTTGAGTTGTATAATGTATAATATTATGTAAGTATACAGGTTTTTTGAACATAATAAATAATTTCGTTCCATTGGTGTCCCTTGACACCTTTCAAGTTTTTATGACAATATTAATAATACTATGTAAGCATGGATTCAACGAAAAGGTGATTAGAGCCGTCTTAAAGTCTTGACAATTTGAATAATAAAATCGTTATATTACACACAATTTCTATATCTATTCAAATTTGCCACATATTATTCATTCCTGTACATTACCTATCTCATTAAATCACGAGTCATTACCTAGCTGTACTCCGTGCCCCGGCTTCACACACGAAGGTTCCCAATTTCACGCCTCGCGCGCGCTGGTCCAGGACTTTCACTAGCAAACTTATGATTAATCGACTCAATAAGAGTATGTAGCAGAGATGCCTAGCGAGCGAAATTCTATATTGAATAATTACGTCAATTTCATCTGAAAATCGACCTGGTTTTGAAGAACTTTGGGATACTTTTAGATTTACAAGACAATAGACGCTTTATAATATGACGTAATACGGTACGGTTTAGCACGGTACCGTCACGGTAAAATAGGAATGCAAATAATATATTATGGAGTCGTATGTAGAAGCTTTATTTTGACGGTCACGTTAATAGCTAGTATTAATAAAACGTAACAAACGATGTGCAGTACCAAAACTACTGTTGGTAAAAATAACTTTAGCAATAATAATTAATTGTTTAATGCCCATTAGCAATAATTAAATTAATTCTACCTGGCTAAAAATACGATTGCTAATATTATCGTGCGCAGCAATAGTCTGCGATCATGATAAAAAAATCACGTCCGCGCTATTACGCACCGCGGCGCTAACTGTTAATGAATAATGAATTTCTGTTTTTTTATCGATGCAAAATTCATGAACCGATAATTCACGCTACCTCGTTTTTAGCAAACAGCAAAGCAATAATTACAGGTAGCACGCTGTGATATTAAAATTAGCATGTTAATGAAATTAATAGAAAATAGCATTAATTCTCATTACATACCAAAACTTCAATCTTATACAATTAATCTATAACATTCACACACAATGAAGTTTCAGTAGAATTAGCGTACTCATCGTAATACTTTTTTCTAAGGATTTATAATGTCAATTCTTAATTAATAATTAGAAATTCTTCTTGTTAAATTATTATAATATTAAAACATTTCAATAAATTAAATAAAAACTATTTGAGTGTGAGTATTTCTAGCGTCTTATTAACACGGTCAGCTTTGTACGGCTTCACCTGTAGTGAATCCTAGGTACAGGAAAAGAGGCTAAAGGCATAATCAGATCAGAGTGTAAGGATTGCAGAAATCTCTTACTTGATAATAACTCCCTACAAGGAAAAAATTATATTATATAATTTAATAAATGGATCAACGAACAACCCCTAAAGATTCCAAAAATGCATCTATAACAATGGTACATACTTTGATTAATTAAATATATTATACAAAAAAAATCGACTTTATATTCCTCCCAAACAAAACGTCAATTTCATAATATGTAAGGACCTTAAATGCAATTTTATGCTATTAAGAAAGAGTTTCTTACTAAGCTTTTAAATCAATGTACCATTAATGAAATGAATTCATAGACAAACGGCGGACCTACGTCATATTTTGGTCGAGTTATGACAATGCAATGTTAGTCGTGATCAATTGGCTAGGTTTGACATAAAACAACCAAATCAAATGGATCCGCCATCCACCTATAAATATTTTTTTTACTATAACTCAACTGCATCATAATTTATATACCCCGAAACTTAATTTAAGTATTTTATGTGTTTATCTATTTAAGGTTGGCTGTATTAGGGCCTGTTTCACCACTTCCTGATAGGTGCCGGATGGGCTATCCACAACTTTTTTTACAGATGAAGTATGAAGTATCAGTCAGATAAGTTGTGGGTACTGAATAACCTATCCAGCACTTTATCAGGTAGTGATGAAACAGGCCCTTAGTATGTCATGTTTCAATTAACCTTTTCAATGGGACGACCTCTGTGGCTCAATTGGTTGAGTGTGTGGCAGATCAAGCCGGGGGTCGCGGGTTCGAATCCCGCCGACGGAACAAAAAGTTTTTCAATGTTCCCGGGTCTGGGTGTGTATTAAATATGTGTATGATATAATAAAAGTCTTAAATATATGTATAGTATAAAAGTATTAAATATATTTCCGTTGTCTGGTACCTGTAACACAAGTCCTTCGGGTACTTAGCACGGAGCCAGACTGACGTGGTGTGAAGCGTCCATAGATATTTAAAAAAATGTGTCAAAGAAATATAAGCTTGTTTAAATATTTTTATTATTAAGTGCATGGAAGAAACTTAATCAGAATTAGTATACAGTTTGAGTTGAAAACTCGGCGCGCGCGCTTATTGAGTTTACTATAACTGAGTTAGTCATGTTATTTGTAAATTAATGGGCGCTTTTTCTCTCTCATTTATATGATAATGAGCAACCATGACTGAACATGATTGAGAACATTTTCGAAAGCTATATGAAACACAATAATAAAACTGTTATGTTGATCTATATCAATAAAATTCTTTTGGGGTCAGTTCAGACTGCAACGCGACGCATAGATGCATTTCTAAATTTGTATTGAATTGACAGATTTGCATGACGTCTCACGCAATTGAAGTTTGTCGAATCCATACAAATTTAAAAATGCATATCTACGCGTCGCCTTGCGGTCTGAATTGACCCTTAAAGTTATATTAGTATAGCTATACTTTTGGAGCTTATTGTTCCAGCATATTTTTTTATGAAGGCTTATCTTAAACACTAACAAAATTCTTCAAAACTTACTAACCTGGTGTTAAGCGTCCATAGATATTTATCAAACTTTGGTTATTCCCAAACTGGATTATGTTAATTAAGCAGCTGCCGGTTTGGCGGCGAAATTGTAATCGAAAACGTGTATTTATTTATCTAATCAGTTTTGTTTCTACTGCGGATTTGAATAATTAAACCCAAAAGCCTTTAATTTTGCTAAAAATGTAAATTCATTTTGATAATTAACCCTATGAAGTTTTGATCTTATCTTATGTAGAAGTTACCTTACTTCTATTCAAAGTAAGCAGCAAAAGTATTGTTATAATTATTACAGTAAGTGATAATACTTTAGGGTGTGTATGTGTTCCTTGTAGAGTTAATTGTGAAAGTAACAGCGCTGAAAGAGCAAATTAAAGCAAAAGAACAAAAGTTTGTTAAACCTGACAAAAAACGGTCAAACCGTTCACCATCGAACAAGTATAACTAAATATTGTAGGTAAAAATCTATCTATATATATGAAACTCAAAGGTGACTGACTGACATGGTGATCTATCAACGCATAGCCCAAACCACGGGACGGATCGGGCTGAAATTTGGCATGCAGGTAGATGTTATGACGTAGGCATCCGCAAAGAAAGGATTTTGATAAATTCCAACCCCAAGGGGTTAAAATAGGGGATGAATATTTGTATATAATAATACTTCTTAACGCGAGCGAAGCCGCGGGAAAAAACTCGTTAAATATAAATATATGGGCTACTCTGAATTTAATATGTCACAGATATATTTCCAATGCGTACACCTGTCACAACAGTGCGGATAGAGGGACAGTTATCAATAGCTCATAGCTCAAGGCGTCTGTCTGCGACGCCCTTCATAAAATACGATAGAGAATTCAATAAAGAAAGAGATTTTATACAGATATTGAATTACAGATTCGCAGTCTCAATTAATTTTAGATGTAACATTTTAAAATGATATTATGTTTATTGCACCCATTGCACGAGCTAGAACTTAATTCTATTATTTCGTAGTAGTAGTTAGTATGTAGTAACATTTGGAGATATAAACTATTCCGTCTTTTTTTGAGTATCAAACTAAATCCATACTTCAAAAAAATCGATTCAATGGATTAAACATAAAAAACAGTCAATACACACTTGCCCATTTATAATATTTGTAAGTATAGTGTTCGATTTTCCAAATACTTGTAATGTTGCACATAATTTTGGGCAAAAATACGCACAAAGCGGTAGCAGCTGAATATTGTAAGTCTACAAAAGGGAAATTCGGTTGTAATTATAAACAAAAGTCGAAGTCCCTGACGCAACAAATGGGGGAGTAAATCAAAGACATCTGGAATATTCCATCGAACACTATTAAAGTTTTTTCACAAAAGGCAAAACACCAAAAAGTTTCGACACAAAAGCAGATTTTATTTGTTAGGTCGCCGAATTCGTAACAAAAAATTCTACGTCTAAAAATTACACGCATTCACAAATCGTCAAGACCCTTTCGGAAAAACTTCGGCCGCTTTCAAAGGAGTTCTCATTTTCGAGTCCTTGGGTTTCGTCCGTGTGCTTTTTAAAATGTGTTCGCAGTCATCATCAACCTCGGAATATACGAGTGTTTCAAAGGAGGTGCTTATAAGTTGGTGGTTTTGATATGGAGGGTACACGTGTATTGTAAAGCAGTGTTTCAAAGGTCCTTATTTATATAATTTTAATAATATATTAAGTAATTGTACGTTAATAATCGATATATTGATACAATTATAATGTAATTTATGCGTGTTTAAGAAAATTATTACATTATTATAAAATACTCATGTATCTAGAATGTTACTATCTTAAAATTCTACAAAATTTTGAACACATTTATCAGTTATCACACACAAGATGCTCGCCGCAACTTTAAAATTCGCAGAAATTCGTAGATTACTCAACACACACTTTGCCAGTATGAAACTGTTAATATTCTAACATTTTAATCCATTTAACGTAAATACAGCAACAAACAAACGAACAAAAACAGATACGTTACATTACTATGTATTATAAATAACAATTATAATTTTTCTTATCTCAATGTTTTATAGATCGTGTAAATCATGATCTAATTCCTTCATACGAGCATCAGTGTTATGAAACAAATAATTGGTGAGCTGCCAGGTATCGATTAGTACAATACTGGGCCGCTGATGACGAATTATACTCCGAGAACAGAAGTCACATTGATATTCGATAATATTGATATGGATATCGCATTCGAAAGATTATTTTGACGCATATTTCATGAATATTATAATATTTCTAATACGCTCGTCAATTTATCGAAAAGCCCAGTAAAAATATTAATATTAATACATTCCATCTTCATACAAATCACTCTTAGAATCTGTCGCACGCGCACATAAACGTGCTTTCGGATAACTTCAGAGCAATTCAGTATTACGTCGCGCGTAGTACTTTTTTTTTTGAGAATACGATTTACGCTAATTTAAAACTTGTATTGGAGCGACAATAAAATTTTTAAACCTATAAAATCTAGCTTTACTAGCATGTCGAATATAACGACAACCATTCCAACATTATAATATTATTATTACCTACTTTAAACATTTTCTATACCATAACATAAAACAATGATTTAAATGTACACTTGAAATCAACCTGCATAATACCAATATTATGACGTCACACATTTTTGAATCTAGCTATCTCCAGACGTCACCTGGTGAATCGAACTCGCATTAATCGAAGACTGCAGCACGATTAGATGATTAATGCTCGCACGGGAGCGCCATCTGGCGAATTAATTGCTTCATTTCCTCCAGACGGCTTCAAATGCAATTTTGTAGTCGGCTCCGTAGCGTCGTTTTTGTCTCGCGAATACGTTCGAACAGGTGTGAAGCTATTGATAAATGCTACTATTGTTATTAGAAATTAGAATGTAGCGTTCTAGGAATCTGATTGGCTGATTTAGCTTGTGGATTTAGATGTGTCGAGAGTTACGTTAAGGCAAATGTTATCCGCAATTTATCTCCAATGAATAGGTATAGTCTATACCTATTGTTTTAGAACATTAGGGGCCTGTTTCAGCACTTATTGATAAGTTCCGGATAGGCTATTTACAACTTGTCTAATAGATAGAGTACCTATAGAGTATTTATTCTGTCAGTAAGTTGTGGATGTTTGTATTTGTGATGAGTTGTGGGACAGTTACAAAGCATAAATCCAACAATATCATAAAAGTGTGTAGGGTGGTCAACGTTTTTTTAGTTACTTTGTTTATTTTTCCCATTCAAATCTGATATCAAGCTCGATCTCTGTTCTTAACGTTACAATTACTATCTTCTTACCAAAAATTAAGATATCAATAAAATATGCCTTTAGAAAGTAAAATATTAAGGAGATTACTAGGAATTAACATAATGCGTAGAAATGAGAACATCAACTAGGCAATTGATAGCATTGGATACGATTATCTAGTTTAGTATCATTGTGTGGGCTAATCCGTACTAAGCGGCGCTGGCCGTCCATTACATATTTTTGTAACACCGCCCACATCATGCTTAGCTTAATTTTGTTTTGCTAAATATTCTTATAATATTACAAAGTAATGCAAAAATTTGTACGCTTTTTGTATTATTACATTTTGAGAAATAATTACAAAGTTATCATATTAAGTTATGTCTAACTTTTATTGGCAAAACGTTTCCAAAATGAAAGCAAAACATTGTGTCGGTCTTAATATTATATTCTGATTACTTCAACATTAGGTGAAAATCACCTTAAAGAAGGTTAGAGGAACAAAGCGACCAATAAACTGTGGCTATCAGAAATATAAACCAATATAATATATCGTTAGGCGGTTTGAAACTTGTTTTCGCGATTAATTCCCGCTTGAAATTTCAACAGCGGCAGCAGAAGCAATTAAAAATGGATTATACGTAAAAATGAAGCAAGTGGCTCGTTTAAGAGTCGGAATCAAACTGAGAGCGGGTAGATTAAGGCACTCGTCCGATAGGGATTACAAGGCAAGCAAGTGGTAATGAAATTTGCCCGGAGGAGATGCGAGCAAGCGAGATACAGGCCTAGCTTTAAGCCCTGTCCAGGCGCCGCTGATTGGATTTGATGAGTTTTATCTCACTATCGCCGAACGTAATCGCGCCGATTTAACTCGCAACTTCGAATCACTTTTTAGGCCTTGAAATTACTGTGATTAATGCTCGGCCGACTTAAGGAACTCGCGGGATCAGATAATATTAATTGCGTCGATTTAAAGTTTCGGATTTAATTAAAACATGCGAATTTGATGCTGTTACTTTTTTACGTTAAATTATCTAACATCACAATCATACTTTTTTAATTTGAACCTAAAAAAGATTAAGAATCACAGAAATAACTGACATGTTCAAAAATTTTGCCATGCAAAATCGCAAACAAATTGAATCTCCTTATCATTGAAGATCTATAGTTAATTGAATCATCCTTCCTACATTTTAATTTGAACCTCAAAATATATTAAGAAATTTTAAAGAAAAAACCGTCATTTTTCAAAAAAATTATCCATTAAATCTCAAACAAATTGAATCTCCGTATTATTGATGTATTATATTAAATGAAAGTCTGTTGAGATATTAGACAAAGATGATTGCATACTTCCTACTTTTTAATTTTAACCTAAAAAGACATTAAGACAAAGAAACCACAGACATCTTCAAATCTTAACCACTCGAATCTCAAATTGAATCCCAGTATTATTGAAGGTTCAAGTAAATGGAAGTGAGCCGAAGTGAGTCGAAGTGAGCCGAAGTGGCTTGAGTTAATTAGGGCAGTCAAAGCACGACGTCAGCATGCGCTCCCGAGGGCCAGCCGGAACTGATTCAATAAGGGCCAACTACACGACCCTTACCCTGGTAATGGACCAAGACGATTGCCAGTTACAGGTTTTATTTCACCCAATTTGTGTGATATTACCAATAAAAAAGCAGCGGATTTCGAGTTGGTTTAGATTATGATTTCTTAGGCGAATCCATACTAACATAATAATATGTTCCTTGTCTATCTGCCTATTTGTTACCTCTTCACGCCCAAACCGCTAAACCGATTTTGCTGAAATTTGGTACAAAGATACATTGAGTCCTGGGAAAGAACGTAAGATATTTTTTGAACGGAATAAATTACGGTACTTGCGTCTTAAAACGAATTTTGGCGCAACGGAGTTACTGACGTCATCTAGTGTTGTATTTTGAACACTTACAATTTTTTAAACACGCGCATTATTTAAACTATAATAATAGTAATAATTAATAAGATGCGGGATTAATTCCCGCTTCTGGATTTAAAATGTGAAAAACGCGATTTTAATTAAAGTGTATTTTTTCTCTTATAAATATAAATAAACTATTAATGTTTTGCTTAAAAATTAAAGCTATAAACGTTGACCAAATATTCGGTAGTTGCAAAGAAACTACGAACCGGTACAAGGCTTTTTGGCAACCTTTGTTGTATTTGACAGCATCGATGTAGGCTATTAGAGTTCGAAGAATATCCTACTTACCTAGCTATGGCACCGTAAATACTCTAATGACGCACTTTCTAAGTAATTTTTATTGATTGACGACCTCTGTGGCTCAGTTGGTGGGCTGTTGGTAACTCAAGCCGGGGGTCGCGCGGGTTCGAATCCCGCTGACGGAACAAAAATTTTTCAAAGTTCCTGGGTCATGGATGTGTATTAAATATGTGTATTATATAATAAAAATCTCAAATATAATAGTATAGTATAAAAGTATTAAATATATTTCCGTTGTTTGGTACCCGTAACACAAGTCCTTCGGGTACTTAGCACGGGGCCAGACAGACGTGGTGTTAAGCGTCCATAGATATTATTATTATTATTGACTAGCTGTCCCGGCAAACGTTGTTTTGTCATTTAAAGTATTTCTACTTCATCAGTTGACACAAAATCTTACCCCCTCTTTGGTCCCCTAAGAGGGGTGGGGGGAAAAATTTTATACACCAGATGTTAAGTTGGAAAAACAGTTAATAATATGAAGTAAGTCCATTAAAGAAAAAAGTTTGATACAAAATCTGACCCCCTCTTTGGTCCCCTTAGAGGTGGGGGGGGGGGGGGGTAATTTTCATACACCAGATGTTGAGTTGGAAAGAGGCAAATATATCTGCGAAAACCGTATGCAAATCGGATCAGTAGTTTTCGTGTTAAAGCAAAAGTCTTATACAAAATCTGACCCCCTCTTTCGTCCCTTTAGAGGGGTGGGGGGAAAAATTTTATACACCAGATATTAAGTTGGAAGAAGACAAATATATCTGTGAAAACCGCATTCTAATCGGATCAGTAGTTTTCGTGTTAAAGCAAAAGTCTTATACAAAATTTGACCCCCTCTTTCGTCCCTTTAGAGGGGTGGGGAGAATTTTTTTTATACACCAGATGTTAAGTTGGAAGAAGACAAATATATCTGCGAAAACCGCATTCAAATCGGATCAGTAGTTTTCGTGTGATGCTGGAACAAACATACAGATAGACAGACAGACAGACAAAAAAACTAACTAACTTTTCGGCTTCTATAGCGATATTGTGACACCCTCCGCTTATTATTTTTTGAATATCTTTAATGTACAGAATTGACATTTCTACAGATTTATTATATGTATAGATGAATTACGTATAGTCCATTGAAATGTTACATTTGCTTTGCATTTATTAGAGGACGCAATTTTATTTTTGGAATATGTTGGGGGCGTCAATAGAAGCTTAACCTCAAGTTTGTGGGGTCGCCACTCTTGTCCCCCGGCCGCCAACTTGAAAAAAAGGGGTGACAACACTATTTTCGTGATAACTCGGAAACTACACGTCTTACAAAAAATTTGTAAGAACATAATTTGTTGCTAATTATTTTGCCTACAAATATGTTTATTTATTTTTTTACCCTAAATTAAAAATTTAAAAAGTTATAAGCAAAAAAGTGAGAAAATTTTTGAAAAGTATTATTATCACTCTTTAACTTTGTTTAATACATTTTACAAAAAAATTACCTTAGACCAGCCTTGTAGATGATCTTTTGAGAAAAATCCCCCGATCCCATGAAATTAATTTTCTGCAGATACAAAGGAAACTGTGGAACCATGTGTGGCTGCAGAAAAGCAGGCCTGAAATGCTTCATAGTATAGTAGGCAGGTGCAGACTAGTATAGTAGACATACTATAATATAGTTTGCATATATTTATGTAGTGTAGAAGGCATACTGTAGAATGTGGCTGCAGAAAAGCAGGACTGAAATGCTTTACAGCATAGTAGGCATACTGTAGAGCATTTTAGGCCTGCTTTTCTGCAGCCACACATGCTTTCACAGTTTCCTTTGCATCTGCAGAAAATTAATTTCATGAGATCGGGGGGGATTTGGGGATAGTTTTGTCAAAAGATCATCTACAAGGTTGGTTTAAGGTAATTTTATCGTAAAATGTTAAAGAGCGATAATAAATCTTTGAAAAAATTTTCACTTTTTTGCATATAACTTTTTAAATTTTTAATTTAGGGTAAAAAGTTATATAAACACATTTGTAGGCAACATAATTTGCAACAAATTATGTCCCTATTTTTTTTTATAAGACATATAGTTTCCGAGATATCACGAAAATAGAGTTGTCACCCCTTTTCTCAAGATGGCGGCCGGGGGACAAGAGTGTCGACTCCACAAACTTGAGGTTAAGCTTCTATTGACCCCCCCAACATATTCCAAAAATAAAATTGCGTCCTCTAATAAATGCAATATTCGGTCCTAAAATTGTAAAATTTCAATGGACTAGTATGTAAAATTTAAATATTCTTAAAGCAATAATATGGAAATGTAAAACCATACAAGACAAAATGTTATGTCATGTAAGTTTATTGTTACGGAGTTCCCATGTAACAACGATATTGAGTAAACAATACGAATATAATATTTCTCCCAACAAAACAACACGAAACTTTGTCGTTACGTGCGCAGAAAAAAGTAATTAATAGTTACAAACTAAATGAAATTTACGTCGCTCGTTTTCATTACGTATGGAATTATCTTCTTGTCACAACGGGTGGATAATAAATGACAGCTACAGACAAAGCGGGCAAGATTTCAATGCGGGGTAATCGTAACAGGTTACATATCTGAGCCTTTGTCGCTGATTACTTTTAATTCTCATTCCTGTATATTTCGTAGCATTTCTACTTTTAATTATTATTTTTGCATCAATTCTGTAGCATTTTAATTTTTAGTTCTTTTGCTGGCATATTATGTTTTGTAAAATTTAGAAATGGCTGAAATCCATACTAACCATACAAATATTATAAACTAGCTGTCCCGGCAAACGTTGTTTTGCCATTTAAAGTATTTCTACTTCATCAGTTGACACAAAATCTTACCCCCTCTTTTGTCCCCTAAGAGGGGTGGGGGGAAAAATTTTATACACCAGATGTTAAGTTGGAAAACAGTTAATAATATGAAGTAAGTCCATTAAAGAAAAAAGTTTGATACAAAATCTGACCCCCTTTTTGGTCCCCTTAGAGGGGTGGGGGGGGTGATTTTTATACACCAGATGTTGAGTTGGAAGAAGGCAAATATATTTGCGAATACTGTATGCAAATCGGATCAGTAGTTTTCGTGTTAAAGCAAAAGTCTTATACAAAATCTGACCCCCTCTTTCGTCCCTTTAGAGGGGTGGGGGAAAAAAATTTATACACCAGATATTAAGTTGGAAGAAGACAAATATATCTGTGAAAACCGCATCAAAATCGGATCAGTAGTTTTCGTGTTAAAGCAAAAGTCTTATACAAAATCTGACCCCCTCTTTCGTCCCTTTAGAGGGGCGGGGAGAAATTTTTTTATACACCAGATGTTAAGTTGGAAGAAGACAAATATATCTGCGAAAACCGTTTTCAAATCGGATCAGTAGTTTTCGTGTGATAGTGGAACAAACATACAGACAGACAGACAGACAGACAGACAGACAGACAAAAAAACTGACCACATTTTTGGCTTGTATAGCGATGTAGTGACACCCTCCGCTTATTATTTTTTGAATATCTTTAATGTACAGAATCGTCATTTCTACAGTTTTATTATATGTATAGATACGAAAGTATGTCTGTCTGTTACCTCTTCACGCCCAAACTGCTGAACCGATTTTGCTAAAATTTTGCGTGGAGATAGTTTGAGTCCCGGGAAAGGACATAGAATACTTTTCATCCTAAAAAATGTACGGCTTCAGCGCGATAAATAATTTTTGGCGCAACGGAGTTGCGGGCGTTATCTAGTCCATACTAATATTATAAATGCGAAAGTGTGTCTGCCTGTCTGTCTGTCTGTCTGTCTGTTACCTCTTCACGCTCAAACCGCTGGACCGATTTTGCTGAAATTTGGCATGGAGATACTTTGAGTCCCGGGAAAGGACATAGGATACTTTTTATCCCGGAAAAATGTACGATTCCAGCGCGATAAACGAATTTTGGCGCAACGGAGTTGCGGGTATCATCTAGTAATATTATAAATGCGAAAGTGTGTCTGTCGTTTACCTCTTCACGCCCAAACCGCTGAATCGATTTTGCTAAAATTTTGCGTGGAGATAGTTTGAGTCCCGGGAAGGGGACATAAGATACCTTTTATCCCGGAGAAATTGATCCCGCGTGATAAACGAATTTTGGCGCAACGGAGTTGCGGGCGTCATCTTGTACTGAAATAAAAAACATAGTGATACTTTTAATTGCAACTTTATTATCAGAGCATAAGTATTAAAGTTATGAAGTACTACACTTACCCCTGTTTTGTGACGTGTGGCGCATGAAACAAGCTTTACTGAGGTACCCAAGTACCGAATACCCAATTATACTGTGGTATACAGGTGTAACTACACACATAACGACATTATTATGAGCTGTAAAGCAATAGTGGTAAAACATCGTGACGTCGAATTCGCCGTCAATCAGTAAATTGTTTTCCGAGCGTGATTTCTTTTTGTATACAATAAGGAAATCTCGCTTGAACATGTTTTCGTCACCAAATGTAGCGTATTATTATGTACAAATATTTTGTATTATGTAAAAACTATTTAGTACATAACATTATTGACTAGAACAGCCAGTTCTATGTCTAGGCATAATCAACATCAGTTTTTCTAAATGTAAAAAAAAAAAAACATTTGTTGTTTTAGTAAGTTAGAGCAAGTCTACGCATTTCGTGTATCGTTCAATGTGAATTTACCTAATGAACAAGCATCGGAGACTGCAGATGTACCCTTATTCTACTACTTTTGATGCAACATTAAAATAGAACGATTTAGATGCGGTATAACATCACAATGATATTCTCATAATTTGAAACAACATCTAACGCGTTCTGATTGGTGAAATGTTGATTTTTTTAACACGCCTTTCTATGCATGTTCTGTATGTAATTAGTATGTATGTAACGGAATCTTTGAGCACAATTTTAACCTATCTCTATAGTCTAATGAATTGAAAACTTTGCATACGTATGAAGAGCCAATGACAATGGAATAATTTGTATTTTTTAAACAATAATAATATTCGAGGAAAGCGTGTTTTTTAGTTTCTTTAAACTATAATTATTATTATTTCTCTACGGAACATGAGAATAACAACGTATACTTATGAAGACACTTGCTCGATGCTAAGATTTGTACTAGATCGAAGCTGTATTAATGTAGAGTTAAAATAGCAGAATCAGGATGATGCTGTCATATTTCTGTTAGCACCGGACATGCACTTACGTTGACGGCCCGCGGGAGTTAAGTGTAACTCAAATACTAAGTGCTGCTTTAAGTGGTGTAATACATATTGTTTTGTAATCGCTAAGACATTGTTGTAAGGCCTTAGCTATGTAAGATAGATTTCTAACTTGGTTGTTAATTTTTCCGCCCTTGCCAGAAGGAATGTTATGCTTTTTAAGAGTATATTTTTTAACAGTGTTTAATGTGTGAGTGACACTAAGTACATAACAACATAGCGGATTTATTTTGTAGCTTCACAAAAACATAGGCAGGTTTTTATTTTTTTTTAACCAGATTATTATACACACACATGATCATTTATACTCAATTCGGGGGGTCCTGTTTACGAGAGTTGATATTTATCTTAAAAAGGCAGGAGACCTGACTGACAACTGACAAGTCAACAGGGATAGCAAGCCCCGCTCTCTTCTTAATATATTTCTTCAATACCATGTAAGCTCATAATAACGTTACTTAAAACATAATAACTAAGATATTACAAGCCTTAACGACTATAGCTGAAGCGATAAGACTGATCTACATAATCCCGACAAAATAAACAACACTCAGCGCTACATAGCCGGTTCAAAATGTACATTTGGCTGTCAACATGTGGGCCGTATTGGCAATATTGTTTGTAATAGACCTCCATTAATATGTAGCGGTTGTCACTGGCGACAGTTAGTGCTGGTCGTGGGCAGGAAGCCTTAAGTCGGGATGATACATGTATTGCGCCCTTATGTGCGCACTTGGGTTTGTATACACGACAAGACACATAGTAGGTTTTGTATATGAATTAGTTTTTTAAAATAATTTATAGACTGATAAGATAAGTTTGAAAACTTTCTTAAAGGAGATTATCTTTCATACATTCATTAGAAAGAAGGAAAGCAGTAAAATTTTAAAACATTATGTATATAAATATTAAATTCTGGGCAGTTATAACTTAATTTTATGAATAATAACAATGCTATTTGGGCACAAATAGATTTACGTTACAAAAAGTTAAAAATACACTGTTTAATTTTATAGCATTTAATAATACTGTGATTAAGTTAAAGAATACAAGATAATAAAGTTAAAAAATCATAAAAAGAATCCAAGCTACCTGAACTAGAAACCAGAGTTATTCGAATCCAAAACAAAACCATAACGTCCAGAATGTACGAAGTTGTAACTTTTTTTAATATCGCATGTCATTTGTCATTGTCTTGAAAGTTTTATTGCGACGCACGCAATAACTACTCAAAACACAATCTTGAACGTCTCCAAAACGAATAGCATACCGACCACCAAAACAATTTCAAAATGGAACTCATACGAATACCGAGACATCAGACTTCCCTCTGTCGAAAGTTATATTACAAATATGAAAACATTAAAATTGAATCGTGGCCAAGTACGTTAGTTACTTCGGCGAGTGGACGGCGCATACCGATCGCTACGACGTAGGCAGGTGCTACGCCTATACACTGCGTTTCACATTTTTCAATTTTACATCGCCGAATTAGTTTTTGTGTTTACTTATATTAGGTTTTTTGTTGTGGTATTTTTTATGTGAATAGATTTTGTTATTTTTTATTTACTTACACATAAATTGTAACAGTTTTCCTGAATGTAAGCGCTAATAACTAGTAATAATTTTTTATAGACTAATAATAATAATAAGAATGTATTTTTTATGTCATCCGGAAAATTTTATTACTAATTTTTCAGCTACGAAAAGTTTGGAAATAATTTTACATCCGAAACGAGGTAAATTCGAGACTGAACGTGGAAGTTTCGGGTAATACTTTAATTAATCAATGCTAATTGGAGGTAATAGTTCGACATCCGGTGCCATCACAGAATATTTCAGCCGCCGCGGTGATAAATCAAACTCGAAACCGTAATGAAAGCGAACGGATCGCGTCGCGAGGAGAGGGAGGAAAAAATATCACGGAAAAAATCAGGTGCGTCCCCCGGTCGGTGCCGAGAGAAAAACAGTCGGGCGTCGCGGCGCTAGGGGGGGGGGGGGGGGACGGTGGGGTACCCCACCCCCCGGGCGGCGGTCGATGCGGGGCGGGCCGTGCGCGCGTCGCCGGGGGCCGTGGGCCGTGGGGCCCGCTCACTCGGCCGCGCCGCTTCTCTCGCGCCGACGCCGGTCGCGCCGCGCGTTCCCGTCACGTGTCCGCTCCGACTTTACATGTCCAAAGTGCTCAAGTCAGTGCTCCCGATCGCAGCCGCGCGAGTGCTCCCGCAGATCATCGAGCCGGACCCGACCCGCACGCCGCTCACGGTTAGTAGCGCGCCGCCGACCGCGTCGAGTATTACATATTTGTGAATGATCGATAGCGCGCGTTGCGAAAAGTTTATTTCGGGAGCGTAAAGTTTTGTCGAGTGGAGTGCGCGCCTCGGATGCACTTCGCGGGGCCACGAGTGGCCGCCGTCGGGCGCGCGGCGCCGTCGTGTCGCTCTCTTCTCGCCGCTCTCGATCCCCGATAAAAACAACAAACAGATTAATCGACCTCCCCGTGCGAACTATTCCAGTGCGAAATTTATCCGTTTCCCTTCGTCCCGAAGGATCGAAAGTCGCCGAACTACTGTCGTAATGTTCGCAGTAAATGTACGAATTTTTTTGATGAAACGAGACTCGCTTCCAGTAGCTAGAAATGAAATTGTAGGATTGCATGTAAAGGTGGTATTAACAGTGAGCAGTTCGAGTTGCCCATTTTTTCTTTATCGCCCGGGGGCCGTTTTACTAAAAC
This sequence comes from Polyommatus iphigenia, assembly GCA_963422495.1. NCBI lineage: Eukaryota > Metazoa > Arthropoda > Insecta > Lepidoptera > Lycaenidae > Polyommatus > Polyommatus iphigenia. The sequence goes on from OY730183.1 coordinate 9,162,354, forward strand.
ACCGGGAAAACTATCCCGGAAGAATATTTTATCCATCTGTTTGAGCGTAAAAATTAAAAACATTGTAAATTCTGAGCAAATACACTCAGTTTAAATTATTTTCGCGTAGAAAAATATGCTTAAACGGTAATAAAATGCGGGAAAATTTTATGAAAATTAAGTTTATCGGTGTGAATTTGGAAGTGCTGGTGTTGTTGTAAAGAAAATTTGTGGTGATTAAAGTGAAATTGTGTTTGTGGTAGTTATTTTTTTATGAAAAAAAAAACAACAACTGATTTTGGTTAAAGTTGAAACTTTTTAAGCACGGATTTTTTACCCATACATTTATTTTGCCGAGAAAATTTTAAATTTTCAATTAATCGGTAGTATGGGTTGAAATTTTTATTATTCTGTGAAAATCACCTGTGGCTTCCGTAATTTTTACGCTCATACCTTTGGAAAATTTATTCAAATACAACTGCGGCTTGTGTAGGTAATATTTATAACAGTGCTTTTGCGATTTCATAAATGTTTACTAATAATTCCTTATATAATACAAAAACAATAACATAGAAAAATATATACATTATTTATCGAAATGCTGAACTAATATTATGATTAATTTTGGGAAAAAATAGGAAATCCGTGAAATAATTCATTTACTGGGTCCTTAATTCTCGCCTCGCGTGACGAGTCGCGCAGTCAATCGGCGAACGCACACCGAATTTTATCAAACTTATGTATCTCGGTGAAACACTATTATTTTTAGTGCTGTTTCCTATTAAACTGTTAACCAAAATTACCTGACCTTTAGGAAATATTTTAAGCGACCCCCTAAAGTTCAAGATTACAATAACAATTTTCTTCCGAACAATAAACCTGCGGCCGGAGAAATAAAGAATCGCCCAAAGAAGAAAACCTTTTCACGACGAGAAGAAAGAGAGTTACATTCATTCCTAGTATCTTCACGGAGATAATGTTCGAAACGTTGTAACAGAATGTAAAGAATCTCTCTCGAAAGTTTCCAAAACATTTGCATTTAGAAATGTCCATAAAGCAATTGTAAAATGTTCAAACAATTCCTATGATAATAATGCGAGCGCCCGCGGCTAGATTCATATTTTCCTACCGCAAAGTAGCTCAAATGAAATAATGAAACCTCAAATATTTTGAAATCGCGTTCTCAAAGAACAATTTTGTATGCAGTAAAGTTTATGGCTTGCATAAATTCAGCTTCATAAAACTCATAGTTATATTACACTAACGCTGCCGAAGCGGAAACTGAAATACTTTTTGTCCAAACGCGAAATTGGGATTTCCGATGAAGTGAAATTATCAAATTTAACTTTTTAATAAAATTGAAACAATTTCGTTTCGGCACCTGTTGATTTCGTCGAAGTGTGTTAAGAACGTGACGTTTTCACGGAATAACTCATTGAAACGTGCTTGTTATTCACTTACCTGGGAAAAAATATAATTTAAGTTTATTAGTATTTAGTTGATTAAGTAATATAGTTTAATAATTATACTATAGGATTTTTCGCAACGCAAAGCAAAGATTTTTAAAATCATGCAGGAATAGGAAAAAAGAAAAGTTTTGAAGCGTTATACTTACTGATGTAAAAAAACAAGCTCTAGCGTCATATTTTAATAAAAATACAATTCTACCATTGTTTTGTTCTGAAAAATCACTTTTGCTTTAAAAACACAAAGAAAGAATATAATATTGTACTGAGTAAAGTATATATTTTCTGAAATATTTTTTCTTCTGTATACTCATGACTGAGCCAAACTCCTAAAATGTACGTCGAAATGACACACGTCAATACAACATTAACTTTATAGCGGCCCCACTTGTCTGCATCTATAAAAAAGATATAAAATCTCAATATGCCAAAAATATCTGTAACGTACTCCGTGGTAGAAATATTAACTAGAAAAATTGTGGTCGTTATTACCGGCGCCTTGTACAATCCCCCTAGCATCGAACATTTATTTTATTTCTTTCATTTTGACTGCAAATCAGAAATGCGCTTCGATATTAAGCTGAATCCTCAAATTTTCGGATGAGATTTTTGTGATATGTATCTCAAAAATTAAGTTATAATATTATTTTGAGTCAATAGTCTAATAGAGAATAATTTAGTTTAAAAGATTTACCGTTATTCATGGAGTATTTATTTTCAATGTGTTGTGAAAGAGTAATTTAATTTCCATAAAGCTACGTCAACTTGTCGTCTGTTTCTCTGTAAAGGTTACAACCTTTAAATTTAATTTACAATCGCAACACAACGCACACACGAATGAGTTTTATGTAGAAACCGTAGCATTTTCTTAAAACCTAGAGCTTGCTTACTAAAATATATTTTAAACACGTAAAGCTTAATAGAGCGGAGACTCGTCCAAAACAATTTTTTTATTTTGTGAACAATTTTAATATTTTTTCCGCTTCCCAAAAAAGTCATATTTACTTGCACATCTAATACATTAAAAATTTACTATGCAAGTTAATCATACCAGTCTGTTAATAATTTAATTATTGTAATATATTCTTGCTATTATGAAAAAGAGGCATGATATTTTGACCAACATTAAGCAACACCGAATAATTGTGAAGGAATGCGCGGGAGTGGCCATGCCTGACTTGAAAAATATTCGATCTCCTCTGCAACATACCGTTTACAAATATTGCAAGGATGTAGTAATGCTATTAATGCAAAAAATTTATGATTGTCTTTATATTATCTCTTCAAGATTGAATAATAGGTTACTTTGAGCCTCAGAAAGGATATCGAATAGAACTTATAATTCGGAAAAATCATTAGATTTTTGCGCGATAAACGAATTCCAAGACAACGAAGTTACGAAAATTGACTACACAATACAATGAGTTTCTAAAATACTAGAGTAGCAACGTCTTACAAACGATTCTCAGAAATCAGCCATTCTCCGGTTTGGCATTATTTGCCTAATTACCGTTACCATTTTTTTCTTCGTTGATTTGACTTAAACTCATTAAAATATGAAAGTAATGAAAGATACCAATACAATAATAAATTTGGCGTGGTACAGTTCATTATAGTTTCTTGGATAATAAGCCTTAAAATTTTTATGGGTACGGTAATTAGACAAATGTAAAATTTTATGTAACGGTAGTTAGAAAGCATTATAATTCTATCTAAAACATCATACAAAAACACTGATTAATAAGTTGCACATGTATAATTGTCACAAAAGGGGTAGAATTAACGATGTCCTATACAACCATAACCTGCCAATAGTAAAAAATAGACACTTTCAAATAAAATCTGAAAAATGAGAAAATAACTACAAACATTGTTTTAATCGGTAGATATTTATTAAGATCCAGGTACGATGAACTTAAAAATAATTATATTCTAAATCTCTTTGGACAGAATAGCAACTCAAATGTAGCTTACAGCTTTTACAGCTCGAAATTTACTTATTTTTGTTTTCTCGTAATTTTACAAGTTCATCTATATTAATTATGAACACTTATTTCTCGACTTTTTTCCATTTTTTTTCTTTTCTTTTTGTCTTTTGTAATAAGCTCTAAATTTTAACTCATTTCTTTTTTGAGTTTTCTTCCGCCGTTTTGTAGGAATTTCGCTGATAAGCAGTATTTTCTTTTATTAAGTATACCTTTCTTTTTGGATGTTATGACGTAGGCTAAGAAAGTTTTTTTATCAATTCTACCCCCAAAGGGCTATGAAACTTTGTCAATTTTAAACTGATCGGGCTAATACTTTCCATGCATAAAGCTACTATGACGCAGGCATCCCCTAAGAAAGGGTTTTGATAATTTCTACCTCTAAAGGGATAAAATAGGGGATGAAAGATTGTATATAATAATACTTTTTAACGCGGGCAAAGCGCGGGCAAAAGCTAGTATTATTAAAGACTCATTCATGATAATAATAATCTATGAAAACTGCGAGAAAACTTCAATTGATAATAAAGTACGTATCAGTTTTTCATACAACGGTAATTAGGAACATATGGTAATTAGTATACGGTAACTAGAAAAAAAAATTGATTTTCTTGAAAATTTTGAAAACCGACACAGTTTGCAAAACCTAGCTTACGGCAAAGTACGTAGACCAAATAACTTTATAGATTGACATGATCAACGTACAATCTAATTTAAAAATCAAGTAGCAAAATAAAATAATGGTAATTAGAAAAGTTCGAAACCAAAGCTATGGTAGTTAGATACTCACGTGCTCCATCGGCGGCACACTAACATTAACGACGTGGGACCGCTAAAGGGCCGTGGCACACGATAGGGAGAAGTGACTCGTGCACTTGTAATGTGCCAAATCCTGTTATTTTTGGGTGGGTACCCGAAAATAGAATGCGTTACGGTAATTAGAACTTTTGATAGGACAAGCGATTATTTCATGATAACTATTTACAGGCTGGGCCTATTGAGTCGATATTTTCCAATGCGATAACCAATGTTTATGAGCATTTAAAAAGATGAATAGATCAAAGTAAATATGTACGTTATAAAAATTACAAGCAAGTTTCGAGATCAAGTTGGCGTGGGGACACGTAACTGTAATCAGAAAAACACGATTTTTGAACACGACTTAAATTAATTTAGTCTGAATTACTTAAATTAGAAGCCTGTGTTTAAGTTTGTAGCTAGTTACGGATGCTATCTACCGTTTAAAAATATTGCATACTTGAATAAGATAATATTACAGAGTATACAAGCCCGGGACACTTAAATTTTGCTCTCCGGAGAATGGCCGAAATGCGTAACCACTTGATAGTTCAAAAGACAATGTCAATTCATAATGTATAGATATGCCTGCAGGCATCTTCAAAGTGGCAACGCGTTGCTGCCGTAAACTGCCAATCTAGTTACATTAGACATAGAATATCATTGACACAATATAAAAGAAACTTGCTTGTCGCTTCCCGCTGTCTGTATCTTTATAATATTTTACTTAGACATGTTATGAAACTACGCAACGGGTTTCAAAACATTTTTAATGCGTAAAGTGCCTCAAAAGAAATATTTTATCAAACTAGCTGTCCCGGCAAACGTTGCTTTGCCATCTATACATATTATAAAACAAAGTCACTTTTTTTCCCTCATGTCCCTTTGTTCCCTTTAATTCATGAAGCCCCAAGCGGCCACATCCGGCCGCGATAACAATGAAAAAGCTATTGTGTCTCGTTTTGCCACGACTGATGGGTTAATCTTTAAAACTACGCAATGGATTTTGATGATTCTTTCAGTGTTAGAGAGCCCGTTTATCGAGGAAGGCTATAGGCTTTATTTTATCACGCTAAGACTAATAGGAGCGAAGAAATAGAGGAAAATGTGGAAAAAACGGGGAAAATTATTTGAAAGGGCTAACTTGAACGCGCTAATCTCAGGAACTACTGGTCCGATTTGAAAAATTCTTTCAGTGTTAGATAGCCCATTTATTAAGGAAGGCTATATTTTATCACGCTAAGACTAATAGGATAATGTGGAAAAAACAGGGGAAATTATTTGAAAGGGCTTATCTCGCGAACTACTGGAGCAATTTTTATGTTATTTGGCAGAGATAAGAAGTAGACCACGTGAAGGATTATAAGCTATCGATTTTAATCATTTTTTCAGTGGCTATATATTTTATACCCGTGCGACGCCGGGGCGGGTCGCTAGTAATATTATAAAGTACCTATTTCGCCCATATTATTTTATTGAAGTGACTAAATAAGTATGTCACCATGGCAACGTCCATCGCTATTCCGTAGCATGTAAACAATGGTCGCCGTCAGTCTCGAGTTGTAATAATTTACTATTATTTATTCAACAAATACACTTATCAATGTAAAAATTACCCAGTAGCCGATTCTTAGACCCACTGAATATGCATATAAAATTTGGTTAAAATCAGTAAAGCCGTTTCGGAGAAGTACGCGGCCTAACATTGTGACACGAGAATTTTATATATAAGACTAGATGTTCCGCACGGCTTCACCCGTGTAATTTATGAATTTCACGGAAACCATAATATATATTTCCGAAAAAATAGCCTATGTCCTTTCACGTGGTCTTCTTCACTTCACTTCATGTGTGCCAAATATGAAACATAATAATTGGTCTAGTAGTTCTTAAGATAATAAGCGATTTCATAATTATTATTTTCCCAGCTTTTTCCACATTTTCCTCTGTTTCTTCGCTCCAATTGATCTCAGCTTAGTATAATTATATCCTTCCTTGATAAATGGGCTACCAAACACTGAAAGAATTTTTCAAATCAGACCAGTAGTTCCTGAGATTAGCGCGTTCAGACAAACAAACAAACAAACTCTTCCGCTTTATAATATTAGTATAGATAAAAGATAATAAATATATTTTAATATATTATGCCAATTTCAGAATACAGTATAAAGCAAGGCTGCTCAACTCCAGGCCCGCGGGCCACATTATGGCCCGCGAAAGAATTTTAAATGGCCCGCACAAGGAAGTTTTGAATATCCCGCCAAACTGAGAAATCCCGCCTAATTGGCTGCCGCGAACGATAACATACCATAAATCTTTTCTTAATCAGTTTGACTGACATAGTTAGTTACCCTGCCAATATTCAGTTAGAACTCGTTGAACTGCAAAATCATCAATCATTGAAAACCCTTTTTGTCGAAAAAGTGTCGTCGAAACATCAAATTCTTCAGAAGATTTTGCAGATTTCTGGAAATTGGTACCAAAAGAAGACTTTCCTGCAATAACTGATCTAGCGTTACAGTTTTTATGTATTTTTCCATCAACATAATATTATGTCTGTGAAAAAGTGTTTTCAGACCTTAAGTATGTTAAAAATAAATACCGCACATCATTAATTATTGAGCAACATAATATTTCTGACTTGTTGCTACTGCCAACATCAGATTTATCTTATCACCCAACATAAATAAATTGTTAAAAGACATACAACTGCAAAAATCTCATTAATATCAAAAAATAAATTTATGCTTACCCATTGAAGTTTAATTGGTATTATATTTAATTAAGTCTAAGTTAATGGCCCGTTATAAATGTCGGAATCCACCGTTTGGCCCCACTGTAAAAAAAGGTTGAGCAGCCTTGGTATAACCAACGTTGTCCGGGTAGTTCTTTGGAGCTCACGCATTAACACATTAAGGCCTTGATATAACTTTTGAGCCTAACACCAATCCGATGTTGCTAAAGTAAACACACTAATGATCGAGTATCGGGAATGATGATAGATGAACTTGTGTCTCACGCACAGTTCCGGTCTGAAATAAAGGATGTGATATATTATACCGTTTTAGCCTCCTTCCGTTTTGCCTGGTCATACCTTCCTAATGGCGAATCAACAGAATTTTTGTTCGCATTTAGGCTACTAAAATGTTTATCTTGTTATAAATATTATTTGATTGCTGAAAATGTTAGCAGTTGCATGAGTTTTGTTGTATATAAAAAAATAGATGTGTCTTGTGTGTACTTTTTATAAGAAGGTCATTAGAAAAAACGTGTCTCCTTATCCCTCTTACAATTTTACAATTTCAAATTTATTTTCGACAGATCCTAATTGTAAATCTCATGATTGTAAGTCCTAATAACAAATGACATCATGAAGCATAACCGTTTTATGAAACTGAACCCAAAAATTGTTTTACGGCGCAAATTATAAGCGTCGTGATCTACAACGCCGTTATGCCTGTATTTACTTTTTAATTGGCCATCCTTCTTAATAGCGTAATTGCACCCTTTCATCTTTATGGTTATTATAAATTTCGTTCAGTGATATTACGAGTAAATTAGTAGGCTTACCCGTTTTGCTTAAAAATGTGCCCTGTTATTAAAACGACACTTATTGATAGGATTTTACTTTACAATGTGTATTAATTTTAATTGTGTATTATTAATTTACTAGATAACCCTGTGAACTTACTATCAGTTCTAAATAAACCTTCCCTGGACTTTCACGAATATTTCAAGACTAGCAAATGCCAAATCAGTTCTGTCATTCTCGAGTTTTAGCGAGACTAACTTAATGTTATTATTAAGTACTTTTTATTTTAAAGATTTTCCAAAGCATGATAACTTAAGTCTTGAATAAAATCTCTTTTAATTTAAAATATCTCAAGCATAGATATAATATTATCTATGTAATTTACTACACGGATTAAAAATAAAACTGAAACACAAGATATTATCTTCAAGACGTAGATTAGAGATGTTTAATCCCCCAAAAGTTTCAACTTGTCACCATTCTGCACTCTAGACACTTAGTGCCTTCCGTAGCTTTGAAAATGTTAAATACCACTTGACGGTCTTACATTGGCTTTTTTCTTCGGTCACCCCTCTTTCCTGCGTGGTTTTGCAGGAACAGAAAGGAATCACATATTTTCTTAAATATTTTAAGCATTACAGAGCTTAATGCTCGCAACGTTATTGAAAAGTAATCAAACATGAAGTTGGTACCGTATTTTTCTGTAATAAAAGCAATGCTTTTTAGGCTTCCGTAGTCAACAAGGAACCCTTACAGTTTCGGTCTGTCCGTCCGTCTGTCCGTCTGTCCGTCTGTCTGTCTGTCTGTCTGTCTGTCTGTCCGTCTGTCCGTCTGTCTGTCCGCGGTTTTACTCAGAGACTATAGGACAAAGCTGTGATTCGGCATGAATGTACATATTAACGATGCCGACAAAATGGTACATAAAATCTTAATTTTCTTGTCGTACCCTTACACACCAAGCGGGGATGGTTTTTTTTTTCGCGTCCACCCAACTGTGTGGGGTGTCGTTGGATAGGTTTTTTAAAAATATTATGAGTATTCATAGATCATTTTCCGATTTAGGGATCTATCTGTGAAATGTGAAGTTTTAATGTGGAATAAATCGTTAGAGTCCAGTGTTCCCCCCTTCTACCAGCTAAACGGTTGCTTCTGGAATTGTGAAAAAATTCACGGGAGTAGGAAATAATATGCTGACTTTAAAAGGAAAACTATCAGGGCTAAGAAGACTTCATAAGTTATTGAGTAATAATCGATCAACAGCTAAAAGAAATGAATTCGGCGAAGTATAAAGGACTTAATTGATGGTGATGTTATTAGTAGTGAAAACCCTATATTGGGCGTGGCCAAGACATGCACTTGGTCGGTTTTTACAATTTTTTTGGAATTATATCTTAAGAGATAAATCAAATCATTTATTTCCTCTTTTAGAAGATTTCCTCATTAAGCATGAGGAAATCAGACAGTTATACACTTTATGAAAGTGTATCAGCTGTCTTTTTAATGTTTTTTAATAGTATCAAAATACAACATGAAACAATACGATTTCCTTGTTACTTTTAATCTCCTACTACACTGTAAGGTATCTTCACATATTGTAACGTTTTAATCCAAACTAAGCAGGAAGCGTTCCAAGGATCCTCTGTAATTATATCAAGACTAAATTGATGTAGAAATTGTATTAACATATTAGAACTTAAATAGTTAAACGGAACTCTCACCTCTAAGCAAACTTTCATACTTATGTAGTCTCAATACAGTTGTGAACTTTCCGTATGATAGTATACATTAATTACGCCGAGAGCCCAATAGGACGGTTTATTAAGTTTAAACGTGTAGATTTATGATCTACCCTTTCATTAAACAGGTATTAAGAGATAGATAAGCCCGTGCATTACATACAAGTTTGGATGTAAACCTTCGGCCGATTGTGATTGCCTCACCCTTTCGATATCCTGTTTCGACGTAATGACAGGAAAACCTTATCTTTAATAATTCAATGAAAGGTATTGGATGCGTCATTAGGCAATTTTATGAAATTTGTAAACACAGATCGATACAGCGCTATCGATTTATACTTCAAAGTTTTAAATACGTGGTTATATACTCAGTTTAGTGATACACAAGCGAACTTGTATTATAGTGAGGGAGCCCTAGAACAAATTTTCATTGGACCATCAAATCAAATAATGAAATCCTTTCTATCTCTGTTAGCTACCACTTTCAAGATTTTTCGCAAATAAAATTGTTGTTTGTCTTATCAAAATGAAGCTACTCACAAAAAATTTGCTTATTAGTAATCAAAAAAAAATTGTTCTAAGGTCCCTGACTATTATGAGTAGGGCATAACAAAGTTTACATGGTTGGTCGGTAAAATATCTCAAGTAAAATTTAACCTAATTAACCCATATCTAAGCACACACCACCTAAACAACTTAGAAAATTACATAACTCGCTCAGGATACCGTTTATACGCGAATAATTCCCTCGTCACAGGAAATTGTCTTATTAAAGAGGTAATTGAGCGTCGCCGGGTGGATGACAGAGCTCGTTTTGTTTCACGTAGATCGATTTTAAAGTTCAGTGGATTGTAAATTATATGAGAGGTGGATGCGACGCCCGTGAACCGCCAATGCGCTTGTCTTTCGGTTCAGTGGGCTTTCTTTAAATTGGCGATGCCCCCGCCGGCCGCAATATATTGGCCGTCCGTCGCGACGCTCGATATTGCCCGACCTTAAAGCGAATACAATTTCTGTCTCGAATAAGATAGTAAGTAAATCGACTCGCAAAAAAGGAATTCCATTTTTATCGGAGCACCAAATTGGTACCGATTCAAAATCGGCCGGGCTCGGCGAAATCTGTGCCTGATACAAACTAATACAGTACGCAATACGCACGAATATAGAATAGTACTGATATTATTACATGATGTATCATGAGTATAACTGGGTCGACTCCATCGATGCCGACATGATAGTTCAATTTATTCCGCAATCGCTGCGTTCTTTTGTTTTCCGTAGGCGCTGTTTGTTGTGTAGGATTTTTATTGTACTCTACATTACGATACATCTTTTAATATTTATTCTTAATCCATTGTACGAACAATGACAGTGATACTACATTATGGGCATGTTTCTTTATAAACTTACAACACATTTTTTTTTTTGATCGAATAAAGCGATAAGTAATTGTGCTACAAAAACGCAAAAATAATTTATCAAAATATTGTACGAGTACGATAAAATCAAGTGTCAAATCCCATCAAACCCGAAAAACCCGATACCCCAGCTAATATAATTCTAGGCTATTAATCGTGAAATTATATCCATTTATATTGTCTCCGCCTGACGTTTGTATCGACAAAAAGGGCAAGCAAAGCCTCCACCATCGTGGATTCCGTCCACGGACTACTTCACGGCTTATTGTAATTTACAAAACTGACATAGTTTCTCGTATCATCGTAGTCGAGCTGTTTATTTTGTGATTCCGTACTTGTCTAGTCCCTTATAACGTTCTTCGTCAGTTTCGATTAGATGTTTTGTTAAGATGTTCACCACTTTTTTGTATTATTATAGTTTTATGATAAACGTTTTTTGAAAGTTACGAATGTTATGTTTTCTCTTGTGTAATATATAACATTGGTACAACATAGCTTCCATCTGTCCGCAATTGTTTTAATAATTCCAACAGAATGTCAGCGCAGAAAAAATTAAAAGGATTTTTTTAGAAAAAAAGAAACGAAATTGCAGAAAGTTCGTTACGGGCACAAATCCAATTCTGTAACGCATACACTTTGAATGTGGGATTGATAGTAAGCTGGGAACTGTGTAAAGTTTTCCAAAAGTAATAACCAATTTGCGTTATTCCTAGTTGGATTTTGCATATTTTTCGATATTTCTAATAAGCGATCGTATGAATATCTGCAGTGGAATCCGCATCTATTTACAGGTTTATCTTAATATATTATCAACTAACATTTTATAAACTTTAGTTATTATTGTGAGTAGAAAAGCATACATGTTAATTTAGTAAAGTGTAACTATTATTATTATAATACTATTTTCTAATAAGAAAGTATTATATTTATTATTGCTATTACTAACGAAAAGATAATATTTTAGTAACAATTGATATTAATCCTTCGATTAGAAAGAAAACTACAGTAAAGTTCTAATATACTCAGCATATTAGGGTGGCTAAATTGCCTTCAAATACCGTGGAATTTTGTGCGTCTCAAAAAATTCTTAATGTACCTATAATTAATTTTAAATTATTGCATCGAAATCGGTCATTTATTTTTAGACACGAAGTTCACTGGGACAGCTATTAATTATATAAAAATGGATTTCCAACAATTGTGTTAGTAACGCTATAACTCGATAACGGCTGAACGATTATTGGCGACAGCCAAATATTAACCCTCCGTGTACTAGGTGACTAATCTCACCATGCTGTACTAGGTGGGGTGTGACATACCCCAACAATAAAAGGCAGTTAAATCCGAAAAATTGTTCCTAGTGATTGTAAATTAATAAGTAATATATATATATATATATATATATATATATATATATATATATATATATATATATATATATATATATATATATATATATATATATATATATATATATATATATATATATATATATATATATATATATATATATATATATATATATATATATATATATATATATATATATATATATATATATATTAATATCTAATAATGAATTGGTTTAGGTAAAATAAATTTAATTTTACATTGTAAAATACATTTTATAAGCAACATTACAAAAACTTGACTTTTTCTTCAAACTATAAACTATAAAATCTTTTCTTCAGTACAAAAATCAAATGACAATTATTACAATCAAATTCTTCTCAATTTCTAAGACTATAGTTTAATCTAGTTTTAACCTATTTATAATATCAATTTAAAATAAACACTATGAAATAGATCTTGGGCACATAAGTTTCCGTAATATTGACAGTTATTTAGACACAAAAATTAGTACGTAAAATACATAATATGGACATATTATATTTTTTGCAAATGTGCCCAGTATTCCTATATATTAGTATAGGCCATATCCGGTATCACTGATTTGTACTTCATTACTTCACATTCTTGTTCGGAATAATTCATTAGCTCAGTGTCACAATCAACATCTTCTTTAGTCAGTACTCGTAAAATATATTTTTTTCGATAACCGAGACATTTTTAGCAAAACTTATACCAGAAAATAATATTTCATCAAGTTAATCACAAAATTAAACATATAAATAAATAAAAACAAAAGAAGTTACACTTTGCTTTTTAGCTACGTGCTGTACTAGGTGGGGTATGTGATACCCAGACGCACTTTAAGCACATATAACAGAATTGGTAATAGACATAGGACTGAATATTTGGTAGGAATTAAAGCAGCAACGTCTTATTTGCAGCTATTGAGGAAACCAACTCGCATACTTTTTTCATTTAAAAATGCTATCAATTTTTTTAGCGCTGGGGTATGTCATACCCCACCTCGTACACGGAGGGTTAAACACACTGATAACTTGTTAAACACTTTATTTATTCACCAGTACACTCTAGTTTACAAGTTCTTTACACTACCGTGCTCAGTCGGCGATTGCCACAAAATAATCAGCCATCTTCTTATAAAGCAACTGCCACCTCTACTCTTACAATGTACCGGAAGAGTAGAGTGGGCGGTACCGGACATTGTATAAAAATAATAAATTCATAAAATCAATACATCTATTTAATAATGTAATAATATATCTTATATATAAAATTCTCGTGTTGTGTTATGTTAGTCTACGAACTCCTCCGAAACGGCTTTACTGATTTTTACCAAATTTTATATGCATATTCAGTAGGTCTGAGAATCGGCTACTGGGTACTTTATATATTGATAAGTGAATTTGTTGAATAAATAATAGTAAATTATTACAACCTGAGACTGACAGCGACCATTGTTTGTGCGACGGGATAGCGATAGACGTTGCTATGGTAACATACTTATTTAGTCACTTCAAAAAAATAATAATATGGGTGAAATAGGTAAGTACTTTATATTATGGCAAAGCAACGTTTGCCGGGACAGCTAGTATTATTATAATATTAACTAAGTAATTTAATGAAAATCTATTACATTTTAATATATTTGCAATGAGAAATCTTATTAACAGTCAGTAACCGGAAATGAAACAAATACATTGTAATTATTATAAAAATTTTCAAAATTGATTAATTCATAATTTAAGTATAAATAACTATAAATATAACTAGTTTAAAATCAACTCAAAATAATTATTACCATACCTTTATTGCTAGAGACATTTCCGTTAGATATACACATCCGGAAATGTCGCTAACATTATAAATATTTGCTAAATTAATAAATGCACTTTGATTACAAATAATTATAAATATAGTTAATTTAAAATTAAATTAAAATAATAATTAAGTGGGGGAGAGGGGGGCTAGATTTAACAGGGGTAAGTATTAACAAGTCTATAACTACTAAATTAAATTACAATACGGTAAGACGTTAAATATTATAAGTTCGGGCGACGTCGGCGAACGATTTGCGACATGTGTGTTGCCCGCCGGCCGCCACGTTGTGAAGTTATGGTACGTCGGTGCAAAAATACAGGTAAACGAACATTTTTACGTCTCGAATTTTTTGATTCATGCTTTAATTATTTGGTTTTGCGATTGCAGATTTTTATATAATTAATGGTTATTTAGTTGTTAATTACATTTCCGTGTTAATTTTTTAAATATACCTATAGTTTTTTTTAAATAATTAGTTATATCCAAAAAGTTCCTCAGGGGCTAGTATTAACAAAAGGAACGGGGTAAGTATTAACCATTAATATTTGGTATTACGAGCAAGTTGGTGCTGCCACATCTGCCGAAAGAGGTACGTCTATAACTCTGGCGGCACTCCAGCAACACCAAATTCACCGATGTCCGAATCCGAGGATCACATTCATTTTTTGTTGCAAGTGGAATCCACAGGGGCTGGAAACAGCTCAGGTTGGATGACATAAAAGGAAATTTATGTTAGTTGACAGAAGATCTTATTGTTCTTTAATATTTGTATGTCAAAAAATAAATAAATAACCAATTTATTATTATTTTGTTCTTTTAATTCCATGGCTACATGAAATTCTAACAAGTTTACTAGCGTTAATACTTACCCCGTCACTGTTAATATTTGCCCCCGAAACGGGGCAAGTTTTAACCGCTGACTTTTAAAAAAAAATGCGTCTCCCTTCGAATCCAAGTAATTTAGATGAATTTTTAGCTTAGTATATGCAAGTCAAATAAATTTCCGTTACTCTGGTATAAAAATAATAACATAAAGTTTTCAAATAAAGAAGATAAATGACAATATTCAAAATTTGTTAGAACTAGCCCCCCTCTCTCCTACTATATCTTTACTGCCAGAGACATTTCCGTCAGATATACACATCCGGAAATGTCACTAATTAGCACAGTAGGGTTTGATTTTTTTTTAAATTAAGTAATTTAAGTCAGAAATTTTTTTGCACCAGTGTTTAGGGGAGGTCACAAATAGCTTAAATTCAAAAACTCGACCAGCCACGACGTGTGCGTTAGCCGCCATATTGGTTTGAAGGTCCAATCTTTTTTTAGCTATAACTCCTTTATTTTTTATTTTTTAAGCTAATGATACGGATCAAATTTGTCGAAAATTTGATTTTCTACAACTTTTGTCCTTAAACTTTTTATTGTAAAATGAATATTTAAGGAAATAACTGCAAAAAACAAGTCAAAGTATAATTTCGACCTGTTCGACCTGTATCGCGATTATTGTCAAATACAGAAAAAAAACAGAAATAAACTTGTAGCTCTTTACATTAACCACAGTTAAAATTAAGACTTCGCTGTCTGTCCGTCTGTCTGTCTCCAGGCTTCAAGACAGGTGTTAGGTAGAGACTTGAAATTTTCAGATATTATGTATTTTGTTACCTTCTATAACAACAAATACTAAAAAACATATTATATTTAATATTTGATGGGGCTCCCATATAACAAACAGGATTTTAGTGGCCTTTTTTGTTCTTTATCAAAAATAGCAGCACTTAGACAGTTAAAATATGTATAAAATATTTAATTGTATTTGTACTTTAATAATTAATAATAAAATTAAAATAAATATTTAGGGGGGGCTCCCATACAAAAAGCACAAATTTTTGTCTATCTTTGCCTTATAATGGTACGGAACCCTCATGAGCGAGTCCGACTCGCACTTGGCCATTTTTTAATAATTATTCAGGTGTAGGTTGTGCCGTAATTGTTAAAAGGTCTAATTCATGATCAGAAATATTCAGTTTTATCCAGTCGCTTGGGCCCCAGTACATTTACCATAGGTGTAGGAGCTTAAATATTGATTTCTAAAAAAATTCATATGGATCAAATTTGTAGGAAATTTAATGATCTATCACCAACAACTTTGTTTCTACAATTATTTTCACTAAATTCGATAATAATTGACATACAAGCGAAATTATACTTTGACTTGTTTTTTGCATTTATCTCCGTAAATATTGATTTTACAATGAAAATTATAAGCACTCAAAATGTAGAAAATTAAATTTACAACAAATTTAGTTCTTATCATTTTCACTGGGACACCTATTTTTTTATAATATTCATTAAATTATTATTATTCGATGCAAGTAGAAGCCAATCAAAATTAACCACATAGCATAGAGTAACCCCAGATTTTTACGGAGTTATTTGAAATTCAATTTGCATAGTCTCACTACTAGGAATTGAGTGGTCTGTGTTACTTTGTAAATTTTTTATTTTACAACAATCATCGCCAGCTTTTATGCCGGATGTACAGATAATTTAGTGCGGTCGAATGTGCACTAAAATAGTAGGAGGCATCTATATCCTAATAGTAGCTTTCGCACGCAACTGTACTAACAATTAACATGGCTTAAAATATTTTTTGTGATATTAATCATTGTTTTTGATAATAGATTACAAATGATAATTTGACTTTAAAGAAAGAAAATATGCCTTTATTTGTCTTACTTACATCTTACATCGTCTTTCTTCCCACCTAAAATTGGGAAATAAAGAAGATGTTGCAGCTGTTTCTGATAAATTAGTATGATTATCGTCAAGTATAAAGTTTATGGGATTTTAAAACTTACGAGTGTATACCATAGTCAAGTATAAAATTTAAGAAATTTAAAATTTTTAATACCACCGATTTCCAACTGTCAAGGAAATTTCAGTAATAATTCCCACTGATACCATAACATCTATTACAACAAAGTGTTAAAGCATTTAGGGATATTGGATAGTTGGATGACAGAACATTCCAGACGCCATCAATCATTATTACCGCGAAGCTGCTCGATCCCTTGGCACTTGGCCTAGATTCGAAATTACACAAATTTACGTTGGGCCTAGCTGGCGTGGGATTAGGCGGCCGGCGCAGCTTACATCCAATACCCCAATACTACGCTCAATCGATCCCAAACGAATATTTCTGATTTTTACATCCCATTTACTTGCTAAACAGTTCCAAAACGGTTACTGAATTTGTCAGAGTAAGGTAAAAATATGAAACTGAAATTTTCAACCTTAGCTACCATAACAACATCATTATAATAATGATAATGTTCTTGCCACAGAAAGCTGAAAATTATTAACTGTCAAAGTAAGTTGAAAAAGATGAAATGTAAGTTTTGTTTTAAAAACTTATGGTCATTAGTCATTTTACTAGATAACATCTATACATATAATAAAACTGTAGAAATGACGATTCTGTACATTAAAGATATTCAAAAAATAATAAGCGGAGGGTGTCACTACATCGCTATACAAGCCAAAAATGTGGTCAGTTTTTTTGTCTGTCTGTCTGTCTGTCTGTCTGTATGTTTGTTCCACTATCACACGAAAACTACTGATCCGATTTGAATGCGGTTTTCGCAGATATATTTGTCTTCTTCCAACTTAACATCTGGTTTACAAAATTTTTTCCCCCCACCCCTCTAAAGGGACAAAAGAGAGGGTCAGATTTTGTATAAGACTTTTGCTTTAACACGAAAACTACTGATCCGATTTGAATGCGGTTTTCGCAGATATATTTGCCTTCTTCCAACTCAACATCTGGTGTATAAAAATCAACCCCCCCTCCCCCTCCCTCCCCCCCCCCCCCCCCCCCCCCCCCCCCCCGCCCACCAAAGAGAGGGTCAGATTTTGTATTAAGTAAACTTTTTTCTTTAATGGACTTACTTTATATTATTAACTGTTTTTCCAACTTAACATCTGGCGTTACATAACATTTTTCCCCCCACCCCTCTTAGGGGACAAAAGAGGGGGTAAGATTTTGTATGCTGATGAAGTAGAAATACTTTAAATGGCAAAACAACATTTGCCGGGACAGCTAGTAAACAATATGTATGAAGTTGAAATGTAATATTATGTTAAAATTTCATCTCCAATAGACAAGGGCGTACCTGAATCACTTCCCAGATTATTGTTTTGAAGTCAATATCGGCAAAAAATATCATAACAATATTATGAATGTTCGACAACAAAAATATAGAAACCGTCTCATAAGCAACTTAATAAGAGGGAAAGTTTCAACTTCGCTCCACATTGACAGTCATCAAAGTACGTCTACTTTAGCAAAAGTTACGCTTAAGTAGGATTTGTAGACTTACGCTTTTACTACGCATTAACTTATTATAAATATTGAATCTGCGTTCGTGTGACATTGATTTATATACCGCATTATAAATTACAGTTATTTAAAAAAAAAGTTTCTTGAAACAAAGCTGTTATTATTGTTAAACATTTTGTTGTACGGTTAGTTAAGCATACATTTAATTTAATTGTTTCGTGCGTATGTAAATAACGTAGCACGTTTCATTTGTAAGCGAAAATAAAACACTCTAGACTCAATTCAAGTAAGTACTAGTAAATAAAATTGGGCTAGTAAAAAGTAAATTTTCCAGTCGAGTAAACAGGAAAAATTTGTACAAAAATACTTATAGCAAATATACGTAATACCCTTTCATTTATAACTCCCGGCGCGGTTCTTGATACAGCTTTGCCTTTAATTCCGACTTAATTAGTGTCACGCAAGTTCTGTAATCCTAGGCTTGAGGATCGTACCGTTCTTAAAATGGAGATTAGTGCGGCATCCACCTATACCGTACGAATTGTACGGGAATGAGTCCGTATAAATAGTGGGAAATTGTTTTCTAAGTGGAAATGTTATTGCATCTCATCTATATCACTTTCTTCTTCTTTAAACATTATACCGTGATTCGACGCTGTTAAGCAATTTGTGTATCATCCCACAAAAAAGACGTATTGAGTTATGAATGCAGTTATGATCATTTATGTTATGTTTATTTAGAACAAGACTGCCTTCGTAATTCAACAAAAAAAAATGTGGGTTAGTACACAAATGCTTACCAGCGACAATTTACATATTATTATTTTAGAATAATATAGCATTTTGTAACACCTTAATTCGAACCTTATAATAAAATTACAATAATTTTGAGTCGCAGTTTTCGTGAAGGTGGCTCACTTAATTCATAAGTGAGAAACACGTATTCATAAATTATAAATTTAGAAGCCAAAATATGCGCTGAAAACGAGTATTTATTTATGTTTAAAACACGTCAACACAAAGAGTCAAGTGTATGGAATTCTTGAAGAAATAAACACAGTATTTTGTGTTTCGCGACCGCAGCGGATGTACAGGAAACCGCTTGCATACAGAATAGAGCCTAAAAGACACTGCAGACAGGATTACACGAAACTTAAACATGCCACCTGAATTCGCTACCAAAAACTACACTTAATACTCTTTCGCGGTGTTCATTTTGTAGTCAAAGTATTTTATTGTAATACACGTAAATGTTGGTACAAAGGATATAATATTTTAAATATGTATTTTTCTAATAATAATTAAAAAAAACTTGTTTATTTTAACGTCTATAACGATTTAAATAACTATTTTAAGAATTAGATATTTTTGTAGAAATCAAATCTATACAACAATTTTCTGAATCACTTTAATACGGTGTCGAACTGCTAGAAAATTCAGGTGAAAGAACTACTTAAATGGTTTTTAAATAAGATTCATGAAATTAAAAATTAACGGAACGCCGATACGTCGGAGCAGGTGTGAATTCTCATCGTGCTAATCTCATTAAAATTTTAATCACAATCTTCTACCGTATTAGACGTCGGCATAATTTATTATTAGACTGTCCCTCGGAGTGTCTGTCGGCAAATTAGTTGACGAATTTCTTGTCGATAATTTACGTTCGGTTATTTTTAACGCGACATCAAACACGGGGCCTCTCGGCTGTTTACAAATAAGACGCGGCCGTAATAAATATAATGCGATATCGATTTAAATTCATACGTAATATATCGGATCGAATATTGGAATGCTCCACGCTCGAAATAGTCTCCCATCAAAGACGAGCAGTCTTGCAGCTGTAAGCCGGTCTCAGCGTCTTATAAATTGGAGCGTGTACTTCTGGTATTTATAAGTAAGATCGTGTCCCGAACTGACTCCACTATTTAAAATGCAACATTATTGCATGTTCCTTGTTTGATTCAGTTTCCTATATATAAAATTGTATTTTAATATGTGAAAATGAACGTCAAACGCGTTCTGATTGGCTAGCTCTAAAAGTTGTTTGATGCTTGTTTGAAGCGTATTTTGTAGTTTGATAGAAAACGAACTATGCCAAAAAAATAAACCTATACTATATTATGCCTAATCAAAATGTTAAAATCGTGGTTGCGGTATTTATAAGTAAGCGATCTCGTCCCATTTCTCGATTAACATATCCAAGATATTAGGGCAGATGTACGACGTAATTTAATTCCGTGTATACTCGCAAAATTAGAGGAAAGGTAATAGAATACATAAATACAGACCCGAATCAACGCCGCCACGTATATATGGAATTAGCAATTCAATTTTATTATAATCTGTCGACCTGTGTCGCCCTTACTTAGTGCTGCGTCCGCAAAAAATAAAATAGGTAATATGCTGATATTATAATATATTATAAAATGATAATTTTGCGTTCAAAAAGTATATTCATAAACGTTTTAGGTCTATTATATTATTATCAAATTAGTCCTCCTTGATATATCATCATACTTCCAAGTGGAAGTATTACCATATTTACAAATAGTACAAAATTATTGCAATAACGTATAGTTAAATAATATTAATACTTATTTCATGAAGTACTCAATCACAGTCACAAAATTCAAAGAGTGATTAGTATTAAAAATAAAAAGTTATCCCCTAAACTCTTGCCTAAAACGCCGAGGAATTTTCCAACAATTATTTCACCCTTGCTTAGCCATGTGAAAGATTTTAATCCAAATGAGACTTATAAAACCCTAGGGGAATAAAAGAGGTTAGCCGTCTTAACGATCGTCGGAAAAAATATTTCCCGGCGAATTTTCGCTTTGTTTTAATCTATGTGCTTTATAATTTCAATATAAAAATGAGTTTAACGACGTCGGCCGCTCGAACTACTCGCGTATGATAATTCGAGTCAGATTGCATTTGATGAAACTCCGGACTCCGCGCCCGCACTAGACCGCACCGCATAGATTTGCATTTTACCGGTTTTGATACGTGGGCGAATATTCAGCGCGGTGTCGACGTAGGTATCTTTTCAATTCGACGCGGCGGGTGAAGAGTGGACTTTGGAGTGGAGTGGAGTGCGCTCCGAGAGCGGCGCGTGCTCGAGTGCTCGGCCCGATGCGCTTGCGCACTGCGACCGCCCCCGCCCGCCCCCGCCCTCCGCCCACCGCTCCCGACCCTCGGTGGAAGGTTATTACAATTAACTACAACCTGACTTAAGCCTCAATTTGGCACAAGACGCGAGTATAACGAACACAATTCTGTAACTACAATAAAAATATTCGAGCTTTTATATTTTAAAAACGGTTTTACGTTTCGAACGAAAAAATATTTTCAAAACGCGCCTGTCATTAGCTCGCGAGAAGGGGAAGCCCCGACGAGGCTCGTCCGATAAACTGGCATCGGGGAAGAGTTGAAATCTGTCTTTCTGCTAATATTTTAATTGGCCGCCTATTTTATATTCCGTCGTTACAAAATCTTTTCTTTTTATATGGACTCACAAATTGAGAGATTATCATAATAATATGATCGCGCTAGAGCTAAATTATGCAATCTCATGCATTGTTCGCACGTGCACAATATTAGTGGATGTCTGTAAAATAGATGTGCTCCGCGGAGCTAACTGTAAAATACTGGCCGGTGAAGTCATAAATAAACTCATGTTTATTACGCAGCGAATATCGATACGAGTATTCATAGAAATATTGATACATTGATTTACAGACCGCATTGTAAGTCATGCGTCAAACGCGTAGAGGGGGATCTGTCAGCGGGAATAAAGGGAGAGAATCACATTCCCTATACCTTATTACGTTCATCTCGTAACTCGAATATCTAGCGCTTTTATCTATTTCTTAATATCATAAACGCGAAAATCTGTCTATCAACTCGAGTATGAGACTGGCGTTCATATATTATTTTGGGAGTACGCTTGTAAATCAAACAAATGGAATAGAAAAATAATAGAATATATTATTAGAAAAAATGGTAAACGTATACTTTATTATGTACTGACTATATACGCTAAAGGAAATATCGGCCAGAAACAAGTTTTCAAGAGCCCTTCAAAGTTTGAAATTAAAAACGTTTCGTACTTTGACCAGATATCTCGAAATTTAAAATTTCTCCCACATACGATGACGTGGTTGCCATTATTGAATTTCAAAAGAGATTATGATCCGGTAATCTTAAAATATACCAGACTCAAGCAATTCTTATTATAAAATAACCAAAGTTTGTATCAAAATGTGAATTTGATCTCAATTTTCGAACTTCGGATGGGAATTAAACAAACACCGGCGCTGTTTTAACATACAATTAACTATTTTAACGGAATGTTAAATTCTGCATTGCGCCATCAAAAGTTTGAACTCGAAAAGTTTACGTTATATTTTGTTGTATTGATATTCAATTAACTCCTGTGTTGAAGAGTTTTTCAAACAATAATTAAATGCTAGTAATAGGTTCAGGTAAAATTTTACAAAAAAATATATAAAGGATAAAACAAAAAAAAACAAATATTTTCAAAAAGACGTTTCTTTCGTTTTGATCGTCTCCCTCATTTCACTTCAAAGTAGGAAAAAGACATACGAATATTATTTTTTCAAAGTAAATTTATTTTCCTTTCTACATAAGTAGAAGCAAGTTTTCTTCCCTTCCTTAACCCTTTGAAATATTTTTCACGACGATGCATTTAAATACTTTCTTCATAAGTGATCTTCAAGTGGTTTTTTGAAGCCATTTTATAGTACGCAAGGATCTGCAGGCTTAGCATGGTGACCATGGAAACGGTTTCTTTCTACAGAAGAATAGACAAAGGAAATCAGCCATTTTGTCACTAAAATCTGTCAGCATGTCCACTCTTTCGCGTTTCTAATATTTTCATGCTAAGCCTTCGATTATAATATTAAAGAAGCATTTTAATCGAGCACTGAATATTTTCTTTTTTAAAAAAATTTAAAGTTAGAGTAGGTACTCTAACTTGTTACTTTGTCTCTATCTTCTTACCTAGAAAGAACTCAATTTATATGACTCACAAAAGTTTCATTATGCAGTTATACTAATAATGTTTGTCACAAAATATATGAAACCCGAAATAAGCTTATAATACAAAGAAAATAGAATTACATTAATTAATATTTGACGTGCACGAGAAACGTAACATTTTGTGTACGAGTACCTTTTGTATAATTAAACTGCGGGCGAGCCCAGTTTAAGTTTAATCCTATAGCCTCTTGACACCACACTCCCACTCACAGGGAAGCTTATTTTGTTCGTCAACACTATCGACCGATGTAGACACGAAAACGCTCATCCCCCTTTACGAGTGTCATT
Organism: Polyommatus iphigenia; assembly: GCA_963422495.1. Taxonomy (NCBI): domain Eukaryota; kingdom Metazoa; phylum Arthropoda; class Insecta; order Lepidoptera; family Lycaenidae; genus Polyommatus; species Polyommatus iphigenia. The sequence continues at coordinate 9,186,148 of OY730183.1, forward strand.
CGAAATACAACTGTCAGCCGTACGTAATTCGAGCCATTTTCTATTGTCGCCCTGATTTCGTTTTCTTTTCATAAGGATTCAGAAAAATGTACGCGTTATTATTAAGATAGAGTTTAGTTCGATGCTTCGCAAGGGTTGAATTTTTTGGGGAGGATCTTTTATATATTACATGCTGAAAGTACAGCTCATTACTGAGGGCTTCCTTTGAGGGCAACTCTTCAATACGAGCTTATCAAAAATATTCACTGTTTTTTCTGCATTGATGAAAAAAATGTATGATTCGTTGGATTTCTATCTCACTTCGAAAAGTGTGGAAACTTGAATGTGAGAACAAAGAGCAAGCTGTGCGAGCTCAAAACAAATAACTATAATAAGAAAATAATAAATTATAAAAAGATATTATTTTTATTTCGCTCTTTTTATACAAGATTTTATTTAATACGCAATATATTTTGTATGTTTAATTCTCATTTCCAGGATTACATCTCTGATTTTAATCGTAAAATCCCTAGCCACAAATTGTAAAAACTGTTTCAAGTAGGTACTTAACATTTGTATGTAAATCCAGGTACCTATATGCGAATTCGGCAAAATGTTTCATGGTAACGTAATATTTTCCATGTACATAAGGACCAATTAGGCATTAAAACACTTAAAACGGAGGTCAATCGAACCCGAAAATATAAACGAAGGTCGAATATTCGATTGCCCAGTTCCCCGATAAATATAAACGCAGTACTTACAATATTTAGGGTCCTATTGCGTAGCCTCGACATTTGCTTAATGTATGAAAATTTGAAAGAACCATGTTGATGGTACTCGAACAAAATAATTGCTACGGTCTCGCGGTCCCGGATTCGACCTGCGCATTCATTATTCACTTTTTATTCTGCCCTCCCCTCGGCTTATAATTTGAGTTGAAACATAAAATCAGGTTTTATTTGATTATGTGTAGAAAAAGAAAAGTGGAAAAATATTTACAACTTTTAACTCCGACAATGGAACAAAACATTATTTTTCATTATTTATGTTAATGGAACTCGAGAAGAATGAGGCTCGTATTTTAGTACTCATTTATGCCAATTTCAGTACAAAATCTCAGATACTGATTCACTCTCCTGAGTAAATAAAATATTCTGCGTATAGATATCGTTACGAAAAATATTAAAGATATTTAAATACATCCTAAATAATATAAGACACATTTAAGATTCCCGATAGAAATGTTTCGTGGCTTCAGTTTAAAGCATTTCGAAGTCTATATCTTAAGACAAAGCCGTCGTAGTGATACGAACAATGGCGAGGCTTGATGGAGGCGTACTATTTCACATTCACCAAGAAGGGAAATGCGACAAGGTATCCCGGTTGTTTTCAACTACTCTTTAGGCGCGACGACATAAAAGAAAATAAGTGCCTACCTACGTATATACTTTATGAATGCAACCCCTATGTATACCGCGTCGCGATGTGTTTCGAATGGCTTTCGATGACAAGTGCAGAGAGCTATTTCTCTTTTTAGATTGGTAAATGCGCCTTTTGTTTCTTTCGGTACTTGTGTAACAATTTCTGAGGTTCTCGAGTGCGCATCTGGATATTTTATTGTTCAAAACATTGTTTGTTAAAAATTACGAGTGCTATTGAAATATGATCGCGGCAAATTTTTGCAATTAGTCATACTTGCTTTGTTACTCTTGATTATTGTAATAAAAGCTTGCAACTGGTTTTCTTCGTCTTTATTTTTCGCTCTAAAATATATGGATTTGTTTTCGCCATCTATAGTAAGCATAGTTGTTTAATCATTTCGTTTTTAACTCTTCCGTATTACAACAGGCGAAGTCTTGATAATATTTTCTAGGTTGGTGAAAATATATATTAAACAACTTGAAAAATGCATACAGTTTATTCTGCACATCAAGTTACAGAGAGCGAACAAAGACAAAGAGAGTTTCTATTGACAAGTGACAACTGACATTTCACACGGAGCACAGACCAAAGACATGAGTTGCCAACATAAGTATTAAACTGTACATTAAAATGTTACAATAATAAACTAATTATTGGGTTGCGTTCATATTACACTAACACTCCCTGCTGAACGCAAACCCATTCGATTTATACAAAACAAATGCTTTTCATATGTTGTACCTTTAGTTAAATTATCTGCCACCATATAACAACCATTTACAAATAAAAATTTAACTTTACAATCAACAATATTATCTCTAAGAAAATGTAAACGAATATCTATATGTTTAGTTTTTGGTTTATAACAGTCAGTCGATGCCAGTCTTATAGCACTTTGGTTATCAGAATAAATAACAAGAGCACTCTCACTAGGACGTCCGAGTTCAGTCTGCAGCTGCTGGATCCACAGAGCCTCCTGCGTGGCTGAAGCCATTGCCATGTATTCTGCCTCGGCTGTAGACAGAGCCACAGTCTGCTGTTTACATGAGCTCCATGAAATAGAACCCTTCTGAAACAGAAAAACAAATCCTGTGCATGACCTTCTATCTAGTGGGTCACTAGCCCAGTCTGCATCGCAATATCCTGTTATCTCCTGAGACTCTTCTTTGACATAGCACAGTTTTAGGTTCTTGGTACCTTGCAGGTATCGCATGACCCTCTTTACTCCGAGCCAATGTTGATATCCTGAATTGTTACAGAACTGACTCAATTTACTAACTGCATATGCAATATCAGGTCGTGTGACATGTGCCAAGTATATAAGACATCCAACTGCTTCCCTGTAAGGAAAATTATTATTTGCATCACCTTCAAGGTTTTTATCAAACTTTGCGTTGACTTCTATCGGAGTGCGAACTGGTCTACACTGAGACATACCAAAACGATTTAATATTAAGTTTATGTATTTTTCCTGGTCTATCATGATCACACCTGCCTCACGATCTCTATTTACATTAATACCAATGCACTGCCTCATTTCACCCAGATCTTTCATATCAAATTCTTTCATTAATTTTTCCTTTAACTGTTGAGTAGTGTTTTTATCATTAGTGAAAATTAAGAAATCATCTACCCACACTGCAATGTATATCATGATTGAATTATTTACTAAATAATAAATGCATGGATCAATTTTTGATCTTTTTAGTCCAATATTAAGCAGAACATCATTTAATTTAAGATTCCACTGCCGGCTAGCCTGCTTAAGTCCATAAATTGATTTATGCAACAAACATACCTGAGTATTTACTTCAAAAAATGTAGGCTGCAACATGTAAATCTCCGTGTCAATATCACCTTGCAGAAATGCGCTTATTGCATCCATCTGAACCATCTCTAAATCATACTTAGCAGCTAGTGCAATCAAGTAACGGACTGAGTTATATCGAACTACTGGAGCATATACTTCATCGTAGTCACTTCCGTATCTCTGTGCATAGCCTTTGATGACTAACCTTGCCTTGAAGCGTTCAATCTCTCCTTTGCCATTAGTTTTAGTTTTAAATACCCATTTGCAGGGTAGGGCTCTCTTACCTGGTGGTAAATCAACCAATGACCAAGTTTTATTCTTTATCATGGAGTCATACTCTTCCTGCATTGCTGTCTTCCACTGGCCTGCATGAGGAGATGAAAGGGCATCCTCTACTGTTTGAGGTTCATTCAGATCAAAAACTGGACAAAAGTAACTTACATCATGCTCCTTTTCTGTATTGCACTGGACACGTCTGCGTGGACGTAAATTTATATTACGAATCGGTGTCTCGACCTCAATTGATTCCTCCGGTATGTATGTTGAATCATCACCAGAATGGTACTCATCACTTAAGGAATCGATCAAGTCTTTCTTTGGTACTTCATCGCAGGATTCTTCATTTTGCTGCTCGTCTGAAATGCTGTTGGACACACAAGGTACGTATGTATTTTTATTATATTTATCAACATTCTCCAAGAATATGACATCTCTAGTTTTTATAATTTTATTATTTTTAGGATCTAGGACTCTGTATCCTTTCGAAGACTCACAATATCCAACAAATATTAATTTTCTAGACTTAGAGTCCCACTTTTGGCGTTTTTCTTTAGGTACTTGTGACATAACCTCTGAGCCAAATATTTTTACATTTGATAAATCGGGTTTCTTACCTGAGCACATTTCCATAGGTGTTTTACCTTGTATTGACTTTGTCGGTGACCTATTAATGATATAGGCTGCTGTTGCTAAGGCCTCTGCCCATAATTTCTTTGATAATCCTGCATCAAACAACATACACTTTGCTCTCTCTACCAGGGTCCTGTTCATCCGTTCTGCAAGACCATTCTGCTGGGGTGAGTACGGAGTGCTCGTCTGATGTGCTATACCATACCTTCTTAAGAAGTTTTCGAAGTCTCTGTTACAATATTCTTTTCCGTTATCTGAACGAACAACTTTTATTTTATATTCCAGTTCATTTTCCACTCTACTCTTATAATCTTTAAAAACTTCCAAGATATTTAATTTATTTTTCAAGAAATAAACATGGACTCTCCTTGTATAATCGTCTATGAAGGTAATAAAATATTTCATACCTCCCAGTGACTCCTGTTCCATTGGTCCACATAAATCGGAGTGGACAAGCTGCAGTGGCTGTGTAGCTCTCGAACCAATATTATTAAAAGGCAGTCTGGTCTGTTTTCCCATGAGGCAGGTGGTGCATGTAATAGACCCTTTATGCTTGTCAAAAGGTTCTACTCCATCAGCACACTCTGGTAGCTTGTTAACATCTGAAAAATTCAAGTGTCCCATGCGCCTATGCCACAGGACAAAATTGCTTAAATTATCTGTACACGATAAGTTTGTAAATACCTCTCTGTGTGTATTCAACTGATATAAGTTATTTACTAAGGTGGCTGAGCATAAAAGATTTCCTTTTTCGCTATAAATATCACAACCTTTGTCTCTAAAGTTTACCTTACATCCATTTTTGACCATGGCACTTACAGATAAGAGGTTCGCAGCAAGTTTAGGTACGTATAAAACTTGTTTTACCTGAATTTTGCAATTTTCATCTCCATTCATTAATAAATTAACCTTTCCCATACTTTCCACAGGAAGTGGTGTCTTACTGGCAACAGTTATGGCAGGTGTCGGAGGACTTGTCACATCATACATCCAATCGCTTCTGTTGGTCATATGCATGGAGGCGCCCGAGTCCACATACCAAAGGTCCGGATTCATTTTCTGTGAAAGAGCTGAAAATGCTGCAATAAAACTATTAGATATTTTAGTATCTTCAGAATTTTGCGGCTTCTTTTTCTTTTGAGTGCGACATTCCTTCGCAAAATGTCCTCGCTTATTACAGTTGAAACATCTGGGTCCCATATTAGATTTATTTTTGTTTGGATTTCCATAAATTCCCCTTTTCTTAACATAAAATGCCGTGTTATCTGAGCATTGTATTTCCTGTAGGAGCTTTGTCTTTATAGAATCGGCATTTATTTTGATTCCTGAGCTCTCTATTCCCATTATCATAGGCTTATATGTCTCCGGTAAGCCAGCCAACATCAGGGTCCCGAGCCATTCTTCGTTGATATCAAAATGAATATTTCTAAGCTTGTGGGCCGTTGACATGATTTTATTTATGTATGCGTCTACACTCTGAGACGATTCTAACGTTGTCGTGATGAGATCTCGTAATAAGGCAACTCTTCTATATAGTCCGCTGTCATCGAACGCTTTTTCTAGGCACTGCCAAACTTGTTTGCACGTGGTCGCGTTCTGCACGTGCACGTAGATGATCGGATCTAACAGTAGAATAAGCTTAGATTTTGCCTTAATCTCTTTCGCTCTATCGGTGTTGGTTCCGGCGACGCAATCCCACAAGTTCTCCAGCTCGAAATAGGCTTGGACGGCGAACTTCCAACTTGTGTAATTGTCTCGTCCAACAAGTCTGTCAATGTGAAAAGGAATACCTATATTCGACATCTTCGTGTATTTTTCTTTCGGGATAACTCACGCCAAGCCGGTAATTGCGCCCTGTCTTCTATGAACACGCCGCGCCGGTACCGGTACACAAAAATGGCTACCTGTGGTTATGGTCGGCTCGATCTTACTTGCGTGCAGCAGATAAATCCGTCCGGTTTTCCAAGTTTCCGTATTTTCACTTTCTTCTTCAGCAACCACGCTCTGCTACCATGATAATATTTTCTAGGTTGGTGAAAATATATATTAAACAACTTGAAAAATGCATACAGTTTATTCTGCACATCAAGTTACAGAGAGCGAACAAAGACAAAGAGAGTTTCTATTGACAAGTGACAACTGACATTTCACACGGAGCACAGACCAAAGACATGAGTTGCCAACATAAGTATTAAACTGTACATTAAAATGTTACAATAATAAACTAATTATTGGGTTGCGTTCATATTACACTAACAAGTCTAATTAAATTAATGCATAACAATAATTATTATCTCCGTATCAGTGGAATCAAAATGAGATATACTCATATTAATACCTCGCAAGTGGTGAAGCCAAGAAGCAATAACATTTCGTCAATGTCTGCCACAGTGCGCGGTTAGCGTCGAGTCGCACTATACCAAGAGATACTTATTTCACGTCTCGAGCTTAACTCGAGTCTTGCAACTCGAGCTATAGATCCATTTGCCATCTGTATTGTAATAAATAGCGTGGATCTGTTGGCAGTGCGCGACCTAATGAGCCGTGAAGCAGATAAGGTGCGACACGAGAGGGATCACGCTATCTATGCAGAATGCTCGCTGCGGCCGAGTACAATACGTTTTACGTAATGTAGCGGTAGCGAGATAAATTTAAACGTATGAAGCCTTCCCATATTATTTTTGGGATAAGCGATGGAGCGAAAGAGATATAAAAACTTAGAATATAAAAGATGCAATGACCCACACGGATGCGACAGAAGTGAAGGTTTGAAAGAATGAGCTGATACGGAAAACGTTTACCTCTAGCTTTGTAAAAACCTGCTCAAAAGAGGTGGAAACAGTGGACATATCCAGTAACAACGTTATTATTCATGGTAATCGTTTTGAAATTGGACAAAGAGTTAAAAAGCGTACAGAAATAGTAAAAGAAGTCCACAAACAAAGAGCTTTATAACGTCCGCTGTCAAAAGATTGGGCGAGTTTAGCGGACTCCGAACGAAAATAAAGGACACCCGTTGATCCTACGGGTGACTTTTCCGTAGCCAATTCAATGATTACATGAGGTTTTTTTTGAGAATAGATATTATAATAGATCTTAGTCATTTGGGTTTTGGATGCATTTTTCTCTCATATTCAGAATATAATATTCGTCATACACATAGCTGTGTACTTACCATAATTGATATTTTAACATTGAGCACTTAATATTTTTAAGAAATATAATAAAATCAAGTTAAACTTTTAAATCCAATTGGATTTAGTTACCCTTGCATACATTAATTGGTTCCCACATATCTAAAACCAGATCCTTGTAAATGAATGTTGTGTATTATAAATTTTTTTGAAAGCGCCAAAGAGAGCACGCGTTGCGAATGGTTTTGAAGCAGTAAAAATATATCCGCTTCGAAGTAATTGTGCGAATGCTGATGTTGGTAGCATTTTTATATTTTTATCTGGACTGTTCGGTATCTCTTAAATTGTTTTCACAACATGAGAGTGCTCTGAAGTAGGTATACTGTTTTTAATGATATTGTAAACTTTATTTTTGCCATTATCAGTTGCAAACAATTTTCATGTCAATCTAAATAATAATTTTATATCTATTTTTACTTTTTTCCATTTCTTACTATTAACTGTTATCCTTGTTTCTATGTCCTACATATTCATAAGCATTTCGCTTACATTTCTGACAATTCTGACGTGCATTCCGAATATTACGCATTCCCTAACGGTGAAGTATTGTCAGGATACATTTTACAAAAATGCGCCACTCTCAACAGATGGAATGAAAAAAATGTCTGTGCTGCACTGTCAGTGGCACGTTATGAATTGAGTTAGAGCAACTTGCCGGGGTAAGGGGACACTGTGTTGGAATTGATGTGTGTACTGTGCAGCTCTGTTGTGCTCCACAGACTTAGAACTGTAGATGTTCCAAGGTTTCAGGCTACTTCAACTTTTTCCTCGCGTTCATCTTGTAAGTCTGGATGTGCGACTTTGCTTGGACCATCAACAGCGCTTTCTTTAATTTTTAATGAGTGACCTAAATCGGTATTATACGTTAAATTTAGTAGTACTGCCGAATTTTCTTCGATTGTAGAATGAATTTTGCCGTGTCTGTTAATTTTTTCGGTCTTCCTTGTTTGCTGTCGCCCGTGGTCAAGTTAGAGTTAATTAAATTGTTGTATTTTTCACAACAAAATGACTACGAGTAACCGAGTACGTTAACGAGTGGGCGGTAATATCGTTTGTCTGTTGCGCTGTTTGTCCAACACGTTAAAACAATGTATTGTGTTTTACCTTCAGCGCCGGCCGCTGTTTGACTTTTACGTGTTTTATCGATTTTCATACGCCACCTTTAATATTTTTATTACGAGTTTTTGTTATAATTTTTTATGGTGTTAAATATTAGGTTTCAAATTGAAATTTCTTAGTTAGAATAAAGCTTATAGTTTTAACACTATTTTGTTATAGTTTCGAGTGCAACTGAAAGAACTTTCAATTGTTTAACGTTGTTTCTTTATCAATAATTATGGGCAATAAAATATTATATACTTAATGTAGAAAAATGTAGGTAGCAATAAGGATGATGACAAGGTCAAATATTAGCGAATTTTGTTAATAAAATAAAGGAATCACGGTAAAAAATAAGTGTTCCCAAAATTTCAGCTTGATAGCATTTGTATTTTTTTTGTTATGCGCCTTCAAAGTTAGATAATAAAGTCGATTTTTTTTTTCAATTAAATTTCTTAATATTTGTACACCATTCGATAACTTATGCAATTAAAAGCAACTTTTGTTATGAAACCACTTTCATAAACGCAATATTTAATATACCTACCGAACAAAGTTCTCTCCCGATGCGTACAAACTACGAAAGATTGACGTCATTCTTTCGTAGCACTTTGTATGGAGCGTTTCGGGCAGGTCTATTTTATGAGATGTTTGAATTGTCATATCTTGGTGAATTTTTAAGCTATCAGAGTCATTATTTCAGCGATGTTTCTATTTTTTAAGGGTCTTTCAATTACCAATAAGAAAAAGAAATAGTCATCATGCCCATTGTCTGATAATTTTTCAAATTACAACACGAAAATCACAGTAAAAACACGAGTGCTATTAATTTAGAATTGGAAAAGTGTACGTTCCCGGCGGACTGCGGTTGTCCATATTTAAGATAATTGGCAACAATTCGAGCTGACGTGGGCCAGACCTGGCACTCGCTCTCGCGGGACCACCCTTTACAATTCCATTAATGAACGCCACTTATTAAAATTTTGTTTTCATATTTATTACTTGTGTTACCATTTATTTTGTATATCGTGTTTGATACTTTTCAACGTAACTTTATAGCGAATGCGATTTAGGTTTTAGGTATTTATTTTAATTAAAATAATATAAGTAAACAGTATTACATAATACCTAAGTTGGTTCTCGAAAATTGTTTACATATTCTATTATTAGCAACTAGAACTAAAGATACCTATTTCCTTTGCTTATACAAATATGAGCAACTAGATTTTTCTTATTCCATTTACAAGAGAAACCATTAAAATAACACTGAAGTAAAGAAACATCGAGTTAATTACATTATAATCTCATCGCAAGCTATAAACACTTCTAGTAATTGTAATCCTCTCGCCTTTAGCATAAATATTCAATAAAATAGCGCTCTTTGAGAAGGTCAATATTGATATAATGAAATCCTTTAACGTCTACGTTTTGATTGGTAAAATAACTCCCTAGGTAAATAAATTATTCACGCCAGTTATTTTAAATCCTCCGCTGGATTTAGGTAAACAAGTTTTAATTTTATTTGCGTTTCGGATTAAGTTTTAATATCCAATTTTAAATGTTATTGAAAATAATAATTAGGAAGACTCAAATAGTTATAGATCTAAGCGCACGGCAGTGCGCAGGCCCAGTTGAAGCAACATTTATTTTTTACGCGGACAAGGTCGATAATCTTTATTGATCTTAATCTATAACTAGTTTTTTTGAAAATGTGAAATCATGGATATATATCCATATATTGATCAACATATTGATTGGTCGTTTCTGTTTCAGATGGTGACCAGGACGAAGAAAATTTTCGTTGGCGGGCTATCAGCACCCACAACGCTGGAAGATGTAAAAAATTATTTTGAACAGTTTGGACCGGTAAGTACTTTTTCTATTTCCCGAAAAAAATACAGATGTAATTACAGAAGATTTAAACGTTTATTCCAGTTTTACTGTACTGTACGCATTCCCGTACCTGTACTGTAAATAAAAAATAATTTTATCTCAAAAATGCATTAAACGCGCATAAAACATCCAAACGACGTATCCGGGGTATTATTCCGAAATAAAAGTGTCAGAAATTGTTGACCGTACAAAAAACTGTATTTTTCCTTTTTAAAAATTCAAAATTCGTATTTTTGGGAACCGGACTAGACGCATAAATATCATTATCATGGGCAGATTACGTCGTATATAATGGAGGTAGATAACGGAGGGAGCGGGCAGGACGGAAACGCCGTCGAGTGAATCACTTGTGTGGAACACTCGGGGATAAGTGAAAAGGTCTCGTACGAATGTATAACAAGTGATCTGGAAAATTATATTATGTATTTAAATTGGTATTGTTAACATTATAATATCATATGTGGATAAAATTACAAATAAGTTATCCTTTCTATAATGTTTGTACTGCAAAAGTATGTTAAAAATTGCCCCTTGTAAGATCAGGAAAACAGTTTCATAATTAAAAGTTTGAATACACTTAAATAGCTAGTTTAATGTAATTCATCAATGCTAAGAACAATAGGCGGCAAAAGTTAAAGGGGACCTTATTGTAAAGGATTAAGGGGGCGATTCGATTGACGCAGCGTCGGCGCCTGCGAGCCCGTGATAACTTAGGCCTTTGTCTGGCGATCGAGAGCAGGTGTCTATCTATTAAAGTTTCGCCGTAATTAGCCCCGTATCTAGCGTGGATGCAGACGAAGGAACTTTTCAGAATCAACATCGGCCGAGTCATTGTGATGCCTCAAAGTAATCGGCCGGAGCCAGCCGGCCGCGACGATCGAAGCCTTCATTACCCATTATGAGAGTTTAGAATAAAGCCAAGGAGTTTTTCGGAGTGAATGTGATTGATGCCGAGCGGAGGAAATATCCCGAGAGAGATAAAAGGAATTTAATGAAGAGTCTTTAAGAATAATGATTAAGGGAATGCTTATTCCTTTTGATCGGCCCCACAATGATGGTCTACAAATAATTTTGTTTTTGTAACTAATTACGACGTCGGTTTATATAATTGCGCGGTCATCAAAAGTACCTCACGCTCTATAATTATCAAACAAAACTCGAGCCTCTACGTATCTATTACAATCGGCAAATGAGTGTTATTGTATTTTCAATGCTCGTGCACTTAGCGTCGTTTTGTAAGGGTGTCACATTTAAACTAGTTTAATTAGCAACCCACGCTAGGTACCTTCATTAGCGTATTTGTTGACAAACAGCGCAAACTCGCAATCCCGCGATCCGGAGATCGCAGCGCTCGTAAACACACGTGTGTGCGTGACGTGTATCGGATAGTGATGCACCACCACAGGGTTAACCGAATCACGAATGTGTCGCGTGTGACTGAGTTTATAGGCATAGTTATTTCTGACGAATAAGAAGACTTTTTAGAAGGAATTTTAGCGCTTAGTAAGTATCAAGCCATTTGCATGAATTTGCAAAAAGTAATTCTATATTGTAAGGATTGAAATCCAGCAAAAATCTTGATAAAATAGGTTTTAAATAGTGTAAACCCCCTGCCATTAATAAGATACAGCCGAATATTCGGACAAACGGCGAATATTCGGATCATCTCTAGCGATCCCAGCTCTACTCACGTACGTTCCGAATGTAAACTGTCTCAGAATATCAAATGAGCCACTTAAATAGCGAACACAATGGCTACGCCCACCTGCAAAGGCCGCGGACGCGTGCACGCAACACCGTAAATGAGAGCCCTTAGGGTCGGGTAGGGCGAACGGTAACGATTTCCTTGTGATAATAGAGAATTTTCTGATGAAAGCTGCTCGCCCTTTCGAGGATTAGGCAAGGCCGGATTTATAGGCCGGCCAATTCGTCCGTCACGGTACGGCGGCCGAGTCGCATGAACAAATCTATACGTGATGTTCCCTGAGAGCATTCTTTCGCTAAACTCATTTTCTTTGTGAACTTCGACTGGAATTTGCATACTTTTCAGGATACGTTTAGATCTTTGTTTTCGTACAAAGCTTTCGACCCTTCGAAACAAATTTGCTTATAGCTGAACAGTTTACTCTTTGTTTGGTTTGTTAAAGATACTATAATATTTCCTTTTCTTGGCAATAAAAAAAATATATTGTAATGCGTTTGTCACCAAGAGAAATTATTATTAATTCAAAGCGAAATAATATAATATAATACTAGCTGAAATAATATCACGGCGGCTAAAAGATTAATTATCCGTAGAACCGGTGTAATCTTTGAAGCCTACACCCATTATGGGGGTATCCTCCAAAGTAAATATCATACGAATAAATAGGGCTCGATTTAAAACATCCCCGTCCCGTCGCTTAGGTCCTTTTTACATTAACACAAATGCAAACTTAGCCCCAGTTTCGGCGCGGATTGCTGATTTTTGTGAGCTCATGAAAATGTATGTCCTCTTTATCTATCTATCTCCCTCGCTAAAACGATCTCGTTCTTAATGTGGTTCAAGTCATTCATAAATATTTTGCTTAGAAAAAAATGAAAATATATGCAAAATTATTCCCTGATATTTTTCTGAAGGTTTGTGGTGTTAGAATAAATAATACGAAATATTATGATTTCGAAACGTTTTTATATTTTTTTCATAAAAAGATTTTTTATTGTGACACGTTTCTTTTAAAATATTTGTAGAAGCAAAATGTAGCGCACTTTTATCTTGATATACTATTTTGTTTAGACAAGAAATTTCCTTGAGTCAACCTTATCATCATCGGAAATCGATAGGATAAAACTATTTTTCAATTTCTTCCAACATTAATAACGGTTCAATGCTCCCGTTTAAGTTCAGGAACCAATATAAAGTTGGGGCACGAGTCGCACGCACAAGAGGGTGTCTTCGACAAAGTTTCGTTGCATGTTCGATTCGGTATTGTTTTAGCATCGTCCAAACTCGGACCGTTGCTTCGACTATAACTAAGACGTGTGCCGGCAACTAGCACGATTACTTGCTATTATCACGATGTTTGCTTCTAACTTCGACTGGCTATTTCCAGTTTGTAATTTTGTTTATTGCTGTATTACGATTTAGTTATTACCTAGTTTAGATGACTTAATGCTTAGCTATATTCTTTGTTAGTTGTTACCTTCTCCAAAGAATAATAATACCATCATAATATTATATTGTCATGAAAAAGAAGAGAAACAATAATTCAGAAAACTAAATTAGCGTTCACATAATATGTGCCAAAAACAACTCCTTCTTCACTTGTACAAAAACGCAAGAAATCTTAATCCATAAAAGTCCAGGCGGTTACACAAAATCCATACTATTTTTCAAGGATAAGCCAACCTCATTTATAACGCTGCAAATTCTGTATCGTCAGGATCGAGGGTTGCCCGTGGGCGACCCTTCGATATGATCTCCGGAGCTCTAGGAAGGGCCGTAAACCTGACAAGCTAAAAGAAGGGACAGTCAATTGTTTCAAATAAAAGCCCCACCAAAATTTGTTGACACCAGGATTGTTTTGAGAAATGAGTTTTCAAATAGATTGAAGAACCTCGTTGATGTAGCGAAAACTTGTTTGTTGATACTACCGTAAAGTAGGGGATAATTTACAAACGTTAAAATATTGTATCTTCAAAGTTTTAACACAACCTAGCCGATATTTAATAGATACAGTATCTATAATATAACAGCTATTAAAGTTCTAAATCCAGTGCAACATCGTTCACGGCACGGTTGAGTCGCAAATGATCCTAACAAACAATATCCAATCGATGCCCTCGCTAACTAAACATCGCTTACTGTCAGCAGCACTCCGACTGCAATTGAGACGGGTTCGGAATTCGGCTCAACTATAGGTACGATATCATCGCAGCCCGTATATCAATCAGTTGTTACAACGCTTTACGATTGTCGTTTATCTTCGGGGCTGCTCGGATCTATCTGTCCAGATTCGTGCATTGTTCCGACATTAGCCTGGGCCACTGAAACGGTGGATGTCTGAAATACCATCGAGACTGGCGTTCCGTTCCAGTTGCAGCGCTGGGTGCCCGATAGCGTTTCCAATTTCCTGACTTAAATTGCTCTAATTTGGTTATGCGCTGACGGGTAATCGAAGGCTAAAGTCTACGCCGATATTTGGAACTCGTTTCGAAGACCAATATTTGAAAGTTAAACTATTAGACGTTTTAAGTACTAAAGTTTGAACGGTTTTTTGTTGGATGACTCAAAAAGCGAGTAAAATTTGGGTAAGCACGAAGCCTAGTGAAGATGAAACATCACAGTTTTAAACGTTAAATTATTTTCCAATACGAATCTTTTCTTCAATAAATTCCAAGCTCAATAAGTTCAATTATTAATAGACAATACGATCCCAGAATATAAATAGCGAGCTCAAAATAAAATTACGGACTTGAATTTTCCGAATTAAGAGTTAGATTTTTTGTTTGCCTTTAGTGGTACGGGCAGCGGCGGAGTGCCAATATATTAGGTTAATGGCGAACTAATTACGCCCTGAACAGTTATACAGAACCACAGAAGGGGCACTTAAGGAGCTTTGCTTTTTATATTCAACTTCCAATATTAACTTGTCTACATTTATTACATTCTTAAAAGCAAAAGTTACTTTCGATAAGGGAATTTTTAAATTGCAAAAATGCTGGAATAAGAATTATTATATTAGTAGGATCATAATGGTTATAATTGTAGGTATTCATTTATTTACTACTTGTTACTTAAAATACGTACCTAAATCATCTAAAACCTGCAGTTTTTTTATAATAATGAGAAAGTAGAATATTATCTATATCCATACTAATATTATAAATGCGAAAGTGTGTCTGTCTGTCTGTCTGTCTGTCTGTTACCTCTTCACGCCCAAACCGCTGAACCGATTTTGCTGAAATTTGGCATGGAGATACTTTGAGTCCCGGGAAAGGACATAGGATAATTTTTGTTCCGAAAAAATGTACGGTTGCCGCGCGATAAACGAGTTATGGCACAACGGAGTTGCGGGCATCATCTAGTAGCGAATAAAACCTTTTTTTTCATTATTTTTATACCGATGAAATATTATAATTATTGCAAACACCATATTTTCAACCTCTACCACACTAAACGAACGCTAGCATTCTCAAAAATCGCAAATGACGTGTGGACGTTAAATTTACTTAAACTGAGTAATAAATTTACGAAATCGGAAATGGAAAAATAAAATGTCCTATCTCTGACGCTGGATTTATTCCCGAGCATGGAATAAAAATGTGGTGGAGCAATGATGTAATAGTTTGCCAAAGAGTACGGGAGGGGTACTCCGATAAACGTAGCCCCAGGCGGACGATTTGTATTAGCTAGTGCTGTACACGTAATTGTCGATGCTCGAGGCTACGTCTTGCCCGCACTACACGTAATGAAAGCAATAAGTACATCCCTACAGTGGCTTCATCGACTTTTCAGGTCGATGTTTTATGAAATGAAGTGTGGAAAGGTTGTTTTATGAGCGATTCTATGTTTAAAAAGTTGACAGTACGCGAATGAAGTCCTCATGTTATTCCAAATATATGGTGCTCACATAGAGATATATTTACAAACTTACTCAATGTTGCACATAGTCTCCTGAAAAATGTAAAATTCAATTAATTATTTCAAGTTATTTATAAAAGAAACCTATAACGAGTTCAGAAAAGGTAATCAGAAATACTCATTGGATAATTTGCCTTTGAAATATGAAAATGAGGGAAGTATTTGAACAGCATGGAAAAGAACGCGAAGTCTTATTCAAAGCCCCTTAGCGACGGATCGAGTTATTTTACGCGTATGTGAATACTTTTTAAGTAGACTTTACGAGCATATTTCGGGAAGCTAATTATTTCTTTTTTTTTAATTAAAATATTCAAATCTACCACTCTCAAAAACTTTTATTACTACGCCAACTTTGCCTGTTTGAGGACGGTTTTGCATGTGGATTATTCTAAATTATTCGAAAATTTTGATTGCCAGCAAAAATTAGGTATTCGTATTCTGTAAAACATTCAATTTTTTGTTTCCAACCTTAGAAGACAATTAAGTATGCTAATTCCCCTACTTAAATTTCTTTCGAAGCGTTAAACGAAATTGGGACTTCTTGAAATAAAAGACTCTGTCCTATCAATTACAATATTATTGAATACTAAAAAAAATGGCAATCTTTTTATACAAAAAATAATCTAAGGCACATTTGTGTAAAACCATAAAAGCGAATTAATGTAAAACAAATATTTTGAAGTACCAAATAAAAGGGTACATAATATATTTCTATTTGAGAACCCATTTCCTTTAAGCATAAGCTATGTCACTGGCACATGTCACGGAATAAAGTAACAAATATCCCGTAATGTTTTTTAGTGGGTGGAAAAACAAAAACGGGCACAAATGACAATCCAAACTGTCAAATAATTCAAGAAGCGGTGCCGCGTATCTCACAATCAGGGAGACGTACTGCCGGTGTTAAAAACGCCTTGTGAAGGTTTTTATACGTATTCCCCAGACGCAAGAATATTTTGTTGTACAGCCTTATCATATCGGTGCATGCATTTTGCGTTTTTACGCTTTTCCTCAAACGCTTAAGCGAGTCTTTAATCTTAATTCTCTCTAGTTTATATGTAGATTGTTGCTACGGCTCCAGCAAAGTAGAGCCAAACTATATTAGCGCCAGACTGAACTTATATAATACCGTTGTATATTCATAGCGACGGAAAACCGCTGTATTGATATCGCTAATATAACTAAGTTATCAAACCCATAGCCTCTTGGTTGGGACTCGAAAGTTGGGCTCTTACCCATTCAAACTACAGCTACTGTTTGGATTATTAAATCCAAACAGTCCTTGAAAATTTCTCAAATACGCTTGTCAGTAACAGCGACCCAAATTTACCTTTTAATTATATGAATAAAACTCCAATCCGGCTTACGTATTGTATACGTAATTATAACTTTCAGCTTTCTTTGTTGTAATTCAAACTATAATTATGCGATATAATTTTACTCTTACTTTTGTTTTCTGCGTTCTTTCAAAAGCGTTAATTATTGACGTTTCTAGTTTGAAAAATAAAACTGTTTTGTTGACATAGAATTTTGTTTTTGGACGGCTTAATATATTTATGAAAAGAACAATAATTTGGAATTATAAAGTTACATTACATCACACTAATTGCAACTCAAATTCATTCTTTAGCCTACCCGGAAAACATATAAGCTGCATAAGTGCACTTTATAAAAATATCTCTATAAATTGCATTTTTCCACTTTACGGAATAAACTCCTTATTAAAGGAAATATAGAATTTCATCTTCGAACGAGTCAACCACAATCTTTTCCACCACAAAATGTCGTAACGTGCTGTTTTATAACGCAAAATAAAAGAAAACAAAATGCGCCTGAAGCAATAAAGAAGCTCGATTTCCGCTATTTAGTGTGGCGCAGAGAATTAAAGTTCTTTTTGCGACGAGCTCACTACAATATAAACAAAATGTATCCAAAGTGAACTAGTAATAAGAATGTGTTATTTGAACAAGTCGGTCTACGCTGCGAAGACGATTCAAAAACATCAAGTTTATTTTGTTTCTCATGATCCTATACTACAAATACTTGATGCTATATCTTATATCTTATATATTGGTGCTGTGCACATAACAAAACTAGCCACCTGCTAAGTAAAAGTTTCTATGTATTTGAAATTTTGTTCCTATCATAAGTATTTTGATAGAAGTATCGTACCCCATGACTCTATTATTAGCATCCTTATATCGAACACTTTAGGTTTTGTGCCTATTATTAGACGTGTTCAGGGTAATTTTGTCGACGCCTAATTTCAATGTCCGATTCCTCCTTTGTACCTTTTAATGAAATAAAACAACGGCTACTTGGATTTAGAAGGTTCACCCTGGCGCTTATTTTAGAAAATACGGTTTGAAGATATAAAGTAGGAGTGGTAGTCTCATAAATATTAACTTCGACATTGTAACTTACCGTTTTCTTTACGCCGGAGCCGCGCTGCGATCGTCGGCCACCTCTAAGCGAACTAACAAATACTAACTCGAAACAAACTGTGATAAAGGTTCGATTGTATGTAGTAAATAAAATATGAGTTGGCCATATTTCTTTCGTTTCTCCGCTTTTTATGTCCCTTTTTTCTGGGCGCCCTGAAAACCGTTCATACAAAATACCTTTCCGATATTGCCAGACTTTATTAGCATCGGATACGTGTTTTCATATCAAAAATATTTTCTGGGGCGATTCCTCGACGTCAGAATAGCCGTATGCTCTGAAATATGATAATATTTAAAATGGATCCCCATATTCTATGGGATGAAAGAAAATATTTGCCTCCATTAAGAGAAACGCTCCGACGAAGGTTCCGTTCGTAGGTCGCTTTTCGCGATATTTGATTATTTAATTCGTCCAGGGATATTTCGGATCGACGGTTCGGGAAATGCAACGGATCGAGGTTATAGCTCAAATAAATAGCTTCGTCGAAAGCTATCATGAGAGAGAATTAGAATAATGCTCTGCGATTTGGCGTCTCAACAAACGTGGAGCGGTCCTCGGTGGATTATTCGGGCGTCGGGAGGGCCCAGCTAAATTTGGGTATAAATGGAGGTGACATGATTCTAACGGAGGTTAGATATTGACTAACACTAACCCAATTTCAGACACTAAAATACGTTCGATTCGAACATTATTGGAAGATTTTTCTAAGCAAAATCGTGTTACAGATATTGCCCATCCAAATATAACTAGAATAATTGTTTCTCTAAATCTCGATGTCGACAGTGATATAAGAACCTTCGCTCGAACATGAGCGAAGGCTTACAACCGGTGTCAAGCCGAGCCGCCTCTCGCGACAGGCATTTTGAAGGGCCCGCGGGGAATCCCACGCTACCTAAATAATTATATTTAAATATTTTTTCCCAAACATACCCTCGTAAGATCGCTTATATTCCTACGTTTACCGTTTTATTGGCGTGATATCTACTTTGATGGAAAAAAACATAAAGGCCTTCCGTGTTTTCAATCATACTTAATATTTGATATAACAATAAACGTACTGACGACATTAAAATATGATGGATCGTTTCCGAGACTGGCCGAAATCGATATTAAGTACGAGGTCGTAAATCAAAACTGCCGATAAATAAACTGCAATAAACTATACCATCAAACTGGGCTGAGCTCATTTTTGAATTATTGGAAGCCGGGGAGATCTTACAGGGCGCAACATGTGTTTTATATCATTTCATCCCCGTATTCCGCGCGGCGAGCGACGTCGAGCAGACTCGATACCGAATACAGCAGGGATTTTAATATAACGAAATGTACGAAATAGAAAGGTGCACTCGTATTCATACAAGTGTTAAAAAGTCGTAATAGGATTTGGGATCCAATTCCGATCGCTTGCATTTTTTATTACGTTTTCGCCCACGGATTTGTTACATGTAAAAACGATAGCAATATTTTTTAACTCTCCCCCGCTCCGCATATCTGATCTTTTAATCTGTGTAATAATTAAATCTTTGTGTGTGCGCGTTACCGGAAAATAGTGCATTGATTTTTCGGACTTTTTATTGGTATGCGAATTGTGAAGTTGAAAACTATTAATCAAATTGTATAAAAGGAAAACGAGGTGCATTTGTATCGACATTCTGTGTATTTCGTAAAAATAAATGGAAAAACATTTGAAATTTTTTACAAATAAAAATAGTCTCTACAACTTGAAACAATTTGAATTGAATCAACGATTTTATTTCATAAAAACGTAAAAAGTGCGAATCCAACCAACGTTTTCAGATAAAAAGGTGTGCTGTTTCAACTTATTTGTAACTTAAGCTTTATTAAGGAAAACATTTTGTTAATTTCGATCAAAAACCATCTTTTCACTTATGAAATATTAAGTATTTCCATTAAAACTATTATTAACTTTATACTTAATGATGCCGCTATAGCAACAAACACTAAAAATAAAATAAAATTAATATTTAAGGGGGGCTCCCATACAAAAAAACAAAATTTTTGGTCTGATTTTGTTCTATAATGGCACGGAACCCTTCGTGCGCGAGTCCCACTCGCACTTGGGCGATTTTTTATTAATCACTACCTCCAATACCTTTACATTTTGTCTTTCGCGAGTTTGGCGATACAGTTTTTCGTCTTACAATTAACTGCTGATCGTTAAATCTTTTTACGTCCAACGTAAGACCCTTAAATACTTTAAAATGGCGTCTTTAAAATCTATAAAAGGTCTACTTTCATCAACGTAAGCGTAATAAAAGTTGCTTTAATGTTATCCAGGGTAATAGAATTAAATAATTTGCTTTTTCGTTTATGTACAAATACTTTGTAGTGCACATATTTTTTGTTATGCCTTGAAGGTTTCTTTCAAAGGTTAATGTAATAGGTAATTTTAGTTTCAATATTTTAAGAACAACCAAGAATTTCTATAACATTTTAATCTTTAAATTCAGGGCCGTTACGTTCCGAATACATTATCATGAAGGCTAGATAGCATGGGTTACATAAAGGAACACTCTATATTGAAGTTTCGATATATAAGATAATGTCCTTAGGTATCTCTTACATGATAAGCTTATGAAGTCGTTCTAGCAAAATCCTAAGACTCCAGCTAAGAATAGCGACTTTCATGACACAATTTGGCTTCATTACTAATACTTGTACATTTTATGTCTATCTTTACTATTAATATGAAGTTTTTGCTTGTTTTTTTGCATCGAGTAGTTCCGAAACTGAATCGACGTTTTAACTTAGCAGAAATCAAGAGAGAAAGACTAGTTTTTTTACTGTGTAAAAAGTACGGTCTCCGTGGAATTACGCGAACAAAGTAGCTATAAGTAAGTAAAAATAATATAAATAAAAAAAAGAAAGGAAAAATATTATAATATAAGTAATGAAAATTATTTACCAGAAAATGTTCATTTCGAGCAAAAACACACAAGATTTGGAATTCTCTCCGATATTATTTTATTGAAAAAGGAAGGTTCAGAAGGTGCTATTGACTGACCTAACAAAACAGTAATATTGGCGCCACCTGGTGTCAGATATCAAGTATTAAAATGTTATGCTACATAAGTCGGGTATTGCGCCTTTTCGGATCAAAAATAATGAATATTTTCGGAGAACAAAATCTGTTTGTTTTATGTTTGATCGTGTAAAATTAGATATTGTATCTAACGTTTTAAAACTTAAACGTACATGTTTCCTGGACAAAAAGTATCCTATGTCCTTTCCCAAGACTCAAAGTATCTCCATGCCAAATTTCAGTAAAATCGGTTCAGCAGATGGGCATGAAGAGGTAACAAACAGACAGACATACTGATAGACAGACAGACAGGCACACTTTCGCATTTATAATATTAGTTTCAGCAAAATCGGTTCAGTGGTTTGGGCGTGAAGAGGTAACAGACAGACAGACACATTTTCGGATTTATAATATTAGTATGGATATTGTCTATGGATATGGAAGTATGGATAACCAACACAGCTACTCGCATGCTTTAGGTAAGTCCAGGGACATCTGTACATGGAAGATTCCTACAATAGTCGTGGAACATGGCTGGTATCCACTGCAACGATTTTTGAGTCTCTAAATTATAGGCTTTTTTGTTTCTCGAATAGGTTTTGGCGTGGGTATAGAAAATCCTCTCTGTTTATATCGTATGAAACTAGTACGTCTTCGAATGTTTCCTGGTCAAAAGAAGTTTTGTAGAACATCGAACCAATCTCATTTTTTTCTGAATCGCATCCATACAATAGCAGAACATGGTACAGTCCCTCAATAGATTTTTTTCTACAGACAAAAGGAGCTGATGACCAGTTGCAGAAGGCAGAAAATCCATGAAATCCATAGTCAATTGCGGGCAATATTTTTTCGTTATAATACTATACTAGCTGTTTCAACAGTTCCACTGTGTATTAATAGTTCCACCTGCCGCAAAGTATATCCTATCACCATAGTTAGCTCATACTCTGTCTAATGTCTATACTTTATAACTATATAATATAATTTCATCAAAATCCGTTCACTAGTTTCAGCGTGATTGACGGACAAACATCCAAACAAACAAACTTTCACATTTATAATATAAGTGTGATATCTGAAGCTAAAAACAAAGTAATACGGGCCTGTTTCACCACTTCCTGACAATGCCGGATAGGCTATGCACCACTTAAAATCATATTTTCTAAAAAAGTGGAGTTACTATTGTATACCTCTGAGGTACAGATATTATCTATACTTATTATAAAACAAAGTCACTTTTTTTCCCTCATGTCCCTTTGTTTCCTTTAATCTTTAAAACTACGCAACGGATTTTGATGATTCTTTCAGTGTTAGATAGCTCATTTATTGAGGAAGGTTATAGGCTATACTTTATCACGCTAAAACTAATAGGAGCGTGGAAATAGAGGAAAATGTGGAAAAAACGGGGGAAATTATATGAAAGGGCTTATTTGAACGTGCTAATCTCAGGAACTACTGGTCCGATTTGAAAAAAATTTTCAGTGTTAAATATCCCATTTATCGAGGAAGGCTATAGGCTATATTTTATTACACTAAGACTAATAGGAGCAAAGAAATAGAGGAAAATGTGGAAAAAAACGGGGAAAATTATTTGAAAGGGTTAACTTGAACGCGCTAATCTCAGTAACGAATGGTTCGATTTGAAAAATTATTTCAGTGTTAGATAGCCCATTTATTGAGGAAGGCTATAGGCTATATTTTACTACGCTAAGATTAATAGGAGTATGTGGATAAAACGTTGGAAATTATTTGAAACGGGGGAAAATTATCTCGCGAACTACTGGAGCAATTTTTATGTTATTTGCATTATTTGGCACAGATAAGAAGTAGATCATAGGCTATTGATTTTAATCATTTTTTCAGTGGCTATATATTTTATACCCGTGCGACGCCGGGGCGGGTCGCTAGTTATAAGTAATCGATATAAGTGAAAATTAACCTACATATTTATGTTTTTAATTTGCTGGCTTTAATTCTGATAGAAACACAACGGACTATATTAAATTGCACATGAGAGCGAGGTAATGAAATAAACTGCATTTTTACGTGAGCTTTAAAAATAATTAATGCTGTGGCTTATGTCCAGCTTAAATAATATTTTAATTAACTTTTGTATAGTAATTACCTGTTTTGTCGCATTATTTTAGAAAGGTATGTTAATATCGTCGTCGCTAATAATTTTCGTAGCTAGGCTATTTACCATATAACACAAGATATTTACGCAGCGTAAATATACGTTGTATATATTTGATGTTTGCTGTCTTTGTCTCATAATATTATCCCAAAGTGCCAGACGAAACAATTGCTCACAATCATACGATTAGTATAAAAATAAATATTATGTATAATTATTTTACTAAATATCATAACTGTGAAAGTTTGTCTATCTGTCTGTCTATCTGTTGCCTCTTCACGCCCAAATCGCTAAACCGATTTTGCTGAAAGTGATTTGTGTCACGGAAAAAACGTAGAATAATTTGTATCCCGAAAAATATACGGTTCCTGCTCGATAAACGAATTTTAGCGTAACAGAGTTGCTTGCGTCATAGATGACGAATAGTAATATGAATGTACTAGAGTACATGCATATTACTATTCTTTAACTTCAATCCACACACCAAATCGGTAGATTAGACAAAGTTTACATTGTCAACGCTTCCACCTATACGAGATTAGAAAAAACTAAATGGCTTTTAAGGCTATAAAATAAAAGAGTGAAATAAAAATTAGTTATCCGCAGCAGCTAGCTCTGTCATAAAAGTACATGACACTGAAACTATCAAAGGCGCACTAATAAAAGCAAGTAACAAAGTGGGATACAATGGAAAAGACAATGTATACGCTGCGCTCCCATTGATGACTTTCTCTACCCTTTTAATTTATTTTACACATGGAAATATTTCGTTCCTTTTAATCTAGTAGCCGGCTTATATAGAGATCAAATATTAAATAAGTATTCGTAGAGCTACAAATAATAAAAACTAAGGAAAAGTAACTGCGTTAAAAAAAAACCTGTTCTACAATACTTGTCAAAAATGTGTACCGGTACAAATTTCGATACATTTGCAATATTTAGGTGGCCTTAAGCGGTATTAGGCTGACGTTACATGACAGTTCGATTAAGGAACCTTTAAAACGGTAATAGTACCTACGGGAGTTACGTTTCCTTAGTTTTTATTATTCGTAGTTGTAGAGAAAAGTATCCGCTATATATTATATAGGTAATTATTAGAAATAAGATGATGCTATCTTTAGAAATGAGTCCTGTGGCTTAAGCAAGAACATGACAGACAGTCACAATATATTCGCATGGATAATATCAGTAGGTATGGATATGGATGTTAAAAGGATAATATCCATGATGGACAGTAAAAATTATTTTCATTCGGGAAAGTTGAAATAAATTATTACAATTGTATTTAAAGTCAAATTTAATGCGACAACTCTTAAAGTTAATTACTTGAATCTTGAAACACTTTCAGGGCGGCGTCTGCTTTTTACTCCCTCTGTCAACCGTAATTAGTTTTTCTACCAAAGTAACCGTTCTTGGTGGACATAAACATGCAACTTTGTATTTTCTTAATGAAAAGTGTTCCTTAGATTTCAAAACTTTGCGTTTTCGTTCATAATCGTCGTCATCTAAGTTTGAATTCGAATAAGTACTTTTTTTATCTAACTAGATATTTTTGTTTTAGTGAAGATTTAAATATTGTAGAAAAATAATACTTTTCTAAAAAGGTGGCATTTACATTTCTTTCTGTACAATATGAATATTGTGATCGCAAAAAATACATCCTTTTACAAAGTACACGTAATTCCCCATATCCAAAAGGATATAAGACATTAAAGGCTGAAGCATTACTGAGGGAAAGATGTCAACAATATTTTGTACCCTCAAGGTATAAAGATAACGGCGACGTGTTTACAAAAACTAGAGCTCGGCAGCTGTTGATAAAACATTAATCTTCGTTTAAAACTTGTAAGAAATAAAATAAATCATTGCTTTTTCTACCTTTGCCTACCGACTTTGCTAAAGTACTTGGAACGGCACTTAGAGAACTGTCACGGGTGGAATCATTTGTACTAATAAGAATAAGTTACGTTTGATCAAATTGCTCTTCAGTGGCCGCGCTTGTAATAGCTTTTCGTTACCGTTAGAAATCTTAGACAGTGAAGTATAGTTTTGATATGCAAATATAACTGTGTCCAATAATATTATGTAATATTTAAAATATATTATTATTTATTGCTGATAACACTTTTTCACAAAACAGAAAGTTTCGTCCAGTCGCTTAAATTAAACCCGGTTTTTCAGGAAAATGGTTGTTACATGTTAATTGTATTGACGTAATTCACGTCAAAATTTTCACTCACTGTCAACGCCCGATGGGAGGCGAGCCGCAAAAAATGAGAGGCCATTAGACTCCGCGCCGCAAAATAAGCAAATTTCACCTTTATTGCCATCAGTCTAGAGAGCCGAGCGTTTCAGCTTTTTAAGTTTATTATTTTTGATAACACAAGTTTAAAAGTGTTCATGAACATAATATTTTTTACGTTTCACTACAAATAAAGAATTCAGTTGCTGGCGAAAGATAAGTAACTTTCGGGATGATGTATCAAATATTTTTGTCATTAGTCGTTACGCATTACCAATAATTCATAATATATTAAAGATTTCATACACTCATTACCTTATTTTTATTGTCTATTTAGTGTACTTACGTCGTTTTCATTTCCGGGAATTCACCATGGTCGTATCGCCCCTATTGCCGCAAGCCTAATGTCGCGAGGCGTCGAAATTTATCGCACCTTGTAACTCAGCCCCGTAGCCCCATATCCCCACCCGTCCCCACACTTGTACTCCTAATGAAATTGTCCGGACGCGTAGGGTACTGATTGTAAAGATTTTGTGGGGCCTTTTTTTACATTGACTATATCGTGACTTGAGACTGTGAAAGTAATAGGGATATTTCTGCATAGCTATTCATTCTAAAACCAAGAGCAAAAATAACTGTCAATTTGTACGAACAACCTCAGAAATACTCCCGCGCAACGCCTTAAATCTACACCAAAACATCGCAATAAACAGCAGTAACGCAGCGGAAATATCTCGCGAACGAAATTGCGTATCCTTATTAGCGTTGGATGGACCGAAAAAAGCACGGCTCTCGTTACTAATGGCTTCATTTATCTTAGTCACTAACACTGATACACCAAAACGTTTTATATTTAATTTGCCGCCGTGCAGAATAAATGACGGTCGCATCGGGCCTATAATGATATAGGGCAAGCAGCGCCGCTTCTGACTTATTGGCCGGGTCGCCGGACGTAGGCTATTGGACTAATTTGTTAGTGGCCGAGTGATAAGTTAGAAGCTTCCCGCTATAAGGGTCATCAGTATGAATGGATTAGAATCGGATTAGACTGATTAATTTGTAAGAAACGTAATCACATTAATTACTAGATTCTTGTTTGTTAATCTTTTGCTGTTATACGAGTAACAAGGGTCAATGTGAAATTAAAAGTTATATTGATTTGGGTTATATTCCTACATTGCTGAAAAAAAGCAAATTATTTTTAAAGTGCGTCAGAATCCCCTGACCTTATCGAAAGGTTGTAAGACGGAGATAGAGTAGACAGCCCTCGCGGTGTAGGGGTGGAATATTATATCTGCCCTTTTTCCGCGTGGTAAAAAGATTGCCTCTCTCTGCTGTTCTGTTTAAATATTCCCTAGGTGCCATCCGATGATTCTTATAACAGTTTTAATAGAATTTATTATTAATTAAAAAAGATTAAACCAAGAAATTTTGTAGAAACAGAACTCAATATGGAATTAACGAAGAATAATAGCGGATTCCAACTATGCTGGAACGTTCCATTTTACGTCGCTCCTCGTGCGCTCTTGTAAGTTATCCTGCAGGTTTACGAGGACGATAAACGTACCCTGTCGATGGCACCCCTTATGTATCCCGGGGACTTTGTAGGCTTATCTCAGGAATTATTTCTCTTTCCAAAGCTAACTTGGCTGTTCTGAAAAAGATATCCTATCTTGAGATAATAAGGACAGTAACATGCTTAAGCTACTTTCTTTGCAATGCTCAACATATATCATGTAGGTGCTTTAAAATATTTATTCTATAATGATTTCTTAAGTTTTCGCGAGTATCACTCATGATATTATAAGTTTAAACACTTACGGATTTTGTCGCGGAGTACTTTTATTAATCCCGACGTTTCGGCTACTTTACAGCGGCCGTGGTCACGGGCGGACTGAGGTGACAGGTGTCCAATTTCTTGAAGTTATCCAACTACCCGACGACTCATCAATATTTGTTTGCGTTCCGATCTACGCAGAACGAACTCACAGTGTCTTGAAGCCGAGGTATCATAGATTTGTGCTTTAGTTTGTTTATCACTGGATCCCAACTAGATGGCATCACCCAACCATCTTCGCGGTTGAAATTAGGGTGTTTTTTAATTTCTATGGCCTCGCGTATCATTCTTGGGCGGTATCGTGCTTCTTTTGCCAGTACTTGTGGCTTATCAAATCTTATGTAATGGCGAGGTTGATCCAGTGTGTGTTCACAAATTGCGGACTTGTTGTTCCTACGGTGTTTGACATCACCCGTATCTTGGGAACACATTGCAGATGTCAAACACCGTAGGAACAACAAGTCCGCAATTTGTGAACACACACTGGATCAACCTCGCCATTACATAAGATTTGATAAGCCACAAGTACTGGCAAAAGAAGCACGATACCGCCCAAGAATGATACGCGAGGCCATAGAAATAAAAAACACCCTAATTTCAACCGCGAAGATGGTTGGGTGCTGCCATCTAGTTGGGATCCAGTGATAAACAAACTAAAGCACAAATCTATGATACCTCGGCTTCAAGACACTGTGAGTTCGTTCTGCGTAGATCGGAACGCAAACAAATATTGATGAGTCGTCGGGTAGTTGGATAACTTCAAGAAATTGGACACCTGTCACCTCAGTCCGCCCGTGACCACGGCCGCTGTAAAGTAGCCGAAACGTCGGGATTAATAAAAGTGCTCCGCGACAAAATCCGTAAGTGTTTAAACTTATAATATCATATTTATTCTATTTACATAAAACGTAGGAGTTTGGCTAATTATTGGAATTATCTTAATATGTAAAAGAAAAATAATAATTTTCAATGAATACACCTATTTAATCAACAACGTTACAGTAAATTTGCTATTAGTAACAACGAATTTCGTACATCGCCGAGATTAAAGTCGCTTACATCGAAACAGCGTAATTTGGCAACTGAGCTGTGATATCTAAGATAGTGCTTCGGTCTCGTTAGCCTAATGAAGATGGAGCTTATGATACGATACTAAAAATGTGTTGTACAAGTTGTACAACTATAATAACTATTTTATCTTTTGATACTAATATGAAAAACTTTTATCTAACTGTCGTCGTTTTTCATACGCCGTCTATAAGGCCGTGTTTCCACCTGCAAGCAAACTCGCTGAAGTATTGCGTGAGTTTCTTGCAACATTGTTTACATTCCATACTAATTCCTGCAATTTATTGCTGCAATAAATGTCGTGCGAGAAGCTCGCGGATAAATAATAAATAAATAAATAAATAAAATTTTATTTCCATAGATAACAGTTTACAGCAACCAACAGTTCTGGCCCCCACGCTAGGCGATGCCTGGCCTGTCCTGTGGGGGAATTTATATACACATTCACTGATGCACAAGGAATACATTGTTGCGTATTACATCATTACAACGTACCTAAGACATGAACTTAATTTATTATACTACAAATTTATACAGGACAAATTAATCTAGAGTTAAGTACGGGTAAGAACAAACACTACAATCTCAACTTTATTATTTAGATAATTGTCAGTAACAAGTTTTCTGTTTCATTGTACGGTAAATTTAGTAGATTTTCAAATAATATAATCTTGGTTTCTTTAAGAGAATTGTACTGAAATTTATATAAATGCCATACGAAAGACATGTTAAGACATGCTGTCGCAACTACTCGCAGAAAGCGCTTGACAAATTGTCGCGACAGCACTTGCTACGGGGCTTACACTTGCAAGCTGCTGTCAGACAGACTGTCAGACACTTCTCGCGACAGTTGTCTTGCAGGTGGAAACACGGCCTAATTTATAATTTGCATAAAGAAAGAAAAACTAATTTTACCAACTCCAAAAGCAAGATTGTATTAATAGATTTATTTTTATTGCAATGTATAAGCAAGAGCTACAAACACAGTATTTTGACAACGTGTTGCGCTACGCGTGCTACGCCGTAGCGACGTAGAAGCGACGTAGACATACTGTATGGTTTTGTACAATAGGTAGTACAGTAGGTAGGTAGTGGACCTATTTTGATTTTGTATTTGGTAGGTTGGATGATAATAATAATTGCACTGACGATATTTTTATAGTCAGCACACTAACAGCTACAACAGGTTTTAATGTCGTTATTTACAATCAATGGTACTTGCCACACAAAACTGTCACATAAAACCCTTGAAACAAAGCACATTATACTGATTTCGCAGTCAAGTTCTAAATCAGTTAGCATTTCCAAGCAAATTTGTCTTGGTACGGCTCCCGTTTCGGAAGTCATGTAAATCGTGCTCCAAGATATCTCGCCAAAGGACGAGACGCTAATGTATGCAGCGTTCTACGTATTGTTCTGGGCTCGTCCTGTTTGCTCATTTTAACTTGTGAATAAACTTTACATCGTAGGTAAACCAATAGGCAGACTTTTTGTTTCTTTTATTTGCCTCTTGTTTAGCCGAAAAAAGTATACTGATATTACAACTGAAATAATTAAGGTTTTAAAAGTGAATTTTATTTTTTCGACATCCATCTGCAACAATTATGGTGGCTAATATAGTTGGCCTTTAAGTTTGCCTTTATAAAAAATTCTAATTTAAACTGACTCAGACTGAGATCCCTATTTTCTTAAATTAAAACACTCTAATAGAACTTAGAAGAAACGTTAGATTGTTAATAATAATTATAAATCTCTTCAGTTTTTGTAATTAATTCTACAGTTATGTATTATATAAAGTTGAGGCAGAATATATAGAAATTAAAGGAACAATAACCTCACCCTAGCTTTTGTATCGGGCATTGTTTAACGGCATTACGTGGCGGATACGCCGCGATGTTCTTACTCCCTTTCTCTTACTTAATTTAAATTAATTTATTCGCCGTGCAAACTCATATTTTAACGATACACTAAATGGGAGTTAAAAAGCTCGGTTATTAAATAAAACACGTGTAATTTAAGTTATATATTTAGTTAAATGTTACGGCTTCAGTGGTTTCAAGTTTCCACAATTTTAAAAGCATTAATCAGTTTAGCAAATAAAAAGGTTCAATCGAATATTTTTAAAATTTTGGGATATGATACGTGTTTTGTAAGGCAGAAACGTCTCCATATTGACTTGTGATGTATATTACAATAAAGTGAATGGCAGCAATCTACTATATACAAAAAATAATTTGAAATTTTGTTAGTCTCGCTAAAACTCGAAAACGGCTGAGCCAATTTGGCTAATTTTAGTCTTGAAATATTCGTGAAAGTCCAGGAAAGGCTCATAGTATTACGAGGAAAGTAATTCAAAGTTTATCCGGGTCATCTATTACAATAACACCATTCATGAGCTCAGATTTCTCCTTACAGCAATATCAAAACGATAACCGATGTCCGAAAGCTTAATATTTTGTATTTTAATCTAAAACCCGATCCGACATGTAAATATTGTACGACCACAAACAGGACATTACTCCCTACAGGCGTCAAACAGCGTCCGTCAACCATAAAATATAATTTGCATTGTCCAATGTCCATACACTGCCAGATATCTGCAACAATATAATAACGAACCATCGAAATTTTATTTATTCAAGACTCGGAATTTTTTAGTTGTGTGAATTCACATTTAAACGAGTACGGATTTAAGTAGGAATAAATGTGGAAGACCTATAATATGTTTTGGCATAACCATAAGCAATTCAGCAGACCAGCCCGCTTGAATCAATAACTTAGTAAAACTATTTACAAAATGCTTATGTTGTGTTTTGCAAAGCAAGGTAAGGAAGGAATAGATGAAAAGATAAGTAGAGTTTGGATTAAAAATCTCAATACTTACCATCCGTCTGCTTGACTGGGTTCATTAAAAAACTATAGGCAAGTACCCATATTGAACATTTCGTAGTAATTATACAAGTACCTAAACAATAAATATAAATAATAATTTGATTGATGCAAAATTCCAAAAAAAATTGAAAACAGTAGGAGTGCAGTTTTCTAAGAAAATAAATTCCACCCAACAATTTTTTTCCATCCGTTGTATAAACACTGACGTCGGATTTTCGTTGCAGCGAAGGGCGCTATTTGTATTTCATTATCAACAAAAGCTTTTGAAAAGACGAAAATTCAAGTTACATCTAACTACAGACCGCACTTTTCCAACGCAAATATATCTCGTATTTACTCAGGCGTGCGAAAATTGTTTGCTTATATGTTCGACGCCACGCTCATTACGGCGGGCTTTGTTACGACTTAGGCAGCGCAGACGGGCGACCGACAACCGCTATCTTTTTACAAGTTCCTTTCAAGGATCTTGTGGCATGGCATGGCATGTGAGTGCTTCCACTTCGCATTCAACTACCATCATCTATAAAGTACCACTTTACAAGGCTTTAGGTCTAAAATACCCTTGTTGGTCTATATTCTAAGTATAAATAATTAATATTATTAAAAAAATCTCGACTTCTTTGAAGTACAAGGTGGGTCCGTGTTTCAAGATAAAACATCTAATGATACCTCAAGCTTAAATGCGTCAAGCAGTTTAGCCTCTAGAACATTCCAAATACAACAAAGACGTTAAAAAATAACTCTTTATATTAATCGGACTGTACGCTTGGTAAATATTGCCTAGTTGCACACTCGGTCGCCCATCTCAAGTCGTAGGTACCGATGGCAAGACGTTCCTTATACATTTATCATTTGAGAAGAGTTATTGAGGCGCTCGCATTTGAGGATCCCTTTGAATGTATTAACGGCTTACCGGATACGGGGGCAGACGGCGAAAATATTTAATTATTTCCCCATAGTTTTCTTACTGGGTTTTAGTTCAAAGAAAAACCAGTTTTTCCTTTTCTGTGATTATTTTAACGCTTTGAAAATGTTACACTAAACGCGCGCTCACTAAATATGTTTTAAGAGCGAGGACACATTGGTCCGTTGCGTTTTTGGATTGGAAAAACGCATTGAGTACGTTTGCAAGACGTCTCACGCAGTTGAAATCTGTTAAATATGTTGTGGTCTGAATTGACCCTTAGAATTCAAAAAAGTGACAACGCCTCCTAATTTCTCAGGTCCATCGTTGCATTCAAATATCACATCCTATAAAATGAGGAGTCAATGTGGTATCTATAACTTCACAAACGTTTAAAAACGTTGATCGTTATCGTTGCTACGGCGCACCGACGACGCAATTATAGTCTTAGTTAAACAAAATTATTTTTATAATTAGTCGACTAAACTGCTGTTAAAGTAAGACTCGTCTTCTTCACAAATACATTTTTACATTGTCATTTTCCACCTAGTAGATGTACCTGATTAATATTTATAAGTTGACCAAGTCAATAGTAATAATTATTCACGGAACAAGCGGCGTGTCCCGGTGGAGTGTTTCAGTCCACTACCGTGTCACGTGTAGATTGTCCTGTCCCGTAATTTACGGTCGTATTATGAAAATGTAACAAATATTTATGACAACGGCAAAATTAATTAAGTGTTTTTGTTAAATTCAATTTTATCGTTTGTTTAATAGACGCGTTCTTTACAATTTATGTGCTTAAACTTTACTACAACTTATTTTATATTTCTTATTATTTACAACTCTCAAAAGATTTTCTTTTCATCATAATCTTACAAAGACCCGTTTTGATTCATTTAATTTACGAGTGAAAATGAGATTACTTCTTCATATTAATACGTTCTCTCTAATACATTCCGGGAAGCTTAATCACTTGTACATTTTCATAATCCTCTAATTCGATTCCCTCGCATTCATGACGTAGATTTAATTTATCAATTGTGCGCTTCGTTTGGACGTGCGTGCGTATAACCGTTACTATTATTACGTTTTTAACATACACGAGGGAAAAATTTTAGCGATTTCATCATGTTTACAGCGAAATAAATTGCTGTATTCCATGACGATTATGAACATGCAACGGCGGTTATGTTGAAGAATTGAGGAACTTGATTTACGTGAAAATAGACTGGGGCATAGACAGTGTTTACACCAAGCACATTAGGTATATATTTAAATAAAGTAACTAAGCCGTATCTTTGAAATCAAACTCGAAAAGTATATAGACAAGTTCTATAGCTCGCGTTCGTATTGTTTTACTCTCTTATGCTATGTGAAAACACGCTTATGTGCGTGCGCCGAATGTAACTATTTATTTATTATATTCGTGTTGAATATTTACTTTTCTTTAGCCTTTGTAAGTTAAATA
Source organism: Polyommatus iphigenia (assembly GCA_963422495.1). Lineage (NCBI taxonomy): Eukaryota > Metazoa > Arthropoda > Insecta > Lepidoptera > Lycaenidae > Polyommatus > Polyommatus iphigenia. The sequence goes on from OY730183.1 coordinate 9,220,115, forward strand.
ATATTTTGTGTATGAATTAGTTACGTGTATAGCTCTTGATGCTTTATTTGTTTATGTTGGTTCCATCATAATAACGATAGAGTTCCTGTTTTATAAACTGAAAAAATATTAAATACATTTTTAATGCAAAAATAAAACGAATTAATAATTTTATTGGGAAAATTTATTTGAAATAATTTAATAATGAAAATGACGTCATTGTTTATAATGACGCAATCGTTGACAGCATTCAAACGAAATCGCATCAAAACATAAATATTCGCTCCAGTTTCCTCCGACAACATTCAGTTCATAAAAGATAAAAGTCGTTTTATCCGACGGAGGCCTGTTTGGAATCATAACAAATAGCCCTTCATAAAACCACATCCCCACTCGAAGTGTCCTCGGGCGAACCCCTTTACGCATTACGAATCTTACCGCAGCGCCGCTAGTTAAGAGGTCGCCGATGAAATCTTTCCTCCCCGACTATTCGTTAAGTCTTAATGGATTACGCCGTATAAAATAGGCATCGAAACAAAAGGTGTTCCATGAAAATCTGACCACACAGTTTGCGGGCTGAAACAAAATTTATTGCGTCTGACCTTAGTTATTCTCGCTGAGGGTTTTCTAACATTATTTCGACCGTCTCGGCTTTGAAGGCAGATCGCGGGCCGCGGTTTCGCCTAAATATTTTATGACTTATGAAATAGTTAATTCTAAACGAATTTTAATCCAGTACAATTTCGTTTTGATCGTCCGAAAGCGACCCTCGCTCCTTTCTGCTCGGAAATTCAAAACTATGCAAACCGTAGATACGTAAGCAAAGTTTATTTAATTTATGCTGAGTAAACCGCTTACGATATTACTTTGCGATGGATCCATCGCTGGTATTTTTAAATTCAATTAATACTTATTTTGGATTTTAGAGAGAGTTTTAGTTTGCGCTAGCTTCGGAATAAAATAATCAGAATGAATGCCGATTTGGAAAATATTTTTCTGATTTAAGATTGAGGGAATTTCGAAGAATTCATTTTCACGCTGCTTTCGACAAAAATAAAGTCATGATAATGACTGAATCTTTTTAGGGTTCCATAGCTCATCAACGAGAAACGGGTTCTTTTTAAAAATTAAACATAAAAGAGATTATATTGACAATTTCGCGTTATCTATGCTCACGGAGCTATGAAATGTTCGGTTATATAACTTTACTTTGAAGTTATTTGATCTTTTATTTAGACATCCGAGCTCATCTCTTTAGCTTTACTGTTCTTATTTTCATTTCACACTTTCACAAAAAAGAACTACTGCGAAAGTAGAGATTTTAATTAGCCTAATGTACGTTTCTTACTTTCAATCTTTTGCATCTAAGCTGAAATCTTTGTTCGCTTTTAGGTTCAGCTGTAAAATTTTGTCACTGCTCATTCGTACCCTACTTCCACTGTTTTGTTTGAGATTTCATGTGACTCAAAGTGAAATAATCTGTATTTTAATGCGGAAGTCGTAAAGAAAATATTACAAGCGAGACGAGAAATCTGACTCGATGATTACTTTCATTTTCGTCTACGCTACGAAACGAGGAACTTAATGAGGAGTCATGCAAACTTAGCGAATACAAATATAGCATTAGTATGCAAGAGCAAAGTTCTTATTCAATATAACTTGCAATATTTAATTTTCCGTTTGTCTTTTTCACACCAGCGATTGCGACAGTAACTTGTAATAGCAGAGGGCGTCGATTCAAATTGCTTTATCAACTCCAGCCATGTTAACTTTTTAATTTATACGGCACGATGCATTAATAATTTCTGCGACTCGATGGAATTAAAAAGTTTCTGAATACAAAGAAGAGACAATAGAAGAAGTATAATTATTATAATTATTCGAAAGACATAATTTAATAACCTCAAATGTTTTTATTGATTTGCGTTAATTAGGTTTTCACTTGCATTTAAAATATACACTCGCGGCTTCGTAAATAAACTTTTGCACTAATTGGAAAAAAGAGGCATCACAATTAAAATCCATGGTAGATCAGTAATTCGTACAAGTTGATAGTACTCATAACGCGCAGTGAGCTCGCACGGTAACAGTCTAACGAGTGCAATATCACCTAACTATTTTCAACTGAAGTACCCCTCCTGTTTAAAACTAGAATCCATTTCGCGAACAAACTCCACAAATGTGCATTTTCTCGACCGGAGCGTGCCACAAAGTTAAGTTTTACCACTTGCCGTAATTACCAATAAACCATGTTCCCGGGGCGTACGGGGGGCGACGCAGATCGCGTTGTTAGCGCTTCCCTCCTGAGTCCCGACGTTAACGCGCCGCCGACGTTAAGTCCCCTCCACGATATCCGTCAAACATGCTTTATATTTGATTGAAAAGTTCAGATAAATTTCGAGGCAGAAGCAGAATTGCCATGTCTGCAGTACTCGTTAAAATGAAACGCTCCTTTTAAGAATAATTTCATCTTTGTTTCCGCATTACTAAATTGGATCGAACGCATCGTGCGCTCGAGGAATATTGACAGATATGATCACTTCTCGATTGGAGCGGGGCCAACGAACGTCTAGATTTTCTGTACGATTTGTAACTCTATACTATTTTAGCTTCCGTTTAGAATAAATATGCCATTATGGAGTGTTGCGTATTTCTCGTATCCGACGGGCACCCTCGAATCTTTATGTACTGCCGTTGCAGTAATGGCTGATTCAATTAATGTATTAATTCGGAGTATAGAGCCATTTAAATGATAAAACACATTGTGTAAATGGAAACGGGTAATTTATATCAAACATTGATAGTAGTTGCCGGATGCCTTAGTAGAGCAAGAGCTGTGATCGCTCGCATATGATTCCTTTTATTTATTTTAATGAAACGTGCTTGTTGTTTTGACGCGGCGAGGTCTGCCGTGGCGGGCGGCAGGCGGCGGGCGCAGCGGTAGCGGCCGGTTGTGTGCTCCAAATTCGCCTATGAATTCCGGTGTACAGAGTTGTGGGCAGATGAATATTTTAACATTTTACATATCCGACGAATGAATTCGTTTTCGGGAACATTTTTTTCATTTTAGTCAGTTATTTGATACGTTTATGTTTGCTCTGTCGCTGTATACTTACGGTTTGGATGTCTATATCATCCGCGGATTGCTCGAAATAACAAATGATTCGAGCTGCATGTTTTACACCAGTGTTTTTGTTGGAACTGATTTAGACTAACACTTCTGTTAACTTTTTTCATCAACGAGTAGGTTTCAAATTTCAGTTTTCGATAAATGTTTTTAAACGTTAATTGATTTTTCCTGCAAACATAGCTCGGTAAAAAGTTCTATCATAGAATTTGTTTGCACTGAATAAATAGTGTGACAAAACTTTTCACAGAATTATTAACAAGTGTCTACTGTCTAGTTATAGTACAAAGCGGTGATATAATTAACAAGTACCTACTAGTATAATAATATACTTAGTTATATTATTTATACTACTTATTTCTAACAAGTAATACAAGTGTGCACTTCAAAGTAATAAAAATCCTTTGAAAAAACGATAACTTCACGCAACAAAGTATATCACAATGAATTCAAATGAAATGAAATAGAAAAATAATCGCTTAAAGCCGCAATGGATGACGGAGACTGTCGTTTCTTCTATCTAATTGATTCCGATCCTTTGTGCGGGCAGTGCGTACTGCCGACTGCGGTCCGATTGTGCAGGAGCAATCAATGGTTATGACGCAGTACAGACATCCACAGATAAATCTTTTATTTTTAACGATACGGATTTGTTGAGTTTTTATTACCTATCTCGTTGAGACGTATTATGCTACTTAATACTTAACTTAGTAAGTGCTTAAAGTAATTGAGAAAATAACATTATAGTGTTAACGTACAATTATACAATAATGTTATTAGTTTCTAGCGTATATTTAACTAGCGTAGCTAGCTATTTGAATCGTCTCATAAAAGTAGTTAATAAAGAACGACAGATCTTCACGCAGTGTTTGCCGCAAAACTGGTGAATAGGCAAAAGGCAATAACTTTAAAAATTTGAGCATTCACCGCTTCACGCTTGCCGCTTACATGCAACAATCAGGTCCTCTCCCATATCGACTTTTTCCACTTCGTTTATTGCACCCGGTTCGGAATAGTTTTTGTTTCTACCGTACTAATCAACGCCTGTACATAGCCATTGGAGTGAGATTTTCCATTTTGCGATTCTCAATAAAATGTTTCCATATATTGTGCCATTTCTAGTTCAGTTGTGAGCGTGTGTACCGAGTATTAGTATTAGTTGTTACGAGAAAACCGTCCTAATTTCCGTACATTATAAAATCCAAAGTCCATGATTACATTTTTAGGCTATTGCATAGTTTTTATCACGTGCTTTGAGCGTGGCGACCGAATCAGGAAATACCGTAACGAAAAAACATAACCCCCACTCCGCTGCACCGCTGTGCCGGTCGGTGCGGCGTTGCTAGACTTCGGCTCGGTGTTTGTGTGCGTGCGACTAGACGTATGCTTATTATAATTGCATAAGTTGATAAAAATGCTATGCAATAGCTTTACCGCGGCAGTCAACACTAAGATTTTTATTAATATTTTAGTGGACATAGGTATTTAAAAAGACATTGAAATAAAATGTCTGGAACAAACAACACAGATAGTAATTATAGCATACCCTCACTAATTGCTCGTGGTCATTCCAGACCCGAACTCTTCGGCAGCATGCGGACTATCGATCCCCTGTATAATTCAAAGGTTGAATAATGTATCGCCTTTCATTAGCACAACGCCCAGTAAATATATTTGCACATAAAGCTCCCACACAAGATTCACGGAACAATTAGGATAAGTTTCATATAAATTCACGTCTTACAGCAGTACGCTTTAAGCGATGAATGTAAATTTCTATTCTCTTTATTGTACAAGTAGTATACTTATTTAAGTTAGGTAACTAAGATTTTTTAACAAGCGTTTATGTATTCATTGACGTTTCTGATTGCTTGATATTTGAACGATCGCGATAGTAAATTATAACGCTTTTAAATAGATAAAACACCTGTCGAAAAAACATCAGAAACTGAGTAATTATTTTTCAAATTTAAAATCTGGGCATAAATTGGTTACATTTGCTTTAAAACTTAATCTGCTATACACGGTGATAAAAATGATGATAGATAATAAACTTTTTACTTATAACAAAACTTTGTTTCCTTTCGCTGAATCTAAAATTCCCCATTCGCATTTATACATTATGTATACAAACTGTAGTTTTGAAGAAATAAAAGAAACAATAGTATTAACCACCAAAGTTCTCGCATACGTCTGGCACTCGGAGAAAACATCCCAGAAGTTTCGGCCAACTTCATAGCAAACAATAACAATACAAAACACTGCCGTGAGCCTGCTAATCAAATACAATTAGGAAGTAACCTTTGATATAATAATTTAGCTACGAGTATATCATGTTCTATTCAGTTCAATAATAAGATGTTATTACATGATGTTTTCAAAAGATTAACTTAAATGACTATATTTTATATACCATGGTGTATTTTATATACGAAAACCTTTTTCTGTATATAAGCCTTTTAAGATTATTTTAAACAACACATAAACAACGTTAAAAAACATTACTTTAAATTCGCATCAATATAGACGCCTTGTTCTCATATTTTTACAATTTTTTAATAGAAAAATATATTGAATTATTTGTTTATTTACTACTAGAATAGAGCATAAAATATTCAATATGCGTCAACCTTTATACGGCTTCTTTGGTAAGCCCACTGCGTGCATTGACCTGAAACGCTCTGATCTACATACGAATCAATTTTGCCCGCGTTCTAATCGCAATATTCGGATCAGCGTAATAGAAAGCTTTAGAGCAATCAACGTGGGCCGAGTCATTTTAGTTTTAATTAAGCTCATCGGCCCGTTAAGCTGCACGATGTAAAACCGAGCATGTGCGAGTTTATCAACTGTTGTAACTCTATGGAAATTATCTTTGCTCTTATTCGGCAACAATGATGGAAGTTTCCATATAGCTGACAGCTTTTTATACATCTTTTATCATGCAAAGCTCAGTGAAGGGCCGCTATAGATTGCAATGTCACAATTTAACCACCCAATATTGGCACATCAATTTGTTTTAAGCTAGTGTTGTAACATTAACACGGTTCCTTTCAAGGACCAGTTGGGGATACATTATTTTTCTAGCTAATGATCAACTGGTAGACTTCATGAGTGTTAAAGAACAGAAGTTAATATTATGAGACAGATAGCTGAACTTATTCCGTACTATTAAAATTCAACATCCGTAGCTACTAAACTCGATAATCACCAAGCGGTATCCCACTAGGTCACGCTATGGGAATGTGTGGGGAATCAGTATTATCGTGGCATTTGGATTTGCGTGTTCAGGCGACACGGTTACCACAACAATGCGCCTAACGACTTTAATAATTATTCAGTGTCCATCTTAATTGGATCCTCGGCATACCTCTGGGGTAAGGATTGATAATTTGGTGGTTAATTGGAACGAAGAATTATGGGTAGATACATTTACAAAACCGCTTTTGTTAATAACTATTTTAATTACGGAATAGAATTTAACATAGAAATAATTTACATTGATTTTAGTTAGATATTTTAATTATTATTATTGTTACTGGGATTGGAGTTAATGAAATTTATTTATATTTTGCACTTTATTAATAATGTAATAAAAATTGTGATACTTGTCATTTCACAAACATGCAATTTTTAAGTATTGCACAACGTGTAATACACATTTTTCCTTACTTAGAAATATGTTTACATATTGCGATATTTACAGTATTCAACAGATACAATGGTAAATCACATGGTAGACAAAAGCGTACCTTGATGAAAAACGCTACATAAGTATTACTTTGATCAATCCTTCCTATGATAATTCATAACATCTTTCTAAGCGTTTATTCTCAGTAACACAACAATTCAGCTGTCTGGCCTCATGGAATAGTGAACGTCGTGTCGCTCACAGCTCACTGCCGATTAGGTGTACGGAGGCCAGGGAACCTAAACCAATTGAGGCTCTGCATAATTCACACAGCCTACATCGTATTGCAGCAATGAACTAATAGTTGTGTTAGGGCTTACGTACACCTGAATGCCGGCGGGATCTGAAAACAAATGAATAAAATGAACACATGATTATAATCTGCAAAGTAACATTATACTGTGTAATGTGATCAAATGAATTAAGTTGAAGCAGGGAAACGTTTTTAAAACAATTTAAAGTCACACAATACAGGAGCTCAACGGTTACCATTTATTTTCATTTCTAGAAACTTTCAAAAGGCGTTTGAAGTTATTGAACGTGTATTATCCCGAGTTAATCGAGACTTTTCGCATACACATCACGTTGTCACTAATCTCGACTCTTAGCGCAACCTCCGCTCATTCTGCGAGGAAACAATACCTTTTGCAGGGAACAAAGATGAAATAACAAAGGAAAGAACCGGGCGATTCGGTACAATACATTATCGTCTCACATACACGAGTGGGCTCGCTATTAAATAAAACACGGGGGTATGAACTCCAATTATCTCATGTTTGTTAGAGCGTACGTGTACCTGATTAAATTCGAAAGCATACGGGAAATAGAAGGAGTTCGACAACGTGGTGAAATCATTCGAGGCATTAGTGAGCCTCGCAAAAAAAGAAATCGAATTCGCTTTAGTAAAGTAAACTCAATCTGCAAAATGATGGCTGAGTTAATTTTGATAAAATAATAAGGTATATGGCGCACCGCCAAAAATTACCTTCGAAGAAATAATATAAAGGTACTTTATGGAGTTTGTGTATTATGTAAATGAGTCTCTAAATTGAAGTTACTGCGACTTCGCAAACAATCTGCCAATAAAGTTAGCATCTTTGCAATTTTCTTTTCGAGAGGAGATTAAATATTATCGGTAACGCGTCTAGACAGCTGAGATTTAATGAATACGGATGTGCATGTGGGTGAGCAGCTGTTGCATTGATTTTTTCGTTTATGATTGACAGCACACGAGCGCTGCTCGGTCGCGCGTTGTGCCCAGCGAGCCGTGCGCCGTAAGAGACCTATCTCGTGCCCGCCCAGAGCCACAGCCCATATAGCTGACCATTAGATTTTTACACTGGAAATATTTACTCTTCTGTGAATTTATTCCGCTTTTTCGTATTTCATTCAAACCTTAACAATACTAATGTTATGTTGTTATTAGATTAATAGGTACCGTTATATTGTGTTCCAATTTAATGCAAAATATACCTCGTTAATGTAACATTTTTAGCACCTAATCATATAGCTTTTAGCCAGTATGTATAGTAATTTCAGATGATTAGTGATAACCGGAATCATAAATTGAAATTACATTTAAACATAGTTGGATTCATAAAGAAATAATCGGTTATCATTCGTTTTGTACATTTGAATACATTTTATTTCATTCAAATATTTACTCCATTATACGTAAAGTGGGCGCACTTGTTTGAACCAGAATAATGGGCGCAGATGAATGGTCTGTACCGAGTTTTGTACTTAGACGTATCCGATTCCATAAATAAAAGGAGCTCTCTCACCCGCGCTAAAATATAGAAAGAAATGTGTTCATCTCGTTAAAACTTTCGTCTACAAATATAAAATTCAATTTCTGAATGAGCGCAAAAAATCTTCCACCCTGTTTTTCGCGTTCATTTTGCATCAACCGACGTAGAATCCTAATTATCTTTCCCAGTTAAGCTTAAGTGAATTATTCCGGCCGCCCACTGTAGAGCACAAACAAAACGGCAGAAAGTTCACAACCTCACTCCGAAATACTAAAACATTAAAGGGAGTTCCGCACACGTATAATATTCTCGGGCTGCGACGGCAGTACGTCGTCTTAGAGGAGGCGGGGCCCGCTTTAGCCGGCTCAACTTTTAATAACGCCCGCAAAATCATCTAATTAATCTGATTACGGATGGACCCGCACCGTGGGCCCCACGCTCCCCGCTGATACTTATTCCTGAGCATTAAGTAAACTTGTTTGTCCATGTACTGTCTTGTGGATTAGCGATACGGCGCTCAGCCGAGATAAGGGTACGCTACGAAATGACGTCATTATTTGGTAATGCTCAAACTATTCGGAATATATTTGGTGCGGATTAAATTCACTAGCTTATTCATTACTTGCATTTAAGCTACTTTTATGTAGGCTCACAGGATATTCTAATGGAAAAACTGATCAGATATATTTTTGTATGAAATAATATGAACTATTTATTTAGATTTTAATAACAACATGGTTGTTAAGGAAAATGAATTACAGCTAAAAACGATTATCTTCACCACCAAATAAAATAAATTCTACACCCGAACAGGCCGTAATAAATAAAGCCTGGCTTTGATTTTAGGGCCGCGACATACCCTTTTAATAGTCCATAGACTATAGTTTCTATGTGGTAATTAGGACGCATCCTAATTTAGTTAATTCACTCGCAAAACGTAGTGTAATGTGAAAGGGATTCGTGTAATGTCGTTACGATCAACGCTCAGGCTTACTGCAATGTAATTTGCTAAGAAATATGTTTAGCGCTAAACTGTAGTGTCTCTATCTAATAAAATATTTATGAGAGAGATGGAGCTAGTTAGTTTTATTGAAAATGTGTTTTGTCTTTTCTTAGTTCTAGTTTTATTTTGTGGTTCTATTTCTTTGTTGTATTTACATTACTACGCATGATTTAAATTATTCTCAATCTAAAGGTTTACAAAGTGTTTTGGATTTATTATAATAAAATCTTCTTTCGGCGGTATCACATTTCCCGTGTTTAATGGGTGGGGTATCAATTTCACAACAATTACTTCTTAATCGCTTTATTCCAGAAATTAAATATATAGACCTACAATTTGTGGCGCTCTACTCCGATATAAAGAAAGGGATGGAGCCTTTCAGTGTTCTTATTGAAAGTAATTTTCCAAATTACCTTGTTTATCACGCATTTTCATCTCGTTAACGAGTATTCTTAAAAGACTTACTTAATTTGAAGTACAATTCTGTGTCTTTTATTTGTTGTTGCCTAAAGAATAAACTTACACGTGTCATTTTTTAATACTCGGTAACATCTAAATATATAAAACTCAAAGGTGACTGACTGACATGGTGATCTATCAAGGCACAGCCCAAAACACTGGACGGATCGGGCTGAAATTTGGATTTTGATCAATTCTACCCCCAAGGGGTTAAAATAGGGGATGAAAGTTTGTATATTATAATAATACTTCTGAACGCGAGCAAAGCCGCGGGCAATAATAGCTCGTGTTATTATAAAAACATTTCGATAACATACTAAACTTAAATTCTAAGGATGCAAACTCCATTATCATGTAAATGAACTTCATAAAAAATCCTCGGCCAATCCGTTCGGAAGGTGTAAGGCACTCAATAAAATATGGAGGCCCATTGGCGAAACGATCTTTCGCAATACGGAGTGGAGATAGGCTGAAGCGGCTCGAATGCGACATTTCAATTTGAGCATATATTATTCATGGTAATGCGTTAAAAGCACCGCCACATGCTCAGAGCGAGCGAGTAATCGCACGTGCCTGGTATACGTACCGTCAGCAAATGCTTCAAAAATCTCGCTTAAATACAAGCGCTTTATTTCAGCGACTTTAGTATTTGAGTAAGTAAAAATTAGGTTTCAATATAGATTGGATCATTTCATATATAATATTTTAGAAGTTCTGAAATAATGCGTTGATTTCTGTAAGCTTAGTGCTCAAAAGATTTGCGCTTGGAAATATTCGACTAATGCGGCCTTTTTGTCGACTGTACGTATTCAATGTTGTGCTTTAAAATTGTCGTTTCGCGCCATTTGCAGTGCCCGAACCGATGTGCTTTGCCTGTAAAGTAACTACGTAGTCTTTTTATTTATTATACGTCGTAATGACGCACGCTAAGGTACTCAACGCGCAAGTAAAAAGTTTGCTTTATATTTTCCGTTGCATTCTATTCAAATGTTTCATATAAAGGTTCGTGTATAATGGCCTCTGTAAATTCAATTACATATTGTCAGTGAATAATTTAGATTTCTTTGTAATGGGCATTGTAATTTGTAACACCACATAATATTCCACTACTGCATTTTCTATCTAATCAACATCAACGGTGACAAACTACAAAAAACCTTCGATATGATCTAGGGCTGCTATTGTAAATATTATTTTAAAATAATTATACTAGCTAAAAGCTGGGCTCGCGTCGTTTTACTGCGTGGTAATAATCTTTAAGGCAGTTTTTTTTTAATATTTTAATGGTAACCAAACCTTGACTGACCGATGATAACACATCTACATATAAATAAAAATTACTATGTTAAAGCACAAATCAATAGGCGTGATAGTTTTTCCATAAATTATGCCATACAAGTGCACAGGTTGTGAGATATACCTAATAGGGCTCGCTTCGCTCGCCCTAATTGTCTACATGATATATTATGTAATCATTGATGTTAACATTTAAAATTCAGTCGCAAGTATTCAGAATCGAAGTAAAACACGAAATTATTGCTTATTCTCCTCGCGCGGAGTCAAGAATGGCATCTTTAATTCATCGATGAAGGGATAGAAACAAAATTTGTTTAAGTACGATGCGATTCCGCCAATCTCGCAATCTTTATTTCATTCGCAATAAATGGATTACTCTGCTCACAAACATCGTTTTGCCATCCACGGCTTTATTTGGCTTGTAAGCGAATTTCGTCGGTTGTTTCCCGAAGGTCTATATTTATTTATGAGTATAATATCGTTTAAAAACGCCGTTAGTAGATTGGCACTGACGCTTAGAATTTAGTTACGTTTTTTCTTATCATACGTTCTAGTAGCAAAAAATATAATATTATGATTCATAGTACCATCGAAGAAATTGATTTATAGGCAGTTGACCAACCTACGTCAAATGGTTGTATTATATCAATTCAATGTTAGCTGTGACTTTTTGGATGGATTTGACATAACGTGACCAAATTACGCATGTCCGACATGTGCCTATGAATCAACTTCTCTGATAGTACATTGTATATTATAAATTATAATGATGCGGTGTGGGAACACCGCAGTTAGAAAATGTTTAGTAACGTTAGTAAACATTTGTTAGCAAACATTGAATCACAAATGTTAAAAAATGTTAAAAATATTTTCATGTTAGAAAATGTTTAGTAAATGTAAGTTAACAAATTAAAGCAAAACAAATTATAACATAATAAAATATATTTTGTAACCTTTTGTTTGTAAACATTTTCTAAATTTAAATGAAAATGTTATGGTGCTCCCACACCGCAGTTAGAAAATGTTTAGTAACGTTAGTAAACATTTGTTAGCAAACATTTAATCACAAATATTAAAAAATGTTAAAAATATTTTCATGTTAGAAAATGTTTAGTAAACGTATGTTAACAAATTATAGCAAAAAAATATAACAAAATAAAACATTTTGTGTTACCTTTTGTTTGTAAACATTTTTTATAGAACGACGGGGTATGCGGTGAGCCAATACCAGATTTTTAAATGTTATGTATTAATTGTTATGTTAGTAAACATTAGTAAACATTTTCTTTAGTGTTGGAGCCTTATAACATTTAACAGTTCCTAAAAAAATGTAACAATTGACAACATTTGTTAGTAAATGTTTATATGTTAGAAAATGTTTACAAACATATTTTTCTAACGGCGGTGTGGGAGCACCATTTCATTTCAATTTTAGATTGTAGGTATAGTAATATTTGTATAATTTGGACCTTTAGATGTAGGACATGACTATTAAATCATAGTGTCTTTAATATTAAGCCGAAGGGACTGTAGGGCCTGGAATCGGACTGAACGCCTATAAATTACTAATAAAATACTCTGCGGACACACTTACTGTGCTGTTAGATTAGAAATGAAGAGGGAATATTATACCTCTTACAATTATTACAATAGGAGGTCGTTAATAATATTACATAATAGATACTTAGGTTTACAAAGGTATAAATTAGTATGTCAAGTATTTTGAGTAGAATCTATACTAATATTATAAAGCGGAAGGGTTTGTTTGTTTGAACGCGCTAATCTCAGGAACTACTGGTCCGACTTAAAAAGTTCTTTCAGCCCATAGCCCATTAATCGAGGAAGGCTATAGGCTATATTTTATTAAGCTAAGACTAATAGGAGCGAAGAAATAGAGGAAAATGTGGAAAAAACGGGGGAAATTGTTTGAAATTGCTTTTTATCTTAAGAACTACTGGAGATTTTTTTATGTTATTTGGCACACATGAAGGAATTACTACGTGGAGGGACATGGGCTATTTTTTTTTGTGGAAAAATGTACGGTTTTCGTGAAATTCCTCAATTACGCGGGCGAAGCTGCGCGGAACATCTAGTAGTTCATAATAACTTATTTAAAATCGTAATTTACTTACCACCTTACTAATAAAAATGTTGAGATTGCGTATTATAATAATTACAGACGATTTAGTAAAGTAATGTTATTTTTTTCTGTCCAGCTATCTACGTAGCCAGGTATAAAAATATACTGCATACTGTACACTGCAGTACAGTGTTAATCTTTTAGTAATGGTGCTAATATTCTCGCGAAAAAATCAGAGCCCACTATTGGCATAATGCGATGACATTAATAAATTAGGAATCTGCCTGAAGCAAATCCATCGATTCATCATAAATAGAGCGAAGATTCCGTTAATCCCTGGAATATCGCCTTTTATGGAGATTGCGGATCGTGCGTACGCATGCAACAACACTTGATGGATGACGGGCTATTTATCAATGTGAACTTGACTTTATACCTATATATCAAAGAATTGAAGGGGCAGTGATAGAATTCCAATAAGGCCGTATTGTAACTGCGGCGGGTGATATCCGCTGGAGCAATATTGAGTGAGGATCCAAAAATAATATTGGCTTTGAGGTTACGTTTACGTTTTTAATAGTTTTCAGTCGAATTTTGTTGAGCTAGTACGATGGTAAAAGTAAAGTTAGTTTTGCTACGGGCGTAGCAGCGGCGGAGCACAGGCCCGGTTGACGTAGCACGTCGTAGCAAGTGCTACGAGAAATCTCTACATCAAAGAATATTTCGATTAACTACGATTTGGTCGTCGTATAAATAAGACAATTATTTGGGTATTTGAACAATTTTTTTTTTGTGATAGATGGAAAGATCATAATAATATATAAGTTTTATAACAAATATTTTTTTTTTTTTATAATTTTTTTTTCGTAATAATTCAAAAGTTATTTCAAAATAAAAATTGGAAGACTCGCCATTACAGCTCCCGCACAAACTTGAGCGCGTGTGACGTCGTAATATTTTTTTTCACCACAGAACAATAAAAAACAGTAGAACCGGCATACCACGAATTGTAAATTTATTAAAACTGAAAACCAAAACACACCTTCAGCACTTAAAATAGAGTTTGTTTTACACCAAACAGTAGAGTCATAGGAGCATCAGTTTATTGTGGATTTACTAAAAAGTTTAGCTACGTAGATGGCATTATAGTTAGCGCAAACAATTTTTTTTTAAGTTTTTGCATTAAATATCAATATAATTAATAATAACGTTTTAAAATACATTTAAAAAATCAATAATTCATTTTTATTCAAATACCCAATTCAGTCACTAAACTATAGTTTCTTGTCTCTTTGACACCTTAACTGAAATATTGGTATCTCTTTCGTGTGTTATTGTATTTTAAAACAAATATATTTTCTTGTGCGTGTGAAGATAGGTCGATGGACGAATTTTTCTTCATCCGAATAACGGAAACGGTAGCATGTCGTAGCAAGTGCTACGCTAAATCTCTACAATACGTTTTAGTTTTACAATTCAGTCACTTAACTATAGTTTCTTGTTTTTTTACGTTATGTGAGTATATTATTATATATTTTCTTGTGCGTGTGAATTCATCCGAATAACGGGGTTTTTAAGCATTTGAAATCGTAAAGAGCTTTTAATTGTCATTGTATATAAATGTTAAATACAATTTTGCGGTAGTAGTTTATAATTTAATTCCCGTTTAAAATCTATTCAATAAGGTAACAAGATTTTATACGATTGTAAAAATTTACGATTTATTTAATTCCTTCCTTGAATTGTCGAGCATTTCATTTATTATTTTGCTTGTTTAATGATTTACTTTAATGCTTCGTTGAATTTAAATGTAATCAATTGTAATTGTAATTGATTTTCGACGGCGTGTGGATTGTACTTAATTAAGTTAATAAGCGCAAAGCTCAACAAGCTTTTACTGATGCAAACGTCAATTTTGGCTTTTATATTTTATTGATGAACTAACTGACCAAGTAATAGACAGTATATTAGGGTTAACATATTTTATTTAAAAAAAGTAAACTTCTTCTAAACAGTGTCACTTTCATGACTACAAAATAACATAAAAACATACCTACACTCGGCTCGACGAAGAAACTCATCTTCTAAGGGTCAATTCAGACCGCAACGCGACGCGTAGATGCATTTCTAAATTTGTATGAATTTGGCAGATTTGCTAGACGTCTCACGCTCACGAAATCTGTCAATTTAGTACAGATTTAGAAATGCATCTGCGCGTCGCGTTGCGGTCTGATTTGACCCTAACGCGGGTTACCAGTGGTTTTAATCAATATAATCAAACATTTATATTGTCTAAGATCCTATTAGTAGCGACGAAAAACAGCGGGGCATTTCAAATATTTCCCCGTCCCCCAAGTAATAAATTACGAAAAAAAGTAATTGTGAAACTTTTATGTAAAAGTCCACAGAGTCAAAAAGTAAAACTGTGCCGAATAAAAATCAGGGTTGGCAGCCCTGATTTTAAGACTACCAATTTATCAGTCGAGGGACCCCATTCCGTGAAACGTTGTAAATAGCTCGCTTTGTTATTTACAAAATTTAATGCAATCCGAATGCTTGACCGATTTCCATATTTTGGTTCCATCAGTAAGGTCAACAATTTTTATAAGTAATACTTTCTCGTTACACCCCTTTATCGAAAAATGTAAGATTCAAAATAATTCTATTTTAGCTACTAACAGAAAATAGACTTGGAAGGAATATTTTGAAACAACATTCCTTACAAAAGGCATGTTATGGCATAAAGTTATCCAATCGACACCGCTTAAAATTCCCTGGTTTGAACTTTGAACAGACAATATACGTCAATAGCTTTAAGGTTGCGATCTGGACACATTCCATTAAATAAATTTGCATTTATAATGCGCAAAGTGGCATCACCTAATTGTTTACAGTGTGATAAGGTTGAGGACGTCCAGCATATACTGATGGAATGTGTCCGGAACGAAGTAGCTAGACAAGATATATTTTATAACTTAGATGTTTGTGATGTAAGTGTATTCTTTCCATTTCTGTCTGCTCCTTTATCTAAAGAAGCAATTGCTTTGTATAAAGTTTTGTTTGGTTTAAAATTAAGAGATAAAAATTAATTATATTATTGTGTAGTATTTAAGAATGGCTCTCTACGAGAGTGACATGGTCTAATTGTACCTAACTCTCTATAAAAAATAAAGATAAAAAAAAATAAAAGGCTGGTAACAAACCGAAATTTAGACAGCGTTTAAGCCGTAAAACAGGTTATGAAAACATTTCGCTTATGGGCATAGCAAAAAGGTAGGTTTTGATTGACGCGGGCAATCGGCCTAATGTAACCTCGGGCGAGTTCGGCTCGCAACGACGCAATCCTTCACACGCCACGCAAAAGTAACTTTTCATATAATTCATTTCCCTATATTTATCTTACAACTCGATTTGTTCGATCAGAAAAAATGACGAGCGATTTTTTGGGGAAAAGTTATTGAAAACTTTGGGTGTTGTAATGGAAGTGCGAAACTTAATAGGCATAGGCTAGGTTCACACGGCGTTGTCCTGCACGTTTTTATATTCGTTTAGCGATGGCTTGTATTGGATTTGTTGGTACACGATTTGTTGCAGTACAATCAACGTGTGAATGATTCTATATACATTGTATGCGCCACTATTTATTCTTTACGACGTATACGGCGAAAAAACGTGCAGAATTGTGCCGTGTGAACCAAGTCTTAGGTTGTAGGTACGCGTCCTTGATTTCTAAAACGTCATCGCCTTTTGCCAATAGCACCATAGATTTTATAATAATACAAGTTTGTGTATCGTACTTTTTACTGCAATAAAAAATATTCTATGGCCTTCCATAAGATTCACATTCAGACACACTTTCTCAACAAAATTTCCGCAACTAAGTGATTCGGAATGTTACAAGCCTTATAATAGCATTCTAAACTTAATATATAATAAGATAACTCTCATTGATTTATCGGACAAAATTAAAATTCAACCAATATACTATACGGGACACATTCTCCTAAAATATAGTTCATATTTTACGTTACGTGACTGGGCATAGTAAAATCAGATGATGTTGATAATTTACCCTGTAATAGCCGAGCCCAATAAAACCTTATAGGTAAGTCCTGGATTACAGGAAGTGGATCAGGGCATGGCAGTTTTATTAACGATAGATAGGGGAGCTCATATCAAAATAGCAAGTAATCAATGTGATTGGCATAATATGAATGACATATAATTCGGTTACTGATTGAACCATGTTTATAGACTTAGTATCATTAATTAAACAATATTAATAAGTTATTTAAAACTACACAACCTTTGTTAAGTTAACATTAAAAATAATAATTAATTAAAATTTTTATTCGATATAATATTATGTACTCAGATGATACTGTATATATCAAACTATGAAGTTAAATGCGTGTCTCTCTGTCCTATAATGTAACAGTAAAAAAGAGAGTTAATTATAATTAAACGCCAAGATCTCATAATCGCCACTGGCTGGACTCCAAAATAATAAGCATCAAAACCTTGTAATGTGCAGAGTTAAAGAGTCATCTTGTTAAGTATATCGTTACATTTTACTTTTATTGACTACGTCATAATATTATTTTACTTTAATCCAACTCTTGTTAAAATAACTTCAAAGATCTCTAGTATTTAAGACATGCCTAAAAAGGTGATATGTATATATTACATCTTAATGCAGAACTATTTTGGACACCATTTGATTTGGAGATATGTTGGGGACCTAGAAAGGACATATTAGAAAAGTTTTCTATCCGGAAAAATGTATAAGAAAAACTTCGTTATGGGCATAATGTAGTTCTACATAATTATAATATAATTTTACTTAAGTGCAACCCTCGTAAAAATACTTTAAAGTACAATGAGTTTAGAACTTATTAAGTCTTCGATTTTCATTATTTTAGCTTCTAACTACGCCCGGTGTCCAGTTAGAAGTTTAGTAAAGCTTATAATTTACATAATAGGAGTAGTACTTTCCGCAGCGGGTCATACAAACTTCTGTGGATTAGGGCCTTCACGGGAGCTTATCGGATTTTGAATGAATTTCGGGATGCTTGCGATGGCGACGTCATTATGAATATCCGATTTATATGCAGATTGGATATGAAGTAGCCGAACTACGCTGGCGTGTAGGCACGCGCCACTAACCACCTTCATAAGACGCTCAAAAACCTCCTGGTACCTATTTTATGCAAGCCCGGTATATGAAGAAGTTTGAATTAACAAAAATCGTTTTGTAATGATTGCTAGTTTAAAAACGTGTTTTGTATGTCTTTTTTTTCGTGAGAAATTTTCGTAAACATTTTACTCAGGTGTGGAGATCCATTTAAAATAAAGTACACTTAAGTCTTTTTTTTTCAAAGACACAAATAACATTTCAATGCTAAATTTAAGTCTGGACAACTCGATAAAACTTGTATAACATTACAAAGTGTCAAAACCTTTGCCAATATCAAAGAATTACATGAAAATATCTTATTAGATTTCATCTATTTTCGTCTCAATTGAGATACACGCAATTTAGTACCATTTTATTAAAGTCATTGGTTACATTACTTATCTTAATATATACTAGACGTTGCCCGTAACCCCGTTGCGCCAAAATTCGAATATCGCGCGGTAACCTTATGCTACGTTTTGATGCTTGCCGAGCCACGGCAAGCCTCCACAAGCCACAAGCCTCCACAAATCTCGCTTTACGTTTGTAAGTCATTTTCACGCTCGTGAACGCGTCAGTGAATTACGTACATGCCCTTTGATCTCTGTCCAAAAACCGACACTACTCCCGATCGTCTACAAGCGTCCGCAAGCTCACGCAAGCCAAGCCATTTCACCTGTTTTCGCGCTCGGGCTTGTGGAGGCTTGCCGTGGCTCGGCAAGCATCAAAACGTAGCATTACATTTTTCCGAGATAAAAAGTAGCCTATGTACTTTCCCGGGACCCAAAGCATATCCATGTCAAATTTCAGCAAAATCGGGCGTGAAGAGGTAACAGACAGACTCACTTTCGCATTTATAATGGAAGTATGGATTTTTATGTTACATTATACAGTTTGTTGTTAAAAATATTCTGACTGTATACAGTTGTTCCTCATAAGAGTGAAGGATTGTTTAACTTTTCCACTCCGCAGCGAAGACAGATTCTATTGTAAAGGTTTAACAATTTCTGGCGCGGCGTTGCATTTCATATAATAATAAAATATCACAATGGCTGTCAAGTCTTTTCATGATAAGTGGCCAAGATGAAGCGCGTCAGTGGCATAATTCACGAAATCAGATGACGAATGAATAATTTCAAAAGCGGCTTGTTTCAACTCGTAACATTGTCGTAACTGTCTTTTGTTCGGGATAGAAAGAGGAAGAATTACGCTTATCTAAGTGTCTGAGAACTTTGGAAATTATCATATTGTTTTCTAAATAATTTTGAATAGCGACATCTTAGTCACTTCTGTGATCACAGGCATTATAATATCTTGATTGAATTTCTGAGAATCTGAATAACGCTAGGAATTATCAATGTGGCTGAAATACCTTAGAATTTCGGGATGTATTTTTTAATGACGGCTCCCTTAGCAGGTATCTTATTAACGGTGTATCTCGATACAAGTAACATTTACCTTAAAAAAAGAATATTAATTGATTACCTGTTCGTACATAAAACTTCCATCCCATTAAATGGAAATGAACACTACGACACAATCACGGTACATTTGGTCACCTGGCGTAATTATAATTAAATCTGTATGCAAACGAACGAAATAAAGAGTGAAGTTTTTAATAGAATAGTTGCATACAGCAATTTTACGATCGATTCAATTTATCTACGTATCGAACACTAAAACATATTGGGCGGAGCGTTTAGCACCTGAGCCAATTTAGTGCTGTACTGAAATTCGGCGTTCATTCGATTTCAGTTCGGTTTATTAATGACTGCCTGGGCTTCAAGTTGCATACTGAAAACTAATGCTCGGAGTTCCATTCAACTTGTCATGGTATCTTATACGGCACTCAGCCAGTAATAAATTTCTCTATTACTCAAGCAATTTATATCTACTTGTTTATAAAAAGTATTTGCTTTGCTTACGCCAATCCATGTTGCTGTCGTTGTCTTATACGTTGAAAAACCTATTTGACAGAAAATAAAAGAGTTTGCGTTACTCGCTACGTTGCTGGACCAACATCATTGACTTGTACGTTGAAAAATCTACTTGACAGACAAAAACAACCAGTGGGGCGAATATTTATACTTAGAAAGGGGATCAAGTACAAAAAATAAAATCTCAATCTAAGGACATCATACCCAAATGCACTTTGCAGATGGTGTGTCTCGATTGACTTGTCTTGAGATTCACAGGCAACTGCTCAATCACGTGATCGAATACGTAAACATCGTGAGTGGGCATAAAATTCTAAATTAAACAGGGCATTATTATATCGGCGCGGTGATTTTCCTCTTTCATCGAGGGCCGAACAATGCCGAGGCGCGCCTAAACCCCTTTGCATGTTTATACGAGTCAGCTGTCAAATTCAAGTTGTTTTTGTTCGTCCATTTTTACGAAACTCTCGGTCGAAAAGTGTAATGAAAAACCCAACACGTCATTCATCGTCGACCGCTGTCTATTATGAATTGCAGTTTTTTCAAAGTTGATAATTAACACCGGGCTCGGCGGAAGGCAGGTCCCAACTTTTAAGTATTATAAAGTTCGTGAAAGACTCTAATCATTACAGCCCTACTCGTACAGGCGAGTTGCGTGCCGGGAACGTTTTTAAATTAATGGTGTTATATAGACGAAAGGCTTTTTTCGAGATGACATTTTCTTTAGCGCCTAATTGTTATTTATGGTGGCTTTAAGTGACTTTTTTAGTTGCGAAATTACTTTAGGATGATTTATAGTGGAAAAAATGTAAGCGTAAAAGGACCAGGCGTTAATCAGACCTCATTTTGTTTACTACCTGTTAAAATGGTAGTTACTTGTTCTACGTAGTAAGAACATATCGCAAAAGCAATTTGATAATTATTACAATGTAGTATCATTGCTCGGTTTATATATGAACGTAAACCACACGAGGGCAATGCCTCGAAAAACCTTTTTGTATATGAACATAATATAAAATGAAAATCTTCATAACGTTAAAAAGATAGGTATTAATATGGCTTAAGTATACTATGAAATATGACGGGACGTTACTGAAATATTTTCGTGTCACCTTTGTTCTTTTATGTCTCCATTTTTCATTGATTTCGGAAATGAACTTGCATGAATATTAAAGTATGTAAAGCCGTGTGAGGGAAAACGATGTGACACTTCGCTTATTTTGTTTCGGGATTGAAAATACCTATTTACTTTACAAGTAAGTACCTACTTTTACAGGAGCGTATTTAACGAAAGACGTCAAGAGGTATTAACTACGTAATGTTATTATGAAATAAGATGTATAAATACTTGAAAATGTAATATCAGCGTAAGTCCAAGCTGAGAAAAATAATAAACATAAACAAGTCAAGAGCACTTGTAAATATTTTTTATTCTCTATCCTTTTTTTTTATTTCAGTCAATACTATTACTGAATCGTAAACAATTGTTTAGGTCTGTTTGTTTCGTACTTAAGCACGTTAATAATAAATGAGTTGGATTTAGTTCTGTTTGTCAAATAGATTATTCAAATAGGCAAAACGTTTTGGGCTCCCGGAGAACTTCTTTTATATTTTATTCATCTTGTCTTTACACATTTAATTAACAGATTACCATAAAAATTTGAGAATTTATTTATCTGTGTCTATTGTATCTTTTATCGTTTCATATTTGGTATTTGCGATTAAATAACATTTTAAATATCTAGTACGAAGATATAACCTAAAACTAAACTGGGTAAAAACTTATGTTTAAAAATGTTGCCTATAATTACTACTCAATACTACACTATTTCAGAAAAATTTATGCCTAATTCTATTTAGACTCAAAATCCCAAACTCATGATTCTAAGAACATCTAAAAGACAAGCCTTACAAATTCAAAGTTAGTCGAATGCGGCTTACATGTGAGAAACGTGGCCAAACTGGATAAAGGCTAACTATCGAATACAACCCCCTGACATACAATACTCCTGTCTACACAATAAGTTAAATTGATTTATGGATTACAAACAAAATGCTGTGTAAATATTATATTAAGTTATTCTATAAAATATGTTTTAATAGATCCATACTATAATGTTAATATTACAAATGCGTACGTGTGTAGAGGTACTTTGAGTCTCAGGAAAGGACATAGGGCATTATAGCACAAAACTTCAGGGATACGCGTGAAAAATTAAATTAAATGTTAGCTCAACTTGCCGGTAGCATCTATTAAAATAACGGGAAAAATACGGTAAAATCATTATTTATACGGCCAAGAGGAGAGTCATTATTACCGAAGAAAACTAATCTTGTCTTAATATAAATCCCGTTCGTAATCAATTCGCTTATAAAAATACGCAAGTAAAATAGCGTCTTCGAAGAGTTTTCTCCTCGGAGTATCATTACGTAAATAGAACAAAATTGTACCCAGTCAAGGAGTGTTATTTACCGAGGGCCGTGTATCTGAGCGGTATACGCATAGTATAAATAACACACAGTAGTTATTCTATACACTATGGCTTAAGTGACAAGGTTTATAGTCAGGATTTGGGATATTGCATCGTAATAAAAATTAATTAACCATCGAAGAAATTGATCCAAAGGCATTTGGTTAATTTGGGCTATGTCCATTAAATGTTAGTTCTTCGGCAGTATAATATGATAATTGAAAATAATAAAATATTTTTTATAATATTGCCATTGGTGTCTAGGCAAAATTAAAAAAAAAACTGATCTCAATTTGTAATACATACATCTTGACGCACGCGCATGAAACTTATCCATGTATTTTTACCATTTCAAGGACACAGCTGAGTTACTCTACTGTGTTATAATATTAAACTGTGGCTCCACTAATATTTTCTTTTCCGTCTTAATTTTATGTCGCGTTTAGCCAGGTGTCTCGTTAGACCACCAAGGGCAAGTTAATGCCCAACAAAAGGGGAACCCCCGAAGGAAATATTTAAACAAATTAAAACTTTCTCCTCATGATATTTCCTCGAGAGTCGTTTTGATTCCTTTTTATTAAGTTCCAAGTGAACGTACTTTAAATCAATTTAGTTTTCAAAGTCATTAGGGTGCATTGTTGCTGTATTTTTTAATGCTTTACATAAGTTTTTTTTTTTAAATTTTACGGAAGGTCTAATAATAAATAGTGTTATTAAGAAAATGTTAGATAATTTTATCTGATTCGTACAATAAATGCAAATTAATTAAAACAAACTCACACAAATCTCAACATAAACATTGTGAACTAAACCACCAACCACGAAAAGCATAACAAGAGTAACTAATGTGCGAGGGGCACATTCCACTGCAATAATTAACATTTCTATAAACGAGAATTCTCCCTAAATGAGGTCCGCGTAATTAAATCTAAATATTGGACCAAAATATCAACGGAGGATTCCTTGGCTTAGCTACTTGTTAACATAACACGACCTGTTGATTCTCGGCTACGTAGAACAACAAGATTTTAAACAATGAACAAAGTTTAGAGGTCCTACAACAGAAAAAGCGGAAACTTTCCAAGTATATTTTCATAGTATAGCTAGTTTTATTCATGATATTTTCTAGAAGTTTCAACGCGATTTCTATGAAAGTAATTTATGTTGGGAACGTTGTTAGCGTCGGTGTTATTGTTTTGTGCTGTAGTGTCGATTACAAAATTGCAGTCTTTAGATGTTATTTAATTCATGTTATAATAATAATAATAATAATATCTATGGACGCTTCACACCACGTCAGTCTGGCCCCGTGCTAAGTACCTGAAGGACTTGTGTTACAGGTACCAGACAACGGAAATATATTTAATACTTTTATACTATACTACATAATATATTTAAGATTTTTATTATATCATACAGATTACACATATTTAATACACATCCAGACCCGGGAACATTGAAAACTTATTTTGTTCCGTCGGCGGGATTCGAACCCGCGACCCCCGGCTTGAGCTGCGACACACTCAACAAATTGAGCCACAGAGGTCGTCACTTATGTTATCAGTTTATAAGAACTGGAAATCTTAGAAACTTTTTCTGGTAACTTATATATTCTCGGTATTGGGATAAGTTAGAAAAAAGACGTAATTTTCGGAAACTGACATTAGTAATGAAGCTTAACATGGTGAGTTAGATTGATCGCTGTGTGTAATCGGCCACTGTGGAGGGACTAACATATTAATCATTATTTTGCTAACTAAACTTTTGTTGTAAAAAAATATTACAGTTGTAACAGCAGTAGGAAAAATAGTACGAGGAAATTCAATACTATCGTTTGCATTATATTACATTCAATTAATTCACTAAATATTGTAGCAAGTTATACCAAGTCAGTTTCCAACTAAAAAAATCCAAATACAATAATCAATATTTGAATCAATTACGCTCATTAAATTAGTTTTAATACTATGAATCTTTAGTATTTTCTTAGGGCTTAGAATATCAAGCATATAGAATTAGCAATTACAATAATTTATACAACATAATCCTACTAAAAACCTGACCTACTAAACTCACAAAACACAAACTAAATGACAAATGCTTTCGTCTTAAGCGCTTTATAATCTTGGAACAACATACCAACTCCCCGCTAATCCCCTTTATAAAACACAGTTTGGAAGTTTTTACTACGCGTTAGGGCCTGCAAGGGTTGCGACCCTCGTCTAAAGGCACCGAACAGCTTAATATTATGTGGTTCTAACAAACATATCTGGAACTTTCTGAAGGATTTCAATCCATGTATGTGTAATTAACTTTTTGTGCGACCAACGATCAATAATTATTGTAATGTTTGTTGGTTTTCGCATGAACTTATGCTTAAGGAGATCGCACACGTCACACTTTTTGTGTGATCGAGTCTGCGGCTTACATACAATCTGCATGGCGCGCGCCATCAGAATGTATGGAAGCCGCAGACTCGATCACACAAAACTTATTGTAGTTGAAGACTTGTTAAATCACTTTTGATTGAAATCGACGGTAAAATTTTTGCTGGTTTATTTTAATAATCATATATTATTATGTTGTTTTGTTACGAAATACGTAATTGAGAATTGAAATTCCCTATAGCCGGGCCGGCGGCTTTGGTGTGTCGACAGCTTATCTCGAAAACTACTAAACTGATTTTGATGAAACTTGCAGTATTCACTAAGTTGAACCATACCTAGTACAACAAAAAAAAGAATTACTCAAATCGGACTTGTAGTTTCGGAGATATGCGAACACAAACTTAATAACATACATACATAATATGACATAATATATACATATTGCATACATATTATATTATTATGTATACACTTTTGAAATTTGGCACACTTGTTCAGACGCTGATGTACACTAACATAATATACGAAAACTGGGCAGTTCTGCAAATATTACGTACATACGCGTCGAATTAATAAGCTCCTCTTTTTTGAAGTCGGTTAAAAATGGATAATATTATTTATTTCTATTGCTGTATTGATCATACCTTCGAGGGATACACTTTAGGTGTAATGAATGATAAATTGAAGACGTGAGTGGAAGAATCGAACAAGTAAAATTTCGTAACATTCGGACAATAACTAATTTTTCCCCTAATTATTTTAATAAAACTTGTAACTTATCTACTTCACAACCTAGCTACGCATATTATCTGGCTACGCATAATATCCATAGTTTTTCTATTTCAAATAATTTTTTCGGCCCTAAAGCCTCCATTTAAGCAAAAAAACGGGAAGTTTTTTCATGTTACTTACCTTATTCTTCCACTCACGTCTTGAATTTTAAAAGCCGCGCTTACTCTTCAAGGAATATTATGTTTGCATGAAACTTATCTATACTAATATTATAAATGCGATAGTATCTCTGTCTGTCTATCTATCTTTCTGTCTCGCTGTCACGCCAAAACTACTGAACCGATTGTAAAGAAATTTTGTACACAGATATTCTAAAGCCTGAGAAAGGACATAGGCTACTTTTAAATGAAAAAAGGGGTTAAAGGGGGTGTTTTTGTTCTTGAATTAAGCTAGTTCCAAAAATTCATAATAGATGGCGCAGTACGTCACCTACATCGCACAAGCACGTGGCCTACCTTTATTCATTTTATATTTTATATTTACAAGCACACATAATATATAAACTTAACAATCTATTTTTACAATTTTACTTATACCTATTTTAATCTATACTAATATTATAAATGCGAAAGTATCTCTGTCTGTCTGTCTCGCTTTCACGCCAAAACTACTGAACCGATTGTAATGAAACTTTGTACACAGATAGTCTAAAGCCTGGGAAAGGACATAGGCTACTTTTTAACTGAAAAGGGGGTTGTAAGGGGATGTTTAAGCGTAAATTTGTTCAAATTAAGTGAGTTCCAAAAATTCATAACAGATGGCGCTAAGAGTCGCCTACATCGCGCTATCGCTTGCTCATACGTCTTTCTATAAGTGGTGGTACCATGTTAAGCTAGGATTTTCGATTCTGTCGATTGTTATAAACGTTATTTAATAACTCACTACTCAGTACTTTATCAATGCAGAGACGTAACCTTAAGGGTTGGACCTCATCTAGCAGCACGGAATCGCCTTTTTCCGTCGCCCTTTCTCTTTCTGTCGCTTAGAACTGCCATTTGCTAGACCGAGACAGAAAGCATATTAATGCGATAGCCTCGAGGATTCCGCCGCGTGCTATCGCATTATGCTTTCTGTCTCGGTCTAGCAAATGGCAGTTCTAAGCGACAGAAAGAGAAAGGGCGACGGAAAAAGGCGATTCCGTGCTGCCAGATGAGGTCCAACCCTAAACCTACCAATGATAAATAGTTTATGGGTAAAGCTAAAGTTGTGTAATGGGGGGGGCTAAATAAGCTTTATTTGGTATTTAAAATAAAGTTTAATTAAAAAAATATATATTATGTGCACACTGCACAGCTGTTTTTGGGTATTTTGATTTAAGGGATACCAGGATCTTAAAAAGCTTTTAAATTTGACACCAATTTTGTTGACACCGCGCGCTATATAAACTGAAGTCCACGCGGACGAAGTCGCGGGCAACAGCTAGTATTTTATATATGTTACTATACACATATTTATTCATAATTACCACTATATATTTTATTTGTTAGTTAAACTAAGTGTATACCAGATGGTCGATATCGATAAGACATAATATCGATAAAGGTTTATCGAGCAGTGCCTCGCACTATCGCATGTAACCGGAGCGGCGCACGCGCATGCATTCGCCATTCATTCTGGAACCTTACCAGTCACTCCCCGATACTGACACGGAGTGCACGTCACTGGCTTGTTTGCCGCAGCTTAAAATATTTCGCTAAATCACTATTCTGTGCTTGAACTCATATCATTTAGTTCTATATCATACTGTGCTTTTCATCTCCTGTTCTGCACCTTCTTTTATGCTATTGATGATATAAGTGTATGTGCTTGGACAATATAGTGTGCTGGATCAGTAAGTCTAAATTTTTATTTCATACGGATCTCAGCTAGTGCATTTATCACCCTCATCACATACCTACTAGCATCCCATCTTATCTATAAGCGCTTACTCAAACGTGTTTCTATAAGAGGTGGTAAGGATGAAGGATCCTTTTACGTTTTTTAGGGTTCCGTACCCAAAGGGTAAAAACGGGACCCTATTACTGAGACTTCAATGTCTGTCCGTCTGTCTGTCCGTCTGTCTGTCTCCAGGCTGTATCTCAAAAACGACTATAGCTAGACTTCTGAAATTTTCACAGATTGTGTATTTTTGTTGCCGCTATAACAACAAATACTAAAAACAAAATAAAATTCATAGTTAAGGGGGGCTCCCATACAACAAACGTGATTATTTTGGCCTTTTTTGCTGGATTTCAATAATGGTAACTATTAGACACTTGAAATTTTCATTAAATCCTTGATTGTATGTGTTCTTTAATAATCAATAATAATATTAAAATAAAAAAAAAGTTGAGGGGAGCTCCCATACAAAAACACGATTTTTTGCGTATTTTTGCTCTTTATTGGTACGGAACCCTTCGTGCGCGAGTCCGGCTCGCACTTGACCGATTATTTTGAGTTTTAAGAAGAGACAAGAGTTTTTAACCCCCGACGTAAAAGAGGGGCGTTTTAAGAGTGACGTGTCTGTCTGTCTATAAACATTGAAGTTTGAACTTTGAAGTAAGCGTACCGCGGAAGTAACTCTGTCGTGGAAATTTTGCAATTTGCAGTAATGTAGGCTACATGGAAACGGGAACTAAATAAATAAATAAAATAAATAAATAAAAGTTTATTTGACTAAATAGGACATTACACTACAACATCAACAATTAGAATTTATACAAACATTAAAACATATCAACACGACACACGCACAACACGAATATAACCGGACACATACAATGAGAAACAACAATAAATAGAACTTGAAATAAAGCAGTAAGTACATGTGTTACAGTTGTATTACATGGGAATGGTAGGTAGTGCAATGCCTTATGTGCCAAAAAGGACACCACTCAGGCGTAACTCTGTAGCGACTTACGAGCACTACAGCGCCTGGTGCTCTGTGGCTCCTGCTATTGCTGTCGTTGGACGGACAGCTAAACACTCAGCAATAAATAAGTCCGATTGTAACGCAATTTACGCCACAATTAATAATAAAAATATACATTATTAAATATAAGATATTATATTGTACTTGGGATACTAAATAATAAATACATATAATACATCGATATTATAATGTGAAAGTGTTTATGCTGTGAACAATGATCACGCCACCAGCTGCTCTAGCAAGGGGATTGTCGATCTCGAAGACATAGATAAAGACAAGAAA
Source organism: Polyommatus iphigenia (assembly GCA_963422495.1). Taxonomy (NCBI): domain Eukaryota; kingdom Metazoa; phylum Arthropoda; class Insecta; order Lepidoptera; family Lycaenidae; genus Polyommatus; species Polyommatus iphigenia. The sequence continues at coordinate 9,249,457 of OY730183.1, forward strand.
TAACTATAGTTTCTTAGATAATAGTTCCCGTTTTAAAGAAAATAAGTAGTTTTAAAGAAAAACTACCGCGAGCAATAAGCTGAAGTCCACGCGGACGGAGTCGCGGGCAACAGCTAGTACATAATATAGCGCTAAAATATTCTTATTCCGATAAGAATGTGATTAACATCCCACATCATTATCAAACACGTGGCAGGAGGCCGTCACATTACCACCTACTGAATTTATCGCTCTATGGTGAGGAAATAAATCTGTGTGTTATGGAATCATACATGAAAATACACGTTTGATTTTTTACTTAATGGACTTCGGATTATAAGTTATATTATAGCTTGTTTGCCGAAAAATAAACTTCCTTGAAAAAAGAAGACTTACTTGACTTTTTGACGTAAGCAAAATAAATAAAGTCCTGGACACAAAAAATTAGTAACACAATATTTCTTTTTTTCTGCCTTAGGATCTGTGTATCATTTCCATTTTCAAATTATTTACACTTTCACCAACTACAGCATCATTTCCCAAAGTGGGCGATAACGCCCTCTTGTGGGCGCTGAAGGTCTGAAGGTGTGGGACCCAGAAAAAATGGGGGCGTTGTGTAGAGGCTTGGGGGATTCATTTCATCTGGATGCATTTTAAATAGAAACAATGAAGGCGCTAAACCATAATTTGTTCTCAAAGAGGGTAGTAGACAAAATAAGTTTGGGAACCTTTGTACTACAGTCAACTTTGAGAAAATGAACAATCCCACATCACAAATACAAGCGTAAGCCATCCCTATCTCCGAAATTCATTCCATTGTATAGCGTGATATTTGGAATAACCAATAGACATTATTCAGGCAGTTAACAATGGCATTTGATGGACAAGAAGCTGGCCACTACACTGTTCAGAACTTCACAAGCAACCGCCGAAGTAACCAAAGCGAGAAAACAATCGCATTGTTGCCGAATTCCTGCAAACAAATAACTGTTCTAATTTGGCAGAATGACTGATTGTAATCATTAAACATAGTTTCACATGGACTGAATAATAGATGTCTTACGATTTGTGTGAGTAGATGAAAACTAGATGTTATTTTGTCATTAAAATCAGTTTATCAGAGGTATCGAACTTACTTTCTCATAAATTAATGTAATTTTTTTGGAAATAGTTTTCGAGTATTAGTGTATTTCATTTTTCTTTATAATATTCATGAAACTACTATAGTAATCAACAAAACTTGGTTGACTACTGTACCCTAAAACGCAACCCTAACCAGCTGATTTTTTTGTATATTTGTAGGTTAATAGTTATATAATTTAAGAGTAACCTTGTCCTAGCTACCACTTTCGAGATTTTTCGAAAATAAAAATGTTGTTCGTCTTATCAAAATGTATTTAGCTACTCACAAAAAATTAGCTTGCTAGTAATCACAAAAAAAATTGTTCCAGGGCTCCCTCACTATAAGGTTTTAAGCTAGTTTCAATAATTAAAACACACAATTAACAGAAACAATTCCTAATGGCATTACCAGAGCGTAACATTCCTATATTCACATACAAATGTACAGCTGTATTAATTTTGTTTGCGCTCAGTTCGATTCCGGTTCGATAGGATTATTGACCTTAATATTTATAATCGCGCAAATCCCAAAGGGTAGAACAAACATTATGAATATTACAGTCAGCGAGCTTGAGCAAGCGATGTTTACGAATCAATGACTCAGTAACGTACGAGACGCGTACAGTACGAATAAAGGTCGGTGCATACGAGCCACCGATTTGCATCGGCCATTTTTGTAAATAAGGCTATAAGCTAACCGTATTTCACGAACAGTGTCGTTAAATTCACAGTACTGTGTCAGGATTAAGGACGGATTTTATAGTGGTGAGAGTATAATTATAATTTAAGTTTTAAAAGCAAACAATAAGGAGTAGCATGACAGAATCAAAATATAACCATTGGTACTTAAATTTTACTAACATTTAATACAGATAAGCTCATATAGACGATAGCCCAAGGCTCATGCTCTGGTAAGGTTCACTAACATAGATTTAAACTAGATGACGCCCGTAACTTCATTGCGCCAAAATTTGTTTATCACGCGGGAACCGATCATTTTTCCGGGATCCTATGTCCCTTCCCGGGACCCAAAGTATATCTCCATACCAAATTTCAGCAGAATCGGTTCAGCGGCTTTGGCGTGAGGAGGTAACTTTTTAACGGACATACAGACAGACACACTATATTTATAATATTAGTATGGACAATGGACAAACTAAACAGGCTATGGCAAGCCCGTCTGCGCCGAACCTAAACAGCGAGACGCGTGTACGAATAAACATTCACGCGATCGAACCACGATTGTTCAGATATTAGTACTGACAAATGTTCGTGAATAGCGATATCGCATGCTGCCCGTGATGAATTGTGCTACCGAATGTAATGCTCATAACTCAACGATTGTTGTGTCCGCGATCCCGCATTAAGTAGATCAATGCTTTCAACGTTATCTCAAATTGTCAATATGTTTAGCAATTTAGATTTATATGCTGCAAGTTGCTATAAATATGGTAATCACTGATTCTTGTGACAGTCAACAACAAAGTAATATTGAAATGCTACCCTACAAGAATGATTTTTCAGGACTAAAGCCGCCATATTGTAAGTGTTACTTGCAAGACTACTGTTACACTCCTGTCGGTTTCTACTAATATGTCTCATCCTTTAAAAATAACGCGTGAACCTATTATGAAAAAAGTTTCCCAAAGTTGACGGAGACAGAAAAATATGGGGGAAATTAAAAAACTAATATAGAACGTTAATGTTCGAAAGTTTCAGGATCGTTGTAAATCTCTTAAACGACGAAGAAAAATTCCGGTCACACTTAAACGCCTACATCGCAAATTAATGCCACAGGTACCCCTGGGAGACCGAGTTTCCTTAAACAAAATGTTTAATAAAAGAACCCACTGCTTAGTGTGAGTGTACCGGCATTAGTACAAATTGTTCCAGGCGTCTTCATTGAAATAGCTCTTTAACGTCACGAGGAAAAGCGAATAAAGAGATTTGTAAATGCTCGAAGCGATGTTTGTATGGGATAGTTGTACGACAATATTGTACGCTTTACGTCAGATGTATTGTTTCTTTTTCGTTCTATTAAAATAATAGAAATGCGAAAGAGTATTTTAAATACGTTAGATTGTTTATTCGAATATTTGACGTTACAAAAAACTTTGCGCGATGTTTTAATAGTAAAATCTAATATTTTGGCTTAGATAAAATGTTAACTGAATTAAAATTATCAAAGTTACACACATACACGGGTTCCGCCATAGTGCAGGAATATCAAAAGCTGAATTAGACTGGCCACGCTGCTCATAAATGTTCTTATTAGGGCACTACTTGTTAGGAAGCACGACGTGACTTTTGCGCTTCAAACTTGGCATTTCGCTGGCGTACTGGCACCGACAATATGTCATATAATTTCACTAGCATGGCTGAATTATAAGCCGCGGTCCACTTTAACTTCCATAGCGACCATAACTTTCCCATTAACAAAGCAAAATGCACAGCTGGACACTAAATAAAAGTTTAGATTAAATAAACTGGCCCGCACTTGGTGTAAGTCTCGCTTTTTACTTCGCTGCATCAAAAACTTTAAAACCTTAGTAATTTTTTTTCCGCGCAGACTATTTATGTTTCCATTCAAAATATTATGTTGCACTTTCTTGCTTTAGTTACTTTTCACTCTTCTCTCGTCTTGTTCATATTAAGTTGATACGGCAAAGATTGTAAGTTTATAAATGTATCAACATTATTTTCTTAATCTTTTTAAGCTTTATTCATAGCACAAACTAACAGTAATTTGTAACTTATTATGTGAAAAATGAATACACTACATGTTGCCTAAAACCGAGTAACAAAACACTGGTTACGAAACCATTCAGCTTTCAGTCACTGGCCATTGTTAGCAAAAACGGAACTGACAACGATAAAGCTTATCGTTTTCGGTGGTCCGTTTTTCATCCACATATTGTATGTTGTTTCAACACCGCGTGCGCTTATATATAACCTGTCATTGAGTGAAACATGTTGCAAAATCCAAAGAAACTTTTGCAATAATATTCGTGCTCTGTTTTCGGCTATAAGGAAGTGTTTCTTTGATACCCGATGGGACTGCGAACGAATGTTATCGCTCAAAACATGCACACAAAAATAAAATATGGAAAAAACAATACCTCGACAGACATGGAATTGTTGTTTGATAGATTTTTATGTACATGGCGTACAGAGACCCTCGTGTGGTGTATGGTTTAGGTTTTTCTATTCCTACCTCAGTATACAAAGAAGTAAACTTTGTGCGGAATATTAGTACATCACTATAGTCTTTAAAATAAAACAAATATCTCACGATCATTAGTTGCTGCTTAAAATCGTCTACAAAAACTTTTAATAGTCCCGTTTTATTTTCATTAAGAAAATATTTTCAAACTCGTGTCGATAAAAACGTTATTAAAGAAAATTACATAGCGCTCGATGGAACTCAATTATAAAAACTCAGCAACTACAATTTGAGCCGATAACACAAGTTTTCGAATTTACTTTATAGCGCACATGATAGCGTTTAATTCCATGGAAATTTAAATGAAATCAAAGGTGAAACGCGTCACATACAGAAAATTTTTATTCATGTTTTGTTCTTTGATCTTTCGTAGTTGTAACTGTTCTTTTCGCCATTTCAAAGGTGGCTTTAACCATTGATTTGCCCATATTTAAACCACTTTTAAGTAATGCAAAATTCTGTTTCCAATTTCGCAAAGGATATACTTTTTATAAAACGATGATCACGATATTCAAAACTAAGTTACGTCCATAATTGCCGGTCGGATTGCGAGGTCTGTGGCTTTTTGTTGGTAAATCTAAATGTAGTCTGGAATTAACAAGTCTAGTTCTATTAACCGTCGAAGCATCCCCTTGGGAGTTAATCACAGACGCAGCGGCGGAATTGCATTCGTCCAGTTTTAAATCCAAAGTTTCAGCTTCATTTAATAATACTGGGTCACAAATTTCAATTATATCTGATCATTTTTGTACTAGTCTAGCAAACTTTTAAACAATTATTGCATAGAGATTAAAACATAGCAATTTAGTATAAAATAACGACCATAACAATTCTCTGTGAGAATTTCGTAAAACTTGCCCTTAAAATTAATTTAAAATCAGCGCTATTTAATGATACTCTCGGGATCGGAAGGTGATCACCTGTCCAAATTCGTTTAACGTTAACTTTACATTAGGGACCAGAGCGAGCAACGTTTCCTATTACCTATATAGGTTATCTTGAAAATAAACAGGCATTTTGTGTTTTTTCTCCTTACTTATTCGTTTTTTTTAATCAATGCTTAGTTTTTGGGTTCGTCCTTTCACTTTGACGATGTAATGTTTGATTTATAATGATCACGCAAAAACTTTGTTTTCATATCAAATTCAATCCGCAATAATATTGCACGTATTGTACTCTCTGTTAATCTAATTTTAGTTTCATTGTGGGGATATATTAATTAATGACTATGTTGCTGTGGGAAAAGTTTCACGTGTATACAGACTAATAATGATATATTATTACAATGAATTTTATATTTACTATTGTTTCGGTTAATGTAAAACGAATTTCATACATTTAATCTGTTTTCATTCCGATGGTTCATTCGTTTTGCAATCCGCATTGCCGTCGAAGTGCATAGATAAGGATCCGTGGAACGCTGCGTCGGCCCCTCCTATTTTTAATAAAGCACGTTTTAGTAAAAAAAATATGGGGCACCTCGTACAATATTGTGTCAGATTTTTAGCCCCGCACAATAGGAGCACTATTCACGGCTACCCAAACAAAGGATTTGCAATTTCTGAACAAACAAATCACCTCGGAACAAGCGTTTCCACAGGTAAGAATAATTCGGGGAAAGGTCACCTGTTAGGGGTATTCGACATCGATCATAGGGACCAGGGAGTGCGTCGCGCCGAGCCGGGTAATGTCGCCCGGGGGAACCCCCAGCGCGGGCGTCGCGCGAGACGTATGCGCGCGGGGAAGCCCCGGGCGCCGCTGTCACATTCGACTTGTCCGCTTTTTATAAACGCTCAGTATGAATAAACGGGAACCTCCCGGGACACTTTTCGTGCCGTCCCACAAAATTTTAATAAGATTTCCGTAATTGCGATGTACCAATAGGATTAAATGTCGGATTCCACATGAATATTATAACTCAATTTCGCCTCATATAGTATTTATCATGGTTTTGTGAGGTGCCGGTTTAGCGGGCCGGCGCGGCGGTGACAGCGCATCTGCGGGCATTGTTCGTGTCCTAACTGCCGACTTTCCATTTATTTCTCTATGAATACGTTATTACCTGCTCGCCCCCGCTTATCAAAGTTTATTTGCAGCGTGTGGTTTACTCTATACGGTGCTTATTCGTTATTACAACGCCGGAGTGTTTTATTGCCAGGGCGGGGCTCGATCGCGCGCGACGCCCTTGTTTTTCACTATTTTCCCCGTGATGTTTATGGGTTACAATATTTTATTTATATATTTCTTTCCTTGTTGCAGATTGAGGACGCCATGTTAATGTTCGACAAACAGACCAATAGGCACAGAGGTAAGTGTTTTTACATTATGCTATAAAACGAAACTGGAACGAGTTTGCAACGCACTAACGTTCATTTCCGAAGTGCGATTTTGGTTACGAATAGAAACATGAAGACGTTATATTAAGAAGCATAGCGGCCTTACTAGTTTTGTAACTTTTCATCTTTTAAATTGTTTTGATTTTAGAACATAAAAGTCCCTATACAATAATTAAAAAAACGCAAGTATTTTTTTAAATCTCATGATGAAACTTTACCTAGCGTCAACTTTTATGCCAATTGCACATGTAAAATTCATATTTACGTACATGGAGTTTTGAATAAATAATAACCGTAAATATTCGAATACGACTTCTAAATGACTTCGCGTAGGCAACGTAATGTCTAGCGAAAGTTTGGCTCGGCATTTTCCTCACAAAAACTACGGGCTTGCATGTCATACGAGCGAACAAATCACTCCGAACACGACACGCCTCATTTCACGGCCTGCCGCGAGTCACTCGATAACTAACACACGCTAAAATTATATAGCGAGCAACAACATCGCTTGAGCCATCCGTCCGACTGCGCCTAATGTAATATAAAAGGTATCGGAGCTCAAATAAGACCGGTCAAAGAAATAGTACATGATAATCGAAGCGAAACGTAGGTTCGTGGCGCAGCCGGTACTAAATAGGCTCACCGTTTTCGGCATTGTGTTCCCTCCCTCGTGTTACGACTATTCCCGGCTAATAAATAACAAATCGACGCCCAAATAAAATATATGGTTCCCTAGTAAAGATTTCTTCGGCTTGTTGCTGTATTACGAGTAAGTGAAATTTCATGTTCAATCTACCACAATTTACATAGATGTAAGAAATATTTGTATAAAATATTTGACTCCTTACCTTTGACTTAGTATTTGATAAAATAATATTTGAAAATAGTATTTCAATTAGAAACAATACAACAATGTCGAGAATCCTTAAAAAGGCTTTAATTGAAAAGTTTCTCCCTTCGTGACTATCGAAAAACCTGATTGTGCATTATAAAAAGTTTCATAACACTTTCTTTTTTAAACTTTCTCCTATTGTATTAGTGTCTATACAAAAATCGGGAGTCTTTTCAGATTTATAAAAATTAAAATCGGTCACGCCAAACTTTTCCATTTCCATTTCGCAAATCTCAAAAGAATAATAAGAGTTTTATTCCGAGTTACTTAATCTATGCCTCTCTTTATCCTTTACCCTTTTGTCCTAAATTCACGCCTAAAAGCAATTTCGGTCCATTCGTTCTTGTCAAAATTATTCCCTTAGACCGTCAATACGAGTGTTGCCATTTATTTCTGTATTAGCAAATAAATCGCGGATCCGCCGGGTCCTAATATAATCAGTCGCTTCTATTATTCGCACAACGCGTAAGATTTTAATTAAAATCCACGAAAATCGCATCAAGGACAGCCGTCCTTCGTAGACGAGCTCTCGTACCCCACACCGAGTAATGCAAAATTTACTTTTGTAATCTCCATTACACAAAAACAGGTTGACCCAAATATCCAGCTGGAATATCGTTGCGATGTCGTTTATGCAAGTTCGCAAAAACGAATCCTGTTTCATTAAGATTTAAGGTAAATCCGCCTTTATTGGGACGGCATAGAACATAAAATGTTTTCTCGAGCGGCCCACCCTTCGCGTGTCATTCGGATGATATTTCAGATCCCTGTTTTTGTAATTAGAACAAACAAAGATATGAAATATCTTGGGCATTTATCTTATTCGTCATTAGTCTTTGGGTAGCAGATTTTATGCTTGACACTAGTAGTATGTTTGCCTTCAAATAAGCCTCTTTAGATCTAAAGCACAACATTCAAAAATTACAGGCTAACAGAAACATTGAAACCATCCGCTTTTTCGCGAACAGAATATGATGTTAGTGAAATATAACACTTTTTTCAAAGCGTGTTTACTATATTGTGTAAATTTGCGCCGCCAAAGCGTCGGTCGAAACTTCATCCTGGGCCAGTGGGAAAGTCAAACATTAATCTAAATTCGATACAGAGAAAATTCTTTTGACGTCAGTCAAACGCGATTGACTGGCGGTACAGGCGCGCCAGAAATCTGATAACATCACGAACACCTGATGGATAAAGAATTTTGAACACCAGTTGCAATCGCCTGTACACGGTTATTAAAGTTGACAAAGGCATTGCGCGAAAAGACCAATTTTGCACCTAAAAATTACAAAGAGAAAAACTTCAGTAAACAATTAGTAGTCAGCGATGTTATTAACTTGCTAGTTTGCACACTACAATATAAAGTAAGCACCATACAAATAGCATATTAGGGGCTATTATCCCCTGAACGTAACGCGGGTCGAACATAAAAATATATTTATCTGTGCCCGTACAAATATGAATGCAAACTGGCCGGGCCAAGTGTCGGAACGGCGCGAATCAAATTAGGTACGTGAATACTTTACTGCGACGGCGGGGAAAAAAATTGAAATCAAATATTCATTGACTCTCAACCGGATAAGCCGCCCGAAGCCGTTTCAATACATTTTATTATCTATTTTTCGCTCCTGACCTCATGCCAATTTGAATAATTAATAATATAGGTACGGAGTACTGATGTTACGCTTTGCACTGCTTTCTTTATTAATATTCTATAATCCTCTATGAAAATATGTGATGAAATTTTAACTTCGATAGCTTCTCAGCATTTTAAAATTATTAGACGGTCCGTCCATTGAATCAGTGAATTAAAATTTCCCCGTAACCAAAAAAGGGTACAAAAGTTTCAATACGCCATTTCAGTGAATCACCTTAACGAATCCGAATGGAACTCACACGTTGGCCGTTTTAAACAATGGCCTAATTTAAAAATGGCCGCTCTCCTGATACTTTATCTGTAAACCGTGAATGGTTTAAATGTGATCTTTAAATAAAGCTGTTGGGCAAAAAAAGGCTTTTCAGTACATTAAATATGCGCGAATAATGCGTTTAATAGCACCCTTAACTTTTATTTACGACCCTCGCCACTGGAAAAAAATAATTAACGGTGTCCCCGGCAAAGTTTTCTATTGTTTTCCATTGTAAATTATATACAATATATTTTTTTAGAACAATTAATAACGTTTTGATTAATGTCTGTACTATTTTGGAAATGAAATATGGTGTTTTTTAAGTCCCCGAAATGTTGGGGACATTTTACGTGAATTGTTTAGAATACAAATAAACTATGTACTGGGATTAGTGGTGTGATTAAATAAAACATAAATATTACTGACGTGAATAAAAAGGGAAAGATTTTAAACAATTCAATAGCTTCTAATACACAAAATATCTGCAGTATTTTACAATCGGATGAAATTTAATGTATGAAATAGACTGCAGGAGGCGCAGGTTAAAAAAGTAAAAAAAAAAAAGAAGTGGAACGTATTCGGAAGGGTAAATTCCATTTGGTCGTATGAAGCAGTTCTGGTGCGCCGATGGGACACATTTCTACTAGTGTGAGCCTTCCCGTGTTAGGGCTGGCAGTCGACTACAAATGCCACTGTGTAATAAAAATAACGTTAAAATATCTCTTGGAACTTTGGTAGATTAAATTAGGCATTCGTTATGAGTATAGAATAAAATTGCTAGTTTGTGCTTCATACTTACGTGTAGCAATGACAAAAATCAAGTACTAAAACGTCATTTTTGGCGATATATCAGACAATTTATGTAAATTAACAAGTGTTTAGTAAGTATTCTTATTATTTGCTAAAAGAATTCTATATCAAAACAAAGTTACACCAATGTTTCGTTTGAAGTAGCAGCCCTACTTTTGTTTTCCATTTGCGAGTAGTGTTTTATATTTCATTTTGCATTCGTGATGTCTATAGGCATATATTGCGTGAATTATAAATGGTGATCGTTTTTGTCAGTCTCTGAAAAGGTTTTGAAAAAACTTTCACAACATAGAAGAATATTTTTTAGTTTGATATTTGGTAGGTGCTATTGTTAAAATATCTATTCACGTATATCAAGCTACATTCTGGATGAGTTTGAAAACATTTTTTAACAAATGTACCACAAATTAATTAAATATATTTTATTATTATTATTTTGAATCAACTAAACTTTCTAGTTATTATTATAATAATATGTTTGTGACATAAGTATCTAATGATCATAATATTAAAAAAGAAATAAGCACCAATATATCATATTTTTACAAAAAACAATAAAAAAATAAAATGTCCAAACAAATGTTCGTTCTGAAAACTCTTCCCAACGATAAAAATCTCGGTGTTGAAACAACAGTTTTGTTTCAACAGGCGACCATTTCAGTTATTTTGTTAAATTTTAGATGTGCATTCACCGCGCTAAGTGGCACGCCCGCCCCTCGGGAGTACGGGATGCATCTTGCGGGAAACCGGGAATCTTCACTAATACTTAAAAATTAATAATTTTGTAGCACAACTAAGTGGATTTTGAGTATGTTTTCATAAAATAATCCACTTATTTTGAGAGTCGAAATTAGAAATGTTTAACACGTATTTATATAGTTTTGATGGTAAATTCGATATGCTGCCTCTTGACGATGGTCCATCATGAACAAACGTGTATAGGGACATAGTATATTTTGATCAAAATCTATTTTCCAGGCGACATCGATATTGATAGTTCCACAGTGATGCCGACAATCATGTTTTTTTCCATCATGGCTTATTTTAGATACCTAAATCTGCACATACTGGATTTCATTTATGTAGGTCCTCGCCGTAATTCCACCTAAGCCGTTCTAATAGATAAAATATCGATATTTAAACGACACACTTACATTTCCTGCACAAAGTTAGGTATCGTATCTAGTTCCGGTCCCCCGAGAGGCCGTGGTTGAAGCGGTGCATGTGAGATATAGCGCACGGGAATACTGTAATCACAAAATTTCTTAGCGATATACGCTTAGAAATTGATATTTAATGTAGATTATAATATTACAAAAATCGATTAGTTTAAATATGGGAGCTGTTAAACATATTTTGTGAAATGCAGTCTTGTTCAAAATCATCTATAGAACATAACTGCATACTCAATTCATAACTCAATACGCTATTTTTTATGAGTTAGTACACTGACGCATAACATCGTCCAATGATTATTATTTACTGTAAAATTAGGGTCACGTTAGCCGCATGCATCTCGACCGCTGAGCAAGGGTCTCAACAAAGTGGGCACCCGAAGATGGACGCCGCTGCCGTGGCCGGCCTAGAAAAAGGTGGCGTGACGAGCTGGAGGTATACCAGCCAGGCTGGCTATCGATGGCGCAGGAGAGAGAACAGGGAAGATCCTGGGGAGGCCTTTGCCCAGCAATAGGACACTATAGGCTAATTAAAAAAAAGTAGTATCGAAAAAAAGTTATTCTGATCACAAGTAATTTATTGAATTATGACTTTTGAACGTGACAACTGACAGCTGATAATAATTAATGAGAATCAGGCCCCTGTTTTTTATCACAATTCGATTACTAATATACTTTTGAGCTTATTTTAAAGTGAAGGTAGCTCTGTAATACCCATAGCTACAACCTAAATATATCATCCACTTTATAGAGCGTTCTATTATTTGACGCGCGACCTGCAGCGTTACACGCACAAAATACTCGGTGTTATAAATTGTGTACTTTAACACATAATTAGTAAAATGGTGATTTTGCTATAATTTTGTATTAACACATAATTTAACTGTGTTTGTTATAATAAATCAAGTCCATAATATCATAAATTTGTTAACCTAATAGAGCATTCGCTTTATTATAAAATCGATTAGCTCGTATTACCTGCTTAAAATCATGTTTATAATTTTTGCATAAGGAATGCTTACAAATTTACAATGCTCAATTTACTGGAGTATAGTGACGTGTTGATAACTTGATAATTACTACTCATTTTACTGTATCAGATAATAGCCTCGTGGCATATTATTATGTATCATTTGCAATGTCTTGTGTTAAATGGGATATGAGACATTGCTCGAGTTTCTTAATATTATAGATACGCTTTTGTAACTATACAGTGTAATGCAACGAGGCCTTTGCCCAGCAGTGCGACAGCATAGGCAAGGAAAAAAAATGCAACGAAAGTAACTTGGTCATGGGTCCTCCTACTGCTGTTACTTTATAAAATCTCAGTGCATTGTAATAGATGTTTATCTAAGCTCTACCATTAGGTCCGTATATTTTCTATCTCGTATGTTTGCGCGTTAGTCTGGAATCTCAGTCCCCAGAGTGGCATGGCTAGAAGTGGTATAGAAAATACAGCGAAACGTTTTAGCCTGTTCTATTTCAGATATCTCCTGCTTTACGTGGCTGTCCGCCTGTATATATGGATATTACTTTTGGGACTCCAGCGTATAAAGACGGGGTTTCATATGAGCAAACAATTTAGATGTTAACAATGTTTAAGACAATTTAATGGCACATCCAAACACTGTTAAGTGAGTGTAAATAGTACAAATGGCGAGTAAACGGTTTACTCCCGTTTACCTTCGCGTATGGAAAAACACATTTGCTAACTAAATGATAGTAATGTTCTTGTGGAGGCGATTGCGTTAAAGTTCTTTATTATCAAGAAACCATTGATGGTTACTATTAATTTGTATTGAATATAGTCTTACTAACAAGCGTAAATGGGTTCCGGTTTAAAAAGGAATGATCCATTTTCTAACGGTCTAGAAAGAAAGATGTGTATTATATTTATTGTGTAAATAATATAGAAAGTATAATCGAGATACTCAAAACTAGATTAGGAGTTGAATAAATTCCATCAGCGAAACGATAGCTGCACAATATATTGTACAACATAAAAGATAGCAAATAAAAAGTTCAAACATACAGAATACAAAAGAAAATCACATTTCTATAAGAGATATCTATAATTCCGTGCAACAATAGATCTTGAAAGGATGGCAATAAATTCTACACGAATTGAACTCGTATGGGCCATTAAAAAGCCTGGCCTCACAATACACATTAGGAATGTGGAAATCACTTCCTACGGGCCCTAACCACGAAAAGGGCTAAGTACGGGAAATGACACGGTAGGAACGCCTCGGTAAATATACGAATTGAAAAGTCATTCTTAGAAATAATGCAATTTTGTGGCTGAATGGCCTCTATTGCGTTATTATTTCGCGTTAACATTCATGTAACTAAAGCTTTCTTTATGTGTTTTAAGTAGTAAATATGCTTAAGCAAATAAATTTTAGAATTAAAGTACACTCACATCATTGAAATTAGTAAGAAACGAGCTTTTGCCCGCGGCTTTGCTCGCGTTTAGAAGTATTAGTATATACAAACTTCCACCCCCTAGTTTAACCCCTTGGGGGTAGAATTGATCAAAATCCTTTCTTAGCGGACGCCTACGTCATAACTCATAACCTACCTGCACGCCAAATTTCAGCTTGATCCGTTCAGTGGGTTGGGCTGTGACCATGTCAGTCAGTCACCTTTGAGTTTTATATATTTAGATAGGGCTGCGGATAGTAAGGGCGTGTCAAAGTGGCAAAAGTGTCAAAAAGTGGCGACTTTTTTAATATTTATTAAAATAACTACCAAGCCATCTGAAAGTTGAGAAGCAATTTAAACTCCAATATCGTCGCTGCGCGTGCGATACCGCGTATGAGCAGTTGGTAAATACCGCGTATCTGCTTTTTGATGATTTTACAGGAGGAAGAAAAAACTGAATATCTCAGCTATTTTGACTCCTATTACCGACTGAACTTAACAGCTAGTTCTTTGTAACTTTCCTTTAGTGGTTAGTAACGTAAATTTGTTCGCAATTGGCTTAGGTTTTGTGTAAAGTCACTTACGCGTTTTTGTTTAAGGTAAATACAAAATAAATAGGCTCTATATTAAAGATACGCGGTTTTGAAATCAAACAAATCAGTAAAAGGTTGCATTTATTTATTAGAAAAATCAAATATTTTATATTTTTTACACTGTAACCTAGCAAAAATATGATGTGTTTATTACCAAATTCATTTTACAATATTATCTTTTCTTAATTTTTAATTGATAACCCAATGTTTCATAGATTTTTGACTTTATCTGACAGAGATCATAATAATCATTAAAAATAAAAATAAAATTATTTATTACATAAGTACATACTAAAGCCCTGCTCTTCCACGGACCTGAAGAAAAGGACCCCCCCTCCCGGAGCACTTCTTATCAGAGGGTCCAAGGTCAAAATGAGTCTGACGCTTAAATGTCCAACCACAAGCCAAACAAACCACAGCAGCTGCAGCTATACTCTCCACTCTCCAGAGTATAGCCACCAGAATGCAGTCTGTCGGAGCTTAGCTCTGTACGGTGGTTCAATATGGGCAGATTTCTTCACTAATTTCATAGTAATAAAGCGGGCATTAGCCGGGCGGCAGCTACTCTTCGCAATGTAGCGGTGAGGGTTACCAGGAGGTGCCGTACGGTCTCCTAGGTGGCAGCTACTGCCCTAGCGGGAGATCCATCGTGGCAACTGGTTACGAAGGTCTTCGCCAAGTTGCTCATCCTCGTTCCAGAGAGGACGTTGCGGCCTGCAGTGGCAGTTTCGGGGGGTTTAAAGGCAAAGAAAACAGCCTCGAGGTATACAATCGTTGGGCCATAGAGTAACGAAGATAATGATTATATTCTACTCTATTCTCTAACTAGAAGAACTGTTCTCTGTTCCGGATCGGGAGTGTGAAGGCGTCATTGTTCGAATCTCCAAATTTTTATGCAATTGGGGCTCCGGGTGAGGTTGGGAACCTACCCGGCTTAGCTAGTCTCGACGCCGAAGGGAACTCTACAATTTACCGAAGCGTTCCCTTACTTTGGTGGTAATCTGCTCCCTTTTGGAGAAGACCATCCGGTCGTGGAGGGAGCCCTGTGTTTGACAAACCCAGAACATCTCTCCGTATACGGCTGAAGGCAAATCAGTGAGGCTGGAAATCTACCCGGCTTAGCTAGTCCCGACGCCGAAGGGAACTCTTCAATTTGCCGAAGCGTTCCCTTACTTTGATGGTAGTCTGCTCCCTTTTGGAGAAGACCGTCCGGTCGTAGAGAGAGCCCTGTATTTGACAAATCCAGAACGTCCCTCCATATACGGCTGAAGGCAAATCGCAGGTGGTTTTAGTGAAAAGGTTAAGCACTACTAGTCGCCCATATCCCCGGGGTGCTTTAGGTTAACTGAACTACTTCCCCAACCTGGTGATCATATTTCGTCGTGGCGATTAGTTGCCACTTGCTGCCTGTATTGTTAAGGTGAAGATATTATAATGATCACATGAGGTAATTTTCCTTGATCTTCAAAGCAATGGCAATGGTGGTAAATTAATTGAAACATTCTAGCTGTTGTACAATACATAATATGAACAATATTAAACAATAATTAAAATGTACTTACGTGGTGGTTTATCTCAGAAAAATAGTTATTTATAGGAGCACTTACTATTTTCGATATATTTTTCTTGCCGCTGTAGTAAATACGCGGAATTGCTTCTAACTTCCGGCCGCCTACTGTTCCGCGGTATTGTTTCGATGGCAAAATGTACGTTTCTAATTGGATAATTTGAATTCTGTGAAGCCTAATATAAGCCAATATGCGTTTCGAATCGGCTGGCACAATATCTCAATTTTGCGCATTTTGCTGTAACGCGGTATTTACCAACTGCTCATACGCGGTATCGCACGCGCAGCGACGATATCTTATATAAAATTAATATCTCATCGAATATATCTTATCGAAAATCCAATATATATTTTCTTCAAACACGTGTGAAAAAGACAGCTGGTTGTGACGTGCGCTAGGTCGCGCAAACATTACACAAACACTAACTTTCTTCGTACGTTTGGGAATAAATTTTAAACGTGTATGACACCTCAAACGCCATTTATGGTTATAAATAAATATCCATTTAAAATATAAACGTTTCAGCACTAAACAAAGAAAATATTGGATACATTCCTATAAAGTAGCATATTTTTTATGGCGTAGTCTATGACTTTGAGAAGTTTAATTAAAATCAATCTAATATTTTGGGTATCAAAAAACATACAAACGTATTCATGTACTTATAGTATCAAACGAAATTATGGATAGCAAAATATATACCGCATTACTTTAAGTTAATAAGGTGCAAACTAAATTATATCGTCCCATCTTATTAGCGCCAAGCTCACCCTTATTATTTTGCCTCCGTCAAAGGATTCCTGGCATTTCCTCCCGAGCATCTTTACAACGCACCATTTATGTTATATTAACTATCTTAATTAGGGACTTATACTAACACCCTAACTAATAAGAATATCTATGCAACAAATATACAAGGTATGTCTATGTCTGACAAATTGAAAAATAACTTTTTCATAACATAAGAAGACAGCTTATCATGAGTAGCTGTTAAACTAACTGTCTAAACACACCATGCTAAAGTTCCGCGGCGGAAGTTCAACATGATTCCGCCTGCAATGTATTACTACCGATGGCACACCATGCCGACGTTTGACACTGCTGACGTAATCATGCCGAAATTCCGCCGCGGAACTTCGGCATGGTGTGTTTAGACACTAAAACTCTCCCTAAATATTTTTACTGACAGGAGAATGAGGAAATAAATAAATATTGAAATGTGTTGTTTCTTATTATACGTCTTTAATTTTTGTTTATCATTTATACGGATCATCTTGTCAAATAAACTTTCCGCATATTTTTTTCTTAATCACATTTATTCTCTTCTCAATTTACTGTCTACTTTGAGCCTGGGATAAGTATTTGTTTTTTTTTTCATTAATTTTTTCTCGCAATTTATCTGTTACTCGAAACTTTGTGGTTTGAAACTTTACGATCCGAGATATTCGAGCACACTTATTTGACAGGTGTTATTTATTTCAATCCCGAGATTTATAAGTTAACGAAATTCGTACAATTCGGTATGTCAATTTAAGTTCGCAGCACTAAATTGTTTTTAATGTTCTTTTTCTCAGTTGTTCGTTAGAATATTGCGTTTTGTAGGTGTACGGTTTTTCGTATAAACAAATTAAAGTATACATCACGTTGGCTAATATTACAAAACATTTTAATTTTAAACAACAAAACCGGAATTAAACTAATTAAGCGCCAGTAACAATATTAGCGTACCAATTGATTTTTTGATCAGTGAATTATTTAAATGTTGTTGCGGGCGCGTCGTAATTGCGGTTATGAATTAATCGAGGCAGTTTCATTGTGCTGCGACACTGGGCTGGATGCAATCAGTCTAATATGTTGAACGGCAGCACCATCTCATTACCATGGCGACCGCAGGTGAGTGATGTGCCGTCGTTTTGTTTGCGGTCGATTTAACGCCCCGGACAAATTGCGTGTTTGCCGGCACCGAGATCATTCCCGCACAATCGACGGAATGAATCGATTACTTTTGCGCAATTACGAATCGGAATCAAAAGTACGCTCTTGATACCGAACGGTTTTTATTTGCGAAAGCAGTATGAAGGCTTTTTTTAATTGGAAAGTAATTGTCAATTCAGCCTTGATTGTGATTTAAAGCTTAGAATACCTATTCATTAGAAGCTTAGTCCTCTTTTTACCTGATGTTAATTTAATTGTTACCTAATTTAACGCCTACATTATCAACGCTTTACTCGGGATCAAAGCTCGTTAACAACACAATAAAAACTCGAATCCGAAAATTCCGACGCAAGAAAATAAAACAAAATATAAAGTATAATAAAATTACATTTTTACTTTGGTGTGAACGAACACGGATTTTTTATCTTCTTAACAAGAAAGTAATTTGTCGGGCTCGGTCCTGATAACGGGATTTTTATGTAACAAACTCTAGCGCTTACCCTCACCTAGCCCGGGGCGGGGGATCCCCGCATTGACAGCCTCTACCGAGGCCAAGCCGCGGTAATACATTTCCCGTATCGGAATTATGACTGTATTCCGTACGACTGTATTCCGTACGTACATAAAATCGGCGTAAAGACGACAATACCCCTAGTTGGCTGTAATTCACGGTTTTACTGTTCCACCGGCGGTGTATGCACTCGGTACAGGACGAATTCGCCATGTCGAACACGCTTACTAGACATTAAAGTGGGACGTTCGAGTAACTTTTAAAGAATTTACGACGTAACTCGAATCTTACACAAAAGTTCGCCCCGGTCCGTCGCATAACTCACGCGAGATATTTTCCCATGTAACCAAAAATAGGATGAAGCAACTTTAAAATCAAAATCCTTGCTCGACATCGTAAGTTGAGTGCACTACTTTATTACTTTAGCATCCTTCTAGGTAACATGTAAATAATAATACTGTGCTTTTCTTTTTTTTAAGCAGCAAAAAATAAATGATTCGCTATCGTTAAATCATCGTATCGTAAGTGTATAATATGATGAGTTAAAAATAACAATCTACAGTTAAATTTTAAGTCTCAACTTTATAGGTAACAGGTTATGTTTACTACAATACTTCTCCACTCACGCGCTCACACTTCCAACTTTATCTTATCATATTAAACATCTTGTGCCACACAGGAAACATATATCATACATAATTAAGTACTTAAATTATCTTCCAAAGTACGTTGGCTTACGAGGTACGCAGTAGCATTTTACAGTTTGGAAAATTGCTTGAGGAAACTATATTATGAAGTTTAACTTGTATTATCTGAGCGCCAGTTGTTACACGTGTGACGTGACGAAGTTGTTTGCCGGCTTCCAGCTTGTATGAGCTCTAACATACATTTTACTGGAATACTTTACTAAGTGATTTCTGGATATTATTTCACAAAAAAATATTTTCTTTCGATATTAATACTTTTTACGAGTATACTCCACTCAGGCTAGCTTGTCGCTAGCGGTCATTGACTTCCTGTCAAAAACTTGTCATTTTCCATATAAAACCATGATTGACAATATCTGACACTTCATTGTCAATCGCGGTTTATATGGAAAATGACAAGTTTTTGACAGGGAGTCAATGACCGCTAGCGACAAGCTAGCCCGAGTGGAGTATAGTCGTAGCTGATAGCTACGCCGTATCACAATGCTACGATGTGGCTACGGTGCTACAAATTTTTACAGTAACTAAAATTTTGATTAAATTTTTTTAACGTGATAAAACCACTTTTAATTTTAGGTGATACTATATCATTCATCTTCTATAAAGTCACACGATCTGGGAAACTCATAATATTATAATTTTGTAATTAGGACTTGAGCCGATATTCCAGAACTTTGGAGACCGATTAATCTAAATCAAACCGTCTACGAAACTAAAATTCATTATAAGTTTCTTATGCAAACTATCTGACATGTGTCCCGTCAGCTCGGTCAAGGGAATATTGGTCGGGCACGAAATTATACACAAGCGGCGACAAGGCGACTCGGGAGCACGTATAGTAGTAAATTTTAGTTAAAATTGTTGCCGGCAACAGGTGCAAGGGATGATCCCGCTTTAGATTGTAATTATTGCGATCCACGGAGAATATATGAGCCGCCATTGCAGATTTTTGTCGCTCAATTTGAATGCGGAATAAACTATGTTCGGCAGCGAAATATTACTGTAACTGTTGCAGCGGAATGATTTACTTTTTGTTTGAACGAAGTATCGGAGATCAAAGTTGTTTTGTGACCGAACAACATGTTATTAGTGAAAATGATTGTTGCTATCGCATTTGAATACGAGATTATTGTTGCGATAATTTATATTTTATTTAAACAAAGTTTATGCGGCCCGACCGTTTTCATAAAGTTCGTTAATAACACGAATATTTAATTGTCATTATAATACGTTTAATATGTTGATAAAAACTGTATCAGTATTATAATTATTACAAACAATAAATGTTCGCGATCGTTTCATTCGCACTCCACATCCTATGTAAAAACATCGATCCAATAACCGCAGAATATTAATCAACCAATTTCAGGCACGCAATTCATAAAATAATTTCGATTAAGCGAATTCGGTGACCGCTAATGCACCGACCCCTTTACGTCGAAGAATTATTTAGTTAGCATAACAGGCTATAGCTATGTCCAAGTTATGCAATTTCATCTTCAATTTTCGTCATCTTCTTTTTATTCAACTTTCGTTTGGCATATCTATAGTTATTATAAAACAAAGTCGCTTTTTTCCCTTATGTCCTTTTGTTCCCTTTAATCTTAAAAACTACGCAACGGATTTTGATGATTCTTTCAGTGTTAGATAGCCCATTTATCGAGGAAGGTTAAATGCTATATTTTATTACGCTAAGACTAATAGGAGCGAAGAAATAGAGGAAAATGTGGAAAAAACGGGGAAAATTATTTGAAAGGGCTAACTTGAACGCGCTAATCTTAGGAACTACTGGTCTGATTTGAAAAATTATTTCAGTGTTAGATAGCCCATTTATTGAGGAAGGCTATAGGCTATATTTTATCACGCTTAGACTAATAGGATAATGTGGAAAAAACGGGGGAAACTATTTGAAAGGGCTAATATCTCGCGAACTACTGGAACAATTTTTATGTTATTTGGCACAGAAAAGAAGTAGACCACGTGAAGGATCATAGGCCATCGATTTTAATCATTTTTTCGGTGGCTATATATTATTTTATACCCGTGCGACGCCGGGGCGGGTCGCTAGTCTATACTAATATTATAAAGAGGTAAACTTTGTTTGTTTGTTTGTTTAATTGTAATGAATAGGCTCGAAAACTACTGGACCTATTTAAAAAATTCTTTCATCATTCGAAAGCTACATTATTTACGAGTAACATTGGCTACATTTAATTTCGGAAAATGTAGGGTTTCGTAAGATATTTGGGTTTTTCTGACACAAGGTGAAAAAAATCAACCAGAAAATTTACTTACTTTGCGTACGCTGCCTAAACTATAAAAAAATTAACCATACAATGTTCTAAGTAAATGTAGATCTTTTAAATATCTACAAAAAAGTTCGCGACAAACTATACCTATCTATGTCAAGTGAGGTACAACAACCATTATTTTATTTAAAAATCTCGATTTTTTTTTTGGACTACATTTAAACGCATTTATTTTACTCATGCTATTAATCTTTATCAAAATGAATTATTTCATCACTAAGTACAGTTTATGTAGATAATATTTCGTCTTTGAAAGATTAAAATTGGACGTTTGGTTTAGAAGTTATGGCGAAATTAAAAATTGCGATTTACGCCCGTTTCGAAGTGGGCGCTACCAAGGCGGGGTGCACAGTAGCGAAGATTATGACCGGCCCTGCAGCTGGTGAATTGGCTCATATACCAAGAATACCAATGATCCCTACTGATTTGCCTATACCCTTCAAAAGGCTCCAATTTCCTGTAAAAAAATATTTTGCACTAACGATAAATATTATGTAAATCCCAGGGCCAAACATTCAAATTAGTAGGAATAGATTTATAAAAAGAATGTTTTGCTCCATCACGAGTCGGGGATCCCGACCATCAGTATATTTTGTTACTTGAAAATAACTTAACGTCAATTAATGTTGTTTATAGAAAAGCTCTACAATAATCGCTTTAGTTATCTATCCTAAAACAACGGGTTGCACTCCGGGACTACCGTCAGAAGTGAAAACTTATTATTAATTACATTTAAATATTCTCATCATTAACAACTTTAATATCCATAGAAAGACAATCTGTGCAGCCTGCGGAAAATGATTGCGTCGTCGATGTTTCTGTGAATTGACCTGGGAATCATTTTGCTGACCGTGTCTTTCCTGGGTAGGCTTTTTGCAGCGGTAACCGACATCCACGCGGGCGGAGCCGCCGGCGACCGCCATCTATACATTATAATAAAACTGTAGAAATGAAAATTCTGTACATTAAAGATATTCAGAAAATAATAAG
The DNA here is from genome assembly GCA_963422495.1 of Polyommatus iphigenia. Classification (NCBI taxonomy): domain Eukaryota; kingdom Metazoa; phylum Arthropoda; class Insecta; order Lepidoptera; family Lycaenidae; genus Polyommatus; species Polyommatus iphigenia. Next base: position 9,271,941 of record OY730183.1, read on the forward strand.
CGGGGGGTGTCACTACATCGCTATAGAAGCCAAAAATGTAGTTAGTTTTTTGTCTGTCTGTATGTTTGTTCCACTATCACACGAAAACTACTGATCCGATTTGAATGCGGTTTTCGCAGATATATTTGCCTTCTTCCAACTTAACATCTGGTGTATATAAATTTTTCGCCCCACACCTCTAAAGGGACGAAAGAGGAGGTCAGATTTTGTATAAGACTTTTGCTTTAACACGAAAACTACTGATCCGATTTGCATACGATTTTCACAGACATATTTGTCTTCTTCTGACTCAACATTTGGTGACTAAAAATCCCCCCACCCCACCCCTCTAAGGGAACCAAAGAGGGGGTCAGATTTTGTATCAAATTTTTTTCTCTAATGGACTTACTTTGACATATTAGTAACTGTTTTTTTCAACTTAACATCTGGTGTATACAATTTTTCGCCCCATCCCTCTTAGGGGACAAAAGAGGGGGTGAGAATTTGTATCAACTGATGAAGTAGAAATATTTTAAATGGTAAAACAACGTTTGCCGGGACAGCTAGTATTCAATAATTTAATGCGTCAAAATCCACCCGCGTTGAAAGAAAAGTGTCATAGCGAGCGCTACGATTTCAACGCGCGTTACGGTTATGCCTCACGTTCGCTGTTGACGCGCTATAACGCATGCCCTTGATGAACAAAAAAAGGCCCAGTGTGGACAAAGCTAATGTAGACCGCGCGACGCGTAGATGCATTTCTAAATTTGTGTGGATTTGACACATTTGCAAGACGTCTCACGCAATTAAAATCTGTCAATTCAGTACAAAAGAAATGCATCTACGCGTCGCGTTGCGGTTTGAATTGTCCAGGTCGAAGAATTATTTAGTTTATTCGTCGATGTATCAAAACATAAGCGGCGAAGTATTTGCGATGGGGGCATTCACAGTAGCTGGCCGCTGTCAATGGTGCGACGTCCGTCACACGCGCCCGATTCGCTGCGAATTTACCCACTCGCCCGAATATCAACTGACCAAATGAAATTTGCATAAAAAACACATTGTTTTGCCGTGCCACTTTTGCACGCCGTATTTAGATACGTTTTTGCCGATACATATTGTTTATTCCGATTTAATTAGAAACAAATACGAGCCTGAGCTAATATTGTAGGTATTTTATTTTATTTATCCCATTTTATGCTCAGTTTTTTGGTAAACGTAATAAAAGGACTAAAGCGTCAGCGAAAACTTTATTTTTTTTAAGCTGTAAAATTAGGTGTTGCACGATATATTTTGACAGTTTTTAAGTACGATATTTATGTAGGTGAGACTCGTGTAAGCTAACGGTTTGTATCACTCAATTCCAAGTAAGGTTACAAAATCAAACGAAACTTGATTAACTCAATTGACGTAGCGCTTTCCAAAATAGGCCTCTGGGGTATTTAAAAATCACAGCAACGGCGTGATGTTATGTATCAATCGGGAATTAATTTAAACTTTGCCGGCCAAACCGAACACCGAATAGCCCTAGGGATCAAACGGACATCAAATCGAATAGAAGGTTATAATTGACTGGCAGCGAGCGAATAAAGCCTCGAACACCATTTAACGTCAATCAAATATGGTCTTTATTGTGTAACGACTAAAAATTAAATTCAAACTTTCCGTCGACGCGTCAAATTTTGATTAACTAAATTTATTTAGTGTATCACTAAAACAAGGGAATATTGTCTATTAGGGTGTGCTTTCGTGGGTGTGAATTGTTCTGTTATTTGGCACGTGAAAATGTGCTGTTAGAAACACGTAAAACGCGGGCGGAGTCGCGGGAAACTTGTAGTCTATAAAATAGAACGTAAAGGCCTAATTGGCGCAATTAGCGTTACTATCATAAAACGAGTCCTTTAGCATAAACCATGGTAACAGGCTACTGGTAAGTGGATTTATTGGCAGTAGAACGAGAACATGGGCGGTAACGGTTTTGTAAATTAAACCCGTTATGCGGCGTTATCGTTACGCCGCTTAAGCGGGCCGTTATTTTTATTTACCGCTCTTGTTTTCATTACCGAGGGAACTGACAAATATGGTGGATTAAAATTAAGTTTAAAACTATAAAATGTGTTGATTTATGTTGATTTAAATTGGAAAAAGGACAATTTAGATGAATACAGTTTTGTGAATTAAAATAACATAAGTTAGATTATTACAATTGATACAGCCATAGATATTAGGTACTCCTTTTGAAGATGAAAATAAGTTGTAATCTGCGTTATCATAAATTCAAGATTAATCTTGTCTTGTTAACCGCAAACTTTAAAATGAATAGAGATATTAAACTGTTCAAATACAGACTGTGAAGTTTCAAAATTCAAACTATCCAAAACTATCGGAGCAGTCGAATGGAGTTGCAAGCCTCAGGGCTCTGACCATTTCCTGTCTAAGAACGACAGGGGCAGGCGCCTTCGAGATCCGACCCTCGCCACGCCTTAAAGCAAAATTAAAACTGTCAATCAGCGCGACTGCTACTGCTATTACTGATCAATCACCCGCTCCATTATTTTCACCCATTAACTACATTCAATTGCGTTTCCCGACTCGAAACTTTTTCCACGATACCGTTCCGACTTTAATTTATATGCTCCTTTAAAAAATCAAAACAAAGGAGATTTTAGACGGAAAAATAAAACGTTGATGGCGCTGTAAAAGTCTTTCATTAAAACGAACGCTTCAAAGTGAGCAGTGAATGAGTATTCGAGTAATAAAAATTAATATTTGCCTTAAAAACATTATTATAATTACACCTAACAATGCCCCCAGATTGTATTGATGTCCGCAAAGCCCTCTCGATTAATTTCATCTCGAGTAAGAATAATATAAAAATATTTTCACAAAGAGATCTCATTCCGAAAAAACGTAGCGAATTTTAAATAAGAAACAGATGTTTTGATCCATAACAACCCATTCTATGCCCTTTTCTTCTCTTTATTTGCAAAGTAATGAAATCAACGTAATATTAATGGAATAGGCTGATAAGGTAGAAAATGTATGAAATATAATAATGCAGATTATAATATAAAATGAGCATCGTATATTTATAGAAGCAATAAATTACATTACGGTCAGTAAATGTTCAAATAAGTTAAAATTTATGATTAATTTTATACAACAACACGTTTTAAAATAATTTATATTGTGTAAAAATATGTAAGTCATATTTTAGTCGTATCGTTTAACGGACAGTTTAAATCTCCGTTCAACCAAATGTATTATATGAAAATTGTACTAAATATACTCTAAAATACAATTATAGATTAAATAATATTTTAGCGCTTGTAAGAATTTAATGGAACGATGCAATGTTAGTAGTTTTTATAACAAAATTTTACATTCTTTTCCGTTAATAACAAAGTAAATAATCACCATCAGCACATCTTATAATACATAAGAAAAGCCCACACACAAAATACGAGATTGACACACAATTTCGTCTATTCTTCGGAAGTTTCAATTCTCGTTTCAGGACGTTCCGAAGGTGATTACAAGACAGTCATTAAACCGTTTACGCCTTTCAGATAACATCCTCTTTTTGTGCCACACTTTACGAGCACTTCTCTGCTCTTGATTAGACGACGCGTGCTTCACAGATATTCACAAACAATCAAACTGCGCCATTTGATCGTCTTAAAACTTGTCCAATAAAATGTCAGTCGTTAAAAATCCAGTTAAACGTTTTATGGAGGAACTACTGAGCGTTTAACTATTTGAATGTCCCGGTAATTATCTTGCTCGTGAGATGGCATGTGTTTGTGAACACGACTGGGCTTCGAAAAGTTTTAGCAAGAAAATTAAGACAGTTACATGTAATAATATTTTATTTTTTTACGTTGTGTGGAATGGAATGGATACAATATGAACGTTATACGGAAACGTACACAAAATTGTCAAAAAACAGTGCTTTTCTAAAATATTAATAATTAGACAGCTTAGACAAAACATTTTCACTAGTTTTAATAAGATTTTCTACCCTCCGCTTAGTGGCGACGGAAAAACACAGCCATAAAAGTCCAGAAAAAACTCTCTCGTTAAAAGCTACATGCATAAATGATACGGGGAATCTGACAAATGGCGCGACAGAATATAACAATGGTGATAGAAGTGACCGTTCAATTATGCAAATATGAGGAGCCGTGTTCGTGAACTGTTTAACAGCTGACAAACTGGACAGTTTTTGTTCCTTGGCAATAAAAGGACAGGTACATCGCGACGCGACCGCTCATATTAAATTAGACCCCGTTTGTATGAGTGCTTTATTTTTATTCGAATCTCATGAAAATATGGATCGCGCTCGCTCATGTAGCGTTTTATGCGAGGGTCGAACGTTTATGCATTCGTCAATAAACACCTATTGGTGTTTTAAAATGGAGAAATTCAGTTTTATCGAGTGTACGTATTTTTCAGAATTCGATGTTCGTGTGTTGTGTTCGAATATTACGTAAAGCAGCAACGGTTTTTGGACTTAGGCCGGCCTCACACAGCCGGAATTTCATAATCGGAAATTCATATTATTAATTCAGAAAGACCGGAATACCATACAATATCAGTACGCTCCACACACATTCTGATTTTTTCAGATTATGAATTTCATAAATAGAGCTGTAAGAATAAGAATTTCCGATTATGAAATTCCGGATGTGTGAGGCCAGCCTTACAGTTTCATTGCAACATATCCATGCGATTTCTCCGTATTTTCTATTTTGCATATTCATTGCTTTAAATTGTAACAGAATAATAGACCTTACGTAGAAAATTCTTCACAATTTGGACAAATAATCTTTACGACATCTGGAGCTGTTGATTAGGAGCAACCTAAGTCTCGAAGTGTTATCACGCAGGTATAAAAACGAGGCTGAACGTCGCGTCTTATCGCGATCACACTTTACGTGAAAATGTGTCATTACCGCCATATAAATATTTAACGACGATAATGGAGGTGCGTAGCGCTCTAGGCAAAAACGTGTGATAACCAATCACGCCTGTCGCTGAGAAAAAGAGAGCGAACGGGATAAAATTTCTCGTAGATGTAACGTAATGAAAAGTTCGTTTAACGTTATCTTGGATGGATGAGAGAAAGAGATCTGGGCTCTGGCCCCGCGTAGAATCGCTAACGCTAAGTTCATTTAACATACAATTTCGCACAATTTTGTCGCCAAGTGCGTCGATATTAAGGCGTCACATTATCAAAATTGCCAGCGAGATAATTTCAGTCCAAATAATGGGGCCGTATAATGGGGACGAGATTATAAATTAATCGGGAGTAATTTTTCGTCCGTAACTCCTCATTAAACTGATCCGGCGTCTAGGTGCTTTATCACTCAGTCAAATTGCGTTTCACTTAATTTTCTTTCGCCAGCAGGTGTGTTCGACAGAGCAATTATTTACACCGGCAGCCTTGACGTCACTCGCGCATCTCCACCCTGCGGTTGCCTCTACGTACTCCACCAATTTACGGTTAAAATCCTATTAAATACGAAACTTTGTTTCGTATTTAATAGGATTTTAACCGTAAAAAAAAAGGCATGTATGTGCGTTTGATTCTGTTGAAAACAAGGTTGGGAGTGATTTTAGCACCTATTGGATTTAAATACGTGTATCGGTAATTATTATCTTCAGAAATTATTTAGAAGGACAAACTTGTTTGCATTTAAATAGGCTCCGTAATTACCTACTGTTTTGGGCAATATTATAAAATATTAATGGACCTCGAGAAAAGGCCAGCTTACAAAGGAGATATCTGAACTTTAACACTAAAAATACCTAGTAAAACTAAAACAAGTTATCAAGAGAAAACTTAATGATAAAAACTAAGCTAAGCGTGGTCCTTGCAGTAAACGGCTGCTCAAGTTTTTGTGCTCAAATCTGGCCCAAAATTATGTAGACTTAACCCTTTCGCTACAAGGTTGTCGCTGAATGTCGTATCCATTTATTTGCCCCCCTCGTATTTAGAAATGTCACTGTGGCTGATACGCCTATGGTTTAGTGTCAGTAATTTGACACTGAAATATGGGATTAAATTAGAATGTCATGACGCAAACGGATTCGCACTCGGATCGAGTGTTTTACTTGAAATTAATAAGATCTGTTGCTTTCTACCTAGGCATTGGTTTTGACGTTACGATAATAATTATTGTTACCTTTTTTATGTTCATTCTTAAAAGTGGTAGAATGGTGCAAAAAGGTATAGTTTGCTTTGATTAAAAGAAGTATTATAAAATTTCATTCTACATACCCATCAAGCCCCATACGAGCACTGGTGATCGCGACAACAATAGAATACAATAGCATTTCCAAGAATCCCCGATCGAAGGATTAAAACACAAAACTTAATTCTTGTATCCTCCATAAATTTAGTTTCGTTTACTTATTAAATAGTTACAGTTCCTTCACCGGTAACCCAAATTAGAAGGTAATTCCTTGTAATTACAATTTGGTCCACTTATTCATCGTAACTTCTGAAATGTTAATGATTTTTATTGGAACGCTGTGACATTTAGACATGTATACTTGGCATTTAGCTGAAGCGTTTGAGCTAAACTATTGATTCCTTAACAATGTGTAACCTTTAGCCTAAATATTTGTTCGTTCTTTTGTCACGCATACGTTCCATACATGAAATATTAAAGCTAGTATCAAGGGGAATATTTCCTACTTACATTCATTTATAAAGTGTAAGCCAAACCAAAATTAAATGTAAGTATTTCTGTAGTGTAGTTAACAGTTAGCATTTTTAAATAATGATATTGAAGTGAGCACGGTCCTCGCGTCGTTGCGAGGTGAATCGCTTGCCCGACTTTCAGTTTAGAAGGTGCAAAGGAGAATCTTGTAAAATAACGCACTCGATGTTCAAGATGAATTATTATAATCTCATGACAAAATCTATCAAAAAGTAAACAAGTCAAAATACCATAAACTAAAGAGTACAAAATAATATAAAAAAGGTTTTTATAAAAGAAATTTAGATATGTACACTACATCACCCCCCTCCAGAGACCGTCAAGGGCGATAATAGTCAGTAAACATGACCGAAGGTAGAATCTTTAAGTCTTGTCGCTTAAGTCGCCAGAGTTCCTGTGAGTCGGAACTGTTGCAGTGAGTCCCAGTGAGTCGGAACTGTAAGCTGCTGCACGGGATCCAGTGAGTCGGATAGCTGCCGTGCTGGGCCGATGCTACGTGCTGACCAGGAGAGATGTGCTCTGCTTGCTGACCGGTCGGTGTAGTGAGAAAGCCCGTTGATGCCGATGCGGAGTCGTCCAGGACGCGGTACATTGCGGCTAGTGGACGAGATACCCGATGAGGCGATGCTGGCTGACGCGGTGCGAAGGGGCGGGGAGTGATGGTGATGAAGATGGCGTGTATGGTCACCGATGTCTTGCGCCGTCTCCTTGTTCGCTGGTTACATTCTCCTTCAGATTCTCCATCCTGTGTTCCTTCCGGGGTCACCAATGAAGTGAGCACGGTCCTCGCGTCGTTGCGAGGTGAATCGCTTGCCCGACTTTCAGTTTAGAAGGTGCAAAGGAGAATCTTGTAAAATAACGCACTCGATGTTCAAGATGAATTATTATAATCTCATGACAAAATCTATCAAAAAGTAAACAAGTCAAAATACCATAAACTAAAGAGTACAAAATAATATAAAAAAGGTTTTTATAAAAGAAATTTAGATATGTACACTACAATATTATACACGTCTTAATCATTTTCAGATTTTCCGAAAATTGCCGTTGCACAACCATTTTTCATCGCGTGTATATTTCCTATAACTTGACTACTTTATATAATTTTTCGAAAAAGCAATCACGATTCAGCACAAGCGGTTACACTGCTTAACTCACTTTCTAACTTATAAAAAACTTGTGAGGTGTCAAGGGACACCCGAATGGAACGGAGTTATTTCTTACGTTCAAAAAATCTGTACATAATACATATTATACTCAAAAAAAATATTTAAAAAACGCCATCTATTGACGCCCAGGAATACTAACAACGCGTCGCTGTTTATTCTCAAAAACTCCATCTAGTTGATGCACAGGAATACTATCAACGCGCAACGCCCTCTGCCCCTAACATGCAGGTACTAATAAAAAAGTGTCGTTACAATTTTTTCGGCCTAGCCCCCTTTCGCAACGCGCGAAAAGGAACTCCGTTCCAATATGAGTATTATTCGTATAAAACACTCAAATAAGCTTAAACACTTGGCTATATTGGATCATTAATAAGCGCTTCGAGATCTAATAAACAAAACAATATCATTTCAATAAACCTTACAGCGTAATAAACGGGCACTATAATATCTTGCCCGCATCGATAACATTCTCGATATACCGTTGCATTTTAAATCCGGGACGAAACTGTTTTATAATAAATTTCCTCTCATACTTTGCGGGATTAATCGTCTTACTTTTCTCTCCCGTCGTAATCCGCACTGGGGATTGTATGACCAAGATCTACTACTATTGGTTTATTCACTCGAACTTCGATTCGTTTTTAAACTAGCGTACGCGGTTGAACAATTTAAATGAAAGTTACTCCCGTATTATTTAAGTCTGCGTCTATCTTATTTCTTTAGGTACTTAGGCACTGCTACTTTCTTGATTACTTTTAGTTTAGTTTACATACTGTTAATATTGTAATATGCAACTCAAAAGACCTAGCCACTAATTATTTTGTTTGTAAAAGTTAAGCGTAAATTAATTAATGAAAATTTTAGAGGTAGCTTTCTCTCATTATATCTACTCAACGTCCTTGTGCGGTTTTTTCGAGTTGATTAAATTTATTTAGGACAACATAAGGGCTTTGTTATGTCGAAATCGATTCCGAGAAGTTTTCGTAACTTGGTAATCCGAGGACAAATTTGTAGTCTCCAGCTCGTTATGGAATATGAATTCTTAATATCATAATAGAATAAGTGCTCCCGACTCGAAAACTTATAAGAAATTTGACGAGCGAATTTTCCGGAACACTTTCGTAACAATTTTGCAGATTTAAGGCCGTACTTGCGATATGTACTCATAGGATTTGCTGCATGAGTACGCTCAAATAACTATCGTCGGTTCACTTTAACTTATGAAATGGTCTCTTTGTGCACTTTCATGTCTTTGTTGACTGAATGCGAATAATTGCGTTCATTCTGTCGAGATATGGATCGCATAGTTTAATGGAATAGCAGTTTGTATTCTTAGCTAATGGCTCCCACAAATGACGCACTCGGAGCTAAACTTAGAACGCTTTCACTAGAATACACCGTAAAATGCTTCAAATTTTGGATCGGTTGTCAAATTTCCGAATTATCCTCCAAACAAATTTATTCGCGGCGGCGGTCGAGTGCGGTCCTAGTAATAGTAATTTATTCCCAAGATGCAAGTCGAGATTGAAACTAGTTACACAACAAATAGAATTAAGTGAATAGTTTAGTCTGGACGTTATTAGTCAGGTCACCTGATGGGCTTACTGCCGGCAGCCGGGTTTAGTGATGTCACAATCGGCCGCCTGCAGAATTAGCCGGCTCGTTCGAAACGTCACTCTTATTATCATCTGACACTCGGGCTTAGGCGGATAAATTGTTTTAACGTTGAATTTTACCGAGTCGACAGTTATTATCCTTTCGAATTAGCCGATTTCACCTTTGGGTTTTTTGAGCTAAACTAGTTTTCGCTCGGAGCTCTGCCAATTTAGCTTTTGATTGATCGCAACAATCACTTCCTAGCGCCGCTGTCACTTGCCAACGAAGTTTCACGGCATGACGAGCTGCGCTACGTCTGCTAATAGCATTTTCCGTTTGGCTAATAAGTTTAACATGCGCTATTACCAATCGGACAGGATGCGAACTCCAATTAATGTGTTTGATGTCGGCGCTCTGCTTTTTTGATTGTGACGTCAATCAGTTCCAAACACAAACCTAATAAAGAGGCTTTGTGAAGCCCTTTGACGAATGTAGGTGAATTTGTGATGCTCGAAACTCGTCGGTTATAGTGGTAAATTTTAGATGGAAATAACTCTAAACTTCATAAATGATTTATTTACCCAGATGCTTAAATTTAATAAGTAATATTATACTTGAGCGTTAATGAAAGAAAATTATCCAGCATATACAAGGGTAAAGTATAATATATCTCCGCTGTGGATCTCCCGGATTCTGTTCGGTTCATTAGACATTCGGATCACGACCGCTACGAACGATGTCCCATCCCAGCTTGCTCACACCGATTGCATTAATTTAACTACTATAAAACTGAGTTTAAAGACAATGTTAACAATTCAACTATAAAATAAAAGCGTACTTAGAATGATTAGTGGCTGTGTCTTGCTTGGCACTTTGATTCAATCATTGTGGTATCTTCGTTCGATTTTATTTTTCATTTTATTTTACTCAGTAATTTGTTTATTTTTAGTGTTATCATCAGGAGCTTTTTACACCTTTCACTGTTATATCCTGCTAGGTAAAGCAGGAATCTTCAGTATTGAAATGTAAATGTGGAGCTGCTTCTATCATTTAATGGAATCGCACTTCGACGCGTGGTCCTAAGATCCGCGGATCGCTAGTTTTTTAACATCTGCAGCATTCAAATCAATCTGAACATTTTCAATTTATTTCAGAGTCCTTATCTGTGACAGGCTCGGCGGCGAATTAATCTGGACTGCCCCCTCTTCCCTCTCCTCCCCTCTCCTCTCCAGTCCGCGCCTCTCACCGGAAATTAAACGAATTAACGCCATCCAAATGTACATTTTTCACTTCGGGAGTCGCGCTATCGACTCCAGTGTTTCCATCGCCTTATCTCAACTAAGATTGAACAATTGATACGTCTGATGTACGCTGATGTAAATTGAATTTCTGATATCGATTCCCCGCTACATTTACTTTAACGATTTAATTAAACTCACCAATATTTCGAAGTGGTGTCGATTTATTGGATCGCTCGCTTCATTTTGGTAATTTTGAAACCACATTAACTTTAATATTTCCACCTTTTATAGAAATAGAAGATTAAGAATGGCAATCTCAAAAACCTTACCTTACCAAACTGAACCAAAAATATACTTTCAGTTATTTTCAATTTAAAATATTTCTTGATAATTGGATGCATTAAAAGCTTATTACCTTGTTACGCGTACATTAAAAAAGGTAATAAAAAATATTTATGTGTGGTCAATAAGTACCCCGCAGCAACCCTAGGTATTAAGTGGTATAATGGCGCTGTAAAGCCGCGTGCACACCTGCGCCGCGCCGTACCGCTAATTACGTAGGGCTGTTACGATCCGGTATTGCGTACTTCAAATCTGTTGCTACTTAGTTCTCTATCAACATCGTAATTGGCCAATTAAACACTTAAAAAATCATTAACACAGACTACTGGAGGAGTAAGCTTATTAAAAAATCGGTATATTTTTAAACAGAAACTAATCATTATATTAAGTACTCTGAAATTAGATTAACATTAAAAGTAACTGTTGCAAGAACATGAATTTTATAAAATGACTTTTAATATAATGAAAAGACGTTACATTCGTAGTTCTAGTAATTTCAAATCGTTAAAAATTTTTAAACCAAACCGAGTGATATTATGATAGTAATTATTATTGAACTGAAAGCTTTGTAGCTTAAATACAGTTCGATAAAATGCTTGAAAGTATGGAAATTTATAATAATAAATCAGATTAAGATTATTGTTGCGTATATTTTAATCCGGTATTTATTTTATTATCTTCGCTAAAAGCGAATTAATCACGAAGATAATTAACGTTGTAATTGAAATTATTATCTTTTGTATTCCGTTCCTATAATGATATTATTATTATATTGCTAATGTGAATTACGTTTTGTCGTTATATTTTACGCTACCTGCTCTTTTATTCTAACGCTATAAAAGGTGAGTTCTGTTTTTATACAGTAATTGTTTTCCCCACCCTTGCTCTTTATATCATTTTTTCCATCCGTGGAAAATCGGCTCCTCTTGAAATTGCGATACTTAGCATTAAATTGTGAGCGCTTAAGGGCGTTTCCAGCAGATTACCGGCAATTTTTCCATGGGCTTTTCTAGATTGTGCAAGATTTCTGTTTCGTAAATTCCTTTAAGATATCATCTCGTAAAGTAGCCGCGGATCCGTGTTGACGTTAATGAGGAGCCCCACATTATCGCGGACTTTAATTACTTATCATTTCATTTCGCATCGTTGTGATTTTTATTCATTTTACATGTTTTGCGATGCTTTAAATTTGCGGATTTATTTTTTTATTTTAAGGCAATCCATCTAAGTTATCTTTATCAGTTTAACCTTTATCATTGTTTGTCTATATTCTAAATATATATAAAGAAAGTCTTAAATCCAACAGTAAGTCTAGACGTTAGCAAAAATTACTTCTGAACTTAAACCCGTATTCATCATTCAATGATTTATGAAAACTAGAAAACTCCGAGAGTATATTTTGATTCTTTGAGAAAACTTTGCCGTGTTTTAAGATGAAATTTCATATTTTATGTAACGGAAGTGCAATAAATAATATCTCGATTTTAACTTAAGATTCATTATATTATTTTCTGTGAATCTTTATATAAACACAGCATAGTACTAAAGCATTGTAGATATTTTAATAATAAATTATTTTAATTTAATGTCACATTCATTTCTTTCCGAGTTTTCTGATTTTAATTTTTAATCATACAGGAATATACTGAAACATTTCAACTGCAACTTACTTTATAATACGGAGAGAAGTTGTAATCAGATATACGTCCTAAGCTAAACAAATTACGTATATTTTTTCCTCCGTCGCATTCGAGCACCATTATTAACTATACCGACTGAAGCTTTGCCATTTGCGGTTGAATAAAAACGAAATAAATAAACCTTTTTTCATACATACAGATAGAGCGAGTGATATGTTTAATTTAACAGTTTATTTTATTTACCTCCCGGCGAGATAGAGGAGAGTTAATTATATAAATGGTTTCTATAATCTGCGCTATCTAGGGTTATCCGGTCCAATCGACCGGAGACAGATAGGGCGGTAGACACGCAAGCGTCGATTGATTAGGTAGGCCCGCACAGCTCTGACGGGTTAATAGAGCCTCCTACTGCGTGCTGATTGCCTTGTAAGCCACCCATTCTGCCTTCAGTTGAATTCCGTGTATTGATCACCACGTTCAATCTCACATATTACGACGTATAAAGTTATTAACTTCCATGTTTGTAATTGCATTTCGATGTGTGCTTTTCATTAGTGATTCCAAGATTTAAACGGCCCTTTATTGCTATGATATTTACTTTAGTAAATTGCCTTTTTAAAATGTTAATGATCAATCAAATCAAATCGTTTATTCACAGAATGTAGTATACAAAGTTGTTATCTTATATCTAGTTGGTGCTTCCATTCTACCATTAAAATGGTGTGTGAAACTTATATTTTAGTTACATTACTTTTATGTTATCAACATCAATTCAAACCTTGATCAACGATTAGGATACAGTGCGCGATTTGAAAGGCTTTAAGCATTTTTATGTTATGTTATTTTTGTGAAACTTATATTTTAGTTACATTACTTTTATGTTATCAACATCAATTCAAACCTTGATCAACGATTAGGATACAGTGCGCGATTTGAAAGGCTTTAAGCATTTTTATGTTATGTTATTTTTGTGAAACTTATATTTTAGTTTCATTACTTTTATGTTATCAACATCTATTCAAACCTTGATCAACGATTAGGATACAGTGCGCGATTTGAAAGGCTTTAAGCATTTTTAGCATTAGCCTAGAAAAAAGGAACTAAATAAAATAAAACTACTTCCTTTTCTATGATTAGTGTACACCGAATAATGATATTATGCGTAAAAGTATCTCTCGCTCTTTAAAATGTTCCATAAAAAAGTCGTAAAGACGTTAAGAAGATACAGCACTCGCAGGATGAGATGCAATATTGAATTAAATAGAAATAAGTGCCAAGAGTGCAGTTTTGAAGATATCATTAGAGATAAAAAAACGCTGCCATCTGTCCGATGTGTGATGCCAATTTCTGCGAGTACGCCAAATGGAGTACTTGGCTTCATGTCGCGCATAAAAATGTTTCTCATTATCTGGCATATTACATTAGATTTATTAAACATTTTATCTCAGATGTTTTATTGAATGAAAACGGCTTTTGTGATTTAGCTGAAACACAGCTTATGATATAATCTTCTATTATATAAATAAAAATGAATTTCACATTTTGTTAGTCTTGCTAAAGCTCAAGTACGGCTGAAACGATTGGGCTAATTTTAGTCTTGAAATATTGTGGAAGTCCAGAAAACGTTTATGTTTGGAGGGAAGTGATTTTGTCTACAATATGTTTTCTCGATGTTTGATGGTTTGTCTCTTCATCTTTATTGACCCTAACATGACATACATTTTTATCGTTTAGATCCGTCGTCAAAATTAGAGATTGTGTTTTTTTTATATTTGCTATTTTTTGACATTATGACAAAAATATTTATCTCACCTCCGGACGCAAAACGTCAACTTTCTTCCCGCTGCGCTTACCGATGTTGTCGTTTTCCGCCACCGTCGATGAGAAAAAGAGTATACGCACCATGGGCAGTAAATAAGAAAGCCTCAGATCACATGTTTGTTGCTTTTACATTTCTTATTTTCCTGCCCTAGGTGCGTAATGTACTATTTTAACTACACTCGAAAGTGAGATATCTCGTTGTACGCATGCTAGACGCACTGGTCATTTAATAAAATTATGTGTTTAAATTGTAATCACTCGGTCACATTAGACAGCTTTAAATTGAATGAAACTACCGAGTACGGGATAACTTAATCAAAATAAAGTTTGTGACATTGCTTAGGGATTATAAAACCGGTAACCAGAACAAGTTTAAAAGACGGATTGGATTAGACCACCGCGGCTGCGCCAACACGGTATACGTTACAGAAAGTTCCCATTTGGAATTAGAAAGTCAGTCTACCAAACAAATCGGGATTTACTTCGTCGTGGAAATGTCATTTCAAACTTCACAATTCTCGGTTGCGAACGCATGAGTGGGTTATCCCATGAATGAGTTTTTGTTTACTTAATTTCGCACAGGAAAATGTTCGGCCTTATATTTCTGCTTTTTTAATAATGTCAATAAAATGTCTAATAAATATGACCCGTGCATTTTAAAAGTATGCTTTTGTAATTTAAAATTAAAGAGGGATGGCGACACTTCAACTTTGATCAGATAACTTAACAATTAGTGAAAGTAGGCGAACGAAACTAATAAACACGATATCAATGTACAAGTTAATTCGAAATGCCTTAAACAACGCCCGTCACGCAATATATTATCGTTATTAGCCATAAAAGTAAATACTTTTCAGTGTACGACTTTTAAGTGGAAACAGACAAAAATGATTTACGTTTATTATGTGTGAATTTGGCCCATCACTACGATTGTAGACACGCTACGCACGTAGGGCTGTGCCCCGTTTTATCGATAAGCGAAAAGATTTATTTATATTAAACAAGTCATTTTCACACACGATGCGGACGTGGGACAAATTTAGAGTTTTTATAACATTGACTTAGCATAAACGAAATAAACAGAAAGTATAAAAATAATTGTTTTTGAGTTGTTAAATGATTTAAGTTTTGAACAAACACATTATTGTAATAATTACATTACAGAATTATATCCATATTTTATAGCTTAAAAAAATACTAAACTGCGTTAAAATGTGTCTTAAATCATTTTAATAAAATAGGTTAAGAAGTCATCGATAATATCATTGAGAATTTCCTATTTTACTCATTGTCTTCATGCAAGAGCGGCGGAACGCAAGACCACTCCAACTCGAAGACTACTCGAACTATCTGATCTTTAAGTAATCCCCCTCCTTCCTTACTTTCCACGTATTCAGACTTCTCTGACAGTTTAATAGACTTCCGTCGCATTACTTATGTAACAGGGTGTGGGGAGGCTAATAGCACACCTACGCTACTTTTTACCACCACTAATATATGCAAAATGTCCGACACATTAAACTGAGTCCTTTAGTAATTTGTTGCGCTTACATTATCGTCTTCCATTAAGATATTATTTGACAAAACATTTTTGCTTCAACGGACACGATGTCTTCGTAACAGAAAAGTTATTTCAATATTTTTATGTTGAATTTTTTCCACGCAATAAAATCGTGTTTAACGCACTCGTAATCGCCGAATGCGGGCGAGCCATGAAATTATGTTTTGGATATTTAAAGGCAATATAAAAATATTTTAAGACGTGCGTTTAATTTGAGCTCGTGGATTCCATTCTTTAAATACCGCCTGGGGAACGGGCGTAATGAAAGCCTGACCGCTAGTAATCTGACTAGATTTGGCTTCCTTTGAGGATGTGTGCAGTCGGGCGGTGAATCTGGGCCCAAAGAGGCCTTTCGGGAGCCGTTTCTTGGGTACTTGGCGTCTCTTTTGCGTCAGCTATCTATCGACAGTTTTACGTGCGATAGTTTTTATCGATAAAATCTTTTTTTATCGATAAAGATCTTGCGTAACTAGCTATCAAATTGCGTGCTGTGATTTATATGATTATGAACTATAAAGATAACGAAGTTTTATAGCTTACAGAAACTGTAAAAAATAACCTGTTGTTTTTGTGGTTTCAAATACACTTCAGTTTCGTATTTGTATTTTCTTTTATTTACAAATTTTATTTCACTTCATTATCACTTGTCAGTCTCTTGGGCTGACTACAGAAGAAACAAAATAGAATATATTATATTATACTTATTCTAAAGACAGTAAAAGCTATAGGTTATAAGACTGAAAGAGAAGTATGGTTTTGCCTCTACTTTTTTTCAGTATTGAAGTCTACAATACTTGGATTATATATAAAAACATGGATATAGTTTACGAATACATTATCAAAATATTCCTTTCAAATTGTCAACAATACTAGTTAAAGCGACGCCTTGATAATTTGGCTGTAGCGATATCGATTTTTCTCTGCAATGACTAAAGCTAAGAAATGAACGTTCATTGTCAGCATTCATCATGTCTTTTTTTTTTAATTACCCATAGCGTAACACGATTGGTCAACTTTTATAACACAGAATAATCAATCAAAAAGACCTCTGTAAAAAAAAGGGATTCCTATTTTGCCAACAGAGGAGAGTGATTTAAGCTTCCAAAATTTGTACATAAATTGGTTCAAGCATACACTTTAATTTACCCATAGCTTATATTAAATGTATTTATGGTTTTTAAATTACGCGACAAAAACCATTTTGTCGCTTACGCTCTTTCCATTTCTTGCTGTTCCATTGCTTGTTTTCTATGAGAGGCCGGGCCGGCCTCTCATGGAAAACAAGCAATCTAAAACATATCCAACACGGTTTTTACTTTAACGTGGAGTCACCTTAAGAGGACACACTAGCCTTTTATCAGACTATAGTCCTAACAGCCCAGCAACGCCACGAGCGACTAATCTGTCTTCGTTTCCTATCAGTCGCGGCGGCGGAACGGCGCGGTGTAAGCATTAACTATCGTCGCTGGTGAAAAATGATTTTATACCGAGCACTGTTTAGTTCCATAGATAACAGAAGTTGACTTCGCGTGCCCCGCACGTGGTATTCCTTTGATTTCGGTTATGTACAGATAAAAGTGATATACAGCCTGATAGTACTACATGACTGATGACTCCCACAAACGCAACGATTCGGAACGAAGTTCGACGGAATTTACTATAATTTATTACTAGTCTACTTATTTGGTACTTTCTTTACTTTATTGTGCTTATCATCTCGTCTCGTTTTAATGTAAACTGACCCTAGTTTACATTAAAACGAGACGAGATGATAGGCAACGACAAAGCGAAGTACATTTTCAAATAAGGTTATGCCACATTTCAACGTCATGTTGTTTCATGTTTGCTCCTATTATGCATCGTTGCTTCGCGCTTCATATCGTTACGTTTCGGTGTGATTCAATCCTAAATTAAAAAAACAGTCTATCAAAATCTCAGGACTCTAAAATTAAGCCCAAAAAGTTAATTATATTAGGAACAATACAGAATTCATCAACATGAAGTTGTCATACTAATTACAGCAAAAAATCCTAAAATGCCTAATGAAAATGGAATGGGAGTGGTTTATTTTAACTTTATTCATCGCCTTTACGGACATCACAATACGTCTATAGTCGACTAGTATAAAAGACCCCAAGCCGCATACTTTTAGTATGCTATGAGGGTCGCACTTAATCTGGTCAGACAATACATTAGGTTTCAAGTAATGTGCAATTACAGGGGGCGAAGTCTTTGAATAGGATTACAACTGAATGCTAAATGTGACTCTAAAAAATGTCTCGGCAATCGTATATTTTGCCCCTCTGAAAAGTTGCCTATTTCCTTTCTTACTATATTTTAAACCTAACTGTGGATGGTCCATCGGTCTTCTCTACCGATGAATGATGGTGCTAAATTCTTTAAAAATCGGTCCAGAAGCCAACAAAACTATGCTACAGCCTATTATGAACTTAATATTATAGATAGTAGGTAGGTACGTGTTTCGTTTTCCAAATGGACACCAACACAAAAATATTTAATTCATCCTAATTTTAAATTCGAAAGTGTGTGTGTTTGTCTGTTACCTCTTACGCTTAAACCGCTAACTGATTTGAAATTTGGTATGGAGATAGTTTCTGCGCGATATACTATTTTTTTACGCAACCGAGTTGCGGGCGTCATTTAGTCCTAATATCATTAAGAAATTTTAATTTGTCAAACATCATTAAGGCCCCGTTACATGATTAAGATGTTATGTAAAGCAAGTTTACTTCCAGACCTTGGCCTAGCCCTCACGAGTCTAGAATACTAGAAGATTAATTGAAAGCTCACCTTGAGATAGTTCGAGTGCGATTCGAGAGCTCACCCAATACACGTCACTGAATATTACTAATTGTATGTAAGCTATTTATATATAATTAATTAATTAATTACCTTCTGTAACGAAATATATAGATTACATAAGATATATAAGATTCTAGAATAGAAGTCTAAAAGTATTTTTTATGATGATAGTTCTTCAAATACAAATAAAGGTTATTCTACTAATCTTTGTTCAAAGAATTAGACTAACATACAGTTCTAGTACAACAAGGATGGTACAGAACTAACGCCGCCATCTTATAAAGTGTGTTTACTCTGCTATCACTTGAGAGAAAGCTTTTTACACCCTATTCTTGTTTTTGTAAATATGATTTTACGGCTTGAAATAAAGACTAAGCTAAATTAAATGACAGCTGCTTTGCACGCCTATATAAATCTCCAAGCGCTTAAATATTTTTAGGTGTGTACTTTTAGAAATAAATAAAAAAATTCTTTAATAAGCATACAAATTCTTTCAAATTCTTTATTAAGCATACAATGATATACAATAGTTTAAAAGCTACATAAACAATAATATAAAAATATTTATAACGCAATTATTGTGATTGCACGTAAGGTAGTCTGATCCCCTGGCCCCTGCATTAGGCGTCTCATATGCTACACGGCTAAATATCTTGTCATGATAAATTTTAATTGCATTTTACGATACAAAGCATACGCACTTAACTATTTATGGAGGGCTGAATACGGAGCCCTCCGCGAACGCTTAGGGCTGCCTCATACAAAACTTTCACTGAGTCATGTAGTCATTCAAAACTCACGACATACACTAAGTATTCATTCTACTTTAATATTTATTGAAATATTAACGTTCTTTGTCCATTTTATTTATGTATGGTTTGTCTTTTGGATAAATATATTATCTGTTATGACATTACTGTGTGCCTTAGCGTTAAACACTAAAGGACATAACAAATGATTTTATCCTTCTAAACAATAACTGGTATCACTAGGATAGTTCGCTTTGTCGGTTTAATGTTAACACTAAAACCTTCGCTCGTTTTCGGAAATGTGGAAATGAAAAAAAAAACAATTTTATTGTTATGATTTGATATATCATTTCCATTGTCCCATCGTCACTCGATCATAAAGTATCGATCGTAAAGTTGGCCGATGTAATAGATACGAGCCAATTTGTCCAAAATCGCAATTAAATCTTCTCTTTCAATACGACCGCGTTTATGATGGGTTTCGTATCGAGTTTTTAGTGGCCCTTAATTTTTGTTATTTTTTTACAGATAAAGGGGACTCTTGACTGATGCTTGATAAAAATGATTGCCATTACATTTTTTAAGCTTATCGTGTCTTCATACGTGCATGGCCATAAACGTTAGCCTATGTTTTTTTCCTGTTCCTCTTTGGAAATGCACTGATTTTTTTATTATCGTTTCAACAAGTCCTTTGGACTCAACAAATGGATTTCCTAAAATTAACGTTATAATAACACATTATTATGAACACAGTAAAAACTAAGTTTTCCAAACGAAATATTTTTGGGCAGAGCAAAAAATGATTAACGATGTAAGAACGCGATCACGCAAATATCAAAAACAGAAAAATTAATAGCTAAAATGAGAACCGACAACAATGGAACTTTTTCATAAATAACGGAGCGGGCTCTCAGTGCGGATGTGGGTAGATTTTCCAAATCCAAGCTAACTTTACAAAGTTTACATGGAACTGTATGAATATTGGATTAAAGTAACAGAATCAAGGTACTAAATAGGTTTAGATTTGATAGAATCCAAATCCTATAAAAAAATATTCTAATTCTAAGATCTAAATGAATAAAACAACAGTAAAGGTACAAGTTGGAAGCCCGCTACATGAAGCGGCAGCAGACGACGCGCGACGTGTCGTCGCGACTCTACTGGTTTCTATACAGTATTTCTATGAATAAGTGTCGCTAGCTTCGTGTCGCTAGCTGCGCAATACATAGAAACCAATAGTGTCGCGACGACACGTCGTCTGCAGTTGTCGCGTGTCGCTCGGATTCAACTTGTACCTATATTTAAAGATTTGACAAATCAGATTTGATATTTTATGATAATAAGTTTGAATGATACCGACACTGCATCAAAATCGTAACAAAATTATAATATTACTGTTAGATTTTCTATCAAAATCGCAAGCGCCATTGTCTTCTGAAACTCTTCCATCCCCTTCACAACATTAATAAACAACGGGATTTGAGTTATGAGATTTAACAGTAAAATAATTCTGTTATATCATTTGCCGATACCGATGGGTAAATTAGTATGCCGTTCGCATTTCATTTTGTTTTCGTAATTTTGTGTGAAAAGAAATAATGATATCGTCAAGGGGAGATAAGGCATACTGTTTATCGAGTCGGAGGGCCCGAGGCATTTTTAATGGTGTAAAACAACTTTATAATATAAAGATATTATCTTTTTTACCCTCAGAATTCGTTTATTTTGTAGTCTAATTTCATTAATTTAAACTAGCAATTTACATGAAATTTGAATGCTTTACCGTATTTTAGATATGAGATAACAAAAAATGTATTGCGCATAACATCGTGTACTTTAATATTTAATGGTTTTAATTGTCGTTTTTAACACAGCCAAATTTTACAACTCCATCGCTGTGCTAGACGTCTACTGTCTAGTATATAATATATTTTTTTGTAACATTCAACTTTTGTAGTTTCAACTACGCGATCACTGGCAACAAGGCCTCCAAGTTCTATGGCGGATAAGTAAAACAATATTGTTTCTCTAGTTAGATCTAGTGTTAGATCTAGATCTAATAAGACATAATATTACTAATAACTATTTCTTGGTAAAACTAATAATTGAGGACACAATAATCTTCATAACATAAATGAGCATCTAGGTAATAATTATATCAGTCGTTAGTTAAATATTAAACGTTACGTTTTGAAGTAATCACAAGATGAAGAATATTATGAAATTCACGAAACGTTACAAAGTATTAAGAGCCTACTGTCAAAACGCTAGCCCCGCCTACACACAACGCTATCCTCCAATCGTGATACAATAATTCCATGAATCGTGCTCCCAGGCAATGTGCTTTAGACTGCAGCTAATAGTGAATAATATCGCGTAACAACGGTTCCCGCATTATAGCATGAAAGTAAAGGTTGTAAGTCCCAAAACTGTTTTTTGATGATTACATAAAAACTAAATACAATACTAATAATATTTCCTTTAGCTATTATTTTATAAAGTGTGTGATTGTAGTAGTGCAAGTTATTTAATGCTAGTAACTCAATAAGTGTAACAGATATTTGTTGAAATGCCCAAAGAGATTCATAATTTCGAAAAATAAAACTATCGAGTCAAAATAAGTGAATCGTGTTTTCCGTTAGCTAAATATCAGATAAATATACAATGATTAAAATTATTATTTTTAACAAAAAATTAAAACCGACTTCCAAGGTAAAAACAATAATTACATCCTTATAACATGAACTAAAAATTAGTATTAAAATATAATTTTTCTTATCTAATAGTGCCTTTTTCCAAATTCGGCTAAAACTCAACTATTTCTGTACTCAATCTTCATAATTTTGAAGTCGGTGCCAGTTACATAAGTTTCAAATATTTTGGCAGACTGAAGATTCAGCTATATCTGGTACCGACTTAAAAATAATGAAGATTGAGTACAGAAATAGTTGAGTTTTAGCCGAATTCGGAAAAAGGCACTATTAGATAGGAAAAATTATTTAATACTTTTTAGTTCATATTATAAGGATGTAATTATTGTTTTTACCTTGGAAGTCGGTTTTAATTTTTTGTTAAAAATAATAATTTCACTCTTTTTAGTTTTTTCGCGTACTATGTACGTAGAATAATAATACACCTGTTACCTGTATAATATTATTCTACGCGTCTTATTACAAGCTCACTGGTGAGCGAGACATAATAGAATAACAATAGATTTCCAAGAATCCACGATCGAAGGATACAAACTAGGTATTAGCAACAAATTATAAGTATCGTGCAGGAAACCGGTCTCGAACGCTTCAACTCCCAAGCGGCCACATTTGCATTGTGGTGTTATACGAATTCGGACATCTATTAATAACCGGTCCCACTCGTTCGACTCGAGCGATCTTTGCACGAAATATTTTGAATGGGAAGTTTTCAGAATACACAAACTGTGTCACGCTCGTAAAAATCTCATAATTCGGTATTTTATTCGAAGATGAACTTTTCTCACATTCTGAGAATTGGGCCCCAGGTGCGCGTGGTCTATGGCGGTTGCATACTAAGGTATAATATAATATCTATCTCGATGTCGCTAGTGCGCGCCCGGTCTGGTACCCGGCCCCGCGCCGCGCCGCCGCGCCGCTCACTTGACAGCCCTTTTTGAGACGGGAAATGCTGTTGCGCATGCCGGAGGGTTTGGGACACTCCCCCGGGTATGTAGGACTCGCTGCGGCCGTAAAGATGGTGAATTGACCGCAGCCCTACCCACTAAAACCCGTCTATACTCTTCCTCACTTCGCACGCAGGATTGCGAGAACGCGTGAGCTTTCTTTCCGCGGCTCTGCGTGCGCGTGCCTGCTTATCACCAGCAGGCCCTCCTCGAGCCCATACAGGCTCCGTGGCCAAACAGAGGCCCTTCCAGGGCTTGTGCAGGCCTGACAATTTGGTGTCGCGATGCGCAAAGAGTACGCAGCGCATCGCGACCCTCTTGGGGACTCGGTGCAATGGGCGACGGCATCCCCATACCGCCGCCCCGAGCTCCCTGGCTAAGGTGGGACGCTTTGGTCATTTCGGTTGATCCGTCTTCGCCTTGGCCTACTTCTACGACGAGGGTCGAGCGCCTCCCTCTCCCTCGCTTGACAGTCCTAGCAGATTGTAGCAAGCGAGACCGCAGACAGTTATTGTACTATGAACGCCAAACGCAATGCAAAAGGGTTGAAATTAGGTTGTTTTCATGTGTTGTTGTAACTTGTGAGACAGGCATGTTACTTGTATTATAGAAGCAGCTTACTTCTCAGAAGTAATGTCAAATGTGTGCCTTATGCTCTAGACTTAAGGCTGAATTTGTTATGTTCAATTTTGGTGACATTGGTGACCCTGATGTGGTAATGATGATGATGATGAATGTAATTTGCATAGTAGCATATGCTTTCAGTTCTTAAAACAGCGCCTAAACCCCCAAACTTGTATCTATGAGGAATCCGGAGTTCTCTTAGTATCTTCGGAACCATAGTATACGTCGGTGCAAAATCTTGCGTTTTGGTAGCATATGCTCAGGATGCTTCTCATAAAACCAAAATCACCATATGTTTCCATATAAATTTTGAGGAGTTCCCTCGATTACTCATGGATCCCATCATCAGGTCACCACTTTTGTGAATATGGTACCAAATTGGAGTGAAACCTAATACAACAAAACAAAAATTTATAAAATCGGTTCACAAACGGCGGAGTAAAAAAAAAAAAAACCACAGCCGAACATATAACCTCCTCGTTTTCTGGAAGTCGGTTAAAAATCTCAATTTCATTTGAGTCAATCGTCTTCCGGGATCGTAATACTTAATAGAAAACACAGCAAAATTGCACAGCCCGCTCTTAAGTGGGCGACTTACATAAATATTCGATTTTATAATTCATTTTTATACTTGAAAATACGCCCCGAATTATTTCATTTTCTAAAATAAGATACTACATTATATTTACAAGAATTCGATCTGAGCAAAAACATGATATCTTAAAATTTTCTCTATAGGAAAAAATCACAAAGATGCATCTAATTTTCACGAATTTTTCATTTATTGCCATAACCGTGCATTGAACTTAGTTAATATTTTAACACATTGTATAAAAGTCTATCATTGAGAAACCGACCTGGTGGATTTCAAATAGGTTGTATGTTTATCGAGTTACTGAGAAAAAACTAATTTGGCGATGAATTCGTGTCGTCCTTTTTCATCTGGCATATGAAAGACGGGCGTGAGTGCGAAGAGAGAAGGGCGATGTTTTATTTTTTGGGTTAGTTGCCCCCTTAAGAAGATTTGAGGCAAAATTATTTTTCACAATAAGAGCTAGTATCAACAAAAACAGCCTATTTAGACGCAGCTTAATGTTCCACTTACACCAAATCGTATTTTATCGAGCGATGCCCTCCATTTCATTTCTTATACAGCTCTTTACGTGCCCCTGGCGGCCAGTAATAATCTGCATTGTCGTTTACATGGACGATATTTTTTCATAGCACTACTGTTACTGCCATAGGCTAATGCAAATAAACTTTGATTATTCTCGTTTTGGATGTAAAAGAACGTTACTGTAACGTAGTCGATTAATTATATTAATTCGGATGAAGCCCGCAATTTTGTTGCTCTGAAATTTGCGAGCGTGGGAACTGTACATTTATCCGAGATAAAGAAGTTTATCCCATGTCTTAACTGAACCTAACTATTGCTTATTCCAGTGTTATTAAAAGTCCTATATCTTTTAGGGCTCAAAATATCCCCATGATCACCAAAACTCAAAAATCATGTTAATGTCTAATACTAGTATGGTATAGTCAAGACATGTTAATGTCTAATACTAGTATACCAATGTTATAGTAGGAACAGATAAAAAATCTGGGGGTCTAAAATGGTCGCTACGGAGAATCATATTAGGAATCATATTAATATTATGATTAATTTTTTAAAAATCACAAAATGGTCACTCTGCTTGCAATTCATATCTAGTAATTCGTACTAATTTGACATTCATCAGTTTGACTGTTTTGACGATCCAGTTTCTGAATTGATTTTAGGGGAATTGCAAAATGCGACTATTTTTAGCCCCCCTGTACGTGACTGAACAAATAACGTTCCGTGTGTTTTTAAATTCCAATTCACGCAGCTAGGAATGTCGGCACAATACACAGTAATAATATTTTATCGAAGCACTACATAAAACATCGCAATCTATTCCGACCTATTGACACAATTCGCGCAAGACGCGCTATTGAGAAACAAATGAAACATACTACAAGATTACACGTATAAATAGAGTTACATTTGAAACTATTTTCAGTTGTTTTTCCAATACAATTTCTATTTTGAAACAGTTGATCTAATAAAATATTGCAATTTTAATCAATACTACTTGCAAAACATTATTTAACTAAACGTCATAATTAAAGGACCAAATAACATACACTTTTCATGCACTTTTTCCACTTTTATTTTAAAAGTGGAAAAAGTGCATGAAAAGTGTGTGTTATTACTGTGAAACATAAATTTCCACCAAGAAGTTACGGTACATTCAATATCATATATAAAATACCAAAATTTATCTGCATAAAGAGGACGTTCTTAATTTGAGTAACCAAGTATGCAATTGCACCGATCTTATTACCAAGATATATCTAGTAGCACTGACCGAAGCAGATCCTAAAGCGAAAGAACCATTGTCATATTCAAGTAGACCAACATAGCGTATCGTAAGCGCCGCATTAGATCCAATTTGCGAATACGATCCGATATTCGATCCGATCGGGTATTGCAGTGGCATTATCTGGAAGACTTCCGCCGAACTGACACATTAACTATACATGGAAAAGATTTTCAAGCGGTTGAGAATTTTATGTCACTTCTTACGGTTATCTTGAATATTGTCTTTATCTGATAGTAGTATAATAGTAGCATGTTTGAAGGCAATGAGTAGAGAGTAAAGCAAAGTTAATGAAAGTGATAGTATTGTTTTACTTTAAGCTATAAACATAAACATGGGTTTTTATCGATACGTATAACTGGTGAACCGATTAAGTAAAAAAGTATTTAGATCAATCTCGAGGAAGGGCATAGGTTAGTTTTTATTTTAAATAGTTAACTAGATGACGCCCGCAACTCCGTTGCGCCAAAAATCATTTATCGCGCGGGAACCGTACATTTTTCCAGGATAAAAAGTAGCCTATGTCCTTTCCCGGGACTCAAAGTATCTCCATGCTAAATTTCAACAAAATCGGTTCAGCGGTTTGGGCGTGAAGAGCAGACACACAGACACACTTTCGAATTTATAATGTTAGTATGGATGATAGTTCCCACGCGATGAATTTGTGGTTAAGCATCATCGCAATTATATCTAGTATGACATAATATAAAGCGATTTTATAAATGTAAAGCCTTTAAAGATATATAATTTTGAAATCCAATCGTCCAAACCCTGCGAGGCGTCTTGGGGAATCCCCCAAGGTGAGAGGGCGACGGGCAGTGGAAAATCTCTCCCTCCCGGATAAGATTGTCCGGCCCAAACGCCGGGGGATTGAAAAGTTCCGCCGAAACGAATACTATCCTCCGGGATCGATACCATATTGCTTAGTTTTATTTCTTTGTTTATGAAATATGTTCGATGGAACTTGTGATGAATGAAATTGATCCAGGCTCGATTTATAGGATCCGCCCGAACGCGCGGATTAGCGGCTGCACTTCAAGATCTCAAGCAATTGTTTGTAAATGACAGTGAAAGTATCTAAACACACTAGGCCGAAGTTACGCGGCATAAATTCCGCATGATTACGTCCGCAATTCCGCTGAAAGACCAAATTTTTTTCACATTTGTATGGGCAAGCGCCCCAGCGTCACGAGTTTCCCCATACGAAAGTGAAAAAAAATTTTAGACTTTCAGCGCTGCTACTTTCACAGTGAACTCTCTACAAGGAACACGTACACACCCTAAAGTATTATCACTTAGTTTTGTTACACCCTGTATAGTTGTATTAGATTAAGACACTGTTCTTTATCCATGACGCATAAGTCCTAACACGCAACGAATAAGCGAGGCAAAACACTCCCGTCTTGAGTGAGCGCGGCAAACGTACCGAGGCGCCTTTGAGCATCGACAAACACCGACAACGCTCGGCTCGGGCCGCGGCACGCTCGGGCGCGGCAACGCATGCCTTTGCCTCGGGCGAGCCACGTCCTGACCGACCGAGCAACTGCCGCGCGAGGCTGCCTCGCGAGGCGGCTCGCTTGGTCAGTACGCGGCTAATGGCAAATGACGGAGTTAAGTAATTTTGACGGATTTTAACAGGCCCAGCCAATAACACAACATTGACTTGATAAAACCAGGGAACGTAGATCCACCGTTTCCCCAGAACCAATTTATCTGATTGTATATTATTATTTAGCTGACTTTGAAATCAACCAGCTGAAAATGAAGAGCAGGTAAAGATAAAAATAATAAAATGCAAGATTATTCTATGATTCATTATAGTAAAGCTGCGAATAGAAATCTCAAGAAATGGGTCAACTAGAATTACAATAAATAAATCTTGCTACATAAATGTGTCAAGCGCATACAGCGTTTTTATCGCAATTATATTAAAATTCGTCGAAACAAGTCGACGCCAGTTGCCACTTTAATCTAAAATGTTTAATAAAAAATCTGAGTAAACTGGTTTTTTAATATTCGACCAGGTCTTAGTCGAAGTAAAATTAAATTCTTCCCTGCCCAGTATAACAGGACACGCTTTATTTTCCACGTCCTGATAGGTACTTATAGTGTAGACATTGTACACTATCCTAGAATTATGCTCCCCGAGGGGAGAGCACCACTTACCATTTTCCCTGTAAACAAGGTATTTTGACAAGTTGTATTCGATAAATTTGACCGCAACATAACATCAAAAATATGTGGGATTTAAAATAATCAGTAACATGGCGCTTAAAAAGCGTGTGGAAAATAACAAACATTTTTTTTAACTTCGCTATCAGAACTATCGAATACAATGTGACCATACACCCAGGAGCAGTTGTTTACACTGGGAATGCAATTAAATTATTGTGGTTAGTAGTCGGTCGATTGCTAAAGTAATTAGCAAATATTTAACACCACGCTCATAGAATAAATAAGAAGCGATCGTCTTTATAAAGTGGTCACATGATTTCTTTTTGATTTAAGCTGCAACTTTATAAAATCGATTTAGAAAGTTCTTGGTTTTGAATTATAATTAAAATAGATACACCTCGGTAGTAACTACTTATTTGCTTATTTGAATTTAAAATTGTCTACGCTACAAGCGTTGGAATCAAGAATATTTCGATTTAATACGATTACCTCCTCAAATTCTCTTGGGCCAATTCTGGCGGCAATAAAAGTTATAAATTTTAAAATACGACGCCAGACGACACCGGGAACGATCAAATATAAAATTTCTATACTATTAACATTTCGCATCGCTTCGGAATTGATACGTCGATAAAAGTCACGTGAAAGTGAGAGAAAGAGGTCTCTGCTTGAGAGGCATTCGATAATTTCCTCGGAGGTTTAATTTCCTGGACCTCGAATGTGCTTAATGCAATTTCCGAAACTTGATGTGGGTATTACCTGGGGACATCTTCGACCGCTAGTTTAATACTGATAGCTGGCATTCTTCACAATTCACTTGCCCTACGCCTTATCAATTGGTATCGAATTTAAAATCATATTCATTGTAACAATATGACAGAATAGATGTACCAAAAACCCTAGATATTTTTTCCTATCCTTTACTATCGATTTATCTCTTTCTAACAGAAAATACTATCATTCTAATGTTTTTTACAGTAATGCCGTGTTCCCGTAAAAATGTGAACTTAGAACATTCGCATATAAGTTTAATTCCTCAATCATTTATCATTTCATTTTTGCTATGATTTATCGCGCGACTCGGTTCGTTTTTGCCGGAGATATTAATCGCCGCGTGCCACCGTTTGTTTTCTGGCACCGCCATTAATTATCAATGAGCGTCCGCTATGATGAAGGTATATCGCGCAGGGAAGGGCAGGGAAGGGAAGGTGTCAGTCTCGTCAACCCTTTTAAGCCCGCGCGTTAAGTGTCCGTTGTCATAAAAGTGTCCGATACGTGTGCCCACGCCAAAGCCCGCGATTAACTTGTTTTTGACGAATTAAAAATACATAAGGGATTTACCCAATTTACACCTTTTTCGAATCTAAGCTCGCAACTGAATTTTTTATGGTTATCCTATTTCAATATATTTAATATCTGGAGCTCGTTTTTTGCCTACGATCTACATTCGATTGTCAATAGTGTCGAGTTTACCCGAGAAGAGAATTATTGCCCCTTATAATAATTAAGCTTAATTAACCTTGTCTTAAATTAAGAAATTAAAAAAAAAATATTTTTGTGTTTTATTTTCTCAGAGGATAACAGAATTATAGTGTCTTTGATGTTGTGAAATTAGGTACCTAAATCTTATGGCTACCTATTCATTGGAAAACGACTATATTCGACTAGGCGTTTACCTTAAAAATTCTAATTCGGAAGCATCGGCAATCTATCAAATCTCTCGATCGCTGGCAGCGGCCTAGAAACTTTTATCTAAAATATATAAAAATTTATTAAAAATATGGAAAATTTATGGAAATTGATTCTTAATATCAGCCGGCAGTGGCATCTGGTGAGGCGTCAGTGATGGATGATGGATCGCGCCTGATTGATCGTTGACACCGCTGACGCGAGTCATTAGTGGCCCCAATTCGATTGTTTTTTAAACAATTTACTGCTAGTCTGTGGATTAATTTTGATTCTAGGCGTTTTAATTTTTTAAATAATACTATGATCTTCGAATACTTTTATATTCAAAGATGATTTACGTAATAACCATAACGCTTTTATTTGAGTTTCTTATGCCGATTCGTTTCATCGGGCTAGTTCCCGAACCGCAGCTGGGCCCGAAACAAGCACCATTGTAGATTAAAAAAGAATGCTGTAATTTTCAATATTAGTATTTTAAAATTTTGAATTTTATTTACGGCATTTATATTATGTACTACTATAAAACTTTACATTTATTTTTCATCAATAACAGAAAAATAATGTTTAATTAACTATAAATTTTATTGAATACGAGTAATTTACATGACATTTGATCAAAGGTTATACCATTAAAATTTAAATTGTAAAGATGGCTATAATTAAGGATTCCGGGCTTCAGTCCCGATCCTCCCGGCCAGACCACGGGAACGCAATTTGCGCGATTAATGACGTGAATATAATCCGTCTAAGTAGAGAGGTCGTGGTGTGTGAAGTGTTACACAAACATCAATTAAGATTTTGGACGTGAAGATTATAAGGGAGTTTAGAAAGTACTTTTATTGCCTATCACTATACAAGTATTATAAGTATATTGACAAATAAAATGTAAATAATATGGTTTCAATAATAATAATCAAATCATCAAATGATATTTGAATCACGTACCTACTGATTGTCTTTTGATCATTCCCAAGTTTAAACGGTTCCACCAGTGACACACTGACTATATCAACCAAACCACACAGTCAAACACTTATAAAGTTCCGCAATCACGGCAAATTGGCACTTCCAACGTCTCGAGTCCTTTCAGCCCCGGGAACTTCTTCAAAATGCGGTTAAAATGTTGTCACAAGATTATCACAAACAAAGGAGTATTAAAATGACGGCTGCGGTTATTCTTAACTTACATTAAACTAACTAGAGTCGGTTAATAAGCCTAACCATATCACGCGTCTCCGAGTCGAGCCAGGGGACTGTTACGACGTAAATTACGATTAAACTTTCGGTTTTATCTTTCCTGCTTGTTGATTACTCGAGTAGAAGTTCCCTTGAAGTGTTATGTGTTTAATCGATACCATTAGATCTTTGAAAATTACTTTGACTTTGATCACACGCCTCGCATGTATATTTTATTAACCCAACACGTAATTAAGTAAGAACAAACTTGGATATCGACTTATATTTACGCATCGAAATTCGGGTATTTCATCGTTATATATTATGATGTTTTCTTGATTTTCTGTTACTTATTCCTGTTCTGACTGTCTACTCAAACGCTTTTTTATGTTAGTAGATTATTCAGATTGCTTTACTTCATAACATTAAAAAAAAACTTATCCTAACTCTCTTTTATTAGTATCAGCACAAGTTATACTTAATTAAAATAAAATGTTCATTTTATCCTATAATATAAGATATCCTTAAATTAATCCTTGGTGGTTTTATTTAACCCGCCAAATCCCGGGATTATTCGACCTAAAAAACAGAAAAAATAAGTGAAATTTTCGGTACATTTTAGTTGCTTTTTAATTACTTCACTGGATGTACTCGGTAAGTCTTTTTAAAGTTCTAAAGCTGAATCCTGGTTTTATTTTCCCCGTATGATAAAATTTTGTTAGTTTTTAACCAGGAATTTTATTTAAACGATAAAGTCTTCTGGAAAAAGTAGGTGCACTAGTTATTTGTTTGTTAAGTTTGTGAGTAGTATTAAATACTTTGCAAGATTTTATGTAACATATTAATATTAAACATTTGTATTCTTTTTTTTATAATTTTAGCCAATAATAATTACTATCAGTTTTCTGTTATAAATACTTATTCTAATTGGTAATATTATAGTAATTTTTCGATTTTGCCTGCTCAAACAATCGAGAAACAGTTCAATATATTTCAATAAAATTTAATTCACTTAACCCTAGATGGCATTAAACGTTAAATCGCGCTACCGCTACTAACGTACACAAACTAATGCGCCAAAACTAAACAAACATATTCAATTAACGAGCGAATATTGCGTAGAAACCAAAATAATCGTTTTAGAATAAGAGCAAATGAGCGTTGTGCGTGGGAAGACTGCTCTAAGGAGCAGGTGACGCTTTACTTTATTTGCTTACTCCTTAAGACACAACAATCCCCACGAGGAAATGTGCCATATAAACCGTTTAGAATAAGCTTATATTATCCATACGAGACATTAAGTGTATTTACTTTGGCCGTTTATTTTTGGGTATCAAATATGCTTACGTTGTACGCTTTTAAATGGAATAAAACATTTTTGTATATGATGCAATTGTGTACTTTTGGGCCAGAATAAGAATAGAATGAATGCAGTAAATAAATATACTAAGGTATAAATCAAATTTTTGAAAAAAAAAATACAGTTAATTTTTTTGACACGCGCGAGTTTTCATATTTCTTGCTTCAGTTAAGATTTTTAAATAGTCGTAATTCATTTAACTTATTTTATACTTCATATGATGCTTAAAACCTTTGTAGATACAAAATTCATTAGAAAACGATAACTTAGATCACATTTGTATAAAATATGAGCCCATCTGTTCAGATCTCTACGGACTGTCCTAAGTAAATAAAACTTGGGGAAGAGTTAATAGCGTAAGTTACATTGTAAGAACCGCACTTTTTTAACTTCATTAAAGGTAATTTCGAGGATCTTAAATATTTAAACGCAATTACGAGCCAAAATTAATCTTGCGCGTTACCCAAACTTTTAATTGCGCGATTAACATTTTAAATTATTTATTACTTTGATGATTCCCTTATCTTTGCTAATATATTCAAGATAACCTACGTTTATTTTTGTACGTGTTTACAATAAATGTCATGATAATAAACATCACACATCTTATTTTGTATTGGACCTAACTTAGGAACATAATATTTTTTTATTATATTATATATTATATTACTTTAAAATTAATTACTTTAGAATATCATGAATACTAAGCTGGGCCAAAACTAAAAATGCTTGTGAAAATATTATTACATTTAAACAACTTTTCACACTAAAGTGGTTTCCGGAAATTGCATATTATTTATGACCCGACCAGCGAAAGGTGGACTCTCGTAGCATGGTCTCAGTATGCTACGAAGGTTCACCTACACTGGCCGCCTATTAGGGAATCTGTACGCTACAAACCGTGGTCCCGTAGCGGCGTAGCAGCTACGATATTCATACCGCAGCTACGGGCTACGAACTAACGTGAAACTACTAAAAAGATTTAAAATTTACGTGTAATACAAACGTAATTAGAATGCCTTAGCAATTTTGTACACGAATATTTAAATTATACCTTGTAGCTACGAACTATTAAGTTGCAATATTTCAAAGAAGTTTTGATTCCACTAAATATTTTTTCCGTTTACCAACTACGTTTGCGTACAGCCAAAAAACCTTTGAATCCTGTAAACATTAAATTCTCATAACTGTGTCTGCTCGCGGTATGATATCTTAAAACCTCTCGTTTATTATTTACACTCGTCTGGGCTTCCTTTAACTTTAATTGCCTCAGTTTACGTCGGAAACATCTTTAAATGTCACCGTAACGCTACTTCTAGGAAAGAATATTGTTGACATGTATAATAAAATATACTTTCAACATTTTCATAATAATATATTATATTTTGCCGTGCCTATTTTACTTCCTGTTTTAACTGTAGTCGCTCCTTATTGAAATTTATATTTTAGTTTCTTTTAGCAATAATGATTGATGGTTCATAATTATTCACAATCATCTATACTTAATATTATAAAGTGGAAGAGTTGGTTAGTTTGTCTGTTTGTTTGTTTGTTTGTTTGAACGCGCTAATCTCAGGAACTTCTGGTCCGATTTCAAAATTCTTTCAGTGTTAGATAGTCCATTTATCGAGGAAGGCTATAAGCTATATTTTATTTGCTAAGATTAATAGGAGCGAATTAATAGAGGAAAATGTGGAAAAAACGGGTTGAAATTATTTGAAAGGGCTTATTTGAACGCCCTAATCTCAGGAACTACTAGTCCGATTTGAAAAATTCTTTCACTGTTAGATAGCCCATTTATAGAGAAAGGCCATGGGCTATATTTTATTACGCTTAGACTAATAAGAGCGAAGAAATAGAGGAAAATGTGGAAAAAACGGGCGAAATTATTTGAAAGGGCTTATTTGAACGCACTAATCTCAGGAACTACTAGTCCGATTTGAAAAGTTCTTTCAATCTTAGATAACCCATTTATGGAGAAAGGCTATAAGCTATATTTTATTAGGCTAAGACTAATACGAGCGAAGAAATAGAGGAAAATGTGGAAAGACGGGTCTGTTATTTGGGTCAGATAGGAAGTAGAGCACGTGAAGGATATTTTTTGTGGACTAATTTGACTGTGAAATGTCTAATTTACGCAGGCAAAGCCGCGCGAAACGTCTAGTAGTTCATAATTTAAGTCACAGATTTTGCTACAGGCTACTTCCAGCAGCCACGGTCATAGGTGGACTGAGATGATGAACGTCTACCTGAAACTGAACTAGCTGAATATATTAACAATCGGCCAAGTGCGAGTCGGACTCGCGCACGAAGGGATTCGTACCGTTATCGTTATAGAGCGAAACTAAGGAAAAAAATGTGCTTTTTGTATGAGAGCCCCCTTTAATTATTTATTTTATTTTAATTTTATTATTTAATATTAAAGTACACATATAAATTTCAAGTGTCTATATGTTGCCATTATGGATTACGAGCCAAAAAGGTTTTTTTTGTTTTTAGTATTTGTCGTTATAGCGGCACTAGAAACACATAATCTGTGAAAATTTCAGAAGTCTAGCTATAGCGGTTCTAGAGTTACAGCCTGGAGACAGACAGACAGACGGACAGACAGACGGACAGACATCGAAGTCTCAGTAATAGGGTCCCGTTTTTACCCTTTGGGTACGGAACCCTAAAAACTACCTTAAGATTTATCAATTACTATTATTAATACTACGCAAGGCGATATAGAGCGTCTCAGAAACTTAACTATCTTATTACTTGCTTCACTTACCAAATCAAGTCTATAACCGCAACAGGAATAAAATTCTATTGACGCATTAGGGTAAGTCGTACACGAAACTGCAGGTGTCGTTAGTGATATTGCCGGCGGAGCGCTGCGGTAACTAGTATTAGCACTAAGCCCGAGATAACGCTCATTTGAACGCACAACTTTGTTAAAGAGATCTCTAAATTTTGCAGTGCAATTCACAATATGAGTGTTTTTCGTAGATGTGGTTGACTGGAAAAAATTACTAAGTAATAAGGCCGCCATTGTGATTTATACGTGTGTTCTAAAATTATTATTGTTACGAGTACAGGCTATTTATCTTATCTTATAGTGAAATAACAAAGATTAAATAAGTGTAGGAAAGTAGTTCTTTTCACCCTTAACTCTCTTGGTAATTTTTGAAATGGAAACTTCTATTAAGTGGTACGCTTTTTTAGATATAAAAAAAAATCTTAAGATATAGACAATGCCAACAGTGTGCTAGATTGTTGACACACTCGGAGTGTAAAGAGTTTTGTATTACATATTGAGGGTTATACTTTAATATATTATTGCTATGTAACTATCGTAAAAAAGGATACTTACTTCAAAAAATTAAATAAAACACTGGCTTTCACGATGATCCTACATCTTCACGGTGCTGTGTACACTGTCATGATCATAATGCCACAAAGCATTTTTGCACAGAAGCAGATTAACGTGGCGTTGTTATTCACATTAGAGTGATTTGCCGTCTGAGGTCTGTATTATTTATTCGCGCGTCTAACGCCACAAACAGCGCTGATTTGTTTATGCTAAGCAACCTGCAGCCGAACTCCGCTGCCGCACTCAAAAATTTGCATATTTCAGGACATCTTGTTTATCGTGCGGAAAACTTAGGACAATACTACTTTTACAATGCGTGAGTTTGTGTTGTTATATTATGAGACTTTTGTTACAAGTAAAAGTTTTTTGAAGTGTAATCTTCCTTAGCATTGTGTACTTTTTTGGATACGTCGAAATTTGAAATGTGTGACATTTTCGAAAATTCCTAACATGGAAAGAGAATATACCGTCGTGCCGATGCGAAGACAAGTATTATAATACCCGTTTCATTTTAACATTTTTTTTTATTGTGTTTTATACTTTCTTTGTATTTTAAACTAAATTGGCTTCTAAACTATAAACAAAATATACCTGTAATTATTTTATAGCACTCTATGAATAACATTAGCATACTCCAATAATTTCTTTATAACTCGATATATTTAACATCTCTTCATTAAGTTTACGTAGCACAGACAATTTACTCATAAATAAGTTAAAGCTAAGACTTAGTCGGACGCTTTTGTTACTGAACTAAAGGAATTTTAATTCGCTTACTACTTTATTAAGTGTGTAAAGTTTGTTAGACTAAAGAGCAGAGTAAATTAAGTAAATGCTTTCATGTTAAATTATGTGATCGTATATCACATGACACTTAACACGAATCAGTTTACAGCATCAATTCCTTTAAAATTCTTGTGTCGCGGTGTTTCGCGTAAAACGCCTCCCAAACGGCTGGACCGATTTAGCTGAAATTTTGGGTCCTTATCTTGTAGGTATGAGAATCGTCCAACAGCTACTTTTTGCACCCGAAAGAAGGTCTTGATAGGTCAACTAGTAGTACTTAACACCAAATAATGGATTGAGTGCAAATATAGTAACATAATCACGCTATTTTGTGACATGTTTTTGATATACTCATCAACATATTTTTGTTTCAGGTACGTACCTACTATGAAGTAAACGGATCGGGCGAGTAGTAAAATAAGCTCACAGAAAAACAATTCCCCCGCGCTGAATATTTTACTACGCGATAATTTACACAATCCAGCTATAAATTCTCTCTATATCTCAATTTTTATATCTATCGGGCGAATTTGTTTCTTTGGCGCGTGAATCATTTATGTAGTATATGCTCCTTTGGTTACAAATCTATTTTATGACCGAAGGTTAACCGATAAAATCTAAGAGTGTTTCGATATCTGTGCGCGCAATAAAACGAGAAAACAGAAATAAATCTAAGGACACAATGGCGCGAGATTCCAGAATCAATCAGTGGCGTCGCTTAATCGCTTGTACCGTTTTATTTCACCCTTGAAGTCTATTTCAAGTTGGCACCCCTTGAAAATGTACTGTTAGAGAAATATATTTGTAAGTAAATAGCAGTTAAATTTGACTAGGTTAGGCTATGTAAAGCATAGCCGACAGAACCCGATTGCTATTTTGACTCAACATAACCCGACTGATAAACTAGGTACTATCAGAGAAATTTATTGATAAGCAATTTACTGAATCACGTAATTTAGTCATGCTATATCAGGCCCAGCTAACAGATCACGAACAGCATGGACTTAAAATAAGTTAACCAAATAAGATCCGCCATCTGCCAATAAATCAATGTACTTCAAACAACACCCAGAAATATTTAATTAAAAATATTCCATTTAATCTGTGATTTTAAGCGGAACAGTGTTGGCAAGTCATCGTTTGTATTCAGTTATTCACACGCAGCGCTTTATCTTCCCTTCGAAAACACGTCCCTGAATTAGAAATAAGCCTTCGTCCGCGCGGTTCTGTCGGAGACAAGCTTCTTTCGAAAGTAACCCAATGATAAATTATTCCGGCACATTTCTCGTCACGACCCATTCTTTTCGCCCCCGACAAAGCGGGAATCCCGGGCCATACGAGCGTCTTTATCTGCAAAATAAAATGACATTTATCTCATCTACTAAGTAGCATAACGAGCTTTCCAGAATGTTCCAGCATTATTGTAATATCGTGAGTTTTCCTAGTTCTGTCGCATTCAATGTATCAATTTAATAGTCGCTGTTAATATTTTGTATCTTTGGAAACATTAATCTTAATAATCAAAACCTACGATTTCTTGATTTAAAAACTATAAATACCTCACTCATTAAAATAGCATCAAACATACTAGATAGACGCATGCTAAGCAAGCTTCATTCATAATATACATATCTTTATAAATAATATAATAGACATGGCATGACATCCACGTTGTGCTACTGGAAGAAATGGCCCACCTAACAAGCGTGGCTAATAAAATTGTCCTATTCCTGTGTTGTTTGGGGCCATTTTGACACTTAAAATTGGTATGATATTGTTGGATAAAGCCGTGTTAAATCCTGAGTTTTGAACATTTTATACATCACAATAAAGATCCATACTCCATGAAATAATTACAATAAATATCCATAATCCTTCAAAATTTGTGACCCTTCCTTTTCATCGCCGTAGTCAGGTAAAAACATGAAATACTCTAAAATACTATTGGTAAATAATATACAACTTTATAGAGCTAATAATATTATAATAGACTGAATGCATACGCGGTGCAATATAATCAGTTTTACAAACGGCCGGGTCGTATTTAGGCAAGGAGGCGGCATAACTCGTGTCACCCGTACGTATGAATTAGGTCTGATAAGCGAAGCAGATTTTCAGGATCATGCGACCGCCAGCGCCGTGCCAAGTTTCTTGTTCCACCCACACATTAGCATGTTATGAACGCGTGCACGTCTTAGTGTGCATCTCCACTAAGTACGATTTAAGTGAATACTTACGACTCGGAATTTCCTTGGCTCTATTTATTTTATGGCATTATAAATAGTTTTGTCCGCATCCCCGGTTGATATATTCCACTTCGCGAATTCACAATTTGGAACGATTTTAAAATTTCATGACGTGCTTTTATTGAATTTTGAATGTATCGTTTTGCATTATTTTAAGTGAATTACATGTTATTTGGGATACATTAAAAATGTATACTGATTAAAAAATATACCAATAGACCATCAAAAACAATGCCGCAATTTTTATCCAAACCTAAAAATCCCGCTTTGTGCAAGTCGTGGTAATTTAAGCCGATTATAACAAGGAAAAACAGCCGTCATTAGCAGACCTATCAATCAATTCGTGCTTTTGTTTTATAAAAAGCATCGCCAATTAACGTTAAGGAGAGTTAAGTAATAAATCAGCATTTGTGAGTAAACAAGCGAGCGTTACTCAAAATACCCGAGTGCAGCAAAAAGTGTACTAATTGCCGAAGGACAAGAGGCGCTGTCGCAAATACTTAGTCACGTAGTAGTTTTTCTGTCCGTTTGTACCTTCCAGTTTTTACTGCAACATTTTAATCAACCGTTTTCCAATGTCATTGTTACGATTGGTTTTCTACGTCGGCATTCGATTCGAAGAGCTACCTTTTTTTTTGCTACCTGATGCTCAATTTTCCTTCTTCTCTAAAATATTTTATAGCAGTTATTATTTTTATGCACTGAGATAAAAAACTTTATTGGGAAAACTTAACCAACAACCTGGTACATT
The DNA here is from genome assembly GCA_963422495.1 of Polyommatus iphigenia. Lineage (NCBI taxonomy): Eukaryota > Metazoa > Arthropoda > Insecta > Lepidoptera > Lycaenidae > Polyommatus > Polyommatus iphigenia. Next base: position 9,311,809 of record OY730183.1, read on the forward strand.
TAAAAAGAAAAGTTAAATAACATTCATTTAAAGCATGACTACATTGTGAGTCTATAAAAATCTAATGCAAGTACAAAATAACTTTTCCAATTCAAATAACGCTGTTTTCTTCTTGTTTTCGAATTGAATTCCAAGAACTTCAGAGTTACACAATATGAAAAACTAAACGTAACTTAGTAATGAAATTAGTTTAAACGACAAGTTCATTTCAGTTTTTTGCAAGATTCTGCAATTGCGAGGTGATTCTGCGGAAAGTTTTCTGCAGATTTTGATTACACACGCTTCTGGAAAGTTCCTGTCGGATAGGAATATTAAATCTTATTTAAGTTAGACATCCGCAACGGCTCTTGTTATTTCGAATAAGGTGCTTTATAAAGTTATATCATAACAGCGGTCTACAATTTAACCGTTGTAACAGAAACTTACAAGTTTCTTTGCTACGAGTACGTTTAACGTTTATTTCATTCGGATACATTTCGGTTTCATCTTTTTGCGCTGCATTTTGATAAGGCCGCTATTCAGTTTAAGATATTTAAACTATTTTGAAGATGCAGATTAGGATTTACAAAGAATATTATATCACGTATTTATTTAATGTTTTGAAGTTTGTATAAAATGAAAGCTTCGGTGGCTTAGTGATGAAGTTTTTTACGAAATAATAAAACCGAGATATACCATAATGCTTTTATAAAATAATGTACACGAAACGTTAAAGAACCACTATAACTTTCATGAGACGTTATAAAGTCAATTTCGGATCTTATTATAATTTTTAGTAGGCCTTTAAAAACTTGGTTACGCTTATTTTAGACAAAATAAAGTACGGCATAATCTTTCTGTGCAATTTTGGAAACACTTAAATTTTAATTGGTTGTAAAAGTGTGGTTATATAACCATTACGGGGGCACTACGGGGGCCAACGCGGCGAGACGAGCCGCTCTCGGCTCGACTTACGTGCCGCATTTACTTAATTACTTACTTCATCGGCGTGACACTTTCTCGTTCAATTTGAAAACTTCGCAAAAAATGCATAAATCTCGAATGAAAATCTCATTCGATACCATTAAAGTTGGCCGGCGAGTTTTAAAATATGAAAAGCGAATGCCAGTGGTAACTTTTATAAATGTAAAGCAGGTGATGTCCGCATTCCCGACCCTGTGGAGGTTTCGGAGCTACTTATCTTATATTTCTTAAAGTTGTGTTTAACGAGTTATAAAGTTAATATAAGTCAGGCGGACGGCAGAGAAAAGGAAGTCGAAAAATAGAGTTAGAGTGGCCGGAATCGATGAGCGGCGCCGCGGAGACGAGTATGGCCCGTGTATTTTAGAAAATATGAAAAACTTTCGCGCCGCCGTACATTTGACTTGACTGACTTTCCGCTTGATGGTCCACGTAAATTGTGCCGTGAAAATTCTTCGGCTGAATACAAAATTTGTAGACAATTTTTAAAGTTGAAAATGTGTTCGTATTTATTTAAAATTATTCAATACTAGCTTGTATCTAGAAAATTGCAGGCGGAGGCGAAATTCGCTTGCTCTTACCTTTTCGAAAAGTGCAAGCAATCAAATATAAACTTGAAGATTATTATTTGACATCAATAAATTGTAACGTGTTTTGCTGAGCTAAGTTCTTGACGATGTATATTATGTTTGTTCATAATATGAGAGTGACTTTCATATATTTTACAAGGACATTATTTATATTACTATTTTACGAGTAATGTTATTTATTACTCTGTGTACTTAATAAATAGAACTCCTGCCTTCGAGAAACCACAAGAAATTATTTTTAATGAAAAATATATTATTTGTAGACAGCAAGACGTATTTATCACAAGTTTTAGTAAGTAAGTTGTTTTGCATCAATTTAGATACAGAGATGCTTACATTTCAAAAGAATATTTATCTAGACTCTTGATGCGTACTGTTAGCCTTAAAAAAACAATATACGACTATATTAATCGAGTCTTCGTACATATGGGACAAAAATTCCCAACAGAAACACATTTCTGACTGAAAATGTACAAAGCACGCGACATAAATATCATAAGTGACTGCTCAGACATTTTAATTCTATTAACGTCTTGCCTCGAATAAAGTAGATTTCTTTTGCCAAGTAAGGATCGGGAGTATAATTTAGATTACGCAGCAACCGGTGAACGTTCATTATCGTTCTTTTGTACCTGATTTGGAGATCTCATTCGGATAGAGAGTCCGCGCGCACCCCGAAATGGAAAGTGCGAAAATGAAATTATAAAGCCCAGCGATAAAAATAAATTAAATCGGAATCCACGTTCCCAGTAGCCGGAGAGAATTTTGTAGCCTGCGAATTCTTTCTCTCTTTTTAAATATTTGTTTTAACGGTTGATTTGTGGCGCAACGGAAGATTACGTTTATATCACCTTAAATATAAATGATAGACTCCGCAGGCGGAATGCTGATTCTTGGATATTTTTAGATTCGTATTAAAAAGTATTCTCGGCAGACTTATCTGCTTATTATTAACTTCTTTTGATATTCTTTAGCTCATTGTGAAGTATTAAAGACTAATACAACTCATTTCAGTCCTTCGCAAACAGTATAGTTGAGTTTAATCAAAGGCTTTATAAAAAAATTGTTCTTCGTAAATAATATTTAGGAATTTATATTTCGGCAATTCATACATATTTTAAATATTAAGGAATCACCTTACCATATTTGTGCGTATGCAGGTAACGCACATATTTTCACCTACGATTATTTAAATTAGAAGTTTGTACGACAAAGACGAATGGGTAGTAATATCATAAGATCGCCACGGCCGATACGGCGGGTGTACACGCGCGAGATCCCCCGCGATACCAGATTGATCCCCCGATATGCTTCTGCGTAGGTATACCTTCCCCGACTAATTTTATGCGCCCTAAAGAAACAAACGCCTCATTGGGTCAAAGCTATATTCAAATTAGTTTTAATGGAGTGAATATTTTGAGATACCTTTACAGCAAAAATGTAAATAGTTTCGCTCGCCCACATAAATTATGATCGCTTATGAAAGGTGTCTTTGTTTGTTTAAGATACAACTTTATTAGATCAAACCCGTATTCAAAATAGTTTGAATGATGGATTATTCAAACATTTTCGCAGTCCATATTCAAATGGGTAGTTTCATGCCTCTACAGCAAACAATAAATAAGAAGCTACATGCAACATTACCTCTGTTTATATAATATTACGAGCTTTTGCCCGCGGCTTCGCTCGCGTTAAAAAGTATTATTAATATTATTATATACAAATTTTGATCCCGTATTTTAGCCCATTGGAGGTAGAATTGATTAAAATCCTTTCTTAGCGGATGCCTACGTCATAACATCTACCTGCATGCTAAATTTCAGCCCGATCCGTCCAGTGGTTTGGGCTGTGCGTTGATAGATCAACATGTCAGTCAGTCACCTTTTAGTTTTATATATATAGATGTATATATGGCTTGGTAACCACTTTTACATACGAGAGTCTATAATGTTATTATTTAAGAAAGTATCATCAGAGAAATTTTATTCACAAATAAATGGTGGACTTAAGTCATCACATACATACATCGACTTCCAGACACAAAACTGCTGACACTTACACATATTTTACTCATGCATAGTCCCTACTCCCTGCATAATAAAAAACCACATCTAGTCCTCAATGATGTAAGCATACTTTAAAAACGAATGAAAGAGCGATACAACAACCCCACGTAAATCTGGTCCCGGGGGCCCGTTAACGTTAATTGTCTTGTCTAGGTCTGAGGGTCACGTTGTTTATTGTTAATAATTCGATAATAATTGTACGTCGGTTAAAGCTCAAGTTTTGTGTTAGCATGTAAAATTAATAAGAAAAGTAAGTTTTTTGAATTTACTTAAGAGCTTTATTTACTAATAGATGTTGCAACTTCGTTAGCCAAATTTCATTTATCGTGTGTGATCCGTAAATTTTCCGGGATAAACTATCCTATATTATTTTTCAGTACTAAGTATCACCATAGCATCAGAGAGACAGAAAAAATTGTATTCGTTGCTAAGCTTGATTAAGCATAAATTGGAAGCTGATCTCTAATTAGTCTGCCTATATATTATCTTTAACGTAGAAACTTATGTGATAATAAACATTCAGTCACCTTGCACAAAAATCCATTTGAAAATGACTCCCACACTCGCAGGAATAATATCTCAGCTATGACATATAGCGTTATAATTTTGGCGCAAGATATTGTCCGAAACTGGGGCAAGTCAGCGTACAAGAGATTCTGTGAGATTTTTAAACCCGAATAAAACAAACGTGTTATCTAAAAACTTCATATAATAGAGTGTCCAGAGTAAAATGCAATTTCAGATAGAGCGCGTTCCAAACTTTATGCTTTTTGGATTATATCTTGCAAACTAGGTCTTTTCACTATGAAATAAGTCTTCGGAAGTTTAATTCAGATAAGTCTTAAATTAACTATCTAAAATAGATCACAGTGCATACAAGAGTGTCCTAGAATTGAATGCTTCAGTAGAATGAAAAAGAAAAGAAAACTTTATTTTATTACAAGATAGTCACTGAACTGATAAAATGAAATGTAAGAAAATAGCGCACCGTTCACTTGAGCAAACATTATATTAGCTGATGGAATCAATTTTTTATGAAATAGCTTCGCCGGGAAATGAAATATCGAAGGGGGTGACAATGTCCTCCACCCCTGCCTCTCACAGCCCTTCGGAGTGTCATGATTTAGCTGATTTCAAGTACTAACGTCTCGGTGTGTTTACAAAAAAATGAAACTGGTTGCGCGTCCCTGGTTGCTATGTTAATGAAAATATCGAAACAAATACTTTAAGGGATATTAAATAGACTGGTTGCACTGTTTCTACAAAAATAGTAAGGCAATCGTATTCTTTATTATGATGTCAGCAAAAGCTGAAACAAATGGTGTATAAGTATCAACTGTATTTTAGAATCCACCCAGTTCTTGGTACACACTATCAAAGCGTCTTAGCTCCGCATAATACAGTGCTTTAATATTAAATGTTTGCTACAATGTAGCCTTAAATCCAAATTTAGCGTAGGCAGAGCTCAGTATCTAAGAAAACTTGTGCTCTTTAATCTTGTCACAAAAGCTACAGTTCACCGCCACAGGTACTCGAGGAACGGAAGAGCTGTACTGAATTACTTCCTAATGAAAAGAGCCGAGGACAGGTGGGACAGAGTGGGGTATAGTGGGACAGAGTAGGACAGAGTGGGACAGGGAGTGTTTGTCGCGGCCGCTAACGAACGCTAGGCCTCTCGACGTCGCGTCGAGTGCACTACCTACGTATACCTTATCGGTATTGTTATGTAGTATGTCTGGATTAACTAATCTAGTTTAAAAAATGTCGTATGTTTTTCTAACAAAGTGTAAAAGCGTTAGAAGGTGAGGTTTCATGTAAACCATGACTGTTTTGCATAACACAGTAAACTATAATAAATTCGCCCACATGATGATGTTAATATACCTAGCGGAATAAAGGAACAAAGAGCTGGGCAAGCAAGATGTCACTATCAGTAACACTGCGTGGTAAAAAGAGACGTGTGATAAATGACAGCAGAACCCTTTTTTTCGTCTGTTTTGACAGTCATTCTGCACTTATCAGCACGTTGACAATTTGAGCTCTAAGAAAAATGTATGTAGGAATATCATTTTTACGCACACGTAAACAGATTTGTACACACAGATATAATTCAATTTTGGTTTCGTTTGACAGCTCGGGATTGTTTCTCTATTACGCTAGGTATATTAACTTTATGGTCTAGGTCTAGGCAGTATTTAGTATGTGTGTGTGAAACAGGTTTCTAGCTCTTAGGTTTTATGTAACAATCAATTGCATCGCCATTTATGTACATCACATTATATAGCTTGATTTGCCAGAGATCCTTAATAAATGAATTTTTATTCAAGTAGCACAGAAATCAACCCCATTGAAGCAGAGTTGGGCTCCCCGTGGCGCTCACACCAGTAGTCCAATTCATTACTTATTAAGTACGCCATGAGGGAAGAATTGCCCTTCCAGAGATTTCATACATAGTGCGATGATTGCAGTTATTACGAGTACTATTACATTTTACTTTTAAAAGAACATACGGGATGTATCAAAACAACCCAACCATAATATAATCTGCTGGTAACTGGTTTCTAAGTAAAGAAAATACCCAATTGAAAATCTTATAAGAAACCACTTGCACTTCATAATATCATTGCGATGGATATGACAACAAAAATGAGTAGCTGTTCTGTAAGTAGCTGCTTCCAAATGGACGATGTTTTTTTTTTTTTTTCCACTTACGCAAACAGTAATATAATTAGAACATTTATTGCGTAATGCTAAGTATTACTGTAGCGGGTACATAAAAAAACATTCCTTACATAATTCAAACTTTCAAAAAAAGAAAAAAATACACAGGACAATGGAATAATTTGTTTCGATTTAACACAGTTTTTGCCCGCACTTAACTTCTCACTGTTAGCTCGCACAAATAATGACCGTCAGTTTTTAACAATTGCTTTTATTGTATGCTTTTATTTCGAACACATTTCCAATTAATGTTGCCATTTAAGCTTCGCTATTTAGATTTTAGTCGACATTTTGTGCATTAAATCTGCATGCAAAAGTTTTAGGTTACCTATTATTGATATTTAAAAATATATTTTATATGTTGGTTGGAATGCGTACTACCGCTATTCCAAATTTAAATTTAAAATATTACTAGCGACCTGCCCCGGCGTCGCACGGGCATAAAATATATAGCCACTGAAAAAATGATTAAAATCGATAGCCTATGATCCTTCACGTGGTTTACTTCTTATCTGTGCCAAATAACATAAAAATTGCGCCAGTAGTTCACGAGATAAGCCCTCTCAAATAGTTTCCCTCGTTTTTTCCATATTCTCCTATTAGTCTTAGCGTGATAAAATATAGCCTATAGCCTTCCTCAATAAATGGGCTATCTAACACTGAAAGAATTTTTCAAATCGGACCAGTAGGTCCTGAGATTAGCGCGTTCAAGTTAGCCCTTTCAAATAATTTGCCCCGTTTTTTTCCACATTTTCCTCTATTTCTTCGCTCCTATTAGTCTTAGCGTGATAAAATATAGTCTATAGCATTCCTCGATAAATGGGGTATCTAACAACGAAAAAAAAGCGACTTTGTTTTATAATATGTATAGATGAACATAGTATGGTGGAAATTCTAAGCAAAACTTTCGGTTTACAGTCATAACAGCAAAAGCCCATCGGCACAAGGAGTGATTGACAGAGTGCAACTACGTATTGCAAAACTGAAACCACTTGAAATGTTCAACAAGCCATCATTATAATTGGTATAGTGTTTAATTTCAGTATCATAAAGAACAAACTTTAATAAGGAAACACCGCATGCAATTTCAAATACAACTAACAATGTACGCGGCGTAGCTTTGAACTTTTGTATGTACTCGTATTGGTATATTCGCTTCCATTAAAGGTTTTGTTGTATATTAAAGCTGTAGTAAGTGAAACTGATTTCTTTGTAAAACAAGACAATCCTTCAGACGCAAAAAGGCTTAAAATAAAATATTTGGAGTCTTCCTAAAATGTATAGATTTTAGTTAGTAATATAAAACTTAAACTTCCGTATGTGAATTGTGCATTCAGCAAACTTAATAAGTAGGTATATAATTAGAATCATAAAGTAAAAATGGCGTTGGAGTACAAACTCGTAGGTATATAAAAATATAGATACGATAACTCCGTTTCTCCAGATAGAATTAAAATCGTTTGAAATGCGTCATTCGACGACAGATCGATAGAAGGAATCGAAGGAATCGAACAGTCGTTAATGAAACTTCCCTGCGCAATTAGGTAACGTCTTGGTTTTATTAAATTTAATCAAGAACTTGTGTAATATTACACAGATTGGGCCAATCGAACCGTGCAAGTTTCGATAGCTAGTTCGCAACTAATCCGAAAACGCTGTACATAAGAAAAACATTCAAGGTATTTCAGACGAAACTCATCTTTATTCTATTGCTTTTTACGTAGACCGTATCGTTATCGTATATGAATTAAGAAATAAAAAGGATTTCGTGGGTTATTTTAATAAATAATAGCGATTAGTTTAATGAAACAGTTTTTATGTGTTACTATTAAAGTCTCTCCCCACGTTGAAATATGACATAATCTCACAGAAATAAGATCTAGATAGAAGCGCTATGTCACACGAGCGTGTCAATTTTTTCATACCTACTGTGACGTCACAAGAGCGCTTTAGTGATGGGAATACCCGTACGCGCGGAATCGATTCAAAGGAATCGCCGCGCCCCGCCTCTTTTGCCATTTTAATAGGTATATCAATATTTTTATCGATTATTATTCGAGTTCACAGACAGAGGAATACGTGCTTGCCAGGACAGCTAGTAATATATTATATTATTCTAAATTAAATCATTAAACAGGAACATAAATACATATTACATAAATAGCTGTCCCGACAAACGTTGTTTTGCCATTAAAAGTATTTGTACTTCATCAGTTGATACAAAATCTTACTCCCTCTTTTGTCCCCTAAGAGGGGTGGGGGGAAAAATTTTATACACCAGATGTTAAGTTGGAAATAACAGTTAATAATATGAGGTAAGTCCATTAAAGAAAAAAGTTTGATACAAAATCTGACCCCCTCTTTGGTCCCCTTAGAGGGGTGGGGGGAAATATTTTTATACCCCAGATGTTAAGTTGGAAGAAGACATTCAAATCGGATCAATAGTTTTCGTGTGATAGTGGAACAAACATACAGACAGACAGACAGTAGACAAAAAAACTAACTACAGTTTTGGCTTCTATAGCGATGTAGTGACATCCCCCGCTTATTATTTTTTTAATACCTTTAATGTACAGAATTTTTATTTCTACAGTTTTATTTTATTAGTTGCGTGTGTACGGTAAATTATACGGCTATTGCTGAACCAAAGATTTTCTTCGGTAGGATTGGTCCTTATGGCCCAATGATAGATTTAAGATGTGGAGCCACCGCGGTTTTTGATGTTAGTTTTTTTTTTTTTATTTAGCAGCTTCTGCTCTGGAGGAAAAAAGAGTCTCAATCTGTATAGAGGCATTAATTATGGTACTATTCCAAGTTCGGTACCATATTCGGATGAATTAAGAATGCTTAATTCATTTTAGGACTCATATTTGCACGATAAAGATGTTAAACAACGTTAAAAGAAGGTTAAGTAAAGGAAAAAGTTATTTAAACGCGCTAATCTTAGTATGAGTTAGTAATTACTGGTCCGATTTGAAAAATTCTTTCATTGTTAGATATCCCATTTATCGAGGAAGGCTATAGGCTATATTTGATTACACTAAGACTAATATAAGCGAAGAAATAGAGGAAAAAGTGGAAAAAACGGGGGAAATTATTTGAAAGGGCGTATTTCACGAACTACTGGAGTAATTTTTCTGTTATTTGGCAGAGATAAAAAGTAGGAACGTGAAGGATCATAGGCTATTTATATTTATATTTATTGTGGACTAATTTGTCTGTGAAATATCTAATTTACGCGGGCGAAGCCGCGCGGAACGTCTAGTAATATTATAAAGCTGAAGAGTTTGCTTGTTTGAACGCGCTAATTTCAGGAGCTACTTCCGATTTGAAAGAATCTTTCAGTGTTTGATAGACTATTTATCGAGGAAGGCTATAGCCTATATTTTATCACGCTAAAACCAATAGGAGCATAGAAAATGTAAAAATAAAGCTGAAGAGTTTGTTAGTTTGTTTGTTTGAACGCGCTCATCTCAAGAACTACTGGTCCGATTTGAAAAAATCTTTCAGTGTACGATAGCCTATTTATCGAGGAAGGCTATAAGCTATATTTTATCACGCTAAGACCAATAAGAGCAAAGATACAGAGGAAAATGTAAAAAAACAGGGAAAATTATTTGAAAGGTCTAATATCTCACAGACTACTGAAGCAATTTTTATGTTATTTGACACGAATGTATAGTAGACTACGTGAGACATGGGTTATTAATTTGTGAAAAATATACGGTTTCCGTGAAATTTCAGATTGACGCGGACGAAGCCGCGCGGAACGTCTAGTAATATTAATATGTTTATTGCTCCATTCATCACCATGTCTTTGGCATACACAATAATGCGGCTATCAGCCTCCTTATATTAATTAAGCCCTGTCAACAGCGTTGGTTGAAAATCATATATTCTAATTTTTTTATTTTATTTTATTTTTACTTTATTTTATCTAAATATTATTCCAAAACTGGCATTTAAACATTCGATTCAATCGAAAACGATACCAAACTCGACTATATACCTAAATCCCACGCAGTTATTGACCTCATACCTTGTTAAAGCTAAAAAAAAACCCTCCCCCACCTGCATGAAATATTCAGGTGGCTCCACTTCGTAAACCCATCTTAGGGATATAAAGATCAATCCTACCAAAGGAAATCTTTGGTTCAGCAAAAGCCGTATTCCTCGTTTTTTTGTCTTGTACGCACACGACTATATGTATAGAAAATGTATAGAAATATAATTACCGAGTCACAAAATATCCCAAAGCGAACATTATCATTCCTCTGTTTCATATATGTTTCGAAAATCGATTAATTAGAATCGAGAATATGTACAACACTATTTGCTTCATTTGACAGAAAAATGAGAATATTGACTGTACCTCGAAACTAAGCGATGAGTGAAAGTATCGATTGTTTTATTTTCATTGCGCGCTCAATAGCGGACAAACAGAACGGGCTCTATACTTTTCTAACTAAAGCGGCAATGTATTATGAATCATGCGGTACACACGCAGCTACGTAGATTTCATGGTAAAAACTACAACCGCCCACGATTACCATTAAATAATTGATTTTTAAATAAAGGACACATGATTTAATAATAAAATTACTTCCGATGATAAGAAACGTGTCCACTATTTAGACCAACGTTTTTATTCCAATTTCCACAGCCCAATACGGCACAACTAGGCATTTTTAGAATTCCGATTGAAGTCCGATTCCGATAACGGTGGAGCGCAGACTAAAGAACAGACTTTCGAAAGAATGAAGTTTGTGATCGTTTGGGAACGCGATGGCATGCGAAGTACATACACATTACACATGCGGTATCTAATTAGATAGGAGATCTGTGCATAATCTATACATATTATAAAACAAAGTCGCTTTTTTCCCTCATGTCCCTTTGTTCCCTTTAATCTTTAAAACTACGCAACGGATTTTGATGATTCTTTCATTGTTAGATAGCCCATTTATCGAGGAAGGCTATAGGCTATATTTTATCACGCTAAGACTAATAGGACCGAAGAAATAGAGGAAAATATGGAAAAAACGGGGGATATTATTTGAAAGGGCTTATCTCGCGAACTACTGGAGCAATTTTTATGTTCTTTGCCACAGATAAGAAGTACACCACGTGAAGGATTTTTTCGGTGACTATATATTTTATACCCGTGCGACGCCGGGGCGGGTCGCTAGTATATAATATATCAGTATGCACATTGCACAGTCTAGGTACTTCGATCGTAGGAAATCAAAGATTAATATGGACGTCAACATGATCGTGATCGCATGTACTTGTCCATTATGGACCAACATCGAGAGCGATAGGATACTCGAGCATTTCAATTTTAACCTTTGACTGGTGACATGTGTTTTGCGTGACGTAACTGGTGACGAGCGGTCTGAGAGGCCGCCACCGTTTTAAGGTCTATTGCATATAAATGAAGTATACTGGCTTACAGACATGTTCAAGAATAGTTCGATAACTTAGTGTAGGATAAAATAAAAGCATTTTGTACATTGTGAATCAATTAATTAAAAGGAACTTTGATGTTACAATGAGAACAGTCTTTACAATCATGAAAATTAGAAGCAGGATAAATAATGTCTTTTTATAAAATTATAATCAACATAAATCAAACAGTAACACTTTTTCCATAAAATTAACACAATAATCAATTGAAAAAAAAATAAAACATTTAATCACAGCTATCATTTCACAAAACTGACAATGGTCAAACTTTACTAATTCTGAAGGCTGATTCTCCTGCCATGGCTCCTGATTTGTTGATCGATGTAACCTTGGTCGTTCTCTTCGGTTCCTGAATCATGATCACTTTGCTCTGGGATGTAATTTTCGGCAATATTTTCGGCTTCTGGTTCAGTGGAATCCTTGTGCCTACAATTCTCCTATTCTATGAATTTCAGATAATGAAAGCTGTTTTCTACGGTTTAACAATTCATTTCTGACTCCTAATTCTCTTCGCTTCTTGTTCAGATGACCAGAATTATCCAACGTAAATAATAGATGTAAAAAATAAAAAAATCAAAAAGCGATGTAACAAAAAAAAAGTTACGCTACTGGTGACGTAAGGTCTCACAGGCCGCTATCGAACTTTGCATCCATATAACTTATCGATTTGGGTTAGTCCGACGCAACTGCCTCTTTCTACGGCGCAGGGGCAACCGAACTCGAAGCTACACAGACGTTCAAACCCGGAGAGTGCGGGGAAGTGGGTGAAAAGACGTTTCACTGATGCCGTTCGGCCTGTGAGACCGCTTGTCACCAGTTAAAGGATAAAAGACTTCTATATTTTATAGCTTCGTAAATTATTAATATATATAAAACTTTGAAACAATAAAACGATAATTCCTCGCTACTCGCAGTTTCTGATAAACCCGCAATGGTTTCATCGTCCGGCTACGGCGCTGCACGAAAATATACACTCATTATATTACCATTTAAGTTCGCTATCACAAAATTCTATTTAATACAATTTCACTTGCATTTATCCACGTTGCCTCAGTTGAATGTTCTTATTCAAACTCGCTCGCTATAACAGCGGGAATCGAATTCTTAAAAACAACTATTCCGAACAGTTTCCTCTTAGTAAACAAAGATTGCAAAACTTACTTCCGGTGCTATTGTATTAGGCACCTGAAAACCACGAACGTAGTTTTAAAACAAGTATTGCACAATTTCAAACGGAGGTATAGACGGGACGACATTACCATAAGGCGCGGCTCAGTGGAAGCGCGAAATTGCTTTTTTGAACTACCACTATACCGCTATTAGTTGGAAAAAGTTGAGGAAAGGTGGCGAAGATGCACATAAGAACACAATCACATTCCAAACTTGGGTTAGTTAATGCAAAGTAGACACCTTAGCGATGTTTGCAAAGCTTGCGTGCCGCTTCAAGCGAAAGATTAGAAGTGGGTATTTAAATAACTTTAGGCGAGTCCCGCGAACGTGCTTTTTAGCAATTCTAAGACTTCTAGTCGTTAAACAGGATAGTCGGTGTCTTCGGAGTGCTCATTTACATAATGTCATTCGAAGAAAGGTTATAATTTACATCTCTATTTACTTAACTATGACGATCTTTAGCACAGACATATCAGCAAATCCGACCGTTTAACAAATAAATTACTGCATTTCATAAGCCGTAGCATTAAAACAATAGCTTACAGGCAATAAATAAGGTCACATTAACCGGTATAAAGCGGAATAAAACAGTTCGAAGCGGTACGAACCGATATAAAGTAGAATAATCCAGTTCGAACCGGTATAGATGGCGGGGTTCGATAAAAACATCGCTTCACGCATTAGCCCCGGAACGAGTCGGTTCCGCAGAGCGTGCGTGGAGATATATTGTCTGTCTAACACACCACCGGCAATTATAAGTACGTGCTTCAAAGCAATAAGCCTTGCCTTCCACGATTAATAGATCGCCCGATAAAACCACGCGTAAATTAAAATGATAGTACGATTGATTTTTGACCTGATTTCTTATATTTAACTGTAGTTTTTATTTTTGCTCAATTTTGGGTGGCTAATATTATTGTTTCACATTAAGCATATAAAAATAGAATTAAATAAACAAAATGCACTCGTTATATTGAAATAATATTTACCGATATGAAAGGAAATGTTTGTTTGCATCGAGTAGGCTCTCAAAGTACTACACTAATATTATTATTGGAATCCAGTAATGCACATTGCATTGGAATCCTTATAGTGCAAGAATTTCTCAGTTTAGGGGTTGCGCATTAACTGTTTCATGCAATAATTTTATAATGTGTTCTTTAAAATAATATGTAATTACTTTTCTGAAGACAATAAACAAATTATTATTATTATCATACCGTGACGTTGCTATTTAATGATGATCATGATGAATTGTGTTTTAGAAAACCACCGTACATAAAACGTACATTAGCAAACGTTTACATAAAGCCTATTTTCCCCTCACGAAATATATCCGATGAAATTTTAATGTCTTCTGTATAACTTATTCCAGAAATTTTATCTGCGCTTTCCCCTAACAATAAATAAATGATTTATAAAATTATTATGGATCAGAAAATATCTATTACATTTGTGTTCATTAGTGTAAGAAATTCTCTTTCAACGCAATTAAGGAAATAATTGTTTCCATAAATAATTACTAGAAACCTTATACCTACTGCCTATGTGTGCTTTATAGAATACCCTGGAATAAACTAAACTAAATTTATTTTACAAGTTCTATAGAATTTATAGTTAGTGTAATGGTTTAGGGTATCAAGAAAAACACGTTACTATAATGTTATAATATTTTGCCGTCATCTCTTTTACTTTTTTAATCGCTGTACAATTTGTTTATACGAAGATTTTTTGATTCTAAATAAATAACCCGACTTATAATTATCATCATCCATCTAGGGCATTATTAATTAATCTGCTTTTATCAGAAGTTTAGGCGCTGCGGTGGAAGAAATATACAATATACATCCCTAATATCCGAAGACGCACCTACTCGTACGTAGACTTCTAGCTACGCTTTATACACAGCATATACAAGTTACATAGCAAGTTAAAGCTGTTTAACGTTTATGCTACGAGTATTACAAGCTGTGATATATTTTAGCTACCTGTACCGGGCTCATAACAAGCCGCAGGCGATGACGAGAGTCAATACTTTTTTTAGTGACTGTTCGTGAGTACAAAATAAGTAATGCGGAACACTTTACATATTCTATAGGACAATTCTGATTGTTAGATTGAAGGACAGGCACTCTTAGAACTGTAGAAAATTTAAATTTCGCTCTTGTGTTTCTCTTGATCGGAGATCTACTAAACTAGTTTTAAAAATAATGAATCAAATACTGTCAGGTTAATACTGTTGCGGGTAAAGCTACTTATTTAAATTTTCCTGTAGTGACACAAAGTGCCAAAAATCTAAAATGTACTATCAGAGAAGTTGATTCCTAGGCAGATCCTTCCTACGTAGTTTGGTCGCATTTCGTCAAACCCAGCCGACAGATCACATTAACATTGAATTGACATGATTCGACCAAATGACGTTGGTCTGTCAACTGCCTAGGAATCAATTTCCTCGATGGTACATCAAATATTATCATTGTAGAGTTCCTTAAAAGTCTAAAAAGTACTTTAAAAGCTACAAAAATAACTAGTGCTGATGAACGTCAAGAAACAACATAAACCGGAGCAATATTAGTCTTGGCGGGCCTTATTAAAATATCTGTAAGCATCTCGCGGTGGAAATTAACCCGGCTAGATTAAATATTAATATCGTGTCTGACGTGACGTCACCCCACACGTGAATAACTGAATTTCCAAACGTGTCAATGACCCCCCGTCTAAGGAAACTTAGTACAAAATATTCTTGGCAATTCCACGAGAATTCCCCGCTAAAATCGAAGATCGGAGCGTGTTTAAATTGTCACTTCTGCGTTTCACTTTCCGTTTAAACTTTTCCATTCCGCGTTAAATGTTGTGACTTGACGTGTTGTGCGATGACGTTTTGTTTATTCGTTTCAAATATTCGTCCGTATTCATAAGGCGTGTGTGAATAAAATAATATCATGAACTTTTATTGTTGAGTAAACATTAAAATTTGTATAGTAGTTTTCTATTATTTATTACAATATTTTTGGCAATAAGAATGAAACTGCGCAAACAAAAAAGGTCTATTTGAATATTGCTTTGAAAAATTTCCATTTAAATATCTATCTCTATTTAAACATAACATTTGAATTATACATCGCTAGTCGGGTATCGATAAAGGAATAATCTCGAACGAATCAATCCTTGGCGCTCGCATAAAATCGGATTGAATTTTTTCTATCCTTTCATTATTTATTTACTCCCATCACCGCCCTCTGACAATTGAAAATAGAGAGCCTTTTACAGAGTACGACATTTCAAATAGAAGTAATGCTCGCTTACCTAAGAAGTTCACGAGAAATATTCGGGACTCGACGAGGTTTGTTTCGCTCGCGGCTAGGATTTGCATTTCTTTATCGATCATTTTATTATTCAGGCCTATCGATTGCAATACATTATTAAATTCTTACAAACATACTTTTAATGCTTTTATCAAACACGGGACTTCCTGTTTACCTGGTAACAACATTTTTCTTTGTTGAGAGTCTTTCAACATAATAATATGCAAACATTTACAAGCCCGCAATATATTTGTGTGTGGTGCAGTTCTTAACAACGTAGTGACAGGGTAGAGGGAGGCCACGGGGGGCTTCATTAGATGGAACCTCGGGCTCCGAGGGCCGTGACTCGTGACGTCACACAGGCGAGGGAATCGGACACGCAAAAGGCACTAGTTTAACAAATTCTGTTAAACGCAAATACACTCTTGTTGTGTCCTGTCCCTGGTACTCGGGGAGCTTTGTTGGAGTTCTTTTTGTTTGCTGTTTTTGAAATATCTCTTTGTGAGGCGACTAATACTAATAATATTATTAATGTGACAGTACTGTTATTGTACAATCTGTCTATTACTTTTTTATGTTTATACCCTACGAATAATATAGTTTATACCACAAAACCACTTCTAATAAAATTTAGATACATTCTTAATTTTAATAGAAGCGGAACTACTTTGAGTGCTGGAAAAGGAGCAAATAGCTTTTATGGCTGAAAAATGAATGTTAAAAGTAATAAACGAACTTCAGCGCGGACAAATTTGTGGGCCAGATCTAGTTCAAACTCCAATATATTTATTTAGCTTGTATTCGGTTTCACCTCGCAAAGATGACACTAATTGTGAAGATATAAAGCATTCTATTCAGTTGAAATATAAGTAGCGTGCGAACAAAAAATTAATTAATTGAAGTTAAACCAAAAATCTCTTATCTTTGTATTTATAGCACAAAATGTTCGCGCGAACATTTTATCTTTCAGCAGCTAAATGGTCTTTATAAATCTCATAATAAGCATAGAATTAAATGACGATTACAGTCTAAAACAAACTTGTATAATTAAACTACATTTTATATTAATTCAACTCGTTGAAGCTATACAAAGTTACTAATTAAACGTAATTAGTGTAAATTTTAAACCCATTCGCGGGGAAGTTTTATTGCAAATGCTCACCACTAATAAGCAGGAGTGAGTATAAGTAAGCGTAAGTAAGCATAACGAAAGCCAACTCTGAACTTCGTTACGTGTTGTGGAGTAATTGAGAACATCTCGAGTATTCTGTTGAAAACTTCAACTTGATTCCATTTGTCTATGAGACAATTCTTTTACGATTGTAATGCTAGCTTGTGTGTTGCGTAATATATAAGTACAAAATCTATACTTATCCGTACTAAAGTCCGTACTGAAGCAGCCGAAATGAAATTTACTAAAATAAAATACTTTGAACTCCACGAAAGGAGATGGAAAATGATGAAGGACGACAAATTTTCACAATTCAATAATTACAATAACTTCAAAAAGTATTTGCAAAATGAAAAATGTTATTTATCGTGGCATAATTATTAATTTCCAAGTTTATTTTAAACACCTCTTATGCATCAAAATATTAGAAAAAAACCTTAAAAATTTGGATGCAAGTCAAAATATTCAATTCTTGAAAGTTTGCATTACATGCAAGACAAAAATATTTACGCGCGTCACATCAGTTTGGAAAGAACTGGCAGCGCCAGCAAATTTCTAGGCTCTCTGTTTAGGTGCGCTTCTCTAGACACATCATTACGTAGGTTAGGGCCTGCGGTGCGCGCCGAAGGGTGAGATAAGGGCAGCACAAAATAATACCTTGTTCTATATCCATTATATTGTGTACTAAGCCTAATAATGCCGTATAGAAATGAGCTCCTATTTTAACTCTTGCATAGGCTTTCACTCGTATTGAGATTACTCATAAGTGCGAAGTATAAAAATGTAACAGTACCGCTCTTTGTGCGTTTGCCGTTCTCGAGTGTGGTTTGAAGATGAAAGAACAGAACCGAGAACAAACGGTGTGTAATTTTTTTTCACGAAAAATATTATCAATACAATATATGTATCAGACACTTGGCATAAAAATGTAGGTATGCAGTGCAACAAGACGAATAAATAGTAACAGAATTTTAGAAGTTATAATTAGAGATGAAACGGATAGTAGTTTGGCCGGATACCAGATACCGGATTTTCGGCCAGCCACCTGGCCGGATAGCCGGTTATCCGGCCGCCGAATATCCGGCGGTACTTAGCCGTTTGGTGCAAAGCACACATACTTTCAGCACCTTGTAGCAGTGTGTACAGTGAAAGACTTTTTCTGAAGCTGGCCTTATTTATGAAGAGAAGCGAAACCGCTACCTCTCAAAGCAGAGAAGTTGGTTTTTATTCACCATAATTTGCCCTTAGTGCAGTATGAATACTAATTAATTCATTTTCTACTTTAAACTAAAACTACTTATATTTCTTAAGACTAACTAAATAAAGTAAATAATTACTTAAAAATATTTTTTTTATCCAGATCTTTTTTTTTTATTCGGCCGGATGCCTATCCGGCCGAATAGCAGCTATCCGGTATTCGGCCGGATAGTATTAAGACCGCCGGATAGGCCGGATACCTAATAGTTGCCGGATATCCGTTTCATCTCTAGTTATAATTCATATTTTAGTAACTAGGCAGTGGATAAAGCGTTTTATGAAGATTTTGATACACCATACACAAAGTACTACTACTACGCGATTACAGGAAATTAGGAGCATCCCAGGTATTCTAGATATCACAATGGTACATTAACTTACAATTCAGGTCCTCCGGAAAATGACGGACATGTCCCAGATTCCGCAATCTCCATACACCAGCGCGGATTAGCGATATCTCTAGATACGACGTCAATCCATGCAGGATCATTATCGTAAATGTTAATGGCCAGCAATTACTAGCATAGGCCTTCGGAATTGAGCATTCCCGATTTATGCCGATCGATAAAGAGCCGGGCTCCCCGAAAATTCTCGAGTTCGACTTTAATTAAAATAGTTCCACGTAAAAAATTGTAACGTGACCGAGCGTGGCACAGATTTCGGTTCGATCAGGACGACGTCTTTAATGTTACAAAGGTCGGCGTAATTACGATTACGGATGGAAAAAACGTTTTTGGTACGCAAGATACTGGCATTAGGTACGTTTTAAGGTGTTTTATAGAATCCAATATTGTTCTTCAACAATTTCAATGAATTTCTAAGTTCAATAGATTCGCAAGTGCAAAAAAATACCGGCACTGGCATAAGGGTAAACTTTTTAGGGTTCCGTACCCAAAGGGTAAAAACGGGACCCTACTCATGAGACTTCAATGTCTGTTTGTCCGTCTATCTGTCCGTCTGTCTGTCCGTCTGTCCGTCCGTCTGTCTGTCTCCAGGCTGTATCTCAAGAACCGCTATAGCTAGAGTTCTGAAATTTTCACAGATTGTGTATTTCCGGTGCCGCTATAACAACAAATACTAAAATAAAAATAAAATTAATATTTAAGGGGGGCTCCCATACAACAAATGTGATTTTTTTGGCTTTTTTTGCTCGTAATCAATAATGATAAGAGGTAGGCACTTGAAACTTTCACAAAAGCCTTAAATATAATTGTACTTTAATAATTAATAATAATATTCAAATAAAATAAAAAATTAAGGGGGGCTACCATACAAAAAACACAATTTTTGGCCTATTTTTGCTCTATAACAGTACGGAACCCTTCGTGCGCGAGTCCAACTTGCACTTTGCCGATTATTTAGGATAGTATTTATATAGCAACATTGGTAATGTTTTAAAAAATCGATAAAAGTTTTGTTGCTTATGATAAATTCTTAGATTCGATAGATCAATGGGTCCTATCCAAAAACTATCTTTTACTATAAGAATACGAAAACGTCTGTTTCCTCCCGTTCTGTACCGTTTCAAAATTTTGATAACCAAAAAATCACGCCCAACAATCTCGTTTAATCTTCGTTTCCGCTCTAAAGTATCAGATTCATATTCTCATACTATCACTCATCACTTCAAAACTTTTGTGAAAAACTACACCCAGAGAGACTCCGGCGCGATCATTTATTTCCCCATTGAAAGCTCCGAGCACTGTTTACGAATACCAAATAGATGACTCTATACAAAGTTTCGCGAACTTTAAATAAATAGTTTCTCATGGTTCTGGTTTTCTTTGGTCGTGTTCAATCGACGCCGTGAGGGGTGATGCTATTGTGTTTTTCTAAATCGTCGGAGATTTAGAAAAACACAATATCGTCACGAACATACACGTTTTCCTGTTCAACTTTTTACCGTGTTGATAACAAAAGGAATGATTGAATAACGATAAAAATATTATACTGTACTCGGCGAATCATGGCGGTAGCGGTCATTGACTTCCTGTCAAAAACTTGTCATTTTCTATACAAAGCAGCGATTGACAACATCTGACACTTCATTGTCAATCGCGGTTTATACAATGTATCCCGACACCGGTGTCCGATCCTTTAATGTCATGATCTATGGCATATATTTTTATCGACAAATTGGCTCTCAAATTTTTTCTCTCTCTCACGGTTGTAAAATGGCAGCTATTTTAGTTTTTCTCGGGCTTTCACACTAATCTGACCATTACTTGTCATGTAAATATCCTATGAAAATAAAAAAGGTCTCATTTGATAGCTAAACTTATGGACTACGCTTACACAGGCAATATGTTATAAATTTCGTGGAATTAAACATAGAAAAACCAAAGTTTAAGAATTTTTTTTTGTATTTTTTAATTAATGGCTTTTCGTGAAAAATCTAGCACATTAAACTGGTCCTTTTTTATTTTAAAAAGATAGAGGAGGAAAACCTCTATATAACTTGCCTGGTTTCATTGAAACCAGAGTGCTCTTGTGTATTGCGCACACACTTGGGCGCTATAAAATTACTCCTGCGTAACTGGCCTGGTTTCAGAACGCGTCGTGGCCGTTTTCATTTAAATAGGGCCACAACTCGAATTTCGCGTCGTGGCTGTTTCACTATGACCACAACGCGTTGTGAGCCATTTTTTCGCTCACTGAGCGTTTTCGGTCTTTGAGCGTAACATATCCAATAATTAAGTGTATATCCTGATCCACTTACGTTAATACATTTCTGCTGTGAAGTAAGTCACAAAAATAATTAAATTTAAAATCATTTAACGCATATAATCCAAATTGTGAAAGGCATTATGGTGTAGGTAAATAGTAGGAGTGATATTATTAATTTTCATAATTTATTAATTTTCATTTTAATAATAAACGGTGTCGGCTGTCGTTAATATTATTGTGAATTCAAAGGCGAACGATAGGAACTCGAGCAATTTAAATTTTGTCGTTCTAGGAATTAATAAATATAATCTTTACATTTTATGTATAATAATACTCCCCACACCGGTTTCGGTGACGGTTGCTGGTTTCATTGAAACCAGGCCCGTTACGCGCCAGAAGTAATTTTATGGTGCCCAAGTGTGTGCGCAGTACACAAGAGCACTCTATTCCTTTTACTCTCATAACCCAGTGGGACGGAAGACCGACACAACTGGCGAGAGATCACACGCAGGACCGACTTTTTACATGCCCGTCCGACGCATGGATCATCTTACTTGTCAGACATTCAGGTGGTTAGCCTGCATTGTCCTAACCAAACTTGGAAATAACATGTTTCCAACGCGGGAATCGAACCCACGACCTCCGAGTCAAGATCCATGCTCTGAACCACTGGACCACGGAAGCGTTTTATGTATGATATAACAATGATTAGGAAATAGTTCAAAATGCCTCCGTGTCCAGAGTTTTAGAGTATATCGCGTCTTCTTCTGCTGCTAAAAAGAAGCCAAAACCACATACTTGGTCACTATAAATTTTTTACTACCACAATAAAATAAGAGTAAAATAAGATAATTAAACCAGCCACTATTGCCATAACATTGTGCCGAATTTTCTTCACATTTTTGGGCTTATTAGCCTCCATTATATCTTTATAATAACACGCACATATAGTATAATTACCTATTTAGTATTTACGTATAAGTAATGTCTATAAATCTTGTCCTTGGAATGAAACAAAATACAAACAACAAAAACATATGTACCTCTATTAAATTTGCTTACGGAACATAATTTTATAATGCTTAAAAATTTGTGAATAAAATGCTAAACGTTAACGTTAATGTGGTATAATTATTAAAATAATTTCATAAAATCTTAGAACACTTTGCAATAAATTATTTAAATCGCAAGTGTCAGGTTGTGCTCGTTACAGTAGGGGACATGTCTCAACTCTAATATCTCCAAATTAACTTCATGTGTCACATCATTCTTAAGCAAAGTAATTAATATAAGGATGAGAAAACAATTACGGTAATTTGCAAATTAAATTAAGCGCAGCCTTCGCAAAAAGGCAATTTGAAAAACAAATTCTGTTAACGGGTTGAAAAGTTATTTTTGAGATGAACTAGAGTTATGAATGTTAGAGAAATACGCTATTTTCGAAATCTTGTTGAACAATTCTTTTTTTTGAAATCTTGTTGTTGTAACTCTTGATACAGCAGTGAAATAGTATAATAATATTATGCAGCCTTCACACTTTTTAAAATAAGTTCAATCCAATAAGTTTGATGTGGGCCGTGAACATGTGTAGCGGGCATTAGGTTTAAAGCGAGCGATCGGAAAACCTTTCGTTCTTTTGTCCCAGAGTTTAGTTCGAACAGTTTCGAATCTTACACTTTATATTTATACGACTCGAGGGAACCGTAGCCCGAAAAGAAAACTGTACTTTTTCCTTATAACGGGACAAAAGATGCTATCAATTTTTACCATTAGGGATATAGTGGCAGTATTATTATCTGCCGAATTGCTTTATTAATGCGTTATAAAGCATTGTCACGAAAATAGAGAGTTTTATGGCTCTTAACGAATTTTATTTCGTGTTTTATAGACACAAAAATGTTTTCGGCCGGTACTCCCGAACTGTATTATATTATAGTATGTATTGTTCACGCGAATATGAATTATTGAGATGTTTTTATGGGCAATAACGACTATTGTAAAAGTTCTAAGTCACCAGCTTCCAAGTGAAAAACTAAAACTTTTCTGCTCCATAAATGCTAAAATAATACGCAGAGAAATATAAATTAAAGCACGAAACGAATTGTCAACTTAAAGTCGCCGAAGCAGTCAAAATACAAAGGAAATATGAAATTATAAAAAGAATATTGTAGAGCCAATATAATATTAAAGAAAAGTTTCTCCAAAGGATATAAGTAGTTCGCTTCTTAAGGCGGGCGGAGACAATAGAATCGGCGTGACTTCCAATATTAATGATGCACAGAGAATGCACGTGGAACCTTCTCGAGCCTTCTGGAGCCTTCTAGAGCCTCCTGATACTCATTAAGTATTGATTCATAAGTAATACCCTTTCGAATGGACTGGACAACTTTTCAAATTTAAATGCGAGAGCATTACAATTTCGAGGCAGACATTCAGTATTCGCTTCGGCTACGCTTTTATAGATTTTATTCAAACTTTAAATAAGCTTTGGTTGTTCTGTAAGTTGTGATTGCTATTCATATTCAAATAATAAAAAATATTCTTTTGTGTTTACACTTTTATTCAGTCCACAATTCCTATAAAACAATGGTAGTAATGTGATTACATTTTATCAAATTGAATGGTTTTTACATCAAAATATCTACTAATATACAGTACAACAGCATTAAAACAAACAAATAATGTATTTAAATAAAATAAATAATGTAATCTAATAAAATATACAATTCGTTATTAAAATCTTAAGTAATTCTACGAAATTAAAATTAAAATTGACATGTCCAATATTATCATATTTAGAAAATACATATATTTTCATTATAGCTAATAAAGTTATAGTATGTTTTTGGTTCTGTTCTCATGTAGAAGCGACGGCTTAATCTATTGTGATGAATTTTAATATAAAGACACCTCGGTTCGTCCCTCCGGACACCTCTACTTTAACGTAACACAATTATCACACGGTAAAGTTTGTAAGAAATTAACTATTCATATGTTGCCACTGAATTTTAATACCTAATTTAAAGCTGTGAACATCTTACATTTTTTAAACGAGTTAAGTGCCTTAAAGTTATAGGTAAGAACGGTTTATCAGCTCCGGATCTAGGGGGGGCAAGCCGGGGCCCATGCCCCGGGCGGCAAATTCAGGGGGCGGCCAAATTCACACTTCACGGACCAATGGACAACTCATCATTTATTTAACTTTGACCACGGAATAAATAATAGCACAAGTACAGCAATTTCATGTCCATAATATCAACTTGAGTCTTGACCGAACATTTATTATTCGCGAGGCGCGTAGGCATAGTTCAAAATACGCGCCCGGCTCCCGCTCGAATGCAGGAATCGCAGATCGGGGCAGCGCGCATTAAACCCTACCCTGTTAAATATATTATATCCTACATATTGATAAATTATATGGATGATAAAGATGAAAATAAACATAAGTAGGTAGGCGGGGCGGCATTTTTCAGTTTTTGCTCCGCCTAAAAAAAATTTAAGATCCGGGGCTGCGGTTTATAATAAGGGACAATTCACATTGTAACGAGTCGATAATCGTAATCGTATGATCCATGCAAAACTGGAAAAGGTAGCCCTGTTGGTCTTTATAAATACCGAGGTGTTCCTCGGGTTGCGTTCTACTAAAATGTCAAAAATATGTTTAAAATTTTGTATGATTCATTAAAATCCGCCATTTTGTCATGCTTTTTATCGTTACAATACGTACTTTATACGTAATTTATCTATTCACACCGTCTATTCAGAGTAAGCGAAATTAATTGGAACCAACAATTATGAAAGGGAGTCGGCTCATATTACGAAATCAAAAGGATTAATACGCGCACAATCAGAGCTGCCGATGATTAGGCCATTGAGGGTTCTGAATTTAACAGTTTAATTTTGAATCAATTTCCGTTTCCGAGTTATATTTACACAAACGCATTGAACGCTTTAATCACGATCGGGCCAACTACTCTTTAGAAATCCCCACCTGTAATTATCGTTTACTTTGTTAATTACTAGTACTTGATAAGTTAAAGCTTAATCCCACTTTTTTATCACTCAACCACAATTATTTTTTAAACGATAAATAACGCAGTCTTGCTCTTGATATCAAATTCGTGTAATAGACGTACGGCAACATGATACTGCATAGTTCAGAGTTCTGCTTTCTAAAATTATTTGATATGGCGCTTATGTGTGTTTTTAATATTAATTAAAATATTTTCATAAAGATTCTATATTATTCAAAATGTAAACGAATACATTATTAGCTTAAAAAGTATATGGTTAATACAGTTATAATACTTATGCATATTTTGTTAATTAAGCCTGTCATTTATTTCGTGTTATTTTAGCATTTGTTTTCATGTCTTTTTAGCATTTGGGCAAAGCTATTTTATAAAAACACGGACATTTTTGGCCAGTTACATAAAAACAAAACAGCAAAAAAGTGATGTTCTATTATTTATTTATTCGGCTTGAAAAAACGGGAGTGAAACCTAAGCGCTGACGAAATATTTTAGTTGAAAAAAAAAACTAAATTCTCAGCACAAAATTTGTCACTCGCTGGATGAGAATTTCAGGCTATTTCGCTTTTCGTTGGTTAGCCACATCACTGACTCTATTATATACTAGTACAGTTTAATGGTCGACAAAGATTTCGGATATGCACAAAAATATTTTTGCACCACTATGACGAAGCTAAAAGGTTGGCTTTTGCTCACTGCAAAAGCCAACAAAAAAAACATGTGAATCAAATTAATTCATACTATACTTACCTGACAATCAAAAATATATTATTATTGTTAAAACTTATGGACTCTTGATTTGATCACGATTAAGGAAATAATTTATATAAAATATATTATTGAAGTTATAAAAAAAGTAAAAAATGAAAGTATGTTATACACAAAACATTTCATTTAATGTTAAATTAAATGTCCTCAAACTCTAAAAGTACGAAAATAATTTCCAACTGCTAAAGGTTTAAAACACTAAAACAACCACTAAAGCTAGTAAAGTATCCTATCGGAACATTTAATACGTTTCCGAGTCGTTTTAGTGTTAAAACATCTGTCGCGTATGTAAAGTTAGGGTCATAAAGAACCCTGACCCACTCACAATTAGGGTTAACTTTAAGTTGCGTACTTATGTATCATAAAATTGTTGTGAAATTATCAACTTTTCGCAGTACACAATGTAGTATTAGTATTATCCTTTTGTTCACTTAGATCTTATGACTTTTTATTTTGCCGACAAATCCTAAATCGTGTTATCGAAGTTTCCAAATTTCGCAACACGTGTACAACATATCGACGACGGAAAACAGAAATGGCGTATCCCGTTAAAAGGTCGTAACTAGACTACGTATAAGGTCATTATCAGTTTTTTTTTTCTGGGTCGATTGGTCTGGGTCTGGTTGCTCTACGATGACATGAAATTTAAAAAAAAGTGAGTATTTTAAAAAGTGTGATAATTTTTTTGGTGTAACTGCCCACAAAACTGCATATTTATACTTTTTTTAGATACGATTTGAAGAATTTGTATTTTTAATTAAAACATATTTAAGCTGTTCCTGTTTCGATGCGTCCCAGATGTTACGACCTTTTTGCGGGAAGCAATTTTTATGCTTGCTATGCTACGACATTTTAACGGTTCAGATTTTTCTAAGGACAAATAATGACTTCTTAGATACTACAATTGCATGGGTGGTAGAAATGAACTCAATCGTAGTTAATACGAGTCACAGGTCCCGCAATTTGTTGAACATTCCGGAATTTCTTACATACACCCCAGGTAAGTTACCTTAGTCGCTGCGCTGGCGTCGTGTTGAAAGGTTGTGTCAGTTTCGCTGTAGTGAAATCGTGTTGCAAAAACCTTGGAGTGTATAATTTCTCTATACAAGGTATGTTATAAATTCTAAAGATTTAATTACCTAGTAATAAGTTCCAGGATACATAATGTATTCTTGAGCTAAACTCAAAAAGAATGTAAACAAATCGAAATCAAATTCTGCGTGGTACCTATGCGTTGTAAGATTTTAGGTTTTTTTACTACTATTAGGGGTTAAAGTATGAAGTTTCCGTTTTTGTAAGTAGGTGTTCGTGAAATTCAATTTTCCCATAGTAACGTTTTTATTAATCCTTCGATCGAGGGTTCCAAGAATTGCTATTGTATTCTATTGTTGTCGCAATCACCGGTGCTCGTACGGGGCTTGATGTGTTAATTAGGTAACAACTAATTTAAATCTAAGCACACCTACGAATTTATGGGTTTGGGAACTACTAACATGACACATTTTTTAACCCCCGACAAAAAAGAGGGGTGTTATGAGTTTGACGTGTCTGTCTGCATGTCTGTCGGTCTGTCAGTTGGTCTGTCTGTCTGTGGCATCGTAGCATCCAAACGGGTGGACCGATTTTGATCTAGTTTTTTTGTTTGAAAGCTGACATGATTGAGAGTGTTCTTAGCTATAATTCATCATTATTAGCCTGCTTAGTGCTGGAAAATTGCGGTTCATCTGGTTTGTGAAGGGCCGATTAGCAACTTGCAGTCGTTTGGTGGGCTTTATAATATTTTGCATTCTAGTTCGTGACATTTATGAATAAATACACATTAATGGAAAGTTGACCTGGTGCTGCAGCATAACCTGGTAATCAATAGGATACCCAACTCCTCACCAACTTAGAGCAGAGGTTTCGTGTTTGGGCTCATTTTAATTGCGACAGTTAGTAAGACGTAGATAACAGTAAATATTTGCATGCTGCTGCTGCAGCATCGCCAGGATTCTATAGGAGCCGAGCTCCATAATATTATTATGAACCCAAAGTGGAGATTTCATGTTTGGACTCATATTGACAGCCTCATCCAAGAGGACATTCGTAGATGGTATTCATTGAGATAATAATATTATTATGATCCTTTTGATAGGAATTATTCTGCACTATAACGAATACAAGTTTAAAAAGCATGAAATAAAATTAAATTAAGAAATATTGATGAATCAAATATTGATTTTATATCTTTTCTTATAATTTAACCGACTTCCAAAAAGGAAGAGATTTCTCAATTCTACCGTATATTATACAATAATATTGTTCATTTTTTTAATGTTTAATCTTGTTCTGTAATGTTGTATATTATGTACAAGACTTATCTTTGACTATTTTTTATTTACTCCATAAATAACATTAGTAGGGAAAAATAATATTACGAAGGGAATAATAACATAATAATATTATATTCCACTTAAATTCTGAATATTATTAGTTATTTATTGTTAAATAATTCTTTAATGAACAGTATAATTACGTAGGTACCTAAAGTTACTATTATGGATATTTGATAACCTTATAATATGTGTTTTTTTAATTAGTTATTAAGTTGACATTGTATAATATTATATTTTTTGCTTTGTGTTTTTGGTAACTTTTTAAAAGTTCAATAAATTTACGTTTATAAAAGCTTACGACGTTTTATTTCGTCATTGGGTGTCTAGACGTTTGACTTACAACCAATTTTCTAACCATTATAATGCATTATGAATGTGTTTACACCCCGTTCCTAAGAGCAAATTAAAACGAACATTAGTTACGACTTTTTTGAGGTCAGTAAATTTCTTATAGTTTTATGATTCAGTACAAACGTCGTGTCAATATACTACATTTTTGAGGTCTGCAATTTTTGTATACTATGGGCGTAACTTGAATAACTTTATTTCTAGCAATAGGAAGTTATTGGCTTGTGTGCCACTTTATGCAGGTTTTAATTTTAAAGTAAAGGTGTTAAAATTATGTTCCCACGATTTACCGTTAAAAAGTTATGATTTAATTTCCCAATATTTTTTTTATTTTTTGGCTCTGGTGTAAAGTTGCGTTAGACCGAGTTACGCCCTTTCTGTTTTCCGTCGTCGATATTAACTAGCCCCATAGTAATAAATTCACGATGCGTGAGATGTGATATAATGTTCACACTTTATCTGTCGAGCGAATTTTCTAACGTATAAGACAAGGACATGTAGTTTACACCTCGTGTGTGTGTGTGTGTGTATGTAAATCTTTTTATTGATAGGAATATAAAATATGTGGCCGTAAAGCTACGCTTATACGCGTGACGTGTAAAGGCTTCTTTACACACACGGGAACCGTAGATTATGCTGTGTTGTATGTGATTCCATATCGACGACGGAAAACAGAAAGGGCGTAGCTTGGTCTAACGCAACTTTACACCAGAGTGTATTAACTACGATTGAGTTCATTTCTACCACCCATGAAATTGTAGTATCTAAGAAGTCATTATTTGTCCTTAGAAAAATCTGAACCGTTAAAATGTCGTAGCATAGCAAGCATAAAAATTGCTTCCCGCAAAAAGGTCGTAACATCTGGGACGCATCGAAATAGGAACAGCGTAAATATGTTTTAATTAAAAACACAAACTTCTTCAAATCGTATCTCAAAAAAGTATAAATACGCAGTTTTGTGGGCAGTTACACCAAAAAAAAATATCACAATTTTTAAAATACTCACTTTTTTTTTAATTTCATGTCATCGTAGAGCAACCAGACCCAGACCAATCGACGCAGAAAAAAAACTGATAGTGACCTTATACGTAGTCTAGTTACGACCTTTTAACGGGATACGCCCTTTCTGTTTTCCGTCGTCGATATTTTGCTAAGTTATGTCATAAACGTAACTGTTATAAGTTCCATATAAAACGGCAACCATTTTTACATTGTTCCAGCTGTTTTAGTATTCTATGAGTGTTAGAAATCTGCTTACTATGAAGTATAAAGTTAGTCACGTCGAGCACGAAGAGTCCAGCCAGCATTATTACCTAACTGATTCAGGAAAAGGAAAACTTCTGTTGGAATTCAGACGCTAGTGCGTCAGTGTTTTTATAAGATGAATTATTAAAACTTTCGAATACTTTATGTGGATATAAATTGAAGATCTTGGAAGTTTTAACTTCGATGGGTGGACGGTATAGATTTGAGACCGGAATGGCAACACAAAATTATATTTTATGATAAAAAGTAGGTACGTAAATTGTTGATTTCTATTAAGAACATTAAAATATTAATTAAATAACGCCTGCAAATCCGGTGCATCAAAATTCGTTTTTCGCTTGAAAACCATACATCTTTCGAACAGACAGACAGACACACTTTCACATTTAGAATAGTGGTAACTGGTAAGGATACTGAAAGTTATATTTTTCTAGCGACAACTATTATGCCTTTGACGTTTCACACGACGTAAACGTAGACGATTGTGGCGTGAAGTTTCGTTAAAATCGCCATTTTTACGCGCTATTCTCCGAGCGACTCGTAATCGCGCTGTGCAAATACATTTTGCACTTATTGTGAGCTTCGCATCAGGTGCTTGTGTGCTCGTACGAGGGGTACGAGAACAAAGCGGATATCTGTGTTGTATGGATCGACTTAAAAGCCCATCCCCCTTTTTATTAAAACTGTGTTGGCATATTTAACAGCTGACAAAGGGTGTGTGGAGACCACTCGAGAAGAATTTGTCCGGTATCGCCTATCGCTACTACATTTTACAATGTCAACTTCATAAATATAAATTTGAGTTTACTGTTCTTTACTTTTTTGATAGACCAGCAAAAGTAACACTTTTAGCTGTCGTTATTGAAAAGATATAGATAGATTCGATACGTAAATGTAGCATGGATTGGTGATTGCAAAAGATTGTGTAAGTATTGAAAATAAACTTTTTATCAGAATATTATCAGAAGCCAATGGTACCTACAGACGTAAAGATAAGTTTTTTTATATTCACTTGGGACCTGTATATAAAACATATATTAATCTTATTGTCTGTCTGAAGGATTACATAAAAATGTACCTACATTTTACAAAAGTTGTCGTAGCCAATGCGCCAAATGACAAACCGAAAAGCACGTACAGTCGAATCTTGTGTACTCTACGACTTTATTACTCAGCCTTAAGGTTCAAAATCCTTCGGTGACTGAACTATTGAAGAGGAAAAAACTATCCTTTATGTGTGATATGAAAAACTTGGTGTAAAGATAAAAAAGAAATTGTGTGATCAGTTAACTCTTTGTCGTCTTATTTTGATATCGCATTTGGCCTAATCTTCGTTCGCTTTTGGCAAAAGCTTGATTTCAGAAGATAGAACTCTTTTACTCGTAAAACGATAATAGTGTTATTTTGTATCGAGTACTTTTTAAGTTAGTTTATAAAATATATTATAATACATGTTACATTCCCTTAACGCTAAATAATATGATTTTTTATATAATATAGACCAATGCACGTGCTTACGAATGTTTGTAATTGCTTATTATTGAAGTATATTGCGTTCTATAGTTTCGCAACAATGTTGGCAATCGTTGCCTAAGATCTCCACCTTGGAAGAAGCCTTAAAAATAAAAAAGACAATAGGAGCAATAATTTGGCAATTACAAAAACTTTTTAAGATTCCTAATAACAATTTACATCAATGGATATTGAAATGTCGAAGTTGAACGTTGAAGTTGATTGCACAAGGAATTGTAACAAGAGCTGGGATTGTCCGGCGTCCTGCAAATCCCCTCTCCGGCAGGCCGGACACGTCTTGTAGGATTATTACTATCTTGTAATACCAC
Source organism: Polyommatus iphigenia (assembly GCA_963422495.1). Classification (NCBI taxonomy): domain Eukaryota; kingdom Metazoa; phylum Arthropoda; class Insecta; order Lepidoptera; family Lycaenidae; genus Polyommatus; species Polyommatus iphigenia. The sequence continues at coordinate 9,343,811 of OY730183.1, forward strand.
TGTTGATTTTCATGTTAAAACATTGTAATGCGAGGATTCGAAGGCAGATAAAACTTTATAAGAAGAACAAAATAGGTAAAATAAAGATTTTAATTATAATATACTAATATTATAATTGGGAAGAGTTGGTTTGTTTGTTTGTTTGTTAGTTTGAACGCGCTTATCTCAGGAACTACTGATCCGATTTGAAAAATTATTTCAGTGTTAGCCCATTAATCGAGGAAGGCTTATAGGCTATATTTTATCACGCTAAGACTAATAGGAGCGAACAAATAGAGGAAAATGTGTAAAAAAAATTGTTACATATTTGGCACACATGAAGAATAGACCACGTGAAAGGACAATAGGTTTCTTTTTTTGCGGAAAAATGTACGGTTTCCGTGACATTCCTAAATTACGCGGGCGAAGCCGCGCGGAACATCTAGTAATTTAATATAATATGACTGTCTATCAATCATACTTTAGTCTACTTATAAGGATTGTTAGGTTATATATAAATTAGGAATATATGGAAATATATGGTATACCATTAAATCTAACTGCGATTGTTAAAGTTCAAGCAACGAGACCAGAAAAAATAGAAATTTTAACATTTAATATAAAGTTTTGTGACTCTTCGTCTGGTTTAGACCATAAGAAAATCTACATATTTCCTCTACTACTGAACAAACAAAACTCTATAGTCAATAGATTGAATAATAGATGTGTCTAAAACATGATACCCACATGCTCAGTCAGTCGTGTCGCGATAACACGCCTAATTGCGCTAATCACGACACGAGTTCAAGACGTATGCCATATCTAACGAATGTCAATTATGTATCAATGCCACGTAAATCAACCGTTTAAGTTGATGTAATACAAAATCTAGATATTTAAAATTTCAAATAGATTTATGCATGACTAATTTACTGCTACAAAACTATAGTAAACTCTGAGTAGATTTTAACATTGTGTTTTTCTCCTTTTATTAAGCCGTCGAACAAAATATATTTATTTCGCACACCTATATACTAAACGATCTCTTGGAGAAGATGTTTAAGGAAATTTCCCCTCGAAGGCAAATAACTTGGCATTGGCTTAAGGCTGAGATGTACGAGGTCCTAAATAAACAGTTGAGCTTCTCACGAAATATGGAGAATTCACGCAATACGTTCGAACGTTAAGAGAGAAGCCATATTGCTCCGATGCGTTGCGTCGTCAGCAACGTATTTTAGCACTAATATAGCAAAGCATGCTTTAACATGAAAATTAGCATGTTAATGAAATTAATAGAAAATAGCATTAATTCCCACTACTACGCCTCACGCAATTGAAATCTGTCAATTCAGTACAAATTTAGAAATTCATCTACGCGTCGCGTTGCGGTCTGAATTGACCCTAATAGTAGCTGCGTTGCGGAGCGTGTAGCACCACAAGAGTGACGCGGCACTAAATGTCAATTCAGACCGCAACGCGATGAGGCGAGGCGAGGCGCAGCGCGGCATAAATTTATATGGATTTGACAGATATCAATCGCGCGAGACGTTTTGCGAATCTGTCAAATCCATATTATAAACTTATGAATGCATCTACACGTCGCGTTGCGGTCTGAATCAACCCTTACTCTTACTGAATCTGGATTTGTTAGCTCCGTGGAATCTACTCTCTATTCTCCATTGATGCGTTTGAAAAGATCAACGTATCATAACAATATAGAACGCACCGCTACGCAACGACACGATGTGACTATTTACTCTAAGATTATATTACGTGATGTATTTTGATGTAAAATATTTCATATTTCTGTATCGAGGACTTTATATTAATGTGTGTAGACTTTTACAGTCGCACAACACATTACTTGAGTTACTACTCAAAGTCTGAGAGTAGTAACTCAAGTAGGTACTATGTTCTCGCTTCTACTTGGGGCACATTTAAGCAAAGGAAATTGTTTTTTTTTTACTAAAACAAGTTCATATTTAATAATTGAAAACCATATTTTTGTATATTTAACCGTGTAATATTTTTATATGACATCGTCAAATACACAATACTACACACAATATATCATAAGCAAAGGACAATCCACGTTTACTTTCATAACGTTATCTAAGCCGATTCACAAAAAGTAAGTTAATTGTGAAGGCGGCCTAATAACGTAAACTTCGTTTCAACAAAAGAAAGAAAAACTTAAGATTAAAGTTTTAGCTTAAAATCGAGGCCCACACAAAGTACGGGCAATTGTGTTTACTTTGTTTACCTGAGTAGACAATAAGGGTGTCTACACAATCAAGGCGACGAAAAAGTTGATTGTTTGTGTTCCATTCAACTTCACAATAGAGAAAATGAGGAGCCAATTCTTTTTGCAACAGCTTTTATTCGCCGTTTCTGTTGCCGAAAGTTTGCATTCGGAGTCGGTCGGAACGCATTAGGCCGTGTTTCCACCTGCAAGCAAACTCCCGGAAGTCTTGCGTCAGTTTCTTGCAATATTGTTTACATTTCATACTAATTCCTGCAATTTATTGCTGCAATAAATGTCTTGCTGTCCCGGCTCGCGGATAATACTATCGCAACTTATCGCGGAGGTATTTACACCCAAGAGCTTACGAATGTCGCGATAGGAACTATAATATTATCATTTTAAGCAAAAACACAAGCCGTGCGTGCGATAACTTGCTGCGTGATATAGCAGCGAGATCTGTCGCGAGTCCATGCAGACGTGTAACTTACACAATATGCTGTCGCAACTACTCACAGGAAGCGCTTGACAAATTATCGCGACAGCACTTGCAACGGGGTTTACACTTGCAAGCTGCTGTCAGACAGACTGTCAGACACTTCTCGCGACAATTGTCTTGCAGGAAACACGGCCTTATACTCGTCATATTATATTTGCTTTGGAATAAACGTGTGTATAATTCTTCGGCGAGGAAATCTCGATAAACGGTATGTTCCTAAGGGCGTTCCTTACGGAGATACCGTAATTTACCGTATTTCAAGCCCTATAAACTCATAATTTGAAAGCTACAAAGTTATAATAAAAATACAGCAATAATCTTCAGTATATCGACATTCCTTTCCCCGTTTTAAATTTTCTATTTTTGTTTATTATACTCATGATATCATCTTCCAAAGTAAAACCAATTTATCAAAATTCAAGCATACATTCAGCATCTCCTTAGGATTTACAAATTACTTTTATTTGAAACACACGCCAATAAATCGACAATATCATAAACTACATATTCCCCGTTTTAAATTTTTTTTAGGTCAATTTTAAACTAAGATAAGTAAAAAAATAGGGTTTTGGTGCGCTCTCGGCAACGCGGCAAATGTATGGCCAAGGTCGTTTGCTCGGGGGACGACCTTAAGCATGTTCGCGCTGTTTGTTGTTCTCTTGTTTGTCGCAACTGAATATTGCAATGTTTTGTGTAATAGTTTCGTTTTGCAGAGCATTTTGTTTATTGTGGTATTCATTGGCACACGCTGCCAGCCATTTGAATTTGAATTTAACAGTGATCAGCGGTACTCTGTTTTCTTAACTCTAGATAAAAAATTTAATAACAGAATTAAGCTTCTATTTGACAAAAATCTTCATAAAAAAAGTTTTATGAAGATTTTTGTCAAGTAGAAGGTAAGGTAAGAAGCCGATATACGATATGACCCCAAATTACCATAAAATAAGGTTTTCAAGGTTTTCTCAATACTAAGTTTTTTACCTTGAAATATATTAAATAGAATGAGACTGCATTTTATGTATAAAAAGTACAATATAAAGTACGAATATCTACATTTACTATGTGTTAACTGCAACTGTGCACGCTGCACAATAAAGTATAATTATTTTATTTATTCACATATTTTTGACTCTTAATTTTTTATCTCATCGATAGTACCAAATAATGCCGGATAAGAACTGTAGTATCTCTTAATTATGCTTGCGTACTCCGTATTACAATAATGAAGCGAAACAATAACAAAAGTTTGGTCGAAGCGCTGCTCGCGGACAACTTCGGAGTGGTCGTTGAACTCTCCTAATGAAAACTTGCTTGTTACGAACAGAACATTTTATTTTACACAAAACGAGGTAAAAATTGTCACGAGAAGTGCACCCGGTACTTATTCAATTAGCTACAATGTTTGAGACGAAATAACAAGGTACAGCGAGGTACAACTAATAAGTTATGTTTTTTTTTTTTTTTGTAATTTAATAAGTTTTTTCTTTTAACTATTATGAAGATAATTTAAATATTATTGTTTCTAGTGGTCGATGAGGTTTATTAATTTATATTTTCATCTAAATGTCATCCTCAGCATTATCTAAGAACATTTCCGCTATTATAAGTATGGACATAGCAAGTATTTTTGTCGAAATTTATTGTACTTAGATCAGGTATATAGAAGAGAACGTTGTAACGTTTACACAAGCTTATATGTTATCAATTTTATCATGATGTGTTTCCAGCAAAAAATACTCGAAACTTTGGGTTCGTTACGCCTCGGATTGTATACCCGCGTTATCGACGCCTACAATAAGTCGCATTTTATATGGTTATTATAGCGCCATAAACGCCACCGGCCGGTGTTTCATACAGTGGGGCAGATTATACTGCCTGGCTCCTGAGGGGGGTGGGGGGGCACGCCGGAGGAAAGAGGGGGAGGCCCCCCGCCGTCAACCCCACGTGCCGCTCGACAGATGTGTCGAGATAGATATCCGATATCTGAAGACACATTCATAATCTCGGCTAAAAATTTTCATTTCTTATATTGGATCGGATTAGATCGGTGTTCTATAGAAATCTTATTTTATCCGCCTCGTATTATCTGGGCTCTCAATAGAAATGTATTTTGCATTTTTTGTGAGTGAATCTTTAAATATTCTTACCATATTCCTCGTTAAAATATTGTTGGGAGTTATAATATACTACATACACCTTACGGTTTTTGTATTTAATTTACAGTTCATGGGTTCAAATAAGATTTAGCTTTGCAACAGCTGTCTATGAAATTATCTTATTTCCTTAAGAATAATAACGATGAAATAGCACAAGATTAGGATTCTTCACATCCTCGAATTAATATAACGTTAGTTAGCCCGGCGGACATGCGTAAGAATAATTACGTTTCCGAAATCCTTTTCCTACGCAGAAATTTATCCGGGCATTGTAAGCGGCGGTGACGCGGACGAATTTCGCCAGAACATCCCCATTTATCTCCGCACAAAGGCACATGAAACCTGAAACTTTTTACGTGGTCAATGACAATGCTGTTCTATTCTCTTAGCATTTCTCCAACTTCACCGGATATTGTGTTTCCGATGACTTATATGTCCATACTGATAGAGAATAAAGTATTCTGAATAAGGATTTTAGGATTTCACGGTCTTTAAGTGTTTTAACGTATGAGAACAAAGATTTCTATATGGATATCTCAAATGTCTATAGGAATGCTTATGTTATTTTAGAAGTTGAAAGTTTCAAACTTTACATTTACTTATCTTACTACTTACTTGCATCCTGGATAAATATTTGAGTGACGCTTACTAATAACAGTACACTTTGTAAGTCTTACTGAGAGTATTAGTCAAGAGATTCGTCAAGTTAACTAAATCGCCTAGCCAAGGTGTTTTAAATTTTACGTCACCGTGCTTAAATCAGCACCTAACTTTTTATTACATAGTTGCACAGTCCGAGCGTTCATTTACAATAGGTGTGTGTAAACCGTTTTATTAAGTCGTAGTTTGCTGACATTGCCCGCAGAAAAGTTCGCTAGTCCGTTAGTTACTTTCCACTTTTCCCGATGTTTACCGACCCGCATAAGGATCGATCCGCCCCCGGCTATGTAATTACTGACCCTAAATTTGTTTTGATTTAAATCATAGAACAGCTCGCCAAAAAAACAGAATAAAAAGAGTATGTTTGCCACCAGACTCTATTTATGAATTCGAGACGGTCGCACGTTGCAAATCACTCGTTCTCATTGAATGTTAAAAGCATGAAATTTTCTGAATAGCATTTGATTTGGATTATAAACAGTTAGATGTGATTTCGATGGCGCCTCGAATCTCGATACAATAAAAACTATAAAAATGGTATCTTAAAATTAAATTAGCACTTTGCCGGTTTTTTTATCGGTTTGCACTCGGTTTAGGATAGTGTTTATTGGACACAATCGTGTTGGGTCCTACGTCGTAAAACTATAGTATCTACGCAAAGAAACTTAACTGGAACCGCTTTATCCTTTCGCGCCCTTACAAAACAGCGTTAGTGACTAGCTTACTTTAAACGTCAAACTTAAATAAACAGAAATGTCCGCTAGACCGAGCGACCCGGCCGCTACACAATATGATCACGAGCAATTGTAGGTAGCGATTTATTTATATAGCGGCGCGGTCGCGTTTTTACATTCAATTGCTTGTGATCTCATGGTTTAGCGATGAAACCGCTATATTGCGCGGACGCATATAAATCAAGCTCGGCCGCAAAGATCGTTGATTCCGCAGTGCTATCACGTAAAAATAGCGATCGACAATCCACTATCAATAATCGCGCGATCGATTGCTGGTTGTCAAAAACAATGGTGTCATGTAAGCGATCGATTGCAATCGTATTGTTTTGGCTCTTACGTAATACGAAATTGCGATATTGGAGCAATTATCGCGCAATAATTGCTATCGCATTGCTCTCGCAAGATACGTGATACCGCGGCCGGATGCCATCGTTCAGTTACTCAAACCAATTTCTCTGACCGTACATGATATCAATGACGCACTATATATTCGGCACGTGTTAGCACCTGTTTACCACCCTAATGCTGTTTGCTCCGCCCGCTCGCCACATGACTTTGTGTATCTTAATCGTTAGCATCGAAACACTCGCTGTGTCACGTTAATCTCAACTTTTCGTTGACTTTACACGCCCAAAGTCATCGTATCCGAACTTCGGCGAAAAGTTTTAAGCCGAAACGACAAAAACGTAGCATTATTCAATTTTCCGACGAAGAGAGTTTTTTTGAAAAATGCCTTTAGAATTTAGGACTTATATTTCTTAGTCTACAAAGCAACATAAGTTTACAGTTATTATATTGTTTACATGATAATTATACTGATTATATTATGTACATTATTTCAGTTAATAAATAAAAGTTTTCTTTTTGTTTCAGGTTTCGGATTCGTCACGTTTCAAAGCGAAGATATTGTAGATAAAGTTTGTGAAATACACTTCCATGAAATCAACAACAAAATGGTGAGTACATTCAAAATATTTATACGCATTCGAAGTATTAAAAGTATAACATTCTACTGTACTTGACTAAAAAAATGTCTAAAAATGTTAACTTCATTAAATATTATTGGTAATTTAATAATCTCATGAAACATTCACAAATACGCCCAAAAACTACCTAAATTTTTATAACTTTCATCGTTCTTGACTACGACATTCTAAATACAAAAACTACCTAAATCTTTATTACTTTCTTCAAGTCTACTACATTCTAAATACAAAATTATGCTGAAATTTCCGTTAAAATCAGGAGATCTCAATCCTAATGTTAGTATTACGGTCGAGATATCAATTAAATTGAAAATAACTAGCTGGCATCACTCCAAACGGGGCCAATAAAAATCCACTAAAACGCTTCAAAATCCTGTTTAGACTTTTTCCAAGCTCAATCGCATTTCTTCTGTTACCAAGAATTTAATTATACTTACTGCTTACTGTGTTCTTTAGAAAGAGATAAAAATACGTTTTGGAAATATAATATGATTTATATGGCACGTGTATAATTGGTATAATAGTGATAATAATGCCTTTGCTCCGTTTCAAAATTGATGAGTAGTGTTTTGATAAAATAAACGATGCTATTCGTCAAATCAAAATATTCTATGTCTAAATATCAATTAATTCTTCATTTTAATACCTTATTCCTGTCGTAATAATAATTATTATAATAATTATTCTAATTAAGCTCTAATTGCATCATAAGCTTCACATAATAGTTCACTCTTAATAACCATGTAACAATAAAAGTTGGTCCAAATTAACTTCGACACGCACCAGACAATTTAAGATATTTTTTTGTAAAATGAGGAGCACGCAATACAGATTTTATGAAAACATTAGATGTGTGTATTTTTTTTTCTATTTGTACATAAATAACGAGGTCCATAATACATATATGGTTAATTTCGGCGTCATGTAGGTCACATAGATCTTTCTTTGAACGATTGATGGTTTTTTAGTAATACATGGATTCTATCGGTGACTCTATCAATATAACTGCAATCAAAACATCTTCTTGAATAAATATGGAGCTTGCATAGATCGATGCTTCTGTCTGTCATTTAAAACTGAGATCCGTCTTTCTGTTACCTCTTTACGTCCAAACCGCAGAATTTATGTTGCTGCGTATGAATTATTTAAGTATTTAAGTCCTGGATACTTTTTATCCCGGACAAATTTACGGTTCCCACGTGATGAACGAATTTTGATGCAACGGAGTAAGTACCCAATATGTATTTAATTAATGATTTTACCTAATTTTATCTAATTGCTTTAATAGCCCTCGTGAAACATTAACGCCTACGTACATTATAGGCCCGACTACCTGATAAATAATGTATTGTTATCGGTCCTATTAAGTAGGCTGTCTTTATGTTAAAAGGAAAATTCGAAGCTGAAGGCTGAAGGTAAATTAGTAATATTTTCGGCAAAATACACTCTAGAGACTGTCGCATGTCCTTGAGAAAGGTTACGCTGCTTTGAAAATTATTTCGTCGTAGTTAGAATAGAAGAAAATATAAATCAAATATACTAGACGCCAGCGACTTCACGCGCCCAAAAGATGCCTCAGGAACCGTATATTTTTACGCAATTAAAAGTAGCATATACATACTTACCCTTTGATCTACACTTTAGATCCCGCTCACAGGCCATGGGCCACAACCACAAAACACCGCCACTGTCATATTTCCTGTAGTTTTCATGCATTTTTTGACACCGGTGGCCGCCACACGCTACAACGATTCACTTTACGACCAATAGACTAGCTTAAAACGGCGTTTGTGGCTGTGGCGTGTGGCCGGTTTGCGGCGACACTTAACTGTGTCTTTCTTCAAAATCAATCTTGTTGTTTTCTGCAAACGATCAAACTCCTGTTAATTTTGTTACTTATCTTAGTTTAGATATAATAATTTTTAGTCCACGACTAAAAACTAGGAAGTAGTGCACTATTTTAGACATTAAAAGTAGTGTACTATTTGAACCGTATCCATTTATATAATTCGGTGAGCTTAATAAACAAAATTACAGCATAATTGCGACGGCTTTGAACATAGAATTACCGAGTTGGTTATTAACTGTATTTGTTTAAGCTTATATCAGTTAAAATTAAATGCTAACTTTGATAATGGCATTTTGCGTGTCAAACCGCAGAGCAAAAGTAATTAAATTAATTTGAGAATAACACGTTTATGCTTTTTATCAAAGAACCTGCAATTTACAATGACAATTCAAATTTTGTAATTGGTGTGAAAATGTTCCAAATATTTTGTCGACGGTAAAAATGTGACCCTTACATAAAATTAGAAGAAAAACTTTCGGCACAAAAATAAAGGCAATACAGAATAATGCATGCCATGCTGATTGTGAGCGACATAATCACTTAAAATTTCCCCTTACGGTGTTATGGAGTCGAATTCCTTATTAATGCTTGTTTTTGCCTCACCCTAATAGCTCGAATCTTGCATAGAAGGAATCGGGGGATGTACAGAGTAAGTGCAAACAGAGACATCAAACGAATGGGTAGTGTTTTACAGTAATTACGATCGCGAATGTGCAAGGTGTGGAGAGCACATTCGCGGTAATGTATGCCGGAACCATCTCGATGCAATTATGGGTTTTGTGGCTCAAAAGAGCGGTAATGGGTATAAGTTCGTAATATCGAAACACAACAATTAATAAATCACAGAAAAAATTCCTAATACTTCCTTGACACAAAGAAAAAGATCCTCACTGTGTATACGAGCGTTTTCAAAAAAAAGTGTACCCCTCACTTTTGGCCTGTCCCCCGTGTTTGAAGTCGAATAACAAGTAAAATTTATATGTGGCTAATTATTGTAATGCTTGACAAGTAATAAACATCATAACTTTATAAATTCAAACTATTAAATTCACTATACTTTGCATGATATTTTTAAATTGATCATTTTCAAAACCAAGGCGTCAGTTTTTGGCGTGTCCCCTCTCAAATTCCTAGATGTTATAGAAGCTTTTCTCAAAAATTTTATACAAGGGTACCATAGGTTTTAGTATCGTTTGAAAGTACTTTTATTTGCAAATCGTCGTATATAGTTCATAATTTAACTGTAATGCTCATATAAATACAATTTGATTTCAAAATATATCTTTAAACCGTTTTTTTACCGGTTTTTTTACCGTTTGTCACGGTAAAAAAACCTTTGAAAACTTTAGATGACTATTTGAATTTTCGAAATGGCTTCATCATCCTTTATATTCACTGTCTGGCATTTTCAAAGCTATTTTTCTAATAGATTTTGAGTAAAATAGACATGTCTTGTGAGTGTAACAGCCGTCAAGATTTCTACTGTCTGGTTTGAGACACATTATCTACTTGATACAGGCTAGTTTACATTATTTAACTGTTTTCAGAAGATAAGCAATGTATTAATAAAACGTTATTTATATTTGATCATCAGTGTAGGCAAATATTTTCGTCAGAATATAATTTTGATTACAAACTGAGAAGAGAACGTCACGTCAGTTTTGCGACATAGTGCTTCGTGACATATAGGCTGACAAGAAAAGTCGCAAAATGACAGCATAAAGCTAAGTCTACATGTCTTTGTAAGATTTTACATTTTTAGGTTTTACAATGCTACTTATTAGCAAAATAAGATCTCAGAGGTATAGAGAAAAATTGAAAAGAGGCCCAGAGACTAAAAAAAATCACAAATGTCGCAAAAAGAAGCGCGGAAAAGGATTTATTTTAACCATGTAAATTTTTGGTTTCAATGTAAACCCAGCCTTATAAAATATGGTCTATCGGTTTTGCGACTGTCTCCTGTTTTGCAACAGGAAAAATATTAATTTTTACTTATTTTTAATAATAAGGGTACAAATAATTTGAATGCAATATTTAAAATTGTTTGACTGTTCCGAAATACAATAATCACTTTGCCCATTTAAACGACATACATTATTATATCTTAAAAGTAGCGGCTACCTTGGCATCAGTTGTGACAAAACAGAACTTAAAGCTAGTTTAATTGGCATTATTTTCAATTAGTCGACTTAATATTCTATTTTTCAAATAATATATTTTATAATAGTAACGCAATTAAAATATTTCGCGTCTTTCTTCATAGTTAATAGTTACATGAGCATTGAAGACTTTGACAAAACTGACACTTTTTTCACAGTGCCAAATTAATTTGATGATTTCTCGTAAAATAAATTAATCTGCAAGCAATTAAATATAATTTCCATAAACTATATTGTACCTTCAAAATACCTAAATCAAAATTTCATCAAAAATGTAACATTTAAAATTTAACTATGAATTCAGCCATGGTACACTTTATTTTGAAAACGCTCATACCGACTTTCCACGGTGTTTTATCCTTGTCTGTCAATCTACTTCCTTTACGTATCGGACAAAAACAAAATATGATTGTACAACTATCTATTGATAAGAAAGTTTATACTGTACTCGGCGAAACATGGCGGTAGCGGTAATTGACTCCCTGTCAAAAACTTGTAATTTTCTATACAAAGCCGCGATTCACAACATCTGACACTTCATTGTCAATCGCGGTTTCTATAGAAAATGACAAGTTTTTGACAGGGAGTCAATGACCGCTACCGCCATGTTTCGCCAATTGCAGTACAATGAAAATGAAAAAACTAATTCCTCTTCATTAAACAAACATTTTCGCGTAGACAATATGCAAAGTATATAATAAATATGCTAATAATATTTTTGTATACCAAATACGAAAATATAACAACTTACAATAAATCCGATATCAATTTGCCGTAATATTTGATATCGTTGTTATTCTAATCAACCTTTTTAAATGCCTTGACCTCTTATGCCAACGTGGGGTAAAGGTCTCAACCCCTAGACGAGATGGGTGAAGAACTTTGTCAGGCAAATCATTGTCATGTTCATGTCGGTATTTCAACATAGCCATACTTTATTCATATTAAAGATTAAAAAAAACAGTATTATAATTAATAATCACCACACACCACGTCAGTCTTTCCCCGTACCAGACAACGGAAATAATATCTATTTTAATATTTTTTTACTATACTTACGTAATAAACCAAAGATTTTTATTATAATATGATACACATAATATTATTCAATACACATGACCCAAAACATCGAAAATTATGCTATTCCCTATCGTAAGTTTCTTTAACGGGCTAACTTAAATCTTTAAAATATTATGTCTACAACGCTACGACGACTCTAGACAAATGCTACGAAGAGTATAATGTTTATTACCTTATTTATTTATTTATAAAGAACAACCAAATCATTTACGTTACTTTAAATGTATTTTTGGAACGAAGTTCCAAATCACGCGTTTCGAAAGGGGGATAGACAGAAAAAATTAAGACGAAAAGTTGTAACGACACTTTTTGCTATAGTTGTAAGCCGTGCGGTAGCGCGTGTTTCTCTCTCTCTCTGTCTCTCTCTCTCTCTCTCTCTCTCTTTCTCTCCCACATTCAACGGTGTGGTGTAGCGACTTTTTTTTTAAGTGTATACAGGTTTTTTGTACATAAGAAATAATAAACTGGAACTTCGTTCCATCTGGGTCTCCCTTGACACCTCTCAAGTTTTTAAGGACTCTCTGTATAAGTAACTATAAGATTTCATTTTGTTCTTTCCGTTCGTCTCTTCATCCACCCTTGATAACTTCCGTAATTATTAAATGATATTTTGTGCAGATAATGCATAATGTCCTAATTTTTTCAGCATAATATCAAGTTAATTAACAAAATGTCTACCTAATCGAAAGCTATTCTTATCTACCAAAGAGCACGACAGAAATGTAGAATTACTAAATATAGAGTTAATTTTTAGCGGGGAACCTAAATTATCTAGCCACCGCAATCCCGCCACACCTGCTCCAGATTACGCCAAGCTATTATCAGACGAAATTTAAAATAAACCACTTCCCTATCAGTAGTGGCGAAGGTCTATTAGCTTAACGATCGTTTTTATACTGACGGTAATATTACGAGTATACATAGTAAATAATGTTGTCAAAAAGCCATCGTTAATATAATATTAAATTTAACGCTTGCGAGGGTACCAAGTTACACGATATCATACAGTCAAGTAACTCATCTGTTTTTTATACAATCTTTATCATACAAACGCATGTTTTACATGCTCAACGTTCAACTCCCTTTTTCTACAGAGGTTATCAAATATTGTGTGTATGTCCGATCAGTCTAGAATGAAGAAGGTATACTGCATTTATATTGTGACCGGTAGCTTGACGCCTCTATCGATTTTGAACATAAATATGTACTTAGGATATAAAGCATCAACCTGAAGGTGAGTAGGATAACCGTAACCGATTCTGAATAGTGAAGTGGCAGTGAGACATATTATGACTTAAGGATCTGGGTTCTCACTAAAATAATTGGCAATATTTTCTATTATTTTAATTGATAGCTATTAAATACAATTTAATTACGATACCTATCTCTTTTGAAAAATTAATTACTAAACATTTAAAACTCGTTATAAAGCAAATCCTTGCCTGTACCGTAAAGCAAACAATTTTAATTGTGATTGAAAAATGACTGCCCCCGGCCCTAACATGTGATTAACATGCCGTTTCGCTCGTGTGACGCACGCACGACATTGAAATCCAACACAATTCCCAGGACCTTAATTCCAAAGACATAGGGCTCACTATCGTAGCAATTCAGAGGTAAAATGTCTCTGAATGATCTGTACACTCCCCTTACCAATAAAAATATTTGCGGAGCGAATAACTATAGAAGGTCTACTCTTAGTGGAAGCACATCATGGAAAAGTCACATTACAAGGACATTTTGGATAAACGTATGCTGCTTAAATAATTTTATTGAAAGGTGCTGGTGCCCCATGATGCAAGTGCCATTTTATTAAGCTACAAAAAGATAAGTACAAATCGGTTACTTACTTAGAATTATCATTTTAAATATTTAAAACTGTTTATAAGTAAATTCCAGCTAGTAATGAAAGAATTTTCACATAATACAATTATGTCACTACAAATCAAATCATACAAAAATAACTATAAAGCTAAGCGTTAACATAAAACACATTATAGTTTAAATCTCAAGTATAAAAAATATATTATGTCGCATAAAATTGAGTAAAAATATCATGTAACACGAACCAGCAAAATACGAGTACTGCTACCTCCAAGAGAAATTAAACTAGAGTCAGCCTCCAGTCGCCTGCATTTTCAAACATAAATAGAGGGTCCCATTAAGCCGGCAACAATTTCTCGACACTCTATTACGTCCTTATACATTACTCGCTTAATTGCTTCAGTTCACTAGGAATTTTAACAATATACATCTTTGGAGCCGCAAAATATTTTTAAAGAATTTACAACCATTAAATTCTCGGAGAGGAACTTGACCCAGTCAACTGTTACTCGTTTTTAAGGTGTAATTGTATGTTTTAAAGTGTTGAAAAAAATGTTTAAACGTATATTTTTAGTTTGCGAAAAACAATGTAGTTTTACAACTCTGTTTCTCATAAAAGAGCAAGCTTAGATAATTCTGAATATTGAAACCTAGCTTCCGTATAAGTAAACAACATGCAAAGTATCAATAAAATAAAAATATCCATCAAAACTAATAAATTCGGAAAGGGAAATAGTATATCGAAAAACATGTCTAAGAAAGTTTGGAGGCGATGGCTCAAATGCAATGAGTGATGGAAAATGGCGTCTGCCTTCCAGCGATCTCATAAACACTTTTGCGAAACCATTTTAGGTATTACACACATTTTTCTCCCCGATCGTACATAAGGCAAACAAATGGTTTCCGCTTAGGAAATAACCACTAAAAGTAGGCACATTCGAAACTGCCACTTAAATCTCGAGATACTCGATCGTTTTTCTTTGCATTTAAAAGGGATAGTTCGCTGTCCCGGCGGCCATCTCAGTTATTTTTAAACTCAAGAACTTTCCATGAAAAGTAATATATGTTTTTCTTGGCCGCGTCGAGCCAATATATATAATATATTTATGTTATAACATTATTCATGAAATTGCTATGGTGTTTCCTCAAAGGGTCTATTTTAGTAATCAATCACGATCGCCCTAGCACCTGTAACGTGTTGCATTAACATAAAGGATATTTATTGAATTTTTGAAGCCCTTCCTTTATTAGATAATAGAAACGTATACGAAATATGATTAAATAATATTGTAGGATTTCATTTCATTATGGTAAACTATCTCATTGCTTTAAATAAAATTTCGGATAAAAAAACTTATATTGCATAAACTAATTAATATTGACATGAATATTAAAAGGCCCGAAAATTAAAGCTAAAGGAGTGCGAGTTACGATAAATTTAGTTGAATGGCGGCTCCAACCCTTCGACAGGCTAGGGTTGATCACATGACAGGTGTGAGGGGTGACACAATTAAATTGTAACTCACATGTGCCTCCGACGTGATAACTTCTTACTCCGCGTAAATAAGCGCGTCGAGTAAATAACGTGTTTAATTTTACGCTTAATCTTGTTTTTTTACCTCTGATAAGTTAGAATAGATTTACGCGAAAGCTTTGGTTTTTTTTACCTCTGATTAGTTAAAACAGAAAATAGAGTGCCTATACTACTTTCAGTCATTTGATTAATAAAATAAAGTGCGATGTTAATAATTTGATATATTTTTGTATGATTTGACGTAAAAATTGTGTCTTCTTTAACTCTAGAACTCCGTACCGTAAATATTTTGTAAGGACTAACATTCACGAAAATGACAATAAATAAAAGCTACCTGTTGAGGTGCAAGTATGCCAGAGGCTCGTACCTTCGTCAAAACCACACCATTCGTCTATGAGACTTACAAAATATTTTAAAGATCATTTCTGTTGATACACTTTTCAAGATACTGGAGTTAATTTTCGCTCAAAAAAGTTTAGAAAAGGAAGAAAATTTTAAGAATATAAAGGAAAACAATGTAATGTTAAGATTATATTTTTTTCCTTTATCCTAAAAATGTAGTCTTTTTATTGCTTCCATGTTGCTAGAACTTCCTTTTAAGATATTCATTGCTACTTACTAAAGGTGCCTTTACGTGTTTTCGAAAACCTCTTTCAATGACAATAATGCACATGAATAAAACATGTGCAATTGCATTATTTACCCTTAGCAAATAAGCAGTTTTATATAAACAATGGACTGTCATAATTTTTAAGGCTTATTATAACATCTTTTACAATTATTATTTTCGTGTCATGGTGTTTGCAACACACATATAAATCTATGCATTTCTATAAAATAAAATGACGTATCTAACATATATTATTATTTTTAACAAAAAATTAAAACCGACTTCCAAGGTAAAAACAATAATAACATCCTTATAATATGAACTAAAAAGTATTAAATAATTTTTCTATCTCATGGTGCCTTTTTCCGAATTCGGCTAAAACTCAACTATTTCTGTACTCAATCTTCATAATTTTGAAGTCGGTACCAGATATAGCTAAATCCAGATACCAGAATATTTGAATCATTTGTAACTGGCAACAATGTAGATAAAGTTTAAAATCATATGACACTGAAACTGCTCGCCTCGCCTCCGCCATTCCGGTGTGAATCGGCCCTACACCTGTATATTATTCTACGTATCTTATTACAATTTGTTTACAGTCACACTTACAAAATATAATATCAGCTGCAGATAATTTTAAACAATACATTTAAAAAAAATCGAAGTGGACACGTGCTAGGGCCGCGCCAAACCGGAATTTTAGCAGCGGCGAGGCTTTCAGTGTCATATGATTTTAAACTTTATCTTTATTATTGTAATACATAGTATCGCTTGAGAAGTCTACGGCCGCCCGTGGCCGCGATTGGTAAGTGTGACAGTGCACTAGCATGTTACTTGTATTATCGAAGCAACTTACTTCTCAGAAGTAATGTCAAATGTGTGCCTTACGCTCTGGAGATAAGGTTGAATATTTTGTTAATTTCAATTTTGGTGACATTGGTGACCCTGACGTGGTAATGATGATGATGATGATGAATGTAATTTGTATAGTAGCATATGCTTTCAGTTCTTAAAATAGCGCCTAAACCTAAACCTAAACCCCCAAACTTGTATCTATAAGGAATCCGGAGTTCTCTTAGTATCTTCGGAACCATAGTATACCGTGGTGCAAAATGTTGCGTTTTGGTAGCATATACTTAGGATGCTTCTCATAAAACCAAAATCACCATTTGTTTCCATATAAATTTCGAGGAGTTCCCTCGATTACTCATGGATCCCATCATCAAGTCACAACTTTTGTGAACATGGTACCAAATTGGAGTGAAACCTAATACAACAAAAAAAATTTTCGAAATCGGTTCACAAACGGCGGAGTAATCGTTGAACATACAAAAAAAAAATCCACAGCCGAACATATAACCTCCTCGTTTTTTGGAAGTCGGTTAAAAATTCTCGTGTCACAATGTTAGATAACATACTCCTCCGAAACTGCTTTACTGATTTTAACCAAATTTTATATGCATATTCAGTGCGTCAGAGAATCGGCTACTGGGTACTTTTTATATAGATAAGTGCAAGACGGCGACCATTGTTTGTGCGTCGGGATAGCAATGGACGTTGCCATGGTAACATACTTATTTAGTCACTTTAATAAAATAATACGGGCGAACTAACTACTTTATATGGCAAAGAAAAATTTGCCGGGACATCTAGTTTATTTATAAAAAATACAACAAAAAGAAAACTGCAATATTAAAAGGTAGCATACCTTTTAATATTGCGAAATCGAAGCTGCACTTTTTTCATGGGCTTTCAGTTACTAGTAAAGGTAACACATAGTATTTATGTAAAATTCTTCAAGCAACCTTCTACCTTTTACCAAATGTTACTTTAATAAACCTTAACTTATATTTACTAGTTCGGCCATAATGCGATCGTAATCTAACAGGAACAACCATCTTATTTCCTATGTACGTAACAATATAAATTTAATGGTTATAATGCACTTGGGGCACGCAATACCCCAGCGCCTGAACGCAGCGTGACTTATGACTTAAGGTGTGTACTCACTATAGCGACATTGTTGGGAGACAGGTGGCTTCGATGAAGGCTTTGCTTAAAGGCCATGATGGTTAACCATGATTGCACAGCTATCACATACGAATGTACTCAAACGTTAGTGTTCATAATTACTTATATTTTTCCATCATGGGATGTTGATTGTTGACACATTTGATTTCTTTGATGCAAGGAAAATATTATAATTTTTGACGTGTCGAAAAAACTTGCATAGCAGGCTGTGATGGCGATTCTTAAGCCTGACTTTCTCGCCAGCATTATTACGTACAGTTACACGTTAAAAATTTTGCATATAAAATCTTTTTTTATTACAAACATTTGAGTCTTCTAGTGCAGACCCACCTTTACACTTCAACCAGCCTTCCGCCGCCTAACGATTTCGACTCGAAACTTAAATTCGAGACGCGAAAGAAAATTAATTAATCACACGTGCTACTTGTATTGACTTGGGCGCACACAATATACGAATTAAAACTTTTAACGATACTCAACTTTATTACTGAAAGGAACCTACAACCTCATATTTAAGTTTAGCTATTAAAATACGGAGTGAAAAGTTGCATTACCAAAAGTTATAAGTCAAAATATAATCCATATCTATACTAATATAAGAAATTTGATAGTATGTCTGTTTGTCAATTACCTCTTCACGCTCAAAAAACCACTGAATCGAATTTGCTGGTTTTTTTAATTTTTAAGAGCGGGCTGCCAAATTTTGCTTTGTTTTCTAATAAGTATTATGATCTCAGAAGACTGATTTATTTAATCATTGTATAATTATTTATCTGATATTAGCCTAACGGAAAACACGATTCACTTATTTTGACCCGATAGTTATATTTTTCGAAATTATTAATATTTCTGGGCTTTTCTACAAATATCTGTTACACTTATTGAGTTACTATCATTAAATAACTTGCACTACTACAATCACACACTTTATAAAATAATGGCTAAAGGAAATATTAGTATTGCATTTAATTTTTAAGTAATCATCAGAAACATTTTTGGCACTTACCACCTTTACTTTCGTGCTATAATGCGGGAACAGTTGTTACGCGATATTGTTCACTATTAGCTGCAGCGCAAAGTACAATTCACGCGGGCACGATTCGTGGAATCATTATATCACGATTGGAGGATAGCGGGGTGTGTAGGCGGGGCTAGCGTGGTTTGATGTTTTTGGCAGCCCGGTCTTAATGGAGATACTTTGAGTCCCGGGACCCGGGAAAGGGCATAGGATAATGCGCCATCTAGTATAGTATAAACTATAAATACAAATTTCTGTCTGTTTGTTTGTTACTTCATCGTGCTTATACTATGATAATTTTATTCCAGAAAATTGACAATTTCTGCACAACAAGCTTAATACGTCTACGTAAACGAAGTTGTGGGGAATATCCATATTCCATACTAATATTATAAATGTGAAAGTGTATCAGTCTGTCTGTCTCTCTTTCTGTCTATCTGTCCGTTACCTTTTCATGTTCTTGTTTTTATCTACTTGCCTCTAACCCTTTAATCTATTTTGCTATATTGTTATGGAGATATTTTGAGTCTCGAGAAAGGGCATATAGGATACTTTTTATCCCGGAATAAACGATAAACGCATTTTGTAGCAAAGGAGTTGTAGGCGGTAGGTGTTATCTAGTCTAGTAATAAAAACATGAAAATAGAAAATAGTTTATTAACAACTTAAGAAACAAGTTTAGATCATTTATTCATTTTGGAATTTTCCTATCAATTTTTGTTGGATTAATAATTGATCTCGTGGTCAAATCACGTGGCATCTTTAATTGGATTTTGGCGGAACAACAAAATTCGAAACGTGCGAAATATGAACTACAGTGAAATTTTGAAAAAGCTTTGTTTTAATATCCATAAACTTTGTTACTTTTTGGTGGCGAAGGTTAGTTCTTATTTAGATGGAAAACTTAACTGTATAATGAGTTGGAAATTAATAGAAATAAATATATGAGAATGACTTAAAGGACCACCACTTCAACTTAATTATAATATAATTTCTCATGGGGTAAAAGTCATATTTAGACGAAAACCCTATTCTTCTACTCCTCTTCAAAGGCGAATAAT
Organism: Polyommatus iphigenia; assembly: GCA_963422495.1. Taxonomy (NCBI): domain Eukaryota; kingdom Metazoa; phylum Arthropoda; class Insecta; order Lepidoptera; family Lycaenidae; genus Polyommatus; species Polyommatus iphigenia. The sequence continues at coordinate 9,364,236 of OY730183.1, forward strand.
ATTCAAAATAATTCTTATTATTTTCCTAAATATCCTTAAGCTCTTAGAGAGTTGTTTGAAAACACGACAAAATTCTTTTGACCTCCATAATACTAAAAAATACCTATTTATAGATGTAACAAAGGCGTAGAAAATTTAAGAAATCGGTTTCAGATATGTTTTTTGATAATTCTGGACCTTTTAATATGACCTATTCATCAAAATTATTATCATACAAATCTTCACATTAATGAAACACAAAAACTCACAAACGCCTCATCTCGAAATCCAAAAGTCACAACTGCAAGAATTTAATTAAAAGTAAAACGAAACCAATACATTAGAACGTGCACTTATCAATAAGGCGTTACGCAGGGTTCATTACGGCCCACATTCCCATTACGGCGAAGTTAGGAGACACGACCGGGTATAAATACCGGTCGGGAATCCCTGCTTTATTTCTTGCACAATTTCATTTACATTAGAGGTGGCTCTCGGCGGAGTCATATGGAATATTCGAGCGAGTTACGGCCGAGCCCACGTGGTACCATAATCTAGTGGCCGCTACTCCCACTTAATTACGCCTAATTGCTACTAATAACGTCGTAAACTTATGCGAATGTGTGTCTCGCTTGAGATTATATGTGCCTTAAAATTGATACTCTGAAAATATAGCCGTCAGTAGCGTGGCCAGTCAAGTTCGAGATAGAACTGGCAGGCCGTGCACGTGTGTTGTACAAAACCATTTGGCAGTACTTTTGACCCCCTCACATACGTTTTTTTTTTTGCAATATCATTATCATGAAACCGTATTGGTTAGAGCGCAGTGGAAACGCAAAGGCTTATGTAACCTACGCTGTATTTTCATTACCTAATGAAAGGGGCCGTTTGACATAGAAAAGAGAAGTTCCACCGCCACAGACGCATTTTGCTAATCAAAGCCGCATAATCGCATACGCATGTGTTTCAGCCAAGTTCACGTCGTCGAACAGTTTCAGAGCCGACACTGTTTACATTATTCCACTAGGGGATTCCCCCAACACGAAAATACTTTTATAGCCGCTACAGAGGTAAAATTAATATGGTTTCAATCGACTAAACGATGCGGTCGCCGCTTTTTTTCCACCGAGAACCTCTTAAGCTTGATACGAATTAGTTAAGCACCGAGTGCGCAGTAATCGTCGGTTTACAATTGCAAAGCACCGCTAATCCCGCTGAGCAGTTGCCAATACGCATTTTGTTTGTTTTACTGCGACGACAAGCCAAGTTTTGTAATTAACTTAATTCGTTTCGTTAATTTGAACTAGTGTAATATTACTTTTGTAGCGGAGGAAAGTTTTTACATAAATTATAGCATTCGAGTTCGCTTAATATTTTAATTGGCGAATCGGGTTAATGCGAGTTAATCTCTCTGTTACCTGGAAGTAGCGGGTTATCGAATTAGTCGGAGCGAAAACACGGAATCTGGCAGCGTTATTCGCGAAGCGTTATTGCCGTCGTATAAAATCAAATATGGCAGTAGAGCGTCTTGTGCTTTGGCAGGTCGGCATCATGCTAGAGCGCAATCGATTCGCCAGAAATAGCCGACGGCGTTAGCGGTGCCGCTTCCACCGCGATAAATGTTGCAAGCGACCGCCGGAGCCTTAATATTTAATGCCCGAGTAACAATTTCCATAACGTTGAATATGCCGACAATCGATGTCTTTGATTCCGTTTATTCTCGTAAGTAAACAGCTATTATGTGCAAAGACAAAGAGACGTTCGTGGACGATTTGAATATTATAGCACGAATCAAAAACTTGAAATGCATTTTTGCCGGCGATTGGCGAATGTTTTTTTTTTTTTCTATTTCCTTTTTTCTTTTTTAATGTTTGTTTCTCCCTATAATAATGAATATATCGGACTTAATAAAATGTGTTTTAAAATATATGAACTTGGTCTTTAATAGATAGAATTATGCATAAAAATATGACGTTCTAAGACTACGTAAACTAATGCCCTTTGTATGAATATCTAAGGCGGAATAAGCATAATATTATACTCGTAATTTCATAATGCTAGTTGAACGTAGACTTGGCTAGGTTAATATTTTATTGCCATCGTAAATGGACGATAGTTAACTTCAGCTTGACGATACAGGCACAAGACACAGTATTATAGAGCATATATGTATTATATATGCATGATGAAATATTATATAGATTTTATATTCTATGCTTCTTAAGTTTATTTAGCCTTGTTACAATTTTTAAAAGCTTTATAATATTATATTGTAACGAGCCTCTTTCTGCCGCATGATGCAATAGGATTTTGGGCTGACGAATTGTTCCACAATTTAAGCCTCTTGTTTTAAATATTTTCTTAGTGTCCAGTACATGCATCATATTATGAAGATCACGATATCAAAATTTCTATAAAAATTCTGCTATGCGATGATCCACCAGTCGACTTTACTTTTTATAGTACACAAGATAATATGACGCCTTCCAAAATATGATAATATGTATAATATAATAAGTTGCAATATTTTTGGTTAATAACAATAATTACTATAGATAACCATGTCAAATTAGACACACTCCCAATTTTGCATTAAAATGTTTACAATGCATTAACGCGTGAGCGTAATTTTATTTACAGTGTCCGTAATGTACAAATTTTTACGGTAATTAAATATGTTGTACGAAAGTTTACGCGCCATCACCGTGAGTTTGATTGATGATTTAAACAAATAATTGATGCAGCATCCATTTTGCCGCGAAAACTCCATTTATCTTTAAACAGTTTTTAAACACTCATATTAACGTGCACATTTTAAATGTCTATTTTAAATTGATTATCTTAATCACACAATTTATAGTTTTATTGTATTTTAATTTGACCCGAATATTTCGCGTGTTTATTTATTATGCGATTTAATTATTGAACGTATTATAATGAACCGATAAAACATTCTGTTTAATTATGTTTATGGAACAAAAGCGGTGTTACAATAACAGTACAATACAGTAGCGTAACTCAGCTATGTTTTTGACATTTGTTTTATATGTTTATAGCGATTATTATAGTTACGTGCGCGTGTGATGTGATACTTTGTTAAGTAGGTCTAAAATGGCGTTTTAAATAATGGGAATTAAAAATTCATGTATTTGTCGAGTTAAAACTGTCAAATTTTATCTGACATAATATTATAATTTCAGATGAAATATGAGCTATTTAAGGGTGCATCCACATTTATATCATTTGCGCGATCAGATCCCCGATCAGATCTCCGTCGCGTATCATCGAAGCGTGTCAAAATGATACGCGTATCATGATACGCCCCGATCGCTACTAACCGCGTATCTAATACATGCCGTATCAAATACTCGCATGATCGGCAGAATGATCTAATAGGCGTCCACACTATGATACGCATACTTGATACGGCGCGATGATCGCGACGGAGATCTGATCGGAGATCTGATCGCGCAAATGATACAAATGTGGACGCACCGTAAGGAGATCAAAATTCTGAAATGAAACCACTTTATGAAAAATCTCAAAACACTCAAAGTAGCCATTTTTGACCTTCTGCTCTTTAAAGTTATCTGAATTATCTGAAAATACTCTTATATGTGTGCGTGTGCAAAAGGCAATATAATATTATGGAATAGGTTCACTGTATATTTAGGGTCAATTCAGACCGCAACGCCACGCGTTGCATTTGTAACTTTTATTGATTTGGCAGATTTTCAGGACGTCGAATTGAAATCGCACGCAATTGAAATCTGTCAAATCCATACAAAATTAGAAATGCATCTACGCGTCGTGTTGCGGTCTAAATCAACCCTACTGTGCCAGTAACGTTTGTGAAAAGTGGGGAACCGTGGCGAGTTGGCGGCAGATAAATAATGTATAACTGGCGTGTTCTTATGCAATTTCACGCCGTTTTTATCAACACAAAGGCGTACTAATTTGTATTTTTTGTTTGGCTACTCTTTTATTAAAGTTATTACATTTTGTAGCGCTTTCCTTTTTGTGGTTTCATCGGTTTTTGTCAACATCGGACTGGTATTTTATACGAAATTGTAATTAAAAATAACACCAAACTATATAGAATATTCGAAAGGTATATAAATTGTTTTCTAAAATAAAATCTAAACGAAGCTATTGTTGAAACACAAAATGTCACTAAAAGGAATTTTCATAACGGAATAAACAAAACGATTTTAGTACCATGTATATTCTATTTTGGTTTAATCACTATATTTTATAAAACAAAAGATAGTATATTTGAAATCGACAAGACCTAAAGAAAAACCTAGAGAACCCCACGCCTTAATTAGGCCTCCGATTACCATAATCATTTGTCAAAATATAAGTTAATTGCATGTTTCCCATCCATTTTCTGTAAATCCGTGACATTTCATTTTAGCAATGCTCTCCCATTTATAAATATAATGTAGAGCATTATTTCATGTGAAGAAAGTAAATAAACTTATGCCATTATATAAAATCCCACATGGAAATATTTAAAATGTAAGATTGAAATCTTACGTGAATTTATAATGTCACAAAATACGTGTAGCCGAGGGCGATAAGGTGACGCTTATCGGCAAACTCGTCGATCTCAATTCCCGAACATTACGAACTCGCTTCCCCTTAAATAAACGGGGGGAAGCGCCTTAATTTTAGGCGAATTTGATCTTCGGCTATCATATTTCTATTAGGATTTTTCCTATAACATAATCTGTAATCAGCGTTTTATATTTTCGCGTTTATAAAGAGAGCGGAGTTTTCTTGGGTAACTGCGATTTAATAACGATACTAAACATTCTTCAAGTTATTTTTCTACGAAAATATCAAGTAATTAAGAGTAATACTACAGAAACCCTACTTATAAGAAGCATTAAAAACTATGATAAGTGCTTCCATAAGGTGTGCTATCTGTGCTCAACTAAAGTCTGTTTTAAAGCCTATTCAACAGAATGAAATATTTTCTCTTCAAACGAAGCCACAGGACCAACAAATAACTTTATTCCTTAAAGACAAGAATATAGACTGGAGCACATAATTTATCGTTCGCAAGTTTGCAGTGCCTCGGCCCGTCTTCCGTTTAGCGGCAATCAGCGCGCACTTGCGATGTTCTGTCAATACGGAGGCGAGAGGTTTCCTTGATAAACTTATTCCCTCCACCTCTCCTTCCCTCGCCTCCCCCTTCACCCCGCCTGAGACCTCGTCTATCCCTCACGTACACATGTGGAGGTGCTCGCACACGGGATATTAAAACCTTAATAAAACCCCTCTCATTATTGCCGAGGCTCCCGATAGAAGATAATTTGTATAACATACGATATTCCACGTTGTAAAACTCCGGCCGTTGGCTAGGTGCCCGCACCGCAAGAATTTCCAAGGAAACAGAATTCGGTGCAAAGAAACAAACGCAAAATCTTATAAAATGCATTTTACGTCAACATACGTAGCGGTTCACTAAGCGTGTACACTTCACAGAAGTTGCTTTATTTTGTACAGTTTCTTGTTCCACGCTCGAAAGGAACTTGCAATACTAAATTCATACAATTGCTCAAACTTTACCCGTTTAGTAATTTTATACGTGTAATGATGCAATAAAAATCTCGTATTTTGCACACAATGAAAAACAAAAGAAAATCCGAGCATTGAAAATAATAAAGCTGTTTCTCAAGATTCCTCAAGATTCTCCTAATTTTATTCAAAAACAATGAGAATATGAACTGTTGATATCAAACATTTAGTAATTAGAATCATTCATTTCCGCATAAAATATTTCAATGTTTATCGCAAGGGTAACTCAGTATATTTCTTCTTATGTGTTACGTTTTAAAATAATATTTTTGCCATAACATTATACAACGTTCGAATTTGTTTGTTTTATCGAAAACATTATCGTAAATTACGTACCCGAATCGGAACGATAAGTTAAAATGATACAAAAATTACGACGCGAAGAAATGTTTGATTTTGCGCACGCCATATTTCAACAATATTACGAAATCACGTTACGAGTCAGCGAGCGGCACTCGCGTTTAAATTTGTCGACGTTTTACGTATGAATTTGTACCTCTAAAAGATCGGTTAAAATCAATCGACTGAAAATTTAATGACTGCTTTGAGATTCATATTATCGCGCTCCCATACGTAAATACGCGTCGGAGGATGAAAAAGCGATGTTTTCCAGCGAGACAATTAAATTCATACGTCGATAGGATTATGGGCGGAAATTCGGCGTGTAAAAGCCCCCTATTCTGATATCTCCAGCCTATTGGATCTTAAGTTCGCTCGGTTAAGCCGAAATCTCGTGCGGGTGTGTCGGTGATCGATCCGTCACCGGGGGAGCGACCTACCGACGGCGCTAAATACAATTTACCTTTGTTATTTTTCGTGTCATTAAACTGCGTCGCGATTCCGAACGCTCGATCGGCTCGCGAACTCGAATGCGAATTGTTTGTGAGCCTTTGTTTCCCGCCCGTCGCCCGTCCGCCCGGCCGCCCGGCCGCCGGGACATCAATTAACACGGGATCGGACTGAATTTTCTTCGTGACCGTCCCTATTATTTCTGATTGTTTCGGAATTCTATCGATATAAATTCTAATTCGTCTCGGAGATAAATTTCGTTCGAATGCAGCGAATCGCGGGCGTGTTTATCTAGCGCACCCTATCCGTCGCGTGCCTGACAAATGGGGTGACCACGAATACCATAGGCGCCGATTCATTTGTTAAGCTTTATCGGCAATGACAAATTGCGGCTCCCACTATTTCACGCTAAAAACGTTCAAGGAAAATAAATATAAATAGCTTCACTCGGCGTATTGACATCGTGACGTCATCGCTCAGGTGAGCGCCACGCGAGCGTAAAGAAATAAATTCTCGCCCATCATTACTCTGCGTAGTTTAAGAAAGCTAGTCCATCCCTTTTAAAGTCAAATATACTACAGAAATCTTATAATTTGTATACATCACGGCAGAATTGTAATACATCACCGTAGACGAAAACAATAACTCCTAAAAATAGTGTCTCAGAAAGCGGAACAAAAGTTTGCGTTGCTTTGAAAAAATCACTGTCTACACTCAAGGTTGGTGTTGATTATCTAGGCATAAAACTTAGAGTACTTTGCACTTCCCGGTAATGCTACGGCGCGGGGGAAAGTTGTGTGGAGTGCACAAAGTGCGCCAACACGCCGCGCCGGCAAAGCCTTCATTTGTCGGGCTGACGGCCGTGACAAATGTGGACGTATGACTACATGTTTAGTTTCTTTTGTCTGCACATTGATTGTAACGTTATCTTGACAGTTTTATATTGCTTACAATATAACATTTTTTATGAATCGTAATCTTTTTAAAATTAAGATTTTATGCACTGTTTATCTCACTTACCAAGTACAGTGTTGATTGTGTTTTGGGAGTTTTATATTTTTACTTTTAACCAAGGATAAATATATAATAGATAAACCAAGGATGAAAGATAGCAATAGATTAAAGCGAAGTAGCAAAATATACCGAAATCGCTTGGCATAAAACGCATTTTTCTCGCTAATGCAAAGGACTGATATAATAGATAAACCAAGGATAAAAGATAGCAATAGATTAAAGCGTAGTAGCAAAATATACCTAAACCGTTTGGCATAAAACGCATTTTCCTCGCTAATGCAAAGGATCTGATCAGGATATTAACTGCAAAATCTAAAGCACTAAAATCTATAACACCCGAACTGGCTGGCAATATATTAGATGTTGATTTATAAAGGTTCCTTTAAAATTCAAGCCTGCGTAAATTCTCTGCACATTTTACATGAGGATGAAAATTCTATCGGTGAAGGCTTAGGTTAGCGTAGATTGGGTAATTTATACTTGCCTCCCGCTCCCCAACTTCGGGAGGAATATACGGGCGAAAGAGCTATATTATCCATTAAAAGTGCTTAATGAATCGATTTGTTAATTTAATTATAGCTATCATTATTGGTTTTTTTATTTAATTAACCATAATTGTTGCAACCTAATGAGATGCTGGCGAAGGAAGGATGGCTATTATATGAAATCTATACCTAGATATACAGTCTATCGTATCGTCGTATATCTAATTTAACCCTAGATTACTAAACTATCCTACAAGTGACGTTGTTACTAAACATTCGTAAAAAATACGACAGGCAAATAAAACAATATAAATCAACGAATCATAAACTAATTAAGAAACTACAATTATTTATTCTTTGGGCTTTAGAGATCACATATTAATGAAAATAATTTATATTTTTTCTACTCTACACAATTTGAACACATATTTATGTTGTGCGCCTCTTTACATTTAATGCAAAGTCAGCCGCCTCTAATAGCTGACAAATTTCATCATCTCCAAGAATCCAGGACATCTAAAACCATATATTTTTTGTAAATATATAAAAAACACAGAATATACTAAAATAAACTAAAATTTTTGTAAAATGATAAAAATAAGTACATTTACCTTTGCTCAAAAATCACACGTAAACACTAAACTTTCGGAAATTTTATAACACGTTGGTTATAAGTTATAACTCTATACAGAAATCACATCCGATCATAATGACAGTACCTAGAAAACCGACAAACCAAATTAGGAAGGTACAGTGAAGCAGAGTACGAGGAAATTACGCGAACTTTGTATTTTCCAGGAATCATAATTTTGCCGTCGTAATTTTTACAATATTTTAGTAATCTAAGGTTAAGGAAATATCACAAACTTTATACACTTTAAATTTTAGGTACGTTGCTTTATTTGTACGAAATCAATCAGCGCTTTGACAATATACTTGATTGCAGAGATAAAGAGAACATAATTATATGTAATAAAAAAACAGTACAAAAGTAAGACATCTGGTACCGACAGACAGACATAGCGACTGAGACATCGGAACAAGACAGCGCGACCCTAAAAGCGAGATTATAAAGATGCTTCCTCCCGTTTAATAAGTATTCAGTGTCAAGCTCTTTAATTTGATAAAGCATGTTAAAATTCAATTTGTGTTTCGAACCGTGAACCATAACGGATTGTCGGCTGATTTTGTCACCCTCCCACCTCCATCATTTCGCGATTCACTCTTCTGATGATAACAATTATGTCAAGAACAATAATGGCTACCCCTTCCTTCGCAATTTATTATTTTGATAGCGATTTTTAAAATCGCTCATTTATAAAATACAGACTTATTAAGTATAATGAAGCATCGCCGGGGAATACTGGCTTTTTCGAGGGAGATGGACCTTTTCGGTGTTTTAAATCCCTTTTACACAATTACCTGATAAGAATTTATTGCTCTACCTTTTATTTTGTATACGTTACGGCAATTAAAACGTAATTTTTTACATACTTTATTTAAATTAAAGCGTCTTTGTTGCGCCGTTTACTCTGTTTTTTTTTAACATTATAAATATAACAAAGAAATAAATCCATTAAAACCTTAACTATTTCAAAAGAAGACGATTAACTAACACACCCATTTCTTTGGTTACAGGTGGAATGCAAAAAGGCACAACCCAAAGAAGTAATGCTTCCAGCGAACTTGGCGAAGACGAGAGCCGCCGGTCGCGGGGCCTACGGTGAGTTGCTAGGTAGCGCGGTGGCGGGGGTGCGGTACGCGCCCTACCCGGTTGCGCCCGCGCAGCTGCTTGTCGCCGGCGGTAGCAACGCCCTCTACCGCCGGGCCCTGGCTTCACTTCGTCCCAGCCCACGCCCGCCGAGACCGGCCTTAACTCCCATCACTATCCCGCCGCTCACCTACTCCGTGTCCGACCTCCTTGGCGCCCACACCCTCGATCTCCCCACCATCTACTCCCCCATCACTCACTCCACCATGCCCACTCCTCTGCCCCTCTGATCCACGATCCTCTTCCAGCAGCACCCGCATCACCCGTTCTAGTAGACCCCCGCTCTCCCGATCCCCTATTTCGTTTGCTGCGCAGGCGATCCCCCCCACTCGTCTTCGCTAACATTCCTCCATTGTATTCGTAACTCCGAGGATCACATCGCTAGGAAACTGATAATAACTCAAGTGTCTTATTTTAGTAATCGCCACTAGTGGGCCAGTTAGCTAGCAGACTTCCAAAGATTTGTGCCAAAAATTTAGAGGAGCCATATTTATAGTCCGTTATACAAAGGTTTATACGAATTGACATTTATATGAGAGCGTAGAACATACGTCTGTATTACTTAGGGTCATATAGAGGTATGAGCCAGGTCGTAGGTGCTTTCTCTCGTTTGATTTATGAATAGATAGAAGGTATAGTGGAGCGCCTGGTAATTTGATATAATTTGTGTAGCTTTTAACTGAGGACCTCCCGGTTCTGCCGATTCTTGCCATTTTTGCTACATTTCCATCCATATAAAACTAAAACAGTTATTAGCGAACAAAATTTTAGATCCACATTGATTGCGCTGAGTTAAGAAATGTTTTAAGATGATATTTTTTTAAGTGATATTATATTCCTTAGCTTTTTACAATAAATAGCTTTACAACTTGATGTCGGCTTTTCAAAAACGTTATCGATGAGGAGAAAGGTACTTATGAACAGTCGATGTTATGAGTTTTGTGAGATTACTAGAAACTATTACTATTTATTTATTTATTATTTTTGTTATTATCCTTTAGTCTTACATTTAACTTATATATTTTGTGTTATAGATACTATTAGAGTGGCGATTTTGCGATGCTAAACTATATATAAGTCTTCTTGTTTATCGTTTGTTATGATTTGTTTTTTCTATATTTCATAGTTATATATCACTCGTTTTAACAATACAATGTTAATATTACACTCTGTATTAATAACGTAGTACTCGTATTAACTTATAGCATTAATGTATTAATAAGTAGGTGAAAGAGTAGTGTTTAGATTAATAAATATTATTTCATAAATATATAAAGAAGTATGTTTGTTTAACATGTTTAGCTCTAGACTAACATCGTAGACTAGATTAACAACACACGACAATACCGAGGGTAGAACTAACCTCCCCCAGCGAGACTTTCTACGGGACGATAGTCTCTCCTTCGCTAGTCTACACTTATATGTATAAGTAAATAATATACATGTCTGTAACGAACTCTCGCCAAGCAAAATAGTGTCTCCCGGTACACTTATGATATATATTATTAACACATAAAATTAATATGTAAAGATCGATCAATTTATGTAAATGTTTTTACATTTCTAGATTTCATGTGGTCATTGGGTGCTCTTCCTGACGGTAAGTTGATATCATTATATATTTTGCATCGACATCCGACACGTATCATTGGCATTACCGGCTTGTACTGTATTGAGTCCGACTCGCGAACACGACGGCGGCCAGCGACAGTTAACGGATCGCGGGTCCAGTGACAGATACACTATTTTGATTGGCAATATTATGATAAACGAGCCGACGTGGTTACCTCACCGGTCCACGCCGGTTCGGCCATCGATCACGCACATTTTTTCACGAAACTCGTCCACTAGCCTAGATTTCGAATCTTTTGTATCGTAGCGTAAACTTAGAACATTTTTTACATTCATAGTTTATATGGGATGTTCACAATCTGGACGACGTCCAAAGCCGTGTCGTCCTCGATACTTTACCTTTAGGAGACGTCTCTATTTCTGGCCGGGAAGCGGCGCGCGTGTTAAAGTTAAACTGTCCAGATGACTGCCACTCTATCGATACAGTACTAAAGTATATCATCATGCCGTGCATGCGTTCGTCGTGTTTCCGTTAATCAAATTTGATTGGTGTTTTTTGTTCATGCAGGTTTCCCCGCAGCGTACGCCGCCTACGCGGCCGGACGGAGCTATTCGGGCTATCCTAGCTTCGGGCTACCGTACCCCGCAGGTAATCCCCTGGCGAGCTTGCACCACCAACTGTCCGGCAACCACTACCACCACCTGGCGACCCTGCTCCCATACCACCCGCTGGAGCTCAGTGGAGTATACAACGTACACGCCATGCATCTGTAACGCGACAATGCATTCCACCGCTAAGATTAACACCGACTCGATCCGACGTCACACGATTAACCCCACGCATTCGGTACCCGGCGACCGGTGTCCTAACTTTCATTTCACTCGTGCTCCGACGACAAAAGTTCGTGTGAACTCACTAACAACTTTACTAACAAGTTAACACCTCTAACAATGACTGAGCCATCTAGATAAATCTGCCCCGGCGTCAATTATAAAACGTCCAACTTTTGAGAAGCGCTGTTTATTGTCTGTGCCCGCGCGGCGCGGCGGTTCGCCGACGCTAGCGATTCTCTGACGGTACGCGCGTGGGTAAACACGGCCGCGAGTGCTGCGTTCGCCGCCCGCCCTTCGTTCTTATCTGGCGTCTAATTAAAAGCACAAGCTTGCAAATGAGCGTTTAATAAGTATAATATCCCGCGTGAAGTTCACTCCGGCGCTCATTAACGGAATGACCTACGCTCGTGTAACAAGTTTACAGAATTACGGAATTTCCCGCTCGTAATTTGTGTAGTAACTCCGCCATTACACGATTACTGTATATTCGCGTTACGTACTACGGAGCTGCGATATTGTCAAAAAATAACGGGCGTTAATGCGTACGATTTACGTGTAAACAAAATATTTGTAAGAAGTACGCAGCTGCGAGCGCAGCCCTCCTGCCATTAGGTAAACAAACAAACAATACCTATTTGTCGACGAAATGACAGTTCTACTATTGTTATTTCAAGGCAAATGTCGTATTTTGTTTGTGAATTATTTCTAACGAAATGTTTTCTAAATTCTTATGAAATATTATTGTCTGAATATTTTATTTAGAGTCACATAAAGTTATTAATATTGTTAATCCAAGCCGAAATAGATGCGGCTGGGAATTATTTTATTTTAGTTGAATCAAATTATTACTCATGGGCTCAGAAACAGCTATATTTCGACATAATGTGCCGAAAGCCTAAAAATTTCTTGCACCGTCCGTTCCTAATAATTTTATACCCGGAATTAAACTTTCGATATAATTATAAATGTTCAAGCGATTAACTCAAAAGCAAATACGAACATTACCATACCATCTTCCTCGCATATGGTACATTTTTCGACTTCCCTAGTTAAATACTAAAGTTAGAGTCGGTGAAAACATCCAATAGCGTATTCGTAGTCAAATAATATCAGTATATCAATGTAGAACGTTAGAAAGTAGAGTAGAAGCGAATAAGCTTAAACTTTATAGTCGAATCAATACTTTAAAAGTTTTAAATCTAGTATAATATTAGGGATTTAGCGTACATCTTCTTGCATGTGTTAGACGTACTCGTAGTTGGGATTTTGTAGGAATTAGACGACTGAACACAACTAGTCATTTGTATTTATTGATAACATTAACAAAACTATAATTAATTTCAGTTATATTCTAATATTCACTATTTTAACATAAAAAGTAAAATGCTATTGTTATAACAACGTTTTGAATATTTTTACGCATACAATAAAATTATATTACAGAAATACTTTAACGTAGAGTAAGCCTGTCAAATCTTGACACTTGGGATCCTAGATTTGTTTCTACATATCCAACATTTGCGCTGAAAATCCTGATCCCTTTAGTTGTGTTCAGTCGGATCAGTAACGTAAGATTTTTCTCGTTCTTAAACGAACGACTAACGTGTAGGCATAGATATTAAAAAGTTAATTTATAATTACTAAGTTTAGAGGATGTGTAGCCACGACTTTTAGATTATCATTTGCGTAGCTTCGTATCGTTGAGTAGAATTAGTTTAGATATCATTTAAAAAATCTATAATCGAGCTTCGAATTTATCACCTTTTTTATAATATATTTGCTATAATTATAATTAACCTGTACTTAGATATACCTACTTATGTTTCAAAGTTATTTCATATTATATGTATACACTGCTTATAAGATAACGTTGTTAATATATTTATCGTTGTTGTTATGATATTTTTGGATGCGAGTATTTACGCTACCTTCCTCGTGTTATTACGATGCGCCGGTTTCGGGACTCGCCGTCGACTTATTCTAAGATGACGATTGGCATAACGGCCCTTATTTTATCGTTACGCCTCGCATTTATTTGTTTAACGAAATTTTTATCGAAATTATTACATAAGTTATTTCGATCACTAAATCGCTAAGTATGCGACCGTCCTTATCGCCATCCTCTAAACTAGTCGTATGTTAAGCTCGGTATATTCTATCGTTAAGGCCTGATGTCCTGGTTGCGTAACATAACCCTCGACAGCTCGACCACGGTATCTGCACCAAGTATAATGTGTGTATCAATTAAGTGAAATCCATTTCGTAATATCGCTCCGACGTCATCACGATAATAGTTTTTCTATCGGAACGTAATACTCACGGCATAACGTAATTTATGATCAGCCTTAATTTCGACGATCGCCTCGCCCCATATTGGTGTTCTATTTGCGTGTTTAAATATATACTAATATCGAGTAATTCACTGAATAACACCGCTACCTAAAATTGTAGTCGATATGTTTAACATAATGACCCCTACCCTGCATCGTGGTTGTGCGTGATACTGTAGGGTTAACTTAACCGGCGGTTACCTCACGTTACGGTTACAAAAAAAATGTATTTTATTACATGATTTAATGTTAAAAATAATTGAGGATTGAATAATATTCAAATTATTTAAATTATGTGATATTTTTAATTAAAATTGTAAATTATGGTATAGTTTACTGCTAGCAAACCAGGAAGGAAATCCCAAGAGGTTTACCTTTAACATTCAAAATGACATTTTAATTACTACGTTGTTAAAGTTTATACACATTATGAGTACGTTTATAAATAAAACAAGTCGATTACATAAATTTAAATAAATTAGATCGTAACGATAAGTCGTAGTCGGACGTGAGTGGCCGCGGGTTAAGTCATAATTACACACATTACAGCTAAAAATAAAATTAAACTCAGTGAAACTCCATAATTAAAGTGTAGGTTACATTTTCGTTGAAATATTATGTTATTTTAGCGTTTAGTTAAATTAGAGAGCACATAAATCAGGGCGAGCTTTAAAGTTTGTTTTGTTAATTTTGGCTTAGTTTTTTTTTACGCTGCGGCTCCAGCGGAGACTCCGCGGGGTTGCGGCGGGCTTTGTAGCTTTTTATTTTGTTGCCGCAGGTGTAGTGGGCGTAGTACCGGACGGCCGGCTCTTGGTCGGTGTGGAGTACGTTAACGCGGGCGCCGCGACCCCGTGAAGCCTTCGACCCGACACCTAACGGCTCCCGGACTATACGAAAATAAATCATTTTATAACGAACTCTGTTTGCTATAACGACTCCCGATCGTAGCCGAGGAATGCAATGTCGCGCGTACGTCAAGCAGATGCGTGCGCGTCCGCCCGGCTAGGCTCGCCCCTATAGCTCGATATCGGTAATGCGGTACCCCTCAGGAAGCTAATCCAATCTAGTTAAGTAAACGAAACACAAACGCTGAATGTAACCCATGTGTCGAACTCTCGATGTATTAATATAAGTCATTAGCGATGTTATCACTGTTTAACATATCGTCTTTCTATTCGTAAGGTTATATTGTGAAGCCGATATATTTTAAAAATAAAGGACTTTGCCACTGTGTAAGCGAAATATCGTTTTGTCCATTGATTTCTCGACGAGGCCGATTCCTCATTTATGATTCGGAGCGTATCGATTGGGACCAAAATAAACCTAAAGAAACGGTGTGGAGCATGGAGTTGGCTAGCGTGCGGTGAAGTTTATTCATTACAGTCGTCAAAGTTACCTACGATTAATTTTAACGGAGGCATTCGCCGTCTGACTCATCCAATTTCGGCGCGGCGTCCGCGGCGGGCTGCGGCCGGTGAGCGTGCGATGGACTCGTCCGAAACTCTCGAGTCGTAGATATCGATTGTTTTTTCGTCGGTCAGAAGTCTTGTGTAATCTGGAGTATACAGAGTGCGGCACGCCAGACCGCCGACCGCGCGCCGCTGCATCTTCGGCATTCTCCACATACAACACATTCGCCCTCAGAATGCAGCCCGCAAACCGACTCGCACAACTATTTTGAATAGTTCCGAACACGCTTTCGTTCTTCGATTTATCATGGGCGAAATATTCGTGAACTTAAATGAACGGCAAACGTAAGAACACTTAAAACATATTACCACAACGTAAATTGAATTTCCACGAAAGTTTGGAACTTAATTCCATTTCGATATTGTTATGTAGCAGGGAAAGTTTTTCGAATTTAATTTACAAGTGCTAAATTTTGTTAGCTATCATCATCGGTCTGGGCATTGTTTGATAAAGACCAGGTTTATAAAGAGACGCATTAATTAACAAGAATTCGATAGTAAAGCAATATAACAATGTTCATGTCCAGTTTTAAAACCCATAATAAAACGCTACAACTGAGTGGCTATAATATTATTAATCCAATTTGCTTCACATATTCTAGTATAACTTCAATAGAACTTTGTCGTAGAAGTTCTATTGAAGTTCTACCGGAATAGGTTCTAGTGCGGAGTTAGGTGGCGCAGTAAAATGAAATACTTATTTCCTATTCCTATCTATTACTGAATTATATCGTCCTTTAATATCGTTCAAAATTGTGAGAATTTTATTCCATATTATTCCAAAATTGACAATAGTTTTTGGAGTGTTTCTTCCTTATGACGTTCTATGTAGCGGCTAGTGGTTAATAAAATACTTGATAAATTTGAAAATATTTGACCTTTACGTTAGTACTTATTAGTGCCTGTTTTATTAAAACATAGAGAGGCTCAAAATTTCCCTAGACTTTCCAAATAGATTTAAGATTGGATTGCAAACAGTTATTGGATGGGTCAGATCCGTAGACACCTAGTTTTTAGGTATGTTCATAGAGACCTAATAGATTAGCAACTCCATGAGTCCTACAACCTAAATTGTATTGATTATCTAACTTACTATCTTAATATATGAAAATATATAAGCATTATTAACATTTATAAAGTAGATACAAATGATCTTAAAATAATATCATTTGAAAATGATGAGATTTTTGGTGCAGTCAGCATCAAATTGTAATATCTAAATGATATGAATATATTAAAGTCATAGATAAGTAAGTTTAGACAAAAATAGTGATAAACGAACAAGCCAAGCAAGAGGGAATCGAAGGGAGCAGAACTGCAATAGGGCGAGTAACATTTCTAACTACAATTTTGAAAGTATCTAACTCCGTTGAAGACCTAGATTAGTTTAGGCGATGATGTGTTGTAACGAAATTTTAAAGTGTGGTAGACAACGGAGTGAATTAGAACAGCTTAGATTAAATTAGTACCTAGCATAGATGAAGTATTAGAAGGTCAAATAAATCAATGTAAGCTGAATTTGTAGACTGAATCTGGTCATTTATAATGTTTAACTAGCGGAGTTCCAGAATAGACTAGTATTAGCGAGAGTCATTGCGGGCGATTTATCTAATAGAGAAGCTTAATATTTAGTCGACCACGATTTTTAGAAGTAAGGATTAACCGAAAAGTGGTATTTTAAACATAGTCGGTAGTTATAAGTAATAGTACGGTGGTACATGTAATGGTGGTGCAAACTCTATAGTCATGTAAAATTGTATCGTAATAAGATATAGATAGTTTATGATGTAAACTGTTGTGCCTTAGGCAACGTATACTAGGCTTAAGTGAAGAGAAATATTTGACGCCTAGACTTAGCCATTTCAGATTAAATTGTGTATAGAATAGACAAATTTTCTCGTAGACATTGTGTAGAATAAGACTAAGTAATTTATAATTTGACTACATGGGTAGAAAATGTTTTCCTTATAATATTCAGTAGAATTTTCAATTTTATATACTGTGTGATTTTTTAACTTTACTCACTTCGCTTCTTTTAATATCGCTTTTTGTGTTTTTTATAATATTGTTGACTGAACCATTGAATAAAACTGTTCGGTCATACAAATAGACATTGCACGCCTAAACTTAAAAACAGCCATATAATCATAAAACTATTAAATCAACCATATAACGTTTAAAATCGTCTAAAACAATATCAACAAACGTATTACTTACACATATTTAACTCACACATAGGCAACAAGAATTATTATAATATCGCCATAAAGATACGCGTCTATAAGATAATCTCATACACAGTAAATCTAATTCGAAACACACATTCCATTAAATTACAAATCACTATGCGGTAAACAGAATCATGCCGTAATCAGGGCTGCCAACTTCGCATTCAAATATTTTGTATTTGAGATGTTACTATGTTCTGAGACTTTTAACAAGCAAGTAGTAACCCTATAACCAAGCAAACACTAGAACACTAGAACTGTGAGAAACTAGACTTCTTATAAACAGCACAACTTTGCGGGATTACCAACCCTAGCAACAGCGCAGAATTCCACTAATTTGCAATTGAGATAAATCTGTATGGATCAACGGGGATCCGCGTATCATCTTCACGTGTTATTGATGGCGGCCATTAAATACACCTTTCCCCAACAATGCCACAAGGAAGTCTTACGTAAACGCAAAAATAAAACATCCAATCTTGATAAGTGGAGGAATTCTGGAGATCCGACTTAAGCCCTTAGCTTTATACGTCTATCATCGTAATTATTTTGCGGGTGATGTTAATGATTAATTGCGGAAGTAGGTTTTTATACTTAGCTGAAATGACACAAAACGTAATTACATTCTTACTAGTTCTTACTAGAGCTTCTTTTTTAACTTTGTACAAAAATTAAATTGTACGTACACTGACACTTAGTCCTATAAAGATATAAATTTGAAAAGAAATAGAATTTACACTCTCCATTTGCGAAGTACAAAATATATTACTTTGGGTGAAAATGAAATTAGACAAGGAAAAAAATGAACGGGAAAGTTATGATGGGTTCGGAGGTGCGTCTCCCGCCCCTGAATATCATCCCACTTCTGAAGAAGAATTATTAAGTTCCCTCCAACTTCGCAATTATGAAAGTTCGAATAGCTCTCGTAAGACGGCCTCAGAATTTATAGAATATGTGCTCAGTAGAGGTGTGAAACACCTTGCCCTCGGCCGCCGTATGTTAAAAGTTTCAAAGTTACGTGTTATTCTTATGAATAATTTGTATTTGAACGTGTTTTGTGATTGAAATATGACCTTCCTTCTTTAAGTGTTAAAAAATCTTTTTAACGGTGACTTTTCTGTAATTTTATGTAAACTTATTGTAAAGGCTTGACACGAAACACACTATGAAAAGAAAAACACCGTCAAAGAAGTAATCTGTTGAATAAATAAAAAACTAAACGTGTAACATCATTAGTATCACATTAAGTACTTATTATAAATTTGTTAAGTTAAAAACAAAAACTTGCATCATAAAATTAACCTACACAAAGTAATTTATCCTATCCAGAATAATATTATTAAAGTTAGCCATTAGCGTCTCGATTTCATTCCCTTTTCGCGCTATATTTCCTTCAAATGTGTCGAAACTAAAGCGATTATAATCAAATTATATCATAACGTATGTAACAGCAAGAAACATTAGGAAGTTAGCGTCCGACACATCTGATATGACGACTGTAGATAACTTCCAAGTTACTTCACGGCTCAGGGGATCGTTAGTAATAAATTTACAAGCAGTCAGAAACACACCCGAACCCAAAACTGCTAATGACGACCACAACACGAGTTCCCTTCTTTCGCAACAATTAATATACAGAGGAAACTAGAGCAATCCGAGCTCGCTACTCGCCGCGGGCAATAAATATAAGTAATATCGGTGTCGATATAATGGGAAAAGAATGAGGTACGTGCTATCGACACGTTAACGATCGGTAGACGTGTCTGCTCTACTCAAATTCTTATTTATTACTCGGCAGCCCGCAAATAAATAGCCTCTCACGTCGGTGTAATGTTATTAAAATGTGTCAGCATTTTAGTGGGGCCCGAGTGCGGGCGGGCGCGGGCGGAGCAGTCCGCGAGGCGTGCGCAGACCATCTATCATTCATCCTCCATTACTTATATTGTGCTTTTTTGCAAAGTCACCCGCAGGCCGGTAATCACCTGGTGCGTCCACGGAACACCATTTTTCACGCTAAATCATAACTCGCACATCTGACAATAATAAAATTTGTCACAACAAGCCAACGGGGATATTATGAGGTAGCGAAAATTTTAATATTCATACTGTTTAGGTACCTTGCAATAATATTATCGTATCTCATATTAAACAACTTATAATACTGAAACAAGTTTTTGTCAAACATAGCTTAGAATTAAGATTTTAATTAATGCGTTGAGGAATAAAAGCTAACTTTGATTTCTTTTTTGCCATTTAAGTAAAATATACTTAAATGGAAAAATAAAATACATGCGTAACAGATATAATTTGATAAAGAAAACAATAAAACGGAATTACGAAATTTAATAAACAATTAACTTATCTAATATTTTGCTGAGAAAGACTTAATAAAAATATTTTGCTTAAAAAAGGACGGGCCAAGTAAATAGCGGATAGCGTTTCATCGCGCGGAGCGGGCCACGCCGCCGCTACGTGCGGCGTATGCTAATGACACTCCCTATTCAATAAGCAGACCACCGCGTGCCTCGAGAACTCACGTCAGATAATTTACTGGATATTTTGTTAAAGTTTTTTCGTCCTCTGTGATTTATGCACGCGGAACTTCCCTCTTTTTTCATTTGATAGCACGTGACGTACGTAATATTTTTGTTCCGACATAATCCGAGTGTCTTAGCTTATATATTCATGTATTTTCGTGTCGTGTGCGAACAGTTTTGATGTCGATGGTTCAGTCGGGAGTGTGCTAACACATGTCGGTGTATGTAGAGCGAATGCGAACCGTGTGTATGTTTGCAGTGGACCTCACCAACGGCCAACTGACACCGAATAACAACACACCGCTGCTCGCGCAGGCGCTCTCAGGTGAGCCCGCCTAAGTCCTGCTACACGTAACGATAGAACTGTACAGTTTCGTTGCAAACGATCTATAATTTTCCTAGATGATGATGCCTATTGTGATGGTTGGGGCTATGTAGTAATAATTATGTTTCAAGATAAATTTTATAGCAATTGCGATCAAACTGTATAGTTATATCGTCATCGTATACAGTGGGCACCTCATTATTAACACTGGTGGAAAAAATTGTACTATGAACATGAAAATACCCTTTACATAAAACAGTACTGTCGCTGAATACGTGTGAGTAATATGGCTACAAAATATTATAAATTTTTGGGCCATCGTAAATCGTAAAAGTAACGAAGCATTGCGTAATTTTAAACCAAAAATGATGATTAATCAAAAATCTTTGTAATCAGCGACCGTACTACCATAACTTATATATTATTATTATGATTCCGACTGTACCATACCATACCATACATTCATGTAAAATAACCATTTGTATTTGATAGTAATTTCTAGTATTTTTGCATTGTGACTAGTGTTTTTAACTACCGTGTGTCATACTTTTAGATCTGCCTGTAACAACACTTTTCTTGTTTACTAAAAATTACCTCACAGCTACAACATATTCATCACTGGTAACACCAAGTATATTCCATTGGGTGACAAAATAGGTGGTCGGTGGTGGTTAAAATTCTTGCGATTCATTTTTCCTCATTAGTCCCCTTTGAGACGAGTAGCTCGAGAGGAAATATATATCTTATGCCGAGGTAAAAAGACTTGAAATAATTTTGCAAAGTTTAAAAATATTTCCAGTACAAACTTTAATCCTTAATATAAGTTTGCAATAAGTAATAAAGTTAAGACGTTAAATGCATGAGCGGAGAAAATCACCACATTATGTTTAGAATTTATAAAACTTTTACAGTTTTTAAAATTGGTTAAATATTTTATACTAAGCGATATTTTGGTAAGTTTTATTGGAGTAGTTATTCACAAATTATTCTTACAGTTTTAGTTCCTAAGGCTGACTATAATAGTAATGAGCCAACACCCCATCTTGACCCAATCTTATTGCAAAGTATGAATCAAAATTCCTCCTTTTGAAATAATATTATTCTCCTCTCTTACACATGTTATTACCATCTCCTTTAGATAAAAGAGATAACAATGTATAGGGGACTCTACTTATGGTCGTATATCCTCGTTTCGAGGGCACATCTTTAACCATCTCCCCTAGCATTGAGATACTTGGCGTCAACATATCGAGCGAAGTCCAGTTCCGATATCATCTAGAGGGTAAGGCCAAATTAGCCTCGAAGAAACTTGGTGTTCTTAACAGAGCGAGACAGTACTTCAGTCCGGACCAACGGACAACTCTACAAGGCGCAGGTTCGGCCTCATATGGAATATTGTTCTCATCTCTGGGCAGGGGCGCCTAAATACCAACTGCTCCCTCTGGATCGTATCCAACGAAGGGCCGCTCGAATTGTTGACTGCCATAGTGTTTCAAACAGCTTGGACCCTTTGGAATTACGCCGAGATGTAGCTTCACTCTGCATCCTCTATCGGTTGTATCACGGGGAGTGCTCTGAGGAATTGTTCGGAATCTCATACCACCGGCAACTTTTCGCCATCATCCCACGCGAAAAACATACCATCCTCATCACCTTGATGAGTGGCAGTCTTCCACAGTGCGTTTTTCGCGTAACTTTCTGCCGCGCACTCTAAAACTCTGGAACGAACTGTCACCAGCAGTATTTCCGGACCTATACAACCTGCAAACCTTCAAGAAAAGAGCGTATTCCCTCTTAAAATGCCGGCAACGCACCTGCAGCTCTTCTGATGTTGCGAGTGTCCATGGGCGACGGTAGTTGCTTACCATCAGGTGACCCGTTTGCTCGTTTGCCCCCTTATTTAATAAAAAAAAATCCTTAGAAGTCATTCTGTTATTGGCATCCTTTTTTTAAATAATATTACTAGGAAGAACAATGAACTCTTTAGGTTCTAATAATTGGGTGTATATCTTATATCCAGGTTGTCGGATATACTTGCCACTGGAACCTGGGTTTAACCCGATTCGCCGTAAAACTTATGGATGTTTTAACCCTTCGTACAACTTAACCCCTACCCCACGTTCCGCAGTGATGAACAACTACCAGGCAGCGGCGGCCGGGTTCGGGCCGCCCGCGTCCCCGCACACGGGCTCCCGGGCCGGCTTCCCCGCGGCCAGCTCACCTGGCCCGGCGCTTGACGTGTACGGCAGCGGAGACAGTGTCGGCTACGTGCAGGCCGCCAGCCCGCAGCCCTCCGGATTCCCCGCCATCGCCGTCAGCCGCGCACCCCTTAACTACACTCCGGTACGTATCAGGCCTTGTACCACGAAACTGTTTGAGACTCAAACAATCGGGCGAGAATGCCGCGTCCTACTCTAACAAACGTGAAATGACGTTGTTAGAGCAGGACGCGACATTCTCGTCCGATTGTTTGAGTCTCAAAACAGTTTCGTAGTAGGCCTAAACAGTTACGTAGTAACTATTAAGGGTGGGTTGCACCAACTTGCTATAACTATAACTACAATGCAAAATGTCAAATCTTTGATTAAAGTTGATAATAGACGCCATATTTAACGATAACCATAACCGCAATAGCAACAGACATCTGTCAAATTCTGATAATGTTGGTCATAAGTATAACGATAACTTTGACCATAACAGCTGTAACTATAACCACGCCTCTGGTGCAACCCACGCTTACTAATCTGTGGTATCAGGTTAAGAGTGTGTACCCACCGAAGCTGCTTTATGAGGTATGCGTTTTTGAGAACAAACTCCAATGGAAACGCATAGCAGTCTAATACAAGTTTTTGCAACGTGATAAGGCGATGCATTTTAAGTGAGCCGTTCAAAATTGGAATACGCCCATTTCCGCAGTGGATAGTTTGTTAATTGGAAGGGACATCCTTGAGTATAATCTCAAGGAGACATCCTTGAGTAAAAATATTATTATTATTATCAGTTTTTACGACTCATTAAAGGCTTAATATATAATTAATTTGTAGACCTATTGATCATCAAAATATAGTTACTACTCAAAGTATATTTTGCACGCAAATCGGCAGTGTATAGCAAAGACGTTAGTTATAACTTATAAATTATAATCTATTATTATATACATATTAGATGTGGCCAACACGTATGATGAGAATACAATAAAAGAAAAGTTTGTATCCCCAAAAGTGAAAAACCACATAAAACATTTTGCACCCACACAAACCATAAAAACCAAGAACTTGATTGAATTATTATTCCCAAATTGTTTTTGCGCGCCGCAAATGTAGCAAAAAACCGTTCCACAAACGACAGGAATATTTAAGAAATTGATGTCAAAACATAACCCTCGCTCGGACCCCGCATCCATCACATGAATGTCTGCACTTGACGGCCCTTTGAACTTGAACGTAATCATTTACTAAATTCCTTTTATTTTCCGCACATATCCGCGGTGTGAGTAGTTTTGTGCCTTTTTGTACGGAAATGTGCTTTTACTGTGTGGTGCGGTTTGTCGTAAAGCGTTTTACAGATTTTCTACACATGTATAAAACAACAGAATATGGTTGAGCATAAATTACTGTACTGGTAACTATTATCGTAAGATAGGACAGGAGTTGACGTGCTATTTTTAAAATCTTTTTATAATATAAGCACATTCTAAACTATTATTATTACTTGAAATAACATAAATGAAGTGACGTAAATTTCAGTTAGTAAAGTATGGTAATTTATTCCACAAAGGACAACTTGTAGCAGTAAATTTTGTTTAAAATAAAATAATTACAAAGAAAGCCCCACGAAAAAATAATTACACGAATCTAGACTAAATTAGGAATATCTTAATTATTACTAAGTCGGACTACAGATTAGAGGTTTGCTGCCGTTTATTATTCAGCCAACATCATTTATAAAAGGGCACAAAAATTTCGTGGGTTTTATTACCACAGCAACGAGCATTTTTATGAGCGCGGCCATCTTTCTACTCGATGAATTATAAAAAATATATATTATTTTTGCAAGTAATAATAAAAGGTAACTCGGTTTTAAAATATATGCCTACTCTGAAACCTGTTAAAGATTAAACTAATCATTTGACGCAGTTTAAAAGCTTTGTTGGCAACTAGCTGAACACTAAAAGCCAATAAAAGTTAATACGTGACAAAATCCGAAACACATGAAGCAAAAATACATTTTTAATCTAAACTAAAATTTGATTTGATTGCGTTTAAACTCGCATCGCGTTTTACCTAAAATGGCGTCAAACAGTACCACTTCGTGTCAAATAATTACACGATCTACTAAGGTGTCAAATTGCTCCACCATCTTCATGTCAAATAGTTCTAGATACTTCGGGGAATCTTTTCCAAGTTAAAATTAGAACACGTTAAGAAGGCCGGAGAAGCGACAAGCACCGCAGATGTAATTAGCACACGACGCTCTAAAATTTTAGCGCAAAGACCCAATCTCATTAACCGACCGATCTTGTCGCTTAGAGCATAATCAACATAAGTTAGCGAACAAGTGAGGCGCGGGATGCGATTATAAAGTGTTCCGAAATAGCGTCCAATCTGAGCGGGTAATGGCTTTTTAAAACTACGAGCCCAGACGCGATCAGTCTTCATACCGTGTCACCGCATCTTAACTTCTCGTGCTTAGAAAATATCCGAGTTAAAATTATTTTCGAATTAAGCTCGAATAAGCGGTTACATTTTCATAAAACTTGAAGTTGATTCGATTTTAAAATGCGCCGTATCGAGTTGCTAATTTGACACTGCCACTTTTCTTTTGTCTTTGGAAGACCGTCTAGACTCATTAGTTACGTTTCGAGTTACTAACTAATTTCTTATTTTCAGTTCATTAAAGAAATACATACATTGAACCTTACTTAGTGCACTTGTGTTTTAGAATATCAATGAGTTAATATATAGATGGGTAATGAGTAAATAAACGGTTGGAGAGCGGCGGCGAGCGGCGAGCAGCGGCGGCGTGACGCATGTGGTCCCGGGTGCGGTGCGGTCTTATTAGGTAGCGGGAATGGCCCGGGCTATAACCGTAAATCACGGAACAAGCGGTGTAATTACCGCTCGCCGCTCTAACTCATCCGCCTGTTTTTATTTTGTTGGCCAACTCTACCGCTCTATCGACTGCGAACTCGCTACCTTTAAATCTGTCCCCGGAGTCGATTTGCCCCATTCAATTATATACGCCCGATTGAATCGTTAATATGTATCTGGCGGCCGGCCAAATCTCATTGTGCGTTTTTTCTGTTACAGGGACCTCTGATTCCTGCGGCTTTCACCAACGGTTATCATTGAAAGTGTTTTAGCACAAATATTCAACGTGAGTATAAACTTTATGTCGGACGACACAATTAAAATGTCGTTACGCAGAATAGTGTTTTAAATGTTCGCGTGCTTAATTGTAGTTATCACGAATGCGGAGCGTTCAGCATTCCAGTTAATATTCAGATATTTACGTTTCATTTTTCGCTTAATGTTGAAATCATTTCTCTACGTTGCACTGCAAGCTAAGTGCTATGTTTTATCTAATGATGAATGTGCTCTGCAGATAAACTTAAATAGAAGACAAAATTACCACGTGACAGTAATTGCCTGCTGTGGTTATAATTTACATTTATTTTTAGAGATGTTTTGCATTTTGATTTATATACACACTACCTGCACACGCTGTCTACGTACTTGTAGTTGTTTCTGTTCGCCTAGTACCTAGCGTGTTCAGGCAGTGAGGTGATAGAGCGATATATTATGTACTAACACAAGTGTGTGACGCAGGTGGCGAGCGGCGTGGCGGCGCGTAACCAGCAGCGGCAGCGCGGCAGCCGCGCGCGCGCGCCACGGCCGCTTCGGCGACGGTCTACTCCGTCCGGCCACCGCGCGGACCGATCCGTCGACCGCGGCAGTCACCGCCCCCGCCCAGCTCGACCCCCGGACCCCCGACTCTTCCACCCCCCCGCCGCCCCTCGACCCCCTTGTCTATTGTAAATAACGATAATCTACTTTTTGTCGTGTGAACGAAAGATAGCTATATTGATTGAACAGGTATTTTTTCAAATTCTCGCTTCGACTGTACCGTAGATGTGTTGTCAATATAAACGATAAACTACAAAAAAAATCTCGATATAACGCATAGACGATTTTATCGCAGGGAGGTTTTCGATATTTTCGTAATTCATAGTTAAATTAATGTTAAGGACTCGCGTGTAAATCCCTCGACGTCCGTTCTGTCCTCCGCGACGTCGAGTTCGATAGTGTATACGAAACGACTCGTGATGCAAACGGATCGCGGTGAATTTCGGATGATTATTGACAGGCGAGCGGAGGTATACGACGGCATCAGTTTCGCAACGAGTTTGCCCCTCCCTCGTGTTCCGCGTAGAGGCGCGCCCGCCACGTACAGTCGCGCGCACAGAGTTCGGTAGCGGTACGTAGGTCGGCAGGGTCCGCCGCCGCCGCGGGCCGCAGCAGCATCCCGCAGCTACAGCCCGCGGCCCGCCCGGCCCCGTGGCCCCCGGCGGACCGGAGACAATAACGCGGTACGCGACCGCGCGTTCGCCGCGCGCTTTTCGCTCGTCCACCTCACATATTTTATTCTATTCTATTTTTAATATTAATGTCAAATATAGTTATAATTACTATACTAATACATATTGCGCATATTTTACCTATGAATGTAATTCTTTTTGCCTAATTAAATTGTATAAAATCACTTCTTATCTGCTACTTTTGTTTCCGTAGTAAAAATTCTGAATTACTTCCCTATAAGACTACGTTAGATGTGCATATACATACGTTCGAATGATAATATGTATTATGATATAAATTTTATCCTAAGGATAACACGATCTCGTTTACGATTCACGAGGACCTTCGGGAAGCATAGTCAGAACGTTTCGAGTTTCTCTCATCGCGATAAGATAATAATTCGTTTTTATCTTGTACCTTCGAAGTAGGTATTGTAATTATACTATAATAAATAATAATTTTGTGCATTACGTAATTAATACTTCATCGTTTCTTACGATTGTATTTACATTAAAATAAGACCACTGTTAAAAATTCGCGGCCCCTCTCAATCGCGGAGTTTCACCGTACTTAGTCGTATTTAAAGTTTTAGTCGAAGTAATAATAATAATATTGTAAACGGTTACATTTTTCATACAAAAATATCTCGTAATCAAATTATTCAGACATTTCGATACACAAAAGACAGGGATTTTATGAAATTTCAGCCAAAGAGCAGGTTCGAGGTAATAGTATAATATGAAGTCAATTCATTAATCATGTATTCGTTAGGTACTCTCGGACACTTTTGACCACTTCGTGTAGTTTGCCGCGTGCAGCCGCGCGACCTCCCGCCGCTGTGGCCGACGGCACCGCGCCGCATCGCGCCGCACTGCAACTGCGCCGCAGCTGCGACGCGGTCGCGCGCTACACGCGTGCACTCGGTTGCAATCGTTCGTTATTTACTATTATTATTACTCATTACCTACATCAATTAACATTTATATTATAAATCTAGGTATTAAATTTTAGGTATAATAATGAACAATCTTTTAAATGCTATTATTATATAAATACGTTATAAATATAAATGTTTCCTGTTACAAAAAAATAAATATTGAAAATGATACGAAATAAATCAATATTCTTTTTAAAGGTAATTTATTACTTATGAGTAGTTAATCGAATAAAGGAGTGTCGTCGGAGCCGTTCGCTTCGCGTTTAGTTCGTGCCGAGTCATCGTCCGCCGCGCCCGACGCGCCGCGCTGCGTCCCGCGACGCCGCGCGACCGCCGCCGCACCGCCGCGCCGCAAGACGCGACCGCGATTGTGTTGTTGAACGTTAGCTAGGAAATTGATAATAAAATCGAAAGGTGTGAAGTCCATTGAGACGGTGGGAATCGATATCATACCTAACAAAATAACGTAATTATTTGTTTTATATTTACGGTGTTATAGGTATTTAAGACATTTTTCTTAGAATATTTAATTACTACGATAAAATGTTATAATTGTTAGGCTCGGGCCGGCGCCGCCGCCGGCCGTTTCATTGACCTTACATCTTCACTATAATTATATTTTCTTACCGACCTTTATATGTAGGAGAAGCGTACACGGCCGCTTGTCCCCGTGCGAGCTCGAGTGCCGTCGAGGACGGACACTCGGACAGTCGACGCTGTCTGTACCGCTCAGTACGTCGTTCGTGAGAAGCCATCGGTTCGCCGCCCGCGACGTCGCGCGTCGTCGCTCGCTGTACATACGTAGTAGCGCGAGTGTAGACTAGCCGATACCAGCTGATCGTTGTTATTAGACTCATCGGAACCGCAATCGGATTTAGCTTCAGATATTCCGTTTCGTTGTTTATAGTTTGGATTCGACGCGTGGACTCATTTCGTTAGTTATTGTTTAGCGCTCCCACGCACGGGCCATTTTATTCGTTTAAAGTTACGCTTTTAAAGAGCTAGATAGAAAGATACTCGTACATAAGTAATTTTCGCAATAATTACATTTTTATTGCTTCAATTATTATAAGTAATTAAATAAGGACCTAATTTTAAAATAGTAGTTGATTTTTTTTAATAATAAGAAATATGAAATTATAAATGAAATTAAAATCTGTTACGATTATATTTTTATATTTATCGATTTAACCATACAATTATGGCCTGTGAGTAGAGCAATAAATAGCGGCTCGGTGTGCAATACTAAATACGGGACCGTGTGGTGCTACGTCGTAGAGGTTCACTTGTAGCGGAATACACCGAGACTCGTAGCGCAGTCTCTCGTAGCGCGGAAATGGATGGCAGATCTTCCGTAGAGTGTGATCGCCGTAGCGTAGGTCACAGCGCGCGCAGCCGCCGGCTCGTAGCGGTCAGCCGGCCGCTCGTAGCAGTCAGTCGGCAGGTCGTAGCGGTCAGCCAACTGCTCGTAGCAGTCAGCTGGCAGCTCGTAACGGTCAGTGAGTCAGTCGGCAGGGTCGTAGCGGTCAACCGGCCGCTCGTAGCGGTCAGCCGACTGCTCGTAGCGGTCAGCCAACTGCTCGTAGCAGTCATCCGGCAGCTCGTAGCGGTCAGCCGGCAGCTCGTAGTGGTCGGACGGCCGCTCGTAGTAATCAGCCAACTGCTCGTAGCGGCCGGTTCGTAGCTCGTAGCGGGCGGCCGCGCGCGCTCGTAGCAGTCGTAGCACAGAGCGCGATCACACGCGCCACCGCTGCCGCTCCTTTCTCGCTGTTTGTTTACTATTAGTTTTCATTTACACGTTAGTAATGTGTTTATATCAAATATAAGACTACGTAATACTAAGCGAGATCTCAAATTTATTTAAAATTCGTTATGTGATCCTAATATTGCGACTTATGGTATCTATGATATGCATCTATATTTAAAAAAAGTATATAAAAAGCAATTTATTATATTTTGTATAATAACATTCTACATTAATTTTACACTTTATATCGTTAAAGATAATAATTAATTTTAATCTAATAAAGTGACAGACTGGTAAAGTTTGTAGAGTCGCCGTGACGGCCTTAGATCAGTAGCTTTGCTTACTCGGCAATGGCCAACTTAATGTTTCAAGGACCAAAGGTATACTTATTCGCGTAGAACCGGACGCGCATTGGCTCCACACGAACCGATTCAGACGATCGGTCGATCAGCAGAAGAGCGTGTCTGTGAGGATTGCGTTGAGATTCGAGGCGGGCTGAGGCGGCTACTGCTGCTCCATGCGGCATTCTGTTTAAATATCTAATCATTTCTTCAACACATATTAAATTAGTTTAAATCCTCACAGAATTAGACTTTAAATTTCGACATTTTCACAAAGTAAACGATGTCAAAATTTAAACTCTCGTAAAGTTAATTGAAAGCCCTTTTAGCATCTCGGTGACGCAACAGACATGCTACAACACAAACATTTGCGGAGCAAAAGTAACTGTTATTTGTTTTGTGGAGAAACATGTAGGCGTGTGTCTAATTAAGTATTGGCTGTAACAACAAGCCGGGGTCGGTCTTACAACATCGCGTCGCGTTGTATTCAAATCACCTCCCGACGTACACAAGATTAAATATCCAAATGGAGTTCGAGCTTCGTACGAATCCGCATGTTTAAATATAATAAGATCTTTGTCAATTCCAACGTCACAGTGTCGAAGCTTTAACGTGCATTTTAATCACTCATTAGTAGGTGACAGGCTGCCGTTCTGTTGGGATATTTACTCGCGTGTCGATCAGCGCCCTGGAGTGCAGTCGCCGCCGGCGCTCGCGCGCGCTCGTCTACCATACCCCCTGCCTCCCCCCTCCTCATCATTTCCCTCTCCCCCACCCCGCTGGCCCCGCCCCGCCCCGCCCCCCGCGCAACGCCGCCCGCTTGGTTTCGTTCTCGCGGTTACTTCTCGATTACGTGCTTCGCGTGCTGACTGATTTTCTATAGCAATAAAAATCAATTACCTAAGGTTTTACATTAAAATAAATTTGGATTTATATACGTTCGGATTTGGTGTCATGTACATTTAAAATTTAGATAAATAAAGGAATAACGATAGGCGAACGAGCCGCAAGGCGTCGGTGCGCTATTTTCGTGGTTTCTTGGTGTATGATATGTTACATGAATCTGTATACAATATGGATATAAATCGTATCGATGAATAAATTAGTTTTACGGCATCTCTTTATTATAATGATAATATCAACGTTTTGTAAAAAGCGGCGAGTACGCCCGCCGCCCTGATTTCGTGCACCGGTGCACTTTAACTTATTGGAAATATTACATTATTATAACGTACATAATATGAGATATATAATCATACAGCCTCTCGGGGCGCGCGTGTATGGCGATGCATGTATACACATTATGCAATGTACATATACCTATTATAATACAATGATTTAAGACGAGGTCACATCGTGCCGTGTGTATGTGGTAATAAATATAATATGGACATTGTTCAAACGATAACCGGTTGTTTCATTTCGACTACCCCCGTGCTGTTTATTTATTTGGAGCCCATAGAATTTTCAATTTGTCGAAAACTAAAAATGTCCGCCACCGGTGGATTCGATATTCGTTTCGGTAAAAAGTGTTGTGACTTTTATTGAAACGAATTTTGATCGAGTAAATGGAATTACAAGTTTTGTACACCGACGTAGGGAATACTGAGCTTCTATATCGTTTCCCTGTGTGCAACAGTATTTAAATTGACAAGTTAGTGGCTAGTTCTATGGTATGAATAAATCTAGTTGAAGCAATTTGGTTTGATGCCTCGACATCAATTCAACAGGTGTATTACGGTAATGAAAATAGAAAAAAATGTAAGTAGCCAATGTTGACACTCAATGAGACCTATTAATTTTTGTAATAGGGTAAATGACTAGTAGATTGGACAGTACTAGTCATTGGAAAAAGCACAAAAACACCATATTTATTAATGTTGCTTTAAAAACTGACTGTTCTTCTTTAAAAACAGGCGTTCTTTTACTTTAAAAACAGGAAATTTTAAAAGCAACGTTAATAAATATTGTGTTTTTGTGGTTTTTCCAATGACTGGTACTGTCCAATCTACTAGTCATTTACCTTAATATAATGTATCTTGTCTTAAGAGAAGAAAAAAAGAAAGATAATATAATAAATAATTTATTTTAAAAGAAAAATGTTAGCTTCACTATACTGCGTCTGGTGCTTGGAAAGAAGAAACAAGTATTTGTGTAAGTATAAAAGGTAAAAAGTTACAATATAGGGTTAGGTCAAAATCGTATTAGAAAGAGAGAAAAAGAGGTGCAAAGCTTTGAATTGAGACATAAAATTATACTATCTGTAGTTTCTTGCCAATATAATATTTGGTTTTGACCATACTAACATTAAATCATAAAGCTTAATATAATATATTACACTAGCTGTCCCGGCAAACGTTGCTTTGCCATTTAAAGTATTTCGCCCATATTATTTTATTGAAGTGACTAAATAAGTATGGCACCATGGCAACGTCCATCGCTATCCCGTCGCACAAACAATGGTCGCCGTCAGTCTCGAGTTGTAATAATTTACTATTATTTATTCAACAAACGCACTTATTAATATAAAGGTAGCCATTAGCCGATTCTCAGACCTACTGAATATGCATATAAAAGGTAAAAATCAGTAAAGCCGTTTCGGAGGAGTACGGTAACTAACACAATTGACACGAGAATTTTATATATAAGATTTCATATTATATTATATTGCTCGTCCTCATTATATCATATTAATTGGATGACATTGTTATGTATTAAAATGTACGCATACAGTTTGGCCTTGACACTACTGCGCCAGGATTATATCCGCTGCATCACATTAGTATCCACAAGCGGCCACTCATTGTGGATATATTATGATAATAAATAATTATATCCACATAATAGCTAATTTTAGTATAATGCAAATATACAGGGAGTTATTAAATTGACTTGGTTCGTAAAAATGATTTGAAATAATTAACTAAAAATAAATTAAGGAACCAACTCAATATTATATCGTCGTTGAAGTACCAATACCACAAACTAAAATTGAACTTGTGAATAGAAAAATTAATAGGGGTAGCCTAATAAAAGGTAAACTATTAAGTACCAGGAGCGCATAACGTATAAAGAGGTAAAACGTTAAATTTTTTCGACTTACCCACTAATTCTAAGATTTTTCTTGTGACTACCCTCATGTATTTGATTCATTTTTTGTGAATCTAAACAAATTAATAGGGGTAGCCCATTTCATTTACCTCAGTACCAGGAGCACATAAAGTATCTATAAAAAATGTTTTTGTGAATTGTGACTTCCATTTTTAATTTGTTTTAGGCTATAATTTTTCAAAATATTACATAACATAATCTTAATTACTTGTCATTTTAAACTTTTGCGTTGCATTATAATAAAAACTTATTAATCGGGACTTAACGCGACTTATTCTAATAGTAATGCTACAAGAATAAGTCGCGTTAAGTCCCGATTAATAAGTTTTAATAAATTACTTGTCCTTAAAAGACTCCATTAAAGCCATAAGGCATTATTTCTATTTTATTTTATTTATTAGAGACAACTAACAATGTCGCAATATTTCATTATTGACAGAATATTATAATTAATAAAGTTTGATAATATTTATTGTGATAGTACCCATATCACCCATGGCAGTATAAGTGAGTTGTGTGCGCGAGTGTGTGTGTGTGTGTGTTTGTATGTAAACTTAAAAACTTAAACTAATGATAAAGGGGCCATCCATAATGTGAAAAGGAGGAGGGAGGCATTCTTTGGTCGTTCTAATGGTTTTAACCTTGCATAAAAAATTCACTCAATACTTTTATTACACTTTTATTTTATCACATCAAATACGCAGACCGACTCCTTTGTTAAGACCGAGTAGAGCGGTCTAAACTTAACACGCTTTGCCCTACGCATCGTTAGTTAGAAAAAGTAACATTGTCAGCTGTCAAAATATAAGGCGCCCTCCAATTATAGTATAGTGCCACCAACTTATCTGTTCAGTTGACAAAATTGGAACTGCAACTGGCAACTGCCATTTTGTAAAATGTCATTCGCTGTCTGTTTTTGAAGTGCGAGTGCTCCGTGTGTTTTAAGTCTTGTTTTATTGTTAAAAGTATCATTATCATGCCGAAACCACTAAAAAGTGATGCGCGACAGATTATTTTAAAAGTGTTAGCTTTTATGAAAGAAGAGAAACGCCTTCAGTCTCCGAAAATACCATTTAAAAACGTGACCGAGCGCGTTGCAGCAGCTACAGGTTCGTGTTGCTAGTTAATGAAAAAAAGTCCCACAGGTTCTTTAAAAAATGTGCCTTGTTCTCAGTATGTTCCAAAAATATTTTGGTTCATAGTTTACTTATGTTTTCATAGTTTTAATAGAACTCCTTTTTGTTATAGGTGTTAGTGATTCATGCTGTTCTTCGATTTCCGCCATACCATTGCGACCTAAACCCTATTGAAATGGTATGGAGCTCAATGAAAAGAAATGTTGCGGAGCATAATATTAAGAAGTCCAATGCCGAAATGCCACAGTAAATTGAAAATGCATTTAATAAAATTACACCAGCAGAATGGAAAAACCATTGTAACCATGTTAAAAAATTGAATGCGAGTATAGAAAGAAGGATGTCTATTTAGATGAACCATTTATTATCCAATTACAAAGCGATAGCGAAAGCGACTCGAGTGATGATGATTATGATGACGGAGAGTTGTGGGAATCGTCAGGGCCATCTACTTCTGAAATTTCTGGAGTACAGCTGTTTGAAGATAGACATCATGACCATAATTATTGTTATAAAATATAATAAAATATTATTACAAAACACTTAGTACAAACTTTACATACGAACAAGCCAAGTCAAATAAAAGCTTGTAAAAATATATAAATCAGTGTTGTTATTTTTATTTTGTTATAAGTACTTATCATGGGCGTATATAAGGGGGGTGTCCTGGGGATCCGGACCCCCCCCCCCCCCATTGCTATCTATCTTACTTGTCCAATCGACAATAATATGTACCTCGCCGATTAAAATCGGTGCGGTACATGTATATTAAAAAAAAAATTAATTTCCTTAACACGTTGCCTATTTGCTGCTGCGAAACCCTTCATGGGCGATTGCAACTCGCACTTGGCCGCTTTTTTACTTCAGGGACCCCCCCCCCCCCCCTTAACAAAGCTATACTGTTACGTACTTGTTTAAAAAATGCTTTAAATAAATTATTACTATTTTATTTAAAAGCAGCTCTATATGGGCCAGTTTTTAAGTAAGACGAGCAACACAACTATGAAAACCGCATTTTACGTTGACTAGATTTCCTGATGCGCGACGCGCGTACAAATACACAGACAGATATTAAAAAGAAAAATATTTTGGCTGCTAACGGCCGTAAAAGGACATCTCATGTGTACAGAATACAGATACAGCCCAGTTACAGTGGATTCCCTGCAGTTTAGGTAAACATTCTTAAATAGCAACACTAAACGCGACACTACTGACCCCGGCTACTGAACAGATAAGTTGGTGGCACTATATACCTTAATGACCTACATTTACGAGGTATTGGCACTTCAACGACGAAACTAAACAGCCGCACTCAGAGATATAATGTAGATATCTAATGAAGATTTTGATATAAGCTCAATTAGACTCAGACATTTTCTGACAAAGTCTTCATTGAATTAAGGATAAGTAATCATTATCTCTGAGTGGTTGAAAGTCAATGATTTGTAATCACAGTTGAGTATTGAACTATTTTATACTTTACAAACAACAGTCATTATCAGTATTGCCAGTTGCCACTATAGCATGTTCCAAGAACGCAGAAATCTTTTCGTCAACCTTATACCTAATACCTAGTTTAATGAAAACAGAACTCTATGTTGATACAATTAAAGTCTTAAGTGGGAATGTAACACCGCTTTCACCTTTAATATGAAAGTATCCTGTTTAGTACGTGACTCTATTTAGTCGGCAAAGGGCATTTTCCACTATTTACCCGGTACCCTACAAATGATTCGTATAGGCACGAATCTATTGCATTGTACTTTAACAATGGAACTTCGATAGCGTTTTAGGGTTCCTCGTCAAAGGAACACATTTGTCAAACGCTGACGAAGCATCAAAGATTTAAAGTGAGTACAAAAGTGTTGTGTGAGTATTTATGAGGACATAGGAAAAATTATTAATTCCTTTAGAAACATTGAACATTTTAAACAAACACACGTTTTTCAGTATAAGGACTAAGGAGTAATGACTATTATCTTAATATGGCTTATTGTTTTTAAATGCATTACTTCGAGTGAAATAAGATTGAATTGGGAAAATGAAGACAACACTAGTCAGGTTTCAGCTTTACCAATTAAAATATAGGCAAAAATTATGTAATGATATTTTAAATAATAATAATATCTATGGACGCTTCACACCACGTCAGTCTGGCCCCGTGCTAAGTACCTGAAGGACTTGTGTTACAGGTACCAGACAACGGAAATATATTTAATACTTTTATACTACACATATATTTAAGATTTTTATTATACCATACACATATTTAATACACATCCATGACCCAGGAACATTGAGAAACTTTTTGTTCCGTCGGCGGGATTCGAACCCGCGACCCCCGGCTTGAGTTGCCACACACTCTAACCATTGAGCCACGGAGGTCGTCATATATAGCATAGCGTCATATGTATTGCTAAGTACTCACATACGGTTTTGCTCGATAGTTTTACTCCAAATCGAAGGAAATGACATATTTGACATATTTAATTCCATCGAGCCGGCTCGAAGCGAGCCTTCGAGCTGTCAGTTTTGGCGGTCCACACGGTGGTTATTGCTCGATTTGGAGTAAAACTATCGAGCAAAACCGTATGTCAGAGTACTTAGCATTAAATGGCATTAAGTCGTATTAAAGACTACAGAACCAAGTTACAGTTCGCGTTTCACAATTTGATATTAGAAGAACA
Source organism: Polyommatus iphigenia (assembly GCA_963422495.1). NCBI lineage: Eukaryota > Metazoa > Arthropoda > Insecta > Lepidoptera > Lycaenidae > Polyommatus > Polyommatus iphigenia. The sequence goes on from OY730183.1 coordinate 9,401,692, forward strand.
AAAAAATAACATTGTTGTGCGTTAATAGATTTACGATCTTTTTGTTTCGCTACTCATTTTCGTTTTTTTTTTTTTTGTATATCAACCATTGTGTTTCCTAAACGCGATCCTCAATTTTCCACTTCTGTTTATATTATAACAGAAGTGGAAAATTGAGCGGAAAATATAATTAATATTATAAAATGAGAAAATATATCGATCTGTCTCAATTAATCATTTTCTTAATAATTATTATATTTTTAGTCTTTACGTCAATATAATAATTATGAACACCAGTTATAAAGCCAACAAAACTACATTCCATAGCATTCTGTAGTCTATCTTCAGAACGTAATCTAGGTAAACTTCCTATTAATTTAATTTTTTTAATTTAATTTATTTATTTAAATCAGGCTAAGTAGGCCCATACAATATATACCTTAATGTCTAACATCAGCGTTGCCAGATTTTTTTTTCGTCAAGTCGGGATTTTGTAACTTTTAGAGTGAAAAAAGCGGGATTGTTTCGTCGAAAGCGGGACATAAAGAAAAAATTGGCCAAGTGCGAGTCGAACTCACGCGCGAAGAGTTCCGTGCCGTTATAGAGCGGAAGTAGGCAAAAAATTGTGTTTTTAGTATGGAAGCCCCCCCCCCCCCGCCCTTAAATATTTTTTTTATTTTTAATTTTATTAATATTTATTAAAATTCAAATAGAATTAAGGATTTTGTGAATAATTGAAGTGAATACCTGTTGCCCATATTAATTGGGAGCAAAAGAAGCCAAAAAATCACGTCTCTTGTATGAGAGCCCCCCTTAAATAATAATTTTATTTTGTGTTTAGCATTTGTTATTATAGCGGCAACAGATATACCTACACAATAGGGTGTGTCACGTTGTATGGGCAATTTTTTTTTCCTTAAATTTCTTTACCTAATAGGAATCAAAAGTTGCCTTGGACTTATATGATTACATAGGCTGCTATTTATGTATCCGGAACTGGCCACTTACAAGAACAATATTTAAAAAGTAATTACAACATTTGAAAATAGAACTCTTTGGTTGAAGAATACATTTTGTTTCATGTGACTGTCAATTATTTTTCCATTGTGGCGTCATTTTGAAAATTGCGTGTCTTCATTTGCCATGGATTTAACGCGTGAACATTTTCGTGCAATGATTTACTACGATTTTCGGCGTGGGCTAAATCAACAACAGTGCTTTATTCAACTCACCGCAACTTTTGGAGATGAAGCACCATCAAAAACCACTGTTTATCGGTACAGTGAGTTTAATCGTGGGCGGTCTATGCTCACGGATGAAAATAAAGAAGGTCGCCCAAAAACAGCTGTTGTCCCACAAAATATAGATGCTGTGCGGGAACTAATAATGCGTGATCGTCATGTTACATATCGCGAGATAGAGGCGTCCTTAGGCATAAGTATGACGAGCATACATAAGATATTACACGAACATTTGGCTGTAAAAAAAATATGTTCGCGTTGGATTCCGCACAACTTGACAATCGATCAAAAACGGGCTCGTGTCGATTGGTGCAAAAAAATTATAAAAAAATACAACCGTGGTACGTCAAAAGCCGTCTATAATATCTACACAGGTGATGAATCTTGGATCTATGCATATGACCCCGAAACTAAACAACAGTCAACGGTGTGGGTATTCCAAGATGAGCCGAAACCAACAAAAGTTACTCGTGCAAAAAGTACTTTGAAGCAAATGGTCGCCTGTTTTTTTGGAATTAATGGACATGTGGCTACAGTGCCATTAGAGAATCGTAAAACGGTTAATTCTGAATGGTATACGACCATTTGTTTACCAGAAGTCCTTGAAGAAATAAGAAAGGACAACCGACAACGCAGAATCATATTACATCACGACAATGCTAGCTGTCACACCTCAGCTGAAACAACTCAGTTTTTGGAGGGTCAAAAGATCGAATTGACTGGTCATCCGCCGTACAGCCCTGATTTGGCACCTAACGATTTCTTTTTATTTCCATACGCGAAGAACAAATTACGTGGTCAACGTTTTTCGAGCTGCGAAGAGGCTGTTGATGCGTTCAAAATGCACGTTTTGGAGATACCTCAATCAGAATGGAAAAAGTGCTATGAAAATTGGTTCCAGCGTATGCAAAAGTGTGTCGATCATCGCGGCGAATATTTTGAAAAGCAATAAAACCATATTAAATGATATATGTTTGTTTCTTTTTTTAATTCCGGACACATAAATAGCAGCCCTCGTATGTATATGTTATAAAAGTTATATATTTCTTTTATTTTTGGCTCGCTCAAGTGTCTTGAAATATCAAAAAAATGAATTTTTGTCCTATTTTTTTTAAGTCGGTTAAAGTGATAAATATTAATTTTTATCAGTTATAAATATATGTTTATACATTAAAGAATGTAAAAAAAATAACTTTAATCCATTAAATTATAGAAAAGTAGCTTAAACATAAGGCAAAATTACAGCCGGCTGCGTTACACAAATTCAATTTAGTCAATTTCCGCCAAATATAAAATAATAGCTTCCGAAACTGCCTTCGGAGATTCTGATGAATGAGTTGCATGCCCCAGATAAATTAAACCTAGTTTTTGTACCATGGTTATATGCTCTTCTACTCGTATGCGACGGTTTATCTTTTCATAACTCTATAGTAATTTAGTTCGCCCTCTCGTTTCCATCTTAGGTTTTGAAGTGATTTTAATCGCTTTATCAAATTAAACGAAACGAATTACTAATTCCTATCTATTATTTAGCTCACAAATTACAATTGAACCACTCAGATAACTGAAAAATACCGCTTAGTTGAAACTGTAGCAGTCGAATGAGGTCAAATAAAAACAGGGCGCGGGTATGTAAATATAAAATATAAAGAAACAGTCGTATCGTTATACGACTGTTTCTTTATATTTTATATTTAGACGTTTCTAAAATATTTTTTAGATAATGTTTACATTGTTAATAATATTAAAACAGCCCGTTGTTTTTATTTTTCTAATTGCAAATAGTAAAAAAAATCTTAATTGAATGTCTGATTTTGTGCTTTTTTCGAAATTTCAAGGTCTTTGAGCGAGCCAAAAACGTAAACTTAAGTAGAAAAAATAAATGCAGTTATTATTTTTACGGACAAATACAACTTTTGAAAACTATTACATGTAAAAATCAAAAGTTGGAAAAAATGACACACCCTACTACACAATCTGTAAAAGCTTCGGAAGTCTAACTATAGCGGTTGAATCTTGAGACTGACTGACAGATGGACAATGGACGTACATTGAAATCTCAGTAATTATAGGGTCCCGTTTTTACCATTTACCAAGTCTAATTCGTCTTCTTCATAATAAAAAAAAACGAATCAAAATCAAAAAAGTTTTATTCATTAGAAACGTGGTGTTCCAAACAAGGAACTTGAGTGTTACGAATTGCAACTTACAATAAGAGAATAATTATTATTTATCGGAATCACTTATTCATGATATTTCTGTGAAGATGTAACTTCTTTTAAGGTATCCTTTTTCTCTTTAATGATGTTGAAGAACTCTACACAGGATAGCTGTAGATTAAACTGTATGAGTAATTCTGCTTTCATTAAATTTACGGAACATTTATTTCTAGCATCTGACCATTTTAAATTCATCTGGGAAAAAACGCGTTCAGGAAAGCAGTTTGATGTTGGGATACTTAATAAGACACTAGCTTAAACATATTCCTGGTATCTCTTTTTGGATACTGTTGAAAGAGCTGGTGCCATTTCTGTGTGGTGGTGGCAGTAGTGTCTTTACAATTTCCCACTAATACGTCCAAGGATGATTTCAACAAGTTAAATTCTTCATATAAGTTATCTACTGAAATATTATCTGTCAATTTTATTAAAGATACAGCATTTTCAATCATGTCAAAAGTAACTTCACTTTTCAGGTTTATGAATTTAAGTCTAGAAAAAATGTTTTCATCTGAAAAATTATAACGTTTGTCTATGTATTGTTGGCAATTTGTGTAAAAAAGTTCAAAGTCTTCGATGACTTTGGTCCGTTCAGATTCAACCAATTTATTTAAAATCTGTTTCGTCTGGTAGCCAAAAAACCTATCCTTTAGCCTTTGGGTCAATCTTGAGCGAAAGAGGCATAATGACGCTAAATAAGCTAAAGTTTTTGTTTCCTCTGCTTCAGAGTAAAAAATCTTTTCAATGACTTTCGCACATGATTCTTTTTTGTCAAAGTAGCTTTTCAAAGCAGGCCAAACCTTGATTACTCTCTCAACAGCAGGACAGAGCGACAGAAATCTTGTATTTACGTGACGTAATAATTCGACCCACTCCATTTCCGTAGTTTCAAATATCTCCATCAATTCCGCACGACGTTTAGCTGAATGTGAAAAGTAGCCGTATATTTTTAAGATGATAGCTTCTACAGCAATTTTTAATCTATCACATGCAAATTTGCTTATGTTATGCAAGATGTGAACTGAACAATTGGCCTTTAATATTTTTTCGTTTTTGGCAACTAGATTCGTGAAAACAGAATGATTTGAACCAAAGTTCACATTTGCATTGTCAGCGCCATATGATGTTACTTGCGATAATTTTAAGTTATGTTTATCCAATGTTTCACAAAGTACCTTTGTTATTTGGTCGGCAGTTTCGTCATTACTCTCCACAAAATCTATTAATTTGTTTTGTATTCCTTTGTCCCAACTGAAATATCGCACACATATTGGAAACATTTTCCGGTTTCCTTTATTGCTGGCATCCGTAGAAATCGAAAAAAATAAATCTTCTCTTAAATTTTTAATGACGTCTTTCAAAGTTTCTTTTGCCAATATTTCACAAACTATTGCTTCACTCTTTGTCCTACCACATTTGACATTCTTGGCTATCTTAGAATCGGAGTACATAAGAGGTAATAACTTTTGAAAACAATCCATACTATTGTAGCTTAACGAATGTTTAACGGTGTGATATAAAGAAGAAATTTCTGCAGCTGACGTTTTGTACATAATATTATCATCGTAATCACGATCGGACGTGGAAGTACCTGGTGCCTGGAAATAGCAAGTTATGTTTCTTGAAGGGAGAGAACTACTGATCTTCGAGTGACTACTTGTTTTAGAATGCTTGGCTACGTAGTTTAATCCGCCGTGACAAATAGTAAACTCTTTTTTACACAGTTTGCAGTAAGCTTTATACTCATCCGACGTCACAATTCGCAATCAATTATAGTCATTCTGCCAATTTTCACTGTATTTTGTGAGGCGATGTTTTGCTAATTTTACTTTCTTTTTGGGTGCAATGTTTTCCGAGTCCGAGCAATCCGAAACATCACTATCGTTTTCATTCATCTTTGAACTATTCTAACAAGTAAATCCAATTTTGAATTTAGAAACAAAAATACGTAAAAAACTGCAACATTTGTTTGCTTAACGCGCGCAACGCAAGTCCCTACTTGCCCACTGATTTCCAAGAACTAAAATAAATGATATTTCTACGTACGTTCTCACGAAATAGAAATTTATAATCAAATAAATTGTAAGAGAGAGCGAAAAAGAAAGAGTAGTCTTTGTCGCAGGCGCACGCGCCGATTACTCATTACGTGATGCACCTCTCTCTCGCGCGCGCTTATCTCCGCGAAAAGCGGGTCAAAGCCTGTCCCGCGCGGGATATTTAATTTTGATTCAAAAATCGGGACGTCCCGCCAAAATCGGGACGTCTGGCAACGCTGTCTAACATCAATTATTATAATCTTAATAACTACACTTTGTCACGAATTAACGGCGACGTGACGCACGCTTCATTCCGGAGTCTTCCCCGGAACCTTCGGTAAACCACATAGTCGGCCAGAATTCCTCCGCTTTAAAGGTCGACAGAAGATGTGTCGGTACTCTCACCACAAAGGAACTGAAGTTGACCTTGTGGCGAGAGTGCAGACGTTCGACCCTCAAGCGGAGGGATGTCTTCTTACTGATGTAGTCCACGACGTCCTCGACCTCCATGGACCAATGCAGGCGGGATATGTACAGGGGCGTCGCGGGGACCTCGCTCCGCAGACACAGCTCAGGTACATAGGGCGCGGTGCCGCGATGGTTGCGGGCGGCGGGCTTCTTCTTCCTCTTCTCCAACAGTATGAAGCCCTCCTCATCGCACCCCCTGCTCTCGTCCTTGCCAGGTCGAGAAGACTTGGCCTTGCGACTCTTCGTAGCCTTACAGCCTTCCGTAGTCTTGCGACTCTCCGAAGCCTTACGGCTCTCATTCTCCCCATTTTTATTCGCCCGCGGGGGAGGCGCGGGGCGACCAGCAATAGTCGCGTAGTTTTACTGAGTCGCCTGTGGACTCGGCGTCGGCGCAATCGGGAGGGGAGCGCGGGCGGGGGACGCAGCGGCGTTGTTCGTTGACCCGTTCGATAATGCTGACGGGCTAAACGTGGCCGTATGCGCGCCTCTATGGCGGGTGACGAATGCAGCGTCAGGTGACCTACATAATGAATTATTACTTTTTAGTTGTGATAATTCACTACGTAGATCACTAATGATGGATTCTGACGCCTGCAGTCTACCCCTGACTCCGGCCAGCTCCTCCTTCAGGATCCTGATGTCCTTCAGTAGGCTGACGACGTCGACGTGGTCCAGCGTGACGGGCGGCAGCTTGTGCAGCTCCTTTGCCACAAAAGCCGGCACCTCATCCGGATCCGTCTGCTTCAGCAGGGCGATGATGTCCTGCACGCTTCTTTCCGTTCCATCTCTTCGTCGCGACGGCATGTTCGCGCTCTGACCGAGCGTCTCATACAGCAGCTGCTTGCCCTTGCAAATCTCCTCACTGATGAAGGAGGACTTGCAGATCTGCACCTGACCTCATCCATGGTGTCGATGGCGTTCTGGATAAACGCCAGCAACTCGTTGGCCACGAGCGCCATGGTCACGTGCAGCGGCAATGTGCCGCGCGATTCGCGAAAATATTAATTAATTAATATTTGCGGCGTGTGTAACGTGGAGCACGACCGTTCGCTAGCTCGACACATTATACGATATATAAGAAGAACCAGCAATCACTACTGTTAAACATTCATTTAAAAAAGTGACTATATTATAACAAAAGACGACTGTATAGAATAATGAGCTAGAAACATAAAGTTGAAGCTTAAATATTTTTAATGCCAATTCCTATTTGATTTTATTGTTAATAGCAACCAAGTTGAAATACCTATTTAAACATTAAGTTAAAGTAAGCAAACTAGGAGCACTTAACACTATGGATGTTGAATTCATGTTACAAGTTAACAACTAGGTATTCCCAGGCGGAGCAGGCAACTAACGCGTAAGACACGGCTCGCCACTTACCGGCTTACACATGGAGATAAGAAAACTCAATCTGAGGATCCATCTATCTAATTATATCTATGGTATTAAGCTATATAACTTTTGTATGTACTATCAAACTTAATTTGAGATCCATCTATGTAATTATATCTATGGTATTAAGATGTATAGCTTTTCTATGTACTGTCAGAGAAGTTGATTCATAAGAGATGGCGGACCTACGTAATTTGCTTAAGTTTTGTTGTTACGAAGATGTAAAAATATACATTAGTGTGTGGTCTCCTGACGATTTCTATAGAAAGATGTATCGAGATGTATCGTGCTATAATATACATCTTTACATTACCTGCTCTATGTGTGACACCCTTAAGCCTAGTCAACAAATCACGGTTTACATTATTTTGACATAAGCCGACCGAATAGCGTAGACGCGTCATCTATGAATTAATTTCTCTGATGGTACAAACATTTCCCGTAGTATAAAGTGTTTTTCATATGGCTCCTGCGATTTATAATAAATTACCAAAAGACCTAAAAGCAATGAATCTTAAAAAAATTAAGAAACAATTGAAAAGGTTTCTGATAGAAAAATGTTATTATAATTTATTAGACTATGTGAATGATAAAAATCAATAATATAAATTATTTATTACATTATGAAATCAATTATATTTTATATTACTGTTGGTTGTAAATACATTTGAAAATTTTAAAATTATTTTAATGTATAACATGGAATATAATATTGAATTGAATGAAATGAATGTAAATAAAATTTTATGAATGACTTATATTTTATGACTTACATTTTATGCTATGTATATTGATCATAATGATTACCAATTGGCAATTTTAATGAAATGTTTGAATGAAATGTACCTATTATTATTTTCTTTATGATTATTATTTATACTATATTATGTTTTTTTTTATATTAAATTTTAATTGACTAAGTAAACAGTAATAATTATAATACAATTTTATTCAAACAGAACACTTTCTATCAATTTTATCTAAATGAAATGTGTTTTTTATATATTTTATTTAAATTATTCTGTGTGTGATCACTGATTACTATACATTTTGCATGCCTATAGTTATTAGGTAGAAAGACTGGAACCCTGTATAATTATAACATCTTTTGTACGGTACTTTCTGCAAATAAATGATTCTTATTCCTATTCTTATTCTATAAGTTTCTTACTTCAAAGAAAATCTACCACCCCATGTGTTAAATAATTGTGAAAGAAAGATAAAGATAATTCGATTTTTAAATATAATAGTCCTTTTATACTGAACCTATACGTAATGATATGCGACCCAGCGATGCATAATATTTATTTGAAATTGAAATGTCCAGCGGTGTCACGCTACTTGAAATTTTATTTTGAAAACCTATTCATCGCTATTTCGCGACGCTTTGTTTCGTATCGTAAACTGTTATGTCTAGTTTAGTGTTCTTGATAATAAAATTATCATACAGAAATATCTGAGTAAAAAATACTCAATAATAATATTGGCAACGCACTTGCCACTCTTTTGATGTAGCAGTGACCATGGGCGACGATAGTTGCTTGCCATCAGGTCACTCGTTTGCTTTTTTTTCATTTATTTATTAGGTCACTTTAACATCAGGGTCATCAGCGACCACAATAAAGAATACACTCCTAATTTCATAAAAAACTAAATGTACAAAAAATTATTGCAACACGCGAACACGATCTTTTAAAACTTTTAACAGGAATAACAGGACATAACTGAAATTTCTGCGGTGCTGAAGTATATTGTAGTTTGTAAGATTGCAAAGCATTTAAAATTATTGCTCGACTACTGCAGCCGAGAAGGATCTAAGTAAAGGAAATAAATTCCGGTATAAAATTTTATAATAGACTGTTAACTGCCGTCCTGCGAGCTTCATTTTACGTCCTACGCCAAATACTCGTTACGAGAAAAGCTATTGAAATTATTTTTTCAATTTCAAATTCACGAATTACCTAACTTAAACGTCAATCTGTTGTTGGTGATAAAGAAGTGTGAAAATATATACTTGTAATAATAAAAATTAAAAAAAACAATTTTACACAAAAATTTAAATGTAAAATCTGTTTCACAAAGCATTAAATAGTAAACATACTTAGACATACAAACATACTTACACATGATATACAAAGTGTAACAAAACTAAGATGTGATACTTTTATAGGGTGTGTATGAGTCCTCTGTATTGAGTTTACTGACAAAGTGGCAGCGCTGAAAGAGTATTTTTTTTAAACTGTTGTATGGGAAAATCCCTGATATGACGCTGGAGCGCTTGCCTATACAAATCATTAAAAAAAATTACTCTTTCAGTTCTGCTACTTTACTCTATAATATTATAAGGGACACCTACACACCCTAAAGGATTATCACTTAGCTTTGCTTCACCAACGTTTGTTTCACCAACGTCTGTTAGTTTTAACAGCTTGTTAAAGTGTCATGTACGTCTTCTCTTTCATTCATATGAAAAATGAAAGAGGTAACGTTATTCTAATGCGAGCATTAACTTTAACAGTCGTTGGTAAAATTGGGTCTAAACTATGTATTGTATGCAAAATGACCTTATTTCGAATGAAGTTACACGAGAACCTCTGGAATTGGGTTATTTCCGATAAGAGGTACATAGATTGCACCGCAGACGATTTTATCATTTTCATTCGCGTTTCGCATTCAATATTGTAATCTGATTTCGCGCATATTGTCAGCGCTATTTAAAACGATCTGAATTTGGCAGGCGAAATAATCTTTACGGCCCGCTGGGACTGATATAATTAATGCGATCGGCCCGCTGACATAAGTTGGCAATTACTGCTCGATATCTCGCCCGGCTTAAGGTAGTGTCAGTAGCGATGCTCACTTGTATCGTTTTAAGTGGTGTTAAATTCGTAAGCGGATTAAAACTCCGCCGGCAGCTTATGAGGCAACAATGAGAACATTATGTTTGTGATACATAGAGATGTACATTTTGTGGTGCTTTGTGCGACGAATTTAATAAGTCACATTGTCTGAGGAATTATGTTTAACTATTCTAGATGTAATAGGCTTACGCAAAACCGACATGCGATGAAACATGAATTTATGTGTAGGCAGTGCTTCTTTTAAACATTCTAAAGTGTTAATATGGCACTATAATATGAAAGTAAAGTAATGTTTAAGTCACTTTACAGTTATAATTGAAGTCATGAGTGGATGTAGTGGGTTACTAATATTTTAGAACATAAGATAAATAATTCATATTTACTTTATAATATTTTGAACAAACCTTGTAACTTACCTACTCCATCATTTAGCTAACATAGCTATACACAAAATCCAGATTTTTCGATTTCAAATCATTTTCCCGATCTTAAAAAAAATCTCTATTTATGCAAAAAAACGCCAGTTTTCAAATTGTTACGTACCCACTTCATCAAAATATGTTTTCAATTATTATTAACTGCCCCAATATATGCTGTAAAAATTTCTTCGTTTTTGCTTTCACTGAAACAGAAGCTGTATTTAAATAGCGAGCTTTCCTTCGAGTTCACCTACTGCAATAGAATTAGAATAACCAGCAGATGACAGGTGCAACACAATACACTCGCACAGACTCAATTCCATTTTATTACTACATAAGGACATCAGATATTTAATGATATTATGGCACGGGTGACTACACGTGTCTGGAACACGTTGTATGAACGTACATAAACCGTACATATACCGTACATACAATTTTCATGCTCGCCGATATACGTAACTTATTTCTTTACGTTGAATAGAACTGAATAGAATGTTCGCAGCGTTATGAAATATTCTTAAGGTTTTTAGAATATATTTTGAATAAGAAATGAACGGGGTTTAAAAATGTTTATGTACGCAATAAATGTAAGATGTACTTCATATTTGGAAATTCAGGATTCATCCAACTCTAAAAATAAGTGATCAAATTCAGAAAGGTAGAAATTAATATGATTAATGAAAGGATTGTTATGATCATAATCTTATATCTTTAAACGAACAATTCTTGTATATATATAATTGGAATCTCAGAATCGGCTCCAACGATTTTCATGAAATTTAGTATATAGGGGTTTTCGGTGGCGATAAATCGATCTAGCTAGGAATCATTTTCATAAAATATCATTTTATGTGTGTTTTTTGAATTTTTTGAATACCGAGTGAAGCTCGGTCATATAGCTAGTTATTATTAAATCTGAACAAATATATTTAATTTTGGATTTAAATTAGTGTTTGTGTTAAAATTAAACAAGGTTAACATTTAACACAATAAAATAACACAACAAATCCTTACATAGCAAATCATCACAATACCTAAAACAATTCCCTTTGTACTTTAAGCAGAGTAATACTAAGAACAATGTTTGTCTTACTATATTAAACAATTTGTCTTACTTTAACACAATAAACCTTAGGTGAGTAAAAAACATCCTACACAAAAAATCCCGAATAAGTCATCCAAATACATTTTGGATGTATACAATATACATACAAATTGTCTTTACTCAAAAATTCAATATACAAGGAATTCAACCCCGCTCGTGGCGTGTCTACTCTGTCTATTAATATTAAAGGTTGTTTCGAAGATAATCAATTCTATTATACAACTACAAAACGAACATTGATTTTCCTTACCTGTGACATTATTGGAAAGGTTGTATTGTACGCTCAAACCTCGCTACGCAACAAAAATTGGAAGCAAATAGAATTGCTACGAAATACATAAATGCAATAAAATACATAGTATACCTATTACCTATATCTGAAGTAAATTAGGTTAAAATACATGGCAATAGATGAACATAATACCTATCATATAATAAGATTTTGTTTAAGGCCGTCCCCCGAGCAAACGACCTTGACCATACATTTGCCGCGTTGCCGAGATCGCACCAAAACCCTATTTTTTTACTTATCTTAGTACAAAATTGACCTAAAAAAATTAAAACGTGAAATATGTAGTTTATGATATTGTCAATCTATTGGCGTGTGTCTCAAATAAAAGTAATTTGTAAATCCTGAGGAGATGTTGAATGTATGCTTGAATTTTAATAAATTGATTTTACTTTGGAAGCTGATATCATGAGTATAATAAACAAAAATAGAAAATTTGAAACGTGGAAAGTAATGTTGATATATGGAGGTTATTGCTGTATTTTTATTATAACTTTGTATCTTTCAAATTATGAGCTTATAAGGTTCTAAATACGGTAAATTACGGAATCTCCGTAGGAAAGGCCCTTGAAATATTGTTATAAAACAAAAGATATTTTTAGTATAGGTACTAGGTAGATGTTGAACACTGTTGTAAAGAAACTATTCTCACTAGTAGAAAGTTGGCCTGGTCAATTATTATGAGAGAAGGCTCAATAGTTTATAGCTTCATATTACACAACACGTTACGAAACAAAACCGACACTATTAAACACTAGCTTCAAACAATAACAGTTGAGTTAATCTAAATCTATTGAACATGAAAATGGGCTCCCGTAATACCGAAACAAAATATTATCATTAGAATCTAAAACGGAACATTATTCGGATAACCGAATTACTCGTAGTATTTCAAATCGGATCGAAATAACATTAACGTGCACTGTAATCCTATAAAACCTGTTAGGATTCCGGACGACTGTACGAAATATATGTGAACTCATACATAAGTAGATAATATAATTTTGCGGGAGTTAAATCGATTGTGCTTTTATCTATTGGACGGGCTAAATTGTTTCGCTAAATCCAAGATAATCTCTGGCCGTATTATCCGGCTAAAACAAAATGCCATTGCTGTAATAATTGTACTTGGCTTGTTGGTCCGTTTCGCTAATCCTGTATTGTTTTTAAAATGTCTTCATTATGAACTCTGACTAAAAAAGAAACAGAGAGAATGTTTTAAAGTTTTTTTCGGTTTGAGAATTGCCATTCGTAGAAACGAATGGCAACGTAAGGTCGTTAACGTTTTATGGAAGTCGATCTTCACTTCTGCATGGCAAATCGTGTTACCTGTAGATAGCATGAAGTAGTCAAACTATAACGGAGTTTTACGTATGGGCTTGTATTCACTTTGATTAGTGATTAGGAGAAAATAAATGACTTGCACATGTGTCGCTGTCCACACTTACTTTCTCCTGATTACTAATTACCTGCAATTAAGCCCTTGCGTGAACGCGTGTAAATAAAGCAGCCTATATATTAATAATAGGCACTATGTTGGCTTTCTATTTCTTAATACTTTACCATAGATAATTGAACCTTACTAAAATAATGTTGTAAAATTCTTTAATATTGTAGATTCAGTTTGATAAACAGGTACGCTTTTTCACAAGTATGTTTTGGAATTTTAAATACATAATGTTGTACAAACTACAGTCTACATGCAAAAAAAAACTACATGCAAATAACATTTTAATGGCAACGACTTTATATAAAAAGGCCTATTATTTAAAAACATTAGGACATAAAATACAAATTTACAAAGGAAATTACAATTTTCGGTACCCCACCCCCAGCGTTGTTAAGCTACACCACGGCAATTTAAAAGTACATCAAATTGATTTCATCTTTAATTATCGAGTTCATTATTTTGGATTTGTGTGATCAATTCCGTGAGAGATCCTCAGACGAAATTATTAGCAATACGGTAATTGAAGTAGATTCGTTATTGGATCGAATTTAATTATAAATTCTCTTAGATCGCTTATGTTTTCGTGTTTTCAAATTAATATGGCTATCAGGCTGCTTACGAAATGTCTGATTGCGTTCTATGCTACTATTACTACTTAATATAATAATGAAGCCTTCTTAATTCCGAAAAGCGTTATATTTTAATTTTTTTTAGGTCAAATGTAGTGGTTTTTCTACTGTAAATCACGCAGTTAGCTGTACCTCTTCATATTGGCCTTCTCCAGTGTTCTCCACTGAGCTCAGTCTTCTGCAAATCTGGTCCTATAAGTTTCCAAAGTCAGGCGAATGTCATATATTTTACTAATATAACTAAAATCAATTTTTAATACATATAATATAGTTTGTGTTGTTTTTGTGAATAGATGCTGTCATAAAAAAATAACTTTGTACCTCGGAATTTAACCTAACGATTTTTAATAAACTTCTTCTTATACATGCTTGCAAGTATCTATACCATCTATATAAATAAAAATTTATTTCAATTTCCCTCTAAAACTGGAGAATGGCTGAACTGATTTGGCTTCTTTTAATTATTCTTGAAACGTACGTGAAAGTCCAGGCGGATGTATTAGAAAGAAAATGGTACGAAGTTCCAATGAAGTTCGTATCATTTTCTTACCTAATTATTGTAGTTGCACTTCATATTTATTTTTATTTATTATCTAGATGAACCAATGTTCATCTAGAATCTAGATAATAAATAAAAATTAAATGTGAAGTGCAAGTACAAATACTGGTTATCTAATATATAAAATTCTCGTGTCACAGTGTTTGTGCGCAAACTCCTCCAAAACGGCTCAACTGATTTTAATTAAAATTTGTATGTAAATTCGCTAGGCGTGAGAATAGTTTTTTATCTACTTTGTATATTTATACTAGATATAATTTATATGGCTTAACAACGTTTGCCGGACCAGCTAGTAATATAACATTTTACGAATCGGTTCGATTGTAACCAACACTTTGAAGGCGGCTGGCGTCAATATTCCGTGAAACTTAAGTACTACGTAGGCCAAACTTCCGTCCCGCAACTGTGGAGGCCATACGTGCAGATTCGAATGTAGTTTGTTCCCAATTATAAATTACATGTAACTTTAGGTGGTAACTGAATTTTAATTGAAAATATTGTTTTAAATATTTGCCACTTGTCTCACCAGTCGTGACATTATTATTTTAATTATAATATAGCGTCGGATTATGATGTCATGACCCACGAGCACTGTCCAACACACTGGGCTAAATTTCGGCACCTAGGCAATATTTTTTCAAAACTACATCAAAGTTGAGTAATTAATTTTAAATATCAAACAAAATTTAAAGCAATGTCACAAATTAAACTAACATTCAAGTGCTACGCGACATAATAATATTGTAGACAAAACAATATTATTTATTTATTACATAATTAGGGTGTTGTTAGTGGACCACGTGTGGCCGGGGGCTATTTTACAACTTTTCCGATATAATTTTAATTTGCGAAAAAAATATAATATAATGGATTTATTCCAAAATGTTTTCAAATATAAGTCATTTTATTCTACTTTTTGAAGCGTAAAATCACTTGCAGCTAGTTCGAATTCCGTTTGAAATTGATCTAAATATTATAAAAAGCTTAGTAAGCTACGAATACTGTCCTAGTTAATATTTTATTAGAATATTTTGAATGACGTCCAAACAATTTGCTCAGTTTTAACTTTTTGTGTTTAGATTTATATCAAAATGCACTAAAAAGGGGTACTTAATTTTTGTAGATATGCGAAGCTAGTATTAAAGTATATAATTATAAAGCAGTAAACGATGCAGGCGCTGGATTAAGCAACTTCAATCCTAAGGCGGAACAAAGTTAAAATTCCGACATCAGTTTCAGGCATTAAAGGATGAGTCTTCATAAATAAAGGCAGTTTGCGTTAATCCTATTTGTTAAGACCGCAAGCCCATAAGCAGATTCGTATAAGCTATTCTCTTTATAAGTCAACACTTATTTGGTCGCTTACATAAGTAATGCCCCAAAACAAAATATTATAATATCAAGAAGCCAAGTGATATAAGATTTGTTGTTAATACTATTTTCTTTTCAACCATTTTGATAAAAAATCTTTTATTAGTTTTAAAATATTCTGTTTATCACAGAAAGTATATACCTACTACATACAAGTTGTTTGAGTAACCTTCAAAGACCTAGCTGATTAATTTTTACTTATACAGGGTGCAATTAAACCTTCCTGTCAAAATTTTTCAGGGCTTAGGTATCATTAGGAGAGTTCATATAACCAAAAAAAATTGGGTGTTATCCCATATCCCATTTAAAATCGTTGCAGAACGGTCACTCGCGGCGCGGGGGGTGGCGCGCGCGCGGGGGCACTACACGCGCGGGCGACACGTCGTGTCCATTAATTGTAGTGTTTTTAGGATAACTTTCGGAAGCGTTTTCTCAACATTTTAGTACTGAGTGATTATAAAAGAAAAAATACGTGTATTTTTATGTTTAACAAGGATCAATATATCAAAATTTGGCAGGAAGGTTTACTTGCACCTGTATATAAACCTCCTAAACACGACATGAAAATTCTTACAGCTACTGCCAAACCAACTAAAATACCAGACCATCTCTCACCGTATGAGATTTCAGTACATCGTCATAAAAATGAACACGCCCTTACAACGTGGCAAAATAATTGTTGCTCCAAGTAATTTCGTAGTATTACGCCCGGTTCCGTAGATCATACGGGACTCTGACACGAGGCTTTGGGCATGATGAAGCACCTGCTCTTATATTTTATAGTCCACACATTGAACCCAAATATATTACGATATTATGTAATATTTATTCGAACCTCCCCTAATTTATTGCTAGTATTTATGTCATTGTAAACACTTGGATTTGGCTAAATATGTAATAACTTAATAAGCTATAGTACATTACTGAGTACTTTTTGCGAGTCTCTCGACGTTGGACAATGTTGGATCGACACAAGTAAGAACATGGACAATCATAAACTAATATGACCTTGAGTCTATCAAGGCCAATTCAGACCGCAACGCGACGCATTGACGATTTGACTGACTTCAAGTGCGAAAGACGTCATACAAATCTGTCAATTCAATACAAATTTAGAAATGCATCTACTCGTCGCGGTGCGGTCTGAATTGACCCTAATTGTCCATGATCGACATGATGAAATGAAAGTCTTATAATGTCACTGAAATGACTGAACAATAGTTAGTAATGTTAGTTTCTTAATACAAAACATAACACTGTGTAACATAGAAGAAAGTATTTTATATTTTTAAACTGGGTGCCACCAGTCAAAATGCATAAAAATACGTCGTTGCAGGAGCGTGCATTGAATAATTCAGGTAAGATATGGAGTTAGGTTTAAACTAAGATCATCTGGCGCCTTAATTTGTAAGGCGAACGTACCATTTCAATATTTCACACGAAATACAGTAGCACCTGCTTTTAAATCTTCCATTTCCACGCCGGCGTAACGAATTGTGTACGGTTTCACTATTTCGCTGTTTAGCTACATCTTGGAGGTATTTTGCGCTTTAGTTGGAAACTTTTACAGATTTTTCCATTAAAATGTCCGTCACTTTTGACAAAATTGTTCTCCTTTTGATTTTATTTTAGCTTTTGTTAATTTTGTTTTCGATATCGTTATACTGCGTAGACGTTATGTTATGTGCTAGGAGAATTTTATCGTCGATGATGTCTAACAGCTTTTTTCCACTTCAAAATCTGTTAAGGTGGATGCAGAATATTGCCAAATATAAACAAAACTGCTAGTATAAAATCTATTGGACTATACTTGTACAGTTCTATTCGGTGCTATTCGATTCTATTCGGCGGCGTCTTAGAAGCTTTTGATAGGTCTTCTAAATATAAGAATTAGATTTAGAAGACCTATCAAAAGCTCAAAATAAGACATAGTTTTCAATTTCAAAAAGCTCCATAAACTAACTTTCGCATAATTCAAAAATCTCAAGGTCCACAGTTAATTGAGAGGTACAACTATTAATCAACGGGTGGGCGAAATTAAAAGCGATTACGGCGTGAGTAATACCGGCCCGGCGGCGGCCGGCGACGGAGACATATCCCCGGTACACCGTACAGTTATTAATTTCACAACATATGAACAATTTGGCCCCGGCCCGCACATATTTCATGCAGATTTTGTAAGATTTCCACGTGCAAAACCGGGCGAAAGTGCTAGGAAAATCGGTGCCGAACGTGAAAAAACTAATTCAATCTGTAAAAGGTGAAATAACCGTGTGTAGTTTTTCAAGATTTCCAAAAAGTAAAGTATTAATTGCATGCATCCGTTGTCTGATTGTCATAACACAAGTTTTTACTTAGCATGGGATTAGATGACGTGATGTATGCTACCTAGCTTTTATACTATTGTATATTATTGTATGCTTAATAAATAAAATGAATTTGAATTACTTAATTAAAAAATATAAACCATACTTGTATTATAAATGCGATAATGCGTCTGTCTGTGTGTGTATCTGTTACCTCTTCGCGCCCAAACCACTTAACCGATTTGGCTGAAATTTGATATAATAATAATAATAATAATAATGATTTATTTTCTCATCACAATGGTACATTTACAATAATTAACTTAGACTATATAACAATCTTTAACAGGTTATTGTGGGAGACTGGTGCCTAAACTGGGCGTAAGCCTGTATTTCAGGACACCAGGCGTCAATCCCAAATATACACATTACACAGTCTTAGTACAGTACGTTCACAGAAAAAAACTTGTAGGTATTTACTGGTGAAGTCGGGTTAGTTAGTGTGTGTTCGCGTGTGTGTGTGTGTGTGTGTGTGTGTGTGTGTGTGTAAGTGAGTGAGTGAGTGTGTGTGTGTGCGTGTGAGTGTGTGTTTGGGCGTGTGTGTGTGTGTGTGTGTGGATGTATGTTTTGTATACTATTCTGGTATTGCAATTAATTTTTCAGTGGTCTCGTAGTCCAGTTTTGTAAGCCAATTTACTCTACTTTTGCAGACAGATTTTGTGACATTATATAATAATATGTGTTCATGCAGGTTGATTTTATTGTAGAGGTAGCCCCCAATGAAACAGAAAAAACGGTTGGTAAATCGCGTACGAAAAGGTTGCTGCTATTGTCTATGGGCTTTTGTCTTCTCTTTCCGTGGTGAGAGGAAGGGTCATATGTTAGATGACCATGCTGCTTGACAACTGTGTGGAGTATGAACAGTTGTCGCACAGTTAATACCTTAGTCTTCCTGTAAAGGTCTTCGGTGGGATATAGATAAGGTAGGCCATAAAGGACTTTGAGGCCGGCTCTTTGGGCTCGCTCTCGTTGTAGAAGAGTAGATTTGTGGGTGCCACCCCACGTTGCTATGCAGTAGGCGAGCAGGGATTGGCAGAGTGTGTGGTAGACTAGTTTTCTAATAGCTTCATCCGCCACATGTCGCAAGTTTTTAAAGGTGGGAATCATATCATATGGAGATACTTTGAATCCCGAGTAAGGACATAAGATACTTTTTATCCCAAAACAATGTATGGTTCCCGCCTGAGAAACGAATTATAGCGCAATAGAGTTACGGGCGTCATCTAGTTCTGATATAATTTTGAAAATATCTACACTACCTTTAAAAAAACTTTCACAAATTTAAAGAAAATGAATACAAGCTATGCATAGAATTCATAAAATTTCAGAGGTTCCCAAAGAGCATAAACACCGCGCGTATCTGCAATTTGACTGATATCCACGTTGGCGTCAATAACTAAGGGGTAAATCAGTTAATTTCATAGGTGATGTATCGGCAGCAGCTTGATTTTGGATTCACGAGCATTTCGGCTCACAGATCATCGTCAAATTTGGCCTCAATGTCAGCCTGTCGTTACTTTGTAAATAGAAATTTCAATACAATACGGTGCACGTTGCCATGGACGCTTTTCATGTATATTTCACATGGAATATGCAATATCGTGATTAATGTAAGTGGTTTATTGTATTACTTATTTAAATTCTTAATTTTAGCAAGTTGTACTTGAAATTAGTAGTCACAGCAAACTTTGAAAAATTGTTGGCTAATTTATTGCTGTTTATCATATATCACTAATTTTTAGCAAAAATAAAAAAATAAAAAAAAAACCCCATCACGAGAATGACATAATTACACTTCTCAAAATAAAATAAAAAACGTTAAACTGCAACAAAGAAACAAAATTCCACACATTTAATTTTAGCATAGTCATGCATTGTGCGACTACGTTAAAATTAAATATTAAAATATTATAATTATGAATTGCATTAGTAGTATTCCGCTGCTGTGGCGTAAAGCTGATAGTATTGCAGCTCTATCGTAGAGCTGGTTGTATACAAAACTGTGATTAAACAACGATACTATCAGCGGCTATTAATTTACATTGATAAAACATTAAAATCACATCGAATTATGCGTCATCGTTATCACAATGACTTCCTTTATGACGCGTCGTTAAATGATAATACCGTCGATGGTAATGGCTTACAAAATCAAATAAAATTTTAAAATATTCGCCCACAATTAAGTATAATAACGAATAAAGTTATCTCCCGACGAAATGGAATGAGGCTGGATTCTGATACTTCGAATGTCAAATCGAATTTAGATTACACAGTGCGTACACCGTACTGCGTGCATGTGTGGGCGCGAGAAGGCATGCGATACAAGTGACATTCGAGGTACAAGAATCCTGACCCCTCGCCTTCATTATAACAGGTGAAAATACTACTTAATACTTCACACTACTGCAGCGAAGACGGTGTGATTATTCACATTTTAAAGTGCACTAAGTAAATTAAAGTTTAAAAGATTTTTAATTAAGATAAAAAAATCTATTTCTGAAGCTTACGTAGAGTGAATCAGTAGTGTATTTAAATAATGGAGGAGGAATAACCTACTTAGTCCTTGCAAAAGTTTTTCACGTTATATAAAATGATCAGAAATAAATATTATGTACGTATAACGATATTTTCATAAAATTAAGTTTACAATTTATTTTATTATATTTTATTAAGAGAGTACAATCAAAGCTCTCATTAAACGTTAATTTATTTAAATGTAAAGATTATAACTTTAAATGTGCAATAATCGATTATTTCATTAACTTCCAAGCATATACAGCTAATAGGGCTCATAAGCCCTAAAGTCTATCTGCTTAAGGGGCCGGGTACCCTCGAAATTCTCATACATACGTAATTCCAAAATCATTTTCTCATACGAAAATATTTAACATGTTTGAGTTGTTTTTCAGTTTAAAATAGTAATTATCTAGGTTCCTGCACAAAAATTTACTTCAAAATATTTAAACACAAATTTTTTTTTTGCTTTAAATTTTTTTTAGTAAATTTACTACTAAATATTTAAACATTAAAAAAATTGTTTTTAATTTTTTTTTAGTAAATTTAGTACTTAAACACTAAAAAATAGAGTAAAACACTAAAAAATATATAAATAAATAGTAAATTTACTACAAAATATTTAAATACTAAAAATATTTTTTAGACCTTAAATATTTTGTAGTAAATAAACTATTTATTTGTATATTTTAAAA
Organism: Polyommatus iphigenia; assembly: GCA_963422495.1. Classification (NCBI taxonomy): domain Eukaryota; kingdom Metazoa; phylum Arthropoda; class Insecta; order Lepidoptera; family Lycaenidae; genus Polyommatus; species Polyommatus iphigenia. Next base: position 9,423,294 of record OY730183.1, read on the forward strand.
AATATACAAATAAATAGTTTATTTACTACAAAATATTTAGTGTTTTACTCTATTTTTTAGTGTTTAAATATTTAGTAGTAAATTTACTAAAAAAAATTTAAAGCAAAAAAAAAATTTGTGTTTAAATATTTTGAAGTAAATTTTTGTGCAGGAACCTAGGTAATTACTATTTTAAACTGAAAAACAACTCAAACATGTTAAATATTTTCGTATGAGAAAATGATTTTGGAATTACGTATGTATGAGAAATTCCAAGTGTACCCTGCCTCTTAAGCAGCTTTGCTTGTGCCTTGAAGGAATAATAGGATGGCTTCTCACTGCAAATCACCTATGTCACAAGACTCCTTAGTAAACCATAACGTCCAAAAGCAGTACTGCAAAATCAATTTAATATTCCCCATTTGAATTCAGTCGGAGATAGTGCGTACAAAAGGGAGCCGTAATCACTCCAATCTCGGTTAATGCTCAAGTTGAAAGTTCATCTCCAGATAGAAGGATTCCGTCCACAGGTGTCCGGCAAAGCTGGATCAGGCTGACTACATTTTGAATAACACTTTGAAGATTGTTTTAATGTCGGCGTTAGGCAATTTGAAGTAATTTTAACACGGTTTTAAGCTTGTGTTGTAATGTATGTAACGGAGTCATTGAGCATGATTTTTACCTATCTCCAGAAGTCTAATTAATTCGATGCTCTGCATACGTTTTAAGAGCCAATGACAATGCAACAGTTTGTTAATTAAAAAAAATGGTGTTTTTGTTTTTTTTTACTATTATTATTTCAAAACACTTCTGTGATAAAATGAATACGTTTGTAGATGAAAATTATGAAAGCATGTCTGTCTGTTTGTCTGATATTCACTGAGTCCCAAGAACTAACCTAGGATAGTTTTTATCCCAAAAACTGCACGGTTCCCGCGCGAAAGCTACTTTCGGTTCAAAGTTGCGGTCACCTTAGTTTGTATGTTTGTTACTTCTTTTCGTCTAAACGGCTGAAGCGATTTTAATAAAATTTAGTATGGAATTAGCTGGTACCCTGAATTAACACATAGGCCACATTTTACTGCGATTGACAATTTATTTTCTCTTACAAACCGCGGGTAACACCACAGAGCACAGCTAGTAAAATATAACTACGATATTATCAGAATGAAACCTTCATTTTTCGTATAACGTTTATTGTTAAAACAATTTTATGTGAACCGAATACTCATTTACATTATTCGACACATAATCAGGATTAAATAAAGCGACGCACAGTTAGGAAACGTACACAATTAGATTATATCAAACTAACATTATATTACCCATAGGAAAACCACAACTAATGAAAAGCAATTACATCAAATGTAAAATGTCGCGTCGAATTTACAATAATTGCATTCTGGATTAACTATCCTGGAATAGATAAACATCTAAACATGTTTTACGCATAAAACTTTAGTATGATGAGCTGGTAAGTTGGAGACCAACAGACAATGTAACCATAGTGTCTTGTTGGTAACTTTCTGGAACTACAGAACAAATATTTTAAACCAGATGCTACTTCTGTGATATAAAGTATAGACCCTTGATTGAAATTCATGATAAACAATAATTAAAATATACAATTACGCTCGTTTATTATTATTAAACACACGAATTATTTCAGTAAAAATTATAGATTTACCTATTTACAATTTTTTTATTGATGCGAAAGCACAGCCAAAGCCAACCTCTTGATTTTGGCCATTAATTTGTTTTATTTTATTAGATGTTTAAACTAGATGACACCTGCAACTCCGTTGCGCCACAATTTTCATTTTCCCGGAATAAAAAGACGTATCCCATGCCCTTTCCTGGTACTCAAAGTATCGCCAATCACCATATCAAATCTGTTCAGTGGTTCGGGCGTGAAAAGGTAACAAACAAACGGACCTTTGCATTTATAATAAAAGTAAGATTTACTATCATTCTAAAAATCTTTTGTAAACATACCTTTAGCTAAAATAAATACTGCTCATATAGAAGTCACTTAGTCATTAAACTAATCATTTCATTACTGTAATATTGTATAGGAGGCTAATGCATTAATTGTGTATTAAGTGTACGTGCTAGGACAATATTATCACTACAATAGTCCAATATACTAATGAATAAACCCACTTCATACAACCTAATCAAAGGCAAACGGATGGATTAGTAGTTACATACAATCGTGTTATAATCTTATAGTAAAGCTGGTTTCAGACTACGCTATAATATAATAGCATATAGTATATTATAGATCATAGCACAAGAATATCGCGCACCATACTTTGTTATGGACACGTTCACAGTGTACTGTACTATATAATTATCATAACAATGTATGGTGCACGATATGAGCTATATACTATATGCTATTATACTATAGCGTAGTAGTAGTATGAAACTAGCTTTAAACTGGTTTCATTATAGTAGCATATAGTATAATATTATATATCATATCACAAGAATATCGCGTACCATACTTTGTTATGGACACGTTCACACTGTACTATACTATATATTATTATATTATTGGCTTGAAATACGCTATGTATGGTGCGCGATATTCTAGTATACTAGATGTTTCGCGCGGATTCGCCCGCGTAATTTAGGAATGTCACGGAAATCGTTCATTTTTCCGCAAAAAAAGAAACCTATGTTCTTTCACGTGGTCTATTCTTCATGTGTGACAAATAACATAAAAATTGCTCCAGTACCTTCAAATAAGCCCTTTCAAATACTTTCCACACTTTCCTCTATAGAAATAGAGGAAAGTAAGGAAAAAACGGGGGAATAGGAGCGAAGAATCGCTCCTATTAGTCTTAGCGTGATAAAATATTGCCTATAGCCTTTCTCGATAAAAAGGCTATCTAACACTGAAAGAATAATTTTTCAAATCAGACCAGTAGTTCCTGAGATACGCGCTAGCGTTCAAATAAGCCCTTTCAAATAATTTCCCCCCGTTTTTTCCACACTTTCCTCTATTTCTTCGCTCCTATTAGTATTAGCATGATAAAATATAGCCTATAGCCTTCCTCGATAAATGGGCTATCTAACACTGAAATAATTTTTCAAATCGGACTAGTAGTTCCTGAGATTAGCGCGTTCAAACAAACAAACTCTTCCCAATTATAACATTAGTATAGATACTAAATGCTATTATGATATAGCGTAGTCTAAAACCAGCTTCATGATAAAATATGTGGGGATAGCAAAAGTTACAGCATAGCAACGGATGACAATTATTATAATAGACAATATTATATCGCACTCTTAGTGTGAAAGTGACCTAACTCAAACAGATCTTATCTTCAAATTTGGCTATAAACTGACCTTAAAATGCATACCTACTTTATTAATTGAGATAAATCCATGAATTCGTAAAAATCAACCATTTGCAACGAAACATGGCTAAGGTACTCAAGATTTCAATTTTTTGTAAGACTTTTTTTTGACATTTCCCACAAAATGCTTTTTCGACTTAGGTCACTTTCATCATTATCACGACCATCATTACTCTGCGTCGAAAAACCCTTTTTTAAACGAATAATATCGATAATAGTCATAATAATAATAGGTATGTATGATTTCAATATTTATTATACGTTAATATGAGCAATAAAACATACGGAATGGACACAGATAGTGAGTGGAGCTCAAACACTGAGACTCACATAACTCACTCTCAACGGTGATATTATCGCGAACTGTTGCTGGTGCGGACTGGAAGAAATTACTGCAAATTTATTGTACCAAATATGGATCTTACAGCTACGAGTATGTATGGTGCTCGCTTTAAAATTATTAAAGACTTACTAGGCTTTGCTGTATATTATAATATTGTTGTAAGATAGGATCCGGATTAGACTGAAGCAGTATTCATAATATTGATTGGTTTTGGTAGCAAAATCAGAGTGAAAGTATTCGCACTTCTTCTTTAAAATGCATTCAGTATAGTTTCAACCCATGCTGAAAACTCACACTCGCCCTTGAAATTTCGACATAATTAATACACGCATTATAATTGGTGGGAATCTCGATTGACGTATCAATAGCTAATTGGGAGGCAATGATTAATGCCGGCGGGTGAGTCGTGCCCAATCGCCATCTGCCCTTATTGATTGCCCTGTCAGCCGGTGTCCTTCGCGACATCCTGCCCTTAGCCCTAACAGTGTAAATATCATACAGTAGAGTGGGCTCGATGTAAAACTTTTTGTTGTTTTGCTATTAAAAAAATTTGAAAGCATTGGCAAATTGTTGTGCCTGATTCGGGTGATCTAGTAAGAGTTAAGGTTATTTATAGAGTTTAACTAACTGACCCGGCAAAGAAGATTAGCCTATTCTCAGGCCTACATACACATTAAAATCGGTTGAGCCGTTTTGGAGAAGTTCGGGCATTAACACTGTGTCACCAGAATTGTACTATAGCCTACTGCATATCGTGGCTGATGCATTAAAATCTTAGAATAAATAGAATGTAACAACAATCTCTAAGATTTGTTTTTTAAAATATCGAGCAAATCAGCTCACGGATAGCTTGCAAAAGCATATTTTAAACATTTTAGTTTTCCAAAGATTTATTCTAGATTTTAATCTTAGGCTATCAATTCTGAAAACATGATTTTTCTTGATAGGCCAAACCTTTAAATTATTTCTAGCACAATTAATTATTTTCCGTCAGCTAAAGAGGGAGACATAAATACCAGAAACGCATAAATCATAACCGATGGCTTGATATATAGCGTTAATAGTCAATAGCTCGAAGCATAACATGTGCACTGTTAATCACTTGCTAGATTATAGATTTGACTTATTGGTGCATAATTAAATTAGTGGTAATTAAGTTTGAATTATATAATAAGTTACGGATGTAAACATAATGTGCCAAAACATTGAACCATTATCTATACTTCCATACTATTATTATAATTAACTGATCACCACAAAAAGTAACATTTCACAGACAAAAATAGTAAACGATCACCAAAATACAGACCACCATTTTAATGTAAAATGATAATCAAAGATTAAATATCTCGCTATCCTATTTATGTAAAATGACTCCAAATAAATCTTTGTAAAACCAAAAATAGTAAATGATCACCAACATTATACTAGCATTTTAATGTAAAATGATCACCAAATATTTAACATCTCGCTATCCTATTTATGCAAAATGACTCCAAGTAAATCATTGTTAAACCAAAAGTAGTAAACGACCACCAAAATCATACTATCATTTTAATGTAAAATTATAACCGACGTAATCCGGATTTTTATTTTGAAAAACAAAAATCCGGATTTTTCATGAGCCCAAAAAATCCGGATTATCCGGACTTTTCAGGTTTCGAAGTATCCGGATTGCAATCCCCACTCATAATCATGTTCATCAACTCAACCTCAACCTCAACCCCAACCTCAACCTCAACCTCAACCTCAACCTCAACCTCAACCTCAACCTCAACCTCAACCTCAACCTCAACCTCAACCTCAACCTCAACCTCAACCTCAACCTCAACCTCATACCCAACCTCAACCTCAACCTCAACCTCAACCTCATGCTCATCCTCAACCTCAACCTCATCCTCAACCTCAACCTCAACCTCATCCACATCCTCAAACTCAACTTAGCTAAAAACTATGGCGCAAAACTTTAATTACAGGTATAATACTTTATGCCAAACATCAATTACGACTAAATAACTATTTATAATTTGACAAACAGCAATAAAAATGTAAAAGATTAAATAATATATTTAAACTAGCCGTCCCGGCAAACTTTTTTTGCCATATAAAGCATATATAAAGTAGGTATTTCGCTCGTATTATTTTATTGAAGTGACTAAATAAGTATGTCAACATGGCAACGTCACATCCTCTTACTCATGCCTCATGCTCATGCTCATGCCTCACCCTCACCCTCATCCTCAACCTCAACCTCAACCTCAACCTAAAACTCAACCTCAACCTCAACCTCAACCTCAACCTCAACCTCAACCTCAACCTCAACCTCAACCCCAACCCCAACCTTAACCTCAACCTCAACCCCAACCTCAACCTCAACCTCAACCTCAACCTCATGCTCATCCTCAACCTCAACCTCATCCTCATCCTCAACCTCAACCTCAACCTCATCCACATCCTCAAACTCAACTTAGCTAAAAACTGCGAGTCCGACTCGCACTTGGCCGATTATTACTATTGTTTGAACAGATGGTTAAGTACACTAACATGATGTACAATCACTATCCTTGTTAGACCCGTAATGTTACGCGCTATCTCCCTTTCCCTCAACCTTCGATAGTTATTTAGCCATCTTTGGCAGCCGGCACCGCTTATTTGCGGCCAGATTTAATTAGGCACACCTTTATTATAATAATAAGAGGAAAATAGGCTTCCATTTGATATATAAAAGATCAATATACGTTATGGATGCAAAAATGTTTCGGAATGGTACCTGTTCACACCTGGTTACGACAGAGTTGCAGCCGGGTGCCCAACGGCACACCGGATTTTTCTAAATCTCTATACTCATTGCTGTGAAATGAACCATGTTTGCTTTCAATACCCGATGAAAACATTTTATCCCGCAAACTCAATTTTTTAATTTTTTTTAAATAATAGTTGCGGCCACATTTGGACTGGCACCCCAGTATAAATATGTTCTCCTAATCATAAATATTAGTAAAAAGGTGGTTTTAAGCGTGTACTCGATACCTGCACAGTTCTGCAGTCGTATCTCGTACTATTATTTAGCCCCCCATTACACAACTTTAGCTATACCAGAGACCAGTACTCAGGTAAAGCTATGGCTTTACCTGAGTACTGGTCTCTGGTATTTACCCATAGACTATTTAGTATTTATCATCAAGGTATGCTGTTTTTTCTAATAATATTTATGTTGGTAGGTGAGTTAATTAATAGCGTGTATAGCAATCGAAAGAATCTAAAAATCTGAACCACATCTTATAGAAATACGTATGAGTAAGCGATAGCGCGATCTAGGCGACTCTTGGCGCCATCTGTTATGAGTTTTTGGAACTAACTTAATTCACCCCCCTTACAACCCTTTTTTCCAGTTAAAAAATAGCCTATGTCCTTTCTCAGGCTTTAGACTATCTGTGTACAAAATTTCATTACAATTGCTTCAGTAGTTTTGGCGCTGTTGTTTCTAATATCCAAGTTGGTATGTGAGTTATTTAATTACGTGTATAACAATCGAAAGAATCGCAAAACTGAAATTAACATGGTACCACCTCTTATAGAAATACGAATGAGCAAGCGATTGCGCGATCTAGGCGAATCTTGGCGCCATCTGTTATGAGTTTTAGAACTAACTTGATTTGAACAAATTTACGCACTTTCCGGTGAAGACGGTTCTTACAACCCTTTTTTCCAGTTAAAAAGTAGCCTATATCCTTTCTCAGGCTCTAGACTATCTGTGTACAAAATTTCATTACAATCGGTTTCGGACATACTTTCGCATTTATAATATTATATAGAATATAGAATATAGATATATAAAGTAGGTATTTCACTCGTATTATTTTATTGAAGTGACTAAATAAGTAACCTCAACCTCAACCCCAACCCCAACCTCAACCTCACCCTCACCCTCAACCTCAACCTCAACCTCAACCTCAACCTCAACCTCAACCTCAACCTCAACCTCAACCTCAACCTCAACCTCAACCTCAACCTGAACCTGAACCTGAACCTGAACCTGAACCTGAACCTGAACCTGAACCTCAACTTCAACCTCAACCTCAACCTCAACCTCAACCTCAACCTCAACCTCAACCTCAACTGTCTCAAGTTTTGGTGGCCTTGCTGGCACCTTTTAGTTTAATTTAACTTTTTTGAGTCTTCTTCTTACTGTACAATCACTTACTTACACGTACATCTCGGACCTGTTCCGACAGGTTTCGTCTGTGCAAAGCAGTTTGAGGTCGATTTCTTAAGGCTTGTACCCTTACAAAACGGTCATCCTGAACCATTGTCACTCGATATCTGCCTTGTTCTCGTCTCCGAACGTAAGATCCAGTCTCTCTCTAGCGTTGAAAGTTACGATGGACCACGACGTGGTCATTATATGTGTTCCCTATTATAAATGCGAAAGTGTATCTGTCTGTTACCTCTTCACGCCCAAACCACTGGACCGATTTCACTGAAATTTAGTATGGAGATACTTTGAGTCCCGGGAAAGAACATAGGATACTTTTTAAAAAGAAAAAATTAGTATCTTTTTGTGTCTATAATACAGTTCAGTTTTAAATAGCTCACTCAATGATCTATGTGGTTCGAATTGATCCTAAGAATGCATCGCATCGACGAGTAATTCATACAAAATTTTAGTTGGGTACTAAAAAAGCTAGAGTGACTATGCTACGTATCATTCTTAAGATTAAGAGCATGCTTATGTCCGTCTGTCTGTTAGATATATTTTCTTTCCTGAGACCTTAAACTTGATTTAGCATAGTTACACCAAAAACGTACACAACAACGTTACAACATAGTACTTAATAAGACAATACACAAACAACCACACCATTACAAGCATGTATAACATTATCCATGTAATACATGAAGGCAATATATAAAAACATGGAATACGTCAGTATACCTGTGACTAATGACTGGTGTAAGAGCAGCGATCAACAGATGACAAGCAATTAATAGAATTAATTGGTGGACGCTTGTCGAGGGCCGCGCGCCGGTTCTTGGGCACGTAGCCCTGTTTGTTAAATGCTCTTCAAAGATTATTTACTATTAATAAATATAAGGAAATATCATCAAATAATCAATTATTAATAATAAATATAATTATTATTATATTTATTATTAATAATAAATATAATCATTATTAATAAATATAAGGAAATATCATCAAATAATCAATTAGTAATTTAAACTAAAAAAGGAAATATCATCAAAAAATCAGCAATTTGAATATTGCATGGTTATGTTATAACATAACCATGCAATATTGAAATTGCAATTTAGTTAAGTTATTCTATAAGGGACAATTCAGACGGCAACGCGAGTCGCATGCATTTCTGAATTTGTACTGAATTGACAGATTTCAATTGCGTGAGACGTCTTGCAAATCTATGTAATGCTAAGTACTGACATACGGTTTTGCTCGATCGAGCAATAACGTCAAGCAAAACCCGCGGCTCGGGCTTTCGTCCACTCATTCAGCATTGCTCGATAGTTTTACTCTAAATCGATACATTTTATTCCGTCAAGCTGGCTCGATGCGAGCCTTCGAGCTGTCAGTTTTGCTGTCCACGCAGTAATTATTACTCGATTTGGAGTAAAACTATCGAGCAAAACCGTATGTGAGTATTTTGCATTACAAAAGAAAATATGCATCTACGCGTTGCATTGCGGTCTGAATTGACTCTAAGGGTCAATTCAGACCGCAACGTATTGTATTTAAATTTGTATGGATTTGATAGATTTCAATTATTGCGTAAGACGTCTTGCAAATCTATGTTACAAATTTAGAAAATATTAGGAAAATATGCATCTACGCGTCGCGTTGCGGTCTGAATTCACTCTAAGTAAACAATGTCTCTAAGTAAAAAATCTGTCTTTAAGGCCTCATGTATATAAACTATGTGAAAAAATACGTAAGTTGATGTTTATTTTTAAGAAACTTCGTCATATACTAGACCAACATTTAATCAAGCAGGTGTATTTTGCTTTATGTCAATCGATTTTAACTTATTGTATTTCATCTTGGGGAGGAATAGGCAAAACGCTGTTACTAACTGTTGAAAGAGCACAAAGGGCAATAATCAAAATATGTAACTTTCGACCTTTTCTTTTCCCTACTAACCAGCTTTATACGTCATTTGAAGTACTAACAGTTCGTCAGCTTTTCATACTAAACATAGTACTAAAGCAACACATATCTCTACCCTTCTACCCGGATTCCATCAACAAAAGGCGGAAAGATATCGTTTGTCCACTAGAAATAAATACAAAACATGCTTTTGCTAACAAGTACTATATATTTTTAGGTCCTCTTCTTTATAAGAGAATAAATGCAATGTTAAATATATATTCTGTTAATTATTTTAATTGTAAACTAAACTTTAAAAAAAATCCTTCAAAATATTACTTATGAGGAAACAGAGAAACTTCTAGTGGTTTTGCAATAAATGAACATTAGAATAAGATTAAGTGAGTATAATATTGTGTAATAATAAATTAATATTAGTATAGGCAAATTTAAACTATAATAATTATAGTTAGTATAACTACTTAATATAATTTGTAACTTTAAGGCATAGCTATAGTTTGTATCGTAATAGTTGTTGTAGTACTAATTTTCGCCTGAAACACAGGGTATCCTAGTTCAGGCAATACTATAATCATTAAATTTGTACTTACTTAGTTTAAGTAGCTCTAATATTATAATTTGTATCTCACCATTATTGTAAATACTGAATAATAATAATTATTATTATTATTATTAATGGATTGCTCTTTAAGAAAATTAATATCTTTAAAACTAAATAAATATTATGTGAAACTCAACATAGAACGGCAAATAAACAGTTTTGTAGAACTATTCTTGACTTTACTGTTCCTTAGTACTTGTTATTCGTAGGCAAGGTTTTATTAGCAAGACTCGATTGTTATTGGATTGATTTTCATATGCCTTAAAATCTACTTTGCAAAAAAATCACCCCTATCTCAGCTTATTATAATATCATGACAAAATAAAACTGGTTAAACAAAAGTATGAATCATGTTCACATTACAATACGTAAGTTGGATTTCCTGGAAAACACCGGAGCGAGTTGTTTGATCTATTCAAATTATGTTACGATATTCTTTCGTGTAATACTTAATCCTAAGATAGCGAGTATCGAATTATCTATTACAACTAACCCTCTTACTAATAAAGATATTTGAAGACATGAGTGGATGATGTGGGGACAATACTGTCGTTTTTTGCGTAAATGGAGGCTTTCGAATCGGAAAATTGATTTAAAATAAAAAAAGTGGATTCTCTGTTTATGATACTTTTTATCCCGGAAAAATGTACGGCTCCCGCGCGATAAACGAATTTTAGCACAACAGAGTTGTCCAGTTATCCAGTTATACATTTTCATCTAAATCTATTAAACGGGAAAAACAGACAAACAAAGTGACACGCTTTTATATAAGTGTGGATATGGATTTCAAGATCTTAATTGCCAGTAAATTACAACGTTTTAGAGGATTAGCGTACGGCGTCTTCGCCTAAATCTTTCCATACAATATGGTAATTTAACATGTGTTACTGAGAAAGGTTTTGTGTTGGACTTACGACTGCGATAATATTTGTGTTCTCTAGTAACTTAATCCTGATTTACTTACTATAAGGATCAGTTCACACCGCACGTGACGTACGTCGTAACGTAACATTTAATGTTGCATGTCTACAATGTCGTAACGTAACGCAAACACCATTGTAGACTTTCAACATTAAAAGTTCAAGTTGGAATTTCAAATGGGACAGCACAGATAAAATACGAAGAAAGCTAAAATTCAAACCAATAATATAATAAATATTATAATTTCATTAACTTGTCAATTTTTCTCTCAGAATTTTAATGAGTTTTAGTGTAAATTAAATTAAGACCAGCAAAGTCGTTTCATTACAGGCGTAACGGTGGAACAAACAGATATACTTCCAAAATAACTAAATTATTTGGTTCAGCTTTGCCAAAAGTAAAAACGTTCTTACGAAGACATGACGCAACGTTAAAATAATTTAAAAAATAACGTTGCATCGCGTCTCCGTATGAACTGACCCTTAGATACGGCGAAGTTTAGTTAAACTGCTTTAACTTGTACGATCGATGTCGAATTTAACACTGGAAGAATTTGTATGGCAAATATTTTGAACTACGCCCTTATGCTTGGTTTATGAGGTTTTTTCAAATCAAATCAAATCAAAATAAATCATTTATTTCGGGCAACAAAGGCCCATATAAGAGATACCTTAAATCTAACATACATATTAATTATATAATAAATACCTTTAAACTAACATACATATTTTTTTTATATATATACTTAAAAACTAACACTGTCACACAAGCGACGTTTTGCCGGCGACGTGACTCGCTTCGTTCCGGAGTCTCCCCCGGAACCTCCGATAGACTACATCCATCGCCCAGAACTCCGGCGCCTCGAAAGTCGACAGAAGATTCGTCGGTACTCTCACCACAAAGGAGCAAAAGTTAACCTTGTGGCGAGACTGCAGACGCTCGACCCTCAGGCGCAGTGTCGTCTTCTTCTGGATGTAGTCCACGACGTCCTCGACCTCCATTTACCAGTGCAGGCGGGATATGTACAGGGGCGTCGCGGGGACCTCGCTCCGCAAACGCAGCTCAGGTACATATGGTGTGGTGCCGCGATGGTTGCGGGCGGCGGGCTTCTTCCTCCTCTCCACCAGTATGAAGCCCTCCTCATCGCACCTCCTGCTCTCGTCCCTGCCAGGTCGAGAAGACTCCTCCTTGCGGCTCTTCGTAGCCTTGCGGCTCTCCTTAGTCTCGCGACTCTTCGGAGCCTTGCGGCTCTCATTCGCCCCCTTAGTTTTCACCCGCGGGGGAGGTGCGGGTCGACCAACAGTCGCGTAGTTTTGCTGAGTCGCTTGTGGACTCGGCGTCGGCGCAACCGAGAGGGGAGCGCGGGCAGGGGCAACAGCGGCGGTGTTCGTTGACCCGTCCGATAATGCTGACGGGCTAAACGTGCTCGCTTGTGTGCCCCGACGAATGGTGACGTATGCGGCATCAGGTGACCTACATATTGAATTACCACTTTTTAATTGCGATAATTCAATACGTAAGTCACTGATCGTAGACTCTGATGCCTGCAATCTACCTCGAACTCCGGCCAGCTCCTCCTTCAGGAACCTGATGTCGTTCAGTAGGCTGACGACTTCGACATGGTCCAGCGTGACGTGCGGCAGCTTGTGCAGCTCCTTTGCCACAAAAGCCGGCACCTCGTCAGGATCCGTCTGTTTCAGCAGGGAGATGATGTCCTGCACGCTCCTTTCCGTTCCGTCTCTTCGTCGCGACGGCATATTCGCACTCTGTCCGAGCGTCTCATACAGCAGCTGCTTGCCCTTGCAAATCTCCTCGCTGGAGAAGGAGGACTTGCAGATCTGCATGATGCTGACCTCGTCCATAGTGTCGATGGCGTGCTGGATAAACGCCAGCAACTCGTTGGCCACGAGCGCCATGGTCACGTGCAGCTATAATGTGCCGCGCGATTCGCAAAAATTACTTTTGCTGCGTGTGTAACGCGGAGCACGACCGGTCGATATCTCGACACATTACACACTGACTTTTTGACTTTGATTTATCTGATTAACAGTGATGTTGATTGGTTCATGTTTTGACGCTAGCCTGTCAAAACTGATAGCCTGCAGGGCTAGTATAACATCAGTAGACATGGGAAAGAATCGACATACTGACAGGTTTTATCGACAAAATGGCGGATTTCCATTGTCTAACTGTCACTTTGTCTTGTCTAACTGTCACTTTGTCTATTCTTCCGTAGAAAGAAACCGTTTCTATGGTGACCATGCTTCGCCTGCTGAATACATTAACTCATGTCAAAAAATCTTAAATGCTAATACGGTATATACCGCATACCGCTACGGCAAAATACATAAGTATTTTTTTACTTTTGTATTATAAGTCAAGTATATGATAATTTAACACATCTCTACGTTATAATTTTATACCATTTATAATTTAATCTACTTTACATAAATTTTCAATCAATACAAGTAGGTCAATACTTAACAAGTATATTTAATTTGAAAATACAGTGAATATTAATAAATATTCTTTCAAATTATAAATTTTTATAGTACACCTATTAACTACTATGGAGCCCACATATTCAACATAGGAGAGTCATGCTTCCACACGAATGAGCTGGCTTAACCGTCTCTCGCAGTCTGCTATTTTGCTTGATGAGACACGCGGCACCCAAGTTAGAACTGATAAAGCGTGCCAACACTAGATGGCGAATGGCGATCTCTTCTAATATCATATCACATTTTACGTTTGAGAACATAACTAAGTATCCAGAGCCCTTGGATGATACGTTTACTTTATCGCTTCTTGATAGAATCGGCGATCAAAATGTATTTTATATATTATGTAGTATGTGATGCCCGCAACTCTGTTGCGTCAAAATTCATTTATCGCGCGGGAACCGTACATTTTCCGGGATAAAAAGTATCCCATGTCCTTTCCCGGGACTTAAAGTATCTCCATACCAAATTTCAGCCAAATCGGTTCAGCGGTTTGGGCGTGAAGAGGTAACAGACAGACAGACAGACAGACGGACAGACGGACAGACACACTTTCGTATTTACAATATCAGCATGGATTTTATTTATAATGTTATGTAATGTAATTGACTTGACATGAGTCGAATGTCGACTTCATATAACCGAACGCTTATGTCAATTCGATTCTATAAGGAAGAGTTAAGAAAAATATTAGCTAGAGGCTCAGGCTAAAAAGTAAAATATATAGTTAAATAAGTTATTTGATACTTCTCGTATCTGAGATTCAAATCAAGTTTATCATCTGAAGGCGTGTGTTGGAAGTTCGTGTCGCACCTGCTGCTCTCCCACAGACTCGCAAGTCGCTAACTTACTCCTTCATAATTAATTCTTTATTCGAAACTTGGACAGAAATGAGCCGTAAGCACTTAAACAGTCCGAATTGTGAACGGACATTTTTAATTAGTTCAAAACGCTTCAATTGTTAATGAAGTTTAAGTGGAATCGGGACTTGACATTTTAATAATTGATAAATAACTACAGTCAAAAAGAATATTACTTACAATTTAAGGCTGGCCGCATAAACACGTTTTCCGTATTAGATTTCGTAATGTGGAATTTCGATTTGGAACTCCGTGAGACTAGCGCAAATGTTCGTTTTCCTTCACTTGCGAAAATGCTGGATTGCACTCGAAACGGGCGTGCGGAATTCGTCCCGGTCGGAATAAAACAAACGTGTGCGTGTTAATGTATTTTCTACTGAGTCTGATTCCATTCATTCGGGTTTCCAAATACGGATAACGAATTCGGAAATCGAATACGGAAAACGTGTGCAAGTGGCCAGCCTAAGACAGTTACACACCCTCTGACAGTTGTACTAATCAATACGCAGAATGGAGGAAAGGCTACGAATAAAAAAACTAAGGAACGGCAACTCCCTTGCTTCAACCGTTTCAAATTTGGTTCCTTTTCGCACACTGCAATATGACAATAGCTACGAAACCCTCAACGAAATAAAACCGTTGACAATAATTATTATTGTCACTTGTATTAAGACACAAAATTGTGTACCAAATACATAAATATGCATGTATTCGGGTCACATTTTGTAGCCTCTTGGTGCAATTTTTTTGACGGAGTTACTCTTCCTTAGTTTTTATTATTCGTAGAGGAAAGGGAATACCCTTTCCTCTACGAATAGACATACACTTCCTCTCCTACGCTGCACCAGCTTTCTACTCCTCCGTCTTATAAATTTATTTTGACGAAATTAACATTTTTACCCATCTCTAAAAAATGGTAAAGGTACAGAAACCGCTATTACATTAAATCGATCTTATAATGCTCAAGACCAGCATTTACCATGTTAATGCAGCACAACTTGCAACCTTTTATACGCTTCGATATCCTTCTAGAACATATGATTTTAATGCGGAGACAAACACAATAACACAATGGCGTATCGCGAGCAAACAATGTGTTTGACAAATCAATCCGGGAGCGTGCGCGCGACAGTCGCGACAGAAGCGACAGTCTGTCGCATATTGTTTCGTTATGGCGTGGCTGACAGATGGGACCAACGTATCAGGACTAGACCTGATTAATGAACACTTAACATCCTGTATGTTTGAATTGTTTATAGCAAAATTTTTGTATATATTTTTAAAATATTGCTAGAAGTTGCCCGCAACCTCTTTGCGCCAAAATTCGTTTACAAAACCGCACATTTTTTGGGGATAAAACTATCCTTTGTCCTTTTTTGAACTCCTTACAAAGTTTTCTCTAAGTCAGTTTAACGTAAAGATGTCAAAGACAAGAAGACCTAAAGACCGCATTTATAATACTACAATGCATATAATTTAACTATTATAATACCATTATTAGTATGGTGCAACAGATTCTACGTAATAAAAGCCAGTAAACAACATAATTTCTATAACATTCTCGTGCACAAACATACTTTAAAAAAGTGATAACTTTGAAATATGTCCGGCATTCAAGCGTAAAATGTAAAAACTTAACACTAAAGTGCGAGCATACACGTTATCCGCATGTACAATGTACTTCGTTAGCACGTTAAAGTGTTCAGTATTTTTAGCCGTCCATTTGTGTAATAACTGACAGTATTGCTCATAATCACATCATTTCACTTCATGTGCATAATTCACCCCGCTTCCATAATAGACCATCGGCATAGACCGCGCATATTAATCAGCTATTTCAATGGCTCTAATTAGGCTTGACACTGACAGTGTTACAGTAAGCGGACATTATATCCGAAATATCAAATGCCATTCAAAAGAGTATACATTAGCTAATCCAATTATGCGGCGCGGTTAAAATAAATTTTATTGCTGTTAAAATAATCCATTGTTTGTAACGGGTTGCTATGCAGTTATGTTATGTGTCGTTAAGTGTTAAAGCTATGAGTTGAGAAAAATAAATAAGGACAAATTTTTTGTGTACTTTTGAAAGTAACCTTGTGGTTAGGGTTATATTGAATAATCAGTAACTTTACCCATCGAGAGTAATCCAGAGGTAAAATCTACAGGAAATTTTTGTAATACTTACTTGCCAGTCTATGGCACAAAAAGTCGTTTTTTAGATATTTTGATCCACGTAACTTCCTGTACTAGAAAACAAAATCAAAGTGTAATACTTCGTTTCGATTACGACCAATGACAGAATTTTAGTTTAGTTATAACGAGCTTTTGCCCGCGGTTTCGCTCGCGTTAAGAAGTATTGTTATATATACAAACTTTCATCCCCTATTTTAACCCCTTGGAGAATGAATTGATCAAAATTCTTTCTTAGCGGATGCCTACATCATATCATCTACCTGCATGCCAAATTTCAGCCCGATCGGTCCAGTGGTTTGGGCTGTGCGTTGATAGATCACCATGTCAGTCAGTCACCTTTGAGTTTTATATATATAACTAGCTGTTGCCCGCAACTTCGTCCGCGTTAACATAGTATAATAACAAAGATGGATATAGTTTTCCCCTTTTTGTGGTTCCTTATAAAAAGGGTAAAAACGGGACCCTATTTAAGCAAACGCCAAACGCAAATGTCAATAAACTTTCATGTTTCTAACTTAAGAAATGACGGACTTTAATTGAAACTTTCTACCCCAATTTCACCCCCTTGGGGGTAGAATTTCCGAAAACGCTTAAATACGTATCCATTCATCTTTTATCAGTAACCCAAAAATAAAGTTTTATGTTTCTAACGACGGACTTTCATTCAAACTTTCAACCCCTATTTCACCCCCTTCGGGGTAAAATTTTCAAAATTTCTTCCTTAGTGAAACTCAATGAAATAACCCTACTCACCAAATTTCATGGCTGTAACTGTAACAGTTTTTGCTCAGCGATGATGAATCAGTCAGTCAGTCAGTCAGTCAGTCAGGACATGTAATTTTATAAGTATAGATA
This sequence comes from Polyommatus iphigenia, assembly GCA_963422495.1. Taxonomy (NCBI): domain Eukaryota; kingdom Metazoa; phylum Arthropoda; class Insecta; order Lepidoptera; family Lycaenidae; genus Polyommatus; species Polyommatus iphigenia. The sequence continues at coordinate 9,441,045 of OY730183.1, forward strand.
GATATGCTGCCCGTTACTTTATTTGCATGGAAATTCGTTTCCGTCCCGAGAACTGTATATTATCCTTCAATAGAAACTTTCCTACCTCTTATATCTTATACTAGCTGTTGCCCGCGACTTCGTACGCGTTAACATAGTATAATAACAAAGATGGATAGCTTTCCCCTTTTTGTGGTTCCTTATACAAAGGGTAAAAACGGGACCCTATTTAAGCAAACGTCAAAAAACTTTCATGTTTCTAACTCAAGAAATGATGGACTTTCATTGAATCTTTCTACCCCAATTTCACCCCCTTGGAGGTAGAATTACCAGAAACGCTTAAATACGTATCCATTCATTTTTAATCAGTAGCACAAAAATAAAGTTTCATGTTTCTAACTCAAGAAATGACGGACTTTCATTCAAACTTTCAACCCCAATTCAAACCCCCTTGGGGGTAGAATTTCCAAAAACGCTTAAATACCTATCCATTCATTTTTAATCAGCAGTCCAAAAATAAACTTTCATGTTCCTAACTTGAGAAATGACGGACTTTCATTTAAACTTTCAACCCCTATTTCACCCCCTTGGGGGTAGAATTTCCAAAAACGCTTAAGCACGTATCCAATCATTTTTAATCAGTAGCCCAAACATAAAATTTCAAGTTTCTAACTTAAGAAATAACGGAATTTCATTCAAACTTTCAACCCCAATTTCACCCCCTTGGGGGTAGAATTTCCAAAAACGCTTAAATACCTATCCATTCATTTTTCATCAGTAACCCAAAAATAAAGTTTCTTGTTTCTAACTCAAGAAATGACGGACTCTCATTCAAACTTTCAACCCCGATTTCACCCCCTTAGGGGTAGAATTTCCAAAAACGCTTAAATACGTATCCATTCATTTTTAATCAGTAACCCAAAAATAAGTTTCTGACTCAAGAAATGACGGACTTTCATTCAAACTTTCAACCCCTATTTCACCCCCTTCGGGGTAAAATTTTCGAAATTCCTTCCTTAGTGGGTGTCTACTTAATAAAACAACCCTACTCACCAAATTTCGTGGCTGTAACTTTAACAGTTTTTTGCTCAGCGATGATGAATCAGTCAGTCAGTCAGTCAGTCAGTCAGTCAGTCAGTCAGTCAGTCAGTCAGGACATGTAATTTTATAAGTATAGATAACTATAGATATAGTTTTGTATGTATTTTAACCCCGCAGTGGAAGTAGGAAAATCAAAATGGCCCCTGATTTATTTAAGATGTCAAGGGCAGGGCTAGGATTTAAGGAATAAATGTCTGACCCGCTGTAATTCGACAGTCAACATAATTGATTAACTGGACCAATTTCCCGATCGGACCGATAACGATCCCAGATCGAGGGTAACGTGGATTATTTACTGTTTTTAGCCATTGAATTATAAGCCCATTTTTATTAAAAAAAAATAGATGATGCCCGCAACTCCGTTGCGCCAAAATTAGTTTATCACGCGGGAACCGTACATTTTTTCGGGATAAAATGTATCCTATGTCCTTTCCCGGGACTCAAAGTATCTGCATGCCAAATTTCAGCAAAATCGGTCAGCGGTTTAGGCGTGAAGAGGTAACAGACAGACAGACAGACAGACAGACAGACACACTTTCGCATTTATAATATTAGTAGTGGACATGGATTACTTGTGGCACTCGGGGACTGCGGCGTTAAAGCTACATAGCATTTTTTATCAACTTACGCAATTATAAGTAGTAGTCGCACACAGACACCGTGCCGAAGTCTGCCGAACTGAAATGACGTTAGACGAATGTTAGGCGTTTTTCGTTACGGAATTTCTTGATTCGGTCGCCGCGCTCAAAGCCTGCGATATATGCAATAGCTTAACAATCCAGCTCTAATAAGTTTATATTTAATAAAAAATAACCTTTTATGTTATCCAAAAGCCAGCTCTAATAAGTTTCATTAGTCAATATTTAGTAAGTTAACCTTTTAAAAACATTGGAAATTCGATGAAAAAAAACAACAATAAGCAAACCGGAAGGAAGGAAGCCTCCTTAAAGTTATATAATACTCACCAACTTTAACACTCACGGCTATTGTTAAAGTGTGCAGTCATACAATGACATCAAACTTCCATACAAAAGGTATTCCATACAAAGTAATTGTCATCCAATCGCTTTCACGATTCATCTATATTCATCAATCATCGTGTTTATAGGGCGAAATAAAGTTAGCTTTTCTAAATAACGATATTAATCTCTAACTTTAAGTAGGGGTAAAAGTAATTTCATGTCATTTACAATGAAAGAAAATATCAATTCATTTTCAAAAAATATAATATTACCTATACACAAAAAATACAAAGCTTGTTATTTCAAATGTTTGCTTCTCAACAATCGATGTTTTATAAAAATGTTATCTAAAAAAATGCTTTTTGTAACAGCATTAAAAGCATTAGGCAGGTTTATAGGATAAACTCAAAATAATCCGAAACACTTAAACATTAACCAGCTCCATGTAGTGTCCATTTATTGTGGCGAAACTTTTTTAAAAAGGTTTAAAAACCTTAAAGGTCGAAAAGGGTGCTTAAATATTTATTCCACGCGGGTAAACCCGTGGAAAACATTTATTAAATATATAATACAACAATATAAACAGAATTAAAACGGTACATACGAGCGTTGAATATAAAATACAACATTTTGGGTTGCTTTTATTTAAATAGCTCCTAAAAAATTCAGCTCGCCTTTTTTTAAACGCTGATTTCGCAGGTTCTAGAACAATCGTGAGCGGAGCCTGGATTAACAATATTACCAGCGAAGTAATAAAGCTTAGCAAGAGAGCCATCAGTAAATGCGAAAAATCTAAATAAACCCCCTCATGAATACGAAATATATTATAGTTAATCCTACTTATTTTTCGTATTATTGGAAAAAATAAATATATCTTAGGCAGATAATACACAATCCAAAGCTTCAATGGCATATTATTACATGGTTGAGTAGCTTTATTGGATCAATAAAGATAAAGAAAGTATAGTATATGTAGAAAATATTATTTCATAAGTTTATTATACCATATTATTTTCATTAAAAATAACTGACCTACATATTATATAGATATACTTATATTTTAAGTTTACAGCTATGGCCTATAGCTGACGGCTGATAATAACATGCAGAAGAAGACAATTATTTTGTATGTGCTATGTAGCAGAAATTGTAAATAACAGCTACGTACTTGTAATACAAATTTGAGAGCACTAATAGATTCGTATATATTATTATACGCCGATTTTTAGTCGGGCATTTACCATTGGTTATAATGTCGCCCGATCATGGTAGTTATTCAAATTGCATTCGTTTCCGACATCTACTTTAAAAGACATATTAAATCATATCTCTACTATTCTATATTCACTAGTTCAACAGCGGAGTTAGGTATCAAAATTATATCAAAACTTGAAACAATAAAATCACAATTTTGATATGTACTTTTGTTGTGAAATGTACACAATTTAACGGAGGTTTTATGCGAGACCGTGATATTCGTGAAGCTCTCAGCGATATAATCATTACAGAGTTTCCTCTAGTTTTACAATCGATGCTCCTAGCGGGAACAAAGCCCGGCAACAGTTCTGTCACTGTCAGACCTAATTAGCGGCATTCAGATTGTCTGATTAATATGCGTATTGTCTCCTTTCATGCCGCACTATCGATTTTTATTACATAGGTTGCCTACAGCTTGTGTACAAACAGTTTATTGCTAATAATATAAATTACTAGATGAATCCCGCAACTCCGTTTCGCCAAAAGTCGCGCGCGCAGGAACTGTACATTTTTTTAGGATAAAAAGTATCCTATGTCCTTTACCAGGACTCAAAGTATCTCTATGCCAAATTTCAGCAAAATCGGTTCAGCGATTTGGGCGTCAATAGGTAACAGACATACAGACACACTTTCGCATTTATAATATTAGTATGGATGAAGAAATGTGTATGTTTGTGTGTATATCTCTTGTTATCTTACGCTGAACTGTTTTTGGAGTTGGTGTTTTTGAGTCCCAAAAATTGCATGTCACGGAAAAATTAAAGGAAATCAAATACTTGCGTGAGCGAAGTAGTGGGAAGCTGCTAATGTTAAAAAATGTTTCTAGTCTATATCAATAAAAATGAGTTCTGAATTTTGTTAGTCTCGCTCGAGAATGGCTGAACCGATTTGGCCGATTTTGGTCTTGAAATATTCATGGAAGCCCAGGGAAGACTTACATTGGGAGAGAATATAATTAATATAACTTCGAGAATATAATATGATAACTTCGTCCACCGGGTCATTTAGTTTCATAGAAAAGTACTATTAGTACTTAACATTAAATTCCTAATACAATCTTCTGATCCTCCGTATAACCTGCTTGTTACTATTGGAGTCGGCTCATATTTTCCTCATCTGATTAAATTCAATGCTGGCTCGCTTCAGCTTGTCTCCAGGGAGAACTCAGCTCAGCTCAGGTTTGAATTAACCACTTGTTCTACAACTTAATATCATATATCGACTTATAAGCTACGAATAAATATAATTAATATTGAGATATTATGTACGTTAATGTAAAAAAAAAAAAACAGAATCAACATCATTATTTAATAGTTGACTCTTTCCTGCTTGGTTAGGCGTCTTTAATAAAATGTTATAAATGTATGATTACGTCATACATTTATAACGTTTGATTATAATGGTAAAAACATTATAATAATTGGTCCAGTACTTTTATTATACAAACGTTTCCTTTTTATAATAATATATTTAGTACAGATTATTTGATTGTGATCAAAACATTATTTTAGACCTCACGTCTTTGAATTTAACATTACAAGAATTTACCTATAGTTCTACTTCAAAACAACCTTTATTGAATTAATAAATTATTGGTGTTTCTATTTATGAATGGGCAGAAGACTTAAAGCCGCAGTTGTCGGCTTTGTACGTCCCACATAAACACCTACACAGGTGTTCCCAGGGTTACCGTGGGATGAACGACGTAGAACCGAAATTAAACACATTTTAAGTTCACAAAGGAAGTTCAATTAAGCTTCAATTAACAATTGAAGCAAATTATATAATTAATAATTAAATGTCTGTTCGTAATTAAATGATATTATAATCAAAAATATTAATTGTTAAACGTATTAAAACAGATTGACACCAATAACAAAATTATCGTGTTTTTATTGATTGACCAGAAGAAAAAGAGCTACGTCTCGTAGGATGGCGTAGGCTTGCTACACTGGTCGTAGCAAGCTACGCTACCAAAAAATAATTAATAATAATTATATTCATCCAAAACTTATGTGACATTACATAAGTTTTAGATTGGGTTGGATTTGGAATTAATATATTGTGTATGCCCCTTAGCCCAGTGAGCATACCGTTCTTCACTCCAGACCACGTAGATTCCATTACCAAGTTTTTGCGTGGACCAATGATACGACTTCAAATGTTAAGTATATAACATTTACTATATTCTATTGACATGGTGATATTGGTATAAAGAAATCTTTAATCAAGAACTTTTCAGTAGAAAGTCTAACGTCTAACCCAGGCACTACATTATTCATAGAGTGGTGACATCACTCGAAGAATATTGTATAAATCATTAATAACGAAATAAAAGCCTAACATACAAGTATTGAGTTATCATACCAACTTGACCATTACTTGAAAATGTCTTTTATAATGGTGGCCGCAACGAAACGAGCGTAATTGGCCCTTTTGGTGATAAATGCTGGTAGCGCGGTGTTTATGTGCAATTAACTGGGAATAACATATTTATCAATGACTTATTAGCGTTATATCTTACAGGTGTTGCGCTGTTATTACGCGGTAATTTATTACATACATATATCATTTGTTTTACCTTCACGCGTGACGCACATAAGGGCGTCTACGCACTAGAAAGTTAAATATACAAATCGTATAATAATTACGGACGTGTCCTAAACAATAGTTAATTAGTACTTAACTATAGTTATTAAGAAATATTTAGGAATATACTTACTAAGGAATTAGAAATTGTTACTAAGTATAAGTAATAATTATTGGTAGGAAATAACAACCTTATTCCATTCCTTTCAAATCTTCAGTTCATTATATAAAATACAAGCAAACAAACTCTTCCCAATTATAATATTAGTATAGATATACTACAAACGAAGTAGCGCGTAACATCTAGCTAGGAATATTTTTGATAGTAAAGGAACCGAACCCATCTTTCTTGTTATAAAGACTAATTTTGTAACTGGAAACAGCCTCAAGGCCTTCAAGTTTTTGCAAGGATTATTATTAATCTAATAATAACAAGTCCACTGTCCAGCCTAGAATTTGCAAAAACGCTTAAATACGTATCCATTCATTGTTAATCAATAACCCAAAAATATAGTTTCACGTTTCTAACTTAAGAAATGACGGACTTTCATTCAAACTTTCAACCCCTATTTCACCCCCTTCGGGGTAAAATTTTCAAAATTCCTTCCTTAGTGAGGGTCTACTTAATAAAACAACCCTACTCACCAAATTTCGTTGCTGTAGCTTTAACAGTTTTTGCTCAGCGATGATGAATCAGTCAGTCAGTCAGTTAGTCAGTCAGTCAGTCAGTCAGTCAGTCAGTCAGTCAGTCAGTCAGGACATGTAATTTTATAAGTATAGATTTTACGTCTTTATATCGAAATATTAAATACACCGTATTGAATATAAAGTGTGAATACTTTAACTTTTAATTAATTATTTTGGAAACACCTCGACATTTATTTTAATTACAAAGTAATTTTATTAAAATGTCTATAGTGAAAACTTCGATTCATAACTCCACAAAAGATATTACAAAATGTTTCGGGCAACATTTTCGATATTGGGCTTTTCATTTCGAAATAATAAATTTTGTTTTGAAATCGACAGAGCTAGTAACCTCTATTCGGAGGGTAATAAAATTAATGAATTCGCCCCTCAAGTATTGGAACATTGTCGGGGAATATTTAACCATAATTATTATAAATAATTACGCAAACTCGGCGAAGTTTAACCATTAATAACATATCAATGTGAACAATAATGCTCTCCACTCTTCCGTCGCCGCGCGAACTTGGCGCTTTGTTAGCACTTCGCGCAGTCGACACGACCAATTTAGATAATTTAATGAAATCTCTGTATTGTTTTTAGGCGTTTAACTCCCGGTTCACGGGGATTTGTGTGATTCATGTGTTATTCTGTGGTCGATCGGACAGGAGTGAGGAGTTTGTTGGCGTTACATTATGTTACCCAGTCAGGCATAAAATGTTATAGTTAGTTTTATAAAGTAAGATTTTGAAAAGCCTATAAGCCGAGTCTCGGCACATTCTTGGTCAAGTTACATTTCCAGTACTTTACGCTACGTACAACATGGTAAGAGAACATAATAGACATCTCACAAGTACCGCATCCCTAGCTACTATTTAAAAAGACTTAAATGTTAATATTAGCTTACAGAACTGTATATTTTATCCCTAATTTATTTTAAGTCGGCAAAAAAGTCTACATTTTCTTCGATTTAATTCTAAATTTAGCGAGGAATAATGTTGTTTTACTTCAATTTATAAGAACATTAATCAAATGCTAATAAGCCCCTTGACCTCGGCCGTCAATCCGTCGATTGCTGGAGTTTTATTTTTCACTGGAGCTAGGCAAACCACACGACTTTGTTCGACTAATTACACCCAGTCTTAAAAATAGAGCTGTACTTACCGTCCGTAGAGAAAATGTATGTCGACTTTTCAGGTTTACTCAGGAATAAATGAGACACAAATGAGTTTAAATATCAAAAAGGGAATTTATAACAATTCTTATTTTACTTTTTATTCAAAAATTAAATGTATGTTATATAATTATTTCGGATAATTCTAAGAAGACAGCTGTTTCATCATGTTATTCAAACAGAATGAAACATGACATCAGTATAAAATTCAATCTTAATAAAATCGTCTATAAAACAAAATGGCCCATACTAAAAATAATTAGTCCATAATATGAAGAACAATGCGATCGTCAAGAGAAGCTAATTCGAGTCTCAATAAGAGGCCAGCGGACTTTAATTACTAGTTCCACTATAAAATCCCGTTGACTTTATTGTGGAAGTAATTAAGAAAGAGCTCTGATAATACTAAAAGAGTTAAGAAGAATTAGTCCTTCTGTGTTTTATTTCAGTGAATTTTTTTTGTGCCACTTTTTAGTTACATTTCTAATAAATATGTTTAAAATCTTTATATTATAGATAATACTTAATATTGACAAAATAATGACAAAAAATCATTTAAGGAAATTTCCTAAGCAATGATCTTTTAGCAGTCTAATGTAACTCTTAATTTACTAGCTTTTTTTCCTACATTAATAAAATTGTATAAAAAGCTGAAAAATAAGAATAATTCCGCACACACATAAAATGAAATGGCACATATAATAAGTTGAAAACTTTACATAGATTGCTCGCTTTAAGGGACGTGAGCTTATTTCAGCATAATCTACAAGTTGGGGGAATGGCCAAGTTTCTAGTTCGCAATTACAGCTGGCTAATGGCGTTCTATTCCAGTCATTACGGCTCCAAAGGACTTGTATGGCGATTGTTTCTATTTCGCCGCTCTGTCTAATTTGATGTTGCCTAATTTTATGACAAAGAACGACTTCGTGCTGTATTGTTCTGTTAATAGTGTTTTATTGGCTTTTTAAAAAGAAAAAATACATGAAAATAATATTTATTTTTGGAACGAAGTTCCTTATCGCGCGTTGCGAAAGGGGGCTTGACGGAAAAAGTTGTAACGACACTTTTTGACCGACACTTATTTTAGTACCTGCGAAGTAGGGGCAGAGGGCGTTGATGTGGTGATGACGTCAACTGGCGGATAATTTAAAACTTCGTTCCATCCGGGTGTCCCTTGACACCTCTCAAGTTTTATTACATGCATTATTTTCATTAAATCTCGATTTACTTGCGTCCGCGCGAAAGAGCAGTTTGGCCGCTACACCGCGAGATCACAAGAAATATTTATGTAACGATTTATTTTAATTTACATACGATCGCTTGTGATCTCGCGGATTAGCGGTCAGACCGCTCGTTCGCGCGGACGCATGTAAATCGAGCCTAAGGTAGATATGCCATGTGATGGCATATCCACCTTAGATGAAATGCTTAGTAATATATCACAGAAATAAATGTGATTTCTGTGATATTGTTATGTTATGACAATTTAACATGACAAAAACAGTATGGAGAATCTGTCAAAAAAGTTGTGAATAGCCTATCCGGAACTTATCAGAAAATGGTGAAACAGGCCCTTAGTATTCTAAATTGACGTTTCCTTATTTTTAACCGACTTCCAAAAAGGAGGAGGTTATATGTTCGGCTGTGGATATTTTATTTTTTATTTTTATTTGTGTATGTTCAACGATTACTCCGCCGCTTGTGAACCGATTTTAAAAAAATTTCTTTTGTTGTAATAAGTTTCACTCCAATTTGTTACCATATTCACAAAAGTGGTGACCTAATGATGGAATCTATGAGTAATCGTGGGAACTCCTCAAAATTTATATGGAAACATATTATGGTGATTTTGGTTTCATGAGAAGTATCCTAAGCATATGCTACCAAAACACAAGATTTTGCACCAAGGTATATTATGGTATAGATATAGATACTAAGAGAACTCCGGATTCCTTATAGATACAAGTTTGGGGGTTTAGACGCTGTTTTAAGAACTGAAAGCATATGCCACTATGCAAATTATATTCATCATCGTCATCATCTACAAATTATATTCATTATCATCATCATCATCATTACCACATCAGGGTCACCAATGTCACATGGTTGTTTATAAGTGCATAATATGGATACAACACCACAATAATTATTATATCATCACGTTATGTCCTTATTATATTGGTACTTTTCATAGCGATTTTAATAAAAATATAATGTTGTTGCAAAATAAATGATTCAAGTTAAAAACAACAAAAGTATTAAATATTACATTTCCGTTGTCTGGTACCTGTAACACAAGTCCTTCGGGTACTTAGCACAGGGCCAGACTGACATGGTGTGAAGCGTCCACAGATATATTATATTAGATATATTAGTAAAAAAATACTTTGTACTTTGTAGCGCCACCTATAATTCCATTGCCGCAAACTACTGCCTTGGGAAGGCAAGTCCGTCCGCCACCGCGGTACCTAACTTTAGTTTTTCGCCAGATGGCGACACGAGAGTTGCGAGAGAGTTCGGGGAGCACGCGGGCAAAATTTAATAATAAACAAAATAAAACCCGGCAATCGACATTTAATGTCGATTGTCGGATTGACTTGCGTGATGCGTCTCCCGTTTTATTTAGGTACATATTTAGTTTTATTAATATAAATCATGTGGAATACGTAAATAAACACAGTTTCTGAAGTATAAACGCGAATGTTTTCGAATTACAATAAGATACGTAGAATATACGCGATGGTTTACCTACTAGGTAACTAAAAAGAGTGAAATTATTATTTTTAACAAAAAATTAAAACCGACTTCCACGGTAAAAACAATAATAACATCCTTTTAATCTGAATTAAAAAGTGTTAAATATTTTTTCCTATTGGTGCCTTTTTCCGAATTCGGCTAAACCTCAACTATTTCTGTGCCCAATCTTCATAATAATTTTGAAGTCGGTGCCAGTTCCAAAAGTTTCAAATATTCTGTCAGAGAACTGAAGAACAGCTATCAGCTTCAAAATAATGAAGATTGAGTACAGAAATAGTTGAGGTTTAACCGAATTCGGAAAAAGGCACTATTAGATAGGAAAAATTATTTAATACTTTTTAGTTCAGATTAAAAGGATGTTATTATTGTTTTTACCTTGGAAGTCGGTTTTAATTTTTGTTAAAAATAATAATTATAAGTCTAAACACAACCTCTTTCACATTCAAAAACTTTCGCGAAAACCAATAGGAAATTGGCAGTGCAGTAGACTGTAGAAAATCACAACCGAGCGCTAAAATTACATTCGGTTTGATATTTAACACGTCAGGCTTAAATGTTTGCTAGTATTTTCGTCTCGAGCCTCGCGAGCCTAGAATAACACATGACCTAACATTATTTATAGGTCGTTAGACACCTTCGTTGTGGATTGGGATATATCATTCTCGGTATGACCTGGATAGTTGAAGGCACGAAAAGGAGGTGCCCCAGATTGTGACGGAGGTCTGAAATCACTATTGGTCTGTCGAAACAGGTAGTGTTTTATTTTGCGTCCGTTTATTTTTCACAAAATAGTTGAATACTTACATGGCTTTTAAAATGAGGGTGACCAGAATGTGACTTGTTAGTTGTTATCCTACTAAGTTAGTAAATAGTAACAGTGTAAGAATGTGACTTGGAACTTGGGAGCCCCTTATGTTAAACTAGTGTTCATGTATTATTTAATAAGAGTTTGACATTTATTGAAATATTTATTAAAAATTAAACAAATCGATATAAATATAGGATATCTGATTTACTAATAAACTCAGAAATTAATATTAAAAGCTCTTGCGGCTTAAGATTGTTTCTCTCCCAGCATACAACTGTCCAAGAGTTTACAAAGTTAGATTTACGTCTGCATTGAACGTTGTCACAACCCTGTAAGGATTACTTTAAGGATGTAGAGTTGATTTTACTGTAGTAAATACAAGCTTGAGTCAACCTACCGGAAGCGTCTGCGTTTGACAGAGTGAAGGCGATCTTTTCACGCATATTCTAGTCAGGGTTTAACCAGAAGTCTAACTGTATATTTAGATCGTAAAATAACATCAAGTTTTAATAATTTATATATCTATTTAGTGATTTTAAAATTGAAAATAATAGCTATGGGCTTATAATAGAGCTGTATTCTTTGTCGAACAATATTCTAACTGAATATTAATTTTTTAATTATCCGTATGAGTTTCATGATTAGTACAGGTTGTACCTAGGGAATGTTATTATTTGACAAATTTACTATTCGAATAATTCGAATATTTTACAAAAGTTCTCGAATTATTCGAATATTATTCGAATAATTCAAAAATTTTGAAAAATCCTGAAAACTCTGAATAAAAGTAACAAAAAGCTTGGTACAAACATGTACAACCTATTTTGTTAATACTATGAAGTAAGCAATTCTTATTTTTACTTTTATCTACATAAATCTTTGTAACCTTTTGCGTGCCACCTGTCAAAATGTTTGAAATACCTGGGGTCGACCCGGATCCCGGACTCGCGACAGTCAGGGTTTGACAGCTCAGGTTTTAGCTACATTATGATTTTTATAAGATTTTACCAGATTCTAAGTTAATTCACAATTAAAATCATATAGTTACTTGAATACTATTTATTTTTGCTGCATTTATGGCTGCCTGAATATAAAATAAATCTAGTACAGTACTTTAAAAAAAGTAGCTTGATGTTTGAACAATTTTCCGATATATTTCTAAATAAAACAATTTTCGATTCTCAAATTGTATTTTATTTACACTTTAGCATATTAGGTTTATGATACAAATTATAACTTCACATACCACAACACACTTTATTTACACAACACTTGTTATAAAATTCGCCACTTTAATGAGCCGTCAAAAGTGACTTTTATTTTCTTAATTTTTTACTAAGCCGAACGAGGTAAAGACATACCAAAGTAGTCCCTTCCTTCTTCTTTTTAATTGCAATGCATTTTAAATGATTAAATATGTTTGAATACGCCGTTTTACGTGGGAAAGAAGACTCGGCCATTGCGACCGGATCCCGGAATCCGGTTTGTCGACACGATAAATGACATAGTTAATTTTTATTGCTAAACACTTTAAAAATGTATATTTTAAGGTTAAGGGCAATAAAAGAAAGGCTGTAAAGTGTAAACCGTTTCGATCGTAGCAGCTTTTACTTTTCTCATGCGATTATGCTTAGTCTTGCTAGGCAGCAGTTGAGATTAAATAATAATATTGATTGATATTCGACGTTATGATATCTGTTCATTATTACTAAGCCAGCTCACCCGTCTTTTTGATATTTTCGATCCACGTTCACCCAATTCACCTAGTCGGCTTCACCTGTGTCAACGAGGCTCGAAATTATAAAAAAGGTCCACTAGAAAACAAACACTACAACAAAGGAAAAAAATTCCAACGAAGCCCTGGGGGAGGGTGAAACAATCCTAGAGCTGGTGACTTTAGTAACTTGAAGTTTGATAACGCTAATAACATTAATATATTAAGGAGCCATCGACATTTTTTGATACTGTACTACTACTACTGTACTACTGTTTCAATTATCAGTCGAGGACTGCCGCGGTAAAGCTATTGAATAGCAAATTTTTATCAACTTGTCGAATCATAGATCAAATACCGCGAGCTTCAAGCCAGAAGGGCGTATAAAAAAATGATCTTTTGTATTTTAACTACATATTTTAAAACTCTCAATATTATACTTACATCTATTACCTTCTTAAAAAACGAGTTTGTTTTAAATATACACCCTTCTGGCGTAAAACCTCGATCGTGGGTATCGCAGGCACAATAGATTTTCAATTGTTATGCGACAGACGGGTGCTGCTTGGGGATTGATGGGTTAAAGCCCGCGATATATAGTTATCACGGTAGACAAAAATTTGAGAAAGCTTGAAAGAAGTCAATGGATACAGATCGTGAACGACCATTACTGACGATACTGAAATCTATGACTGAAAGGAGTTTAAATCTTCATTTGTCTTTAGGCAAAATTACGTCTAAAATATAGTCAACGGCGACGATGAATGGTCGTATACTCATTAGTTAGACTAAAACAGATTTTTATATATCATTAAAGATGTAGAATATTCATAAATAATATAATTTTTCTGAAATAAACTTCATTATGTTCTTATTCCATGTTAATTTTATGTTTGATAGCATTTTAAACAAAAATAAAAAATATTCTTACTATTCGAATTATTCGAAAAATAATTTGGCAAATATTCGAATAATAAAATCGTCGAATATTCGAATAAAACGAGTATTCGAATATTCGAATAACATACCCTAGTTGTACCATTTGTTAAAAAATATGTAGCAGAGAAATCATTTTATAGGCTAATGGCGGACCTACGTTATTTGGTGGAGTTGTGTCAAGTCAACACTATAGTCGCGATGGACTTGACATAATGTCACCAAATAATGGGTCTACTATTTGCATGAGGCTCTGATAGTACGTACTACATATTTTAATGCTTTTCCATCGAAACATATTTAAATCGCTTTATAACTTGCTTTTAGTAACATTAAGATAGCAGAAACAAATACCATGTGCACAAATGGGCCATAACGATTTGTATCGTGGTACATTATTACGGCATTAACAATACGTTATTTATAGAGCTAATATCTTTATTATTTCCCGGTCTTAATTTATAATATGTCGTTCTCCATTACACGAAGGAAATCAATTACAGTGTGCGTGACGTGGCCAATATTGAACGGCCATTTGTCAACGTACGGCGTATACCCGCACACCACCGTAATGAATATGACACATTATTGTACTATTAAGGTACAAGTTGGAAGCCGGCTACATGAAGTTGCACCAGACGACGTGTCGTCGCGACACTACTGGTTTCTATGTATTTCTATGAATAAGTGTAGCTAGCTTCGTGTCGCTAGCTGCGCGGGGTATTTCATAGAAATACATAGAAACCAGTAGTGTCGCGATGACACGTCGTCTGCGGTTGCTTCTTGTCGTCCGTTGCCAACCGGCACCTTTAACCTGATCCTTTATACTTTCGTCTCATGTACTAAAAGTATTCAGTACATAATTAGAAGAAGCTCCTCCATGGACCGTAGTACAGTAGTTAAGAGCGTGGCTCTTAACTCGAAAGTCATGGGTTCCATTCCCACGTTGGAACATGTTCTTTTCAAGTTTGGTTAGGACTATGTGGACTGATCACCTGACTGTCTCACTTCTGAGTGTACTGAACCAAACCTTAAACTAGATACAAAACTAATAATAATACCAAATTATAATATTATATCAAAATATACCAAATGTATAACTTAAATATTGTTTTGCTCCAGTGTATAATGATAAAGGCATTTAGATAATAAGCAATCAGTATAAGTGACTATGTTCAATAATTACTGTTCATCACTGAAAAATAAATAAATCACATCAACCTTTTAAAAACTTGTAATCAGAATGTTATTACGTACATAAGATAATGATTATGATGACTTACATCCAGTAATTTAGGTACATTACGGAAAAAAATTCACAAATAAACTATTCATCTCCTGTAACCGAAAGTAATGGAATTTAGTAAATTAGCAACGATATGATCATCCCTGATTACAATTCAATCAAAATTAAACTTACCACGAACGTATTACGATACAGATTCGTGCGACATCTATGTATGTTAGGACAGTTTATAGCGGGTAGTTTAGTATTTGTAGCAGGAGATAGCACCGGAGCCGGCGAACCTGTTGATAAGCGTCGTCGGTGATAAGGCGCTCTGATGGAGTGGACGAGAATTTCGGCGAATGCATATTTCATGACTTGATTAAATAGTTCACGCTTTGGAGTCCGCATGTATGTTGCTACAATCGCATTTTAAACGTCTGATTCTAAGCTTTCGAAATGTAAACTTCTTTCTTTAAACTTTACTTCGATTCTGTGAGGGTAAAATAGTAAACTTGTTTCAAAACACGTGACCTGATCGATAATTCGTAAGACGTAAAGAGGCCGGCGCGGCATAGGAGAGAAAGTCAAATCCCCTTCTCTTTCTACCACGTGGCGAGAATGTATGCCTTATTACGTAATTACATCTTTAGTTCTGCCGACATTCTGGAAGTGCAATCCATCAAAATTTATAACTATATTGGTATCTACTATCTTTAAAATACCTCCAAAAGTTGAAATGTTTAAATTTCGCATCGTATCACAAACGAGTCCATACACTACTCGACATTGTAAAACCTAAAACACGCTCAATACCCTTTTGTTAATTTCAGAAAGTAAGAGAACACACCGAAAACGTCCGAAAATAGACTCCACATTCTAGTTTTGTATTATTTTTACGTAAGCGCAAAATTTTGTGAGAGAATAGATCAGGCTTCATTGTGCCACTAGATAACGCCCGCAACTCCGTTGCGCCAAAATTCCTTTATCACGCAGGAACCGTGCATTTTTCCGGGATAAAAAGTATCCTATGTCCTTTCCCGGGACTCAAAGTGTCTTTATGCCAAATTTCGGTTCAGCGGTTGGAGCGTGAAGAGGTAATAGACAGACAGATAGACAGACAGACACACTTTCGCATTTATAATATTAGTATGGATATCGTGCTATATTGTGCTATTCCACCCGATAGTCATGCAAGCCTGCTACATGTTGAAGACTAAAACTACATTTCTTTTGCTTGTTTAACAAACGCCCGCCTGTCTCGAATAGCGCAGCTTAGTAAACTAAATTCGCCTCTAAAAAGAAAAATTGTCCCAGTCGAGCGATCGTAACGGTATCCACTACTTTAGGTTTCAGTATTTAAATGTATGCTAATTTTATTCTGTAAATTCTGTTTATAGTGATGTATAAATTTTACTGTCCTCATGATACGGTAACGAGCGGTGACTTCACTCGAAAACTGAGAAAGAAATTAAACATGCACTCTTTAAGTGCGCACTCGTTGTTACCTGTGGCTTCGCTTTTATTCTTTTTGTCGCACTCCCGGACCTCCTCCACATAAAAGTAGGTTGAGTAACTTATTATCATTCCTACCGCCACAGACGACATACCAAAAATAACTTCGCCACTTTGTCACATAATATCTCCGGCGAAAGAGTGCACTATATAAATAGAACGCCATAAATAAAGTTAAAAACATAAATATAAAATATAATAACACCATTAGTAGCGGCTAGTCATCGCAATAGGTAGCGGTATAGAGATAAAAATGATATACGCCGTGTGCTACTCGCACCGAATCGCGGGTTTTTATGTTGCAGTTCACGGTGGAATTGGCTCGTGTCTATTCGGTCCTTATCTACGGGTTCTTATTGACTTGTTCTTATTTGTACTGTAACATTTTAGTCGTGATTTACGGGTATTTCATTTGTGCGACGTCTATTACGACATTCAGAGTAGTTTTGTATGTTATACCTAGATGTTTCCGGATACTCCCGTTTAAGAAATGGGTAAGCCATTTTTTCAGGATAAAACTCTCATTTTGTTACGTTACATACTAAAATTCATCAATACAAGTAATGTTCATTCGGAATTTGCGAATCGAGCTAACAAATTGACAAAAAATAAAAATATACCAATTTTATTACTGTTTAGCGATGTAATTCTAAACATTATTGTGAAATTCATTCTGTAATTTTTCCATTTCGCGAAATAATCGTCTCTTTTTTTGTTTAATGACCTACTCGCTGTAGAGGCTTCCTGATGCCCGCCGGCTAAAAAGCCTCGTATTTTCGAACCTCACGCTCCTGTGTTGTAAAAAAATAAAAAATAAATTTTTATTTACGTCGAGCATCATGTTCTACGAAGGACACGATTGTTAACAAATTTTAAGTGCTCTTATATGAATTATACAATTTTATAGGTACTTGGTGTTGCCCGCGGCTTTTTTATTACACTTCCGCGAACCTTTGTTCCTTCAGAATAAAAAGGCCAAGTGGAATTAGAAAAACAATTTACCGTCAACAAACTATTCTTATTATAACTAACGTATTTAAACACCGTAGTTAACGAGTTGTGACCGGAGTCTAAAGAACGCAAAAACATAATAAATAACAGCAAATGCTCAGTTTCCCAGAACTACTTAAATAATACTTTCTTAAATATAAAACATTGTCTCGTTGAAAGTATACTTTGACACTAAATTTACAATCGAATTCCAGAATATACACATAGAGGCTGTAATTAATGATGCCTAAAGAACACACAAAAGCGTAATGCTTCCAGCGACCATTTCTATACTAAAATTGATAATTTCCTGAAATAAAGCTATAATATAATATAATTGATACTATAAAGTATAATAATATCAGGAGGATGATTTATCTGAGGCGGTGGAATCAATTGTTACCGCGGTTAACGGGCCAGCAGGCGATAAGCAGAACTTATGACCGCTATTTTGTTTAAAATATTGCACTCTCAAGACGGTGGGTAATCTTTAGATATTATATCTACAGTAGTTGAGACTTAAATTGTTTTAGATTTAAATTATTTTCAGTGATGTGAATGACTTGATTGTGGTACATAAATAGTTATTAACATTTTAAGTTATTGGTAATAGTAAGTGGCTTTTTTATATAGTAGATTCTTCTTACAAAAATCCAGTCCTGATATATAACTTGGAACTTTGCAGGACTGGATTCTTTTTAATTTACTTACTACAAAAAACATATAGCTGATATTAAAAACTGTTATTAATTTCTTTCGTGATTCAAAGCACATCCGTAAAATCTCAATCATTAAAATCAAAGACAGTTATTCATGTAAATCTACCTTATAATTTCCCAACAGAACACAAAATCAAAGAAATATGAACGTAATACAACTGGACCTATTAACCCCTAAAACCCGTTAACACAGAAATACTTGTTGCAGATCATCCGTTTCACGTAACCCCCCGACCGGTAGCCCCTCCCCCGCCCGCCCCCGTAAAAAACGACAAAAGGAAAAAGGAAGCGACCACCCATAAGCCTTTTATGAAATCGCTAATGATTCTTTTGATGGCGTAACGCTTTAAGTGCTCCGATATCTTCGACCCTCGACGGTACGAATGTATTTAGAATTATTGTATTTATTTCCAAGTATTTTCACTTTCATGTAACGGTAAATTGATTTTTGTATCGTAAATGTAAAGATAAGGCTGTATTTGTAGAATATCTACGGAACGTAAATTTGGTAGAATATCTAGGAATTATATGGTAAACCATTTACAAAATGCAAATATTCGACATCATAGCATAGGCCATAGAGCATCTACGATGTGTAGCAATCGTAGACAATCTACGATTCGTAGCGGTCGTAGACGAATTGAAGCGACCGGAGATCTTCTACTAATTACATTGTGATTTCTAGAGCACGCACGACTTGTAGCGGTCGTAGACCATCTACGAATTGAAGCGACCGGAGATCTTCTACTAATTACATTGTAATTTCTAGAGCACGCACGACTTGTAGCGGTCGTAGACCATCTACGAATTGAAGCGACCGGAGATCTTCTACTAATTACATTGTAATTTCTAGAGCACGCACGACTTGTAGCGGTCGTAGACCATCTACGAATTGAAGCGATCGGAGATCTTCTATTAATTACATTGTAATTTCTAGAGCACGCACGACTTGTAGCGGTCGTAGACCATCTACGAATTGAAGCGATCGGAGATCTTCTATTAATTACATTGTAATTTCTAGAGCACGCACGACTTGTAGCGGTCGCAGACCATTTATGACTCGTAGCGGTTGTAGTCCGTAGACCATCCTACGAACTGAAGCGATCGGAGATCTTCTACTAATTACATTGTAATTTGTAGACAACGCGCGACTTGTAGCGGTCGCAGACTATTTACGACTCGTATCGGTCGTAGACCATCCTACGAATTGAAGTGATCGGAGATCTTTAACTAATCGCATTGTCATTTCTAGAGCATATACGACTTGTAGCGGTCGTAAACCATCTACGATGCGTAGCGGTCGTAGAACATCTACTTCGTCATACTTCTGTTCATATTTTCATCTTAATCGAATTTTGAAAAAGAAATTTCAAATTAATTTAGGATATATTCGAGATAATAATTGTGATGATCATGAAGCAGTCATCGTAGCATATAAAGATCTACAACTTGATGATTTAGTTCTTTTCCTTTCTACGCACAAATGAAATCCTAGTTGTATCTTGAAATTCATAAAAAGATCCATAAAGATATTCCCTCCGAGTTATTCATGTGTAATAAAAACATAAGGGTTGAATAAAATATCCCTTCTCGAATAAAATAATAGTCATTTGCTTAAGCGATTAAAATAATATTATTATGCATTGATAAAACAATCGGTATTTTCATACGGCGATAAAGTCATGGATTAGATACGCGTGACTTGTGAAAATTATTTTACCTGCAAATTTTAATGTCTGGCTCAATTATGATTTTATTTGATGTGTTATGAATAGATTATATTGTAGCTTTGACTCAATTATAACAAAAAAAATGGTGTATTGAGTTTCCATTATTAAATTTTAATATTTCATAGAGGATGTAAATATTAATTTTAATTTCTACGTTATATTTTCTTTTCCCGAACAAATATTTTGAATATAAAACGTAATTGACCAAACGTAACGCAATTAAGAAAAAAAAACAATTAAAAACAGCAACAGTCGAATTTAATCAACGATTTAAAAACATCTGCATAACAAACAATACCCGATCCACGCAAACAGCGCCGTGGCTTGCTTGTTTGTTCGTAAAAATAATAACTCTCGGTCCCGCACCACTTGACATTCGCAAGTTTTAATTGCCACACTCCGCTGCCGTGCGCTACTCCGCGCTACTCGGCGCTGCCGCGCGCTACTGTGCGCTGCCGTGTGCGCCACAAAAGATTTAGCGTAACCGCGGTTGCTAATGAGGATCTCATGTTGAAGCATATTCTAAATTAAAATTTTATTTGTTACACTGTTCTGTGAGTATTCACGTTTGTTAGTAAATATGCAACAAATGTGACTTCCCAGATTTCATAATGTCATAATATCAAACTTTGTACATGTCTAGATACCGTAATCTTTTACTGAGGCACAAACCCAACCCGGGGGACCCATGATGGGTTACCCCTGTAAAAAAAAGGGTATAATAATACTAGTATTATATTCTTGAAGTTATACTTAAAAACAATATATTGGATTTTATACTTTTGAGCTAAGTACTTTAATTTGTAATCCATTTGTATTAGGTCTGTATATTCTTAGCTACTACAACAAAATTGGAGTGTTTATCAATTAGTGTTGCCAATAAAATACGAAATATTTTTAATTTATTTCAAAAATTATACGCTTAAATCAACATAATAACAGAGGCACGTTGTACACTTAGGGAGATCGCACACGTCACACTTTTTGTGTGATCGAGTCTGCGGCTTACATACAATCTGCATGGCGCGCGCCATCAGACTGTACGGAAGCCGCAGACTCGATCACACAAAAAGTGTGACGTGTGCGATCTCCCTTAACATCTTTATCAATATGGAGAGGGAGATCAAATAATACGGATCTAGCGCATCCCTTTACTAATGAAAGTGGCGCTGCCGTAGTTTGTATACGTGTGTCGGGGCTTTAATCACGATATTGCGTCTTACAACTTCCAATTGGGAAACGAAATCATAACGGAACTGTACTTTGACAAATCAAAGTTTGAATTTGCCTAAATTACAATGTACAGTAAGTTGTAGAATGTAGATATACAATAACGAGTCGAGTATTTGACTGATTACAGTTTAAATTGGGAAGGTTTAATAAGATCGTAATATTTTGAACAATACAAAAAAGTGTTAAGTACAACATAAAATTGGAAAGTGAAAATACTAGCACACCTAGGCAAGTATGCAGTGCCCCCCTATTACTAGTGCACTGTTAGCAGCCAGGTTTTTTAATGCCAAATACGCCTTAAGAAATTATGACCTTAGATACAAATAATGTTAATGGCAAAAATTGTGACCCATAAAAACATCATGGTAACCAATTTCTTGAAAATAATAAATGATTGATTGTTAAGGGTTAATTCAGACCACAACGCGAATTTCTAAAGTACTAAAATACTGAATTGACAGATTTCAATTGCGTATGACGTCTGGCAAATCTGTCAAATCCATACAAATTGAGAAATGCATCTACGCGTCGCGTTGCGGTCTGAATCGACCCTAAGAAGTTAACACTTCAGTATCGAGCAACATAATATCACACCTTACAACAAAGTATTACACTCAAAAATAGTAATTACATTACAATTACTCTGTAATTACACGGTATCGTTTACATCAGTCGATCGGCTTCTTCCAATAGATCAGGTCGGGCGCTGTATATCAGGTTTAATTGACCAATCCGTTGACCCGAGCTCTGTCGCGACTTAATTGAACCCGGCACCGAACCGGCACACGACTACACAATTCGTTACTTCAGAACAAATAAAGAACACGTGGGTCCGAAGCACGCATTAAAAAATGGCCCAGCTTATGCGAGAAGTTTTTATGTATCGGAAGGTATGGATTTGGAGTTGAATTTTTGCTGAATAGAACGGAGGTTTCTAGAAGAATACATTCAAAATCATCAAAGCTCTCAATGCTGTCATTGAGAGTTTTGATGATTTTATATATCTTTGAATGGATCAGTATCCACTCAGAGGTATATAAAATCATCAAAACTCTATAAGAAAAAATAGGGTTTTACTGAAAATCAGCGTAATACCTCTGAATGGATACTGATTTTCAGTAAAACACTATTTTTTCTACAGTTACTAAAAACTGACCTGTTCGTGCCGAAGCGAATTTCACGGTGAATTTTTATAAGAGATTTTTTCTACGCTCAAGAAACTTGAAAAATTGTAATTACCCTCGTTCAGCGTCACTCACATCCGCACCTGATGTAGGTCACGACGCGACGCCCGTAAATTTCAACATTCTGTAGAAGTGGAGCCACATTGCTGCGTTGCGGTGCGTTGCGTTGCCTAGTCGGAATGAAATATCGTATTGTATGCTACATTTGCGTTGCAGCTACGCTTTTTTTATGAAATAAGGGGACAAACGATGGAAAGCAACCGCCGCTCATGCCTTTCAAGAGGGAATATGCTCTCTTCTTAAAGACTTGCAGGTCGTATTGGTCCGGAAATACTGCTGGCAACAGTTAGTTCCAGAGTTTCACAGTACGTTGTGAAATGTTACGCGAAAAACGCGACGTGAAAGACTGCATGATATTGCAAGACAGTGACAGTGCGTCATTCACTCTGATACTTTTATTCCTGTCCGCCGTTTCATTGAAACACCGACGCTATAAACAAGCAGCATCGACGCACGCACGGCAACGGCACAGTGTGTACTCGCCCTAACTTTGAAAATTCTACAAGACGTAATTTAAGTGTTTACTTACTGATGGTAAACAGTACATGCTCGTTAATATTATCACTCGATGGGAAATTTAAATTTGGAAGAGGTGTGGCACTAATGAATCAACTCAAACGTATCAATTTGGCTGGACATGGTCTCACTAGAACTGGCGTGAAACACCGTGGCTTATTTTGTATTGTCGTTTAAGGTGGTTGTTTTTATACACCGAGAATAAACACGTTTTGCATGACAAGTAACACATCTACTTTTGTGTTGCAAGGGACTTCCAGCGATTTGTACTCATAATCCTGTCACGATCATGATACTGAACACTTGCCTAAAATAACTTATCAAGATAGAATTTCACTCGGTCTAACTGAGGTAAAAGTTTATAACAATTTTGTTGCGTCGTTTCAAGTTTCTTGTTTACTATCATTGTTCATTTAGTTTTAACTATATTTTCACATTGATACTTACTGGCATTCGATACGTTGTTTCCGCAGACAATACTAAACTTTGGAATACAATTTTAATAAACTTTTACACACAAAAGTGTCAGCAAAAATCGACGCCAATTTTATTAAATTCATACAGCAAATAGCATCATATTTTAATTTTATATCTGATTTTCTAAAACCTTAGAAATTTCTAAGGATCAGTTCCCACCGAAATGAGACGCGACGCAACGATGCACAATAGCGATGCTATAATTTATTCATGCAAACGATACAATGAAAATGTCATCGGCGTGACACTTTTTGACATGTCAATTTTCTATTGTTGCGTTGCGATTGGTTACATTATGTTTAGATATAAACTGATTCTCATTGTGTTACAAAGTACAACAATACAATAACTTTGTTATATAACAAATACCATGAAATAGATTTCTTAAACTAGTCATAGATCATACTTAGCTGTCTTCACTTATGTAAAGATTATTTCATAAGAATAACTTTGTTACTCGGCTTTGCGGAAAGTCGTTATTATTGTTGTAAAACGCAAGTAATAGTATTAAATTAAGTCTAAATAAAATGGGATTTCTTTTTAAAGCTAACATGACGTAAAAAATGCTGATGTCTGGACATGGGCCAGGATTCATTTTAAAATAATGAGAATACTCAGTACTATCCCTAGTTGGCTCCAAAAGTGGTGGCTTTTTTATTTATATTAGATTTTTATCTGGTTTTTATTTTACATACTTTGGTTAATCTTATTCGAAACTTACATTTCAAAATGCAAAAACAAAATTCAAGGAAAATCATACACTACACTTTACCAAGAGCAAAATCTTTAGAACATTTTATATTACTTTTTAAATTGACCATCACAAAGATCTGCAACGAGCCACCACACATAAGAAGTTAATTGAATAAATCTGCACTTTTTCTTGGAATCTTCATAGGGGACTTAACGATGTTATTTATCGTGTCAGTGTGGAGGCGGCCTTATCTCCGGGCGGGCGGCGAGGGCGGGGGCGGCCGATCCTGCGGCAGACATGACTTATTACAACCACCAGGATACAACCCTATTCCAGTCCTAATGACGACGCTCGTATAGGGCCCTTAATTTCGACGCCCCACAATTTTATTAACGCCTTCGAGCAATTTAGGGCACCGAGTTTATTGTGATACAGGCTATTTCCAATTAATACTTTTTCGAGCTTCGATTCAACAATTCGAGAATCACTTTTTCTGGATTTGGGGGAGCTATTCTGTAATACATTGTAACTGTGGGGGTTATTCTACTTACACTTAACCGTTTACGATTTGGCTCGGGGAAAAAGAATTCGAGAATCACTTTTTCTGGATTTGGGGGAGCTATTCTGTAATACATTGTAACTGTGGGGGTTATTTTACTTACACTTAACCGTTTACGATTTGGCTCGGGGAAAAAGAACATTATAATGAGTGCCGTTAAGTCATAAAACAATTTTGTGTAGCCCGACGCTAATCTGCAGGTAATGTAAATGCCGGTCGTTAGGCAACTTGTAACGTTCAAACGATCCGGAATATTTTTCTTTAGGCGCAACTTTGGAAATACGCAGGTGATAAATTTACATAAATAAAAACCTAAGCTAATGGACTTGAAAGTTTACGCGGAATTTTGTATGTAACTTTTAATGAGCGGTTACAATACATAATACAACGAATACATTTTGTTTCCTGCAGAGGCTACAAAAATTACTTTATTCAAAAATTTACGAATGCAGGCTTAATCAATGATGCCCAAATTTTTGATTACTTATTAAATTAACAAATACATAAGAAGATGATACATACCAAAGAAACGCATATCGAATATCTCAATTATTTGAAACAATTCATCATTGATTGTAAACTTCTCGTGTATAAAACAAAAAGAAAAGAAGAAAGTGGCAAAGATGATTGAACATATGATGTTGTTACCCAAATAACAATTTAAAGACTGTTTTTAAGGCTTTAGTACCGGGAAAAAGATTTGAAATCAAATAAATGTTTATTCTATGTTTAGCTAGATCTTAGCCACGTGATGAAGTAGGTAAGTTACAAGGTTTATTCAAATTATAAGGGAAAAATAAGTAATTAACTCTTATGTTGTAAAATGCTATAGTTACCCACTCATATTATCTTCAAAATCAAAATATTTATTTCCAAATAGGTTAACAAAGTTAACACTCTTAGAACGTCGCGTCTACATGAGGCCTACCACCGGTTCGGGAACCAACCCGGCGAGAAGAACCGGCGTAAGAAACTAGCACGGGTCCACCTTTTACCAAAAAGGTGGAAAATTACAATCAATAGTTATGTAAAATGTGGTACATTTATATAGAAGCGGCCTATGGTCTGTCAGCTTATTTTTCCCAAGGTGTGCTATCATTGAGAAAATCATTTACCTTATAATAAGCCTTAGCACACAAACGTTCTTTAACTTTTTTAAATTTATTAATTGAAAGATTTTGGACGTTTTCTGGGATTTTATTGTATAGGCGTATACATTGACCTTTGAAAGATGTGCTTACTTTGCTCAGCCTGGTTATTGGTATATCTAGTTTGTGCTTATTCCTAGTGTTCCTGCAGTGTATGTCACTTTTTGTTTTAAAATTATTTCATTTTTTCTCACGTATTATCGTCCATAATGTATTGAGCGATAACGGTCAGAATTCTTATTTCTTTAAACTTTTCTCTGAGAGATTCAAAGGATGACATTTTATAAATAGATCGTATAGCTCGCTTCTGCAGCACAAACATTGTGTTAATATCAGCAGCACTTCGTCATAAAAGAATGCTTCAATTATTTTACCCACTTTTTCCCTTTCCTCTTCTTTTATACACAAGATTGATAAAACATGTTTCAATTCCAAAAACGCGTCGCATGTATGACCGACTACGTATAATAAACATATCGGTCCTGTCGCAAGCAATACATCGTTGGAGCTCATAATTGCAGCTCTGATGACGACTCGTTAATCTCCGCCGAATATATTAGCATTATTACCCCCGTCCGTTATCTAAACCTGATAAAACGCTTATTAAACGATCGTTATAAGCCTCCCAAACGAGACTGATTGGATTTGACTGAAACTCTGAATTTGTAGTTTCCCAGAATAGCTCAGTCAAAAGTTAAAAAGGAATATGCAATATTTTTATTTCTATATCTATCTATTTATCTTCATAGATATAAATTCACTTATATTCTAAGAATTAAAATTAGTTTAGATCTACATTAAATATTTTAATATCTAAAGGTGACATTTGTTCAGTCGTTATCGGTGTGCCGTAAGGTTTGCACGTACGCGCATTATATCGACTACGTGTATTAGCGAGTATCTATCGGAGTGAAAGGCGCCCGCGCTCGCGCGAGGCATCGCGTGTGTTAATATTTATGATTAATACCTCCGTCGTTTCTGACTACAGGGACGATGGAACCTCAACCAAGTTACTCCTCCGTTACCCAAGCCATTGTTTTTCCCACTAAAGAGCAAGCGGTTGTTATTGATGCGATTGATGACACCCCACTTAAGGACTATGCCTACGCGTTTAGTAAACTAATCGAATCCACACAGATAAGATTTTTAAGTAGAATGTCCAACAACAGAATTTGTGTATTCGTATCGACAAAGGATATTGCAGACGAATTAACCGACAAACACCAGTGTATAATTGTAAACAATAAGAAAATTCCCATTCGGCCGCTGATCACAAGAAATAAACGAATTATTTTTTCTAATGTTTGCCCTATTATCCCGCATGTCGTTTTGGAGAACAAGTTATCAGAATTAGGTATTAAATTAGCCACTCCAGTGAGTTTTGTTAAGGCTGGTATAAATGAACCTGGTTTTAACCATATTTTAAGTTTCCGGCGTCAAGCCTACATATCGCCGGAAGAACTAAAAAAGATTCCCGAACGCGTGCAAGTGGATTTCGATGGTAGTAATTATTGGATTTACATGTCCACTGATACTATGACCTGTTTTATCTGCAAGAAAGAAGGCCATATTGTAAATAAATGCCCCGATAACTTAAATGCTGGAAATATAATAACCGAGGATAGTGTTAATATTTCAAATACAGTCAATACCAATTTTGTACCTCTTGCCACCTTTAAAAGACCGCATCCACCGACGACTGAATCATCTCCAAGTATTATTATACCTACAGAAACTTCCGATTCTGAGGAAATTTCGAAGATTGATGCAGAATCAAGTGAAGCTTTGTCCGATTGCTCTATAACTACTTTCTCGGCAAAGAAGGATAAAAGAAGAGCCAAAAAACAAAAAAGAACATCTACAGTTGACTTAGAAGACACGGAACTGAACGATATTAAAAATATTATAGAAAAAAGTGATTACCCTATGTCCATTACCGAATTCATTAACTTTTTAAAGGAGTCTTACGGAAAAGAAAATATTATTCAGATAAGCCAAAGTTATACCGAAGATTTAGATAGTTTATGTAAAATGCTTAAGGATATTATACCTATAATTTCGTCCCGAAAAGTTAAAAACCGAATTACAAGAATAATTAAAAAACTTAGTAATATTTCCTAATTATAATAATGTATCTTAAAGTGATTCAATGGAATTGTCGCAGTATTATTCCAAAAAAACTTGATTTGGAGTCGTATTTGTCAAAGGAATGTATACATATTTGTGTTTGTTCCGAAACTTGGCTATCGCAGGAAGACTCATTGAATTTATCTGGATATTATTGCTTTAGGAAAGACAGAGCAGATGGTTTTGGAGGTTTAGTCATTCTTGTGCATTACTCCTTATCAGCTAGGGAGATCAACATTCAACTAACAGGTAATAGATTGGATATTTTGTGCATAGAAGTTTTTAACCAATCTAGGCTTCAATATGTTGTCGGCGTGTATTCTGCGAGTAATGTAGCAACAAGAAAACGTGATTACGATGAATTATTTTCTATATTTAATAGTAAAACACTAATTGTGGGTGATTTTAATGCTCACCACGTGTCTTGGTCCTACATTACTGACAGTAGGGGCCGAATAATTACAGAAAGTTGTTCAGAGTATAATTATTCATTTTTGAATGACGGAAGCCCTACTCGCATGGCCAAGCTAAACGACAGGATTATATCATCTTCTCCCGATATCTCCTTTGCGAGCTCTGATCTGTTACTTTCTTGCTCCTGGTCTGTAACTAATGAGACTTTTAGTAGTGATCATCTGCTCATTTCTATTATTATTAAATCATTTTCCATTAACAAACCCGTAATAAAACGTAATTTAAAAAAAGCCAATTGGATTGAATATAAAAACTTCATAGATGTTAAATGTAATAACTTTGTAATCAATAACAATAGCGTCCAAGATAGACAGGTTTCTCGATGAAATCAATGACTCCGCCGATCAATTTATTCCCAACACTAAGATTAGTAGCAGACCATCTTCCAGATTCCAGCCAAAACCTTGGTGGAATCAGGAATTGTCTAGGGCAGTAGCAGAGAGAAGGCTCGCGCTTAAAAAACTTAGAAAAGATCGCACACTAGAAAATTACGTAGCTTTAAAGGATAAAGTAGTTTCTGTTCGGAAGTTAATAAGGCAGGCTAAGTTAAAATCATGGCAACGGTTTTGTGATAATATAAACCCGAAAACAACTAGTAGTGACATGTGGCGCAAACTTCGCTGGATCAAAGGTCATCCGATTGGACCACATGTATTAACGGAGGGAGAAGCTAATCAGTTACTTACTGGTATGTCTCCTGATGGTGTTGATTATCCCCCATTTATGAACGACACAAACTCTTGCCACGATAGTGATAATTATTCGCCTTTTACTTTGTTTGAATTAACATCTGCTATAAAGCGTAAAGACACATCTCCAGGAATTGATGGTATAGTTTACTCCATGATCTTTAATATGCCTCATAGTGCCAAATTAGTATTATTAAAAATCTACAACATGATTTATTCTACCTCTGTTATACCCCATCAATGGCGAAAAATCAAAGTGATTGGAATTCCTAAGCGAAATGGTTCTATAATAAAACATCGCCCGATTTCTCTAATAAACTGTTTTTGTAAAATTTATAATAAAATTATAACAAGAAGGTTAGAATATTTTTTTGAAAAGAATGCATTTTTTCTGACTACATGATAGGTTTCAGGCGTGGTAGATCGTGTGAAGATGGTCTGTCTCGTCTGTCTACTGACATAGAAATAAGTTTTACGCAAAAAGAATATACTTTATGTGCATTTGCAGATATTATGGACGCTTATAACTGTGTTTCCGTGGAAGTGCTTACGGAATGTCTTACTGAATACGGCGTAGATATACGCATTTGCAGATATATTAGGGAATTTCTTCATTCCAGAACCATTTATTTTATATGTTCAAATGGTAAAGTGATTTGTAGAATATGCCGTCATGGCTTGGCTCAAGGTGATCCAATGTCACCCGTACTATTTAATATTGTAACATTAAAAATTAGTAAATTGTGTACACGTACCATAAGATTTGTTCAGTATGCTGATGATTTTGTGATTTATTGTTGTAACATCGAAATTAACATATGTATTGCACTGATACAAATAGCACTAAAACAATTTGAGAATTTATTAAACGTTATAGGTTTACAGTTATCTGTAAGAAAAACCAAGTTATGTATTTTTACACGAAAATATCGCATACCTAATGTTGAGATAAAACTAAATGATGTCAACTTAGAGTTAGTCCAATTTGTTAAATTTTTAGGGGTATGGTTTGACTACAGATTAAACTGGAACAAACATATCAACGAAACTTCTCAAAAGTGTTCAAAATTTATCAATATTCTCAGTTGTATTAGCGGCTTTAAGTGGGGTGTTCATCCCTTACAATTGAGAAGAGTGTACATTAGTTTGATAAGGAGCAGACTGGATTACGGATGTGCTGTTTTTGCTAATGCTAGTCCCAATGTGCTCAAAAAATTAGATTGTATCCAAAACCAGTCGCTTAGATTGTGCGGTAGCTTTATTAAAACTACTCCTGTTCACATCATGGAGAGTGAACTTTGCGGGGGTACCCCTTAGAATAAGGCGTAAATTTTTAACTGATAAATTATTTCTTAAAATTTTTTCTCGCAATAATGATTACTTACTAAAAAAATAAGTGAATTTGAATGTATCATTCAATCAGGCAAACGTTATTGGAATAAACATGGATACTTTTATATTTTTAACAGTTACAGGCACCTTAAAGATATTAACATTTCTCATTACAATATTTGGCCTTCATATAATCTCCCTACACATTCTTTCGACAAACCTATTGAAGATATATGTCACCTCGTCATTCCTACAATTACTCAACCCCATCTTAGTAAAGAAAACACATCCCCGCACGAACTTAAAATTGCTTGTGAAGAATTACTCGCCACTTATTATTTCGATTATGCTCATATATATACAGATGGTTCAAAATCTTTACAGTCTGGAGGTTGTGCCTTTTATGATTCACGACGTAAAATAAAATCTCAATTTTTAATCGACAACTCCGATATTCCTATAATGAGCATTGAATTAATAGCTATACTAAAGGCACTAACTTATATAGAGAGCACTGATTATCAGAATGTTGTCATCGTAACAGACTCTCAAAGTAGTCTTCATCATGTGATCTCTTGTGGTAGGGGTAACATGGGCAGAAACGAGGCTTTCCTCATTATTGAATGTATTTATCGATTAATACGTAATGGGGTTAATGTCCGGTTACAATGGGTTCCATCTCATGTAGGCATTGGTGGCAATGAGACAGTTGACTCTTTAGCAAATGCAGCACGTACCGAGGGTTCCTTGTGCAATGTGATCTCTTACTTTAAGGATTATTTTAAGTTAATCAAAGATAATTGTTACGATGAATGGAATCAGCATTTCCAAGAAAAGTCATTATGTTCAGGCATTTGGTATAGAACCTTAATAAGTAAACCTCCCAAAAAACCCTGATTTACGAATGTTAATCTGAAAAAAAAGAGATTTGACACTATGCTTTAGAATTCGATCCAATCACATTCCTCTAAATAATTTTCTTTTTTTGATTGGCAAAAATACTAGCCCGAATTGTTTATTATGTGGTCGATATGAAGATTTGTACCATGTGCTTTTAGAATGTGATAGGAACGAATCTCTCAGAAATGAATTTATATCGGACACCAAATGCAGTAAATCTGATTTATATTTTTTTATACATAATATTGTGAGCTCTGATTTTAAGGCATTACATAGTGATAGGTTACTTAGCTTTGTTATACATTCATTATATTTAAGATAACTAGATAATAATGTTATTGTTTTCTAATTTCAGTTTATAAAGATTACGTTAAGGCCGACTTAATCTTTAAGGTGTATGGCCTTATAAAGTAAGAATAAAAAAAAAAAAAAAAAAGGTGACATTTGTTCGTTTGGATTGAAAATTTGAAAATGCTAGTGCGATGTGAAGGAAATTTAGGAAACATCGGCATTTTTAACGCGTCGAGTGGTTTTAAATAGTATGACTAATATGAAATGAATTTTGAAAAAGAGCATGACTATTTTTTTACTTAAGTATTATTTGCTCATTTCTTTCATTCATTTGCATTGATAAGATACTCTGCATGCGTTCTTTAAAGCGGAAGAAATGATAATAATTTCATATTTGTATTTCATATTTGTATTTTAAAAGTGCAGGTATTATAATGAAATGAAAAAAATAAAATGCAAATTTTTGCTAACAGACTTTAGATTAAGTTATCAATTGAAATACTTAAGCATTAGCGTTTCGGGAGATTAGGACACGGCATGATTTCTGGTAATCTAATGTTATAACATAAAAAATATTACCTTGTATATTAAAGTTCAACATGTTTAAAGATATTTTAATGGGAAGCATAAAAATTAAATCAAATTTTGTTCAAAGCATAAAGTATGGTTTGAATGTCATTCATCAATCTATCTTTAAGATCAGTGTAGTTCAAGATATTATATCGTCTTTCGTCCGGATTTACCCTTATCAAATATCTTGACCCTACGAACGTATTTTCTGAATTTTTATAGTCACTTTAATGGTCTGAAGAGATATGATTCGATCATCGAAATACGATTCTACCAGCACCGGAATTATAAAAAGGCCGCTATATGCCATGACCTAGTGGCGACGGCATCCTAGGGCACGGCAGCGTCCATAGAGGCCCTACAGATTTCGTACATGGAGCAGTGGAAACAAAATGGCCTACTCTCATAAAAGTATTATTTTGGCACTGGATAGTGGATACTATGGAAAAGTAACGCTACTGTTTTGATTTTGGTTCCTTTTACGCTCACGAAAATATAGCAAAGACAAAGAAATACACTTCCACATGTTTCCTTGCGATTGGTATCGCCAAGGTAGTTTCCCGTGAAACTTAACAACAACTTGTGCAGTGTGCAGCTTAAAGTACTCAAAATCCGATGACAACAGCTAGGCTGTTACACATTCATAATATTATGATCTACTTTTTTGACACAGTTCATTTCTTTAGCATTATATTTCTATGGTTTCGATCAATAATTTCTCCGACCGAGCATTACCCGTAATTCCATTTCGTAGAAAATATAAATTGTATACAAACACTCGTCACGGAATAGAATCTGCGAGTGCGAGCCGTGTTTATCTTGCGATGTTTGTATGACGGAAATGTACAAAACTTACGGTATAAAATCATACAATTTAACTTTGACTCGCTGACGTTCATTTTTCTTTGAAAAGCGGTGGAAACTCGGAATTCTGGGAAAAAGAAACATTGATAATAATAAACAAGGCGAACGAAGCGAGCCCTAGTATATCCCACAACCTGAACATTTTGTGGTAAACTTTACGGAAAAACTAACAATATGTAGATGTGTTATCATCAGTCAGTCAAGGTGTGACGACGCGAGCCCACACAAAGCTTGGCTTATGGCCAGTAATAAATGTAGTCGCCTAAGTAACGCCTCAATGTTCCAGTGGTTTAAGCGTAGCTCTTGACTTGGAGGTCGTGATTTCGATTTCAGCGGTGGAACAATTTTGTGTCCAAGTTTGGTTACACCCATTGTAGCCAATCATGTCGATCATCCGTTTCACTGGGTTATGCGTGTGTACTGTGTAGGAAGAAAGATTTATCTTGTGTACTGCGCATACACTTTATTTATTTGCTATGAACAGCCAACAAAAGTTACAATTATACATAATTATATTAACAAGGTTTAAACATTGACCATGGTTATTGCACTTTTAATTAAAGGCTATTACATCTTGCTATTAAGTCGGCTACAAAAAATTAAAAAATATTAAATGTTAAAAAATGTTAAGATAGTAAAAATTGTTAATAAAATTAAACTAAATTAAAATCAAACTAAATTACATTAAATTAAGTAAATTACATTAAATTAAATCAAATTCAAATAAAAGAAATATCAAGTCATACCAAATTACAAATTAAACATAAAAAGTAATAATAAAAATAAAAATTACATCAAATGAAATCAACCTAAAATAAATTCAATTAAATTAACCTAGACCAAATAAATCAAATTCAAATAAAAGAAATATCAAGTCATACCAAATTACATTAAATTAAACATAAAAAATAATAATAAAAATAAAAATTAGATAAAATGAAATCAACCTAAAATGAATCAAATTAAATTAACCTAGACCAAATACATTTAAAATCTAATAAAATAAAATTGCATTAAAATGTTGTACATACATATTTTATCAATTCAAAATAATAATAACAAGGATAATAGCAACAACGAAAAAACATGTTTATACTCCTTTGCTCAATATAATAATAATAATCATAAAAACTATAATATATAATATATCAATTATTTCGTTATATTAAGTAATACCTCATGTCACACCAGTTGATTTATAATAATTTAGGATCTTTTTTTTTAAATTACGAATACAATCATGGTTAACATCTAGATCCGAAATTCTCAATGATAGTTCATTATATTTACAGGTCAACCTAGTAATTGGGCTATTTTTGCCAAGGTTGGTTTTAAATTTATCAGGTCGAAATAGGGTCACTTGTTTCCTAGAAGATCTCACAGGGAGGAAAAAATTAATCAATGACAGTAGATGCATGCAATCTATTTTATTGATGATAAGTTGGTGCAGGAATGTCATATCTAAAATGTTCCTTCGAGACTCTAATGTGACCATACCGAAATGTTGTAATTTCTTTTCATACGAACAACCACGCAAGGAGTTACTAAATCTATAGGATAGGGGGCGGGTAATTTTTCGTTGGACACTTTCGATTCTGCCAATGTGGACTCTGTAACATGGACTCCACACAGTGGAACAGTACTCAAGCTTACTCCTTACATAGCTATTATATAGAGTAATAACCGTAGAGGCTTTATGGAAATCTCTGGAGTTTCTGATCACAAAGCCAAGAGACTTCAAAGCAGAGCTAACTGTTTCCTCTTTATGTGTGATAAAGTTAAGCTTAGAATCAAGTACCACACCAAGATCTCTTATAGTTTGCACTTGCGATAAGGTTGTGTTTGATATGGTGTAAGTACTGTTCGTAGTTATTCTTTTTCTACTAAACTTAATATGATGACACTTTTTCGCATTCAGATACATTTTATTTTTATGACACCACTTGACTAGAGCGTTGATGTCATCCTGGAGTTTTCTTCTAACAAGTTGTGTTCTAATTTTTAATTTTGAGTTTGTAACAATGTAATTTATATCATCGATGAAAATGTCGAAAAAGAGTGGTCCAAGAATTGACCCTTGAGGAACCCCAGAATGAGCGATAAAGAGGTCAGATTGATAACCGTCAAAGCCAACATAGGATGGTCTTTGACTCAAGTATGAAGAGCACCAGTTTAAAAGAGAACCATCAATACCAAAATATCTTAATTTTTGTAATAGGATTTTATGATTGATTTTGTCAAAAGCTTTCGAAAAGTCGACACTTGGATACTATTTAATGACGGAATGGAATGATTATAATGTTCACAAATTTTACCTAGACCTCAATAAGTAGTGAGTCTTATGAGGAATATTTTTGAAGTGAAAACTTCTTTGGTGGCGTTGAGCACTTTAGTGGGATGGGTAAAAACTGTGAAACACGCGTCAGATTCTCGTGCTGATCGAAAAACCGTAAGACAGTTGGAGAGTAGTGTTGTAACATCGAAATCGATTAATCGAACAATCGATTGTTTTTTTTTTCGATTGTTGATATTTTTTAATCGATTGTAAGGGTTTCGATTAAATAAAAAAATCGATTTTTTAAAAATCGATTTTCATAAAAAATGGGTTAAAAATTTAATCGATGTAAGGGTTTCGATTAATTAAAAAAATCGATTTCTTAAAAATCGATTTTCATAAAAAATGGGTTAAAAAATTGTAAAAGTTTCGATTAATTAAAAAAATCGATTTTTTAAAAATCGATTTTCATAAAAAATGGGTTAAAAAATTAATCGATTGTAAGGGTTTCGATAAATTAAAAAAATCAATTTTTAAAAATCGATTTTCATAAAAAATGGGTTAAAAAAATAATCGATTGTAAGGGTTTCGATAAATTAAAAAAAATCAATTTTTAAAAATCGATTTTCATAAAAAATGGGTTAAAAAAATAATGCACAACGTTTTCACTTCTGCCGGCACTCCCGGAGTGCAACCCGTCTTTTTTTTTTATTTACTTATTTATATATAAGGGCTACATTATGTATAAGTATAGTTATATACTTATTATACTGCGTGAAATTTTAGTGGTTGTTCTCCCACAGTAAAATGATTCTTAGTAGTACAATAGATTTGTGAAGTTTTTTTTTTATTCAAATCATAAATAAAATTCGACCAGGCCATAGCTGCTCACGCCTATTGGCATAAAGTTGCCATAGTAGGTCATACAAAATATTTCTTATTTTCAAAAAATAACATGCATGATTCGATAGTACTACTCTATAGATTTACCTATGTAAATCGTTCTGCTGCGGGAAAACAACCACTAAAATGTCACGTTGTACTTATAAGGACTCCTAAAAATTCGTTCCCTGTCCGTCCTATACAGTGATATACTCACGTAGGTGGATCAGAGTGGCTTCATATTTCTTAATACTAACAAGGTCGTTCCGAACTCGCAACTTCGGTACAAATGGGATGCAGAACTTGCTACTGAACTTATGCCAAATTTCACATTTTGTGCATAAAATATTAATAAAATTGCCCAACTTGTAAAAATATCAACAGAAATGAGAATTTGTTTGCCGAGTTGCTGCATTGATTTGAGTTGTTCCACTGGATGGGAAAAAGTAACTTCACAGCTTCGTATACCGTATACAATATAAATCCATTCTAATTTCTAATATTATGAAAGCATAATAATTGTATCTCTCCATCACCTCTTTGTTTAAGCAGCTGAACCGATTTTAATGGGTAGTATATTATATAATAGCTTTTATCACGAAAAAATAAACGAGTATTGAGTGGGTACTTGACCTCTTATCGTTATACATGATAATTAAAATATTAATTAATTAATTACAGGACAAACAGACTTTCATTTATAATTATAGTTTGGGTAATGGCTGTTCGTAAGGTCTTAAATAAATATATATTATGTTAAATGCAGCGTGGGCGTATAATGCGTTATTGATCTATTAGCGCGGCTCTGTTTGTTCTCAACACTTCTTAACTAACTCCAATATAAACTTTGTTTTCTTTGATAGTAAATGAAACTGAATAAACTTAATTTTCCTTGCAATAAAAGTTCTCTTCTCTTGGAAACAATCTCAATTGCAATACAATATTCGATGGCTCGAAATAACTTGTTACTGATTTGTCTGAAGGTCGGGTGACACTGACTCGAAACACGACAAGACACTACGCTTAAATGATAAGACCCGGCAGAGAATTTCATACAAATCCTGACATATTTTATGAAGTGCCTCGATTCGTCATTTGGGCTTTGGTTTAGGCTTTGTCTTCATGTAGTAAACAAAGTTCGATAGTGAATTGGCTGACTTACAAATGCTTTGTTGCGTTACGTGTCCTTACCACGGGAACTGATAATGAGGAACGTGAATATAAAAGACATTATTTATTATGATTATATTTTTAGTTTTTGTCTATCGATACAATTGAATGCTTTACAAGCCTTGTTCAAAAAATGAAAAAGAAATTTAATTGGTTCTATGAACCCTAGGCACTCTGGGGAAACTAGAAGTTTAGCGATTATTCTAGATGACCTAAGGTAAGAGTCAGCGTTTTCAGTCGAGGACTACAGATCTATTAAATCAAGTGCCCTCTATAATGCGATAGACTTGTACCAAATTAGCATGTCTAGTTGAGCGTCGATAAATTTCTTTATTGAATGTAATTTACATTGCAGATTTTCGACTTCAATTTAAAACGCCTCTCAAAATTTTATATTTACTTTAAATTATTATTGGCATTAATCTCTTTCGAATATTTTACTGTTGATAAATGTGCTCCCTGTTCATTTATTATGTACACACAAAGCCTTGATTGGTGTTTTCTCTTTCGCTCTCGTCGCAGTTTTGTCAGTGACAGTTATTTTTTTAATTACAAAATTCATTTAAAATCTAAAATCTTAAGGTGGTTCGTTTCCCATACAAAAAAACAAACGACATTAATTAGCTAATTTCATACTATTACTACATAAATTTATATGCATATATTTTTATTTTGCAATACCATTCCCGCGAAATATATTTAAAATACTTTATTTCACACAGAAGTCACATTTTTATTGATTTTTTTTATAAAAAGTGACATAAGCTCAAATGTCACTTTTTATAAAAAAATCAATAAAAATATGACTTCTGTGTGAAATAAAGTATTTTAAATACTTATATTTCGCGGGAATGGTATTGCAAAATAAATAGATGTGCATATGAATTTATGTAGTAATAGCACAGAATATATATTAGTTGTACCAACAGAATTCCCACTGGCGAAACCCGTTTAAAGAATTAACGACTCATGCTACGATACTATAAAGCTCAAATTCCGACCGCGCAGTGCGAGGTGCCTACAATTATATTTGCCTACATGTCCGCTCTCTTTCTTTCGCATAACTCGTATCTTTTCTGAAGAAATCAGGGTTGTCTCTTTTTAAAAATAATATTATAATCTTTATATTTAATTAACTACATTTGATTTAACTCGAAATAATCTAAGATATTATGTCTTAGTACTATGTAGATTTAATTATCATAAATTCGCGTGTAAATAGTTACGCGTACTTAGATTCGATAGGTACCGTATCTTAATTATTGAAACCGGTCTTATATTAAACCTACTTAAAGTGTTTGTATAACTTAGTTATTTTTGTAAACAAATGAGGTTTCGAATAGTAAAGAAAGTTAAATTTGGTTTACAATCCGTGATAAGACAGTTAAACACTGCGCAATATCTCTTTGCCCTTTTCTTTTTATTGTCCATTGTGAGATTAATATCAATTCTGTGATAGTGATTGAATAAGTTACGCAATACGCAGGTATGCAACGAACAACTCGTGCGCGTGCGTCACCGCTCGCTTGTGAGTCCCTACTGATTTGCCACCCGCGGGTGGTACTTACAGTTCGATGCCTATTCGCGCGAGTGGGACAGGCCTGGTAATAGTAAGAAATTAGCTAATTAATGTCGATTGTTTTTTTGTATGGGAAACGAACCACCTTAAGGTGATAATTTAAGGCGATAAAAACTAAGTTGTACAGCGAAAAATTAATAGAAAGAATGTGCCGCAATGACCATACCTCGAAATTTAAAAAAATATTAATTTTTATTCAGTTTACTTAAATCATCGGATGAATTAATTAATTAATTTTTAATTTCGGATATTTATGTTCATCATCTTTTACTTTTCGTAGTGTAATATTTTCTCAAATCAAATCCTAATTTATTCGACATCCTACAGATACCTTGTAGGTATGTTAAAAAGATTATAACGTAAAAGTACTTCAATATATTATGAGGCACTTTTTCATATTTTACAAATACTTTTCGGAAGTTATAAGCAGATATCCAAACTTAATTTTATGTAGGCGAGGGATCGTTCCGCTTACAACTTTCGAGGCTCAAGTTATTTCTCAGGGAGTTGCAATTTATAGGATCATGTGAAATTGTTTTATTGTTTCACCTTTATTAAATGATTTTGCTACAAATAGTTAAACATGTATTTTTCTCACTTAGATTGTGACTTAGTTATGGTCTTAAAAGTAACCAGACTATAATTTGCTATTTATTATTATAAAATTAATTCTAAAACGTAAAAATATGAATCAAAACGCATTTCTAAATTATCCATTAAAAGCATAAACTTATTTAAAACAACAGAATTTGGTATTTCTATTATCATAATTAAAGTACGTTTCACTATGTACCTACCACGTATGCTATGCTTAGATATACAGGCGTGACGAATAAGCGAACAATCACTAGTTTTAGTGTGAACTGACCCTTACTTTTTACCTCACTTAAGGCCTGTTTCACCACTTTCTGATAAAGTGCCAAATAGACTATTCACATCTTTTTGACAGATTCTCTATATCTGATATATGATCTGTCAAGTTAATTGGTGGATACCCTATTCGTCACTTATAGGAAGTGGTGAAACAGGCCCTAAATCAACTACCGACCATAGCATAGTGACTTTTTTAAGCAAGAAGAAAATTATGGAAGATAATTCCAATAACAATGTACAGGTGATGGCACATTTATCAGTCCTAACGCGCCGAATTTAAGAATTCGTTGTATGAAATGATGTGTAACCTTGCACATTCGTCCACACCACACCATACGCGCCGCATTTCGTGTACTATGCGGTGCGTTCGACGCGTACGACG
Source organism: Polyommatus iphigenia (assembly GCA_963422495.1). NCBI lineage: Eukaryota > Metazoa > Arthropoda > Insecta > Lepidoptera > Lycaenidae > Polyommatus > Polyommatus iphigenia. Next base: position 9,481,467 of record OY730183.1, read on the forward strand.
CATACGGTCCCAAAAAATGTGCGATCAGCTTTAATAGTAAGTCCCATAATATATGTATTCATCGTTGAAATGCGACGGACTTCACTCCATTCTAGGTGGAAGTAGTTCCAGCTATTCTCCTAATTGACCGGAGCCCGGTCCTTCAGTATTTTTCACAGGCCACTTCAATTACTCTAATCGAAACTTACCTACTTATTTACCAACTTATTCGTCCATTAGCGAATAAATTACAAAGTTAGTTTCTTCGCCATCGCTAGTTGAAAAAGTGAACTTTATAAATATTTTCTTGCAAATAAAAATACTTTCGATCGACGTCGACGCTGCGAGCATTAAATAATGAAGTAAAATTTCAAGTCGATTTTCTCGCGTAAATATAAAAATACCGATTTGCCCACAGACATAGATCAAGATAGATATCGCATGTGTATGTCCTTTGCGTGCCATATCGCGTTCCCAAACGATGAGCGATGCTTTTCTTTCGAAAGTCTGTTCTTTAGTCTGCTATCGGAATCGGAAGTCAATTGAAATTTTAAAAATGCCTAAATGCCAAAAAATGCCGTAGTGAGCGGTAGAAATTAAATTGAAACGTTGGCCTAGATAATGGACACGTCTCTTGTCATCGGTACATCACAGTAGATAGGAAAAAAGTGGCACGCTCGTTTTCATACAAATGGAGCGACATGTGGTATCTATCTTGATCTATGTCTGTGGATTTGCCTGTTCACTGTTACCGTAACCGTAACAAGTATTTAGAAGCGTGGCGCGTTTAGTTTCGTCTAACAAATCTAGTCGGCCTCGGCGGGCGCGGGCGACCACAAATCTTTATTAAGAGGAGTGCAAAGAAAGGCGTGCGTCGCGTAACAATGCTTTAATTGCGACTGTTTATCGCCGCGATTACTCTTCGCGCTCCCTTAAATAGCGCTCGTACGTCACGGGCGGCATGTAATTATTTCCACGTAAAACGCTCCAAAAACCTCGTACCGAACGCACAACTCCTAATACTTTCGAGCACCATAATTTGTCTATCGGTTTTCCTCGGAGCGAGTACTTCTCTAATTTCTTTTGCGACACACCTGGGAAGGCTAATGATGCAGGCGGGCGATTTGTTTTTGTTTCGAGTGGCAATAGAACGAACAATTTGTAATTGGAGCCGTAGGAAACTTTATCTCGACAAATTAAACAATTTTGAAATAAGCGCTCCGAATGGGAATGATTTATCGAGTTCTATAAGACTCGAAGCCGTAAATTAAGTGCGTCATAAAAGTGAGTCCCCGGCACTCACTGGTCGACTCGCTTCTCGTTTTGTCGAGATAATTTCGATACTTTATTTTGTACTTTTTACTGGTACGACAGTTGAGGATGATTGGGTATAAATGTCCACAGGAAACGTCTAGGATTGCGCTGGGTTGAGTCTTAGCTAGCTCTGTTAAAAGTCTGTTTTACCGAAATGAAAGAAGTGACTTTTTGATGCGCAAAAACAATACAAAATAATAATGTAAAATTATGACAAAACGATGCTTTATTTTTTCAACTTTCTATTTATTACCTTTAACATATTTTGATTTTTATCTTTTTTACCCGACTGCCAGGAGGGTTATGTGTTTAGCGCGTATCTTCTATGTATGTAATATTCTTTATTACCTCGTATCTTCAGAACGGCTAAACGGATTTTCACATTTGAGGTATCGTTATTAATATAACGTATTCCGAGTTAACGCTACGGTATAACGTGTAAGAACCCTAACTTTACCACTACTTACTTTGATAATAAGTATGTTAGGTAAGTAAGTACCACACGTAAAACTCTAGTGTCATGGAAATTTACAATAGTTATATTAAAAAGTCTATAACCAGAGCGCTAACCAGAATTACTGAGTAAAGGCTTTTGGACCGGGAAAATGAATTGAAAAAAATGTGGATTCTGTATAGCTAGATGCAATAACTAGATGATAAAGTAGCTAAATTACAAGATTTGTTTAAATAATAAGGAAAAAAATGAGCAATTTCTTTAGCGATGACATCAGTGATTAGGTATTTATATTCCATATATCACGATTAATTCTAAAATTATATGGGTCATTAAAATAATCTGTAATAAAAAACATAATTAACTGTAATAAAAAACAGACTTTAACCGTATTCTCAGTATCGACTTCAAACAAAATTGTATACATTTTAATTATAATTATTTGTATGCTAAAAATATAACCATTTACAGTAAAATTAACTCTTATATAATATAGCCCGGTGTTCGGGGAATTTCTAATTAATTTCTATTTTGTTCCATGTTTACAGTTGATGACTAAATAAATTCTGTTCTCAGAATATACAAATAGGAATTTCGGGAAAGTAGCTGTTCTAAATAATATATTGCCAAGTAAGTAATGTAATTAGTGTTACTTTTAGTTTGTACCTACTTAGTAATGTAAATGGTTTCTCTATTTATTGCGTTAGCTATGAAAGTTTATTTAAAACGTACCTCCTCGTCGGATTTCTGTTATATGATCAGAGGTAAAGTCTGATTAAGGCTGGCAATAGACGGACGTCGTTTCCGACTGCAAGATGCGGTTGCCGCACGGCGATCTGCAGTTTTCTAAATTCATATCAGCATTAATACACAGACCGCTCGAGTAGTTCTTGAGCGGTCGGTGCAAATTTCAACGCGAACGCTCTAGTAGCGGTGAAGTCGGTCCCGACTGCAACTTGTGGTCTGTCTATGTCCAGGCTAAGGTCCATCCATCCATTATTCATACTTAATTTTATAAATGCGAAAATATGTCTGTCTATTAGCCTGGCCTTTTCACTTATCACAGTTATACCACTGAACTAATTATTTAAATGATATAATATTAAGTACGGAGACAATTTTAGTTTATTTACGAAAGAAGGCGCTAGCAAAAACTAATTAAGTGTGAAACTCTTAAAATTATAAACAAGTATACACAAAATAAAATTGTTCTTTTCAGTCAGTGTTTGTGCGTGAACTTCTCCAAAAATAATTTATATGGCAAAACAACATTTGCCGAGGCAGATAGTTGAACTAAATTTTAATGTATTATGGGCTAATAGCTAATGGTTGGTAAACGGAAGCATTGCTAATGGCTACTTGACGACATAATTTCCTTGTTGTACCACAAAACCACACCATGGCAATTTCGGTGGGACGAGTCTATTTTAGTAATTTTGTTTATCTATGGCTCATTCCCTTTTTAGGGATCCGTACCGAAAGGGTAAAAACGGGACTCTATTACTAAGACTCCGTTGTCTGTCCGTCTGTCCGTCCGTCTGTCTGTCTGTCTCCAGGCTGTAACTCAAGAACAGTAATAGCTAGAGAGTTGAAATTTTCACAAATTATGTATTTCTGCTGCCGCTATAACAACAAATAGTAAAAGCAAAATAAATTTAATATTTAAGGGGGCTCCCATACAAAAAACTTGATTTTTCAAAAATGTTTTGCTCGGTATCAATGATGACAGCAGATAGGCACCTGAAATGTTCACAAAATACTCAGCTGTATTTATACTTTAATAATTAATAATAAAATTTAAATAATATAAAATAATTAAAGGGGGCTCCCATACAAAAAACACAATTTTTTACTATTTTTGCTCTACAATGGTACGGAACCCTTCGTGCGCGAGTCCAACTCGCTCTTGGCCGATTTTTTTTAAGTGCACAAAGATTATCGTAATACCAAGGGTATTACTACTAACAAGGGTTAGTTATACTTTTTGTTTCACAAAACATGAAATGAAAAAACCGAGTAAAGGAGAGATAATAATTTATGTAGATAGAGAAAGTAAAGTTCTTTTTCTTAGGTTGTTCCAATTTTGGAGCTAAAAATGAATACTATCCATTAATTTTGCCAAAACTATTCTGTCCTCTGAATTCAGGGTTCAGGCACATGTATGTAATCGGTCCACTGATGGTTGTCATTGTCCCTTGCTATCACGTACTAATGAAATTAAATACCTTGGTCTACATATAGATATGTCACTGAATTGGAAATCTCATATCAGCAAATTAAGTAACCGAGTAAGGAAACTATTTTTAAGACCCTAAGATCGGTTGCAGATCGACAGACAATTTTGTGTGTTTACTTTGCTCTCGTGCAAAGTATAATACAATACTACATTGTGTCTTGGGGAGGAATTGGTACCACTCACATCCTTCCGCTTGAGCGTGCTCAGAGGGCTATATTGAAAGTCTTGGTAGGCAAACCCCGCAGATACAGCACTGATACCTCATACAAAGAAGCTTCCGTCTTAACAGTCCGCCAGCTCTTTATATTGTATTCTGTTTTGCGTAAACATAAAGATCCAAACGTGAGAAAATTCAATTTGCTGCACAAACGACGTAAAACCCGTAATGCATGTCCCAATATCCAACATCATACTGCCGTAGCCAAGCGTCATTATTATGTTTGTAGATCTCATATTATAACGAGGCAAATCGTGCCATAAAAAATATGATTTCCTCAAATAGTTATAAATGTAAAAACGAATTACAGAGATGGTTGCGAAATCTTAATTATAGGGAAACAGAGAAGATCTTGTCTTTTACTCTGTGACATTCTAACACAAGCACGTCCTCTTATATAATATATATTTCCTAGCACAGCACAGGTATTTGCAAACTTCACTGCCTCCCTAGTAGTATGTACCTGGTACTGACCCCAAGATAATATATCGTAGGGCTAGGGAGGATCTATGTACCTAGATCTTAGATGGTTAGTCACACCAATACTTGTAGAAATCTTCTACCAAAATTGTGTCTAAAACTATTAATACTTTGTTACATTTTGCATTGTAATAACTCAAAATTGTGTAATTTACATTAATATTGTAAACGATGGTTCCAGAGTGGAAGTCGCTGGGAGCTGTGTCACAGTTTACTCGTATACTAGTACAGCTCCCAACGCTTTATACTGAGTAATGTACTGATTATGTTTTCCATATTATGTAAAACTCTTGTAAAACCGATTTAATTTAAATAAACATTTTATTATTTATTATTATTATTTTAATGTCGTTTAATTAGACTGCAAGTCCATCTGAAGATGAAGCAGCCATTGAGGGCTTTCTCTATGTTTCAGTCCTTACTCTAAGATTTTACAAAGCATTGCAAAAAAAAACAGTGTAAATGAAATGTATGCAACTAAAAGCGATTGACGTCACCATATGTGACAACATGAGCCCATCAAGAGTCACTTGTAAGTTTAAACAAGCATAAATAACCGTGACTGATGTACATGGACTATTATACTCGAGAACTCTTTACTTCCTAACAGTCGATACTCGTTCGCTTTATTGCGAAACTTTCGCAAGCATTCCTCTTTTATTACTCCAATTTCGTACGACTAAGCCTACCGTGAGGGGATGACTCCATCTTTATTATTTAGATTTCGATCGCGTGCCGAACTACCGAGTATGTTATAGTCCTCAATTATTGACATGCGATAAATCTGATCTAAAACCGACTGTAAATCGACATGCTGCACTTTTCAATCGTAATGTCAAAGTGTAATGGTCGATGCATATGGAAAATTGATTCGATACCCTGAACACTTCGCGGAATGGAATTAGCGGGTCGCACGAGTGACAGCCGACTTTTGTCCAGGGAACGTGGACAGCTTGCATTCGATAATTTTGAAAATTACAAGTCCTAGGTAAACGAAAATTTATCGGACTACATAATTGAAACGCGACCTCACCAGGTGTGATAGTCAAATAGTCTATTATTCCTTCTGGTCGACGTTGGTTGTGCAAGATAAAGACAGCTTCCCAATCATTTCCTTCCTCTGTTCCTGTTTTAGGTGCTTCAGACAAGTAACTTGGACTGCAAAGTCAGAAATCATAAATGTGGACAATCTGTGACAAAGCACTTGCAAAGCTTTATGCAAAATTCCAGTTTATTTTTTAACTTCGCTGTCAATTGTTGAAAGCATGATGATTAAGTTTCCAAGTCCTGATTAATCAGTCCTTACAAGTAAAATATTAACTGGAGACCCAATTTTAAATAAAAGAGTGATGTTTTCAATTCGTAGTTTGAAACGCTACAAAAATGTATTAAAAGGATCATCAAAACTATACGTTACAAAAGCCGCTGAATTCGGCCTGATCATTTGACCCACAAAACTTCTGATGTGGAGCGTCAAACCTGCAACGTGCAGATTAAAAAGTGAATGTCCTACAAAAAGCGCAGAACGGTGGCACGGGAGGAAAAGTGGTAAAAATCCATACCCATATTTTAAAATCCATACTCAATACTCATTACATTACACATAATATATTATAAGTTTGAAAGCATGTCGGTATATCTACTTGTATGTCTGTCTGCATACCTTCATTTGTCTATCTTTTTGTCTGTTTTCACGCTAAAACCGATGAAGAAATTTTCGGTGCCAGTATTTAGTATTTGGAGATTTGGATTTTTAGAAAGGACAAATAAAAATGTAATCTTTTCACACAGCAAAATTAATTCCGACGAAACGAAGGGGGCGAAATATAGTAACCAAAGAGCGTAATAGTCGCAGACGAAATGAAAACCGATATTAACCCTATTTCGACTACCGTGCGCAAACGACCAGGTTAATTTAAATTCAGTTGATTTATATTCGAAAACGGAATCGGTACATATCGAGTCGCACGTTAGTCCGTGTCAGCTCTGGTCAGGGTCTGATTCTAATTCCTCGACTTTCGTTCCATTTGCAAGCCGCTTGCAGAATCGCATTCTATTCGAGCGTAAACATGTTGTTTTTAACCCCGACAAAAAAGCGGTGTGTTTAAATATTAAGTTAACGCGTGGCATCGTAGCATCTAGACAGGTGGAGCTATTCCCGCCTATTTTTTTTTTTGTTTGAAAGCTGACATCACCGAGATTATTCTTAGAAATAGTTCATCATCATCAGCTCGCTCACTGCTACAACATTTTTATTTGAGTAATATAGTATTTTAAGTTTTTTTTATTTTTATTTCTTAATATTAATCTCGCGTGATTCTTCCTGCGTTCGAAATGACATTCGAGGCATTAGAATCGGGGCCCAGAGGTCCGACCATTATCAGCGCACAGTCGTCGGCATTACGCCGAAGATTGCAGCCCCGACCGGGCATCAAATCCCGGACCGAGCATATTAGATTAGGGGAGCTCGGCCTATTTAGTACCTACTTGAATACGGGTGATACCCTATATACTAGTGGGATTGTTGAATGTATCTTGAGTTGATTGAAATGCGAATAACTACACCTGAGTGTGACAAATCAAATTTATTTAAATATTGGAATTCTGCTGTTAATTAAAACATTTACATATTATATGAAAACGTTTTCAGTTTTTTTTTTTTTTTTGTAATAATTGAGGACCTTGCAGCTAAAGAGGGGCAGATCCAAATTTTAGCGGTTTCCCTTTTTTTCGCCTACAATTTAAACAAAAAAATTAGCTATGATTTGGTGCATTCAAGAGGCACGTCCGACGAAAAACAAGCGCGCTATAACGCAATTTGGAGCTGCCACCTTTTTCTGCTTGGTGCAAGGAAGGAGCAGGTCCGGACCTGCCTCCTTCTTGCAACAAATGAAACCGCTATATGATCATGCATTGCCGTTGAAAAAGGGTAAGTCCAACGATGTAATGCAGTTGGTAAAGAACTATGTTCCACCAAATAAACTGTATTTCTACAGGGCCCTTAAGGGTGAAGCAGTCGGACCAACAGATGATATTTCTAGCGAAGACGACGATGATCAAGCTGAAATTAATCTTTAAAAAATATTTTGTTAAGCAAATCGTTCGTTTTTTGTTTTTCTTTTCATTTTTTAATTCTTTGTGCACTGATTAATGATTCTGTAAATAAAAAAAAATATCGTGCTTACGCGTTTTATTATCGTTTATACAAAATAGAGTAGTATTTTTCTTGCATCTTGGTGCAAAACGGAGGCAGATCCAAACTTTAAAAAATCGTAGTAATTCTATAACTTCTTTAATTGCCTTAAAATCTCGAGTAAAATGTGTATATATGTTCATATTATATATTACCATATAACGATAAGATGTAAATTCATCAAAAAAAAATTTAAAAACGTTTTTTTTTTAATACCCAACAATTATGAAATTTGGACCTGCCCCCCTTTAGCTGCAAGGTCCTGAATTGTGATTGTACAATACTCTTTTTGAACGTACACAATATACATTGATGGCTACGTTACAAAAAGAATTTAAATGCTATTTCCCACAAAAAAATATTTTGTATTATGGTCTTTCATCATATTACGCTAGCTTATGATTCAATCTCGATCCTAGTTACTAAACCAATACGGCATGGCCAGGATCTATTCACATCTTCACAATACGAGTAAAGATATTTTCATCAAAGGAGCGCGGTGCAGTCGTTAACATGTAACCCACGTCCCTCCCAATCTACCGTCCGTTCGGACGTCCCTCAATGCATTAGTGAACAGTTTTGGAGAAATACATCACTTGTCCCGCTGAATGCACTCCGATTGATTTTATTTGAAAAAGGAAACTATTTGGCGTGTTCGAAATTTAGTAGTTGGAAAGTGTGATAAAAAAGTAGGTACCTGTGTTATCTTATATCTGATCTACGTCTATATATATTATGTCGCAGGGAAACGAGGATATCAAGGATTTCATGATATCCCTAGGGATATCACGAACTCCCGGTAGATGCCGAATATTCTTGTTTGTTACGTCTTCTTACTAAAAATATCTAGTGATATGTCATTTCACTAAACTAAATCTAGTGAAACGTCAGAAAAGCGGACACCGCCGAATAAAAATCAAGCCACGCGTTTCTCTCGCTTGCTCTAGTTCCCACACGTGACACGGGTCTAGTGGGAGTGAAACAAATGCGTCGCTCGAGCTGGCGCAGCTCGTCTAGCCTGGAGACAGACAGACAGACTAACCCTTTGGGTACGGAACCGTAAAAACTAGGATAACCGAAGAGCTGGAGTACCTGCAGTACCTGTGCATGTACAAGACCCTAACCAAACTAGAGATCGACATGCCACCTTTACAAAAAATATTTAATTTGGTCGGCCGCTTAATTTGACGTCAAAAATCAAAGATCTGAAGTATCTGATGAAGAACCCTCAGCTGGTTTCAACTGTCTGATTCACGTTTAGTGAAATGACATATCACAAGATATTTTTAGTAAGAAGACGTAACAAACAAGAATATTCGGCATCTACCGGGAGTTCGTGATATCCCTAGGGATATCGTGAAATTCCTGATATCCTCTTTTCCCTGCGACATATATAAATAAAGATATTATGCTTTACAATTTTAAAAGTTTAAGAACGGCTGAAACGATATGGCTAATTTCAGTATTTCAATATTGGTAAAAGTACAAGGTTATATTAGGAAGAAAGTAAAACAAAGTTAGGTCAGGTCATCTAACAATACTTTAAAAGGATGCTTGCTTGCAAATATAATTAACTATCCACAAAAATTAGTCTCAAAATGAGCATCGCATGTGACTTTTACAATGCAAGAATAAGGCATTCAAGAAACATAGTCGTTCAATGCAGCGCATTTCGTCGTACACAAAATGTCCGCATTGTCCGAGGGCATATGACATTTCCTTCATAGCGGCCGAGACAGTGACACGGGTTTACCCCACCCTCCCCCTTGATTATGATAAACGACTTATGAAATTAAAACGGTCGAGTACAACAAGTTGCCATTCAAACGAATAAGCCTTTTGTTGAAATTCATTCCCTTGACAAATCGCTTCTCTGCAGTCCGTATATTGTCCGTTAAATTAAATGGGTCGCCCATAGAAATCGCTGCCGAAGAGGCTATTCCGGGATACGTAATGCGTCGATTGCGTTCGCGTGTCGGCCGCGTCTCGTCCGCGGCTCGTCACGAGCGCGGGCCGGAGGTCGCCTGCGGCTCGCTGGCGTGACGCACGACATCCTCCTAATATTCCGCACGATGACAAATCGTACCAAATATTACCGCGTAATTCAGCAAAACTTTCGTGCTCGACTCTACTATGCTCAAACGGCGCTGTAGCGTCGCAACTTAAAGTAAAAAATGTCAGACACTTAAAATACTTTAAATTTTTCTCCTCCACTTAGTAACATCACGTTCGAAACAAAACAAGAGTGGACACTTTTAACTTTTGCCGAGCGACAATCGGGGTACTCGAAATAAAGCGGTAATTTTACTGGCAACGGTCATCGAGGCAGGGGCGCAAAGGTAGAAAGATATCCGCTGTGAACGCTCCCTGACACCGGTCCAATAACTTTGACATCCGCGCTATCTGCCGCCGTCCGCCCCCGCGCCGCCCCCGCTCCCGCGTCCGCCCCGCGCCCGCGCCGTCCGGTCTCACAATTTTCAGCTCGAGCGAGCTATAGTTTTCTTTTATCATTTCCTTATCGCGCTGCCAAAACGCGCTCCGTGACCATTATATAACACTCGCGTTTCGAGTGTAAATTGTATTCGCGGTTGTGTTAAGAGACGGCATTAAGTCATTTCGGAGCATTATATAGAACATGACTCGTGCACAAAACGAACGGTGGGGTCAAAATAAATATTCTCTACACAATTTTCAGGAACAAAAACTGCGCCACAATTCTCTTAGCGCTGAAATACACGCACATTAAAAACTGGAATACAGTACAAAAGCAATTATTTATAAAAATCTCTTTGAAAACACCGCACAAATGCTTGTCGCAGGTAACCGCAATATTACCAGAAATATTTAATGTCGTTATACCGGCTGCACTCCCCGCGCCCGCGCCGCCTCGCTCACCCGCGCACACCCCCGCGCCGTACGTACCGTTTCATACCTGATAAAAATATATTTTTGACCCCAAATTAAATAAAGTCCGTTACGTGTTTCCATTGCACCACGTCCGACGAATTAAGGTCACTTTAATATTTAACTTCGCATCCTTTGAGAATTACGACGATTTATAAATATTTTTAATCTATGAATAAAGCAATGATGAAAACGAAAGCCACAAAGAGTATGGATTAAAGGACTTAATTTTAATTCTACATTTGCAATTTTCACGAGGCGGAATATCACGAGAGATTTAGTTTATTCTGTCAGAATATTACGGCTTGTTTTCGTCGTATTTACTATCTTTTCTCGCATGATTTCCAAATATTCCATTGTGAATCCGGGGATATATTTTCGCGTGTTGAATTACTCAACTGAAATGCGAACAAACTATTGAAATAAAACGAATTAGATTCGTTTCAAAACCAAAATGATTTTTTACTCGAGCTCCTATTATTTGAAGATCATCTCCAGTCATTGGATGACATTAAGTATAGAATTAGTAGTTCGCTGTGTATAAGCACTGAGTCGTAATTTCTCAAGTCGTGTTGACACCATTTGTCTGTCGCATATGCGGGGCCGCTCCATGCAACAACATCTATTTGATTCTTATCTCTCTCAGACCGCGACTGTCCTCCTAAAATGTAAACAGGTAAAATGTTCACTCCATTCTGCAGACGAAATCTTTATCCGTTACTTTAGTGTGAGTAAAATGTTACATAGATACCTAGATCTAAAAAGAAAAGGGTACAATGTAGCTTTAAAATACACCTGCATGCGCTTTGTTAGAACTATTTTTGCGTCATTGTTTAAATTCTAAACACAGTATACCGAAATTGCACGAATGTGTTTCCGCATGATTACAATACTCCTTGAATTGATAACAGCACATTATGCCGATATTGCGTTGCGTTATTTGGCGGTCGGTCGGGCGTATACGTAAATTTTGTCAAGTTAAGAGTTAAGATCGTTTTTTCGACACTTGTGGTGTGTCATAGCCACCGAATATTTAAGCGTAGACCGCCGCCGGCGCGGTGTAGGAGAGGATGTAATATAATATGATATTACTGCGCGGCGAAAACGCATGCCTGCTACTGTTTCGATTACACTTTTGCCGTTACGCCCGGCATGTTTTTTTTTATAAATTCATCAACATCTTCGCTAAAACCCCAACAAAATAACTACCAAAAATGATACCTAATACTTTGTATATTTTAATAAATAAGATATTATTATACAATGTAATGGCATTAAGGGTCACCGTACAGATAAGCTCTCCGATACTTCCAAGTTATTTATTGCCATAGTTATGTCCCGACCTTTTGGATTATTTATGTTAAGTGAAACCAAATTGGGTATACAAAATAGCACCGTAGCAGGTACAAATTTCATTCTATATTTGGTAAGTACAGCAAAAGGAGTATTTGTTTTAACTTATGTACTTAGCTGTTAACAGATGGGAATTTAATTCGTTGTACAAATAATGAGTATTTTAGTTAGTTGTGATTATATTGCAGTGGTGATTATATTCTATATTTAGTTGAGAATTTTCTTGTAGCGTATTTCGCTGGTGCTTTTGTGTCGTTAGTAAATTCTTAATATTTTAATATATATTTTACAAACAGCTAAAGTAATTGTTACTTAGGTATATAACTGCTTGATCGAAACTTTTGGCAGATTTTATATAGGATAAAACACGACAGACATAGGCTGCATTTGAATGTCAGTTTCAATTTGTTTTTTTTTTGCGCGCAATTTGAGGTCAAGAATACTTATCAGGCGATACAGACGGAAGTTATAGAAAATATTTTTCAGACATACAAACTTATTGAAACACTAAAACTTCAGCGTAATCTGAATTGTAACCAAAGAAAATATAAACGCACAACACCCTAGAAGTACAGAAATTAATTAATTGAAACCCAAAAAATCCCAGCCAACTCTCAAAACAAAAGAAACTAAACGACCAGACTGCAAACAGCAAATCCCCTTGTCTCAAACATTTCGCCGTCCAACAAAAATGTAAACCTTTAAAAGAATTCGCCTCTATAAAGCTTAGTTTAAAAGCTAAGTTATCAAAAAGAATCGCTCCGAAGTGAATAAATTGCAAATTTTATAGAAGTCATCTCGAAAAATGTTTCCAAAATCAAAGTGTACAATAAAACTTTTATTGGCTCGCTATTGTCTCAAGGGAGCATAGGTGAGGGGTGCGGCGGGGCGAGTCGGGGGGAGGGGGAAGAGGAACTGCACCCCGTGCCCCCGCCCCGCCCCTCGCTCTCGCTGCCCACTACAAACTTGTGTAATTTTTGCGACAAGCCTCGCCACGCCACCTTAATTCTAGCTTCGCACACAAAATACATTTTCATATTAAACACCGCAATTAACGAACGAAAAAAGCTGAACTCCCATGTTCCATTCGACAAAGAATGGCTCTAAATTCATCAAATAGAAACAAAAGTGAAAACTACAAAAGTTCTATCGTGCAATTAAATCGCACTTTACTGCTACAATCCCTTGAAATAAAGAACTTTCAAAGAGTGTCTTTTTTGTTCGGTCTCCTTTATTTCTTGTCGCACGCCGTTGCACTGAAAATAATGTGGGCACTGTAATGGAGGTACCTTTACCTACACAATCGCACACAATCGCACGTAATCGCACACAATCGTGCGATGGCCACCGCTGCTTTAGCGACGCTATTATTTTTAACAGCCAACTATCGTGTATACCGGCATTGTCTCTGAAGATACAGCGCTATGACTAATTTTATTTTATGTACTTTTATAGAGCACAGCAATTTTCCGAGACGTTCAAAACTATAATAATAGACATGTTATTTGGAGTAACAATCATAGAAGGAATAGTAGACATTCAAAAACGTACACAATTATACATACTGATTTGTTATATCAAGCACTACATATTGCCTTAAACTTTGTTTACCCAGGCATACCTACCTAAATTAACAGAAACTTCCCAATAAGAACTATCCTACGCAGTTCTTTAACGTTAAAAACATTTATATGCAAAGAAAAAACTTACAAATCTATTCAACAATCTATATGTGAAGAGGTTAAGAGACAGAAACACGTCTTTCTGACTGATAAAACAAAATGTATAGAAGTTATTATAGGACTAAATTATTCATAATTACAAGCAAAAAAATATCCTAAAAGTTCACAATAAGCCAAACTCCGCACACAATCCCGCAATGTTCTCTTATCTCTACTAAATAAAATCCGTGAGTCATCTAAAAATAAAATGTAATATGATTATGAAGTTTACACGGCCACCGTCGGGTCGGTTAGTGGATGAATTTTTACACAAGTTACGGTCACAGTCAGCAATACTTTGCCAACAATATGGGGGTTAGCACCTGCCCCGACGTGTTACGCTTGGTCACTGCTGGGAAATGTTCTCTAATAATCATTTTCATGAAGTGAATGCTCGAAATAATTATAAAAGGTTGATGTTTATTACAGGTAAATATTTTTTAAACATTTTACGTTTGTCATGTTGCTTATTTTGCATACAAAACAGTAATTGTTACTTTGTAGTAAGTCCCAAAAAGGGTGTAAGGTCACCTAACATAAAGCATTTCTGTGACATTAATGTTGATGAATCTGATGACCTCTGTGGCTCAGTGGTAAGCGCGTTGGTAGCTTAAGCCGGGGGTCGCGGGTTCGAATCCCGCCAACGGAACAAAAAGTTTTCAAAGTTCCTGGGTCATGGATGTGTATTTAATATGTGTATCATATAATAAAAATCTTAAATGTGTGTATAGTATAAAATTATTAAATATATTTCCGTTGTCTGGTACCTGTAACACAAGTCCTTCAGGTACTTACCACGGGGCCAGACTGACGTGGTGTGAAGCGTCCATAGATATTATTATATTATTATTATAAGATATTATTAATGTTTTGTAAAAAAAACATTGGCTGTAATTTTGAATTTGGAATAGTCCGGAATTGCTGTAAAACTGGGCGAGCATCCTTCTTGCGAGGAGTAACGGGCACCTGTAGCTTTGTGGTGCGACACCGAGACAGCCTGTGGCTAGCTGGTCACTTAAAATACTGCTATTCCAACGTAAATTATACTGTTTTTACCCGACGGTGACGCCCAAAGGAAGTATTCTGGTACTCGTATTCTATATTTCTATGCGTTACATAATTATTCACGTTTCACGGGAGTGACAAAGCGATTTAAAAAATAAACGGGATGCTATTATTATGTTTAATCCTTTAAGCCCCATAAGAGCACCGGTGATCGCAACAACAATAGAATACAATAGCATTTCCAAGAATCCCCGATCGAAGGATTATAATAATAGTTGTTAACTTTGATTATTGAAAAATAACACTACTGATAATAGTAATTTAGAGAAATGAAGTGGCGGTAGCTCCAAGAAGAACATTTTTAGAGGTCATATTTTGATGCAATGAAAAAAGTTAAATATTTCCTCTTAAATTGTTGTTAACCCTTGAAATATAACCATATTTTACCTTACACGAAAGATAACCATACGCTTAAGAAGCGCACAAATTCCCAATGCGATTTTTATTACTTTACAGTTAAAATACCTACAATTTATTTAGATATTTAAAAAGTATAAAAATAAAATGCATTGTTTTTATACTTATGAAAATTTTTAATATTATTAAACTGAAATTACAAAATTCTCAATTAAGACCTCATAAAAATGACTGTCTTCTGTTTAAAGGAACAAATCTTATGAATTTTCACAAAAAATCATAGTTTTTTTCTACAATTAAGTAGGCAATAGTATAATAAGTCTTAAAAATCACAATAAAAAAGAATTAGCAAAATTTAAAGATATTTGTGGCAAACGTCAACTTTGTGTTGCACTTTTGCATTTCGCGCAAGATATGTTGGACATTCTTTTCTTTTTATTCGTGCAGAAGTTGCTGAAACGCCTTTTTTAGATGGAGGTTTTTCTATGAAGCCCTCTTCATAATCACTCTGTACCTCATCTTCCGACAGGTGATCCTCCGCCTCGCTATCACTTTCTCAGCATACATCGTCTTCATTTTCCTCTCACCTGTCCAATATTTGTCTTATTTCGTAGTTTTTAAAGGCCGTCTACTAGTCATGATATTCCCTTTATGTTTTGCCTAAAACAAAACAATAATACGCTTTATACATAAAAAAAATAAAAGAACAAAATACATCGTCAAAAGTTACGCAAAAGATAACCATACGCCTCGCGAGCGCACGTCAAACTCATAACTAAGAAACTATGTTACTTACCACTATGTAACAGCCGTTCCGCGAAAGGATAGATCGGCGACTTAGTTGGCCGGAACGCACACGTAGATTCGCCCGCTAATTAAAAAAAATACAGCATTTTGTTTGCGCGGGCGCCTCTGCGACGTAGGTTATCTTTCTAGGGTTAAGTCAATTAGGTCCTTACTTTCGTTCTAATATTTTAGTTAATTATAAGCCTAATATAAACACCAAAGCTTTTACCTATTTCGCTTAAACCATTGAACCGATTTGGTCATATATTTCGGTTCAAAAATTTTGGTGTGTAGATACTTTAAGTCCCGAGAAAAACATAATAATATAGACTAATATCATAGAAAAATGATCCTATCATACGAATTTCGTGCAACAAAGTTGCGGGAAAAAATGTCTAAATCTTTTTTCTGTGACAATTATCGTATATGTATAATAAACAATAGTCGACAAACGATCTCTTAGCACATTACCCAGCGACGATAAATCGCCAATCGGTGTTCATACAGTTGGCCGCTGTTCCTCTTACTGCCGTCAGCTACTTGCCAAAAAATTATACCGCATAATTATGGGAAATAAAGGAAGCAATTATACTTATTTATTCTAATAGACTTGTTAATTAAGTTATTTTTTTAGCTATTGCATAGCTTTTATGGTGGGATTTGAGCGCGCTGACCGAATCAAGAAATTCCGTCACAAAAATAAACCTAACACTTGTCGTTTCAGTTTGGAAGACTTCTACACGGTGTTTGTGTGCGTACCTAGACGTATGCGTGTAAACTAGCGGCTAACTGCATTCTGCAATATGCGTTACCGCGCCCGTATCCAAGTGCCACACGTATTTTTTAATACTTTATTTTATGGGCTATCAAATTAATTAATTCATTGGTACGTTATTGAGCCGGATTATGTTGTGTATTGACTACACAATATAATCCGGCCCAATAACGTAGGCCGTGTTAGTCGTGACTCGTGACTCGTGATCACTGACCAACCCAAGCTGGGTGGCGGGGATTGTCATGATAGCCCGACCAAATACGACCTATAAATCTACTTCTCTGATAGTACAGCTATATTGAAGTACGAAGGAAAACCTAAAATATTTTTGTACTTGCTCCAATATTGTCTTTTTCCACGCGATGTAGTATTAACAAAAAGCGATATAGTATTTAAAAAATCGTCTAACATTTTATTTCGCTATTTATTTGCGACTTGTCGATATCTTTATTTTTTCTTGGCTCCGCTCTAATCCGTCACTGGATCGCTTGCATCCGATTCAAGGGCCCTCACGCTCCTCCAACGGCATTGTTGCCCGAACAAAGCGAAGAGCACTCCGCGGTGTGACCTCGCTCCCCACTCTCCTCTTAAGCCACGTTTTTAGCAACCTTTCTGGATCAATCGATAGGATGTTATTATGTTGTTGGGTCGATAGAGTAGGCTTTTTGAGTTACAATTAGGTGTATATAGGTCGGTAGGTACGTCGCTTTGTGCAATTTATTTTAACTGAACATAACTGAAAACATTCTACAAGTTTTTTTTTTTGTAACTTTGATATTTTTTGGCGTATAATGAAAGAACAAAGCAGGATATTCCTGTGACAGTGGAGTATCTATTCTATGTATACGTTAGAAAACATAGAATTTATTATTAATTAAAAAGATGTACAATATAAAAATAGTGTGTCCCATTTATAGTGTAGCTGTATATATACGGCGCTCTCCACTCTAGCACCTTTCAGCTTACCCACTACTAAATTCCGGTTGCTTTCTCTTACAAAAATAAAATGATGTCACGTTTTATATTCGCCTAACAACGGGGACTTTTGCATTCATTTAATTACTGTTAAAAAACTAGACGACAAATGTTTAGGCGACGTACCTACATAACTACATATTATTTTTCTAGTTTTTACCCTTGTTATCATTATATAGTGTCTTAAGAGAATACTGTACTTTTTCGAGGAAAAAGTAGGCCCTATAGGTGTTAATTAAACGCCTAAACTATAACCATGCCAAATTAGGTCTTAATCCGTTTAATAGTTTTGGTGTTAAGAAGTTACATACGAGTACATTGTATCACCACAAACTTTTACATTTTAAATTGTATTGTGGTTTAAAAATGTATTTTACGTGTACAGTATTGTTGAATAAAAAAATAAACTACTTGAAAGTATATTCAAAAAGATAAAAGTACTATAAACAAATTATATTTAATAAAGCATCGCTGTGCGACATTCGCGACCCTTGAAGCCTGCACTCTGTAGAAGTCACTGTTGTCCCGGACAAAGAATCTTAATTATTTTAAGCCGAACGAGGTCCCTTGTAATTTTAAGTCGAGTCCTCAGTATTTATTCCATTGTATCAGCTAAGAACCGGCTCCGGCCGGATATTATTTTACGGATTTATACTGAATCAGCTTCCAAAGAAATAGTTTAGTCTTTGAGACGTATCCTTTTTTAATGCTTTCTGAATTAAGTTATTCTGTTCCTTGTCTCGTCTAGGACTCGAGCTCGACGAGAGATTGTCGAGGATTCCAATTTGAATTCTTCACGATAGCGAACTTCCTGATAGATTTATTTAAATCTATATTTAACAAGGAATATATTTTAGCGTAACTACTTTGTACTGGACAGTTTAAAATTTCATTTTCTGAACTGTTCTTTAGTATCTCAAAATGATCTCAAATATTTTAATGCCTATTTCTGAGCTTTTTCAGTAAATCTGTTTAATAATCTAGTTGATTAATTTACGGATTGTTATTTGTTAGATATTAAAAAATCTGGGCATAATCTCTTATCAAAACTTAAGAAACTGAGCGATATAAACAAGTGAATACGTAAAGTTTATTACAAACATAAAATTCAAATCTCATTTACAACTTGCTATCGAATCGGAACAATTGTATAAATACAATCTACATACAACGTATATTGATGGGCTCAATTAAACTGAAACACGGAATATATCCGGTTAATTTTAAAAGTTACATTGGATTTATCAACTACAATACTTAAATTGCTTACCACAACGTTTGGTTTAATTATTGTGAATATACAAATTCTCTGGGACGGTGCGCCGGATCGCTATCGGTGAAAAAGTGCATTTATTTTTGTTAATTGTAACGTATCCGCACTCGGATCCGCATAAATGTTTGACAGGAAACGCTATCAGTACTCGATTACGCGAAACTAACAGAGTTTTTCACACAAAGAGGAAACTTTAATGTGAAAAATGTTTTGTCGCACGCTATTCTTTGGTTTTTTTCCACATGAATAATAGTAATTAGTAACGTGACACAACATGAACTAATTGTGACAGTCTAAACGTTAAAGAATTGTGAAGAAGCCACATTATACTCCCTCACCCGGCTCCATGATGAAGCGATACAAGTTTTTAAATGGACATATTTCTGTATGACTGTCCATGATCGAAGTCAATTATGCATGCTGAGGACAGCTTCAAAATCATGGTTATTGATCATGACATCAACATAGTCTTCAAATAGGGAATAAAAATAATTAAAATTAAAGTAGTTGTGAATAACCAAAAATTTTAAACTTACCAGCAATTCGATAGTACTTGGTAGATTATGGAGCGTATATAAATTAGTATGTACATAACATTTAAACCAGTAAACAGTAATATAACCATGCATTACTCAACATAACATTATTTGTTTAATTAAACTGTTATAACTGAGCAAGCTAAACATATTGTGGCCTTATTACCATAGATATCAAACGACTTAACACATAATATATATACGGGATGCTTACATTATCAAGATTTCAGGCAATGTCAACAGACGGGCGTCTTGTGTATACGGCAGATTACACACATGATACTACAGTCAATAGTTATTTTTAATCTATAAATAAACAACGAATAAACACAAGTGTATTTTTATTTTCTTTGGTTTATCGAGAATTTATAGTTGTGGGTTGTTTTTGCTGCGTACAGGAAACGGCAGTAGCTTGAGTAATGAGTATATAATTGACGAAAATTCTTAAATATGGTTATGTTAAAAGTTCCAAAAGAATAGGATGTAATTTTACAGGATGTCATTTTTTTCCTTTCTTATTATAAACATGGTGTTTTCCATGAAAATTCCATCATGTAATAAACGTAAAAAAAAGGAATCAGGCACAAAATATATTCGTGTCCGATAAATATAAGGAACAATTCAATTTTATGTTACAAGTTCGCACTGACCGGCTTCGGGAAAACTCCCAACTAAGTTAAGGGGAATTTTGAAAAATATGATATAACCGATCCAGAGGGTAAGGTCGGTGCAAGTTGGACGAGAAATTGTTCCCGGGGGTGCCATGATGAATCTTTCAAACGCTTTATCGCTTTGCATCGGGAATCGAACCTCACACCTTACATGACCAACAATTTATGGCTTCCGATGATATACGACAATGAAAAAAAACTGTAAGAGTGCGGTACGAGTATTTTAGAAAAGTTACTGCTATTGTACCTAATTTCAAACGTTGGAAATGTGTAAAGACATTTTTAGCGATAAAAACTAATATTTACATTAAGGGTTTATACGTGGGAGAGCCATGCTTTGGCATGAATGGGCCGGCTCGACCGGAGAAATACCACGTTCTCACAGAAAACCGGCGTGAAACAGCGCTTGCGCTGTGTTTCGCCGAGTGAGTGAGTTAACCGGAGGCCCAATCCCCTACACTATTCCCTTCCCTACCCTCCTCTATTCACTTCCCTTCCCATCCCTATCCTCTCCTATTTCCCTATTTCCTCTTAAAAGGCCGGCAACGCACCTGTAGCTCTTCTGATGCTGCGAGTGTCCATGGACGACGGAAGTTGCTTTCCATCAGGTGACCCGTTTGCTCCTTTGCCCCCTTATTTCATAAAAAAAGGGTAAATTCAGACCGCAAGGCGACGCGTAGATACAATACAATAATTATTTTGTATTGAATCGACATATTTGCATGACGTCTCACGCATGAAGTCTGTCAATTCAATACAAATTTATGCCGCGTCTTGCCTCGCCTCGTCGCGTTGCGGTCTGAATCAACCCTAAGGCCACATCATTAGCTAGAAGCTAGTACGTTCAATAAAACAGTCATAGTTTCAAACACAACAGACGACTGATAAGGTCTCATTAGAAATCTAATAAAAAGCTCATGAAGGAGCTAATTAAGTTACAATATGCATCAAGTAGTGGGTAAAGCAGTATCTATGATATGCTCACTGGGTAAAGCAGTCTATGATATGCTCTCGGATTTGAAATTGGAACTCATTAAGAGCTCTTCTGTGGAGAACAAAGCGTAAACACAAATAGCTAATGTTTTTTAAGAAGCAACATGTTGTAATGAGAATAACTAGAGTAAAAGTAGCTGTGCGAATTCTTTTTTTAAAAGGCGGTGTGAATTCTTTTTTTAAAAGTGTGTTTGTATCGCGTAGTTTTTTAGGTACGATATGCTTCTTAATACATCTAGTATAATAAGGTAATGTTGTTAATTCAAAATAAAAAGTTTTTAACCTATTGCATAGCTTTTATCGCGGGCTTTGAGCGCGGCGACCGAATCAAGAAATTCCGTAACAAAACAAACCTAACATGTGCACAGCAATGCGGCGTGGCGTCGCCAAACTTCGGCCCGGTGTTTGTGTGCGTGCGACTAGACGTATGCGAATTACAATTCCATAATTTGATAAAAAATGCTATAGCTTTACCGCGGCAGTCTCCGAGTGCCACACTTTTTTTTACGAAACTATCTGCGCAGACGAACTTCAAACCATGATACATCATCAGTCATCACTCACCACACTACACAATAACAATAATTTTGAGTCGCTGTCACTAGTTATAGCGTACTATTTTAGCTCCAAAGCTAAAAATAGGGGAAGAAAAACTATTTACTAATAAAAAACAACTTCATAATATTGCTGTTAATAAGTCTCAATTTAGTATACAAATAACTATTTAAAATTCTGTCAGCTATCAATTTCCAGTGCATACAAAACGTTACTAAACACCAAATTACCGAGCACGCAAAGTAAACCTGAAATTAAAAATACAATGCACACCTCGTTTTCAATTTTTCTAAATACCCCGCAATTAGCGTTAAATGGAGCTGTTAAAACGGCCGTGTAAAAACTAAGCACCAGTCTAATACTAGTTAACTTTATGATATGAATTCTTAGCTAAGTGGTTAACCGCCTGGCCGTAGTTTCCACGGGCATAGTGCGGCCAAATGAGGGAGGTCGCCGCTCGCCCGCGCCCGCCACCGCGCCGCCGCGCATCCAACTCCGCATGTTTACATTTCCTCGTTATATCACTTAATGAACTAAATTACAGTTCATTTAAGCGAGTACCTACTAATTTCGAGTTTGAGTTTAACAAGCTGTTGCGTAAATATCTCGGAAAAATTAAATTACGCTCTCCTTCGTGTATTCTTGTATTTTTTACTCATTAAAATTTGTATATTCAAACAAAAATAATGATTGTAAATTTACTTTATTTTATTCGTTAAAAAATTAACGTAATAGCTACTAAATAGCGATCGTATCCCGTAGCGGCGTAGCCCGTAGAACGCGCGTAGAACGTCTACGAGCTACGTGCTACGCGCTACGCACAGTCTACGCTCTTCGGTCGTAGACTATAAACTACGCATGGAATCAGAGATCCCATTATTCAATAGCCTCACACCTCACAGCCTCTAGAAGTGCAACGAATCAATCTAAAATTTAATCATACAATAATAATTTACGCCGTATTTCAATACAAAAACAGTTATTACTACATACTTGAAATGCTGACATATTTTTATAACTAAAAATGGAACGTCATTAGAATGTTCTAGCATTATGTAGTCTGTCAATACGGTAAGTTGGTACGTGCTCTCTCATGATTAACGAGGCCTCCACGGCCGATCAGTCAGTCGCTACGGGAATACTATTAATATGACGTGGATTTACTCCGCCCGGCTCACAATTTTTTCACCGCTAGATCCTCATTTATTGAAAGTACTTGAGATATTACTCGAACGTATGAGGAATTTTTCAATGTTTAATCTCGAAAGTCGCTAGTTTCTTACACTTTTCATACAATATTGATTCTACAGTCTTGATAAGTTTTATAAGAAATGCTTTTTGTTTTATATAAATTTGTGCAGTTTCTGTCGTAAACACTGCAGTGTATTATATGTTGGGGTTTATAATCATGATTTTTTTATATTCATTTACGCAAAACTTAAGAAGCGCTTACACGGGCAATTAATTGCCGGCGACACGAATGGAGCGATCTGGAGCAATTTAGTGGAGCAACATGGGGCAATTTTAATAAATTGCGGCGATACGAATTGACGAATATCCGATGGGCTCGTGTATGACAGTATTGCCTAGTAACTAGTTGCTGATTGTTGCTGCTTGTTGCCGAAAATTGCTTGATGTAGTCGTGACGTCAAAGTTGACGAGAGTGGAGCAATTTTGGTTGCCCGTATAAGCGTCTCTTTACAGCTAATATGAACGTTAAAGTATCTTTTGTTCCTTGTTTATTTAAAGAAATAAATACCCACACATAACAAATTCCATAGCTGCACTATTAACGAATTTAAAAAATATAAAACGATCTGTCAAACCACTATACTACGACCTGCACTCTTGATGATTGCAGCCGTAATAACCCGTGCAGGTGTGACGTATGACTAACGTGACCATTTTTTTTTTGTCAGAGCGGGACAAATACAGAATCCACCTCCCCCCCCAAATATGTAATTGATGTGTGCTGATTTCAGGAACTACTGTCCCATACAAATAGGAGCAAGTACATGCCAATACAAATAGGAGCAAAGAAACAGAGGAAAATGTGGTAAAACCGGAAAAATTATTTGAAAAAAAATGTCTCACGAACTACTGCAGCAATGTCTATGTTATTTGGCACAGATAGAAAGAACCACAGACCACGTGAAGGATTATAGGCTATTTTGTGGGCTAATTTGTCGGTGGAATTTTTAATTTACGCGGGCGAAGCTGCGCGGAACGTCTAGGTTTGATATCGAACACAATATGTCAGAAGACGTTTGTTGTCTGTAATGCGTTACTTCCAGGCATTGCACCACGGTCCACGGAGCTCTTATAGTCCGCGCGGAACTAGTTGGCCGCGCCTTAGGTATGTGAGCGGTGGGACGGAGAGGCGGGGGCACTTGATTTTGACAGTTCTGGCTAGTTTAGACAAAACACACAAGAGGTTGCAATAGCAAGATAAGTCCGCCGATAAAGAGACAATCTAAGGAAATAATACTTAAAGTGCATAGGTTTTTAAAAAACGGACAGCCGATGTCAATAATTTAGAATATAAAAATGGTCAATTGTCTTTAATTTATTCTTTTCAATAATTAAATAATGTTATTGTTCACGATATCGCGAGATTAGTCGTCACTGTCTAATCTCATGTGCGTTGCGAGCAGCAAGCAACACGCCCTCCCGTCCCTACCTAAGGCGCGGCCAACTAGTTCCGCACGGACTATAGTAGTAGCTCCGTGCATTGCACAGGCATTTCAAACATAAAAATACTTTTAAATTATTGTCGTTTGGTCTCTTTGCAAAAGCGGGACAATTTCGGCCTCGCGGGGGACAGCGGGACAGACTGCCTCAAATCGGGACTGTCCCGCCCAAAGCGGGACGTATGGTCACCTTACGTATGACGTTTATAATACTGTATAGCAATCCCGCATAATCTTGACTTATGTATGTGTAGTAAATAAATATCTACACATAACAAATATAAAATGATCTGTCAAACCACTATACTACGACCTGCACTCTTGATGATTGCAGCCGTAATAACGCGTGCAGGTGTGACGTATGACGTTTATAATACTGTATAGCAATCCCGCATAATCTTGAGCTTATGAGCGGCATTTAATTATGCTCCCCGGCTGGAAGTCTGCGATATGACAGACAAGATCCCGCGGGAGTTATCATTCATACCTATTTCGGCTGTCTGATTAATGCTGTGCAACTTACATGAGTTGCATTCAGAGATAAATACTACTTTGTTTAGGTTTTATATGGTTTTACTATACAAGTATGTAATAGATATAATCTATATATTAAAATCGGCCAGGTGCGAGTCGGACTCGCGCACGAAGGGTTCCGTACCGAAACAGAGCGAAAATAGGCTAAAAATTGTGTTTTTTGTATGGGAGCCCCCTTTAAATTTTTATTTTATTTTAATATTATTATTAAATATTAAAGTACACCTATAACAAAGGAATGTGTGAAAAATTCAAGTGCCTAGCTCTTGCCATTATTGATATAGAGAGCGAAAAAGGCCGAAAAAATCACGTTTGTCGTATGGGAGCCCCCCTTAAATATTTATTTTATTTTGTTTTCAGTATTTGTTGTTACAGCGGCAACAGATATACACAATCTGTGAAAATTTCAGAAGTCTAGCTATTAGCGGTTCTTGAGATACAGCCTGGAGACAGACAGACGGACAGACGGACAGACAGACGGACAGACAGACGGACAGACAGACGGACAGACAGACGGACAGACAACGAAGTCTTAGTTATTCTGAATAAGAAAGTTTGAGTTTCTTTAGATTATTCAAAAGCCGCGATTTTGATGAATTACGATAGTTTTTTTTTTCGGAAAAATGTATGGTTCCCACAATCAACGACTTTTAGAGCGACAACGGCGTTATTTAGTAATACCTAAGTAGGCTTTACCCCTACTTGGCTTTTTTAATGCAACAAAATATACCTTGAACTATTTCTTCACATAGACGATAATATAACAAAACACAAATACACATAACACTTATTTCACCATCAACTTGAAATTAAGCGTATGAAACGTGATTTCACGAATATTTACGCCATTGTTACAGTTTCGCGTTTAAGCAAAACGAAAAATCAGTTTAAATTGTTAAATACTGTGCCAGAAATTTGCGGGCGTTTTCTCATTAAAGCGGTATTTAATAGGTACAAGAGTAATTGCTCATAATTGCTCCGCTTAGCGCGGGTTAGAGTTGATGATTCGACACTTTCCAACAATCGTTACAAATAATCACTCATGAGATATTCTACGATTTAATGTCATTCAATATTTTATGATTATTCTAACGACGAAAACTTGATTTTTGGAGTGATATGTTTTCACCTTTTTAGATTTGGAAAAACTGATAACAGCCAAGATCTTTTCTTTACCCGTCTATATAAAATCGCCGATCAAAATGTATGGAATTTACATAGGACGAGTCGAACGTCAACGTCATATTAACGTACGCTTATGTCAATTCCATACGTTTTGATTGGCGATTCTATAACGAAGCAATAACGAAAAAGTCTTGGCTAAAGGGCCAAGACACCGTGACGTAATCGAAGATTCAAAAGACGGTGGAAGCGTGGCTTAGGAAGTAATATAGTCTTTCCTCCGGCGATTTGTATATGTGTAAACAAAACACCCGGCACTTTCGATTACATTTCAGTGTGCACTTCTGGAAGGGCTACAAGTTATACAACAGATCAGTTGCTGGTGTGAAACTAATAATAGTCAACTTCTAACTTCTATATATTAAACCACATAATTCCAATGATAAATGCATTTCAGATTCCATTGCGGTTTCGGTCGCTAGTCAGGTGACGTTTAGTCGGCAAATTGCTTGATGATAATTAACTGACAGTTGGGCAATTTATAGCTCGAGCATACTCCTACAGTATTTCACTGTAACTCATAGTAACTCAAGTCACTGCAACTCACAATAATTCAGTGCAACTCAGAGCTCTGTAGTTCAGTACCCGTATTCTACTCGTAATAATGTATCTCAACATTAAGGTCTATCAAGGTGGCTGTGCGAAATCGGCAAGAATTATAAAAAACTAGCTGACCTGGCAAACATTGTTTTGCCATATAAATTATTTCTAGTATCAATATAAAAAGTAGATAAAAACCTATTCTCAGGCCTAACGAATGTACATACAAAATTAAAATCGGTTGAGCCGTTTTAGAGGAGTTTGCGCACAAACACTGGACACGAGAATATTATATATTAGAAGTTCGTCATTTGTTCGCACTACCATGTGGATAGACTAACATGCAGTTCCTTGTTCGATCTAATTCGGATCATAACAAATAGCAAATAATATGTTAATCCACCATGAAAACAGAAAAGGTTTTATAGGTTTGACGTGTCTATCTGTCTGTGTATGTGCCATGCCTATACATTGCAACGTAATTCGTAGCATCTAAATGGGTAAGCTGATCTTGATCAAGTTTTTTTTTTTGTTTCCTAACTTATAGTCAGTATATAATACGTGAAACAAACGTAAAACTGCTGAATTTTTTTACCAATAAGAAGGAGATAGTCATCGATTTGGCTTATGCCAAAAATTTCTTATGAAAACAGTACTTACTTACTACTTTACTTTGCAGTACTTACTTTACTATACTTACCTAGACTGCATTAAAACGGCATTGAAGCTGTATTCTTATTGGATCAAATTAGCAGAATCACGGTACACATAAGCTCCGCAGTTCAGATGAAGATACATTGTCTTCATTTGAGTTGTGTCGCTTGCGGGTCAAAACGGCCACTGTCTTGGAGATATGACTAAATTGAAGATCTTGTTGCGTTATTGTTTTGCTGTACGACACACAGCATACGATTGATTAAATACGTACGACTCACTACCTTAGAAAACAGTTTTATAATTCTTTAACATTTACTGAACCTCCTTTACTATTTGTAAAGGAGGTTATTCAGTTAAGTTACTACACACACACTGGATATAAATTTTTGTATAAAATAAGGGGGCAAACGAGCAAACGCATCACCTGATGGAAAGCAACTACCGTCGCCCATGGACACTCGCAACGTTAGAAGAGCTGCAGGTGCGTTATACATTTGTTACAGAAAAACAATGAAAATTTGTCCTCGTCTGATGCGTTAGACATGTGTCCTGAAAGACAAGGACATTGGAAACCTCTATATAGCGTAAATAGATTAGCGGGTAAGGGGGAATATGCTGTGTAGCCATGACAAAGTTAAAGCCTTTAAAAGTAAGCAATATAGAGCTAGAAACACATGTTAACATTGTATCGATTTGGATTCTTAAAAATAAACTTTCATGAATATTGCTAAATGAGGCGTGTCCTACTCGTACTAGACCACGCCTACTCCGCCCACTAAGAGCAAAGCAAAAAAATATTTCTTCACTTTTGTAACACGTTTTTAACAGAACCAGGAAAATACTCTTTCCCTTTTATCTACTTTCATATTTTCATTTCCTCTTCAGAATTATTATTTGCGAAATATCTGATATTTTACTAAAGAGGTAGTAAAAATAAAGTACTAATGTAAAGCGTCCTATGCCTGATCGCTTGCTATTCGTATCGTCCGTCCTGCTAGGTTCTAAGAATAAAGAACCAGTGACTTCACTTGTATACTGCGCGCACACTTAGGCACTATAAAACTTTTCCTGGTTTCTATGAAACTGGCCACCGTCACCGAAACATTATTTAGACATCAGAACTCACCTAATATTGTAGCGAATACCGCAAAAGCAGTAAATAATCAGATCATGGTGATTTATTAGTTGAGTCTGGTATGCTTATTAAACTGCATCAACGTGCGATTGTGTGCACTGTGGCATCTAATCACATGTGATATTAACGTGATATTTGCGGTTAGTACGGATTTAACGCTTATTCTTGGTTCAATTCGGGTTATTTTGGAGGTAATTAAGAAATTATACGCGATGCGCGTGTAAAGAAGTAGCGTCCATTACAGATTTTATCAAAATCCATCAAGTAATTAAAAATACTTTTCAATCTCAAATAAAAAGTGCAATCTATCAAACGTATATAATCATTTGGGCTTTAAAAAAATAGATATTTACACATACCTTTAAACATATTATATTTAGCTTTTCGTAAGCATATTATATTTACCTTTGCTTACGAAAAGCTTAAATTAGATTGCTATAGTTGACTTGTTTATGCAAAATAAACAAGTGTGCCGTGACGATGTAGATTTTGCATCCATTATTATAATGTTTAAATGTTTTCTATTAACAGTGTTGCCGCACGCAAAGCTGAGAGTGTTAAATTCAGCGCCTCGCTGCGACAGTTTCATAAAATAAACGTTCATTTCTGCGAAACGCTTAAAAATATTTACATTCGCGTCCTGTTTATTGGCGGATAGATAGCTTTGTTCATTTAACAATGTATAAATTAAAAAGTATTAGTAGCAACGTTTCTAAATAATAATGGTTCACAATAGGAAGAGTCTACTTCGGAAAATACTTTACCCAATAAGAAACCGATACTTTTACTTAGTGTCAACGTTCACTGACAATAGTTTCTTAATTTCTTAAAATCATTGTTCCGTATACCCAAATCATCGGTAGCCGTCAATTGACTCCTCTCAATTACGAAATTAGAGATAAAAATACCGACAAATATAAATTTTGACTCGAACCATAATAAGCTCTTTGACATAAAGTTGAAACTACGACAGCATTCTGGATACTCGTTATATAAATATGCAATGCCATTTATATTATTTCAAAGACTTAAAACGAAACTTCCCGGCAACTTGTACAATATGTGACTACTTCAGCTTTTGTTTTGTTACGATATTACGTCATTATACCGTTGTTACTTTATTTGCGATGAAAACGTTATATTCTTGCTTTTCATAGTATTTTATGAAATCTTGACGTTTTTTTGGTGCCTTCATTTGATAAAATGGTGATTTTTTAAATATTATATCACATTTAAACACTATTAGGGGAGCCGCTTGTTATATTATATTATTTCAATCCATCGCAAATGAATTAGTGTGAACTGCAGGTTACTAAATTTTCCTATAGTTAGCGTAATTGAAGAAATCAGTTCGTACTAGTTCACTTACAAAAAATATAATAATATAATGTTGTAGTTGTTCACAATCTTTAAGCAAACGCCTGCACAAGGAACTAAGTCTTTACATACAATGTTTGTATATTAATTACTTAGTTTGCAAATAAAATCTTTGAATCTACGACAATGTATTTGTTGCCTATTAGCATTTTCAAAATAACTTATTTAAATCCAATGAATCGATATAATCTAACCAAACATCGACATGATTGTGGTAAAAATAGCTTCATAAATAAAACAAAAAGCCCGATTGCTTTGATGTGACAGAGTCACCCTGAGGACCATGATAATAATATGATAGTACTTCTCAAGTTGAAAAATGATGGTTATCTATGTTTTAATGAAAATCAGACTCGATACACATCATTTCTTCTGGAGCTGTTGGCTAAAAAGAGGAGTTCTAAAGAAAATGCACTCACGAGTTCCGACTTCCGAAGCATCTACATACAAAAACAAAAACACACACTTCCAATCAAACTTTCAGACAGAGTATACATTAGTTAATTACGTACCGTCGTGACCTATATACGTAACGAGATGGAGCTCTTGTAGGTAACTAAATTAACTATGTCATTTGCGTACAACGACGAAATCAACTAAAAGTGTGCAGCGAAGGTGGCGGGAAGCGGAGCGCAGCCGAGCGCGCCGCTGCTGACTCAGGATACTGGGGACACTAATAAGGGTTCTCGAACGCGACTCGAACTCGATTGTAATTTGATATGCATCATGTGCGACGCAGTGCTAGACTGGAAAAGTTTCAGTTTCTAACCTATTAGATCAGTGTTCCGCAAACTTATTGTGTTCAAGGTACAGCTAGAAAATTAATTTTTTTGGAGGTACTCCACAAATTAATCAGCGTGTACGGGGGTGCTCTGTTACCAATACCCATTATTTTCGTCGATCGTCCTGAGGTGTTGCCTTTTTTTGGTTCGTATAAACTAGGAATATGTAGATAAAATGTCATTTTTTGTGGCACACCAACTACTGGCCATTGCCGTACACCAGTGTGCCACAGGCCACAGCACACATTTTGCGTAACACTGTATTAGGTAATAAAAAAATTGGGTTCCAGTTTGCTATCGTATTACACAACACAAGTTTTACTTAGCATGGAATTAGACGACGTGATGTACGCTACCTAGATTTTATACTATTGTATATTATTGTATGCTTAATAAAGAATTTGAATTTGAATCGTAGCAGTTTGAATAGTAAATTTGAAGCGTCGGTTGGAGGATGAATTCTGTACCCGGTAGGACACGATACATTGTTGTAACAATGCTTTAAAAATTGAGCAACTATAAACCAAATGTCAATTTTCATTAGCAGCAAAATAAATTATAATAAAACATTTTTTGGTGCTTCGAGCATCATAATGTTATGTACTCTATAGCAAAAAAAAACAATAAACAACATTATATTATAATTTTAATATGTAGCATTGCTTGATGAATAGAAGTTGGTAATCATAAGCAAAAACGGCTTATTTTTACAAAACAACGATAAAAACAGAATTAACTTTTATAGGGCGACTTTGAAATTTTGGCTATTTTTATCGACGACATCGAATTGCAGTCGCCTGTAGTAGAGGTTAAATTTTGCTGAGATGGTCAAATCCCAACTATGTCGGACAGTGAAAATGATGTACGGCATATGATATTCACTATACAGTCAGGATATAGGTATGAATATAAAATTGTGTTACAGTTTCGTAAATACCACCACTAACTTTTACAGTCATGACAAATCGCTTCATAAAACATCTATAAAAATTAAAAGCAACACGTTTTTTTTTTTCAAACTATACAGCACATAAAATTGTAACTGTATTTTCAATATCACAACATAACTCTACCGCTGCACGGTCACTGCTATTTTAATTATAAAACGTAATATTTTTATTTCAAACAAAGGTAGCGGCTACGGGCGAGAGTAAGCGATTTGGCACATAGCGCGCCGGCCCAGCCATATAATTACGTACCTACGAAATGCGAGATGTCGTTTAAATCTTGCACTGCTTAAATTTGAAGCGAACATCACTGGGCTGAATTAATTTAATTTCACTGTTGTTGTACACGTAACCCTGTTTTAATTTTAGAGGCGCGTAATTTCAGTAAAGCGGGGATTACGTAACTTTTTACATGTGTTGTAGTTGAACAACTATTCCAATCTACACTAATTTAGGTGTGATATATATCGATGGCCCCAACGAATAAACGTGCAAGAGCTCTTACCCAAAAAAAAATTTTTTTGATTTTTCGTTTGCATGGACTATGATACACCTATGTACATTTTTTTGAATTTTTTTGACTTAAAATAACGATTTTATAGCAATGTAAACCTTTATTGTACGTAAAAAATAATAACATATATCACATTAATAATAAAACTTGCGCTTATTGCAGATTATTCACCAGAATAAACGTGTTAAAACAATCTGGCGCTCGTGTCTATCTTTTCCTTTGGGTTATAACTCTTGCACGATTATTCGTGTAAAAATGCAAGTGACTTCTATCACTAATGCTTCATTGCAGATTGCGAAACTTTGAATATAATAATCACAGCTATTCTATTATCTTTTACTAACTTCTCTTGTCTTTCCTGCTTTTGTAAAGGTTATTCGAAGAGCTATTGTAAAGTTTATCACAATAGCTGCTGGTGAGTTGCCGGTCTTTTTAAGAGGGAATACGCTCTCTCTTGAAGGTTTGCAGGTCGTATAGGTCCGGAAATACTGCTGGTGACAGTTCATTCCAAATTTTACAGTGCGCGGCAGAAAGTTACGCGAAAAAAGCATGGTGGAAGACTGCCACTCATCAAGGTTATGAGGATGGTATATTTTTAACGTGGAACGATGGCGAAAAGTTGCAGGAGGTATGATCCCGAACAATTCCTCAGAGCACTCCCCGTGATACAACCGAGTGAGGATGCAGAGTGAAGCTATTTACGTCTCGGCGTAATTCCAAGGGGTCCAGCCTGTTTGAAACATTATGGCAGTCAACAATTCGAGCGGCCCTTCGTTGGATACGATCCAAAGGGATTTGTTGGTATTTTGGGGTCCCTGCCTAGATATGAGAATAGTATTCCATATAAGGCCGAACCTGCACCATGTAGAGTTGCAGGCATTGGTCCAGACTGAAATACTGTCTCGTCCTATTAAGAACAGAATCAGAAAAGTATCGTCTACCCTATTCAGAGACTTTCTCCTGTAAATTCTTTATTTTAGACACAAGTTCGTTTTGGCTCTCGATGACATTTAGCCGAGAAATATGGTGGAAGCCGGTAGATAGGGCATCACCTGTACTATCATCCGCATAGCAATAAGTGCCATTGGAATGTAACATGTCATTGATCTGCCAAAAAACTTGTGACCTATTTGCATAAATTCTCGGGAAGCCCATATTATGATGGAAGGTTTGATAGTAGCGCATTGAGCCAAACCCGATCAAATGCCTTCGCAATGTCCAAACTAACAGCCAATGCCTCTCCTCTCCACACAATCACCTGAGCCCAACGATGAGTTTGGTACGCCAAGAGATAACCAGCCAAGCGGCCCTTTTGGAACTCGTACTGTTTGTCGTATTTGTCGCTTTGTAATGTCTGGCCGCCCAAGTATCGAAAGAGCTGATAATGGATTCCATTATCTTCGAGATGACGGAGGTTTTAGCTATTGGTCTGTGGTTGGAAGGATTTGAGCGGTCACCTTTTTTTGGGGATCGAGTACACTAAGGCTATCTTCTAAGAAGCCGGGATAATGCCAGAAGAGTAGGAGAACCATAAACGATGCGTTAAGAGTTAAGACCGGAGCCAACTCTCAACACAATAGGAGGGATTCCGTCAGGTCCACTCTATTTTTGGGTACCAAGGGCACGCAGGGCTGATACACTGAGCGCTGATGTAACCTAATATCCGACAAGATGCCCCTGCATCGTGGTTTGGTCGGCGGTTTTTATCCCAAGGTCTTCAAGGGTCGAGTTTGACGAAAGGAGCTTACCCAGAAGATCGTATTTGTATTTTGCGTCGTGGGCCAACGATCCATTTCCTACTTGTAGGGATGGTAGGATGGCTTTCAAAATTACCCTTCAATAGCTTAGGCCAGAGACCAGAATTCACGGGTTCCCAAAGGAAGGCATTCGAGTCTCTCACCAACACTATTGACGTGCTGTTTCTTTGCCCGATTGATCTCTCTCTTGAAGGATCTATAGGCAAGGTTGTACTCCATTTTATATGTTTGTGTCCACGCATAGACGCGAGGTAGGTCAATATTTATCAACAACAACAATAGGTCAACAATATTTTTACTGAACCGTCAACAAGAAAATATTAGCTAACTAGACGTTCGACGCGGCCTCGCCTGCATAAATGAGAAATTTTACGGAAACCGTACATTTTCCCGCAAAAAATAGCCTATTTTCTTTCACATCATGGTCTACTCTACATCTGTGCCAAATAACTTAAAAATTCATATAGTAGTTCGCGAGATGAACGCTTTCAAATAATTTTCCCAGCTTTTTCTACATTTTCCAATGTTTCTTCGCTTCTGTTCGTCTTAGAGTGATAATTTATAGTTTATAGCCTTCCTCGATAAAGGAACCATCTAATAACGAAAGAATTTTTCAAATCGGATCAGTAGTTCCTGAGATTGTCGCGTTCAAACAAACAAACTCTTTTACTACTAATATTAGTATAGATTTACATTTTATACCATACACTAATAAGGTCGTATTACATTAATAATGAATCAATTTCTAAACACTAATATACGGGCTTTTATCTTTACAAACATGTAAAAGCAACAAAATATACAAGAATAAGCGTATAAATGACCAGAGCATGGCTCAGGGGGAAAAAATATACGTGGAATAACCATGCAACATTTCACTGCACTTGCTAAAACTTCATTTATGACACGAATAAACGTGCATTGATACAATAGTGTTAACAAGTCACATATTATTCACTAGAATAGTAATTTAATATGGTTTTTCTTAAATATGTAGTAAACCATAAATATTTGATTTTTAATAAATATATGAGCTGAAAGATATATTTTTTTATCTTTAATTTGATTATACATTATATTTGTCTATTTTTTATGTAGTCAAAGTTATGTGGTTCCAAACGTTTTTTCGTCTTCCTGAAAAGTTGTCTTTTTTCGATTGCACGTTTATTCGTTGGGGCCATCGATATGTAGGTACGTTTGATTTATTTGTACTGAAGTATTTCTGCTGGTAAATTTTAACTAGTATTGTAAAACGTAGTGTAGTCAAAAAACGATATAAGTAAAAACTTGCCTTTTTCTTGCTTCTTTCTTTGCTAGTGGATGCCTACATTATAAACGGAATATATCTTCAAGTTTCTAGTTCCAAACATGTTACCTATGCAATCAGTCACACAGCTTTGCCCATTAATGTTCAAGCAGGAATTTTTCTTTAACGCTTCTCTTTCTGCACTATCACCGAGTTAATATTTTTCAGAACATAATATGAACGTAACATTTTGAGCCTATCAGAGGTACTCTTTACCATATTAAATTTTTTCGTTCGGTTACAACATAAATCACAGTTGGCGGAGGAGCGCGCGAAAAAATCGCTCACGTATAGATAACGGATGGGCCTTGTAATAATATTGGCTTTTATTATACTTCCTCTCGCCCCACAGAAGAGGGAAGTTCTTATTCTTTAAGTACCGAATATTGTTAAGGGGCTAAAAGCCGAAAGGGACAGAGGTATGCCTATTTATTAAGTTTTTTAAGAATTTGCTACTCGAATACCACAGGGTCAACGGATTTTTTAAGTAAATCCACCATAGCTTATCGAATTCGCACTGTGTGAACTGAATGATAGGTACCAGATAGAGAGACAACGAAATCTCAAGTACAGAACCCTAAGAAAATGATCTTTAATACATCGAAACGAGTCACATATGGTGGTAAAGTCTCTTGGTCTAGCTAGTGGCTTAGAGCGTGGCTCTTGACTAGGAGGTCGTGGATTCGATTCCCGCGTTGGAAACATGGTATTTCCAAGTTTGGTTAGGACGATGCAGGCTGATCACCTGATTGTCTGACAAGTAAGATGATCCATGCGTCGGATGGGCATGTAAAAAGTCGGTCCTGCGCCTGATCTCTCGCCAGTCGTGTCAGTCTTCCGTCCGGCGTCCCACTGGGCTATGAGTCCAACTTGGGCACTATAAAAGTAGGTGCTCCTGCGTAACAGGCCTGGTTTCAATGAAACTGGTCACCGTCACCAAAACCGGTGTGGGGAGTATTATTATTATTATAAAGTCCCTTGGAAATTTCAAGGAAATGTTTGGTACGTAAATACTAAGAAAATACATATTATGATAATCCTTGGTTACTTGGTATATTTGTACGTATAAGTGGTAATATTAAGGTAATAACATACAATGCACAATCCGGTAACACAATAGCAACTTTGTGTGGAATGGACCCATTACTCTTAAGACATGTCTACATATCCATTAGCCGTAGAAAGGAATAATGAATTTAATTAGCATACTATCTTATGATAATTAATATAAGGATAAAATGTTTTGTGGGGAGACTCATAATATGTAACAGATACATATACATGAAAAAATAGTAACAATCTTATCTTCTTTTCTATAATTTATAGTCTTTGATGCAATAATGTGTGTTTGCTAAATCAATGTACGTTGTAGCCACAAGATTCTTGTGTAGAAATCTGATCGAAAGCAGCAGTCGATCGCAACAATCGAAATGACTTTCGAGCTATGAACATCACCGACCTATAAGGCATGTCATACTGTGGACGTTTATATTACTTATAATAATATTGTATTACGTTATACGTATAAGTACTCTACATGATGCAATGAATGCTTTTGCTCTAAAATAGTTATAGTACAGGTTCCCTAGAACATTTTTTTGACCTCATTACTGTTATGTATAAAGTGGGTACTTGTAATATTGTGGGTAATTGTGAACAATTAATAAACCAGTCTGCTCGGGATCTCGGCCTTTCATTGACGTAACATTGGCGCAGTCGGTATTTGCTATAAATTATTATACCTAAGTGCAATTCGCGGTTATAATGCCTATCGGTAAAATTGAACCGTTTTCCGTGGAATCACAAAATTGGGACAGTTATGTGCGTCGCGTAAAACAGTTTATTTCGCTAAACAAAATCGATGACAGTCTCAAGGTGGCCACGTTGTTAACCTTAGTAGGTAGTGAGTGCTACAATCTGTTGTGCGATTTGTGTTCCCCCGCTCATCCCGAAAATAAAACGTTCGATGAACTCGTCACTCTGCTCAAAGTTCATCTGGAGCCTGAAAAGTCGGAGATAGCCGAGAGACATATTTTTCGACAAAGAACGCAGCAGCAGGGAGAAAGCATTCGCTTGTACCTTCAAGGGTTAAAGCATTTGGCTAAAACCTGCAACTTCGGGGCGAAGCTCGAAGA
This sequence comes from Polyommatus iphigenia, assembly GCA_963422495.1. Classification (NCBI taxonomy): domain Eukaryota; kingdom Metazoa; phylum Arthropoda; class Insecta; order Lepidoptera; family Lycaenidae; genus Polyommatus; species Polyommatus iphigenia. Next base: position 9,518,860 of record OY730183.1, read on the forward strand.
GAACCTTCGAGATCAGTTCGTCTCCGGATTGTACAGCGAGGAAATGCGTTCGAGATTGTTCGCGGAGAAAGACATCGACTACAAGAGGGCCGTGGAACTGGCGAGCGCGCTCGAGGCGGCGGAGAGGCACGCGATCACGGCGAGCTCTTCGGCAGGCGGAGGAGGCGCGGGACACGACGGGCTGCACCGCGTCAGCTGCGGCGGCCAGGTACGGGCGCGAGCGGCCGGGCGCGGCGGTGCGGGCGGCGGTGGTGCGGCGCCGGGCGGCGGCCGCGCGGGACCGAGCGCCAGCGGTGCGGGGCCGAGCGGCATGCGAGCGCCGTGTGCACGCTGCGGGAAGGCTACTCACGCGCCGAACAAGTGTCGATATAAAAACTTTACGTGTGATTTGTGCGGTGTCAAAGGTCACTTAAAGGTGATGTGCCTGAACAGGAGTGATAACGATCGATCCTCCGGTATGTCGACTTCGAAAGGTCAGTACTTTATTAATGTTGATAGTGATTGCGAGGAGGAAGAAAACAACTTTTATAACTTAGTGTCGGGGGGCGACGACGACGGACCCTACTATATTAAATTGATCATTAATGACAATTTTAAGTGTAAATTTGAAATAGATACGGGAAGTAGAATATCTGCTATATCTCAAAAGTTTTACGATAAATATTTTCGAAACATAGAATTGCATAAAAATGTATTAATTTTAAAATCTTATACTGGCGATACTATCGAGACTCTCGGTTATATTAATGTTACTGTGCGTTGCAGACGTAATTCTGCGGAGCTTCAGCTGTACGTCGTGGCGAACGGCGGCCCGCCTCTGATGGGTCGGACGTGGATTAAAAAATTAAAATTAAGTATCGTAGAATGTCACAACATTAATACGACCGATAGCGACTCGATAGCTTTAAAATTAAAACAAGAATTTCCTGAAGTCTTTGCGGAGGGATTAGGTACTTTTAAATCGCGCATTCGTCTGCATTTAAAAGATAGCAAACCGGTTTTTATAAAAGCCCGGCCCCTGCCGTTGGCGCTGCGCGCGCGCGTCGAGAGCGAGCTCGATCGGCTGCAACGCGAGGGCGTTATCTATAAGGTAGAACGCTCGGACTACGGGACTCCTATCGTGCCTGTCGTTAAATCGAACGGAGGTATTCGTATTTGCGGCGATTACAAAATTACTATTAACCCGATTCTTAAAGATTTCCACTATCCGCTCCCGCGTATCGAGGAAATATTTTCTACTTTAGGCGGCGGGGAGCAGTACACGAAGCTCGATTTGTCTAACGCTTTCCAGCAGTGTCTCCTCGATGATGAATCTCAGGCGATGACGGCCATCACGACGCACGTAGGAACGTTTGTATATCGGCGGGTACCTTTCGGCATAAAATGTATTCCCGAGAATTTTCAGAAAATCATGGAGGAGACGCTGAGCGGATTGTCGTCTACTGCCGTTTTCGCTGATGACATATGCGTTACTGGGAAAGACCGAGAAAGTCATCTTAAAAATTTAAGGGCGGTTCTACACCGACTCCGAGAAAACGGACTCCGCATTAATTTTGAGAAATGTCAATTCTTCAAAGATAGCGTAACGTACCTTGGGTACAATATAGATAAGAACGGCCTACACACTGACTTCAAAAAGATCAAAGCGATCGTCGAGGCGCCCCGGCCCGTCAGCGTCACGCAGTTGAAGAGCTTCATGGGTCTCGTCAATTTTTATGCGAAGTTTAGTGCAAATATGAGTGACATCTTAAAACCGTTGTACGACCTGCTTAAGAAAGACGCCGAGTGGTCGTGGACCGACGACTGCGAGACGGCTTTTAATAGGGTAAAACGGGTGTTGAGTAGCGCCCCGGTGCTAGCTCATTACGATCCGGCGCTGCCGCTGGTCCTCTCGGTGGATAGCAGCGCGTACGGACTAGGCGCGGTGCTGGCGCAGCGCGGCGCGGACGGTCGCGAGCGACCCGTCAGCTGCGCCTCGCGGACGCTCAACGCGGCCGAGCGCAATTACTCCCAACTCGATAAGGAAGCTCTCGCTATCGTGTTCGGGGTGACGAAGCACCATCAATATTTATACGGGAGACATTTCATATTACGGAGCGATCATAAGCCGCTCAGTTATATCTTCGGTCAGAAGAAGGGCATTCCGACGACCGCAGCTAGTAGGCTTCAACGTTACGCAGTGATACTAGCCGCCTACAACTTCACTATAGAATTCGTGCGATCGGCTGATAACTGTCAGGCCGACGCGCTGTCACGTCTCCCCTTGAGTTCGTCGAGCGGTCGAAACGAGCGGGAGGACGAGGCAGCTAGCTACTTAAATTTCGTTGCGGAAGATTTCCCGCTCAGTTTTAAGGATATTAAAATTGAGACGGCGAAAGACGAAGTACTGAGCAAGGTGTGTGGCTACGTTATGTACGGCTGGCCCCCGACGGTCGATAAAAAATTTCAATCTCTCTTTTTGCGAAAAGAAAATCTCAGTATGGATCAGGGTTGTCTAGTTTGGGGCTACAGGGTGATAATACCTACAGTTTTGCAAGGTTCCGTTTTACAGGAAGTTCACGAGGGGCATCCCGGTATAGTGAAGATGAAACAGGTAGCTCGTAATTACGTCTGGTGGAGTACGTTGGACGAGGACATCGAGCGCACGGCGCGGGAGTGCGCCGCGTGCCGCGCGGTCCGGCCCGCGCCGCCGCCCGCGCCGCTGCACTCGTGGCCCTGGCCGGCCGAGCCGTGGTCCCGTCTCAACGTCGATTACTTAGGACCGTTCAATAACAAGTACTATCTTATTATTATCGATGCGCATTCCAAGTGGATCGAGGCCGAGAGAGTCAGTGGCACGTCTGCGGCGACGCTCATTTCTATTTTTAGAAAAATATTTGCTCGTTTCGGCCTTCCGAAAAGAGTCGTAAGCGACAACGGGCCTCCTTTTACTTCGGCGGAGTTGGCGGTTTACTTTAAGAAAAACGGAATCAGACACACACTCACCGCTCCGTACCACCCCGCCAGCAACGGCGCGGCTGAGAATGCCGTGCGGTCGGTAAAAAGAGCGTTAAAAAAGGCTGTCGTCGATAACGTAGACGATGATACCGCTTTGAGTAGATTTCTATTTACGTATAGGAACACGATGCACAGCACGACCGGTCGCGAGCCGGCCGTGGCACTGCTAGGGCGGCGGCTGCGCGGGCGCCTCGACCTGCTGCGCCCCGACACGGAGGAGCTGGTCCGGGACCGGCAGCTCGTCAGCGAGCGGCGCCGCGACGCCCGCCCGCGGGGTGTCGCGCCCGGGGATACCGTCCTGTTTAGGGATTACTCCCGTCGCAATCGGAAGTGGTCCGAGGGCGTCGTGCTCGACCGAGAGAGCCCCGTGTCGTATGCGGTCAAAGCGAACGACGGTCAGGTGCATAAGAGGCACATTGACCAATTAGTTGCTAATAAAAGTCGTCCGTCGCGTTTTTCTTTGGCTAAAATTAAAACACCCGATGGGCCGGAAGTGAATGTCGAGGGGGAGGATAGTGGAGATGAGTACGAGGAGGCGTCCGCGTCGGGTGACCGGTCCCCGCCGGTGTCTAACTTGGCGAGGGACGACCTAGATGAGGTCCCGTCACCTCCGGGAGAATCTCAGGGTCGCACCCGACGGCAGGCGGCTTTGCAATGCTTGCAAAAAATAATTAAAAATAAAACATAAGTAACATTACCTTAATGTCTCTGCAATGACTCAATACAAAATAATTTTCAGATTATAAAATATATAATGGTTACTTAATTATTGTAGAAGTTGTCAAGGTGATTATGACATAATGCATAAGTTTCATATAGTGTGTAATCTACCCATTTTAGTACCTAGATGCTGTTAATTGTTGCTTCCCGATAGTTAAAAACCTTCATAGATTATAGATATTGTATTCGTGTCTTTGTTATCTTTTACTATATTACTTTAAGATAAAAGCCTGTGTTATGTATTCGTTTCTATTGGCGAAATAACAAAAAACTGACGTTGTTGTTAACATTTAAAATATTTTCTAATAGTGTACAACTTTAATGGTATCGTTTATTTTATGTTAAAGTGTAGTATATATTAATAAGAAGGGAGGTGTTATGTATAAAGTGGGTACTTGTAATATTGTGGGTAATTGTGAACAATTAATAAACCAGTCTGCTCGGGATCTCGGCCTTTCATTGACGTAACAATTACTATCAAACTAATTTTACGTGAGTATCTTCATTTAGATAAGACGAATAACAATTTCCTCTCCGAAAATTCTCGAAAGTGGTAACTAACAGAGATAGAAAGGATCAAATAATATTTCGATTTGATGGTCCTGAAATATGGATTGTTCTATTTGTAGGACAATGTTACTGTTAAATTATATAACTAAACCTATCATTATACAAAAAATCAGCTGATCAGGGTTCCGCACTCAACCGCAGTCAACGAGGACTTGTTTTTTTTTCTAGGGAACCTGTACTATTAATTTATTATTTTATGTCTCTCGGTTACATCCATGATCCACGATCCACTAGAGCTGAACAATTTCATGCCGATCTGTTCTGTCGATTCCTCCGCTCCGTGAAACGTCTGATTCGACTCTAATTACGCCATATCATTCATAATGATAAAGTGATTTATGTGACTGTGCACTGTTTCTGTCTTTGGTTATTGAAAATATATATTTTTAGTACTAAAATAGCCAGAAGAAGCAGCAGTAGAACTTGCAACCAAATTCATTTCGTATACAAAATGTTAAACTACAATATCTTCATCGCATCCATAATAAAATTGTAAAACATCGCGCATACTCCTTTATGACGTCGTAATTTCGTTCGCCACCTTTTTAAAAGCATCAATTATACAGATAACTCAATAATTGTAGCGCCGCTCAATCGATTTTCAATTGTAATGCAACAGTGCAGAGTCACGTCGTCAATCTGCAGACGATGGCCGGGTACATAATGAACGGTTGGGGGGGGGGGGGGGGGGGCAGGGGGACATGCAAAACGGGCGACCCCCCGTCAGAAAAACAGCTTACACTGGCAAAAATAATTAAGAGCATTAGTAGAGAGAGAGCGCAGTGTCGCAGTAAATACCGCGCTAAATACCCACCTACATTTATCGGGGTCTGCCGGTGTAATAGCGGAAGCGATTCTGGCCTTTTAAAACACTGTTGGCCGTTTTTGTTTACGAATTATTACAGCGCGTTGAATAGGCCACGTTTAAAGGCCGATTCGTGTTGAATTTATCGGGGGCGGTAATCGCATTTTTTCGTTAACAATTTATTAACGAGTCAACGGAATATAAAGATAAAATTAAAATATGAACTTTATTGAGCACAAGAGTCGAGGAGTTCGCTTTCATTGAATAATTTATGCTGATATTTCGTTTTAAATTCTGTTAATACTGACGCACGACAGACGCTTATTAACTTTGTTTATTGCTCCGCATATCTGTATAAAAATATGTTGGTTGGAATAGATTTAAATCTATAATTATTACTAACAAGGGCTTAATTTGTTTTTAAGAAACAGTAAATTCGACCATTAATACCTTAGTTTATATGTTTGTTTTCGCACAACTCGGGAACTAGAGAAGTCCTATTTATGTTTTTTTGTCGTACTACGTATTGTTCAACTTAAGGAAACTAGTTTCCTTAAAATCGGCTCAGTCATTTTTGAAATAGGGAATTAAATACATACTTGTATTAATTATAATATGGCCGGCTTAGCGATTAACTTTCCTCAGACCAACCAATTTTAGAAGCGTCAATTCAAATATAAAAAGGCTTACCTTTGTCCTCCGTCCATTAGTACGGTCTTGTCAATGGTACGGAGCCTTAGAGCTGGTACCCCAGCACCGATCTCAAATGCATCATTTGTTTTCTGTCACCGCTGACGACGGTAGTTCGGGTAATCTCAATTATAAAGAAACTGCTCCCCGTGAAATTGACTTAATATTTATATCTACGAGCATTGTAAGAAGATTTTCTCAATATATAGGTAAATATATTACTAGATATGACCTGAAACTTTGTTTGTGCAAAAAGTTATCGCAATCATTGGACCAATTTTAGGACCTTACATTTATTAGAAAACTATTATTTTTGGGATAACTTAAAAATCCTGAAGGTATTTCATTCCCCGCTAGGAAATATTTTATAGTATGCAAGATAGACTTTATCCAAGACCGACTATATATTATAACAATAGTTTGTAAGTGCTTGTAGTTAGTAATTATTATTAATAAGTATATAAGGTTATTTCTTGATTTTCGACGATTACGTAGTAAATAATAACACAATTGGGTTTGTCGGCATGTCGGCAAAATGCAAATAAAGAAAAATAAATTTTTCTTTACAAGTATATTAAGTAAACTAATCCATAGAATATTCCCGGATAGTCCTGAGAAATAACATAGTATTCGTTCTCCGGATTCAGACTATCTGTATACAGCAAATTCAGTTGATTGATATACGCGTGAAGATGTGACAGACAGACGGACAGATAGACATTTATAATTATTATAGTGTATATTTACACGGCAGAATTTTCCAGTGTAAGCAAGTATAATTATGGTACTCTTTATAACTTCCTATATTCCGTCGCTTGTCGGCGTTAAAGAGAAGTGTGGGTTTTATCGTGGGTGTGGGCTATTTGTTATTTAATTTCAACAAAGTGTCCTACGCTTTATGCTTTTGTAACGAATAAAGGGAAAATGAATAATATATAATCTGTTGCCGGAAAAAATACAACATTTCCTTTCGTTGCTAAAATCGGGTGTGACATAAAAGGTCTACCTAAGGAACCTGAGCCATGTAAGGCCATGTTCCTTTGAAAGCCAACTATCAAAAAGTCGCAGTTATCGTCATGTAAAGACATTTTCCTTCTACTACACACTTAGATCCATCAAACTTATGGCCACAAACGCGGCAGCGAGTCGATCGCGCCGCTATTGTGGCAGTGAGTCTACTGTTTGTAGACTTTGGTTGTCGAGGCTACAATTGTAATTTCCGCACCCTGAAAAACTTTAGTTTTTAGTTACATAACCTATATCTATCTCAAATTAGATTGCAGGGTATTATCGTATAGGGATATATGTATGGTACTAATAAAAGAAAATCTACTTATGCCTCGATTTACGTTAAAATATTGGTAATGTTCCTAGGAAGGCCGGTGGTTCCTTATAAGGCCCAACCAAAGATTTGATAGTTGGCCTTGCTAGGGAACATAAGCTTTACAATGAATATCTAAACATCATTAACATATAAACAGTTATTTTTAGTTGTTGTTTAGTAAATGCGTACCGTAACAATTAAAATAATGTTGTTTTTTAAAACATCTTTACTTATTAGGATTATTAAACTTATACACGCTTAATGAACATTTTGGCCTTATAAAGAACGGGCCCATAAGAAGGCCATTTTAGATTTAAAAAAATTTGATTGTATTATAAAACGCATTGGCATTTAGTTATAAGGTGTCAATGTGATACTCATTGCTACCATTTTTAAAGAATTTCCATTTATATATTCTTAGTTAAAAGATGATGTTCAAGCAATGTTTGTTATAGTTTTTTTAGTTGATATAAATATATTGAGCATTTAATGTGTTGCTTAATTGAAAGAAATTATAATGTCGTTTTAGTAAAAAAAATTGTAACTCTATTTTCCAGTTAAACGACTGATGTATAACATTGGCCTTGTTTGGAGCTGTGTTCCTTGCAAGGCCATTTGGAAGAGCTTAGCAAAACTTAAGTTTATTGAATGGCTATTGAAGCTAGGTTAAAAAGAGATTTATAATATGATACCTTATGAAACAGAGCATTACTTGATAATTTGTTTTCTTAATTTATTTAGTTGATAAACGAATAACAAGCATTTTCCCGTTAGGTTGGCCTTACATAGCTCAGGGTCCTTACGTATATTTTATGGTAACTACGTTGTTTGAATAAAAACATATTTTATTATAGTATGTATAAAATTATTATTCTGTCATAAGTCATAACATAACTCATAACTCATAAGCATTTATGACTACTAACGTACATACAATTTTTATAAATGCGAAAATATGGCTGTCAGCTCTCAATAGTTTTTAAACCGCTAAAGTGATATTAAAAAATTGGTATCAAGATCTTAAATTAACTCGGTGATGGATATTTAAGTATGATAAATTTTTTTTTTATTTTTTTTCCCCAATTGTTATAATAGGTGAATGTTTGCTATTGCTCAATATTATTTAATACTCATTTGCCTAAAATCAATGTCATTAAAACATAATATGTTAACTTTAACAACCATATTATCAGGTATTTATTAAGGTGGGTATTTCTTTCACCGATCCCACTCAAGTAAGTAAAGTTTACTTTTCCACGGCAGCTCAGTCACGTCCGAAATGTTATCCTTGTATATTGAATAAAAATATTTTGCTCCTGGTTTTACAGCTTTATACCACCTCTTTACCTGTATTATTTCACTCGCAGATAGGTTTTAATCTTTTTCTATTATAGAATAGGTCAGAAACTGCGAATAATAACATTTATTATTCGTAGGTCCTAAGCTACCGTAGGTCAGAAACGATAAAAATAAAATGTTGTGTAAAAAGTAAAAACGTTTTGGTGTCCACACATTCCCTAAAGATGTAAACTGCACATCAATGTAAAATTGAATTAACTGTCTGGTAATTTCAGAACATATTATATGGTACAAACAAACAAACCTTAGCTGTTTATAATATTGAGGGCTTGTTTCACCACCTTGGAGAGTATGGAGAATCTGTCAGATAAGTTGTGGATAGCCTATCCGGCACTTATCAGGAAATGTTGAAACAGGTCCTTAGTATTGATAGCATAGAAATAATAGCTATTTAAGTTACCATGAATGTTTAACATTTATTTTCAAAAATAAGAGAACTACAAGTATACCTATGGAAGTTCAACGCTTTTCGTAGAGATGCTACGCCTGTCGTAGAGGTACTACGCCTGTTGTAGAGGCGCTACGTCATGCGTAGAGATCCACGTGGTGCTACTGAGAAGTGGAACAAAGTAAGGCAATGAGCTCATTTAATCCTTCGATCGCCAATTCTTGGAAATCTTTTGATATCGTGGCCCACTTGGGCCTTACGGGGATTGATAGGTTAATATAATATTAGTCGTTCGATCGCGGATTCTTGGAAATCTATTGTTAACGCGGTCGAATTCGACCGCTTGAGAGTTGATAGGATCCATCCTTATGTAAACACGTAACACATTTTTACGTAGTTCTTGCTGCAATTTTTTTTATAAAACATGGGGGTAAACGAGCAAACGCGTAACCTGATGTAAAGCAACTACCGTCACCCATGTACACTAGCAACATTATAAGAGCTTCAGATGCGTTGCCGGCCATATTTAATTGCAGCACGTTTGTACTCTTAATTTATTAGTTGGGTATCTCGTTATCCACATTTTACTGAAACTTGCCAAAAAACGTTTAAAGACATGGTTCCGTCCTACCCTCCATTTGAAAATGTCTTTACATTTGGCGCATTTAGTGGTGTCTATAAATCGCGCTGACCCAGTGTGAACGATGGTTTCCTCGGTAAAAAGCGATTCTGAGGTTTTTACCTCTGATCAATTTATCACGCGACAGACGTGTGTCGGCGCGACACGACAATAGTGGTCGATCCGACCCACCACACTGTCAGCAAACGCGCACCACTCTGGTGTGAACTCCTGGTAATGTTGATGTGTTTGATGCCAAGCATCTAAGGGATTCTACTGCGCTTAGAACTGTATCTTAAAATATAATCATAAACAGTTACTAACTTTTTTGTATTATTTTTTTGCCTAGGGTAACAACAGAATACAGTACTTACTGTTAACCCCATGCAAAAAAGGTACTGTCCGTGGGTATTTCTGTAGCAGGCGTCTTATTTCGATCCCGAAGTCTTCTCACAAAAATCCCGTCATTGAAACTTGTACCCAAAAATGTTTTTTGTCAGTCAATTGAGCAAATTCATAAATCATTAATAAATTATTATTATAATGCCTTCTTTGCAGTTTCGTGAATATCCCAATTGTCTGGGATCAAACCTCAAGACCATACCGGGAGCGCGTTGGCCGAAGCATCGTAGATCGTTGGCTGCGACCCAACCCTTCGAGACAAGCGACACAGTGATCGTCCGTTTACAGCCTTCATTTGGCAATCTTTTTGAGAATAATGCACCTTGAAACTTTCAGTTTGTTCGAGACTGGAAGATTCGCTTTTGAATAACGTTTCCGTTTATTTTTCAGTTAGTGGAACGAGGTTTTTAAAGTTAATGAAGTTTTAATAAGTTGGGAAGTGAGACGTACCACGTAAGTAGTCTTTTGATATTATAAAGAGGTAAAGTTTTTGGGTAAATACCTACTGTACAGGTAATTTCCAAGTAGGTACTGGTTCTTTAATGATATATTATTATTTCGCTTTTTAAAGTTAATTTACCAATAAAATGCCTTATTATTTGTGAATGACATAGGCTTTAAATGTAGCATTATTTCGATTTAGGTGTGTAGACTGTAGGATATAGGTATCGGCATAGACTTAAAGCTGTTACATGTAATAACTCTCTGTCGTTCAATATAAAGTACTCAATATAGAGACTAAAGTACCAGACAGATACGGAATGAGTTACAATCGTGAGCTTCTTACTTACTACGTGTTTTACTCGATTTTTGTAATTTGTTTTCTCGGAAATAAACATTTATTAGTACCTGTTGTCCGCGGCTTCGTCGATCGTCTACGTTAATAGATAAAGCTGCTATTAGAACCATACGCTTAGTTTTTACCGTAAAATGGTTATAGTGATGATTTTTCGAAGACAACACACCTTGGGAATAAGGTAGCCCTATGCTCCACTACTTTTACTCTTTACTAACTACAAACTTTTACTCCACTTATCACCCCCTTGGGAGACGATAATTTCGAAAAAAAACCTTTTATCCTACGTCATACGAAAAACAGTACTCAGCAGCTGCGCGACGAACAGACCGTTCCTGAATTAAGTTAGGACTTAGGAGGCTAACCTAACCTAACCTTACTCGGATGCTGTTGGACTCTTACCTGGACTGGACTATTGGGCGTTGGCTTGCATGATGCTGAGTACGGAACGGCAACAGTGTGCGTGTGCATTTACATTGTGTTTTTCTTAAGAGCCTATGTTGTCCCACTGCTGGGCAAAGGCCTCCCCCAAAGTCTTCCAGTTCTCTCGATCCAACACGGCAGCCGTAAGCCAACCTGGCTCATATTTGTCTAGCTCATCGCGCCATCTTTTTCGAGGCCGGCCACGGCGGCGTATTATATTATGTTAGAATATTGGGTATTATGTTAGAAATTTTACATTATTTGTGGCGAGAAAAATAAATATTTTTTAATTTTTCATTACTTTGTAAGCTTATGGTCCAATTTCACTAACGTCCGTTAGTGATAACTGATAACAGCTTGTTAAAATTTCATGTCTTCTCTTTCATTCATATGAAAAACGGAAGAGGTAATTTAAGGTTAAAACAGTCGTTGGTGAAATTGGGCCTAAGTAGGCTTAATACCAAGTTAAAGCTTAAAAATACATGGTAGTTATGTAGAGGGGCAGGGATGCAATAATTATTAATTACTAAGAAATTAAGACGGAGTTATTCATAAAATATATTTATTAAATAAATTACAAATCAGTTACAAAGACATGGAATGTGGCACATAAATAATAACGATTTTAAGTCCCCATTTTATTTTCTTTTATTATTTTTGACAAGTTTAAAAATGATTATAAGCACCAATTTTTTTATCATAATTCATAAGTCATAACGTAAAGAATAACGCAGCGTAACATACGTGGAAATGAACAGATAACAATATAATATTTTTATATTATTTAAATCAATAAGTTAACTATTACTATGACTATTACTGTTAAATTCGAACAAAAATGAGCGAGATAGTAAAATATAAAAATTAAAACATTCTTTACTAAGCAAGAGTAAAATCGGTGGCAAACTCTTTTCTGTGAGGGAATAATAATTGTGCTAGCAATAATCGACTAACTTTTCATACAAAATCTGTTGCCAAAAGTTGCCCTAATCAAAAACTCACTTTTCTTTGGTCACAATTTTTAAGGTTTCACCGTGTACCAAATACCAAAGTACGACTAATAATACTTTTATCAAGACAATCACAAAACCTATTCTAAAGACGACATTCCAATCTTTGCCGCAAGAACCAGGACCGCGACAAACATTCAAATAAAATTCCACTTTATGACATTATATGGCTATTAAGGCTACGTATAATAAAAACTAAGGAAGACTAGCTGTGTCAAAAAATTTGTTCCGATTCTACAAAATGTGACCCGAATACATGCATACTTTATGCAAAAAGAGACCATGCAAGTCAACGGCTTTATTTTGTCAATTTGAATATAGTGTTACGTAGCTATTGCCATATTATTTTAGTGTGCGAAAAGAACCTTGAGCACCAAATTTAAAACGAGTGAAGTATGAGAGTTACGTTTCCTTAGTTTTTATTATTCGTAGGTTTCATTTTCTAGCGATTCATGCCACCGCATGCTTTGTAGCAGTAGCGTAGAGCAAAATAAAACTTATGTCGTTAAGTACAATTTTATTTTATTTTTTGTCGGTCGCGGTCGGTCACGGTCGGTCGCGGCGAGCGCGCCGCGTTGATCGGAACGGTACCATGAGTGATCATCTCTTTATGACACATTATAAATTCAACAATTTTATATTTCAATACGAGGTACTAGGTAGCGTAAAGTTTTATAAATTTCATTCTACGTACAAAATATCACATGGATTAACATTACATTTTATAGGTATAGAAAATTTCACTATTCAAACTAGTAATCTATTAAAATTATGCGTCTATTAAATAGATATTTAACTAGTCAAAGATATACTTTACTCTACTTTCAAAGTAGAAAACTTCTAGATTCGTACAGACAGGAAATATTAGATATAGATCTCAGAAATCAGAATATAAGACTGACGAAGTTAACGGCGGGGTGAGTACTGAGTATCTTGCAAGAGCATGCTAAGTACAGTAAAATGCCTGACATTGCTGTCGCAAAGCCCTTCACCCTGTGACATCTGTGACAATACAGAAAAGCATGCCCATTGCCCATAGACGAAAATACCATTCTTTTAAATTTTGTGAAAAAGGAGTGTTGTTCCGTTTTAATAAATTTTGATCTAATTGTAATTTCATAAAAAGCCCCAGTAATACGTGTCCACTGTACAATACTTACTGAAGTTTATTTTTTCATTTAGATCAAAAGCATTATCAACAAAGTAAAGAAAAATCTAGGAATAACTTTGCTTGTTTGTCCATCAACCCAAAACTTTCACAATCAGCTGTTAGCTGTACTATCTTTTCTAAACATTTTGATCGTTTTCATACTTTCACAGATTTCTTCGTCTTAACTCTGGGCGAGTGAGAGTACATCTTCTTGAATAACTCCGGTATGTTGTTATCGGGGAACAGGTTACTTAGTGTTACTGAAATCAGAATCAGTACTTTAGTATTACATTTTATTCTCTCAATATATTGTCTAAATGGATTGTGGATAAGCGTGAATAGGTTATAGACGGACACACTTTGAAAAACAGACAGACGCACAAATAATTATGGATATTACAATAAGAATGCGCAGTAATGGGGATTGTCCATTTTTTTATTTATTTTGCTCATTACAAAAACATTTCGAGGAATAAGGTCAGTGATCGTTTTTCTGTATATAAACGAAAAAATACCCATTAGTTACTTATATTTTTGAACAAATATGTTTAACCTTAGTTTGACCTTCAATGGCGTTAAATTAGCAATAAATTCGACCAACATTACGTTTCGAACTTTTGGCAAGCTTCTCGTATCAGCTTTCACATAATGAGAACTTGCATTTGACGGACCAGCCATTATAAATAAGATTGAAAGGAAATTTTAAACATACTGCAGAGGTCAATTGGCCGCCGATGATGACGTCAGAGTGAAACTTTAAAAATTTATTGAGAAAAAACTAGCCAATGAATTTCAAAATTATTTAATTTATATTCTTAAAATACCCTATTTTAACGAAAAAAAATATAAAAAGTACATGTGATTTTTTTTTGGACAATGCCCATTGCATGCTTCGCTCGTAAGCTCTCAAATCGCGAAGTATACAATCATATTATAACCCTACCAAATAAGTACTTAGGTCCGCCATCTGTAGCCCTAGCATAGCCACAGTAGAAATACGAAAGTGTAGATAAACTGTGGAGATATGAATTTTTAGGACAACATAATATAATATAGTCTATGTCATAAAGTGGCATTATATTTAATTTTTTGTCGGTCGCGGTTAGCCGCCGTAAAGATCGGACCTTCAGTTTATCTCCACAGTTTATCTATACTTTCGTATTTCTACTGTGGCCACGCTAGGACTACTGGCCAACCAATTTCACTAAAGGACCATCAGACAAATAGATTCATAGGCAGATATCGAACCTACGTCGTTACTTGGTAGTGTTACGCCAAGTCAATATTAATCGTTATCGCTTGGCCAGGCTTGACAAAACAAATAATGTAGACCCATCATCTGCTCAGCTTTTATGTTATGGTTCATGGTACTGACCTTCTAGCAGCACAAGCAGCAGTCGCCGGTTGATGTCCTGGTCCTGGCACAGGTCGAACACGGTGAGCAGGCCGCGCCGTGCCGCGTCCGTCCCCACTATGTGCTTAAGGTCGTCTGCAATACAACATTTAATAATGTATGGGCCACGTATAACTTTGAGATCGCTGGAAAAAATATGAAGGGGAGGACTTCGATTTTTAGGTCTCTTTGGTAGGGCGAGGCTTGCGCGCACTTGCGCGCACTTGCGCGTGCCCCACACTATTATTAAGGCGACGCCTTGATAATTTGGCTGTAACGATATCGATTTTTCTCAGCAATGACTAAAGCTAAGAAATTAAAGTTCATTGTCAGTATTCATCATGTCTTTGTCTTTGAATTACCCATAGCATAACACGATTGATCAACTTTTATAACACAGAATAATCAATCAAAAAGACCTCTGTAAAAAAAAGGGATTCCTATTTTGCCAACAGAGGAGAGTGATTTAAGCTTCCAAAATTTGTACATAGATTGCTTCAAGCATACACTTTAATTTACCCAATTATATGAAATGTATTTATGGTTTCTAAATTACGCGACAAAAACCATTTTGTCGCTACGCCCTTTCCATTTTTTGCTGTTCCATTGCTTGTTTTCTATGAGAGGCCGACCCGGCCTCTCATAGAAAACAAGCAATCTAAAACATATCCAACACGGTTTTTTACTTTAACGCGGCGTCACCTTAATGTAATGAACCAGAGCAGTGAAGCATCGCTCTAAGTCGGTGTTACTAATTGATTTATTGTCTTTGATTGATAGACAAATTGCTTCAGAACACTTCGCAGCTGCTACGCGTTTAGTGAACTAAAAGTTATGCTAAGCGCATTATAATATTATAGCAAGTATAATATAGTTTTCATGTAACATTAACACTGGATATACCTGAAGCTAGCGACAGCAGCGCGACTTTGGCGGCGACTCTGGTGCGCGCCCGCGTCGCGGCGTCCCGCACCGCGCCGCCAGGGCTGTTGCGGCTCGTCAGCCATTGCCTAAAAATAAATATAATAAGATTACATCATAATATGGGGGCACTTCACATGGCTATTTGTATTTGCGTATTTGATGTATTCGCCAAACAATCACCATGTGTAGACGGTATGTTTGACAAGTATTGGCCTTATTTGCCTATTTGACAAATATAACCAATACCAAATACACGTATTCGTACCTTTGTCGGTTTTTGACGCACATCAAAAGAGTCAAATAGGCAAGTACAGCCACAGACTATAGTTTGTGCGTTTTAAGATGATATGGGTGACAGTTTTCATATTCCTTGCTACGGATTTTTTTTACAAGAAAACAAAAAGAAATCAAAATGTAATAAATTATATTCCATCTAGAAAAATAAATGTTTCCTATAATTGTAAACGAATAAAAATGAAAAGTTGCTAAATACTAACTTATTAATATATTATTATAAATATTAACTGTGGAATAGCAGTATAAAATTATTGTTACAAAAACATTTGAAAAATGTCAGATACATGAAACGGAACTTATGTTTATAGAGATTGCCACTGTTGAATCGAAATGAAATCGATAAAAAGGGTGGCCATCTTAAATCGCCGGCGCGACTGTGAAACGTCAGTACGAAATCTATAATTTCGATTGCAATTCCTTTACGAAGTGATTCGATATTTTTAAATTATCGATTATTTTTTTTTTGGTAACTTCCCTACTATTGTCAATTAGTATGTGTCACGCATATCATCGTAAAACGCACAAGGTATAATATGAGATACTACGTTTAGTGCAGCTCGACAAGGCTTTAAATGAACGTGGCGAAAAAAGGAACTAACGCTGCCATCATACAAAAACGTCATTTTTGACAGTTCTCCTTTACGAGCAGCGTCACCACCCACGTTCATTTAAAGCCTTGTCGCACTGTAAACAAAATAAAGTAAAAGTTTGGTATTTGGCGTCCATGTGTAGATGGCCGTATAATACCTTATTTGCTTGTTTGCGTATTCGTCAATAATGTTGCCAAATACAACAAATAGCCAAGTGAAGTGCCAACAATAGATATTATTCTATACAAATATTTGTCTCTCAAAAAAAATTATCAGACAAGAACAAAACAGTGCATAGTTAGTAGTGGCGGACGCATGGCGAATTCTCAACGTTCGCTAGATGTATGGGCGCCGCGCAACCGCTCCGTCCGCAAATCGTCAGTAATATTATAAAATATATTTTTTTAAATGAACTTACTTGAATGTTTTTAGATACTGCACAACATTTCGCGGAGACGTCAGCGAGGATACAAACTCCAACACCTTTCTGAAAATACGAATTGAGAATTAATGTCAAATATACCACCAGAAATAGATGAATCTTCAGTTACCAGATATAGAGTAGTTATGTCTATTGTGATATAGATGAATCTTCAGTTCTCTGACAAAATATTTGAAACTTTGGAACTGGCACCGACTTCAAAATTATGAAGATTGAGTACAGAAATAGTTGAGCTTTAGTCGAATTTGGAAAAAGGCACTATTAGATAGGAAAAATTATTTAATACTTTTTAGTTCATATTATAAGGATGTTATTATTGTTTTTACCTTGGAAGTCGGTTTTAATTTTTTGTTAAAAATAATAATTCCACTCTTTTTAGTTACCTAGTAAACTATCGCGTATATTCTACGTATGTTAACAAATATCAGGTAGGTAGGTAGATAATTTTAAACATTAAGTACATTTTAAAAAATCGAAGTGAACATCGTGCTAGGTAATTTAACAATTTAACGCTTCAACTTCCAAGCGGCCACATGTGGCCGCCAGAGCCTAGCCTTATTCAAAGGCGAAAGTCCACTTAAGTCTAAGCGATGCTAAGCTGCAGAGGAGCGACGCGACACTTCAAGTTTCATGGAACCGACGTTTTGTGCCGCGTAGTGTCGTTACCACGTAGTGCTGCTGTATGGTTTTACACAAATAATATTGCACTCTACCGTATCGCATCGCTCCTCTGCAGTGTAGTTATGCCTAGTGCGGTCTACCTTAAGTTTTAATTGTGATTATTTTGTTATTCCAACAAATTAATAACATAATAAAAAGATCAAACCTGTTGACGCGGTCCGCTATCAGTGTTCGCAGCGGTGCGAGCAGCCGCCGTCGCAGCCACAAACCCCTAATGCCTAAAACTTCTTCTAGCAACTTAAGTGGTACACTTTCGTCATCCTGAAAAATGTGTCAATTATCTATATCAGTATGTTGCCTCTTTACGCACAAACCACTGAAACAGTTTAGATAAAATTTTATTACCTTAGTCCTTAAGGTACTTTAAGAAATGTCTAGGATAGTTATTAACCTTGAAATTTAGGGCTACCTCGCAATAAGGTTTTAGCAAAACTCGAATACTAGTATTTTATAAAAGCTTAAATCACACTTGTAATTTAGTAATAAGTTAGACCAAATTACTTGTGTTGAACAAATAAATAAAAAACCTCGTTAGACACTCACATCTTGCACGTCCGAGGACGATCCGCTTTTTAAGCCTTCGTAATAATTCTCTCCTCCCTTTCCTTGAAACACTTTCGATATTCCTGAAAAACATTTACAATTTAGATATAACGTTACTAGCGACCCGTCCCGGCGTCGTCGCACGGGTATAAAATTTATAGCCACTGAAAAAATGATTAAAATCGATAGCCTATGATCCTTCGCGTGGTCTACTTCTTATCTGTGCCAAATAACATAAAAATTGCTCCAGTAGTTCGCGAGATAAGGCCTTTCAAATAATTTCCCCCGTTTTTTCCACATTCTCCTATTAGTCTTAGCGTGATAAAATTTAGCCTATAGCCTTCCTCAATAAATTTGCTGTCTAACACTGAAAGAATTTTTCTAATCGGACCAGTAGTTCCTGAGATCAGCGCGTTCAAGCTAGCCCTTTCAAATTTCCCCGCTTTTTCCACATTTTCCTCTATTTCTTCGCTCCTATTAGTCTTAGCGTGATAAAATATAGCCTATAGTCTTCCTCGATAAATGGGCTATCTAACACTGAAAGAATCATCAAAATCCGTTGCGTAGTTTTAAAGATTAAAGGGAACAAAGGGACATGAGGGAAAAAAGCGACTTTGTTTTATAATATGTATAGATGTGACATAGTAAAAACAATATTTTGAATCTCCGTGCAAACTTCGCCATTCAACATACAGGTAAAAACGGTGATTCCCGTGTATTATATTATAGACATCGTAGTCATCGTACAGTGTGCATATTACACCTTGTTACTTTTTTAACTACCTTATTAATAAATATAAAATTTATAATTACCGTCCATAACTCCATCCACCGTGTTGGCGAACTGGTCCGGCATACTCTTCAGAGTTCTGATGCCCGCCTTCACAGAGTTTACCAGTAACGCGTCGATCTGCAAACAACAATAATAAATACAATAATTTTGCGAAAACTACTACTTCAAGTAACTGATCAGTAAAGCCGACCAAGAGGTGGCGCTTTTCAACTTGAATAATTACACGCTTTCTTTAGCTTTAGTCCAGCTAGTTCACCTTGAGCGGTAAGGAGTAAGGACAGTCCTTCAAAAACAGTAACCTAACCTAACGAGGTTTCTTAAATAAAGGTTTATCTCGCAACTGTAATAAAAAGAGCTAAAAAAGTAAGGTACTCCAATATAAGATAAAACGCCATTTAGTAAACGTTTTGAAAGTGACGTAAAAGCGCCAACTAGTATTCCGTTTTGGAACTAAAATGAAAAAACCCTGCAGAGCGCTATATCGCGGTCAGGCTCTGCAGGTAGTTGTTGAGCGTGCGCTTGCGGCTCTCCGGCGCGTCACGTGACCGTCACGTGACACTCACCGTGTTCCCGTGCCGCTCGGTGTGGCTCTCCTGGCTGAGGAAGCCGCCCAGGTACTCCGGCGACAGCAGCGCCATGTAGCGCGCGTCCCGCGATATCGCGGTCAGGCTCTGCAGGTAGTTGTTGAGCGTGCGCTTGCGGCTCTCCGGCGCGTCACGTGACCGTCACGTGACACTCACCGTGTTCCCGTGCCGCTCGGTGTGGCTCTCCTGGCTGAGGAAGCCGCCCAGGTACTCCGGCGACAGCAGCGCCATGTAGCGCGCGTCCCGCGATATCGCGGTCAGGCTCTGCAGGTAGTTGTTGAGCGTGCGCTTGCGGCTCTCCGGCGCGTCACGTGACCGTCACGTGACACTCACCGTGTTCCCGTGCCGCTCGGTGTGGCTCTCCTGGCTGAGGAAGCCGCCCAGGTACTCCGGCGACAGCAGCGCCATGTAGCGCGCGTCCCGCGATATCGCGGTCAGGCTCTGCAGGTAGTTGTTGAGCGTGCGCTTGCGGCTCTCCGGCGCGTCACGTGACCGTCACGTGACACTCACCGTGTTCCCGTGCCGCTCGGTGTGGCTCTCCTGGCTGAGGAAGCCGCCCAGGTACTCCGGCGACAGCAGCGCCATGTAGCGCGCGTCCCGCGATATCGCGGTCAGGCTCTGCAGGTAGTTGTTGAGCGTGCGCTTGCGGCTCTCCGGCGCGTCACGTGACCGTCACGTAACACTCACCGTGTTCCCGTGCCGCTCGGTGTGGCTCTCCTGGCTGAGGAAGCCGCCCAGGTACTCCGGCGACAGCAGCGCCATGTAGCGCGCGTCCCGCGATATCGCGGTCAGGCTCTGCAGGTAGTTGTTGAGCGTGCGCTTGCGGCTCTCCGGCGCGTCACGTGACCGTCACGTAACACTCACCGTGTTCCCGTGCCGCTCGGTGTGGCTCTCCTGGCTGAGGAAGCCGCCCAGGTACTCCGGCGACAGCAGCGCCATGTAGCGCGCGTCCCGCGATATCGCGGTCAGGCTCTGCAGGTAGTTGTTGAGCGTGCGCTTGCGGCTCTCCGGCGCGTCACGTGACCGTCATGTAACACTCACCGTGTTCCCGTGCCGCTCGGTGTGGCTCTCCTGGCTGAGGAAGCCGCCCAGGTACTCCGGCGACAGCAGCGCCATGTAGCGCGCGTCCCGCGATATCGCGGTCAGGCTCTGCAGGTAGTTGTTGAGCGTGCGCTTGCGGCTCTCCGGCGCGTCACGTGACCGTCACGTAACACTCACCGTGTTCCCGTGCCGCTCGGTGTGGCTCTCCTGGCTGAGGAAGCCGCCCAGGTACTCCGGCGACAGCAGCGCCATGTAGCGCGCGTCCCGCGATATCGCGGTCAGGCTCTGCAGGTAGTTGTTGAGCGTGCGCTTGCGGCTCTCCGGCGCGTCACGTGACCGTCACGTAACACTCACCGTGTTCCCGTGCCGCTCGGTGTGGCTCTCCTGGCTGAGGAAGCCGCCCAGGTACTCCGGCGACAGCAGCGCCATGTAGCGCGCGTCCCGCGATATCGCGGTCAGGCTCTGCAGGTAGTTGTTGAGCGTGCGCTTGCGGCTCTCCGGCGCGTCACGTGACCGTCACGTAACACTCACCGTGTTCCCGTGCCGCTCGGTGTGGCTCTCCTGGCTGAGGAAGCCGCCCAGGTACTCCGGCGACAGCAGCGCCATGTAGCGCGCGTCCCGCGATATCGCGGTCAGGCTCTGCAGGTAGTTGTTGAGCGTGCGCTTGCGGCTCTCCGGCGCGTCACGTGACCGTCACGTGACACTCACCGTGTTCCCGTGCCGCTCGGTGTGGCTCTCCTGGCTGAGGAAGCCGCCCAGGTACTCCGGCGACAGCAGCGCCATGTAGCGCGCGTCCCGCGATATCGCGGTCAGGCTCTGCAGGTAGTTGTTGAGCGTGCGCTTGCGGCTCTCCGGCGCGTCACGTGACCGTCACGTGACACTCACCGTGTTCCCGTGCCGCTCGGTGTGGCTCTCCTGGCTGAGGAAGCCGCCCAGGTACTCCGGCGACAGCAGCGCCATGTAGCGCGCGTCCCGCGATATCGCGGTCAGGCTCTGCAGGTAGTTGTTGAGCGTGCGCTTGCGGCTCTCCGGCGCGTCACGTGACCGTCACGTGACACTCACCGTGTTCCCGTGCCGCTCGGTGTGGCTCTCCTGGCTGAGGAAGCCGCCCAGGTACTCCGGCGACAGCAGCGCCATGTAGCGCGCGTCCCGCGATATCGCGGTCAGGCTCTGCAGGTAGTTGTTGAGCGTGCGCTTGCGGCTCTCCGGCGCGTCACGTGACCGTCACGTGACACTCACCGTGTTCCCGTGCCGCTCGGTGTGGCTCTCCTGGCTGAGGAAGCCGCCCAGGTACTCCGGCGACAGCAGCGCCATGTAGCGCGCGTCCCGCGATATCGCGGTCAGGCTCTGCAGGTAGTTGTTGAGCGTGCGCTTGCGGCTCTCCAGCACGCTACGAGATGTGTTCTGAAACGTCTTCTTCGCTGGGAACGGGAGTTGAGCAAGTTCGGGCCACTGAAATTATGAATCTAGTTTAAGATCACCACTTAAGTTACTCCTTCCAAATCCTTTTCTACATACTACAACTATTAGCTTTTAAGTTTTGTTTGGTAGAGGGTACTTAAGATTTGTTCCTTATATTCGGAGCGTGCGAAGTGGGTGGAGGGGGTAGAGAAAGCGATTGCCGCGCTTGCCGCGGCAAAAATGTGCAAAAAAAGAGGCTCAGCTAGTCAAACAAACTTGTCAATCTTGTTTCGATTAGAAATTGGTCTTAATTGTTTTTGTATCGTAGACTGCAAAAATAATAGCAGAAATAGGTAGTCAGTATACAAATTTAATGTTTTTCCTAAATCCACTAGGAAATTAGATCAGATATAAATGGATAGCTCTGCTGTAAAAATGAAAAAGTATGTGATTCGATATAACCTAAAATTGCTTTATCAGTCAAGTCAATTTTATTTGAGTTGCATTTTATAAAGATATTAATTGAGTGCCTAACTATTATTTTAGTGCTGATGAATGATGGATCACCATGGTCTCCAAAACCCGACGACAAAACTTGCAGTGATAGTTTCATAGAATATTTAATTTAAATCCAAACTATTAGGTGAAAGAAATAGTGACTCACAAAATATGACGATAAACCAGATATTACTACATACTGGTTTAACTGATCTTTTAGAAGCTGGAGATAAGAGTTTTGAATCAAAAAGGTTTTTCAAGTAAGCAAGTTTTAGATGAAAGGGGTAAAAAAGTTAAAATTATTATGCCCCCATTTTGAACAAAACAAAACGAGTACTCTCAAGAGGAAACCGAAAGGACTCATGATATTGCTCGAGTAAGAATCCATATTGAAAGCAATGATATTCTATGTTACTATTTTAGGAACTCATTGATTGAAAGTGTATTAATGTAAAAATCAAGAATGTTTGCAGTCTTTTAGTAAATTTATATGCTATAATATATTTATATGCTATAAAATAAACAAACTCTTGTCGTTTATTTTTTGATACATGCCCACAAAACTTCGTTTTAAATATGTCACTACTGACGTGCACGTTCCGAATAGCGGATATATGGCGCTAGCTGTAGCACCAAACTATTGAACAAGAATCTTTATACAAAGCTCTATAATGTGTAATCAACCCACTGTCCCTGAAAATACATATCAGTTGACAAACAGATGTTACACACTAACACCCTCTACAGTATCATCTAAGTGCCGAACGATTTTTGTAGAACTGTACAACACAAAAGCTATCACAGGAAAATACCTTGTCCTTGATCGCGCAGTGTAAGTCGTAGAAATCGCTATATCGCCTGTATATGTGCCACACCTCGTTGTCGCTAGCACGAGTCACCGCTATAGCGTATATGCCAAAAGCACGACCCTTCTCTTGGACTAGAGCTGCAAATGCAACATATTATAGTATGAATAATAATACATATAATAATTATAGAAAACCCCCTTACAAGTATACTACACGTTACAGGCTTTGTTTATCCTTTTCTAATAAGTTAGAAAAGATGCCTACAAGAGTAGATAGTAAATAAGTTCCTTAAGATATAATATCTTTGTTAAATCAGGAGTAAACTTACCAGTTTCAATAATCAAGGCCGATAATGGCGACATCATGTTTTTTGCGCTTTGACTGATCGATGAGTGCGAAAGAGACAGATTGCTAGTATTGGCTGATCTCAAATTGGACGGACCTGCAATCATTCAAGAATAAAAACTTAAAACATTAGCTAGAATAATAATTCTTAATTCTTATGAATATCTTTGGCACGCTTATATTTTTTCAATTTTCAGAAATTAAATAGACACTATTTGCTTTATAATATAAAGTTTTCTGAGAATGAGAATATACCTAGTAAGCTTCTGCTTGTTATAAGTATAGTTTAAAAATATTTTTTTGTGTCTTACCTGCACAATCATTCATCATTTTCTCTGCAAAATTACCAACTATGTCCGACCTCGACCGATTATGTCTCGAAGTAGACGGTACAACCAAATCACCTAAAAATAGTTTTATAAATTATTTATAAATCGACAAAAAATGAATATTTATAACGAACTAGATGATGCCCGCAACTTCGTTGCGCCAAAATTCGTTTATCGCGCGGGAACCGTACATTTTTCCGAGATGAAAACTATCCTATGTCCTTTCTCGGGACCCAAAGAATCTCCATGCCAAATTTCAGCAAAATCGGTTCAGCGGTTCGAGCGTGAAGAGGTGACAGACAGACAGACAGACAGACAGACACACTTTCGCATTTATAATATTAGTATGGATGTTATCTAGCCTAACAAGTAATGAGTGCTACATGTGGCGCCATCTACATACAGAGCGAAGATTACAATAAAGCTTTTAAAAACTATGGGTATAGAAATTAACTAGCCTAAAAATAAGAATATTTAGAAATAGACAAAGGCCTTTGGACCTTCCTAAAGTTATTTAAGGTCTAGCAAAAAAGAGAAAGTGAGAAAAATAGAGTCGTCTCTTTTTAAATAACATAATATGAAACTTCATAAGAATATGCTCTATCTTTTTTCTTGGGTAAGTTCCGAAATATAACGCAGTTCACCGGTCAGTGCTCATGGCGTCATGAAGCGGTGCCATATAAGATCATTCGTTCCGAAAATACTTACTTGCCAGTGCATTGACGTGTAATATGACTTTGTTGAAATGTCATTATTGCAATTATTACATTATATTATATATATTATAGGTACCACTAATACGTCATAGTTGTACAATATGGCGTCGGATACATGACGTCATGAGCACTGAAGAAGCTAGGTTATATTTCGGAACATGCGCTGTCTATAGACGGAAGTTCATGCAGTCTACGCATGCGTCACTACTGCATCTGCGAAAAATGCCTTCGAAACTCAAATGACACTCTTATAAGTACCAAGTCAACTACCAAGCAACATACTAGCGACTGTTTGAATCAAATGCTAAAAAATATCCAAAACTACCCATATTTAACAGGGCTTTATTACACTCTGAAGTTATTTAGGACTTATATATGTATTATGAATTATTTTGTTTATATAGAACATGGTTATAGGTAGCCGAAATCCCGTTTAAGGATTTAGGCTTGTGTAATTGGAACTTAGAATTCTGATTTTTTTTAAATATGAATGTGTTAATTGTAAGAATCTTTTGTCATTTGTGTTTTATTTCATCGTACAAGCTAACTTCAGAGATCAATGTAGTATTTACGTACATACATCAGCTACCTACATCTACATACTTCAGCTTGTCTAAGAAATATTGTCCCTGAAGTTTGTTCTCCTTTCCAATACTGAATAAATTATGGTGTCTATTAGCTATAAATTACCACTTAAAAGGCTAAAGACAATACTCCTTGTATATATTCAAGACTACTACAGCACGGTCACTTAGAAAATCGTACATTGATCAATAGCTATACTTGTCTCTTTCACTCGCGTACGAACCCAGATCAATGTACATGTAGTATGTACCCATTGCTATCTTTATGACTCAAGCTCTTATGTTTCTATCTCGTTGCCATATGTTCATCATAGGACGCCAACCTTTTGAAGTGCGAGTAAAAGAGACAAGTAGCGATAGCTCAATGGATTTCAACGTGTTCAGCGACCGAACTATACCACAATACCTACAGCCACGTTTGGGTATGGTGTGATTCTTGTTACTGGTCAGTCTCCTCACATATCGGGGGAAGGTGGAAGCCTTGTTCGGGACGTGGTACTTATAATGTTTCGACTTATGGAATATTTTTGGCAATCGATTCAAACACGTTTTCATTATTTTCTTGCATTTTTCTGCAGATAATTTTTCGTTTGTTAGTTGCATCCTACTCAATAAACGTTAGAAACATTGCAACGTTAACAATAAATTGATATTATAATACATTGCTATATTATGCAGAATGTTCTGTTACAAATAATAACCGTATTTCAGGTAGTTATAGAAATAGTTGTGTATTTTTAAAAGTCAATGACTTACCTCCATATTTTTTATCTCCCTTCGCATCATTCTTCAAGTCTGAACTGAAATGAATTAGGCTTATTGAAATATCGCTATCGCATGATATAATTGTAAGGTAATTTATGAGTGAAACATACCTTCTAGTACGTTCGGGGCTCTCTGAATCTTCCATCATAAAATCAGCTTGCCATGCAGGATCATCCTATAAATAAACATTTTTCATTACTCACAATATGCATATAATATTATTTATTGATATTTGATACACATGTCAAAATGGGCACTGTCCAAAAAAAATCACATGTACTTTTATATATATTTTTTTTCGTTGAAATAGGGTATTTTAAGAATAAAAATTAAATATTTTTTAATTCACTGGCTAGTTTTTTTAAAATAAATTTTTAAAGTTTTCGGATCTATGACGTCATCATCGGCGGCCGGCAGCAATAAATACATAAAAATTAAAAAAAGAGCATTGTCAAGTATGTACAAGGTGTTAGAGATAAACTACGATAACATGGCGCGCCCCTCCAAAATTGAAAACGTTTGAAGTGCGTTGTCAAAACGTTTGATGTGCGTTGTCTTGCGCGGTCGGCTAGTTATGATTAGTTGACCAACAAATCTTGGTAATAAGTGACATTAAGTGAAATATTACGAGTATCAACCATACTTGGTTGAATACTTACTACATACAAACTCTTTCATAAGGATGTGACTACACACATTGAAACAGTAATTTGGAGGGGCGCGCCATGTTATCGTAGTTTATCTCTAAATGAATGCAAGTTCTCTTATTTATGTGAAAACTGATTCGAGAAGCATACCAAAAGTTCAAAACGTAATGTGACGTCATTGAAGGTCAAACTAAGGTTAAACATATTTGTTTAAAAATATAAGTAACAAATGGATATTTTTTTAATTTATATACAGAATAACGATCACTGACCTTATTCCTCGAAATATTTTGGTAATGGGCACAATTAAAAAAAATGGACAATCCCCATTAGTTTGGTGACGGTCGGTGGCCCGTTTTCATGATACTATTATTGATAGTATCTCAGTTCTATGTTAAATTGATTATTTAATTATTTTAGTTAAGTAAGTACTAATTATGCTTTGATAAGGGAACATACCCATACTACGTGACCCATTTAGGGATGGGGGTCTTCATAATACTACGCTCGGTCACAAGAGGGGGGGAGGGGGTCTAGAGTTTTGTCACGTAGTCAATTTCGCCGAGAGAAACGTCATACGATTTTTTTTTCTCGCCATTTAACCCATCAAGCCCCGTACGATCACCGGTGATCGCGGCAACAATAGCATACAATAGCATTTCCAAGAATCCCCGGTCGAAGGATTTATACTTGACACTGACATTTATTATGGTTATTACTTATTTATAGACAACAGCCATTAAAAAAAAACAGGCACTGTTGTCACTTGTCAGGCATTTTGAAGTTTGGTGAGGATATCATTTTTTTTCACTTTTGTATGGAGAAACTCGTTACACTGGGGCGCTTGCCCATACAAAAGTGAAAAAAAAATTGCTCATTCAGCGTTGCTACTTTCACAGTAAACTTACTATAAGGAACACGTACACATCCTAGTATTGTCACTTAGTTTTGTTACACCTTGTATAGTATATCTTAAATATTGGTGTCAAGTATTTCTTTTTGGCAAACTATTGGGTATCAAAGTATTTTTGGTGATCGTTATTTTTATTCCCATATTTAATTAAGTAGTAATAATTATAAACATGCAAAGTCTTTTTTAATAAATAACTTAATAAACACAAATATCAGTCAAATAATTTTCATTTGCTATATACTCTTTCTACTAATTACAAAATGATTAAAAATTATTCTTGTCAATACCACGTGAACAATTGAAGGGGCGTCTTGGCATACACTACGCGTGGTCACCAGGGGGAGGGAGGGGGTCAAAAAATCTTAAAAAGTAGGTCACGTAGTATGGGTATGCTCCCTAATATGATTAACTACAAGTTAATATACTTAGCTAATATTGTGCCACCTATAAAAGTGTATGTATCGGGATTTTACTATCTACTTGTGTTGTTACTTAACTGTAATGTTCAATACATGTACTGCTATAATAAATAAATAAATAAATAAATACCGGAGTCAGAATAAGCAAGTTATATCATGGAATTATATTCTCTCTATTCTCTACTATAAGCATCACACACGCACACATCGTTTAAGCGCGTGACCATGAATACACTCATGCGGCGCACTAAAAAAATAACATCTATAAACTATATCTATCTCGCTCACCTCTAGCGCGTCGCACACGCACTTCTGTATGTCGTCGAAGCACGTGACTGGGTTTGTGGTGAACTCCTCGCCGTCGGTGGTGATCTTGCGCACCAGCTCCGCGTGGCAGTTCCCCACGCCCACCACCGTGGGCCGGCTGGGGGAGAGATACGTGTCGCAGAGCTCCAGCGCCGAGGATCGGAGGTTGTCGAGCACGGCGCGCGACGTATCGGCGTCTGGAAGAGTGGAATTCAATGTAAATAAAGGATTTTTTAATTTAAAAGGTTATAAAACTTCAGCGTAAGGTAAAGATAGAAATAAAAAATCACTGCATAAATATATCATAATGTTCTGCTTTCGTTAAAGTCGATTAATTGTACCATCGAGGAAATTGATTCCTAGGCAGTTGACGGACCTAGGTCATGTGATCGGCTTAAGTTAATTCAATGTTAGTTGAAATTGAGCTACATTATTTTTACTCCTTAAGTTAATAGCACATTTGTTAGCACCATACGCGTACGCACAGCACAGTACACGAAATGCGGCGCGTACGGTGCGGACGAATGTGCGAGGTTTCATATCATTTTATACAACGAATTTCGGCGCGTACGTGCTGATAAATGTGGGATCATTTTTACACAGCAAATTACTGCCTAAAGCGTGTGTAAAATTATTATTTTATCAAACCTATATCAGAACAAATACCTGCTTCGTTCAACTCGATCTCCAGTAAGTACTGCGCGTTGGACCTCCATGCGGCGATTGCTCGTAAAAACTTTAAACTTCTCGCAACTTCCTCCGATATCGTCTCGCTGCTAGCGCTCGTAGATGAACCTGTAACAATTTTAGATATATTTTAATGCAAAAAAAACCCTTTTAATGAAAGCTAATCATCAAACGGTTTATAAACCCGTTTGGCTCTCTGTATCTAGGTAGAACTTGCTCGGCAAAATACAACGTATTGCTTCACGGTGGTTTTAATGAAGACTGTGATGTTTAATTCAAATACACCTCTTTTATATTTGACAAATCCTCACTAATATTACCTACAAACGCAAAAGTATGTAGGTATGTCTCGATGCCTTTATTTCTTCAAGCTTAAATAGCTTAACCAATTAAGATGATAATTTAAGAGTTACTTGCTGTTCTACTCAAGATATAAAGTACGATTCCCTATACAAATTCCAATACGAACGAATCTAGCAACATTTAGTTATTATATACTAGCGACCCGCCCCGGCATCGCACGGGTAGAAAATATATAGCCACTGAAAAAATGATTAAAATCGATAGCCTATGATCCATCACGTGGTCTACTTCTTATCTGTGCCAAATAACATAAAAATTGCTCCAGTAGTTCGCGTGATAAGCCCTTTCAAATAATTTCCCCCGATTTTTCCACATTCTCCTATTAGTCTTAGCGTGATAAAATATAGCCTATAGCCTTCCTCAATAAATGGGCTATCTAACACTGAAAGAATTTTTCAAATCGGACCAGTAGTTCCTGAAATTAGCGCGTTCAAGTTAGCCCTTTCATATAATTTTCTCCGTTTTTTCCACATTTTCATCTATTTCTTCGATCCTAATAGTCTTAGCGTGATAAAATATAGCCTACCTATAGCTTTCCTCGATAAATGGGCTATCTAACACTGAAAGAATCATCAAAATCCGTTGCGTAGCTTTAAAGATTAAAGGTAACAAAGGGACATGAGGGAAAAAAGCGACTTTGTTTTGTAATATTATATAACGTACCTTCCTGCGGTCCAAGCGTCGCTCTCCTAGCCTGTATGATGCGCGCGACGTACTGCAGCGACGACAGCTTCTGACGGTCCGACAGCTCCCACTCGCCAGCGCTGTCTCGCGAGTGCTGTACGACAAAATTGACTTAGTAATGTTCGGAAAGTAGCAATATTTCGACTTTGTATGCCATTTTCAACGAACCAGGGCCCGTACCACGAGAATGCCGCGTCCTACTCTAACAAGCGTTAAATGACGTTGTTAGAGCAGGACGTGGCATTCTCATCCGATTGTTTGAGTCTCAAAACGGTTTCGTAGTAGGCCTACAGACACTGGTTATAATATTATAACCAGTGTCTGTAGGCCTACTACGAAAACTGTAACAATTTTTCATTCATGCATATATATGCATGAATGAAAAATTGTTACAACTGAAATTACTATTAACCATATACCACATACGTGTCTAGAATGTACACGCGAAAAAAAATAAACGTCTCTGGCGTAGATGGGTAGCAAGAAATATTTTATAAAAATATTTGAAAACTAAATATACAATAAAATTACACAATATAATATACAGCATGACTGGTGAGACATGTTCAATACTCGAGGACGTGATATTTGGCTATTATATTAGATGAAAAAAAATAATATAAAAAATAATATCAATTGATCACTGAGTAAATGTAGCTTAAAGTTAAATACATAATTATTTACCCAACGCATGGACACCGCGCGCGGGAAAGGTATCGCGCGGCGCGGGGCGGGGTGGGATGGGCCGCGCCGGCTGCATAGTAATTTACTTATGTCCATGATTCATTTATTTAAAGGGAAATTTGGTCAAAAATAAAGAACCTAATTTTATTACATAATTATAATGAGAATCAAGTACCAAGTACTCTCCTTAAGTATTGAACATGTCTCACCAGTCATGCTGTAAATTGATTCATTATTTATATTTGCGAAATTCGTGTTGTGGCCCTAATGAAAACGGCCACGACGCGTTCTGAGCATTTAAAAAACAGCCACGACGCGAAATTCGTGTTGTGGCCCTAGCGAAAACGGCCACGACGCGTTCTGAGCATTTAAAAACAGCCACAACGCGAAATTCGTGTTGTGGCCCTAACGAAAACGGCCACGACGCGTTCTGAGCATTTAAAAACAGCCACGACGCGGAATTCGTGTTGTGGCCCTAACGAAAACGGCCACGACGCGTTCTGAGCATTTACCATACGTTCATCGAATTCGAACGCCTACGCTGGACAAACGCTAGTGTGAAGGCAGCCTACAATTAATTTAAGTACTATCAGAGAAGTTGATTCTTAGGCAGATGGGGAACCTACGTGTAGTTTGGTCGCGTAACGTCAAACCCAGCCGACAGATCACAAATAACTAGACATCGGATTATATGCATTTGCATACTTGCATATGCAAATGCATATAATGGCATTTTTTGGGCGATAGCACAGAATATATATTAGTTGTACCAACAGAATTCCCACTAACGAAACCCGTTTAAAGAATTAACGACTCATGCTACGATACATAAAGTTCAAATTCCGACCGCGCAGTGCTAGGTGCCTACAATTATATTTGCCTACATCTCCGCTCTCTTTCTATCGCATAACGCGTACCTTTTCTTAAGAAATCAAGGTTTTCGCCTTTTAGAAAACAAAATATTTTTCTTAAATTACTATTGGTATGAATAGCAAACCTTTTTATAGTAATATCAAATTTCAGTAAAACAACCTATATTTTATAGTAGTTCTATATTGGATTATAATATTGCAGGAAACTTTTACAATTTAAACATACTACGTTACATATAGTAACTTGTGTTTAATTCTGTGTAGTTTGTGTGTTCCTTTGTATGAAATTGGTTTATTTGCTATGTTTGTATAGTTTTTATCTACTATTTGTATTTAAATACCTTATTCAAATATAATAGGTACATATTTCATTGGCTTTTTTAATTGTTCATTTTTATAAGATTTATAACGATTTTGTCACAGCAGTTAAATCAGTATCATATTGTATTAAATTCCTCTATGATCAGTATACAGTAGATACGCGACGAAAAATCTTGCGCGTGCGTCACCGCTCGCTTGTGAGTCCCACCAGTATGATTTGCCACCCGCGGGTGGTACTTACAATTCGATGCCTATACGCGCGAGTGGGGCAGGCCTGGCGATAGTGCATATTTTGGCAATTTTTCGTTGATAGTGCATATTTCGGTAGTTTTATGCTCTCGTGGTATCCAAACTAGCTTGCTAGCTAGTTTGGATACTACGAGAGCATGACACACACCGAGGCGACAAAACAGAGGTACGATAGATTGAAACACTTCAAATATGTGGCGCCATCCCCATTTAAAGAATGTAATACACCCAATACAATATCTTTCTAGAAACAAATTTTTCTTTGTAGTTAGCAACATTAGTAAAAAAAAAGAATAAAGTAGTTAACAATTTAATAAACTTCCATGGGCATTAAGGTTGCAATCGGTAAATGTTGGTAGAAAATTATTATTATTGGTGCTGTATAAAAAATGAAAAATCCTAGATTTGAAGAAATTATGAAATTGGCGCTTTATTAACGGCACCACCGGAAAACTCTACAAAAAATAATAATATTTTGATAATAAGTGACTTTTGATTGTGCATATTTCGTGCATATATCGGCCATTTTTCGTGCATATTTGCATGCATATTTCGGCACTTTGATCGTGCATATAATCCGATGTCTACAAATAACATTGAATTGGCATGATCCGACCAAATGACGTAGGTCCGCCAACTGCCTAGGATCAATTTCTTCGATGCTACATTGTTGTTGCGTATTGGTGATCAATATTATATAGTTTTTGTTAGAAGATCCTTATTATTTGTGTTAAATAATATTGTTACTACTTTAAGATTTTTAAATTGTTATAAAAATATATGTTGCACTTGATTACTGCCGCGGTAAAGCAATTGCATAGAATTTTTTATCAACTTATACTATTTGTAGCACGCACACTAACACCGCGCCGAAGATAAACGGTGTTGTTTAGTTTTTTTTTGTTACGGAAATTTCAAATTATTGATTTGGAATGGAACACCGCGCCGAAACCCAGCGATAATAAATAAAAAAATACAAAGAGAATAAAAAAATTCCAAATTATTTACTTAATCCAAAAATTCCAAATAATTATTTATAGGTAATTTATAATAATAATTATGATTCATATTATTTTGTGTTCAATAATAATTTGTTACCTTAAATATATATATTTTTAATAAAGTAATCTCAATGAATGACTAAGGGAGATCGCAGACGACAGACTATCCGTGACGCACTTTTTATTCTGTGGAAATAGAACCTATGCAATTATATGTAGTAACGCACATGACGCGCAATAAGTCCGACGCACAAAAAATTCGTATAATTCTGGCAGACCGCACCGCGCGGCTTCGCGCCGCTTCGCACAAAAAGTGTGCGAAAAAAATAGAACGTTTGCTTCAACACGCGCTAACGCAGACGGCGCATACTTTTAACGTAACGTACGCGATCTATTTAATTAACATGGCGCCAGATATCGATGTAACGATGTTAACTCATGAAATACAAAACAGACCAGTAATTTATGATACCTCTGTCCTCTAAGGCAGAATAATGCAGAACTGAATGTTTAATATGGAACTGTCCCTTCAATAATCTGTCCGAAATTATAAAGTTTTCCTAATAAAAAACACCACAATTAATGAATACTACGCGTCGCCGGCGCGTGCCTTCGCTTTCCCCGCAATGATTTTAAGTGGGATAAAATATGTTATTGTAAAAAAATTAACACCCTATTTTTTTGGTTAAATGGACTCTCTTAATGATACCTAATAGTAGGGGAGGTCGGGCTCAGTTTAAAAAGTAATTTCATACCGAGCGAAAATCGTTACAATAATAGTATTCCACTAATACATAACAGCTTTGATCGTCAGCCACTTCATAATGGGTGGAATAAAAATTGAGAGCATCTCAAAGTTGTTGTTGGGAATCGTATTGAATTGACATTAAAAAGATCCCAATTCGCACCCAATAAAGGTTCATATCTAGATTATACACGTTTAGGTTTGGTAGGTGTCGTTTTAGTATATAACAACAGATGGCGCTTTTAAAGTAAAATTTATATAATTCTTCTTCACAAATATTGACTATCGAATTAATTACTTAAAATTGCTATGTGAGACAATTTTATGGTTAATTCGAATGAAAATCGCCGTCAGCTGAATGTTTGCAGGTAAAAATTTCGTCTACGCGACGCCCTAGGATACATTGAGCGCGAAGTAGGGCTATATTGGTTATAACTTATAACGCTGGCTGACGGGTTTTCCACCGTCGTATTAGCGACTGACGGTTTTCTTTATTATATACAAAGTAGAAACATTCACCTGTATAAATTTTGTACGGTATAAAATGACTTTATATTCAAAAATTTTTTACATGTTCAGTAGCACGACTGACGTTGAATCCCCCGTCTGCAATACGGCTGACGGTGATTTTTTTGTTAAACATGACCTCAATAATCATCCATCAAAGTTTCATTCGGTATAAAATCACTTTTCGCAACTATTTTTTTTACAACTTTGAAATACTCTCAGTTAACATTCCACCACGGGTGCGGCGACTGACGCTGATTATATTGATTGATAAATATTAAGCTACCGCTGGACAAAAATTTGGTCGGTATGAAATCACTTAGAAAACGATAGCACTACCTCCCCTACTATAAGCCCTAAAAAAATTGGCCGGTAGGTTTAATTGCACCCTGTATAATACTACTAACAGGATCGGAAGAAATGGCGTGTGCTTGTGTCAGAGGCCAAGACTCAATTTGGGTCGCTGCGCCGCAGTAAGTAAGTATAATACTACTAGTTGACTCGGGAATCGTCCTTTTTTGCGGGATAAAAAGTATCGCCTATGTCCTTTTCTGGACATATTTTCGCACTTATAATATTACAAGCAGTTGCCCGCGACTGTCCGCGTGGACTTCAGTTTATAGTTGTTCCAGTACATCGATAATCGATTGAATAGTTTACGTGCAAATCATAAAAGTATAATAGTGCGGGAACCGTACAATTTTCCTAGACAAAAAGCTTCCCTTGTCCTTTCCCGAGACTCAAAGTATCTGCTTACCAAAATTCATTAAAATCTATTGAATAGTTTACGCGCAAATTATAAAAGTTTATTGTGCGAGAACTGTAATTTTTTCTGGGACAAAAAGTATCCCTTATCATTTCCAGAGACTCAAAGTATGTCCATACCGAAATTCATCAAAATCGACTAACTAGTTTACGCGCAACTCATACGAGGGCTGCTATTTATGTATCCGGAACTGGCCACTTACAAGAACAATATTTAAAAAGTAATTACAACATTTGAAAATAGAACTCTTTGGTTGAAGAATACATTTTGTTTCATGTGACTGTCAATTATTTTTCCATTGTGGCGTCATTTTGAAAATTGCGTGTCTTCATTTGCCATGGATTTAACGCGTGAACATTTTCGTGCAATGATTTACTACGATTTTCGGCGTGGGCTAAATCAACAACAGTGCTTTATTCAACTCACCGCAACTTTTGGAGATGAAGCACCATCAAAAACCACTGTTTATCACTGGTACAGTGAGTTTAATCGTGGGCGGTCTATGCTCACGGATGAAAATAAAGAAGGTCGCCCAAAAACAGCTGTTGTCCCACAAAATATAGATGCTGTGCGGGAACTAATAATGCGTGATCGTCATGTTACATATCGCGAGATAGAGGCGTCCTTAGGCATAAGTATGACGAGCATACATAAGATATTACACGAACATTTGGCTGTAAAAAAAATATGTTCGCGTTGGATTCCGCACAACTTGACAATCGATCAAAAACGGGCTCGTGTCGATTGGTGCAAAAAAATGATAAAAAAATACAACCGTGGTACGTCAAAAGCCGTTTATAATATCTACACAGGTGATGAATCTTGGATCTATGCATATGACCCCGAAACTAAACAACAGTCAACGGTGTGGGTGTTCCAAGATGAGCCGAAACCAAAAGTTACTCGTGCAAAAAGTACTTTGAAGCAAATGGTCGCCTGTTTTTTTGGAATTAATGGACATGTGGCTACAGTGCCATTAGAGAAACGGTAACGTAAAACGGTTAATTCTGAATGGTATACGACCATTTGTTTACCAGAAGTCTTTGAAGAAATAAGAAAGGACAACCGACAACGCAGAATCATATTACATCACGACAATGCTAGCTGTCACACCTCAGCTGAAACAACTCAGTTTTTGGAGGGTCAAAAGATCGAATTGACTGGTCATCCGCCGTACAGCCCTGATTTGGCACCTAACGATTTCTTTTTATTTCCATACGCGAAGAACAAATTACGTGGTCAACGTTTTTCGAGCCGCGAAGAGGCTGTTGATGCGTTCAAAATGCACGTTTTGGAGATACCTCAATCAGAATGGAAAAAGTGCTATGAAAATTGGTTCCAGCGTATGCAAAAGTGTGTCGATCATCGCGGCGAATATTTTGAAAAGCAATAAAACAAAACTAAAAATAAAACTAAAAATATTAAATGATATATGTTTGTTTCTTTTTTTAATTCCGGATACATAAATAGCAGCCCTCGTAGAAGTATAATGTGCGGGAACGCGTCGTGGCCGTTTTCGTTAGGGCCACAACACGAATTTCGCGTCGTGGCTGTTTTTAAATGCTCAGAACGCGTCGTGGCCGTTTTCATTAGGGCCACAACACGAATTCGCGTCGTGGCTGTTTTTAAATGCTCAGAACGCGTCATGGCTTTTCTCGATTACCACAACGCGTTGTGGTCGAATAGCACGACAGCCACGACACGAATTTTGCTATGTGGTATTTCTGTGATTACCAGAACGCGTCGTGGCCGTTTTCACTAGGGCCACAACGCGAAATTCGCGTCGTGGCCGTTTCACTATTACCACAACGCGTTGTGAGCCATTTTTTCGCTCAGTGAGCGTTTTCGGTCTTTGAGCGTAACACACGCACGCAATCAATGCGGGCGCGTCCGCACAGAGTTCGCAAATAGCAAACAGCAACATGCAGTATGTAGAATAGCTTTAATACATTTTTATTAGTTTTTTTCTTCTGTAAATCCTTGTTTTATTGGGACATATCAAGATGACACTTACAAGTTTTTGTATGTCCTTTTGAACGAGTTCCAATGTCGCGTCCAACTCCTCAGCGTCCGTACAACATCTTATCACCATGAGAAACAGCTCGGATGACAGGCACGAGTCTTTACAACACTGAAATAAATAATAATGGGTATATTACATTGCTATGCTGTTTTAACTGGCTTTTTTTCTTTAAAAATTAGAGGACAAGCTAGCAAACGGGTCACCTGATGGCAAGTTCTACTGTCCTCCATGGACACTCACAACGTCAGAAGAATTGCAGGTGCGTCGCCAGCCTTTTAAGAGGGAATACGCTCTTTTCTTGACAGTTTGCAGGTCGTATTGTCCGGAAATACTGCCAGTGACAGTTCGTGGCTTCCAAAAAGCTCATAGTTTTTAGTTTTATATGGCTGGGCACATTTTTTATGTATGTTCGACGATTATTCCGCCATTACATATGGTGTTACACGGAATTGGCCCCGTTATCAAATACTGCGTATTCCGAACATCAATTTTCAAAAACCGCGTGAGCACGACTTAAGAATTTGATATAGCTATTATGCTGGTATTGGTCGCAGTTGGTCGCGCAGACCGAATGTTACCTTAGGAATAACTGAAGCTTAACTTACCAATCTTATAATAGTTCTGTTTATATTATCGGGATCGCTCAACAAACTAATCAAAGGTTTTAATACGACCGAGGAGAGCAACTCTATTAAAAACATTTTCAAAGCGTGACACCGCCACGCCTCTTCCGGCGCTATTAGATACAAAACTGTCTCAGCTACTTCACAAAATAATGCTGAAACAAATTATTTTTACCTTTGGAGTGGATCATCAAAGTCTATTGTTATCCCTCTTACTAATAAAATATTGAAACATACTATATTCTATTTGGGCGTTCGCTGCGTTAAGCGTGGTGCCACCCGCGAGGCGTGCTTGTTTCATGTCATCCCATAGAGCAGAGCTACGTTGAGGCGGGTCAGCCGTCGCACGATTACCATGGCGAGCGCACGGCACGAACGCCCGCGCCAGGCAGCCGCGCCGGGCACACGCTCAACGCAGCGAACACCCTTAGTAAGAGGGTTAGTCAATTGGCAACTATTAAAGCTGCTTGAATTTAATAAATTTTATGTCTAGCGTTGAAATACATATAGAATGTTATGTGTAAAATTGAGAGAAATTCTGTATGGAAAATCTAACTTACTGTATTCCTTTTCTAAATCCATACAATAAGTGTCCCTGCACATTTTCTTGTTTTCAACAGAACACTCCAAGTCAAAAAATATATCTTTTAAATTGTTACTAGTCAAGTTCTCTGAACTCTCATAGAATTTGGAGTTACCCATAATGAAACTATCTGAAATAAATACAATTTATACAGTAAACTGTTGCAAAAAATATATTTGGATCCTTAACACTACTTTAAGGTAAAAAAATGTTTTAACACACTTTATGGAAAGTGTGTTAAAATATTGATTCAAAAAGATTATTGTAAGTACTACACCAAATTTCAACCAAAAAAAAATTGTGTTTATTATTATGCCAGAGATTATATTGTTGCAAAAATTCATATCCTTTTTACTAAGAAATAAATTAAAAAAGCCTAATGTTTTCACCTGGTGGCCAATTCAAATCAGTATCACTTTTATTTCTTCTATGTGTTTTTCTCTCGTCAACTTTCTTGGGGCTCTGTTTGAAAGCCCCATTTATATCTTTGGCACTCAATAATTGTACATGTTTTAATCTGACTCTTGATTGTTTAAATAGCTTTAGGTGGATTGTTATTTCTTCTGGAAAACGTGTTGAGAGGAGATGTATCCAATCCACACACTTTACTCTGGAATATAAAATACATTTAAAATTTTTACTATACATACCCTTATCAGACAAATCAGTATACTTACGTATGTGTATATTGCTACTTACTTCATGTTAACATGACTAAAATTTGGTATGCTAGAGTGGTATGGTAGCATATTATTGTGGTGATACCTATTATAATACTATTATAACAAAAGTACAAAAGCAGAACATAATATATTATAAATTCTAATGTTTTGAGCATGAGAAATACATTGTCAGGAATAATAAACAATAATATTATTGCTAATACTTTATAGATATTTAAATTTTTATCATATGAACATTAAAATTAATTTATTTGTTATGACTTCTAGTGATATTGTACTTTATGAACAAGTTTCTTGAACTTTGACATTAAAAAGTAAATGGAAATCTTAGACCTTTTATAATTTGTAAAAAGTAAGTTTACATATTTAGAGTAAATATATATACAGTATTCGACCATAGAAAAAGTTTGTGTCTCAAGAAGAACAGACAAATTTACAGATTGGCATAGGAAATCTGTAATTTTCTATTCTTTAGCATTTTAACCGATTCGTGGCCAATGCCGCGCCTGGCGCGTCATTTAAAAAGATTCAGTGAGGCCGATGACGCGCCAGGCGCGGCATATAAGGATTGTTAAAAAACACGTTAAAACTTATTTATTATACTGTAATTACAATTCCCTAGGCTAAATGTACATTACGAGTGTACATGTTGAACTCAATTTTATGTATGACCATTGGCCATTTATTTTAGAATTAAAGGTTACTAGTCAGAGATCGTCAATCATTGGTTCACTCGAAGAATCCCTATTTTTTTTACGATTGGCGTTTTTATATAACTTTTTTTCTTATTGATACTTTCATCTTTATTTATTTATTTATTTTATAGATTCATCAACAGAACAGCATTTGTAACATTTTAAATTTGTACATAAAATTAGTTTACAGATAAAATGAGTTCTAATGACAGGTGAAGTACAGCGTGCGTTTGTGACAAAAATTAGATGAGATGAAATGTAGTGAATATGGTGATAAATGATAATGATAAAATATGTGTATATCTTCATCAGTGTCAGTTATTTATTCGATACTACTGTCTGTTGAGTTATTTTTTGTGTCATGAGCATGACAAGTACGAGAACTTTTAAATGTCCTTTTTTATGTAAAGTTTTGCAATATTGACTGACTATATTCTGGAAAACTTTCATTCTCTTTATTGTCGTTTTCCGGGCAATTTTCATCTATGTTTGTAAATAGTGGCTGGCTACATTCAGGAAAGTCATTATATTACTGCTGATTATCTAAAACATATATATTTCAATTGTTTAAATTAACAATTTTCTGTGAGATTTTAAATTTTAATACAAAATTTAGATTGTTATAGCTAAACAACTACGCTACGCTAAGTTCTTCAACGAAAATAGAAGAAGTTGCTAGTCAGGGCGACTGAAGCGAGCCCTAGTATATCCCAAAACCTTTACATTTTGTGGTACACTTTACGGAAAAATTATCATGCCTATTGATTTGTGCTTTAACATAGTAATTGTTATTTATATGTACCAGCTGTCCCGGTGAACTTCGTGTCACTTAAAAACCTTTCCTGGACTTCGAGGATAATTTTAGCACTAAAATTAGCAGAATCGGTTCAGCCGTTTTCAAGTTATAGCGTTACTAACACAATTGGAAATCCATTTTTATATAAATAGATATATGTGTTATCATCAGTCAGTCAAGGTGTGACGAAAAGACTCTCTAGTCTTTTCTTCGTTCTTTTGAATTTCATAAATTAACAAAACTTAACATTAAAAAAAGACGGGTTTCACTCCGGGAGTG
This sequence comes from Polyommatus iphigenia, assembly GCA_963422495.1. Taxonomy (NCBI): domain Eukaryota; kingdom Metazoa; phylum Arthropoda; class Insecta; order Lepidoptera; family Lycaenidae; genus Polyommatus; species Polyommatus iphigenia. The sequence goes on from OY730183.1 coordinate 9,559,694, forward strand.
CAGGCAGAAGTGAAAACTTGATTAATAACGTTGTGCATTTTTTTTAACCCATTTTTTATGAAAATCGATTATTAAAATTTTTAATTAATCGAAACCCTAACAATCGATTAAATTTTTAACCCATTTTTTATGAAAATCAATTTTTAAAAAATAGTTTTTTTTAAATTAATCGAAACCCTTACAATTCGAGTTCGAGTTTTCGAGTTTTCGAGTTTTCGAGTTCGACACAAAACACTACTCTCCAACCGTCTTACGGTTTTTCTATGGTTTTTCGATCAACACGAAAATCTGACGCGAGTTTCACAGTTTTTACCCATCCCACAAAAGTGCTCAACGCCGCTAAAGAAGTTTTCACTTCAAAAATAATTTATTAAGTATACTGTAATTATAATTAGGGAATTATAATAAATTAGTTTTAACGTGTTTTTTAACAATCCTAACCTATATGCCACGACTGGCGCGTCATCGGCCTCACTAAATCTTTTTGAAATTGAATATATTGATACCGACATCTGAACAAAATTTGTACCAAAGGTTGACAACTACTTATACATTTTGTTAACAGTATGAATTACTACTTTTATACGCCATATTAGCTTTGAATTATAGCAGGGCCGATGCCGCTCATGGCGCGTCATCAAACAAACTACTTGGCCTGTGGTAAGAATTCGTGAAAATGAAGGTGGCAACGAATCGGTTAATTTTGCAATACTAAGCTTGCTGGTACCAAAAATATGTTTATAAATAAATAAATAAATAAAGCTTTATTTCAGACTAATTTTGTCCATAGATTTGTTAGTGACAGTTAGTAACAATTAGCTTATATTTAAAGTATGTTAGTAGTGTTAGTTATAGTAATCAGTATAATAATCTAAAAATTGCACAAATCCACTTACCGATTAGCTACATTAGCACTAGCTGACACAACAGTTTTTTTAATGGCATAAGTCGTAAACTCTTGGTCTGTCGTAATCATCTCATACCAGGGAACTACATAATCATTCATGATGATTGTTAAAATCTCATTTAAAAAGGAATCAACAGTTTCACTTCCTGTAATTCTACTATCAAACTTAGGTAGAGTTGTTTCGTTTTTAAATAGATGTAACACCTAAAACAATGTTTTACTTTATTAGTTGTGGATGTTGTGGTGTTAACCAGGAACCCCGTAAGGGCTACTGGCGCCTGTGTGCAAAAAAAGGATTTTGGCGCCCCTTTAGGCAAATTTTTTGGGTCCTTGGTTTTGGAGCCCCTAAAGATGGCGATTTGGTGCCCCTAGACTGCCCTAGAGGATGGCGCCCGTGTGCATTGCACACATTGCACATATGATAGCGTGTTAACATTAAAGTAAATAACATTAAAGTAAATAACAAACATGTTACCTTGAAGCATTGAACGGAGAAATTCGTCTGTTGAAGAGGATTGTCCAAGCAATCTATGCCAATAGGAAATATTTTATTGCTATCATAGCTCAGGTACAATATTGTTAGTATACTGAAAAGTAAGATAAACTTTTTATGAACTTGCTCTTTATTATAAACCCCTTCTAGAGCATTGAGTTCATTAATTAAAACTGTACTTACCCTAACAGAAAGGATGCTATAAAAGTAATCAACGTTATATACATTCCAAAACCTAATAAGGCTATAGTAATAATAGAAACAAGTCCAAACCACCCAAACACTCTGTAAGCCATTGTATTCGTTTACACTAAAAATTTTCTACTTTTCTACACTAATTAATATAATTAAAATTTGAAAAAATATATGAAAATAAAAAATTGAAATAAAACCTTGGCTAAACATTTTACACCTACTTTAACAGTTTGTTTTTGACAAATGACAGCACTCAATTACAGTCAACAGAGCAAGTGCTTTTTTTTTTTTTCTTCTTTTTTGGCAACTTGACACAAAGGATGTGTATGTTGTGCCACAGACAAGGAAAAAAGGTAAGGAATATGGCGGGAAAACCATATTCATAAAAGTCAATACAGTCAAGGAGTCAAGTCGGTCGATTCAGTAAAGTGGTAGACGCTTTACTGAAACTTTCGATGGAGTTTTGGAGGGAACACAAAATAGCACGTTTCTGGATATTACATCACCTTCCTACACTTGTGCATGAACACGAATATCTAATGGTTAATATTCTACCAATATTACACACTAAGAACCCAGTTAACACAATTTTAGGAAAATAATATAAAAACACAACAGCACCCTTTTACATTCCCGGCAAAACTCTCACTGTCAAACTTATGTCAATATCATCTGACATAAGTTTTTTTATTGTGCTACGAACAGTGACAACTAGAAAGCGGGGAACCTTTCGTAAATCGATGGAGTTTAATGGAGGCACTTCACATGGCTATTTGTATTTGCGTATTTGATGTATTCGCCAAACACAGGGCCGTCTCTAGCTCATCAGGCGCCCGTGTGCAAATATTACCCTAGCGCCCCCTAGCAACCACGCGGTCCAAATGAAATGGGTATAGAGTACAAGTACAGTTTGTCCGGCCGCTTAAGGCCGTATACAACGAGGACTCGCGAAATTTCATATTTTTATTTTCACTAGAACTTTGACCAGAAGTAATTATAAGCATTTAAACATTTTTATAGGTTTGTTACGTTCCTTACCAAGGTCCCAGTCATCTTAGAATTTTGATTTAAATCCATTTACTACTAAAAAAAGAGTAATAAAGAATGCTACTTTCAAAATTTTATTTCGACTAGAATTCAGCGAAAATAAACGCAGGAAAAAATATTTTTATACAAAAATGTTTAAATTATGATTTCGAAGGTTAGGGTCAGCTTCGTTTTTGATATATAATAATAATAATAAAGATAAATCGTTTTGATCACAAATTCGAACGATTTATTGATTTTCGAATGCAACGCCTTGCTTTCAATATTTGCCATAATAATTCCACAGGCGTTTTGATCGATAATAATTGAATGACATCAGTCAAATCTGTCTTTCAGTGACTGATTGTCTATTACAGAAAACCTAGAGTATGTTCACAAATATATCCCAGTATACTGGCCAGAGCTCCTTAGGCCTAGAATTGCCGTGGTCCCATACTGTTGATTCGTTTCGAAATATTTGCCAGTGCATTGTCGTATACTTAAATGTGTTTATTGTGATGTGATTATAATACGTTACACTTGTCTTACTAGTGGAATACCAGTACAATACAGTGCGGCGTCGTAAGATGACGTCTTGATCACTGGTAAGTAAACTGGGTTTTATTTCAGAACATAGGCAATATGTTTGGCTTACAAATATCACAATATTGTTTTGTAACCTAATATTTGGTGAGAAACTACCTTATTAGGTATCTTATTGATATATATTTGATAATTTACATTCGCCAAACGATCATTTATACGTTTTTGGTAGGTTTGAAAGTCATAAATGCAAATATCACAGCTAACACGGATAATAATGAACAGAGCATGAACAGAGTGCCTCAACACAGAGACACATTTTGAGGGATGTGTTAAAACATTGTAAAATGATAATGATATTATTATGTTAAACAACAATTTTATCGAACATATCCAATCCATAGCAATGGAAAGATATCTTATAGTCAGGGAGCCCTAGAACATTTTTTTAATTACTAACAAGCTAATTTTTTGTGAGTAGCTTTATTTTGATAAGACAAACAACTTTTTTATCTGCGAAAAAATCTTGAAAGTAGTAGCTAACAGAGATAGAAAGGATTTCATAATTTGATTTGATGGTCCTAAAGTATGGATTGTTCAATTTGTAGAACAATGTTACTCTTAAATTATGTAACTATTAACCTACCAATATACAAAAAATCAGCTGGTTAGGTTTCCGTTTTAGGGTTCTGTAATCAACAAAACTTGGTTGACTACGGTACCCTAAAACGGAAGATTTTTCGGAGATAAAAAAGTTGTTTGTCTTATCAAAATGAAGCTACTCACAAAAATTAGCGTGTTAGTAATAAAAAAAAATGTTCTAGGGCTCCCTGACTATCAGCACTGGAGTAAAATCGTAAAAATAATATTATCAAGCGGATAGATCCAAATTCATAGATACACCATGATTTTGATATGATATTATGTTAAACTACAATTTTATCGAACATGTGAATTCCATTCTTTACACAAAAAATAATATTGATCGAAACGAAAAACCTTTGAACCTTATTTGATTTTATCAAAAATATAATTTTTGTGAATAAAGATCACGACGACACTTAAAAGTAGAGAGCAAAGAAATTACATTTTATGCAATTATTAATTTTTAACTCACGACAATCTGGTGTAATGTACTGGTTTATTGGAAAGTTGGCTTAATATAAGTCTTGTTCACTAACATTTTTCATTCTAATTTTGTTGGGACCCATAGCAAAAATAAACAGGAGGAAAATAATATTGTAACTGGCGTACTCAGAGATGAATATTTATAACTTCAATGTATCATAAATGAAGATTTTGACATAAACCGCATATATTTTATCTTTCAAATTCTTTATTAAATGTTTGACGCTATGTAGCCGCAGGGTCTTTCGTGTCAAATGTCGTGTCAAACAGCTACTAGAACAAATTGATAGCCACTATCTCGATGCAAATTCTTAAAAAATTGTTCATGGCGTGGGAACCGTTAATTTTTTCAGGATAAAAAGTATCCTTTGTCCTTTCTTCACCAAATTTTATAAAAAATTGTTCAGTAGTTTAAGCATGAAATGACAGACAGACTATTCTAATAAGTATTAGTATTGTTAAAGTTTAAATATTATAATGAGGTATTTCGTAAATATTTCAAACACTTACCGGTTGCCATTATTGATGTCGAGCAGAAAAGGCCTAAAAACCGCGTTTTTGTTTTGAATATTTCAGACCTCTTAACATATTTATTTTATTTTGTTTGTATTTGTTGTTATGGTGACAACATAAATACATAATTGAAAATTTGAGCTCTCTAGCTACCGCGTTACTTGATATACAGCCTGGAGACAGACAGACGGATAGACAGCGAAGCTAAGACTTACTGGGCCAAGGGTCTCTTTTGGGAACAGATTCCTTAAAAACGACAAAGAAAATATGAATATGATCTGCATAACAATAATGAATATAATCTACTATTCATTAAAAACTTGTCAAGCGGGTCAAAAACGTTACCTGTATTGCAAGAGTTATCGTTTTTGAACTTGTGGAGGGTGCTATATAGATTCCAGAGGATGCTGCAGCGTCAGGTACAAGTAATCGTCATGGGTCTACATCCTATTTATTAAAGGTATTGCAATAAACCCAAGCACAAAAAATATTTGAACCATATTATAAAGTCATAAAATAACCTCAGCAGTGAGCGAGCTGACGATGATGAATTATTGTACCTAAGATAGCTATATTTTTCCATGCATAAGTATATGCAATGCATAATATGAGTAATACTTTATTTTGTTATACATTGTATAATCAATTATATCATGTATTATTGAGGAAATACTTTATTTTCATGTTCGTGAGTACAGAACAAACATATTAAAATAATACATAATTTTATTATAATACAAAATTCATTAAAGATTTCGTTTATTAAGTTGTGAACATGGCCTCTCTGTTAATCATTAGTCTGTATGTCGAGTTTACCACGTGATCACATTATTTCTGAAAATTATTGAAATCAACGACGGCTTGAAAACTAAATATGTACCTATCGAGCGCCATCTATTGAGCTTGTTTTCCGCAAATTCTAAAATGTCAGTTGCCTATAATCCCGCCTTAAGGTTGAGGACCAGTGCTGGTCCTAGTCAAATTTTTAGGTGGTGAGAAAACCAAAAGTTGTAAATACAATAAAAGACGGGTTGCACTCCGGGAGTGCCGGCAGAAGTAAAAACTTGATTATTAACGTTGTGCATTATTTTTTTTAACCCATTTTTTATGAAAATCGATTTAAAAATAATAATAATAATAATAATTTTTATTTTCAGACTACATTTGGCCCAATTATTAGTACCACTGTATTCTTAAGAATTAGAGTTAGTATTTATTATTAAATTTAAGTTTATTTTAAACAAAATATTTGCTAACATTACTTTATCAACTATTTTATCAATCCATGTGACACTGCGCCACAGCGATTTACATAAAGACAGTCCAGCCGTTCAGCAAACATGTTCAGTATGCTGTTGGTACTGCCCCTCACCCGACGCACCAGGGACGCGCATCTTTTTCGCATAGTTGCATAAAAGCAGTCTACACGTGCCTCCGCGAACATCCCTGACGCACTGCAGCGCCAAGGCAGCCTCAACAGCACCCTGAACTCGTTATTGAATTGGACACGAAGAGCGCTATACGATTTCTGGGTGTTATTGGCCCACAGGCTACACGTATAGAAGGAGGTGCAATAAGCCCTGAATAAGGTCACCTTGACATTAAGTGAGCTACGCGCAAACCGACGAGCGAGCATGTTTGCCCTCACCGATAGCGCCCTCCGTTCCCTCTCAATGTCACAGTCATCCTTAAGGTCAGGTGTCAAGTAGTGTCCCAGGTATTTAAATTTATAGACTCTTTCTAGGAGGTTTTTGTTAATACAGACCGACGGGACACTAGGTGGACACCGGCCCCCCATCTCAAAGACCATGACCTGGCTCTTTTTTACATTGTAGCAGTACCTACAAAGTACCTACACGTTCGTCGTGGAAGATTGAAACATAGAAGAAAATCGTTCTGCCAAGAACGTACGTTCGAAATGACGAGAGAAACCGTCCGTGTATATTAAGTGCATTTGCACCGGACATGAAGTAGCCCTGAAAAGGACTTTTTCTAATAAGAGTTTTTCACAACACAACACTACGCATCGAGGCTACGTCGAGCGAGGGATATTCGCAGCATAGCTACGATCTTCATGGCGTTTGCAGAGCTTCACAAAATGGCGGCACAGCTACTCGCGACGGCGCGGCAGCGAGCGACCGGAAGACGATGTCGGTATGCCGAGCTCGGGCTCACTGAACTCGCGGACCGCGGGAGCCCATATTTATACTCGGGCGATACCAGCGCCACGGCCGAATCTCCCGCGCGGATAATTTCTCAAGCTTGTAAATATTTCCTATTCGATTTTTTTCTCTTTCTTGTTTGTAAATATTTTTATCTCACTCATTATGTCTCTTTCTGTTTTGCAATAGCCAATCAAAATTAATCTTTTCAGTTTCTGTACAGTTTGTAATAATAATAATTAACTCATTTTTTTGTATATAAGCAGCGCATTTTTGTAAATAAAGCACTCCAGTTCACCACAGTAAATCGAGTTTTACTCTTTACTCCTCCGACCTCTAGTGAACTCTTAGAGAGACCAACCGGTCCTCTAAACTGGTGACCCCGTGAACAACAAGCAACCTCTGCAAGAAGAAACTCTGCTGGAAGAAACTCTGCCAAGAGGAAACTCTGCCCGAGGAAATTCTGCTCGACGACGCTGCACCACGAAACGCTGCCCGACGAAACGCTGCTCGGAAGAAACGCTGCACCACGAAACGCTGCTCGACGAAATTCTGCTGCAAATCTCTCCACACAATGGAATCCAGAGGCGAATCCCTGCCCGAAACCTCGGCAGTCACCAGCAACCCGGCTACGTCACCGTCATCACAAGAAATCGCCGGCATTGCCCTGTCAATGCGAATTCCGCCTTTCTGGAGGGACAAACCCAGGCTCTGGTTTGTCACGTTCGAGGCAGCCACCAGCAGTCTGCAGAAAAACCAAAGCCAGCTGTCCCAAATGGTCATCGCTGGCCTAGAAAAGGAGGACATCGAGCAAATCGCCGACCTGCTGTACAACCCACCAGAGACGAATGAATATCAAGCCCTGAAGGACCGGCTCATCTCCGCATACGAAGAGTCTGACAGCCGGCAGTTTCAACAGCTGCTGTCGGACACGGAATTGGGAGACCAAAAACCGTCGCAACTACTCCGACGTATGCGAAACCTGGCTCGCAACAAGGTCCCCGATTCCACCCTACAGCTCATGTGAGCCAATCTCCTCCCGGCAAACATTCGCTCCGTCCTGGCCGTCAGCGAAACATTCCAGTCAAAGACCACACTCGACGAACAAGCAGCGCTAGCCGACAAGATCATCGAGCAGTCAATTGTAAATAATGTACATAGCATCGCATCCAGTCATCGTGTAAATAGCTCCGCATCACCATCATCGAACGTCGAGTGCCTTCTCATCGAAGAAATCCGCAAGCTATCCCTAGAGGTCGCCGAGTTGAAAAAACAACAATACAACGGCAACAATAATTATCGAAGAAATTATTATCAACGCTCAAGGTCAAGACACAGATCATCGTCAAGATTCCGGCAACGTTCAACATCACGGCCACGATCTTCATCACCATCGCCATTCTGTTACTACCACAACAGATTCGGCAAAGAAGCGCGAAAATGTACGCAACCGTGTACATTCAACAACCCGGAAAACTAGACAGAACGTTGGCAGCGGCGGAATCCGGCGTTCACAACAAACAATACCGCCTATTCGTCACGGACAAGACTACGAAGCTCACTTTTTTGGTAGACACGGGTGCCAATATATCCGTCATACCGAAAAAGAAAGGCCTTCATCTCCAGCCGCTACCTTTTCAACTGTACGCCGCCAACAACACCGTCATACCTACATACGACGAGAAAACACTAGAACTTAACCTTGGACTTCGCCGACCGTACAAATGGAAGTTTATCGTCGCCGCAGTCTCGAAACCAATCCTCGGTGCCGACTTCCTACAACATCATGAACTCATAGTCGACTTGAAGAAAAGAAGACTCATCGACGGGAGAACGAGTCTGCACATCAACGCACCTGGACGCTACACGGACGTACCTACAGTCCGTAGTGTCGACAGCACGCAGTCATATCACGACATCCTGGCTGACTTCCCCGGCATCACGAGATTGACAGCAATGAATATCACGCCGAAACACAGCGTCGAACACTTCATCGAGACGTCTGGGCCACCACTACACTGTCGCGCCCGACCACTGCAACCACATCGCTACAATCAAGTCAAGAAAGAATTCGAAAATATGATGCAACAAGGTCTCTGTCGTCCCAGCAAGAGCGCCTGGTCATCTCCACTTCACGTCGTACCAAAGAAGAACGGCGACATAAGGGTGTGCGGCGACTACCGACGACTCAACGCAGTAACGAAGCCCGACCGCTACCCTATACCACGACTTCGTGATTTCACTTCCCAACTCGCCGGAAAAACTATCTTCTCGACGATCGACTTGAACCGAGCCTTCCAACAATTACCAGTCCATATAGAAGATATAGAGAAGACAGCAATCATCACACCATTCGGATTATTCGAGTTCCCGAGAATGTGTCCCGGCCTTAGAAACGCAGGCCAGACATTTCAACGTTTCATACACGAAATACTGCAAGGATACGATTTCGTGTTTTCCTTCATCGACGACTTGTTAATTGCATCCAGCAGCGAAGAAGAACATCGCCAACATCTACGGTGTGTTCTTCAACGCCTAGAAGAAAACGGAATCACAATCAACCCAGCTAAATGTGTACTCGGCAAGCAAGAAGTCAAATTCCTCGGCTTCAGCGTAAACAGCAACGGAATCAAGCCACCACAAGATAAATTACAAGCCATAGAAGAATTCCCATTACCGAAGAACATAGAAGAACTACGTCGTTTCCTCGGCATGCTAAACTTCTACCGAGACAGCATTCCGAACGCCGCCACAATTCAAGCCCCGCTACACGCATACCTACATAATGCGAAAAAGCGAGACAAGACACCGATCGAGTGGAACGAGACATCAAAAGAAGCATTCACGGCTTGCAAAAATAGCATTAAAAACGCTGTTTTGCTTGCCCACCCGAATCACAAAGCACCGATCGCTATTTTCTCCGACGCCTCGGACACCGCAGCGGGAGCCGTAATACAACAATACTACAATAACAAATGGCAACCACTCGGCTACTTCTCGAAGAAATTTACTACAGCGCAAACGAAGTACAGCACCTACGATCGCGAACTTCAAGCTATCTACATGTCAGTAAAATACTTCAGAAAAATATTCGAAGGCCGAGAACTCATTATATTCACCGACCACAAGCCATTGACATTCGCCCTACAGAAAAAAACATCGACATCGGAAACTCCAAGAAGAACTCGGCAACTACTTTTCATCTCCGAGTTCACGCACGACATTCGTCATATCAGCGGAAAAGATAATATCGTCGCAGACACATTCAGCCGCATAGAAACAATCAACACGCCGTCAGCTGTAAACTACGAAGAGTTAGCTCGCGCGCAAGAGCGAGATAGCACGCTACCTACACTGTACGGTCAAGAAAACTTAAGTTTTAAAACAACAACGCTACCTAACTCCGATATCAAGATCGTATGCGAAACATCAACAAAATACGTTCGCCCGTACATTCCGCAAGACTTTCGACGCGCCATTTTCGACTCTATTCACAACATAAGTCATCCTGGAACAAAAGCATCAAGAAAACTCATCGCGCAAAAATTCTTCTGGCCGTCAATGAACTCCGACATTAGTGAATGGACGAAAACCTGCATACAATGTCAGCGAAGCAAAATACAACGACATACATCGAGCGCCGTGTCGACATTTCCACAAGTCAATAGATTTCAACATACGCACATCGACATAATCGGACCGCTAAGTACAACAGCGAGTGGTCATAGATACCTACTTACTATGATCGATCGCTCGACAAAATGGCCTGAAGCTGTACCGCTCACCGAGATCACCGCCGAAACCGTCGCAAGAGTATTCTACGAACAATGGATAGCAAGATTCGGGTGTCCTACTACAATAACAACCGATCAAGGACGCCAGTTCGAGAGTCAGCTGTTCGTCAACTTAACACGTTGTATGGGAATCGATAAAACCCGTACAACGCCGTATCACCCGCAATCTAACGGGATGATTGAACGCTGGCATCGAAGTCTCAAGAATTCACTGAAAACAAGACTCATCAATAGTAATACATCGTGGATCGACGAGCTACCTACAGTTTTACTCGGACTACGCGCCGCCATACGAGAGGACACCGGAGTCAGCGCCGCCGAATTAACCTACGGCCGTAACCTACGCTTACCGGCCGACTTCTTCGAAACAACATCATCATCGAGCCTAGATCATACCTACATCGAGCAACTCAGAAAAAACATCGATTCTCTCAAGCCGAAAAACAATGTACATCGCCACGGTAATCAACGCAACATCTTCATACATCGTGATCTACTTACGTGCAAATACGTATTTCTACGAATAGACGCCGTTCGAAAACCACTTCAAAGTCCGTATGATGGGCCGTACAAAGTTCTTCGACGAGAAGAAAAATACTACGTGATACAACTACCCGATCGCACAGCAACAGTATCCATCGATCGTTTAAAACCCGCCTACATACTAAGTGAAGATTACCTCGGCGAGTCAACGAGCAATGTACAACAGTCACCGGTAATTACCAACTTACCTAATACCAATGTACCTGTTACCTTACCTTCACATACCAATAATTTACCTCAAAATACCTCATTACCTTTACCCGTTACCTCATTACCTTTACCTATTACCTCACAACCATTACCAAGTGCATCACCGATCAAGCAGAAGACACCAGCAAGTCCAGCACAGAAGACAACAAGAACGGGCCGTGCCGTCAGACTGCCGGTGCGCTTCGCTTGAGGGGGAGCACTGTAGCAGTACCTACAAAGTACCTACACGTTCGTCGTGGAAGATTGAAACATAGAAGAAAATCGTTCTGCCAAGAACGTACGTTCGAAATGACGAGAGAAACCGTCCGTGTATATTAAGTGCATTTGCACCGGACATGAAGTAGCCCTGAAAAGGACTTTTTCTAATAAGAGTTCTTCACAACACAACACTACGCATCGAGGCTACGTCGAGCGAGGGATATTCGCAGCATAGCTACGATCTTCATGGCGTTTGCAGAGCTTCACAAAATGGCGGCACAGCTACTCGCGACGGCGCGGCAGCGAGCGACCGGGAGACGATGTCGGTATGCCGAGCTCGGGCTCACTGAACTCGCGGACCGCGGGAGCCCATATTTGTACTCGGGCGATACCAGCGCCACGGCCGAATCTCCCGCGCGGATAATTTCTCAAGCTTGTAAATATTTCCTATTCGATTTTTTCTCTTTCTTGTTTGTAAATATTTTTATCTCACTCATTATGTCTCTTTCTGTTTTGCAATAGCCAATCAAAATTAATCTTTTCAGTTTCTGTACAGTTTGTAATAATAATAATTAACTCATTTTTTTGTATATAAGCAGCGCATTTTTGTAAATAAAGCACTCCAGTTCACCACAGTAAATCGAGTTTTACTCTTTACTCCTCCGACCTCTAGTGAACTCTTAGAGAGACCAACCGGTCCTCTAAAACATTATAAATCAGGCCATGGGTGTTTGCATAGGACTCACAGATGGATATCAGCTTTCTTATGCCACATACAGATGCGCTAAGTAGCACCATATCGTCTGCGTAGATCTCCGTCGCGTATCATCGAAGCATGTCAAAATGATACGCGTATCATGATACGCCCCGATCGCTATTAACCGCGTATCTGATACGTGTCGTATCAAATACGTGCATGATCGGCAGAATGATCTAATAAGCGTCCACACTATGATACGCATACTTGATACGGCGCGATGATCGCGACGGAGATCTGATCGGAGATCTGATCGCGCAAATGATACAAATGTGGACACACCGTTAGGTTAATAATTTCTCTTGCATTCAGTCTTTTTCTCTACATTGGCAGGTAGGTAAGTACCTACTTACTAATTTATAAAAACAATAATAGTAGGTAGGTTTAGTATTTTTAACCGACTTAAAAAAAAGGGTTATCAATTCAAATTTCGAACCGTATGTATGTAAAATTTCCAGAATTGCCTCGTTTTAATATAATATCAGCGTCTGAATTTTGAAACCGGTTTTATCTTTGAAATAAAAAAAAAAACTTGAGAGGTGCCAAGGGACACCCGAATGGAACGAAGTTAAGTATATTTCTTATGTTCAAAAAACCTGTTTACATATTATACACTCAAAAACATTATTTAAAAAACGCCATCTATTGACGCCCAGGAACAATGCGTCGCTGTTTATTCTCAAAAAACGCCATCTAGTTGACGCACAGGAATACTATCAATGCCCTCTGCCCCTACCATGCAGGTACTAATAAAAAAGTGTCGAGGTCAAATATCGTTCTGTCTAGCCCTCTTTACGCCGAACGCGCCATAAGGAACTTCGTTCCAATACTATTATAAAAAGATAAAACTAAATTCAAATTTGTATGTAAGTATATTGTATGTATGTATTAAGAATTGAAATTCCCTAGATGTCAAAAACACACTAATTGCTAATTGTTGAGACGCTGATAACTGATAAGTGATAACAAACAAAAGCTACAAAAAAGGGTGCGCTATGGATACTGCTAGCAGGTAGAAAATAAGCAATGGCATGTGTCAGTTTACAGCAAGATGGCGCGTGAAGTTTGTTTGTCAGTGCCTACGTCAGTGCCATTAGAATTTAACGAAATACTCCAAAATCCGAATTTTGCGGATATAAATTGTCGACTCGAAATCAATATTTTTTTATTTTCTATTATTCACACAAGGTTTCGATCGAGTCTACCGTACCCCTGCACGAAATTATTAATATAGATAGATAAGTGATCTGACGACTTAGCCCGGCCGCACATTGCCCGAAATTTCTGATCAGAAACATTTGAACGTCGGCCGGACCGCCACACCGCACACTATCCGAAATTTCCTTCCGGCGAGTTCGAGCTCACCCGGCTCAGTACAAAATGTAAACAAATAACGGATTACGGAAGCCCTCAACTTAGAAACTTTTTAATAACCCATTTTTTATGAAAATCGATTATTAAAAAATCGATTTTTTTAATTAATCGAAACCCTTACAATTGATTTAATTTTTAACCCATTTTTTTATGAAAATCGATTATTAAAAAAATCGATTTTTTTAATTAATCGAAACCCTTACAATCGATTAAATTTTTAACCCATTTTTTATGAAAATCGATAAATATTAAAAAATCGATTTTTTTACTTAATCGAAACTTTTTTTAATAATCGAAACTTTTTTAATTAATCAAAACTTTTTTAATTAATCGAAACTTTTTTAATTAATCGAAACTTATTTAATTAATCGAAACTTACTTCGAGTTCGAGACTTTTTTAATTAATCGAAACTTTTTTAGAGTTCGAGTTCTAGACTTTTTTAATTAATCGAAACTTTTTTCGAGTTCGAGTTCGAGACTTTTTTAATTAATCGAAACTTTTTTCGAGTTCGAGTTCGAGACTTTTTTTAATTAATCGAAACTTTTTTCGAGTTCGAGTTCGAGACTTTTTTAATTAATCGAAACTTTTTTCGAGTTCGAGTTCGAGTTCGAGACTTTTTTAATTAATCGAAACTTTTTTCTAGTTCGAGTTCGAGACTTTTTTAATTAATCGAAACTTTTTTCGAGTTCCAGTTCGAGACTTTTTTAATTAATCGAAACTTTTTTCGAGTTCGAGTTCGAGACTTTTTTAATTAATCGAAACTTTTTTCGAGTTCGAGTTCGAGACTTTTTTAATTAATCGAAACTTTTTTCGAGTTCGAGTTCGAGACTTTTTTAATTAATTGAAACTTTTTTCGAGTTCGAGTTCGAGTTCGAGACTTTTTTAATTAATCGAAACTTTTTTCGAGTTCGAGTTCGAGACTTTTTTAATTAATCGAAACTTTTTTAGAGTTCGAGTTCGAGACTTTTTTAATTAATCGAAACTTTTTTCGAGTTCAAGTTCGAGACTTTTTTAATTAATCGAAACTTTTTTAGAGTTCGAGTTCGAGACTTTTTTAATTAATCGAAACTTTTTTAGAGTTCGAGTTCGAGACTTTTTTAATTAATCGAAACTTTTTTCGAGTTCGAGACTTTTTTAATTAATCAAAACTTTTTTCGAGTTCGAGTTCGAGACTTTTTTAATTAATCGAAACTTTTTTAGAGTTCGAGTTCAAGACTTTTTTAATTAATCGAAACTTTGTTCGGGTTCGAGTTCGAGACTTTTTAAATTAATCAAAACTTTGTTCGAGTTCGAGACTTTTTTAATTAATCGAAACTTTGTTCGAGTTCGAGACTTTTTTAATTAATCGAAACTTTGTTCGAGTTCGAGTTCGAGTTCGAGACTTTTTTAATTAATCGAAACTTTGTTCGAGTTCGAGTTCGAGTTCGAGACTTTTTAATTAATCGACACTTTTTTAGAGTTCGAGTTCGAGACTTTTTTAATTAATCGAATCTTTTTTCGAGTTCGAGTTCGAGACTTTTTTAATTAATCGAAACTTTTTTCGAGTTCGAGATCGAGACTTTTTTAATTAATCGAAAGTTTGTTCGAGTTCGAGTTCAAGACTTTTTTAATTAATCGAAACTTTGTTCGAGTTCGAGACTTTTTTAATTAATCGAAACTTTGTTTAAGGCAGTTCAACCAAATTAGACGGAACGAGTGGAAACCACGAACACTGAGAATCTAATTAGAGGAAGTCGGGAAGCGGGAAGTTAGGAGGCGAGAAGTCGGGAAGTCGAGACGTGAGAAGTAAGAACTATCCTCTGGGACCTGGCTTTGGGCCAAGATATAATATTACTACATTGTAATGGAGCTGACTTAATTAAACGTAGATATAAAATATGTAATGTTATATCTATGTAAAGTACGTGTGATGTAGGTGTGATGTGAGAAACTACACTTTGTTTTTAACCCCCGACAAAAAAGAGGGGTGTTATAAGTTTGACGTGTCTGTCTGTCTGTCTGTCTGTTTGTCTGTCTGTGTGTGTATCTGTCCGTGGCATCGTAGCATCCAAACGGGTGGACCGATTTTGATCTAGTTTTTTTTGTTCGAAAGACATGATCGAGAGTGTTCTTAGCTATAGTTCATCATCATCAGCCTGCTCAGTGCTGGAAAATCGCGGTTTATCTGGTTCGTGCAAGGCCGTTAGCAAGTTGCAGTCTTTTGATGAGTTTTATATTTTGCATTCTGGTTCGTGACACTTATAAATATATACACATTAATGGAAAGTTGACCTGGTGCTGCAGCAACACCTGGTAATCAATAGGATACCCAACTCCTCACCAACTTAGAGCAGAGGCTTCGTGTTTGGGCTCATTTTGCGACAACCAGTAAAACGTAGATAAACAGTAAATATTTGCATGCTACTGCTGCAGCATCACCTGGATTCTATAGGAGCCCTCCGTATGAACCCAGAGTGGAGTTTTCATGTTTGGGCTTATATTCGACGGCCTCTTTTCGACGTTTAAAGGTAATAATGGGGATATGATCCTGCTGATAGGAATTATTCTGTACTACAACCAACACAAGTTTAAAAAGCATGAAATAAAATTAAATTAATAAATTTAAAAGAACCCCCGCCAAAAAACTTAAAAAAGTAATGAAATAATGTTTACTGACTTTAAGTTTAAATAATTCCTAAATGTAAAGTAATATTTTAGTCCATAATTGTTGTCATGGTGTGTCGGGGGACCGCCAAGTAAACTACAACAACAGCGACTTTTGCTTTTGTATCGCCAAGTCGCTAATTGTCTCGATTCGGTTCGCTGTGAACTGACCCTTAAACGGGAGAAAGGTCGGGGTACTAAGTGCCTGATCTGGTTTTGGTTTAAGTTCCTTTACTCTCCTGGTTTAGCGGGGAAAACAGGGCACCGGCGAAATCAGGAACCAAGAGGAAGTCCAGCCTGCGATGAACTGGAATGGCTCTGGGGAGTGTCCGGGACGCCAGCCTCTTCCAGCCAGGATCCAGGGGCTAGGAGTCACCTCTTCAGCCTCGATTCTCGATCCCAAAGGTCGGACCCTGGAATACCCATCGTCCACTTTTAAAATATATCCTATGGGACTCCTCTGATAGTGACACCCTGCTCCGCGCGACCAAGCGAATAAAAACCATAAGAGTAGATAGTCGGTGCAGAGGTGAACTATCAGAACGGAGTATTCATTTCTTTTCACATTTCTTTTTAAATAGCGAAAAAGTGATAATAAATAAAATGGAGATGAAATAACATAATGTAAAAACTAAAAACAAAATAAAAGCTAATAACACGAGATGATTTCGCATGATGAAGCATAAATTACATTATTATTTTTAACAAAAAATTAAAACCGACTTCCAAGGTAAAAACAATAGTAATATGAACTAAAAAGTATTAAATAACTCTTACCCTTTAATAGTGCCTTTTTCAGAATTCGTCTAAATCTCAACTATTTCTGTACTGTACACTATAATCTTCATTATTTTGAAGTCGGTACCAGCTAATTTAATCGTGAGTTCAGCAATGTCAGATTATCTGAAACTTTCGGGACTGGTACCGACTTCAAAGTAATGAAGATTGTAGTATACAGTACAGAAATAGTTGAGATTTAGACAAATTCTGAAAAAGGCACTATTAAAGGGTAAGAGTTATTTAATACTTTTTAGTTCATATTACTATTGTTTTTACCTTGGAAGTCGGTTTTAATTTTTTGTTAAAAATAATAATTTTACTCTTTTTAGTTAAGTATCTACAAAATTAGGCTTTATGCGTAAATAACCCATACGAATGTTAACTATTCACATTATGTCACTGTAAGCGAAATTGTGGTAAATGCTTGCAGTTATCTAAGCGATGCTGCAATTTCCATACTTTTATCTTTAAAGATTCAGGAGTTCTGTTCAGTGCCTTTGGACCAAGAGACACCTTCGTATAAAATTTCTCTTATTCGTAACATATGTTTAACTTACTAGAAACAACATTTTAACCACTATGAGTGTTTTAATAAAATTAAAGGATTTTCCTCGACTGCTCATAGATCCCATCATCAGCTCACCACTTTCGTAATTGTTATACAAAATTAAGATTATATCCTATACAAAAACACGAGAATTTTGAAAATCGGTCCACAAACAGCGAAATCATTATCAAAAACGTCTGCTTCGATGCAAAATATCACGAAAAGTACCAATAATTGGATCATAGTGTGATGACCCATGGTATAATGATGGTTGTGATGATGATGATTAATCAAATTGATGTATTAGCTTATGCTTTCAGTTGTTTAAACAACGCCGAAATCCCCGAACCTGTACCTATAAGCATTCAAAAGTTCTGTTCGGTACCTTCGGATCCATGGTATAACCTGGTGCGAAGTCTTACTTTTTGGTAGCATTTACCTCGAATGCTTCAGAAAAAATCGAAATCACTATATGTTTTCATACAAATTTCAAGAAGTCCCCTCGATTCCTCAAGGATCCCATCATCAGATCACCACTTTTGTGAACATGGTACCAAATTCTAGTTAAACCCTATACAACACAAAAAGAATTTTGAAAATCGGACCACAAACGGCTGAGTAATCGTGGAACATACAAAAAAAAAAAAAAGATACATACAGCCGAACATATTACCTCCTCCTTTTTGGAAGTCGGTCAAAATGGTGGCGAATTAAGCAGTTCAAAACAAGATAATATTATGTAAGTACGTAATTTTAACAATATGCAACACTTACCCTATCGGGGTGCAAGACGACACTTATATTATCACAATAATATTAATTCCGAAGTTTATAATTAATGTTACTAGGACTTATTTATTAAAAATCAAATACTGATTTAACTGATAACATTTAAATGCGGTGATAGAACGTAACGACTTCACGGAGACCAAACGCGAATTTCGGCGTATAAAAAACGTTGGGAACGCTATACTTCTTAAATAGTTCCTGAGTAACAGCACTAATAAATTGAGTACCGTTATCCATAAAAATTGCTTGCGGAACTCCATGCGAAAGAAAGACGGAATCTTCTAAAAATTTGCAAACTGCTGCAGCTGTTGCAGAACGCAAGGGGGAAATTAAACAAAATTTCGAAAAACAGCAGGTTACAACTAAAATGTAGCTATTTTGTTTCCTAGTTACGGGCAGAGGACCCATTAAATCTACTGAAATGGCTTGAAAAGGGCGGCAGCATTGTTTTGGACGGCCCATTTCTCCTAATATTTGATGGTTATGAGCTTTATAGGTGAGACATTTAGTGCAAGAACCAATAAACCTGACAACGTCCCTGTGCATTCCTGACCAAAAATAACGTAGCGCAAGACGACGATACGTTTTGAATACTCCGAGATGCCCAGCTGTTGGCTCGGCGTGATTTTCTAAAATTACTTGCTCTCGTAATTCTTTTGGTACTACCTCCTTCCACGCAAATTCCGAAGTTAAGTCGGTCGAGTTATGTCTGTCCTTCGTCAATCTAAAAAGTGTATGATTTTTAATGAAAAAATTGGGAAAATTTTGAGGTTTTGAGAGACAAGAATCATAAATGTTTTTGTACCACGAATCTGATGTAGTCGCAAAAATTCCTGCCGTACTTATAGTGTTCACCGGAACGGCCCTACTAAGTGCATCCGGCACTACGTTATCAACACCGCGGCGATGCTTCAGCTCAAAGTTAAAAGCGGACAATCTAACACCCCAGCGAGCTAAGCGGCCTGTTGGGTTGTCTATAGAGAGAAACCACTTTAGCGCGCTGTGGTCAGTATAAGCCGTAAAAGGCTTACCGTTCTGTAAATAGCATCTCCAGTGTTCCAAAGCGATTAGTACAGCAAGTGTTTCCCTTTCGGTAATGCTATAGTTCTTCTCTGCCGCTGACAATGACTTGCTCATATAAGCAATTGGGTGTTCCTTACCATTAATTGTTTGTGTTAACATAGCACCAACACCACAATTGCTGGCATCGGTATGGACCTCAAATGGCTTATCATAATCAGGGCAGGCAAGAACTGGAGCAGAGATTAAGCACTCTTTTAGTTTTTGAAAAGCTAGTTCTGCTTCTGAAGACCATACGAATGGTGGTCCCCCTTTTTTGCAAGATGCTAATTTATTAAGAGGAGCAGCGATAGTACTAAAGTTTGGCACAAAACGACGGTACCATGTAGCTGTCCCAAGGAAACGCTTGGTGTCCTTACGACAAGTAGGTGTCGGGTAATTGAGGTAGCTTGTACTTTCTCGGGATCGGTTCGTAAGCCATTGCTATCTACTACGTAGCCCAAATATTTAAGTGAACTACGGAAAAAAATTGCATTTTTCTAGGTTGACCGTGAGATTAGCCTGTTTTAATTTCTCTAGAACCCGCTGTAAGATGGAAACATGCGAGTTAAAGTCATTAGAGATGATAATTATGTCATCGATATATGCAAAAACTTTAAGTTCAAATTCACTAAACAGCTTGTCGACCAGCCTTTGCTGAGTTGCAGGTGCGTTAGTCAAACCGAACGCAGTACGTTTGAAACGAAACATACCACGATTTGGCACGTAGAAAGCAGTTTTGTCCCGATCATCCGGAGCTATAGGAATTTGCCAAAATGCCTTAGATAAATCTATGCTGGATTAATAACGAGCATCACGAAGATTATCCAAAATCTCCGATACGTACGGCAAGCTGTAAGCATCGCGTTTGGTGACCGAATTCAGTTTGTGACTGTCGAGGCAAAAACGGGGCTCACCATTCTTTTTATTTACAATTAAAACAGGGGAAGACCAGGCACTCTCACAAGGCTCGATAACGTCGAGTCTCAACATTTCATCCACCTTCGCGAACCTCCTAGAGTCACTTCTCAAACTCTGGCACCTGAATTTGCGTATACGGGTCATCCTTCGTCAAAACCGAGTAATTACTTACACACTAGTAAAAGTTATTCCAATTTTAAAAATAATTCAAATAATAATAATAATTATGTACATGCAATGTCCTCTACCCCCAACACAGAAATTAGGTAAGTTACGTAATATTTTGTTTGTTTTAAAGAAGCTTTGACGTTTTTAGGGTTCCGTAGTCAACAAGGAACCCTTATAGTTTCGGTCTGTCCGTCCGTCTGTCCGTCTGTCTGTCTGTCTGTCTGTCTGTCTGTCCGCGGTTTTGCTCAGAGACTGTAAGACCTACTAAGCTATAATTTGGCATGAATGCACATATTAATGATGGCAACAAAATGGTACATGAAATCTTAAAAAAATATTTTTTTGATGGTACCTTCCATACACATCAAGCGGGGATGAAAATTTTTTTTCGCGTCCACCCCATCGTGTGGGATGTCGTTGGATAGGTTTTTTAAAACTATTATGAGTATCCATAAATCATTTTCCGATTTAGGGATCCGTTTGTGAAATATTAAGTTTTAAAGTGGAAAAAATCGTTAGAGTCCAGTGTCCCCCCCTTCTACCAGCTAAACGGTAGCTTCTGGAAATGTAAAAAATTTCACGGGAGTAGGAAGTATGATGAATTTAAAAGGAAAACTATCACGGCTAAAAAAACTTCATAAGTTTTTGAGTAATAGTCGATCAACTAAAAAAAATGTTTTCGGCGAAGTATAAAGGAACTTTTCGTTCAAATTCCTTTGAAAGCAACTGAGATGATGTTGTTAGTAGTGTAAAACACGTTATAAATGTACATTCATTAACCATACACAAATTTTAAGAAACTAGCGGTACTACGGAACCCTATATTGCGCGTGGCTCGACATGCACTTGGCCGGTTTTTTGCTTTCTTAAGAACAGGTAATGTTGCTCTAGCTATGATTTTTAACAAACATTCTAAATAACCCCAGTGGGGTAAATTTGGTAACGAAATTTCCCCAATAATTTTTTCATAGTCTTTTGCAGGGGTGCGCAACATAATATAAAATATTTACCTGCCTTTACCAACAAACATAAACGAATGAAAATACAGAGTCCAAACTTGACTCGACTCGTACAAATCATGTCGACTTTCGACATTGAGAGGTTTAAAACGTATTTTTGAATAGTGTAGAATCAATTTTTATTGTTGTTAAAATAAAAATAAATACAATTTTAAAGATTACCTATAATCCGGGTTCCCAAAAACATTTTTTTTTTATTACTATCCAGCAAATGTTTCGTGAGTAGCTTCATTTTGATAAGACGAACAACAATTTCCTTTGCGTAAATTCTCGAAAGTGGTAGTAGTTAACAGAGATAGAAAGGATTTAATATTTCTATTTGATGGTCCTAAAATATGGATTGTTCTATTTGTAGGACAAGGTTACTCTTGAATTTTATAACTATTAACCTATCAATATACAAAAAATCAGCTCGTTAGGGTTCCGTTTTAGTCGTTTTAGTTCATTAATCAACAAAACTTGGTTGACTACGGAACCCTAAAACACAACCCTAACCAGCTGATTTTTGTATATATATATTGACGAAAACGATTTAGGATCCTAGCTAAATCGTTTCCGATTTAGTCAAGTGGAATAACATTTAGAAAGCTAGGATCCTAGCTAGGATCCTACCTAGGAACCTAGATAGGATAAATGGAATAAGCGCTTTAGCTACCACTTTCAATAATTTACGCAGAGGAAATTGTTGTTCGTCTTATCAAAATGAAGCTACTCACGAAAACACTAGCTTGATTGTAATAAAAAAAATTGTTCTAGGGAACCTGTACGACTATATAAAAATGGTTTAAGTGAAGAAGCCACTTTTATTATTTGCAGGTGTCAACTGCTCGGGTGCTGATTGCTGACGTGGTTTTTAAATGCTAAGAGCTAAGGCGCGCCTTTCCTCTGCAATTGAAAACTACTTCCTTTTTTTAATTTAGTTTTAATTTTGATTTAGCTATTTACGAGACTTAGTAAAAATTATTTTTATTTAAAAAAAAATGTGTTCCTATTTTATTTCGTTAGTTATAGTTTTGTTGGGTATTAAATAAATACAATAATATCTAGTGTTGGCTTTTTTATTGTTCTTATCTATTTACTTCTTTGCTCCAAATGTTGAGGACATCTGCGTCCCCGATGGGGCAATTTCGAAAATTTTGCAGTCTAAAACTTAGTTTGGTGTCTTCTATGGCTTGTATGCACAATGTTTTTGTATGGGGTAAAATCAGATAGAATAAAAATAAATGTGTGCCTTAAATGTATTTTTACATTAGGTCGTGTTTCGCTGTTATTCGAAATTACTCCTTGAGTTTTCGAAATTACCCATTAAAAGTAAAAATAGGGTTATATTTTAAAGGGGTAATACCAGAATCCGTTAATACTTTTGAACTAAAAAAGATACAATTCACATGGAAATATGTTTATCATTACTAAAATGTTAGAGTAATAGGTAAAAATATATACAAATTCGTCTTCTAAAGTTGAAACAATGACACAATAGCTCACTCTTCCAAAAACTTTACGAAATTAGGTACCCCAATGCACCTTACTTACAACAAATTCGCGAGCGACCTCTGTGCTCTTTCTAGAGGTCAAAGCCAGTGCTTAACTATTCTATTACCTCTGGGCTCTGACCTATAGTCTTGATCAATATGTTTGTTGGGCAACGAGTGATATCCGAAGCAGTCGTGATGTGTCATCACTCATCCGTGATTGCCATGCCCTTATCTACTCTATCATTGGTGTACTATAATGTAGATCCTTCTATATTGCGACGAATATTGATAGAATCTAGATTATTTTGAGGTTCAAAATACTCCGTTTTGTTTCATACTGTAAGAGATGAAAACCAACATAGAGCTTTCTATTAGGTACCAATTTAAACGTACTTAAATTATTTACGCGACAGTTAGACTCCTATAAGTACTTATAATGTTATGTAAGTTAAATCAGAGACCAGTTAATTAAATAAATTTAAAAAATAGTAAAAACATGCAATAGCATAATAATTTTGTAGAAATTCAATCTTGCCCCAGGGCCTCCAACCATTCATTTTTAGGAGTTCCTGCTAACTATTTAGAATATTTTGATGTTTTGTTAAGTAATTACTAATTTTAGTGTGCAAACTACCTTGTTATTTAGTCTCATATCATTGTTATTCTGTGAATACAATACATCTATGTACTTTATGTTTTATAATAATAGTTTATTGTAATATTTGCATAATGATTAAAGCTTATTCTAATATAAATAATGAGCTTTGTCATTATGGGCATTATGTTTACATGGTTATTATATTGAGCAGATTTAAGAGTGGGTTGCACCAACTAACTTTAACTTTAACTTTTACTCCAATGCAAAATGTCAAATCTTTGGTTAAAGTTAAAAATGGACGCCATCAAGACGCCATATTTAACCATAACCATAGAGCTCGACAAGGTTTTAAATGCACGTGGCGAAAAAAGGAACTAACGGTGTCATCATACAAAAACGCCATTTTTGACAGTTCTCCTTTACCAGCAGCGCCCCCGCCCACGTTTATTTATAACCTTGTTGGACCAGCTGTCATCTGTCAATTTCTCCGGTCAAAGTTAAGGTTAAAGTTAAGGTTAAAGTTAAAGGACGCCATATTTAACTATAACCATAACTTTAACCTTAACTTTAACTTTAACCACGCCTCTGGTGCAACCCAACCTAAATAATATTCTGATGCTTGCCCGCAAGTCCCGCAACTTTGTTACTTAGACATTCGATTATCGCGTAGGAATCAATTTAAATATCTCAAAATGTCATCCTAAGTTCATTTTTAAGACACACTTTTGCCACACAAAACTGGTTGGCATTTCCACGTTAGTCGTTTATGGACCAATACCTAATATATTATATTCTGTGCCAATACTGACAATACAAGTGACTGTGTAGAAGCGAGCATGTATGTTCGTCGATGATTGTCCATCATCGAAATCGATTGCGCATATTATAAAAAGTTTAGTAATTATAAAAAGTATATATAAAGTTCATTGTGCTTATGTACAGTTTCGTTGCAAAAAGTCGCTTTCGATCCATTCCGCAGCGATATATAAACGCCGATTACCTATTATTTTTAAAGAAACATTTTCTTTGAACTAGCCAAAATAAGGAAACTTGTAGAACTCCACAATTGATATAAAAGGAGGAGGTGCGGCACCTCATATGAATTCAGGATCCATGTCTGTATGGTTAATTTGTCGGCTGGCCACCCTCCTATTTTTCCAAGGACACGTCCTACTTTTTGTCCTGGGATTTGGATGGGAAGTTTAAAAAAACTTCACGGACTACAGAGTTTATTTCTTTAATAACTAGTTTTAACTCGTATTATTTTAATTTTTATTCAAATACCGAGGCACAAGATTAAAAGATTAATATTTTAATGACTTGAACTATTGTAACATCATACTTGTTGTTTCCAAAAGGAATCGTTCTAGTTCTCCAACTGCTAATTATGGTTTTTAAATTGGAGTTTGGCAACCCTAGCTAGAGGTCACGTTTGGATAGACTGGGGACCCCGACGTTCAACACTCGTACGTGTCTCAGTCGCTAATGTAACTCAGATATACTACTGGAAGAAAAGAAATGTTTTGTGACCACATAAACCTTTTCTTGGAATGTAAAAAACCATCACACGTATGGAAGACATTAAACTTTTCAGTCAATTGCTTTAAAAATTTACCGCGCATTTTTATTATATTATTATTATGACAAAAATTAGCATGTGTCCTTCGTCGAGTTATTATGGACAAATTATTTCAAAATAGCTTGTGCTCAATAATGGAAAACGATTTAAGCCATTTCAAGAAGTCGTTTGGAAAATACAGGATCATTGTACGGATCCAGACACACGGTAGCGTGTCAAGGAATTGCCAAACAATCACCATGTGTAGAGGGTATGTTTGACAAATATTGGCCTTATTTGCCTATTTGACAAATATGACCACAAAATCAAGTAAAAGTTTGGTATTTGACGTCCATGTGTGGAAGGCCATATTTGCCTTTACTCGTTTTTGCTTGTTTGTATATATACCAAATACACGTATCCGTACCTTTGTCGGTTTTTGACGCACATCAAAGGATTCAAATAGGAAAGTAAAGAAAATCAAGTAAAAGTTTGGTATTTGACGTCCATGTGTGGAGGGCCGTATTTGCCTATATTTGCTTGTTTATGTATTCGTCAATAATTTTGACAAATACAACAAATAGCCAATAGCAAATACAAATAGCCATGTGAAGTGCCTGCATTAGAGGAAATACAAAATAGGGCGCATGACGCCGCGCCGGGGCGCTTGCACAAATAACAAAAAAGTTGCTCTATCAGCGCTGTTACTTTCACAGTGAACTCAATATAAAGGACGCATAAACATTAAACACCCATTACCCATAAGTACACTTTGTTTTGCTACACCTGTATAATATTTAATAACTGATGGACTATGGAGGCACTTCACATGGCTATTTGTATTTGCGTATTTGATGTATTCGCCAAACAATTACCATGTGTAGACGGCAATGATGAAAAACTCAAAGCAGATATTATGTTACTACCGCGCGCGTTGTGAAGATTCAAATACGGCCCAATTGGGTCGTCTGTTATATTTTAGTCTGCATCGAGCGCAGTCACGAACGTGCCGCGTCTTGTCCCAATGATATTCTACTAAATACAGATCTGTTACGTTCATACTATTTTCCGGCTTAAATTGCTTCCGAACAATTTTCAAATTCAATTGTCAAATTTGACAGATAAGTGAAACAAAAGATACGAAATGCCATTTACATAAAAGAGACAGACTAAATAAAAGACGGGCCAATTGGCCCGTATTTAAGGCTTCACAACGCGCGCGGTAGTAACATATCTGCTTTGAGTTTTTTTATATACCTAATATCTGTCTAATGTCATTTTCAATTTATTTAGGTAAAGGCAATGGCCTTTACCTAAATAAATTGAAAATGACTCAAAAGAAACAAAAACACATGGAATCTGTTACCACATGTCTTGATTGCAATAAATACCTCGAATATTTACATTTTCAATTATTTTTTCGAACAATCTGGAAAAAATCGAATTTTCGTCATAGCTCAGGCGAAGAAAGAGACAGCGATACGATTCGACGTTTAAAAATAGAACAGTCTCTTTTATGTAAATGGTTTTTCGTAGGTATCTTTTGTTTCACTTGTCAAATTTGTCAATGTTTGCAATTTTGAATTTGAAAATTGTTCGGAAGAGATTTAAGCCGGAAAATAGTATGGACGTAACAGATCTGTACAAGGTAAATGACTAGAAGATGGGACAGTACCAGTCATTGGAAAGAGCACAAAAACACAATATTTATTAATGTTGCTTTAAAAGTTTCCTGTTTTTAAATTAAAAGAACGCCTGTTTTTTAAGAAAAACAGTCAGTTTTTAAAGCAACATTAATAAATATGGTGTTTTTGTGCTTTTTCCAATGACTAGTACTGTCCAATCTACTAATCATTTACCCTAAGTAGAATATCATTGGTAGATGGTATGTTTGACAAGTATTGGCCTTATTTGCCTATTCGACAAATATGACCACAAAATCAAGTAAAAGTTTGGTATTTGACGTCCATGTGTGGAAGGCCGTATTTGCCTTTACTCGTTTTTGCTTGTTTGTGTATATGTCACGTCAATAATTTTGCCAAATGCAACAAATAGCCAATAGCAAATACAAATAGCCATGTGAAATGCCTCCATTATAAGTTGATCTTTGGTCCTTTTAGGGGACTTTTGGAGGGAAAATTTAAACGCACATGTAACAGCATTTCGTTTTATTAAAATACAACACGACCACATATTTGTTATAAAATATTAGTTAAATAGTATTTCGGGTCAAGTCACACTGAAACGCGAAGTCTCATGATGATAATATATTTAGGATAGAGATTTAATATTGTACTTGATATAGGTACTGAATTCAATTTTTCAGTAGCAACTTAAGCTCAGTTTTGAATACCTATCACAAAATCTGAGTGTGTCTTTGTGTGAGACCTGACCCTTAGACTATCTAATACCCATTACATAGGACTAATAAATTAGGTTATTGTCGAACATGCCAAAGGATTACAGACAAATACATAACATTACATTATTATTTCTTAGTTACACTAAGACACTGACGAACATATAAATTATGTAGATAATGATAACTACCATGAGGTTATAATCATAGAACATATTATAATCGTTATAGAAAACAATTTAGCTCACTTAAAAATTGGTACGCCTTCAATCGTAACATATTTCTTTTATCTGTTGTCGCTCTGTAAAATGTATGTCTTCTTCTAAATAAAGGAAATTTTATTTTTTTGGCGATGTAATATACTATTTCACAATTAAGCTCCATAGACCATAGACCATAACTCAATCCCTCAAAATTCAATGATAACAGTCTCGCGGCATCGGCCGTTGGGTGCAGTCGTGGCGCAGGCACTCGTAGGCCTGGAGATAGTGACACAAATTTCTTGGTCATTTGTGCCAGTATGGCGGTTTTACAGGGGTATAATTACGTAAAGGCAAAAAGGAAAATGATGGTCATAGCGCTCGCTATGACGTATTAAAATTAACGTATTCGCGTCGTTATGACGGCTGTAAGCCGCACCCGACAAGTATGGCATTACGCTTTCGCCTACTTATTTTTTTCGACTATCTGAAAATACAAGCACTTTTGTGGAACAAATCGTTCGACACTCGTTATTTATCCGACACGTTCGATTAACGCCCACGCGTTTGGGCTGCCAGTGCGAGCGCTATGACCATCATTTTCCTTTTTGCCTTTACGTAATTATACCCCTGTAAAACCGCCATACTGGCACAAATGACCAAGAATTTTGTGTCACTATCTCCAGGCCTATCGATCGGTTCATTGATATCGCGAGTTTTGTAACTACCCTCTTTTTTATTATCTCCTTTATGGAGGGGAATGAGACTATTGAGACTAATGTACTGTGTAGCAGTGAAATAAGCGATGTAATTGCGGATGTAGTATGTGTACGTGAGTTGGATGAAGTGTTGGATATGGGAATTATGTCGGAAAGTAGTGCTGAGATTAATTATAACGGGAGGAAGGTTAAAAAAAGGAAGGAAAGAGAAGATGATAGCAGCGAAGATGGATTTACTGAAGTTGTTTATAGAAAATCAAAGAGATTGTTAAGAAGTAATTCTAAGGATGTGGGAAATATGGATGGTGAAGTTCAAGCTGAGTCAACTGAAAATATTTACGAAATATGTGTAACATCTTTAAAACCTCTGCCAAAGCAGATGGCATTTGCGAAATTGCTTAAGGCCCTATAGACCCAATTTTACATGACTTTGAATCAATAATAAACAAACAAATATGAATGACTTTTAAAAGCCAAAAAAAATACACATTGTTGTTTACTTAATGTACTTTGACAATTTGTGGTTCGAAACATAATATTGAAAACTTCACTCGATCAAAAATAACTCCGAAGAGGAGGCAAAATTCGAATATTTTGTGATATTTTTCTTATTTTTCATGAAGCTTATGATAGTTTTACTTTCAAAAATCATATCTACGAAAAGCTCATAACTTAAAGAAGAATAATTTGTGGTTACATTTTGCATTTTGGTTTAATTATCAAAGAAAAATTTTTTTTTCTCCTATTTCGCCCTATCAAGTACGCGGCAAGCGTCGTAACCGTCACTGTACAAGGCGCGCTGATATGAATGTTATTTTAATGTCCTTTACGTCGATATTCGTACTGACAGACATCGACCTGCTAATTTTCGGGTCTATAGGGCCTTAAGGAAGAGAATATAAAAAATGTTACTAAAATTAAATACAAAAGTTTATATAAACTCTTGGTGGGATTTTCGTCTAGAGAGAATGCTGAGGCATTATTAAAATCTTCAAAATTTTTGGAATTAGAACTTAAGTGTCAAATGACTTATGAAACTAGCAATTGATTTGGAGTTGACTGATGAGGAATGAATGAAGATTTTACAAAGTGAGCAGGAAATTTGATCGGTTAAGCGACTTAGAAGAATTAACTTAGAAGGAAAATGGGTAGACAGCGAAACTGTTCGTCTTTGTTTCAATAGTTCATCACTGCCTTCTTTTGTTCGAGCCTACGATTATCGCATCAGTGTGGAGTCTTATGTGTTTCCAGTTTCGCAGTGTTATGCGTGCTGTAAATTTGGCCATATGACCAAACTTTGTCCTACAAAAAAAAATTATGTCCAAAATGTGGTGGTGGTCACACTAATTGTGATGTTCAGGAGTATAAATGTCTTAATTGTAAAGGCCCTCATTTTACATTGGACAAAAAATGCCCCATGTTTTTGAAAGAAAAAAGTATACGAGAAATTATGAGTAAGGATAATGTTACATATCGTAATGCTCTTTTGACTTATTTAGCTGGTCAACCTAATAAAATATCATTGGAAGAAAATAATGAGCATACTTTGGATAGCTCAGACATTCCGTCGCAGGCAGGGACTAGTCAAGAGCCTAATAAGGAGTCTTATAGTAGTGTAACGGCACGTCGTATATTAAGAGTTAATCAAGAGCAAGTTATATCATCAGGTTTGGAGACTCAAACAAATAAACAAGAAGTACATAAGAATAAGAGTAACAGTAAAAGCCGAAAAAGTGAGAAAAAAGGAAATAAGAGTGATGATGGAAGAATAACAATGGAAAGAAGTGATAATCAAGAGTCGACTAATGATCAAATGGATCTGGATTTAGACAACTCGGAGGATAGTCACGAAGAAAATAATGAAAAAATGGACTGGTTAAAATTATTGATGAAATTAAAACGTATATATTATTCGGACTGTAGTGGTGCACAAAAAAATTATGATGTTGTTTTGGTAGTACTAGGCGAAGTCAAAAATATTCTAATGCGTTATTTATCGAAGGAAAGTTTTATCTATACTTATTATAAAACAAAGTCGCTTTTTTTCCCTCATGTCCCTTTGTTCCCTTTAATCTTTAAAACTACGCAACGGATTTTGATGATTCTTTCAGTGTTAGATAGCCCATTTATCGAGGAAGGTTATAGGCTATATTTTATCACGCTAAGATTAATAGAAGCGAAGAAATAGAGGAAAATGTGGTAAAAACGGGGAAAATTATTTGAAACGGCTAACTTGAACGCGCTAATCTCAGGAACTACTGGTCCGATTTGAAAAATTCTTTCAGTTTTAGATAGCCCATTTATTGAGAAAGGCTATAGGCTATATTTTATCACGCTAAGACTAATAGGAGAATGTGGAAAAAACGGGGGAAATTATTTGAAAGGGTTTATCTCGCAAACTACTGGAGCAATTTTTATGTTATTTGGCACAGATAAGAAGTAGACCACATGAAGGATCGTGATAGGCTATCGATTTTAATCATTTTTTCAGTGGCTATCTATTTTATACCCGTGCGACGCCGGGGCGGGTCGCTAGTTGATAATATTTTGAATAAATTTAATGGATAGTACATCTTATAATTATACCTTAAATATTTTTCAATGGAATTGCCAGTCTTCTGCCTAAAATTACGTGTTTTGGAGAGCTATTACATCAAATGAAAATCCATATAGCTATTCTAAGTGAGACCTGGCTAGAGCCAAGAAAAGGAACTAAAATGAATGGATATAATATATTTAGAACTGACCGTCATGATTCCAATGGTGGTGTAGCCGTAGTCGTACATCACTCGATTCGAGCTTATGTAAGTTCATTTAAAGTAAGTAGTAATAGTGGAATAGAATTATTACATATTAAAATAAGTAATTGCTCTAATTTACATAATATTGTGTCTGTTTATTGTCCATCATCAATTCGTACTGAAAGTTTTCAATGGGACGAATTGTTTTCGAAATTTCCTGATAAAACTTTAATAGCCGGTGATTTCAATGGGCATCATTGTACATGGTCAAGCAAGTCAGATGTGAGGGGGGTTCAGTTAAGGGACTCGGCATTAGACAACGGGTTTATGCCCTTAAATAATTCTTCAGCTACACGGGTAAAATTGGTGAATGGTAATCTACAGCAGTCATCACCGGATGTAACATTTGTGTCATCCGATATAGCTGTTTCTTTCGACTGGTAGTGATCATTTGATTATTAAGTTATCGATGAATTATCAGGAACCTTTTAGGGTAGTCAATAAACGTAATATGAGGCAGGCTAATTGGGATTTGTACAAAGAAAAACTTACTCAATATTTTACGAACCCTACGGTAGAAAGTAATGTTATGAGTTTACATGACAAATATGATTATTTTATTTCTCAGATTAATAAAGCAACTGGTGAAAGTATTTCTATGATCAAATCATGTTCTAATCCGACTAGAAATTTTAAGCCTAAGCGATATTGGAACCAAACTCTGTCACTAGCTGTAGCACAACGTAGATTGTGTTTGGCAAATTTTAGAAAAAACCCTACGCCGGCTAATTACGACAGATTTATGGCTAAGGTTAAAGATTGCACCAAAAAAATAAGCGAAGCTAAATCAAGGTCTTATCGGGAGTTTTGTGATTCTATTGATGAAACGACTACAGCATCCACCATGTGGAGTAAGATGCGTTGGTTTAAGAAAGGATCCATAATCCATTCTACTTCTAATAAGTGCCATGTATAATCTTCTTAAGTGTTTTGGATGAACACCCCAATTAGAGCCGGATAAAATCTTTAAAAGATTGATAAATTTTGAGCATTTCTCTGAAATTTCATTGACATGCCTGCGCCACCTAAGACTTTGATCTAAAAACATACCCAGATATTTGATATTTTCAGAATGGGAAATAGGATTACCGGAAATATTCAAACGCGGCAGGATCCGTCTATGCCCGCGACTAAAAAGACAAAATTTAGATTTTGAGTGAGACACACTCAGGCCAAGTTCATCAAATATCAAAACTACAGCGTCCAGGGCTTGCTGGACATTATTTTGAGATACATTAATATTCTTATGACTGTGATAAAAAACAAAATCATCAGCAAATTGAGACCTCATAACATTTCGAACGACATTACAAATGTTGCGCGTCGTAATATTAAAAAATAAAGGTGAACTCGGGTCACCCTGTGCTAATCCTATGTGTGTGTGTCTTTTTAGAATATAATTTCCATGCTCATCTCTAATAAATAAATTTCTATCGCTTAAAAATGACCAGAAATATTTGCAAATTTTTTCTCCAATTTTAAGTTCGTCTAAAGTCGCGACAACTTTGTGTATAGAAATATTATTATAAGCGTTTTCGATATCCAAAAAACATGCCAACGTTGGAGTAAATTCATGTAATGCAGAGTGAGTTAAGTTTACCACCTCTACATTTAAGAAGAGAATATTTAGCGTATAAGTTTTATTTAAAAGCATTGTCATGGCAAAATAATATTACGGTAGATATAATAAGTGAATTACATATGTCTAGTTTATGTCGATATTGGCAAAATAAAAATAAGCCCCTTTGGACCAAAATCTTCCATGAGACCAAAAATGTTAATGTGTACGCTTCGAGTCCTTTGGAAATGTTCAAAATGAATAAGTGGATGTCCTGTATTAACCTTAAAGAAATAATAGATGTTGATTTAAACTGTGTTGTAACTAGTAAGAACAGATAAGAAGTAAACTCCCTAAGGTCAGAGGTTGTAAAAGAAATTTCTACAAAGTACATTGGTTGGGAGTGTATATATATATATAATATACCGATGGTTCAAAAGAGGCTGGTGGTTCAGGTGCAGCATTCTTTCATGTTAGCAAAAGAGTTTCAGGGTGTTTTAGAATAGAATCTAATTTATCAATTATGTCCACAGAACTTTTTGCTATTTCAGAGGCACTGTCTTATTTGTTGAGGAACAGTAGCAATATGTAAAAGAAAGTTGTGATCATTTCGGATAGCAAAACCGCTCTTCAACATTTGGCTCGGTGCGCCTCTGGACAAAGAGGTGTTCTGGTAGCCTACGAAATTATTAAGAAGATAATTAATCTTCAAGAGTACAGTTGGACTCTGAGAATGCAATGGGTACCTGGACATGTTGGTATTAGAGGTAACGAGGAGGCGGATCGATTGGCAAAATTAGGTATACTACAAGGTAGGCTGATTAATTGTAGACAAGATTATTCCGAAATTTTAACTTTATTCAAAATTTGCAATTACGAACACTGGCGAGAATATTTCGATGAATATTCAAAATCAAAAGGTATTTGGTATAAAACAATGCAATCGATGCCTCCTCGTATACCGTGGTTTATAAAACCTGAGCTGAGTCGTAATGTTGTTAAATTAGCGTTTAGACTGCGATCTGGATACATTCCATTAAGAAAGTTGGCTTTTTTACCCGACTGCCAGGAGGGTTATGTGTTTAGCGCGTATCTTCTATGTATGTAATATTCTTTATTACCTCGTATCTTTAGAACGGCTAAACGGATTTTCACATTTGAGGTATCGTTAGATTTGTCTTAAGGCCGCATATAACGAGGACTAGTGAAATTTCATGTTTTTATTTTCACTAGAACTTTGACCAGAAGTAATTATAAGCATTTTAACATTTTTTGTTGGTTTGTTACGTTCCTTACCAAGGCCCCAGTCAGCTTAGAATTTTGATTTAAATCCATTTACCGCTAAAAAAAGAGTAATAAAGAATACTATTTTCAAAATTTTATTTCGACTAGAATTCAGCGAAAATAAACGTAGGAAAAAATATTTTTATACAAAAATGTTTAAATTATGATTTCAAAGGTTATGGTCAGCTTCGTTTTTGATATATAATAACAATAATAAAGATAAATCGTTTTGATCACAAATTCGAACGATTTATTGATTTTCGAATGCAACGCTTGCTTTCAATATTTGCCATTACAATTCCACAGGCGTTTTGATGGATAATAATTGAATGACATCTGCAGTGAAATCTGTCTTTCAGTGACTGATTGTCTATTACAGAAAAACTAGAGTATGTTCACAAATATATCCCAGTATACTGGCCAGAGCTCCTTAAGCTTAGAATCGTCGTGGTCCCATACTGTTGATTCGTTTCTAAATATTTGCCAGTGCATTGTCGTATACTTAAATGTGTTTATTGTGATGTGATTATAATACGTTACACTTGTCTTACTAGTGGAATACCAGTACAATACAGTGCGGCGTCGTAAGATGACGTCTTGATCACTGGTAAGTAAACTGGGTTTTATTTCAGAACATAGGCAATACGTTTAGTTTACAAATATTACAATATTGTTTTGTAACCTAATATTTGGTGAGAGACTACCTTATTAGGTATCTTATTGATATATATTTGATAATTTACATTCGCCAAACGATCATTTATACGTTTTTGGTAGGTTTGAAAGTCATAAATGCAAAAATCACAGCTAAGTCGGATAATAATGAACAGAGTGTCTCAACACAGAGACACATTTTGAGGGATGTGTTAAAACATTGTAAAATGATAATGATATTATTATGTTAAACAACAATTTTATCGAACATGTCCAATCCATAGCAATAGAAAGATATACCTAACATCTTATAGTCAAGGAGCCCTAGAACATTTTTTTATTACTAACAATCTAATTTTTTGTGAGTAGCTTTATTTTGATAAGACAAACAACTTTTTTATCTGCGAAAAAATCTTGAAAGTGGTAGCTAACAGAGATAGAAAGGATTTCATAATTTGATTTGATGGTCCTAAAATATGGATTGTTCAATTTATAGAACAATGTTACTCTTAAATTATATAACAAATAACCTACCAATATACAAAAAATCAGCTGGTTAGGGTTCATTAGGGTTCTGTAATTAACAAAACTTGGTTGACTACGGTACCCTAAAACGGAAGGTTTTTCGCAGATAAAAAAGTTGTTTGTCTTATCAAAATGAAGCTACTCACAAAAATTAGCTTGTTAGTAATCAAAAAAATCGGTTGTCTGTAAAAAAATGTTCTAGGGCTCCCTAACTATTAGCACTGGAGTAAAATCGTAAAAATAATATTATCAAGCGGATAGATCCAAATTCATAGATACACTATGATTTTGATACGATATTATGTTAAACTACAATTTCATCATTCCATTCTTTACACAAAAAATAATATTGATCGAAATGAAAAACCTTTAAACCTTATTTGATTTTATCAAAAATATAATATTTTGTGAATAAAAATCACGACGACACTTAAAAGTAGAGAGCAAAGAAATTACATTTTATGCAATTATTAATTTTTTACTCACGACAATCTGGTGTAATGTACTGGTTTATTGGAAAGTTGGAATAATATAAGTCTTGTTCACTACCATTTTTCATTCTAATTATGTTAGCAAAAATAAACAGGAGAAAAATAATATTGTAACTGCCGTACTCAGAGATGAACATTTATAACTTCAATGTATCATAAATGAAGATTTTGGCATAAATACTATATATTTTATCTTTCTAATTCTTTATTAAAATTCTTTATTAAATGTTTGACGCTATGTAGCCGCAGGGTCTTTCGTGTCAAATGTCGTATCAAACAGCTACTAGAACAAATTGATAGCCACTATCTCGATACAAATTCTTCAAAAAATCGTTCATGGCGTGGGAACCGTTAATTTTTTCAGGATAAAAAGTATCCTTTGTCCTTTCTTCACCATATTTTATAAAAAATGGTTCAGTAGTTTAAGCATGAAATGACAGACAGACTATTCTAATCTAAGTATTAAACTTTGACAAATCTAAGTATTAGTTTTGTTAAAGTTTAAATAATATTATAATGAGGTATTTCGTAAATATGTTAAACATTTACCGGTTGCCATTATTGATGTCGAGCAGAATAGGCCTAAAAATCGCGTTTTTGTTTTGAATATTTCAGACCTCTTAACATATTTATTTTATTTTGTTTCTATTTGTTGTTATGGTGACAACATAAATACATAATTGAAAATTTGAGCTCTCTTTAGCTACCGCGTTACTTGATATACAGCCTGGAGATAGACAGACGGATAGACAGCGAAGCTAAGACTTACTGGGCCAAGGGTCTCTTTTGGAAACAGATTCCTTAAAAACGACAAAGAAAATATGAATATGATCTGCATAACAATAATGAATATAATCTACTATTCATTAAAAATTTGTCAAGCGGGTCAAAAACGTTACCTGTATTGCAAGAGTTATCGTTTTTGAACTTGTGGAGGGTGTTATATAGATTCCAGAGGATGCTGCAGCGTCAGGTACAAGTAATTGTCATGGGTCTACATCCTATTTATTAAAGGTAGGTATTGCAATAAACCCAAGCACAAAAAATATTTGAATCATATTATAAAGTCATAAAATAACCTCAGCAGTGAGGAAATACTTTTTTTTCATGATCGTGAGTATAGAACAAACATACTAAAATAATCCATAATTTTATTATAATACAAAATTCATTAAATATTTCGTTTAGTTGTGAACATGGCCTCTCTGTTAATCATTAGTCTGTATGTCGAGTTTACCACGTGATCACATTATTTCTGAAATTTATTGAAATCAACGACGGCTTGAAAACTAAATATGTACCTATCGAGCGCCATCTATTGAGGTTGTTTTCCGCAAATTCTAAAATGTCAGTTGCCTATAATCCCGCCTTAATAGCCCGAGTGTTCTTAGATAGGTGACATTAAGAAAAAACCAAAATGGCGGATGTTTGACGCCATATCGTGAGGTAAACAAAAATAAAAATTTACCAAGCATATCGAGTGGGGTATCAAAATAAAGGATTTTAAACACTGATTCTAAATATGTATATAACTTACAGTTTTAATATTAAATAGAACAATAAATCTACACTAATATTATAAAGAGGAAAGATTTGATTTTTTGTTTGTTTGGCTCCGAAACTACTGGACTGATTTGAAAAATTCTTTTACCATTGGAATTCTACATTATTTTTGCTGAACATAGGCTGAATTTTATTTTGGAAAAAAATAGGGTACCGTAAGATATTTGGGTTCTTCGGACGCAAGGTGTAAAAAATCAACCAGAAAAGTTACTTATTTTACGTACGCTGCCTAAACTATAAAAGATAGAACCATAAAATTTTAAGTAATTGTAGAACTTACAAATATCTACAAAAAAGTCCGCGACACACTATACCTATCTATGTCGAGTGAGGCACAATAACCATTTTTTTTATTTAAAAATCTTGAAATTTTTTTGGACTACATTTAAACGCGTTTATTTTACTCATTCTTTTAATCCTTATCAAAATAAATTATTCCATTACTAAGTACAGTTTATGTAGATAATATTTGGTCTTTGAACGAATAAAATTGGACATTTGGTTTTCAAATTATGGCGAAATTAAAATATTACGATATCTGGCGTCACCAAGACGGACGTGCGCGTGCGGGAGGAAGACAATATTTGCAGGGTGCAGCCTGCGTATTATGACTGCGTCGTCGATGTTAGTGTCGGAGTCTGTGAATTGACCTGGGAATCATTTTGCTGACAGAGTCTTTCCTGGGTAAGCTTTTTGCAGAGCTCACCGACATCCACGCGGGCGGAGCTGCGGCCGACCGCTAGTAATAAAATAAGAAAAAACCAAAATCCGCCTGCATGGATAAATCCAATATTAATTAAAAATTAAGTGACATTACTGAAACAAGATGAAAATTCAATGACAAAGTATTAAAAAAAAACAATGATTTGGTACTTAAAAGTTAAAACTAGAAACATACATTGAAACAGTACCAAACCTATGTACCTATTATAACGTATTGTAGGTAGGTACACTTTTCTAAGTGTACCTACGATATATGGTTATATCAGCACGGTAGTTTTTTAATTTTTTATTAGATTGATTGTCGAAATGGTTAGATGACTACAACCAATGATATTACATAAAAAACTCATTTAGCAGATATGTTACTACCGCGCGCGTTGTGAAGATTCAAATACGACCCAATTGGGTCGTCTGTTATTTAGTCTGTCTCTTTTATGTAAATGGCATTTCGTATCTTTTGTTTCACTTATCTGTCAAATTTGTCAATGTTGTTCGGAAGAGATTTAAGCCGGAAAATAGTATGAACGTAACAGATCTGTATAAGTAGAATATCATTGACTACAACTAAAAAGTCGCAAATAAAATAAATTAATTAAAAATCAAAAAACCCGACTGCAAAAAATGTTAACTAAAAAGAACGAAACAAGACCTAATTCTGCCGGAGGCATCGAATCCATGTTTTAATTGATACGACTCTTGCTTACAAGTTTCATGCCAGGATAAATAGAAGGTTACATAGAAAAATCTAGAACAAGAAAGTGGATAATAAAATGCAGTCGGAGGCATAATATTTTATGATTTATGAATTAATGTTAAACTTGGTGCAACATGCCTCCGACTGCATTTTATTATCCACTTTCTTCTTCTAGATATTTCTATGTAACCTTCTATTTATCCTGGCATGAAACTCGTAAGCAAGAGTCGTATCAATTAAGAGGAAACGCGGGTACAGGAGAATTTCAAAAATAGGTATTTGAAGAAACTATTGCCATCGCGCCTCGCCCTACGCCGCGCGCCGGCCTGTGTGTGTGAGTATTCTATGTGTGCGTGCGCCGCTACTGCCCGGCCCGCGCCCTCACCCCGTTGGGCCCCTCGTTCCCGCGCAGAGCCTCGACGCAGTCTGCTTAGAAGTTGGAGCTATAATAATATTATTATTAGGTATTGTGAACATAATTTACGTTAGAGTTGTGCTGTGCGGGGCCTCGATATTGCTATACTGTGGTCGCTTAGTAGAATCTTAATATTATTATGAATCATAATTATTATTAATTCATGTCTAGTAATTTAACTTACTAAATTGACATTTAAAATTGTCAGTTTGACAGTTTCGACAATTCATTTGCTGAATTGATTGAGAGGAATTGCTAAATGTTTCCGATCTTCGTAGACAAAATAATATTATAATTTATAACCATGTAGTTTTTTTGATAAAAGATCCTACGGCAAAGTAAATAAGGTCGTAGATTCATTGTCAATGCTATTTTACTTTTATGTGCATTTTTTGAACTGTTTTTATTACCCATTGTTTAGCGTGGGAAAATTGATAATTCCACCCTCAAAAATGAATCGAAATCGGCTAGACAAATTGTGTAACATTTTATAAAATGTTTATAAATCCGAGCTCGCATAACAACTTATAGGCCGTAAAAGTTGCTCGAAAAAACCTACATAAAAACGATTTCTGTTGTCGATGAATCTACGACCTTATTTACTTTGAAACAGGAGCTATTATCCAAGAAATTATGGAACTTCTTGTCTTTATCTATTTCTTCTATATCGACAAACCCGTGCTAGGGCAGCCGATGGAAAGCAACTACCGTCGCCCATGGACACTCGCAACAACGGAAGAGCTGAAGGTGCGTTACGTGCGTGCGTGGAGAATAGGGTAGGGGAGGGTAGGGAAGGGAATAAGGTATGGGATTGGACTTCCAGTAAACTCACTCACTCGGCGAAACTGTTGTTGGTTGTTTCACGCCGGTTTTCTGTGAGCGCGTGGTATTTCTCCGGTTGAGCAGGCCCATTACTATGACAGTTTTTTAGGGAAAAATAATATTATTGTTTTTGAGTGATTATAACTGTATTTTAAAAAGATAAAACCGACTTCAAAATTGTACCTAATTGAGAATTAAAACTCCCTATTTCCATAACTAGTAGGTAACTACTGAACCGATTTTGATGAAACTTGCACTATTCCCTAAGTTGAACAATACCTAGTACAACAAAAAAAGAATTACTGAAATCGGAATAGTACTTTCAGAGATATGCGAACACAAACATAAAAACATAGTACATATACTACAGTATGTATGTATGTATGACACTTACATGTCATACATACATACATACTCTTTTGAAAGGCACATTTGTTCAGACGCTGATATACAGGGTGTAACAAAAGATGTATGGAAGATGTACAGATAAGATGTACAGTGCAGGGTGTAAAGAGTTCACTGTGAAAGTAGCAGTGCTGAAAGACCAAATTTTTTTCACTTTTGTATGGGGAAACCCGTGACGCTGGGGCGCTTGCCCATACAAAAGTGAAAAAAAAATTTAGCCGCAGATAAAAGTTACTTTTATACGTAAAATCTATACATCTATACATAATAGTATGTAAATAAAATTGGAGTGTCTGTTTGTAATATTGAAATAACCGTTTGTTACTACAAGCATATGAATATACCTATTATGTCCATACCTACGCTACATACACCAAAACAACATTTTTTACAATTTTTGTCTGTATGTCTGTCTGTCTGTTTGTTCCGGCTAATCTCTGAAACGGCTGGAGCTATTTTGACGGTACTTTTTTTTGGTAGATAGCTGATGAAGTAAGGAGTAACTTAAAGGCTACTTTTAACCGACTTCCAAAAAGAAGGACATAATATTATACTTTGACGCGGGTGAAGTCGCGGGCAACAGCTAGTTCATAATATAATAGGTACTGCTATATTATACTGCATAGTCCGATTACTTATATTAAATGTACATTCTCTTACCAGATTCATACAGTACTTTACGCTATAATATCTGCAGGAAGAGTGCCTCTATGGCTGTACGTTTTCATTTTTTTTTAAGATCTTTCAAATTTGTTTTATGATCGGTCGATTGACGGGGTACGCGGCATTCGTTTTTGGTGATTTTCGAATGCTCATATTTTTTTATTTATAAGTAAATTTAGAAAAAATCGAACGTTCAGGCATAGCTTTCACAGATCCCAATATTGTATAAAAAAATCATTTGTCTAGACGCATTGTCCAGGGAGTAAATTGGGGAATACGTTTGTATGGAAAAATTGTCTTAGCGTATGCTCTTAAAACATGGATTCGATGCCTCCAGCAGAATTACCTAGGTCTTGTTTCGTTCTTTTTAGTTAACATTTTTTGCAGTCGGGTTTTTTGATTTTTAATTAATTTATTTTATTGATGAATAAGGTTGACTCACCGAATTGTGAAACTTGTGGTCAAGTCGAAGACGTTCAACACTTGTTGATGGAATGTGTCAAGTATCAGGCCCAAAGATTGTCATTTTTTGAAAAGTTTAATTTTAATCTTTATGCGATGGGGCTCGTGCAATCCATTCTTTCGGAACCAACTTCCGAAGAAGCCAATTCGTTTTTCCGTATTTTTGCCAATATCGATTATACAGTGTAAATTTTAATTATAAGTGTAAATTTAAGTAAAGGGTATAATGGGATTGACATATTATCTTCGGATAAAAATCCCTAAATAAATATAGATAAAAAAAATTCAATGATAATGCAATTATTCAAGTTTATTCACACAAAAAAAGTTTATCAGAGGCCCGAGTGTGAGTTTTTGTTTGACATTCGATCGTGAACGCGTTTGGCGTTTACTAAGATTTTGTATGGAATTTGTACAGCGCCACCTAGCGATGCTCTCGGGAGCAAGCCCAGCTCCCATACAAAATCTTAGTAAACGCCAAACGAGTTCACGATCAAATGTGAAACAAAGAACTCACACTCGGCACACTACCGTTTCTTCTTACCGTAAACACCACAGAACAATAAAAACAGTAGAAATGACATACCACGATTTGTTTACGAGAACCACTGTCGCCAAACTCACACAAACAAACAGAGAATAGACCGTTGCACTACTAACAAACAAATGTTTTGATTGGACGCGTAATTCTAAACCCAAATAAGCCTAAATTTATTAAAACTGAAAACAAAAACACACCTTCAGTGCTCTATAATAGAGTTTGCTATGCAATACACAAAATAGACACTTAAGACAGTATTAGGGCAAACAATTTTCATCAAAAATGTCTACTTCAAAATTATGCTTTATTTCTCAGGTAATAAGATTGTTTTTGGTTTGAATTTTTCTACATATTGTGCATTTACCAAAAAGTTTAGTTACTTCACGCTAGATGTCAGTATTATAAGGGCGAATCACAGAACAATAAGTACAGAACAATTTTCATCAAATGTTTACTTCAAAATTATGCTTTATATCTCAGGTAATAAGATTGTTTTTTGGTTTGAATTTTTACAACCGACTAGTGTTGCCGCGTACAAACAAAAGACTCGACTGATGTCGAGTTTGCGTAAGTACTTAGCGAGCTTGCGTTTCAACGCAAGCTAGTGACACGCGTGCCCCGCCCACTTACCATTTCTACTGTTTTTATTGTTCTGTGGTAAACACGTTATCAACTTATGGCTACTATTCGCCACGAGAGGGCGCTGTTTGGACCCTTCCCCATATAAAATATAAATACATATGTAGTAGTTTTCGTCCTCACAGTGAGAAGAAACAAGAGCAAGACTTATTCCACTCTCAGAAGTAATAAAATAAAAAAAAAAGCTGATTGCACATTGATCAGCACCGTACGCGCCGAACGCACCGCATAGTACACGAAATGCGGCGCGTACGGTGCGGACGAATGTGCGAGGTTTCACATCATTAATCATTTTACGAATTCTAAAAAACGGCGCGTGATTGCTGGTAAATATGCGATCACCTTTACCCGTCGCGTCGTGCTATTAACATTTACTTGAAATTGTGCACTAATAGATATTTAATTCTTATTATAACAGGGAGATTAGGTAAATACTTAATGATACCTATCATCAGACTATCATAAAGGGTGTATACTTCACACAAAAAAAAATCTTCTGACACTTTACATATTTGCATATTATAGAACTTTTAGTTGTAGTCACTTTGCTGGTGTACTAATTTAATTTACTTGCAAATTGTGTTAATTACTAATGTGTGTGTGTATTGTGTTAGCTGTTTAAATAGTTCCAATTAATTATTTTTCGCTCGTAATTTTAGTCTTAGCCAGACAAAAAATATTCATGATTTTAGTTAACTTTTCAGATTGAAATAATTACTCAAGATGTAATATCTTATTAAGAATTTTAAAAATTACAACGTTCAATTTAACTCGGGTCGGAAATATTTACAGCGCGACAGCCAATAAACGCTCGCCATGCTAAGCATTCACCAATGACCGCGCAGTAAGTTTCCAAATCTAAAAGGGCCCATTCACGGCAGTCCGCCGTGCAGGACTGCAAATGGACATAGCTCACTGATTGGTTCACACTCGGTGTTTCCGGTCGTGTGAACCAATGAGTGAGCTATGTCCATTTGCAGTCCTGCACGGCGGACTGCCGTGAATGGACCCTTTTAGTCGAACGAGAATAATTGTTTATCTATGGTCAGTGGTTTTATTTGGGTTATAGGTTTCAAATTTTATATCTTATTTTCTAATCTTA
Source organism: Polyommatus iphigenia (assembly GCA_963422495.1). NCBI lineage: Eukaryota > Metazoa > Arthropoda > Insecta > Lepidoptera > Lycaenidae > Polyommatus > Polyommatus iphigenia. Next base: position 9,603,715 of record OY730183.1, read on the forward strand.
CGTCTATAGACTACTTATAAGTTATAAGCTAACCAAAGTTCGTACTCATTTTTGAAAATGCATTAACATATTTTATGTGCATACAAAGCTTACTTTGCATTGAAATACCAATTAATTGTACGTTAAGATTGCTTACGGTAAGATTATCACAATTTATTTTTATATTTTTTACTCTTAGATTTTCAATGGTCCAAACCACGTCACAAGAAACTGCAATATTTAACATTATATATTTTTTTGTAACTAGTCTGGTGGCTTGGACCATATTACTTACGTCAGAAACAAAAAATGTAATAAAATTTGAATTCATCACATCATAGAGATCAAGAGCGGAACTAAAGTAATACTGGCTATGGTTATTTTTGTAATGGACTAGGCTAGAAGAAAGATAAGTGTCCATTACACCCAGTTTTTTTAAGATTTATCAATTCGCATAGACCAGCTGCACATATAAATATAATTAATTATTTATGTCCAAGAAAGACAGTATTATGTATTAATAAATGGGGGCATAAAATACAAACATACAATCAAATATCGCTTTATATACCTGATAAGTGATAACACTCATGATTGCGGATTCTACATCTACTGTATCAGATCTTTTGAACAAAAAAAACTTAATACTAAACAATAAATATTGCTAAGCGCTAACTAAATAATCTTTCATTCAATTTTTACTGACTAAAAATGAACTTTTCTAGATTGGTATGCAGCGCTAAACACACAAACTCTTTGTTGCTCTATTTTATTAGCTAAAAAGGCTGGAATTTTACCTTATACTATTTTGTAAAGAGTTTTGCACTATATGCTTGTGATTCAGTACTTTCACAATAGGAAACGATATCCAAAACTATTTATATTGAATACATTAATGGCGTTTTTCGTAAATACAATAATTAACAGAGAAGTATTATTTTTTTATACAGCTTGGCTTTAAAGAGTTGTGAAAAATGACGTGGCGCTAGTTTATTCCAAAACAAATTAATAAAGTTGTTCCAATTTTATTAATTTGACTACTCTTTATGGTTTAACCATAGGTACATAGTTTCCAAGAAAGTTTAAGATTGTTATTTAAGCACTTTTTACATTTTCAGACACAGAATTAAATTATTATGTCTGCTTACTGTTTGCTACATGAATTTTAATACTACAAATTATGCAAATACCAATTTCTACTGTGAATTTTCCATTCCAATTTTATAGATAATTTGAAAAAAAGTGAAATTAAATTCTAAAGTCAGGAATTTTAACATAAATGTAGGTATTTCGAAAACAGACTTGTTTAAGACAATTCCATGATGAAACTTCTAACTACTCTCATATTGTACTTATATCGCTCTTATACTTAAACATCCTCAACTCAAGACGCACTAAAATACATATTAGTCTTTGTTATTCTGCGTATATAAGACGACGATAGCCTGTGATTGGCCGCCTAGTTTTGTGTCAACGCAGCATTAGGGAGCCGTTACATTATAGCACCTCTTCATTTTGGATCATGGTGGAAAGCCATGATTGTCATTATGATTGCGACAGGTGTACACAGAATGCAACCGACGTCGATCATGGAGAATAATATAATACGAATATACCCCATTACACGTTCGAGACTATTTGTCCATCCTATGCCAACGTGAAGAGGGTTTAATCATTATGCATTTAAGAATATATCTGACAGAACAATTTGAGTGGGATACATAGAAACACGTGCTTAAATATACATCGTTCTTTTCGACTAAAATTGATTAAAACTACTTACAATTTACAATTATTATACACTTTATATCATAGTCAACAAGAATATCAACAATGGACTGAATAACTACAAACTAATTCAGCGTTTCTCAAACATTTGAAGTGTTATTAAAAAATAATGCCTTATTAACACACAAAAATTAAGACAGAAATAAAGCCGATATTGCCCTACATTATGTCAGGGTAGTTAGGGAAGGCGTGGCCTCTTGCTAGGGCGTATATACTTGCCTTAATCCCTTATTTTTTTTTCATAGAATACAGTGTAGTGTAAAATAGGCCTAACTGGTCCGTTTTGCGTGCTTTTGCTGTCATTGACTGTCAAATGGATTTTCCAAAGCATTAGACAAAGGCAACAACATGAATTATTAGATAATTTCCTCTTAATCTTCGTTTATTAATAAGGACAATAATATTTTAGCCTCACTGTTTGTATATCCCCATAGAAGTTAATACTTTGGTTACGTGGATGGTCATCATAAAAATATAATAAATATACTTTTAAAAATAAATAACTACTTAAAGCACCAAAAAAATACTACGTTACTTTGATATACCTACTACACAATATTAACTAGATATGGCTCTAACCTCTAAAATACAACAAAGATATGGGACTATAAAATAAAAAAATATATTTTTCATTTTACTGTACGAATTGTTTCGTTGTTTAAAAAGAAGCCATGTTAAAACATAGTAACCTCATTTCTCCAATGAATAATAAAGTTTTACTATTTCATAATTTGTATTTGACCACAATTTGAGAAACGCTGACCTTTTACATCAACAACATTCACAATTTAGGATTCAAATTTCGAATATGACTAGGGAATAAAGATATTAAAGAAGGTAACGATCAAGAAGATTTATTTTAGAGTAATTTTAGGGAAATAGATTGAAAAAAGTTAATATTGTTGATGTAACAGAGCTAGGCATATTAGTGCCAGTTTGAGATACATCATGTTATCCCATCCGGTCTTCGTATTTGTGAAAGAGACGGAATTATTTTAACAAACGATATCCCAGACTGATACAAGCGACCTCAAGGTAAGAAGCTTCTTTAATAAAGTTGTGTTAGTTCAGAACCATCGACGCAGATCTTGACCCGACAGTGAAGTCTTTGTATTGAGAGAACACACACAGCTGAAACAGTAAAGAAACAACATTTTAATATATTCTTTTTTTCTTTATTTACAGGCTTGTGTCGAAACCGACAATGCCAGCCTCATCTATACTTATAAAATTACATGTCCTGACTGACTGACTGATTCATCATCGCTGAGCAAAAACTGTTAAATTTACAGCCACGAAATTTGGTGAGTAGGGTTGTTTTATTAAGTAGACACCCACTAAGGAAGGAATTTTGAAAATTTTACCCCGAAGGGGGTGAAATAGGGGTTGAAAGTTTGAATGAAAGTCCGCCATTTCTTGAGTTAGAAACATGAAACTTTATTTTTGGGTTACTGATTTAAAATGAATGGATACGTATTTAAGCGTTTTTGGAAATTCTACCCCCAAGGGGGTGAAATTGGGGTTGAAAGTTTGAATGAAAGTCCGTTACTTCTTGAGTTAGAAACGTGAAATTTTATGTTTGGGCTACTGATTAAAAATGATTGGATACGTGTTTAAGCGTTTTTGGAAAATCTACCCCCAAGGGGGTGAAATAGGGGTTGAAATTTTAAATGAAAGTCCGTCATTTCTTGAGTTACAAACATGAAAGTTTATTGACGTTTGCGTTTGACGTTTGCTTAAATAGGGTCCCGTTTTTACTCTTCTTATAAGGAACCACAAAGAGGGGAAAACTATCCATCTTTGTTATTATACTATGTTAACGCGGACGAAGTCGCGGGCAACAGCTAGTATATAATATATTGTTACGATAACAGATAACTTTAAAGAAATATTATATTATGTTTTAACATGGTTTATGTTACTAATCATCGTCATTGTCCATCGTCGTAACTATGTAATCTGTACTTATCATTTAATTTATTTTACGGTAGCCGATAGATAATAACATAATTAATCATTATATGCTTGAAGTCACGCATATGCATATCTTACGGCAAAGATAAGGCCATCGATTACAATACAAGATCAATGCTAGCCGATATGATAATAACAATACGTCATGCATTCACAAACTGGGTTACCTATAGTAGTTAAAGTCTGCGGTTTCTGCCAACAACTTTAACGACCGCACTCAGAAACAATTACAGTGCTCCCAAATTCATAATGCGCATAGAAGTTGCCGATCGTATTTCCAGAGCGACGGTAGACGATATTATTGCATTTTATAATGAGGGATTTTCTTATTTTTTTAATTTGATTGTCAAACAGTTTCCATTTTAGTAACTAGATGGCGTATGGGTAGACAACTATCGGTAATACCAGGGAATACCATCAATAATTGCTACAAAACTGGGCAAAAGAATGTAAAACTTGATACATTTCAATTTGAAAAAGACGCAATAGTAGGATAAAGTATTATAATAGAATTATAATAACGATGTATTAGTTATAACTCACGGAAGAAATAGCCCTATTTACCGATATTCACACCAAATGTCACAGGAAATATACATTTTGGTTTTGACAACATCTTACCTGCACTTGTGCAAGATAACGGATATTTAATGGCTAATATTTTACCAATAATGAACATCGAAAAACCCAAACAACACAATTTGGGAAAAAATAATAAAAACCACACCAACAATAAAAAGTAGAAGAACTTTTGAAAGTGACATGCCCGCCAAAACTCTCTTTCAGTTGTCAGTTTTCAGTTTGACAATTTGCGTGTTCCTAAACTGTAACCAGTATACTGGCCTAATCGCTTAGGCCAATGATCGCTTAGGCGTATGCTCTTCGTGACTTGACAGTACACTGATATTTTTTGGAAACACAGACTATATGTAGTCAGTGATGCCAACCTGCAGATAATTTCAGATCGGTGGGGAACCAATAGAAAATCTAGAAGTGTCTATCGTCGCGCCGTTTGGTGGAGATTAAAAATAAGAAAACATCCCATTGCATTGCGTGATATTCCTGTAGCTTTTGTAACACGGTCATTATTCACGGTCGTTCATGCGCATTATTAATTTTGGAGTACTGTAATTATTATTTAAGTAATTAAATTAAGATTGTGGTAAAAATTCCATATTTTTTTGGTCAAACTCTTCAATAAATTAATGTTATATCTCGGAGTGGTTCTTTAGTTCTATTTGTAGGACTCTTATCAACAGTATACTGTTGTAAGGTATATTATAGTAATAGATATTTTATTCTGATTGAGGTAATCGACATGTTATCAGTCTCTAGAGATTTCCTCGATAAATATTACGGCATACTATATCAATGTAGATAAATTATTTTATATTGTTCAAATGTACATTCGAGCCAATAAACTACAATCAAATTGATTATTGTCGTTAGACTTTACGCGCACGGCGCAATTGAAGGTATCTATAAATATTTTAGTAGGCTGATTAATATATTTTGTCCTTTCCAATTACCAATACGGCATACCAAAAAAAAATATATACATACAGACGAACATAATTCAAGACGTGAGTGGAAGAATAAGGTAAGTAACATGAAAAAACTTCCCGTTTTTTTGCTTAAATGGAGGCTTTAGGGCCGGAAAAAATATTTGAAATAGAAAAACTATGGATTATATGTGTAGCTAGATACATTAGCTAGGTTATGAAGGAGATACGTTACAAGTTTTATTAAAATAATTAGGGAAAAAATTAGTTATTGTCCGAATGTTACAAAATGTTACTTGTTCGATTCTTCCACTCACGTCTTCAATTATAACCTCCTCCTTTTTGGAAGTCGGTTAACAAATTAATTAAGATATTCACAACTTTAAGATAGCTATGCAAAAATGAGAGGCGAAGACGCAATGTTCGATTTTTATGTGGGCTGGGCGAAAAGTGGGCGGAGCGCACGGTATCCAAGTGCGCTTCGTTTTATAGTGTTCAATAGCGAAGCCTAATAAAAGAAAGCTTTAAGAATAAATTACATTTTAATAATTTTTTGTAAATTGGTCCATAGGTAGTAGGTACCAGCGCTGCCAGACGTCCCGATTTTGGCGGGCGTCCCGATTTTTTCATCAAAATTAAATGTCCCGCGCGGGACATGGATTTTCTATGGCTACTTTAGGTATCTATTGTCACGTAAACGTTATTTTAACACAAATAAAAAGATAAAAATTAAAAAAACTTTTGATTTTATAGGGTATTGGCACCAGTAGTCAGCCTTTTAGTGGACAGCGCAAGTTTAAATGTGGATAGAAAATTATTTAAAATAGTAATCAAAAACCTTTTGTTCTCATTCACTTAATCATTTATTAAACTTTGTTATAAAATAACATATTAGATAATTTTTCTTAAGAAGTATTGAAAATAAAGTATTTTTCAAAATAAGGCACATTTCCCCAGTACTCAGCCGTCACAACCCAGTTCTCGGCCAAATAGCTACCAGTAGTCAGCCTCTCCTTAGATGGGCCTCGAAGAGACCTATGGAACTAAAACAAATAAACAATGCATGTCTGGTCTCTGACAATGCCAAAAAACTAAGAAATTACTTGGCAGGTAGGTGCTTCATAAATAAATGAATAAATTAAGCAGCGAAGTTACTGATGGCTGAACACTGGGTATACCTCACCAGTACTCAGCCGGGGGTGGCCGAACACTAGATAATGTACAAGAAACGCATACCCAGTAGTCAGCCACCTCATTATTTAAATAACTATAAAGAAACTGTTCTATAACTCATTTGACTTAGACGTAAAAAATGTAATAACAATATATTTTAATAAAACATGACACAAAAGTTAATAAGAAATCACAATAACTCACCTTTTTGTCGGGCACTTCCCACTAAGAAAATTTTGGCGCGCACGCCGCATCTTGGCTCGACTAGTGACAACGTCGAATTGGAATCAGATTACCATTTCTTGCAGCCACTCAGCGTCATTGTGACGTTCTGAACTGACCAATAAGAAGGCCAAGCTTTTTTTAAAAGTAATTTGATTGGTTAATTTGCAATAGAACGCTATTTCTATAGGTTTTTAGCTGGAAAAGGCTGACTACTGGCGGCCTTACCCTACCTTTTTTTATACCGATTTTATACCGCTTTTGACTGAAAAATCCCGCTTTTTCACTCAGAAAGTTCCAAAGTCCCGACTTGGCACAAAAAAAATCTGGCAACGCTGATAGGTACTAAGGAGATGTTATAAAAAGTTTACTTATTTTAGTATGGCATTATAATGAAGGTAATATATCACGTTATGATAGGCATTTTGATCTGAGATAAGAGTTTCCGGAACACATCGTTGATAAAAACCTATTGCCTTGTTTTTATCTACTTGATATTATATTCCGCAACTTCATAGCGACCAAATTTGTTATCGCGGGGAAACCATACAATCGTGACCTTTCCTGGGACTCTAACTTCCACGCTAAATTTTATCAAAACCGGTTAAACATGAAGCATGAGTCATGAGGAAGTAACAGACAGATAAGTCGAAAAAAAGGCTTGTGAACCGCGGCTGGTTTATAAATACAAATTTTACATCTTTTAAAGTTCACCAAAATGGCTTTGACATAATAATAATTATTATTGTTATACTAGTAACGTTGCCAATATCTTATGTTTATTGTGTTTTAAGTCCAGGTAGGTCAGGACTACTCAACAAAGTGACAGGCATAATCTAGTGACTTAATTTAGGTCTTACCTTATCTTTAAGCTGCTGACACATGTGCAAAGCAGCAGTGAGCATAAACAGAACATCACTCAGCCAAGGCACCGCGCAGTCCGCCTGACAGGAATCTATACGCATCGTCCCATGTACGGAACTAAGTTGGTACGCAACAAATATCAACTTGTGAGACTGGATGTAGAATGATATCGCTAGGTCCTCTGGCAGATTCGGCGCAAGGGCTTTCTGTAAAACAAAAGATTTTTAGACTGTTGCGGGAGGTTTTGATTAGTGAAAATTTGATTACAAAAGTTCTACAAACAATTCCTCTTTTTGTTTTAACAAAGAAAAACAGACAACTATTAGGAAATTTTCATGATTCAAAGGAATACAATCTGGAATTAATAACAGTAACTACGTCTTATACTGTGGAAAAGATTTACATAGCTATATTCAACTAACTACTAAAGGATCATACAGTTACCATATTTCTGCTCTTCATAAGCTCGTCAATAGCTTTTTTCTTTGGTAACACAAGCGCAGTGCGCGCCCTTTGTAAGGAGCCAATTAGACATTGGATTATGTGCAACACTTCTTCTGAACACCTACGGAAAAAGCTAGATTTAGTGTCAGGTCTACAAGCTACGCCAAACCTACTCGACCAAAGCGACTGCGAAGCGGGAGCGTCTGCAACGCGGAACGTTCACGTCGGCAGAGCGGGAATAATCTACGGTTCGCACCTTAGTCGCGCAGGACAGGTGTGCACACCAGTTTTGCGTTGCAGACACTCCCGTCCCACGTCCCGCGTTACTGACGCGAAGGTTTGGCCGAAGCCTAAAAGTCCAGAACGCGTCACGTCTCAGCTATAAGTCCTACTATAGACTTATGTGAAGTATCATTGATAGTTTTTATCGCTAAATTTTATTAGAACGATAAAAATGGTAAGGGGTGTTGTAAATAGGTAGAGACAATGTGGTAAAGTTAGGTCAAGAGCTGGTTTACAATACCTGCCTGATCTACTGATATTTATTGTCATAATATCAAAATGAAAAGTTCCTAGGACTTGTTTAAATGATGAAGATAGAAGAAGAATTTTACTTGAAGCAAAGTAAAACATACCTGAATACATAATGTTTATCAACATTATCAATATAGCCAATAGCTTGTTGTAAATGATTAGCCGCGTCTTGTATCTGTTGGAGTTTCCACGGACCGTCTTGGTTGATGGATGTACGACATATTGAATGCATTTGCCTTAAAACTTTGAAGCTTATATCCTACAAAAATTAGTGAGTTTCGAATTATAGATACACTGAAAAACTAGGTAGAGATAATGAAAACATAATATTAAAATATTTTTAATCTAATCAAAAATCCGTAACGAAAAAAACCTAACATACCCCACTGCAGCCTTGCCAGACTTTGACATGGCGTCTGTGTGTATGCGACTAGACGAATACAAATTATCATCGCATAGGTTGATTAAAAATGCTATGCAATAGCTTTTTCCTGTGTGCCAAACATTTTTTTTAATATTTTCTTTAGTAAAGGCACTGTTGGGGAAAATTATTATTTTCCAACTTGTGTATGCAATTATTTGTATTTTACACTAACATATGACCACTACAAGACATTATCAATATAAGAGGTTTATGCTTTACAGTACTATTTTCTTGATTTCTATGATATTCTAAAAAAAAACGTATAAGTATAAAGAGTGGTAATACTCACTGCATGTGTGATACTGTCACCTGTGAGGGTAACAATACATTTCAGCTGTTCCGGCTGTGATGTCAGAATGAACTTATCCTGTTTCTGTCCTTCATTCCCATACAGGGGTACAGGGAATCTGTGTGCACACTCCTGTTATGAAAAAAAAAAATTATGTTAATTTCAAATAACAGTCAAAATACTTCTGTTGTAGCATGTAAGATATTTTATAATGCTTACTTACAGAGCATACTGTGTTAAAATTAGTAATTAGGGGAAAGATAATTCAAGACGTGAGTGGAAGAATAAGGTAAATAACATGAAAAAACTTCCCGTTTTTTTGCTTAAATGGAGGCATTAGGGCCGGAAAAATTATTTGAAATAGAAAAACTATGGATTATATGTGTAGCCAGATATATTAGCTAGGTTATGAAGTAGATAAGTTACAAGTTTTATTAAAATAATGAGGGAAAAAATGAGATATTGTCCGTATGTTACGAAATGTTACTTGTTCGATTCTTCCACTCACGTCTTCAATTGCTATTCATCAATGTATACAATTTTCCTCTAATTAACTATTTAATTAATCTATAATATTAATTCAGAATTTTCCACTGCTTCTAATGCCTAATATAGTTTGTATAATAATCAATATTATTATGTTAATTTCACTAAGATACTGTTGACAGCAGTCCATATTTAAAATATGTTAACTTATGTTACAAGGTGTAGTCATACATCATAGTAGCTTTTTTACCAATACAACACTGACCCATGAAAACCACAACCATGAAATCTTAACAAACATGTTTTACCTATTTATATATATGTCACCGTAAGATTGTAAATACCGTTAGATTATAATCTATCTCGCAAGATTGTAAACGGTCAAAAGATTGTGAACCGTAACGTAGTGCTTACAATTTAACGTATTATTATTCGGTAGATTGTAATCTATCGAAGTGAAACCGTTAAATTACAATCTTAAAATTGTTAATTTGTCAACTGTCCGAAGGCTGTCTCTGATTGGTCGGCCTGTAGACCGTTCTGTGACCATAGAGTTAGGAATGAAACACAGGTGTCAGTCAAATAAAATTAATGCACTTCAAACAATTGTGACACCAATATCCGACATTGTAAATGTTATCAAATGAGATCACATAGGTTCACGAGCATAATATATTATATTAAAATACGGAAAATGTATGTAATTTAAGCTATGTCGGTGACTAACACTAACTTATATTTATCATTCAAACTGCACTTCTTTGGTTAATAACAGATTCATTTTACTTCCACAACAATTTTATATGACTAATTCTAAAGCTGTGAGTTATTTTCAACACGAAATCAATTAACAATCACCCAAAGCCCGTTTGTTTACATTCGACATCAATTTATAATCATCAAAACACTGTTTATTTACATTTATCGACAAACGAATAAGGCGACACGGGGCATATACCGTTCAACCAATCAGCGCCCGAGGTGCGTTCCGTTTCACAATTTGACAGTTTCACTTCGATAGATTACAATCTACCGAATAATAATACGTTAAATTGTAAGCAGTACGTTGCGGTTCACAATCTTTCGACCGTTTACAATCTCGCGAGATAGATTATAATCTAACGGTATTTACAATCTTACGGTGACTTAAACAAGAAAATAAGATTAATTCATGAAGCCCCAAGCGGCCACATCCGGCCGCGATAACAATGAAAAAGCTATTGTGTCTCGTTTTGCCACGACTGATGGGTTAATAGGCTTCAGTGTGATACATAATACATGAGATATGTAATATATTAATATGAAAATGACCATTATAACTCACCACTAACACTGTGTGGAGTTGATGTAATATAGCATGTACCTCCTCACGCAGAACCCATTCAAACTCCTCTTTCTAAAATAAATCATTGCATGAGTAACGGATATCAAAACAGGACAAAAGTAATAATGATAATGTTCCCACCAAGTTAGCAGCCTCTTCCTTTTCGTTATCATTCATTTTATTGACGATAAAGTATCACTATAGCTTCAACTAAAACCACTGTTGTGCTAATCAGAAAAATATATCAATTATTCGATTACAGATTCAACCCAGCCATTAAATTATTCATTAAAAATAATTTCGCTAAATTCCGAAATCACAAATCGTGACCATTGTCATTTGTCAATGTCAGATTGGAATGACAGCTGACTGCTGACATAAACTTGACATTAGTTTTTCTTTTGCCATGTACCCTGAGAGTAAGGACTGTAGTCTGTAACATGTTTCCTGTCTGGCCAAAACGGAAAACAAACGAATTTAAATTTTTGAGTGATCCTAATATTTGAAGTATAAAAGACTTATCAGTAACCTATCCATCAATTATTATTTAAATAACAAATCACATTACCAAAGAGCACATTAAGTACAAAAATCCTTATCCTTTCACCTTCGGAAGGGAAGGAAACATGGTGTTTCGAAACAATATGAAAATATTTTATGAAAAAGTCGAAGCTTTCTATCGAAATAGGAACATAATAGCAGGGTACGTTAACGGTTAAAACTTAAAACATATCATGTTAGCTTAAACTCAATAGAAACATCACTGCACATCAGTCATCACTGCTAATTGTGCGTTATTTAAAGACACAAACTCATATTTTGTATTCGTATGGAAGTATCAACTATCAAGGAAGTATGGACCAAACTATGAACTGTCACATAGTGGTATTCCAATGACAGTTGCATCGTGACCCCAAGGCACAGAGTACTTTATTACCCCAAGGTGACCCCATGATGAAGTAATGAAAATGTAGTTTGGATAATGACCACATTTTTTTATTGCACAATTTAGTTATATTACAGAAGCATTATGCCCCGGCTGAGTTGGCAATTAATTAGCTACATTTTTTCCAGGAAATCAGAACGTCGAATGAAGTTCCCTTACACACTGACTGCAAAAATTGTCCAATTTCCATATTTTTACTATATGAAGAATAACAACATTTGGATGTATTATCCACTGGGTTGCTTTTTAAGCTTTTTCATATTTGTCAAAATACACAGGATGTCCAATTCTGAAGAAAACATTAGATCTTGGGCTGAAATGCAAAGAAAAATTGCAGAAAAAGAGCATAAAAAATAAGACGAAAGAACAGTAAAGTGTTATTATTATAATAAAACTTTTCTTGTTACTTATAGTTTATACCATGTACAATCATTTTTCATATCACTGACAAACATTATGATTGCTACAATGTTGCACCAGCTCTCATATTCTGCAATTGCATTTTAAATCCACTATTTGGTTGAATAGCAGGTCTTTTCTCTTTTACAAATTTGTAAGCCTCTTCAAATGGCATGCTATGGTAATGCATCAGATAAGCAATAACCACCATTGAAGTTCTAGAAACCCCTGCATTACAATGTATTAAAACGTTTTCTTTTAAATCTACAGCATTTTGTACAAATGGCAAACAATCTTGTAGCACATGCCTTATATCAGATTCCGGTAAGTCTAGAATGTTCACAAACTTTTTGTTTACACCCTCAATATGTACATCAATGCCTAAACTAAGAACATGCTGTATATTGTAGTCTGTTATCACTTTAATGTCTGTACAGTCCTGTGACCCAATATACACATGATCTACAATCAACACTGGTATATTATCAGGTTTTGTATCAACAACAAACCCAAAGGTGTGTCCTCTATTTTCCTGACTACCCTCTACATATTTAGCGCCATCTATGTTGGTGATGACTGTAACTGTCTCTTTTAGTTTTTGTTTCTGACTTTTTAACTCATTCAGAAAACTCATTTTTCACTCTTCACAATCACTTTTCACTTCATCAAAAGTCCTGCCTTCAGTATAAACTAAATCTTCTGGATTGTACTCAACATTGCAAAGGTACAATCCATCCGGTGGTCCAGTCTGAATGTGATGATGCCATGAATGTTTGGATGGTATTTGTAGCATCAATTTTATTAATTCTGGGTCCAGCTGTCCTATAGCCACTGTGATAAGTGCACCTATCATTCGCCGAATCTATAAAAAAACAGGTATAAATTCATTTTTAATATGATAAAACTGTAACATATTGAGATGCTGTTGCCGAAAAAAAATCCTCATATAAACAAATTGAAGAATGTTCTGAACAGACTAATAAACATTACGAAAATGTCTAAATGTGACTGAAGCTTTTACCTGATTGTGAACAAAAGCTCTTCCTTTAATTTCAATATCCCAATGGTCAAAATAACTTTCTCTATTTTGAGAATAGCTTGTAACACAAGGCGTCCCAGGTTTGATGTTGAATTCAAAAATTTCTCTTCTGTTATTTTTTGTTTCCTTCAATTTGTCAAATTTCTTGAATGTTGTAAAATCATGATAGCCTACAAAGTACTTGGAGGCTTCTTTGAACAGCTCAATATCAAAGTTAGGAGCCCTATAATATAAAACAATCAATTTTTATATGTATATTGCCTAATGACTTAAAAACGTAACATCATAGTAGAGACTTCCTTACCTGATAAAATGACACCTTTTCCATTCTTCTATAGGTATAAATTGGATAATAGACTCTCTTTCAGACAATTTTATACTTGGTTTTATCACAGCTAGCCTATAATTTAGGATTTCATTAACAGACTATGCTTAGCTTAGAGGCAAAATTATTTTTAATGTTAGGCTTCTGATAAAAATATAAGAGCAAGAAAAGTATGTAGGTATCTTGTATCAACAAATATTTTACCTGTAAAGGTATGTCCTGCGTATTGCATTGTGTCTGGCACTAAATGTATCATTCACGCGTATACAATTCTTTACAAATATGCTTATATCATTTTTCATGAAATGTTTGTTCATATTATATGTGAGAAATTGTCCATCATAAACTGTGTCTGTTCCTCTTACTATATCAAAATGAGCGCTTGCATTCAATGCATGAACGCCTCCATCTGTCCTGCAAAAATTATCAGTGATTAGGTATTTATAGTATCACAATATATTGAAATCACTGAGGATTTACTTACCGGCTAGACAAAGTGAGGTTAGGATAGTTTTTAGGTCGCAGCTTCAGTAAAGCTAATTCCATAGATCCTTGGACACTTTCAGGATCAGGATAGTTTCTGGCTTCTTTTAACCATACTTTCTCCGAAGACCTGTTAGATCACATGCTTAAAGTTTAGTGGTTCGAAACGCGATTAATCTTTAAAGTCTTACTGACCTAAATTTTGTACCGATATAAGAAAAAAATGTTAAATATCTAGCGTTCATTTCTATATTTTGTGATACATAAATTATTAAAGATATTTTTAATACAAAAAATAAATTTTCAGAAAAAAATTGTTTTTAGTTTTTTCTTTTTTAATTAGAATTTGACAAACTGTTGTAACCAAAGTTGTCACTGTCAAGTGTCAAATTGAAGCTTATTTTTTTTTTAATGCTAAGCGCTAATGCTTTTAACTTGAAAAGCGGTATAAATAATGCAGCAGCTGCCTATTTGTGTGTGAACTGTGAACTCCACTGAAGTTCAGAAATCAGAATGAAGATTGAAGCCCCTGCGGACCCGATTTATTGCTGATCGGAAAACAATTATTGGTCGTTTTCTAGCAGCTAATTTTATACGTTCTTTAATCATTGATACGTACAGATATTATTTACCAATTATTTACACAGAAAAACGGTACGGTTACCCGTTACGGTAGTCACAAAACGACTAGTGATTGGACAGTACGAGTCATTGGACAAAGCGCAAAAACGCAATATTTATAAAGGTTGCTTTAAAAACTGTCTGTTTTTAGCAATCTCTAACTTTTGTCATTGGTCTTTAGGGTACCGTAGTAAACAAGGAACTCTCATAGTTTAGGTCTGTCCATCTGTCTGTCTGTCCGCGATTTTACTCAGAGACTGTAGGACCACGTAGGACCTACAAATGCAGATAAATGATGCCGACAAAATGATATATAAAATCTTGAACTTTCAAAGTTGTTAAGAGTCCAGTGTCCCCCTTTACTAGCTAAACGATTGCTTCTGGAAATGTGAAAAAATTCATGGGAGTAGGAAATATGCTGAATTTAAAAGGAAAATTATCACGGCTAAGAAGACTTCATAAGTTAATGAGTAATAGTCGAACTAAAAAAAATATTCGGCAAAAACTAGCGGTACTACAGAACCCTAGTACTTAACTCCTATATTGCACGTGGCCCGACACGCACTTGGCCGGTTATTAAAGTAATAGAACGCCTGATTTTAAAGAAAAACAGGCAGTTTTTAATGCAACCTAAATTTGCCTAAAATAGTGTTTTTGTGATCTGTCCAATGACTAGACGACTAGTACTGTCCAATCAGTCATGTTCACCCTACTTGTAACATGTTGCAATTGCAATAGGCAGACTTTATACATCGCGGCTTTTGTGACCTGTGTGTATTTGTTAAATCCCCTTAGCAATATAATATTAAGGTGCACAATGTTTATGCTATTAAGCTGTAACTTGTCTGTCAAGTAACTTTTTTAGCGTATCAGACAAAAACGAAACATCTGACTCAGTTAATTAATGAAAAAAATTAAAAATACGTCTCAAATATTAATTTTCAGTTTTTATTGAAGAAACACTTTATAACATGACTTATAGTACAAAAACAAAATATCAATACGTGTTACAGAGTCTAAGCGGGCCACTAGACGATCAATTTTATTGTGCAATATCACGTATGGTCCAATATTATTGACCTTCCAGGGTTCATATTGAACGCGAGATTTCATTCTTATTGTCAAATAAATTTTTCAATGATATTGCACATTAAAATTGATCGTCTAGGGGCCCACTAAGTACAGATATTGATCAGCCACAAACACTCAATAATATTGACAAAAATTCTCGAAGCTCTGACAATAATAATATTATTGCAGGGATTTTTTATTCAAGCAGAAACGATAAGTGAATCCACATAGTGCAATGACTCAAATATATTGAATAACAATTTAAATTGCGTGCATTTAAGCTCAGTATGAATTATAATATTTACTAAAGTAGAAGCCAAATGTTTATTTCATAGTAGTGAAAGTACAGTTGGTTACCTCGTCTATAAATAAACATAATAATAATTAATATCAGATTCAAATGTCATTAGCATACGACATTTTAGAATAGAACAGTGGCCCGAGTGTGAGTTTTTGCTTCACATTCGATCGTGAACGCGTTTGGCGTTTACTAAAATATGTGTGGGATTTGTACAGCGCCGCCTAGCGATGCTCACGGGAGTGAGCCCAGCTCCCATACAAAATCTTAATAAACGCCAAACGCGTTTACGATCGAATGTCAAACAAAAAACTCACACTCGGCACACTGCATACATTAGCATTTAGCAACCAATAGCAGTGTCAGAAATACATGTGAGTTGTGAGTTTGTGACACGAGACTGACGAATAAAATTACTATCGCCTAGGCCCTAGCGCAACTCCAAAATATCGTATCCCAGTTCTTAACAGTGCAGCGTTTTAAATTAATAATGGTTATAAATATTGTCATAAAAATAAATAAATATATATATATATATATATATATATATATATATATATATATATATATATATATATATATATATATATATATATATATATATATATATATATATATATATATATATATATATATATATATATATTTTATAATATATATATTTTTTTTCTATATCATTTTAAAGTATACTGCTCGAATACATTGATAACGAACACGTAAGCATATAAAAATAATTTACTTATTGCTTGAAATTTTCTATATAATATGTACAAGTGTATATTATAAGCAGCTAAAATATGAATTCTTTGCTACAACTGCGACCAGCTACAAGCACCAACATTTACGTACACAATACACATGTTAAATGAATCTAATAACATACAATCTTTATTATATAAAACTATTACTTATTGGGTTACATTAGATAACTTTAGCATTAATTACATTTGTAAGTATGAGGCTATATTATGTCTCTATAATATTATAAATATTAGTAATTCTGATTTTATTTGTACTCGTCATAAATAGTGTGAAGAGCATCAGCTAACTTAGCATGACTGCTGTAGAAATGTGAAATAATAGAAATATTGAAAGATGTTATGAATTAAATGACATATTACATAGTAACGTGATAGTTAATAGTTATGTTATTCTGCCCATATCAATTCATATTCCTTGCACATGCGAATAATTTCCTAGCAAGAAAAATGAACTTTATTACTGCATCCAAGCGATGATAATGGCCTGAGCGAGCATTTTCATCCTCCGAGCGAGCTTTGAAATAGCTTAAAACTGGTACATATCTATTCATATTATGTATCAGGTGTTAAGCCATGCTAAATAGTACATGTTATGTATATATTATATCATTCATTTTTTCATTTTGGCTATTTCTATCAGACAAGCAGGAAAGGTAACATATTTTCTTAATCCTAATATGGCCATTTGTTTTTCGCCAGTTACTCTAGTAAATAATTTTTGGAATGTTGTAACATTGGAAGCATATAATCCCTCATTATTAAAAATATTCACTACATGCATATTGCATAGGCTAATTCATTTGTCTATTCCCATGGAGGAGATAAAGACAGAAACTTAGATAATAACCGTGTGTAAACACACGCGACGCAGCGGCATATCGTGCCGCAGCCGCTGCGGCGCCGTGTGTAAGTGCCCATAGAAATGCAAGGATGAGGTATGCAACGGCACCGCCGCGGTGGCGGTGCCGCTGCCGCTGTAGCGCCGTGTCTTAGGCTGCGTTTCCACTGAAGCGGAGCGGAGCTTAGCGGTGCCGAGTTGACCAATCACCATGCTCGAAATCTTCTCTCCGCTTCGCTGTCATTCCGCTGGAATGGCACGATTGGTCAATTCGGGCACCGCTAAGCTCCGCTCCGCTTCAGTGGAAACGCAGCCAAAACAGTCTTAGCATTTTGTAAATATTTTAAATAGTGAAGGGGCTAAAGTGAACCTTAATGCAAGCTAATAAAGTACAAATCTGGCGTACACCAGCTATAACTAGAGATATACATCATTTAATTACAATAACTAAATTCTATTTTATATTTTATAATATCCATTACTATTGTTTTATTGTGTTCGTATTATGTATAGTTACATCCCATTTCTTAATTCGTTGATTCTGAAATGAAATACCATAAATTATTAAAAAGCTTTGCGATATAATAAATATTATCATTAAATTAACATTGTTTACAAGAACTTACAACACGTTTATGCGCGGAAAACGTACATTTTTCAGAATAAATAAAAACTTGAGATGACGCCCAGTACTACTAACAACGCGTCGCTGTTTATTCTCAAAAAACACCATCTAGTTGACGCACAGGAATACTATCAACGCCCTCTGCCCCTACCATGCAGGTAATAATAAAAAAGTGTCGAGGTCAAATATCGTTGTCTAGCCCCCTTTACGCCGAACGCGCGATAAGGAACTTCGTTCCAAAACTTATGTCTTAACCCGGGGGTGAAACTATCATACGGAACTTCATCAAAATCGGTCCAGCGGTTTATGGGTGAAAGCTCTTCACCCCTAAACCGCTAGACCGATGCAATGTTACCTTGTCACGACAGAAAAACTTTCGCATTTATAATGAGCATTAGTATCACAGAAATAAATCAAGATAGAACGGCGACGCGCTTGCGTTGCTAAGGAATCGCGTGTGTCAATTTTTGCTTTGCTTTTAGTTAGAACAAATAACTCACACGTGGAAAGAAATACCTCCTTTTGACCGATTCACTTTCGTACTTCTGTTTTTACTATTAGACACTGCACAATGAGGCATTTTTGCACAACCACTCCGGTGTAATCAAGTCGAGACGTGCGCGCTGACTGAATGAACGTTCAACGAATCTTGCCCACTTGTGCAAGATTGAAACACGAGTACTCCACCCGCTTAGCCGTTCTATCTTGATTTATTTCTGTGATTAGTATAGAATACAGATTATGAAAATGGTCTTATAATGGCCATTTACAATACCTTTTCATCAGTCAAAATCTTTAGCCATTAGCTAGGAAACCGAGTGAAGTCGATCCCTCTTCCTCAGCGCTTCCAAGTCCGCCTTCAAAGACACTTTCTTGTTGAAGAATTCCTCCAGTTTTTCCTCAGCTAGCATCGTCGCTAGGAACTGTTCGAGGGTTATCGACCAACAGTCCTCTGTGCTGTCGTCTCGAGTGGGCGAGGCCTGACTGCGGAAATCGGGCTCAGTTGTGTTCCCGTTCGGGTCCAGCTGCAAGCAGAAAAGATTAAGGGCCTGTTTCACCAGTTTCTGATAAAGTGGCGAATAGGCTATTCACAACTTCTTTGACAGATTCTCCATAATTGATCTGTCAAGTGGTGGATAGCCTATTCGGCACTTATCAGGAAGTGGTGAAATAGGCCCTAAGAGTGATAAAATTAAGACTGATAAGATTACACAGTGATACAATAAAAAAATGTCAAAAGATAACCAGACTGCGCCAATTATTATTAAGTGCGATTGTTGTACGTCACCCGAAATATCCATACTTCCATACTTAATATAATAAATGCGAAAGTGTGTCTGTCCGTCTGCTACCTCCTCACGCCCAAACCGCAGAACCCATTTTGCTAAAATTTGGTATGGTATACCTTGAGTCCCGGGAAAGGACATTTTATTACAAGGATACTTTGTATCCCGGAAAAATTTACGGTTCCCGCGCGATAAACGAATTTTAACGCAACGGAGTTGCGGGCATCATCTAGTAATAGGTAAAGTGGTTTATTTAGTATGCGATAAGTTACGGTGGAACCGACTCATGATTTTCCTTTTAGCTTTGTCGTAACGGAGTTAAAAGTGCTTGCATTAACCGAAGAAATATGTTTAGCTTCTGTAACATACACACCTCAGGTAGCCCAGGTTGGGCAGCAGCAGCTAAATACAAGCTGTCCTGTGATATTTCCCGGCCCAGATTTGGCCGGTGGTTTAGCTCGCCCAGCTGCAGAAGTAGCGTACCTGAAAATATTTGAGGATTATAAACACACACACACATTTTGAACAATTTGTTTCGTAGCATACACTCTAGTTACTTGATTACTCTAAATTATATACACTTCGGCCCCCGTATCACGTAACTTGCGAGAGCAATGCGATAGCAATAATTATTGCGCGATAAATGCTCCAAAATCGCAATTTCCTATCACGTAAGTATCAGCTAAAACAATACGATTGCAATCGATCGCTTTAGCTTATACATGACACCATTGTTTTTATACCCAGCAATCGCTCGCGCGATTATTGCTACTGGATTGTTGATCGCTATTTTTACGTGATAGCCCCGGTTTCGTGTTTGGCCCCGTCAAACATATATACCTATCCCCGCGTTCCATTTAGCGTTAAAAACGATCAAAACGCTCAAAATGCCTGTTATTTTGAGCGTTTTGATCGTTTTAAACGCTAAATGGAACACGGGGATTGTTTCTTATTCCGAGTGATCAAAATTATTTATTAAAGACGTGAGTGGATAAAGTGGGCAACTAATGATTTGAAAATGCTTGTATGAAAATAAATTCCAATAATTAATAGAGCAAACACAGTCCATACTGAACTATGTTTGCTTTATTACTGCCAAAACATATTATTTTGGCTTACATCGTTAAAACTTTTTGTTATACTTGTTTTTGCTATGTATATTATTTAAAAAAACATTTCTGTATCAAATTAAGACTGTTCACACTTCACAATATCATGCATTCAATTTTATCTGTTACTTAGAGGTGAGAACTTGTAATTGGCTTTCTGATATTTATACATAAAACTGCCACTGACATTACTTAGCTGTAAGCTTTGCATATATTATATTATACATTTATAATTTATAATAATATATAAAGGGACTTCGCTTTTATCAGGAGAGGTATTCATCGTAAAGTGCTGGTACAAGACAGTGGCGTCGGAAAACGGACGAGGAGAGAATAGTACGAAATAATACCACCTTATAATCTCTCTATTATAATTCTTATCGAGTTTCCATCATTCATCAAACACTTTCACGACACACTTAAATCACTTCACTCAGCACAAATAACACTTAAACGAAACTAGGGACAGTTCCGGAACGTGTTGACTAGTTTGAAGCCTAAACGAGACTGATCTCACTTTCTGGCGACTGCCCAGGAGGGGACGTTTCCCTCTCCATCTCTCCCACTCCGACACGCCCTGACTCTGTCAAAGCGCGCTACTAGTTTCATAAAGATGGCGCACTTAAGTCCCGTTTCCGTTTTTGACCGGATGCGACATATAAATAAATAAATAAATATTATGGTTACATACTTTTTAATTCAAACAAAATGGCGTCACATACCGGCTCTAGCGACCGCCTCGTACAGTTCAGTGGAGTGCTGCGTAAGGTCGTGTAACGTCGACAGCAGCTTCAGGAAGTGGTCGCGGGGCAGGGGCGGAGCGCGAGGCGGGGCCCCCGCGCCCGGCGTCAGGGGCGTACTCGCGGTGCCTATGCCGGCGAGCGCGCACGCCCGCACTTGTTCCGCTAGCCGCCAACCTTCTAAAATGCATTGATTATTTTTATAAAAAAAGCTTTTTGCGGCCTCTCTACTTTAGCTCATGATGGATCAATAGTCAATACAAGCATTTACGAACATGTAGATGAGAATATATTTTTCTCACCTCCGGGCGGAAAGGGTCAACTTTCTTCCCGCTGCGCTCACCGATGTTGCCGTTTTCCGCCTCCGCCGATGAAAAAATAGTATACGCACCACGGGCAGTAAATAAGAAAGCCTCAGATCACATGTTTGTTGACCTCGGCTTGGCCAACAATTACATGTGATCTGAGACATTTCTTATTTTCCTGCCCTAGGTGCGTAATATACTATTGTATAGCCCAGTAATTCCCAAAGTGGATCATAGTGGTTTATATTTTAAATGCTTTAAATTTTAACCAGTCTTTCTAATTTAAAACTCTTGACCTAAGGCGAGAATTTACCAAACAGCTATTAAGGTCAAAGTAGAACTCACCGCCTTGGCTGGAACTGTCCATAGACTTATCCATGTCGCCAACATCACTGATGGACCGCTGCATAGCTTCGGGTGTAGTTGGCTCAATGCTGTAACAAATGTGTCTATATTTTATCCGGTTTCAGTTTTGTAAATTATCCCTTAGTACTAAAAATATTTACCAACTTTATCTTATATCTTTAAACGAGCAATTATTGTATATATTATATAATTGGAATCTCGGAATCGGCTCCAACGATTTTCATGAAATTTCAACGATTTTATAACATAAATTACAACGATAAATCGATCTAGCTGGGTATCATTTTTAGAAAATGTCATTTTATTCGTGTTTTATCGAATACCGAGCAAAGCCCAGTCAAATAGCTAGTGAATATAATATACATACAACATTTTGTCCCTATGTGATAAGTTAGGAAAGTTATTAGACAAATAAGGAAAAAACGTTGTATAGCTTATTATACAACCGTACGTTTGTCTGTTCATCCGCGCTAAAATGCGGGAAGCAGAATTCCAAAAACACAAGTAAAGTGTACGGTTCGGCTTAAAATGCGGTATGTCTGTCTGATAGAAAAAAAAGATTAGCGCGGTGAGCAGCGGCGACGCGTGCGCACAGTACAGCGCCCGCGTCCCCGCAGATAAAACATATTGCTGTCTCGTTTCCACACGCAATACTATTTTAGAATTTATCTGTCTAGATAGGACAGCGCATCTGTGGCCAGCTCCTCGCCGGTCGCGGTGTACGCTGGCGGTAGTAAGTCTAGCGCGGCGAGCTGAGGCGGCGCGTGCGCACAGTACAATAATATGCGTCCTTGAAATTCGAACGCGGTGAAACATATTGCTGTCTCGTTTCCACACGCAATACTATTTTAAAATTTATCTATCTAGATAGGACAGTGCATCTGTGGCCAGCTCCTCGCCGGTCGCGGTGTACGCTGGCGGTAGTAAGTCTAGCGCGGTGAGCAGAGGAGGCGCGTGTGCACAGCACAATAATATGCGTCCTCGAAGTTCGAACGCGGTGAAACATATTGCTGTCTCGTTTCCACACGCAATACTATTTTAGAATTTATCTGTCTAGATAGGACAGCGCATCTGTGGCCAGCTCCTCGCCGGTCGCGGTGTACGCTGGCGGTAGTAAGTCTAGCGCGGCGAGCTGAGGCGGCGCGTGCGCACAGTACAATAATATGCGTCCTTGAAGTTCGAACGCGGTGAAACATATTGCTGTCTCGTTTCCACACGCAATACTATTTTAAAATTTATCTATCTAGATAGGACAGTGCATCTGTGGCCAGCTCCTCGCCGGTCGCGGTGTACGCTGGCGGTAGTAAGTCTAGCGCGGTGAGCAGAGGAGGCGCGTGTGCACAGTACAATAATATGCGTCCTCGAAGTTCGAACGCGGTGAAACATATTGCTGTCTCGTTTCCACACGCAACACTATTTTAGAATTTACCTGTCTAGATAGGACAGCGCATCTGTGGCCAGCTCCTCGCCAGTCGCGGTGTACGCTGGCGGTAGTAAGTCTAGCGCGGTGAGCAGATGCGGCGCGTGCGCACAGTACAATGCCCGTAGACGCACATTAGCGTCCCCGCAGATAAAACATATTGCTGTCTTGTTTAACACGCAATAATATCTTATTATTTAGCGTTTATCTGTCTAGATAGGATAGCGCATCTGTGGCCAGCTCCTCGCCGGTCGCGGTGTACGCTGGCGGTAGTAAGTCTAGCACGGTGAGCAGTGGCGGCGCGTGCGCACAGTTCAGCAATATGCGTCTTCGAACGCAGTGAAACATATTGCTGTCTCGTTTTCACTCGCAATACTATTTTAGAATTTACCTGTCTAGATAGGACAGTGCATCTGTGGCCAGCTCTTCGCCAGTCTCGGTGTACGCTGGCGGTAGTAAGTCTAGCGCGGTGAGCAGCGGCGGCGCGTGCGCACAGTTCAGTAATATGCGTCTTCGAACGCGGTGCAACATATTGCTGTCTCGTTTTCACTCGCAATACTATTTTAGAATTTACCTGTCTAGATAGGACAGTGCATCTGTGGCCAGCTCTTCGCCAGTCGCGGTGTACGCTGGCGGTAGTAAGTCTAGCGCGGTGAGCAGCGGCGGCGCGTGCGCACAGTTCAGTAATATGCGTCTTCGAACGCGGTGCAACATATTGCTGTCTCGTTTTCACTCGCAATACTATTTTAGAATTTACCTGTCTAGATAGGACAGTGCATCTGTGGCCAGCTCTTCGCCAGTCGCGGTGTACGCTGGCGGTAGTAAGTCTAGCGCGGTGAGCAGAGGCGGCGCGTGCACACAGTACAATGCCCGTAGACGCGTGTTCGCGTCCCCACGCGCGGACACGCCCAGCGCTGCGGATAGCCCGCGCGCGCTGACTAGACCGTCGTCGTCGTGGTCCATTAGCTATAATGTTGTAAGTGGGAATTAGAAATCAAACTTATATTTGAAAACAGATTTAGGGGCTGCTTCACCACTTACTGATAAGTGCCGGTTAGACTGTACACATTTACTTATCTGACAGATACTCCATACTCTATATATCTGATATACACTAATATCAGTAAGTGGTGAAACAGGCCCTTAATGATGTATAAGGTACTTTTGAACTTAAGTATTCCTAAGTGATCAAGTCGAAAAGTCATATATCGTTTTTTAACCATACTTTTGAATTGAGAAGTTTAAAAAATAATAATAAACATTATTTTACGATCTGTCGACTGTCGCTAAGCTACAAATCTTTTTGTTGATAATAATTTGGCAAAAGTATCTACTATAGAGAGCGCCCTCGATATCGTCGAACATAACATAAACAACGTACAGTACTGCCAAATTAATAATGCGCATGCAAATTTTCGTAAATTGTCGTAATCACGGAAACACCCGAATCTATGAAACGTAAGAGCCCCAAAGAATGCTTTTGCATTTTGCACCTTGTGCAAAAGAAATAGAAGTAAATATTGTATTTCTTTCGCACAAGGTGCAAAATGCAAAAGCATTAAATATTAGCAAGTAAATATCATATTCATTGTCTCTATTTTTGGCGCCTGAGCCACAAAACCTTGTATTGCGCATGTCCCAATCATGTCATGCCATGGCAACGCCACCAACAAGTTGCTTAAACAGTTGGCGTTGCCATGGCATGACATGATTTGGACATACGCAATAAAAGGTTTTCTTCCGGCGCTCGGGAAAAACGATCGTTGCCGAACAATGACGAAAATTTCTATGCGCATTATCACTTTGGGTGCACTGTATACAGTGACCTACTGCGCCATTCTCTTAATCGTGCACGAAAATATTGATATTTCGCTCTTGTTGTATAACTGGAAACGCAATAACAATAGATTCATGTGCGAGTGTAAGAGACAAGGGTCACTGTAAGAATAAGTATGTGCTTTACGACCTATGGTATGCTATGTAAACGTATATAACCATTAACCAACCTTGAACATCCTAGCAGTGATTGCCTCAGCATAATCGCCCTTGGCCCAGGGCGATAGAGCAGTGAATAGCGTCTTGAACTGCGCGTAGTCGAGTCTGTACGCCTCGTATGGCGCCTCTAGACGCTCGCACGGTACGCGCTTAGCCCAGAACAGCTCCTCGCGAATTGCGCTTAGCAGCTCCTGAAATTGAAAATAAAATGTAATACATAATATGTAGTTACAACTATAGTCTATAGTCCGCGCAGAACTAGTTGGCCGCGCCTTAGGTAGGGACAGGGGTGAGGGGGCGGGTTGCTTGCTGCTCGCAACGCACATGAGATTAGACAGTGACCACCAATCTCGCGATATCGTGAACAATAATATTATTTAATTATTGAAAAGAATAAATTAAAGACAATTTATCAGTTTTATATTCTAAACTATTGTCATCGGCTTTCTGTCTTTTTAAAAACATATGCACTTCAAATATTATTTTCTTAGATTGTCTTTTTATCGGCGGACTCATCTTGCTATTGCAATCTCTTTTTGTCCTAACTAGCAGAACTATATCTAAATCAAGCGCCCCCGCCTCTGCGTCCCACCGCTCACATACCTAAGGCGCGGCCAACTAGTTCCGCGCGGACTATAATTAAGAGTTTTTACCTCCAGTCTAGGAAGAATAAAAACTAAGGAAACGTAACTCCCATACTTCAATCGTTCTGAATTTGGTTCTCAAGGTTCTTTTCGCACACTAAAATAATATGGCAATACCTATGAAACATTACATTCAAATTGTCAAAATAAAGCCGTTGTCACTTGTCACTTCTATAATTGCACAACATTCTTGCGTGTATTCGGGTCTCTTTTTGCATAAAGTATGCATGTATTTGGTTCACATTTTGTAGAATTGGAACAATTTTTTTGACACAGTTACTCTTCCTTAGTTTTTATTATTCATAGCCTCCAGTTCTATTTAACAGTTTTTGGTTACATGCAATAGGAAAGATGCATGACGCCTTGTTTTCGTTAAACCAATGATGAAAAATATGTTTATAACAATTATATACTTTTTTAATTAATCGAATAAATTAAGAAAACACAATCTTTAAAGTGAAAAGAAAACGGTATAGCTTTCAGATCTGTGACGTCACAACTGCTGTGGGTATGCGTATTTTTTATAATTGATTCATTAAACAAATCGCTTCTGACACAGATATGGGTAACATTGTTGACATTATGCACTCCGGAATAAAACTATCCTATGTTCTTTCCCAGGATCAACAGCACCTCCATCCCTAATTTTCCAAAATCTGTTCAGCATGAAAATGTAACGTAACAGTCAGACAGATACTTTCTGATATAAATATTTTATAATACCTGCAGCTCATCCGGTTCCAACAGCTTATCTTGCTGCAGAGCTCTCAGCGTGTTCTTCTCGAGACTGTCTTCTAGCTGCCTCACAACGCGCAGTCTGTATTTCAGTCGCAGATGCTCTATGCTCTCGCTGCTGACCGTACTACCGAATGATCGGTAGGACTGGTAAACTAGATCTTGAATTTTTATAGTCTGTAACAATTAAGCGTCATAATCAGAATAAAATTGCGTTATTTTACTTAACCTGGGTCACACGTTTTGACATTATAACACACATATTATATCAGTTTTTACCCGACTATGAAGAAGCCAAAAAGGGTACAGGTTTTATCGGTTTATGTATGTGTGCACCACTATAGCACCGAAGTTACTAATCCGATTTTAATAGATTCGTATTTGTGGACTGGGTAATATTATGTATGCTAAATAATTTTCGAAGTACAGTTAATTCTATCTTTTGATTTATTACATACCTTTTCAGCGGTCCTCGGTTCTGTAGACAGAGCCATGGCTTCCTCATTGTATATACCTTCCAGATAATCGCTCAACACCTGCATCGCTTGGCCGTCTTCTGCGCATTTCAGCAGTTTCTCCCTGTTTATATCTAGGATTGTCAATGTCACCTGTAAAATATTTTTTCTTGATTACAAGCAAAAAAGAAACATAAAATTACGCACACTAATTTGTTATTGAACAATTTAATTAAAACGCCATGAGGATTACGCATACTAAGACGGAGAAATGATACGAATACAAACTCGTTTTTAGAGGAAACGCAATATTAGCAGGCTTTAAAAGTAAAAAAAAAAACAACTAACCTGGAATATAACCTTAGCGCCATCATAGAAGAAACAGTCCATGACATTGACCGCACACTCATAGGGCATCACGCTCACAAACAGTGTGAGGAACCAGGACAGCGATATCATTCTCATCATGCCTAGTTCGTCGAGTTTCGCATGCAACTCCGGTAGGTGGAGCTTTGTCAGTTCGTCGAGCACGCCTTGGTCCACCTGATAAAAAAAAGTCAGTTGTCAATGTCATCGTCTATGCCCTATGGTCTACGGACGTGCGAAAAAAAAACGCAAACATTTTTAATACTACTACACGGAATTTTACCGTCCGGCGTTCCGATTTATTACATTTTGATATTATGGCAAACGTGAAAGTTTTGAACGCTGGACGGTAAAATTCCGTGTAGTGCACAAACGCACTACATCAGACTTTTTCATGAATCCGTCTCAATTGTATACAAATATATAGCTTTCGATAAATAAAAAATGTTAACAGACATAAGGTTACTTGTAAATAGTAATACAAGGGACATGTTACTTATTGGAATATCAAGGTGGCTATAAAAGATTATGACTTACCAATGCTCCAACCACCCTGGTATTATAATAATCCGGGAGTAGAGTTTCGCATATCGTCGCTAGCAACCAAAACGCCTGCTCCTCGGGACAGTAAATCAGCAGCACAGACGCTACAATATTCATCGCTTGACAGTAACCGATAGTCGGATTCTTCAGTGCGTACGCGCAGAGCACACGACGTAATGCCGAAATACCTAAAAATCATATATCTTACAGTAAAAGCACTTCAGAAACATTAGATAACATTATATAGAAACAATAATGAATAATTTATTACACTGATTAATTTTATTATAGAAATTAGACCCATCTAGGCCCATCTTATCATGAGACCCATCTAGGAATATCATTCAGATATTCTTCGGATGAAGAGAAAAGAAAGTGATTGCATCAAATTTTTGATCAAATTTATTTTACCTTTAGGCTTATCAAAACATTCACCGAGAGGGTATAATTACCAAATACTTTTATTTATCTTAGTCATGTATACAGTATACGTAATAAGTATATTCTCTCTACTCTTTTTACCTTTAACAGAAAATTTATTTTGGCTATCCCATATCAGCTCTAAATAAACATAAACGAATAGCAAACTTACCGACATCATTTTGAAAAGCCGGATGTTCCGGCAGCGACCTATGGAGGTCTCTTTCTATTTCATCGTTGGCGGTATTCTTCGAGGATAGGGCTTCGTTGACTAGCTTCTCGTACAGCCCTTTATTCTGTGTCTTCTGCAGTATGGACCCTGAGAACACGCTCCACAGTTCCCCGCGTAGGGACTCGGGAATACCGCTCACGACTAGCTCGCTGCCTTCCACCGTTCTGTACATGCTGACACCGCGGCCTACTTCCGACATGTGATCCTCCCATTGTTTGATCTATAAAAATACAAGGGTTAAACATTTTTTTAGAAATAAGGATGCAAACAAGTAAACGGGTCACCTGATGAGAAGCAACTATCGTCGCCCACGGACACTCGCAAAATTGGAAGAGCTGCAGGTGCGTTGCCCTTTAAAGGATTAGTTTCAAAGTCGTTATCTGTCTATTATTATTTTCTAATAGTTACCTAATAGAACATAGTTAGCAGGCTGCTAAAAAAGCAGGTTGGACGGTCAGAATAACCTTTAATATTTATTTGAATCAAGTCTGTAAATAAAATATTCACAATTGAAGAAGAACCTTTTACTTTTCGGAAGTCTGTAAAAAAAGTATTACATGGTCTACGGTGTGGCAAACGCGTTTCGTATGACCAACGCTTACACAAACATATTTAATTTAATCAAATAAAATAAAATATATTTAATCATTCAATAATATTCGCTAATCTATACTTATTATAAAACAAAGTCGCTTTTTTTTCCCTCGTGTTCCTTTGTTCCCTTTAATCTTTAAAACTACGCAGCGGATTTTGATGATTATTTCAGTGCTAGATAGACCATTTATCGAGGAAGATTATAGGCTATATTTTAACACGCTAAGACTAATAGGAGCGAAGAAATAGAGTAAAATGTGGAAAAAACGGGGAAAATTATTTGAAAGGGCTAACTTGAACGCGCTAATCCCAGGAACTACTGGCCCGATTTGAAAAATTCTTTCAGTGTTAGATAGCCCATTTATTGAGGAAGGCTATATGCTATATTTTATCACGCTAAGACTAATAGGAGAATGTGGAAAAAACGGGGGAATTTATTTGAAAGGGTGCAATTTTTAAAAACTACTGGTGCAATTAACGTAAACATAAACTGTAAAGGATCATAGGCTATCGATTTTAAACATTTTTTCAGTGGCTATATATTATACAAGGTTTTGATCACGTTTTGATTCAATTGCGTAAAAATCGAATTGCAAAAAAGAGGAGGTTTTGTTTTCGTTTCGCAATTTAAAAAAAAAGGCCATGTTATTACTAAAGTAAAAATCGTGTGTAAAGAATGTCGGTAGTGTGTGTCTGTCCGGCAGTCACCGTGAGAGATGCGCCCCGCCCTCGCACGCTGGTACATTACCTACACATAGTCCATGAAATTTTAATTAACTACGTTCTTACTAAGATTACTTCTATCGCTTTCGTTCTCAAGCGGTCGCATGCGACCGCGAGAACAAAAGATTTCCAAGAACCCGCGATCGAGGTGTTAATTAAACAGCATAAAATGTATCTTTCCTTTAATTGAATGACAAGGGCAAAAATTCCTTGCCCTAAACTCTAGAACTGCCTTGACTTAGATATTCTAGATGTTTAGGCAACGTATTCGTTTGTTTAAAGGAATCTATGAGAAATTGAAATTTGATTCGCCTCTGGATTTACGTCAGCTAGGTGTATTTTAAAGGCTTAAAATAAAATAAAAAATAATTTATTTCTGAGTAGGTAAATTTGAATCAATTTTTTTCAGAATGTCTACCTGATGCCTGCTACCACCGGTTCGGGAACTACCCCGGCGGGAAGAACCGGCGTAAGAAACTCGCACGGGTCCCACTTTTTACCAAAAAAGTGAGACAAAAATTGTTCTTTTTAAAATAAAGTTTATAATTTTGTTACTTAATATTGTAATAAACAATGTCAACAAGAATTTAAATAAAGACTTAGAATTATTTATAAATGTATACTAATATTATTATATTATTTATATTATAATATTATAAAGCGGATATTATACCCGTGCGACGTCGGGGCGGGTCGCTAGTTATTGATAAATTAACCTTCGACTTCGTATTTCCTTCCTTTTCTACTTAAAATAAATAATATTAATGCTATAGTTGTGACATAATCTAGATTGTATATATTATTAAACCATGACAAGGTTAGGATAATAAATTATTATCCTTCGGCTTCAGTCGAGTTTTAGGCCGAAGCCGAAGGTTTCGCCGAAGGTGGTTTTTTGACCGAAGGCGGCCGAAGCCGAAGCTTCGGTCGGACACTAATAATAATTTATAACTCTAAGAGTGGGTTGCACCAACTAACTTTAACTGTAACTTTAACTTTTACTTTAACTTTTACTCCAATGCAAAATGTCAAATCTTTGGTTAAAGTTAAAAATGGACGCCATCAAGACGCCATATTTAACCATAACCATAGAGCTCGACAAGGTTTTAAACGCATGTGGCGAAAAAAGGAACTAACACTGTCATCATACAAAAACGCCATTTTTGACAGTTATCCCTTACCAGCAGCGCCCCCGCCCACGTTCATTTATAACCTTGTTGGACCAGTTGTCATCTGTCAATTTTTCCGGTCAAAGTTAAGGCTACAGTTAAGGTTAAAGTTAAAGGACGCCATATTTAACTATAACCATAACTTTAACCTTAACTTTAACTTTAACCACGCCTCTGGTGCAACCCAACCTAAAGGTGCGTCCAGAATAGATGCGGCCTTTTATAATAACGGCCGCACTCAGAGAGATTTAATGATAAATAACTTTAAGTTGATAAAGATTTTGACACATTTTTTATCGCAGGTTTTGAGCGCGGCGACCGAATCAAGAAATTCCGTAACGAAAATAAACCTAACACCCTCAAACACCTCCCCCCCCCCTCCACACCGGTGCGGCGTTGCCGTGCATCGTTGTTTCAGTTCGGCAGATTTCTGCACGATGTTCGTGTGCGTGCGACTAGACGTATGCGAATAATAATAATTGCATAAGTTGATGAGCTATGCAATAGCTTAACCGCGGCAGTTCCCGAGTGCCATATATTTTTTTATATTAATTAAACTCCTTGAAAGTGAATGCAGTTTAAAGGCAACGCACCTGCAGCTCTTCTGATGTTGCGAGTGTCCATGGGCAGCGGTAGTTGCTTTCCATCAGGTGACCCGTTTGCTCGTTTGTTATAAAAAAAAACAGTTATAAAGAAAGTAGCATCCCACCTTTTTCTCTTGTATCTGCTTGATGCTGGACGTCTGATAGGTCCTGAAGAGCGTCATTAGCGGCGGCTGCGGCGTCCAGTCGCTGTCACTCGCCGGTCCCGACGTCTTGTCCCTGTAAACGTAACTGTTTGTAACCGTTAGCGCGGCAACACACATAGCCCGGAAGCACCGATGATGCGTGAAGCTAGGCGCAGGTTACGATGTTAGTGAAGTTAGGCGCAAGTTAGGTTTTGATGTAAGTGAAGTTGGGCGCAGGTTACGTTTTGATGTAAGCGAAGTTAGGTAAGGTGGCGATATGAGTGAAGTTAAATGCAGCTGGGTTAGATTCGATTAGTTTTTAAGCTTGAAGTTAGGCGCAGTTGCAATATTCGGGTCATTTATTATTAGTTTCCAATTGTTGTCGATATAGCACTTTTGTAATTTGTTATACATGCAGCAAGTAGCAGAAACCCCACGTAGTAGCGACATAAGCTAACTGTAAATTAAAATTGATTGAATTAAGATAAATCGTTTTGTGTTATGACCAATTCATAACGCAACAAAGCGAGATGTCACGATTTTAAATGAGCCATTTAAATTCGCAACACGTTTGGAACTCGACGAATGCCACATTTAAAAATGCATTCACGATGACACATTGCAATGTGACTTGACCCTTAAAATATTCAATACTCTATTCATGCAGCAGATAGCAGGATTATAATATCAAAAGTAGGAAACCAAATATAGATTAATGACAGTGGAAAAAATAATGTATATTCTATGTAGGCAATCAAACCATTAACCATGGATTATGCTATTTTTTGGCGCAGACAGAAAATTCGTTGCTCTCAAACAATTCTTACCTGGGTATCTTAGCCAGCAGCTCCGATATCTTGTGTACGAGGAACTGTCTGTCGGATATCTTGCCGAAGAGGAAGCTGGCGTGGTGGGCGGTGGTCACGAGGATGCTGCCGCAGTCGCCGCTGCTGCCGTCAGCCTGTTCTACCTGGTGCACGTCGCGCAGCGGGATGGTGAGGCGGACTAGGTTGTGGACCTGTATAGGTTAATTGAGTTAAAACTATTAGCGTTTTCGGCATCTGGAACTGCCCCGGGGCATGGCCGGCAGGGCAGGCCGAATGGATACGGAAATAGCCGAACAAAACCGATGATCCACGAAGCACGTAGACTTAGTACTAGTGCAATACATAGTTTATGTTCTTAATTCAAACTTCGGCTATTTCCGTATCCTGTCGGCTCACCCTGCCCCAGGGCAGTTCAGATGCCGAAAACGATATATATTATTATACTGCCAGCCAGAATCGGTAACCAACTTAAAGGTTAGGCTGTCAAACCGGCGGGGGAGGCCGGCATTCCGATTTTAGGGCTCCCATACAAAACTGCGAATTCGCATCGCATCGCAATGTCATTCTTATTATGAGTTTTGCCGCAGATATTTGCGATGCCGACGAAATGCACTTGTCGACGGCAGTCGTCGACGCGTGCTATCGACGCGTGCCGTCGACTAGTGCCGTTCGTCTGTAAGAAGCCTTAGGTCGACGTACGAATAATAACGACCTACGCGGCTGGATTATATGATAATCTACAGGTTAAGTGAGTCTTATTGGATTGGATTCTATACATATACGATTTCCGTGATAATACACAAATTTTCTTAATAGATAAAAAATGTGCAGCAGCCCTAACAGCCTATCTAGGCTGTTAGGGCTCATGCTATCTAGCTTAGATATCTATCTAGCTATCGTGCTATCTAGCACAAAATATCAAATGTATGTAGTATGTACTATGTATGTGTTCTATGAAATATAATTGCCTATTACAATCTAGTCGTGTCACCATTACTAAATTGAGATTTTGCTTATTCAAAACAGCTGCAAGCAAGCATTATTTCACGCCGATCACCGTAACTGTCAGCATGACCTTGGCAAATTAAGACAATAATTATCTTTTTAATGCAAAAAGAAACTTTTTCTTAAAGAGTTATACACCGTGGCTAGTAATAATTCTAGGCATACAAAAAGACGCAATAAAATAAAGGTTCAATTGAAGTCCATTCCAACCACAAGTGTTATCAAAACAGCAACAAATTAATGACTGTTTAATCAGCAACATATTATGTATTTTACATAGTAATACTAGACCACATTATGAATAAAAAAGCGATAAGTTTTATTACTCATCAATACATTTATTGTGAAAGGAACAATAAACATTTGACCTCCATTGAAGTTGAAACATTATGTAAATAAGACATTTTTGCACTCGTAAAAATGTTTTAAGTTCAATAAGCTGTCTTTATTTTCCTTTGTAATTCAATTTTGTGTTAAGGTTGCTTAAGCGAACAGGAAAATCAAATCGAACTAAGATTGTTCAGTTGGAAAATGTATTGAGACATTCAAAATACAAAAAAGGTCACATTTGCAAGGTCTTCCTAAATAGCAATGTGACAATATGATGTGATTGTTTGGTTAGTGGACACTTATGGGAAAATAAGGGCCTGTTTCACCACTTTCTGATAATGTGCCAAATAGGCTATTCACAAAATTTTTGACAGATTCTCCATACTTCATCTGTCAATTTAAGTGGTGGATAGCCTATTCGGCACTTATCAGGAAGTGGTGAAACAGGCCCCGAGTATCATTTATCTTATGCTAAAGGACTGTGACAAAATATAATTAAACCACTTACCCTACTATCAAAACAGAGAAAATTTTGTGACAGGTAAAGTCTTCCCCAATTATGTTTTTTATTGTATGGGGTCCAGAGAGTACACTCCTCTGATCCATCTAGTTTCTCATTCTGTGGCAGACGGAATCTCAAGGTGTAGAGATTGGACTGTTTCCGAGCATCCAAATCACGTTTGAGAAAAGATGGTTTCTTTGGTACATTCTTACTGAGTTTTGTTAGTAGCTCTTTATCAGAGTTAAATTGTCCTGTTTTGTCATCAATCAATCTAGAAAAAAAAATACATAATTAAAAAATTAGATATAAAAATCTAGTATACAATTTTCATGTAAAAAAAGCCTCCATGCATAAAAAATGATGTTCATATTGTGCTAATAAAGTGCAAAACATATTTTGTTTCACAAAATATTGAGGTAAGCAATATAATATTATTACCACTATACCTATTATTTTATCTGACATACCTTATGTAACAACAGAGTACAGAAGTTTTGTGATAATAATAAATAAAGCAAACTTACTGTTTCATAGCTATGTTAGCCAGTTGTTGCATTAATGCATAAGTCTCCTTCTTCTTAAGTAACATGGAAAAGTAGTGCTCCCCATCCCTCGTCACAACCCGGATTGAGTCAGGGAAGACCAAGCTATTGGTTTTCCCGAGCTCAGTTACATCAGCCCATCGAATCTTAATTGCCGTTTTGCGTCCAAATATATATGAGTAAAAGCACAAATAATTTACTGTAAGATACATCCATCCTTGACGAGGCATTTTGCCCTTCCAATAACTAAAAAAATACATTTAAAATTCAATTTTAATGTTGATTTTTCTGTGAAGGAATAGCATTATTTTGGTTGAATGAAGAATTTTCTCTGACTTACTACTCACCTACAAGAATAATAGCAGACAAGTTTTTCATCTGTTGGCAATGATGGGAATCTCTGATGAAAAATGCAGTTGTTGTAAGTGACAGAGTCCTCATCTAAAACAATAATTAGAATTTAGCATCATTATCGTGCGTAATAATATTTAAATAGTACATATTATAGAAATTATACTAGGAATAAAAAGTTAAACTACCTTCGGTAAGGTTTTCTTCTTCAGTAGCGATGATAGAGTTAATTTTGCAGCATACAAAGTCTGTTCTCTCATCGTCACTGTCAAATGAGTGGAGGGTAGCACAAACATTGTCCAAGAGCCATTGCCAATCCTGCTTTATTTCCTGCTCAGTAAGAGCTTCAGATATAACTAAAAGAAATATTGTAACAAAAATTGTAAATAGTATAAAAGTCTTATTTAAAATTAAAATAAGTGTATTTTTGTAAAGATTTTATGTATCAAGTATGTAAAATTCTATGAGAATAAATGTCTTAAAACCTAAAACTTTACAATTAATTTATAGATATTTCGCATTAGTTCTTCAAGCCCCAAGCAGTCGCATACGACCGCGATCACAATAGAAATCTATTGTGTCTCGTTTTTTCCACGATCGAGGGATTAATCCATATGTGCGAAATGAAATTCGCAGGAACCACATTTTTTTGCTCAAAGAAGCAGTCATATTTGGAAGGAACCTTTTGATACAAACAAACCTTCCACCTCATAATATTATATTTTACAGAACTATAGATAAACTTACCATAGTATATTTCGGAATTAGGGGTTTGGTGGAGTATTCTAAAAGGCGCTGGCTTACTATCCAAGACACTATCTAATGTGCCCACAAGAAGGGAAGAAAGTCCTTTAGACTTGCCATGTCCCTTCCTGCGTTGAAGCACAAAATATAGTGAAGTCTCATCAGTGTCCCTGCAATATTTATATTTTATTACATGGATTTAGTTAATAAACAACGCATATTTGTCGACGACTGATAAACGAATAATAATTTTATTGTTGTACCATAAAGGAGTCTTCAAATACTCTTCTCGAGGCTTGACCCACATTTTGAACACTTTCAAACTCAAATTAAGATACCTATTTACATTTTCAATGAATAATGGTCAGTTATATTTTGTAAAATTCAGCAAAAACTACAAAATAAACACGACACTCGCAAGAAAAATTGAAGATGTGTTTTTTTTTCACTTTCCATTTTTGACAAGATGACAGATGTAAATACAAGCACATTGCTACACGCCACAGACTATTAAGAGGAAAGAAAGAAAGGTATGAGACCCAAAAAGCCTTTTGTATTAACTATTAAGTTTACTATCTTTTAAATTGTAGCCTTACTTTTGAGTTTTATTTCTTTATTTGTATTTTGTGGTTGTAACTACCTAGTAAAAATCGTACAAATACATATTTAAAGAAAGAAAGTGAAACTGAAAATTTTATCTATGCCTTCATAACCTGTAGAAAAAAACAAGTTCATTGACTCTGACAGCAGGGCAAGTGTGTTGCCAACTATGGGGATTTCCCACTAAATTTAGTGGGAAAAAATTAATTTAGTGGGTTTTTAGGGGTAAAATATGTTGGAGATATTTTTGGGAGTAAAATTTTTGAAGAATGGAATATTTTTTTTTATAACAACCTTAAAGTGGCTTTCGGATCTTTGCCGCGAGCGACCGCGACGGACGAAAATTCAAACGAAATGCCACTTTATGACAAAGGCTATAGGTTTCATTTTACTCTACCACTAGTTTTTACGCCGCCACCGGTGGTAGCTGGTAGCATGGGTCACCACACAAATGTCAGTAGAAAATGATACCTACATTCTTTGTCATAAAGAAGCATTTTATTTGAATTTTTACCGGTCGCGGTCGCTTGCGGCTAAGATCCGAAAGCCACCTTTAAGATGGAACTGCGCACAAAGCACAATATTAAGGCCCGTATTTTTGGTCAGTACTCAAGATGCATCTCGGTCTCAAGACACGGTTCAGGCTCTGTAATTGGTTGGCTGTCAAAATTTGGACCAATCACAGAGCCGAACCGCGTCTTGAGACCGGGTCGCATCTTAAGTACTGATCAAAAATACGGGCCTAAGTCTCTATAGTCTAATCACTAATGAGTCGCACCAGCTGACACTGCTGACAGTAGGCTGACAGATTATTATATTCGTTGTCGTTGTATGTTAAATGAAAAAAAATTTTTGAATTAAGTACTTATTTTAAAACTGCTGGCCTGTTTGTTTGTTTGGCTTGTTGAAGATGTACCTATTTCAACGTTTTGAGCGCTTAGTAGAACACCCCCCAAGTAATTTTAAATTTTTTGATTTTTTGGGGAGTTTTGGTTGAAATTTAGTGGGTTTTGAAGTTGCTTTAGGGAGAAAATGTATTAATAGTTGGCAACACAATTTTCATTTTACAAACGTCAAAAAATTGTTATGCTTTTTTATTTTATTTATTACAACTGAAGAATTTATTTAACATTTCGCCCTATTTTCCAATATTTTAAGAGACTTATCTTCTTATAAACATGAGAGGGATTCGCTTTGAAACAATTGTACTTAATTTAGAAAGACTGACAATGTAATAGTGTTGATGTGTCCAGTGGCCGCCTTGTTTCTTGTTTTTCCACCGCATACTTTCATTACTGTATAATAAACAAAAAGCCAATATGCATGAATTATTGAAGCACGTACTAAACGAAAGGGATTTAACTCGAGCTGGTGATATATTCAGTATTCCGGATTGCGATATTGTTGACGATCTTAACGATGTTGTAAGTATCCTTTTTTGTATTATAAATAATAAATCTGTGTAAATCGTAGGTGGTATAACTATGAGGAAGTGTCATAAGCTCTCTAGTTGAGTTATAGGTTATCCCAGAATAAGATGTTAAAAGTGCAGACCCAACATAAAAAGTTTTGTTTTGTGGAAAACCCGCACACAGATTATTTTGAAATACCTATGGTGAATGTATCATGCAAAGTTATAATATTTTTACATACCTGTAGTAAATATATCTAATTGAAATAGATAATTACGTTTATCACTTGCCTTCTTACAGCTACAACAGATAACAGACATATCTTCTAGAGCTGACTACATCCGGAATGACCATGACCAAGCCCTCATTGAGATATGTGTGACGAAAGTAACATCATGTATAAAAGAAACTGGCACTTTAGAGAAGTACTGTGGTGCTCTAGTAGCCTTACTAGAGTCATGCCTACACCACAATCTAATGCCAGTTGGTCATTTGAAAGATGATGATCCACCCCATGCTAAAATAGCCTCAGATGTGATTGCCTGTATTGTTCTGGTAAGTTTAAAAATAAACATACATAATGTAAACCATCAAGTTTGCTTTTGTAATACTGGTGACATTGTAAGTTTGAAGTTTTGATTCCATGATGGATCAAGAAATGAGACAAGAAAGATGATATTTTGTGCATCTGATGGGCATTAAAAGTCAGTCATCTCTCATGAGTTGTGTTGGTCATCTATTCTACTGGATCTGGATTATGAAAGTAAAGGAGAAAAAAATAATGTATTGTGTTCTTGGCATAAAGTTGACCATTATAAAATTTTGTGTTTATACTTATCTAAAACTGTATGTATGTGATATTGTAGACCCTAAAAAGCATAAAATTCTTTTCTTCATATTTTAGGTGTCATTCCCTTTACAATCTGATAAGGAGATGACAAGCAATGCTGAGGTAATGGAGCTATTTTTGCCAGTTGCTGTCCAATTTTTGCACAAAGGAAACAGAGAGATATCCAGGCACATGGCTAGATATCTCTCTCTTGCAGCCGTCCATCATGCAGTGCTGCTAAAACCACATGTCCAGACTATTATGGATTCCATTATGTCAGGTACTTAGGCCCGTATTTTTGGTCAGTACTCAAGATGCATCTCGGTCGCAAGACACGGTTCAGGCTCTGTGATTGGTTAGCTGTCAAAATTTGGACCAATCACAGAGCCAAACCGCGTCTTGAGACCGGGTTGCATCTTAAGTACTGACCAAAAATACGGGCCTTAGAGTTTTCATTGCAAAAGCTACTTTATTTTCTTTCTTGTATTGAAGACCAGTAACTTTTTTTAAAGTTATTACGCTATACTAAAAGTAGAAATTATTAATATTAAATTAATATTATTATGCAATGGCAAAACTTTAAATGTATATTTCCTGTACTTGTTATAAATATTCATGAAAACCTAACTGGTGTGAAAGTTTATAAATATTTAATATATATAAACTTGTTATTCTGTGATATATTATGTAAGAAACTTAAATGATTGATACGCACAATAAATTTCTATTAACCAATGCAAAACCTGTTATTATTAGTAATGTATGTTTGTTTTTCAATTTAATTAGTCATAAAGTTAAATGGATCTCTAAAATCATGATCTAATTAATATCATGCATTCTTTTTTATTAATTATATTTAGAAAATTGCTAATAGAAAAAATTGTATACACTTCAACCTTTTTTTTTTGCAGGGAACTACCCTCTCTGTCGGATACTGACTAATCTATACGAGGTGTGTCCTGAGCCTCTAGAAGGTCATGTGACAGCTTTAGTGTCGCTCCTGCCACACGCTGAGCCCGTGGAGAAGAGCTCCCTGTTTGCCCTGTTCGAACAGATTGCGAACAGACGACCTGAAGCTCTCAAGACAGCGATTCCACAGCTACTGTCATACTTGTGCTCTGGGACAAAAGATCCTAGCTGTATGTGTGTGGAAGTGTTACAGGTGAGTTTCTTTCCAATATAGCAATAGTTCTGAATATCGAATGAATTGGTAGGTGGTTGTTTTTCCATGTGGCTCTTAGTCATTCATCTCTTGAATCTCACCTTATCTAGAATCCAATCTGTTATCAGTTTGACAAGATGCTATTGATTACTTATCTACCTATTGTTGCCTAAAATATATTTTATCTTACTCATAACGGTGTCAAGATCCAAGTATCGATGGCACCAAAAACTGAATTGCACTATAATATTTTTATGTTACATCACCACTTCTCGCCCCACCATAAAGCGACCTATATGTATAGCGAACATTGGTCTTTCCCTACCATTTTTGCTGAGTGTCAATAAAATTGAATGTGATCTAGCTATAGTTTTCTCATAGACATGTATACAATATTAGTAGAGGATTCGGACTAAGGCGTTGAAATACTTATTTAATTTAATAAAATATTATTTTCACGCGGTTGACATAATGGTGAAGGTCAACCATAGGTCAGTTGGGACTGCAAAATGCATTTGTAAATTAAGCTGAACCGATTTTGTTGAAATTTGGTATGAAGATACTTTGATTCCCGGGAAAGGATATAGGGTACTTTTTATTTCGGAAAATGTACGGTGCCCTAGCGATAAACGAGTTTTGGCGCAATGGAGTTGTTGGCGTCATCTAGTGTCCTAATAACTGATCCTAATATCACTTTCAGGTGATAGACAGCGTGGCCCGGCGTCGCGCGTCGCTAGTGGGCGCGGAGGGCGGGGCGGCGGTGCGGCGCGCGGCCCGCCCCCCGCACGCCTCGCCCCGCGTCGCCGCTCTGGCCGCTGACGTGCTCGCGCGACTCAACGCGGCGCACCAGGTGTGTACCCTTCTACACGTTGAGCCATCATAACACAGGATGCGCCATGACACTGGCTATACTATCTGTACTATATATCTATTTGTACTATCTATCTATGCATTTGTGTACTATCCCACAAAAAAAATTAGGTATTGAATTATGAATGCTTTAGATCTTTAGAACAAGACTAAATTAATAGTTAAAAAAACCTTTAGTCTTAACGTAAGTTTTTTTTTTTATTATTTAAAGTTAATTTTTTACTTTATTTAAAATAGATGATGAATGGATTACAGGAGCGAGCACAAGAAGCTCTGAACTTCGTAGTCGAGCGGCTAGCGACAGCTGACTGGCTGGAGCAGTCCGCGCTACTGCGGGAGGCGACAGCGCTGTGCAGCGCTTACCCCGCGCTGTTCACGGACAAGCTGCTTGCCGCGCTACGTGCTAATAACAAGTAATCCCTACGCTAGACGAAAAATTTTATTGCGCAATATTATCACGTATTGTGCAATATTCTTGACCATCTAGGGTTAATATTGAACGCGCCCGCCTTTCAATCTTATTGTCAAATAAATTGTTCAATAATAATCTTCAATGATATTGCACAATAAAATTGATCGTCTAGGGGCCCACTAAGGATTGATGTAATGGCGCATCCACACATGCCGCCGGCTTTCAGCTTGCCTTGCCACCGAAGTCGGCGGCCGGGCCGCCGATCGTGCCGCCGGTATAAGCCGGCGGCATGTGTGGATACAGCATATGGTTTATACCTTTCTGAAAATAAACTTACCTTGTAAGTTCCGAAATATAACCCAGTATACTGGCTAGAGTTCATGAGTGCAATTGCAATACACCCTATCAAAGCCGAATACATCAATGCACTAGCCAATATATTATGCAACAAATCAATAGTATGGCGTCGATGCTTGACGACAGGCCAGTATATTGGGTTTGGATTTTTTACCAAATAAATAATTTTGTGTTTTAACTTCAGCCTCCGTCCGAAGTCAGTTCACGGCGAAGTGAAGAGCACTTCGGGTGGTGTGACGATAGTGAAGCTCGGGGGTAGCACGACCGTCACTAGCGGGACCACCGTCACGACCGTCACGTCAGCCGTCACGTCGACCGTTACGCCAGCGCTGACGTCCGTCACGTCAACGGGGTACACGCGGCGCGCCAAACTCGGGGATTCCCGGTCTACAGGGAGATTGCACCCCGGACCAAACTCGCATAGAAGTATGACGAGACTTAATGTTGCTGGTGAGTTGTGATTGCAATTATTTCCTGTAACTTATGTAAATAATATTAATCTACGCACTTGTGGCTAATGGTATATATACTTATTACTTTAAATATCTTGATGATAGTATAATATCAATAAAAGAAAGCTAGTAATTGTTTCAGATGAAGTAGCTAGGCCTATATTATATGTCTTCATTAGAGTTGAATTTTAATTATGCTTGAAATTGACACATTTCTAACGGCTTATCACCATACCTTGTTAATATTCAAAGTTAAGTTAGCAGGCCAGAATATGGCACAGCAAAAAGCAATGTATGTATTCGTAGTCGCTAAACAACTTGTCCGATTTTAACTAATAAGATTTCAAAAGATAAGTAAGGATACTGCAAGTGCCATAGGCTATTTTTTTCAGAATGTTTTTTACGTTGTTGGGCTACAATTTTTCAAACTTAATACTAGTTAATATAAGTTGAGACTAAATGACGTATCTTTCTAGACTTCTAGTTATAGATGCTTGTGGTATTTGAGCTAGTGTGTAATTTCAGGAGGTTCCGTGGGAGGTCTGCACAAAAGCATGACACGACTATCATCCTCACAACAGATCAATGCACAGCAACCTGTCACCACACCACAGAGTATGTTCTAATTTTGTCATTTCGTCTCATATACCTAAATCCTCATAAGTCATGTATTAATAAAATTACTTATAGGGATAATCAGAGTAAGTCTAGATACAGGGCAATATTACTTTTCCATCGGAGCTGTGTTGCGTTGTGTTTTTGAGAACCAATAGAATCTCTTAATTTGCCTGACCTCGCTCGTCGCAGTAATTCTATTGGATCTTAAAACACATTCCTCGCAATGCAGCTCTAGTGGAAATACGGCCCCATATTTGACATAAGCACCATACATTATCTGTCAAACTCTTAATTTAATTACCATTAAATAAATAATATTCGTCTTTAAGTGTGGCTGTTGGACTGTATAGTTCACGGTGCTTGGTAAGTGGTTACACAACAAAATGGCGTATTACACCGTGCCAGACAAGACAATGCACGCTGCGTTTACGAGTTTACTTGAATTATTCGAAATTACCCCGCCAGTTAATCCCTAACAGTCAGTCAAGTCCTAACAGTCAAAAAATTAAAAATCATGTAACTACTTCGCAACCAGTGACAAATACATTTAGCACTATAGTCCGCGCGGAACTAGTTGGCCGCGCCTTAGGTAGGGACGGGGGTGAG
This sequence comes from Polyommatus iphigenia, assembly GCA_963422495.1. Classification (NCBI taxonomy): domain Eukaryota; kingdom Metazoa; phylum Arthropoda; class Insecta; order Lepidoptera; family Lycaenidae; genus Polyommatus; species Polyommatus iphigenia. Next base: position 9,647,572 of record OY730183.1, read on the forward strand.
GGGGCGGGTTGCTTGCTGCTCGCAACGCACATGAGATTAGACAGTGACGACCAATTTCAAGATATCGTGAACAATAATATTATTTAATTATTGAAAAGAATAAATAAAAGACAATTGATCAGTTTTATATTCTAAACTATTGACATCGGCTTTCCGTTTTTTAAAAACGTATGCACTTTAAATATTATTTCCTTAGATTATCTTTTTATCGGCGGACTCATCTTGCTATTGCAATCTCGTGTGCTTAATGTCTTAACTAGCCAGAACTGTCAAAATCAAGCGCCCCCGCCTGTCCGTCCCACCGCTCACATACGTAAGGCGCGGCCAACTAGTTCCGCGCGGACTATAGATGATGCCCGCAACTCCGTTGCGCCAAAACTCGTTTATCGCGCGCTCGGTTCAGCGGTTTGGGCTTGAAGAGATAACAGACAGACAGACAGACACACTTTCGTATTTATAATATTAAGTATGGATTATTACACTTTACTATACTGTATTCTACATTTACTAGTAGGTAAGACGGTGACGAAGGCAGGTAGCGGCAGTAGCGCTGTTACCGTGACGACACTGTCGCCGCCGCTCGCGCCGCGGGCGAACAAACACCATCATAACATCGTTATTGGAGCGGTAAGTGGTCACGTGGTCCATACATGATGGACGACCGATTGTCACCACGATAGTCTCGATCATATTGAATATCCCTCATACATATTGGTATTCGGTATGGTATTAAAGTTGGATGATGGAGAATGCCACCTCACAAGGCATTAAATTGTATATTTTTTCATGAAATGTTTTAAATGAAAGAAAATATTAATTATTGCTAATGAAACCGTGAATCGTTAAACACAAATTAGCTTGGCACCGGCATCCATAGAGTTTCCTTAGAACGAGGTGCCTGCGTAATTTCTGCGTTTATATGAGTACAATATGTCTTAACATTTTACACATCTTTTCAGAACTCCGGCCCAACTATAATCTCCGGGCCGTCGCCTCTACAATCCCAGTCGATATCAGTCAACCCGCTCATGGGCAAATCCAGTGACGCGCTCGTCCCCACATCCGTCACTGTTCACTCGAATACGGCGTTAGGACAAGTGTCAGTCGTCACGTCAGTCCCGTCGCACACCGTCACGTCAGGCCCCGTGACGGTCACGTCGCGCCGTGCCAACAACACCAGCGTGACGATGATCAATACAAACAACACGTCGAATCACCGAATTAGCGTGTTCGAGCCGTACCCGATGCGGGACACCGTGCAACACTTTTGCGAGAAACACCTGGACAAGATCAAAGCGTATATGGACAACGTGTCCATGACTATACCGCCGCCGGCTAAATGCACTATTGAGGGTAAGTTATTGAGTAAGCTGTTCCCAGACTTGAGGATATTTTATCTTAAGGCTTTCATCAAATATAAGTTTTAAGCAGATAAAAGCTTAATAATACACACAGTAGCAATAAACTAAAAGACCCATAATATGTATATGTCGCAGTCATCTGGTTCAATCTGCGATTCGATTGAATGACTAGCGTATTCATTGAATGACTCCATTCAATTGAATGACTCGGCCGAACGTCGATTGAACGATCGTCCCTCAACGTTCAACAAGTTAGCGATTTGTAGCATAGCGTTTTGAAGATAGCGGACATGAAATCAGTCAGGTAATTGAACGTATTTCATTTTCTTCCTACGGCGGCGCTACTAGTCACTAAAACAAATATGGCGTCAAACAGCTCGCGCAGCTGATAGCACTGTGTTGATATTTTATCGATTACATTTACATTAAAGTACTTTATTTGTAATTTGTAATAACTAATAAAATAATATGAAAGCGTGGATTTACCTATAACTACCCCGTCAACGGCTACTTGAAAAAAAAATATAGCATCCCATTTAACGACTTCGCTATAATATGACTTTTAGTCAAAACGTTAAAAGTTACAATCAACGTCTTGACGAGTTGTCGTTTAGTCATTCAATTGAATGGAGTCATTCAATGAATATGCTAGTCATTCAATCGAATCGCAGATTAAACCAAATGACTGCGACATATATATACGTTACAGTTATACAGAGTTTTCAGTACTCTTCTTGCGTTTAAAGACAAAATACCGCGTAAGTAAAACGTCTTGATAAACACTGTGGATCTACTTATTAGTGAGGAGTTACCACTATTACATAACAATATACTTGCATTATATTACAGAGCGGCGGTCCAAGAAGCAGGCGCGTCTGCAGTTCGCGTGCGGTCGTCGCGGGCCGCACTGTCTGTACGCCCGCGCGGCGTTCTCGCTGCGGACGCGCGCGCCGAGAGTGTGGATACACCTCATGTTCCTGGCGCTACAGGTATGAGATTATAGCTGAATATTACAGAGCGACGGTCCAAGAAGCAGGCGCGTCTGCAGTTCGCGTGCGGTCGTCGCGGGCCGCACTGTCTGTACGCCCGCGCGGCGTTCTCGCTGCGGACGCGCGCGCCGAGAGTGTGGATACACCTCATGTTCCTGGCGCTACAGGTATGAGATTATAGCTGAATATTACAGAGCGACGGTCCAAGAAGCAGGCGCGTCTGCAGTTCGCGTGCGGTCGTCGCGGGCCGCACTGTCTGTACGCCCGCGCGGCGTTCTCGCTGCGGACGCGCGCGCCGAGAGTGTGGATACACCTCATGTTCCTGGCGCTACAGGTATGAGATTATAGCTGAATATTACAGAGCGACGGTCCAAGAAGCAGGCGCGTCTGCAGTTCGCGTGCGGTCGTCGCGGGCCGCACTGTCTGTACGCCCGCGCGGCGTTCTCGCTGCGGACGCGCGCGCCGAGAGTGTGGATACACCTCATGTTCCTGGCGCTACAGGTATGAGATTATAGCTGAATATTACAGAGCGACGGTCCAAGAAGCAGGCGCGTCTGCAGTTCGCGTGCGGTCGTCGCGGGCCGCACTGTCTGTACGCCCGCGCGGCGTTCTCGCTGCGGACGCGCGCGCCGAGAGTGTGGATACACCTCATGTTCCTGGCGCTACAGGTATGAGATTATAGCTGAATATTACAGAGCGACGGTCCAAGAAGCAGGCGCGTCTGCAGTTCGCGTGCGGTCGTCGCGGGCCGCACTGTCTGTACGCCCGCGCGGCGTTCTCGCTGCGGACGCGCGCGCCGAGAGTGTGGATACACCTCATGTTCCTGGCGCTACAGGTATGAGATTATAGCTGAATATTACAGAGCGACGGTCCAAGAAGCAGGCGCGTCTGCAGTTCGCGTGCGGTCGTCGCGGGCCGCACTGTCTGTACGCCCGCGCGGCGTTCTCGCTGCGGACGCGCGCGCCGAGAGTGTGGATACACCTCATGTTCCTGGCGCTACAGGTATGAGATTATAGCTGAATATTACAGAGCGACGGTCCAAGAAGCAGGCGCGTCTGCAGTTCGCGTGCGGTCGTCGCGGGCCGCACTGTCTGTACGCCCGCGCGGCGTTCTCGCTGCGGACGCGCGCGCCGAGAGTGTGGATACACCTCATGTTCCTGGCGCTACAGGTATGAGATTATAGCTGAATATTACAGAGCGACGGTCCAAGAAGCAGGCGCGTCTGCAGTTCGCGTGCGGTCGTCGCGGGCCGCACTGTCTGTACGCCCGCGCGGCGTTCTCGCTGCGGACGCGCGCGCCGAGAGTGTGGATACACCTCATGTTCCTGGCGCTACAGGTATGAGATTATAGCTGAATATTACAGAGCGACGGTCCAAGAAGCAGGCGCGTCTGCAGTTCGCGTGCGGTCGTCGCGGGCCGCACTGTCTGTACGCCCGCGCGGCGTTCTCGCTGCGGACGCGCGCGCCGAGAGTGTGGATACACCTCATGTTCCTGGCGCTACAGGTATGAGATTATAGCTGAATATTACAGAGCGACGGTCCAAGAAGCAGGCGCGTCTGCAGTTCGCGTGCGGTCGTCGCGGGCCGCACTGTCTGTACGCCCGCGCGGCGTTCTCGCTGCGGACGCGCGCGCCGAGAGTGTGGATACACCTCATGTTCCTGGCGCTACAGGTATGAGATTATAGCTGAATATTACAGAGCGACGGTCCAAGAAGCAGGCGCGTCTGCAGTTCGCGTGCGGTCGTCGCGGGCCGCACTGTCTGTACGCCCGCGCGGCGTTCTCGCTGCGGACGCGCGCGCCGAGAGTGTGGATACACCTCATGTTCCTGGCGCTACAGGTATGAGATTATAGCTGAATATTACAGAGCGACGGTCCAAGAAGCAGGCGCGTCTGCAGTTCGCGTGCGGTCGTCGCGGGCCGCACTGTCTGTACGCCCGCGCGGCGTTCTCGCTGCGGACGCGCGCGCCGAGAGTGTGGATACACCTCATGTTCCTGGCGCTACAGGTATGAGATTATAGCTGAATATTACAGAGCGACGGTCCAAGAAGCAGGCGCGTCTGCAGTTCGCGTGCGGTCGTCGCGGGCCGCACTGTCTGTACGCCCGCGCGGCGTTCTCGCTGCGGACGCGCGCGCCGAGAGTGTGGATACACCTCATGTTCCTGGCGCTACAGGTATGAGATTATAGCTGAATATTACAGAGCGACGGTCCAAGAAGCAGGCGCGTCTGCAGTTCGCGTGCGGTCGTCGCGGGCCGCACTGTCTGTACGCCCGCGCGGCGTTCTCGCTGCGGACGCGCGCGCCGAGAGTGTGGATACACCTCATGTTCCTGGCGCTACAGGTATGAGATTATAGCTGAATATTACAGAGCGACGGTCCAAGAAGCAGGCGCGTCTGCAGTTCGCGTGCGGTCGTCGCGGGCCGCACTGTCTGTACGCCCGCGCGGCGTTCTCGCTGCGGACGCGCGCGCCGAGAGTGTGGATACACCTCATGTTCCTGGCGCTACAGGTATGAGATTATAGCTGAATATTACAGAGCGACGGTCCAAGAAGCAGGCGCGTCTGCAGTTCGCGTGCGGTCGTCGCGGGCCGCACTGTCTGTACGCCCGCGCGGCGTTCTCGCTGCGGACGCGCGCGCCGAGAGTGTGGATACACCTCATGTTCCTGGCGCTACAGGTATGAGATTATAGCTGAATATTACAGAGCGACGGTCCAAGAAGCAGGCGCGTCTGCAGTTCGCGTGCGGTCGTCGCGGGCCGCACTGTCTGTACGCCCGCGCGGCGTTCTCGCTGCGGACGCGCGCGCCGAGAGTGTGGATACACCTCATGTTCCTGGCGCTACAGGTATGAGATTATAGCTGAATATTACAGAGCGACGGTCCAAGAAGCAGGCGCGTCTGCAGTTCGCGTGCGGTCGTCGCGGGCCGCACTGTCTGTACGCCCGCGCGGCGTTCTCGCTGCGGACGCGCGCGCCGAGAGTGTGGATACACCTCATGTTCCTGGCGCTACAGGTATGAGATTATAGCTGAATATTACAGAGCGACGGTCCAAGAAGCAGGCGCGTCTGCAGTTCGCGTGCGGTCGTCGCGGGCCGCACTGTCTGTACGCCCGCGCGGCGTTCTCGCTGCGGACGCGCGCGCCGAGAGTGTGGATACACCTCATGTTCCTGGCGCTACAGGTATGAGATTATAGCTGAATATTACAGAGCGACGGTCCAAGAAGCAGGCGCGTCTGCAGTTCGCGTGCGGTCGTCGCGGGCCGCACTGTCTGTACGCCCGCGCGGCGTTCTCGCTGCGGACGCGCGCGCCGAGAGTGTGGATACACCTCATGTTCCTGGCGCTACAGGTATGAGATTATAGCTGAATATTACAGAGCGACGGTCCAAGAAGCAGGCGCGTCTGCAGTTCGCGTGCGGTCGTCGCGGGCCGCACTGTCTGTACGCCCGCGCGGCGTTCTCGCTGCGGACGCGCGCGCCGAGAGTGTGGATACACCTCATGTTCCTGGCGCTACAGGTATGAGATTATAGCTGAATATTACAGAGCGACGGTCCAAGAAGCAGGCGCGTCTGCAGTTCGCGTGCGGTCGTCGCGGGCCGCACTGTCTGTACGCCCGCGCGGCGTTCTCGCTGCGGACGCGCGCGCCGAGAGTGTGGATACACCTCATGTTCCTGGCGCTACAGGTATGAGATTATAGCTGAATATTACAGAGCGACGGTCCAAGAAGCAGGCGCGTCTGCAGTTCGCGTGCGGTCGTCGCGGGCCGCACTGTCTGTACGCCCGCGCGGCGTTCTCGCTGCGGACGCGCGCGCCGAGAGTGTGGATACACCTCATGTTCCTGGCGCTACAGGTATGAGATTATAGCTGAATATTACAGAGCGACGGTCCAAGAAGCAGGCGCGTCTGCAGTTCGCGTGCGGTCGTCGCGGGCCGCACTGTCTGTACGCCCGCGCGGCGTTCTCGCTGCGGACGCGCGCGCCGAGAGTGTGGATACACCTCATGTTCCTGGCGCTACAGGTATGAGATTATAGCTGAATATTACAGAGCGACGGTCCAAGAAGCAGGCGCGTCTGCAGTTCGCGTGCGGTCGTCGCGGGCCGCACTGTCTGTACGCCCGCGCGGCGTTCTCGCTGCGGACGCGCGCGCCGAGAGTGTGGATACACCTCATGTTCCTGGCGCTACAGGTATGAGATTATAGCTGAATATTACAGAGCGACGGTCCAAGAAGCAGGCGCGTCTGCAGTTCGCGTGCGGTCGTCGCGGGCCGCACTGTCTGTACGCCCGCGCGGCGTTCTCGCTGCGGACGCGCGCGCCGAGAGTGTGGATACACCTCATGTTCCTGGCGCTACAGGTATGAGATTATAGCTGAATATTACAGAGCGACGGTCCAAGAAGCAGGCGCGTCTGCAGTTGCAGATTATAGCTGAATATAGTCGTGCATTCATATTTTATATAAGAATATTGATACGGTGTTCGGACTTCTTGCATGTTGATACGGTCATGACTCGACTTCCATGACGTATCTAAGGCAGTTGCGGGCAACACCATAATTTTGAATATTCATTAACTCTTAGCCAGGCAAAATGTCCGAATTTGTTAGATTAAGCTATGTTTTACCTATTAAATATTAAACCAATCTAGGTGATCTACCTGATTAAACTTATAACTAGTCAGTTACCCTTTCTTAATAGCTTCACAACGTCTCGCGAGTAGAACGCGACTCTATAGTCTTTCGACGCACAGTTTGGGAAGACCTGCTTTGATAAATACTACTATATTACAGGCAAGACATGCCGCTGCACTGTCTAGCCGAGACCCGACCGTGGCCAGCCTGAAGCACTGTTGGGATATACTGAAGTGTGAGAACAAGACTTTCCTCACGCTAGTCACGGGAGCCTTCCCTGGTCCTAAAGTAAGTGACTTATATATTTTTTTGAATATGTTTTATGTCTATAAATAACAACAAAGTGATAAGAGATAAATTATATACTGTATACATTTTTTAACTATACGAATTTTTATGTATACGCAAGTGGCGTACGCACGACGCTTATGCGTACACGTTTGCGTATAAGTTGACGTACGCAAGTAAATGTAATAAATCTTTTTTCTTAAAAATATTATTTCTAAATTTTTTTCTTTCTTTCTTTCTAATAATGGATATTTAGTATCCATATTTTGTCTTGCCTAATCATGTAATAACATGTTGCTTTTAGGAACAAGAGATGGTAGTTAACGAGCTACGTTCGGCTGGTTTTTTCGACGTATTCGAAGTGGCCGCTAGGGGCGCTTGGGGCTGTTTTCTATGTCAACACCCGGAAAGAGCGCGCGGGTTCCTAGCGGCTGACGGACAGCCCGTCATAGAGGGACAACTGAAGGAGAAGAAAGGAAGATGGCGCCTCTTTAGAAGATGGCGGACAAGATATTTCACGCTGTCCGGTGCACACCTGTCTTGCAAGGGAGCGGTGAGTATTTTATTTATAATCTTAGCTATCGTGTAAACTAGCTAGCGTAGCTAACTTGTCAGTATAAGGAGAGTAAAAAGTAAGATAGTGGCTATTCACAAGATAGCTAGACTAGATTTAGGCCTAATTTCACTAACGTCTGTTAGTATTAACAGCTTGTTAAAATGTCATGACTTCTCTTTCATTCATATGAAAAACGAAAGAGGTAACGTGATACTAATTCGAGCATTAACTTTAACAGTCGTTGATAAAATTGGACCTTACTCTGACAAACGTCAACCATTTAAGAGGTGATGAATATTGTATTAGAAAGTGGAGCTTATTATCAGTCTCCAATCTACATTAACCGTTCGTCTTTCAAACCATTTTCGAAAATTTTTCAATTTCCAATTACTCTCATTAAACTGAATATATTATCTAAAGATTTTACCATGAAAGCTATATATAATTTTTATATACTTAATTAGAATTTTTAATAAATAAGCTATTAGTGGCGCAAATACACATAGTTTTATATTTGAAACAAAATACTAAATCGGTGGTCAAAGTAGAAATAGCTACTTTTGAATAGTTTTAGAGTAAGACGTCCATTTTGGGCGCTTGAGAGACAAGCTATTAAGCAGTACATATCTAAAATGACCGTTTAATACATCTACAATCTTTTCACTTTTCTATTTTTAATAATTAGTCGAGTATTCCTTATAAATGTATCTAACTATTTTTTAAGTTTTTTTTAAATCCTTAGTCTTATTAGTAATAATCTAATTTCAGAGTGGAGGCGAGAGTATCGACATCAACCAGATCCGCTCGGTGAAAGTATCGCGAGGCGCGCGCAACATACCCAAAGCGTTTGAGATATTCACCGGAGACCAGACACTTATACTCAAGCCCAAAGACGGTAAAAACGCGGAAGAATGGGTTCAGTGCCTGAGCATCGCCGTAGCTCACTCCCAAGCGAGAGATACACCGGCTAAAGCCAATAGCTTACCGGCCAGGGGACTGACGCTCAAAAGTTTCTAAGGTATCAGATATTTTACACCACCAAAATCTCTGAAATAACCGTCAAGTATATATATACTTAACAACTAAGGGTCAATTTATATTAGCGCAGAGTCGAAGCGCATCGAAGCGGAGTATCAAAACTGAACATAACAAATCCAACCTTAACTCCAAAGCGTTAACGCATACATTACATCTGAGAATTCGCACGCATGCGCCCAACCAACGCTGGTTAATCTCGCAGAAGTAATGTGTGCGATACGTTCTGGAGTTAAGGTTGACTTTTCTGTGTACAGTTTTTGGGTATTCGCCTCGCTGCGCTTCGACTCTGCTCTATTATAAATTTAACCTAAATGGACTGATTAAATGATTGACGTTTGATAACTCTGGAAGTAAAAAGACAGGGGACGGACAAGCCTCTTAAGTAGTAAGGTGTTATAAATACCTGAAAATCATAATAATAATATGTAAAAATGTGTATTGAGTTTCAATAAATCGTGAAGAAATTAAATTGAAATTACTTAATCTAATAATTATGAATTTTTAATAACTCGTGCTAAGCACACATGTGACTTATCACGAAAATACGTAAACATAATCATACCGTCCATACTAAGTACTTAAATGCAAACTGACTAATTTCAGATATACTTAAATCAAATAGATTTGTTAAAATTATACTATATGATATTCGTTTTTACAAGCGTGGAGTGTGGCTAAACGGTTACTTTTTATATTTTAGGCTTAAAAGTTGAGATTATGGTTAAAAACAAAAATGTTTTTATCATGTAATATTTTATTAATAAATAGAATTGTTAAAAGTCACATAATTGTCCTTTTGCATATATTATAATGACACTGATGACTATTTTGGAAATTGTATCTAAAATTCTTTGAAGACGCATATTTTGTTTAAATTCTACTTTTAATTGAAATAAATGAAATATGAATTAAACTTTACAGTATATTATGACTTTACACGTGTTTAAGCTGATTTGTATAGCCACTGCCTGTCGCTAGTCCTTGACAGCTTTTTTGTAAATTTTGTAATAATTTAAAAAACAAAAAACCTAACCTGTTGACTACTCTGTTCATAAAATAGAAGTAGTAATAGTACTTAAAATGTGTTGTGTAGGACTGAGTATAGTAATTATGTCATATGACATTTCATTGTTTAAGAATAAAAATTGTACTCCTAATGTTTACACCCCGCGGAATGGAACGGAATGGAAGTGTCAATTTCGCCTCATGACGCGGGAATTGACACCGGAGAATTCTCGAGAATTCTGCGGAATATGCGCGTCCAATTTTTTGGCTCGTATTTAATTTGTTGACCGACTTCCAAAAAGGAGGAGGTAATATGTTCGGCTGTATGTATCTTTTTTTTTGTATGTTCCACGATTACTCAGCCGTTTGTGGTCCGATTTTCAAAATTCTTTTTGTGTTGTATAGGGTTTAACTCGAATTTGGTACCATGTTCACAAAAGTGGTGATCTGATGATGGGATCCTTGAGGAATCGAGGGGACTTCTTGAAATTTGTATGGAAACATATAGTGATTTCGATTTTTTCTGAAGCATTCGAGGTAAATGCTACCAAAAAGTAAGATTTCGCACCAGGTTATACCCTGGATCCGAAGGTACCGAACAGAACTTTTGAATGCTTATAGGTACAGGTTCGGGGATTTCGGCGTTGTTTAAACAACTGAAAGCATAAGCTAATACATCAATTTGATTAATCATCATCACAACCATCATTATGCCATGGGTCATCACACTATGACCCAATTATTGGTACTTTTCGTGATATTTTGCATCGAAGCAGACGTTTTTGATAATTATTTCGCTGTTTGTGGACCGATTTTCAAAATTCTCGTGTTGTTGTATAGGATATAATCTTAATTTTGTATAACAATTACGAAAGTGGTGAGCTGATGATGGGATCTATGAGCAATCGAGGAAAATCCTTAAATTTTATCAAAACACTCATAGTGGTTAAAATGTTGTTTCTAGTAAGTTAAACATATGTTACGAATAAGAGAAATTTTATAAGAAGATGTCTCTTGGTCCAAAGGCACTGAACAGAACTCCTGAATCTTTAAAGATAAAAGTATGGAAATTGCAGCATCGCTTAGATAACTGCAAGCATTTACCACAATTTCGCTTACAGTGACATAATGTGAATAGTTAACATTCGTATTGGTTATTTACGCATAAAGCCTAATTTTGTAGATACTTAACTAAAAGGAGTAAAATTATTATTTTTAACAAAAAATTAAAACCGACTTCCAAGGTAAAAACAATAGTAATATGAACTAAAAAGTATTAAATAACTCTTACCCTTTAATAGTGCCTTTTTCAGAATTCGTCTAAATCTCAACTATTTCTGTACTGTATACTACAATCTTCATTACTTTGAAGTCGGTACCAGTCCCAAAGGTTTCAGATAATCTGACATTACTGAACTCATGATTAAATTAGCTGGTACCGACTTCAAAATAATGAAGACTGTAGTATACAGTACAAAAATAGTTGAGATTTAGACGAATTCTGAAAAAGGCACTATTAAAGGGTAAGAGTTATTTAATACTTTTTAGTTCATATTACTATTGTTTTTACCTTGGAAGTCGGTTTTAATTTTTTGTTAAAAATAATAATGTGTTATACTGTTGATATAAAGTAGATTAGGCTATGTAATTACAGTTTCGTTGCAAAAAGTCGCTTCCATTCCATTCCACGGTGGTGTAAATTGAACCTAACTCCTAGATTTTGCGCCAAAATGTCACATTTTTGTAGAATATTTACTAACTTTTATTACTATATTTGGAATGATTATTTTAACAATGTTAAGGAACTGTTTTGATAATAATTAATGCTCAAATGAATGACATAAGTTTAAACTTTGAGATTATAGACTACAATGTTGTTGGTGTTGTAAATAATTTGATTTATGACAATATATAAGATTAGGTACTTTTGTAAATCATTACTTTATAGAAAAAAAAGGTCTTTAAAACCGTTGCTAAAATTAGTGATCCACTTTTAAAACGTAGTTGTATCATGTATTTTTCTATAACATTTGTCCAGTGCTTAATCAGTCTTTCATACAATGTAAGTAATGATTTCGAGCGAAGCCATAATGCTCTGCTACATTGCGTTGTCGAAACTGAAATACGCATTGTATGCCCACAACAGCTGCGTTGCAGCGACAAATAATAGTCGTGTTCTTTTCATTTTTATCACGCAAATATTTTATCGCGCATGTCTAAATCATGGCATGCCATGGCAATACAACTTGTCGTGTTATCAAAATATATAGGCTACTTGTTTGTGGTGTTGCCATGATATGGCATGATTTTGACATGCGCAATTAAAGATTTAGGGCGAAGCCAAACGAGCGTAATTTTGTGAGTCGTGAGCCGCAGAATTTCTGCCGGGCAGAATTTTTTTCATACCAATGACAACATTTTGAGTCACTGTGTGAATCAAACATGACTTTTGTATGAAACTGAATGCAGCAGAATTCTGCCCGGCAGAAATTCTGCGACTCACAACTCACAAATTACGCTCGTTTGGCTTCACCCTTATGTGATGTAAAATTAGATAACGCAACGTCATTCGCCTTCATCTCCTGCCCGTTGTTCCGATTAAAATTGTCATAAAATATAATAATTATGTAACATGACTTCGCTCTCAGTACTTACAGTGCTCCCAAAGTGATAATGCGCATAGAAAATTTCGTCATTGTTCGGCAACGATCGTTTTTCCAGAGCGTAGGAAGAAAACCTTTTATTGCGCATGACCAAATCATGTCATGCCATGGCAACGCCAACTGTTTAAGCAAATCGTTGGTGGCGTTGCCATGGCATGACATGATAGCGCCACCAACAATACAATACAAGGATAAAATACAATAAAAATACAAGGTTTTGTGGCGCATGCCCCAAAAATAGAGACAAATATTATGATATTTATTTCTATTTCTTTCGCACAATGTGCAAAATGCAAGTGCATTGTTTGCGGCTCTTACGTTTCATAGATTCGGGTGTTTCCGTGATTACGACAATTTGCGAAGATTTGCATGCGCATTATGAATTTGGGAGTACTGTACATGCTTTATTTTCCTAAATTAGTTACTTGCCAGTGAGTTTTTGGCTCTCTATTCTAATAAGCCAGTTTGCAGTTTATGTTAATGAAACCGGCCTCCGTCACTGACTATGTGAAAACTTGTAGCTATTGTTATTAATCACTTGTTTTTCGGATCCTTATGATATGAACCACCATTCCGTAGTATTTTTTATAATTTAGCTTTAGTGTGTTATTTTAGATATTCAAAGAGAACTTAAGAAGTTTAAATTTTAGATTATGTGTTAGAATTCTTCCAATGAAATGATTATGTAGGTTTTAAGGGTTATCGCCAATAAAATTTATAGATGTTGCCCCCATAGTGTTGCCATAAATATTCATATGAATGGTGTGTGGTAGTTAGATTTATGTATTACATTATTAATTAATCTATGCTTAATTATTAACAAAATAAAGTCCCTATTTTGCTGGGGCCACTCTAACGAGAAATGTCTTATGTCATTAATTATTGCTATAATGCAATTAGGTGTTACAGCATTATCGCCTTTATATATGCCATTAATTATTATTGTGATCGTGCTAATGCATGTTATAGCGTTATCGCAATAATTAATAGCATTTCTCGTTAGTGTAGTCCCAGCATTAGTAATGAACATACATATTATATTTATGCAGCAAATAATAAATTACTGTATAGTTATTTGCTGAATTTATTAGTAAGGGGTTAAGAGGTTAATTATTATTTTAAATCATATCAATGCTTGTACTTAATGAAATTACGTCCATATAATGATTGTGAATTCTTTGTTAGAGGCTTTTTATGTACAATTGCCCTAATTTCTTTTATAGGAGTTATTTAGTTTTTATGGACAATTCTATTTTTTTAGTAAAATGACAAATAGTTTAATATAAAAATTAATAGTTGAATGAGTGTTTTATTTGCTAAGTACTACTTTTACCCTTCATCTGCCCGAAAAAATAATACTTATCCAATATGAATATGATTTCTCGTGCAAAAAGTAACCCATGAGCTTGAGAACACTAGTGTACAAATTCTATAATATCAACCGCTCACTACATTTTTCGTAGAAAAGTATGAGAAATATACTTTTCGTAAATAAGCAATAATATGCATAGGTTGTATATTTTGTCAATTTTTGGTCTATTTATAGTATAGACTATAGATATGATAAATAGGTACTTGGTTGCTTAAAAAGTTTTAAAGTTTGAAGCTTATTATTATTGTGCAGCAGTGGGCAGAAATCCACCTAAAACCCACAAAATTAAACATTGATGTAAGGAATTGTAGGCGACAGACAATGTTTTATTTCAACTACTTAGAGTACCTTGACCCTCGGTCAAACTCGTTCTGGGATTGGTATTTTTATTACTACTTTGATGATTGATCCTGAATCATGATGATGGTAATTAAAGTGTTGTCTGGGGTTTAGTTTGTCATTTTCAATCTGAATCTGACAGATATTGACATTTGACAAATGACAATGACGTTTAAAAATTTTAGGTTATACCTAATCAAAGAATAAGGATTGGGACTATTACTCTGTATACGGTTATAATCGTGTTTTTAAATTTGAAAAATACAATTCAATGAATTACAATTAATATTTCGAAGTGAAAATTTTAAAATGCCTCTTCTGTGCAAAACGGGGTGTGGTAAAAATGCGATGCTGAAGGTAAAAACGAAAGAATATAGATTTAACACCTTGCAGGTTCTGGTGTGAAATCATTCTTTTCATCATTCATCGTAATATTTTTCCTTCCAGCGTCCAAAAACTGGAGACGCGTTGTGTAAAGACTGTTTCTTTGCGGCATTCGAAACCGAAATACATTACACTATAGCAAAAGCTAAGCTGTTCAACCGTGGCGATTCTGTTGCAATCGGTGCTTCAGGTGGTAAAGATTCTACAGTTCTCGCATACGTTTTAAAGACTCTGAATCAGAGATATAACTATGGTCTCAATTTAATGCTTCTTTCGATCGACGAAGGCATCACAGGCTATAGAGATGATAGCTTGGAAACCGTGAAACAGAACAGAGATGATTATGAAATGCCTTTGAAAATTTTATCTTACAAAGACTTATATGGTTGGACCATGGATGAAATAGTAGCTCAAATCGGTAGAAAGAATAATTGTACTTTTTGTGGTGTGTTTCGGAGGCAGGCTCTAGACAGAGGAGCTGCGATGCTCAATGTGACATGTATAGCAACAGGTCATAATGCTGATGATATTGCTGAAACCGTCCTAATGAATATTCTGAGAGGGGATATTGCAAGGCTAAAAAGATGTACAGCTATTTCTACAGTATGTATTATAAAAATATTTGTTTTTGCAATTCTTGAAAATTTATACTAACACTAGCTGTCCCGGCAAACGTTGTTTTGCCATATAAATAATTTTTGGTATGAAAAATAGATGTTGGCCGAATCTCAGACCTACTGAATATGCATATAAAATTTCATAAAGATCGGTCAAGCCGTTTCGGAGGAGTACGGTAACTAACATTGTGACAGGGAAATTTTATATATTTACTAACATGTATAAGATTTTGTTTTAATTTTATTTATTTCAGGGCAGTGAAGGCACAATACCAAGAGTGAAACCATTGAAATATACATATGAGAAGGAAATAGTGATGTATGCACATTACAAGAAGCTGGTATATTTCTCTACTGAATGTGTGTTTGCTCCAAATGCGTACAGAGGTCATGCTAGAGCCCTATTAAAAGATATGGAGAAAGTTAGACCAACATGTATTATGGATATTATTTATTCAGGTAATAACAAATATTTTTTTCATCTGACAATGAAGAATTGAATTTTTTTATTTGAATTTTCATCTGGTTGATGAAATATTTCTAATTTGTACTATAAATTTAAACACCTCATTTGTTGATGATTAACGCTTCAACTCCCAAGCGGCCACATGTGGCAGCAAGAACAATAGATTTCCAAGAATCCGCGATCAAAGGATTAAAATTTAATTATAAAACTAACTCATAATTTTCAGGTGAAACATTGTCAGTGAAAGAAGAAGTAACATTGCCAACTCAGAGGGTTTGCATCCGATGTAATTTTGTTTCATCACAAGAAGTGTGTAAGGCATGTGTGCTTCTGGAAGGGTTAAACAAAGGCTTACCAAAACTTGGTATAGGTAAAAGTTCAAAGGCCAAAAGGATGTTAGAAGAATATAACAACAGACAAAGAAATCATCAGGAAGAGGTAGACAAAATCAATAATGAGTCTAAACAAAATAATTGCATATCCAAAGGAAAAATGTGCAGGTCTGGTTGCAAATCGGACAAAGATAATATTGACAATATGAAAAACTTGCATTTACAGAAAGATGGCAAAGAGACTACAACCACTACACCCTGTAACTCAAAAATAAATAAATTGATTAAAGAATATGGAATTGATAGTCCAATAAGTAACGCTTCAGATACTGGACAAGAGATAATAGATGAAAGTGTAGGTAATAATCATGATGATGCATTTGATATTCCTCAGGAAGAAACTGTAAATAGTAAAGAAGTGACTTGTGCTGGTGCTTGTGGTGGAGGTGCATCAAACATTGGCTTTTGAGAAAACCACTTTGACCCATCAAACCCCGTAAGGTCCATATGGGCAGCGATAACAAAAAATTTCCAGGAATTGGTGATCGACGGATTAATAATATATTTTTATAAGTATTATGTAGTGTAAAAATTGTACAAAAAATTATTACATTAAAATAATGTATTTATCTAAATGATTTTTCATGAACAAGTGTGATGAAGTTAAACAAGAATGACTGCAAAATATATTTCAAGAACTTGGAATAAAATTACATTATGCACTAAGTAACACTTTATTAAAAATCTTATTTTACAATGATGAATAGAAATATTACAGAATAAAATAATTCATTTTTGTTTACTCACAAAAGCATCAACTATAGGATTATTATAAATTAGAGATTAGTCAGGACTCAGGTCTTAAAAATAAACTTATCTTTGTAAATGTTACTTTACTAACATTTAATTCTTCTTGTAAGTGCCTTTGTAATGTCTGCTAAAGATCTACAAAACTAATATAATAATTTAAGTAATTATTTACAATTCTATTTGTCTAAAGCTGTAAAGCCATTCTATGTAATAAATGCAGGGGCCCTTGATTCTATTCTCTCTCTGCAGATTGGGCATTTGTGTTTTATATTTTCTGAACAGTCTTCACATAGGCAGACATGTCCACAGGGTAGTAAAATTATCTGAAAACAAGAAAAAATATATTTCAAGCAGTCGTTTTTCTTTAGACAGTTTTTGAGAGTAGAAAATAATATTAAATGCAGAAGATACAGCATAAAATAACTGAAATTGTTAGCAATATTTTTTAACAATGCAAGTTTGCATAACTTACTTCTTTTGGATTTTCTGTGCACACAACACACAGTTGATGTTCACCAAGATTCTTGTCTCGGATCTGCGCACGTCGCTCCCTCCGGCCAGCCGCTAGCTGCTTCTTCAAAGCCTCCTCTGCTTCTTTTCTTTGTCGTCTTTTAAGATACTTGTATGCAATGCGCGCTGATGCTATAACAGCTACAGTTCCGAACACAACTATGAGAACTCTGAAAATATTTATTAATAAGTTGCTTATTTCTTTTAAGTACTTAATACAAAATGTATGTTCTATTTTAAATCAAAATTATTTAAGCTACTAAATTGTTTAACGCTTCAACTTCTGTAAGGCCCAAGTGGGCCGCGATAACAATTGAAAGGCTATAGTGTCTCGTTTTTCCGCGATCGAAGGATTAATATATACAGAGAAAACAACATACCTTAAAAAGTCTTTAGAGCTAGCCAGGCGTTTTAGCAAACTAGACTTTGTCGAGGTGGTGAGATAAAGGGGCAGACCATCTCTCGGTGGCTGGATTTTGAGGCCACCATTTGTTCTGCTCAACTCTCCTATAGCTGTGATGTAGGAGCCATCTCGTAACATTTCCTCCATTGTCTGCAAGCCTCTTTGCCTCACACCAGAGAAAAATCCCCATACATGATCAATAACACCTGGTGACATTGGCTCAAATTTGTCTGATATGACGTCAAGATCTGTAAGTACATGTTTCGTTGGTATGTATAATGTAGTCAATTCTTAATTTTTTAAGATGTCTTTGGGGTAAGGTATTAAAAATCTTCTTACCTATTAACTCCGCTGCCAGTGCGTCAATAATTTCAATAGTATGCTTCCCATTGCTCAGTACAAATGGGCAGGAATTATAGACTTCATGAATAGTGCGGGTTTGGTCGGACCAAAACCCTGCTGATGTTCTAGCTATAACATGCTCCTTGATGGTTAGCCTATAAGTTATTTTTTATTAAAAGCATAGTTCAAAAATATTAAATGTCTGTTATAAAAAAACATAAATATATATATATATATATATATATATATATATATATATATATATATATATATATATATATATATATATATATATATATATATATATATATATATATATATATATATATATATATATATATATATATATATATATATATATATATATATATATATATATATATATATATATATATATATATATATATATATATATATATTTGTATATATATATAAAATAAAGAAATAGAAAAAAAACCTACCTTTGAACAACTCCTGTAACTGATTGGTTGTAGTTACTTCTTATTGGGTTTCCCAATGGCTTAACAAGTCCTCGCACCACTACGTATGGAATAACATTATTTGGATATTTGTTAATTTCCTTATTTATTGATGCATCTATATCTAAAACTGGTGCTGACTGAAAAAATAATTTAATAGATAAATTTTTGTTCTTTTGTCGTAACATAAATGATACATATTTATAAATTCCTATTTAGTATTTTTTTACCTGCAAGGCATTTAAAATATGTTTACATTTGCTCAGCTGTCTCACACAAAAACCAAGAATCAGTGAATCAATTCCTAAAATGATCGTTTCACCAATTACTTCCGAAATGAATTCCATTTTACTTAATGACTTATAACTCAAATTTATTTTTTAATTGTTCGTTTCAGCTGCTTGAAATTCATATCATTTTTAATAAAAATCAATTACAATTTTTCAAAACCATCGAAAACATTTTTTTGGTTAGTGTAAATTGTCAATGTCAATGTCAAAAACAAAGGTGACCAATGACATTCATACCTTTTTATTTCTACCATTTTTTAGCACGTGGGCTTAGTAGTTAGTACCAAAGATCTCTATGGTTTCGTATGGTCATGTGGGTCAAGTGTGCGCAGCGTCTAAGTGTGCGCATTGTAAATATCTCAAAAAATATTTGACGCTAAGGAACGGCAAGTGGCAACCCCCGTCTTCAATAACCCACAGGTGACAGGACGCCCTGCGAAGCGCTCGTGTCCCAGCGGCTGCGCGCGCGCCATTTTGGAATGATAGATAAATGAAGATTTTTGCTCAAATATTTACGATATTTTGCAAATTTTGATGCGTAATCTTTTGAAGTCATGTATTTTTTTCTAAATAAGCTTTTTGCTATCGAGTGCAACATATTAACAAGTTTGTTATTTGCCAGTGTTTAGGATATTCTGATGACGCAGGAATTAACGATATTCGTATAACCCTGTTCCTATGCTTTGGGTTAAGTGTGCGTAGAAGCCTTTTCCCTTATGTGGCGAACAGTATTCTGAACCACTGACTGAAGATTGGATTGAATGAAGTCTTTGTGGAGTCTGGTGGCAAAAACAGTGCACCAGCTCCGCACACGGCACTTTTTTTTTGTATTACAATTTACATGTATGACGAAGTAACTAAATATTTCTAAGTGAAAATTATTGTTCTCATATTTTGATTAAAGCAGACTTTGTTGATTACTTTAAGTAACTATAAGTAGTTACAAATTAAAATTATAAAAGAATATTCTTTATGTTCTAAAATATATATATTTTGTTGTTGCGTACACTTACCCAATTGCGTACACACACCCCGATACTGGGGTAAAAGTGCGCAAATGGAAGGGTTATTGTTTTCTAAAGTTTCTTAAAATATAAGAGAAAAATACTATTGTTTAGTTTAAGTTGGTGACAAATAAACACTCTTACAAATGAACACAGTTTTGTTTCATTGTACTAATAATATTTGAGTTTTTTAAAGCATCAAAGTTTAAATGCGCACACTTGACCCGCATGACTCTGTGTACTAGTGCCTTTATATAATGTGACCAAATTTATGATTTAATAGAAAAAAAATCTATAAACTTCGGCTATTTTCGTATCCGTTCGGCCCGCCCTGCCTGCCCTGCCCCGGGGCAGTTCGAGATGCCGAAAACTAATAGATCCAAAGATTTCTTAAAACCTAAGATCTCACTTGGCCGACTTAATCTTTAAGATGTATGGCCTTTATAAATTAAGAATTAAAAAAAAGATCTCACTTCTCTTATGCAACTCTTATGTCACAACCACAGATTAAGGATATATATAGATGTAACCTTAGCCTATGGAGGGTATATGAAAGGAGCAATATCTTATATGGGGGATATTTGAAAAAGTGTCCAGCTGTACGCAGTAAATAACAGTTGAAAAATCCTCCACGAGCGGCGCTAGCTGCATCCGAAGGGTATGGAATGAATTATGGAGTGTAGGAATTAATGTAGCCGTTGGTGACAAAATATAAATTATTACTGGAATATAAATTATTACTAGAATTACTGGGTTAATACCAATATATTTTGAAAAATATAACCTAAAATAGCTGAAATAAAAGTTGCTGAATGATTAGGGTATGGAATGAATTAAAGACATGAGTGGAAGAATCGAACAAGTAACACATTTCCAATTTCGAGTAAATCGCGTTCAAAGTTTTGAAAAAACTTTTTATGATTTCTCATCACAAATCAAGTAATGGCTTTTGTTAATTGTATCAGGAGGTGTAAATATCTTCCGTTTTTAATATTATGTTAAAAATATATAAAAAATTCTCCATTCTAGGATAAATTAAGAAAAATGTGAAGTTATTCGGTTCCACACTTTTATATGCAACAAAATCTGTAAAGACTGTCATGCATGAAGTAAACATGAAGTAAACATAAATCACTTTTTTTTTATTGAGATGAAACAAAACTCAATTAAAAAGACAAGAAACTCACGGCCAAACATACAGGCCAAAAAAAATTTGGATTATACTTTGGAAATTTAATTGGTACCCATTACTCAGTAAACGATTAATGTGTAATGTGTGGTCCTCCATTACACATTAAAAAAAGTAATGAGTAATGTGAATATTCACATTACTCATTACTAAAAAAATTAGTAATGGAGTATCTTACATTGCCATTTTACAAAATAATGAGCCATTATCGGACCTTCATTGTCCATTAAATGCAAAGAATGAGTAATGTAAAATTTGTCCATTACATTACTATTAAAAGTATAGTAAGTATAGTGGAAGACATCTAATTATGTTAATAAAAAATTTATTAGGATGGTATAGTTAAGGAGTTTTTTTTTTTAATTTTGATGACTATGCAAACTATTACCGAGTAATAAGGGCGACAACTATTTTCATATTCAGGAGAACAGCGAGGGTACCGCACAAGTACCTTCGGGCAAGCAAACTTTCAAGAATTCACCAACATCACTCTCTCGTGAAACTTGCTCTCCCCCCCTGGAAGAAAATCCCACGGCTCATAACCCTGGTCCTGGACCCCCCGAGTGAGGGCTCATTTTAATCAGGACGATGAGATCTACAACTTAGCCCCAACATAATTCCCGAATTCCCAATTCACGACCAGGGAAGAAGGAATTTTCCGAAAAAAAAATCTAAATTTTGAGGCCAGGATCGTATAAAGGGGAAAAATCCAGGAAGAACAAGCCGAAGAACCCCATATCCAGGACAAACAGTTGCCAAGTTATAAGCACTCAAACTTTGACATTGACAGCTCGGCAACTGTCAAACGTCGAACAAAAGCGGCCATAACTCCACTTGCAATAGGCCTAGAGGAACGGGGTTTCTTCTAACATCAAAGGCAACACCTCGGCTACCCTCTCCCTGAATTTGAACTAAATCAGAGACATCAATTTTTTTCCTCAATTCTAAGGCCAGAATCGAATAGAGGAGAAAAATCCAGGAAGATCAAGCCGAAGAAACCCATATCCAGGTAAGATATCTGCGTATTTTAGTAATTAAACCATTTAGTACATGCTGATGGAAAAGATATTTATTTACAGAATGACATCTAACAATTCTATGTCAATAGACCAGAAACAATACTTATTAAAAAGGTAAAATATAAAAAGTTCTATACAAACACCACACCCTCACACTAAATAACAAAATTCCATGACAACCATAATAATTAGCCTATGAAACATAATATGTAATTAACCTATACTAACTAATAGCCCCACCTATCTATGGGCCTCGTAAGACGTTTGGGCCGGTGCAAGCGTACAGGTGGAACGGCGGGAGGCGGATCCGTCGCAACGGGACTGTCGGTTAGGGGCGGTGGTCCTACTAGTACAGGGGCGCCACTCTCGCCCGCAGCTGGGTGACTACAGGCACCACTCGAGGTCCCCGGTGTATGTGAATCCGGTGGCTCATACGGCACTGCCCACGGCTTGATTTGGTCCACGTGCCTCTTAAGTTGCCCTAGACCCGTATTCACTACGTAGTGCCGCGAACCTACTCCTTCTTCTACTCTCCCACGCACCCATTTTTCGCCTTGCGCGTAATTGCGCACCAAGACATCCTCTCCAACTTGAACAGCTCGCGCTTGACCCCCGGCGGACTCTATTTGTTTTTCTTGAGCTACCCGCACCTTATCCTCAATCGGCCTACCCCACCTCAGATGATCTAACCTAGTACGTAACGACCTACGTTGCAACATCATGGCTGGCGACACCCCCGTGGTGCTATGCTCTACGTTTCTATATGCCAGCAGATATGCCTGCAAAGCCGCATCTAGATCGCAGCCATCCCGGGCCGATTTCTTCAACGCCCGCTTGCATATCCTAACCGCCCCTTCGGCGGCACCATTAGAGGCCGGGTGATAAACGGCCGAAAAAGAAATTTTGACACCGTTATTAGCCATGAATTCCAGATACTCCCTACTAGAAAAAGGGGGCCCATTGCCTATGAAACATAATATGTAATTAACCTATACTAACTAATAGCCCCACCTATCTATGGGCCTCGTAAGACGTTTGGGCCGGTGCAAGCGTACAGGTGGAACGGCGGGAGGCGGATCCGTCGCAACGGGACTGTCGGTTAGGGGCGGTGGTCCTACTAGTACAGGGGCGCCACTCTCGCCCGCAGCTGGGTGACTACAGGCACCACTCGAGGTCCCCGGTGTATGTGAATCCGGTGGCTCATACGGCACTGCCCACGGCTTGATTTGGTCCACGTGCCTCTTAAGTTGCCCTAGACCCGTATTCACTACGTAGTGCCGCGAACCTACTCCTTCTTCTACTCTCCCACGCACCCCTCCCCAACTTGAACAGCTCGCGCTTGACCCCCGGCGGACTCTATTTGTTTTTCTTGAGCTACCCGCACCTTATCCTCAATCGGCCTACCCCACCTCAGATGATCTAACCTAGTACGTAACGACCTACGTTGCAACATCATGGCTGGCGACACCCCCGTGGTGCTATGCTCTACGTTTCTATATGCCAGCAGATATGCCTGCAAAGCCGCATCTAGATCGCAGCCATCCCGGGCCGATTTCTTCAACGCCCGCTTGCATATCCTAACCGCCCCTTCGGCGGCACCATTAGAGGCCGGGTGATAAACGGCCGAAAAAGAAATTTTGACACCGTTATTAGCCATGAATTCCAGATACTCCCTACTAGAAAAAGGGGGCCCATTGTCGGACACCACTTGCTTCGGCAGTCCGAACCGCGCAAACGTCTCCCGCAACACTTTAATAACCGCACTAGCGTTGGTCCTCGGCATGTGAAAGACTTCTAGCCACTTACTGGTCGCGTCGATAATTACTAGAAACGTTTTACCGTTTAATGGACCCAAAAAATCAACATGCAACCTCGACCACGGTTCCGGCTCATGCGGCCACGGCTGTATCGCCGCCTTGGGTGGCGCCGGACTCTCCGCTATGCACGTCGCACATTCTCTACAAACTCTCTCGATATCGGCATCTATGCCTGGCCACCAGACGAAACTTCGAGCTATGCTCTTCATTTTGACTACCCCCATATGACCCACATGCAACTCGCTCAACATATATGACCGTAAGCTAGCCGGTATAACTAACCTATAGCCCCATACGACACACCCCATATCGATATACAACTCGTTACGGCGCGCGAAGTAGGGTCGTAATTCCGAATCAGGGCACGAATCGGGCCAGCCTGAATGTAAATACGACATCACCCTTCTTAGGTTACTATCTAAGCTGACCTGCTCTTGCACCTCCTTCCTAGTGACTGGTAAAAAGGGTTGCACGAAAGAAAGGTATGTGTTCTCCTGTTTCACACTGACCTGCTGGCTTACTGGCAACCTTGACAAGGCATCCGCAGCGTTATTCTTACTACTAACATATTCGATTTTATAATCGTAGCCACCTAGTATAACGGCCCATCTTTGCATCCTACTAGCCGCCATGACCGGAATGCCTGCCTTATCCCCAAATATAGTAACTAGGGGCTTATGATCCGTCCTCAAAAGAAATTTACGTCCATATAAAAACTGGTGAAATTTCCGTACACCAAATATAATAGACAGAGCTTCCCGCTCAATTTGGGAGTAATTTTTCTCCGACGAGTTAAGTGTTCGGGAAGCGTATGCGATCGGCCTCTCACCCTGCGACGTGATATGCGAGATGACTGCTCCTATACCGATACTACTGGCATCTGTCGTCAAAATAAGTGGTAAGTCTAAAGAGTAGTGCACGAGGACTTCACTAGAAGCTAAAATATTTTTAACATCGTTAAATGCCCGCTCACATCTCTGGTCCCACCTAAACCTAGAATCCTTCTTTAGAAGATTGTATAATGGTGCTAGCATAGTACTCATATTGGGGACAAATTTAGCATAATAGATCACTAGCCCTAGGAAAGACCGCAAATCGGAAACATTAGTTGGTGTTTTAACTTTCTTAATAGCTTCAACCTTATGAGGGTCAGTATGAACTCCGTTCTTATCGATAACAAAGCCTAAGTACGTAACTGAGTTGCCGAAAAGAGTACATTTATCTTTTCGAACTCTTAAGCCCCATTTTTCCAATCTCGCAAAAACTTCCTTTAAAGTAGCTAAATGTGACGCATCATCTTTACCAGTTATGATAATATCGTCCAAGAAGACGCCTACCCCGGGCAATCCCGCAAAAATCTGTTCCATCTTTCTTTGAAAAATTCCCGGACTAGATGCTAAGCCAAAAATTAGTCTATTATATTTAAATAAACCTTTATGTGTATTAATAACGGTGAATTTTTGGGACTCATCGAGTTCAAATTGTGTATAAGCCTGCGATAAGTCAATTTTAGAAAACTTATCTCCTCCATGCAATTTAGCTAATAGATCCTCAACCCGAGGTAACGGAAAACGATCGATTTCTAAACACTTATTTAACGTCAGTTTGAAATCACCACAAATACGTATTGTGCCGTCCTTTTTCATTACCGGCACGATAGGTGTCGCCCAGTCCGAACTCGACACAGGTGAAATGACTCCATCACGCTGCAGTTGTTCGAGTGCCCGTTCTACTGGTTCACGTAAGGCGTAAGCTAACGGGCGAGCACGTAAAAAGATTGGCTGTGTCCCCTCTCGTAAACGAAAACCGACTGTTCCACCTGTATACTTCCCGAGTCCGTCCGCAAACACCTTAGAGAACCTGGAACTGAAATACGTCCAATTAAAATCCTCGCTAATGCTACACACTTGAAATGACTGCGGATATATTTTTTTACACTGTTTATACACAACTAGAGGCCTAATTTTACCAACAGGCTCCTTCAGTTCTCCTGTGTAGTACCTAAGCTTAATCTCGCTAGGAAAAATTTTACAATTGTCAAACATTCTGTCGTAAGTCTCCTTATTAATACAAGAAATTGCACTTCCTGTATCAATTTCCATAGCTAAAGTTTTATTATTAATGGTGATACTAATAGTATAGGGGGGGAAATCCTTAAAAGAGCGATTACAAATAGAATAATTAAATACCTCCTCACTATCTACACTACCCGAGCTGCCGTCCCCTTTTTCTTCGAGACAGTTTAGGCTAGTACTAGCTGTTTTCCTGCGGGGACACACTCGCTTGAGATGACCTTCCTTGTTGCAAATCTTGCATGTATAAGATTTAAATTTGCAATATTCCGGACTATGTTGGTACCTACTACTACTAGTAGGACAACTCTTATTCTTGTTATTATTGATTATAGCGCTTTTATAGGTCACTAGAGACTTATTCTTGAATGATGACTGGTGCCTTCTTGAACCATGATCTAAATCCCGATTCTCATCAAGCTTATAGACGGCGGGTTGTCTGTATGCAGGATCGGTACTGACTGGTACCTGTAACTCCCGGTCACCAACTACAAGAGCCGCGTCCGACTCCGCCGACTCCATCGCTATAGCTATATTATACGCCTTATCAAAAGTCACATTCTCCTCGGTGAATAACCTTTGTCTTATGCCGTCTTTCCTTAATCCGCATACAAACTGATCCCTCAAGTTCTCTGATAGCGAGTCGTCAATGAATCCACAATTCTTGGACAACTTTTTAAGATCGGTAACAAAATTTGCAACGTTCTCTGCGCGACCTTGTACACGTCTCCGAAAATTGTATCTCTCGGCTAAAATCGACGGTTTAGGTCTGATATGTTTTCCTACAATCTCGATGAGCTCCGAGTACTGCTTTGTAGCTGGTTTGTGCGGAGTACACAAGCTTGACATCAACTCGTATGTCTCGGCGCCTACAGCCGTAATCAGCGTTGCCACTTTTAGCTCATCCTTAATGCTATTGCATATAAAATACTGTTCAAGTCTGTCTATATACGACTCCCAGCAATCTGTCTCCAAATTAAACTCGGCCAACTTACCTACCGACATTTTAACGTTTTTACCTCGTCGCCACTAAGATATCTGCGTATTTTAGTAATTAAACCATTTAGTACATGCTGATGGAAAAGATATTTATTTACAGAATGACATCTAACAATTCTATGTCAATAGACCAGAAACAATACTTATTAAAAAGGTAAAATATAAAAAGTTCTATACAAACACCACACCAGGAAAAATAGTTGCCGAGTTACAAGCATTCAAACTTTGACATTGACAGCTCGGCAACTGTCAAACGTCTTACTAAAGTAGCCATAACTCCGCTCCCAATAGGCCTAGAGGAACGGGGTTTCTTCTAACATCAAAGGCAACACCTCGGCTACCCCCTCCCCGAATTTGAACTAATCGACTACTCTATTAATTTTTTATCTGAATAATGTGTACATTCTATATGTATACCTAATATTTACCCGGGAATACCCACTCTTTAAACTTTAAAGGATTGTGCATTCAAATCTTGTTAAAAAAATACAGTTGTACTTAGTACTTTTTTATCTGAATAATGTGTACATCTATCTATAAATACTGACATGGTGATCTATCAACGCACAGCCCAAACCACTGGACGGATCGGGCTGAAATTTGGCATGCAGGTAGATGTTATGACGTAGGCATCCGCTAAGAAAGAATTTTGATCAATTCTACCTCCAAAGGGTTAAAATATGGGATCAAAGTTTGTATAAAATAATATTAATAATTTTAACGCGAGCGAAGCCGCGGGCAAAAGCTCGTTCTATATAATATCTATGCCTTTGACCACCTTTGACCAATAGAATAAAAAGTGGACATATTGCTTAAAAAAGTAAAATATTCAAGCGATCTCCCGTAATACAACACATATAATGGCTGTTACCCGCTTCTTGCATAGTCATTTGGACGAACCTTGTAACTTACCTGCTTCATCATCTGGCTAACTTTGTAAGTATACGTAAAATTCAATTTTTTTTATTGCAAATCATTTTCCAAGTCCTAAAAGCTACATTTATGCAAAAAAACGTAAATTTTCAAAAATGTTACTTAACTCATTCTTCCACTCACCTCTTCAATTATGGAGTGTAGGAATGAATGTAGCCGTTGGTGACAAAATATAAATTATTACTGGAATATAAATTATTACTAGAATTACTGGGTTAATACCAATATATTTTGAAAAATATAACCTAAAATAGCTGAAATAAAAGTTGCTAAATGATTTCATTCT
Organism: Polyommatus iphigenia; assembly: GCA_963422495.1. NCBI lineage: Eukaryota > Metazoa > Arthropoda > Insecta > Lepidoptera > Lycaenidae > Polyommatus > Polyommatus iphigenia. Next base: position 9,675,750 of record OY730183.1, read on the forward strand.
TGCTACTGTAGCGCCACCTAAATAACATTTTTAAAACCTAATTTAACGCATTTCAGTGGACAGTTTTTACATACAGAGATATTCCTCCTTTCATATACCCTCCATACCTTAGCCCGTCATCGCGTGGCCATTTTGTGATTATTTTCATACAAGTAGTGTGCGTTTATTTTCTTGAATATTTCTATTTGTCGATCATTTCGAAGAACATTATTATACAGAAAAGAAAGTCATTTAGTTCATGATATCGATAAACTATAGTTCAAGTAATAAGAATCCGTAAACACACGTAAAAAGCTATGCAATTTTTGTAGACAAATTATTAATTGATGTGACATTTTAGCACTAATGCCTTATATAGCGCGAATAAGGGATTATTAAACTTATAAATTATCTTTTTAGCTTACAAAAATACCGATTGGTAAATACCGATTTGGGAAAGCCCAAAAAACGATGTTCAAAACTTACGTATTTAATGTTAAATCCACGTGTTTGAGGCATTGTTTGGACATTCTTATGGTTTATTATTTAGCGGAACCACAAAACTCAACAATACCTAACATAAAATGTTCACTAAAAACCTTTATTAAGAGCATACGCTAAGACAATTTTTCCATACAAACGTATTCCCCAATTTACTCCCTGGACAATGCGTCTAGTCAAATGATTTTTTTATACAATATTGGGATCTGTGAAAGCTATGCCTGTACGTTCGATGTTTTCTAAATTTACTTACAAACATCTTATAAATAAAAAAATATGAGCATTCGAAAATCATCAAAAACGAATGCCGCGTACCCCGCGAATCGACCGATCATAATACAAATTTGAAAGATCTTTAAAAAAAAATGAAAATGTACAGGCATAGAGGCACTCTTCCTGCAGATATTTCATGAAAAAAATATTAGATAGGCTCAATTTTAAAGGAGGAAACTGAGGAATACGGGACCTCGATTTACGCTAAAATTTTGTCGAAAAATGGGCCTGAGCTGCATCTGTCTCTATCACAATCTGCGGGGGAAGGAAGGTGAGGGGGGTATTGTCAGTCGCTACAGTGTTTTTTTTTTCTTCTTTTTTGGCAATTTGACACAAAGGACGTGTATGTTGTGCCACAGACAAGGTAAAAAGGTAAAGAATATGGCGGGAAAACCATATTCCTCCTATTATAATTTTCATCATCGTTTTCATGTATCGTCAGGTCTAAAGTCTAAGTAAAAGTCAATACAGTCACAGGAGTCAAGTCGGTCGATTCAGTAAAGTGGTAGACGCTTTACTGAAACTTTCGATGGAGTTTTGGAGGGAACACAAAATAGCACGTTTCTGGATATTACATCACTTTCCTACACTTGTGCATGAACACGAATATCTAATGGTTAATATTCTACCAATATTACACATTAAAAACCCAGCTAACACAATTTTAGGAAAATAATACAAAAACACAACAGCACTCTTTCACATGCCCGCCAAAACTCCTACAGTGTTTTGTACACATACATTTATACATCGCTGCATACTACGATATGACGCGGGTTTGCCTGTCGATTTATGATATTATAGCGTAAAGTACTGTATGAATCTGGTAAGAGAATGTACATTTTATATAAGTAATCGGACTATGCAGTATAATATAACAGTACATATTATATTATGAACTAGCTGTTGCCCGCGACTTCGCCCGCGTCAAAGTATAATATTATGTCCTTCTTTTTGGAAGTCGGTTAAAAGTAGCCTTTAAGTTACTCCTTACTTCATCAGCTATCTATAAAAAAAAAGTACCGTCAAAATAGCTCCAGCCGTTTCAGAGATTAGCCGGAACAAACAGACAGACAGACATACAGACAAAAATTGTAAAAAATGTTGTTTTGGTGTATGTAGCGTAGGTATGGACATAATAGGTATATTCATATGCATGTAGTAACAAACGGTTATTTCAATATTACAAACAGACACTCCAATTTTATTTACATACTATTATGTATAGATGTATAGATTTTACGTATAAAAGTAACTTTTATCTGCGGCCAAATTTTTTTTTTTCAGTTTTGTATGGGCAAGCGCCCCAGCGTCACGGGTTTCCCCATACAAAAGTGAAAAAAATTTGGTCTTTCAGCACTGCTACTTTCACAGTGAACTCTTTACACCCTGCACTGTACATCTTATCTGTACATCTTCCATACATCTTTTGTTACATCCTGTATATCAGCGTCTGAACAAATGTGCCTTTCAAAAGAGTATGTATGTATGTATGTATGTATGTATGTATGTATGTATGACATGTAAGTGTCATACATACATACATACATACTGTAGTATATGTACTATGTTTTTATGTTTGTGTTCGCATATCTCTGAAAGTACTATTCCGATTGCAGTAATTCTTTTTTTGTTGTACTAGTATTGTTCAACTTAGGGAATAGTGCAAGTTTCATCAAAATCGGTTCAGTAGTTACCTACTAGTTATGGAAATAGGGAGTTTTAATTCTCAATTAGGTACAATTTTGAAGTCGGTTTTATCTTTTTAAAATACAGTTATAATCACTCAAAAACAATAATATTATTTTTCCCTAAAAAACTGTCATAGTAATGGGCCTGCTCAACCGGAGAAATACCACGCGCACACAGAAAACCGGCGTGAAACAACCAACAACAGTTTCGCCGAGTGAGTGAGTTTACTGGAAGTCCAATCCCATACCTTATTCCCTTCCCTACCCTCCCCTACCCTATTCTCTTTTAAAAGGCCGGTAACGGTTGCGAGTGTCCATGGGCGACGGTAGTTGCTTTCCATCAGCTGCCCTAGCACGGGTTTGTCGATATAGAAGAAATAGATAAAGACAAGAAGTTCCATAGTTTCTTGGATAATAGCTCCTGTTTCAAAGTAAATAAGGTCGTAGATTCATCGACAACAGAAATCGTTTTTATGTAGGTTTTTTTCGAGCAACTTTTACGACCTATAAGTTGATATGCGAGCTCGGATTTATAAATATTTTATAAAATGTTACACAATTTGTCTAGCCGATTTCGATTCATTTTTGAGGGTCGAATTATCAATTTTCCCACGCTAAGCAATGGGTAATAAAAACAGTTAAAAAATGCACATAAAAGTAAAATAGCATTGACAATGAATCTACGACCTTATTTACTTAGCCGTAGGATCTTTTATCAAAAAAACTACATGGTTATAAATTATAATATTATTTTGTCTACGAAGATCGGAAACATTTAACAATTCCTCTCAATCAATTCAGCAAATGAATTGTCGAAACTATCAAACTGACAATTTTAAATGTCAATTTAGTAAGTTAAATTACTAGACATGAATTGTGAATTGCAAGCAGAATTGCATTTTGCGATTTTAATAATAATTATGATTCATAATAATATTATGATTCTACTAAGCGACCACTTTAGCCCCGCCACAGTATAGCAATATCTATACTGAGGCCCCGCACAGCACAACGCTAACGTAAATTATATTCACAATACCTAATAATAATATTATTATAGCTCCAACTTCTAAGCAGACTGCGTCGAGGCTCTGCGCGGGAACGAGGGGCCCAACGGGGTGAGGGCGCGGGCCGGGCAGTAGCGGCGCACGCACACATAGAATACTCACACACACAGGCCGGCGCGCGGCGTAGGGCGAAGCGCGATGGCAATAGTTTCTTCAAATACCTATTTTTGAAATTCTCTTGTACCCGCGTTTCCTCTTAACATGTTTTAGAAAGTTTTTGGAGTTTACTCCTTAAGAATCTATTTTCATATATAAGGCGCCCGGTATGAGAAAAATCCGAGGCGTAAAACCTGTTAAGCAAGTAACGAAAAAATGTGTCACGTTTTTGGAATCATCGGACATCGGAATATTATATTATATTATTATATAATTATAGTCATTTTCAAAATGTTTCAAACCTTTACGCAGGTCGCAGTCAATAAGCTATATAAAACCCTAAATAAAAAAAAGTGAGAAAAGTGTGTCAGCTCCGACGCACGACTGGAGTTTACTCCTTAAGTACGAGTATCTAACTATACGCAAAAAGAGTTTATTCAACTGAAAAAACATTAATATCATCTGAAATCAGATATATATATAATATATATATGTGTGTAGATATATATATATATATATATATATATATATATATATATATATATATATATATATATATATATATATATATATATATATATCTGATCTCAGATGATATTAATGTTTTTTCAGTTGAATAAACTCTTTTTATATATATATATATATAGGATATACCAATGGATATATCTCATGCCCTATGATATATATATTATATATATATATATATATATATATATATATATATATAATATATATATCTGATTTCAGATGATATTAATGTTTTTTCAGTTGAATAAACTCTTTTTATATATATATATATATATATATATATATATATATATATATATATATATATATATATATATATATATATATATATATATATATATATATATATATATATATATATATATATATATATATATATATATATATATATATATATATATATATATATATAGGATATACCAATGGATATATCTCATGCCCTATAATAACCCCACGAAGTTATCGGAAGCTTCTTTTGACACCCTGTATATATATATATATATATATATATATATATATATATATATATATATACAGGGCGCGCCAGTGGAGCCCCGCCGGCCCCGGGCTGCGCCAGCCCCCCCGCGCCGCCCGCGCCAAGTCCCGCGCGCGCAGCCCTGCGCTAGACAAAACAGCTGATCGTGGTGTGCCCTAGGCCCTAGCCCGTAGGTAGTGAATAAACCACCAATATTGTAATGATTATTAAATTACAATTGTTTTCATGATTTAATAAAATGTTAGAATTTATTAATTACCGTTTCTTAGGTTTATTACTCAAAAATACTCAGTTTTTACTTCCGGCCAAAAAGGAAAAGTAATCATAATTCACATCCGAATCAGGTTGTAAAAATACAATACACAGTTACTATGGAAAAAAATACTTGATAACATGTTCACTGACCTGTGATCAGCTGTCTGCTTTTATGAAATGCAGTTCGAGCTGTGCTCCATCTAAATCAATGTAGATTGCAGAGTTTTTCAACACGAAACAAAAGTAAACAGGAGACATTCCAATTCTTTTAAAAACACTTTTTACTGCACTGTTTAAATCGTCTATCGACGACGATGTTCACCCTCGTTCCATAAAGGTTTACGAGTATTAAAAGTTCATTCACATTTCATCGCACATTCTTCGGACGTATCACGTGAAAAAATAGTTAAGAATGTCACAAAACAAGCAATAAGACCTGAACACCCGTAAAATTACAAAACTTAAACAAAAACTTCACAGTACACCAGCGCGGCGCGTGTTTACAGCAGACTAAATAAAATTAAAGAAAAAACTTTGTTAAATAATAGGGATGTATCCCTCTGCATATTTTGAGTTATCGATAATTTTTTATCGATAAATCGTTATTAATTGTTTTACATACGAGTAAGTATTGATTACTATTAATACTACTTTTTTTATTTTTTTTATAATTAATACTTAGTATTAATTATAAAAAAAATTAAAATTAAAATTTAAAAAAATAAAAAAAATTAAATAAAAAAAATACATTTTCGTAATCAGAAAATGTAGTATAATCATACCCCAAAGTTATCGGAAGTGGTCTTATTACACCCTGTATATATATATATCTGATTCCATATGATATTAATGTTTTTTCAGTTGAATAAACTCTTTTTGCGTATAGTTAGATACTCGTACTTAAGGAGTAAACTCCAGTCGTGCGTCGGAACTGACACACTTTTCTCACTTTTTTATGTAGGGTTTTATATAGCTTATTGACTGCGACCTGCGTAAAGTTTTGAAACATTTTGAAAATGACTTGGTTAAGTTATGTGTTATGTTAAAAAAAGACGGGTTGCACTCCGGGAGTGCCGGCAGAAGTGAAAACTTAATTATTAACGTTGTGCATTATTAACCCATTTTTTATGAAAATCGATTTTTTTAATTAATCGAAACCCTTACAATCGATTAAATTTTTAACCCATTTTTTATGAAAATCGATTTAAAAAAATCGATTTTTTTAATTAACCGAAACCTTTACAATTTTGTTAACCCATTTTTTATGAAAAAAGATTTTTAAAAAATCTTTTTTTTTAATTAATCGAAACCCTTACAATCGATTAAAAAATATCGACAATCGAAAAAAAACAATCGATTGTTCGATTAATCGATTTCGATGTTACAACACTACTCTCCAACCGTCTTACGGTTTTTCGATCAGCACGAGAATCTGACGCGAGTTTCACAGTTTTTACCCATCATCCGACATCCCACAAAAGTGCTCAATGCTGCTAATGGCGCATTTTCACTGGTCGATAGGGCCCGCATGCGGGGTGCGGCCTGCGGGAGATTTTTGAAACGCATGCCACCACCAATGACAATGCGCCATTAGTAGTCAATTAGTTGTCATAGACTCCCCGCATGCTGTATACCGTACGAGTTAACGACTAATGAAAATACGCCCTAAAGAAGTTTTCACTTCAAAATTTATGGCTTCTACAGATTGCGCGAACCCGGTCTGCAGACCGCGTCCATGAGGGACGCGGTCCGTCCGTGAGAGACAAATTTGACAGTTTTGACGGTTCGTCGTCCCGCTACACGTACCTCGTCTGTCAAACCGGAATGACATTTGTAAAATTGTTTTCGGATTTTAAACTCTATTAAATAATTGCAATAGAGTTCCAAATGCCCAAAAGCTTCATTTTTGTAAAGTGTTACCAATTCTGAAAGACATAATATGTTCTCCACACTGTATTTGTATATTGATTAAGGACACAAATGTTTTTGTAAGAAGTAGAACTGATTTTGATGTTGTCCATTAATTTGAATTTTATTCTTGAGAATATATCGGTCGTTGTAACATGGTTGTAACTTTTATCTGGAAGTGGTGGAAAATATCCTTAGTTTGCAATAAAATTTTGGTCGCATTAGAGCTGGATCGAAAATATTAATTAACTAGTCAAGAAGAATTAAAAGCACAGCTTAAACTAAAAACAAATTTCGAGAAATGTCCAAGGGAAAAATTACAAAATCCTATGTGGAGACATGAGCGCATGCATTAGAGAGCAAAAAATTATGTAAAAAAAACAATTTAGCGGTAAGACCGCCTTTTTTTGTACGGATTTTTTTTATCGTTTTTATTCTGTAGTTTAGTTTTTATACAAATTAAAAAAAAAACTATTCTATTCTAAAACCCCAATTATTTTAAAAGTAAAGACAGAAGCCGTAAGTAATGTTAAGTTTTGCGTTAAATTTAATACAATAAATATTTTTCCTTAAATATAGGCAGATATTTGTTAAATTGGCAGCACTAAGCCCACGTGTCAAATTTGACGGTTCGCTGCGAACCGTCAAAACTGTCAAATCCGTACCAAGTGAAGTAGCTGCATACGAGTTTGACAGCTGTCAAACTCACCTACGCCTATCTTCACTTCGTACCGGGTTCGTCCGTCTGTAGACACCATTACGTTGGTGAAGTGTCAAAACCCAAATGAGGAGTTTTGGCGGGCATGTGAAAGAGTGCTGTTGTGTTTTTGTATTATTTTCCTAAAATTGTGTTAGCTGGGTTTTTAATGTGTAATATTGGTAGAATATTAACCATTAGATATTCGTGTTCATGCACAAGTGTAGGAAAGTGATGTAATATCCAGAAACGTGCTATTTTGTGTTCCCTCCAAAACTCCATCGAAAGTTTCAGTAAAGCGTCTACCACATTACTGAATCGACCGACTTGACTCCTGTGACTGTATTGACTTTTACTTAGACTTTGACTAGACTTTAGACCTGACGATACATGAAAACGATGATGAAAATTATAATAGGAGGAATATGGTTTTCCCGCCATATTCCTTACCTTTTTACCTTGTCTGTGGCACAACATACACATCCTTTGTGTCAAGTTGCCAAAAAAAGAAGAAAAAAAAAAAAAACCCAAATGACAAAAGTCAAAACTATTTATTTTTATGTCAATGTCACTGAAAATGGCTCGAAGGACGTGGCATATGTTTAGTACAATAACATTATTATTTACGATTTTATCACTTGTAGGGGATGTTTTATCAACGTCAGCGGCACCATGGTACGAAAACCTACCGGCGGTAACAATGGATTACAAAGTCCACATAGACGCAGGTAAAGAAGATTGCTATTTTCAATATGTTCAGCCGGGTGCCACATTTTACGCTAGTTATCAGGTAATTACTATATATTTTCAGTAAATAAATGATTTACAATGTTAATTACTGTTAGTTTTATAACCAGTGTTCTTGTGACAATTACTTTCCATGTCTTTGTGTAAAAATTCTGCCACTTTCACTTTATAGGTGTTGAAAGGTGGTGATGGCATGTGCGGGTTTGCAGTGCGACACCCTAACGGTCAGATCGTCCACCCGTACGAATGGAAACAGAGTGCTGAATATGCGGACCAAACGAGCACAGGCGGATACTACGCTGTGTGTATAGACAACCAGTTTTCAAGATTTGCTGGCAAACTAGTCAATTTGTATCTGTCTGTTATAAGATATGATAAATGGGAACAATATGCGAAGGAGATTGAGGAGCTAGATATGAATATCAACAACTTTACTGTAAGTATTACGACAAAAAAACTTTGTTATCAAATACAATTAGTTCCCGAACCGGTGGTAGGCCTCATGTAGACACGACATTCTAAAAGTGTTAACTTTTTGACCTATTTGGAAATAAATATTTTGATTTTGACTACAAACTTTTAAAATGGTGTATTAAAATATGTCATAGTTCAAACCATATTAGAAAAATTGTTTTTCATAAAATAAACCTGATTTTATTATGCCTTCTTTCAGAATTCCATAAAATTTGTTGAACATAATGTGAATGATATCCTGCAATATCAGTATCATTCGAGGGCTAGAGAAACACGAGATTATAATCTTTTAATGGACAATAATGCCTATGTGCAAAGGTAAGAAAATTACAATTTAATACAGTCCATGATTTTCCATTTATTGTATTATACATCATTCTGCTTTCTTCTATATTAAAAAAATACTAAATTTGAACTACCAAGTAGTACTATAACTATGTACCATCAAGGAAATTGATTCCTAGGCAGTAGACGGACCTACGTCAGTTGGTCACTCAATATTAATTAGCTGTGATTGGTCTGATAGGTTTGACTTAACACAACCAAATTACTTAGGTCCGCCATCTGCCTAGGAATCAACTTCTCTGATAGTACTATAAAAATGATCTTACATAACTTTAATACTTTTCTTAATTTCAGATGGTCTATTATCCAAATACTTACAATAGCAGCTACAGCAACATTACAGGTGTATTTTGTGAGAAAACTGTTCGAAGTAAAAGACAATTCTTCTAAAACAAGAATATGATCACTGTTAGATCTGAAACTTGAAAATCATTCCTTACTGACTTTTAGTCTTAGGATCTCTTCTACTTTCTCATTCATAAGTTTACAATTAATAGATTAGAACCTACACCCTACACTATAGATAGTACATCAACATACTCAGTTACTTTTATGTTGCAATTTAGAGAAATAAGCAAAAAATGTTGTATATTGAAATGTGTAAATTTTTTATTTTTTTTATACTTTTTATAATACTTTATTAAATCATAGGTACATAAAATATAAATGACAAACAAATTATTATACATAAAATGAGTTGTTGACGGAAATAAATTTTTAAATAAGTATATTTTTTTGAACTTTCACGCCTCTAGTACACCGACGCTGCGAAACGCGAAACAGCGGCGAACCCATTAGCTGTCTCACTCGCCACACGGCAATGCTTTATATGGCATCTCGCTCTATTCCTGTTTCGCAGATATTTCGCGTTTCGCAGCGTCTGTGTACTAGAGGCGTTAATTTCTCCTTACGCATTTATAATCTTAAGATTAAAAAAAACTTGATTTAACATATTAATTTTATATAACAAATAAAACCATTTATCTATTTGCTCATGTAAAGTTAAAAAAATAAACAGAGTCCAAAAGCTGAAATAAAAAACCTTTTTATATGGAATTATTTTATTAGATACCAATACTCTTAATGGTAATTACATTATGCAACTAAACCAGTAGGTACCATACTTTTAAACTACCGGTGTATAATACACAAAACTTGGTATGTGTAATGTGATCCACAAAAATATTAAGTAACTATTTATTACATTATTAGAAATTGAAAACGGGAATGTTAAAATACGAATACAACGCTTATCTGCTTATGACTAGTTAATTTTTACAGCAAATAAGCTAAGAAAAACATATAATAATTATTAAAACGCTTTAAAATCTTAAACAACAAGTAAACTTAAAATTCACTTTTAATCAATTAATATTCGTGATATTGTTGATAGTTCATACTTAATTGTGTAAGATATTTAAAGTGTCTTTAACTAAGTAAATATAACGCATAAATAAACTAATCACTTAAGAGTTTCTGTACATTAATTTCTGTGAATCTCATTCGTAACTGTACATTTCACGATACATCTAAGTACTAAGTCATAAAATTTCATAAACATTAAATGTAAGCACCACAAATTCAAATTATCTACATAACATTACAAGCAACGACGTAAATTGGTCGAAAAATATTGTCTACTTAAATAAGGCAGTGCGGGACGGACACAGCTCAATACACTTCTGTAAGAAATATAATCTTGTAAAGTACATAATGCTTTCGATATTCGCTTATATTTAGGCATTTTCATCAATCTGACAATAGTCTTCGTCTTTTAGGCGGTAAGACTTACAAAAAATAGTCTCATTTCATCACAAGTCAAAATTTATATTTAAATTTCATTTATTTGCTTTGCAAGTTGGTACTTTGCCGCTAATAACATTATCTCACCCAATTAAATACTATTGCGTTTTTTATATACGATAGACACGTCAAATATCTAGAATGGAAATAATTTCTTGTCCAAATACGCATCTTAAGTATATATCTACGTCATGCAATTTGTTCTTCTGTCCCAAGGTCTTATTTCAAGTATCTATGTCATACGTCTACAAGAAATAATTTCGTCTTCTTGTCCAAGTATGAATCCATAGATTCATACTTGATACGCATGACATATCATGCATCAATAAGAAATTCTTAGGCGCGCCGCAGACGTCACACTTTTTGTGTGATCGAGTCTGCGGCTTACATACAGTCTGTAGGCGCGCGCCATGCGGACTGTGTGTAAGCCGCAGACTCGCTCACACAAAAAATGTGACGTCTGCGGCGTGCCTTATTGTCCAAATATCTACATCATGCAATAAGGGATCATTTCTTCTTCTGTCCCAAGTACGTCCCAGATAGCGCTAGTAGGCGGTACCGCTGTCGCAGGTTGCGTGCGCGCACGTGCGGCGACGCTATCTCCGCCGTATACGCGCCCGGAAACCAACCGGACTCGCCGTCGCGCGTCCGCTCGCCGTAGTACCAACCTGTGATGAATAATATTTTAATTGTTGAATATTAATAACTAAGATACATAATTAAACTCACAAGGAAGTATATTATTATATGAAGTTGGACTGTTAACTGCCTAGGAATCAATTACCTTAATTGTACATACAATAAAATTGTTTCTTTTAACGTTACGGTGTCTACGGTGTATAGTCCGTCAAGAAAGTGATGAAATTAAAAAAATATCCACAGCCGAACATATAACCTCCTCGCTTTTTGGAAGTCGGTTAAAAAGTGGCAACATCGTAGAATGTCATCCCTTTTTCTTAGATTGATTTGAAAGGGATGACACTACGATGTTGCCACTTTTTAATTTCTTCACTTTCTTGACAGACTATATGTATTTTGGCCCTAAGTACTTACCAAGCCGATATCTACGCTATAATTATTATTAATAGTCATTATCAAATAAAAAATATAGAAATACTACTGACCTTCACTAGTCTTGCGCGTGACATTGACCACGTCGCCCTCGTGCAGGCCCAACTCGTCGGGCTGCGCGGGCGCGTACGCGTACAGCGCCGCAACTTGCGGACAGTCCCACCCCGCGTACACGGCCTCGCCCGCGCCCGCCGCCGGCGCCGCCAACGCCTCCCCCCACCGCGCTGCAGCCGTCTCGCTCTCGCACGACATTAACTGAGAGAGATGGGGAATGCGCGTTATTTTTAACTGCATAGAATTATAATCTGTAGAAAAGGCATTCCATCAATCGTCAGCGCGAAAATGTGTCACCCTCGAAATGAGTGAGCTCACTCATCTGAGAGCAGTGTGCCATAGGTAGGACGCGGTGACAGTCGGACGTGTTTAATGCATTATTTACGTAAAATATGCATTGAAAGCGTAAAATGAGTGAAAGAGAACATATATGCTATTAATGTAAGACAAAAAGGACGACAATATTTTCTCGATACACATTTTGCATGCAAAAACATTGCTACAGTTTTGATGGCGTATGCCATATTATCCAGTATTGACATCGTTGGTTAACTGTAGTAACAGCTAGTAATCACTCTTGCATATTATCATACCATGTGCAAAAAGGGACAGAAATTGTAACAACTATGTAGGCCTCACACACAGTATTCATTTGAAGTGAAAGTTGCAGAGAACTTTTAAAAATGTTGCAAATTTTGTTTATCAGTATTGCAAATTTTTTATCTACTAATTAAGAAGCTAAATAATCATGCTGCTCGCGAGCTGACAACGTTGCACCGCGCACGGTATTGTGTTGCGCTTCATAATATTATGTTGTCTAGACTCTAGAGTCTAGACTCTAGTGGATTGCCAGCTTCAGAGAGGAAAAGAAATAAGCAACTTTGGTTTACGATTAATCATCTTAATATTGTTCCATCAAATAAGTTCTTAAGCAGGTGGACCTACGTCATTTGCTCGGTTTATACAGCATGACTGGTGAGTCACTTTCGATACTTAAGGAGAGTACTCGGTACTCGATTCTCATTATAATTATGTAATAAAATTAGATACTTAATTTTTGACAAAATTTCATTTTAAGTAAATGACTCATGGACACTTAGTAAATTATATGCGGCCGGCGCGGCGGCGTGGGGGCGCACTACCCCTCCCGCGCGCGGTGTCCATGCGTTGGGTAAATAATTATTTAACTTTATGCTACATTTACTCAGTGATCAATTGATACTTTTTTTATATTTTTTTTTTCAACTAATATAGCCAAATATCACGTCCTCGAATATGCTGTATAGGTTGCCATTGTTAGCCCTAGGTCTGTCGTCGGCCGATGATTAAACTCTCACAATTATTACTGTCATTGATGGAGAAATAAAGTTCAAACTACGAACTACTCCATTTAACATGACTACATCTATCTCGCTCGCTCACCATCTCGACGGTGCGTCCCTGGTGGTTCTCCAGTAGAGTCAGGAGTAGCGCGTGCTTGGCCGGCACCGCGTCGCTGGAGCACACCTCCACCAGCGAGCGCGGGCAGTGGTCCACGCACACGTATACATCCTCGCTGTAATTATATTACAAGTGGTTATAGGAATGTTATACCAGGCCTGTCTCACTTGCATACAAACGGCGCGGAATCGTCGAGATATTTACCTACTATTCTGGAAAACAACCTAATTTCAACCTTTTGCATAGCGTTTAGCGTTCATAGTACAATAACTGTCTGCCGTCTCGTTTAATCTGCAAGGGCTGTCAAGCGAGCGGCGCGGCGGCGCGGGGCCGGGTACTGTTACTTTTGTTTCGCGGATGTGTGCGCTGCGTATGCGACAAGTCGAGCGAGTGCCAGCCTATTGAGACTAGTCCGGTGACCGGACGCTTGCGTTTATCATACCTAAACTCGGGAGTGAGACTTCTGTACCGTAAGGTATATATTCTGTGGTTATACTTAATTTATGGCTCGTAGTGCAGTTATTGGCATAAATGAACTCCATGCAAGTGCGGCGCGCACACATATTATAAGGGTGAAGCCAAACGAGCGTAATTTTGTGAGTCGTGAGCCGCAGAATTTTGGTCGCGTAAATTATTTTTCATACTAATCATGACTCACAAAATTACACTCGTGTGAATGAAGTAGAAATTTTCTATGAAACTGAATGCCGCAGAATTTCTGCCAACGCCCAACCGACATTCTGCGACTCACGACTCACAAGATTACACTCGTTTGGCTTCACCCTAATACAATATATTACAAGTTCATATATCGTAGCGATATGATTTATATATACACTTATGTAAATCATCGCTACGATATAATAGACATTAGAAGTTATTATAGGAATACGACATTTAAATATGTGAATATTGCTGTAAAGCAATTATTATTTGCATAATATGTGAAGCTCGTTTGTGTTCGAGTTGTGACTACCGGACCAGTTTGGACCGCGAATCAGACTGCGTTCCAAACAACAGCCAGATCTGTGCGGTTTGCAGACTACGCATTGTTCTTTCATGACCAACATCACAGTAAATAGGACTTCTAATTCGTCTACTATACCTTCCTAAAAAGTTACAACACTCACCATTTCTTCTTAGTGATGACGAGGTGGTCGTTAAACAGGAACAGGTGTAGCGGGGTCTTGTGGAACTTCTTGCCGAAGGTCAGCTTCAGCTCGTCCGTCTTCCACACCAGTTGGGTCATCTCACCCGACCTCACCAACCAGCGGATTGGCCTGAAAATAGTATAAATAAAACTTTATTCCCATTTTTAAAAACGTAACACAACCATATTAAAACAAACATAAAGTAACTCGGTAGAAAACTAAATAAAACATATTATAAGAAAGAGAAAAAAGAAAAGAAACTTATAAAACTCAACAGAGTATTTTTCAGTTGATGGCAGTGCCATACCAAAAAAAATGAGGAAAAGATGGCCACTCAGGTTATAACAGCGACAAACGCCGCTGTCCCTGGTGTACAATGGTAAGAAATAAGCGAGTGGAATTTGTTCATAGGTATCTGGTAAATGCAGTGCTGGTTTTAGCACTACCAGCATCCTGGGCGTGATTTTTTCTCCGCCCAGCGTGCTGGTAAAAAAGAAGCACCACAGGTGGCCCTTTTTATCCAGCGCCCTGGGCGGTCGCCTAGCGTTATTCCACCCCTAAGGCCGCTACTGCCTACTGGGTATACTAGACAACTATCATCTACATTCTACGTTATTAGATCGGGTTATAAGCTCTCAAAGGACAAATTATGACCAACGTAAAAATATAGCGCAAAAATATACATTTCATTGTTCATAAATCATAACCCAAAACTAACATACATAGACAGACACAACAAAATATGTGTCATTTTTTATTAATTGAACTAGCCAATAAAACACTGACCGTGGTTGATAATATCAATAATAGTTTTTAGTAGATAAGTGCCATCGAAGAAATTGATTCATAGGCAGATGAGATGACTATGTCAATTCAATGTAATTCGTGTGGCGGCTGGGCTTGACATAACTTCAGTCAGTCTTTCGAATGCCAAAAAATACCCCTTTGTGATATAGAGATAAACTACAATTTAAAACGTTTGAAGTGCGTTGTCAAAACGTTTGAAGTGCATTGTCAAAACGTTTGAAGTGCGTTGTCTTGCGCGGTCGGCTAGTTATGATTAGTTGACCAACAAATCTTGGTAATAAGTGACATTAAGTGAAATATTACGAGTACTGGTTGATTAGTGAATACTTACTACATACAAACTCTTTCATAAGGATGTGACTACACACATTGAAACAGTAATTTGGAGGGGCGCGCCATGTTATCGTAGTTTATCTCTAACTATTTTTAGGCCCTTAACAAGAACAGTAAAAATAAAGCTATATACTTACTTGCGATCTCTCCTAGAGCAGGCCGGTCCCAGGTTAGGCGGATTCCGTAGAGTGCTGGGCATCTCGATGATCTGCGACAACCGCCATAGCTCCTCTATACGCTCCGTGTTGCGTGCACCTTCGTTGCATTGCGACACCAACTATAAGAAAATATGTATTGTTAAATAATAGTCAGTAAACCAAAGGGTAAAAAACGAATTCGAAACTTAAATTAAACTCGCCACTTAGTTTACCGAGATTCAGCGTTTAGTAATAAAGTAAAATTTAATTGAAAAGATTTGCTTTTTAGCGTCAAACTCCAAATGTAAAGTAATGGTAAAGTTGTTAAAGTTAACCGTTTCCGTGCGGATGTCGCCGCAGAAGCTCCATGGGTATCTTTTCTGTATGGCGGGTGACGCCCGAGAGGAGATAAAATGTTTACCTGTAAAACTATGATGAAATTACATTTTTCAGAGGTTTCCCCTCAATGAAAGTGGCTTTATTTGTCACGTATTTTACGTGTACAGTGTTAGTTTTAGGATATTGCATAAAAACTTACACTTCAGGAGTCTTAAACATTTTCAATTGGTGATTAATATGGCCACCGAATTATTTTATAAATATATAACGCCAACACCAGCAAAATCTCACATCAACATAATTTATTCTTATAATTAACTAGCAGCCCGCCCCTGCTTCGCACGGGTATGAAACAAACATTTCTAAAGTTTATTACTAACATACATACACATTACACACACACAAACACTCCATACATACTTTCTTGTCATTGCATGGTGTTATTAAAAAAAGAAAATTTGTATAATATCGAGTAGCGTAGCATAGACAGCTACACTATAAATAAAATAAAAGTATACTGTAATATAATATTGAATATTATAGAAATCAACAAAAGCTGGTGGATTAAATCTGTTTTATTGTTTAATTTATTTTATTAAGCTATGAATAACATTTTTTGTGAAATGTTATGCAGCTAAAGTATGCATGCATGTATTCGGGTCTCTTTTTGTAGCTCGCGGATCAAATTTTTTGACACAGTTACTCTTCCTTAGTTTTTATTATTCGTAGAATTAGTACATTACGCACCTAGGGCAGGAAAATCAACAAACGTGTGATCTGAGGCTTTCTTATTTACTGCCCGTGGTGCGTATACTATTTTTCTCATCGACGGAGGCGGAAAACGGCAACATCGGTAAGCGCAGCGGGAAGAAAGTTGACGCTTTCCGCCCGGAGGTGAGAAAACATCATTTCCTTTCTGACTGATTTGTAGAATTCAGATATTTCATTCAAAAACTACAACTTATACAATGTTTATTTGTTTATAAAATGCTATAAAAAAGATAATTTTTTTGGCGTTATACATTACTAGCATGTAATATCCCGTTCTACAATAAAACGAAAATAAATTTATCAATATAGCCAAAGACTTACAACACCTGATAAAAATAAGTCATTTACCTTCCATCTCTGTTTGTACAATTGGAAACAGACGAAACAGCGATATTTATCGTATCGTATAGTATATTTATCGATTGTAATTTTATAATTCATGGCGGGTGGCGCCCGAGAGGAGATATCAAAGTTCTTGGCGCTAGGCGCCTCAGAGGAGATACGAAATATTTGTTCGCAGCCAGGCGCGTGAAATTGCAATAAAAGACACCGCACTGAATCGGTCAACTGTCTAACGGTATTACGACCGCACTCAGACAGAATTCATGATTACTTACTAAACTTTAATTTAATGAATATTTTGACCTAAGCTCAATACATTATCATGTCAAACTTTTAAAGGCAAGACCGCACTAATGCGACACGACACGACGCGACACTTCACGTTTTATAGAACTGACGTTTGTAAAACGTACAGGTTCACGGTTGTTAAACGTCAGTTCTATGGAATGTGAAGTGTCGTGTCGTGTCGCGCAGTGCGGTCACACCTTAACCCCGGACGCACATTATAAGAATGTCTGCCCCCTTAGACAAGTGGCAAAACGCTAACGCTAACGCTACAAAATGTATGCGATTTGACACAAGTCATCGCTTCGCTAGCGAATACTAATGTCAAATCCATACATTTTGTAGCGTTAGCGTTTTGCCAGTTGTCTAGGGGGGCTGCCCCTTTAGACAAGTGGCAAAACGCTAACGCTAACGTTACAAAATGTATGAGATTTGACATAAGTCATCGCTTCGCTAGCGAATACTAATCAGTAATCAGTAATCACTAATCAGACTAAAACTGATCAGAAAAATTCGGACGCCCGCCGGAACGCACTCTGCTCATATGTTTTGTTGTGGACCCCGAATACTATGAACGCATACTAACGTGTTTGACGTCCGATTCGGATGAGTGTCAGATGCCGTCGATCGGATAGCAGAAATTCTTCTGATCAGAAATTTTGATCGCGCTCTCTCTATACATTTTATACTAAACTTGGACTCGCCGGAAGGAAATTTCTGATTGGTGTGTGGTGTGGTGGTCCGGCTGGCGTCCGAGTTTTCCTGATCAGAAATTCTTATAATGTGCGGCCGGCCTACATATATATTTAAGTGCTATCGTTAAAACTTAACGTAAGTAAAGCAAGTTAAAGTCAACCATCTAATACTCACGTCGTTGAGCGTAGCCAGCGCGCGCATGCAGCCGTCGTACTCGTGGTCTTCTGGCTGCAGGTTCCGCAGCACAGCATCCAGCAGCAGCGGCAGCCGCGTCACTCGCTGCATCGGCAGCAGCAGGAACGAGTGGAGGGACAGCGACTGACACGCCGGATGGGATTCCAGTCTGAAGAACACAGGTTTAGTGAGTTTCGTCACAGTAGAATGTAGTAATTAGTCATATGTCGCAGTAAGGCAAGCACCGATTTGATTTAAATCGATGGCAGTATTACATTTTCTGACTGCCTTCACTTTATATTTTGTAATCCTATGTGCCGGCGTGCCTAGAGCCTAAAGACAAGGGGCGGGTGCATTTCTTCGAGCACCAGGAGCTCATGATACGAGCCCTGGCTTGTATCATGAACGCCTGGTGCTCGCAGCACTTGACGTATACAAACGCCACAACATTTTCTATCCCTGTCCTTCTTGTTATAATATCATTGCTCTCTCACCTCTTAAGCGCTGCGGCGAAGGCTGGCCTCTGCCTCAGACGGGCCAGCGCTCGTATCATGAGCGCCTGCGGTGCTCGCAATACTTGACGTACACAACCACTGCGACATTTTCCGTCCCTTTCCATCTCGTTATAATGTCTATTGCTATCTCACCTCTTTAGCGCGGCGGCGAAGGCTGGCCTCTGCCTCAGACGGGCCAGCGCTCGTATCATGAGCGCCTGGTGCTCGCAGTACTTGACGTACGCATTCACACCGACATTTTCCGTCTCTTTCTATCTCGTTATAATGTCTATTGCTATCTCACCTCTTTAGCGCGGCGGCAAAGGCAGGTCTCTGTCTCAGACGGGCCAACGCTCGTATCATGAGCGCCTGGTGCTCACAGTACTTGACGTATACGCGGAACCGCGCGGCCGCGTGCGAGCGGACGATGTCGCAGATGCCGTGTAGTAGTATGTTCTCCTGCCAGCACTTCTCCAAGTCCGCCATTAGGATTTGCGAGCATTTTCGGACTGGAAATAAAAAAATAAATCAGTCAATAAACAATACATTAAAGAGTTTGTGTTGTGTTCATGTCAAACAAAAGTAATAATTTACACCTTACTTGAGGTATAAAAACAGCATCCAGAGCGATCTATATGCGTACTTATTACTTAAAACAAAGCACTGTCGGGTTTACAGCATAAATAAAATCTTAATTCATTTAAAGTTGTCACCTAATTTTATTTAAATGCGGCAGCACTCTTGGCGATATTTGAATAGTTTTAAAACATGAGCAAGTTCGGGTACGATGCCTCCGACGTAAGCAGCTCGAACTTAGCTAGGGCAAGATTTAAATCTTTTAAAGCATTATAAGCCGTATTACCGGGCAGTATGGTGGAGAACAGGATGTCCCAGTCGGCGGGCGGGAGCACGTGCGGGTCGCGGAAGGCGGGGTGCGACGCGAAGTGCGTCTCGAGCACGCTCAGCGAGTTCAGATACGACGCCTCTGACGTCAGCAGCTCAAACTTCGCTTCTTGGAGGCGCTTCTGAGCAGGGGCCAAGGAACCTGAAGATAAAATTTAGTAGTTAGCTACTGTTTACATGATTTACGTATAATGTTACATGATTTATTATTAAAAAGGCAAGGTAAAGAAAATAAAAAAAGTGTCAGTTTTTTGAAGTTTACTCCTTAAGAATCGATTTTCATATATAAGGCGCCCGGTATGAGAAAAATCCGAGGGGTAAAACCTACTAACAAATAACGAAAAATCGTGTCACGTTTTTTGGTGCGCACCTTTAGTGCGCAACTTTCTAATTTGGCTGTGAGTGTATTAAGACCATAAAGGTTATATACCTATCGAAATATTATATTATATTATTATATAATTATATTATTATATTTTTTTATATTATTATATAATATTATATTCCGATAGGTATATTAACTTAATGATTAGGTAAGACGTACATATGGTATGCTGTATAGGCGACTGTACCTATATACTATATGTTATTGGGCTTGTTTGTTTCTATCAGTGTCGATGTATTTATATTGCTATACTCGTACTTAAGGAGTAAACTCCAGTCGTGCGTCGGAGCTGACACACTTTTTTTTACTGGAGTCAAGATTAATTAAATTTTTTGTTCATATCAGATTTCATAAAGAACGAAATATGTTGAGTCACATAATTTTAAGGTCACTTTGTTGTCAGCTAGAATCGACAGTGGTAGCCAAAAATACATAACACACATTACACAAACACTAGTTTCAATAAATTAAATTTTAGTTTATGTAGAGGATAGTATCTGTCTAGCATTTACGTTCTTTTACGAGCATAACAGTTCTTATCGACTTCGCGATACAATACATTCATTACGTTATAAACCTTAAGAACACAAACTTTAAGCTACACATTTCCTTTCTAAATCACTAAGTGGTCTCGAAAAAATGCCTACAAGCCAGGCTGGCCTGCGGTGGTGTTGGAGCGAGACAGATGGAAGACCTTGGGGGGAGGCCTTTGCCCAGTTGTGGGAGAGTATAGGCTCTTAAAAAAATACTCACTGAGAACAGCGGAGTTGAGGACTTCAGGCACTTCACACCACAGCGTGCGGGCGGGACCGCGTGGCGCGACTAGCGCCATGGCGGACGGGCGGGGGGCGGGGCCGGCGGGCGCGGGTGTCTCGCTCGAGTACGCGTCCGAGTCCGAGTCGCCGGTGTCGCGACA
This sequence comes from Polyommatus iphigenia, assembly GCA_963422495.1. Lineage (NCBI taxonomy): Eukaryota > Metazoa > Arthropoda > Insecta > Lepidoptera > Lycaenidae > Polyommatus > Polyommatus iphigenia. The sequence continues at coordinate 9,696,908 of OY730183.1, forward strand.
CACAGACTGTGAAAAAAAAAACATTATCATTACCATCATTATAATATTAGCGGTGTTCACAATTCCAATTTCAAAGTTTGGGATTGCTACGCAATAATTGGTCGGCAAACTTTATCAGCTGGCGCAGAGGGAAAATCGTGGCAGGTAGCAGCCCTAGTTTTTGATACTTACTACATAACTTAATATGTATACATATTATGCAGAAATTGCAACTGGATGCACATTACATTGTCAATATCGACAAAACAACAAAAAAAGCAAACAACGGACCAAAACAAAATACACAGTAATTAAAACTTCCACTAAACACACGTTAATTCTGGTATTTGATAAGGAATTTTCACAAAAACATTCTAATTAGAGCACACTTTAACACTCATTAGTAGACGGATAAAAAATTTGCGAAAACAACACAACAAAACACTGTTTACCGCTAAACGTTGCGATAATTAAAATCGCTTCCTAGTTAAGATACGCACTGTGAACAATTATTACTAACGACTAACGAGTAGGAAAGAACTGTATTCACAGTCATTAGAAAGATATAAGGAAACACATTAGGTTGCGTATCGCAGATTGCATCTGTGCATTCGACAGGTGATGCAAAAAGTATGAAAAAACATCATATTTTATGTCTTCCTGTGCTCTTTAATCTCGTTCCGGAAAAACCAGATTGGATATGATACTCATCTTGGATATTATGTTTCTGTATGTTTAAATTTTATAATTTAAATGTTATAATCAGAAAATGAAATTAAATATATAATTTAAATATTTAATGGTATAATTCGTTTACTATTGTAAGCAGAATTGTATATATACCTCTATCCTTGACAATGAACACAAGTCAGACTTCAGAGCAATCAGCTATGCGTCATCTATTACAATTTATATGACGGTCACATATTCACCTTTGCTAGATAATACTAGAGTGTAAAGATAAGTGCTTCATGTAGGGTTTAAGACGTGTAATTCTTTGGGGTAAACCATCAATATTACATATATTATGCATTGGCATTTGGCAACCATGCCAACTCGGTGGATTAGCTAGCCTTAATGTGCACAAGTGCACATTAATTGTGGGCCCTCAAATCTTTGAAGGGGACTCAAATCAAACTTTCTCAATATAGAGATAAGTTCGTTTTATAATAATATCTATGGACGCTTCACACCATGTCAGTCTGGCCCCGTGCTAAGTACCTAAAGGACTTGTGTTACAGGTACCAGACAACGGAAATATATTTAATACTTTTATACTATACATAAATTTAAGATTTTTATTATATTATACACATATTTAATACACATCCAGACCCGGGAACATTGAAAACTTTTTGTTCCGTCGGCGGGATTCGAACCCGCGACCCCCGGCTTGAGCGTCCAACGCGCTTACCACTGAGCCACAGAGGTCGTCGTTTTGGTTCTAGAGTAGATATACTTTGGAGATATCTGATATTCAAGCTGTGTGCAAGCGTTTAATTAGATTGCTTTAGTATGAAGTTTATAACTATGCTATTATTCTATTTCCGTCCGTAGAACAAGCAGTGGCGTACTCACCTCAACTTTAGCAGCGTTGTAGAACTGGTAGAGGGGTTCGTGCGTGAACAGCGAGTGGGGCAGCGGCGAGGCGGGGTGGGAGCCTGACGACGCCCCTGACGACGACGAGATGTTGCCCGCCTGGTACGAACCCGCCTCTGCGTACCTAAAGACAAAAGATAGATAAAGTTAGTTGAGATATTATAGAATAGATAAAGGTGAAGTAAAGAACTATACTTTTAAGAATAAACTTGGACTAGTGCAGATTTTGTGTAGACCGCAGTAGAGTGGTGTAGTATACATTTCCTAGCCTACCTGTAGAGTTAAGTGTTGGTTTAAGACCGGGCTGCCAAAATATCAAAACACGCTAGCCCCGCCTACATACCCCGCTATCCTGCAATCGTGATATAATGATTCCATGAATCGTGCCCGCATGAATTGTACTTTGAGTCGCAGCTAGTAGTGAACAATATCGCGTAACAAAGGTTCCCGCATTATAGCACGAAAGTAAAGGTCGTAAGTCCCAAAACAGTTTTTTGATGATTACTTAAAAACTAAATACAATACTAATATTTCCTTTAGCTATGATTTTACAAAGTGTATGATTGTAGTAGTGCAAGTTATTTAATGATAGTAACTGAATAAATGTAACAGATATTTGTTGAAAAGTTCAGAAATATTCATAATTTCGAAAAATAAAACTATCGAGTCAAAATAAGTGAATAGTGTTTTCCGTTAGGCTAGTATCAGATAAGTATACAATGATTGAATAAATCTCAATTTCATTTAAGTCAATCGTCTTCCGGGATCGTAATACTTATTAGAAAACACAGCAAAATTTTACAGCTCGCTCTTAATGATTAATCATTAAACCGTCGTTTATAAAATAAAGTAATAATCAACCCTTATGCTCAGTAAAGAATGCGAATAAAATTATTTTAAGCAATATTTTATAATGTTTTGTTCTATGTAGGTAGGTAGAAGGTCAGTTAACATTGCAACAACAAAGGTTTTTCACACGAGAACCGTGGGAACATAACCACCATTATGTTTAACTTTGTTTGAGATAAGAAATATATGAGTAAAGTCATTGTTGCTGAAGTGTAAGTATTAAGTACATAGATATAAATTATAAAAATCCATACTGTATGCCGATTATGAGGAGGTATGGAAATATTTTGAGTCGTAGAAATGGACGTCGGATAGTTAAATTATTGCCAAAAATTTACGGTTCCTAAGCAATGAAAAATTTGTTAATCAGCTGTTTTGTTGACAACTTTTACTTGAATGTTTTACCGCAGTTGATTTGAAATTATCTAAAATAAATAATTTTATTTTGTTCAAAGTATGTATTAAGTTCATATTTTTACTAGTTAAAGTAAAGGTTAAACCTAGGGTAATTTTTAAACTTCCCATTTCCCAATAATGCACTCTTTCTAAGAACTTGATCCCTTTTTTTCAGTTCAGACAATATCCTCATTATGAAGTTCCTCGTATGTGACCCGCATCACACATCAATGGGCCTCACGATTTCCTCAATGTGAGGCCTGACTCATGCCTCACTGGAAATCATGAGTCCTCCAGACGGGATGCACTTTCTTAATGAGGAAATATCGAATTCCTTAGAACAAATCAGTCTTTTAAGAGATTTGTTCCTCAATGAAAGTAGTCCTTTTTTTTGGATGGACAGCCAAAAAATGTATGTAAGACTGCTTAGGTACGTGCAAATTTGTATACTAGGATAACTGTTTAATCTGGTAGGTACTAACATTTAAAATAGTAGGGAATGTAATTTTTTTTAAAGACCACACCGGTCGACCGCATTTAAATATGACCGCCACAAAACGTAAGGCATATCCCAAGAATTAAACCGTAAGAACCGTAATCCGTATTTAAAATTAAACAAGGTAAGTATATATAATTTTAACATTATTTTTCTAAGAACTCTATCTAAGTACCTAAGTACTCTCTCTCTCTCTCTCTCTCTTCTGAAACATTTTAATGTTGTCACATTACAATGTTTCAGAAAAGGTTATCATATTTAATTTTACAAATAAAATAACATAAAAATTATTCAATAAGATTTAAGTGTTAGGTAAAAATCGTTTAATTTAAAATTGCATTGACATTAAAAACAAAACAAAAACTTACAAAGTCGGCGGTTAATTCCAAAATATTTCACACAAAAATCGCAGTTTGTCAGCACTCACACTTCAAGTTCAGGCTTTGTCCAACGGTAACTGAATGATTACACTGTGGTTTGTCACCAGAACTTGTTAAGGGGTAGTCCCAATTGCAATTTTTATGAAGTCACTACTAGGTGATATAGATACTAGTAATACTAGGCTAGTATTACTACTACTAAAATTTAGGGGAAGACTTTTATTAACCAAGTCTCATGTCCCGCATGGTACACAAGCGCGCGAAGAACCGGCTGTCGAGCATCTTAACGCATATGAAATACCAACCTAAATACGTTAAATTATCGTGTGGCGCAAGTCACGAGCGTGCACGAGTTCAGAGTTCAAACGACTGGTTAAAATTACTTTTGTCGCACATGGATTACTTGTGTACATGACGTATTTAACACTTTTACTATCTACAACATAGTTATTTACTTTGTATTTTTATCTACGAAAAAAAGTATTTGGGAGTTTTTTTATCAACATAAAGTGCATTCATTTAGATTTTAGAGTCAATTGGAAACACCAGAGTTATAGATTATTGTTTCTCAGAAACCACAGCAATAGTCATTAAGTTTTCGTTTTAATGAATACGACCTTGGTTGTTGGCACTGAGAACTGAGATAAAGGAATACCTTGAAAATACCTATTAATTATTATAGAGCAAGTAAAGCGGTCGGAAGATAAACGATAATATTATTTTATGTGTTCAATGCCGTATTTGTATCATTCACTTCAAACTCTAAAACATCATAGTCGTACGCCGTAGCTTGTTCACCAAAACTAACTACCAGAATTAATGCTACTAATTTACATTTTGACACCTACAGCTAATGCCAAAACATGATTGATCGTAATCCAAAGAATTCAATCTCAAGACTAGTTCTGCGCTTAATCGCTCTCGTATGTAAATTAGGGCACGGACTAACGGTGATACAGGGAACAGGCTTGTGAGTCATTGCGACGTAATGCCGCGAATACCGCCAATCGCGAGATAACGAATTCGCTATAATTCAAATGTTGGAATATTTGTCTGTACTATAAACATAATTTGAAGATAAGAAATGCAATTTATCAGAGGTAAAGATTTCCCCGAAGGTGTAAAAATTGAGCTCGTTACATCACTGTCCGGTATTCTTTTGAAAATGGGGGTTAGTTCAAACTAGCCATAAAAATGCGCAATTTGGCGATATCAGGCATTGCATTCAGAGCTGATCAAAGGGTTCCAAGTAGTTAACCCTTATTTAACCGTAAAGCGTTTGCGCCGTTTTTTCACACAACTGAAAGTTGAACCTTTTCTTTTCAAAATTCAAATCATATCGACAATAATTATTGCAGAGAAACCTTAGAAAAATTAATTCTTAATACATGCTAAACTGTCGCTGATCATAAGAAAATATAATCCGTCGTATAAATATAGTTTATAGGAAATATTACCAGGGCTAAGTAGGCTTAGCGAGTTGGAGTTATGAGGCAATGAAACCCTATAATAAATGGCCGTGGGCGCATATCATTATGGTAGAGTCATGTAGAGTTCATGGCCTAAAATGGTTAACACTAAACTCTACATAAGTTAGTTTATTTTTATTTGAACATTGGCAAATAATAAAGTTATTTAGTTTTTGATCGAGTACAGCCGTTATGACCGTAGAAAAGCACTAAATACTTTGTTTTTGAAGTCTTAAAAAGTAGATTGTTTATATAGTGAGTATTTGAGTACAGTATTCCCAAATTAATAATGCGCATGCAGATCTCCGCTAGTGGTCGTATTCCCGGAAACACCCGAATCATTGAATCGTAAGAGCCCTAAACGACGCACTTGCATTTTCCACTTTGTTCGAAAGGAATAGGAGTCAATATCATGTGTATACAATCGAAAACAATTCGAGCGGTCGGCGGCGGTCGCCGGTCAGTTATAGGTCCGTCAGTCGTCTTTATATATTGGTGGTGACTGCATGTGTTCTTTCTGTGTGGAATTATATAGAGCTGCTACAACACACCCTTCTTGGTTTTGTTTTTAAAGGTAAACTTAATTTCAACTTTAATTATTTTATTCAAATTAATAATAATAAACAAAAAAATAAACACATGCATAAATAAACAAATAGATATAGGAATAAATAATATTATAAAGTATATTATTAGTACATAATGCAATAATAGAACAGATAAATAAAAATTATATTTTCTTAACATATAATATTTTCTTTCAGGCGAATTCTTCCAGAATGGATAAATTTAAACGTGGAAAGCCGCTTAAGTCACAAGCCCGACAAATGGTATTTAATGTATACCTTTATTTCTTAAATGAAGCTAATGTTTTCAAAAGAGACCATGATGATTATTTAAAAAAAGTTCAGGACCGTGTTACAAAAGCTACAGGAATTTCACGACGAACTTTAAGTAATATCTTAAAAGAAAAAAACCAGAATCAATCAATGAAATTTTCCACACCGAAAAAAGGAAAACCTAAAAGTAGATCTCGGCTAGGGCTTGATGATTTCGACTACTGTGTGATTCGTAATATGATATACAATTTTCAGTTGACGCTCAAAGAACTTCCAACCATAAATAATTTGAGAAAAAAGTTGATCGAAGCAATTAATTTCAAAGGCTGTGCAGAGTCTTTAAGGCTGATCTTGAAAGATATGGGGTTTAGGTTTCTGAAAACTGAAAATAACAGACGGTTACTTATGGAAAAGCATGATATACGTTTAAAAAGGATCAAATATCTCAGAGAAATACAACAGATGAGGAATTCTGGTACAAACATAGTGTTTATGGACGAGTCATACGTGCATACATCACATACTAAGGGTAAAACTTGGCAAGATAGCAGCAAAAAAGGTATCAAACAACCCATTTCCAAAGGAGAGCGAATAATTATTGTACACGCAGGCAATGAAAAAGGCTTCGTCCCAGGGGCTCTAATGTTACATAAATGTGTCGACACAGAAGGTGACTATCATAAAGAAATAAACGCAGAGCGTTATCAAACTTGGCTACGCAATCAATTGATTCCCAACTTGCCTCCTAATAGTGTGCTGGTAATTGACAACGCCCCATATCATAATAAGCTGTCTGTGAAACCACCAAACTCAAACACAACTAAACCACAAATGATAGCTTGGTTACAACAACACAACATTCCGCATGACCCAAAGAAACTGAAACCCGATCTGTATGAAATTATAAAAAGACATAAAGAAAAATACACAGAATTTGCCATTGACCGTATAATGGAGGAACATGGGCATAAAATTGTACGATTGCCACCATATCATCCCGATTTTAACCCCATTGAAAATATTTGGTCCCAAATAAAGCAACACGTAGCCAAAAAAAATATTGCAATGACTGTCACGTCAGTTAAAGATGGTATATTAGAAAAAATCAATAATATAGGACCAGAAGAATGGAAAAAAGTTTGTGATCATGCTGTTAAATGCGAAGATGAATATAGAAAATTTGAGCCAAGAATCGATGGTTTTTCCGATGAAATGATTATTTACACAGGTGATAGCAGTGGGGAAAGTGTAAATGAACAAGAGAATAGTGAAAGTTCTGATGAATCTACGATGTCAGGAATAGAGATCCTCCCTGATTCTGATTATTTTTTTTCTAATTGTAATATTATTCTAGAATGATCAGTGCTGTAAATACTTTTGAATTGAGACTTTAATGATTAGATTTCTAAGATTTTAATGTAAACCTGTGTTTGAAAACTTGTGTTATTTAAACCTTCTTTTCTTCCATCACTACACCAGCTTCGGTAAGACACTTCAAAAGTACTATAACATCTTCGAAGTGAATCAATCGAACAAATATTGTAGCTTAATCGCAATCGTGTGGTTTTCCTCACTATTTACTTACATGGAATTATCGAATCAAATTTCGTTACTGATAAATCAATATTTATCTCTTTTAGAACAAAACACATAATTCTACTAAATTATGCATGAATGCACTTAACCACTCTATATATATATCGTCTTCCGACGCTCGGGACATACGACCGTTGCCGAACAGTGACGAAGATTTCTATGCGCATTATTACTTTGGGAGTACTGTAACCTAGACATTTATTTTCGTCTGTTTTTATTATGTCTTTATTAAGTCTTCATTAATTTTCTAAAAAACTGGTAATTTTTTTATAAAATAAGGGGACAAACGAGCAAACGGGTCACCTGATAGAAAGCAACTACCGTCGCCCATGGACACTCGCAACATCAGAAGAGTTGCAGGTGCGTTGCCGGCCTTTTAAGAGGGAATACGCTCTCTTCTTGAAGGTTTGCAGGTCGTATTGGTCCGGAAGTACTACTTATCAGCAGTTTTGTTTTTTATTTTTCATTCCAGAGTTTTTTTATAATTATTTTTTACATTTCCTACCATTTAATTCCTTCTTGAAGCGAATAGTCTAAAGAGGAATACATAGTTTAATTAACTAATTAGTCAACGCACGATAGGATAAGTCGACTTAATCGGCTCAATCTACAATACGGTTAGGAGGTCAAGTGACAACCCTGACCGACAAAAATCTTCCTTATTTGTACTGTACAGAATAAATAATTTTGTTTACGTTTTACTTATGAGAGGAAAATTGTTGTTGGTTTATAAGGTTTGTTTATCACCTTAAATAACCTACATACTTCATAAACTTAATACAATCTCTTTAAACTTAATATTTCAAATATTAAGTTTATAAAAACTATCCCCTCTTCTTCCCCTTCTTCTTAGCACTTTCCCACTTTACGTAAGACCAGCTCCCCTAGTATATTTGCGTCATGAAATTCTATCTTAGGTTGTCGATTCAGGCTTAAATTAAGTTAACACTTTATTTTTGTAGAGACTATACCCATTGCTGATAATATCGTATACACGGCGAATGTACAAGGTCTGCTTGTTTTTGTCTGGCACGTTTAAAAAGTCACATGACAAGTAGAGCCAGCAAACTTTGAATAGTTATAGCCTTGATTTATTAGAGCTGCTTTATTGTAAGTACATGTAGACTTTACTATGTAATTAGTATTTGTAAGTAGTTGAACAGGTTTAATGTAAAAAACAAACATAGAACATGAGTAATACCCATTTATCTGTTGTAATTAGTTTGTTTCCAAGACTGTTTGCTAAAATAGTGAATAAAACCTAGTTGACAAAGATAAAAATATTTATTTAAAACGCACCTATCCCGTAGAATATAATTATTATTATAGGTAAGTTGGATATAATGGTTTATTTCTTCTTTAAACGTACAAATTAAAAATTCCAGTCACGTATTGCCGCAACTTTTGTTTATTAAAGAGTTTTACAGAAAATGTAGGTATGTTGTTTGTCAAACTCTTCATTAAATTAAAATTAAGTAATACTCATCACCCAATTTACTAATTAAAATACGTATCAAGTTCATTATAATTTTTAAAAACTGCGAATTCGCATCGCATCGCAAATATCTGCGACAAAACTCATAAAAATAACATTGCCATACGAATTTGCACGAATTCGCAGTTATGTGTGGGAGCCCTTAGAGCAGGCGTTCCCAAACTTATTTTGTCTACTGCCTACTTTGAGAAAAAAAATTGTTTTAGCGCCCCCATTGTTTAAACTTAAAATGCATCCAGATGAAATAAATCACCCCCAAGCCTCTACACAATGCCTCCATTTCTTTGGGTTCCACACCCACCCTTTAGACCTTCAGCGCCCACAAGGGGGCGTTATCTTTGGGAAAGAATGCCTTAGAGCTGGGGTCACCAAATGGCGGACCGCGATCCGCATCCGGACCGCCGACCCATTGTGTGCGGACCCAGCATTTTCGAAGATGAACTTCGTTAAAAATAAATTTTGGTCTCGACCTGATGAACATCTCTGATCTGAGCTATGATTTAATGTCAAAAGCTTGCACCAATATTACTCCAAATTTCAGAGAGATAATAAGCAACAAAAACTGACACTTCTCATTGATAAAGTAAATAAATATAATTAAATAAATTCCGTAATTACCTTTGTTTAATTTTTTTTTATGTGCGGACCGCGAAGGTAGTTTCGTTTCTTAATATGGACCCCGAGCGAAACTAATTGATGACCCCTGCCTTAGAGTGTCGTAATTCCAAACGGACGGGTACTCACCAGGAGGCGGTAGCGGAGAGCGCGGGCTGCGGGGGCGTGTCCGCGCCGCACTCTGCGTACCACGACGTGCGCGTGCGCGCCTTGTCCTTGCGCGTCAACGTCGGCAGGAGGCGCTTCAGTTCTGTATTAATAAATCGTTACATTAAATCCCCTTACAAACAAAAATATCTCTACTATGTACAGGGTGTAACAAAACTAAGTGATAATACTTTAGGGTGTGTAATTGTGTATGGGTATTGGGTATACCATATAGCGTTCGCTGTGAAAGTAGCAGTGCTGAAAGAGTAGAGAGCTTTTTTTTCACCTTCGTGTGAAAAATTCATGAAAAAATTGCTCCTTCAGCGCTGCTACTTTCACAAGGAACTCTAAACAAGCGACACATACACACCCTAAAGTATTATCACTAAGACTGGGTTGCACCAACTAACTTTGACTTTATCTGCTTTAACTTTAACTTTAACCGGAAAAATTGACAGATGTCGTATGAGCATATGGGGTGTTTGGACGCCATATTTAACTTTAACTTTAACCACGCCTCTGGTGCAACCCAACCTTAGTTTTGTTACAATTTGTATATGGACGTTAGTATACAATATTTTGTCTGTGAACTTTTAAAATGTATCAAACAAGGACATTGTATAATGTATAATTTACATCATATAAGGTCTGTATACACAGTGTCGATATTTTTAAAGTAAGGGGGTAAATAACAATAAGCTACATAAGTGCTACATTCAAGGACACAGTGGTTTAAGTGTTAAGATATTTAGTTTGATGGTAAAGTGGGAATAAAATTTATTTACGTTTAAAATAATGTTATTAAAGTAACATATTTTCATGATTGATGCAAACTGTGAGTGAGCAGTGCCTAACATAACATTTACTTTGTATTTGCTTTGTGCAATAAGAAACACATAAACAAAACAAGTCAGTGTTAAGACATTAAACCTACGTAACACTTATTTTAAGAAACAACGATTTCTTATAAGACGTAGTTAGCACACCTTTATACATTCACCATGCATCGCATGCATAAACAATACTCACTGCCCATCAAAGTGAACTAAACAGCACATGAACACATGAACTAAACGTAGTATCGTGATCGAGTAATAAGTATGACTGAGCTGAGAACCAGTCTACCTACTCAGTGTTGCAAAGGTCACACATAATGGCTATGCGCCGAGGCGTCATGTTATAATTGCTCATCCGACAAAGGACAATACAACTTTGTATTATAATAAACTCTGTATTTTATGATTGATTATGTTCGTACAATTTGATTTTCATAACCAAAGTACCACCATTGGGTTTGTAAGGTATGTAAACTAGATTCAACCCTGCTTTAACCCACCAATCCCCAAGCGGCACCCGGCTGCCGCATAACAATTGAAAATCTATTGTGTCTGCGATTCTCAATATCGAGGTACAAAGGATTATCAGATAGAGTATTGTAAAATAGAGCAAGAGTTACTTTTGTAAGAAGTAAGACAAACGAATAGTAACTATGTAAATAATGTTTAAAATTTCATGTGCCATTAACATGCAAAAACCGCAACCAAAAGAAAGAGATGCATAGATGCAAAAGAAAGAGTAACAAAGACAGTGCAAACACAATGATCACGATGCTGTGTGTACCGAAACCATTTATTTTGCTAGCTGCTCTTAACTTATTCAGTTTTTAGAATAAAAAAAAATTTAAATATGCACTCTGATGCAAAGAGCCACGAAAAAGAAGACTGATCTACTGTCTCAATTGTTTTTTTTTCTGTGTGTCTGTCTCAGTTGTCATTTTCGCGGGTTTTGGAGTGCAGTTTTAGAAAAAGAATGCAGTAAACTTAGTTAAAGTTAAAGAGTACAAAATCTAGTTAATCTAGTTATAGTTACTGAATAAGTTAGTAGCAGCGCCGCAAATCTGACCTCTGTTTAGCGCTGTCTTCGTTATATTCCAGGTTCAAATATAATTTTACCCTAAATATAGACGTCAACTGAAACTAACAGTTAATCATTATTTAAAAAATGTATATTATTCTTTAGTATCTTTAAATTCTACAATGTTTTCATATCGGCAATAACAATTAGCCCTTTCAGAAAATCGTAAATGTAAGTTTTACAAGCCCGTAACTAAATTATTTAAGCACCTATGTTAGAGTTACAAACTATTTACAATACTTTAATTATTGCAATACAATTACTTAAAATAACAAGTGATTTTGATCATGTTTAAAGCTCTTAATAATTACTTTGTTCTATAGTGTATAGATGGCGCTGCTCGCCACATAAAATGTTAAGTATCTACATTCTACAACATAATATATCACATTATTATTTTTTGTAAAAATATTATACACTGTTATAGCATTATTTGCTGCATCCTTAGCTTAGTCAATACTAGATGACGCCCGCAACTCCGTTGCGCAAAATTCGTTTATCGCGCGGGAACCGTACATTTTTTCGGGATAAAAAGTATGCTATGTCCTTTCCCGGGACAAAGTATATCCATACCAAATTTCAGCCCAATCGGTTCAGCGGTTTCGGCGTGAAGAGGTAACAGACAGACAGACAGACAGACAGACACACTTTCGCATTTATAATATTAGTATGGATGTTGGTCGTAACAGAACGACCATAGAAACTGATTACATATTTCCAAACTCAAAAAATATTAGTGGCGTACCTACCTCCAAATTGGAAAAAAACTGATTAGCTATAGCTACAGTCGGGGCATTTTAATAGGCCACATTTGACATATCTGTCAGATTAATCTCCATAGTGAGGTGAGCTGCGTAAAAACATCGACCAAAACGAATAAGTCGATACGGACTTGAAATAAAAAATTTGAATTTTATACGTTATTTGTAAAACAAAAAACAAATTCCTGTCCCATTATTACTTTAATTCAAGGAGAAAAATAAGACAAGTACATAATTTACAAAAAAAAAAAAATGCATTTATTCGCTTGAATTATAAAAACTGTTAAATTTAGTATTATCATTATTCATTTCGCATAAATATGTGTTACTTTTCACAACGTGGTTATTAATTTAAGTAATCAATGCATCGATACCATTTATTCGCTTTCGATTTTTAGAGTAACATCCCCAGAGTTTAAAAAGAAAAAAGGTCAGCTGACGTAACATTGTAACGACGTGCAATTATTAAGATCAGAATTTGTTTATTACGTTTAGAATTGTTTATCAGTAAAAGCAAATCGTTAAATAATTCGGTATCGGTCATATTTACAATTAATATGTAATCGTAATTGAAAAAAGTTAATCAATTGTGCAGTTATAACAAAACGAAAATATTTATTTTTTATGCACGTCGCTACAAGGTTACGTTGTACAATTTTAATGAACTGTCAAATGTGGCCTATTAAAATGCCCCGGCTATAGTCAGTTGTCCTATCACAATGTAAGCGTTAGGTATAACTTAAGTTATAACGGATTACAGTCGTTATAAAAACAGATTAAGTATGCCGTTTCCAGCCCTCCAGTAAGAAAATAAATAGCATCGATTTAGGGGTTAGTTCAGTTAACGTCAGGGTGTACCTTCGTTGACAGCGCTAAGGTCGTGCGGCGGGGGCGGGGGTAGCGGGGGCGGCGGGGGCGGGGCGGTGGGCCGCTCCAGCGCGAGGCAGGGGGCGGAGTCGGCCCACGCGCGCCGCGACGTACCGTTGCGTTTCTCGCCCGTAGCTGGAGCGTTGTCGCTGCTGAACGTTACATACATGATTAGATAACACATTGTAGAAAGTACCATCGAAGAAATTGATTTTAGTACGACAAGGAAATTAAATGAAAGTGGGTGGGGCGTTGCTGGTAAAGGAGAACTGTCAAAAATGGCGTTTTGTATGATGGCGGTGTTAGTTCCTTTTTTCGCCACGTTCATTTAAATTTTAAAGCCTTGTCGAGCTCTATTCATAAATAGATGGGGGACCTACGATATTTGGTCAGGTTATATCAATGTCAGTCGTGAATCGTGATCTGTCGACTGTTGACGTTTCGCCCAAATTACACAGGTCCGGCGTCTGACTATGAATCAACTTTTTTGGTAAGGGGGCGTCCACAAATTACATGAGGTGTTTTCTGGAATTTTTTGACCCCCCCTCCCCCCTGGTGAGATTTTGTGAGATTTTATTCAACCTCCCCCCTCCCAAATCTCTCGTGAGATTTTTCAAAATGTGGGTTCCTTACGTAAACGTTTAGTTTGACAGTCAGTAGATTTTCTTTCTCACGAATTTGTGAATGATCTTAATCGTATAACGATTACGCTTACGATTAAATCTTAATCATACGTACAATCTGGATGAAATAGACCAAAATAGTATTATTTTGTTGAGAAAAAAATTACGTGAGATTTGCCGAGACCCCCCTCTCTCCAACGTGAGATTAGATGAGATTTGAGTCGATGCCCTCCCCCCCCCCTCTAAACACCTCACGTAATTTGCGGACGCCCCCTAATACATTGCAGGTGTAAAATGTTGCAGATATGTAGTTAATTAATATATTGAGCAAATTAACAAATTAAAAAACTATAAAATTAGACAGGTATTATTCTGCAAAATCTGGAAAATAAAATTCATTCTGTACGGATTTAAAATAGAAAAATAGAAATTTCTCTTGAGTGTAGGTACTACAAATGAAAAAAACTTTGTTAGACTAAATGATGGAGAAATATGTTAATTAAGGCTTTATCCAAAGTTCTTTTTTTATAATATTATGTTTCTTAATTATTCAATTATGAATGGTGTTTTAGCCAGTACTAAGTATAATTATTCCCTCAAGCCCCGTAAGGCCCATATGGGCCGCGACAACAAAAGATTTCCTGGAATTGGTGATCGACGGATTAAACTGTCTGAAATACAATATGCAACAGACACAGAGCCCTCTTTAGTATGAGACATGCTTCTACATATTACATAACACGCGGTTGTTCAACTGTTTTCGCCCGAGACATAGTACCTACTGATGCAGCGTTGCATGACATCGCCAGTCGCCAGACTTGGCTTACATTACTTGTGCTCTATACTTAAATTTCTTTTATATTTCAATGTTAACAGATCGAACAATCCATACTAATAATTATTATAAATGCGAAAGTGTGTCTGTCTGTCTGTTTGTTACCTTTTCTCGCTTAATCCTTTGATCGCGGTTTAATGGAAATCTATTGTTATTCTATTGTTGTCGCGATCACCGGTGCTCTTATGGGGCTTGATAGATTAAAACATTGAACAGATTTTGATGTTTGGTATAGAGATCCGAGAAAGGACATAGGATACTTTTTCCCGGAGAAACGTACCGCTCACGTGAATAAACGAATTTCCGCCTAACGGAGTTGCGGGTATCAACTAGTCAGAATGTTCTCATTCTGACTAGTTGAAAGTTGAAACATAATTTAATCTACGATTTACTCCAGCCCAAACTGCAAAATATAGGCCTTGGATTTTTGTTTTTTAACAGTATATTCCGTATAGTCCGTTCCGTCCGTTAAATAGTCCGTACCAATTGCTGAATCCGGAATCGCCGTCCATAGAGTCAGTCAGGTAGAACGTAGAGTTGGTAATTTTCAGAGCGGCCGGCACGTCATTGATGTCCACACCCATAGATGTCGCTCTTCTGAACCGGGACTTGAAAGAGAAGTATGCTTTCCTCGAGAGAGTTCCATTCGCTTTGCCCTCGCTGGGCGGCGTAGAAGGTTTTTCTGGTAATTTCTCTGGAAGGGGAGGGGGCACATCACCGCTGCTATGCCTTTTGTCCGCCCTCCGTTCGTATTTCACGGGATTTTCGTCCTTAATAATTGCTGGTTTAGAATCGTTAAATACTATATTGCTGTACGGTGGGATTTCCGGCTTCTCGCAGTTGGCGTATATGGGCGATTTCACTTTGTGATTCTTCGGCGTATCGTATGTCCCGTTTTGATTGTTCAAAACCTTCGCAAACGGCCTTCCATCGAGAGCAACTGCAAATAAAAATAACATATTTTGTAAATAAATTGAACTTGACGCAAGTTTTGTGTGCTCACATCGCGATCCGATATGGTCTAGTGGCTAGGATACCTGGCTCTCACCCAGGAGGCTCGGGTTCGATTCCCGGTATCGGAAAACTCTTTTTAATTTTTTACAGAATTTCGTTATCAATATGTATTAAACTTTGACCAAATTTAACGAGCCACAACGTTCGCTGCCAATATTAGGGCTAAAATATGCAAGTTATCTTGAGACGTGAGAGCGTAAACATTTGGTTGGCATCAAAACAGCGCCTCTAGTGGCAAACAATGATAATACCCGTATCATTATTCATTTCCACGAGATCTCCCCACTCGAGCACTCGACTAAATTTTAATCCTCAAAACTGACGTTTTCTTGAACTATATTGACGTTATTTTTGAAGAATTGAGGAAGAGTCGACTAGAGAAAATCTTGAGGAAACAACAAATATTAGGGGCGTCAGTCCTCTATGAGTAGTACTAAATTAATATTATGTATGTTCGTTACCTGAGTATCTCTTAGTGAAGTTCCGTTTGATCTCCCTCATCTTCCTGTGGGCGGCGCTGGCGATTTTAGTCAGGGTGTACTGTCCCCCGTGCGGCGGGTTTGGCAGGCGGGACGCTGGTAACGTTGGCGGGAGAGGGTCCTCGTTCTAGAACGGTAAAGAAGATAGTTTAGTACAATGTTGCTATGAGAGTTAAAAAGACGCGTAGTATTTTTGCGAGCGGATATTATTGGATTATCGGCTTAAATACATATTATAATATGCGAAGCCTATAAATTGTAATATTTAATACATCAACGTTATGCACATATTATTATACTACTATTTACTTACTAGTTCTATTTAGCCAGAGTAGACAGAATTATATAGCTATCTCCGGACTCTGATGTAACAGATGCGTAGCTCAAAAAATGTAGAGCATTTACAACAACATAGAGGCATTTGCATCTACAACCTTATCAAATTACTATTTTCAATTACATTACAATTTACAAAATTCCGAAGATGTTAAACGTCTCCCAAAGTTACTGTCTTTGTTTTTTTTTAAATGGCAGGTTGCTGTAGCCCTGACGTCACTGCGACCCATGAGGATCTATTGTGACTTTCGCCTTTGTTATGAGCTATATTCAAGTATCAGACAAATGGACAGCTAGTTGGTAATTAACTAATTAGTATAAATTATCAATTTTTCCATCCAATTATCTATATTTAACGCCTCCGTGGTCCAGTGGTCTAGAGCGTCGCTCTTGACTCGGAGGTCGTGGGTTCGATTCCCGCGTTGGAAACATGTTATTTCCAAGTTTGGTTAGAACAATGCAGGCTGATCACCTGATTGTCTGACAAGTAAGATGATCCATGCGTCGGATGGGCATGTAAAAAGTCGGTCCTGCGCCTGATCTCTCGCCAGTGTCGGTCTTCCGTCCCACTGGGTTATAAGAGTAAAGGAATTGAGAGTGCTCTTGTGTACCTGGCCTGGTTTCAATGAAACCGGCCACCGTCACCGAAACCGGTGTGGGGACTGGGGAGTATTATATATAAATTATCCAATAGTATTTTTAGCCAGAGGGATAGGGTATAGAACAAACAATCACCTTAGTATGATCATCCGTGTCAGTATCACTATCGAAGGAGTCGAAGTCATCGGTGTAAGGTATGGGCGCGGGCGGCGGCGGTAGAGGCGGTTCCAGCGATTCGTACAGGTGGCCGGAGTCGCTGCTGTCACAGTCTGAAACAGAGGGGATTCGAGTGAGACAGATGATCGTTAGAGAGGGATAGCAGACGACAGGGAACAATGATGAAAAATGTTTTTAATCTGTCAGCACTTTTGCTAGAGACTCAAAGAGACTCAACAAACATTATGATTTTAGAGTTAACGAAATTGTGATAATTTTGGCAACTTTTTAATTATTGTAGTTGTGAGTAGGTATAGTAGCGTAGTTTACACAATATGTGCTGTAAGAAAATTGTATTTAGATATGTATTATGTAAAGCCGGAGAATAATAATGGGCAAAAAACATAAAGAATCGTATGCAGAATTCATGCAGAAACACATTAACAGAAACAACTGCTTTTAAATTGCTCTTTTGTAACGGATATAGTTGCATTTCCGCTTCCAAGTCATTAAGAACAGTACGATGTATACATTTTTGCAGTAGATGACATTTGCAGGAAAAGGGAAGATATTATATTTTTATACTTTTTAGGGGTCAGTACCCTAAGGGTAAAAACGGGACCCTATTACTAAGACTTCATTGTCTGTCTGTCTGTCTCCAGGCTGTAACTCAAGAACGATAATAGCTGGAGAGTTGAAATTTTCACAGATTATGTACTATCAGAGAAGTTGATTCTTATACAGATCGGGGACCTAAGTAGTTTGGTTGCGTTACGTCAAACCCAGCCGACAGATCACAATTATTAACATTGAATTGACATATTCGACCAAATAACGTTGGTCTATCAACTGCATAGGAATCAATTTCCTCGATGGTACGATGGTATGGATGATAATATTATATCTGTTGCCGCTATAACAACAAATACTAAAAACAAAATAAAATTAATATTAAAATTTTAAGGGTCCCATACAACAAACGTGATTTTTTTGCCTTTTTTGCTCCATATCAATAATGGCAACAGGTAGATACTTGAACTTCCAAACAAACAAATTCCTTAGTTATAATAATGTGCACTTTCATATTTTTAATTTTATAATAAGTAATATTACATTAAGTATAATAAAAATTAAGTGGGGCTCCCATACAAAAAACACCATTTTTGGCCAAATTTTGCTCTATGGTACGGAACCCTTCGTGCGCGAGTCCGACTCGCACTTGGCCGATTATTTTTTATTATTTAAACAACTTCTCGTGTTAACTTTATACAGCGTAAAATGGAAATCGTTTCCGCCCTCTGTTCGCTTATATCTTTTAAAGTGCATGACGAATATTAAATGATATTTTCAGCTGTAGTCACAATTACTCAAAAGGAAGGAAGTTATATTTAACCCATATTACGTTAGTTATGAGTTATGACGTTAACATGTTATTTTCACGTAGAAACCTTAAAGACTAAGGAATTTTAAATACATAAACTAATCTGAAAGCCAATAAAGGCATTAAGTTCATAGCTCTCAAAAGTAGGTGTATTTTTATGATCTCATACACCAAATATGATCTCACGTAGGAATTACACGTAATCCAAGATCATGCATAGCCTATTACAAGATATTTGGTCATGTAAAGTTAAACTGAGGAAATATTAAATTTTTTATATGCTTATTGTTATGTCCTTAAACAATACATAATTGTAGTTACATAGTACATGGAAAGTAAGTGTCAGTATTTAAAGCGTCTTTATGATTAATGGTGTATAGTTTTGGTTTTAGTAACGTAGTTACTCGGTAAGACCGCTCGAGCAGTGTTGCCAACTATGGGGATTTCCCACTAAATTTAGTGGGAAAAAATAAATTTAGTGGGGTTTTTAGGGGGTAAAATATCTTGGAGATATTTTTGGGGGTAAAATTTTTGAAGAATGGATATATTTTTTAATAACAACCTTAGAGTTTGGTATCTATTAAATAAATTGTATAAAGAAAATTACTGCAACAGCTACTAGATGGAACTGCCGCACAAAGCACATGTCATCTACTCCCTATAGTTTAACCGTTGAATTTAATAATAAGCATTTATTATGAAAATTAACATTTTAAATAATAAATGCTTCCTGATTCTTGATTTTCTGGAATGTTGAATTGTTATTGTAATTTGTAACTTTTGTCGGTTAAATTTTAAATAAATAATTGACTGCCTTTCTTTCGTTTTTACCGTGGTCGAAACGATCGTTATCGCCATTTAAACCGGCTGAAGGTGTATTTCAGCGTTTTGAGCGCTTAGTAGAACACACTCCAAGTAATTTTAATCCTTGAAGCCCCATAAGAGCACCGGTGAAAGCGACAATAATAGAATAACAATAGATTTCCAAGAATCCGCGATCGAAGGATTAAAATAATATTTTGATTTTTTGGGGAGTTTTGGTGAAATTTAGTCGGTTTTGAAGTTGCTTTAGGGGGAAAATGTTTTGAAGAATTGGCAACACTGCGCTCGAGTTCCTACAAGGTAGCGCTTATAATGTCAAGGTTTAGTTGATATTAAAATACTTGCAAGTGTATCCGATCGATGAATAAAAGATATTACAATATGGAGCAAAATATAGCATGCACAGTGCTGTATCTATAGAATAATTATCGCTTTTATGAATTATGTCTTCATTTTGTTTAGTTTCCTAGGGGTATTTGTTTATCCCAAGGGATCTTATAAACCAGTAGGCACTTTTGTTTCATTGGTGATATGTTACTTATGGAAATGTAAAAAGTATGGATGATGATGACACCCTGAAAATTATTCAATAAGCCCCACTTTCGGAATTCTTGGTCCATATGATGCACCAGCATCAAAGAGGGAAGGAGAAGGACTGTAAAATCGGTCGAAAAGAACACAAGCTACGAATATAATATACATAGAACACAATGATTATTATTTTTAGTCAAAGTCAAAGGCAACTAATTCTTTGGTGCATTCATTAGTCGCAGACAATCTAGAAATATAGATTTATGCGCAAGACCTAGATGTTTTAACGGGCGAAAGTGATCTGACGCAATACAATATGGCTCCCACAATACAAAGCAGATTTCCATTTCAATCAGACGAACGTGACAACTTTTAAGTGACTGATAAAAACTGTTTTTCTACGAAAGAGTTCTCAAAAGAGTGACGCCTTTATAAGGAAAATATTAGAAGACAAAATTATAGGAAAAGGAAAGACCAAGGAAAAACTGACATAATAAAAAAGAATGTCAATGTCTGGTCATAGAAAGTTAAAGTTACTTGTGGAAGAATCTGGCAGAACCTAAGGCCTAAATCCTCTTTAAGGCCCATTATTGGCTAACGCACGATTAGCTTTGAGAGGCACTAGATCACAATTAACATTGAATTGACATGAATCATGATCCGATCAAAAGACGTTGGTCCGTCAACCGCCTGGGAATCAATTTCCTCGATGGTACATCATCTTCCCTATACTACACTATTTAGTAACCTGAGTTTCCAGGCATATGCACCCACATACTAAGATAGTGTTGACATCAAAATATCAAAACCTAATTCAATAGTGCTTCATTAGAGGTCAAGCCAGGTCAGAAGCATACGGAACCCGTGAATAAGATAATGTGGATAAGCCATAAGACAAAGGAAAGTTTATCAGGACTCAGGCGAGGATTTGGTACATGATCTCTATGAGGAAATCGTAATAAGCATAATAGACAATAGTGCAAGAAAGTGAGTAACAAGACGAAACAATTTTTGTCTGTACCTAGCTGTAGATAAAATATTATCTTGTACTATCGTTTATGAGAAGACGAACCTGAAACTAAATAAAGTCAAAATATGTTCTTTAACTCAATTTTTTATAGGTTCAGACGATGAATGAATAAAGAACATTCCCGAAGCCAATGTCCAGTTTCTCTAATAATAATATTTATTAGGAAGGAAGGAAATTGTGAACATCCATCCGTAAATTAACACTTTTCAATTAAATTAACAATTATTATCAATTAAGAAAAATAATCCTTAATTAATGTAATATACTAAATTAAAAAACATCCTATATTTCATAATTCATATATAGCACCTTTGTCGTTACCTACCAAATTCGTTCTCGCTAAATACGTTTATCACGAGGTTTCAATCAATTTTGCTGCAATAGCAATAATTCTATGTCCTTTCCAGTACTCCCCAGTTAAATATGGAGCCGTGCGAGGTTCTTGCGCCGGTTCTTTTCCTGGTAGGCCTAATTTTCATTGCATTCTCGGATAAGATAAGAATTTTCGGGATAAGAAAACCGACAGACAGACAAGAATTTTGCATATTTAACCTGCACATTACCATAACCATTTTGGTTTTCATAACATCATCAATTCATCACGTAATGGTACGTTATATCCAGCAATATGGAACACAGACATGTGATGTCACCGCATTGCAGTGCGGTTTATGAAAACCCCGACCATTTATTTGTAGAGTATGAACAAGTATTTTGTTTAGATTTGAAGTATAAACAGCCTGGTGTTCGGAATTCTCTACATATTATACAGAATGATATTTGAAAATTTTAACAAATTCGTTAAGTTTATTATAGAAGCTTGTATAATAGAATTCTATCAACCGTGTTAATCCGGGTTTTCACTATACGAATAGAGTAAGGAAAGCCCAGCGTAGGCCGTTGATAATGCTACTAATTTCAATGTCAACATTAACCACGCAAAAATAAAAACATGGAATTATATTCGGTCTTCTATTTATATTAACATATTTTGACGAAAATGAATTGAAATAAAGTTACCTACAATCTACATCAAGTACTTCCTATGATGTTTCTACCTTCACGACGTAAGAAGATATTTAGTTTCAAGGCGGTTTCATTTGATACGTTTATGTCATAAAATCTAGTCTCTAGGGCCTTAGTCTAGACGCAATAATTACATAATCCACCTTTCTGCCCACACTGTGAACTGAATACAAGTTAATTTAGACGCGATATAAAATTATTTCAATTTTGATCGGGTCATTGACTCTACACTGGATGCTTTATCTAAGCTCTAACGAAAAAAAATATTATATTGCCGTCATGTATGCTGTTGCCTGTAATTTAACGACAGTGAGTCAAAATTCAAAATGACTTGTTAGCTAACGAAAAATCTTCATAAGATACATCTTACACGAAAAGAATACACCAGATAAATTATTGGTTGTAAATTCTGATACAGCAAAAACGACCTCTTCGTTAAAATTTAACAACTTTATACATAATATGTTTAATTTGCATAATTACTGAAAAGGAGGCATTATTTAATATGCAATTAGTATTATTTTGCATACTTTAAAGTCATTTTCACCTTCAACCATGTGTAAGAATTTATATTTTCCGTTATGTAAGAAATAATTAAATAAATGAATATAATAATTTGCAAAAGCCGAACAAAAGATGTACGTAATGTTATTAAAAATAATACTGTATATTATACTGTATTATTAAGTTATAACTCTATATTACTGTCGCTGGTAATTAATAATTTATCAACAAAACAATAACAAATGGCAGACTAAAAAACAACAACAACTTTTCATACACGCGAAGATGGCATTTACTTTCTCCCAGTCAACATTGTTTTAGCTCACATAGATTGTTGTGAGATCACAGACACTTGTCGATATACAATGAGATTATAAGATATAGAGAGAAGAGGTAATGAGAGTCATAAGAAATCTTGATTGATGTATTCGCAACAGAGTTTGTTACTAAATGGTCAAATTACATAAAAATCGGTTCAGTAGTTCGTAAGATTAACTCGTTTAAACAAGCAAACTCTTCGGCTTTACAATATTTAGTTACCTTTATATTATTAGGTTTAGGTTTACCAATTAAACGGGTAAAACTACAATTATTCAGCTACAAAACAAGGTAAATTAACACACAAAATTGTTGCCAAGTCATAAAGCTATAGATATATTATACATATTTGAATTACAGTAATAGGCATACAATTGAATAGACAAGTGAACAATTTCAAAGCAGATTTAAAACCTTAATCTTTGGTAGAGTACCTAGTAGAGTAGATTAATAGAAGAATCTAGCACGAAATTGAAAAACCATTTTGCGAAATTAGTTTATTGACAAGCTCGTTAGTTCGGCGAGGAAGAGTATAGGCAAAGAGGTTCGTTTGTAAAATTAAATGGGTGAAGACTGAATCCAATTTAGTTTCAGATTCACATCTCAAATGCCAAATCACGTATAAACTATGCATCTCATACTTCATACACAACGTTTTTGTATACAAAATAATCGTACATTTATCGTTTTATCTAGAACGACTATAAGTATTTTTATCAAATTTAGTAGGAGAGAAAACCGAGATTTTCTGGTTTATTATTTACTCCAAGCAAAGCTCAGTCTCTCAGTTACTACAACGATATCCACACAAACATACCAATATACGCCACGAGATCCTGCGTCTCCACTTCGCCCTTGCACAACACCGTCCGCGCGCTCAGCCACCACGTACACTCGGGCACATCAATGTATTTCACGTTGCCCACATTCCGGTACACGCTTGCCACATCGTTGGTGCTGTAGTGCGGCGATTTCGCACTCGTCTCGATGTACACTTTCGACGGCGATGTTACCGATACTAAAACACGGTCAAGGTGCTATTGGTTGATTGGGTCTCAACGATGCAATTGGTGGAAATATTATGTAGTGTACTTGTTGATTGCCTATAGATTAGTATATCATAGATATACTGATAACTGAGTGTGATAATAAGCGTACTGGATGTGTATGTGTCCCTTGAATAGAGTTAACTGCCAAATTATTACTCTAAGGGGCTGCTTCACCACTTCCTGATAAGTGCCGGTTAGGCTATCCACAACTTATCTGACAAATACCCCATACTTTAGCTGTCAGATAAGTTGTGGATAACCTATCCGTCACTTATCAGGAATTCATGAAACAGGCCCTTAGTAACTATATCTAGCTGAACGATATAAAGTTTATGATTTTGTGTGATATCATATTATTGCTGTTAAATTAAATAATTATGTCTCTATTATATTACTTAAATTGATTTATCTATCTGTATAAGGTAATGATTGATACAATTGAGTGGAAAATTGCAATTTGATCAACTGCCTGCAAGTATTTGTATGATCTAAACACTACGTTAAAAAGACATCAACGCGTACGTATAGAGATCATTCAATAATAATGAACTTCAAAATATACAGTAGTAATTAAAGTAACTATATATTATGTAGTTACTAATAACTACATATTATTTTGATTTACTGTTAATAGTAACAGTTAATGACATAATAATATAAAAGCATAGTAAACTTATGTATGTAAAGTTTAGCACCGAGCCAGTCAATAAGTATAATTAGGGGAAATCCCTGCGTCAGTTCCATTTGAGACTTAGATTCTGAACTTGGTAGTCGAACATTGCAAAGAGAAAACAGGTCGATTGGGCAACGCCTGAGTCACATCACCGATGGCTTTATTACACCTACCGAGTAGTGGCCAGACAGTGCACTCGGCCAAGCACTCCGAATGTTTATTATGGACTAGGTAACCCGCCCGGCCCGCAACTCCGTTGTGTTGAAATTCGTTTATCGCGCGGGAACCGTACATTATTTCGGAATAAAAAGTATCCTATGTCCTTTCCCGGGACTCAAAGTATCTACATACCAAATTGCAGCAAAATTGGTTGAGCGGTTTGGTCGTGAAGAGGAAACAGACAGACAGAAACACTTTCGCATTTATAATATTAGTATGGATGTGCCGAATGATGCGATGAAGGCACTGTCTCGCCACTCTACTCGGTAGGTGTAATCAGGCCCAGAGGTCCGAATCAACAAGCCATAGCACCTTGATCGCCGCAACTCCTGCGCATAGTCCGAGGCCGCGGCGGACCGATTCCGCCATTCACTGGCGGCCTCTCCGATACCATTTTTCACCATTTTTTCACATCACTATTTATAACACTTGCACTATAGTAATGAAATCATCAGTGTTGCGAACCGCGCGCCGGTTTGTCGACTACTGGACAAGATATACCGCCTTCAGGGTCAACTGCTTTACACTTGATTTTTCTCGACCGTCGTTTCTGCTTCGATTCAATTTGTTGACATTTGCCTTTGTTTGATATCGAATTAGTTGGAATTCATGCTATTGTTGTCAGCGGACGTTGAATGTTTCACATGCTCCTAATTTTTTGTTGTGGTTGGGTTATTGCGTTACGTTTAGCGTTTATGTTACGTTTACGTCATTTACCTATAGAATTGTTTTGACCTTGTATCTGCCAGTTAAGGTTTGTTGTATTTTTAATGTAGTTAAAGTTTTATGTAGTTTTTTCATCTTCGGTATAAATTTAATCAAAATATTATCGGGACATTATTGTTTCAAAACTGTACACCGATGAGGTGGGATGTTTCATAGGGATACAAAAGTACTATGCTAAGTTGCTGATAGGAAAAGAAGCATTATGCTGCTGATAAAACATCACGCACTCAATTTAATGGTTGTTTACCAACACAATAGGAACGATCCGCAATCAGAGCATTTCGAATTGCAACACAACAATCTGTTCAGTGCACAACTATTACTATGTTGCATGCCAATTTGATGTTTGCAAATAATTATATAACAACATAATATTATTACGCGGTGTGAATATATAATGTTAAAGATACATAGAAGGACGGAGACATGAAAAATGCTAACTGTTCTTCATTAAAAAATAATATTAAAATAATAATGTTGTTGCTGTAAATTGTAAAATTCTACGTATTGACTAGTATATAATATAACGTAGAGGATAAAACTAGGATATGACTATAATAAAATAAATTAATAAATTTGGGTTAAACAGCAAATAACATAAGGGAAGGAAAGTTAATAAACAATTCAAATCCTCAAAATATTTATGAGCTTTGCACATATTATATAAAACATTTTAGAAAACATGACGAAAACGTCGAAAACAGCTACCTTAAATACATCAATAATGCAGAATATACAGCTTGATATGAAGTTAATTATAGATTTGATATACGGTCTATATTTTTAAAGAGATTACATCAAAGGATGCTAACGTGCAAGGAAATTGCAATTATTGCACCTACATCAGATGCTTGTTATGATACTGCATTTTGTAATATTCAGACCTAGTATAGAACCAGCCATACACGTAAAAATGCTTTAAAAAGCCAAGATTGCATTTTAAGGACCAAGTAAAAAGAAAAAGAAGCACTACATGAAGCAATGGAAGACATTAATCCTTCAAGCCCCATAAGAACAATAGAATACAATAGTATTTCCAAGAATCCGCGATCGAAGGATTAATTTAAAATTGGTAAAGCTACAGCTTCAGCTATTTTGTTAGTCAACGGTAAATCTTTGGCTTGAATTCATCAATTTTGTAGGATTTAAAATCATTCAAGTTGAATCATTAGTATGAAATACCTTCTAATTTGTATAATACAGCTGGTAATAATTGCATTACGAATTCATCTACGAATACCAGTGGAGTATTGTTACATTCCTGTTCCGGCTAGCGAATGGTCAGTGGGCTGAAACCGGTTACTGGTATACATACTGCGATATTTGATATAGTCTTGCACTGGTGTATTTAATTTCATATTATGCAAAATATTCAATAGTATTATTATGGGGACCACCAAGATATTTTACTGGGTAGAATCTTTACATACTACATCTATTAATAATTATTCGCAAAAGCGCTCTAGATGATCTTAAGTTTAATACTGGCGTAGTTTCATTTGATTTCCCGAGCACTCCAGGGTATTTAGTAGGTAAAAATGATAGCGGCATGTGATGTAACTTGTGAGCTATGAAACAAACCCTGGCTAAATATTAGTGATTGGAAACAGAAATACACGAATCAATTGTACTTTAAAATCTTTTAAGGTTCCTTTAACTTTACCAGAAGCTTTTCATAGAAACTTTACAAGGATGATAATAATGGACAGTCAATACTTTATAGTTTTAAGGTCTGACCAACTTTTAAGTGATCTTTGCAATTGATGCAATCCCATTTACCGAAAAGGAAATATGTACAAAGCAATTAAAAATTCCGAAATTATTACACAATCTGTTTTAAATTTTAATACATGTAAAACTAGTTTTACCGCTATTCATTTTGAGTTGAAGGATGTAAAGTGTAGAGTTAGACGTCTTAAAACATACTTAAAGACAAACAAGAAGAGCTTTTAGGGTATAATATAGTAAAATAACCAATAGCTTATATTGTAGGGGAAACCGAAACCCTAAGAAGACACTTTACGCAACAATGAAAACCGCAACACAAAATCCTGGGGTCAACAACACACATAAATTAGGAGAAACGAAGCATGTCGAGAAAAATACTTTTACTAAAAACTAACATTTTCCACTTTCGAACACTGAATATACACAACACTGACGATTTCAATCGAAAAAGACTCGTTTTATTGGAGCACTAGAGGTGGTTTTCGGTCGCGGAGCGCGCATACGTCCGTCGCACGCGCAGGCGTAGGGCTAACTCACGTATACCTCTCTCCCTCTCTTCCACCCCTCGGTCAGCCATAACTCATGTGCGTAGGCGCACCTGAATCGCCATTTACGTACCCCTTCAACTTGTTTCATATTTGCATGAGAATGTCAAATGATAGGCTTTTAAGGTTTTTATGTCATGATACCACAGATCCATAATACTCTATATTTGTAAAGTTTAAAAAGTATGATTTAAGAGCTTCTTTATTGTTAACAACTTTTGAGAAACATATTTTTTTTTTCAATTAGCTTCAAACTAGATGAAGCCTGCAACTTCGTTATGCCAAAATTCGTTAATATCGAGCGGGAACCGCACATAATACATTGTTTCGGCATAAAATTATCATATATCCTTTTCCGGGACTCAAAGCATCTCAGCAAAATAGGTTCAGCGGTTTGTGCGCGAGAGGTTACAGACAGACAGACACACTTTCGTATTTATATCTAATATTAGTATGGATGAATAATAACTTCAAATTGTCGGTATTAATATCAAATATTCAAGCACCGTTTCGATCAATACAACAGGGCTTATTTTACTAAACTGGTTCTTTGTGCAATCTGATCGTCTACATTGGTATAAGCTGCATTATTTTACCCCTGACAGAACCGTGTGCCAACGACATAACGGTCAATATAAATAACTTTCAATGGACCACATTAATGTGCCTGTTCAGCGTCAGCTTTGATCTCGCCGCGAAACATTTACAGTACAGTCATTACTGTAAAATATAGAAACTAGTCTTACATAACGATTAGAAGTAGGATCTAATTAGCAATTTTAAGTTTACAACTAGAAATGGAGCCAATAAAATAAATATACAATTCATCGATGTTTTTCCGCACCCAAAAGGTAAAATCAGGACCCTATTACTAATACATCATCATAATACATCATACATCACTATCTGTCCGTCCGTATGTCTGTCAGCTGTCTTGAGGTTGTATCTCAAGAACCGCTGTAGCGAGACTTCTGAGACTTCTATATTGTGTCCGATTTCTTTAGGTACTGCTGTCTACTAGCAATACATAATTCAAAGATGACTAAAACAATTGTTCAGTAGAATAAAAGAACTCTACAATTTCTAAAGTTTAATCTCTACTATCTCACAAATGAGAAAACGCCTAAATGCTTTCTACCGTAGGCTTTATTTACCCAAACTCGACCTCCATTTTAAAACACGTTTAGTTAGGCTCGTGTTAAATTAAAACTACTTTCTATTTAAATAGAATTCCACGTGTAGTCTTCAGTTCTATCAGGTGCCCAGCATGAGTTCTGTGCAACATAGAGTGGTGCAAAGGTCATAGATGAAGTAAAGGTTAGCAATACCTAGGACTTAAACGGATAAAGTATATGAAAGGTCAGAAGTTAACTAAAACGATGCATGCTAAGTGATTGCAAAACTCTATTTGTGAAATAGGGGAAAACTAAGATGACGCATTCTTTAAAAAGGATGAAATAGTGATACTCAACATAGAATTTGGCATTGATATCAATGCAGCTGTATTGGTATAACCAAACAGATCTTTTGAGTTTTTTTTTTATTGGCACATTCTTAACCTTAAGGTTACCTGGAACACTGTCTAATAACCATAAGGTTTTAGTGGGTAGACTCTACGCAGGGGAGTCCCACATACCTCAGCCGATATCCCCAATCTGCCAGGGATGCGTAAAGCATTTCACCATGTGAAACAAAGGTTGGGAAAAAGAAGGAAAGTTGGCCAACCGGAAAAATTCAAAATTAATCAAAATGAAACAAGTATTGGGATATTCCTCAACAGAGGGAAATTACAGGTGTTACAAAAGGGCAATTTGGATCAAGAATGTTCGTATGACATAACAGTTACAAACGCCTCCGAGCTATCGATCCCACGTATCGTTTTCGCATTTAACGTTGTGCAAACGTATAAAACACCACAATGCACACAGTATAGGAAAACTTTCATTAGAGTTTTTCTTCAACTCTACTTTCTACGGAATCTGAAGAATAATATGATAGATTAGCCTCGATTAAAGTTATTTTGGGCAAGTATTTGTTCCTCTATTTAATATGTGTGTGGTCAACATACAAAAATATGTATACAAAATTCTCAAAAACAATAGAGCAAACTAATCATAATATATGTGGTAATTTTATAAAATAATTAATTAGTAGACTTTTCATTTATTTAGTTATTTAAGTGTTTTAACTAACAGATTTTTCTTTTATAACTCGATTGTTTTGCGGGATTTTTAGTTGCAGTCCTTTAGATACACTCTTCCTGTTCAAAAATATTTCTAATTAAATAAAATAACTAATAAGCAGCAATATCATCATAATACGGGTCTAATAATAAATTACAATTTAGGCACACAATAACATTTTGGTTTTATTGGTCTTCACGAGGAAAACAACAAAATTACGGAATGATCCAATCGTTCGTCAAAAATACGTAACTTGATATTTTAAGGATATTGTGGCACCAATGAATTGTAATATAAATTAGTATTAAATTCCCTAATACATATATACTAATATTTATAATATTTTCCTTAATATTTAAATAAAATACTTAATTAATTTATACCAAGGGTCTAGACTCTAGACTTGCTAAAATCCTACTTTTTATTCCCAATGTCTATAGTCCGGACATTTGGAATAAAAAGGAATAAAAAAATAATTCTTTACAATTCTTTTGTTAGCATAAACGATTTAAATAAATTTTTCTTCGCAAAGAGTAATTCTATAAATAGTTCTGAGTAATGTAACATCAATAAACTGATACAGTATTTAATATCAGTGGATTGTGTAACATCACATAACATCGGTAATAATTATGAATGCATGATTTAATCAAAAGAAAGTCCAATGAATAAAACAAAGATGGCAACGAAGAATTTACTTTCAATTTTCGAAGCACCATGGTCCATAATGCTATCGCATGAACAGGCTTTGCGGTGAGGATGTGGAATGAAAATGGAACGTAGAATTTACCTAGTAGGAACCGATATCAATATTATATATTTATCTGTCTGTCCTCCTCACGCCCAAACTGCTTAACTGATTTTGCTGAAAAGTATGAAAATACTTTGAGTCCGAGGCATAGGATACTTTTTATCCCTGAAAAAGGTACGGTTCCCGCGCGACGAATTTAGACGCAACGTCGTTGTAGGCGTCATCTAGTATTTACATAAGTAGATTGACAGAATCACCACATGAGTCCAAATAATATAATAGCTTTTGTAGATTGGCTTACAGTTATTGTTAGGGTATAATGTAAGAAAATCATTATCAAAATATCCCAACTAAACAGGTAGAATAGAAAACTACAAACGCTAGTTTTTAATAAAGCCACAAATATGAATGTAATATGAATTCCAATAAGTAATAACTCATAACTTCTTTCTTCACTGCCTTCAATTTCAGGGTTTCTCTCACGCTGAGAACTAAAAGATTACATTTTTAACATCTCATGTACTCGTATGAAGCGTATCTGTTTTATTGCACCTCTGATTTTTATCTTATTAGCGTTATTTTAGGTTTGTAAGTTGTAACTCACCCCAGATGTTGAGATAAGCATCCCACTGAACAAGGATAGCCTTGTTCAGTGGGATGCTTATCTCAACATTATGATATGATGGTACATAGGTACCATTAAGTAAATTGATTCCTAGGCAGTTGACGGACGTACCTCAGTTGGTCGGCTTATGTCAATTCAATTTTTACGGTGCGTCCACATTTGTATCATTTGCGCAATCAGATTTCCGATCAGATCTCCGTCGCGATCATCGCGCCGTATCAAGTATGCCTATGATCATTCTGCCGATCATGCTCGTATTTGATACGACACGTATCAGATACGCGGTTAATAGCGATCGGGGTGTATCATGATACGCGTATCATTTTGACACGCTTCGATGATACGCGACGGAGATCTGATCGGAGATCTGATCGCGCAAATGATACAAATGTGGACTCACCGTAGCTGTGATCGGTCTAATGGGTTTGACTTAATGCGACCAAATTACTTGGGTCCGCCATTTGCATAGGAATCAACTTCTCTGATAGTACTTACTAAGTACTTAGTACAGAACTATTTATTTACTCAGAAACATATTAACGAAATCACAAAAGTAAGAACGAAGAGTGAAAGAAGAATTCCATAATCAAATTAAATGAAATACATAGAGTAAAAAATTTATACGTTTAGGCAAGCTAAGCGTGAAACAAAAGCCAGTTAGTAAATGGTATGTTGTAAAGTAATTAGTTAAACTACGCGATTAGTATAATCATATTGGCTAACAAGAGTCGTATTTCAGTGAGTACGCTTGAGCAATGACGATGCAAGTCAAATTACATACATCATTGCTCGCGGAGACCAACTTACTTGGACCTCTCTTGGCATAGCACGACGAACGAAAATTTACAGACATACCGACTACCAGGGGTCAAGTTAAATTTTGACCCGTGGATTATACGGTCAAGGTAGCCCGTTATGGAGTTGTTACGTGAGAATTTGATTTGAATCAAAGACAAAGGTATGTCCCATGTATTTGCGGTGGATGACGAGGTCAGACAAAAAAAAACAATAATTATTGTTGTCATAATAATTTAAATAAGAAAAATTAACATTAAGAAGGTCCTAGCTTAGTCATTAGTCATTGAATAAGCTCATCTATAACGTTGAAAGATATTTAATAAAAATAATAAATATACAAACGATGAAACGGGTGTAAGTTGCTCACAGCACAGCCTTTCAAAACCAGATAAACCTCGATTCTTCCCAGCACTGAGCAAGCTGATAATGATGAACTATTATAGTTTAGAATTCATCATTCTCGAATAAAAATAAAATAAAAACTAGATCCGAATCGGTCCACCCGTTTGGATGCTACGATGCCATGGACAGACACACACGCAAGGAAACAGACAGACACAAGTCAAACTTACAACACCCCTCTTTTTCATCAGGGATTAAAATGATTAAAACAATGACAATTTTCCAAAAATTATTATCCAAGGTATCCAAATTTAAAATCAATCATTAAGCGCGATCATGGTGATTCTATTAACAAGTCACTAGCGAAAGTCACAAGCTATTGTCACATGAGGTGTCTAGAACCTGTATCTATTGTGTATCTATTCCCTTTCTCTTGTTCTGTCACCAAGTCGCTAATCTGGGTGGTCTACATTAGTCTGCGTCGGCGTCTGGAATCCGGCAACAATCTAATGAGCCGCCCACATCATGTATGCGCACGCGCAGACATAATTTTTGGCTCTTTAAATTTGTGATTTATCATTATTTAACTGCTAGTTGAGTTAAATGTAGTTTCTATTAAATTACAATTACTTCATATTACTATTGTTTAGAGGCTTATTATTTATAGCAATATTTGACAATTTACCTTATTACAAATACTTACGTCATTTATTAATAATTACATAATTTTCAGCTATTTATTAAGGCGACGCCTTGATAATTTGGCTGTAGCGATGCCGATTTTTCTCAGCAATGACTAAAGCTAAGAAATTGAAGTTCATTGTCAGTATTCATCATGTCTTTGTCTTTGAATTGCCCATAGCATAACACGATTGGACCACTTTTATAGCACAGAATAATCAATCGAAAAGACCCCTGTAAAAAAAGGGATTCCTATTTTTCCAACAGAGGAGAGTGATTTAAGGTTCCAAAATTTGTACATAAATTGGTTCAAGCATGCACTTTAATTTGTGCATAGCTTATATGAAATGTATTTATGGTTTTTAAATTATGCGACAAAAACCATTTTGTCGCTTACGCCCTTTCTATTTTTTGCTGTTCCATTGCTTGTTTTCTATGAGAGGCCGGGCCCGCCTCTCATAGAAAACAAGCAATCTAAAACATATCCAACACGGTTTCTTACTTTAACGCTGCGTCACCTTAACCTCTTATTCATGAGTTGTGGTTAGGTCGTAACTTCTGGAAACACAGTTATAGAGTAGTGAAACTAGTAACGACATCTATTTGTTAACAGTAACGGTAATGCTTGTATTGTCTGTAATGACTAGTACCACGAAGTTCTTAGCGTGCGCGCTAGATGGCGCTGTAACGAAGGTTTTTAAAGCTTTGCTTACTTTCGTTTCAACAGAGGTTTCAATTTATTTTCGCCTTCAAAATCTGTAATTAGGTTCTTTCTATGAAGTTGCGGTGGATTTTATCCTTCCCGTAACTTTTTCGCGAGCGACCGATCCGGGAATGCGGAAAACATATCCCCATGTAAAAATATGTTGTTTCTATGAATGATTAATTATTTACTGACCTTTATCAGCGCTGCGACTGGGTGAGTTTTGCCACTGGTGCCTCACTTTCTGCGACCAGCTGACTGGGCTCCGTCGTCCTCGACTTCTCTCGCGAACTCTGCGAAAAAAATTGCGAATTTTCATAAAAGTTAAAGTCAAAGTCAAATATTTTACTCAGTATGAATTTCGTAATAAGCATTTTCTGAACGCGGAGTCTACAATAATAAATTATCTCTTCCACCGGTAGATTGTGGTAAAGATTTGCAACAAATGAACGGTACCATATTTTAGGTTTAGTTATTTTTAGATACAATATCCTATGTCCTATGATAACAACGTTTGCAGAGCTCTTGAATTCCAGTTACAGATAGGGTTAATTTTTAGGTCATGAAATAACATTGTATGGCTAACATCGCTACTGTTGGAATATATTAATAAAGACCAAAATATAATGAGTTTTCTTTGTAGCTATGTCTTCATTTAGGCCAAAACCACATGGGCACTGAAAGTATCTCCATGCCAAATTTCGGCAAAATCGGTTCAGCGGTTTGAGCGTGAAGAGGTAACATACAGACAGACACACTTGCGCATTTATGATATTAGTATGGATGTCATCGGTGAAGAAGTAAAAAAAAACTAAACAGAATTGAAAACTCACATGATAATTTTCTTCTCCTCAGTCTTTTCCTCGTCAGAAACATCGACCCAGTCGTCGCTCCTGTCGCTACGATCACTAACGCTCGTCTCGCTGCTGGGAACTTGAAAAGCAATCTCCTGTCCATTATAACTAATAACAGACCGCTGCCCGTACAAGCTGTTCGTTTTCTGTTCGCTCGAAAGAGTGGATTGGCTCAAGTTTGATACGTTATCAAACGAAAGTCTCTTTTGTGCGGTATTAAGTTTCTTGACATTGTTCCTCAATTTAGCCATACTCGGGCTATTCGGTATGCTCTCGTAGCAGTGCGATAAAGTTCCATCATTGTGTTTTATCGTATCGTATATATTTTCTCCGTCGTTGTAACTTGTGTAATCCGACGATACATACGAGTGCCTCTTATTACTCGGGCTATTTTCTTTGGACTCTGGTCGGGGTGGTATTTTTTCATAAATCCTGTCTTGGCCAATTTTTTCATAGCTCACAGTTGATGCTCCGCTTACAGATTTAGATATTTTATAGTTTTGTCTGCTTTTGGCGCACGCGTATGGATTGTAATTCTCAGCGATTTTGATACCGGATTCCGATGCATGGCAGTATGGTTTAATGGGAGACTTGCAATATTCGTATCCATCATCACTGTCACCGTCTCCTCTAGTTCTCTCCTCCAACTGACCACATTCTTCGTAATTGTGGAGGCTACTCTCATCTCCTTCTGGGTGAGATCGCATTTCTAACAGGCATTGATAAACATTATTTTTGTTGCCTTTTAGGGGAGTAGTTTCCTTTGGAATTTCTGGTAATGGGCAGTTTAATTTTGGTGCTCTTTCGATTTTTATTATTGTCACTGAGTTTTCTGGACCAGGAGGTTCTAAGAGTTCATATCCATCTTCGATGTCTTCTTTGGTATTAACTTTAGACGTAAATCCAACAAGTACATCTTTATTATATGCCTCTATTAAATTAGTTTCAAAATCTGAATTATTGCTTGACATATTTTCGTCAGTGTTTTGAGATTCTTGTATTGGTATTTCTTGAGATTTATTAACCTCCATGTAAATAGGTTTTTCATCGTTGCATACAATAGAAGATGCATTCATGGTTACAGTAACAAACCCGTATGGGCTTTCAGACGTCGACTTTTCACTATCAGAATATATTTGAGTACTTTTTCTTCTCCACAAAAATGAATCGTTCGGAGTTATTTGAGTATGTAAATCTTCACATGACGTATCATGATCAATATTTTCTTTACCTGCTGGCGTCAAAGCCTCAATTTCAGTTGAAGTTGATAAGGTTACACTTTCATTCATTTCTTCCTGGATAATTTCAACCACATGTAACGGTAGCTTCTCTGAATGGATATAGTTTGTTTTGAACTTTTTCTTATCATATAAGGGTTCTTTTCTTTTATTGATGTCTGGGTCACTGACAACATTAACTGGGTCTTGGCGCGTTATCTTAGCTTCAAATATTGGTTTCATTGTTTTAATTTTAGGAATACCATCCTTAAGTACTATATTTTTTGTAACTACAAGCGACGATTTTTTTTCAGGTACCTTGGGTTTTTCCTTTACAGGAATTCTATTGGGCGTTTGAGATGTGGGTTTCTGAGTAGAGCTATTCAACTGCTCTTTGATTTCAGACTCAAATTTTTTTATCACATTTTTCACATTATTAACTGTAACTAAGCTATTTTCAGGTAGGGCTTTGACAGCCGAAGTCTTGGCGGTTAGTGTTTTTATTTGTTTTGTGGGACTTCCGTCGATAGAATCAGATCCACTTTGTTGCCCACTTGAATCTCTACTTTTTGATATTCTTCTTGGAGATTTAGGAATTTTCGTTCCGTCTGACTTTGACCTTATGACGCGTATCTTTCCTTTGGAACTTCCAGATAATACTAAGTTGTCAATTGAGTCCACGCTTAAACATCTTTTCTTATTGTTACGTCTACGGGAGCCTCGTTTTTGTCGCAAAACAATTTTAATATTAGGACTTGAGCTTAAGGTTGAAGATGGAGTCGAACTGCTGCTCGCACATCGGGACACTGATTGTAAATCTATACTTTTGGCTAATTTTGACTGCTTTTTGCTGACATTTGAGTCATTACTTACTAAATCATTAAACTTTTTAGTCAGTTCCGACACCTTGCTACTAGAAATTGTCATTGTAGTTACTAAAGGTGGTCTTCGATACGAATTTGAGGCATTTTTAATTTTAAAACTTACTTTTCTTTGTTGCTGCTCTATTATTTTCTTTTTAGTGTTTTCCATATTACTCGTTTGAATTATTCTATTTTTATGTTGATTCACTATTTCTCGTACATTTTTCCCTCCACCGGTGCTTCTTTCATCGCTTTCAGTCGTAATAGCTAGCTGAGCATAATGTAATACTGGTTCAGTTTTAGTCTGCGTGGATATGTTTTTATTGCCATCAGGATTAAGAAATGCTTTTCTAGCCTCATTAATGGATGAAAATCTTTCTTTCGGTGGTGAAATGGGCGCTTGAAAGGGGACTGTATAAATACATTTTTCGCTTAAACTGTGCTTCTGTTTTATAGCCATTTGTTCGGAATCGGGCAGTATAAAGTTTTTTAATATAGCCTTGATAGTGTTATGTTCTTTAGCATCTGCATTAATCTTCTTTATAGTCGAGATCAGATCACCTTTGGTAATCGACTCTCCGTCCATTCGACTGTTTAATAGCATTTGAGCTAAATATCTCTGACAGGTTTCCTACGCCATCTGGAACAATAAAATTAACATAGTAAGTATATATGACACATGACAAGTTTAGAATGTTAGCTTTGGAAAAAAAATACAAGAAACAAAATTTACCTACAACTATAAAGAAACAACTAATTTTATCAATTCTAACTGCACCATTATCAGATGCACCTAAGGTTTGTACTTTGCGGTTTACGCATAAAGGTGAACGCAGATTTGGGCCGCACCGCACGCACCGCAGTCGCCGCATTCGAATTCTTTATATGAAGTTATAGGCAAGCTCGCATACCTACCTACCCGCGCCGCAGTCTTCGCAACTTCATAATAATATGAAGAATTGCGAATGCGGCGACTGCGGTGCGTGCGGTGCGGCCAAATCTGCGTTCACCTTTATTGTCAGTGTTGTCTAATTTTTTTAAAGGACACTCACGAATGCGATACGGTCCTAGACAATATATGTTCACTAGAAATAAGACTTGGAAAGTAATACACTTAGGAGGTTGGCAGAAAGGATTTGCCAGGCAGGAACTTTAGTGTTGCTATCATCCATGTTGTAGTAAAGAAGCTTTTCAACGCATATGAATGTGACTCAAGAATAAAGGTTGTACAAGTATTTTAATTAACCTGAGGGCAAAAGTGTATTATAAACATACAACAATAGCAAAAATAATATGTCCCTTGGTATTTCATACACTAGCTATGAATTCCACCCCAACCTTGCTAGATGTTTCTCACGGTTCATTATGTGCGTATAATGAATAGGAATGTCATTTAGAACCGTTTATCTTCGCATGGCGTGGTTGTTACAACATGTACTTGGTTAAGTATAAATTAATTTAATTATACACATAGATTATATTAAATATAGCCTTTATCAGAAACAACAGTACACAGAACATTTAATTACTTTTTTACTGAAAAATATTATGACATAATAGGCAAATTGGGCATACTGCATACTATAATAACTGCAGATTTTACTCTTTTATTCTTATGGTATCTACTTCTCTAAGTGTTTTATTGCATTAAAACATAACCTGTGTATCGTGTTTGTATATAGTGTGCCTGATTAAAATGTAATTCAAATTGATTTTGCCAATATTACCTTTTGTTCAAAACATCCAAATGGTTTATTTGAACTTGTTTCTATAACATTACTGTAAATTGACGTAATTTATATCACATACTTATGTTGTTTCGTCCGGTTTCTATTTATGTTCTTAGTTCCTCCATATATGCTTTTAAGCCGTAGTCAAAACACCCACTGTTTTCTAAATAAAGTTGTTGAGGCCTATACATGTTTTGAGTAAAGGTTACTAACCCCTGGCTGTCAAGTTCAAAGTCTTAAAGTCTGTTTGAAAGACTCTCAAAGAGCCTGTTTTATTCAAGTATTTATCTACTATCTACTACATAGGCTAAAATTTTGAGAGAACTGGTGGGTTTAATCGCTATCGCAACTTTGCCTTACGTGATGAGGAGCACTATTGGGTTTTAGTGGGTACTAGGTTGAACCCGCGTTTGGGGAGTCCCCCATAGCCCGGCCGATGTCTCAATCCGCCGGGGATGTAGAATTAGCATTTCACCATGTTAAGAAAGGCAGGCAGGAAGGAGTGCAGGACCTATGCATGTTGACAGATGCTAATAGCATAAAGAGGTGGATTAGTTTAAATAATAATGTCAGTAAGTTTTTGAATTGCGATCATTCAAATATGGTTGTAAATTAATTATTATATACAGGTGGAACGAGAGATCCCCCATTTTTAGGGTTCCGTAGTCAACAAGGAACCCTTATAGTTTCGGTCTGTCCGTCCGTCTGTCCGTCTGTCTGTCTGTCTGTCTGTCTGTCTGTCTGTCTGTCTGTCTGTCTGTCTGTCTGTCTGTCTGTCCGCAGTTTTACTCAGAGACTATAGGACCTACAAAGCTGTAATTTGGCATGAATACACATATTAGTGATGGCAACAAAATGGTACATGAAATCGTAAAAAAATATTTTTTTTATGGTACCTCCCCTACACATCAAGCGGGGATGAATTTTTTTTTCGCGCCCACCCCATTGTGTGGGGTGTCGTTGAATAGGTTTTTTAAAAATATTGCGAGTATTCATAGATCATTTTCCGATTTAGGGATCCGTTTGTGAAATATTAAGTTTTAAAGTGGAAAAAATTGTTAGAGTCCAGTGTCCCCCCCTTCTACCAGCTAAACGGTTGGTTCTGGAAATGTCAAAAATTCACGGGAGTAGGAAATATGCTGAATTTAAAAGGAAAACTATCACGGCTAAGAAGACTTCATAAGTTATTGAGTAATAGTCGATTAACTAAAAAAAATGTATTCGGCGAAGTATAAACGACCTTTTCGTTCAAATTCCTTTGAAAGTAACTGAGATGATGTTGTTAGTAGTGTAAAACACGCTTTAAATGTACGTTCATTGACCATAAAAATTATCAAAAACTTGCGGTACTACGGAACCCTATATTGCGCGTGGCCCGACACGCACTTGGCCGGTTTTGATATTATAAAAACATTTATGCATACCAACATATCATTAATGTAATTATTAACATTGATTAAGCGCTCAAATCGATTATGCAATGTATTTATTAAATTATATTATGTATACGTAACGCTTCTCGTGATTTTGACTTCACTTACATAATTCGACGTTAAAATTGCCATCTATAAATAATATGAGATCAGAAATAACTTAAAACAGTTAATTGCTATAGTATACATTAAACTTTCACATATTTATCTTATTCGTTTCATACTTTATATAACTACACAGTTTTTGCTAAAAACTCCAATTCATTTTGATCGAAATGAACGGCTAAGGGGGGTATTACATTATCATTTATATTGGATCATTTATAGGATCATATAATATAGGATCCCCCCTAGCCCTAATACCAATACCAATTTAACTGTCACGTTTTAATCTTTTAATTAAGGAAAACAATGGTACATTAATTTGTTAAATATTTTACGATCATAATGAGATGATACAGATTGTAGTCGGTGCTCTACAATTGAAGATAATAAAATATACAGTAATTAATAGTTCATAGAGATAATTTTGTTTTACGTACTACTTTCGCCATTTAAACTTTTTTATGCAGCAACAGCGGCTGAATCATGATAAGAATAGAGTCTTGTAAAGGCCTCTTCATATTGGGCAACGATGGATAACAATTAATGCGTTAACAATGCTTGATGCCATGATGCACAGTCGACTTTGATCATAGGCTATCATAATTCATAGACTAACTGCCGCACCCAGAGACAAACATACTTAACTGTTATTAAATTAATATTTTGATATAAGCCCCATTCATTATCTGTAAAACTCCATTGAATTGAAGTTTAATCATCATTAAATGTCTCCGAGTGCGTCGTAAATGTACACAAAACACCTAATGGTCCATCACCGACTAACGAGAGGCGGCATAAAACAAAACCTTTGACGTTTAATCTCAATGACATGATCGGAAAGTAAGAGGGAGTACGTTCACAAGCATCACAATTCACATTCAATTTATAGCCGCGACTAATAATGATGATCACGATCAGATAATCAGTATTCATCACACAATTATCTTTTTTGTGTCAACACTCAACAGTCAACCTGTACAACTGACAAGGGTCAGTTCACATTGCAATTTGCAACGTGAACGACACAAACGGCGATGCGAGCATTTTTTAGTAAATAATTCGAAACTTAATCTAATAGAAAATATTATAACGAAAAGATCAGAGCAGAGGTGAGAGGGCGCTACTAGCAAATACAGTAAAATGATCCGACCAAAATCTGACTTGTTGCACTTGAAGTCACATCCGAATATTGAAACGTCGAACAAAACTTTTTGTTTGTCTATGCTGGTGCTGCATTGTAGGGTAACATTGCAGGATTATCATCCTATTTACTCTACATATACTACTCTGTATCTTACACATTGAATTGACAGCCATCTAGCTCGCAAAGCTGGGCTGGTTATACATCGCAATCTTTCGTGTCGTTGCAATGTAAACTGACCCTTATTATCACGATTCTCCGCGGATCCGAAGGCAATAGCGGATAGCCTGTGTATTTGTCCTCAATAAACCTACATTTAGGTATTCCATGTTCATTACTCAAGTACGTGTTTAGAGTTTAGACATGCTAACATAAGATCATACTTATTCAAGCAAAAACGAAGTGTTTACGAGTATCGTGACTTTACCATTACTTTTAGCGTATTTGTAGAGACGACATTCTATTTATATACATAAATAATGCAGTACATTACAGTAAATAGAATCCACACTAATGTTATAAATGCGAAAGTGTGTCTGTCTGTCTGTCTGTTACCTTTTCACGCCCAAACCCCTGAACCGATTTTGCTGAAACTTGGTATGAGTCCCGGATACTTTTTATTCCGACATAATGCACAGTTACCACACGATAAACTAATTTTGGTACTACGGAGTTGCAGGCATCATCTAGTACAAAATATGTACGTAGGTAGCAATTTCTTTACTCAGATTTTTTCTCTATTTAAAACACTATGAATATGGAGTTATATAATTCTATGTGATATATTACCATTTACCTCGTGTTAATGGTTTATTGCGTAGTTTATAAACGTGTGCGTGCGCTACTAAAATTACTTCATAGTAACAGTACCCTACAATCAGTAACCTAAAAAGTCTAGCCGGCTTGTAAAAAATTGTGAGTATGAGCGGACTTTTGGACCATGTATAGCCAAAATGAATTTAAAACAGTACAGGTGTGATTGTACCAAATAATAGGCCAACATGTTAAATCAATTCATGTTAAGTTACATATTTAGTGCAGTCGCCAGAGGTTTTAACCTCCGAAAGTTGTAATAGTGAATGGATTTTTGTTTTTGAGGTGTCATTTTCTTTTTTACGCTTTAACTTGCAAAGTTTACCAAAATTTTTTTTGTGCTTTTAATTTTTTAGTTACTTAATTAAAAATTTATATTTCACCATATAAAACCGGTCCAGAAAAAAATTTTTTTTCTTGTTCCTATTATTTAATGACTCTTATCTGATTGTTTACGTTGAAAATTAACCAAATATACAATTTTTAAAAAAGAAAGTTTGCTTTGCTAAGCTAAATACAACTATAAGGTTTTTGCAAAGTTTTTAGAGATTAACGCTCGTCGTAACCAAGATAAAAGGGTTTGGGTGGATTTAAGGGTTGTAACCAAAAGTGTGTTAAACTTACTTGTTGTGCGTATTTAATTTTTAGAGAAATGATAACTTTTAAGTACTTAAAAACGTTTAAATATCTCCAAAAATGTGTAAAATAGACCGAAAACATTTTTCTATATTTTTTGAGAATTTATTTGAGTGAGAGCTAAAATATTAAATACATCAATAAATTAAAGACTTTTTCTAGACTTTGAAATATATTTAAACTTCCTATTTAAAACCAGAAAAAAAAATTGGGTGCTACAAATCTCACGTACATACTAAAGACGCATGCTGCGACCTATGTTTGAAAAATGCATGCCTGAATACAAAAAAATATCAGTTCTTAACCTAATTTGTATTTTTTTCCTTTAAGTATGTTTTAGCAAATATAATTAATGAAAAAAAAAATCAATTTTATTCTGTAAAAACCTAACCAAAAGAAATAAAATACAGATTTTCTTCGAAATATCCGTGAAAAGTTTGTGCTACATTTTCAGAAAATTTAATGAAGTAAGAGCTAAAAAGTTATACA
The DNA here is from genome assembly GCA_963422495.1 of Polyommatus iphigenia. NCBI lineage: Eukaryota > Metazoa > Arthropoda > Insecta > Lepidoptera > Lycaenidae > Polyommatus > Polyommatus iphigenia. The sequence goes on from OY730183.1 coordinate 9,740,269, forward strand.
CATTAAGAAATAGAAGGCTTTGTTAATCCTAAAAAATAATTTTAAACTTCCTATTTAAACTCAAAGAAAAATAGGAACGCCATTTACCTGGCGAGGCACGCAACAAGCACATTTGGAGGTATGCCCATCTACATACAAAAATATTAATTTTAAGTCTAAATTACATATTTTTTCAACTTATTTTCTTTCTTTGGAATATAAGCAACGATACAAATCAAAATAATAATAATATATTTTATTATTTTGCAATAGATTTAAAAGAAAGAAATGTGCAAATTTTCTTCAAAATTTTACAGTTTATGAGTTTACTTGAAGTGGAAGAGAATAATTTAAAAATCAAAAGCACAACTTTTCAATAGGTAAACTTTATTATTTATGTTATCAGCTACACATTCCTTTTTTTCTTTTCAATTTTCATCCACTATTGCAAAAATCGGAGGTTGGCACGATTTTTACGCTCTGGGAACTCCACTAATTATTATTATGATGATGTACCTTCGAGGAACATCATCATAATAATAATTGGCAGACCAACGTTGTTTGGTCGAATCATGTCAATTCAATGTTAATGCTTAGCACAAACCTACGCGACCACGCGACTGCGAAGCGGCAGCGTCAATACAAAACACACATTTGACAAGTTGTCAAATGTGTGTTTTGTATTGACGCTCCCGCTTCGCAGTCGCGTGGTCGCGTAGGTTTGTGCTAAGCATAATAATTGTGATCTGTCGGCTGGGTTTGACGTAACGCAAACAAACTACGTAGGTCCCCCATCTACCTAGGAATCAACTTCTCTGATAGTACAATGTAAATTGGCGTACGCCGTACACAATTTAATAACCAGCTTCGTCTCATTAATCTGATACTAGTTAGAGCGATGTAAACGTTTGACCCAGGGTTAGAGCGTGCATCGCTTTCACTGCGCCTGCGCAGCCTCGCCACTCGCCAGCCTGGGAAACGTACAACTAACCCACTGCTGATATTCGTATTAAAAGTGAAACACTGTTATATCAGCGGCTCTATTAAATATTTTACTCTAATGTAGGCAAATACAATAATTTCATTAAACACGTATATTACAAACTATAAGATGACGCCCGCAACTCCGTTGCGCCAAAGTTTGTTCATCACGGGGGATCGTACATTTTACCAGGATGAAAAGTATATTAATAATATGACCTTTCCCGGCAGTATCTTTAGTCACCATGATTCCGAAGTATGCGCAATCAACGTCGAAAGTGGGCAATAATAGACGAATATGCAGCACTACGTGTTTGTAATCGCTTGCTCCATCATAGGTAAACGTGAAGAGGCCGGGAGAAGATGGAAATAATGACAAAGATTAGTGTGATAATATCATTAGGAAACTAAATACACAGTACAACAGCTGTTAATAATGTAGCAATTAGGACCCAAGGGAAAGCAGAAGAGCCGTCTAAAAACCTTTCTTAGAACGACTTATCCTAGTTGAAGAACAAATAAAATATTTAATTTGCGTGAGTAAAACCAATAAGTACAGTATGTCATGGTCATTTCGACGTTATTTGTAATCTCTCTAACCCCTATTAGAATTTAGAAATACTTTTTTACACACAAATCACAATATGTAATAGATAATGTTAAATCTAATTGGTATTGATTTGCAATTTACATTTTGTAGGTCGATTAATAGCAATGATTTGGAAGTTTTTAGTATAGAATTAATATATTTTTAATCTGGTTTAGCATCTGACAAAGACACAGTAAGCGGGTCAAAAAACTGTGTCACAGATAACGTGTACCAACGTTTAGTATGTAGAGTGTAGAGTGTAGGTGTTGTTATAATTTGTCCGAATTCAACTACTTCTTCCTTAGCGCGATGATTTAATAAGAGGGCTTTAGACTCTTAGCATTAAAACAGGAAGAGTTACAAACTAAACTATTTTTTATATCCCTAAATAATAACAACTGTTGTATTTAAATATAAATGTTTCTTTAGAAATTTCAAATTAACTATTTTATCAAGTTTATATCCATGAATTTCCTTACACAGCAATTCGTCTATCGGCCGGAAACTCTACATTTTCTGGGATTAAAACTGTCCTAGGTTCAATTACGAGACTTAAAAGATCTATATTCTACATTCCCAAGATGCAAATCCGTTTAAGATTTAAGCGTGACGAGGTAACAAACACTCGCATTTATATGCCGACTAGCTGTTGCCCGCGACTTCGTCCGCGTGGACTTCAGTTTATAGAGCGCGATGTCAACAAAATTGGTGTCAAAAGCTTTTATAAAAAAAACCCTGGTACCCCTTAAATCATAACACCCAAAAACAGCTGTGCAGTGTGCACATAATATTTTATTTTTTTAAATTACTTAAACTTTATGCCAAATTTTAAAGCTTATTTAGCCCCCCAATTACACAACTTCACCCATAAACTATTTATCATTGATTGGTTTAAGGTTACGTCACTGCATAGATAAATTACTGAGTTATTTAATTATGTAAAAAAGAAATAACAATCGAAAAAATAGAAAATCTTATACCACCTCTTATAGAAAGACGTTTGCGTAAGCGTCAGCGCGATGTAGGAGACGCACGGCGCCATCTATTATGAATTTTCGAACTAACTTAATTTGAAAAAATTGACGCATTTTCACCCCCTTACAACCCCTTTGTCCAGTTAAAAAGTAGCCTATGTCCTTTCTCAGGCTTTAGACTATCTGTGTACAAAATTTCATTACAATCGACTCAGTAGTTTTGACGTGAAAGCGAGGCAGACAGACAGACAGAGATACTTTTGCATTTATAATATTAGTATAGATATAGATTGACGATTAATGTGTGAAGAGTTAACAGACAGTCACTCGCATTATAGCATTAGCCATTAGGAAAGCATAAGGCTACGTTCAGACGTGCGCGTGTTAGTAAATAGTGTATGGGAAAACACTCGCGCGGCCTGCGCGCGGGGTCGGCGCGGAGTCAGCGCGTGCTGCGCGCGTGTTTTCCCATACGCTATAATAGAACACGCGCAGAGCACGCGCAGAACACGCGCACGTCTGAACGTAGCCTGAAAGTATGGATAGTTGAAATATTATTGTGGACATTACTTTCGTATTCAGTACAAACCCACTTATTATGCTTTAAGAAATTGAATGAAATCAGTAGCCTTTGTTCTGAGCTTGACCTAGAGGTCAAAATTATTAACTTACTTTCCATAGACCGGCTCAATGATAATACACAATTTTGTAACATTTAACTTTGATAACGGGTCATTTGCAGAAATTAATCCAACAATCAACAAATGGCATACAAAGTCACAACGACTCACTATTGTAACAGTATTTTAAGTTTTACATGGAAAACGTAGAACTTTTTATTGTAAAAACATACTGGAATTGAATGTTAAGTTAAGGCCGTCCCCCGAGCAAACGACCTTGGCCATACATTTGCCGCGTTGCCGAGATCGCGCCAAAACCCTATTTTTTTACTTATCTTAGTTCAAAATTGTCAAAAAAAATTTAAACGAGGAATATGTAGTTTATGATATTGTCGATCTATGGGCGTTCAAATAAAAGTAATTTGTAAATCCTAAGGAGATGCTGAATGTATGCTTGAATTTTAATAAATTGGTTTTACTTTGGAAGCTGATATCATGAGTATAATAAACAAAAATAGAAAATTTAAAACGGGGAAAGGAATGTCGATATACTAAAGATTATTGCTGTATTTTTATTATAAATTTGTAGCTTTCAAATTATGAGTTTATAAGGCTTTAAATACGGTAAATTACGGAATCTCTGTAGGGAATGCCCTTAACTGGAATAGGAATAATAAGCAAAGATTGGAGCAGAGCGCGCTTAGCACATAAAGTAAATAATCCGACCAAAATCCGACATGTTTTTGAAGTGAAAACTTCTTTAGCGGCGTTGAGCACTTTTGTGGGATGGGTAAAACTGTGAAACTCGCGTCAGATTCTCATGCTGATCGAAAAACCAAGGAAAAAACGTAGGACGGTTGGAGAGTAGTGTTGTAACATCCAAATCGATTAATCGAACAATCGATTGCTTTTTTTCGATTGTCGATATTTTTTAATCGATTGTAAGGGTTTCGATTAATTAAAAAAATCGATTTTTTAAAAATCGATTTTCATAAAAAATGGGTTAAAAATTTAATCGATTGTAAGGGTTTCGATTAATTAATTAAAACGATCGTTTTTTTATTATTTTTTTTATTATTTTTAATTTTCTTATTATTGTGATTTTTTTATTATTATTTTTATTTTTATTTTTATTATTATTATTATTATTTTTAATCGATTTTCATAAAAAATGGGTAAAAAAAAATAATGCACAACGTTAATTATCAAGTTTTCATTTCTGCCGGCACTCCCGGAGTGCAACCCGTCTTTTTTTTTAAATGAAATAAGGGGGCAAACGAGCAAACGGGTCACCTGATGGTAAGCAACTACCGTCGCCCATGGACACTCGCAACATCAGAAGAGCTGCAGGTGCGTTGCCGGCCTTTTAAGAGGGAATACGCTCTTTTCTTGAAGGTTTGTTACTGTTATGTCTCGGGACACGTCAATGAAAGACGGGAGTCGAGCGTGAACTGGTTTATTGAAATTGACAATTATAACACTGTCGATGCGCATACACAACACTTTTCCCCCTTTGAAATTTACAATAATAAACCTACAACATATTTATTAAAAATATTACATAAATATTACAAGTTCTAACTGTAAACTTAAATATAAAAATTGTTAGAATAACACAGAAGTTTTACAATAGACTTACATATAAACTTATAGTACGAGATACGACTGCAAAACTGTGCAGGTATCGAGTACACGCTTAAAACCACATTTTTACAAATATTTATGATAAGGAGAACCTATTTCTACTGGGGTGCCAGTCCAAATGTGGCCGCAACTATTTTTAAATATTTTTTAAAAAATTGAGTTTGCGGGATAAAATGTTTTCATCGGGTATTGAAAGCAAACATGGTTCATTTCACGGCAATGAGTATAGAGATTTAGAAAAATCCGGTGTGCCGTTAGGCACCCGGCCGCAACTCTGTCGTAACCAGGTGTGAACAGGTACCATTCCGAAACATTTTTGCATCCATAACGTATGTTGATATTTTATATATCAAATGGAAGCTTATTTTCCTCTTATTATTATAATAAAGGTGTGCCTAATTAAATCTGGCCGCAAATAAGGGGTGCCGGCTGTCAAAGATGGCAAACTATCGATGGTTGAGGGAAAGGCAGCTAGCGCGTAATATTACGGGTTTAACGAGGACCCGGCCGCAACTCTGTCGTAACCAGGTGTGAACAGGTACCATTCCGATACATTTTTGCATCCATAACGTATATTGATCTTTTATATATCAAATGGAAGCTGAATTTTATTGTTCTAAGTTAAGGTTAAGGTTATCGTCAAATACGGCGTCCATTATGAACTTTTACTAGGGATTTGATAGTTCATTAGACATTTTGTTATGGTTAAAGTTAAAGTTATAGTTAAAGTAAGTGGGTTCAACCCACTCTAAATCTCTAATTTTGGTGGATACAAATATTTCCACCAAAATTATATAAATAAATGCAAGTATGTAAAAATGTATTATGTCAAAAAAAAGAGGATTTCAACAAAGCCACTCATTCTTTGATATAGATCATTTAATGAATATTTAATCTTCGGTTTAAAAATCTTTATTTCCCATTAAGACATTTCGTCACTTACATGAGACCATAATATATTACAACGTTTTAAATTTCGACAGTGCGGGTAGATTAAAAAAAACATAATAATTATTTAAGAAGCGAATGTCTTTGCTATACATCTTGGGTGGTGGCACAATAGACATAACTACCAGTAGTTCGACTGCAAAGAAACGGGCAGGTTTCAATATCTGTCAAATTCGTCGGGTTTCACTAGGATTATGAACGGAATGTGCCTCGCGCTGGCTGATATAATTTATTTTTAAATATTTAAAATAAAGATTTCAAAATTGGATTCTGACAATTTTAATCGAATGTGCCAAAACACAAACAACAATACGACCAAAGAGGAACACGTCCAGCGAATATGTCATAGTTTTAAATTCGTAGGTAACAAGTCAACAACCCTAGCGACGATTTTCGTCATAATACGTCAAATTTAAAAATTTCAACATCAGTTCTAAGTCGGCATACTCTATAATTCTGTCTACTCTGGTGGTGGTCCAAGTACAAAACGCTATCACTGGTTATATTTGAATAATTATTATAATAAGGTTGATGATTTAGCTATCGTTAATGTAATTGCGTAATAATCGTTTGAAAGTATTCAAAGATTTCGCTTCTTTTACAGATTTTGGTAGTTTGTTATATAGCGGTGCTCCCTACGAATAATAAAACCAGGAAACGTAACTCCCATACTAATACAGTTTTAAATTTGGTTCCATTCGAACTGTCATGTAACGTCAGCCTTTGTACCGCTCAAGGTCACCTAAATATTGCAAATGTATGAAAAGTGAACCTAAGGTACACTTTTTTGACAAGTATTTTGGAGCATGTTTTTTGACGGAGTTATTCTTCCTTAGTTTTTTATTATTCGTAGGGTGCTCCCTTATAAGTAATGTTATTTTTACCGAAATTGGTTCGTATACAAGGTAATACAATGTTACTTGCTCGTCGCGTAATGTACGTCTGTTTGTTTTTTTGTTGTAAATTTAAGTTGTGTGTGTATTAAACACCAACGTGTTTCATTTTGTTAACAAGAATACATGTTTGGTATGTGAATAGTTGAGAGATAGTTACAAGTTTAGTTTCTTTATAAATAGTGTCTGATGGAGTTAGGTAATTGTAGTTGTATTTATAAGATTTTTATAATTTTGTTTTGAAGAAATTGAATGGTTTTTATATTTGTCTTAGCAGCGTTTTCCCATATTTCGACTACATAAAGTAAATGTGGTTTCACTAGGGCATTGTAAATTAAGATTCTAGCATTTTTTGGGATTATTTGATGGAGCCGGTAATCTTTATGTAACAAACTATTGAACACTTGAATAAACTTTTAAATTCTTTTGGAGTATTAATTTATTTGGTCGTTTTTAGGGTTCCGTACCCAAAGAGTAAAAACGGGACCCTATTACTAAGACTTCGTTGTCTGGCCGTCTGTCCGTCTGTCTTTATGTCTCCAGGCTGTAACTAAAGAATGGTAATAGCTAGAGAGATGAAATTTTCACAGATTATGTATTTAATATGTTGCCGCTATAACAACAAATACTAAAAACAAAATAAAATGTATATTCAACGGGGAGTCCCATACAATAAACGTGATTTTCTTACCTTTTTCGCTCTATGTCGATAATGGCAACAGAATATAGGCACTTTTAAATTTCACGAAATCTTCAATTAAATGTGCAATTTAATTATCAATAATACAATCAAAGTAAAATTAAAATATAAGGGCGGCTCCCACACAAAAAACACAAAATGTTAATTTTGCTCTATAATATGTAGTACGGAACCCTTCGTGCGCGAGTCCGACTCGCACTTGGCTGATTATTACTATTGTTTGAACCGATGGTTAAGTACACTAACATGATGTACTATCACTATCCTCGTTAAACCCGTAATGTTACGCGCTAGCTCCCTTTCCCTCAACCATCGATAGTTTGCCATCTTTGGCAGCCGGCACCCCTTATTTGCGGCCAGATTTAATTAGGCACACCTTTATTATAATAATAAGAGGAAAATAAGCTTCCATTTGATATATAAAAGATCAATATACGTTATGGATGCAAAAATGTTTCGGAATGGTACCTGTTCACACCTGGTTACGACAGAGTTGCGGCCGGGTGCCTAACGGCAAACCGGATTTTTCTAAATCTCTATACTCATTGCCGTGAAATGAACCATGTTTGCTTTCAATACCCGATGAAAACATTTTATCCCGCAAACTCAATTTTTAAAAAAATATTTAAAAATAGTTGCGGCCACATTTGGACTGGCACCCCAGTAGAAATAGGTTCTCCTTATCATAAATATTTGTAAAAATGTGGTTTTAAGCGTGTACTCGATACCTGCACAGTTTTGCAGTGGGATCTTAGACTATTAGTAGATAGCCTGTTAGATATTATATTTATTGTCCTTTATTATTTCTAAACAACGTTTAGCAGCGCGCCTGGCGCGCGCTTTTATTACCCGACTGCCAGGAGGGTTATTGACATATATTTTACATTACTTATCTATGAATAAGATTTTGAGTGATGTTACCATGGCAGCATTGTTGTTACTTCACCTTGTAAATATTCTTGCAAATAAAACTACATGAGTCAACATTGTATATTTATTTCACAATAACTGGCGACGATGTCGTCAGCAGAAGTAAAGAAATGGAGAAGAATACGCGCTACTACACGCGCTCAACTTACAAAACTAGAAAATTACGTAAATGTGAACGAAACTCTAACTCACGCGGAAACACAAACAAGACTGCAGTCCCTACAGGAAAGTCTACAGTTATTTAAAGAAGTACAACTAAAAATAGAATCGGAAATTGCAGATGACGAATTTGATAACGAAATGGAAATCAGGTACGAAATTGAAGAAAAATTTACACTTTTGAAAACCAAATTGCTAAATATGCCCGATCAAAGGGAACAAACCCTTACATCAACACAATCATCATCAAATTCACAGTTGGATACCAACAGCCCAGCAGAATCCAGGCCAAAAATTAACTTTCAAGCGTTACAAGAAAACGAAACTTTCAAGAATTTCACCCAGCGCCTAGCTGTATACTTTCTGTTGAACAATATCACAGAGGCAAAATTCAAAGTGTACACATTACTTTCGGCATTACCCCCTATTCTCCATCAGAAACTCTACGACTTATGCTCTCCGGAAGAACCGATCAATATGAATTTCAAGGAACTAACAGACCTATTGGATGAATACCTGGACCCTAAACCAAGTACGTGGGCATTACAACATCGATTTATCTCCCGTCAACAACAAGAAAATGAAACTATTGCAATTTACGCTGCGGAATTGAAGAGACTATCACTAAATTGCGAATTCAAATGTCAAAGCTGCAAGAAATCAACATTAGAGGGATTTGTATCACTGCAGTTCATCCGTGGCTTGAGAGATAGCGACATCAGAACAAAGATACTTCAAGAAAGAGACACGCCACCCTTTGCCAAGCTAATTCAAATTGCCTCGGCAATAGAAATGGGTAAGAGCGAAAATAAAAATATGTCACAAGACTTGAATACATCATGGAACACCTACAAGTAGACAACCTCGGCCAACTACTTCGTCAAAATTGAATGTCAAACGCAGATCACCAATCACAATAAGAGACTTAAGGGGGAAATGCTATCGTTGCGGAAAGGAAGACCACCAGTCAAGAGAGTGCCGCGCCTTAAAAGTAATATGTTCAAAATGCAATAAAACAGGGCATCTGGCACGCGTCTGCCTTCAAAGGAACCCGCTGACAAACCAAGTCGAACACAACACGAGTAGTGACGAGAGCCTGGGTGACATTAACCTTATTAAAAGCGAAATGACAGAAAAATACATGATTCCTATTAAAATTGAAAATACGCAGATTAACATGGAATTTGATACGGGAGCTACGCTATCTTCTATTTCACTCAAGCTTTACAAAGAATTGAACATAAAAACTAGAATTTTCAAAACAGATATGAGACTCAGAACATATACTGGAGAAATTTTCAAGCCGGTTGGAGTAACTTACGTTAAATGCTCCTACAAGAACCAGAATTTTAATGGAAAACTTTACATAATTAATCAAGACGTAAACCCTATTTTCGAACCTAAATTAGATAAACTACTAGAAGAATTTTCGGACACGGTATTCAAATCTGATTTAGGAATGATACCTAACTACAAAGCCCATTTAAATCTGAAGGAAGGTGTCCAACCTATTTTCATTAAGCCACGAAGGGTCCCATATGGCTTAAAGGAGAGAGTTGATAAGGAAATAGATCGGCTGAGTAAAGAAGAAGTAATCACAAAAATAGAGAATTCTGAGTGGGGCACACCGATCGTTCCTATCGTAAAACCAAACGGCAGTATCCGCCTATGTGCCGACTACAAGGTAACACTAAACAAGGTAATTAAGGACGAACAATACCCGATACCTATAATTGAGGACATATTTGTTGAAATGAACGGAGGTAAATTATTCTGCACTTTAGATATCACCCAAGCCTACCTAAACATGGTGATGGATGATGAAAGCGCTACCCTGCAAACCTTAAGTACACACAAAGGAACGTACAGGGTAAACCGCCTAATGTTTGGGGTTAAGGTCGCTCCAAGCCTCTGGCAAAAATTTATGGACCAGCTACTACAAGGATTGGAAGGGGTCAAGTGCTTCTTCGATGACATTATTATACAGGGATCCTCAGGAGAACAACTACTAACACGACTGAATCAGGTCTTACAAAAACTACAAGAAAACAACCTACGAGTAAACAGAGACAAATGCCAATTTTTCAAAAATAGTATCAACTACCTAGGACACACGATAGACAAAGATGGCTTACACAAAAATAAAGAAAAAGTAAAGGCTATACTAAATACCAAAAGGCCCGAGAACCGAAACGAACTACGAACTTTCCTCGGGATGGCCAACTACTATAATAAATTCATCCCCAATTTGGCAACACTCGCAAACCCACTGAATAGATTACTACACGAGAAAACAAATTCATATGGTCACCAGAATGCGAGACTAGTTTTAACAATATAAGGAAGGAAATCGCCAGCGACAGAGTTCTTGCACATTTCGATCCAAATAAGCAATTAATAATAGCTACTGACGCCTCACCGGTAGGATTAGGAGCAGTACTCTCACACAGACTCGCAGATGGATCAGAAAGGCCAGTGGCATTCGCGTCAAGAACGTTAGCCACAAGTGAAAAGAAATACAGTCAAATAGACAAAGAAGCCACAGCCATATACTGGGGTATTAAAAAAAATTTCCCCTACTGCTATGGACGAAAGTTTACACTGGTGACCGATCATAAGCCGCTTACCTCCATCTTCCATCCGCATCAGACACTCCCAGCCCTAAGCACCATGAGACTCTTTCACTACGCACATTTTCTATCTGGATTCGACTACGAAGTCGAATACAGAGCCGCTGCCAAACATGGCAACGCCGATTACCTGTCAAGATTCCCAGTAGAAAACGTACGCGAAACGTACGAGGACCAACATTGCATCTACCAACGCGCCCAAATCAACGTCCTGGACATAAACCCAAATATTATCATTCAAGAAACACAGAAAGACCAGGAAGGAGTTGATAACGTTGCGAGATGCACTACAAAATGGCAGATCATTACGCGCAATAGGTTTAAACGACAACGAATTCACCATTCAGGACGGCTGCATCCTCAAGGGAACTCGAGTCGTCATACCGCAAAACTTACAAGGGCAGGTGCTAGACGAACTCCATGCCGGGCACAGTGGTATAGTCAAAATGAAGGCTCTAGCTCGCAGTCACGTTTATTGGAAAAATATCGATAGTGACATCGAACAGAAAGTCAAATCATGTAGAGCGTGCCGTTTACAACAGAACGAACCCCCTAAGGCCCCGCTACATCATTGGGAACAACCGACAGGACCCTGGCAAAGACTGCATATCGATTTTGCCGGACCGATCCAAGGCCAACAGCTTTTGATAATCGTAGACGCATACACAAAATGGGTCGAAGTACTACCAACAAAAAACACCACGAGTTCCTGGTGTATCAAGAAACTCAAAGAATTATTCCCCATCTTTGGAATCCCACACATGCTCGTGTCAGATAACGGACGCCAATTCGTATCAGCGGAATTTACGAACTTCTTAAATAAATGCGGAGTAGTACATAGGACGTCCGCTCCTTATCATCCCGCTACAAATGGGCAAGCAGAACGTTACGTACAGCCCATCAAAAAGGCAATACGCGCAATGGAGGGGGAGGAAGGTGACCTACTAAGCAAATTAGTAACAGTCAAGACGCGACTGAGACGCACCCCCAACAACGATGGACAAAGTCCATACTACTAAGGTGACCTACTAAGCAAATTAGTAACAGTCAAGACGCGACTGAGACGCACCCCCAACAACGATGGACAAAGTCCATACTACTTGATGTTTGGTCGCGACAGGGGGTGATTTTTATACACCAGATGTTGAGTTGGAAGAAGGCAAATATATCTGCGAAAACCGTATGCAAATCAGATCAGTAGTTTTCGTGTTAAAGCAAAAGTCTTATACAAAATCTGACCCCCTCTTTCATCCCTTTAGAGGGGTGGGGGGAAATTTTTTTATACACCATGTTAAGTTGGAAGAAGACAAATATATCTGCGATAACCGCATTCAAATCGGATTAGTAGTTTTCGTGTTAAAGCAAAAGTATTATACAAAATCTGACCCCCTCTTTTGTCCCTTTAGAGGGGTGGGGGGAAAAATTTTTATTCACCAGATGTTAAGTTGGAAGAAGACAAATATATCTGCGAAAACCGCATTCAAATCGGATCAGTAGTTTTCGTGTGATAGTGGAACAAACATACAGACAGACAGACAGACAGACAAAAAAACGGACCACATTTTTGGCTTGTATAGCGATGTAGTGACACCCTCCGCTTATTATTTTTTTAATATCTTTAATGTACAGAATCGTCATTTCTACAGTTTTATTATATGTATAGATAGGAATATTTGAAAAATACTTATCATAATATTTTTTTGAAATTACAGAAATGTTACTACCAGTGTCGATCTCAAATCGACACTCGATATTTTCGACCTTTAAATCGGCATAATACGGCCCGTCGCCGTCATTACTGACCACTAAATTATAAAAGTTACAACTATCTTCGTCCGAGTCCGAGTCATTTAAAAAGAACTGACCTTTATATCCTCTCTCGCTTCTGTTCCTCCTGCACACTATTTTCAAATGGCCCTTTTGACCACAGGAGTCACAACTATAATTACGAAACCGACACTTGCCTTCCGAATGACCAGTTTTACCACATCGCGAACACGTACGCTGCGCCCGGTCTGCGCCCGCGCCGCCGCCGGTGCCGCCCCGCGCGCCCCTGGCCGAAGCTCGTGCACCGCCTGCCGCCGTCCCAATCCGATGCAAGCCGTCGTCGTCCGGGGAAGCCAGGCTCTGCCGCGGGCTGGCCAGCGCGCCGCTCGAGCTGGGCGAGGCGCACGCCGTCGCCGCGTGCCGCTCCGCCGCCTCCAGCGCCTGCGCCAACTCCACTGCCCGCTTGTAGCTCACACCCCTCTCGGCGAAGATTCTCGACCTCATGTCTTCGTTGAGTAGTCTCGATACGAATTGATCTCGCAAACACACCTCCAAATAGGTGCCGAAGTTGCAAGTCTTCGCCAAATGTTTCAGCGCTTGTAGGTATTCTCGAATATTCTCGCCTTGGCGTTGCACTCTTTGACGGAATATGTGCCTCTCAGCAATTTCCGATCGATCGGGCTCGAAATGTTCCTTCATCAACGCCACCAATTGATCGAAAGTTTTCGACTCCGAAGTCTCGGGAGCACACAAATCACACATTAATTCGTAACATTGCGCACCAACTACCGTCACTAAGGTTGCAACTTTTAATTCGTCACCGATATTGTTTAATGCAATAAACTGATTAACTCGACGAATGTAAGCGTCCCAGTTATTGTTTTCAACGAGAAATGGCTCAATACGACCGATAGGCATTGTGAATTTAATACGTTCGCACGCGATTAGGTAGGCCTCGTCGAAAGTGTTATGTCACGGGACACGTCAATGAAAGACGGGAGTCGAGCGTGAACTGGTTTATTGAAATTGACAATTATAACACTGTCGATGCGCATACACAACAGTTACATAATGATTTCTTAAGTTTTCGCGAGTATCACTCATGATATTATAAGTTTAAACACTTACGGATTTTGTCGCGGAGCACTTTTATTAATCCCGACGTTTCGGCTACTTTACAGCGGCCGTGGTCACGGGCGGACTGAGGTGACAGGTGTCCAATTTCTTGAAGTTATCCAACTACCCGACGACTCACCAATTTTTGTTTGCGTTCCGATCTACGCAGAACGAACTCACAGTGTCTTGAAGCCGAGGTGTCATAGATTTGTGCTTTAGTTTGTTTATCACTGGATCCCAACTAGATGGCAGCACCCAACCATCCTCACGGTTGAAATTAGGGTGTTTTTTTAATTTCTATGACCTCGCGTATCATTCTTGGGCGGTATCGTGCTTCTTTTGCCAGTACTTGTGGCTTATCAAATCTTATGTAATGGCGAGGTTGATCCAGTGTGTGTTCACAAATTGCGGACTTGGTGTTCCTACGGTGTTTGACATCTGCAATGTGTTCCTTGATACGGGTTTTGATAGCCCTTTTGGTTTGCCCTATATAAGAGAGGCCACAATCACAGTCGAGTTTGTAGATTCCTGCATCTTGAAGGGGTAAGTTGCATTTCACTGATGGTAAACACTAGCTGATCTTTTTGGCCGGCTTAAAGTATGTTTTTTTTTGAAGCTTTCCTTAGAATGTAGCTCACTTTATCAGTGACTCCCTTTATAAATGGTAACACTGCAGGTAATCTTTCAACTGTTGCCGGCTTCATTCGGTTGCTGCTCTGTTTGCGTGGTACCCGAAGCTTATTGTCGCGTAAAACTTGTGCAACATGATGAAGTTCGGTATCCACATGCTGTTCATCGCAGATTCCTCGCGCTCTTTGAAATAAAGATTTTCCAACAGTACTTGACTGATGGAAAATCTTTATTAGATGATGGGACTCACAATTTAAATATCTGTTTGTGTGTGTAGGTTTGCGATACACCGTATGACCTAATGTGCCATCAGGATTCCTTATTACTAGTACGTCCAAGAAAGCTAAGGAATTATCTCTCTCCAACTCCATTGTGAACTGTATTTTGGAGTTGAGGCTGTTCAGGTGCTCAAGGAATTTTTTGGTTTGTTACATGTTGCACACATTAATTACACACATGTAACAAAAAGGTTTGTTACATGTTGCACACATTAATCAGAATATTCACAGAAGCGTTGTCAAACGTCGAACAAAACTTTTTGTTTTTATCGATGCTGGTGCTGCCGTCTAGTGTTAAAACATTGCAGTAATACACCCTTTTTGTATGAACCTAAAGAAAAATGTTGTCTGTATGTATTATGTCATATATCACAGATACTATTGTTGTAAATAATTACGGCTATTGTGTATAATCTGATATGTGACATAATAGGTAATACTCCGGTCGATTTAGACCAAAAAATGAGAGTGAAGTTACAAAAAGTCCCAGCAAGCTGAAAATCTGTGAAATTGTTAAAAACATAATTATAAACAATGTCTAAAAGTTCCCCATCATTCCCGTGTGTGGAAATTTTTTTATTCAAGGTCAAAGGTAAAAAAAAATAGTTTTTCGCGATTTTCAGCAAAACGGTAAGTTTTATCATAAAAGTAGCTCAGACAAAACTTGCAGATCATAAAATTATCTATAAACACGTATCAATACTTTTTTTCTTACGAGCCACCGTTTCTGAGATATAACGTTTAAAAGGTTATAAAAGTTGTTATCGTCATAATATGCATGAGTACGCCACGTATACAGTGTGTTTGGTCAGCAACTAGCGATATTTTAAGCACTTATGTGTATGTACTTGTTATGCAAAAAACACTAACTCCAAAGGTTTTGCCCCCTTCGCCTCTGTGTGGCAGGCACTTTATTATTGACTTTACCCGGTTAGCAAAAAACATTCTTAATTTGCGAAGTTTTGTCCTATTGTCATCCAAATAGCCTTAAATGAAAGGGAATTAGATAGTCTACCATTAAAAAAACACAAAAAAGGTTTTTATTTATGCAACAAGTTTAAATAAGTCATACATTTCTAAAAAAGGTGAGAAAACACGTGCAAATTTTACAACTATTGATTTTTTTTACAGAAACAGCCCTCATAACCCATTTTTATTAATTATTATATCCAAAGAATTTAAGTTAAGCTTGAATACAACATATTCATTACGTCCGTATGTCAAATACTTTAAGAGCTATTGTTCTTTGAACATTGGTCGTGCGCGAACACGAAATGTTTTTTTTTTAGCTTTTTGAGCATTTTGAGCCAAATTTGTGAATTTTCAAGTGTAATTAGACAGTAAAATAGTTATTACAATGTGCAGTGTTTTTTTTTCATGATTTCCTTATAAAGTTGCGCACAATCGTTTTTAGTGCTTACGCATAGGCTATGTTCAACTAATAATAACTTAAGAGGAATTTGACATACAGACATAAATTAAACGTTTTATTACAGCCTAACTGAAATTCTTTGGATACAGTAAACAAAAAAATATGTTATGGGGGCTGTTTCTGTAAAAAAATGCAATTGTTGTAAAATTTGCACGTGTTTTCTCTATTTTTTTAGAAACTTTATGATTTTTTTAGCTTTTTGAATTAAAATACTCTTTTTTGTGTTTTTTAATAGTAGACTATCTAATTACCTTTCATTTAAGGCTATTTGCATGACAATAGGACAAAACCTCGCAAATAAAGAATATTTTTTGCTAACCAGGTAGAGTCAATAATAAAGTGCCTGCCCCACGAACCTTTGTAGTTAGTGTTTTTTTGCATAACAAGTACATACACATAAGTGCTTGAAATATCGCTAGTTGCTGACCAAACACACTGTATACGTGGCGTACCCATGCATATTATGGCGATAACAACTTTTATAACCTTTTAAACGTTATATCTCAAAAACGGTAGCTCGTAAGAAAAAAAGTATTGATACATTTTTATAGATAATTTTATGATCTGCAAGTTTTGTCTGAGCTACTTTTATGATAAAACTTACCGTTTTGCTGAAAATCGCGAAAAACTAATTTTTTTGACCTTTGACCTTGAATAAAAAATTTTCCACACACGGGAATGATGGGGAACTTTTAGACATTGTTTATAATTATGTTTTTAACAATTTCACCGATTTTCAGCTTGCTGGGACTTTTTGTAACTTCGAATGTCTAAATCGACCGGAGTATAAGTAAGTTACATGTTTTAGTAACACATTTGGTTTATAACAAAACTCATGAAGGTAACGTGACACTCTTTATAACAAAGGTTTTTGTCTTCATTTTTACCTTGAAGATATTTATGAAATACAATCTATACTGAAGATTATAAATGCGAAAATGTGTTTGTTTGCTACTTATTCAAGCTTAAACCATTCAAGCGATGAAGATGAAATTTCTTTAAATATGGCATATTTATTATTTGTAGAACTAGTGGTACAACACAATAAAGCGGCCATTATGATCTATGTAGCACTACTACATAGTGCAATAATGACCAACCCGCTAATATAACCTTGTTCGCACAATTCGCTGTACTGATAACGGCACCAGCTCTTTGAGTCAGCAAAACTACTGACCTTAAAATTATACTCATTCATAATATTATAGTAAATCTAAAATCGGTAGTCACACATTGTATTGAAATCTATCGAAAGTCGAAAGTTGCTTAGCGGTTTGGCAACAGACCACAGAGCCACAAACATACTTTTGTGTTTGACATGACTATGAAAGCACGAATTAGTACACTGCCTTTTCAATTCATGATTCTTTCACTTGTTATCCTTTAACGCTTTACTTCCGTATATAAGTTTGTTTGCAATTTGCAACGAATAGACTGCAAAACTGTGGAAAATTTTTTAAATAGGCAATATTAAATATACACAAAATGCTCTTGAAAACAAAATTGCGTACAAACTTTTCGCCGTTTTAGTGCGCGCAAAAAGGACCTTTCTAGAATCTAGTAAAAAAGTTATGTACTATATAATATGTAAGTTATTACGATTGGCGGTATCTTCGACTACGACTTCCGAACACGTCGCGCCCCACGTCGCAGACAATACGTGTTAAGTGTAGTTTTAGTATAAAATATGTTATGTATGTTAGTCTATAAGGTATATATAGTATAGGCCAAGATGTCTGATTTAAATAAATAAATAAAAAAAAAGACGGGTTGCACTCCGGGTGTGCCGGCAGAAGTGAAAACTTGATTATTAACGTTGTGCATTATTTTTTTTAACCCATTTTTTATGAAAATCTATTTTTAAAAAATCGATTTTTTTAATTAATTGAAACCCTTACAATTTTTTAACCCATTTTTAATGAAAATCGATTTTTAAAAAATCGATTTTTTTAATTAATCGAAACCCTTAACAATCGATTAAATTTTTAACCCATTTTTTATGAAAATCGATTTTTTTAATTAATCGAAACCCTACAATCGATTAAAAAATATCGACAATCGAAAAAATAACAATCGATTGTTCGATTAATCGATTTCGATGTTACAACACTACTCTCCAACCGTCTTACGGTTTTTCGATCAGCACGAGAA
Organism: Polyommatus iphigenia; assembly: GCA_963422495.1. NCBI lineage: Eukaryota > Metazoa > Arthropoda > Insecta > Lepidoptera > Lycaenidae > Polyommatus > Polyommatus iphigenia. The sequence continues at coordinate 9,758,690 of OY730183.1, forward strand.
TCTGACGCGAATTTCACAGTTTTTACCCATCCCACAAAAGTGCTCAACGCCGCTAAAGAAGTTTTCACTTCAAAAACCAATATAGTCTTTGAAACGCAGTTGCTTATCCAGATCATTTTAAAGTAGGCCGTGTCCGAAACATCCTTCCCAATAAATACGCATAAAGTTGAAACTTAAATCGACGTATTGTATTTCAAAGTAGTAGTACCTATAGCTAGAAGTATAGAAACTGTTTAAACTAAGATTTACATAACCTTTATAATCTCTAGTAACTGCGATAATTAAACTCCAAGGCGTCGGATGCAATACAATCGCAATACACATATTTTACCCGGCAGAATCAGAGCATGACATATTGGTATAAACTATAAGAACGCACGTTATGCCTAGATTACCATTACCCTTTTTGCAGTCGGATGAATTTCGATTTCGTCAAAGCTTTTTAAAAAGGTTTTATTGAAAATGCTGTGGATTAACTCAAAATATCGAAATAAAAAATCCTTAGGCTCTACCAAATCCAATTCTGATTATAAGTTTTAGACAGAAAAGAAAATAATAACAATATTTATTACTGTAATACTAGTAACGATAACTAGGTTAACACTTTTACATAATGCCGAGATACAAAAAAAATATATTAGTATCAACAAATTGAAACATTTCGTTTTGTAATGTAGTTTAGTAAGCCATTTATTGTGTTACAACATTTGAATGTAAAACAATCACTGGGTTGCAAGTCAAAACGTTCTGGCATATGGGAACCAGGCCGCGCTGCCGGTTGCACTTTTCCGATTATTACTACTTTTAGATTATAAAGAGTTCCTTTTTCAAATTTCTGTACAATATTATAATATAGTGTGGGAAATTGTGGGAAACAAACATTGAAATAAAGCTTAGCTTTCAACCGTTTTCTTACAGACTCTACATAGAGTCTTGCGGCTGCACTCAGAGCCATGTTTATTTAGTCGATAGAGTATAAGTCAAAATCTACATTAAATTAAAGTTTATAATCATTAAATCTGTTTGGTTGCGACCGTTGTACTTTTGAAGTTCGATTTCCAAATCATAAGTTCTGAAAGTGTATTTTTTGCACATAATACGTATTTTCAGTCCATCATTATAAGAAACGTTAACGACATCCTTTACACAACTGCATGTAGAGTCACTCTCTTGTTGACAGTTAGTGCAGCACGAGTCGGCGCATGAGTACCGGAAACTATTCCACCTCAATTTTTTATGCGATCCTCTTCAAATTGCCCTCCTGGTGATATAAACGCATGTTGCCATGGTGCAACCCGGTGTCATATTGTTTAAACAAACATTGTTTAAACAATTGCAAGGAATTGTTATTTTTTAACCGGACAATTTTTTTTAATATTCTTTATTGAAATACCAATAAAAAAGGTCCTATGACTTTTCACGATAAAGTTAATATTTTTAAAGATATAAATTTTTAAAGGTTCGAAAAATCTCAAATTTGGGTACTTTTGACCCATGAAAAGGATATTAAAAAAAATAATAATGTCTAAGTTATATATATTTTTTAATTCTCTATACAAAAGTTAATAATATCGGTAATAGAGATTTAAAAAAAAATCATTGTTTATATCTTTTTTATCTTAGCAAAAGTAGACAAAAAATTGTGTTTTTTGTATGGGAGCCCCCTTAAACATTTACTTTATTTTAATTTTATTCTTAATTATTAAAGTACAAATATAATTAAGGATTTTGTGAAATTTTCAAGTGCCTAGCTGTTACCATTATTGATTACGAGCAAAAAAGGCCAAAAAAATCACGTTTCTTGTATGGGAGCCCCCCTTAAATATTAACTTTATTTTATTTATAGTATTTGTTCTTAAAGCGGCAACAGATATACACAATCTGTGAAAATTTCAGAAGTAGCTAGCTATAGCGGTTTTTGAGATACAGCCTGGAGACATACAGACAAACGGACAGACAGTATCTCAAAAACCGCTATAGCTAGACTTCTGAAATTTTCACATATTGTGTATATCTGTTGCCGCTATAACAACAAATACTAAAAATAAAATAAAGTATAATATTTAACAAATTCCCATACAAGAAACGTGATTTTTTTGGCCTTTTTTGCTCGTAATCAATAATAGTAACAGCTAGGCACTTGAAAATTTCACAAACTCCTTAATTATATTTGTACTTTAATAATTAATAATAAAAATAAAATAAAGTAAATGTTTAAGGGGGGCTCCCATACAAAAAAACACATTTTTTTGTCTACTTTTGCTAAGATAAAAAAAGATATAAACAATGAAATTTTTTTAAATCTCTACTAACGATATTATTAACTATTGTATAGAGAATTTAAAAATATATATTACTTAAGACATTACTATTTTTTTTAATATATTTTTCATGGGTCGAATGTACCCAAATTTGAGATTTTTCGAACCTTTAAAAATTCATATCTTTAAAAATATTAACTTTATGGTAAAAAGTCATAGGACCTTTTTATTGGTATTTCAATAAAGAATAGTAAAAAAAAAAAAATTGTCCGGTTGCAAAATAACAATTTTTTGCAATTGTTTAAACAATGTTTGTTTAAACAATATGGCACCGGGTTGCACCATGGCAACATGCATTTATATCATCAGGAGGGCAATTTGAAGAGGATCGCATAAAAAATTTGAGGTGGAATAGTTTCCGATACTCGTGCGCCGACTCGTGCTGGTCTAAGACTGACACTAACAATTCGACATCGGCTATCATGATGGCGTCACCAATGAACGAGTGTCTTTATACACTGCAGAACATTAATTGTAATAAAATGAATGTTAAGTTTATTGCACTTCAACGCTGATTACAGAGTGCAGCCGCAGGTCACTGACCCGTCATGAGGAAGCAAGTGATGTGGAACGGAGAGGGAGCCAGATGCTGATTGAGAACAGATATTGATTTTTAAAGAAGTTAATGTCACTAGGTATGCTGCTCGTAGTTGTAAGTAGGCATTTTGAATTTAGAATAATTCTCTAGTCTCTACATTAAGACTAACGTTTGGGCCATGATTTTGCTACTTAAATGCGACGCTTATACAGTTTTTTTTGGCTTGCAACGAATCAGTAGAACATCTAATTCCAATTCTACTATTTAAATGCAACTTTAATATAGCTTCCTTCATAGTTAAAATTTTGACTTTTGACCAATCAGAACAATAATGACGTTGGTTTGCCGTTTCATGACAATACCATTTTGTGGTTTGATAGGAAAGGAAATCAACAAGAGAGAGAAAGAGAGGAAAACAAACTGGCTGTTCCATTAAAACAATAAAACAGTTGTGAAGAAATCAGAAAAGAGAAGTTATGTCAAACAAAGTTTAGTAAAAAATTGAGGCAGCTATTATACAATTTTACACATTATGAAAGTGCTTTTTTTAATGACGACTATACTCATGGCAGACCATGGGAACAAGGTACAATGTGGCAATGAACGATTATGAGAAAATATATACCAATTAAATGAAACATAACAGTTGTTTTAGATTTGTAGTAACTTTTGTTTTTCCGAGTGCAACTGCTGGTTCTTTCATTGTGTTTTTACTATTTCCCATGATTAGACTTAACCTTTACTAGTGTATTTTTATTCAATTACAGTAAAAAACAAACATACAAATTCATATTTTTATAAATTTTACTCTGTTCTACGTTTGCGTTTGTTTTTAGGGTTCCGTACCCAAAGGGTAAAAACGGGACCCTATTACTAAGACTTCGATGTCTGTCCGTCTGTCCGTCTGTCTGTCACCAGGCTGTAACTCAAGAACCGCTATAGCTAGTCTTCTGAAATGTTCACAGATTGTGTATATCTGTTGCTGCTATAACAACAAATACTAAAAATAAATTAAATATTTAAGGGGGGCTCCCATACAACAAACGTGATTTTTTTGCTGTTTTTTGCTCGATATCAATAACGGCAACACATAGTCACTTGAAATGTTCACAAAATACTCAGTTGTATTTGTATTTTTTTATTTAATAATAAAATTTAAATTGATTAAATAATTAAGGGGGGCTCCCATACAAAACACACAATTTTTAGCCTATTTTTGCTCTGTTGTGGTACGGAACCCTTCGTGCGCGAGTCCAACTCGCACTTGGCCGATTTTATTTTGGTTTTGATGTGAAAACTTCTTTAGCGGCGTTGTGCTTTTTTTGTGGGATGGGTCAATTATGTAGAACTCGCGTCAGGACACATGACATGATCAAAAATTCATAAGATGGTGGGAGAGTAGACCGCCGATGCGGCGTAGAAGATAAATTATCCTCGATCTCTAGTTCTCAAAGATCTATTTTATCGAAACTCCTGCTGTTTTGTTTCTGTTTTCATATTTGTTTATTGTTTCATTACAATAATAATTATTATATCACGTTAAATCATGAATCACTGTCATTGTGATAGCGGGTGACGCCTTCGCATAATTTATTGTTACCATTACAATTCAGAACGCTTTCATTGTTTTATAAATATGGTAGCACTTGTCGCTGTTTAAGCGAGTACAAATTCTGGCTACGTCTAGCACAAAAGGAATCCAAGGCTATGATTAGAACAATGGCATGAATTAGGAAACCTTTCATTAACACTAGAAAAGAGGCTACTTAGTACGGCTACTCAGTAACAAGTAATACTTACTTGAAAGCCTTACGACTTTATAATTAAAGATATTTCTACCTGTTACTATCTCAGCTGTTAACTATCAAAAACTATTTTGTAGAGTCTTACATTCAAAACTTGTTTTATAGAGGTGTGGTGAAGGTTCTACTTACAACAAACTAAATTTTTTAACCTTTCCACAGTCTTACAAAATCGTCTAAAATACAATTTTAAGATAACCCCTTAGCCTGACCCAAGCCCTTACCTGCCTTATAACGCCATAGCAAGACAATACAATGAAGTTAGCTATGAGTTGCGACCTACTGTAATCACGCGATCTCCGACCTACCATAAAGTGAAGCTAGTCCAAGACCCTCTGCACTACCATCGAAATTTAGCTCGCAACTTCGTCGCGTCAAAATTCCTTTACATTGCGGGAACCAATTGCTTAAAATCAGTAAGGTCTTAAGGTAACCTGTAACAGATTTCATGGTGTAGAGACCTTAAGGTGAATGCACAATGGGTGTCGGTTTGTCTGGTATTGTTCCTCACAATACACGTCCGGTCGACCTTGTACCTTATATAACTGGGATTTCCGACAGCCTAAACACTAAAACATTGTACACTTTAATCTTTATACCTAGGTATTAAATTTTATGGCTCAAGCCACGCTCTTGTCGGTAGTTATAAAACAAAGCAATAGCACATTAATGTTACATCCTCAAATGTAACATGCTAACATCATGCTACAGAGAAATATAATTTCTTTGTGTTTTGTACAGGCATCTATATGACTTACACAGGATGTACCATATAGAAGTAATAATATTTTTTGGTTTCTATGTGTAGGTAATACGTATAGACTATAGAGTTCTGTTTAGAAGCAGCTGCGCTGAAAAAGTTTTTTTATGGGCAAATTCATTAGTTGTTGACTTCTCATTGAAAAATTGACATGAAAAGTAACTCTTATAGTGCTGCTACTATCACAGTGAACTCTATAATATAAAGGAGTAGGGCCCATACACACCCTAAATCATTATATAACTTATATGTTACATCTAAAAAATATAGGCAACTTTTACAAAATCTGAGCCAACGCTAAGTATAAACAAGTAGGAATATTACAATGCCCTGTGCTATAACAATCCAGCGTCATATTGAGGAAGTGATATGAAACAGTCGTAAAGGTAGTAGTAGACCTAATTTCATATAATATGCACCACATGTGATAACTGTTTATGGAACACATCTGCAGAGTATCGAAATAATATAGATCTTAATATCTTTACAGGTATGGATCAAAGCGTACCTTTCGGTATGCAGTAAGCGTTGAATGCTTTATCATTGAATGCTCAGAATCAGAGGAAGGTACTATCAAAGAACTTAATTCGTAGGCGGACCTACTTACTTTGGTCACGTTATGTCAAACCAAGTCAACAGATCAAAACTAACATTAAATTGTCATGACCCGACCAAATCAAGTAGGTCCATCATCTGCCTATGAAGCAACTTCTTCGATGTACTTACGATACAGTAGCGAGTGCAAGATGCCTGAAGCTGCAGGGTTAGATGGAATCGTTCAGCGACCCTTAGGACCTGTTTCACCACTTCCTGATAAGTGTCGGAGAAGCTATCTACAACTTAACTTGACAGAATATGGAGTATGGAGTATCTGTCAAATAAGTTGTGAATAGCCTATCCGGCACCTTATCAGGAAGTGATGAAACAGGCCTTTAGTCTTTTCCTAGAACTCAAAATATCGTTAAATTCAGTTTAAGCGTGAAGGAATATCAGACAGACACCCAGAGGAATTTATAATAGTTGTATGGATTCTTGAGAGGAACGACGCGAGGGGAGCGTGTGCCGTCCACCCTGGCTATTATGGCTCGATTACACCTACCGAGTAGAGTGGTTCAAACAGATAATTTAATTGGACCGAGAGCATATAACCATACCGAGTGCTCGGCCGGGGGCACTGTCTCGCCACTCTATACCAAGAAGAAAAGAAGAAGAATTTCAGATGACCTACCGAGGTGTAATCAAGCCCTTAGAGTTTAGACCGTAGCCGGGGATCGGAACAATCTACGAACTCTACAAGTCCTCTAGAGTGCGTTCAGAGTTTCTTTAGCTTCTCAGTTCTTTCATAGCCTTTGTACTAAAAACGTATGGATCACTCTCTCACAGATTTTTATAAATAAAAGATTTAACCCTGAACTGAATATATAGTAAATAAAAACGTAGAGTACATTTAAGAATCGGAACTAAAAAATTGCATCGATTATTACATTATCGCTTAGCTTAGCTAATCGCAGCCACTCACGTGTGTCTGTGTGGCCTTAATAGCTGGTAAATGGCAATTGAGCAAAGTACTCATCATGGAATCGATACATCTGCGCCTGATTCTTGCTCTACTAGTATAGTCTTAACTAAACTCTTAAGCACTATGAGATAGAACTTAAATACGAGTATACAATTTAAATTTAGTTCTTTGTCTATTCTACATAACTCCTACATTTCACCAAAATCACTTTATAGTGCACATTTTTATAAAATGAAAACACTTTTATGTTTTCCGACATCTATGATCCATACTTAATACTTATCATTATTTTAGTGTCCTGTTTCGTCTTTTAAAGCGTATCACCTGTTTTAATGAAAGATATGAATACTCGAGACCCTGGACAAGGACTTGAAAGTTGAGATTCTTAAAAAAAATACAGGTTTCGCACGATAACAGCAAATGATTTTCTGCGAGTCAGCAGCAAGCAAGTAGCTTAATTCAAGCTAACTGTAAACAAACATGGCTCTAATGTGGCTAACAAGTGAAATCAAGGTTGATGTCGGCGTTGCTTCATACAGAATACTTCAGTTCTGAGTTGAGTAATACTGAGTATAATGAAAGTAAGTTTCAATTAAATACAATAACAATATGGATAAATTAGTAAAAACTTTACACAGACTACAAACTTTTAGTCGGCCGATAGTTTGACCGAATTGGGGTTTCGGTAGAACTTATCTAATTTGAAATGACGCGCCCCACCACTTCACTAGTTGATATAAATGAAAAATGTTGTACTGTGAATACGAGGGAGGGGCGTGTCATCTTAAGTTAGACAAGCCCTACATTATTATCGGCCGATACAATTCGTTTAGTGTGTGCATCTTCATACATTCAATCAAACTATCGGCCAACTAAAAGTCTGCAGTCTGCGGGGGCTCTTAAGACTCGTTGTTTTAGCAAAAACAAAAAACACTAATAGCTTACACAAGGAGACTTGGTTTGGCTTCTAAAAAAGCTAATAAAAGAAATTTTCCTTACAATATTGTCTTATTTCTAATATTTGACAAAAAAGCGTATGTCTTTCCCAAGGACTAAACAGTAAACTATCTAGATATGCAAAATTTCAATAAAATGGATTCAGCTGTGTAAAGAGATACCTAATACTGAAAGACAAACAGATACACTTTTGAATTAAAATAATTCCTTAACGTTGGCCTTTTTGTTTAAATCTTTACATATTAGAAAGGTAGGTATGCGGTTTGCCTAATCGAATAAAAAATAAATTGACATACTCCGTTTATAGTTTAGACACGCTACTGTATAGGCGGCTAGTATCGATTTTACGCGCTACAATTTTATTAGGCTATTCGGCCATACACAAAGCTTTCACAATGTTCTACTGAAAAGCATTATAAACATCAATATCTTAAATATATATCTACAAGATACCCTAACATTTTACTTGAATAATGAATATATCGAAACTGTGTTTTAAACTCTACAGAACTCTATCTCTATAGAAAAAGCTTAAAAGATATTAAAGTATTTCAGTACTAAATATTATATTGCATTGACATTTGGCGACGGTGGGACGACGATCTCCGTTTAGTTGCGGGTCCATGTTGGATGCGAGTAGCAGGAGATCGGTCATCTGGGCGTTCATTGAGAGAGGCCTATGTCCAGCAGTGGACGAATATAGGCTGATATGATGATGATGATGATTGACATTTAATTAATTCATAGTTCATGTAGGTATTATCAAGTATTGTGCTATTTGTGCTAAGTGTAATTGTGCTTAAGATGACATAGTCAGATAAGACGACACATCGGCAAAATTCGTTGAAATAATTGTGCTTTCTATGAACTTATGACGTTTTATGAAGCACCTCAGTGTGCCCCTAGTAGCCCAACTTAGTATGCCGGACAGGGACCGTACTTTACAAAGTAATAAAGGTTTTCTTAAATTTGATGAGAGAAAAATTTTCTTACACTTTTGTTTTGTGGTGAAAAAACGTATAAGGTCAGAATCTTTTCTTATAAAAAATTGTTATTATGGACATGGATCCTTATATAATAGGCTACAAATATTGATATTTAATTGAAATACTTAACGTTAGAACACGCTTTTATTGATAAAAGCGTGTTCTAACGTTAAGTATTTTTTTACAAAATTTAAATGTATCCACTATTAATCATTTGGTAAGATGACATACTAGACGCCCCGCGCGCCGGCTTAAGATGACATACTATAGTTACTTATGTTTCCGCTAAAAAGGTAACAGAAGTATTGTATATTTTTTGACGATGATGAAGAACTTAAGAATCCTTACACCACTGACAACTAGGGGGATGATAATGCAGCTTGGATTTACGTATTGTAAAAGACGACATACCATCAAAGTCTAAGAATCATAGTATGTCGTCTTACCATATCGATATGTCATCTTACACTCGTCGACCTGGCGTGCAATTTATGTTTTTTTTTCACTGTTATATTAAGTTGATTTTTCTAAAACTGTTTAATTTCGTTGTTTATGAATCATTTATTTATAAAAGTAAGTTACTGATCTCGTGTGACTTATTTTATTTTAAATATTTACATTCAAACAAAAAGTATGTCATCTTAAGCACAATTCCCCTATTTATTAGCTGCAGTTTTTAGATTATGCACTTTGAAAATTCTCTCTAAGAATAATTAAGAAGAATTTCAGATGACTCTACATTCTGCTAAATAAACTTATTAGTCAAAATTAAACAATATAAAAGTCCATTGTATTCCTATTCTAGGTATCATTATGAGGCCTTTATCTAGAAACTTTTCAACATAACTAGATAGAGCATCCTTTATGTGTTAAAATGTATTGCGCTTGGCATAACAACTTCATTTATCAACAAAAACCATTAAATTCTAAAAATGTTTGTACTTTATCAAGACAATTAATTTTATTAAACTTATATCAAAGCAACTTATCGATTTATTTAAAATCCTTAAGCGAATGTAACACAGTATATGTAGGTACCATTAAATTACTCTAAAATTCTTTGTATCTTTTCAAAACAATTATTTTTATTAGACTTATCTCGAAGCGAACTTACCGATTTCATTAAAATCCATAAGCGATCACACTTCACTTTACACTAAGCACTGAATACTGTTGATCCAATCATGTAGCAAACACGTAGCTATTAATAAGCGAATCATATAAAAACTTAGCGGGGGATGTGACGCGAATCACATGCGTACCCGCGCGCGGCGCTGAACGAATGTCGGCTGTGGCGAACCGCGCTACAGATTTAGCTAGGGCTGCCTACAACGAAAAACCCGATTAGAGTTATTTTACCTGTTACGTTTGAGATACATAATCGATTTTAGGCCCTTCATCTAACCGCTAACGGGACTTATATGAGGATGCAAAGTTTAACTATAATACCTCCCACACCGGTTTCGGTGACGGTTGTCGGTTTCATTGAAAGCAGGTTAGTTACGCAGGAGTATTTTTATAGTGCCCAAGTGTGTGTACACAAGAGCACTCTCTCTTCCTTTAATCTCATAACCCAGTGGGACAGACGACCGACACGACTAGTGAGAGATCAGGCACAGAACCCACTATTTACATGCCCATCCCACACAATATAGATTTTCATGGATCAATTTATCATATTATAGAATTAGGAAGAGAAGAAAAAAAAGACAAGAGTTATTGTATGTACTCTTTCGATAAAAATGTACATATTTAAGGCTAGGCTCTTTGTGAAAAAGCAACGACAAGTAACAACTCAAGCAAGTACTCTACATTAGAAACCATTACTTTTTCCGAAAAAATTTTTAATCGTTTAGGCCTCAACTGTTTCACCACAAAAACTCAGCAACAAAATATCAAGGTAAATCTACCTTTAGTAACAAGTTTAGCTTTTGACAGCCCTATAATAACAGTCCGGTGTGACCTATAGAGCTAACTGGGTGAATCGGTCGATGTACACAATACACATACCTGGTAAAAGGTAAAAGCCTCAAACAATAACAGTATCCTCTTCTTTGAATTGCTAATGATAAGCAGCTATTACGATTATTAGTTAGTTAGGCATGGACGTATAAAAAAAGGCGGACGGAGTCCCACCATACACAAAACTGTGTCGTTCAGAGTTGGCCAGCTGGCTGTATGTACACGGTCCGCACGCACACATTCTTGCGCTAGTCCATACCATTTGACAGGCGTCGGAATGTGTGCGTGGCCGACTCTGAAGAAAAGTGAAGACACAGTTTTGTATATGACAAGACTCCGTCCGCCTTTTTTTCTACGTTCATGTAGTTAGGGTTAAAATCCATAAACAATAGTTAGTCCATTATGGAAAAGTCTGGAATAGTTTTGTTTTGACTTTGCTTTTTGTCTTGGACGCTAAAACAAAAGAAGCTTTATCATTCTAATAGCTTTTTGAATATTTTGCCTTCGTGATCAAACTAAAGCAACATTGAATGCCCCGAGAAATCTAAAGCCTTTTTTTGCCTTAAAAAAGAAGTTATAATATACGAATGATTCGTCAATATTTTTTACACACCATACGTAATCAATAATCACTGATCATCAAGATTTGGCCTTCTTATCAATACTATTAATTCAATGCTAAACACTTTGGGAGACCATTAAAAATAATATTCATGGTTAGTATGTGGCTTACTTGACCCGAATTCCTCAGTAATTGCGAATTGGCTACCATTCCTAGTCTTCGGAGAATATTTTTGTTTGTTTACTGTTTAGTAACATTTCCTTTCTTGTCAATCAATTTCAAGCAAAAATTATTCATTTCACTTCATAACAGAAATTAGAAAAGCACCATTGGAAAAAATTTATCTATGTGTTTCTAAAAAGCTTATCTACCATAGAGGATCCGGTGATAATAAATTTATCCTTCGATCGCGGGTTCTTGGATATCTATTGTTATTCTATTGTTGTCGCGGTCACCGGTGTCCTTATGGGAGTTAATAGGTTAATTACGAGATATGAAAGATCAGATTTCCATTCCTCCTTACAACAGTTAATAGTTGATACGCTAAACGGCTTTACAAAGTTGCATACTTGTCAATCAAAAAACTTTTCCAATGCAACAGATAAGGACAAAACACATAGCTTATACACTTTTCACATATTTTTATTAGTAGGGAAGACATTAGATACTATATTATTATTAACTATTAATACCGTAACGTAGTAAAAGCATCCTTAAAGTAAACTTGATGTAATTAAATACTGTAAGCAATACTGTTATAGAATCTCACCTTATGCGAGTAGGGTTGCCAGAACGCTAATTCTAACAGCCGGATAAACCGAACAGCTTAGCCAAATATTCGTATAAAAAGCCGGAAATCGCTATATAAATAAAATAGAATCTAAACCCTTCGTATACCAGTTCGGCATCGACCGTACAAATATTCAATTCAATAAGATGCATAATATCGTCTAACATACATAGTAGGCCCTACAAAAGCCGGACTTCCTCTAATTTTGGCCGGACACGCAATCAAAAAGAGTAGACTAATGACTATTTCCGGCTTTATCCGGACGTCTGGCAACCCTATATGCGGGTGTAAGTTTACGGACTTCACAGTGACGAAGCCCGAGGAAGCGCTGGGGTTTCTACACGATTGTATAACTTCCATGTAATCCTCTGATCGGAATTATACATAGGAACACATCCAAACCCTAAAGTATATAATATAACGAGCTTTTGCCCGCGGCTTCGCTCGCGTTAAGAAGTATTTTTATATACAAACTTTCATCCCCTATTTTAACCCCTTGGGATTGGAATTTATCAAAATCCTTTCTTAGCGGATGCCTACGTCATAACATCTAGCTGCATGCCAAATTTCAGCCCGATCCGTCCAGTGGTTTGGGCTGTGCGTTGATAGATCAACATGTCAGTCAGTCACCTTTGAGTTTTATATATATAGACTTTGTTTTGTTACACTCTGTAGATGTATATTCGGTGACCTGTCAAAGGTTGTTTTATTATAATAGTACTCCGTACTTGTGATTAAAGTCTAGCTTTTCAACTACACAAAAATCGTTTATTGAGTAAATTCAGAGCTATTTCAGAACTTTTTATTTTTTCTATTCAGGGTTAGCAGTGTTTTTTATTTTCTATACATTATAATACTTCCATTTTCTCTATTTCCTTAATACAATTCATTACATTTCCAATCGCTTTTTAAAATATCATCTTATGATTGTGAAAGACGACGTTGAAGAAAAATAATTTCCTCTCAGCAATAATAATATTATAACGGTTTATATTTCTCACATTGTATTGATTCTTCAATACAGTTATTAGTTATTACTATCATAATTTCCTTAAAGTTTTCCAATTTCCTCACTGGATTTATTTACTCATCTGTATTATACTAATATTATAAAGCGGAAGAGTTTGTTTGTTTGTTTGTTTGTTTGTTTGAACGCGCTAATCTCAGGAACTACTGATCCAACTTGAAAAATTCTTTCAGTGTTAGATAGCTCACTTATCGAGGAAGGCTATAGGTTATATTTTATCACGCTAAGACTAATAGGAACGAAGAAATAGAGGAAAATGTGGAAAAAACGGGGGGAAATTATATGAAAGGGCTTATTTGAACGCGCTAATCTCAGGAACTACTGGTTCGATTTGAAAAAATCTTTCAGTGTTAGATAGCCCATTTATTGAGGAAGGTTATAGGTTATATTTTGTCACGCAAAGACTAATAGGAGCTAAGAAATAGAGGAAAATGTGGAAAAAACGGGGGAAATTATTTGAAAGAGCTCAAAGGCTATTTTTTGTAGACTAATTTGTCTGTGAAATATCTAATTTACGCAGGCGAAGCCGCGTGGAACGTCTAGTAATATTATAAATGCGAAAGTGTGTCTGTTTGTCTGTTACCTCTTCACGTCCAAATCACTGAACCGATTTTGCTGAAATTTGGTGTGGAGATACTGTGAGCCCCGGGAAAGGCCACAGGATACTTTTTATCCCGGAAAAATGTACAATTCCTGCGGGATAAACGCATTTTGGCGCAACGGAGTTGCGGGCGTCATCTAGTTAAATATAACAGAGCCGTAGCGAGGACAATAATGATATTAATTTCAAAACCACGTGTAAACTGCGCAATAGAGAAACACTATAATTAATATTATGTACATCAATTTGATCGGGTTTCAATTTTTTTATGTAAGATCAAAACGAATTGAATTCTAGTATAGGGAACGTACAGGAACTACACATAGGTAGCACCATAATGTTACTTAGGTTGTGACTTGTGTGATAAGTTCTCGGCTTTTAGATTTTTTCCAATTAAATGATTCTGAGTTTTAGGCCGTGTTCACACAAAACCGACTGTGAGCCGCCGCCCGCCGAATGTAAGCGAACGTTACGCAGTTTATTGTATTTCCATACATACTTATTCACTTTTTCGTTCACACCTAACTGACAATATTATGCTATTACGCTAGGCGTAGGCGCGGACATACGATCCCGTATATTATATTAATTTCACGTTCACACTGCAGGGGCTCACAGTGAGCCTGCTCACATTCGGCGGCTCACAGTCCGTTTGGTGTGAACACGGCCTTAAGCTAGTTAAGAATAATTGTCCTATACATGGTAGAATTTATAAGCTTGCTTGCTTTTTTGCTTGTAAGTCACGCAGAAGTATGTTAGGCCGAGAACTTTTCAAACAGCCATCGTATGTCAAGTAAATAATAATATAGTAAAAGTTTCGAACTTTCGTTGTGCACGTTCCTTATAGAACAATGATCTCAGCACAGCTCCACCCTTACCTCCGTTTAAATCGTTGAAAACTTGTCGCTTAAGGTCAACGTCACCAGTGTCCATTAGACAGCAGCATTTAGTGCGTAAAATATCGTTAAGTTCGACCGTTGACTAGTTCGTAGGTGTGTTTACTGGTAGTGTTGAGTAAAGGTTAGCGCTTGAGGTTACAGGGAGGGGCATAAAAGTGGCAAAAAAATACTCGGCCCGAATGAGCTTGAGCTTAATACTACGGGTTCATAGAAAACTAGCCCTATATAAAAAGTAAAAACTGATTAAAGCAATCGGAGGCCTATGGCGAGGATTTTATGGCTAGGAACGCAACTAGCAACATAAGAGAAGCTAAGCAATAAGCATTTAACTTTTTTGGTGGTGTGAGTGTGAGCACTGTCAAATTTATGTGCTCGATTCCTGTTTAATTTGAAAAAAACTTGAGAGGTGTCAAGGGATGCCCGGATGGAACAAAGTTGCTTTCTATGAGAGAGAGAGAAAGAGAGACAGACAGAGAAACACGCGCACGCCTCAGGGCTTACAAGGGCAAAAAGTGTTGTTACAACTTTTGGTCTAAATTTTTTCCGTGTAGCCCCTTTTCGCAACGCGCGATATTGAACTTCGTTCCAAAAAAAAACTTTAGGGAAGGACTCAACAGAAACCTAATTTTGAAAAGCACTCATCACCTCTACCCATAAAGGCCTATCTTCAATAATTTACCTACAAATGTCTTACATCAGCTGAAGTCAAACAAACCGGCTGACCTCGACCACGAATGCCGTTGGAACGAGGAATGCTCTTGTGTGCGTTAGTAAAAAGGCTTTAGATTTTTTGTTATTCCCATACACCTAACAGAAGATTCCTGGTGATTGATCAACATTCTATTTTGATTCAAGCTTTAAATATGCCTTGGAAGGAGTTCTTGAAGTTTATTGAATTAATTGAATTGTTATTTCTTTGTGAAGTCTCATTTTTGGGAACTAAATCAAAACTTGGACCACGTTTCTAGTATTTTGATTCCAAATTAATGCTGTATCATGCCATGTTTTATTCGACCCGTTTCCTAACAAACTACAATATAGTACTCTCCATCATTCTAACAATGTCAAACCAACGAACTTAAGACGACGCCTTGATAATTTGGCTGTAGCGATGCCGATTTTTCTCAGCAATGACTAAAGCTAAGAAATTGAAGTTCATTGTCAGTATTCATCATGTCTTTGTCTTTGAATTGCCCATAGCATAACACGATTGGACAACTTTTATAGCACAGAATAATCAATCGAAAAGACCTCTGTAAAAAAAGGGATTCCTATTTTTCCAACGGAGGAGAGTGATTTAAGGTTCCAAAATTTGTACATAAATTGGTTCAAGCATGCACTTTAATTTGTGCATAGCTTATATGAAATGTATTTATGGTTTTTAAATTAAGTGACAAAAACCATTTTGTCGCTTACGCCCTTTCCATTTTTTGCTGTTCCATTGCTTGTTTTCTATGAGAGGCCGGGCCGGCCTCTCATAGAAAACAAGCAATCTAAAACATATCCAACACGGTTTCTTACTTTAACGCTGCGTCACCTTAATCAAACAAGAGACTAAGCTGCATTACGGTAAGTTACATTAAATATTATATAATAATAGTAGATTACTTCTGAACTGCAGTATTTTCAAAGCATGAAGGGAAGTAGAGAAAAGTTGCAATGGTAGAGCCAGCTCTAGGCACGGCTATGACTTCTATTAAGAAATTGTCATATATTTAAATAAGATAGAAAGTCTTCCAGTTCATCCCGTAATGCCATAAAACAACCGTGTGAACATAGATCATAAAACTAATTAGTTGGCAACAAAATTATTTTCAATACGTGTTTCGCAACATATCGGTATAACTACTTAAGAAACGATCTTGCCTAACCGTAATTGTAATTATCGTTACAATAGTACTAGGTCATTAGGAAAGTGGAAACTACTCAACTATTAAATGCATGTTAAGTTACCTATATGAATTACCAGCCATTGTGTCCTACTGCTGGGCAAAGGCCCAAAGACAAATAAATAATTAAGTTGATTTAAAATTTTCTTGAAAATTACCTCGTTTAAAAAATCAAAAAGTCTTGAAATTCAGGGAATCCCCGGGTATTGCCTGTCTCGCATTGAAAACATTGAAATGGTTGGGAATTTCCAAAACCTTTTTTATAATAATATATATGCATATTGCATATTATTAACCGGCGCAAATTTCATCGACTCTTACGTCTTCATAATACTTGTGTCTTGCAATTCTTATTGATACAAGATCTCCAACAAATCTATTAGAGGCTGTCTGAAGCGTTCAACACAGCAAGTGAATGTTGTCAAAATATTTGTTCCTAAGAATAATAGAAAGTTTAATTAGTTTCAATATAAGGAAAACATTATGCAATTAAACAAATACTCGCTATGGAGTACTTTCATCGAGCTGAACCTCAAAATTCCTTTCAATATTGTATCTATTGTCTATAGTCTTTAATCTATAGACTATGGGACTATGGGCTCACTTGAGTGAGCATGAAATAAAGAAATTTATAGTGGATTAAGTATATTTTTTATATCTCTCAATTTAGCACGATTGGTGGATTACCTAAAAACTCAAGTTGGGCTCAGTGGGCTTAAAAAATCAATGTCTTATAAATAACGCCAATCTGTATCGGAATTAGGCTCTTGATACGCAAAATTGTTATCAACATTGAAAATTTACGTAACGTTATTCAAAATTACAGTTAAGATACCGTCGTTAATAAGCTAAACTTAATTAATTAAACCATTCAATAATTAGAAAGGTTTACTCTCTATAAAATAATTACCTTCTAAAGGTCTTAACTTGTGAATCAACCGTTTAGTCGAAATTATGTAACTTCTTCTCGAGAACTAAACGAAGTGAACTTAAAAGTCTTCTATTCTTGTTTTTGACCGATTTTTTAGTCCGGTTACTTTAAAGTTATATATAAAGACATAAAAATAAGGGTCAATTAACAAAACTTCCCGGAAAGCTGAAAATTGGTGGAAACCTTGGATTCACCATCATAAATAAAAACTCAAAAGTCCCGATCGATCTAACTAGTTCTAGTTAGTAAGCCTATTGTTTTTTTTGTTGTCCCCAAAACCCCTTTCATACTAAAATTCCATTAAAATATTCACAGCCTTGATGTGGAACTAATTATCATTTCAGGTAGGTAGTCTCCTTCAAAGTATAAAATACGATCTTAAGACAAATCTTCCGCATTTCTTTAAATGTAGCACACCTATCCTTACCATCAACAAAAAGTACGGAATCGAAGATGCAAAAACATCTAGCAATGTGACCAAACTAGCCTGGGTTAGTCAGGAAGAGATGAAAGTGGGGTCGACGGACTAGACACTGGAACTCCCTGTTCCATATGACCATAACTCCTGGCAACACTTTCGCGGTTTCACTTTCATCTTTACTATCCATTGTAGGTAGTAGGTACATACAATGCTTTGGTCATTTGGGAGGTCAGTGAAATGTTATTTCAGCCAAAAGAAGGATGCTATCTTTAATTATAATAATGTTTTATTTCTTCTTAAAATGTACAATTATTTTTACCAAATGAAGTTTCTTTCTTTCTAATTTTGATATTTGACATGTCGATTTTAATCTAGTTTCCATTGATTAGTTATCGTTATTGTTTGGTCTCTAATATTATTTCATGATTATTTAGCCAATAGTAATTGATATTATTCAGATTTTAATGGCTGCCCCATAGGGGTTAAAATTTTGATATTACATTTTCTACTTATTATTGCTATATTATTAATAGTTATAGTACGAGCTTTGCATCCACGTATATTATGTAATAGTTATAGAAGATATTCAATCAATTTGTTGTAACATTTAGCACCTAAAGTAAAAATCAACAAGGTGACTAGTCGTTTAGTAAACTGTCGCTTCCGTTATTAGCATTAAACCAACAGTTGGAGTTTGAACAGTTTTCACCTCGCACACGGGTTTCTCTTGATGTTTTCTAATATAATTCATAATTTAATAAATACTTTTACTGGTCTCCTAATGCATTTTTATGACGTTTGCCTGAAGTTAAATTAAGAAATATTATTTTCCTACATTAAGGTCTTGCTTAACCTCTTTCTGATAAAGCGCCGAATAGGCTATTCACAACTTTTTTGACAGATTCTCCATACTTGAACTGTCAAGTTAGTTGGTGGATAGCCTATTCGTCACTCATCAGGAAGTGGTGAAATAGGCCCTAAATCTGGGAGACCAAGCTTAACAGCTCGTTTAAGAAATAAAAAACTAATTAAGTCGTGTAGTATTTAGCTACTTGTATTTCATAAGCACTTGTTTAATTGCAAACGAAAGTGAAAAAAGTAAAAAATAAGACTGGTGAAAAAAAATACAGTGTTAATTTTTCTAGCGTAGAGAGTATTTATTTATTTTACGCTTAGTTAGAACCAGAACATTTACATATTTTAATGATGATATTTTGAGCAAGGCCTTTTCACTACCAAGAAATTGTTAACGGTTTTCTCATCCTACATTACAATTATCCTACAATCCTACATATTATAATTACGTACAATTTTAATAACATAACATTAAAATCTGCTACTTGACGTTGACACTAAGACTATCTCGACATACCCTATATTTTTAAAAGGGAAATTGTCACATACCTACCAGAAGTTTTACCTATGTAGTCTCTAATAATAAGTTATAGTAGGTTTCAAGCTGTAAATGGATATAATTTTATTTTATCAGCAGACACCCACAAATAGCACCTATAAGTAACCACAGATTTGACAGAGACTTTTCATAACAGTAAGGGTTCCCGGTGTAGGGCTACGGAATTCAAATAGTGATATTTAAATTTGTTTCCCGACAATTATACGCCTTTATGCGCTTAGCAAAGCCTTAAAAAGTTTCCACAAAACTCTCACTAACAGGTTCTAAGAAAAATTACGTAGTCATCATCATTCATGCGATGCGACACTCATGGAAACTTTCCTGCATAAAGTTAATTTCAAGTAAAATGTCGGATCACCTTGAGCTGCACCTGATGTAAACCGTCCAAAATGAGAAACATTTAGGCGAAACAAGACTAGCAGTTTATGGCATTTATGGTAAGGCAACAAACTAGTTTTATTCGTTTTTCTGAAGATCTACATAATACAGCAGATTTTTTGAACGATACTATTCTAAGATTTTAAAACATAAGGCTTTATTAAAATCGAAGCAAAGATGTTTAGTTCACACTAGCTGTCCCGGTGGACTTCGTGTCACTTTAAAACCTTCCCTGGACTTCTACGAATATTTTAAGACTAAAATCAGCCCAATCCGTTCAACCGTTTTCGAGTTTTAGCCCGACTAACACAATTGGAGATCCACTTTTATATATATTGACTAGCTGTCCCGGTAAACTTCGTGTCACTTTAAAACCTTCCCTGGACTTCTACGAATATTTTAAGACTAAAATCAGTCCAATCCGTTCAGCCGTTTTCGAGTTTTAGCGCGACTAACACATTTGAAAATCCATTTTTAACCGACTTCCAAAAAGGAGGAGGTTATATGTTCGTATATATATATATATATATATATATATATATATATATATATATATATTTTTTTTTTTTTTGTATGTTCAACCATAACTTCGCCGTTTCTGGACCGATTTTCATGATTCTTTTGTTGTTGTACAGGGTTGAATCCGAGGTTGGTACCATGTTCACAAAAGTGGTGATCTGATGATGGGATCCATGAGGAATCGAGGGGACTCTTTGAAATTTATATGGGAACATATGGTGATTTCGATTTTTTCTGAAGTATTTCAGGCATACGAGTATACTACCAAAAAGTAAGATTTTGCACCAGGATATATCCTGGTTCTGAAGGTACCCAACAGAACTTTTGAATCCTTATAGATACAAGTTTGAAGATTTTGGCTTTATTTAAACTACTCCAAGCAATGATTTCTTAAGTTTTCGCGAGTATCACTCATGATATTATAAGTTTAAACACTTACGGATTTTGTCGCGGAGCACTTTTATTAATCCCGACGTTTCGGCTACTTTACAGCGGCCGTGGTCACGGGCGGACTGAGGTGACAGGTGTCCAATTTCTTGAAGTTATCCAACTACCCGACGACTCATCAATATTTGTTTGCGTTCCGATCTACGCAGAACGAACTCACAGTGTCTTGAAGCCGAGGTATCATAGATTTGTGCTTTAGTTTGTTTATCACTGGATCCCAACTAGATGGCAGCACCCAACCATCTTCGCGGTTGAAATTAGGGTGTTTTTTAATTTCTATGGCCTCGCGTATCATTCTTGGGCGGTATCGTGCTTCTTTTGCCAGTACTTGTGGCTTATCAAATCTTATGTAATGGCGAGGTTGATCCAGTGTGTGTTCACAAATTGCGGACTTGTTGTTCCTACGGTGTTTGACATCTGCAATGTGTTCCTTGATACGGGTTTTGATGGCCCTTTTGGTTTGCCCTATATAAGAGAGGCCACAATCACAGTCGAGTTTGTAGATTCCTGCATCTTGAAGGGGTAAGTTGCATTTCACTGATGGTAAACATTGGCTGATCTAAGCTGATCTAAGCCGCCCAAAAAGATTAGACTTCGCCTAAACCTCAACTATTTCTGTACTCAATCTTCATGCTTTTGAAGTCGGTACCAGCTTACCTTAGCGTAATTGCTATGTCAAGGATCTCAAAACTTTTCCGGGCTGGTACCGACTTCAAAAGCATGAAGATTGAGTACAGAAATAGTTGAGGTTTAGGCGAAGTCTGAAGACGCCACTATAATAAGGAATAAGAATTATTTGATTCTTTTTAGATTAAGATTAAGTATTACTTTTGTTTTTACCTTGGAAGTCGGTTTTAATTTTTTGTTAAAAAATAATTATATATAAGATTATTATAAAGTGGGACACCCTGAAGCGTATTGAGCAAAACAAAACTAGCTAAACATTATAGACATTACGTAATAATGAATGAGCAGCAAAAGACAATGGTTAAAATAATAATTGATATCAAATCTGAATGCTATGGAGCATGTTCATTGAAAACGTAATCAATCATTGTTACATATGGCAACAATATGTTGTAATGTTTTATCAAGTTACGCTTTTGACAATAAAAAAATAATCAAACAAAAAAAAAGAATCGAAACACATACCGTTCATAGACAGTAGACGACATCCACGGGTCATGAGGAAGTCTGAAACAAGAGAAGAAAAATTAAAAATAAGTAAAATAGTACAAATTGCATTAATGTGTGGCATAGTTGCAAGAAAAGAAAACAGTCATTACTCTAAAATAATAATAATACTCTAAATACGCATATTTAAAAGATGATTTCGATAATAATTTATCTCGAAAATATGTAATTAAAAAAATGTAAAAATTAAACTTTCTCTGCTACATTAGCATTGATTTTATTAAGATGGCAGAAAGGAACTCTACAAAAACGCCCTGCTGCTCACAGCAGTTCCTCCAGACAACTTGAAGTCTGTTTGATCGAAGAAAAATCTGTTAGGAGAAAAGATATTCGAATGTTTCAAAGATGTTGCTACTTATTTGATGACCTCAAACCACTGATTCAATATCAAATTTGCTCAATGACATTGCGTGAAATTTGTTACTTGATAAGAAGCAGCACATCTACCTACTCTACTTTTCAAAAGTATAGTCATTGTGCTTAATCTCAAGTAAGAGATTATTGATTACAATTTTTAAAAGAAAATTAAAAAGCAAAGAAAACAAAAAGTTCATATCATTAAAGCGCTTACTAAATACAATGTTTCTTGTAAATTACGTATTCATGGAAGGTACTTCAATAATTTCTCTGACAGGTGTAAAACAATTGAACAGGCGTCGATCATATAAGGGTTCCGTAACGAGCTTTTTGCATGGAATATTAATAAATGGGAGATTCTCATAGAGACGAACACGGAAATCCAGAGAATGATACGAGTACGTAATGCGCTTGAGGAAGTGACAATTATCCGCCATTGTTATGATCGACGCAACGTTCTGATGCATCAATTACTACTCGTATTGGGGCGCATCAGGCGTTTATTGGAAACCATTATGATCGGCTGTTGCGAGTGAAATGGGAAGATATTTTTACTTAAAAGGTAGGATTACGAAGCTACTTAATTAGCTTTTATGTAGAGAATATGAATGTTTTCATAAAACATTCATTTTATTTACATAAGGTCTGTTGGTGAAGTGATGTACAGTGAAGTCATGACCAAAGAATAAAATTAGTAACATTTTGATTTGAATGATCAAGTGGTTCTATCTATTTTACGATTGAAGATAAATAGTCGTGTGCGTACAAGGCAAAAAAATGAGGAATACGGCTTTTGCTGAACCAAATATTTCCTTTGGTAGGATTGATCTTTATATCCCTAAGATGGGTTTACGATGTGGAGCCACCTGAATATTTCATGCAGGTGGGGGAGGGGTTTTTTTTTAGCTTTAACAAGGTATGAGGTCAATAACTGCGTGGGATTTAGGTATATAGTCGAGTTTGGTATCATTTTCGATTGAATCAAATGTTTAAATGCTAATTTTGGAATAATATTTAGATAAAAGATAGTAAAAATAAAATAAAATAAAAAATTTTGAATATATGATTTTCAACCAACGAAAACGCTGTTGACAGGGCTTAATTAATATAAGGAGGCTGATAGCCGCATTTTACTGCATGCCAAAGACATGGTGATGAATGGAGCAATAAACATATTAATTAATACTAGACGTTCCGCGCGGCTTCGTCCGCGTAAATCTGAAATTTCACGGAAACCGTATATTTTTCACAAATTAATAACCCATGTCTCACGTAGTCTACTATATATTCGTGTCAAATAACATAAAAATTGCTCCAGTAGTCTGTGGGATATTAGCCCTTTTAAATAATTTTCCCCGTTTTTTACATTTTCCTCTGTATCTTTGCTCTTATTGGTCTTAGCGTGATAAAATATAGCTTATAGCCTTTCTCGATAAATAGGCTATCAAACACTGAAATATTTTTTCGAATCGGGCCCGTAGTTCTTGAGATTAGCGCGTTCAAACTAACAAACTAACCAACCAACTCTTCAGCTTTATTTTCACATTTTCCTCTGTATCTTTGCTCCTATTGGTCTTATCGTGATAAAATATAAGCTATAGCCTGCCTCGATAAATAGGCTATCAAACACTGAAAGATTCTTTCAAATTCTTCAAAAAAAGTAGCTCCTGAGATTAGCGCGTTCAAACAAACAAACTCTTCAGCTTTATAATATTACTAGACGTTCCGCGCTGCTTCGCCCGCGTGAATTAAATATTTCACAGACAAATTAGTCCACAATAAATAGCCTATGATCCTTCACGTTCCTACTTTTTATCTGTGCCAAATAACAGAAATGTTCGTGAAATAAGCCCTTTCAAATAATTGCCCCCGTTTTTTCCACATTTTCCTCTATTTCTTCGCTTATCGTAATCGTCTTAGCGTAATAAAATATAGCCTATAGCCTTCCTTGATAAATGGGCTATCTAACACTGAAAGAATTTTTCAAATCGGACCAGTAATTACTAACTCGTACTAATATAAGCGCGTTTAAATAATGCTTCTTCTTCTTCTTCTTTTTACGTTGTTTAACATCTTTATCGTGCAAATATGAGTCCTAAAATGAATTAAGCATTCTTAAGTCATCCGAATATGTACCGGACTTGGAATAGTACCATAATTAATGCCTCTATACAGATTGAGACTCTATTTTTCTCCAGAGCAGAAGCTGCTAAAATTTTAAAAAATTAACATCAAAAATTGCAGTGGCTCCACATCTTAAATCTATCATTGGGCCATAAGGACCAATCCTACCAAAGGAAATCTTTGGTTCAGCAATAGCCGTATAATTTACCGTACACACGCAACTAGTGATGAGCAAAATTGGTCTTGGTCTTGCAGTCTTGGTCTTGGTCTTGCAAAAAATGCAAGACCAAGACCAAGACCAAGACTACCCTAAGACTAGCAAGACCAAGACCAAGACTAGGTGTGCAAGAACAAGACCAAGACCAAGACCGACTATGCAAGAGTCTTGCTCCATGCAAAACTCTTGCTAAAAAATGTTACTTAATCGCAGTGACTATAATATGAGATAAAATATTTATAACAATTGATCTACTTAACATGAATTTCAAGTTCTTGTGATACAGCCTGGAAACAGGCATTATTAAACTAAAAATTTGGGAAGATACGTGGCGGCCGAAAAGGAAGATCTCCCAATCGAGAGAGAATCCGAAAATCTGGCCAAGTGCCAGCTGGACTCGCCCATGAAGGGTTCCGCAGCAGCAAAAGGTTTATTTTATGAAATTAAAAGGTTTTTGATTTATTTTTATATTTCAGTTGATTTAATGAAAGTTAAGGTTTACCATTTATGACGTATAAAAAAAATAAACTACTGGCTAGTTCTCGTTAAAACCAATTATTGAAGTGAAAACTTCTTTAGCGGCGTTGAGCACTTTTGTGGGATGGGTAAAAACTGTGAAACTCGCGTCAGATTTTCGTGTTGATCAAAAAACCATAGAAAACGCGTAAGACGGTTGGAGAGTAGTGTTTTGGGTCGAACTCGAACTCGTACGAAATGTACAGTCGGGGAAATGAGTTGTTTAGCAGAAATGTACAGTCGGGGAAAATTGTGCTAAGCAGAAATGTACAGTCGGGGAAATGAGTTGTTTAGCAGAAATGTACAGTCGGGGAAAATTGTGCTAAGCAGAAATGTACAGTCGGGGAAATG
The DNA here is from genome assembly GCA_963422495.1 of Polyommatus iphigenia. NCBI lineage: Eukaryota > Metazoa > Arthropoda > Insecta > Lepidoptera > Lycaenidae > Polyommatus > Polyommatus iphigenia. The sequence goes on from OY730183.1 coordinate 9,784,172, forward strand.
AGTTGTTTAGCAGAAATGTACAGTCGGGGAAAATTGTGCTAAGCAGAAATGTACAGTCGGGGAAATGAGTTGTTTAGCAGAACTGTACAGTCGGGGAAAATTGTGCTAAGCAGAAATGTACAGTCGGGGAAATGAGTTGTTTAGCAGAAATGTACAGTCGGGGAAATGAGATGTTTAGCAGAAATGTACAGTCGGGGAAATGAGTTGTTTAGCAGAAATGTACAGTCGGGGAAAATTGTGCTAAGCAGAAATGTACAGTCGGGGAAAATTGTGCTAAGCAGAAATGTACAGTCGGGGAAATTAGTTGTTTAGCAGAAATGTACAGTCGGGGAAATGAGTTCTTTAGCAGACGCGCTGATTAAGGCTGCGTTTCCACCTGCAAGACAACTGCCGCGAGAAGTGTCTGACAGTCTGTCTGACAGCAGCTTTTTTTTTCGATTGTCGATATTTTTTAATCGAATGTAAGGGTTTCGATTAATTAATTAAAACGATCGTTTTTTTTAATATATTTTTTAAATCGATTTTCATAAAAAATGGGTTAAAAAATAATGCACAACGTTAATAATCAAGTTTTCACTTCTGCCGGCACTCCCGGAGTGAATGTACATCATATATTTTTTTAGACTTATCATGAGTATATACTTTAAAAGTGAGGTGGGGGGGGGGGGGGGAGAGCACAGATTTTACCACTTTGGAAGAGTCTCTCTCGCAAACTATTCAGGTTAGAAAAAATTATATTAGAAATCTCAACATGATTTTGAAAGACCTATCGATAGATACCACCCCACACGCATAGGTTAGATGAAAAAAAACTTGAGAGGTGTCAAAGGACACCCGGATGGAACGAAGTTATTTCTTATGTACAAAAAACCTATATGTACACTAAAAAAAGCAAAAAAAATGCTATCAATGAAAGAGAGATACAGAGACAGACAGAGAAAGACGCGCACGCCGCACGGCTTACAACTATAGCAAAAAACACAGACATAGATCAAGATAGATACCGCATCTATCTTGATCTATGTCTTTGGCAAAAAGTGTCGGTCAAAAATTGTCGTTACAACTTTTTTTGTCTAGCCCCCTTTCGGAACGCGCGATAAGGGACTTCGTTCCAAAAAAAATTTTGTTTCAGTTGTAACTATGGGGACCCCTACAAATTTTAATGATTTTTCTATTTTTAACCGACTTCCAAAAAGGAGGTTATACGTTCGTCTGTTTATATATATATATATATATATATATATATATATATATATATATATATATATATATTTTGTATGTTCAACCATAACTTCACCGTTTATGGACCGATTTTCATGATTCTTTTGTTGTTGTACAGGGTTGAATCCGAGGTTGGTACCATGTTCACAAAAGTGGTGATCTGATGATGGGATCCATGAAGAATCGAGGGGACTCCTTGAAATTTATATAGGAACATATGGTGATTTCGATTTTTTCTGAAGTATTTCAGGCATATACTACCAAAAAGTAAGATTTTGCACCAGGATATACCCTGGTTCTGAAGGTACCCAACAGAACTTTTGAATCCTTATAGATACAAGTTTGAGGATTTTGGCTTTATTTAAACTACTCCAAGCAAATCCTACATTATTTGTGCTGAACATAGGCTAAATTTTATTTTTGAAAAAATAGGGTTTCGTAAGATATTTGGGTTTTTCGGACGCCAGGTGAAAAAATCAACCAGAAAAGTTACTTATTTTGCGTACGCTGCCGAAACTATAAAAGATAGAACCATAAAATGTTCTAAGTATTGTAGATCTTATAAATATCTACAAAAAAGTCCGCGACACACTATACTTATCTATGTCGAGTGAGGCACAATAACCATTTTTTTATTTAAAAATCTTGAATTTTTTTGGACAACATTTAAACGCATTTATTTTACTCATGCCATTAATCCTTATCAAAATAAATTATTTCATCACTAAGAACAGTTTATGTAGATAACATTTGGTCCTTGAATGATTAAAATTGGACGTTTGGTTTTGAAATTATGGCGAAATTAAAATATTACGATAGTGGGCGTCACCAAGCGGGATGCGCTCGGGGGAGGAAGACAATCTGTGCAGTGTGCACTGTATAGTGTATACCCTTCGGATAATGACTGCGTCCGCGTCGTCGATGTCAGTGTCGAAGTCTGTGAATTGACCTGGGAATCATTTTGCTGACCGAGTCTTTCCTGGGTAGGCTTTTTGCAGCCGTAACCGACATCCACGCGGGCAGAGCCGCAGACGACCGCTAGTAATATTATGTACAACTCTAAGGCAACAAGCTATAATATAGCCTTGTCGTCTCATATTATGTAACTAAAAAGGGTAAAATTATAATTTTTTAACAAAAAATTAAATCCGACTTCCAAGGTAAAAACAAAAGTAATACTTAATCTTAATCTAAAAAGAATTAAATAATTCTTATTCCTTATTATAGTGCCGTCTTCAGACTTCGCCTAAACCTCAACTATTTCTGTACTCAATCTTCATGCTTTTGAAGTCGGTACCAGCCCGGAAAAGTTCTGAGATCCTTGACATAGCAATTACGCTAAGGTAAGCTGGTACCGACTTCAAAAGCATGAAGATTGAGTACAGAAATAGTTGAGGTTTAGGCGAAGTCTGAAGACGCCACTATAATAAGGAATAAGAATTATTTGATTCTTTTTAGATTAAGAATAAGTATTACTTTTGTTTTTACCTTGGAAGTCGGTTTTAATTTGTTTTAAAAAATAATAATTGTATCAAAATCTTAATGCGGTTCACAGCTGATTACACCTACTTACCAAGTTTCAATTGTATAGCTTTTATAGTTTCAAAGAAATGTGGCTGTGACATACGGACAGGCAGACAGACCGTATCGTTTTTTGCAAAATTTTCATTTTCCTTAAGGACATTATTGCCGCTAAAAGATCAGCCTATGCTGTGTTGGCTCTCGACTTTTTAACCGACTTCCAAAAAACGAGGAGGTTTTACGTTCGGCTGTGGATATTATTATTATTTTTTTAATGTATGTTCAACGATTACTCCGCCGTTTGTGAACCGATTTTCAAAATTTTTGTTTTGTTGTATTAGGTTTCACTCCAATTTGATACCATGTTCACAAAAGTGGTGACCTGATGATGGGATCCAGGAGTAATCGAGGGAACTCCTCAAAATTCAGAAGGAAACATATGGTTTTTTTGGTTTCATATGAAGTATTCCAGGCATTTGTTACCAAAAAGTAAGATTTTGCACCAGGATATACCATGGTTCGAAGGTGGTGAACAGAACTCCTTACTCCTTATAGATACATGTTTGGGGGTTTCGGCGTTGTTTTAAGAACTGAAAGCATATACTACTGAGCTTATTACATTAATAATCATCATCATCATCATCACCAACATTCCACCATACACCTTCACATTATGACCCTATTATAATTGGTAGGTATTTTTCATAGTATTTTTAGATCAAAACGGATCACGGATGTCTTTAAACATCTGTAAAAAGTTAAGCTATTTTGAAAATTATTTTATTATTTCGACCTGATGATAAGATCCATGAGTGATCAAGGGAACTCCTCAAAATTTATATGGAAACATATGGTGATTTCGATTTTATGAGAAGTATCCTAAGCATATGCTACCAAAAAGTAAAATTTTGCACTAAGATATACCTTGGTTCCGAAGGTGCTAAGAGAACTCCGGATTCCTTATAGATGCAAGTTTGAGGGTTTCGGCTTTGGTTTAAGAACTCGAAGCAGATGCTACTATGCAAGTTAAATTCATCATCATCATCACCACTACCACCAGTCACCACACAATGAATTATTAAATCATAACTCTTAATTTGTCGAACGATTTAAAAAATTATATTGTTATATCAAAGTAAATGATTCAAACTTGGTGATCAGGTTACCAAGATAGCAATTTGATCATGAGATCTATGAATTATGAGGTATGTAGGAAACTCCTTATTATTGGGACAAAATAAATAGTTATATTAACGTAGTTCTAAGTAGTTTAAGCATAATATTATATGAACATTATAGTGAGCTAATGACTTTCCAGGGAGTGTTGTGATAGAAAGAAAGTCACTGAACAGAACTTTAGAGCCTTTGTGATAGGCGCATGAAAATTAATTTTATCATTGCTTGATTAACGCCAAGCTTATATTATTAATTATTCAGTGATACGAGTATATTCTTGGAGTTGCTTATGCAATTCTCTATTAAGAGAGGACGCTAGGTATATTAACTTTATGGTTCTCATATCATAAATGTGTATCCTGGCTCCAAAGTCACTTAGTAGAACACATTTAATATAAATTACTTAAATTACTAAAAAAAGTGAAATTATTATTTTTAACAAAAAATTAAAACCGACTTCCAGAGTAAGAAACAATAATAATTATTATGTAATGAACAAAAAAGTATGAAATAATTCTTACACTTAATAGTGCCTTATGCAGAATACTCTTAAACCTCTACTATTTCTGTACACAATCTTCATAATTTTGAAGTCGCGTACCAGTCTTTAAAATTAAAAATATTTTGTCTAAGAACTCACCATTCTTAGCTGGTATCGACTTCAAAATAATGAAGATTGTGTACAGAAATAGTAGAGGTTTAGGAGTATTCTACATAAGGCACTATTAAGAGTAAGAATTATTTCATACTTTTTTGTTCATTACATAATAATTATTATTGTTTTTTACTCTGGAAGTCGGTTTTAATTTTTTGTTAAAAATAATAATCATTAGTATTTTCAATTTAAGAATCATTCTCTTAACAAGTTAAGATAAGATCATGTAGCTAGTCTATTTTAGAATTGAAAATGTATTTTCGAGAAAATTAAAACGTTTACAAAAAGTTTTGAAAAATGTTTGCAAGAGTCTTGTTTTTTGCAAGACCAAGACCAAGACTAGGCGTGCAAGACCAAGACCAAGACCAAGACCAGACAGATTTGAGCAAGACCAAGACCAAGACTGCACAAGCAAGACCAAGACCAAGATCAAGACTGGTCGAGTCTTGGTCTTGGTCTTGCTTTGCTCATTACTACACGCAACTAAAAGCATAAAATAAAGAAAGAGAAAATAATGGTAAAAAAGATCGATCATACAGTTTTCATTTAAATTGGAATAGAAGATTTAATAAGCCTCAAAAAAAAGAACAAATGCATAACGATTCTCTATCATAACATGTTATATGGTTTGCACTAATCACTATTTACCTCTCGCTCACACAGGCTCAACTTTATTGTTACTTCCTATCCTTATCATAGTCGGCTTAGTGGTAGAGCATCATCAAATGCGTCATAGTAAGCGGGAATTCTCACCAGATGTTTGTGGTCTTGCATCTGCACTTTACTATGTCGGACGTCGGTAGTATTTTAGTTAAAAGTTTTTTATTTGATTTGGTTAGGAAAACTAAGAGGTAGATTAAATTTTAATTGGAACATATTGCAATAAGGTTACATCTACTAAAAATTCACAGAATTTGTCTTGGGCATGTTTATCGAATGCTTTCTCGTAAGGCCGGGTCCAGACGAGTGTAACGTGTAATGTAAGATTACGTGTAATTTAGCGTCAACAGTGTGGACGGCACACGAACTCATAGCGAATTGTCCAAACGAGCCTTTGTGCTCGCGCGAAAACCGACAGCCGATGGATAAGCCCCGAGCGTTACATGTAATGCTCGTAATGCCGTCCACACGTAGAATTCGTGTTACATTACACGGTGAATTACATTACACGTTACTCTCGTCTGGACCCGGCTTTAGAAATATTGCGTTCATTGCGAAAGATTCGTACATTAGAACACTGAACATTTTTAATCTACCCACAGAACTCGATATCAATCAGATGTGTAGCAATTTCATTACTACTATTCAGAGCTGTTACTAAATAATGATTCATTCATTTATCTTTTGGCTATAACCCTTAATTGCATTATTGATCTTGTGTCCTGCAAATAAAGTACATTTTAACGTGTCAACAACTTTCATTCATACGTGTGTGTTGCTTAAGAAGCATTTTTGTGGGTCAACGTACAAAGATCCGCATGACGAAGACTGCACCGGTATTCTGAGGTGCTTCTTCGATAGTGTTGGAAAAAGTTGCTTCATCGTCATTCATCATTTTACTACACTTATCGACTTGTCAATGTAATGAGTTCTGATGTCATAATGATACTTCTTCGTGTCTTCATATTATATCCTCAAAAAAACTAATCGGTTTCTTGTAATCGCTTTAAGTTATATGCGATGAAAGAATTATTGTTATTAAAGACAAACAGTTATTTGAACCTATAATGTTTTATGAATTGGGATTTTGTATACAATAAGAATTTAACTACATAATAAAAGTTATATTAAGGCCAACTAACGGAGAGTGGTATAAAGGATTTTAGATTTGTGTCGCAAATGCAGGTTGTTGACATACTCTTTTGGACATTTCTTTTGTTTTAGGATTAGTTCCAACTAGGGAATGCAATACCGGGATACCGGGATCCCGAAATACCGGGATCCCGCATACATTTTGCGGGACTAATCCCGGTCGAAAATTTTGCGGGATCCCGCGGGACTGGCGGGATTACAAAGAAATATGATTCATACGCGTAACTTTGCGCGCGGGAGTTCGTGAACTGGCTACAGGCAGCCCGCTAAACAATTTACCTTCAATTCCTTCGATCAAATATATACAAGATACACAGTCTTGTATATATCTGTCGCCGAGTAATTGAGTTTAAAAAAGTATACATTTATCTAAAATCAACCTTAATCATAGTAATTATTAAAGATCTTTTTATAAAACAATGTACATTTGTGTTTACAAAGCAATAAATTTTTACGTCCGATGCACGTTTCATACTAAATTCAACCATCCGCGTATATGTCTTAAAGATCAAATTATTACAGTGCCAAAAAAGCACTCCAATTTCACGGCCGGTTTTCGCCGCTGGAACAGGGCGAAGTGAAGTATGAGAGGAGTCGAACAGTTCATTGTTCAACATTTTTTTGTTGATTGTAATAATTTTAATAGTCCATTTTTTAATTTTTCCGAAGTTTAATGTATAAAGTGTGGACTAATTATTTTTTATATGTAATATTATATTGTTCTAATGTCCAATTTTATAATTAACTAAAATATAAGTGTATATATTGAGTATAAATGCTTAGAACATACAACGCTCGCTAAAGTCGGCTTGAAAAATTCTTCGCATCTTTGCCGTGCTATAACTGATATCCAATTTCCACATCTAACTGGATCTCGAGGAAACCTAAAAAAAAATAATTCCTCAATAAAAAAAATAGTAAATAATAGCGACTCCATCAAATGGAACAGAAACACAGCTTATAACCCGAACATTTCAAGTGGGCATGATAAACTACGATAAGTACCTTTAGTATGAGTATTCGCAATTTTGATTTATTTACAACTTAATTTTAAAACAGTTTTTTGGTGATTTCTTAACGTAATACTAATATTTACAATACGATTGTAAGAAATATATTAGAATAAAATTAATACTTACCGGAAATATGAAATTCCATCCTTTTTTTGCGTTTTATTGAACGAGCACTAAGGCATGTTTCCCGGCGGAGCGTTCGAGCACTACTAAATCAAAAGTCCACCAGAATGTTGCGTTTGGACTTTGGTGCTCTTTTAGTGAGGTCGTTTTTTGCCGCGGACTGTGTATCTTGTATGTTAGTGATCAAAGTTCAATTCACTTTAAATGACAACTGAGCCAACCAGCGTGGATGCTGAGCGAGCTTTTCCGGAACCGTTTCGGAATCTTTGGGCACGATTTTTAGTTTTTACCTATATTTCGATTTTTTTTTATAAAAGATGAAAATAAATAAGCTAGTTTTTTAGTTTTTTTTTTAACTATTAATATTACGAAGCCATTTCCAAAAAAATGATAAGTTTTTCTTTAATTTTTTATAAAGTCTGAAGTATGGAGGTGTTAATAAACCCTTGAAAAAAGTGTCCCTTGATAAAACGGGCTCTATCAAGTAGTCATTATAACGATTTATTTTAAAAGTTTAAGTCCACCCAGCTATATCCCGCAAATACCGGGATCCAGCGGGATTTTGATGGTTCAATCCCGCAAATACCGGGATTGAAATTCTCTTGCGGGATTGCATTCCCTAGTTCCAACTAACATCGCATTCTTTTCTCTGTGAGTAGGTATTATAAAATTGTACTTTTCTTAATGAAAGTTATTCCTCAATTGAGTTGTTTGTCTTTTATAAAACTCTTGTGCACAGAAGAATGATGATGGTGTCAAAATAAAATAAAAACGTAATCAAAATAAAGTAACCATTTCCGAAATAAACACGTAGCCGCCGATGTACGTCATAAGGGATCTAGATAAAATAGTGTCAAAATAAAGTTCAGAGGATGTCTTGTGGACGACTTTTAGAAAAAAAATCTAAAGAAATCGAGAGATTTGCTATTGATTTGTTTAGTTTTTTTCGTTGGTTGATTTGTAGCTGCCAAGTCCAAGACACTGAACTTAATTATTTTGGAAAGGAACATTACGTGACTTCTTGTAAAGGTAAAATGATATACCTGCCGTCAGTTTACCCTTTCATTGTCCATGTATGGTCGATTGTGTAATAAATAAGTGGATCTTATGTAAACGGTATAAAAACACACCCCCAGTATACTTTCAAGTGATTCTTGTCTCCATAATTTCTGCGGCTTGGATTTCTTCGCCGTACTGTTGAGAAGCTTAACTTTATGATATTAAAAAATAATTGCATATTAAGATTCCGAGATTATTGATGACTTAATTGCAGAGATCCGTAGTATAATTATGGCTCGATGTGAAGAAGACTTCATAATTCATTTATATTATTGAAATAAATATGATTCTACAATTTGAAGAAGCTGATTCTTATGTTACAAGAATTTAGATTATGAAGCATTAGATCAGGGTTTCTCAAAGTGGGGTACGCGAACCCCTAGGGGTTCGCCATTCGACGGCAGGGGGTTCGCGACGAGATTTACGTAATGGTGTCTTGATAACTGACAAGCACGCGTGGCACTATTTTGCCATTTTGTGTGTTAACTTTTATTCAAATAAAAACCTTATTTTGATTTCATTACTTAGTAAGGGGTTCGCTGTCACCTGTAAAATTTTACCAGGGGTTCGTGGAGTCGAAAGTTTGAGAAACCCTGTATTAGATGAACGAATGACGGTAACAAAAGATAATAGTGGTCGCACTAATGGTATTTTAAGCGTTCATATAGCATACTAATTATGCAGCATAGCTATTTGTCTGTCAGAATATTGCTTTTGTGGATGTACGACTTATCAATCACAACGATTTCGTAACAAGTGAATGTACTTTCGCCGTTTTAATGGAACGTAAAATACCAAATAGGCGATATTGCCTCCTTTTTTTGGCAACCACACGTAGAATTGATTTCATTCAAAGTTATGAAGCATTGAAGCATTAAAATATAATTTGGTACAATTACATAACATTACGATTCAAGATTCTATTGTGAGCATCTACGACAAACCAACTGCAAAATCTTAAATTATTTCCACATAGGCGTGTAGGACAGGCAGATATCCAGAAAAAGAAGACTTCTTCCTCTTCTTCTAAATATCTAGTTAATATATAAAAATAAGTCGGGTTTTCCTTCCTGACTCTATAACTCTATAACGCACGAACCGATTTCCACGGTTTTGCATTCGTTGGAAAGGTCTCGGGCTCCGTGAGGTTTATAGAAAAAAAATCAGAAAATACTTCAAGAGAAAAGCAGGAAAACAGGGGAAATCATTTTTCACGCGGGCGGAGCCGCGGGCAACCGCTAGTTATCATGTTAATAATTGTAATGCAAGCTAATGCACCATCGAAGAAATTGTTTCACAGCCAGATGACAGACCCTCAATTCCAAGAGTCGTGATCTATCGGCCGGGTTTGACATAACGCAACCAAACTACGTAGGTCCGCCATCTGCCTATGAATCAACTTATCTGATAGTACATGAAGTAGAGATAAACTACGATAACATGGCGCGTCCCTCCAAAATTCAAAACGTTTGAAGTGCGTTGTCTTGCGCGGTCGGCTAGTTATGATTAGTTGACCAACAAATCTTGCTAATAAGTGACATTAAGTGAAATATTACGAGTACTGGTTGATTGGTGGAATGCTTACTACATACAAACTCTTTCAAAAGGATATGACTACACACATTGAAACAGTAATTTGGAGGGGCGCGCCATGTTATCGTAGTTTATCTCTATAATATCAATGCAAAATGATGGTGGAAAGGTAAAACACGAGTTCATGTACCCTTGACGCGTCGTGACGGGAATGCGAAGCGGACCGCCCGCCTGCCCATGCACTTATTGCATTCCACAACATCATTACACGTAAGCATTCGTAAAGATATTGTATGTTTTCCTTATAATTATTAATTGGTAGACGATTGGAACGTGTGTAAATATTAAGGTCCCCTTAGTTAGCTAGGTAATACTTAATACCTTGTACACCGATTTCGATTGCTGTTAGATTCATTAAAACCAGTCCAACTCCCATGGATTCCACAGAACTTACTTAGGGAAGTCCAGATAGCTGATAGAGCTAAGTAAAATTTTGTACGGACATAACTTACTCCTGAAAGTTTTATAAGATTACCAGATAATGACTTTGATCATGAGGATATATGTATGTATCTAGGATCTAGACTCTAGGGGAACTACTAAGTTACCCACAAAATGTCAAATGCATAGGGCTTCACGCGAGAGCGAGATTTTTCTCGTCTCGTCTCGTTCTCGTCTCGCTTTTACGAGACGAGAATGAGACGAGACGTTTTGGAAAATATTCTCGGCAATACCGAGACCACATCTGTATGTGGTGACGAGACTCTCGGGTTGCCTTGTGGCAACCCGAGAGTCTCGTTTCGGGTCTCGTTAGTTTTTTTTTATGAAGTTTTTATTCGAAAAATCAGAAAAGGTCTACTTAAAAAACAATATAATTTACAAAATATAAAATCTGGTACCCATCAAAACTGCATTTTATCATATAAATACGTTAGTCATAAAATTATATTATAGAAATAAATCATTATTTACAACTGAGCGAGACGAGACGAGACAACTGGTAACGAGACGAGACCGAGACTTGAACGAGACTCAATTTTTTGAGGATTGACGAGACCGAGACGAGATTCTTGTTACTCTCGCTTACTCTCGTCTCGTGTGAAGCTCTACAAATGCACAAAACGGACTGAAACATAAAAATATGAAAACGGTTGAACCTGATAACAACATTTCTACATAATATCCTACATATATTTGCAATTACAATTGTTCCGCATTAGGAAAAAAAAATTGAAGAAAGATATTTAAAAAAAAATGATAAATTGATAATAAGTGATAGCCATTTCCGAAATAAACACGTAGCCACCACGATAAACGTCATAAAGGATCTAGATAAAAGCTAAAGCTATTGTATACTGTCACAAGCACGTATCATAAAAAGTGCTATCATATCACGTATTTAGGTAGAAGAAGATATCGTGGATCCCACGGAGTCGGAAGTTGAACACAACTCCTTCTAATCGTAATCATCATTATTATCTTATTCGCATTGTTTTTCAGGGTTGAGAACATTCAGATGGTGCTTAGAAAAGAAATATAATATTTACAGCTATTTTACTATTACCAGAATATATAGTAGTGACTATAGTTTGGCTGAGGCCTTTGCCCAATAGTGGAACAGCAGAGGTTCTTAAAAAATCAGCCAAGTGCGAGTCGGACTCGCTCAGGAAGGGTTCCGTACAACTACAGAGCAAAAATAGGCTAAAAATTTAATTTTTGTATAGGAGCCCTCCTTAATTATTTAATTTATTTAAATTTTATTATTAATTATTAAAGTACAAATACAATTAAGTATTTTGTGAATACTTCAGTTGCCTATGTGTTGCCGTTATTGATTAAGATCAAAAAATAGCAAAAAAATCACGTTTAATGTATGGGAGCTCTCCTTAAATATTTAAATTATTTTGTTTTTAGTATTTGCTGTTATAGCGGCAACAGATATACACAATCTGTGTAAATTTCAGAAGTCTAGCTATAGCGGTTCTTGAGTTACAGCCTGGTGACAGACAGACGGACAGACGGACCGACGGACAGACGGACAGACGGACAGACGGACAGACGGACAGACATCGAAGTCTTAGTAATAGGGTCCCGTTTTTACCCTTTGGGTACGGAACCCTAAAAAGTATGGAGTTAACAGTAGCCTGTGTGTATCTCTAACAAAACTTTCGATTTGTTTGCAAGTAACTGAATGATGACTGACGTAAATTATTACCATAACATTTATGTAGCAAAAAACACATTTTCCTATAATTCTAGAGGCCTACACAGGTAAACAATCTTTATGGAACATTTTGCATGATAACCTATTTAAATTTAGTTTTACAATAAAGCATAGCTCACTACTCACCATGTTATGTTATGAAGGCAATGCTACCTGAAAGAAAACATCTGAATCAATAACAAACATTCAATACCTAACTAATTTCGATGCTGAGTCATAAAACTAAAATGTCATTGTTTTAAAATGTTTAAATATTGTGTTACGTTGGTGCTGGTATCTAAAGAGTTGGAGACAATTTCTTGGAGATACTTAACCTATTGCTTGGTGACCTAAAGAAATTGGTAAGGGTCTTTACTTTAGTTTCTTTTTAGCTGGCGTTCTTTTTCCCTGTCCGCGTTTGGGACGCTACTTTGACGTCAGAAATACGTGTGGGGAAAGACCATTAAGATGTTCCATTCTATTGAGTTCGAAATTGCAATTTTTTTACATAGGTAAGCCAAATAACAAGTTACTTTCTTATCCGTTATGATATTTTACATAATATAAATTAATAATGTATATTTGTATTCATCATTTAATTTAAACAAATTTAAATTTGCATGCATTTTACTATTTTGACCATCGAATTAAGGATGTTTGTTATTTACTTCCTCTTTGCAGGAAAATCCAGAATTAAGGAGGACCTTCCTTGAAAGAAGGTCAAATAATACGTATGTCTTTATATGTATTCGTTTCCAATATGAGTTTAAATGTTATATTTTTTGTAATGTGCATGATATAAAATAGTGATGGCTATAAAATTGCCCTTATTAGCGCATTCCAGACTCGATTACAGTTTAAAAACAAAGTGTGACCAGCCTTCGTCAACTGCATTATATTTTTGCAATATTTTCTAGAGTCTAGACTCTAGACTCTAGTATCTTACTCAATATAGAGAAGTAAAACTTAAGATAATTTACTGAATTAGGTTCATAAGACTGACGAGTCTTATGAGTCTATCATTCAGGACGCTGAATGATAAGATCATGGGTCAGACAAAACAATTACAAGCCTTCTGATAAAAATATACATTGCGTATGTCCACAAGAAATATCAACACGACGCCAATCACGCACATAATGTATTCAATAAATGCAACATACTTGAGAAACCACAGAGAAGCCGCAACGATGAATATCCTTTACATGAGGGTAAGAGAGTCAGGCGAACTATCAGGTCCTCTATAGCGGGATATAAAGGGATGATAGATCACAGACACCACACACACACTAACACTGACGCGACTGCGCACGCGCACGGCCATAGGCTAACTGACAGGAGGCTTCCGAAGGCTGCGACGCTAACCGTTAAACTTTATTGGCACTTGACAAGTTTCTTTGGCGCGTCGCGATTGAGACATGGATTTAATTGAACAAATAAAGTTGGAATTTTATCAATGCCAAGCTGCGGCTGAGCTTCACCGAAATGTCATAGCTTCCTGTGCCAGACTTGAAGTTATTTGGAGATCCTATTTATCGCAGACTGTTTAAGCTACCAATGAGTTTTAACGAATCGATGTTTAATTGGATTACATGATTGGTGTCACCTCACACAGTGTGTATCACTGTATCCTTCACCTAAATTCGGTTGTGAAAATCAATGTTTGTTCGTATTTTTCGCACCGCGATACCGTTATTTATGTTTGTATACTCAACGCTGATCAAATTTTTGACGATTTATTACGAAGAAGCATATTATAAAAACAGACATAAAACGCAAAATACAGGCCTAAGAGGCCTGTATTTTGCGTATAATGGATGGATGGTTTTGTGGACTACAATCTAGTGAATCTACATGTAAAGCCATGTTGCTTGCTGTTGGTCTTCCTTCCAAAATAAAATAACTCTACATCAGTAGAATATTGAGAATGCCAAGGAATATAACAAATTGTTGTGTAAATATCAGAAAGTGATTAAAAATAATAATAATAATATCTATGGACACTTCACACCACGTCAGTCTGGCTCCGTGTTAAGTTCCTGAAGGACTTGTGTTATGGGTACCAGACAACGGAATTATATTTAATACTTCTTATACTATAGATACATATATTTAAGATTTAAAAAAAAGTTGAGGAAGCAGGTAAAACAATTGTCAACGGAGATTCAAACGTTATCAACAATGAAATAACAATCAGACAAGCCAAGGACGGTCTTTCGTCTTTCGAAATTAAATTATCTAACAATAACTTTAGCAAACGCAACGTGTAATTTGCTTAGATCAAATAGGTAGGTCTTAGTCTTGAGGCTGGAATTTTTAGTTCAAGATTTAACCTCGAGTCTAAATATAGGCTAAACAAATTGCAACTAAACCTATGCACAATCCATACTAATATTATAAATGCGAAAGTGTGTCTGTCTGTCTGTCTGTCTGTCTGTCTGTCTGTCTGTCTGTCTGTCTGTCTGTCTGTCTGTCTGTCTGTCTGTTACCTCTTCACGCCCAAACCGCTGAACCGATTTTGCTGAAATTTGGTATGGAGATAGGATACTTTTCATTCAGGAAAAATGTACGGTTCCCGCGCTATAAACTAATTTTGGCGCAACGGAGTTGCGGGCATCATCTAGTCTTAAATATTTGACAGAAAAATCCAACCTGAATGGCCTTTGCTAAAATATTGTTATTGTTATTAACTTACTCAGTAAGCTTAGAAAGTGTGAATATTTGATTCTGCTTCTGGACAAAATAAAAAGCTTACCCAAATTCAGATTTTATCAGAACCTAATCTTAGATCGCCTCAGGATATTAAACAACATCAAGCAAATAAGCAGACGTAAGACTGTAACTTATAACACTTATAACACGGGACAGAACAATAAACAATAAAACAATGTTAATGACATAACCTAAAAGAGAAAGTACTGAATAAGGTGTTGCCAACATACAGGTGACAATGAATATTAATTTAATTTAACGGCTTATAAGGACGTGATGCTTGCTGGTTCCTCCTTATGATTCTACGCGCAGACCCGAAGAGGTCATTTTGCATGTAACATTTGTGTGGGCACACCTTATTGCAACTAATGCTCATGGTGTTTTTGTTAATTTTAAGGGCCTCTAATAAACGACTTCCTTATGGTACTAAATACCTTAAAGTGTTCTTTATGGGTTTTTAAAAAAGTTGTGATTTTAATTAAACAATTTTTGTTCTCTCCGTCTTCTATTTTCGATTTTTTATTCGTATAATCTGAGCTCAGGAAAGAATTTTCAGTCGAAACGTCCTATTTCTTTAATCTTATTGTAGTATTTTTCCCAATCTATTTAAATTTAGAAATGGTTTGCTCTACATTAGTTATTTTAGACGCAGGAATCCAAGAACTTGTTCACAAGTGTGACAAATCCTTAATGAATATTTCACTGGTGATTCAGATTTAAAATTATGAACACGCGAGTGTTATATAACTTCTAAAACACCCCAGAAATCGTTACTAGTTTTATCTTTATTATTAACTGTGAAAGTGATAAGACAAATTGCGGGTTTTTTATCAAAATACACATGGAATAGCGTGCCAAGAGTTAACTGCAAACATATTTTAACTTTTTTGCAAAAGTTAAATTAAGGCTTGCATAATAAGTGAAAGCGAAATTTGTAACGTGACTATGGTATCTGCTAATTGTCAATAATACTGGTGGTGCAAACTGCAAATGGGTTCTCTTGGACTGGTTAAACAGGGCCTTTTGCATCAAGCCACTTTAAATTTTAAAGGAAAATGTCGAGAAAACTTCATTTATAAAAACGGTTTGCTGCCGTAGAGGACATGAGAAGTTTTAAATCCCTAGAAGACTGGCTTATTATTGATTCTTCTTACATTACGATAGGATCCCTCATTTAGTTGAGAACGATAAAAAAATCAAAGGAGGAAGAACTGATGCATTATTTACATAACAGTCAAAAGAACACATTTGTTACTTTATTAAACAACACAATTTAGTAAGGAAAATATGAAATAAATTATCGAAACACAAAGACACAATTGCGTTGGAAAGTCAAGTGAAATGTTCCCACCGGTGATAATGTTATCTAATTTCGGTGAAACAATTAGTTGTGATGTAACACGGCTGGGAGATGACGAATTGTAAAGAAATGAGGTAATAAGATGTAACAACGTCGCATTAGATGGTATAGACAAAATCCGTGAGAAGCTGGTAACGTTTTGTCTATCATCATTACTATATTAGAGACGAAAGCTGTTTTTTTTTTTTTGAGAAAAGCCCTGGATATTCAATAGCTAGGGATTAGAAATGTAGGAGATTTGAAATAGAGGTAAATCTAATAGGAATAAAGCAGTAAGAAGCTTGCGCTGCTGCTATGCACACCTTTTAAATTTCTACACACTGTTTGCTTTTTTATTTCGATGCAATAAGTGGAAAATCCTTAATTTATCAACAGAATGCGAAAAGGATTATTCAGAATAGTTTAAACTTTAGATTAGGATATAAGCAAATTCTGCGTCGTGGTTTAAACAGTGCTAGTTTAGGGTCACCACAAACGTAATTGCAAATCTAGATTCTAGAGTATTAACTACTAAACTGAATATTATGAATGCAATGAGTAAAGTAATAGAGCTAATACTTGCTCAAACAGAACGGGAAAAAAGCAAGTGCTAAGGCTGAACAAATAAGATTTGGCTAATGACTTCATTGTTTGTTGACTGTACGTGATAAGATTACGAAATGAACTAATTTGGTATTTAAGCTCAAGACTTTTTAAGCAGGAGAGAGATTTGTGTACGATTGTCAAAAGAAATAAATAAATGAATACGAAAATAATCGGCCAAGTGTCAGTTGGACTCGCGCACGATGGGTTCCGTACCGTTATAGAGCGTAAATGGGCCAAAAATTCTGTTTTATGGGAGCCTTCCTTAAATTTTTATTTCCTTTAATATTATTATTAATTATTAAATTACACATAATATTATAATAACAAATTTTGTGAAAATTTAAAGTGTATCATATCTGTTGCTATTATTGATATCGAGCAAAAAAAGCCAAAATAATCGCATTTGTTGTATGGTAAACCCTCTTAAATATAAATTTTATTTTGAATTTAGTACGGCATTTGTTGTTATAGCGGCATCAGAAACACACAATCTGTGAACATTTCAGAAGTCTACCTATAGCGGTTCTTGAGATACATATGAGCCTGGAGACAGACAGACGGACAAACAACGAAGTCTTAATCAAATCAAATCATCTTTATTTCGGGCATAGGAGGCCCATATAACAAATACCTTAAATCTAACATACATATTAATAATATATTAATCCTTCGATCGGAGGTTCTAGGAATTCCCATTGTATTCTTTTGTTCTCGCGATCACCGGTGCTCGCGCGGGGCCTGAAAGATTAAATACCTTATAAACTAACATACATATTTTATATTCACTTATAAACTAACACTGTCACTAATTTTTGCCGGCGACGTGACACGACGCTTCGTTCCGGAGTCTCCCCCGGAACCTCCGGTAGACTATATCCATCGGCCAGAACTCCGGCGCCTCGAAAGTCGACAGAAGATTCGTCGGTACTCTCACCACAAAGGAGCTAAAGTTAACCTTGTGGCGAGACTGCAGACGCTCGACCCTCAGGCGCAGTGTCGTCTTCTTCTGGATGTAGTCCACGACGTCCTCGACCTCCATGGACCAGTGCAGGCGGGATATGTACAGGGGCGTCGCGGGGACCTCACTCCGCAGACGCAGCTCAGGTACATAGGGCGCGGTGCCGCGATGGTTGCGGGCGGCGGGCTTCTTCTTCCTCTTCTCCACCAGTATCAAGCCCTCTCTTAGTAATAGGGTCCCGTTTTTACCCTTTGGGTACGGAACCCTAAAACAATATTATTAGATTGAACTTGCAAGTAATAAGGAAGAAATCAATAAAGAAATGCAGTGTTTTTTTTCGATTCTTAAGGGGCCGGGTACCCTCGAAATTCTCATACATACGTAATTCCAAAATCATTTTCTCATACGAAAATATTTAACATGTTTGAGTTGTTTTTCAGTTTAAAATAGTAATTATCTAGGTTCCTGCACAAAAATTTACTTCAAAATATTTAAACATTAAAAAAAAATTTTTTGTTTTTAATTTTTTTTTAGTAAATTTAGTACTTAATATTTAAACACTAAAAAATAGAGTAAAACACTAAAAAATTATAAATAAATAGTAAATTTACTACAAAATATTTAAATACTAAAAATATTTTTTAGAGTTTAAATATTTTGTAGTAAATTAACTATTTATTTATATATTTTTTAGTGTTTTACTCTATTTTTTAGTGTTTTAATATTTAGTAGTAAATTTACTAAAAAAAATTTTAAAGCAAAAAAAAAAATTGTGTTTAAATATTTTGAAGTAAATTTTTGTGCAGGAACCTAGGTAATTACTATTTTAAACTGAAAAACAACTCAAACATGTTAAATATTTTCGTATGAGAAAATGATTTTGGAATTACGTATGTATGAGAAATTCCAAGTGTACCCGGCCTCTTAAGGGGTCTACAGCAAGGAAACTTTTGAAGAAGGAAAAAGATACGAATTCCGTCATTATAGCACATAAGAATAAATTACGAGAACACTATATACCTTGTTTGTATAATACTTGATTTATACCTTTTTTTTTCAGAAATGTCAGGAAAATTTTCTTTTGAAAATAGCAATTGAATCGGCTTGATAAGTTACTATTAGGGCCACCGCACATTAGAGACACGACAGTTTTTAGACAATCTTGTTTCACATAGACGAGTCAGCTTTACGATTAAAGAAAAACAGTTGTGTCTACCACGCGGTGCATACTAAGACGAAACTGTTTTGTCTACGACGACGCAACGCATACATCAGACTAGGTACATCGCTAGACAGTTTTGTCGTTGATGTGCGCGCTCGCATACACTTCAAAGGAAAGCCGACCACAGAATACAAATTACTCTCGGAGAAGAACATTAACTTAGTACAAATAATTTTCGCGAACTTCAACGCCATCTATTGGTTGCCCCCATCAACTTCACGAACCTGCGAATAATAGGGTTCTCGTAAGATTTTACTATTAAAATTAGGTTTAGTTTTACACTAGCAAGAAACTTGGGGCAAATTAAGTTTTTTACTAATAGTCGTGATGTCGTAACAAGACAAAAAAACGAGGAATACGGCTTTTGCTGAACCAAAGATTTCCTTTGGTAGGATTGATCTTTATATCCCTAAGATGGGTTTACGATGTGGAGCCACCTGAATATTTCATGTAGGTGGGGAAGGGGGGTTTTTTAGTTTAACAAGGTATGAGGTCAATAACTGCATGGGATTTAGGTATTTAGTCGAGTTTGGTATCATTTTCGATTGAATCGAATGTTTGAATGCCAGTTTTGGAATAATATTTAGATAAAAGATAGTAAAAATAAAAAAAAAAATAAAAAAAAAATAGAAGATATGATTTTCAACCAACGAAAACGCTGTTGATAGGGCTTAATAAATATAAGGAGGCTGATAGCCGCATTATTCTGCATGCCAGAGACATGGTGATGAATGGAGCAATAAATATATTAATATTACTAGACGTACCACGCGGCTTCGTCCGCGTAAATCTGAAATTTCACGGAAACCGTATATTTTTCACATATTAATAACCCATGTCTCACGTAGTCTACTATATATTCGTGTCAAATAACATAAAAATTGCTCCAGTAGTCTGTGAGATATTAGCCCTTTCAAATAATTTTCCCCGTTTTTTACATTTTCCTCTGTGTCTTTGCTCTTATTGGTCTTAGCGTAATAAAATATAGCTTATAGCCTTCCTCGATAAATAGGCTATCAAACACTGAAAGATTTTTTCAAATCGGACCAGTAGTTCTTGAGATTAGCGCGTTCAAAGAAACAAACTAACTAACAAACTCTTCAGCTTTATTTTCACATTTTCTTCTGTATCTTTGCTCCTATTGGTCTTAGCGTGATAAAATATAGGCTATAGCCTTCCTCGATAAATAGGCTATCAAACACTGAAAGATTCTTTTAAATCGGAAGTAGCTCCTGAGATTAGCGCGTTCAAACAAAGAAACTCTTCAGCTTTATAATATTACTAGACGTTTCGCGCGGCTTCGCCCGCGTAAATTAGGTATTACACAGACAAATTAGTCCACAATAAATAGCCTATGATCCTTCACGTTCCTACTTTTTATCTGTGCCCAATAACATAAAAATTACTCCAGTAGTTCGTGAAATAAGCCCTTTCAAATTATTTTCCCCGTTTTTTCCACATTTTCCTCTATTTCTTCGCTTATATTCTTCTCTTAGCGTAATAAAATATAGCCTATAGCCTTTCTCGATAAATAGGCTATCTAACACTGAAAGAATTTTTCAAATCGGACCAGTAATTACTGACTCATACTAAGATTAGCGCGTTTAAATAATGCTTCTTCTTCTTCTTCTTTTTACATTGTTTAACATCTTTATCGTGCAAATATGAGTCCTAAAATGAATTTAGCATTCTTACGTCATCCGAATATGGTACCGAACTTGGAATAGTACCATAATTAATGCCTCTATACAGATTGAGACTCTATTTTCCTCCAGAGCAGAAGCTGCTAAAATTTTAAAAAACTAACATCAAAAATCGCGGTGGCTCCACATCTTAAATCCATCCTTGGGCCATAAGGACCAATCCTACCAAAGGAAATCTTTGGTTCAGCAATAGCCGTATAATTTACCGTACACACGCAACTATAATGTAAAACTAAGTTAACAATAAAAACAACATATAAAATGTAAGTCATTTAATATAAAATACCATACATATATAATTTAATACCTATACACAGTTTCTTTAATATTTTGTTCTTATTTCTTATTATGTACCTGTAGACTCAGGTGAATATGCTTCTAAAGTTCTAACAGTGATTAGAGTTAAGACATTGGCGATTCACTAAGGAGCTATGGTTTTAAAAAAAGAAGGAGAAGAAGATTAAAAAAGGAGAAGAAGAAAGATTATTAGGTTATTTTAAAAGTAATATTATGCTATGTCCTTTCCCGGGACTCAAAAGTATCTCCAAATAAATTATTGGTCTTATCTCTTTCAGTATTACAACCTTATTTACACGAATTTATGACTTAAATGTTCACATCAAATAAGTCACTATCACACAATTTTCACTACACTAAAGCACGGTGAGAAGCACAAAACACGGAGGAACCGAAGCTTAACGCAATGTTAATAGGCGAGCACAGTTTAGGTATTGGGATAATCACAAAAGAACGGAATTACAAGAAAAAACAAAAGCAATGGCGGACATTTTTCTTGTGACGAAATAACACAGATTATGATACTATATACTAGGTAATTCATAGGGTTTTCAGTTTCAGTTCATTCAGTTTAATTTTTTTTTCCTAGCCTATGCTGTCCCACTGCTGGGCAAAGGCCTCCCCCAAGGTTTTCCATTGTGCTCGCTCCTGTGCCACCGCTGGCCAGCCTGGCTGGTACGCTTCCAGCTCATCGCGCCATCTTTTTCTAGGCCGGCCGCGGCGGCGGCGTCCATCTTCCGGTACCCACTCTGTTGAGATCTTTGCCCAGCGGTCGGGATGCATGCGGCTTACGTGTCCCGCCCAATCCCATTTCAACTTTGCTGTTTTTACTCCTACGTCCTTGATTCCCGTTTTTGAGCGCAGTATGGTGTTTCTCATTTTATCGAGAAGTTTAACTCCTAGCATACTGCGCTCCATCGCTCTTTGGCATACCCCGAGTTGGGATTTTTGCAAATCGGTCAATGACCAAGTTTGTGCACCGTAGGTTAGGACGGGCAGAATGCACATGTTTAAAAAATTATGAGTTTTAAAATATTTTTACACTAGCATCCCAGGTCTGGCCCCCGCTTCGTGATTGGCTAATGTAGGAAGTTGACCACCCCTGAAGCCGACAGTCGTTAGTCAGACTTGTCGGGGTGCAGTTCTTGTACGCATTAGACAACTTTGTCTATGAGACGTTTTGTTTCAAATGTGCGCGTCTGCCGTCTAGTACTTTTTATTATGCGATAGTCTGTCTAAAAACTGTCGTGTCTCTAATGTGCGGTGGCCCTTAATAATACCTTGGTTATTTATTTATGAGGTAATTAATACGAACAGACGTCACGGCATATTAAAACTTATATTAATAAAACATCGAATGACGCAATTGACTTTCACCAACCCTAGCTGGAGGACTCTAAAAGTAAAAGTGCAAAGTAAATATTTATTTGTAAGCACTAATCAATCTGTGAAGATATCGGATTGGTTGGATGAGATGTTAATGGTTTTATAAGAGTTGTACAGGTCGTATTGGTCCGAAAATACTGCTAGTTCGTTTCAGAGTTTTACAATGCGCGGCAGAAAGTTACCCGAAAAACGCACGGTTGAAGACTGCCACTCAAGGTGATGAGGATGGTATGTTTTTCGCGTGGAACGATGGCGAATATTTGCAGGAGGTATGATTACGAACAATTCCTCAGAGCACTCCCCATGATACAACTGATAGAGGATGCAGAGTGAAGCCACATCTCGGCTTAATTTCAAGGCGTCCTGGCAGTCAACAATCCGAGCGGCTCTGCGTTGGATACGATTCAGATAGTTGGTATTTTGGCGCCCCTGCCCAGAGATAAAAACAGTATTCCATATGAGGCTGAACCTGCGCCTTGTAGAGCGTTGGTCCGGACTGAAATACTGCGTATCATAATATAGATTTTGCTTGGACGATTATGTTTATATTCGCTGGTATGGCTCATTTACCCGGGACAATATAAATGAGGCCACAAAAATATTACAGCTCTGCACTCTACATTTAATACGCTTTCTACCAAGTCGACAACCCTAACACCCATGTCATGTCCATCAATGCTACGTGGCGCGAATAGCAACACTCGAAAATGTCCTTGCGCAGGAGTCGAAAGCTAATGTTTAGGATTATTTTGCAAGAAGCCTCGTAACAGGTGATGTATGGCACATTATTAATGTTGGCCGGTACTTTTAATACCTTACACGTACTAACCCTTTTCTATGTACTTTTAAGGTGCGACACATTGATCAATTAACAAATGGAGTATTTAAACAATCAAGAAAAACCGGCCAAGTGCGTGTTGGGCCACGCGCAATATTATAGGGTTCCGTAGTACCGCTAGTTTTTGTTGATATTTTTTAATGGTCAATGAATGTACATTTATAACGTGTATACTGTATAACTACTAAAAACATCATCTCAGTAATCAGTTACGTTCAACTAAAAAAAATGTATTCGGCGAAGTATATAGAAGAATAACTTTTTGTTAAAATTTTGACCGGTTTTTTTAAGAAAAGTTAAAGGTTGTTGATCTTTAACTTTTCTTTAAAAAACCGGGCAAGTGCATGTCGGGCCACGCCTAGCGCAATATGGGGTTCCGTAGTACCGGTGGTAGTTTTTGATAATGTTTGTACTTTGTATGGTCAATGAATTTATAACGTGTTTTACACTAGTACTAACAACATCATCTCAGTTACGTTCAAAGGAATTTTAACAAAAAGTTAGCACTTCAATAATGACCTATCATTGCTGATTTTTCATTCTCTTTACCTCTTTGGCTAGCCTAAGGGGTAGCTTAAACTTTAGGCCACCCCTTAGGCTAGCCAAAGAGGCCCTAAAGATAAAATGGATTAGTCTATTCTACTAGAAAAATACACCATCGTGGCCATCCACCAGAAAACTATTTCTTTCTACAGATAGGATTGAATAAACAAAGCTATAAATTGACAGTGAAAATCAGTAAAAGCTGCAGAAGTGGAATACAAAATACCTTTTGGTACAAAACCCGTTATACTCGTAGACATCAGACAGCCCTATTGGAGTCAACAAACCTTCGGGTTTTTAACCGGATAATGTTAAAGATCACGTGCCTACGATACATTAATGTAAGTTATAAGCACAGTATGATTATCAAACAGTCATTGGAGTACCCACGGGAAGACTCTACTTTTTCGGGTTAAAAAGTAGCCTACTTGATAACTTATAATTTGTCACAGGAGATTCAACGATGAAAAATTTAGAATAAATAGGCCTATGGTTTATTCCAAAGCCTAAGCTACCATGCCAATTTAAATAAAATTCGTCTTGTATTTCTTGCGTCAGAAAGTAACAAATACTTATACACAATCACAAACTTTTACCTTTATTATGTGTGTGTGGTTATATACGTTACGTTAGTGTACTATATTCATGATAGAGTATTAACTGAGTCGTATTAGTTTAACGTGCTCACACCGTAATGCTACAAATTAGTGTACTGCTAGTTCAAGTTATATCTTATTACACTAATGTGCGCGTGCGCCTGATTCGGGCAGTCTCTACTCTCCATATGAAGGTGGTCCACTGTATCATATGTACAGTGTGGTCGTCTCAGGTAGCAAAAGCAAACAAGACAAATAGTTGTAATTTCTCACGGAGAATATCTTCATTCGCGATAAATTACAATATCAAAAGAAATCATCGCCAACATTAATATTGTAGAGTCTATAATTTTTATACGTTGCGTAACTAAAAAAAGTTCAACTTAAGTAAATTAATACAATATTATGTAAGAGTTTAGGAGTAAGCATATTTTATAGTACTTTAATTGATTCAAAGACTTTGATTTTAATAGCTAGTTAATTCCTGTTTGAATACTTTCTTATCTCAGAGAAAATTCTTTTAAGTTGTAAATGCTTGTTAAAACTTTTAAAACTTTTTAATGAATGATTAAAATTTTAATCTAGGATGACAATTTGCCTAAAATACCTGCATATCATCCATATACTCGTACATATAGATGAATAATGAATTTCACTAATCGTAATATTGACAACACTCAAAGTAGACAAATAGATAAAAATAATTTTATCTTTTCTTTCGTATCTAGTCAAAAATTTTATATATAATTACTTCAAAATCTATCACAACTACATCTTCAGATCATCTTGTACGAGCAAAGTGCAATAGTGCGAGTTGCGACGCATTCTTTGGTCGTTAACCTAACATAGAGCAGCGAAAGCAGTATACAAGATTGATTTAGGAGTTAGGAATGAAGTATTTAATCTTTTATAAACAATGATTAAGATAGGACTAATCCTTTTTGCTGTCATGACCTGTCGACGGCATTTGTTTTCTTTTATTTATAATATTATTATGTTGTATTAAATTTGAAAGTCAATTAGTCAACAGCTACAAATGATGTTTTGTTGCAAAATCATAAGTAACTGTCGTTTTGTGAGAAAAATCTCTGTCAGTTCAAATTATCTAATACATTGCAAATTTTATATGCGTTTGCTAACATTAATACGCAAATAAGCCTACTCTACATACCCAGAAATTGATAATTTCATAGTTATGTTATACTTAACTACGTTATACGTAACTGGGGAAGAACATTATGCATATTTCAGTAGCTATGTAGTAATGAAATAAAAAAATATATATACTGCTTCCTATAATAAAGCGGTAGCAGCAACGCACTTGATATTGGTTGGAAATGATAAAACTCGAGAACTGCAAAGTCATAAACTCATAACTCATAAGCGATTTGGTTAATTTTAGTCTTGAAATATCCGCGGAAGTCCGGGGAAGATATTTTATACTAGGAGGAAAGTGATACGAAGTTCATCGGGTCATCTAGGAGGTAATAAAATTAATCTTACTGTTTATTTTTAGCTATGGCTCTACAACGAGCGCAATGGAGGGCAACTGCAGTTTATTAACTTTTGCGAGACAGATTACAGTTAATTATAACGTCCCTAAATAAACACAGACCTTTCGGTTGGCCCTTTGTTTGTAAATAATAACAACAAGGCCCTTTCTCCTTAGCCACGTGACCTTTTCAGTTTTATTGAAAATACTAAAGCATTCAAAAAATTAATAAGTAGGCCCTAGTAAAGTAAATGTTTTGTATATTATGCTAGAAAAGTAAGTACTGTTAGCTACAACATTCGAGATTTTTCGCAGATAAAAATGTTGTTCGTCTTATCAAATGAAGCTACTCACAAAAAATTAGCTTTCAGATAGTAATAAAAAAATGTTTTAGAGCTCCCGTACTATAGGAAAATATTATAGCGTTGAGAGCAACATTTAGTGTTACATAGAGTTGTGTAACTAACATCCAGCGGACGCAATTTACCGCTCCATTGCAGACCATGATAACCTAAGATGTGCTCGATGAATATGCTTTCTGTGATACGCATTATGGCCCAAGAGCCAGGGCCAGCCTTCCTAATTTTATATACATATATTAAAATGGATTTTCAATTGTGTTACTAACGCTAAAACTCGAAAACATCTGAACGGATTGGACTCATTTTAGTCTTAAAATATTCGAAGTCGAGGGAAGGTTTTAAAGTGACACGAAGTTCACCGGGACAGCTAGTCTTCTTCTTCTTATATATAAAAATGGATTTTCAAATGTGTTAGTCGCGCTAAAACTCGAAAACGGCTGGACGGATTGAACTGATTTTAGTCTTAAAATATTCGTAGAAGTCCAGGGAAGGTTTTAAAGTGACACGGAGTTCACCGGGACACCTAGTTTACAATTTTTATAAAAAAAAACGACTTCAAACAGTATTTCCTTGATATTATGTCCACCTTTGAATTATCCTCTTTCCAACAGAAACAGAATCATCAAAAAGTAGAAAGCAGATTTTTTTTTCTGTACGCGGTTAGTATGTAACATAGAGGTAAGAACGACCAGCTTCTATGGAGTTTGGGTTGCGGTAATTTTAGGAGGTATCAAGTGATAAAAGTTCCTGACACTCCTAACAATTAGACTTTGAAGTCTAATTATTGTTATGACTTATGACTTATGAGTGTCTGGCAGTTGGAAGCGACTGTCCTAAGGGTCCGGCTGTGGAAGACGAAATTCCTAGAGTTCCCGTCATGTTCGCTGGTCGTTGTTTTCTATATAGGAGAAGGATGTACATAAGGAAAAAGATGTACAGAAAACTTTTAGCTTTTATAAAATAATGAAGGTCTTGCTGCCGCTTGCTCTTATTGTATTCGATATCGGATGTCGTCCACGTAGGATGTTCAAGTTCCAATTTCCTTCGACACATTTCCGTTATAAGACGATTCAAATCTTTATAGCCGCTTATGCGTTCTGACTTCTGAGTTCTGACGTAATTATGTTACTAATTCACCAATATCCTTATCACCAAGGATGTTGTGAAGTATGGACAGTGGACACACTATAAACTATATTGGAGCTATTACGAAATCAATGGGATATAATGCAAATTCTTACAAAAACAATTTCCGAGCTTCTTATGACTTTGGCTGTCTATATTCATAGGAGAAGTCAAGTCGGGTCACCAAATACATTATTATAGACCCCCGTTAACGACTTGTGGACCCCCATTTTTTTCCACGCAAGCCCTGTCGGGCTCCCGTGGACTTTTTTGTCTCTTACACATCTACGAATGTAGGACAGTAATTTTGATGATGTATCTATTTTCCGGGAATAATAGGAAGCAACTAACATGGCTGCATCGTAGATCATAATAATCTTTATATTTTATTAGCATATAACTTAAAATATCAATTTCCTCATTGACACTAGTAAAAGTAGTAGTTTACTTTCATGCTATAAATTCTATTGAACTTCCGTCAATTTCGTTCCATTAAAATACATATAATATAATAATTATTGTATATTACATACCTTCTTAATTCATGAAGCCCCAAGCGGCCACATCCGGCCGCGATAACAATGAAAAAGCTATTGTGTCTCGTTTTGCCACGACTGATGGGTGAGTTACAACTTACACCTCATTTGTTTAAATAGGACCAAACTCCAAAAGTCTAAACTTTTGGTCCCTTTTTAACAAATGAGGTGTTAAGGCTCGCAACGAGGGCACATATTACATGTAACATAGATTTTCAAAATCATAACCCTTCTTTTGGTTTCTCGGTAGTCGGGTAAAAATTGAAACATCTCAATGAAAGATGCGGTAGCGTACAAAATGAAGTGTAAAATCGTAACGGAGATCTTCGGTTCGCCGCACCGAAGTCCGCCGTAAAAATTGTAATGAACTTTGCGAATCATTAATTACACAGTTATTTTTAATTGCAACCGTGTTCTTTTGTTTGAATGTTCTTTATTATTTATTTTTAACTATCCTACAATCTCAGTGAATCGAAGTTCAAACTCAGTTATTCAATGAACACAGCTTTTTTCCCTTTTTGTGGCAGTCCGCAGTACCCATAAATTCCCGCTACGAAAATGTTGTGTATTTCGAAAGTTTGACTGACAATATATTATACTGAGGCCGTACCACGAAACTGTTTTGAGACTCAAACACTCGTACGAGAATGCTGCGTCCTACTCTAACAAGTTACAAGCGAGAAATGACGTTATTAGAGCAGGACACGGCATCCTCATTCGAATGAGTCTCAAAACGGTTTCGTAGTGCCGGTTTTAGCACTACAAGCGCCCTGGAAAAGATTTCTTCGGCGCCCAGGGTGCTGGTAGTGCTGAAAAAATTGGCGCCCCTTTTGTTTGCCTTCAGCGGCCCTTTTTATCTGGCGTCCTGGGCGGTCGCCTGTATCTATACATAATACAGTGCAGTGTGTGTCTGTCCGTGGTATTGTCATTGGTAGCTCCTAAGCGAATACAACAATTTTGAACTGGATCTTTGGAAGTTGACATGATCCAGAGCACTTTAGAAAGGAATTATTCAGTAAGAGCTCGCTCACGGGTGAATCTTATTTGATGGTCTAACTCTAAGCGAAGATTTGCTCCGTTTTCTAAGAGCTTCGCGAAATCGTGACTTCGTAAACGTGGGTTGCGTGAATATTTCGACTAAAATAATAATTTTTATTCAATAAATTAATGAACAACTACTAATAGTAGAGTAAACACTCTACAATCTACATGTTTCACTACGTTGATAAACATGTGACATACAGCTTTGCCACCGGATGGAACAGTTCTAGATCAAGTTTACAACCAATCAGTGAGTCATCATAGTCATCTCCGCCATTTTTTTTTGTTCTGGCTAGACAGGCCTCTCTTTCGCCCCTTTCCGCTCCAAACCTGTTGGTGACTCAATACCTTGATCAAATAAAACCAAAACCCAATGAGAATGTGCTCGGTAGTTTCATTTACGTGAATCATAAACAAGATTTTTCTCTTATTAATACATACTTATTCTTACTTTTACCTTTTTTTTCGTTGGGGGAATGCGTTTACGCATCCCCGGGGCCTGCGTCAGAAAAAGGGCTTACGTGTTTCGAGTGTTCAAAAATCTCTGAGATTAAGGCCGTCCCCCGAGCAAACGACCTTGGCCATACATTTGCCGCGTTGCCGAGATCGCGCCAAAAGCCTATTATTTTTACTTAACTTAGTTCAAAATTGTCCTAAAAAAAATTTAAAACGGGGAATATGTAGTTTATGATATCGTCGATCTATTGGAGTGAGTTTCAAATAAAAGTAATTTGTAAATGCTAAGGAGATGCTAAATGTATGCTTGAATTTTAATAAATTGGCATTAATTTGGAAGCTGATATCATGAGTATAATAAACAAAAATAGAAAATTTAAAACGGGGAAAGGAATGTTGATATACTGAAGATTATTGCTGTATTTTTATTATAACTTTGTAGCTTTCAGATTATGAGTTTATAAGGCTTTAAATACGGTCAATTACGAAATCTCCGGAGGGAACGCCCTTAAGAGGTATCATCAATTCGTTTCCCCCGCAGCACATGCTGCGCCTAGTCTAAAGGATTGACGTTTTTGTCAACGTTGTAAATTATTTATGGCAGAAAAACTGGACATGCGTCCGCGAGAAAGGGCGTATTGGTCGCTACACCGCGAGATCACAAGCATTTTAAAAAGCGTTGCGTTGCGTATTTTGACGCATAGCCGGCCACACGGGCGCTGCGCCATCGCAGAGTTATTACGAAGCAGTCTTAGGGAGATCGCAGACGACAGACTTTTGTGCGATCAAAGTCTGCGGCTTCCATACATTCCGCATGGCGCGCGCCATCACATTGTATGGAAGCCGCAGACTTTGATCGCACAAAAGTCTGTCGTCTGCGATCTCCCTTAACATCAACACCCCCTCCCGCTTCGTCTCGGGGGTTGCTGTCCGTCGTGTGTACGACGCAGGGCGCCGTGTAAACACCTTGGTTATTTGTATTTAAAACAACGCAATGGCAGCGATGCGTCGACGCAACGCTGACGCAACGTGCCGTGTGGACTGGCTCTTAAGGAAATATGAAAGTAGTTAGGGTATTTTTAAAAAGTTGGTTAGGATATTTATAATTAGAATATAAAACAAACATAGACTGAGATTGGCCACAGCATTGCTGACTTATTACTCATAGAACAATAGCAATTATTATTCTGTCATCATCTTCTTCAAGCCTTTCAAACGATATGGAAAATTTGTAAGTTGTAACACCAGATTTAAGAGTCTGCTGCCAAAAATATCAAAACACGCTAGCACCGCCTACACACCCCGGTAACCTCTAATCGTGATAGAATGATTCCATGAATCGTGCCCGCATTAATTGTACTTTGCGCTGCAGCTAATAGTGAACAATATCGCATAACAACGGTTCCCGCATTATAGCACGAAAGTAAAGGTCGTAAATCCCAAAAATGTTTTTGATGATTACTTAAAAATTAAATACAATACTAATATTATTTCCTTTAGCAATTATTTTATAAAATGTGTGATTGTAGTAGTACAAGTTATTTAATTCATCAAGCCCCAAGTGGCCACATCCGGCCGCGATAACAATGAAAAAGCTATTGTGTCTCGTTTTGCCACAACTGATGGGTTAATGATAGTAACTCAATAAGTGTAGCAGATATATTTTATTCTTGGAAATCTATTGTTCTCGTGGCCACATGTGGCCTGTGGCCGCTTGGGAGTTAAAGATTTTTAAATTATATAACTACAGATTAATTTGCAAATAAAGCCCTATGCAATAAAAAACACAAGCTTGTCCATATTAGATTACTTTTCTTTTCCCATCATACATTAACCAGCTGGCTCATATTCGATGTGAATGTGATTATAAATTATTATACAACATACCTACTTGTATCATTGTTGATTTAGTATGTTACAATTAATATTATGTTTTAATATTATTGTTCAATAACTTAAATTTACTATATTTTTTTAAATTAAAATAATGTTTTAGTCCGACCCCTGTCTTAGTTTCATAATATTAATGTTATTTGTTCTGGTTACTACTAAAAGAAAGGTAACCAGAGATGACATTATAGCCTTAAGATTATAAGTCCGATAGACCTTACAAATTATTAGTATGCATAGGCATAGGTAGGTTAAAACTTATATTGTGATTGTGACAACACTTGTTTTTGTGCTTAGATTATAGGACTGAAATACGCTTCACTAGCATATCGGATTTTTCAAGAAGTATTATAAGTATTCTACCTAAAATGTAAGAACTGAATAATTTATTTTTCCCTAGTGGATATAAAATATGTGCTGGAAGAAATTTAATAATTTTAATATTGGTACTTACAAAGTAATTTGATTAGATGTTAGTTTCTCACTTATTCTGTTTACAAGTCCACAACTAGTTAGAGACACAAAATAGTTATTACTTATAAAATTAGATTACGATTTCAAAAACACAAATCAAAACAAGCTGCATTTTTTGACAACTATACAAGGTGGGAGTTTTGCCGGGAATGTAAAAGGGTGCTGTTGTGTTTTTATATTATTTTCCTAAAATTGTGTTAACTGGGTTTTTAGTGTGTAATATTGGTAGAATATTAACCATTAGATATTCGTGTTCATGCACAAGTGTAGGAAAGTGATGTAATATCCAGAAACATGCTATTTTGTGTTCCCTCCAAAACTCCATCGAAAGTTTCAGTAAAGCGTCTACCACTTTACTGAATCGACCGACTTGACTCCTTGACTGTATTGACTTTTACTTAGACTTTGACTAGACTTAAGACCTGACGATACATGAAAACGATGATGAAAATTATAATAGGAGGAATATGGTTTTCCCGCCATATTCCTTACCTTTTTACCTTGTCTGTGGCACAACATACACATCCTTTGTGTCAAGTTGCCAAAAAAGAAGAAAAAAAAAAAAAAACTATACAAGGTGTCAACTGTCCTGACTTGAGTGACACCATGACACAATGTTTTTTTTTGTTGGCTTTTAACACTGACACCGAGGGTGTACTTTGTCACATAAAAGGTATAAAGGGTCTTCCAGAAACGCGCTTTTTTTGTGTTCCTTCCAAAACTCCGTCGAAAGTTTTAGTATAAAAAGCGTCTACCAGTCAAGGGCGGATCCAGGGGGGGGGGGGGGGTCATGGGGGTCATGACCTGGGTTGGGTCCAGGTCCTAGGTGAACCGTCGAACGTCCATAAAAACGTAACCCATTGAAGTAGATGAAGTGTTATCGCGTTTCGGGAGAAGACGTAAAAGAAAAAGGGAACAAATATAATGACCTCCTAAAAATGCACTGATACCCTAAACTTGTTTACCAAAAAAAGATACTTAACACCAAAAAAATAAAGTCTAAAATTGCAATACTACCAGGCACCAGCTATTTTAATCATGACAACTCGTCAAATCGAACACCAAATATAGTAAATGATCACCAAATATAGTAAATGACCACCAAGTATAGTAAATGATCATCAAATAAAGTAAATGATCACCAAATATAGTAAATGACCACCAAAATATATAGTAAATGATCACCAAATATAGTAAATGATCACCAAATATACATACAAAATGATCACCAAATCCTTGTGAGCAAATCAATGCGATATTTCTGTCCAAATAAATCACTACTACTAAATAATCGGCCAAGTGTGAGTCGGCTATAGAGCAAAATTAGACCTAAAATTGTGTTTTTGTATGGGAGCCCCCTTTATTTTTTTAAATATTATTATTAATTATTATTGAAGTAAACATATAATCAAAGCCTTTGCGAAAATATCAACGTGCCTACCGGTTGCCATTATTGATATCGAGCAAAAAAGGCCAAAAAATCACGTTAGTTGTATGGGAGCCCCCCTTTAATAATAAAGTTTTTAGTACTTGTTATAGCGGCAACAGATATACACAATCTGTGAAATTTTCAGAAGTCTAGCTGGAGTGGTTCTTGAGATACAGCCTAGAGAAAGACAGACGGACGGACAGACGGACATAATTTAGGTTTAGTTTAAGTTTTTAGCGTTCCGTACCCAAAGGGTACAAACGGGACTCTTTTACTAAGACTTCGATATCTGTCTGTCCGTCTATCTGTCTTCTTCTCTTTAATGGGATTGCTAAATAAAAATAGATTTGGTTATAATTTTACATCAAAATGCTAACGTATAATGTTGGATGATCATTTACTAATTTTGGTGATCGTTTACTACTTTTGGTTTAACAATGATTTATTTGGAGTCATTTTGCATAAATTGGATAGCGAGATAATAAATCTTTGGTGATCATTTTATATTAGAATGCTAGTATAATGTTGGTGATCATTTACTAATTTAGGTGATCATTTTAAAATAAAATTCTAGTATTATGTTAGTGATCATTTACTAATTTTGGTGATCATTTACTTATTTTGGTGATCATTTACTTATTTTGGTGATCATTTACTTATTTTGGTGATCATTTACTATTTTTGGTTTTAAGATGTTAAATCTTTGGTTATCATTTTACATTAAAATGGTGGTCTGTATTTTGGTTAACCTTTACTATTTTTGTCTGTGAAATGTAGTGTTGGGTAGGACTTGAATTTTATACGAGGATGTAAGAGGTGCCACTTTTTCGTACTGAGCCGGTACAGTGTCCCTTCAAAAGAGGCGAGGCGTTTGAATCCCACTTCAAAAGAGGCGAGACGTTTGACGTGCCGCGACATGTGAGCCGTCTTGAGGCGTGAATTTATATTTACTTATATATTTCCCCCCTAAAAAATATATAAATTTATAATGATTTAGAAATAATATACTGTAATATAATATGTTTCAAAATCTTTTTATTAAAAGTTAAAATTATTTCATCTTCATCTAAAGATTCAGATTTTTTGAAATCATAGGTACCTGCAGTCTGTCAAGAAAGTCATGACAGGCGGGAAAATTCTTAAATGAAATAAAAAATATGAGAATTTTATTAATTCAAGATAAAAATGTGCAAGGTTATCTGTGAAAATACAAAGAAAAAAATACACCATATAAGCGTAAAAATACACCATATGATTACGTTTAGAAAATTTTCCCGCCTGTCATGACTTTCTTGAGGGACTTTACATGTTGACATTGAATGTAACATTTTATTGGATGGATTAAATGTTACACAAGATCCATCATTTCGATTTAATGTAAATGGGACAGTAAATTTAAAAAACCAAAGAGTCAAAAAATCCCTGAAAATACCCCTAAATAAATAAATAAATAAAAGAAATAAATAAAAATAATTGTTTTATTTCCGAATAGATATTTTGTAACAAATGCTTTCAGAACGTTGATACTACTGGTGCCTACCACCGGTTTGGGAACTATCCCGGCGAGAAGAACCGGCGTAAGAAACTCGCACGGGGCCCACTTTTTACCAAAAAAATCGGTTGTCTGTAAAATCGGTTTACTGACGATAGTTGAACGTGACAACGTCATAGCCTTAACCCCTCAGTTCCGGGAAAAATCTATACAAAAAAGTTGGCAGGTCAATGTGCAAAAAAATGGCGCCCGGCCTACCCTCTTTGTAAAATTAATTTAATATTCCGATTGGTACAATGTATATTATCTTACCTTTATGATTTAGACTAAGGGTGAAATCTATAGAGCGATCTTAGACTTAACTCAGACTTTACAAAATCTTATGTAATAATATATGCTCAGCTTGAGCTCAGCCAGAGTTTAAGTAACGACCTATAAATACGATAGTACGATACGAGTACGATAGTCGTTACTTAAACTCTGGCTGAGCTCAAGCTGAGCATATATTACATAAGATTTTGTAAAGTAAAGTCTGAGTTAAGTCTAAGATCGCTCTATAGATTTCACCCTTAGACTAGACTTTAGACGTCTTGACGATAATAAATAATAAAACGATGATGAAAAATAGGCAAAGTCAAGGCAAAGTTTATCCCTGGTGTCAGTGTCAAAAGCCAAAAAAAAAGAAAAGATGTTGTCATGGCAACGAGTCACGAGAAGGAGAACAAACAAACACAAGATTATCAAAATCTCTGGGCACTGGGATAAAAAGTTGACTTCGTAATTTATACCCACTTTGGCCGAGTTTTTAATCTTTGTAATTTGTATACCGTACGCGAGCGAAATATTATTAATTGTGTAATGGTATGTATAAAGGGTGCTGACTCTTTGAGTTACTGTGTTATTAATACTCAAAGGTGCTGACTACTTTCCTTCTAAAATGGGAGGATTAAGTCGTTGGTTGGACGTGGAAGTTGGAGCAGACGAAATAGTTTTGAATACGCTGCCTTCAAACGTAACCTTCGCTGACTTACAAAACGACAATGAATTCAAACTAATCATAGGGGATTTTGGGAAGATCGAGAATGGACCGAGACTAAAGGTAATGCTATTCTTGCTATGAGCGATTTAGATAGCCCGCGAGCAATACCATACATTCTGTGTAAACTTATGGTGTACTTGCAAATTGCAATACAACTATTACACTTTTTATATGCCTTCAATAATTTCAGATATTTAAGGGCACAATGCTCATATCCGATTTCAGTCTACCAGACTTACCACTGGGAGTAGTTGCCTTCTACAACAACGAGAGCAAGCCTCGTCCCTTACCCTTATTGGCTGTAGCATTCAGCTCCTGCATGTATATTTATAGAAGCATGAATCTGTTCTACAAGTACTATTTACCTTCAATTGAACTGAATCCTGGTGAAACAGAAGTTTGGAAACAGGTGAGCTATGGTCCAAATCATGAAAAGATTTATGTAACTATATAGCAGGGGTTCCCAAACTTATTTTGTCTACCTTTAAGAACAAATTATGTTTTAGCTTCCCCCAAGGTTTCAATTTAAAATGCATCCAGATGAAATAAATCACCCCCAAGTATATCTGCACAACGCCCCCATTTTTTTTCTGTGTCCCACACCGCCACCCTTAAGATCTTCAGCGCCCACAAGAGGGTGTTATCGCCCACTTTGGTAAAGGCTGCTATATAGCATTAAGCCGCCGCTTGGGGATTAATTATGTTAACATTATAGTCAGATCATGAATATAATTTGTAAGTAATTAAATTATAATTATTATAAAATATTTTGTGTTCCAGTTGATAGATCCAGAAAACCACAAAGAGGGAACTGTGCTGAGATTAACAGAGAATCTAAAAAAGATACCCGAGAAAGTTCTCAGCAATCAGTCTAAAGATTTCTTGACTTTGAATATTGAACAGCAGATGGAATATTTGGAGACGTACAATAATATTCCTCAAAAGAGATATTCCGATATCTCTTGTATAACCACATTGAAAATGAGTTCCGTGGATAAGTATGCTGCAAGTTGCCTGGTTGTGGGCTCGGAAGATGGTGATGTTATTATTTTAGATCCACAAACATTTACTCCTTTGTCATGTGTAAGTAGCATTACCATAAACTTTGGTAGTATTCATATTTTGCCTGCTTTTATTTGTTCATATTATTTCATGACCTGATGAGAAAGCAAATTATAAAAAAGTATAATATAATAATACTGTACTCCTTCATATGCCTCATTAGTAAAAGGCGCACTTACTACCAAAACCATAGTGATTTCTTTTTACTATGAAGCTACAAGCAGCAACAGCATTCAAATATTTTGAGTGAGTTAGGTATAGGTATTAAAACCATTATATTGTTATGTAAATTTTATGCAGGTAAAGTTATGTTCAATGAAACGGACTCCGTATCAGATAGTAGCCACAGGGCTTTACAGTGTGGATTACCGATTGACTGTGGCAACCAGGTGAAAAAAAAAAACATAGCCACATAGTGCACAATGTTTTAAAAGCACAAACCTAGCACCATTATTTATAAAGCTTTGCTTGTTCATGAATTCCATAAAGAATTTGATGCAAAATTGCACAACTTACATTATTTGTTTGGTTCATGTCACCTCAAAGTTTTTTGGCTGGGCTTGGCATAGCCCAACCAAATTATAATGTATGTCTGCTACACGCCTATGAGTCAATTCCTATTAAACAAAGGTTCTGTTCACAATAAGCTAAAAATATACTTTAATATTACAGGGAGAAATGTGTGTGTGTAGTGAAGAGAGACTGGACAGAGGGCCGCACGCTGTTTTCCACAGACGACCACATCACAGCAATAGAGGTGCTAACTACAGACAACACCATCATGGTCATCTGTGCTGATAACACACTGGCTTGTTATAGTAGAAAGGTAAACTTGCATTATTTGACCCTCTTTTGCAGTGCCGTAAATAGGACAGTGCCACCGGTGCCCAGGGCCAGGGCGTAGTCCCTGAGGGGCGCAAGAATGACCAGACCAGGCAGTTTTGTTTTATCACCCAAACACCAAGTTTTGTTTTATCACCCAGAATGGTAAAAAATAGGCCTAAACATAGCATTAATATCTAAAAAAACCAAGGGCGTTGTTACAGAAGCTCGCACAGGGCGCAGTTTTAGAAGCTCGCACAGGGCGCAAAAAGGCTACTTATGGCACTGCTCTTTTAGCTTTTCCTTTTTACCCCACAATAAAATGGGTGTGTTAAAAGTTTGCGTGTCGGTCTGTGTGTATTTGTTTGTAGCAACGTAGCATCGAAACTGGTTGGGTCGATTTTGATGTAGGTTTTTTTTAATAAGACATGAATGAGATTGTTCTTAGGCATAATTCATTTTCGTCAGGATGCTCAATTTAGTGATAAATTTTAGAGATTTTATTTAATTTGTTTATTTTTTATAGTATTTGAATAGACCGATATTCTGTTTCAGGGCAGAAAACAATGGTATATACCGTTAGAACACAAACCTGTTGCAATGACTTTAGTGCCGGTAATGCATCTCGGAGTCACGTTAGTAGCCGTGGCGCTGACGTCGGGACACTTGCATCTCTATGATGGCAAAGCTAAAAGGGACTCGCTGTTTATAAGAGGTGACTATTGTAAAGAATTATGATGGGTCAGAATGTGAGTTTTGTAACTTCTCATGTAAACTATAATTTGGATAGGGTGAAAGCAGGGGCTTCTCGTAGCAAATAGTGACAACTAATTCGAGGCCATAATATAATGCATTCAGAGTAAGAAGTGACAAAAGCTCAGACTTAGCACTTGCTCAGTAGCACTAATTATGTTACAGGGACTGCATCAAAACCATATCGAGTTGAATATACAATATAGATATTTATTTCTGTTACAGATGTGGTATCCGTGATGAAATTCGGCCAACTGGGACAAGAGGAACATGTATTCACCATCATCACAACAAGTTAGTAGCATCAGAGACCATCTGGCCTCTGGTAGCATTTAGACATTAGAGTTTATAGTCTCGTTTCTTCGTGAACTGACCATTAGGAGAAAATGTTTTTGGTCTCAAAATACTCAATACTCGTAGTAGGATTAAATATTGAACGCTTAATATGACGTAGTAACAATTTTTAACTACTAGTAGTGTTGCCCACAACTTCGGTAACGCAGATAATTGTTTAACCGACATTTTGCCACAATATAAACTATCCTTCTTTCCCGGGCTTTAAAGTGTAACTTTAAACCTTGAATTGGTCAGTGGCTTAAGGGTAAAGCTTTAAAAAGTTCTAGACAGATAGACGACACTGGAACACACTTTTGTATTTATAATATCATTAAGAATTTTATTACACTTCATACACTATAATATCACTTTATTAGACGAATCTCCTTACTTTTTTATTCTCACAATAACATTATTTTCCTCTTCATCAGGTGGAAACCTCATGCTGAAGATACTCAAGCGCACAGCGGACTTCAACTCTAGCGGCTCAGTAGAGCACGGAGCCAGTACAGTACAGAAGCCCTGGCTTATACCCAAAAAGTCTAAGCTGTTTCTAGAACAAGCGGCAAGAGAGCGGGAGAATGCGCAAGGTGATCGTGGGTCAAAACTTTTAAACAAAATACTATCATAATTCATGAGTCATGACCAATGTCAAACCAAATGGAAAGTGCTTGTGTAATGTTTATGTCTGTCTACTTTTGACATAATATTGTGTATTCAGAAGATACGGTACTTTGAGTATACCTTTAAGAGAAATGGGACCTTTCCCATAAGTCTTGTCCATAAGTCTTATGTCCTTACTTAGATTAGTTTTATGCCGAAAAAATGTACGGTTCCTGCACGATAAACAAATTCTTCTAAAAAAAAAGATCAACCAAGTTACGACCAACACCCAGTCTAGTAATAAATATAAATGGTATTGTTTTAGCGATGCACACATCATTTCAACTGGAGCTGAGTCGTCTGCGGCTGTTGGCGGCGCGCACGCTGCTAGCGGCACATTCACGCGCTGACAACGTCGTCGCGCAAGGACAGTTCGAGCCCATACGACTCGCAGCCGAGGTACGTTATGACAGGGATTCCCTTTTAACTTTTTAATAACCAAATATTTTTAATTCTTTTATGCAATGCAATACAAGACGAAATTTTTTGCCATTGCCATTTGAGATAGAGATCTTGCTAATTTTTTATTTTTTAAATGACACCTAAACGTATTTTTGTAGCAACACTTCCACTTGTAACATCGTGATAAAAATATAATATGTATTTAGCTGAGGTATAAAATACCTGAAACTTTTTCAATATCTCTGAATACATATGTGAGTGGTTGACCAAAAAGGGACCTGAAGGTAAATAATTTGATTTTGAGTAAAACGCGTTTAAAGTTTCGTGTTTCGACTCGTGCGCGGTTCACAAAAAAAAATCTCAAAAAAAAAAAAAACTACGGCACCTAAAAATATTCTGGTTAGACCAAAAGAAGGTTAAAAGACCACGGATTAAAAAAATAAATAAATAAAAGAAGGTAAATAATCTGATTTTGAGTAAATCGCATTTGAAGTTTCGTATAGAAACAAGTTACGACTCGTGCGCTATTCACAAAAAAATTCATTAAAAAAAAACTACGACACCTAAAAATATTCTGGTTAGACCAAAACAAAGCTAAAATACCACGCATTCAAAAAATAAAAAATAAAAAAACCGTTTCCAATGCTTCAGGTCCCTTTTTGGTCAACCACTCACATATATAAAATTTTCGTGTCACGGTGTGCGTAATTGAAATCCTCTGAAACTGTCTTATTCTATTGTGTATTTCAGGTGGAAGGCCTAGGCCCGACATTCGTTGTGTCGCTGATAGTAGAGAACACTTCCCCCGACAAGGCGGTGGTGGGTCTCTACATACTGTTCCATGTCCTCTCCACCAGCTATAAGGTCTCCAACCCCAGTATCAAAGTAAGTTTTGTACCCCAGTATCAAGGTAAGCAGATAAAAGCGTTTGAAATACGTAGATTCGTAACAATTCTCAATTCTACTTACCCATATCAAGAGATGTGTGCTACTAAATATTATAAATAGACAATGAGATTTGAGTGTAATGTTCGAATCTCAATTTGAGATTATCAAATTAGTATTTGAGAATCTCAAATACTTACATTATTTATAGTGGAGGCATTGAAGGTTTTCACCTCCGATTTCGTTGAACCTCCATCGATTTTCATGAAAATTGGTAAGCAGGTGGGGGATACCCTAAGAAACAAAAGTGACATAGTATCAACTTGCGCTTTTGCCCTGGGGGTGGATGCCAACCCTTCTCGGGGGGTGATTTTTTTAAAATAAAAACAACACCAGGAATCAATAGACACACAAATTTTAAGCAAAATTTGTTATATAAAGTTTTTTGATTAAATCAATACTTTCGGAGTTATTAAAGATCATGTTTTTGCGTGAGAAAAATACATGTCTTAAAGCGGTTTTTCATAATTAAATAAGAAACTGTAGGTTTTAACGAAAAATGTCTGATTACCAAAATGAAAGCCAATAAAAAAACAAACTAATTTCTACTCTGAAATACCTTCCTTTATTAATTCAAAGTGAGCTATAGGTGATTGTATATAAATTTTCTTTGGGCGAGTACCTAAGTCTAAGCATCCAAACATAAATACTTAACGGTAAACCGATGCATTTTATGACATGTACTTCTTTAAGACCTTTTAAAGTGCTTAAAAGTACCTTTCTAATGAGAATTTTAAAAAGTTAATAGCTTAAAAATTTAACAAGTTATGATAAAAATAAGATGACCATTTCAAATTTTTTTGCAATAATCGAAAAATAAAACATTGACCATTTCTACAATAATTCAAATTTATGGTTATCCCCAAAGACGTTTCTTTATTTTAGCATAAGTAATGACCTCAAAAATTTTTCTTGGTTTAGAATGCTTAGTTTTGAAAAAGAGAATGATTTCGTAAAATCGAAATTATTCAAATTTTCGTAAATATCATTTTGTTTTGAACATAACTTCAAAAATATTGAACCTTCGTAAAAATTATAAATAACGAAATTTGAGTCCATTTTTTAAGAAATCTTTTGATTTTCTTTTGATTTTTATAGGATGAAAAATAACGAAGATAGAGATGTTTAAAGCCTAACTTTTACTGCGAGAACCATGAAACCGGGACCTTTCAACCCCAATTTTTTTTAAACCAAGGGCTTTAAAAAGTATTTGTCAAGTTGATCTTAAAGCTCTTTAAATTACCTTTAAAATGGTCCATAAATGAACCCGATAACTTAAAAATTAACAGAGCTATTGTGATATCAACGAACATTTTTTTTAAACAATTTTGAAGCAGAGATTTGGGATGCAAATATTGTAGGGAACCCTGTCAATAGGTACATCTATACTAATATTATAAATGCTAAAGTGTTTTTGTCTACCTGTTACCTCTCAACACCCAAACGGTTCAACAGATTTTGCTGAAATTTAGTATGAAAATACTTTGAATCTCGGGAATGGATATGGACATAGGATACTTTTTATCCCGAAAAAATGTACGGTTCCAGCGCGATTGCAGGCGTGGTATAATCCATACTAAATATACATTAATCTTTTCAAGTCTTTCAATATTCAGAAAGGAAACGAAACGGTAAATCTTTATTAGATAAGAGAGGGGCTTTTTATAATGATGTGCGTCTATGAAATATTTCAGTCTAGCAGATTCAGCCTTTGCGTAAATTTTTTGCACAGAGGGTAGTTTGAAATCGTTGTTTGAATATTTTGGACTAAATAATAACAATGTTTGAAATATATTAATATATTATAAAAATCTTAACTATGAAAAAATATTCGAACTCATTAAAGCTGATAAAAAACTTACAATAAAAACTTAAAGCAATTATTATTCAGACATTGGGTAGTTTACAGGCAGAGGTGAAACATTTTCGCAAAAAAAACTTTAAAATAAGAAATTAATACTGAGTAAATTAACTGAAAAAATTGGGTTTAAAAACTGAGTCCTATTAAGTTTTTGAACACAATTTTGACCGTTATTTCGCAATAAAGGTGTACTTTTAGTTTTATCCAAAAATTATATCATAAATATTAAACAAACTCTTTATGTAATGTAAATATACGATTTTAAAGCAAAGATTTTCAAAAAATGATTTTTCACGATTAAAGGGATGGTTGCTAAAAGGAATGAAAAATTAATTAAGTATATAATATAATCATAAATCATGAATAAAACATTAAAAACATTTATTTTATCAAATGAAACACAATTAGTTAAGCCAGAATGGTTAAATCTGCATTTTTTTCTATTTTCAACAAAAGGGGTGGATTTCATCCCTAAAATAAAAAAAGCGCGATACGAGCGTATGTCACTTTTAAAGTAGAGGGCTTAATGTACTTAATCCCAAATTTTCATCCAAATCGATGGAGGTTCAACGAAATCGGAGAATGCACCAGATTTTTGCCTTCATTAACTGTACTATTAATAATGTAAGTATTTGAGATTCTCAAATACTGTAACAATGTGATCTTTGCTCCTATCGGGTTCTTACACAAACTAAGATTCTAACCAACATGTTCATGCGAGAATCAAAATTTCATTAATCTTTAAATTGGTTTTTCATAAAATTAATATAATACCAGAGAGAAGTAGATAAGTAGCGATAGGACAATTATAGTAGCCGAGGTGATTTAAGGCGAAGACAGCTGCCAATTTGACATCTTTGTGCAGTTTTCTAGACGTATGTATTTCATTGACTGGCGCAAAAAATGTGATTTTTGATTATATTTGGAAAAACTTGTCTAATTTAAATAATAAAATAATGTACTCCTACTGGATGAAAAAAAATACCAAAGTCACATCTTTCAGGAACTTTAAACAGTTCTAACTAAAGTAATAATACAATCTTTGCTTTAAAAATTTGTTTATTTGATACCTTTTACAAAAATCCAAAGATTGTCAGATTTAATTTTCGGTTCTGACATCTAGATTTCCCGTAATATTTATTTTTTCCTCTAAAAAACGAAAAATGTATCCACGCTACCGAGTGAACACTTCACCTCTCTGTTTCTCTGGCATGAAAATCGACAGTGGTGCGAGAGTGATGCGAGATCAAGGTCATTGGCAGTTGTCAGCGTCTTAAGGCATGGGCGATGTGGGCCACCGCCCACGGCCTCGCGATCCAGGGGGCCTCGCACCCCTTGGACCACGGGGATTTTTCTAGAATTTACGACTTTATATGCTCAAATTTTTATTCAACAAAATCCATCTTCTTGCGTCATCCATGATCCAACAGGGCCTCGCAAAATATAATATCTCGCCCATATTATTAAATTTACATCTTGAACCGCCACTGCTAACTTTTGCAATTAGAAACGCAATTAGAAACCACCTTCGGTTCATTTATTTTGTTACATGTTGGATATATGTACTTAACTTACATTTTCATACGTACACGTACGAGGGCTGCTATTTATGTATCCGGAACTGGCCACTTACAAGAACAATATTTAAAAAGTAATTACAACATTTGAAAATAGAACTCTTTGGTTGAAGAATACATTTTGTTTCATGTGACTGTCAATTATTTTTCCATTGTGGCGTCA
Organism: Polyommatus iphigenia; assembly: GCA_963422495.1. NCBI lineage: Eukaryota > Metazoa > Arthropoda > Insecta > Lepidoptera > Lycaenidae > Polyommatus > Polyommatus iphigenia. The sequence continues at coordinate 9,828,608 of OY730183.1, forward strand.
TTTTGAAAATTGCGTGTCTTCATTTGCCATGGATTTAACGCGTGAACATTTTCGTGCAATGATTTACTACGATTTTCGGCGTGGGCTAAATCAACAACAGTGCTTTATTCAACTCACCGCAACTTTTGGAGATGAAGCACCATCAAAAACCACTGTTTATCACTGGTACAGTGAGTTTAATCGTGGGCGGTCTATGCTCACGGATGAAAATAAAGAAGGTCGCCCAAAAACAGCTGTTGTCCCACAAAATATAGATGCTGTGCGGGAACTAATAATGCGTGATCGTCATGTTACATATCGCGAGATAGAGGCGTCCTTAGGCATAAGTATGACGAGCATACATAAGATATTACACGAACATTTGGCTGTAAAAAAAATATGTTCGCGTTGGATTCCGCACAACTTGACAATCGATCAAAAACGGGCTCGTGTCGATTGGTGCAAAAAAATGATAAAAAAATACAACCGTGGTACGTCAAAAGCCGTTTATAACATCTACACAGGTGATGAATCTTGGATCTATGCATATGACCCCGAAACTAAACAACAGTCAACGGTGTGGGTGTTCCAAGATGAGCCGAAACCAACAAAAGTTACTCGTGCAAAAAGTACTTTGAAGCAAATGGTCGCCTGTTTTTTTGGAATTAATGGACATGTGGCTTACAGTGCCATTAGAGAATCGTAAAACGGTTAATTCTGAATGGTATACGACCATTTGTTTACCAGAAGTCTTTGAAGAAATAAGAAAGGACAACCGACAACGCAGAATCATATTACATCACGACAATGCTAGCTGTCACACCTCAGCTGAAACAACTCAGTTTTTGGAGGGTCAAAAGATCGAATTGACTGGTCATCCGCCGTACAGCCCTGATTTGGCACCTAACGATTTCTTTTTATTTCCATACGCGAAGAACAAATTACGTGGTCAACGTTTTTCGAGCCGCGAAGAGGCTGTTGATGCGTTCAAAATGCACGTTTTGGAGATACCTTAATCAGAATGGAAAAAGTGCTATGAAAATTGGTTCCAGCGTATGCAAAAGTGTGTCGATCATCGCGGCGAATATTTTGAAAAGCAATAAAACCATATTAAATGATATATGTTTGTTTCTTTTTTTAATTCCGGATACATAAATAGCAGCCCTCGTATTGATCTATTTGACGGCATAAATTCATAGACGTTATTAAAGAAGACAAATTTTTCAATAAAATGAGACTAATTTGGTCTATTAAAATCTGATAGTTCCCTAGCTACAGCTGTTCAAAGTTGCTGAGGTGAGTAAACAAAATCAAATACGACTTATATGAAATAAGCATTATAATATTTTATAAAATGAAATAATCTATACTAATCGATACTAATATTATAAAGCTGAAGAGTTTGTTTGTTTGTTTGGTTGTTTGTTTGTTTGTTTGAACGCGCATCAGCGTGTTTTTAGATTTTTTTTTAAATCGGACCAGTAGTTCCTGAGATTACTCAAGAACTAGTAGTTTCTGAGATTACAGGAACTACTGCTCCGATTTGAAAAAATATTTCAGTGTTAGGTAGCCCATTTATCAAGGAAAGCTATAGGCTATATTTTATGACGCTAAGACTAATAGGAGCGAAGAAATAGAGGAAAATGTGGAAAAAACGGGGTGGAAATTATTTGCAAGGGCTTATATGAACGCGCTAATCTCAAGAACTACTAGCTGGCTCGATTTGAAAAAATCTTTCAGTATTAGATAGCCCGTTTATTGAGGAAGGCTATAAGCTATATTTTATTACGATAAGACTAATAGGAGCGAAGAAATAGAGGAAAATGTGGACCAAAACGGGGGGAAATTATTTGAAAGGGCTTATTTGAACGCGCTAATCTCAGGAACCACTGGTCCAATTTGAAAAATTATTTCAGTGTTAGATAGCCCATTTATCGAGAAAAGCTGTAGGCTATAATAACATCACGCTGTGACTTTTAGGAGTGAAAAAACAGAGGAAAATGTAGAAAAAGTGGGGAAAATTATTCATCTTTGAGAGCTTCCGTTGCGTGCACTGCAAAAACGGTCCTAGATGCCCAAAAAATATGTTTGGAATAATTATTCCTCTTTAATGATATAAAACATGTTCGTGATAGTACGTATCTATCTTTTAAGATTAACTCAAAATAATCGTTTTTATATGGTCTAAGAATCTTTGGTCGAAATGAATGCATTAATGAAATAGACACAGACGAAGCCGTGGGTAACAGCTATAATTTATAAAGCTGAGGAAGTTGTTCCCTAAAAAAACATAATGCCCATAATAACTATTCCACGCGAACGAAGTCGCGGGCACAGCTAATTAGAGTTTAAAAATTCAAAGACTCTGTTATACATATTAACCATAATAGTATTAACTTTGCATGTGGCGGTTGAAGTTGAGGTCGTCAAAGGAGTTTTATTATAGTGGACATCTGCTCCACAAAGTTATGTGGACTCGGAATGTGTCTGTTGGAGAAATTAGTGCCAGGTATATCCAATACTTGAAAAGTCACTACGGTTCCTATATAATCGTGGTTTTCGACGGGTATCCATATGACGCTTCAGAAAAAAACATCAAAAGGTTTGAACGTCTCCGTAGAGTTGGAGCAAAGTCCTCCCTGTTATCTTTGACGAGACAACCATTGCTCCAGTTGCTCAGGATAAGTTCCTATTGAAGGAGAGGAACAAGGTTAGATTCATCAACATGCTGAAGGTGCAACTGGAGAGGAACAATATTCTTACACTACAAGCAGAGGAGGATGCTGACCGGCTAATAGTAACCACGGCCATTTCCATGTCTTCTACATACGACGTAGTGAATTTTGATTTTTTTTGAGATTTTACAAACATTTGAACAGCTGTATCTTTGAAACTATTCAGTTTGTCGAGACCCAACTATTCTCATTTTGTTGCAAATTTAGTCTACTTTAAAACAATCCTTAGTGACTTCTACCATTAAACAGCCCTGATTTGGCACCTAACGATTTCTTTTTATTTCCATACGCGAAGAACAAATTACGTGGTCAACGTTTTTCGAGCCGCGAAGAGGCTGTTGATGCGTTCAAAATGCACGTTTTGGAGATACCTCAATCAGAATGGAAAAAGTGCTATGAAAATTGGTTCCAGCGTATGCAAAAGTGTGTCGATCATCGCGGCGAATATTTTGAAAAGCAATAAAACCATATTAAATGATATATGTTTGTTTCTTTTTTTAATTCCGGATACATAAATAGCAGCCCTCGTATGTATACCTAATATAATTTTCGTACGAAGCATTATTGTATCAGGTAATGCATTATAATTTTCGCAGATAGTAACGCTAAGGAAAATCCTATGCGAGATTATAAATTAGTAATCTATACATATATTATGTAATCTTTAAACTGTTATCGAAATTAACCAAGTGAAATTATAAAACATTGTGATAAGCATGGATTATTTCGTGATTGATTTAAGAGCTTATTGGTTATGACATGAGCTTGATGATTGAACAAGATCATATATCAAATTACAATACTATTATTTCACTTAAGTACAGTCAAAGTGAACTTACGATTACTTAAGATGCACTTCAGAGTTTTAAGTATTAACCGTATTCAAAAACAATTATATTAATAAGGGCCGCGCCACACCGGAATGGCAGCGGTGAGGCGAGCACTTTCAGTGTCATATGATTTTAAACGTTATCTTCATTACTGTACTATTCATACATAGTATGCCATTCCGGTGTAGCGCGGCCCTAAGGGCCTTATCACACTGGCGATTAGCGAGCGATTTGAAAGCGACGCGATTGCGCAACGCACACGCCGCGATTGCGCGACGTGCACGCCGCGACACCGCAACGTCGTCGCGGCGTGGCGTGGACGCCATTTTGTACACTCGTCTAGGGAATTTCCTATACGAGTGTACGCCATTTTGTACACTCGTCTAGGGAATTCCCTATACGAGTGTACGCCATTTTGTCCGTCAAAATGGCGTCCACGCCACGCCGCGACGACGTTGCGGTGTCGCTGCGTGCACGTCGCGCAATCGCGGCGTGTGCGTTGCGCAATCGCGTCGCTTTCAAATCGCTCGCTTATCGCCAGTGTGATAAGGCCCTAATAGTTACTTCAAAAAATGTACGGTGTTAATATAAAAAAAAACCTCAGTAAGAGCGTTTACAGACGAACGGCACTTGTCGACGGCACGCATTGACGGCAGTCGACAGCTGTCAACAGCAGCAGTCGACTGCCTTCGACACGTGCCGCCGACTGCCGTCGATAAGTGCCGTTCGTCTGTAAGAAGCCTAAGCGATGCTGTATGTTAACTCCCATACATTTTTAATTTCTTACATCGCTAAGTAATTATGGAATGCAAGTTCGCAAAGTACTTCTTCTAACTTCGGGGCAGTCATGCAACAGGTGAATATTTTATCACACCAGCTGTCAATCGCCTGTTTCCATTGTCTATTCATTTCCACGTCCCCAGGTGCCGCTGTTGTCCCCGGGTGGGTCGCTGAGGCTGTCGACGCTGGTGGAGGAGCAGTTTGACGACCTCAACCCTGACGTGTTCTTCCGACCCGTCACAGGACGCGCGGGGGACGCCGCCACGCTCAAGGTCATACATCCATACTAATATTATAGATTCGAAAGTATATCTGTCTGTAAAGGTGAACGCAGATTTGGCCGCACCGCACGCACCGCAGTCGCCGCATTCGCAATTCTTCATATTATTATGAAGTTGCGAAGACTGCGGCGCGGGTAGGTAGGTATGCGAGCTTGCCTATAACTTCATATAAAGAACTGCGAATGCGGCGACTGCGGTGCGTGCGGTGCGGCCAAATCTGCGTTCACCTTTATAGTCCATGCAATCCACGAAGACGCGCCCCACTCTTCCTCCTAATAGTTTATAGTATATGCGTGCAAGCTTTCGCCAATGTTTGAGTGTTATCGGTACACACTATGACTATAATTACCTATGACTGCACGCACACGACAATAAATAGACCAATTAAGAGAAAGCGTCATGGTTAAAGGGAAATATGCTCACCCAAAAATTGGTGGGGCGCGTCTTCGTGGATTGCACGGACTATACCTCGTTACGCTCCTACCGCTTAACTGATTTTAATGAAATTTGTGGTGACACGGTATTTTTAATCCCAGAAAAATGTACGGTTTCCGCGTGATAAACGAATTTTGGCGCAACGGAATTGCGGGCGTCATCTAGTTAGTAAATAATAATGTTATTGTGCCTGTGTGTTGAATGATCATTGATCAATAAGTAAAAGTTTATAAATAAGTAAAAGTAAGTAAATTCCTAAACTAGTTAATTCATATAAGTTATATGAACTCAAATCAAAACAATTTTATTATTAGATTGTTGGATAAAATTCCTTAATTCGTAACATATTTTGTTGCTCGCAACTTAGTTGTGCCGGAATTCGTAAATCGCACGGCAACAATGCATTGTTCCGTGATAAGAAAGTAAAGAAACTATTCTTAGGCCCTAATAAAAATAACTCCCAGACCTTTCATTAAAATAGACTTTAACTGCATTAGACAGAGAAACACATTTACATATTTTTAATATTACTACATTTTTTTGGTATAACTATTATACAGTACTCTTTTAAAGGCGACTTTACACTAGTTTAGGAACTACAGTCTTTATCCTTATATCTATTTTAAAAATTGTTGGCTTTCTCCGTATATTTTCTCCGTATATTTTCAGGTTCTCCTTATGAAGGCGGGGCGAAGCACCCCGGTCCTAGCCGCTACGGTACAGATGCCTCCCACTGACCCCATGATGGTGCCCTACGATAAGATTCAGGCGACCGCCGCCGCGCAGCGCGATCGTGATGATGACGAATAAATTGTATGTAGATAACTGTTTATTTTATTTCATGGTTATTGCTATCGGCACAGAATATATATTAGTACTATAGGCCGATCGCTCAGCGAATATGAAAGGCGTTCGATTTAAAAAAATCTTTTCGTGGATAGAGAAGCTAGAGAGTTGTGCCATCAAGCTACTGGTAGTTTGGTGAGGTGGTTTTTAACGCAAGAGACCACGATCTACAAAAATTCAAATATAAAATGCCCATTTTATTACCTAGGCCATAGATTTCATTTTGCTCTATAAAGCAGCGTTGGCATCGCCAGACCAATGTCGGAAAAGATCGGGTCTCGGGAAGCCACCTTTACAGTCATGCCCAGTCAAAACTTGTAGAATTAGGGAACTGTCTATTTAACAACTGCAGTATTTTAATCCATTGCCTTATTTTTTACTATTCTAGTAATCTGATAAGCAAATGCATTTTGCATTGACAATTAACGCAGTAATCAATATCGGCGATATGATAACTTTTTATAATATTACGTAATAAATATGTGTTACTTGGATTATATTTAATGGATAATTGGTATTAAATTTAATGTATTATATTTAATACCAATTATCGCCCTCAAATATTATACACGGATCCTATTCAATTTTCTTAGTCGTATGATTCATAATTGAAACCGTAGGGGTTGTTCGTGTCCTACCTGAGTAGACCAAGAGGGTGCAGGTTCTATCCCGGGTTGAGGCGTACACGATGAGACATTTTCTGATCTCAAGTACCATAATACGGATGCTCGTACGGTGAAGGAAAACATAAGGAAACCCTCACATGGTTGGTCCCAGACGTATTGACCTGTTCATTCATTTGGACTAGGGCCTAGGCCGACAATGTTACGAGAATGCCGTATGTGCTTGGGCAACCATACGGACATTTAAATTATCATGCCCCAGACACTAGAGTATTTGAAGAGTGGTTACATCGCTAGGAAAATACTGTATAAACCATCCACATCGGATGCAAAGGCGAGAGGAACTGTTATTGCAGAATATAGACCAAACTAGTAAAGATAGCATCCAGCTACACTCATTTAATGATTCCTTATCTTTAATTTAATAAATCTTTTGACAAAACCTCCATACATTTTCTGTCAAGCTTTTCATGAAATTTAAGTACTTACATTATTATTTAATAACTCTGTTGAGTGCGGCTGTTTGTCGATTCATTTTAATCAGTTGTCTTAATTTTGATTAGGCAAAAAACTAAATAGCCAATATATATACTTATTAAATATACTGCCAAAAATAAATTGTGGCCAACTAGATAGATTTGAAGCCCTTCTATTAGTTACTTTTATCAGTTTCAATATTATCAAGTTTATCTATGATTCATCGCAGTCTCAAAATCCTCCATTACTCATATCAAGAGCTGTAAAGATATTGAGACTCGAGTAAACGCTGATTGTGACCGTCAAATTGTTTTTACCTGTTATGTAGGTTTTTCCAAGGTAAGGGAGAGAAGTTTCATGCCTGGGTTACACGGTGCGAGCTGGCCGAGTCAGCTACTGAGGTGCAGCTACTTGCACCGTGTGACCGCATCATACGAGTTACTATCTTGTGCGAGTGGGTCAGTTGCTTGCGAGTTACTACAGCATCTTTTCTTTTCACTCGCCACTAGCCTTCCCCACCACAGTTACAACTCGACTAGGCTAATTTACCGTGGCAGTACTTGTCTACTACGACGTCAGCAGCTTGTATGGTGTGACCCAGCGATGCGAGTCGAGCTGCTCTCGTGCGAGTACACTACACAGGCACAGTAGCTGCCTAGTGCCTAGTGTCACTTCAGCTGCTCGCACTTACGAATAGGTTACGGTATACCTATAGCTATAGGTTATGTGATAATAATATGTCAGCTCGCACCGTGTAACCATAGGTGTAACCCAGACATAAGAAAGAAACTCCGGTGGCATGTTTTGACACCCTTGACCCTACATTTCCTGATGCGGCTCGAATCAATACTTTCAACTTTTTGCCATAGCTTAAGGTGCTCCCAGAAATAAGTTATATAACGTTAGATAACAATATTTTTGTCTAACATTTTTTAACAAATTATAACAAAATAAACGTTTCTGTATGGTTGTTACACGCTGTTATAAAATGTTATCGTGTTACACAATGTTTTATAAGTTATAATGTTATAATATAACTGCTGTCTGGGAGCACCTTTAAAGTTGCTTATTATAATTTTGAAATTGAAGTTGCTGATAGGCCGCATTTTCAATAAATTTGTATGACATGGAAAATGCGTCAAACCGTTTTCCGATCAGACATGCAAGGCAATCTTATGCCACGATAAAATTTAAAAAATACGTATTATTATGGAGGTTCGTCACTACATTATATCGTAAAGCGGCGCGAGATCAGAGGCATGCCCACATTTTGCAACTCACAGTTTTGACGGACATTATCGTCAATTCGCAAGTGGTAGGTGTGGTAGAGGTGTGACTGATAAACCACTTGACACGCTGACATGACCTAATTCCTCGATAAACACTAAACTAAGCCCAGTTAGCTCACGTAGTAAGTACGAGTATACAGCGTGTAACAAAACTTAAGTGATTTTTTTTTGCTTTTGTATGGGCACTTGGTACTTACCCATACAAAAGTGAAAAAAATATTTGGTCTTTCAGCGCTGCTACTTTCACAGTGAACTCTCTACATTCTACAAGAGACACATACAGTATACACACCCTAAAGTAATCTCACTTAGTTTTGTTACATCCTGACTTATTCAGTATGGCAAAAATTAACGTTGATTTACATTGACACAGTAACTAACGGGATAACTGAAATGTCTATTAATCAAATAAAATAAAAAACATTAATTATTCAACACGCTAATATTATCACATCACATTACAACAAATTATTTAACACAAAAAAGTACGAGGGCTGCTATTTATGTATCCGGAACTGGCCACTTACAAGAACAATATTTAAAAAGTAATTACAACATTTGAAAATAGAACTCTTTGGTTGAAGAATACATTTTGTTTCATGTGACTGTCAATTATTTTTCCATTGTGGCGTCATTTTGAAAATTGCGTGTCTTCATTTGCCATGGATTTAACGCGTGAACATTTTCGTGCAATGATTTACTACGATTTTCGGCGTGGGCTAAATCAACAACAGTGCTTTATTCAACTCACCGCAACTTTTGGAGATGAAGCACCATCAAAAACCACTGTTTATCACTGGTACAGTGAGTTTAATCGTGGGCGGTCTATGCTCACGGATGAAAATAAAGAAGGTCGCCCAAAAACAGCTGTTGTCCCACAAAATATAGATGCTGTGCGGGAACTAATAATGCGTGATCGTCATGTTACATATCGCGAGATAGAGGCGTCCTTAGGCATAAGTATGACGAGCATACATAAGATATTACACGAACATTTGGCTGTAAAAAAAATATGATTGCGTTGGATTCCGCACAACTTGACAATCGATCAAAAAACGGGCTCGTGGCGATTGGTGCAAAAAAATGATAAAAAAATACAACCGTGGTACGTCAAAAGCCGTTTATAATATCTACACAGGTGATGAATCTTGGATCTATGCATATGACCCCGAAACTAAACAACAGTCAACGGTGTGGGTGTTCCAAGATGAGCCGAAACCAACAAAAGTTACTCGTGCAAAAAGTACTTTGAAGCAAATGGTCGCCTGTTTTTTTGGAATTAATGAACATGTGGCTACAGTGCCATTAGAGAATCGTAAAACGGTTAATTCTGAATGGTATACGACCATTTGTTTACCAGAAGTCTTTGAAGAAATAAGAAAGGACAACCGACAACGCAGAATCATATTACATCACGACAATGCTAGCTGTCACACCTCAGCTGAAACAACTCAGTTTTTGGAGGGTCAAAAGATCGAATTGACTGGTCATCCGCCGTACAGCCCTGATTTGGTACCTAACGATTTCTTTTTATTTCCATACGCGAAGAACAAATTACGTGGTCAACGTTTTTCGAGCCGCGAAGAGGCTGTTGATGCGTTCAAAATGCACGTTTTGGAGATACCTCAATCAGAATGGAAAAAGTGCTATGAAAATTGGTTCCAGCGTATGCAAAAGTGTGTCGATCATCGCGGCGAATATTTTGAAAAGCAATAAAACCATATTAAATGATATATGTTTGTTTCTTTTTTTAATTCCGGATACATAAATAGCAGCCCTCGTACGTATAAATAAATTAATCACAAAGAAAACAGAAATAATTAAAAAATAATAATCTTTGACTCAATTTTTAAAAGCTGGACTGGACTGAGTCCAATCCATACAATCAATTCAGTCCTGACAGGACTGAATTGATTGTATGATTGCTGGATTTTACGTACACGATAGGTACAGCTCCTGGAAAATGGATATTGCTTCAGCGATGATCCAACGCTAGAATCCAGCAGGCCAATCGCGCTATTGTCCAACGTTTTAATTCTGGTTAAACTCTTATTCCGATGTGTTTCAGCTAAGGTTTTCCGATGCGGCTGATCCAGTGATACTGGCGTCCGCTACTGTTATAAATTATTATAATATAAAACTAGATGATGCCCGCAACTCCGTTGCGCCAAACATCGTTTATCGCGCGGGAACCGTACATTTTTCTGGGATAAAAAGTATCCTATGTCCTTTCCCCGGACTTAAAATATCTCCATGCCAAATTTCAGCAAAATCGGTTCAGCGGTTTGGGCGTGAAGAGGTAACAGACAGACAGACAGACAGACGGACAGACAGACACACTTTCGAATTTATAATATTAGTATGGATGTCAATCATCTGAGTTTCTAAAATCAAGTTTGATCTCGGATCATTGCCCCGTTTCTACCGTTTAGTATGGAATTAATTTTAATGATAGTTAAGTCTCTATTTTCTCTAAATTCCCACCTTTTAAGGTGGGAACAAAAAGAATTAAGATTTCACTAATTACCTACTAGTTACTGTTATATGTAATATCATTAGTCATGACATCATTGAAAACGTAAGATACTTGAACTTTAACCAACTTGTAGGCAAATAGATTGTCTTATGAGTTATGACGCAAGTGCGTAACTTCAACCTTTTGAACATGAAAAAAAATCACACTCAGGCAGAAATTATTACATAGTATACATAATATATTATGTAATAATTTACTTTATTTTTATATTCTACGGTGACTACAGACAGCTATATTTAAACTTTTAATTTATTTTAATGTAAATTCATATTTTTTATCGCAATAAGATTTCCCAAGTACATACTTATAGTTAAAAAATATAGCTAATATAGCTATACTTATATTTTATTTCAGTAAATATAACATTATTCTTTATATACTCTTCATCTTTATCTAAATGAAACTGGCCTTTTGGTTCTCATTGATATAATTGGACATGGATACGCAAAATATGTAAGTACGAGCTTTTGCCCGCGGCTTCGCTCGCGTTAAGAAGTATTATTATATACAAACTTTCATCCCCTATTTTAACCCCTTGGGGGTAGAATTTATCAAAATCCTTTCTTAGCGGATGCCTACGTCATAACATCTACCTGCATGCCAAATTTCAGCCCGATCCGTCCAGTGGTTTGGGCTGTGCGTTGATAGATCAACATGTCAGTCTGTCACCTTTGAGTTTTATATATATAGATTTTGCGTATCCATGTCCAATGTTTTGTCTTATATATCTATTCACTTTTTTTTACATAACTCACTGACCAGTGCTGGATTTTATTTTTAATGAGGATAGGCCATTACTTTTAGGGATTGCAATCCCGCAAAGCGGGATCCCGCAATCCCGCGGGATCCCGCGCCAATTATTAGTCTGCTGGATCCCGCACCTAAAAAACGCGGATCCACGGATCCCGCATAACCCATTTGCATAATTTCTCGTCGAGTCCATATGATGGAAGCTTTGATAGCAGCACATTGTGCCAAACCCGATCAAAAGCCTTCGCAATGTCCAAACTAACAGCCAATGCCACTCCCTTCGACACAATCGCCTGAGCCCAACGATGAGTTAGGTACGCCAAGAGATCACCAGCCGAGCGACCCTTATGGAACCCGTACTGTTTGTCACTTAGTAATCCCTGGCCGTCCAAGTATTGATTCCATTTTAATATTATAAATTGGTTATAGCGATTGGTCTGTGATTGGAAAAAATTGAGCGGTCACCTTTTTTGGGGATCGGGTACACCAAGGCTGTCTTCTAGGAAGCCGGCACAATGCCAGAAGAACAGGAGAGCCGGAAAAGACGCGTTAAGATCAGAGCCAACTCTGGAGCACATTTTTATAACACATTAGGAGGGATTCCGTCAGGCCCACTCGACTTGTGGATATCAAGGGAACGGAGGGCTATTTGCACTAAGCGCTGATTAAACCAAATATCCGACATGACGCTCGTGCATCGCGGTATGGTCGGCGGTTTCTGTCCCCCGTCATCTCGGGTTAAGTTTGACGCAAAGAAAACCCAGAAGATCGGCTTTGTCTTTTGCGTCATTGCCACCGGACAACGATCCATTTTTGACGTGTAGGGATGGTAGGGTTGGCTTGCAGAAATTCCCTTCAATAGCTTTGGCCAGAAACCAGAATGCACGCGAAGGGAGGCGCTCGAGTCTCTCACCAATTCTATTGACGTGCAGTTTCAAATTCAAATTCAAATGTCTTTATTGCTAGAATGTTGTACATAAACAGGTCTTATAATTAACTACTTATAGTTCTAACATTCTGCCATAACAATGGCGTGCAATGAAATTAAATTTATGTAAAATTAATAAGTAGGTACATCATTATCTTACAAGGAATTTTAAATACATAATTTGTCAATTGAAGAAATATATATTAAATTGAATAAGTAAGTATACAATAATAATAATTAGATTACATAGAAAATATTTAGTCAGTTTTTTTTTTGTTATTATTTAGGTATGTCATAAGAGATTTTAATTAATTTTATTACATGTACATTAAATTATTATTATTATTATTGTCAAATTTAACAAATTTTATTACAATATTATATTATACATTGTACATTGCATTATTATTCTTCAAATGTCATATATTCGCTTAATGTGTAAAAACAATTGTTTAGTAGCCATTTAGTAATTTGTCTTTTAAACTTTACTTGCATTTAATGATTTAAAATTATCTGGTACTTTATTGAAAATATTGATGACTTTAATGTACACATTTTTCCTATATACATCCATGTGGCACTGTGGCATGTATAGTTTATATTCGTATCTTGGTGTAGCACTTCTATTGTTGACATCAGCATTTTTTGGAAAATAGTGCGAATGTTGCATAACAAAAACACAAATGTCTCTTATGTACAGGCATACCAAAGGGAGAATCTGTAATTTTTGAAAAATTGGTTTGCAACTATCTAATGGGGAAGCTCCACAGATTGCCCTTACTCACTTCTTCTGAACTTTAAACGCTTTATCAATTTCAACTTAGCTTCCCCATAGTATTAGCCCATATGAGAGTACAGACGAAACGTACCCGTGGTATGCACAACGTGCTGCTTCGGTCGAGACTTTAAGACGTAATATTTTAATTGCGTATATAAACTTGTCAATTTTATCGCATACATGGTTTATATGTTCCTTCCAGTTACAGTGTCTATCTACAACGATTCCTAAAAATTTTGCAGAGTTAACTACTTCTATAGCAGTGCCGTCAATGTTAATATTCAAGTCAATAGGTCGTGTTCTATGATCTCTAAATTGTATTATTTTAGTTTTATTGATGTGAATTTTTAAATTATTATTATTAAGCCATGTCATGATTTTTTAAATTGTATTATAAATGTCATTTTGAAAATAATTTATATTATTACATTTAATTATAGGCGTGGTGTCGTCTGCAAACAAAATTGTATTTTGGTCTGTTACGTTAGGAAGGTCGTTAATGTAAATTAAAAAGAGCAATGGACCCAGTATGCTACCTTGTGGGACCCCGAAATTTTTAGGTAAAAAGTCCGACCTGATAGTAGATTCTTTCCCTTTCTGAATTTTCGATATTTGTACACATTGCTTTCGTCCCGATAGATAACTTTTTAACCAGTCCAAGGCTTTGCCACGTATTCCGTATTTTTCTAGCTTATATAGTAGCAGCTTATGATCTACGAAGTCAAAAGCTTTAGAAATATCTGGGAATATCGCTGCTACTGGTTTTTTATCATTTATAGCTTCTGTTATGTGTTTTATAAGATTAAAACAAGCTAAAGTTGTATTGCTATTTTTACGAAAACCGAATTGTTCTGGAGTGAACATATTATTTGTAGTGACAAATTCGTAAAGCCTTTTCATCATAATTTTTTCGAGTATTTTAGATATGACTGGAATCAAGGTGACCGGTCTATAATTATTTATGTCAGTGATATCTCCTTTTTTAAATAGAGGTTTGACTATAGACTTTTTTAATATTTCGGGAAATTCACCTTCTTCAAAAGATAGATTTATGATATAGCTTAAGGGACGACATATATGTTTCGCACAAGCTTTAATCATTTTTGTATTTAAGTTATCAATTCCTACTGAATTAGTGTTATTAAGACTACTTAGAAGTACCTCATGTTCATCGGTCGGTCTAAGAAAAATTGTATTTACTATTTGTGTAGTTAAAGTTTTAGCAATGTCATTTATTTTAAATTTAAATTGTTTATTCGTTAATTCTGTATAGTATTTATTAAATGCTTTAGCAATGTCATTAGAAGCCGTAAGAACTTTGTCATTATAAGAAATTGTATTTATGTCATGATGAGATTTTATGTCATTTATGTTATTGTTTATAATGTCCCAAATTGCTTTACATTTATTTTTATTCTTATTAATATATTTTTTATTTTGTAGCTGTCTTGACTTATAAATACATTTTTTAAGAGTTTTATAATAAGTTAAATATTTTTTATAATTGTTAGATTTGTCTTCACCTGTCATTTTATATTTAAGATACAATTTCCTTTTTACAATGCATGATTTTCTTAATCCCTTAGTAAGCCATAATTTATTTGTCTTTTTATTGTTTTGCTTGCATATTATTAATGGAAAACATAAATCAAAGAATAACTTTAATGTATCATGGAATTCCTTAAAAGCCTCATTTAAGCTGCTCATTTTGTAAACATTAGAAAATGTATATGATGATAAACAGTTACAAAATTTTGTTATGTTGTCATTGCTCAAATCTCTAACAGAATTCGTCCAGGAGACTAGTTCATGTTTATTTTTTACTCTTACTGTAAGTACTTGGCCTGTTTCGTGGTCTGATAGAGCAAGATGGTGAACCTCTGCGGTACAAAATTTTATATTACTGGCAAACTGATCGAGGCATGTCATTTTCTTGTCGGTGTTGTAATGTGTAATTTTATATTGTAATTTTTTAGCATGCTGATAAGGTCTCGACAATGTTTATTAGGATTTAATGTATCAAAGTTTAGTTATTTAATGTATCAAACCAGTCTCCGCATAAAATATTTTTTTTGAATCTTACAGCTACTTTGATAAAAGCAATTCCAATTTATCTATAAAAACAATAGGGTTACTAGACGGCGTTCGGTATATGCATAAAATTAAGATTTTTGGCGACAAAATTTCTATACCCGAGACTTCAAAACTAAAATTACTAGACAATTCTTTAATGCTGTTTAAACTTTTACACTCAATACAATTTTTTGTTAATATGCATGTTCCACCTCTTTTTTTGAATCTCGAGTATGAAGAAGTCATTCTATAACCAGATATTTTAAGTAATGACTCCATTCCTTTTTTTATAAACGTTTCTGATAAGCAAATCACATCAATATCTATATTTTTCTGCGTGAACTCCGACAATGCAAATAAGATTTCTTCAGATTTATTAATGGCACCAGCAATGTTTTGGTGGAATATTGTCAAACGACTACTTTTGTATTTTTTCTTCAAGAAAAAACGTTTTATCTTTAATTGGTTCGAATACTTTAGATTTTGAAAAATAGTAGGGAATTGTACCTTTTTTGTGATTTACGCCTATGCTCTGCGATGAATTTTGATCGGAACTAAGTTGAAATTGTTTCGGTTGAAAATCGTTTTGTGTTATTATTTCATTATTATTTATATAGGGCTCTATTTTATTACCTATAGTTTTATTTTTGGTATTTAAAAGTAATAATTCTAATTCGATGTTTAGGACGAAACTAATTCTATTTATTAACATTTCACTATTTGTGTACATAAGATTATTATTATTTTTTTAAAATAGACAATTCTTATAATTTTTTACAATTAATTCTATCTGGCTATTGAGTAAATTCACGTTTAAAAAATAGTTATATTGTGTTTTCAATATTAATACTAGTTGCCTTCGAAATACGTACAAAATATTGCTTAAGTTTGTCAAAAAACAAAAGGGATTTTTATCATTACTACCTAATGCTAATACAACAATGTCATCCTTGTTCAATGTTGCTACTAAATTATTACAAATCTGAAGTATATTGTTACAATTTGCAAAAGAAAGAACTATTCCAAGTATTTCGTACATATTGTTGTTTCTTTTTTCTTGGTCATATTGCATTTGTGTGGCTAGACCTTCTACTTGTTGGTCCCCAACTATCAGTATTTTTTTCTTATGATTTCTTTGCCCGATTGATCTCTTCCTTGAGTACTTCATTTTATATGTGCTGGTATTTAAATTCCAAGCAGACACTGCATTAACCCAGGATTGGTAAGCCTTCTGCTTCCGGCGAGAAACTTTTTTGGAGGATGAACCAAACCAGGGATAACGTCTGCCGCAAGTTGGAACTACAAAGGTCGGAATGAAAAGCTTCATCCCTTGCATCACCACATTAGCAACGGAGTTGGCAGTGTAACCGGGATCATCCGGCGAGAAGCACAAGTGCCCCCCAAAGATAGGATGCAAAAGACGAGCGCATCTCATCCCAGTCCACTAACTTGTAGTACCACACACGACGGTATTTATCAGCACGCTGTCGCAATACCGTCGTAAGTGGCACAGAACTCCTAATAAGACAATGATCCGATGAACCAAGTGGTGCGGTCATGGATGCTTGATAGCCACTAGCCATCAGGATTTGAAGTCAGCAGAAGGTCCAACAGGGAAGGATTCTGACCGCTACATATTATGGGATTCGCGAAGGCGTAGCAACCAGTTGTGTTAAGTCGTTCGCAAGGGCAAAGTCGCAGACAGATCTTCCCGCATGATCAGTTTTACTGGAATTGAGCCAGTCGGCGTGGTGGGCGTTAAAGTCGCCAAGTATTATGATCTCTGCGGATGGGATCTGCTGCTGCACTAAATCTGAAGCAGCTTGCAGGTGTTCAAAGAGTCAGTCCGTCGCGGTATCACCACTATGGGACCTATATAAATAATCGCGAGGGTGGTCGTCGCAATCAATGCGGAGCCATAATGTTGAGAGGTCCCTGACTTCAAGATTGTTGAAACATTAAAAGCATTTTAATTTTCGGATCTAATATGACTAGAGTGATTACTGATTACATAATTTAATTATTATTTTGTTACAAAACAAATATTTTTGTGGCATAATGAGACATTGTCTATTAATAAAGTTTATTATTAATAAAACATAAACCGGTAGTTTGCAATTTATTCAATTTTATAACACAAATTAAAACATGCGGGATCCCGCGGGATTGGCCAATCCCGCAAATCAATCCCGCGGGATTAAATAAGGTGCGGGATTGCAATCCCTAATTACGTTTCCTCCGCCCCATGTACGAAATCTGCCCTAGGACGCTGTCGCCCCTATGTCGCGGCATATACGACCTATTTATATATGCAGGGCTTCCTCTGACTTTTAACGTACCTATCAGGCAAGGACTCTCAACTACGTTGGGTTAAAGTTTAGTGTAATCTGTATATATTATATACTATAAATCTTTCTATTAGTATGAGGATAAAACAGCTATTATTGTTTGCAAACTATATACTATCTACGTGTACCGAAGCTAAGATAGCGTATATAGAGCTCATTATAATATATAGCATATCCCATAATTCGCGATAAGCCGCTATCACCAGGACATGGCTATCAGCGCTTATAAACTTTATGACACCTCACTAACCTGACCACCACACTTTGTCTGCCCATGGACTATCTTGATTTTATTTTCATTCTCATAAGAAATAGCTTAAAGTTTTCAAACAGAGTTCAAGACGCAGCTCTACCTTGGTTCACGTATTACGTACGTGCGACGTATTTAGACGTCAATAATTATTTTATTTCACGTAGCATTGTTTTGTATGATTTCAATCGATTACTGTAAGATAGTTAAGGAGACTTTACTTGTAATCTCATAAGTTGTAACAAAGGAACTGCAAATTAAAACAAATTGGCGCCATCTAAACCTATCTACTATAACAATAGTACCTACCCTACAAGCCACAGTTTACTGTCTACAATCTGTAAAACCTACTTACCGCAGGTTTGAAACTTTGAACATTAGATATTAAATAAGTTTAAACCTTGTAGAATTACAGATGAATTACATGGGCGCCGGCAGGGGGGTGCCAGGTGGTGCACTTGCACCCCTTGGGAATCTCGGGATCAACAGGAATTATTGAAATAAAAATGCCGTCTGTAACACTATTACCATGCCGTACATAGATAGTTCGTAAAGTTTCGGCACTAAATGTATTCTGTTGACGTACATAGACAGTCACTGTTGTTCGTAAAAAGTAAAAGAAAAGAAAAGAAAGAGAACTAAAATCTGCACCTCTTGAAAATTATTTCTGCCGGAGCCCACGGAGGAATAGTAACTGCAGGTAGAGTCTCTAATAAAAATATTTGATAACTTAAGGAGGACTTACAACCGGACAAAAAAACCGTCCAACTGACATTGTATATAGATGGAAGGTCACAAAATATTATTGCACCGATATCAGAGATAGGCGGTGATAAGGAGGTGCCAAAACTGAGGACCGACTGGCGACCACCACAGTCTAGAGCTGATACCGATCTAGTTAGACCCCCCGGGTAAGTTTATTGAAATTTTACTGTGCACTGTAGTAGGAAACTAACAAATAATAGGAAATACCCATCTTTGTTTTTTTTTTGAAGTGAAAACTTCTTTAGCGGCGTTGAGCACTTTTGTGGGATGGGTAAAAACTGTGAAACTCGCGTCAGATTCTCGTGCTGATCGAAAAACCTTGGAAAAACCGTAAGACGGTTGGAGAAAAGTGTTTTGTGTCGAACTCGAACTCGAACTGGAACTCGAACTCGAATTGATTGTAAGGGTTTCGATTAATTAAAAAAATCGATTTTTTAAAAATCGATATATATATATATATATATATATATATATATATATATATATATATATATATATATATATATATATATATATATATATATATATATATATATATATATATATATATATATATATATATATATATATATATATATTTTATATAAATATATTATAAATTTTTAACACATTTTTTATGAAAATCGATTTTTAAAAAATCGATTTTTTATATATATATATATATATATATATATATATAATAATATTATATTCCGATAGGTATATTACCTTTATGGTCTTAATACACTCACAGCCAAAGTGAAAACTTGATTATTAACGTTGTGCATTTTTTTAACCCATTTTTTATGAAAGTCGATTATTAAAAAAACGATTTTTTTAATTAAGTAATCGAAACCCTTACAATCGATTAAATTTTTAACACATTTTTAACATATATTCCGATAGGTATATTAACTTTATGATTAAGACGTACATATGGTATGCTGTATAGGCGACTGTACCTATACACTATATGTTATTGGGCTTGTTTGTTTCTATCAGTGTCGATGTATTTATATTGCTATTTTTGTTATAAATATCAATAATTAATATTGTTATTGTGAAGTTATAATTTTTATAATTATACTGGCTAAAGTGAACTAAAAGTATTTTGAAATAACTATGGCAGAAAGGGGTGTAGATAATATTGCCGGAACATCTGATTTCATATGACATTAATCTTTTTTCAGTTGAATAAACTCTTTTTGCGTATGGTTAGATACTCGTACTTAAGGAGTAAACTCCAGTCGTGCGTCGGAGCTGACACACTTTTTTTACCTTATTTGTTGTAAATGCCACTTTTTTAGCGGGTTATAAATATATTTCTTATTACCGACTTAAAAAGGAATATGCAAATTTTTACTTAAAATGATTTAATTATATACTTGTAGGTATAATATAATTAGTTTTATTTTTATTTTTTACTATAAATCTCCTTGACTGTAAATAATTTGCAATATCACCGTTGCTTTATTTTACAGATTCTCAACAAATCAGCATGTCTCTTGGCGAAGTAAGTATGAAAATTATTATCTAACTTACTGCTTATTGCTAACGACCGCACTTAGAGCCCCTTTCTATAGACTTTTAGTCGGCCGATAGATTAACCAAATTGGCGTTACAGTACATTATTATCGGCCGATACAAATCGTTTAGTGTGCGCACCTTCATACATCTTCGTACTGATTGAGCTTTCGATCAAACTATCGGCCGACTAAAAGTCTGCCGTCTGACTCTGCGGGGGCCGGGGATCAGAAATTGAATGATCTCACTTAACGTTAATCAATCCTTCGATCGCGGATTCTTGGAAATGCTATTGTATTCTATTGTTGTCGCGATCACCGGTGCTCATGGGGCTTGAAGGATTAAATGCAGATTTTGACTGACTCCGTACATTTTCTGTCAAACTATTCATTAAATCGTTAAGTAGGGGAGAGGGGGGCTAGATTTAACAGGGGTAAGTATTAACAAGCCTATAACTACCAAATTAAATGACGATACGGTAAGCCGTTCAATGTCATAAGTTCGGGCGACGTCGGCGAACGATTTGGTACAAGTGTGTTGCCCATCGGCCATCGCGTTGTGAAGTTATTCTACGTCGGTGCAAAAATACAGTTAAGCGGACATTTTTACGTCTCGAATTTTTTGATTCATGCTTTAATTATTTGGTTTTGCGATTGCAGATTTTTATATAAATAACGGTTATTTAGTTGTTAATTACATTTCCGTGTTATTTTATTAAATATACCTATAGTTTTTTTTTAATAATTAGTTATATCCAAAAAAGGTCCTCGGAGGCTACTTTTAAAAAAGGAACGGGGTAAGTATTAACCGGTATTATAAGCAAGTTGGAGCTGCCACATTTGCCGAAAGAGGTACGTCGATCACTCTGGCGACACTCCGGCAACACCATATCCACCGATGTTCATATATCCGAGGATCAGGTTCAATTTTTGTTGCAAGTGGAATCCATAGGGGCTGGAAACAGCTCAGGTTGGATGACATAAAAGGAAATTCATGTTATTTGTAATTTGACAGAAGATAATATTGTTTTTTAACATTTGTATGTGAAAAAATAAATAAATTACCATTTTAATATTGTTTTGTTTTTTACTTCCATGGTTTAATGAAAGTCTAACAAGTTTACTTAGCGTTAATACTTACCCCGTCACTGTTAATATTTACCCCCGAAACGGTGCAAGTTTTAACCGCTGACTTTTTTTAAAAAGATGCGTTTTTCTCCGAATCCAAGTAATTTAGATGAATTTTCAGCTTAGTATATGCAAGTCATATAAATTTCCGTTACTCGGGTATAAAAAAAATAACATAAAGTTTTCAAATTATGAAGATAAATGACAATATTCAAAATCTGTTAGAACTAGCCCCCCTCTCCCCTAATCATTAATTGTCGCTGAGTGCGGCCGTGAGTATTTATCTTAGGTAAATATAAGGTGGGATTTACTCGCGTGAAAACCTTTGAACAGGACAATAAGCCATTGTCCTTTTTGAAATCCCACTGTTTAAGGAAATAATAAACTTAATAGATAATAGGGTTGCGTGTTGCTATTGTAGAAAACAATAAATATTATAATATACTAGCGACCCGCCCCGGCTTCGCACGGGTATAAAATATATAGCCACTGAAGAAATGATTAAAATTGATTGATTCAGCAGTTTTATATTCATTTAATACTACCCGTGGCCCGCATTGGTAGGTACCGCCGCAAAAGCTACGTCTCACAGGAAATTGGAGCCTTTTGCAGGGTATAGGAAAATCAGTAGGGATCATTGGTATTCTCGGTATATGAACTAATTCACCAGCTGCAGGGCCGGTAATAATCTTCGTTACTGCGCACCCCCGCCTTGGTATGTTGGTAGCGCCCACTTCGAAACGGGCATAAATCGCAATTTTTTATTTCACCATAACTTCTAAACCAAACGTCCAATTTTAATCATTCAAACACCAAATATTATCTACATAAACTGTACTTAGTGATGAAATAATTAATTTTAATAAGGATTATCAGCATGAGTAAAATAAATGCGTTTAAATGTAGTCCAAAAAAATCAAGATTTTAAAATAAAAAAATGGGTGCTGTGCCTCATTTGACATAGATAGGTATAGTGTGTTGCAGACATTTTTGTAGATATTTATAAGATATACATTTACTTAGAACATTGTATGGTTCTATCTTTTATAGTTTAGGCAGCGTACGCAAAATAAGTAACTTTTCTGGTTGATTTTTTTCACCTTGTGTCAGAAAAACCCAAATATCTTACGGAACCCTATATTTTCTACAATAAAAAGTAGCCTATGTTACTCGTAAATAAAGTAGCTTTCGAATGGTGAAAGAATTTTTAAAATCGGTCCAGTAGTTTTTGAGCCTATTTATTACAATTAAACAAAGAAACAAAGTTTACCTCTTTATAATATTAGTATAGATATAGATTAAAATAATTATGTTGAATCAAACGTTCGCGTTTTTTATAGTGAGACAAGCTCTTATGTCCGGCGCAGTAGTTACGAAGATACATTATAATTACCTAATATATTATGGTACTTGTCATTTAACTACCCAGTAGTTTTCACAGATAATGTCAGTCAGAAAAACAAGCTACCTAGTACCTAGTAATAGGTAGGTAGGAGAATATTGCAGTGAATACAATGTACCCATCAGTCGTGGCAAAACGAGACACAATAGCTTTTTCATTGTTATCGCGGCCGGATGTGGCCGCTTGGGGCTTCATGAATTACGGCCGTTGCAATTATGACATTAATGCTAATGAATGGAGGTAGTTATCAATAAAAAACAAACATTGAACTCCCCGATAAAACACGGTACGTTATATGTAAGGGCCTAAGGGCCCCAAAATTCACGTTGCTGTTCTGCAGGTCTCATGTGCACGATTCTAGAATCTCGAATGACGCTTCGATTGGAAGCCGTCTCACTCCTGCTTCTTCACGGGAGTGAGACAGCCTGTAATTGAAGTGGAATTAGACGCAGCTCTATTGAAATTGCTATTCCTTTATTTGTGGTACCGCCAAATATTTTACTTTTCAAAAGGGTTCCGCCACCAAAAAAGTTTGAGAACCGCTGTCCCAGTGCTGAATTAATATTTTTTATGAGAGTATAGGCCACTTTAATTCCGCCGTCCCATATTATACGTAATCTGTAGGGCCTCTATGGACTTTGCCGCCCTAGGACGCTGCCCTAGGCTGTGGCCTATAAGGGTCTATTTATAAATCCGGGGCTGCGCTGCCCTATATCATCGAATTGATACTCTGTACCTAACTAACCAACTTACCATTCCAGCAATTCAACCAAGTGTCCGAGTCGGTCAGGAAGTGGAAGACCAAGCCTGGTGACAGCGAGAACCTCGCCCTGTACTCCCTGTACAAGCAGGCCACCGTTGGAGACGTCAACATCAGTACGTATTTTCTTAAATAAGCAGGCAGATCGCCTGATGGTAGGTCGTAGGAACTTTTGTCGCCGAAACGAAAGTGTGTCTGTAGGCCATTTGGTTCTATACAAGGTGTAACAAAACTAAGTGATAGGTAATTACTTTGGGGTGTTTCCTCTATATGAGTCCCTTCTATAAAGTTCACTGGGAAAGTAGCAGCGCTGAAAGAGCAAAATATTTTTTTTACGATTTCTTAACATAGACCAAAATTCTTATATCAAACACACAAAAAAGATAAAAAGGTGACTTCAAATTATGATAATCGCATCTTAAAGAAAACAATGAAATTGCTTTACGTGTGTCCGCTTGCGAATTGACAATAATAATAATTTATTAATTATTAATTTATGATTATAAGTAATTTGCACAATAGAATGGAATGTTCTAAGTCCAAACTATTTACATAATTCAAGTCTGCACTCTGAGTCACTCATTAATACATTTACTATTGGATATTTCGCACAATATACTTAGTTTATAATGGGAACAAATATAATGACCACCAAAAAATGCACTGATACCCTTAACTTGTTTACCAAAAAAAGATATTGAACACCAAAAAAATAAAGTCTAAAATTGCAATACTACCAGCTATTTTAGTCATGACAACACTTCAAATTGTAATCGAATACCAAATATAGTAAATGATCACCAAATATAGTAAATAACCACCTAATATAGTAAATGATCACCAAATAAAGTAAATGATCACTAAATATAGTAAATGACCGCCAAATATAGTAAATGATCACCAAATATAGTAAATTATCGCCAAATCCTTGTGAGCAAATCAATGCAATATTTCTGTCCAAATAAATCACTACGATTGACAAAAAATGTAAGCATATTATTAACAAAATAATCGGCCAAGTGTGAGTCGTATGGAGGGTTCCATACCGTTTATAGAGCAAAATTAGACCTAAAATTGTGTTTTAGTATGGGTTGGGACTTGGGAGCCCCCTTTAATTTTTTTATATTATTATTAATTATTGAAGTAAACATATAATCAAGGCCTTTGCGAAAATATCAACGTGCCTACTGGTTGCCATTATTGATATCGAGCAAAAAAGGCCAAAAAAATCACGTTTGTTGTATGGGATATAATAATTTTATTTTGTTTTTAGTACTTGTTGTTATAGCGGCAATATACACAATCTGTTAAATTAATAATAATGTAATATCTATGGACGCTTCACACCACGTCAGTCTGGCCCCGTGCTAAGTGCCTAAAGGACTTGTGTTACAGGTACTAGACAACGGAAATATATTTAATATTTTTATACTATACATATATTTAAGATTTTTATTATATCATACACATATTTAATACACATCCAGACCCGGGAACATTGAAAACTTTTTGTTCCGTCGGCGGGATTCGAACCCGCGACCCCCGGCTTGAGCTACCAACGCGCTCACCACTGAGCCACAGAGGTCGTCATTCTCTCTCTTTTACTAAGACTTGCTATTGCTAAATAAAAATATATTTAGTTATAATTTTACATAAAAATGCTAACGTATAATGTTGGTGATCAGTTACTAATTTTGGTGATCATTTTACATTAAAATGCTAGTATAATGTTGGTGATCAGTTACTAATTTTGGTGATCATTTACTTATTTTGGTGATCATTTACTATTTTTGGTTTTAAGATGTTAAATCTTTGGTTATCATTTTACATTAAAATGGTGGTCTATATTTTGGTGATCGTTTACTATTTTTGTCTGTGAAATGTTACTATTTCTGGTGATCAGTTAACCATAAGCCGTTAATTATTATAGAGTAATAAACCCAATTTGTTTCTATCCGACTGCGCTAGAAATAAGGTCAGGTTTGTGTTTAGGGTTCCGTACCCAAAGCGTAAAAACGGGATCCTGTTACTGACACTTCGACGCCTGTCTGTCTGTCTCCAGGCTGTATCTCAAGAACCGTCATAGCTAGACTAGGCTAGAATACTAAAAACAAATTAGAATTAATATTTAAGGGGGCTCCCATACAACAAACGTGATTTTTTATAATAAAATATATTGATATATAGGTACTATCAGAGAAGTTGATCTGCCTAGGAATCAACTTCTCTGGTAGTACATGCATTGACCATACAAAAATAATCAAAATCTAGCGGTACATTGGAACCCTATATTGCGCTGGGGCCGTAGCGTGGCCCGTGGCCCAAGTCCCAACCGCGCACTTGGCCGGTTTTTTGCTTCTTTTTTTAATTCTTTATTCTCTTTCACTTTTTCCAGGTGAGCCCAGCGACATGGTCGGCAAGGCCAAGTACAACGCGTGGAAGGGCCGCAAAGGGATCTCACAGGACGACGCCAAGAAACAGTACATCGATCTCGCCCAGCAATGGCAGTCCAAATACGCATGATTATTTAATCTGTTTACGTAATGCTCCGTTCGAAATTTAATTTAATATTTAAAATAATTTTAAGGCTTCAATAAATTTTATAAAAAAAATCTTTCCCTTTTTTATTGCACCTGCCCTGATTTACCTCTGCACTGTGAAGGCGCGCATTGTACCATTTTGTAATCCACTACATTCTATAGAGGGCATTGGGCGTTTGCACACTGCACGATAACGGCACGACACGATACCACAGAATAGAGGGCCACCGCACATATTATACAATTTCAAGTTGGCCGACTATCGTACAAACTAAATTGCGTAGTGTCACAATTTAATTGGACAACTTCATCGTGACGGCCCCGAATCACATAAGTAATAATAAAAAAATATTAGTATGGAAATATGGATTATTATCAGTTATCACCTTTTTATCTGGATTTTTTAAATTAAAATTTATCTGGATAATATCAAAGTTTAAAATGCAAGGCATGATCAATGATTTTGTTTAATTAAATTGTGTCACTACGCAATTTAGTTTGTACGATAGTCGGCCCACTTGAAATTGTATAATATGTGCGGTGGCCCTTATCTATTCTGTGGTATCGTGTCGTGTCGTTATCGTCGCAGTGTGAAAACGCCCATTAGAGGGTGAAGTGGATCGGTGTCTGTAAAGTCTATATATTATACTTACAATAGCCAGTCACAAGTGCTGTGTATGTAATCAAGGTAATTGACAACCGCTACCCTAATAACTACACAATGTCTGCTTGTCTTTGTCTGGCGCATTGGAAACCTCCCAAATCCCATGACAGAATAGAAACTTCAAATTTGACAAATGACGTTGACATATAAATAGGTTACGTGGATTGTTTTGATCACGAAATTAATGATAATTTACGTAAATTAAGCTAAGAATCGATACTTTTCCTGCAAAATAAGAAGAGCCTTTGAGTCACACTTAACACCGGTGAATAATCGACACGTCACTGTTGTTGCTTTGTAGATAACGCCAGTTGCACTTTAGAGCTATTTTCTTCACTGTTCATTTAGTTTCTTGTGAGTACTCACGGGTAGCGGTCGTTTCAGATAACCAACGTAAGTTATAGTGCCTTATTAATTAGCAGTCTAGTACGTAAACTGTTACAGAAGTATATTATTAATAGTTGTTTGCTATTGTAATGTTTGGGTTTTACTCACTATTGTGAGCCTAATAAATTGAGCGAAATGTAGGTTATATTGCTGCGGTTATGCTCAATTAACCGGTATTCGTGATGCCTGTATGTAACTGTTATATTAATGCGAATTATCTTTTTTTAGGTACATCCAAATACAACAGTCATGTCTCTGCAAGAGGTAAGTTTTAGTGGTTGTAGGTTGCTTTAAGGTCAAATACGTATAGTGCTAGCTCGAAGTCCAAAGTCCTGTAACTTCTTATTAGCATATTATGTCCTTTATTGCTGTTTAAACATTTTATACATGTAATTTGGTGACTTTCCACTTTTTAATGAATCGGCTGATTATTATTAATTTGAACCGTATAAAGTTACTTTTATTTTTCAATATGAAATATTTTTTCTTGGAGAAAGCTGCTCAACAACCATGACCACAAACACCACAGTTATACCATAATGATACAGTAATGTAAAAACTGTGTACTTATACTTAATTTTCTTTCCAATTAGTTTCTAGTACAACTTTAAAATGGATTATGTAACTAATTGATAAATATATCAATAGACTGATTAGGCTTAACCCATCAATCCCCAAGCGGCAGCCGGCTGCCGCATAACAATTTAAAATCTATTCTGTCTGCAATACCCACAATGAGGGGTTAAAACGTCATCATTATATACAATTTTTAAAATATATATTTTGTATCTTTCAGCAATTCGACAAGGCCGCCGCCAACGTAAGGAACCTGAAATCCCTACCCAGCGACAATGACCTCTTAGAATTATATGCCCTCTTCAAACAGGCTACCGTTGGCGATGCTGACCCAGCTAGTGAGTAACTCATTATACTCATATTCATAACCTGGGTTTCCAACCTGGTAATCAACCTCATGGTGAAAAATCCTTTTTTATAAGTAACAACCCATTGCTAGTTGAGAATGTTTGGAAACACTGCTCTGGAAGGTATTCCTTGGCAAACATCTTGATTCTTGACCACATACATTAAATAATAATTTTTGAGCATGGCATTTTTTGTGCCTAAATGTAATAAAATAAGCAGAAAATGTGCTCAAAAATATATAATATTCTTAATAATTTTTCAAAATCTAATACTTTGCGATTTTGTTTATGGTTTAACATTAATAGTTAAATTAAACATTTAAATATTTTTTTTTAAGTGTGGAAACAATTATATTTTTCCTCAATGAAAAAATTATATGTTACATATAATTTTATTATCTCGGCTGTAATACACTGGTAGGTTTTACCAATTAATTTATGACCCCTAACAATGACTATTCTTATCATCAATTAATGATAATTAAATGGAAATAATGAAACTTGAACTATTGTTCCTATAGAAAAACTGAGATAATCACTACTATTAAATAAATAATCACAATTATAATTTATAATAGATGTGCCAGTGCTTAGGCATGGCTGATGATGTAATTATCTTTTTGACACATCAATATAAAATATTATAAAGCAAATTTTTACTTGATTAAAATTTAAAAGTTATTTACATACGAAATCTAATATGGTTCACAATTCACATACTTACACCAAAGTACCATCGAGGAAATTGATTCCTATGCAGTTGACAGACCAACGTCATTTGGTCGATCATGTCAATTCAATGTAAATTGTGATCTGTCGGCTGGGTTTGACGTAACACGACCAAACTACGTAGGTCCCCATCTGCATAGGAATCAACTTCTCTGATAGTACTTGAGTCTGCTATGTAGAAAAAGCTGTTATACTTTTTTACGTTATCAGTGACGAACAACATAATTGCAAAGCCGAAGCTATTTCAAAAACAGATTGAAATGATTGTAGCAATAAAAATGCAATAACCATTCGTTTCGCGATGTGGTTACTGGTTATGGCGCGAGTAACCGTTAGTTTGAATATAAAAGTGTATACTCCATCTCTAGCACTCGTAGAATGTCGAAAGAAACAAGAAAATCATGTAATTTTCCACACTTAACTGCCTAGCTGTTTTTTGGTAAAACTTTTTTTAAGTCATATTTCTTAAACGTGCGAGCCACAGTCAGAATAATAATAAGTAATAACCCACCACCGGACGTTTGGCAAAAGTTATGGCAGTACCACGATAGTACTCATGTCTGTTATGAATTTCACGTGTCTATATCCTAGGTATACTGTAGTATCATAGGTTCCAAACCGTTGGATCTTGGATTTTTGGAGTTGATGAAGTCGAAATTCTGCTTAGCTATTCATCATTATAAGCTAATTTACTGCTTGATACTGACAATGTGGGGGGCTTTCGCCGTGGAGATACAGATGATTTATCCGCTGTAATTAAATAATTAAAATTCCGGTAGAGAAAGTGTGTAAATTGTGACCATTTACCACAACTCACGTGTCCTAAATTCAATCTTTATCCTCCAAAAAATACTATATCAGCAGATAATAAATACAATAAATCATATTTACGATACTGTTATCATCATTAACATTATATCAATAATGCAGGTTGATAGCCAGATGGGTCCAAAATAACAATCAGCTTATCTTAACACCCTGGGTTACTAGAAATAATAATTTACTAAAGATACACTCTTTAGCAAATAGTATTTCTAGTAATAATACTTAATGCTATGGCCAGTTTACATTATTCCAATCCAGTAAGCATATTTAACGCTGGATTAACATTATTTCAGTGTCAATCCAGCATTCCAGGTACTATTTACATAAACGGGCACTGGAATGCAATTGATACCGTTTTGACAGTGCATTCCAGTACATTATTCCAGTAGCAGTCTAGAGCTGGATTGGAATAATGTAAACGCGTAATTATAAAAAGTATGCAACATATTGGATATTGAATAAAAATTGTTTATTCAAATTGGTTGGAAAAAAATTGTATTCAAAATATCCACAGGTCTTGTATTCAAAACATTAACTAACATTAAACACTAAACATGCTTAAAACATTGAACAGTAGGTAGATAATTTCATATTTTGATTGGAAACTGGTATCTGATACTAAATTAAAATCTATTTCTGGACAAAGGTATTTTTAATTTGGGCATAACTGAATAACAAATTAACAAAGTCGGTTCATTGACTTTAGCTCAGGGATAATAATGCCTTATAAATATTTCATAGCAAATATTTTATCGTACATTTTTAGCTTTTTAATTTTTACCAGTATAGGCATCAATACCTAAATTGATTTACACTTTCACAACTTAGTAGCATTATAGCCGCCTACGGAGCTTTGTTAAAACCTAGATTGAATAAAATGAGTAGACATGAACCAACCATAATAATAACCAAATAAAAAAAAGTAAAAACTGATTACTTGATGTAAGTACCTAGCACCTACTAATTCCCATTTTAACAACCTACCTAGTTTAACAATATATTTTTTGTTTCAGACAAGCCCGGTATGTTCGACCTGAAGGGCAAGGCCAAGTTCGAGGCGTGGTTAGGCAAGAAGGGAACCTCCAAGGAGGACGCACAGAAGGCCTACATCGCTAAAGTAGACAGCCTCATCGCGTCGCTCGGTCTCCAATAAGTGCATTTATTACGTTGCTAGCAATATCGAGATGTTGCTGGCTGTACTACAATCTCTCTAGCAATACAACATGTTGCCACCAACCTTTTGCCAGCAATAACAAGTTGCCAGCAACACCAATATGTTGCCAGCAACACCAACACGGCAGTTGGGGTAGTTTTAAGTTATATTAAGTGGAAATACGAAATCGAGGTTTATTTACAAAGGTCTAAATTATACATAGCTTCCATTTTGTCTAGCCGTCCGTTACAAACTTCCGACATCACATCGCACTGAAGCACAGACACAGTGCAGTTTTTGTTACTATTTATTATACTTTGTTATTTTTATATGGCATAATAAACTATGTGAATATAAAGCAGTGTATTGAATATCCTTTATAAAAAAACTTAATTAAGTATATTATTATGGGCGTGGAATAAAAGAAGCGACCAATTTAAAGTAATTTTATTCTCAATGTATTTACATATTAAAGTAGTCATTACTTTGAAATTCTGACGAGGAATATAAAAGGAAAAACAAATGAAGACGGTAAGTTCCGTCTTCATTTGTTTTTCTTTACAATAATATATTATTACTTTTAATATTGTTTTTATTGTACAAGGTAGAGTTTAGTAAAGAGTTATATTTTGTAAATAACAACAGGTACTCAAAAGCCTCAGCTCATTATTGTTAAAAAAAAGCACATTAGTGTCAGTTTATCAACGCCTGTTAAGAATTAACGATCCATTTTTGCTCTTTCTATCAATGCAAGCAAGACCATCATATTGATAATAATTGGTCGCTGTTAAGCATTTGTGCCCGAAGTCCAAACCCACAAAAATATTTTGTTAAAGTTTGAATGCAGTCACGTTCTAAAATCTAAATCATCTCAAGAACATCTGCATTCATAACTCAATAGGTATTGTTTGTGGGTTAGTACACGAATGCTTAACAACGTCCATTATAAACCCTAACAGGCATGAATAAAATTAACCCTTAATTTAAGTGTCCAATAACCCCACAAGCGACGGCCGGGCCTGATGTACCAGTGAGGCCGCTGTCTTCGGTGCTAGCTCGGCCATAGTCGTCTTCACTCTTCGATATGGCGATAGATCGGCCGACGATCGACCGGGGGCCAGTCAGGGAGATGACGTTGTCGAATATCTTCACGTTAAGAGTGGCTCCTTCCTCGGCTTTAATGTTGCCTAAGTCCCCGACGTGTCGGACATGGTCTCGCGGACCGCCGTGACGTCCCTAGAAATGGAGGGTTAGAATTTTATAGTAGGTACTTAGTAGCAACTAGCAGTCAAATATGGAGTGGCGTAACTATCTGGGGCCCGTGGAAAATTCAAGAGCTTTCTCTCAAGTCTCTTTTAGGTCGGGAGCCCATGTCATTTTGCCAGACCGTGGCCCATTGCAAATGTGGTTCCGTGATATCGAGTAGCTCCGTGAAAAAGATGGTAATCGTTTACTAATACATTTAAAAATTGATAGTGTCTTAGGACTGAGGTAAACAAAACTGGTGGAAATAGAGTTTGGTGTAGGTATATCTAGTCGATATTATTATCAACGCGAATATGTAGTGCACACTGCCTATTTAAATCCTAATACCTATTACTTATAGACTTTTTATAGTTGCTCCTGTAAAACTCTAATAGCAACAGAGTTTGTGCTGAATATCATGTCTATTATCTATAACACAGGCATCACAAGATGAGTAGGTCAAACCCGTCAAAGACTTTTATTTAAACTGAGGGAGTAGGTACGCTACGGCTAGCTCGATGAATCTCTGAAGACGAAATACCTACACTTTACTATCGCATTTATTTTCAGTATTTTAGGGCTAAAAATCAGTATGATGTATAGATAGGTATTCTTATCAGATATGTACCTAATTAATTCTGTAAAAATTGTAATTACAATTTACTGGTGAGTGGTGTCAATTTCAGATTTTAATCTAAGTATAACGTATCGTAGTACGATAACCCGCCACGTAGGTACTATAACACACGCTTATTTATATTCATCATCTTCACTAGATATTATCATTTCAACTACATACATAGTATTATCGCTAGTATTTCCGAAATCTGACTTCATTCAGTTTTAGAAGGATAAGAATGAGTAGTAGCATAGAGTAATATTTTCCTCTATAGTAGTTAGGTATCTAGGTACAGGCGCGGTCACAGAGTAACTGCATGAACCAAATGTATGTAACTACTACCTATGTCTGATATTTCGACATAGAGTCAATGTGCCTATTACAATTATTCGTAACCAGAGTAAAGTTTCGTGACCCCTTGTACCCTAATTTTGAGCTGCAGCTGCAACCACGTCGCAGGTATCTATTTTTTGGGTACGGGTACGGTATAATAGGTATTAGCATACCTAAATGGATAAATCTAAGTACTTACAAGCACACTTTTCTTATTTAAATATTAGAAAATTTAGGTGGTTCTTGTAGATTTCTGAACAGATGAAGTTGAATTAGAACTGTTGATGATTAGTTCATAAGAACACTCTAAAATCTAAATCATGTCAGCTTTAAGAAATCTAGATCGAAATCTGTCAAACTGTTTAGATGCTACGATGCCAATTGCCACGGACAGACACATACGTACAGGCAGTCTGCCTGAGGCAGACACAATGAAAAAAGTCGGGGGTAATTAATAATAAGCATTATTCTTACTTACGTAAAAAGCAACAAAATGCGGTCCAATGGCCTTGCAGTCGTCCTTGATAGCGCCGCTCTGGTGGATATGCAGGCCGTGCAACCCCGCTGTCAGGCCGGTGACGTTACCCTCGATGGTGACGGGGCCACTGGGCACCAGCTGTGTGAACACCAGGGTGCCTTCTACGCCGGAACCCTCGTCCGCCTTGAGGTAGGTAACAGCCTGGAGGCCGATACCGCCGGGGGCCTGTGGAAGTCATTAAAAATTACTTTCCTGGGATTTTATGCCGAATGTAGGTAATTATTACCCACTTGTTCAACGTTTTAAGTCAGAAGAGGAAACGACAGACTTCTTCTAAATTGATTTTGAAGAACCGATTTTGATGAAATTTGGTATACACAGTCTTTGAGTCCCGGGAAAAAACAATAGAATAGTTTTTATCCCGAAAAATGTGCGGTTTGCGTGCGATAGACAAATATCTGCGCAACGGAGTCGCCGGCCCCATCTAGTAATAGTTTGCCAAAAACTAGCACCTTCAAGGAATTTAGAAGGGATACCTACTAAGCACATAATAACCTCAGTATTTAACGTTAGTTGTAGTATTTTCGAAGTGTCAGTAATTATACTTAGATATATTTATTTTGCAATGACTCTCCTTGGCTCGGCTTAAGGCGGGATAAATACTTAGTATTAGAACCTAGGTAATTAGGATCAGCACGCGATGTCTAGAATCCAGTGCTTATTACAGCACTGACCTATAGACTAAAGTAGTTATATAATATAATTCCTAGCGACTCGTGGCTCCCGAAATTCCACAGAAACTGTGCATTTTCACTTAATAAAAGGTAGCTTATGACTCGTCTGCAGCTACTCTATAACTGGGCTAAGTTTTGGGCCAAATTTCAGCAAACTCCATTGGACAGTTTCAAAGATCCAACCAAGCATGTTTATTGTTTGTAGTTTGTACAGAAAGCAGGATAGTATCATTAGTAAGTCCTTAGAAGCATGGGCGTAGCCAGCCTTGCGCTCAGGGTGGGGCAGAGTCAACCTACCCCCCTCCCCCCCAGTTCTATTTATGAATAGTCAAATATTATAATATTCTTATGAATTACGCGTTTTAATAAAATGTAATACTTATTCAGTTATTCTATGGTAATACGGTCTCGCTCGCTTTGAAAAGACCACTGTACCGTTCTAACTTAGTAACTTCCTAACGGATATTATGATTGTTGATGTTTTTAGATAAGAAAAAAAAATTGGAAGCACCCTGGCTCTGACCTATAAGGTGCCTAACTAAACAGTTTTTGTTTGGCACCTTATAGGTCAGTGTCAGGGTGGGGCAAGCGCCTTAGCTTGCCCCAGTGTGGCTACGCCCATGCTTAGAAGCAAGAATTCCTAAGTTAGGTGCCAGTGTTTTGTCAGTGATTCATCATAGTATAATTAGATACCTACTTCTTTGTAGATATTGTAGGTAATTAAGAAACTGCCAATTAAGTGATTTAACTATCAATTTGATAACATCAGCGGAATTCGCCCGCAGGAAGTCTTAGTACTCTAACAAAAACTACCTAAGTACATTGTTTGAAGATTTTTTCCTTTAAAATATTTATTTTTCTTTTTGAGATTTAAGAATTAAATACCAAATAGCCATTCGTAGGACGTCCGTGTAGGTGTGTGTAGGTATACCTACATTTACATTAGTAGTTATTTAAGTACTTATTAATTAAGTTAATCTACTTCCTATATTCTTTGTTGATGTTTTCATGGTGTTTTCTTTCGACTTCATCCAGAGCCAAACTTTCTGGCTACACGTTCTTACTCGTCTTATTTTACAAACTCTACAAAAATTGTAAGCTCCGGAATGTTTTCCTACATTCATATTTCATAATATTTTAGATGTGAGATGTAAATGGATGATTCTTCTTCTTTTGTATGTACCAAAAACATTATTTGATTCTACATAATTTCTACCAATTTCTATAAACGCTGATTCCGCGAGGGACCATGATTTAGGAAAATTAATTTACATTATAAAGATGTTATTACTTATTGCGTATAACGCTGATAACGCGTAGAAGTAATATTTTAATTGTCGGAAGTGATTAAAACAAAGACGTAATTTTTATGACATGATCACGACTTCTATCATTCAGCTTCACACTGTTCCCACATATTTGTTTGAGGCGACCATGAAGATTATTTATTTAAATAAAACATGAAGAATATGTTTTATAGTATTCGAAATAGTATGGCATACTAAGACTTATACGAAATCAGAATTGCACACTTTTCAGGAATTGAATACTGAAAAATCTCTACGCATTTTCTATACTATAATATCTAGGTACCACTCAAAGATTTAATATTTGTATTTCTGTTTTATTTTTATTAAATCATTTAAGTATATTTTTTATTAATGTCGGAAAGGACATAGAACAGATTATATAGCGGTAAAGTGCACGGTTCCCCGCGAGTCGCGACCTCTTCGTGCACAAAGTTATGGGCGACATCTAATTTGAGATAATTGAGATGATACATGACACATCTTTAAAAACTCATCACGCAAATTGTCGTGCGGCAAATAAACGCAATGTATTAAACAAGTTTATAAAGTCGTGCGGGTATTAATAAACAGCTACTTATAATAATTGTTTAGGCCAGTCACGTTACATCAAAATATGTACAGTAGATAATTTTGAGGAAGTAATTTTGATGACCAAAGTTAATAAATAGTAAATACATCAAATCATTTTGTTGCGTGTGTTCATCAAGTCATTTTGTGTCTTTGTGTATTTTTATAATAAATTAAATATTAATGATATTATATAGATAGGGACTAAGTATAGGCCTCTTAAAAAACTACTGCAAGTCTTTTTAACCCCCGACAAAAAAGAGGGGTGTTATAAGTTTGACGTGTCTGTCTGTCTGTCTGTGTGTGAATCTGTCCGTGGCATCGTAGCATCCAAACGGGTGGACCGATTTTGATCTAGTTTTTTTTTGTTTGAAAGCTGACATGATCGAGAGTGTTCTTAGCTATGGTTCATCATCATCAGCCTGCTCAGTGCTGGAAAATCGCGGTTCATCTGGTTCGTGAAGGGCCGATTAGCAACTTGCAGTCGTTTAGTGGGCTTTATATTTTGTATTCTAGTTCGTGACATTTATGAATAACACACACATTAATCGACAGTTGACCTGGTGCTGCAGCATCACCTGGTAATCAAGAGGATACCCAACTCCTCACCAACTTAGAGCAGAGGTTTCTTGTTTGGGCTCATTTTGATTGCGACAATGAGTAAGACATAGATAAACAGTAAATATTTGCATGCTACTGCTGCAGCATCACCTGGATTCTATAGGAGCCGAGCTCCGTATGAACCCAAAGTGGAGGTTTCATGTTTGGGCTCATATTGACGGGCTCATCCAAGAGGACATTCATAGGCGGTATTCAGTTGCATATAATTCTGCACTATAACCAACAAAAGTTTAAAAAGCATGAAATAAAATTAAATTAAGAAATTTAAAAAAACCCCCGCCAAAAAACTTTAAAAAGTAATGAAATAATATTTACTTCCTGACTCTAAGTTTGAATAATTCCTGAGTGTAAAGTAATATTTTAGTCCATAATTATTGTTTTCAAGGTGTGTCGGGGGACCGCTAATGTACTATCAGATAAGTTGATTCCTATGCAGATCGGGGACCTACGTAGTTTGGTTGCGTTACGTCAAACCCAGCCGACAGATCACAATTAACATTGAATTGACATATTCGACCAAATAACGTTGGTCTATCAACTGCATAGGAATCAATTTCCTCGATGGTACATACAGTTTGATTTCACATAACATTATGGTTCAGTTTACAGCGAACCGAATCGAGACAATCAGCGACTTGGCGATACAAAAGCAAAATTCGATGTTGTCGTAGTTTAGGTTTAGGTTGGCGGTCCCCCGACACACCTTGACAACAATAATTATGGACTAAAATATTACTTTACACTTAGGAATTATTTAAACTTAGAGTCAGTAAGTAAATATTATTTCATTACTTTTTAAAGTTTTTTGGTGGGGGTTTTTTTAAATTTCTTAATTAAGATTATACAATACAACACCGCTTTTTTATATCGGGGTGATAAGCGTTTTGAGCTCTATAAATCATAGGTACAGTTATTGTCAGATTAGAGCAAAACTCACAAAATTGAAGTTTTCATTTGAAATTCAATAGCTCAAGCATGTAGACTTTACCATACTATTCGAAACGTTATTTAACAAAATATTTTTTTTTATAGCAACTACCGTGGCCCATGGACACTCGCACATCAGAAGAGTTGCAGGTGCGATGCCGGCCTTCATGTTTTGACATAGGTGCGAGGACGTAGGTATGTAATTTCTAGAGTTACGAGTTCCTCTGGGCTTCTTACTCATCGCTTACCACCAGTCAATGCATATCTTCGTTTTCTGGATGAAATTGGGAAACAAAATATATTAGATATTATAATAGTGTACTTACAGAGCCTGCAGTGGCCAAGCCAATCTGTTTGTCGGAGCGAGCTCCGTTCAGCGCATACGAACCGACTCCGCCGAGGTCCTGAAAATTGAAAAATTTCATAAATGGCTATTTCTAAAAATGTTGTTAACAAGGAGATTTTTATTTCGCAATGATATAAGCAATGCATATGCTTAGTATGTGCTAGTATTTATTTCTTATTATCTCTTAGAAAAGCTTGGACAGCGCAGTAGCTAGCTGCAGTGGACAGCGCAGTAGCTAGCTGCAGTGGACAGCGCAGTAGCTAGCTGCAGTGGACAGCGCAGTAGCTAGCTGCAGTGGACAGCGCAGTAGCTAGCTGCAGTGGACAGCGCAGTAGCTAGCTGCAGTGGACAGCGCAGTAGCTAGCTGCAGTGGACAGCGCAGTAGCTAGCTGCAGTGGACAGCGCAGTAGCTAGCTGCAGTGGACAGCGCAGTAGCTAGCTGCAGTGGACAGCGCAGTAGCTAGCTGCAGTGGACAGCGCAGTAGCTAGCTGCAGTGGACAGCGCAGTAGCTAGCTGCAGTGGACAGCGCAGTAGCTAGCTGCAGTGGACAGCGCAGTAGCTAGCTGCAGTGGACAGCGCAGTAGCTAGCTGCAGCTACGTAAAGATATAATAGATGCCTACAAGCTTCACCTAATTATTAATTTAAATGTGGAGCATCAAATTGCTTTAAAATAATAATTAGTAATAATAATAATTAACTAGAGTCTACTAAATAATAATTAAGCAGACTACCTTATTAATATTGTAAGGTATAATTAAAATTTAAATACCTTCAAAATGCACTTTGAAAATATTATTTGAACAATAATAAAAATATTAAAATTATTGACTAGTACCTAGAATATTGTTTCTTGCTACCAAATTATTATTTATTATTTCAGAATATTAAAATGTTAATACTGAATAATAATATTATTATGTACCTGTACTTCAAAATGTATTCTTATTGGGAATGCTTATCGTAATTATAATTGTAGTTTGATACAACATATCCTGTTGTTTATTAGTTATTTCTTATTTTGCATTACGACCTTTAGGTTGTAAATTGCATAATAAATGTTGTAAAGTATAATAATTATGCAGGT
Source organism: Polyommatus iphigenia (assembly GCA_963422495.1). Taxonomy (NCBI): domain Eukaryota; kingdom Metazoa; phylum Arthropoda; class Insecta; order Lepidoptera; family Lycaenidae; genus Polyommatus; species Polyommatus iphigenia. The sequence continues at coordinate 9,867,590 of OY730183.1, forward strand.
ATTTTGGTAAGGACATCATTAAGTTTAACAAAAGCAATGTATGTATGTAATAATAAGGACAAGTAATGAAGGTTAAACATTGTGAAGGTTCTGAAGCTGAAATTCTCAATCTGCTTTCCGCTTGGCGATTATACTGCAGTATGTAAACAATAATAAACATTTAATTAATTATACAATGTATTTAATTAAAATGATAAAAAGGTTTTTAAGAATAAGTTCTACAGCGAGACGCGACGATACTTTTAAAGACTGTAGCTATTATACAGGGTGTAACAAAAGTAAGTGATAATATTTTTAGAGTGTGTATGGAGCCCCTATAATAGAGTTCGCTGTAAAAGTGGCAGCACTGAAACAGTAACTTTTTTTTTTACTTTTGTATGGGAAGACGCTCGGGCGCTTCCCCGTACAAATCACAAAAAATGTGCTCTTTCAGCACTGCTACTTTCACAATTAACTCTATATATTATAATATCCTATATATAGTCCATGGAAATCGTACAATAAAAGGTGTCTTCACTTGCATCAAATGGGGTAGTTCAGATTTTTTTATATGTTGTATGTGCTGAGATGGTAATGTCAAATATAATTTTTCCACCTCGAAATCCTTCCGGAACATTGTCAAATTCATGAGAAACTATTAAATTTTTGATCAGTTTTCAGTTTTTGCTATTTTTTACCACCAAGGGCCTGTTTAATGGTAGAAGTCACAAGGAATTATTTTAAAGTAGACAAAATTTGCAACAAAATGACAATAGTTGGGTCCCGATAAACTGAATAGTTTCAAAGATTCAGATGTTCAAATGTTTGCAAATTATCCAAAAAAAATTTTTTTCCAGTTTTTACAAGTTCTCGTAATGACGAGAACTTGTAAAAACAGTCAATTATTGATCTATTTGACGGCATAAATTCATAGACGTTATTAAAGAAGACAATTTTTTCAAGAAAATGAGACTAATTTGGTCTATTAAAATCTGATAGTTCCCTAGCTACAGCTGTTCAAAGTTGCTGAGGTGAGTAAACAAAATGAAATACGACTTATATGAAATAAGCATTATAATATTTTATAAAATGAAATAATCTATACTAATTGATACTAATATTATAAAGCTGAAGAGTTTGTTTGTTTGTTTGGTTGTTTGTTTGTTTGTTTGAACGCGCATCAGCGTGTTTTTAGATTTTTTTTAAATCGGACCAGTAGTTCCTGAGATTACTCAAGAACTAGTAGTTTCTGAGATTACAGGAACTACTGCTCCGATTTGAAAAAATATTTCAGTGTTAGGTAGCCCATTTATCAAGGAAAGCTATAGGCTATATTTTATGACGCTAAGACTAATAGGAGCGAAGAAATAGAGGAAAATGTGGAAAAAACGGGGTGGAAATTATTTGCAAGGGCTTATTTGAACGCGCTAATCTCAAGAACTACTAGCTGGCTCGATTTGAAAAAATCTTTCAGTATTAGATAGCCCGTTTATTGAGGAAGGATATAAGCTATATTTTATTACGATAAGACTAATAGGAGTGAAGAAATAGAGGAAAATGTGGACCAAAACGGGGGGAAATTATTTGAAAGGGCTTATTTGAACGCGCTAATCTCAGGAACCACTGGTCCAATTTGAAAAATTATTTCAGTGTTAGATAGCCCATTTATCGAGAAAAGCTGTAGGCTATAATAACATCACGCTGTGACTTTTAGGAGTGAAAAAACAGAGGAAAAAGTGGAAAAAGTGGGGAAAATTATTCATCTTTGAGAGCTTCCGTTGCGTGCACTGCAAAAACGGTCCTAGATGCCCAAAAAATATGTTTGGAATAATTATTCCTCTTTAATGATATAAAACATGTTCGTGATAGTACGTATCTATCTTTTAAGATTAACTCAAAATAATCGTTTTTATATGGTCTAAGAATCTTTGGTCGAAATGAATGCATTAATGAAATAGACACAGACGAAGCCGTGGGTAACAGCTATAATTTATAAAGCTGAGGAAGTTGTTCCCTAAAAAAACATGATGCCCATAATAACTATTCCACGCGAACGAAGTCGCGGGCACAGCTAATTAGAGTTTAAAAATTCAAAGACTGTGTTATACATATTAACCATAATAGTATTAACTTTGCATGTGGCGGTTGAAGTTGAGGTCGTCAGAGGAGTTTTATTATAGTGGACATCTGCTCCACAAAGTTATGTGGACTCGGAATGTGTCTGTTGGAGAAATTAGTGCCAGGTATATCCAATACTTGAAAAGTCACTACGGTTCCTATATAATCGTGGTTTTCGACGGGTATCCATATGACGCTTCAGAAAAAAACATCAAAAGGTTTGAACGTCTCCGTAGAGTTGGAGCAAAGTCCTCCCTGTTATCTTTGACGAGACAACCATTGCTCCAGTTGCTCAGGATAAGTTCCTATTGAAGGACAGGAACAAGGTTAGATTCATCAACATGCTGAAGGTGCAACTGGAGAGGAACAATATTCTTACACTACATGCAGAGGAGGATGCTGACCGGCTAATAGTAACCACGGCCATTTCCATGTCTTCTACATACGACGTAGTGAATTTTGTTTTTTTTTGAGATTTTACAAACATTTGAACAGCTGTATCTTTGAAACTATTCAGTTTATCGAGACCCAACTATTCTCATTTTGTTGCAAATTTAGTCTACTTTAAAACAATTCTTAATGACTTCTACCATTAAACAGGTTCTTGGTGGTGAAAAATGGCAAAAACTGAAAACTGATCAAAAATTTAATGGTTTCTCATGAATTTTACAATGTTCCGGAAGGATTTCGATGTGGAAAAATTATATTTGACATTACCACCTCATTACATACAGCATATAAAATAATCGGCCAAGTGCGAGTCGGACTCGCGCGCGAAGGGTTCCGTACCATTATAGAGCAAAATCAGGCCAAAAATTGTGTTTTTTGTATGGGAGCCGCCCTTAATTTTTTATTTTATTTTAATATTATTATTAAATATTAAAGAAGACATATAACTAAGGACTTCGAGAAAAAATCAAGTACTGTTGCCATTATTGATATAGAGCAAAAAAGGCCAAAAAAATCACGTTTCTTGTATGGGAGCCCCCCTTAAATATTAATTTTCTTTTGTTTTTAGTATTTGTTGTTATAGCGGCAACAGATATACATAATCTCTGAAAATTTCAACTCTCTAGCTATTACCTTTATTGAGTTACAGCCTGGAGACAGACGGACAGACAGACAGACAGACAGACAGACAGACGGACAGACAACGAAGTCTTAGTAATAGGGTCCCGTTTTTACCCTTTGGGTACGGAACCCTAAAAATCAGAACTACCCCATTTGATGCAAACCAAAATGTACCAATTCCATGTACTAATAAGGGAATACACACAATTGAAGTATTATCACTTTAGTTTGTTAGGGCCTTATCACACTGGCGATTAGCGAGCGATTTGAAAGCGACGCGACTGCGCAGCGCGCACGCCGCGATTGCGCGACGTGCACGCCGCGACAGCGCAGCGTCGCCGCGGCATGGCGATTACGCCATTTTGTACACTCGTATTTTGTATACTCCCTAGACGAGTGTACAAAATGGCGTCCACGCGACGCCGCGACGACGCTGCACTGTCGCGGCGTGCACGTCGCGCAATCGCGGCGTGCGCGCTGCGCAGTCGCGTCGCTTTCAAATCGCTCGCTAATCGCTAGTGTGATAAGGCCCTTACACATTGTATGTTCCTCCTATCCTATCAGTCCTAGCGCAACGCCACGCATTATTTTAATTTTCCCGCAAAATCCCGCAAAAAATATTTTTTTTCTTTTAACCTAGGCACAGAATACATAATTAGTATGATCTATTAGTAGAGGAGGGGAAGGTGCTATTTTTGTAGTCACTCGAGCGTCATGGAGACCTAGGTTTTTTACATTAGGTAAAACTGATAAAAAAATAAAAAGAGCGTTTTTTATTTAAGCGTGGGTTCAGAAACTGCAGCCATTTTAAAGTTTTGAAAAAGAAAATATATTCACAAAATTGCTTATTTAGGTAAATTATAAATATATTTAAGACAACAAGGACTAAATCATTTGGTTTAGTGCATAGTAAAATATCTGCGAAGCTTAGTTCGGAAAATATGAAGCTTTATTTTTTATATTTTAAAATGTCCCTACAGGCTTACCTGACCTTTGAATCGTCAGTGCTTTATATGGAAGCTTCTTTGGGGTATACTAAACATCCCCTATCTTAATCTGACAGATCCGATAACATTTCAATATTTAAAAAAAATTAACCCACCACGTGAGAAATCTGATTTCTATACCATGATAACTAGACACATGTCGGAAGCCTATACAAGCTTAATCTGACACGCTCGAGCTAATCCCGAAATCCCCTCTTCCCCTCCCCAACTACAGGTAGGGTCCAAACCAACGAATTAGGAATCATTCTTTTCTATGTCAATTGTCCAAACGGACAAATCACAAAAGGACGAAAGCGACCATCACCCGTCATAAACACACGCAATGTCAAAGTAGCTGTGCTCTGTGGGGGTTTTCTGAGATAGGGCTAAGAAGACCAACGATGTCAATAATTCTATGAAGAAGACCGAATCGCACGTAACTATAACACTACTGTAATTTCTTTAGATTCTGAGAAAGAATGAAACCACTGTACATTTTATGTAATACTAGCTGTCCCGGTAAACTTCGTGTCACTTTAAAACCTTCCCTGGACTTCTACGAATATTTTAAGACTAAAATCAGCCCAATCCGTCCAGCCGTTTTCAAGTTTTAGCGCGACTAACACATTTGAAAATCCATTTTTATATATAAGACTAGCTGTCCCGGTGAACTTCGTGTCACTTAAAAACCTTCCCTGGACTTCTACGAATATTTTAAGACTAAAATCAGCCCAATCCGTTCAGCCGTTTTCGAGTTTTAGCGCGACTAACACATTTGAAAATCCATTTTTATATATAAGAAGAAGAAGAGATGTATTAATATTTTTTTTTAATACGAATATTTTATCTCAGTTTTAAATATGAGTTACCTAACGTTGAGTTTAATTAAAATATTTTTAAGAATGATATTGAATAAGAAGGCTACTTGCATAATAAATAGGTACAGTTATTAAATATTATTTATTTACTTACCTACTGTAAGTTGAAATTTTGGAGTTAGTTTATTTTGTTTCCTTATTTCAAGGTGGCTGAGGAGCAACAAGGTACAGTTTTAAGTTTTGGTATAAAATTTTTGGACAAAACCTTATTATTACTCAACAATAGATGACTAGTGGCAATTATGGTCCGTCCTTTTTAAGGAAGTTCTAGCCTGTATAACAAGGAAGAAGTAAAAGAATCCAATACGAATAGTTATTTCTGAATAAGCAATTAATACCAAGTCTAATAGTTCATAATTATATTTTTAAAAAGTATGTTCTAACTTCTACACGAAATTCGAATACTTATTAGAGTCTATCTTTAACCAACCATATTATAATAAAATATAGAGAGTCATTTATAACATAACGCCGGCAGACCGAACCGGCGAAAGCCCGGCCGACTGAAAGGGTTGTTTTGTTTCAGCATTACTTTTACCGAAGGCACTATTGCACCTTTGAATGCAATAGACACACACAATAAGAAAATATACTTACGTATAAATAGGGCGGCATGAAGACTTCGTACAAATTGCTCTGGTAGCCGGTAATTTCGGGGAAGGACTTTATCAGCAAGTTCCTGCCGTAGCCGGGGATCCCTTGCAAATCTTTGCTGTTCACTGATACTAGCCATAGGAACTGGCAAAAAAAGACGTACGCTCTAATTTCCATATTTGAAAAAAAAAAACTCGAGCGCGCCAAAATTATTCCAAATTTGAAAAGCGTGGCGTCTTCTCCGCCGGTGCCTAGCAAGTGAAACGCGTACGACTAAAAGCTTGAAATGTTTTTGTGTTTTAATGAATACGTGAGGATGGATTGTCATTATTGGGTTCTCGTGAGGAGCCAAGGCTCCGTGATCGAGCAGCGTGACGTAATAATTGCTTAGACACGGCATTGTTAAACGCTGGAAGTCTGCAGTTAATTCCACTAGGAAATATTTACTTGTATGTCGTGAGCTTGTTAGAGACAGCCTTAACAGGGATTAGATCACTGCCCAAACATATTTAGCGGCATAATTACTGGATTATAGTATCTGTGTATTTATATTTTAGTATTTATTGCTTAGGTAAAGCAAATCTCTTATTCTCAATCTTTATGAGGATAGGAGGTAGGTTCTTTTCTTTTGGCTCAATAGCTCAAGTTGCTTGCCTAATAAAAAATTAGTAAGGGGATTGACACAAAAGAGAATGATTGACACGAAGACGTTAAAAATGTCATAAGCATTAATAAATTGTATAAATAAACATTGCACGTAAAACTAAAGAAATTTATCCAATAAGAATAATATTTATAAGAATAACTGTATTGTAATACTAACTACAACAAGTATGTTTTAAAATGAATAGAGAATTCTTATTCGATTACGGCACAGAAAGACCACCAGAGCGGTGGTCTTTTAGTGACTCCCTGAGTCACTGGACTTGGAGTATCATTTGTTGTGGGGTCCCAGGAATCCCTTGTTCCTACTGCAATTGCTGTAAAAAGACCCATGAAGAAGAACCGCCAATAATAAATATAACGAGAGTTTATGGTACCTACTTACATTATAATTAGACTATTAATTAGATATTGTTATAATCAGGTCATATTTTTAGTAACCTTTTTGTACCACTTGAATCTATATTTTACTTTATCAAGATCTTATATTTTTGCCATAAGCACGTAATAAAATATGTAATATTCATCCTTAGGTTAAATACCTTAGATTAGTGACAATAGAAATTAAGATAAACTGTTATCTAATTTACTCACAGTTTATGTCGATTTACTCTTCAGCGTCAGTAACAGTAGTAGGTCAGTTGGTTCTAGAATCTAGTAAGATTAACATTTAACTGCCTCCATAATACAGCTATGTATCTGGCGCAGTGTTTCGTGCAACAATCTCCTACCATAGTAAGAGAAAGAAGTAATTAAAAAACTAAAGAACCCGACAGCATTTTGATACATCCAGTGTCACTCTTACAGTAAACACGAATCCAAAGACACCTATCAAGCTAGAATTAATCCCGCCGTTCAGGCTGCAGACCGAGCACCACCAGCAGCACCAGTTTCCAGCACTATATCCTATATCCGACATCATACATAGTTCCTACCTTTCAGATACAGAACCACTCCCAATACCGACTTGCGAGCGTGAGTTACCCCACCGACCGCACGCGCTCCGCGGCCGCAAGTCCACGCCAGAGCTGATGTCAGCGGTCAAGTGTGCGCTCACCCAGCTGCAAAGGCAACCACACCCTGATGATGAGGCCCCTGAGAAAGAGGCTCGTGAAAAAGGGGCACACGAGAAAGATGCTCCTGAGCAAGAAGATCACGTAAAAGAGATTTTTAGGAAAGAGGTCCTAAAAAACCCTAGAGATGGAGAATTCTGAGCGAGTATCCCCTTTTAAAATATGTCATCGAGTAAGAGGCCTTGGCAACACAGATACCCCTAAAAATAACAAGTTTGAAAATCAAGACATTATGGGCATAAACAGACAGGAGATAAAAATTAGGAACGCCTGAATAAAACTTGTTACTCCTATGTTGTAAATAAGTTTTAAGAAATAATAAATGAGTTTTTACTTTGTACCTACATGACTGTGTATTTAAAACAAATTGTACGGCTTACAATAAAAGTTTTTAGCTGTTAAAAGCATTTTGTAGAGTTTCGGCCCTTCGTAGCTTCGCCGTAGCATGTGCTACGAACATGCTACGCCATAAAAAAGTTAGAAAATTGTTTATGTTTTTTAAGAAAAGCATAATGTGTTAGGAGCAATAGTCATTGCCTTATAACTTAGGCCTTGTTATTTTTAACTAGTGCCTACTGGCTATACAAGTTGGTGTCTAAGTTCTACATGTTGGATTGTTATTGCTATGTGCAGTTGCCAGGCGCATACAAACGTTTTTCAGAACTTTAGAATTTAAAATGTCCAGCATACTAATATTATAAATGCTAATTAAGTGTGTCTGTCTCTCTGTCTGTAACATATTCACGCCCAAACCACTAAATTTTGCTCTTTGGTATGGAGATATTTTGAGTTACATTTTGAGGACATAGGATACTTTTTCTCCTGAAAAAATATCTAGTTATTGATATAATTACTTAATTCCAAACTTTTAAAATAGTACACAATACAAATGAATGCAGTAGAATTCATACAAACTTTGTGTAAAATGCTTGGATCATGGATGTAACTTTGCACTAGTATGTTAGCATTACTTGGTACAACTAATATATATTCTGTGGTATTACATAGTTGTCATACCGGTATATATGTAGGTCTTGAAGGTTACGTCATGGCTATGTGTTTGTATAAGGGCCTCTGCTAATTACACTGTAAGCCGCAGCGATAAAACGCGCGTCTTGTTAATTGTTAACAAAGTTACAGTTAGTCGGTTTCTAACAACAATGCTTTCCAATCTATAGAAATATAAACATAGGTAATATTAATATGGGATACATAAATTATTAACATGCAAAAAAATTAAACAAGAGTATGGTATAGCTAGTAACAAACTTCACTTATAAATTTTCTCTTTCTTTTTATTATTTTTGTTTCAAATCTACGTGTATGAAAGATAATGGTACCCATAATGAATGTAATGACTAATGCCACAGAATATATTATATTAGTAATGCTTACCTACTAAAGAGTTTTTTAAGACACGATATGAACTACCACTACTCTTAAGTGGTTTGTGGTCAATTGCGTTTCACAATCTGCAGGTACTACGGTAGTATGTGATAGTCCTAACAATTTTCTCCCAACCAAGGTTTGTTATCGTATACACTACACATTTCACAGTGAAGTAATGACCTCTCGCGCGTGTTGTTGTGATTAATTTTGTGTCTGTGATTATTGTGTTAAAATATACTGGTAAGTTTATTATTACATTATCTGTTAATGGTAACATAATCCATACCCATAAATGAGAAAGTATTTCTGCATGTATATTTTCACGCATAAAACGCTTAACCGATTAAGGTGAAATTTGGTATGGTGATACGTTAAGTCTTAGGAAAGGATCTAATATTATTATAGCCTTTATTACGGTCAAGTTTACGATTTTTCCGTGACATGCACACTTCTGGACAAAGTTGTGTGTTACGTGATGTATTTATGCTAGTTCAGGTAGGTGCACACGACGAGGCGGGGCGGGGCGGTCAATTTCGCCGCAAATGATAGCACAAAGGGCCCTCTTTTGCGTATATTACCAACGCAAAAGAGGGCAAAAAGACCGCGCTGCAGGTGCCCGGCGGGCACTGGCGGCGCGGCGGCGTGGCGCGGCACACAAACCAGTTTTAAATAATAATAACGCAGACGGCGGCGGCGCGGCGCGGGGCGGCGCGGGCCGGCGCGGGCCGGCTAGCTCAGTCCGCGTCACGCGCTTTTTAGTGATGGACGCCATAGATGTAGATGATTTAATTGCTGAAGTGCAGAAAAGATCGCCCATATATGATACGTCGTTAAAAGATTATTACGACGTAAGTGAAAAAAAGAAATTGTGGTACCAAATATGCAAAATAATTTACACTCCTGCTGTATGGTGTGAGTTGTCATCGAATGAAAAAACGAAATATGGTAGGTACGCTTTATTTATTAATGATATAATTTTTAATACACACAATTTACTTATTTCGTAAGTTGAGGATTATATTTTCGTCAACGGCATTTAAAGGTTTAAATACCTAGACCCTAGTGTTAAAATAAAACATGACATATTTTGAAATATGACGTATTGTAGCGCCACCTAGTATTCTGTTGCCGCAAACCACTGCCTCGGGAGCGCGAGTCCGTCCGCCGCGCCCACTGATCTCTATGGAGGTCAGTGGCCGCGCCGCGCCGCCGCGGTACCGTTAGTTTGTGCTACAAAACCGCTAGATGGCGATGAGGGACTTTTCGAGAGACTCCGGGGAGCGCGCGGTCAAAATTTAATATGGCGGATTGATTAGTGTCTCGCTATTTTTGAAGTGAAAACTTCTTTAGCGGCGTTGAGCACTTTTGTGGGATGGCTGGGTAAAAACTGTGAAACTTGCGTCAGATTCTCGTGCTGATCTACAAACCTTGGAAGAACCGTAAGACGGTTGGAGAGTAGTGTTTTGTGTCGAACTCGAACTCGAACTCGAACTCGAATTGATTGTAAGGGTTTCGATTAATTAAAAAATCGATTTTTTAAAAATCGATTTTCATAAAAAATGGGTTAAAATTTTATCGATTGTAAGGGTTTCGATTAATTAAAAAAATCGATTTTTTAAAAATTGATTTTCATAAAAAATGGGTTAAAAATTTAATCGATTGTAAGGGTTTCGATTAATTAAAAAAATCGATTTTTTAATAATCGATTTTCATAAAAAATTGGTTAAAAAAATGCACAACGTTAATAATCAAGTTTTCACTTCTGCCGGCACTCCCGGAGTGCAACCCGTCTTTTTTATTTTATTTAGTTTTATTATTTGAAGAGTGAAACTCGATAATAAACTCTGTTTTACAAGTATAAGTCGCGTGTGTTTTCGATTGTGGTGCAAAACTTTACGTCCTACAGAGCGCAAATATTATTTTAAGGGCTGATCAAACTCGTCAAAAGAAGTATAATTTTTTAACCATCTTATTTATTCAGCCGCTAGTTACCAAGGAAGCACCTGCTCACTGCCGTTAAAAAATCTAAAAACCTAAAAATAATATATCCTGTTTGTACAAAAATGCACACAAGGTTTGAAGGTCCACCATTTTCATTCATCATTTTGATATTGATTCTTGGCGTATTATTCTACGTAGTACGTGCAGGCGCACGTACTACGTAGGTAGCCCGAGTGCCGGCCGTATATAAGTCCTATACGGCCGGCTCTTCAACTATAAGCGGAGTACTATTATATTCTGTGCTATAAGTAAGCGCTTTCTTTACGCATATTCTTACTTACAATAACACAATTCGTTTATAATTTTTTTTTTAGGTAAACATCTTCAAAAAAAATGGGCAACTCTCAGGCGTGGATTTAGAAGAGAACTTGCCTTGCAAAAATCGGACCCTTCTGGAAGTGCCGCAAAAAAAAGAAAAAAGTATCGTTACTTTGATGCTCTTCGATTTTTGTTGCCATTTACGAGTACAAAATTAGAAGACAGTGAAACGTCGTCCGACATAGAAGATAATGAAACCACATTAGAAAAAGCTAATAATCATAGTGCAAACCAAAACTTGGAAGATAATGTAGAATGTTCAGTTCCAAAATCTGAGACCAAGTTGCATTCGACGAACTCCAACAACAATTACGATGAAGATATTCTTAAAATGTTAAAAGAAGAAGATCCATTGGTTTTTAATAATACACACAACGTAACAGATCCTGTAACAAACAAAACAGACGATGACGATGAAGCATTCTTGAAATCCCTACTCCCAAGCATCAGACCATTTACAACAGAAGAAAAATTATTGCTTAGAATTGAAATAATGAAAACCATTTTGAATTTTAAGAAAAAAAAATTACATGGTGCCTATAATATATAACCCAAATAAAAAATAATCTGAAAACAGCATATCTTTGAACATTGTGTTATTTTTGCTAACGGTAAAAAGTAAGTGCATAAAATATCTGCCACCGCTGCAACTGGGGCTGCTACTCGTCAAACTGAACAACTTTCTCCAAGGAACCCATAGTCAATTCGCAAAAAAATTTTTGGACTCTTCATACTAACTCGATCAGCTAATACCTAGTAGCGATAGCTATAGTACCCATTTTTTTTGTGAATTGACTATGGGTTCCGTGGATAAAGTTGTTCAGTTTGACGAGTTGAAGCTTTATTAGCATCGGTGGCAGATATTTTGCAAGCACATAGGGTGCTAGCTTTAGCATCTTATTATGTAGTTACAAAACTTTGTTAGCATATAAAAATTTTCAAAGACTACTTCTTCAGGAGTTCAAGACTGATTACAAGAGAAATAAAAAGTACACATGATTTTAATATTTTTATTTACTTACCTTAGGGCTTAGACTTACTGCCAACCTTTCCTCAGGACGAATATACTTCCTCATAACTTTATCACAATGAGTAACAGCAGGTTCCAGGATTAACAGTAGCTCATAAAAAGTGTGAACAGACATTTTATAAAATTTAAAGAACTTGCGAGGATACAATTTTTAATCGACTTCAAAAAAAGGATTTTCGTATATGTTAGTCTATACTCTATATCAGCGTCTGAACAAATCTACCAAATTTCATGTATGTATGCATGTTTTTATGTTTGTGTTCGCATATCTCTGAAACTGCCATTCGGCGGTTTCAGAGATATGCGAAAAAGAGTTACTGAAATCGGAATCGATTTCAGTAACTCTTTTTTTGTTGTACCTACTAGGTATTGTTCAACTTAGGGAATAGTGCAAGTTTCATCAAAATCGGTTCAGTTGTTTGGAGATAGGGAGTTTTAATTCTCAATTATTATGTACAATTTTGAAGTCGGTTTTACCTTTTTAATTATAAGTCTACATGTTTTATGTGAAACAGACCTTTGGTCAACCTTTGTGAATTCAGTATTCGCTGTTATGGTCTCTCCCTTTTTTGTACATAAAATAAGCAACGATTCGAATTCTCTCTATATCTCCATTTTCATTGACGTACTGCCGAGTGCCGACGCGGTATTATTGCTTCGCGGGCAAAAAACCCGCCCCGCCCCGTCGTCTGCAAAACGATTATTGAAACAGAAAGTCTTAGATACTAGGGAAAATATTGTAATACTGTGTCTATAACTCTATACCACAGACATAGATGAAGATCTTGATCTATGTCTGTGTCTATACTCTGCAAGTTTATCTTTAAAATTACGTTTCAGTTATGTATTTCTAAATATTGTATTTAATTGATAACATTACTCTTGTATTATTTCTATACTTTAATAATATGTGAAGTGTGCAGTCTCTTGATCTTGATTGACTCTTGACTGATTGATTGGATGACTCTTGGATAACTCGTAAGTTTTTAGGGTTACAACTTACAAGTCATTAATCTTGGCTCACGTATTCCATAATGGACAAATATAGGCAACTAGGTGGCGCTCGCAACTCCGTTGTGCCAAAATACCTTTGTCGCGAAGGAAACCGTACATTATTCCGGGATAAAAAGTATCCTATGCCCTTCCTCGGTACTCAAAGTATCTCCATACCCAATTACAGCAAAATCGGTTGAAGGTGCTCCCTCACCGGGCGCATTCGCGTGTAATGTAACATTATCGACTGAGCATTAAAGGGGTGACAGACGTAAGAACTTAAAGTACGCGGTTTTTAAGTTCGCGAACTTACTCGGCTCGCGTCGGTGATACACGAGAATCGCTCACACTGGATTACCATGACCCCAGACTCGCGGCTCGCGGCTCTTTGCTGACACACAGGCGATTAAGATCGTCGAGCCATAAGTCCGCGCACTTACTCGCGTGTCTGTCACCCCCTTTACATTGTATAGCCTGTATACATGTAATTTACATAGCAAGTTGACTTCACTGTCACGTAGCATTGATAAAGTTGTATCAAGATATTACATGTATCATCTCCTCCCTCACTGATATAATGTTACATTACAAGCGAATGCTCCCGGTTGGTACAACTAATATATATTCTGTGCTCCCGGTGAGGGAGCACCTTTAGCGGATTGGGCGTGAAGAGGTAACAGACAGACAGACACACTTTTGCATTTATAATATTAGTATGGATATGGAAGCATGGATAGCCAATAACGACCCTATATAAGACTACATTCGTCTTTTTCAAAAACCAACATCTATTGTGTATACTGTGGACAGCTGGGCAATCTTGGAGGCCGTGGTTATACACCATTGATATTGAAATAAGTTATACCAAGCGGTTTATATTGAACACATTTAGATCAAGGTACACCATTTGCTTTCAAGTATTAGGCAAGAACATGTGTACTGTGACTGTCACTGATCTGTAGCCTGAGGATATAATTACATCAGTAAGTCATTAATCATGATAAGGGTTTAAACCCTACCTAGATTCAAATGTCTTTCTATGTCCAACATGTGAAAATTTGTCTGTTTGTCTCTTTACGCCTTTGACCGCTTTACCAATTTTGATAAAATTTGTCAAACAGATACTTTGAGTTCCGGGAAAGGATATAGGATACTTTTTAATCCCAGAAAAAATACGGTTTTGGCATAACGGAGATGTGGGCGTCATCGAGTAACTAATAAGGAAAATATAGAAATCTCGACTCTCGAGCGAATGAGTTAAAACTAACAAGTAACACATTGATGATAAGAAACAAAAGATTATTATCATCACGTAGATATTTTTCCTCTAGTGAGCAAAAACAGCTCGTTCCTTATTATTATATCTCGGTTTAACTTGCATTGTACAAGGAATAAAGACGTAGTTACTTCGGAAAAATTTATACTATACTTATATCCAAAGTTTGGTTATGTCTGTATTGTAGTACTTATGACACATTTTAAAGTTTAATAATAATTAGAAAATATAGAAAGTAAAATTAATAATATAACTAAATAATGTACTTTTATAAGTGTAGGGAAACGTTCGAATAATATCTTCGGGGTCAACTTATTGTTTCCTTTCGTGCAAAGGTCAAATTAATATTCTGTAGTGGTATAATGTCGGCACTGGCCACGGGTGTGTTTTTTTACTCTGTAACGCTTGCTAGAGGCAAATTGCCATGATTCGTACACAATATAAAAATATATTTAGAGAAGGCGATGTGTCACCACAACGCAACGTAGCAACTAGCAATGCGTTGCGTTTTGTTGTCGCATTGTCAACGCTGCGTACCTATACGTTTAACAATAATAAGCAGCATTGCGTTGTCGGAAGCGATGTTTAAACGAATTGACATTTGAGGGACAAGAAACTACGAATGACCCAAGTCCCAACGCCGATATAGCATACTCTACGTTATTCCGTTACAATGATGCGATACAAGTTGCGACTTGCAACACTGCATGTGTTGTGACTTTTCCTGTCTTCCAAAAAGTCCCTTGTGATAAAAAGGTACCAAAGTGCTACATTTGTAAATATTAACTTAGCCGTACGAATAATAATAATCATACAGCTGTGTTTTATTCGATGACTAAATGAAGGACATGGCAAGTCTCCTCTAGAAGGTATAATAATTTACATGACGACCATTATATAAATAAATCGTACAGTGATATTTGGAAAGGAATGATAAATTAACATAATATTTGTTAAGACATTATAGACCAAGAGTCAATAGTTATTAAGATTTTATAATTATTATTATACTCAACGCTCGTATATTATATTTACAAGTAGGTTATACTTTTTCTTCTTTCTTTTTCTTCTTTTTTGGCAACTTGACACAAAGGATGTGTATGTTGTGCCACAGACGAGGTAAAAAGGTAAGGAATATGGCGGGAAAACCATATTCCTCCTATTATAATTTTCATCATCGTTTTCATGTATCGTCAGGTCTAAAGTCTAGTCAAAGTCTAAGTAAAAGTCAATACAGTCACAGGAGTCAAGTCGGTCGATTCAGTAAAGTGGTAGACGCTTTACTGAAACTTTCGATGGAGTTTTGGAGGGAACACAAAATAGCACGTTTCTGGATATTACATCACTTTCCTACACTTGTGCATGAACACGAATATCTAATGGTTAATATTCTACCAATATTACACATTAAAAACCCAGCTAACACAATTTTAGGAAAATAATACAAAAACACAACAGCACTCTTTCACATGCCCGCCAAAACTCAGGTTATACTTTTTGTCGTTGGTTCTTAAATGTTTTTTTTTTAATATTTCAAGAAAAAGAGACGTACAGAGTCATGCGGGTCAAGTGTGCGCATTTAAACTTTGATGCTTTGAAAAACTCAAATATTATTAGTATGACAATGAAACAAAACTGTGTTAATTTGTAAGCCTGTTTATTTGTGACCAACTTAAACACAACAATTGTATTTTTCAGTAGCTTATATTTTAAGAAACTTCAGAAAACCATAACCCTTCCATTTGCGCACTTTTACCCCAGTATCGGGGTATGTGTACGCAGCACCTTGGGTAAGTGTACGCAACAACAAAATATATATATTTTAGAACATAAAGAATATTCTTTTATAATTTTAATTTGTGACTACTTATAGTTACTAAAAGTAATCAACAAAATCGTCTTAAATCAAAATATGAGAACAATAATTTTCACTTAGAAATATTTAGTTACTTCGTCATACATGTAAATTGTAATACAAAAAAAAAGTGCCGTGTGCGGAGCTGGTGCACTGTTTTTGCCACCAGGCTCCACAAAGGCTTAATTCAATCCAATCTTCAGTCGGTGGTTCAGAATATTGTTCGCCACATAAGGGAAAAGGCTTCTGCGCACACTTGACCCAAAGCATAGGAACAGGGTTATACGAATATCGTTAATTCCTGCATCATCAGAATATCCTAAACACTGGCAAATAACAAACTTGATATTATGTTGCACTCGATAGCAAAAAGCTTATTTAGAGAAAAAATACATGACTTCAAAAGATTACGCATCAAAATTTACAAAATATCGTAAATATTTGAGCAAAAAATCTTCATTTATTTGTCATTCCAAAATGGCGCGCGCGCAGCCGCTGGGACACGAGCGCTTCACAGGGCGTCCTGTGGGTTATTGAAGAGGGGGGTCGCCGTTCCTTAGCGTCATATATTTTTCGAGATATTTACGATGCGCACACTTAGACGCTGCGCACACTTGACCCACATGACCATACTTCTGCGAAGAAAGAGCATAATATTATCTACATTCTACATAAATCCTAAAATGGTTATAATACGTTTTAGATTTTATGTTGGAGGCTAGATTACCTACATATAACTTTTCCAAGTAATATCCAGCCTCCAATAAACCTCCAGAATCTATAAGAACGGCCCCTCAGTTTTATGTCAGCAAAAAGACTTACCTCCTAAACTATTTTCATCTAGTAAACAGCACGTGAGTCATATCTGTTGCATGGCGAACCGGTCCCGACCAATATAACTTGAGCTCTCTCTTTAACAAACCTTCCATTGATATCCATTGAGAAGTTACGTTAAGTGGAATACAATGGACCATTGTATGATGGTCAAGTGCGCCGGTAATATAGTATATCTACAACGTAGGACATTCGCCGTCTGACTTATACAGAGGTAAGTTGTGTTTATTATTTAATATCTACATTGATTTGATTAACGTGCTCTTTAATCTTAAATAGATATTGATACAAGCAATTGACGTCGTTTGTTTATTTAAGTTAATTTATCGAGTTAGTTACTTCATGCAATTTGGTTGTTCAAGGTCTATTTTCCAAAAACTGCATACAATGGATAATTTATAACTTTAATATAAGTTACCCTTATTATTAAGTTTGGTTTTTTTTAATAATTAGATAATTTGTTTGTTCCAACTTACTTACCAACTTTTCGTCCGGTAAGACTGAATAAGTGAAAAATGTTCAGACCTTTTTCATTTTGAAATATATTTTAACATGAGTAATTTATAATTCTGTTTCATAAATTGCTATAAGATTGTGATCTTTTACAATAATTTACCTTCAATTGAATCAAAATGTTGCGCCACAAATATGAAAATTGCTTCACAATAACAATATCAGACCTTCAAGTTTCTTGGACGCTTTGAAAATGGAATACGCGGTTACGAATGTAAAAGGTAGTCTTTTCTACATACATAATATGATCTAAATATATCGATAACTAGTTAAATAGACGCTAGAGCAACATTTTATACGGGGAATACCTAAGAAATAAGAAGAATCATAATCATTAATTCATAGTTTTTGTTTTTATTTTACCTATGTCTCCTAAGTGGCAGATACATGTTTCTATACTCAACAGTGCACTTACTTAAATGTCATTTCCGTCTTAGTAGGTAGTAACTTGTTAAGGATGCACGATTCCTTTTGAAAATAAATTGAATAAGCCCTGACTCCTGAGTGACTCAAAAAGTTATTGTGCATCATTTATGGCAAATTGTTGTCATTTGTCAGCAGGGTTAGAAGGGTTATTTTCCAATAAAAAGGCTACAACCTCTCAAGGCATCTGAGTAGAATATTATCAAGTGTTGTGGCCATCTACTCCCAACCCTAGAAATATCATCGTCATGGAAAAAACATCCCTGTTTGTCTACGGGGTGCAAGATAAATGAGAAATAATATTTGGATGTGTATATTGTGCCCCCTAAATAGAGTTCAACGTTGAAAGCAGTATTGAATGCGCAAAATATAATGATCGGTCGTTTCTCATAGAACCATTGAAGTCTAAAAGATTTTTTTTCAGCGTTGCTACTTAACTGAACTCTACATAATATTATATTATAAGGGACACAGACACATTACACACCTTAAACTTTAAAGTATTATACTTCACTATCACTAATTTATGTTACACCTGTATAAAATTTGATTGTAAGCCTTGTAACTCTGTTGTGTTTAAATATTAACGTGAGTAAATGTCAGGTGCATATGCAGATGCGCGGGTTTCTTGTAAGGTCAAGACTTAATAACAGATGTAATTAGTAATTACAAATAAACGTACCTACACTTATGGTCCGATCACACCGAAACAAAACATCAGTTTTTAAATTTCGAATTGATTTTTTGCACCGTTATTTAGTATCTTTAGTTGTTAATGGTTTCAGTGTCATTTATCCTTACGAGCGGTAATATGTATTCTTGTCAGTATCAAAAGAAATGATAACAATGTTACATACCTAATACCTATGTGAAAATACCTAATCCTATGTGAAATAGTAGAAGTTAGGTAAACAATACTAAAGAAAATTCTGTAAACTTCTATCAGATTGTTTTTCGTGAAAATTTCTCTTAGTACTTTAATCACAGGCGTTCTTAGGCGAGGCTTGCCTATCTCTTATGAACTAAATTACCTTTTTAATTTTTATTTCAGTGTTCGAAGCAATCATGGCAAAGTTCTTAATAGTGTTGGCGTTGGCAGCAGTGGCTTTAGCACACCATGAAAGGGTTAGTAATTATTCATATTAAACTTAATATTCTTCAGTATAAATAATCGGCCAAGTGCGAGTTGGACTCGCGCACGAAGGGTTCCGTACCGTTAGAGAGCAAAAATAGGCCAAAAATTGTGTTTTTTCGTATAGGAGCCCCTCTTAAATTTTCATTTTATGTAAATATTATTATTTACATAAAATGATTTTTTTTTTAATTTCACAAACAAGCTCTCATATGTATGTATGTTGACATTGTATAATTTTAAGTTACAGCATTGTAAACTTTATTTTAAAAGATTAATTTTTTTCTCACTTTTTTTGGTAAATAAAGTGGGCCCCCTGCGAGTTTCTTACGCCGGTTCTTCTCGCCGGGTTAGTTCCCGAACCGGTGGTAGGCATCATGTAGACTTTCAGAAAATATTTGCAAAAATTTATTCTGAATAAAAAAATTTGAGTTTGAGTTTGAGAGTTTGAATTAATTATAAAAGTTGTAAGTACACATATATTTAAGGCCTTTGTGAAAATTTCAACTGCCTACCTGTTGCCATTATTGATATCGAGCAAAAAAGGCTAAAAAAATCACGTTTGTTCTTCGGCAGCCCTCCTTAAATATTAATATTATTTTGTTTTTAGTATTTGTTGTTATAGTGGCTACAGATATACACAATCTGTGAAAATTTCAGAAGTCTAGCTATAGCAGTTCTTGAGATACAGCCTGGCAACAGACAGACAGACAGACAGACAGACGGACAGACAACGAAGTCTTAGTAATAGGGTCCCGTTTTTACCCTTTGGGCACGGAACCCTAAAAATGGTATTTTTCGAGTAAGTACGATAATCCATACTTCCATACTATTATAAATGCGAAAATGTGTCTGTCTGTCTGTCTGTATATCTGTCTGTCTGTTACCTCTTTACGCCCAAACCGCTGAACCGATTTTGCTGGGCGTGGAGATACTTTGAGTCCTGGGAAAGGACATAGGATAGTTTTTATCCCGAAAAAATGTACGGTCCCCGCGCGATAAACGAGTTTTGGCGCAACGGAATTGCGGGCATTATCTGGTAAGTAGTATTACTATATTACCATAAATAAAATATAATAGTTCTGCTATTGCCTATTGCTCCATTTTCCACAGCTTGATCGAGAAGATAACTTCCTTTATGTCTATACATATTATAAAACAAAGTCACTTTTTTCGCAACGGATTTTGAATTTTGATGATTCTTTCAGTGTTAGATAGACCATTTATCGAGGAAGGCTTTAGGCTATATTTTATCACGCTAAGACTAATAGGAGCGAAGAAATAGAGGAAAATGTGGAAAAAACGGGGAAAATTATTTGAAAGGGCTAACTTGAACGCGCTACTCTCAGGAACTACTGGTCCGATTTGAAAAATTCTTTCAGTGTTAGATAGCCCATTTATTAAGGAAGGCTATAGCCAGGCTATATTTTATCACGCTAAGACTAATAGGAGAATGTGGAAAAAACGGGGGAAATTATTTGAAAAGGCTTATCTCGCGAACTACTGGAGCAATTTTTATGTTATTTGGCACAGATAAGAAGTAGACCACGTGAAGGATCATAGGCTATCGATTTTAATCATTTTTTCAGTGGCTATATATTTTATACCCGTGCGACGCCGGGGCGGGTCGCTAGTAATCATAAAGAATTAATTTATTTTATTAATATGTTATATGAAACGTAGTATGAAACTTATTAAATTTTTAGCTCCACGTTGGAACATAATTGTAATAAATTCCTACAAGTTAGTTTAGGTTTAGTGTGACCTATGTCTTAAAATTAATCAACGTACATCATTATGTCTGTCTGTTTTGGTCATCGTGACTATTATTATACATAACTTTACCTTCGAGGCTAGTGCGCGCAACACTATGAGGAAAATGTGTATACCTATACTTAAATCAATAAAAATGTATAAAATGTGAGGGAATATTTTATTCTAAGTAACGTCATAATCAATATTTACAGACGACCTATAGAGCTCTTTAATATTTACATTGAATATTATAAGCTTCCGCAGCTAAGAGAACTTAGTAAGTATGTAACAGAGCGTTAAGTTTTAAGCTAAGTATCTTTAAATATCAAATAATAAAGTTTTGGTTTTAGACTCGGACTCGAAAAGTGTGTCTGTCTGCCTTTCTTTCAAGGACAAAAACTATACTGTGTTCTTTTGAGGGATTCAAAATACCATCGTCGTAGAGTTTACAGACAGACAGAGACACAAAGAAAACATAACTTACACTTTTGCGTTTACGTCGCATTTACCCATCCAGAAAATTCACTATAACTGTACCAAAAATCAAAATGTTATATTGGCTGAACCTGATTTTGAGTTTGTAAGAGTATTTGTATTCATTTGTTTTAATAAAATAGTTTTAAGTCAATTTAATAGCAAGATGGGATTGACGTACTTACCCACTCCACTATGTGTGCTAAAATCCCTTAATAAAATGAGATAAAAAAAGAAAATTACCTAGAACTGTACCAAAACCTTACCTGTTCCAGGAAGGACCTCTCAAAGCGATCGTCCGCATCACCAGTCCCACTGGTCAGGACGTGAGTGGCCTCATCAAGTTCACCCAGCTGGATGACTCCAAGGTCCACGTGGAGGGCTCCATATCTGGTCTCCCGGCCGGCGAGTACGGCTTCCATGTGCACGAGAAGGGAGACCTGTCTGGAGGATGCGCGTCTACTGGCTCGCATTTTAACCCTGAACATGTAAGTACCGCTACAAGTTACGAGAGAAAAATACATGCTTTTGTAATACACTTTCGTAACTGCAAGCGCTCCAGCGTCACGAGTTCCCTCATATAAAAGTAAAAAAAAAAAAACTGCTCTTTCAAAAGTAGCAGCGCTGAAAGAGCTATTTTTTTTTACTTTTATATTCGTGACGCTGGCGTACTTGCCCACACAAATCACAAAAAAAATGCTCTTTCAGCGCTGCCACTTTCACAGTGAACTCTCTACAAGGAACACATACACATTACACACCCTAAAGTAGTATCACTTAGTTTCGTAACACCCCGTATAAAAACTAGTTATACATGTCACGGTTAAGCTTAAAATGATATAAAGTTAAAAATATATAAAGAATAAGAGTAATTTTGTTGAGATTGTTATTTAAACTCTCTTGCTCTTAGGTCTTCATGATTAATGAGATCAAAGCATATTCAGACGAACAATAAGCTAGCCCAGATTATCTTTAGATGTTGTTTACGTAGACAATAAAATCGTCGGAGATTAAAATTCTTAACATGACTCAATTTCCATATCAGCACCTGTTGCATTCCAATTTATTATGACTCTACATTGTAACTATTCGAATCGCTAAGAATAGCTTTATTTACCTCAGACTAAGATTACATCTTGTTCTTTTGACCTACGGCAAAGACAGAATGTACTTAGCTACATAATATATTATTTGCGTAGCATAACTACAGAATACAGATATTCAAATCTAGATGATGTTATCTAAGTAAGTATATTAAAATAGCTTACACGTTTAAGTCAGAGATTTTAACTTAAACTAGTTGACGCCCGTAATTCCGTTGCACCAAAATTTGCTTATCGGTCGGGAACCGTTAATTTTTCCGGGATAAAAAATATCTTTATGTCCTTTCCCGAGGCTCAAAGTATCTTCATACCCAGCAAAATCGGTTCAGCTGTTTGGGAGATGTTTGGGAGTGAAAAGGGAACAAACAGACACATTTTCACATTTATAATATTAGTATGGACTATTATACCTATTTTTACTCATTTATTTACATTCCAGAAGCAGCACGGTCATCCCAACGACGAGAACCGTCACGTGGGCGATCTGGGCAACGTGGTCTTCGACGCCCACGGCAACAGCACTCTAGACTTCGTCGACAGCCAGATCTCCCTCTACGGACCCCACTGCATCCTCGGCCGGGCTGTGGTCTTGCACGAGAAGGCGGACGACTACGGGAAGTCCGACCATCCGGACTCCAAGAAGACCGGAAACGCCGGAGGCCGCGTCGCCTGCGGTGTTATTGGCATCCTGTAATGATTTTTTTGAGATTTGGGGGCTGTTTCACCACTTATAAAGTGCCAAGCTATCCACAACTTATCTGACAGATACTCCATACTCTATGAGATAAGTTGTGGATAGCCTATCCGGTACTTATCAGTAAGTGGTGAATCAGGCCCTTATTGTAAGAGCACTCCATGACAATGATAAGCAATAAAATTTGAGATTATACTGAAACCAAACAGAAATGTGTTTAAATAAAAAATTAATGAAAAATGCTAATAAATCGCTCTCTATTTTTGGAATACTCTTATTGTTATAATTATCACAAGTTTTGTACCGAAAGAGATTTTGTTTTGTTAGCGCTACTTTTACCTTTTCTGAAAAAAACTTTCTGAAAGAAACTATTCTTATTTAGGACTCACATGAGATTACATCTGTATACGAAATAAAGTTTATTTCCTTTTGTTTTGATCTCTTACTCCTTATCATTCTACAATAGTTGCCTTACCTACTGGCAACATAGATGGAATGTAATTTAAGTATTATGCTAATAAAACAGTACCACACTGATCAAGTTAAACATGTCAAATGATAGCAAGTTTAAGCGTAACAATATTTTACAGAAACTTATTAGGTTAATAACAAAACATGATTGCGGATTCTAGTACTCTTACTACATTATGCACCTAGGTCCTAGAAGGATACATTTTATAAATACATGCAGTAGAATATTTATTAAGAAACTATAAAAGTCAAACTAAATCAAGAAAATTGTGACTGAAGTTTTATAAAACAATACAATTTGGCTATAGAAAACATAATAAACTATTACGAAAATCGTCACAATCAGTAAGATAGAGCAAAAAAGTAGAGCCTGTCTAATCAGAATAAAACATCAACTAGGCTAGTTTTCTATTTTTACCGCTTAAATATATTAAATTGAAGGGAATAGTTTAATATTTCTTTTACCTACTCATTAAAAATCACGACACCTACTTATCCATATAGCTAAGCTTTTCAGGCAAGAGTGCAGCCTAAATTATGGCTGTTTTAAAAGTTTTATACTAAACTGTATTATTTTAAACTTCACCAAAACTACTTGTACCTACCTACTATACTGTACTCGGCGAAACATAGCGGTAGCGGTCATTGACTCCCTGTCAAAAACTTGTCATTTTCTATACAAAGCCGCGATTGACAACATCTGACACTTCATTGTCAATCGCGGTTTATATTATAGAAAATTACAAGTTTTTGTTAGGGAGTCAATGACCGCTACCGCCATGTTTCGCCGAGTACAGTATAGTTATATGTATTCTGTGCCAAAACTATATTTCGATACATTGATCCTAGAATTAATTGCTATTATTTATTCGCAGGTCCCCGGTTGACGGTTGGTTTGAGAACTCAGCATCGCAGCGCTCGCTATCATCGTCCATACTTCTTGTATTAACACTTATTTATTATGTTGTACAATATTAAATAGATTTATATTATTGTAAAATAAGTTGCCTAATAAAAATGGTATTATTAACTACTTAAGCGTAATTTATATACTTACTAGTTTTGTACTTAATCACAGAGAAAATATTATACACGTAAATAGATATGTATGTCTGGACTCTGGCCTCTGGTACTATATAGCTTTTAAGGTTTGTTATCAGTATTTCTTTTGAAATAGGAACTATTGAAATAAATTATTTTAATAAAAAGTTTTTGTTTTAATTAACTATTACCAGTTAACTCGAATTTGTTAACTCCGACATCAGTTAAAGAATACTAAATTAGGCGCACTAAATAACAAGAGCGTAAAAGATGAACAAAATTATAAGCTGTCTAAACAGTCCAAAATTAGCAGTTTTAAATTTTTTTACATTATGATTCATAAAACTCTTAACATCATAAATCATAATTCATCAAACAAAAAAGTCAATTAATTAATGCAAAGCAAACAAAAAACGATCGTCTCAGGCAAGTGAATCCCCGTTGCCTGCGCGGGCGCAGCATCTATCACGTGACGTCATCACTGATAAGAGGTACTGAACCGTTATACTGAGAGCTAACTAAATACAAAGAGCTAAGTAGTATCGGGACTGGGAAAGCTGGGACTCCCCTGCAGTCAGTATAAATACTGATACAAGATGAAGCTTGGCATCAGTTCTCTGGAGTCTTGAAGTCGAGAAACAGTTTTGTTAAACTTTACACGCCTACTACACATCTGGTAAGTTATTAATCGTGTATTAATCGTATATTAACATTCACTTTAATTTATTAAATTTGTATTTTGATTAAACTACTTTAATTATATCAGAGAGCTTTTAAATTGAATTGATTTTTTTCTTCTAGTGACAATGATGTTTCTAATTTTCTCGGCTATTATTTTGGCTGCTGCCGCCCAAGAAATGTATGTGGAGCCTTATGAAGGGTAAGTTATTCTTTTATTTGTAACTAACTAAGAATTATAAAAACAGACACTTAAATATTACTAGCGACCCGCCCCGGCGTCGCACAGGTATAAAATATATAGCCACTGAAAAAATGATTAAAATCGATAGCCTATGATCCTTCACGTGGTCTACTTATTTAATGTGCCAAATAACATAAATATTGCTCCAGTAGTTCGCGAGATAAGCCCTTTCAAATAATTTCCTCCGTTTTTTCCACATTCTCCTATTAGTCTTAGCGTGATAAATTATAGCCTATAGCCTTCCTCAATAAATGGGCTATCTAACACTGAAAGAATTTTTCAAATCGGACCAGTAGTTCCCGAGATTATCGCGTTCAAGTTAGCCCTTTCAAATAATTTTCCCCGTTTTTTCCACAATTTCCTCTATTTCTTCGCTCCTATTAGTCTTAGCGTGATAAAATATAGCCTATAACCTTCCTCGATAAATGGGCTATCTAACACTGAAAGAATCATCAAAATCCGTTGCGTAGTTTAAAAGATTAAAGGGAACAAAGGGACATGAGGGAAAAAAGCGACTTTGTTTTATAATAAGTATAGATATAGATATTACTCTACCTACTATTGATAACAAAAATAAATATACCTATTGTAGTGTAGGCAAGCGTAACCAATGCAAAATGTAGAGAACTGCATAATATATCTACTGTAGTCTACAATAGACTCTTAAATACAATACCTTGTAGAGGTAGAATATAAGACACCAAAACTGTATTATGTTTATTTGTTAGTTTGCTAAGTAAATAGTACCTACTACTATAACAGCTATAACCATTATTTTACACAAACTCTCATTGAGTAATAGTCCTTCTCTCATTATCATAAACGATAGTAATGATGACTAATAAATATTTATTATGATTTCAGTTACCCCGAGTGGTACATCAGCAGCCCTCAGAGACACCGCCGTGACGTCACACTTGACCACAAGATCGGTGCAGACGGCCGAGTGTACGGAACTCTTGGACAGAACGACAATGGACTCTTTGTGAGTTTCTAATACTCGTAGTATTCTAGAAATAGCCTCATTTAGAGTCGCTTATTTGGAATATGTGTTTAAAGAAGCTAGATAATGCTTGATGTTACGCATTGATTTTCCCTCTAAATGCATCTTAATTCCTGGAAAATCTAATGCCCATGGGCACCGGCAGGGGGGTGCCAGGGGGTGCACTTGCACCCCTTGAGAATCTCGGGATCAACAGGAATTATTGAAATAAAAAGCCCTGTCTGTAACTTTATTACCATGCCGTACAAAGTTAGTTCGTAATGTTTCGGCACTAAATGTATTCTGCTGACGTAAATAGACAGTCACTGTTGTTCGTAAAAAGTAAAAAGAAAAGAAAAAGAAAGAAAACTAAAATCTGCACCCCTTGGAAATTATTTCTGCCGGCGCCCATGCTAATGCCGATGATAATGATGAAGAGTTTAATCTATGCATTGCCGAGCCTGAATTCTTTATCCTAGGACAAATCCTAGGATAAAGTATTCAGGCTATAAAAACTGTCAAGAAAAAAGATGATAATAATATGTGCTTTTTGAAGGTTTAATTGTTTAAGCCCCAAAATACAGTAACTTAATTCTTAGCCTACCTGACCATTACTATTCTTCTCCAGGGTAAAGCGGGCTACGACCACCAGATCTTCAACGACGGCCGGGGTAAGCTGACCGGGGGTGTGTCCGGAACCCGCGTGCTGGGCCCATACGGCGACTCTTCCCACCTGGGCGGGGGACTCAACTGGCAGAAGTCTAACGCTGCCGCCTCCCTGGACGTCAGCAAGCAGATCCATGGACCTACTTCGGTTAGTAGATACAAGCAATCAATGTCCTAAATCCAGTGATGCGTTTATTTTATTCAAACGTGCAGCACGATCGCGTTGTATGATCTAAGGCATAGTTTCTCAACCTTATTTTGCTCACCGCCCACTTTGAGAATATGTTTTTTTCTAGAGCCCCCCCAATGGCCCCCCATCTTAATTTTACTTACCATCTGTCGCGAATTTAAAACAGCTATTGTCACGATTATATTTAAAAGTAAGATATTATATTATAGTCGTAAGATAGGCATAATATGACCCACTATCCTATTTCTGAGTTTAAAATGAAGAATGAAAGAAGAATGTTTCAATGGGAGCAATTAAAACGCATGCTTAGTTGATACATGATATGATAATATCTATGGACGCTTTTGGAAATTAAAATTTATATAATCTTAATCTCTGTACTTAAACCTCGATTGTAGTACTTTTTATTTTATAGTTTTTATTTTATTTTATTAATGATGATTTTAATTCATTGCTCGTCCTGCCAAAATACGTGCACACGTGATAAAAATGATTACAATACCTACAATAACAAAAATTAAACGATATTATTTTTATTTTTCTTTAGTAAGTACGTGATTAGCGTGTATACTTTTGCCTTTTTAGACTATATTTTTTAATCTACCCACGCCCCCTCTGCGCCATCTCAATGCCCCCTAATTTTCTTTGGGTCTTCTACTGCCCTCCCGAAAGTCTCAAACTCTCACAAGGGGGCGTTATCGCCCACGTTGAGAACCTATGATCTAAGGTAAAGTGAAATCATTAAACCTTCACGAAAACGCCTTATGGCTAGGCCAGTGTCCATCTTAATATGTTGGGTATTTAAATCTTACGCACAACTTTGATTTATTTAAAAATGCTATAAACACTATGAGATTCTATGGGAAACTCGATCGTATGAAAACTTTACGTCTACTTTTCTTGTTGCAGTGGAACGCGGGAGCTGGCGGCAGGTGGCCAGTCGGCAAGAACGGTGACTTCTCCCTCCAGGGCACCTATGGCAAGACTTCCGGCATGAAGCCCCAGTTTGGTGGCATGGGCATCTTCAACTACAGATTTTAGAAGAATTATTGATAGAATAGTGTAAGATAAGAAGCGTTTTAAATTTAATGTGATACCTATGCAAGTATGCACTAATTTTCAAGACTGCATAATATTCTGCTTTTATAGATCTCGAATCTGAATCTTGCCATTTGTTAAGTGCCATTAAACTTTTGTAAATAGTGAAATAGATATAAGACTTCTTTTAGAAATAAATATCACAAACTACTTAATCCATACTTTTATTTGTACTATATCCTACCTATATTTTAAGTTAAATTTAGGTAATTAAAAAAATCATATTATTTTTTCACATTGTACTCTGTCATTTACAATTAGTATAAGGTATGTTGTAAGAGTGTCTTCAAGTTATTACAATGTCTTGAAGACACTTTATAGTACCTAGACAACTGCTAAAAAATCGATTTTGTCATACTTTATTTAAAATATTGTACGTTCAACCTATATTATTTATCCACCTGACTGTTCACATAGAAATAACCATCACAAACGAAAACAGACTCTTTATATTATATGAAATAAGTCCGACTATCGCTTATCAGGGTATATGAAGTATACTAATTGTATACTGGACTGTATACAATGAAATTCAGTCAATGTCACGTGGTCGACCCTGGTGGTAGCACAATGAGGTGGAACTGCGCAGCCATCAGCGCCAGCTGCGCCAAGACTCTCCTCATCATCTTGAATGGATGCTGCATTGTAAGTAATTAAATAGAGTATTGAAATAGACAAAAGTTTACTTTAGTGTTGAACTTATAACTCGATCTCTTTAGAGTTGATTGTAATTCTTTTGACTTTGCCATCATAATGATATCTACCATAGGTAGATAGGTCCTTCCTTCCATCCTTATACAAAAAAGCATGTGATACACAAAATATGTCGCTAGCATCTAATGTAACTCCTCCACATTGACGCACGATGGAGAAATACAGAATTTACTCTATTATAATCGGCGTCGATTGTTGATGATACAATAATTAGTCTCACGATTATGCTTATCCGCCATGGCCCAACAAGGAGAGGAGCCTTCAGCCTTCCATCTCTAAAAATTCAATTCGAATGTCAAGTTATAGGCCTAAGCACACTTCTTCATTCCAGCTACTAGCCCTCTCCACATTCGTCTTCGCGGTTGTAGACACGAGGATCCTGAAGCAGTATGGCCGGGAGAACGCCAGCGGGACCTTTACTGGTGACGTCATCATCATCGTCGCCTGCCTGCTGCTCATCGCTGTGGCGACCCTGGGCACTGTTGGGGCTTTCAAGGAACATGAGAAGATGTTGTATTTGGTAAGAACAGAAGAGTCTACTCATAATTGACTGATATTTAGTCTATCACAGCCGTTTTTAAGAGTTACTTTGTGGTAAATGCCAAGGTGCAGTTCACACAGACATACATCTTGAATCTTTATTGTCAGTGAGACAGAGGAAGGAACCTATCCTTACATGACCGTCTTTTCTAGACTCTGTTAGAAGTTTAAAGAAGCGTATGACCACCTACTTCTTTAAAGTTTGTTATAGTAATCGGTTATACATGTTCATTGCAAACCACCAGAAATCAGTTTGTCCGTCGCAAAATTGCTATGATCAATAAAGTTTCGTGTAAGATTTTAGAAAGCAATAAAGGAAGCTCCATAAGAAACCCTTTAGATCTATCTAATATTTGTAGTGAAAAGAAATTGTATTGCAGTACGGAAACCGTTTCAATTTTTGCTGTAGTAACTACTGTAGTAACATAATAAAACTTCTGTTCCAGTACATAGGTTTCCTGATGCTGATGGTGGCTCTGGAGGTGCTGGTATCGATCTATGTGTCGGTCCAGCGGTACGGCCTACAGTTCCGCGTGAGTGAGTGGCTGAGACAGGACTTCTTTGGCAACGGCACTGAGATGAATCAAGGGCTGTGGGACGAGCTGCAGTTGACAGTGAGTAAATTTCTCATGTTTTTAGGATATTATACAGCTAATTTGGATTTGGCCCGACTTGTGAAAACAGCAGCAAATAAGACATAATGTTATACGACGACGACCTCTGTGGTTCAGTGGTGAGCGCGTTGGTAGCTCAAGCCGGGGGTCGCGGGTTCGAATCCCGCCGACGGATCCAAAAAGTTTTCAAAGTTCCTGGGTCATGGATGTGTATTAAATATGTGTATCATATAATAAAAATCTTAAATATATGTATAGTATAAAAGTATTAAATATATTTCCGTTGTCTGGTACCCGTAAGACAAGTCCTTCAGGTACTTACCACGGGGCCAGACTGACGTGGTGTGAAGCGTCCAGAGATATTATAGTATTATTATATGACAGGGATTTGAAAGTGATGTCGTAACAGCTGAGATGTGCATGGGTTGTATTGGCATGACTCTTTAAGAGTCTAATAGAACACCTAATGAAAAAAAAGAAGAACCAAACAACCAAACAGCCCGGTCTAATTAGACGCAAAAAAATCGTTACCTCGGAATAATTCGCATAGAGCTGAAAATTGGTAGATACGTTAAATACACCATTACAAATAAAACCTCAAAAGTCCCCAGCGATCCTCCTTGTGCAAAAAATTTTATTCAAGGTCAAAGGTATGAAAATGAGGTTTTCCTGTTTTTTTTTCCAAACTGTATATTTTATCACAAAAATAGGTAGGGCAAGAGTGTAGATCATAGAATTCTCTATAAAAAATATTCAGACACTTTTTTCATACGACTTAACATTCCTTATATATGGTGGGCTTAAAGTTTGGGAAAATCGTATATAATACTTATATTATAAAGCTAAAGAATTTGTGGAGCTACTGCTTTGAATTGAAAAATTCGTTTTTTGTTGGATATTCTTATTTATTGAGGAAGACTTGAGCTATATAACATCACGTTGGCACCAATAAGATAAGACCTTTAAGGGCCGCATGTAAAAATTCAACGTATGTGGCGCAGCCCTTTTGGGGCCTCTGTGTACGCGCACATGTTTAATGTGCAAACACAGCGCTAAAACTACTTTTGTCTTTGTTTATCATATTAAAACGCGTCTAAGTAGAACAAGACAGCTAGCAAGCGTCGTTGAGTTCTCGGTAGACAAGGAAGGACTGCGAAATCGCACTTCAAAAAACGGCCTCCATTTTTGTTCTGTACTTAAATCTTTGATTTTATAAAATATTTGTATGAGAGTCATGACTTGAGTGTTATTATTTTGTAAATAGTACTATAAGGTTATAAATAAATACTCTTGGCTCGCTAAATAGTGGTTTATTATTAAAATATGACCCAAAATCTACTGAACATTTGGGTACCCAGTATTATACCAGTGATACCAGCCTGTATAACATTATTACCGACAAATATGTTATATTTCTAGGTACAAAATTTAATTTAAAAATAATTTAGATCCTTTTATGGGCTCCTGCAAGACCAAGGAACAAGAAATTCCAGTTTTAGTGTATGCTGGTCGTGTAGAAACCTCGGTCTGTGGCGAAACCCCTTAAGGGCTCCACAGACATGACAAATCTGCCATTTTGCATGACACTGTTGAGGCATGCAAAATGGCAGATTTGTCATGTCTGTGGAGATATAGAATAGGCCACGTGGAGGGATATAGGCTATTTTGTTTTTCAGGAAAATTTACGGCTTGCGTGAAATTTATAACTAACGCGGCCGGGCGGAGCCACGCTTAACATCTAGTACTGCATACTAGGGTTGTTTGAAAAAATTGAAATGTTCTCTGCCTGACGTAAATTATGTATTTCACGGAAACCGTACATTTTCCCGAGAAACAAAATAGCCTATGTCCTTCCTCGTGGTCTACTTTATATCTGTGCCCAATAAGATAAAAAAATTGCTTCAGCCGTTTGTGAGATGAGCTCCTTCAAATAATTTTCCCCGTTCTTCCCCATTTTCCTCTGTTTCTTTGCTCCTATAGGTGGCAACGTGATGTTATATAGCTCAAGGTTTCCTCGATAAATAAGACTATCCAACAAAAACCGAATTCTTCAATTCAAAGCAGTAGTTCCACAAATTCTTTAGCTTTATAATATAAGCATATATATGATTTTCCCAAACTTTAAGCCCGCCATGTATAAGGAATGGTAAGTCGTATGAAAAAAGTGTCTGAATATTTTTTGTAGAGAATTCTATTATCTGCACTCTTGCCCTACCTATTTTTGTGATAAAATTTACAGTTTGAAAATAAAACAGGAAAAACCTGATTTTCATACCTTTGACCTTGAATAAAATTTTTTACACAAGGAGGATCGCCGGGGACTTTTGAGGTTTTATTTGTAATGGTGTATTTAACGTCTCTACCAATTTTCAGCTCTATGCGAATTATACCGAGGTCGAATGTTTAATTTTCCCGGAGTATAATACTTGAGAAATGAGAAGTAACTTCATTACATCTTGTCAGAAATATACTGAATGGTGGAATATAAGTGGTAGACCCGTTCGCTTCTACAAAGTTCTTAATAGATCTGATGACGTCAGGTGACTGGATTACCCAAACCGCACTGAATGGTGGAATATAAGTGGTAGACCCGTTCGTTTCTACAAAGTTCTTAATAGATCTGATGACGTCAGGTGACTGGATTTCCCAAACCGCACTGAATGGTGGAATATAAGTGGTAGACCCGTTCGTTTCTACAAAGTTCTTAATAGATCTGATGACGTCAGGTGACTGGATTTCCCAAACCGCACTGAATGGTGGAATATAAGTGGTAGACCCGTTCGTTTCTACAAAGTTCTTAATAGATCTGACGACGTCAGGTGACTGGATTTCCCAAACCGCACTGAATGGTGGAATATAAGTGGTAGACCCGTTCGTTTCTACAAAGTTCTTAATAGATCTGATGACGTCAGGTGACTGGATTTCCCAAACCGCACTGAATGGTGGAATATAAGTGGTAGACCCGTTCGTTTCTACAAAGTTCTTAATAGATCTGATGACGTCAGGTGACTGGATTTCCCAAACCGCACTGAATGGTGGAATATAAGTGGTAGACCCGTTCGTTTCTACAAAGTTCTTAATAGATCTGATGACGTCAGGTGACTGGATTTCCCAAACCGCTTTTTTGCGCGGCAAGGCTGAAAACTATCTTATTTTTTCAAGATATCCTTTTCATTTTTGATTTTAAAAGTAAAACATAACGCTTATAATTTGGGCCTATCCTTATTGTTTAAATATAATTATTATTTTCTAAGAAAATAAACATAAATAGGCGATTTCCACTTTTGGTGGCTTGTCGCCGAACTATTTTACTCAATATCTATACCGATTAACAGAAAACTTCATACTGGATTAGATTTTTATTTATACGTAGTCGTTTTATATAGTTGACTCTTCATAATATATCAATTTTATTGTACTAACTTCTGTAGTTGAGTTTTTATGATACAGTTTAGGTTTGTCGCGAAGAATTTTTAAATTTTGGTGGGATTTACGAAATGTTGTTGCTACAAAATGCCATTGATCCCTTAAGCATAAAAAATACGCCATTTACTTAATTCAGCCACACGCTAACCCGTTTAGGAGGTGGCTGTGGGCTGGGTCGTACCAGTTTCCAGCCAGAAATGAAAGAAAACTGTTTTATCACAAAACCCCCGATTTATGCAATTTTGGTGTACTTAAATTATTCTACTTGTGGCAATAATATCATGTTGTTATTTTGAATATCGGTAGAGTTTTGGTTTGTTTATAGTTAAGTTAATGTGCTATAACTTTAGTGCACATGGTTTTTTTTAAAGATTATTTTTCTCGCAAACTCCAATTTTGGTGGGTAAGAGGGTGTGTAAAACATTATTTTTATACAAAACTAGCTGTCCCGGTGAACTTCGTGTCACTTTAAAACCTTCCCTGGACTTCTATGAATATTTTAAGACTAAAATCAGCCCAATCCATTCAGCTGATTTCGAGTTTTAGCGCGACTAACACATTTGAAAATCCATTTTTATATATAAGATAAGATACCATTGATTCTTGAGGCAAAAAAAAATACCCCATTCACTTCTCTCTTACTAACTCGTCTAGGTGGTGGTTGTCATACCAGTTTCCCGTAAACACCTAATCTCCAATTTTGGTGGAAACAATAATTTCCACCAAAATTTTATAAAAAATGCAAGTTGTTGAAATCCACTCAGGTATTAGAGAGAACCTGCCCGCCAGATGCTGAGGACTAAAACAGATGCCAATTAAATAGTTGGGGTTCCTTTAATAACGTTGTGGGAATTTGTGAGTGGTAGCTACAAAGGAAGATTTTCTGTCTTGCGACTTGGGACTTTGGTAGCAAGAGATGTTGTGATATCTTCCACTTATTTTTTATTCCAGTACGAGTGCTGCGGCCTCAACGGGCCGGAGGATTACCTGGCGATCAGGCAGCCGATTCCCCTGTCGTGTTGCCCGCGAGCCTACCGCGCCCGGACTGCGTACGCGCAGGAAATACTATTCAACACTTGTATCAGGTATACTTTGTACTTTTTTAGAGTTCCGAAAAAGAAGAAGGAAGGGAAATGAATACGTCTTGTTGATGATTCATGTATATGTATCCATGTCTGTTGCAGCATAGCGCCTGATCTGATTGACTGAGCAATTATTACAGACGCCTTTAAACAGGATAGTAACAAAGCGTTGGTCAAGTACAGGTCGAATTTTTTATTATTCATTATTTTATTATCTTAAATACTTTCAGATCAAAAAGCTACTACATGACTGGCTGTGAGGATCAGCTGTTGGGTTTGCTGCAGTCTGATGCTGACTGGCTTGTCGGAGTCGCAGTCACGGCATTCTGGTTTGAGGTGATATGTTATGCTAAGTACTCACATACGGTTTTGCTCGATAGTTTTACTCCAAATCGAGTAATAATAATTACTGTGTGGACCGCAAAACTGACAGCTCGAAGGCTCGCATCGAGCCGCTCGAAGGATTGATGGAACCGGATCGAGCCGGATTGATGGAATGAAATGTATATCGATTTAGAGTAAAACTATCGAGCAATGCTGAATGTGTGGACTAAAGACCAAGCCGCGGGTTTTACTCGACGATTATTACTCGATCGAGCAAAACCGTATGTGAGTACTTAGCGTTACTGTAACTAATTCACGCTAAGTTTACAGTGAATCATTGATACTCAAACTCAATTTTTTTTGATTCAGAATTATGTATTTTTTTCAAAATATGTTTTCTGAACATCGGTACTACTGGTGCCTACCACCGGTTCGGGAACTAGCCCGGTGAGAAGAACTCAGCTACTCCTACTCATGAGCAACAATAGCAATAGAAGACTAAGTAACTCGCGATACTAATATTAACCCATCAAGCCCCATAAGCTCACACAGTAGAATAACAATAAATTTCCAAGAATCCACGGTCGAAGGATTAAAATGGCATTTCAGTTGGCGAAACCGCTATTATTCATAGTACAATCTCACATTTGGTAGATGTCTCACTTTGAGAACTGGATCTATTATACATATAGTATTTGATTTACACTTGGAAGTTGGAGCTAAAATTTTCACTTATAATACCACAAGAGCTTCAAAATTATCGGGTATTTCCCGATAGGTTCGTTGCAAACAAATGAAGGATTCAAGTTTTTCAGGTTAAAAAATCACGAGCGCGAAACGCGAGTGATTTTTCCTGAAAAACTTGACGACTTTATTTGTTTGCAGGGAACCTTGAGGGAAATGCCAGATAATTTTGAAGCTCGTGTGGTATTCGGGGGATTATTTTTCCGTCCCAAATGTCGGCCAATAGAATTACACCATGAGACGAAATGTACAGTTAACAAATAAGAATTTGTACCTTCCTTATAGTCTTCTCCATCCATTTTCTTCATATTGTAAGCGTAATCTTTCATAATGTTTGCCAATTGCGCTTCACTCGTTTCAGCACTCAATGTGTATTCCCTCTCAGTACAAAAAGTAGTAAATTGGTTCCAAACTGTTTTTTTTTGCCTTCTCCGTATTAATGGGAACATTTCCTTTGACTTTTTTATCGATGGTGGACAGAGAACAAACTCCAAATCGACTCATTTTCATGCAAAATCTCCAATTTTCACAATTGAATTCAACCTGTCAGTTTGACGTGTGGTTAATTTGACTGGATCATGTTTTGTTTTTTATATATAGCAACGACCAGAGAAAATTTTCAAAGAATTATCAGTATAATACCATGTAGGTTGTACCACGTGACGTCGAATGGTGCAATTCTATTGGTCGATATTTGGGTCGGAAAAATAATCTTCATTATTTTTTGTATATTCCAGGCCACTCAGATGCTGCTGGCGATGCATGTGGCGAACAGAGCTAAGAACAACGTACAAGTATACAAGGCCACTGTTCGATATTAAGGATTTTTTCATGAAAATTATAGACAATTACCCAAATTGATATTGATTTCTGTCCCTAGAGGACAAGCTATGATTCGTTCCTTTGAAATCTTTGAGTATTTGTCAACACTCTACAATGTTAACCCAAAATCAGTGTTAAATGAGATATTATGGTAATTTCAGGTGTAACTCAAACTGTCCATGTCCAACAAAGTACTGTTACAAAAGTATTGTTTAACATTTGTAATTAAATATCACTTTAAACGAACCAATGTTTTTTTCATTTGTTGACTAAAGTAAAAGGTAAGCGCTTACTGCCGTCCGTGGACACTCAACACTATCAAAACAGATACAAGCCGAGAGTCGACATTCAAATCTTCAATCAACTAAGAACAAGGGACCTATGGGCCATGTAGCAACTTTAATTTAATTTTTATTAATCAGTGTGAAGTGTCATGAGTTATGATTGATCGACAAATTCTTAGTCCCTTTTTCTGCGAAGCCGTGGCATTCAAGTCAGTCTATTCGTGATGAGACACTGCTCTACCATTTTAAAATATTCTTAGAAAAATAGAGTAAAAACTTTCTAATTTACATTTTAATGAGCCAATTCCGTTTTATATTAATATAGATGAAAAAAAAAACGTCAGAAACTTCTTTCACCACCCTTTACTATAAAATCAACGCAATACACAACAAGTAGGACAATCTATCAGGGCAATCAATCGATAATAATCAAGTAAATGTGTCAAGAGAACTCCCTTATGGTGAAATGTATTGGCGCTGTTTAATAATTCAGGCCCATGGCACGGACAAAGGAGCGAGTCATGGGACCGCTACACCTGACTTCCCACGTCCTACAATACGTACTTATGGTGAGGCGGAGCGGATACGCTACCGCTTATGCTTATGAGTCCTGGACCAAGTAACCAAGTTGAAATGTGTTAACTGTTGAACTTTAAAAAGTTAAAATTTAAAACACAATCTTATAGACAAGCAGTTTCTTACAGACAATTGTTACAACAAATTTACTAGGTATGACAAAGAAAAAGGCAGATATGCGACCGGCAACAGCAATGTTTTAAAATATTCTGTCGATTTTATGTTTTGAAGTATTTCTGGTGAAACGCTAAAATTTACAAGTACATAGGTAACTAGGTACTAACTAACATATTTTTAAGCCTTAATTTCATTGATCCATTGTTTTCAAAAATTGTGCTTTCTTCTTTAAAAAAAAGTTTCTTTAAAAAAAAGTATCATTATTCATTATCATTTAATAAATCGTGGTGGTATTATGGTGGCCACATAAAAACAAAATCGCTCCGCCCCCTTCCGTGTCCACTACCCGCAGGCACGGCGTAAATGCAATGATCGATATAAGTCCATTTTATGTGGATACGTCACACTTGCTCCACCACTCCGCCGGACATCACGAACCGGATATAACGACCGCCTAAGAACCGGATAATACGACCGGCTTGCCTAAGAACCGGATAACCGGAAAACGAACACAATGAAGCCGCGAAATATTCGTTGTATGAAGTTTTTCCTGGCGCTTTTCAACATTGTTTTTATTGTAAGTGATTGAAATTTATTAAACGCTTAGCACGCTTTTAAAGTTGAACTGTATTTACAGTATATTTTTTTTTTGCTTGCTAATAATAATTATCTAATGTTTTTATTTTTAAATCATCGTAAAAGCTTTATTTCTGTTGAAAAATATATGTGACTAAATTGAAGTAAACTTTATAATATGTAGAATTTACTTGGATGCTTACTTAATGTGTTACGCGTAATAAGTAAGCACTAAGCACTCATTCTAAATTAATATTTGATTGGTGTACAATTAAATATTGATAAGTATCGATTTTCTTTCTTTGATTGTATGCTACGGCCTACGGGTATCATTTGAAATTCAATGAATTTACTTGGCTACTAAAATCATTACAAAACAGTAACTGCTCAGCCTTAAAAAGTTAATAAAAAAAGTTATAACTTTTGACATCAAACAAACAAATAACAGTAAAAACTTTAAAACAATGAAACTGAAATAATGTGAGGTTCACGTGATAAAGTACAAAGTAAGCTGAAACAAAGGCACAGGGAAATGGCGGGAAAATTGCTCGTATATGTGTTATGTCGAGTTCGCGTGAGGACGATCAAAATTAAAACTGTTATTAGGCCGGCCGCTTGCTATTATGTGTCTATTACCTAATTGTTGGGGCAGGTTGGGGTGACAATACAGGCGTGAAAAAAAAAATATATGCATAATGTTAGAGCTGGTACACATTGGGCGTTTTGAAGCGCGCGTTAGGCGCGCGCTTTGCTAACGCGCGTTTTGAGAACCCCGGATACTATAGAAGCGTACACAATATAATCTGGGGTTCTCAAAACGCGCGTTAGCAAAGCGCGCGCCTTAACGCGCACTTCAAAACGCCCAATGTGTACCAGCTCTAAAGGTAAAAAGTTTTCGTAGCGAGCCGCTACGAAGCTACGGTTTCGTAGCAAGGATTTAAATTTGAAAATAATATAGGTTTTAGACGACCGCAGCTGTATGTTTAGTACTTGAAAGTTTTTCTCGAAGTCCAAATAAAATATGAAATGTACTTAGATATTATAAAATGTTTGGTTTCTTAAAGCTAAACTGGATTGTTTTATCCGACTTATGACTCCCAGCAAATGGAACATTAAGTTTCATAAAATTATTAAATTATATAATAATTTAATAATTTTATGAAAAAATTTGCCAGGACAAAATTGGAACCCTATACTAGTATCAAGATTTCGATGTCCGTTTGTTTTAAATCTATCTGTTAGACGGGTTAAAAAAATACACTACGACAAATACTTAATTTCAAACCTCCAAATCTTTATTCGCTTACGGCTTAACAAATACACGCAATACATTAGTTAACTTAAAATGTATACTTAAGAAAGCCTTAAAATTATAGAAAATGTACCTACATTTTCTATAATACAAGTACATAATAATATTATCTTCCAGCTATTCGGTCTCGTGATAATGGCGATATGCGTGATCAACATGCGCGAGCGCAAGGCGGGGCAGTCGGCGCTGTCGCGCGGAGTGCTCTCCTTCCTGTTCACGCTGGGTCTGGGCCTGCTCATCACCGCCATACTGGGATGCGTGGGCGCGCTCCGAGAGAATATCAAGATACTTTATGTGGTAAGTATACAAAAAAATGCTATGTAAAACACTTGTTAGAACGTCAAAAAAAAAAAACAACTTATGTGATGTTGATTATTATCAGTTGTCACTAAGCTCAGAAACTCCATTGATTTTGGAAACGTTGTGCCCAAACACTTCTTCTGTCTGAGAGTTATTCTGAAAGTTGGGTCACATAATGGTTCCAATAATACTAAAATACGACTTAATACTACATATTTCACCTATCTTGCACGTCATAAAATATTTATTCAAAATAATATCAAAAACTCAACTGGAACTTTGGTGTCCTCTTACAGCCACTTGACGAATTTAACATACTCAAGCTCTAATTCCACCTAACTAACCTTTAGGCTCTGGGCCTTTTAGGGCTTAATAAATGAATCGCAACTAATAATTGTCCCACCATAACCTTCACATACCATTCATCTCTCTTTTCCTACTTCCAGTACGCGTGTTTCCTGATATTCCTGGTATCGGTGGAGGTGGTGGTGGGAGTGGGGGGCGCGGTGCTGAGCGCGTGGGTCGGCGGGGGGGAGCTCCGTGTCCAGTTCTACAGGAACTCCACTGACGACGGCCAGCCGCAAGCGTTCTGGGATAATCTGCAGTCTGAGGTGACGATTATATTGTGCTGATTCGAAACGGAGCAATGTTGCATACATTGCTCCGTTGCGTTGAATTATTTTTTTTTATAAATTAAGGAACCAACAAGAAACGGTCACGAAAGTCGCTTGCCATGGCCTATATTATAAACACCCAAACAACATCAGAAGAGTTGCAAGTTTGTTGGCCTTTTGAGAGGTAATACGCTCTGTTCTTGAAGGATTGCAGCTCTTAATGGCTCAGATATATTATCTACTGCTCGCGACAATGAATTCCATGGTTTTACTGTACGTGACAGACATTTTCGAATGAAATGCAAGATTGTAGACGGCGCGGCGGCCTGAGTTACCGAAACACCGATAAAGCATACAGGATACTTTATCGGTGCTTCTTCTTCAGTTTGCCAAAATACTTATATTGCACGCAAAATATATGATTATTTTATATTATAGCCTTTTATCCATACAGAACTAAAATTTTTAATTTTGAACACATTTCAACTCCCCATTCCCTCTCCAGAACCAATGCTGCGGCGTCGACGGTCCACAGGACTACGACATCGTCCACAGGGACATCCCTCCCTCGTGTTGCGCCAAGGCCCACCCGCTGCGGGAGGGGGGTGCCAGGCGTCACCTCCATGCCACCTGCCTGGCAGACAAGTCCTACTACACGCGCGGCTGTGAAGAGGTGTTGAGGCAGAAGAAAGCGCTGAAGGGAAATATATTTATATCGAATGGAGTGATTTTCACGTTATTGGAGGTAAGTCTCACTAATAATTATTGGTAGGGGGATACTTTGAGCTTCGAGAAAGGACATAGTATATTTTTATACTGGAAAATTGTACGGTTCCCGCGTGATAAACAAATTTTTGACGCACCGTATTTGCGGACGTCATCTAGTCTGTACTATTTGGTCTTTGTAGTGGACAATAAACATAGCCAATATACTTAGGTACTCCTTTTTCCAACCGACTCCCAGAAGGGAGATTTGAACTATGTTCAAATGTGGATACATTTTTTTTTATTCCAGATTGTGTGCATCGTGTTGGCTTTGTGGATGGCGAAATCAGTGCGTAATGAAAGAAGGAAACTGCAACAAAACCTACAAGCTCACTTTGAATCTTAGCTTTATGGCGCTTGCATACACTAGCCAAGCAATTTGCCAAGCAGTGCTTGTCTAGTGTGTTAATCTTGTTAAAGCCTTTATACACGTGTGCTGTATGTCGTGTGGTAACACTATAGTCACTTAGAAATCTCTATAGAACTAATAATGATGAAATAGAATAATCAGCCAAGTGCGAGTCGGGCTCGCTCACGAAGGGTTCCGTACCACTACAGAGCAAAAATAGGCTAAAAATTTTATTTTTTGTATGGGAGCTCCCCTTAATTATTTAATTTATTAAAATTTTATTATTAATTATTAAAGTACTACAGTTTTATTATTAATTATTAAAGTACGGACAGACAGACAGACATCGAAGTCTTAGTAATAGGGTCCCGTTTTTACCCATTGGGTACGGAACCCTAAAAACGATCAATCATCAATCAAATTTATACCAAAGTACACAAATGTACTTACCTAATATTTTCTGTCAATAAAAAATAAACTGGCTGTGTTTCATAGTAGTAGAGGAGGGGAGGGTGCTATTTTTGTAGTCACTCGAGCGTCATGGACACCTAGTAGATTTTGTACATTAGGTAAAGCTGATAAAAAAAAAATAAAAGCGTTTTTTATTTTAGTGGTGGGTTCAGAAACTGCAGCCATTTTAAAGTTTTGAAAAAATATATATGTATATATTTAGAAAATTGCTTATTTATGTCAGTTACAGACAACAAGGACTAAATCACTTAGTTTAATCGAAAATAAAATATCTGCGAAGTTTAGTTAGGAAAATATGAAGGTTTATTTATTTATATTTTAAAATGTCCCTACAGGCTTACCTTAACTTTGAATCGTCAGTGCTTTTTATGGAAGTTTCTTTGGGGCATGCTAAACATCCCCTATCTTAATCTGACAGATCGGATGACATTTTAATATTCAAAAAAATTTTTTTTTAACCCACCACGTGAGAAATCTGATTTCTATACCATGATAACTAGACATATGTCGGAAGCCTATACAAGCTTAATCTGACACGCTCGAGCTACACCCGAAATCCCCTCTTCCCCTCCCCTACTATAGGGTTGAAAACAAATTAATCGTGGAAATAGAATATTTTATAATATTACCTCATATTATAAACTCAATCTCAAATATCAAGTTGGTACCTTTTGGTATTATATATTATATTTCTATTTTATTATTATTACTTCTGTAGTATTTGCTGTAGTAAGATATTATTGAATGAAATTGTTTAGGTATGTGTATCGTCAACGTTTTAAAAGTTGAAATATTTTTGTATGTGTAAGCTTTACATAAAATGGAAAATGCTTGAAGCGTGAGTAGTTTTATAAGAAAAAGTATTAATTCATGAAGCCCCAAGCGGCCACATCCGGCCGCGATAACAATGAAAAAGCTATTGTGTCTCGTTTTGCCACGACTGATGGGTTAAAGATAATATTGTGTTCACTTCAAGGTATTGTTCTAATATTCTTGCAAATTGTCGTTGTGTTAAGAAAATTATGTACCTACTTATTCAACTTTTTTTCTATAGCCCGTAGGAGTACAAAGTACCTACTTCAAATGCCACACAAATATTTTAAACACAAACTACCATTATTTCGATTCAATAGCTTAATACTCAATCATTTTTTCAAACAGTTACTTTTAGCACAAGCTATCATAAAACGATACAGTTACTTTAATTCACTACTAAACCAATGTTCTTTATCGATAAAAAACTTCGGTATTCTTTAGCTTTGTCCACACTTGGCCTTTTTTTTTTTTCATCAAGGGCATGCGTTACAGCGCAGTCAACAGCGAACGTGAGGCATGCCCGTGACGCGCGTTGAAATCGTAGCGCTCGCTATGACACTTTTCTTTCAACGCGGGTGGATTTTGACGCATTCAATTATTGAATATTATGCCAAACGAAAATTGAATAAAAAGAAGATGACGAATATTTAAGATGAAATTGTATAATATGGACATAGCTTTTAAGACATATCTAAGGAAGCTTTTCGCCATTATCTTTACGAACAGGGTATATTTTACTTTTAAACTATTTAATAAGCTCATATTATTATTTCCGTAGCAAAATGTAATAGCGCTGCTACAAAATATAGTAGCGAATATACAAATAACTATAGTCAGCTATAGTAATTAATATTGCTTTAATCACACTATTTTTATAATATTATAACAATCATATTGTAACAAACCTTTACTACGCACACATACAAAACTTAAGGAAATTCTTAGTTGAGGAGCTCGCGATCATTTTTCTATTCCTAATTTTTTTACATTTTTGAGACCAACTAGCATATTGTTAAAAATCGAGCTAATTTCTGTGATACAATGTAGTGTTTTTATTTTTATAACTATTGCAGTATTATGCTATTTTTTGATAAAAAATGTTTGAATAAGTTAAACAGCTGAGTCGAAGAGAAAAGGGTCCAATGCTTAGTGTGCATAAATGTTTTGTTTAAAAAAGTAAGTTATTTCTTATTCCAATTAAGTTCTAAATATAATGAATGTGTAATTGTGTAATATAATTTGTGTAACGATGCTTGTTTTAAATGCATTGTATTAGGAACGTGCGCAACGAAGGTGCTGCGAACTGGTGTCGCAAATACGAAACTTTTACTTGATTATTTATTTGAGATGTGCTGCCATCTAGTTCATGCACGTTTCCTATAATGGAATTCAATATAAAAAATAAGAGCAATATCCAATCAAACACAAATATCAAACACAGATATTTATTTAAGAAGGCAACATTTATATTTTCACTCTAATACATTTATAAATGAATCTGAAGTTTTATTTTATTAATTTAATAAGTTTTTCATAAGTCTATTGCAGCTTTTCTGTAATATTATATTGTACGACAAAAATTACGTACTTAAAACGAGACCTTAAAATACGAAGGAATTTTTAAAATGTTATGAATAATTCTTAATTTTAAAATGAAATAGTTTTTATTAGGCTGCATATATCTTAATTATAAATAAATAATACAGCTAAATGAGTTGTAATGATTGGTTAAATGACTAGTAAATGCTTTATAATACAAAACTTATAAGCTACATTAAAATTATGGTAACTTACAAAATATAGCGTTAAGACACAAGCGTATTTATGCACTTAAAACTAAAATTAACAAAAAAAAACTTGAGAGGTGTCAAGGGACCCCCGGATGGAACGAAGTTATAAACTTCCGGTAGATGTCACTGTTTACTCTCAAAAACGCCATGTAGTTGACGCCCAGGAA
Source organism: Polyommatus iphigenia (assembly GCA_963422495.1). Lineage (NCBI taxonomy): Eukaryota > Metazoa > Arthropoda > Insecta > Lepidoptera > Lycaenidae > Polyommatus > Polyommatus iphigenia. The sequence continues at coordinate 9,912,515 of OY730183.1, forward strand.
TACTATCAACGCCTTCTGCCCCTACTATGCAGGTACTAATAAAAAGTGTCGTTACAACTTTTTCGGTCTAGCCCCCTTTCGCAACGCGCGATAAGGAACTTGTTCCAAAATTAATTTTTGTTATTGCTGTAACAAAAATGCTTTATAATAAAAAAGTGAATTTCAACCAACATAGTGTTTTTATAACTTGATAGTTTTAAACGTAAAATGTACCTTATTACAACTCTTACAAATGTATCATATAAAATACCTTTTTTTCAAACAAACGTAATTTAAAAAGTTATGTGCTCTTGGACTATAATTTAAATTACGACGCTTACATAATATCAATGGTTTCATACCGATTTAGTTTGCTTTACATGTATAGCAAAAAAAATTTTGAAAGAAATAGCATAAGTAAATTATTTAAATTGATACAACTAATACAGTGAATGGATAATATTAAGTCTACAATTTACCACTTTTTACTTTTTTCCCACTTTTCAATTTGTATGGGTATATTTCTCTTAATAATTGTGATACAAGTCGCATTCAGCAAGTTAGCTTCTAAGTTTGTCAAATACAAAGTATTGTAATTATAAATTCGATTTGTAAAATTCTAAAGAAAAGTAACATTCGATTATAAGTGCATCCGAAACTACCATAGTTGTAATGTTCATACTTTACTCAGATCATTCGAGCCAATTAAGAGCTCATACTTAGTAATACTTCGAATATCTACGTATAAGGAGGATGCAGGGCCGGATTTATGTTTTTTATGAGTATAGGCCACTTAATTTTGCCGCCCCTATATACGAACTCTGCCGCCATCCTAGGACGCTGCAGCCCTCCCTAGAACGCCATAGGCCGCTCAGAGGCCATGGCCTATACTGCCTATACATAAATCCAGAGCTGGGAGTGTGAAGAAGACGTATTAAGCGGTCTCCCGAGTCTTGCCGTGCGTCTTTATTGAGTGGGCCAGCCATAGCGCTAACACGATGCCTGCCACCTGAAAAATGAAAAATAAAGAAAATGTTTTTAGTTCAGTTTAAAACTGATTAAAACCGAGTTGGTTGGTCATTCCCGCCTTGTAGATAGACTACAAGACCTGTACTATCTACCGCCCAACTAACATTATGCTAGTTTGGCAGTAGTTATAGGGCAATTATTTATATTTTCGGCAACGAAGATTTTAGAAACTGTCAGCATGATCCCTTACAATTACTATCTATAATAATAATATTATACGTTTTACTAGACGACGCCCGTAACTCCGTTGCGCCAAAATTAGTTTATCGCGCGGAAACCGTACATTTTTCCGGGATAAAAGTAGCCAATGGCCTTTCCCGGGACGCAAGGTAACTCCATACCAAATTTCAGCAAAATCGGTTCAGTAGTTTGGGTGTGATGAGTGATGACAGACAGACAGACACACTTTCACATTTTTACTAACATTATTAGCCATATAGTATGTAAGGACAACCGAGAAAGGTCTCGGGACTCAAAGTATCTCCATACCAAATTTCAGCAAAATCCGTTCAGCGGTTTGGGCGTGAAGAGGTAACAGACAGACAGACAGACACACTTTCGCATTTATAATATTAGTATATAGTATCAAAATTTCTACAAATAAAATAGTTAGAATTCTGGATAAAATACAATATGCCTGACGACTTTCAATTTGGATATAGGATGACTTTAATAAAATATTATGAAGCTTTATAATATACTAGCTGTCCCGGCAAACGTTGCTTTGCCATATTATAAAGTATTTCGCCCATATTATTTTATTGAAATGACTAAATAACTATGTCGCCATGGCAACGTCGATCGCTATCTCGTCGCACAAACAATGGTCGCCGTCAGTCTCAGGTTGTAATAATTTACTATTGTTTATTCAACAAATGCACTTGTCAATATATAAAGTACCCAGTAGCCGATTCTCAGACCTACTGAATATGCATATAAAATATTCAGTAGGTCTGAGACGAAATGTAAAGCCGTTTCGGAGGAGTTCGTGGACTAACATTGTGACACCAGAATTTTATATATAAGAAGATAAGATTAAAGCTTCATTAAAAAAAAATAATGCTTAGTACTCAACTTTAATTAAATGAAAGTTTTGTTAGAAAATTAAAGTTAAAAATTCATTAAACGTCTCTGCGGCCGTAAGGCATAAGCTTTACAATTTATTATAAAGAGATGACGACTCAGAGATGTTTTAGAATTTTTATCTCTTAGGCCGGCCTCACACAGCCGGAATTTCATAATCGGAAATTCATATTATTAATTCAGAAAGACCGGAATACCATACAATATCAGTACGCTCCACACACATTCTGTTTTTTTCAGATTATGAATTTCATAGATCGATCTGTAAGAATATGAATTTCCGATTATGAAATTCCGGCTGTGTGAGGCCGGCCTTACCTCCAAGAAGCAGAACAGAATCCCGCACACGATGACAGTCAGCCCTGCACTATGCACGGTGCTCAGGACTTTATCCTCGCAGCCCTCCTGAATAACAATAACAATGCATTTATTTTCAGCATCACACAATACATCATAATATTAAATCAGTGGTACATTTATTATGATCTACTTAACTTCTCGAGCGTCCCGCGGCACCTGGTGCCGCAATAAAATAATTAAATTATGTACTACTAAATGATGCCCGCAACTCCTAAATTCGTTTATCGCGCGGGAATCGTACATTTATCCAGGATGAAAAGTATCCTATATCCTTCCCCGGGAGTCAAGGTATCTCCATACCAAGTTTCAGCAAAATCAGTTCAGCGGTTTGGGCGTAAAAAGGTAACAGACAAACATACAAAAAGGTTGGCAACGCACCTGCAGCTCTTCTTATATTGGAGTGTCCATGGGCGACGTAAGTTGCTTTCCATCGGGTGATCCGTTTGCGCGTTGCCCCCTTATTTTATTTAAAAAAGACAGACAGACACACTTTCGCATTTATAATATTAGTATGGATAATGCTGTGTGATGTCAAAAATGGCCCCAGCACAGCTACTCACCCTTTTTTTTTTTTTTTTCGCAGTGAAATGCTGTGACGCATTCAACGCAGGGGATGGGGACTCCCGCTGCGGATATGTGGGGATCGCCGCGGCAAAGATGGTGAGTGCCGCGGCCCTACCCACTAAAACACTGCGATGTTCCTGACTCCTGCAGCTGGCGGATACACGGGTCCCGACGAGCATTACTCCGTTGGACAGCTACTCACCTGGTAGTACTTGGACAGGGAGATGCAGTCGGAGCGCTTGATCTCGTCAGCTCGGTCGGTGCCGTCGGCCGGGCAGCAGCTGAACGACGGGTTGAGACGGGGTTCCGAAGCCACGTAGTTGTCAGGACCGGTGACTCCGCAGCACTCCAGCTGGAATGGATTTTGGTCTTTGAGTGACTTGTTATAATGATTATAATTCTGCAGCAATTTGGGATAGGAAAAATATAAGTAGCGTTAAAGGGATAGCGCGATGTGGATATTACTCAACGCCATCTATCCGCAGCACATCGAATTAAGTTACATAGACAGATTTTTGCCTACATCATAATAGTGCAAAGCAGTGGGTTTCGTTTGTACTTTTTGCTTCGATATTATTTATATTTCTTCGTTATTTTTTGACACAGTTAAATAAGTTAAGACTGGGCTGCCAAACATATCAAAACACACTAGCCCCGCCTACATACCCCGCTATCCTCCAATCGTGTTATAATGATTCCATGAATCGTGCGCGCATGAATTGTACTTTGAGCCGCAGCTAGTAGTGAACAATAATAGCACGAAAGTAAAGGTCCTAAGTCCCAAAACAGTTTTTTGATGATTACTTAAAAACTAAATACAATACTAATATTTCCTTTAGCTATGACTTTACAAAGCGTATAATGATTGTAGTAGTGCAAGTTATTTAATGATAGTAACAGAATAAGCGTAACAGATATTTGTTGAAAAGCCCAGAAATATTCATAATTTCGAAAAATAAAACTATCGAGTCAAAATAAGTGAATCGTGTTTTCCGTTAGGCTAGTATCAGATAAATATACAATGATTAAATGAATCTCAATTTCATTTAAGTCAATCGTCTTCCGGGATCGTAATACTTATTAGAAAACACAGAAAAATTTGACAGCTCGCTCTTAAATCGTCATACCCACCTAAATCTTACTTACTTACTTACTTACTGCGGCGCAGCGACCCAAATTGAGTCTTGGCCTCCGACACAAGCACACCTAAATCTGTTTAGGCCTAATTTCACCAACGTATGTTAGTGTTAACAGCTTGTTAAAATGTCATGTCTTGTCTTTTATTCATATGAAAAATGAAACTTTACAGTCGTACATTAAATTGGGCTTTAGCATCATTAGCAATAGACATACCTACTTAAAATAGTAGTCTAAATTCTCTTACATTGTTCTGGATGCGGTCCCAGAATTCGCGGTAGGTGGAGTCCTCCTCCTTGGTGGACTTGTTCTTGATGAAGGAGGCTCGTAGCTGGGTCTTCAGGGTACCCTCGATCTGGGGACGGAGAGCAGCAGCTGCGATACCCACGGACAGCTCCAACAGGATTATGATGATTAGGCAGCCAGCGAACTGAAAATGTAAGAGTTTTCGGGTAAAGCTTTTCGATGACCAAATTTTTTTTAATATGGCTTACAGATTTTTTGTTAATGACTACGACTACAAAGATATTATTATAATTAGTCGACCGTATATATTGTTGATTACCACTTAAATGCAACTGACTTAAAAAAAATCCTGCAATTTATGTAGAAAAGTACAAGTAGGATAGTTTAATTGTGGTTTAATTCATGAAAAATATAAAAATGTAATCATTTTAATTTCTCGTGTACTCTTAGGCAAAAGGTTCGCTTTTAAGCAAAAGGTCAATTCCTAAATAGTAAATGCCCATGGATACAAATTCTATTGCGTCGCAAAAAATCTTAAATAGCGGACCATTTCAGTGAAATAATGGCCAACTTTCACGCACATCTAAGATCTTGATTCAAATTCAGGTTACTACAAATTATTGAGTCCAGTCACGAGAAAACGAAACTCTGACGTAGGTTATACTTTGCTACCTAGATCCTAAGGCTAATAAGAATAATAAAATGCTTCTACTTGAAAAGAAACTATATAGTTTTGGAGCGTAAGGACCACTAGTCTGGTTTAAACTTTATTTTTGACGGAATATAATGTTATCTCTATAAGTGGTTCGTAAAGAAAATACATCAAAGCGAAGAATTAGCAGTAACTAACATAAACTTTCATAGGACCTTTTCAAGTTATATTTCTTACTTACGAGTTAAGACACTATTAGAGGACAAAAACACCAAAGGAGGTTAAACATATAAGATAACTCGTATTTTTTTTTATTAAATAAGGGGGCAAACGAGCAAACGGGTCACCTGATGGTAAGCAACTACCGTCGCCCATGGACACTCGCAACATCAGAAGAGCTGCAGGTGCGTTGCCGGCCTTTTAAGAAGGAATACGCTCTTTTCTTAAAGGTTTGCAGGTCGTATAGGTTCGGAAATACTGCTGGTGACAGTTCGTTCCAGAGTTTTACAGTGCGCGGCAGAAAGTTACGCGAAAAACGCACTGTGGAAGACTGCCACTCATCAAGGTGATGAGGATGGTATGTTTTTCACGTGGGACGATATCGAAAAGTTGCAAGTGCTATGATTCCGAACAATTCCTCAGAGCACTCCCCGTGATACAACCGATAGAGGATGCAGAGTGAAGTTACATCCCGGCGTAATTCCAAGGGGTCCAAGCTGTTTGAAACACTATGACAGTCAACAATTCGAGCGGCCCTTCGTTGGATACGATCCAGAGGGAGCAGTTGGTATTTTGGCGCCCCTGCCCAGAGATGAGAACAATATTCCATATGAGGCCGAACCTGCGCCTTGTAGAGTTGAAGGCGTTGATCCGGACTGAAGCACTGTCTCGCTCTGTTAAGAACACCAAGCTTCTTCGAGGCTAATTTGGCCTTACCCTCTAGATGATATCGGAACTGGACTTCGCTCGATATGTTGACGCCAAGTATCTCAATGCTAGGGGAGATGGTTAAAGATGTGCCCTCGAAACGAGGATATACGACCATTGGTGACTTTTTAGTGGTGGACGCGCAGACTTGTGTCTTGGCGGGGTTAAATTATAACCATGCAAAACTGCCCATGGATTGAACCAATATCATAAACTCTTATCCATACTAATATTATAAATGCGAAAGTGTGTCTGTCTGTTTGTTATCTCTTCACGCCCAAACCTCTGAACCGATTTTGCTCAAATTTAGTATGGAGATACTTTAAGTTCCGGGAAAGGATATAGGATCCTTTTTGTGTGTATGTATGCACGGTTCCCGCGCGAGGAACGAATTTTGGCGCAAAGAAGTTGCGGACGCCGTCATCTAGTTAATTTATAATATGTACATTATACTCACAATATACAGCAGCTTAGGGCTCTCCTTCCACGCGCCGAAGCAGCCGAAGCCGGCGACGATGATGATGAAGACGCCGATCACGATGAGGACCACGTCCGTCTCGTGGCCGCTCGCCTCCATTCCCGCGAAGCCCTTGATCATGCCCATGTCCACGCATGCTGCTGATATGATCACAATGCCGAAGATCTGAAAAGAATAAAGTAATTTTTAACCGACTTCCAAAAAGGAGGAGGTTATATTATGTTCATCTTGAATCGTGAATTTCAGTTCCTTTGTGGTGAGAATGCCGACTCTAGCTTTATCCATCTTCGAGGTGGAGGAGTTCTGACCCATCGGTGTAGTTTTCCGGAGGTTCCGGGGGAGGCTCCCGAACGAAGCGCGCATCACGTCGCCGAAAAGCTATGTCCACACTAGGCGCTTTCGTCTCCAATTTTCGTCATCTTCCGCATTCAATAATTGAATGCGTCAACGAACGCAACGCCATCACTGTCATTTTTGAAGTTTTGGATACGGTCAGAGGGCATACGTCGCGGGCATGCCTTATGTCGGCACTACATATAGGCGAACGCGTTGGCCGACGCGTTGGCCAACGCGTTGGCCCAATGTGTAGAACGGGCGACTCGCGCGTGGGCGGTAGGTATTTAGACGTTGGCCGACGCGTTTTGTAGGCACTACATATAGGCGAACGCGTTGGCGAACGCGTTGGCCAACGCGTCGGCCAACGCGTTCGCCTATATGTAGTGACGACTTTACGTTCGCTGTTGACTGCGCTATAACGCATGCCCTTGACGAACAGAAAAAGGCACAGTGTGGACAAAGCTAAAGAGACTTAACGTGATAAACTGTTGTGTGATTGTGTGGGTGAATGTGTTAATAATAATATACATATACTCGTATTAGGATAAAATTGTTCGGCGTGCATCCGTTGTCTGATTGCCATAACACAAGTTTTTACTTAGCATGGGATTAGACGACGTGATGTATGCTACCTAGCTTTTATACTATTGTATATTATTGTATGCTTAATAAATAATTTGAATTTGAATCTGCATATTTTTTTATAAAACGTGACGAATAGAGCCGATATGAGAATAAACAGGACCGGATTTATATTTTTTATGAGTATAGGCCATTTTAATTTTGCCGCCCCTATGTAGGAACTCTGCCGCCATCCTAGGACGCTGCCCCTAGGACGAGATAGGGCGCTGCCGTCCATAGGCCATGGCCTATACTACCTATACATAAATCCATAGCTGGGTATAAGGTATACCCAGAGGTATAAGAAAAAATGTTGACTGTACGTTTTGTACGTACAGGTATGCCGGGTATTCTTAGGAGGGGTAACGCGGATTATTTTGCTTCCACATATTCAAAAAACAAGCTGTCCCGGCAAACGCTGTTTGGCCATTTAAAGTATTTCTACTTCATCAGCATACAAAATCTTACCCCCTCTTTTGTCCCCTAAGAGGGGTGGGGTGAAAAATGTTATGTAGCACCAGATGTTAAGTTGGAAAAACAGTTAATAATATAAAGTAAGTCCATTAAAGAAAAAAGTTTACTTCATACAAAATCTGACCCTCTCTTTGGTGGGTTCTCATTTTCTATTCTCTCTCTCATGGTCTCACTGGTCTCATTTTTATACACCAGATGTTGAGTTGGAAGAAGGTTAATATATCTGCGAAAACCGTATGCAAATCAGATCAGTAGTTTTCGTGTTAAAGCAAAAGTCTTATACAAAATCTGACCCCCTCTTTCGTCCCTTTAGAGGGGTGGGGGGAAATTTTTTTATACACCAGATGTTAAGTTGGAAGAAGACAAATATATCTGCGAAAACCGCACTCAAATCGGATTAGTAGTTTTCGTGTTAAAGCAAAAGTCTTTTACAAAATCTGACCCCTCTTTTGTCCCTTTAGAGGGGTGGGAGGAAAAAAATTTATACACCAGATGTTAAGTTGGAAGAAGACAAATATATCTGCGAAAACCGCATTCAAATCGGATCAGTAGTTTTCGTGTGATAGTGAAACAAACATACAGACAGACAGACAGACAGACAGACAGACAGACAGACAGACAAAAAAACTGACCACATTTTTGGCTTGTATAGCGATGTAGTGACACCCTCCGCTTATTATTTTTTGAATATCTTTAATGTACAGAATCGTCATTTCTACAGTTTTATTATATGTATAGATATGACCCATGAGATATAATAAAGATGACGTAGATCTATATAAGGAGTGAACTAGTAAGTTTAATGAATTAGGTGCCAATGCCCCAGTAGATTCGCATCCATTTTCTGGTTGAAGTACATAATGTCCTTCCTGATCCTTCAGGTTTCTAATCCTTTTGACTATTTTTATGCCAATAGCAGCTGATTTCTAAATACTGCAAAGGTTTTATTACGATCCTTCTAAAACTCGTATTGCCAATAAGAAAAGTTTTAAAACTAATTTTGACTACGAAATAAAGATTCGTGAAATATTAATACCGGAAGAAAGCCACGAAACGCCGCAAGCTAAAATTAGGTACACCATAAACCATGGTGTTTATGTACAGATGGCGTAAATAGGACAGCGGCCCATAGTAATGTTTATCTATGTCAACTGAGCCCAATAGTAGGTGTGACGCGGTTCTGTTGCTACAGTCGTGGGCGGAGATCGCTCGTAATGATAGTCATGACTTTTGACTTCTGTGACGTATAGGCCGAGCATAATTAATGGAAAAAATTTAAGGGTCTGTTTGGGTCTCTTTTGTGGGCGACCGAAAATTCACTAGCGGAGTGGAGGGAGCCCGCCTACATTGGTAGAATCACTAGAAACTAGAAGTGACTAGCCGTCATTATAAGCCGTTCGTTGCGGGTCCCAAGACAGATTTAGCTTGCCCTTCGGGCACCCCTGAGATCGTCAAAGGGTTTGGTGGTTAGTAACCACTGGACACAGACACAGTTGCAGGAATGTGTGGTGGGCCAATTGCCCGTTTAAAAAAAATAGCCGTCGATAACAGACCCGATCTTACTTTGTTTGCTGAATTTGAGGTAACCAAGCGCATGTTCGACCCCATTACATCCATTATAGCATCATTCGGTTCGAAACCGAATGATGCTATAATGGGTAGATGTTGGAGTTTAACACTGAATAAAGCCGAAAACTGTTTTTGAATGTATTCAACATTCGATATATCGATCGGTTATAATTGTATATGGACTATGGTTCAATCGATATAATTAAATATTCTGTAATTATAAACTATGTATGTGCAATTCTACAGTCAGTTCTGAAAATGTAACTCAAAGTTTATATTAAAGTAATCCTGAACTCAAAGGCATAAGGCCCTTCCACAGGCAAAACAACTTTTAACATACTGTAAGTGTAATAATAACTCCCACACCAGTTTCGGTGACTGTGGCCGGTTTCATTGAAACCAGGAGTAATTTTTATAATGCCCAGGTGTGTGCGCAGTACACAAATACACTCCCTATTCCTTTACTCTCTTAACCCAGTGCTGTAGGTCGGACGACTTACACGACTGGCGAGAAATCAGGTGCAGGACCGACTTTATACATGCCTATCCGAGTTCCGACGCATACTTGTCAGACAATCAGGTGATAAGCCTGCATTGTCCTAATCAAACTTGGAAATAACATGTTTTCAACGCGGGAATCGAACCCACGACCTTCGAGTCGAGCAAGCCACGCTCTAAAACACTGGAGGAGGCGTAAAAGTAAGTTTAAAGGTACACGCACACTACGAGGGAACGCGGTGGGGCAGGCCGCATTTTCATACACTTTTTATAACCTTTCCCGCTTTCAACATATTGTATGAAAAACACGGACACGCTGGGAATCATCGTAAACGTCGGTTATTCAGGTAAAGTGGCACGGCCTTGGGTCGGCAATGTCATCGCGTTGACACATCTCGTGCATTATGTGATATTATCGAACTTCCACTCTGAACAGTGTTCCAATTGCGCGAACTGTGACTGTACAGTAATTAACACTACTGTAATAGTTTATTACTGCAATGACACTAAGGGCCTGTTTCGTGTTGTTTCTTAATTTGGTAATTGCAATGCATTTTTGAAGGCTGAAAATCTGACACGATAGTTGACGATCTATATGCGTCGGATGGGCAATAGGCATGTTAAAAAAGCAGTCCTATGCCTTATCTGATAACTCGCCTGACATGGCGCTCATCCGTTCTACAACTACCTACTTCCACTAGGTAAGGAGGGAAAAAAGAGAGAGTGATTTAGGTAGGTACTGCGCACTCACTTACGAAGCACTAAATTACTTCTGAGCTGGTCTGGTTGTAAAGTATCATTAAAACCATAGCCAATAGAAAGAGCCTAAATAAAGAAGAAATGTATTTACTTCCCAGAAGTGGCGCTGTTACTGCAAGATGACAATTTGCCCGACATTGGCCTTAATAAATTGAAGTCTCAAACTACAATTGCTTAATTGGTGCGATTTAATTTTAGCTCCTCGTGAGTCGTGTGATATCATGCGAAACGAATGTAGAGGTTCATATTGTGAGAGTATTGCAAGACGACGAATAAAGGAAATCACTGTGGGATTTGAGTAGGAGTCCGTAATGGAGTCCAAGCAAGAGTCAAGGCGCCGTTAGCACAAAGTCTATTGCCTTAAAAATCTACATAAAAAAACACAAAAAACAGTAACATGATAATGTATCTGGATTCTGGTTGTCAGTTGGAGTAAGTTATATTATAGTTACGAACTCAGAAAACTTTGATAGCGCGTTTCTGGATCGCGGCGCTTATTGATCAGTTCTGTTACTTGTAAATTAAGACTTAAATATATAAATTATCATAGATCGTCGCTTTACGTTCAAAAGTAAATAAAAAATGTTATTCATTGAACACATAAATAACTTTAGTGAAATGACCACCGAACCAAAGCTACTAGTGTGACCACCAAATTATAGTTATTTACAACATCAAAATTCTACAAACGTAAAACAAACCCATAAAACCCATAAGGAAATTGTGTTCTTTATTACCCCACTGCACCGCTATAAATATATAATCCACCAGAAATTAATGGTAGGTGGTAGAAAACTTCGTAATGGTGTGGATCGATATATATCGACGGTAACCCACTTCGATGACCTCTGAACAATACCTTCCGGATCCATGTTGTTTTATGTCAAATTATGTAGAACCTGTCCTTTATATTAGCAGTTAGCTGATAATATTTGATAAATACAACGCATCAAAAGTAATTGTAAAATGTGAATTGCAATAAATTACAATATAATAATATGGTGACATAATATTATTATTCGGGATAAGAAGTAACAGAAAAAATATTAAGCAAAGTGTACTGGAAAATTATACGTCTCTTCAATGTTGAGAGACTAACCTCTAGAGCATTGATTCCCAAAGTGGTCCAGGTGGACCCCCAGGGGTCCACGGGAGCCCGACAAGGGTCTACGCTTGCGTGGAAGAAAAATGGGGGTCCACGAGTCGTTAACGGCAGTCTATAAAAATTAGGTGACCCGACTTGACTTCTCCTATGAATATAGGCAGCCAATATTATATTAGCAGATTAAATATTTTATATTACAGTCAGAGCGAGAAGGTTCAGAATTTAAATTTTGATTATATTGCGACTGTTTTTTTTAAATAATAATCATGGTTAGTTATATTAATTTGTTAAATTGATTGTACTACGATATAACAACATAAGTAAAAGTTTGGTAATTTAAACGCAAAGAAAATATTTGCGTTTACTTTTTACCACTCCAAAGTTTCCTTGTACTGTGACTTGTGAGTCACGGAGGGGGGTAAGCTGTGGGGATGTGTGTGTGGTCCACCGGATCCAGCAAAATGTTTAAAGTGGTCTATGAGAAAAAAAAGTTTGGGAACCTCTGCTCTAGAGTCTAGAGAGTCTATGAACGCTGTGCGTTGATTTGATTGATGAATTTCAAGAAAAAGTTATTTAATTTCCACCTTTTCGAATTCTTCTAATCATTCTAAACTTTTAAATTACTTTGAGACATTAAAAAAACTTAATAAAAGACTAAAATTAATATATAGGCCAGTCTGTATCGACATAAAAAACAAGAAACATTGCAAACGCGATTTTAATTACGATTTTGATATATGTTGTTAGGTCCCTTGAGAGTAGTTAACACCCAAGTTTGCAACCCTGAAAACCCTGTGCTGCTCCCACGGTGCTCGAAAAACTGCGAAATTTTGGCACATATTTCAGTTTGTTATAAAAATCTACCTAAACGAAGAGTTTTTTAAGTACGTTCGTAAGAACTTTAATAAAGATAACTAAATTTGCTACAATTTTAGCGAAACCTGAACACGCTATGTCTTTTGGTTGCGAAGATACAGCAAGTCAAAGATGGGCAATTCTCCCACAGTGCTAGGAAAACTGTGAAATTACAGAATTTCCGATGTAACAGCTCTTGTTTCAGTTTCTTTTTAGGGTTCCGTACCAAAAGGGTAAAACGGGACCCTATTACTGAGACTTCGATGTTTTTTTTGTTTCACCAGACGACAACGCCCATACTATTTAATAGTTTGTGCGTTTTAAGATGATATGGCTGACAGTTCTCATATTCCTAGCTACGGTTTTTTACAAGAAAAAAAAACTAAATGTAATAAATTATATTTCATCTACAAAAACAAATGTTTATTATTGTAAATTAATAAAAATGAAAAGTTGCTAAATGCTAACTTATTGGGGATGGGAGACCAGCGAACAAGGTCTAATGCCTGTAACAATGTGCACAGAGCCCGCTCCTCAGACCCTGCTTAAAATGATGGCTTGCAAATGCAAGAAAGGTTGCTTAGGTTCGTGCACTTGCAGAAAAGCCGGGATCAAGTGCTCTATTTTATGTTCCTTCTGCCACGGTCGAAATTGCAACAACGCCATCCCTATTGTTCTGGATACCGAGGATGAGGATGAGGACAATCCAACACCATATACGGATTCGCCTCCACCTCCAGAAAACACTATTCATCCACCCCCACTGAATTGGGGGGGCCCAATGATGTTGACTGGTTGAGACCTGGTCCTTCCAAAAGGGCGAGAGTCTAAATTTGTATAAATTTATAGTTTTTAATCGTTATAGTGGTTTTTTTGTGTTTACAGGCATCTGAAATTCTACAGAAATCTTAAATTTCAAATTTGTACTCTTTGTTCTATTATAATACATCCTACATGCAAACATAATTATTATTTTATTGAGCACAATGTATTTATTATTAAATTTAGCAAAACCCTAATCATACTATAATATTAAAAACCGGCCAAGGGCGAGACGGACTCGCGCACGAAGGGTTCCGGACCATCATTAATAAAAATGACAAAAAAAAATCATATCTGTTGTCCGACTCGCACTTGGCCAGTTTTTAGTATTTGTTGTTATAGCGGCACTAGACATACATCACCTGTGAAAATTTAAACTATCTAACTATCACGGTTCATGAGAAACAGCCATCGAAACATTATCTACAAAAACCAGCAAAAAAATCACGTTTTTTGTATGGGAGCCCCCCATATTTTGTTTTATATTTATGTATTCTGGTTTTTAGTATTTTTTGTTATAGCGGCAACAGAAATACATCACCTGTGAAAATTTCGACTCTCTAGCTATCACGGTTCATGATAAACAGCCCCCGAAACATTATCTACAAAAAGCAGCAAAATAATCACGTTTGTTGTATGGGAGCCCCCCTTAATATTTATTGTACTCTGATTTTTAGTATTTTTTGTTATAGCGGTAACAGAAATACATCACCTGTGAAAATTTCAACTTTCTAGCTATCACGGTTCATGAGATACAGACGCAAAACTACTGAACGGATTTTGATTTGACAATAACATTGACAGCACAGGGTTTTCAGGGTTGCAAACTTGGGTGTTAACTACTCTTAAGGGACCTAACAACATATAACAAAATCGTAATTACAATCGTTTTTGCAATGTTTGATGTCGATACAGACTGGCCTAATACCGTAGATATAGTTTCTAAAAATTTAAACAACGAAAAAGCGGCCAATACCCCTAGTTAGTAGGCTTGAACTAAATATTTCCTAGAAAACATAAATATTATAAACTAGATGTTCCGCGCGGCTTTGCCCGCGTAATTTAGGAATGTCATGGAAACCGTACATTTTTCCGCAAAAAAAGAAACCCATGTCCTTTCACGTGGTCTATTCTTCATGTGTGCCAAATAACACAAAAATTGCTTCAGTAGTTTCTTAGATAATAAGCAATTTTAAATAATTTCCTCCGTTTTTCCCACATTTTCCGCATTTTCCTTTATTTCTTCGCTCCTATTAGTCTTATCTTATAGCCATTCTCGATAAATGAGCTATCTAACACTGAAAGAATTTTCCAAATCGGACCAGTAGTTCCTGAGATTAGCGTATTTAAATAAGCCCATTCAAATAATTTCCCCCGTTTTTTCCTCACTTTCCTCTATTTCTTCGCTCCTATTAGTATTAGCGTGATAAAATATAGCCTATAGCCTTCCTCGATAAATGGGCTATCTAACACTGAAAGAATTTTTAAAATCGGAGCAGTAGTTCCTGAGATTAGCGCGTTCAAACAAACAAACTAACTAACAAACTCTTCCGCTTTATAATATTAGTATAGATTATAATCATTATTCTTCTTAAGAGCAGGAAAAAGCGTTCACAGAAAACCCAAAAACACTATTTCCCAGTAAACATAAAACCAATTATACCCCAAACACCCTAAGCATTCCTCATAAAATATGAGCTCTTTAAATAATAAATGTCGGTGTCAATCATGGGCACGCTTCATTAATTACTGCCGTGGGCGTGCTCAGTGCTGTAATGTGGGTAGGTAGTGAAAAATGGGAGTAAATGCCATAAAACTTAAATTATGGGAAAATATATGTTGCCTGCAATGGTTGCCTGATACATTGTTGCGCAGCAGTCGGCTTATAGTACGGAAAACGCAATAAAATTACCCAAGGGTCTTTTAGCCCGGCCGCTGCACATTATCCG
Organism: Polyommatus iphigenia; assembly: GCA_963422495.1. NCBI lineage: Eukaryota > Metazoa > Arthropoda > Insecta > Lepidoptera > Lycaenidae > Polyommatus > Polyommatus iphigenia. The sequence continues at coordinate 9,927,958 of OY730183.1, forward strand.
AATTTCTGATCAGAAAAATTCGGACGCTCATACATTTTGAAACGTCAGAATTCTAATTGTATGCGGGGTCCCCAACAAAACGTATGAACAGAGTGCGTTCCGGTGGGGCGTCCGAATATTTTGATCAGAAATTCGGATAATGTGCGGCCGGGATAAATCTATTTATCTTTCATCTAAATCGGTTATACGCGCGAAGAGTTTATTCAAACAGACAATCATACACACGTTTGCATTTATGGTATTAGCTTAAAATTTTATATATAAAATTCTCGTGTCACAATGTTAGATAGCGAACACCTCCGAAACGGCTTTACTGATTTTAACCAAATTTTATATGCATATTCAGTAGGTCTGAGAATCGGCTACTGGGTACTTTATATATTGATAAGTGCATTTGTTGAATAAATAATAGTATAAATTATTACAACCTGAGACTGACGGCGACCATTAAGTTTGTGCGACGGGATAGCGATCGACGTTGACATACATACTTATTACTTATTTAGTCACTTCAATAAAATAATATGGCAAATATATTATGGCAAAGCAACGTTTGCCGGGACAGCTAGTAAAATTATAATATTTGGATGTTTATGTCGCATACATGAAAATAGGAAGAAATACGAAAGTAGAAGAAGAATGTGATAAAGAATATGATAATGATCATGACATTCAGTATTGAGATAACAACGAAGATTTTGAATATAAGAAAATACACAAATTAGTCACGTATAAAATTAATGCAATTTTATTGTATCTCATAATAAGTTATGGGTAAAACAGCTTCCACAAATGTAAAAACTAGTCGAAAGTGATCAATCTTAGATCCATAGCTAAGATTCAATATGCAAATGGTAGGAGCATAAACAAACTCGCAGTTCAATGACATTTAGTGGGTGTGATCTAGTTTAGTGTTTTTCGTTCAGTGCATTAGTATTTCCTAAAAAAGTTGGTTGGTAACAGTGCCCTGCAGTTTATCGTATGAATTGGTAGGTTAGTTCAGAGCTATTTAAATTAGAATTAAGGGTTAATCAAACTTTACATAATTACTGTGAACTGTCCTATTCATAAATTAATACTTTAAAATACTATAACTGGAGAGTTTTATGTTACTAACCATAGATGATAGAATTAAATCAGAGGAAAATTGACATGATGTACTTTGACATTTGAGGGTAGTTTTTAAACGCACAAAATGCACGGTTCCTGTGAGATAAACTATAACTTCTTCGATATGTAGGGGTTTGCCCGCGGTTTCCTTAAAACAATGGAAATTTCGTATACAAAATTTGCGACAGGCAACACATTTTAAACATCCAATTTGTGCCTGCAAGGTACGTAATCACCAGGATGATGATACATGTTAAGATTAATGGCACTGCCGTAGAAGGCAGCTTCATAGATGTTCAATGTCCGCCGCTAATTGTCAGCGTTCTACTCCAGCAGTTTAGGAAGCGTGTCCAATTGTTCTGTCGTAAATCTTCTCTATTACATCATCTTGTCGGCGCAGACTGGCTACCAGTGGTAAGTGGCCGTGGTCAATCGCCATAGGTACTTAAATATATTTAATTTTTTCCGAAATCAGCAATTTAAACTGGAGAAATGTGCAAACGGATCGCCTTATGGTAAACATTTACCGGATTTTCGCATCAAGACAAGTAGTAATTTTGTAAATTGTTTCTGGTCTTTGAAACTCAAAAACAACTATTCTTCCTTTACTGAGGGCTTGGGTCTGCGACTCTGGGACCACTCGAAACGGCAATAAGGATCATTATTGTAAGGCTTTTAGTGGCAGCAGAACTTTTCTCTGAAGGAAGAGACGTAATAAAATAACATAATAAAATTTCCTTGTCGCCCGTCTGCGCAAGCCTAATGTAGTTCATGCGAGAACAAATATTTAATCCACACGCGTCCCCGATCGAACTCTTTGACTTACCATTAACAATGTATGAATAGAATACAAAATCAGTCAGGAAATTAGAGACGGTTGAAAGAAGAGGCCGCTTTTGGGGGCAAAGTATGAGCTTTAGTTTTTAGTATTATTAAACAATAATAATTATTATGATATTACATCTAAAAAGTTTTATATAACATAAGATGAGGACGTCTTTCACGAAACAAAATTATAAAGTTGCAAGAGTAATTTTACACGACTTTTCTAGTTTCCCTTAAAAACGACTGATGAAGATTTCCAAGTTTGCGTGACGTATTATAAAATTCGCCACATCAAAAAACTTGAACGTAATAATATAAGAGAATCAAAAGCTGTTAAAATACCAAAATATAGCTAGTTAATATTTTATGAGGATAAGCTTAAGTCCAAGCTTAACCTACTTCACAAAGAGGAGCACGATTGAGGTCAACCGGTCAGGGACATGGGACTTATGGCAATAACCAGATGTTGGTAAAGTTATAAGCACTACGCACAATACAAATAAACATGAAACAAAATCACGCCCATTGGAAACTTGCGAGTTTGTGAAGCTCGTGGTTGTAAAGACTCGTGCTCATTGCACGGTGGCTTTTACTAGCAGACGATACATACTCACAAATGAATGGAATGAAACAAAAAAAAGAAAGAATGTTTCTGAAAATGTTTCGGGCTAATTTTTATGGTATTTGGTGACTTTCTTATTTGCATTCGCATCAAATTCCCATACGCATTTGGTAAATTGACATTATGACTGGATACTCGTAATATTTTGATAGATTTAAAATGCTGTTTTCGCTTCGTCTCAGCCGCTTGCATCAAATATGATATTTCCTGAAACCCAAACTTTCCTTATTCACTGTTTATCCATCACCATTACCTTATCGTCATCAAAAACCATAGCTTACAATGAAATGGTGGTGCTCAATTGCATTTTTGATGTTCCGAGACCTAGGCAGTTTGATAAAGGACCCTAAACGTCACCGGTTGTGTCACTGCTTCATTGCGTCACTGCTCCAGTGAGTAAAGGTCTTTATCAAATCACACACATAAAAATATGTGAATTGTGAACTGATTGTATTCGTCATGGTGTCATCTGATGACCTAACTGTTAACTCTTGCACCTGTCATATTTATTTAAATAACATTACACGGCCATCAGGGTTACAAAGTTGTACAATTGGTATACCTACTATGAATATCGTTAGTAGCAGGTACGTGAATAAGTACCAAACTTATTCATTGCATTAGTAGAGTACGGTAACTACCATTAAGGTTTACCTTCTGTTTACCTTAAATTTTGAGGCATCAAATTAATATTATCAGGTATATTTTTGAAGAATTAATAATAAAAAGTTCAAAAAATGATGTAATCACAAATCTTTAATTTTTCAGATGGAGACTGCATTATCTTAGCCTCTACCATCCTATCTTAAGTTTTCCCTCTAATTTTGTCTTTGAATTTAACATCGGAATGTTAAACGGTAATTGTAATTTGTAACTGTTAAACCACCCACACTCCTAAATCTTGAAATCATGCAGAAAACGCATTTTCATTAGCTCTACCTGCGTACCTGAATTCTAGCCTACCTTTTCTCTTTAATTTGCGTCTTTGAATTAGCATTTCCATTTTGAATAGTGAATAATATAACTGTTAAACGATTCAAACTCCCAAATTAGCATTATTGAAGAATAAGACTGCCTTCACATTAAGTCGCGAGTAGTGCGGCAGCAGCGCGACTTCTATACTAAAACGAGCCGCGCGGCTGCCGCACTACTAGAGGCAGCCTTAACAATAGCTTTGTCCACATTGTGCCTTTTTCTGTTCATCAAGGGCATGCCTTATAGCGCTGTCAACGTCAAACGTGAGGCATGCCCGTAACGCGCGTTGAAATCGTAGCGCGCGCTATGACACTTATCTTTCAACGCGGGTGGATTTTGACGCGCGTCACGGGCATGCCACACGTTCACTGTTGACAGCGCCATAAGGCATGCCCTTGTTGAACAGAAAAAAGGCACAATGTGGACAAAACTAATAATAACCTAACCTTTAAACTCCTTAATCTTCAATTTTTCAGGCAGTAAATGCATTTTGTCTAGCTCTACATGACATTTACATTTGGGGCGACGGTGAATTTCGTTCCATTTTCAGTGAATAATGAATTCGTGGAATAATTGAACAGTATTGATGGTGGTATCGCGTGAGCTGATTGATGTTCCTGCTCCTTAATTGTGTTCTAAATACTATTCAAAGGACTACAATTAAAATAGACACGTGCTGAAGTAAAATAAGGGATATATGTAGAGCAAAACAGAATGTCTTGGGTATATCTATACAGGGTGTCACAAAACTAAGTGATAATACTTTAGGATGTAAACGTGTGCCTTATAAGAGTTCACTGTGAAAGTAGCAGCGCTGAAATACCAACCCTAAAGTATTATCACTTAGTTTTGTTACACCTTGTATACTCTGCAGTACAATCTATACTTATAAAATTACATGTCCTGACTGAATGACTGACTGACTGACTGATTCATCATCGCTGAGCAAAAACTTTTAAAGTTACAGCCACGAAATTTGGTGAGTAGGGTTGTTTTGTTAAGTAGACACCCACTAAGGAAGGAATTTTGAAAATGTTACCCCGAAGGGGGTGAAATAGGGGTTGAAAGTTTGAATGAAAGTCCGTCATTTCTTGAGTAAGAAACATGAAACTTTATTTTTGGGTTACTGATTAAAAATGAATGGACACGTATTTAAGCGTTTTTGGAAATTCTACCCCCAAGGGGGTGAAATTGGGGTTGAAAGTTTGAATGAAAGTCCGTTATTTCTTAAGTTAGAAACTTGAAATGTTATGTTTGGGCTACTGATTAAAAATGATTGGATACGTGTTTAAGCGTTTTTGGAAATTCTACCCCCATGGGGGTGACATATGGGTTTAAAGTTTAAATGAAAGTCCGTCATTTCTTAAGTTAGAAACATGAAAGTTTATTTTTGGACTGCTGATTAAAAAGGAATGGATACGTATTTAAGCGTTTCTGGTAATTCTACCCCCAAGGGGGTGAAATTGGGGTAGAAAGTTTCGATGAAAGTCCGTCATTTCTTGAGTTAGAAACATGAAAGTTTATTGACTTCTGCGTTTGACGTTTGTTTAAATGGGGTCCCGTTTTTACCCTTTGTTATAAGGAACCACAAAAAGGGGAAAACTATCCATCTTTGTTATAATACTATGTTAACGCGGACGAAGTCGCGGGCAACAGCTAGTAATATTATGTTATTAAAGGTTAATAGTTATAAGTACCACAGGTTATACTAAGAACTTCGTTACGCCAAAGTTCGTTGGCCATACTTTTACATTTTTTATACTTTTTGGGATACAACTGCCGCCTAATGTTATGTCCTTTCCCGAGACTCAAAGAATATTCGTGCTAAATCGGTTCAGCAATTTAAGCATGAAGAGAAACACAGACAAATTTCAGTTTCATCATAATATTATTTATGGATTGTCGTTTTATCAACAAAAGCTATAAAGCTGAACCTACTTCGTTGGCTCTTACTGTATTAGTAGGAGCTCCAACGACAGCCAAACTTTCGTCATTTTATAAAAGCTAAAAGTTTTCCATATAGAGGTAAGAATGACCAGCAACTATGGAGTTTCCAGTTAAACTTGTTACGTAGTTTATATCCTCTTTGGTGAAACTGTGAACTGCGAAAAACTGGCTGACGGCTGTCATGGGCTCTTGGGCCATAAGCTATGCATTGTCCTACCTCCGTTCCATATTGTGTGGCCATCCAAGGCGTGAACGTGACTGTCCATGTAAGCTTATCTTAAAATGAGAAAGCAGTAGACTTACACTTAAGGTTTTCTGTAATGCAGTAAAGGATCAATTTCGTAAGGTGTATGAATCGTTATTATTATATTACGTTTGTGATTAGGTCCAGCGAACTTTCAGAAAATCAGAAGATAAACCTGTTAACTTAAACGAATCAGAATTTATATTAATTTCGCAGTGTGTAAAACACTTTATCATCTTTAGAAGTATTTATTAAACAATTGACCATGCCATAATAGATAAATAATCCGCGATGTGCAACATTGTGCATTTCCGGCTTATGTGAACAATGACATACAACACCTAGTACTTAGTGATCAATGAATGTATGACTCATTCTATTATTACAAGCCTGCTAAGCCTAGTGTTAGTAATGATTTAGAGGTAAATTAATGTGACAGAAAATAATCAACCTATTAGCACTAAAAAGATGTAAAGGGCCACATTTTCCATATAATTTTTATGATGAGTATGCTAGTCATAATTTTCGCGTATTTACAGATATCAAAGTAAGAGGACTATGCCATAGTCAGCCCATAGACCTCTAAGTTATAAATTCTAATACTTCTCAAATTAAAGCTCGCGAGTCTTACAGCTCCTCTTTAGACGATTCATAAAATTACTGTTCTTCAAACAATCTAAGGCTCAGTTATTTCTTCTTAAAAATACAATTTAAACTCTTTTTTTTTCTTTACTTATTATTATACTAGTTTTTATTGTAGTTTAGAGTTTATTGTATTAGTTTATGGTGTTAAATAAGAAGTTTTGTAATGATAGATACTTTCAATATTATCTGTTCATTATTATAATATTAATCTACTGTACGGTCTACTAGTTTAAGCTAAATTCTTTTAGGTATTGAGATCTAACTTAGTAACAGTGCAAGCCAACATATAAAATAGGATGACCATAACATGTACGTTATAAATAAGTCATTGATACAAGCCTTATTTAATGAATACGGTCTAAGGCCTACCGCTTTTAGTGCTAACACTCAACACATATTAATGTGACATAAAATCTTTATTATCTGTGCATTTTCGCGCAGGATTTTGAGGTTAGTCCATCTTTTTGTAATTCTTTGGGTTCTCTAATCAATAATTTCATTCAGAAATGAGTATTTTACTATATTTATTGTAATTTGTAGCATTTTTATCTACCCTCTACTTATAGAGTCCAAATAAAAAAAAATGTCTTAATTATAAAGTCTAGTCAACAAAATTTGTTTAGGTACTAAATACACTCCTCCTTCTAAATAGATTCCGCTCTCCTATGTATACTTTGGATACAGACGTTGTAGTTAACCAATGTTTTTACCTCGTCTGCCATGCGACTTTTCTAACGTATCATATTTTCATATACTGACAAAACCTAGTAAAACTGAGACCTATCTAGTATGCACAGTGATAATAGTTTATTGGTTAGGAATAGCTACCCCGCTTCCGTTTAAACAATTTCACCCATTACCTGCTAAGCTACAACAGCAATAATTATGTAACAAAATCATCAGCAAGCTATTGTTTCTAATGAATCAACTGAGGCTTATCAGACGTATTAGTGTATGTTTTGTAATGTGATGATGCCTGTGCCCACACACCACCACCCACCAAGAGCTTATCTTACCCGATACTCTTACTCATACATATTATGTAAGTAAATTCGGTGTAATTTTACGTGATTAGCAATAATTTAAAGTTAGGAGAATTGGGTTAAAAAAAATGCAAAAAATAAACAAAAATATATACAGACGAACGTATAACCTCCTCCTTTTTGGAAGTCAGTTAAAAAGAAAAACAAGATGTCTACACGTATCTGTAGATTGTAGAGACTACAGACACTTTACAATTTACATAAACGCGCACTACACCCATACTTATATTATAAATGCGTAAGTGTGTCTGTCTGTCTGCCTATGCGTCTATCTGTATGACTGTCTGACCTGTTTACGCTTAAACCGCTGAACCGATTTTGCTGGGTATGGAGATACTTTGAGTTCCGGGAAAGGACATCTAGATTACTTTTTATCCGGGAAAAATGTACGGTTACCGCGCGATAAACAAATTCCTGCAAAACGGAGTTGCGAAAGTCATCTAGTGAATTCTTTTTTTTTCATATACGAGTACATCCTGGGATGAACACTGCAATATAGAGAAGAGCGAGACGAGTGCAGAATGTGCCTCGCATACTTTATACAAAGTTTTGTCTTTGTCTTATAGGTTACTTATGTTGATTTAAACATTGTGCAGCGTATAATGTAACATTTTGCGCTTAGCTTTTATCGGGGTTTTTGAGTGCGGCAAACGAATAAACAAAATAAAAACAAAAACAACGAAAAAACCTAACACACTCACTCCGACCGGCATATAGCGGTGCGGCGTTGTTAGACTTCGGCACGTGCGACAAGAGCTTTACCCGCGGCAGTCCCCGAGTGCCAACGTATTTTATTGCTTTTACGATTAAGAATAGCAAAATATTGTTGTTTAACGCCCTAAGGCTATCTCGTGTTACATGTGAATGGCAATTTCAAATTGATGAGATCGTGGTGAAGTAAACGTAAAATATTGCAAAATATAACTTCCTTTATCTCTTATCGTGGTTTACTATCATTTGAGTATTGCGGTAGTTGTACAATGTACGGTTACCGTGATCAACAGTAACCACAATGATAACATGCGATGATAAAATCCCTGAAAATTTAATATAGTAGGAAATGGTAGAAAAAATATGAGGGGTAGAGGCGAGGCGGGATACATACTAATATCATAAATGCGAAAGTGTGTCTGTCTGTCTGTTACATCTTCGCGCCTAAACCACTGAATAGATTTTGGTAAAATTTGGTATTGAGATACTTTGAGTTCCGGAAAAGGTCATAAGATTATCTCAGAAAAATGTACGGCTCCCGCGCAATAAACGAATTTTGGGGTAACAGAGTTAACGTTACCTAGTATTAAAATTTTGTAAATATTTACACAACAAAAATACTTTAAGGATTTGTACAGAAAATTTAAAATAAAGGGTAACCTGCATGAAGTAGGTTCCATGAAAAACTTCATCAGAGTTTCTTTAAATTGTTTGTCTTGTTGTAAGTACCGTAACAACTTTACATATTCTAAGCAAAAGTTTTGGATTAAAACAATACACCATTCTTCAACTTATAATTGCCCAACTACTGACCATAGACAATTGAAGACATGAGAGGGTGTAATCGTGGTGTAACCAGTAACTAACATTTTACAACAATATAATAGCAATTTCTCATGTTTCCCTTATAATTTGAACAGACCTTGTATCTTACTTCATCATCTAGCTTAACTATGTATATTCCACATACTTTTTATTTCAAATTCCGGTCCTAAATCCTCCATTCACCTGCTTAGATCAATTGTTTTAACGATGTCATTATCACCGCGATTATCTAAAAGAAACAAAACGAAATTGGGCCACTCGGATTGAACAAGATGACAGAAATATCCTCGCCCGGCGTCGTACTACGCCAATTTACTAAAATAAACACGCGTATCAATTTTTTCCGAGAAATATATCATTCGATTGAGGGAAGTGCTGAGCTAGAATTGATTATTATTGTTCTAAAATTTATACTCTCTTATAAAAATAAAATTACTTATATGAGTAATTAAAAATGGTATAAAGGATATTGGATGTAAACAAAAATAATTAATGAAGTAACTAATTTTAGAACAATCGACTGGTTTTTTCAGTACTTACTTATCAGTTTTTTTTTAATCTAAGTACCTACCTACATTGTAATAATAATATTTAAATGATTTCGGTACTATTTAATATTTATTATGTTTAAATAGCTATTTCAATCAAAACATCTAAAGCCCGAAGTTACAAAAATTTTCACCACAAGATTCTTCAAATCACTGAAAAAGTTTTGAAACCATCACAAAGTTCAGGATAAAAATTACTATGAAAGTTTACCTCCTATTATAAAAACATTTGTTTTCTTTTCTGCATATCTATACCTAATCCTTATATTTAAATGACAATTAAAATAAAATTATACAAACTTACCAAAAATAAAGCATTGAAAACCACCAACAGGTATTTTATACAGTTCGTACCGAAGCCTTCCATTTTCAAAATAAACGCACGTGAAATCACAGATAAAAAATGCAAATCGAACGCAGCGATTTGAATTTCGAATCGTTTATTTTTTTAGACGCGTTCGCGCGGTCTAGCGTCGCGTCAACTTATGGTGAGTCGAGCTTTGGCCAGTGGTACATTTTATGGGCAATCGGCGGCTAGCCTAATATATTTGAGGCATCGCGTGCAATGATTGGTATCACGCATTTAAAGAAGTCTAAGTTTACTAGACCTCCGATCGTTAAGATGTAGAGTATAGATAGAGACCATTTTAGTTGGACCACCTGAGTACCTTATGGTTGGACGAACAATCGGATATTGATCTCACAGCTTATACTTTATTAACTAAAGATAGTATTAATTGACTCACACAGTTTACGTTACTCTCTTTGTTCATATTTTTTACTACTTGAGTTTTAAAGTTTTGAAACCACAAGGTAGGGTACAAAAACGCACAAAGGGTACGTTTTATCTCGAAAAAGTACAGTAGCTACTAGCTAGCTATTCATAAAATTTATATTGATATCATTACGGAATTGCCTAAAAAGGCACAATGTGGAGAAAGCTAATAGCTTTGTCCACACTGTGCCTTTTTTGGTTCATCAAGGGCATGCGTTACAGCGCAGTCAACAGCGAACGTGAGGCATGCCCGTGACGCGCGTTGAAATCGTAGCGCTCGCTATGACACTTTTCTTTCAACGCGGGTGGATTTTGGCGCATTCAAATATTGAATATGCCAAACGAAAGTTGAATAAAAAGAAGATTACGAAAATTGAAGATGAAATTGCATAATGTGGACATAGCTATTGGCTATTATAATACTTAGTAGGTACTTAAGGACGAACATACGCAGAACTAGCACTCATGCACATTATCCTTTACGCATAATCTCTAAGCGTAGATAATGCGTAAAGGATGCATGGATGCATTATGCAATTCATGCATCGTAAATAACATACAGGGTGTCACGAAATTCATATCATACAAAAAAATGTAATAAGTTGAATTGCCTGTATTTAGATAGATCTTCTAAAGTACTTTGACATATTATACACATTGTTGAGAACTAAGGCCGTGTTCACACCAAACTGACTATACGCCGCTGAATGTGAGCGAGCGTTACGCAGTTTATTGTATTTCCATACATATTCACTTTTTCGTTCACACCTAACGGACAATACGCCATTACGCTAGGCGTAGGCGCGGACATTCGATACCGTATATTTTCACGTTCACACTGGGGCTCACAGTGAGCCTGCTCACATTCAGCGGCGTATAGTCAGTTTGGTCTGAACACGGCCTTAGAAGAGATTAACATACATATGTATATTAATAAAATTAATTAAAAATTATTGTATTACTCTAGCTAAAACTCGAGATCCGCTGAACAGATTGAGCTAATTTTTAGTCTTAAAATATTTCAGAGAACGCTTGTTAGGAGGAAAGTGGTACAGAGTTTACCGGGTCATCTAGTTAATTTATAGTAGTCCTAAAAACAAAATGCAAATTTTAAATTACCTACTACAAATTGTAAATACTAGGAATAGCTATGCACAATCATAATTAAAAATAGCACGCGAAACAAATATCACTTTTCACTACACATAACACTAATCATAACGCGTTAAATTAGCATACGAAATTACATCATTTAAAAAAATGCCATCCAATTTGTATTATGACACCATGACACAGTTTCGTCCCACCCTGTGTTGCTCATCCAATAATTCATGGTGAAGGATGACGGGGATGGGGGGTATACGACAAATCACCATGACGACGTTACCACACCATAGTGCTTGACCTGGGGTCATAAACCAGGTACGAGCAATGACTTCTGACGAAGGAAGGTACTTTAATTAATAGTTTGTAGTAAATAACGATTAAGGGAGATCGCAGACGACAGACTTTTGTGCGATCAAAGTCTGCGGTTTACATACATTCCGCATGGCGCGCGCCATCAGATTGTATGGAAGCCGCAGACTTTGATCGCACAAAAGTCTGTCGTCTGCGATCTCCCTTATTGGAAAGAACTGGATTAATAATTATTTCCAAATTGCTTATAAACACCTTCAGAATTGTCCTTATACTTAATTGCCTGTTTGGGTACTGATCCGGGGAAAGAAACACAGAAAGATACTCGAAGATAAAAAATAGCTATTATTAAAGAATAATTACCCGTTTCTTAGGTTTTTCGACAGGAGTTTATCTAGACTGTAAGTTCCGAAAAATTACCCACCACACTGGCCAGTGATGATGACTTCAGGAAGGTTCACCATAGTAATCGGATATCTTCACCATAGTAGGTTCACCTGTCACCATAGTAGGTTTCGATATAATATTATACGCCAGTGATAAAACTAAATAATTATGTAGTCTAAATAAAACGGGAGACGCATCACGTAAGTCAACCCGACAATCGACATTAAATGTCGATTGTCGGGTTTTATTTTGTTTATTATGAAATTTTGCCCGCGCGCACCCCGAACTCTCTCGAAACTCTCGCGTCGCCATCAGGCGAAAAACTAAAGGTAGGTACCGCGGTGGCGGACGGAGTTTGCCTTCCCGAGGTAGTACTTTGCGGCGGCAACGGAATTATAGGTGGCGCTTCAAAGTACGAAGTATTTTTTTACTAATTTATCTAATATATCTATGGACGCTTCACACCACGTCAGTCTGGTCCCGTACTAAGTACCTGAAGGACTTGTGTTACAGATACCAATTGGTGACCCTGCTGTGGTAATGAATCATCATCATCATCATCAGATGATGATGATGAATATAATTTGCAGATGATGATGATGATGATGAATATAATTTGCATAGTAGAAAATGCTTTCAGTTCATAAAATAGTGTCTAAACCCCCAAACTTGTATCTATAAGGAATCCGGAGTTCTCTTAGTATCTTCGGAACTATAGTATACCTTGGTGCAAAATCTTGTGTTTTGGTAGCATATGCTTAGGATACTTCTGATGAAACCAAAATCACCATATGTTTTGATATAAATTTTGAGGAGTTCCCTCGATTACTCATAGATTCCATCATCAGGTCACCACTTTTGTGAACATGGTACCAAATTGGAGTGAAACCTAATACAACAAAATAAAAATTTTGAAAATCGGTTCACAAACGGCGGAGTAATCGTTGAACATACAAAAAAAAAAAACTCCACAGCCGAACATAACCTCCTCCTTTTTGTAAGTCGGTTAAAAATAAACCTACACTTTTCTTGCACTTACACACTTCATACATTACTTGCACCTAAGGATGACTTGATCAAGACCGGTCGCGTTTAACATAAAATTCAAAAAAATATTATTGAGATGGAAGAAGTGCAAGAAAAGTGTAATTGTATGAATCTATATAATTATAATATTATTGTGAAACATGAATTTCCACCTAGAAGTTACAGTACTTTCAATATAATTTAGAAAATGGTTTACGCATTTGCGGCGGATTAGAAACATGTGGGAGTCCCCAGGCTAGAACTACCCACAGAAATCCCATGATGCCTCACACATACGGCATACCGCAATTGAGTATAACACCAGGGTACAAGTAGCAAAATTATGGCCCTCTCGAAGCCCAACTTACAAAAGTAAACAAAAACAAATTTAATTTGAGTCCAGAAAGTAGTGCAGATAGTTATCGTGAAATAATGGCGGACTATCTAGAACGCTATCTACCGCAATTTACAACTGAAACTTATATACTAGGTCTTGAATTTAAAAGCTTGGTTTTTTCGTGAGTTGTTGACACAGGAGGTCACCTTGATAAGGATTAAATGCCCTTATCCTTATTTGAATTAACGGAAAGCACGCTTTTCTTTAAAATTGACTATGATAACGAAAGCAATTTAGCTAAGGGCCATTGCAAACGGCGACTTGGCGTTAGGCTGTGTTTCCACTGAAGCGGAGCGGAGCGGAGCTTAGCGGTGCCCGAAATGACCAATCGTGCTATTCCAGCGGAATGACAGCGAAGCGGAGCGAAGATTTCGAGCATGGTGATTGGTCAATTCGGCACCGCTAAGCTCCGCTCCGCTTCAGTGGAAACGCAGCCTTGTTAGCGACGAAATCGCGGGAACTTGCACAAAAAGTGGCGTATTCCTTGGAACATTATATTTCAAAGTGTATTTTCTTGTATAGTAAATACAGTTTAGTTTCGAATGACCTATTCAAGATTCATCCCATACGTCCCATAAAAAACCCATTGCATCAACGCCTGTTGCAATGTGAACCAACCCTTACTCCTCAACATAATTCTTTAAACTTTAGCATTTATCGAAATAAAAAATTAACACCACAAAAATAATTACCAGAACTTGTAATGGCTTTTATGGCTCTTTCATGGTTCTCAAGGCCTAGAAAAATTCAAATTGCGAATTTCGCCCTTGGGCGGGTGGTCAACCTCATTGTGCGTGGTGTTGTGGGTCCGTTGCCATGGCGACGCACCAATAAGTGGCACCCAGTACCATGGTTGATGGTTATGACCTATCACTGTACTGTTGCGTACAAAGGACTTAAATGAATAAATAAATGTCTTAGTAAAAGCCTTTTACTCATACAATACAAAAAGATGTAAAAATATTGTAAGTAGACTTTAAGAAAAATGTATTTTTAATTGACTTTAAAAAGGGCTTAGGTTTTGTTTCTCTTTTCCTGAAAAATATACAAAAACAAAATTCAGAAGGTCATCGTGTAGCTGTAGGTATGTAAAGTGAGATATTTATGAATTATTCAGATAATTATTATATTTATAGGCCTGAAACTATGCTTGAACTAAATTATAAAATTACTAGCATTTACTACTTAATATTTTACGTGGTTTTTACCTGGTACAGATTAATTTTAGAACAGCTCTTTGTAATTTCATTATCAGTTTAGTTGAATTACTTGACGTGTCATTTCAAAAGATTTACACATAAGTTATATAGCTGTCTGCTTTATTTTATGATTAGCTAGGTATGTCCACATTATGCAATTTCATCTTCAATTTTCGTCATCTTCTTTTTATTCAACTTTCGTTTGGCATATATTCAATAATTGAATGCGTCAAAATCCACCCGCGTTGAAAGAAAAGTGTCATAGCGAGCGCTACGATTTCAGCGCGCGTCACGGGCATGCCCGTTCGCTGTAATTGACTGCGCTATAACGCATGCCCTTGATGAACAAAAAAAAAGGCACAGTGTGGGCAAAGCTATTGGGAGTATTCACTCTTAAATAATAATAATTACGATTTCTTACTTTCGAATCATTAAAAAAAATCTTCTAGAACTTCTCTTATCACCAGTACAGTACCATAAGCTTTATTCGAACGATGTTATATTCAAAGAATGTTATCATCTTTTCGGGAAACAAATATTTTGTGGCGTTATTATGTACCATGTTTAATTATTATGTTGTGCTGGTTCTGAAATAAATATCACCTGCGAATACACGTTTTCGTATAAAATGTCTTAACCTATGTATCCATTAGAGCAGCCTCAGGCCGAGCACGAGGCTGCTCGGCCTGAGGCTTGAAGCAAACCGAGGAAGCGGAGAGAAACTCAAACTTAAACTCAAAATTTTTTATTCAGAATAAATTTTTGCAAATATTTTCTGAAAGTCTACATGATGCCTACCACCGGTTCGGGAACCCCGGCGAGATGAATCGGCGTAAGAAACTCGCACGGGGCATACTTTATTTACCAAAAAAAGTGAGAAAAACAATATTTTTTTAAAATAAAGTTTACAATGCTGTATCTTAAAATTATACAATTACTAGATGATGCCCGCAACTCCATTGCGCCAAAATTCGTTTACCGCGCGTGAGCCGTACATTTTTCCGGAATAAAAAGTATCCTTAGATGTCCTTTCCCGGGACTCAAAGTATGTCCATGCCAAATTTCAGCAAAATCATTTAAGCGGTTTGAGCGTGAAGAGGTAACAGACAGACAGACAGACAGACAGATAGACAGACAGACACACTTTCGCATTTATAATATTAGTATGGATACAATGAGGAAGTGGAGACGCTGCCTCAGGTTCAGGCAGCGTCTCCACTTGTGCGGCCTCGGGTCGAGCGGCTGCCTCGCCCTGAGTCTGCCTCAAATGGATACGCATCTTTAAACTAGTCCCTAGCAAAATCTAGATCACATCTAAGGAAGACAGACAGACGCGTCAAACTCATAACACCACTGTGTTTTTGCCCGGGTTTAAATATGTAACCTAAATCAAATGGAAGCACACAGTAAATAGGGAATGAAAAACTTTTTCTTAAGTTTTTCACACTTTAAATAACATCAGTAAAGTTTGGTTTTAATAGTTTTATTTAATAGGTTATAGGTATATTCCACCAAATTCATGTGTATTTCCTTATTACACACTATAAGTGTGATGACGCAGCTGACTACATGACATGACTAGGTACATAACATGACATTAGGTGATATCCCCAAACCTGCACCAGAAATAATGCTACTGTATGACTATCGCAGAAATCGTTTTATATTGATACTGTTTGTACTTACATAATTGAGTCGGATTCTGTCACATTATTTAGCCGGGCTAAGTTCAATGGTCATTAGTAGTTATAGTTGTGGTAGTTGTCAGCTTAACACAACCCGACCAAATTACGTAGGTGCCCATCCACCCATACTTTCGTTTTCTTAACAATCAAATTAAAAGCATGCCATTCAGGCATAGTAATAAAATTAGGCCCAATTTGTACGAAGGTGTCAATTGGTCGCACCTCCAGGCCGCGTATTGTTTCCTCCAATTGTGTAATTATTTAGCGCGGCGTGCGCTGACGTAGCCCAATCAATGAAGTGCTAATCGCGGGCTCTGTTCTGACTTGGCGTTGCGGCTGCGGGATTTTGTGTCCCGTGACTTGAGGTGCGCTAAATCGGTGACCGATTCTCATACCGCGAACAGAGTTTCGATCTCAGGCTGGAGGAATGAGACAGCCTGCGATCGAGATTCGATATAGGAGATTATTGTGTATTAAGTTATTTATGACTACGTAAGAGACAGAAGGCTTACTCAAAGCAAAAGAAGATCACTCACACAGTTAATTGATAAACTTAGATATTCTTGTTAGATGATGATAGAGAATTCTTGAACGATTATACTAGTGAGTAGTGATTGATTTACAAATAGTCGCTATCAACTCTGTACAATAAGGGTCAATACCTGCGACTTGCGAGCGCTTTAAAAATAGGAGGTAAAACAATATTCTTTCAATCTTTACTATTTAGAAGCTTCCAGCTTTACTTGATATCTTTTAAACGCTTTTCTATTTTCGTTAAACTCTTTTGTTGTAAACTAATTTTTTAAAATACCATTTAAAATAAACTTCATTATTCGTATTTCTGATCATAATAATACTGTCGCGTCGTCTGTTCGTATCTTTATATATATAATATTATGAATCTACTCCAGATATCAGTACATCTTGCAATCACTAACAGTACATACATTTAAGTGTATTTTATTACTGTGTCTCGCAATATTTATATTATCATGGCATAAAAATATAATTAAACAATAAAATGTAAGTTTTTATTTCTTTTAAACAATTTAAATTAATTGTGTTTTACTTGGAATTTTCGTGTCAGCGATTTAGTTTATGCTAATCTCTAGGTACATGCATTTGTTAGTTATTACAGAATTGTAATACTTAATTAAATATTTTATTTTTATTACTTATCCAGTACAAATCTTTTTTGCTTAGTTTTATGTTTGGGACTTGGGACTTGAGACATTCAAACGCAAAAATAAGACACATAATAGGTATGACGCAAAATAAAAAATTGTGCTAAAAATATTCTAAAATTATAATATTAAGTACATATTTTGTTTAATAAACATTATAATCGGATAAAATTATCTGACGTAAATGTATAGAAATAAACAGAATAAGCCAAAAGAAATAAATTATACAGGTATTATAATATGAAACATAATCACATAAATTCTTATATTATACGCAATATACAGGTTGGAATATGCTAATATTTGTGTTCTGAAAAATTATATTCATATACGTAGAGCACGCTGTTGAAGAAAGTTTATTTTGGTGATTTTTTCTGAGTCTGTATGATATTTATTTAGTAGGAATTAAAGTAACACTCTGTATGTTTATAGTTGGGGAGGGAAGAGGGGATTTCGGGAGTAGCTCGAGCGTGTCAGATTAAGCTTGCATAGGCTTCCGACATGTGTCTAGTTATCATGGTATAGAAATCAGATTTCTCACGTGGTGGGTAATTTTTTTTTTTTAAATTGAAATGTCGTTGGATCTGTCAGATTAAGATAGGGGATGTTTAGTATACCCCAAAGAAGCTTCCATATAATGCACTATCGATTCAAAGGTTAGGTAAGCCTGTAGGGACATTTTAAAATATAAAAAATAAAGCTTCATATTTTCTTAACTAAGCTTCGCAAATATTTTGTTTTGCTCTAAACTAAATAATTTAGTCCTTGTTGTCTAAAATATATTTATAATTTACCTAAATAAGCAATTTTCGGAATATATTTTCTTTTTCAAAACTTTAAAATGGCTGCAGTTTCTGAACCCACCGCTGAAATAAAAAATCGCTCTTATTATTTTATCAGCCTTACCTAATGTACAAAACCTAATATGTCTCCATGACGCTCGAGTGACTACAAAAATAGCACCCTCCCCTCCTCTACTATTAGGTAATTATACAAATTTTACCAAAATTATATGAATTTTTTTTGAAATTTGAGTTAGTACGGCGCTTTAACGGGTGTTGTGAAGTTTTCAGTGACCAGACAAGAATAATTTTTTTTTTCATGAAAATAATAATAATTATTTTGTTTTCCTCAAGAAGAAAAGGAAATAGATATGCAGCGACTTTTGTGATAATTTCTTAGATTTTTGTGTATGAATTTCTCAAGTGTAATAATTATTGGTAAGCATTTTAAGCAAAGTAATTTAACGCAGTTAAGTTGCTTCTAAATTTAAACAAAATAAATAGTTCTATAGTGCCACAAAAGTATTAAACAAAGTAAGGTGTAGTTTCTGGACGTAGACAGATTCATAATAAGTAAGTACACAAAATATCAGTACCTACTAACTTGATTTTTACGCCTCATGAATTTGTATATATACTATGTATTTTTTATATATTCTATGGACGCTTCACACCACGTCAGTCTGACCCCGTGGTAAGTCGTTACGGGTACCAGACAACTGAAACATTTAATACTTTTATGCTAGACATGTAATAAGGATTTTTATTATATGATACACAAAAATTTACATCCATGACCCAGAAACATTAAAACTTTTTTGTTCTGTCGGCGAGATTCGAACCCATGACCCCCGGCTTGGGCCGCCTTACGCTCAACCATTGAGCCACAGAGGTCGTCAAAACATAAAAATATATTGTATGACTCAACACTCAACAGTACTCAACTAACCGATTACGGACAAAGTGAGTTATTTTTAATCTAGTATAAAGAGGGATTACCCTCATCTACAGCTGCTGTTATAGATTATCTCTATAACATTGCAAAAAACCAACATTACAGTGTAAATAATATGTTTGTTGTATGTCTCCAGTGATATTTTATGTCTCATACAACAGTAATAAAACGGAACATAAAATTTTGCTCTAAAAACACTTCCTTAAAAACATTGTTGCGATAATGTTTACTTTGTATAATAATTTTTTTAAGTAGGAAATTATTTTCGGCCAGCACCGATTAAATTTTAAGTTCCATGAAATAGTACAAAATAATATTTTCGCCGGTTTTTCCTCAAAGTTTTAATATACATTACTATTTTCCTTGAACTACAAAACCTTAAAAATTTCATACAATATATTATTATATTTGCGAAAAATAAATATTCATTGGAGGCTGACAATAATGAAACCTTTGCTGGCGGCTACCAGCTAGCTAGGCTGTTAAATACAATGGCCGGTTTACATTATACCAATCCAGTGATCCAATCCAGTGCTGGATTGCTATTGGAATAATGTAAACGGCCACTGGAATGAATCTGAAATACACTGGGCATTCCAGTTGCCGTTTACATTATTCCCGTACAAATTGGGATCTGGATTGGATTGCTGGATTTGAATAATGTAAGCCATAAGGCCCTAAACATGGTTCTTTTCCATTATTCCGAACTAAAAACAATGAGAAAATAATAGGCCAAGTGCGAGTCGGATTCGCGCATGAATTCCGTAGCATTATAGAGCAAAAATAGGCCAAAAATTGTGTTTTTTACCCGACTGCCAGGAGGGTTATGTGTTTAGCGCGTATCTTCTATGAATGTAATATTCTTTATTACCTCGTATCTTCAGAACGACTAAACGGATTTTCACATTTGAGGTATCGTTAGATTTGTCTTAATAGCCCGAGTGTTCTTAGATAGGTGACATTAAGAAAAAACCAAAATGGCGGATGTTTGACGCCATATCGTGAGGTAAACAAAAATAAAAATTTGTGTGTATCAAAGTGGGGTATCAAAATAAATAATTTTAAACACTAATTCTAAATATGTATATAACTTGCAGTTTTAATATTAAATCGAACGATAAATCTACACTAATAGTACAAAGAGGAAAGATTTGATTTTTTGTTTGTTGGGCTCGGAAACTACTGGACCGATTTGAAAAATTCTTTTACTATTGGAATTCTACATTATTTTTGCTGAACATAGGCTGAATTTTATTTTGGAAAAAATAAGGTTCCGTAAGATATTTCGGTTCTTCGGACGCAAGGTGTAAAAAATCAACCAGAAAAGTTACTTATTTTACGTACGCTGCCTAAACTATAAAAGATAGAACCCTAAAATTCTAAGTTATTGTAGAACTTACAAATATCTACAAAAAAGTCCGCGAGACACTATACCTATCTATGTCGAGTGAGGCACAATAACCATTTTTTTATTTAAAAATCTAGAATTTTTTTGGACTACATTTAAACGCGTTTATTTTACTCATTCTTTTAATCCTTATCAAAATAAATTATTCCATTACTAAGTACAGTTTATGTAGATAATATTTGGTCATTACTGAAAAAAGATGAAAATTCAATGACAAAGTATTAAAAAAAACAATGATTTGGAACTTAAAACTAGAAACATACATTGAAACAGTACCAAACCTATGTAGAATACAGACCTATTATAACGTATTGTAGGTACACTTTTCTAAGTGTACCTACGATATATGGTTATATCAGCACGGTAGTTTTTCAATTTTTTATTAGATTGATTGTCGAAATGGTTAGATGACTACAACTAAAAAGTCGCAAATAAAATAAATTAATTAAAAATCAAAAAACCCGACTGCAAAAAATGTTAACTAAAAAGAACGAAACAAGACCTAATTCTGCCGGAGGCATCGAATCCATGTTTTAATTGATACGACTCTTGCTTACGAGTTTCATGCCAGGATAAATAGAAGGTTACATAGAAAAATGTAGAAGAAGAAAGTGGATAATAAAATGCAGTCGGAGGCATAATATTTTATGATTTATGAATTAATGTTAAACTTGGTGCGACATGCCTCCGACTGCATTTTATTATCCACTTTCTTCTTCTACATTTTTCTATGTAACCTTCTATTTATCCTGGCATGAAACTCGTAAGCAAGAGTCGTATCAATTAAAACATGGATTCGATGCCTTCGGCAGAATTAGGCCTTGTTTCGTTCTTTTTAGTTAACATTTTTTGCAGTCGGGTTTTTTGATTTTTAATTAATTTATTTGTATAGGAGCCGCCCTTAAATTTTAATTTTATTTAAATTTTATTAAATATTTATTAAAATACACATAATATAATTAAGGCCTTTGTGAATATTTCAAGTTCCTACCTGTCGTCATCATTGATACCGAGCAAAAAATGTAAAATAAAAAAACACGTTTCTTGTATAGGAGCCCCCCTTAAATATTTAATTTATTTTATTTTTAGTATTTGTTGTTATAGCGGCAACAGAAATACATAGTTTGTGAAAATTTCAACTCTCTAGCTATTTCCATTCTTGAGTTACAGCCTGGAGACAGACGGACAGACGTACAGACGGACAGACGGACAGACGGACAGACGGACAGACAGACAGACGGACAGACAGACAGACAGACGGACAGACAGACAGACGGACAGACATCGAAGTCTCAGTAATAGGGTACCGTTTTTACCCTTTGGGTACGGAATCCTAAAAAACAATTAATAAAATAAGTACTGCAAAAATCTTATCGCTTAAAGCATTTTTAAGAATGTGGGTAGGTATAAAATTATCGGTTGTTCCGGTATGTAGGTACAGTATTGTGCGCCATCAGCGGTGCGTCCGACCGTGTATTATGTATTGTGTATATATACACAGGGCCTGAAGGAGTGCCGCGTACTGCAGACATGGGGAACGCGGCTACTACTACTGGTAAGTGGAAAATCATTTTTATCTTGCATTACCCATCTATGGAGAAGCCAAAGACCTTACTAGTCGTCCTAAGAAGACTTATTAGAAGCACCAATCAGAAGCCACACTTCTTCCGATTTAGTACGCTAATTAGGATCCTCTAAATGCTAATAATACATTTGACTAAATTTAGTTACTGAATCAATTAGATGTCTAAGGGCCTGTTTCACCACTTTCTGCTAAAGTGCCGAATAGGCTATTCATAGCTTTTTTGACAGATTCTCCATAGTTTATCTGTCAAGTTAAGTGGTGGATAGTCTATTCGGCACTTATCAGGATGTGGTGAAACGGGCCCTTAATTTAGTAAGGTGGAAATGGTGGAATAATGCCCGCTTTCACCAACAACACCTAAAATTATTTAGGTGTCCCTTAAGCCAATATAAGGGGCACCTAAACCATTATAATTTGCGGGATGAATTGACAACCCCCTAACTCTTAGGTGATGTTTATTTGAAATAAAATAACCTATTATGCGATTCATCCGTCAAACCATTAGGTGACGTTTATAATTTACGGGATGAATTGACGACCCCGTACACTTAGGTGACGTATGTGGCGACGTTAGGCGACGGTTGCCTTGACAATGAATCTGTTATATATATATTGATATTTTACTTGTAAAATAGCGAACTCCCATAAATATACATAATTTATGACAAACCTTCCTCTTTAATCACTCTATCTATTAAATAAAACCGCAATTAAAGGGAACAAATGGACATGAGGACAGAAAAAGCGGCTTTGTTTTATACTATGTAGTGATTATACGTCACCTAAGAGTTACGGGGTTGTCAATTCATCAAGAACAAAGCTTGCGTTAGGTGCCCCTTATATTGGCTTAAGGGACACCTAAATTTTAGGTGTTGTTGGTGAAAACGGGCATAAGTCCTTTAACACTTTCGAGGACAGAACGACATTATACGTCATAGTTCGAAATTTTGATACGGCACAACGTACGATGACGTCCAAATAACATTTTGATTTTACGGCAGAACGTAACGTTCAAGTTAAAATCCCATTAAATGTATCTTGTGTCACAACATGTTAAATTCCTGAAGCTCTAACATGTAAACAGTCCGCGTATGTAACGGTATATGTGTGAATTTTTTTTTACAGTGAAAGCTTGTTGATAATGACAAAGAGAACATAATTACTACCTTTTAAATAATGATGTCTTGGCATCATTTCCACATAAATTTTCGAACTTCTAGACTTTTTTTGTTTGTGCAGTTATGCTAGCTAGCATGCCAAATGTTAGCTTTCTGGGGTATGATATTTTATATAGGTAGGTTATATACCTATATAGGTTTTGTAACTCATCAATCGCAAGAGACTCATTAAGTTTATTAGCCGCCTACGGAAGCCTTTCCTGTTTTTTTTAGGGTTCCGTACCCAAAGGGTAAAAACGGGACCCTATTCATGAGACTTCGATGTCTGTCTGTCCGTCTGTCTGTCTCCAGGCTGTATCTCAAGAACAGCTATAGCTAGAGTTCTGAAATTTTTACAGATTGTGTATTTCCGGTGCCGCTATAACAACAAATACTAAAATAAAAATAAAATTAATATTTAAGGGGGGCTCCCATACAACAAACGTGATTTTTTTGGCCTTTTTTGCTCGTAATCAATAATGATAAGAGGTAGGCACTTGAAACTTTCGCGAAGGCCTTAAATGTAATTGTACTTTAATAATTAATAATAATATTTAAATAAAATAAAAAATTAAGGGGGGCTCCCATACAAAAAACACAATTTTTGGCCTATTTTTGCTCTATAACGGTACGGAACTCTGCGTGCGCGAGTCCGACTCGCACTTGGCCGATTATTTTTTTGTTGTTTACTCCAAACACAAGACGTATTAAACCTATGTGCATTAGTTGGCAGGGGCACTACCATGCCCCCGGATTGCCTGATATCATGATAAAGACTAGTACTATTTTTTGTTATTCAAACTTTGGTTTTAATATTATTTGTCAGTTTGTGGTTTAGCAAACACTTCACCATCTCTATCAGCTTTCGAAATTGCTTACGAAAGTCCTAAATTGCATTTGTTTTGTAAATTCAATCAAAGATTAAAGAGACTAGACAGCTGCACCCGTGTTTAAACGATTTCATATCTATGGATTTTATTATTGTATGAATTTATGCCGTCAAATAGATCAACAATTGACCACATTGATGATTGACGAGATCTTGTAAAAACTCGAAAAAAAATTTTTTGGCAAATTTTCAAACATTTGATCAGCTGTATCTTTAAAACTATTCAGTTTATCGAGACCCAACTATTCTCATTTTGTTGAAAATTTTGTCTACTTTAAAATAATTATCAATGACTTCTACCATTAAACAGGTCCTTGGTGGTAAAAAATGGCAAAAACTGAAAACTGATCAAAATTTAATGGTTTCTCATGAATTTTACTATGTTCCGGAAGGATTTCGAGGTGGAAAAATATATTTGTCATTACCACCCCATTACATACAACATATAAAAAAATCAGAACTACCCAATTTGATGCAAGTAAAGACCGCTTTCATTGTACGATTTCCATGGACTAATGGTATTGACTATGATTCACTACCATTAATTACCGTAAAGCTTCTACGAAATTATTGGTTATTGATTATTCAAAAAAGTTTCCCTTCCAAAACAAAATAACTTGTCCAAAGTTGTAGTTATTATGAACACTTTAATAAACGCAGACTTTTTTTGTAACTACCCTGATGTGATGTGAAATATTTTGTTGGTATCTTTATACATAGTAAAAATATATTATTTAATATTAATACTAGTAATTTTCCCGCTGCTGAGATTCAAAATTTAAAAATCACCTCCTTTTCCAGAGTTTTTTCGCTAAAAAATCAACGTCTTTTTTAAAGGTTTTTGAGAGTTAGGTATCCATATTTTGGTCCCTATAACCATTTATAAACACCATTACCATTTATATATACCACTAGATAATGCCCGCAACTCCGTTGCGCCAAAACTCATCTATCGCGCGGGAACCGTACATTTTTTCCGGGATGAAAATATCCTATGTCCTTTACCAAACTTCAGAAAAACAGATTCTGTGGTTTTATAGAGGTGACCGACAGCCAGACACACTTTCCCATTTATTATATTATAGTGTAAATATTTTTTTTAATTTTCTTTTCAGCCGACAATAAATCCACCGCACCAGAGACGCCAAGTGCTGAAGATGGCGCCAAGACCCTGCACATCCCCTTCGTCGCCCGCCGGTTCTCCTGCAACGACATACTCCGGATCGTGTATGTCGTGCTGGCAGCGCTGCTCATAGTATGTATCAGGCTAAATTTTGGCTAAATAGTAAAGCTTTGATACGACCTATCCGTACCGTATACCGTATCCGATACGTATCCGGAATTAAAAAAAGAAACAAACATATATCATTTAATATGGTTTTATTGCTTTTCAAAATATTCGCCGCGATGATCGACACACTTTTGCATACGCTGGAACCAATTTTCATAGCACTTTTTCCATTTTGATTGAGGTATCTCCAAAACGTGCATTTTGAACGCATCAACAGCCTCTTCGCGGCTCGAAAAACGTTGACCACGTAATTTGTTCTTCGCGTATGGAAATAAAAAGAAATCCAGTCCATTCGATCTTTTGACCCTCCAAAAACTGAGTTGTTTCAGCTGAGGTGTGACAGCTAGCATTGTCGTGATGTAATATGATTCTGCGTTGTCGGTTGTCCTTTCTTATTTCTTCAAAGACTTCTGGTAAACAAATGGTCGTATACCATTCAGAATTAACCGTTTTACGATTCTCTAATGGCACTGTAGCCACATGTCCATTAATTCCAAAAAAACAGGCGACCATTTGCTTCAAAGTACTTTTTGCACGAGTAACTTTTGTTGGTTTCGGCTCATCTTGGAACACCCACACCGTTGACTGTTGTTTAGTTTCGGGGTCATATGCATAGATCCAAGATTCATCACCTGTGTAGATATGATAAACGGCTTTTGACGTACCACGGTTGTATTTTTTTATCATTTTTTTGCACCAATCGACACGAGCCCGTTTTTGATCGATTGTCAAGTTGTGCGGAATCCAACGCGAACATATTTTTTTTTACAGCCAAATGTTCGTGTAATATCTTATGTATGCTCGTCATACTTATGCCTAAGGACGCCTCTATCTCGCGATATGTAACATGACGATCACGCATTATTAGTTCCCGCATAGCATCTATATTTTGTGGGACAACAGCTGTTTTTGGGCGACCTTCTTTATTTTCATCCGTGAGCATAGACCGCCCACGATTAAACTCACTGTACCAGTGATAAACAGTGGTTTTTGATGGTGCTTCATCTCCAAAAGTTGCGGTGAGTTGAATAAAGCACTGTTGTTGATTTAGCCCACGCCGAATATCGTAGTAAATCATTGCACGAAAATGTTCACGCGTTAAATCCATGGCAAATGAAGACACGCAATTTTCAAAATGACGCCACAATGGAAAAATAATTGACAGTCACATGAAACAAAATGTATTCTTCAACCAAAGAGTTCTATTTTCAAACGTTGTAATTACTTTTTAAATATTGTTCTTGTAAGTGGCCAGTTCCGGATACATAAATAGCAGCCTATGTAGTCTGTATGTAAAGTACCCCGCAAACGATCAAATTGTTTGTCAAATTTTACGTGTTTGTCAAACAGTTTGATAGTGTACAGCTTTGTTCGAAGCGTTTGTCAAACAAACTACGTGTTTGACCTGTTTGAAGAAAATTTGCATTGGCGTAGCGTTTGACAAACGTGTTTGAACACAGATCTCCTAATTGAACGTTTTCCGCTGTATTTGTCAAACAAGATCTCATGATCTCAAACCGATTCTAGCTAATTGTTTGACAAACTTGTTTGATGCACGTTTTTTCGTCTGCGCTGCTATTTGATGAAAACGTAAATTACATGTTTGTCAAACAAATTTGATCGTTTGCGGGGTACTTAACACGTCTTATATTACGGCCTCACTCAGATACTGCCAATGATAATTAAACTTAAAGTTAATGAAGAGTTTGACAGATAAAATGTATGGGCTGATGTCAAAATCTTCATATAATTACAATTAACTAATTAATACTCGTATTCCTTTCTGAGTGCGGCAGTTAGTTATATAACATGTTACATTTAGTGGAGTCCCCAGAGCGTGCAAACCTCCGATTTTTGCAATAGTGGATGAAAATTGAAAAGAAAAAAAGGAATGTGTAGCTGATAACATAAAAAATAAAGTTTACCTATTGAAAAGTTGTGCTTTTGATTTTTAAATTATTCTCTTCCACTTCAAGTAAACTCATAAACTGTAAAATTTTGAAGAAAATTTGCATATTTCTTTCTTTTAAATATATAGCAAAATAATAAAATATTTCATTATTTTTTTGATTTGTATTGTTGCTTATATTCCAAAGGAAGAAAATAAGTTGAAAAAAATATATAATTTATATTCAAAATTCATATTTTTGTATGTAGATGAGCATGCCTCCAAATGTGCTTGTTGTGTGCCTCGCCAGGTAAATGGCGTTCCAATTTTTCTTTGGTTTTAAATATGAAGTTGAAAATTATTTTAGGCTTAACAAAGCCTTATATTTCTTAATGTGTATAACTTTTTAGCTCTTACTTTATTAAATTTTCTGAAAATGTAGCACAAACTTTTCACAGATATTTCGAAGAAAATCTGTATTTTATTTCTTTTGGTTAGGTTTTTACAGAATAAAATTGATTTTTTTTTCATTAATTATATTTGCTAAAACATACTTAAAGGAAAAAAATATAAATTAGGTTAAGAACTATCAGTTCTTGTTGTTGTTGTTGCATTCAGGTAAGCATTTTCCAAACATAGGTCGCAGCATGCGTCTTTAGTATGTACGTGAGATTTGTAGCACCCAATTTTTTTTCTGGCTTTAAGTAGGAAGCTTAAATATATTTCAAAGACTAGAAAAAGTATTTAATTTGTCGATGCATTTAATGTTTTAGCTCTCACTTAAATAAATTCTCAACAAATATAGAAAAATATTTTCGGTCTATTTTACACATTTTTGGAGATATTTAAACGTTTTTAAGTACTTAAAAGTTATCATTTCTCCAAAAATTAAATACGCACAACAAGTAAGTTTAACACACTTTTCGTTACAACCCTTAAATCTACCCAAACCCTTTTATCTTGGTTACGACGAGCGTTAATCTCTAAAAATTTTGCAAAAACCTTATAGTTGTATTTAGGTTAACAAAGCAAACTTTCTTTTTTAAAAATTGTGTATTTGGTTAATTTTCAACGTAAACAATCGGATAAGAGTCATTAAATAACAGGAACAAGAAAAAAAATTTTTTTCGCGACCGGTTTTATATGGTGAAATATTAATTTTTAATTAAGTAACTAAAAAATTAAAAGCACAAAAAAATTTTTGGTAAACTTTGCAAGTTATAGTGTAAAAAAGAAAATGACACCTCAAAAACAAAAATCCATTCACTATTACAATTTTCGGAGGTTAAAACCTCTGGCGACTGCAGTAATTGCACAGTTGAAATAAGATACAAAGTTATTACAAACTCGGTAATAATAATGTTGTGTCCTGAAACTATAGCGCATTACCTACTCATAAGTCATAAACTCATAACGATATCTTCAAAATTAAAAAATATATTTATAGATCATGCTGCCTGCAACATTGTACAAAAATTACTAAAACCGTACATTCTTTATGAGGAAACTACCATAATTATATCACAGGATTCAAACGGATATTTTGATTCATTCATTCACATAAATCTGTTCAGCAGTTTTAGCGTGAGAGTGGCACAATTTCACAAAAATATGGATGCTCTCGCATGAAAGTACTCTCATCAAGTCATCACATACTCTCTATTCCAGCTGAAATCCATCGCGATGATCGCGGTAACCATAGCAACGGCGATCACCCTGCGGCTGTTCAGCTCGGAGCAGTCGGGGCGGCTGGTGGCGCTGATCATCCTGGCGGTGGTTTCGGCTGTGGTGCTGTCAGTGTGTATATACGCCCTGGTAGCCGTGCTGAGGAAGCATTATAAGCCTGTGCATGCGGTAAGTGGATGGATGATGATGAGTGGGTTGTGGAGTGGCGGCTGTTCAGCCTTGTCAATCTTGTCCAACCAAAATCTTGTCTCATGTAACAATGTTTCAGTTATGTAAAGTATATTTTGTAATCACTAAATGGGTTTTTGGCAAATATTTCAGCATCATAATATTATAATAATAATTACAATTTTGATTAAATGAGTAGGTACCTAATGAAAAATTCCAAATTATATTACGTAGCATTAGATTTGCTATGTTAAGATTGTTTATAAATCTGTGATTTTAGTTGGTAATGTTTTATTAATGGCCGTACTAAAGTAGACCTTCGTCCTTCACCTAAATAGAAACTTGCATGAGCCCTAAAGCAATTTATAAGGGCTCCGTTATGAAAAGAAATTATAACACTTCTACGTGTTGGAATTTAGAAGCCAAAGGATCAATGATTTTTATTATTATATTTTACAATACCTTATAAGACCTTTGTCAAGATAATTAAGTTACCTCCATGCTTTAATATTTTAAGAATATACCAGCCTAGACAAAGATGAACGATTTTTAAGCAGAAAAATTCGTTCGCATCTACCCAGCCGCCTTTAATTTTCCATTTTAAATTTTAATGAAAAATCCATTTAGTCTCTTTTCATTAATGTCCTTTGATTTAGATTTAAGACCTTAAAACAGACATTGAGACTTAAGCTATTTTGTCCTCGACAAAAACAGAAAGGAAGGGAACTACTTATTAAAAGTTTATAAGCATGTCTACCTGTCTGTCCCTAGCATCGTAGCATCTAAACGGGTAGGCCGATTTTGATCAAGTTTTTCTCGATTGAAAGCCTTTTCAAGCTGACTACTATAAACTATTCCTCTACCAACTAACTCCATAAAATTATACCCATTTTACTGCTTACTCGCTCGCCATACTCATTGTAATAATTGATTTTTTAATATTCTTAAGGCGCTATTGTTGCTTAACCTTGAATAAATTTACTCAAGTTCAGAGAAATGGGTGGTAGATGGTACGGTCAGTCTGTTGAACATTTTGAACTTTACTACCCCGTGATAAGGTCGAAAAGGTTTGATGGTAGATGGCAGGTAGAGGGTGGTACGGTCTCAGAAATATCCGCTTGATATTGTGAACTTTACTCCCCTGTGATAAGGTCGAAAAGGTTTGATGGTAGATGGTGGTAGGTGGTAGTGTTGGCATATCACGCGAGGGTCAAGAGACCATAACACGCAGATCGTCAAGATACACTTGTTAATTGTACTTATACCAAAAAATCAAGGAAAATTATTATCGTTATGGTCGTCGTTTTTCATATTTTATGCGATAAGGTTTGTTCTGTTTTCAGTTTTATTTGACGTTCATACTACTTATATGTTGTAGAATGTAGAGGAACCTTAGATTCCAAAGTATTCAGATTGATTCTGAGAAAACTATACATTTAGCATCTTCAAAATATATCACATTTTATGCTAATATTCACGATCAGAAGAGTAGCGTGCCTTGGTAAGGCCCTGTACATAAAAAATTATTAGGGGGCCCATACGGCTGTAGCTTCGCTCTTGCTCACGAGTTTTTTTTAATAATAGTAAGTATTTAAATTAAAACAAAATATTAATACAGCGCGTGTTTAGAGAAATTGATTGGATGATAATATATAATAATATAAGTATATATTATGAATTAAATAAATTGGTAAACCAAGAGTCAATATAGTACATTATTAAAAATGATATATCGGCTGGACTAAATATAAACCAACTAAATTATGTACCATCAAGGAAATTGATTCCTAGGCAGTTGACAGACCAACGTCATTTCGTCGGATCATGTCAATTCAATATTAAATTATTGTGATCTGTCGACTGGGTTTGACATAACGTGACCAAACTATGAAACTTAGTAGGTCCTCCATTTGCCTAGGAATCAATTTCTCTGATAGTACATACTAGTTTCACCTATTTTCCCGACTTATTTAAAACTTTTCTTCACTTTCCAGGCGTCGATAACCCTGATCATCCTGGCGATCATCCAAGCTGCGGTGGTGGGAGTGTCGGTGCCCGTCACCATCGGGGATGAGGTGCACCTGGCGCAGTCCCTCACCACCTCCTTCCGACAGGCCAGAGTCGACAACCGGCAGGCCAAGACCTGGGCCAACATACAGTCCACGGTGAGTGTATACCTAATAACACCAAGATACATAAGACCCGGGCTTCCACACAAAACTGCGAATTCGCATCGCATCGCATCGTAATGTCAATTTTAATATGAGTTTTGTCGCAGATATTTGCTATGCGATGCGATTTCGCAGTCATGTGTGGGGGAGACCTAAAGCAGGGATAACATACAATGGAAGGACTGATATCTAATTGCCTTGGCCTTAAGCCCACTATTCACACTAAGCCAGCGCATAAGGCCAACATACAGTAGAGTACGGAATGTCGCTCCCAACTTATGGTCAAGTAGACCTTTACTGTTTACACAGTGTATTAGTGATTGCTCTCAAATGAAAAATCTGAATCCAAAGCAACCAAGACAACAGGAAATCCAGTGTTTTTAAATAGAACAGCCATGGGTCCTGGCCCCTGGGCTTTTCCTATAAATAATGTAAACAGGTTGATATCCTCCATACGCCTAATGTTCCATACTGCGTATAGCAGAAATGGTGATAAAAGAGCCACAGTCATAGTAGAGTAGTTTAAGTACCTAATAATAATAATAATACTCACCACACCGATTTCGGGGACGGTGGCCAGTTTCATTGAAACCAGGCCAGGTACGCAGGAGTAATGCCCATCCGACGCATGGATCATCTTAGGGGGCGTCCACAAATTACGTGAGGTGTTTTTTTTTTTAATTTTTTGACCCCCCCTCCCCCCCTGGTGAGATTTCGTGAGATTTTATTCAGCCCCCCCTCCCCCCTCCCAAATCTCACGTGAGATTTTACAAAATGTGGATTTCTACTTTCTTACGTAAACGTTTGGTTTGACAGTCAGTAGATTTTCTTTCGAACGAATTTGTGAATGATCTTAATCGTCTAGCGATTAAATCTTAAGCATACGTACAACCATAGAGGTACAACCTAGATGAAATGGACCAAAATAGTATTATTTTGTTGAGAAAAAAATTACGTGAGATTTTCCGAGACCCCCCTCTCCCCAACATGAGATTAGATGAGATTTGACTCGACCCCCTCCCCCCCTAAGCACCTCACGTAATTTGTGGAAGCCCCCTTACTTGTCAGACAATCAGGTGATCAGCCTGCATTGTCCTAACCAAACTTGGAAATAACATGTTTCCAACGCGGGAATCGAACCCACGACCTCCGAGTCGAGAGCCACGCTCTTAACCACTAGACGACGAAGGCGAACAACATGCAATTAGATTTATGTTTTTAGTATTCAGCATTTCATGTTAAAACCTCACATAATTATATACAACAGTACTCAGTAAAATTAAAGTACAAGCTGAAGAGTATTGTTAACTTAACCTTTACCTAAAAGGTTCAATCCAATCGGTGTAGTTGACCTTTGAGTAGAATACCTTTTGGCCTTTCCTCACCCGACACAAATTCTGATTTTTAACCCCTGACGTAGCCCCTGACGCAAACAGGGGTGTTATAAGTTATTGTTTGTCACTGTTTTGTGGCAAGGCAATAGCTATGGCATACAATGAAATGATGATTCACCTCCATGATGGCCCATGATGGACAATATTATGTTACAGTCTACAGACGATCATCAATTATTGTGTAGAGGGTATATTCGTCAATAATTGTCCTGACATCAATACATACCTACTGTCCGTGACAACTGTCTTATGTCCATGGTGGCAATCATGACTTTTTATAATTACCCATCATCATAATTGAAGACGTGAGTGGAAGAATCGAACAAATAACATTTTGTAACATACGGACAATAACTCATTTTTTCCTAACTATTTTAATAAAACTTGTAATTTATCTACTTCATAACCTAGCTAATATATCTGGCTACACATATGATCCATAGTTTTTCTATTTCAAATAATTTTTCCGGCCCTAAAGCCTCCATTTAAGCGAAAAAACGGGAAGTTTTTTCATGTTACTTACCTTATTCATCCACTCACGTCTTTAATTCATAAGTAAGTACGTAGCCCAACGAAAAGAGGGGCTTTAAAAATCACAACAGGTCTGCTGGTAACCCATGAAAATCTTTTTAAACGAACTAAGGGGTCACAAAGATCATTATTAGGGCCGATTCACACCGGATCGGCAGCCGCCGGCAGCGGTCGGCAGAGGTGCAATCGGCAGCGGCCGGCAGCGGCGCGAAGAGCGCTTTTAGTGTGAAATAATTTTAAACTTTATTTACATACTTATAACTACTAGTATCGCTTGAAAACTTCTAAAAGGGCCCGAGGCGCCGCTGGCGGCCGCGCGGACTAGTATCGCTTGAAAACTTCTAAAAGGGCTCGAGGCGCCGCAGGCGGCCGCCAGCGGCGCCTCGAGCCCTTTTAGAAGTTTTCAAGCGATACTAGTAGTTATAAATATGTAAATAAAGTTTAAAATTATTTCACACTAAAAGTGCTCTTCGCGCCGCTGCCGGCCGCTGCCGATCCGATGTGATCGGCCCTTAAAGTAGCATGTGCTCCCACCTATTCCCGAGCTTGAGCTGTATGCTAAATCTAGCCAGTAACGAGATAAGAAAACGGGGAAAGGGACAGGAAATCTACCGGTCTCTCTTACACATACATGGAATACTATCTTCTTCCAGTTGCATTGCTGTGGGGTCCACAGCGCTGAAGACTACAGACTGCTTGGAACATCGAGGCTCTACGCGCCCCATGTGCCGATCTCCTGTTGCCCGCAGTACGACCCCAGCCGATCGGAGATCGTGCAGGAGAGAGAGAAAGAGTCATGTAGAGCGAGAAAGGAATACTACCAGTTCGGCTGCACGGCTGGTGTTCTGGCTACTTACAGGAATTCTGCGCATCTCGTCCTCATAGTGACGATTGTCTTCATTGCTCTAATTGTAAGTATTTTTTTATTATATGGTGCCATCATGATGATGTCTCTTCTTTGGGTCTTTTGAATGATCCAAAAGAATGCTCAAAATGGTTTAATTATTTAGCGCCATCTAGTGTAGCTTTATTGTAACATTTTCGACGTAGTACTAACTTCTATCCTAACGTAGTTCATAATGTTCACAACAGATGGCGCTTCTTCACGCTCCACACTATTACCATCTCTTAGAATAATTTAGAAGCTTAATGCCGTGTGGGGTGCACTTACATTACATAGTTTCAACAATAGATGGCGCTATAAGTATGTTTCTTCGTTTAAAAATTCCAAATAAATTAGATGAAACTTTTATGTTATTCCATCATCGCCTAAACCAATATAATCCATAATATTATACAAGGAAATTCATTTATTTACAGGTAATTCAAGCGATCATAGGAGCAATTTTGGCGACCAAAAGCCAGAAACATAAACTCCACGAAGCCGAAAAACCGAACGAGCCGGAACCACCTCAAGCCGTTGTTTCTCAAAAACCGAAAGCAAAATTATCTCTGACATGACAATGAGGACCATTTGAAATCGACTACTTGCCTGAACTCGGATAGTGTATACTTAAATAATAAAAACAATGCATTTGTAAATAGGAATCGTTAAAAATAAAATATTATGAGACTCGTTATAATTTGTTTACGTCAAAAATTATAATAAAAAAACATTGTAATTTCATAATACATATTATGATTATGTTATATTCTATCAGCTGATCAATGATGATACAGTACGACCTTTTATTTGCAAGTATTAGCTCCGTGTGCACGACCTACTCAAAGTATGTCATGGCAATGTTAAATTTCAAATTTTCACACCAAGAGGCGTAGCATCGGTGGTTCAGTGGTAGAATGCTCGCCTGCCACGCGGGCGGCCCGGGTTCGATTCCCGGCCGATGCAACCCTTTTGAAATTATTATTAATACTTTTATTGTAAATTCATTAAATTTTACTTTATATTGTGGTTTCTTAAAAATCTTTAGACATTTTAATACGAATTTTTCCGTGTCGACAGACACCAATTTTTTTTTCTTGAATCGTCAATAATTGTATTGAACTTTTGATGAATCAAACATTAAGGAGCAGCGAGCCCCAAGCAAACGACCTTGACCATGTAACATTTGCCGCGTTGCCGAGATCGCACCAAAACCCTATTTTTTTTACTTATCTTAGTTCAAAAGTGACCTAAAAAAAATTAAAACGGGGAATATGTAGTTTATGATATTGTCGATCTATTTGCGCGTGTTTCAAATAAAAGTAATTTGTAAATACTAAGGAGATGCTGAATGCATGCTCGAATTTTAATAAATTGGCTTTACTTTGGAAGCTGATATCATGAGTATAATAAACGAAAATAGAAAATTTAAAACGTGGAAAGGAATGTTGAGATACTGAAGATTATTTCTGTATTTTTATTATAACTCTGTAAGTTTCAAATTATGAGTTTTTAAGGCTCAAAATACGGTAAACTACGGATTCTCCGTAGGGAAGGCCCTTAATGTGTATAATAACGTGATAATAACCCAACTCTTAGTAGGTATAAACAGCAAGATTTCTTTACCATAATAGGTACCTAATTATATTAATCATATTTTGTAATAATGATTCTCCGTGTCAGAAAGCGTGACGCCGACCGTTACAGAGTACAGACAGACGGATGACCGCTCGTGATGAATGTGTGATTCACAGTATGAAATGCACATTTCACTAATGAAGAAAAATATTTTTTTTCTTATCACTAGATGACGCCCGCAACTCCGTTGACGTGGGAACCGTTCATTTTTTCGAGATAAAAAGTCTCCTATATCCTTTCCGGGCACAGAAATAAGACTGTGTTTCCGGGGTCTTTAAGTACCGGTAAGGCCGGGTTTCTTTAGCTCCTGCGGGCAACTTTGACTCAAATCGGAAGAATGTTTAAGCTTCCCGCCACGTTGCTGCTAAAGCAGCATTCGATTTCGTTCAAGCGGGATTCATTAGATGGCATTAGTAGCGCTAGTTTTCAATTGGTTGGGCACTTGTTTGCGAGGTATAAAACGGCCATTTTCATGTCGGAGTTCGGACACGTAACAACGTGCTTAATTTACGTGTGCAAACTTTATAGTGAAACTGAAATATTACGGTGAGTTTCGTTCAATATTATACTAAATCAGGTCAGAAATATATTAAGGGCTAGAAAGATTATAGAAACAATTGATTTTTTACGAGATTTAATTGATAAACTTTAGTTATAAAGTGTGGGGATATTTTGCCTCGTAAATTCGGATAACATTGGCTCTTGAGCCAAAGTTGCATTTATTACATTTCAGATCTCACAATGCCATCAAAATATCGCCTTAAACCAGGTAGTCGTCGCTATATCGATTATACAGATGAAGAACTTGAAGAATGCTTGAATGTTGTGAGGTCCAGGGTCATGCCTCAGCGAGAAGCTGCCGCTAAATATAATAATACTCCATGGAGCACCAAATTAATGTTCCCGAATTTTAAAAAAAGGTTGTTTCTCAGCGCCTGAGCTAGATAATTAAGTAACTAATATAAGAATCGATGACTGATGTTGATTGATCTCAATAAGAAGGGTATGCAATCAGAAACGCCATAATGTTATGATAATTTTGTATGCATTTATAGTTACTGCATTATTAAAAAAAATAATACTTTTGATATATATATATATATATATATATATATATATATATATATATATATATATATATATATATTCAAAGTTAATATTTTGTTTGTAAGTAAAGTGCTATTATTTTAAAAAACCTACTTAAGATGATTTTCATCAATAAAACTGTTGGTAAATGTAAGTTTTTATTAAAATTTAAAAAAAATTGCAAAAAAATATAGAATTTTTGATGTCGAAATGTCTATTATTGTTAAACCTGTTATTTTAGCGCGTTTCTTTAGCTCTATGTCTGAATAAATAAAAGTTTTATGCTAAAAATAATCTAAGAGACAAAGTCACCCTTCTTATAGATCAACTTTGGCTCAATTTAAAAATAATAATAATTGTGTGCTTATAAAGATTTATTAAATATATCATTTATTTATAATTCGCATATATCCTTATTAACCAAATAAAATCAATAAGGTCAATGTGTCGAAGTCCGTCTGGGAGGTAAGTCCGTCTAGCGGCAATAACTTCCATATTTGAACGACTAGTTTCATATGGCTCAGTGGGTAAAACAATATTGCAAAGTTTGTTTGACCTAAGAAACAGATATGTCGCTACTACCTACCTATTACGAAAAAAATGATCTCAATTTTTTTTCCCGTTTTGTACTCGCAGTCAGAGTGTAAGTCTCTGCCAAAAAAATAAAAAAAAGTGGAAATACGAAGGAGTTTTTGGAGTTTCTTGGATTACATTAGTAATTTAGTGATCCTTTTACTTATTACTGGTCTTGCCTCGAATCAGATATTGTCAACCTTTTCAAATATACATGTCTTTATTGTTAATTTGCATTTCAACTAAGGACTACTAAATCATTGCCCAAATTTTACTACACGAAAAGAGCATACAAGAGGGGCTGATAAAAATTGCAAAAGTTATAAACAATAAAGTAAAAAAAAGAAGGGTTTGGTTTTTTTTAATATTCCAAAAACCAAAAATTACTTGAAATAATCAAAATTTGAAAAAAAATCCTTTAAGAGCAGGAAATTTCCTTAAAAAAATCCTACCTCACGGATCAGCAACCCTTAAAATTTTAATTGAGCGGCGAAATGAAAATGTTTGCAACCACTTAGACTTACGATATGCCGGACTTGCCTTAAAATGATATAAAATTAATTTTCTCTGGAATGCGAACCATATTACCGACACCTTAAACACATATTTGAATGGCCGTTTTGGGGCTTTGCTAGAAACCGTTGCCATGCATTTTACTTCAAAAGTTAGGGCTATACTGCTGCTAGACGGACTTACCTCAAACTGTAAGGGAAGTCCGTCTACACGCCCAGTTTTTGAAAAATACCACGTAAGTAAAAAAATAGGGCAATTAAGATTATTTTTAGATCATTATAGGTCTAATTAATATATAGCCTATAATTTCCGATGACACAAGTTACTTTAAAAAGCGAAGCTCAAGTCAATAAATTATGTTAAACTTTAATTTTAGAAAAGTATGCCGGACTTCGACACATTGACCTTATCAAACTTATAAGTCATCCAGCGCCTCTATACCAGATTTATAAAAAAATAAGAAAAAAGTAGTCAAAGTAACCCGACCCGACGGTATCTCCATACTAAATTTCAGCAAAATCGGTTCAGCGGTTTGAACGTGAAGAGGGTTACCTGGGTTACATATGTACAGTGTACACCTTCGCATTGACTGCTAAACTGGTTTTGATGAAATTTGGTGGTGAAATTAGTAAGTACTTTAACCTACTTAGTACTTACCTATCTAACTTGCGTCCCAGAATCCTGAAAAATTTTCATTTCCACAATAAATATCTATTTTAAGTACTTAATACTTATTTATTGTAAGTATGTAAGTAAATAATTATCTACAGTATTATTTACTACTTACACAATTAGTAATCTATAAAACTATCAAAATATAAGCATGGAGTATAAAGCATTGCAAACACAACCAGAAGTGACTATTATGGTAAAGTTGCGAAAACTAAATGCCAATAGAAAGGTCATGCATAGTCATGAGACTATTACCAAATAAACACATTCCACGCAAAATATAGTTTCAGAGATAGACAATGTTTACTAAGTCATTATCTACGCTGAACTGCGTACGTTTTTAAAATAACAACTGTCCAACTCTGTATGTTACCTTCTCAACAAACCATTTAAAATATTAAGTACAAAAAGAAGTTTAAATACAAATGCATCGGCCGGGAATCGAACCCGGGCCGCCCGCGTGGCAGGCGAGCATTCTACCACTGAACCACCGATGCTGTTGATAGAACAACTAAAATTTAAATTTTACATCGACACAGATAAACTAATAATACGTTTAAGTATAACAATAATTAAAACATCACTATTATAGCTGTTTCTCGCGACTCCGTCCGCATGGACTTCAGTTTACTTGATATCATATTCTGAATATTTAAAAAAATATATCATTAAGTATAAACTTTGACCCCCATGACCCCCCATTATAACACTTTTTTCCAGTAAAATTTAAAAAAGTAGCCTATGTCCTTTCTCAGGCTCTAGAGTCTAGTCTGAATCACTTTGCAGCAGTTTTGGCATGAAAGCGAGACAGACAGACAGACAGAGAATATGATACTTTCGCATTCATAATATTAATATGGATAAAGGTCCATTGTAATAATGAGTATTAATGAGTTCTACCTGCTGATCACTGGAACGGCTTATTCAGACACATTTCATACCAGTTTAGGAAATACATCTGCCGCTAATAGTAATGTGCCTATTGAAAACTATCAAAAACAGGTTGAAATAACAATGAACCAAACAAGATCGTATTGATCTACAAATTATTGTAATCAATAACGGCACAATGAATATAAATTGGTACAAATACGTCATTTTATATCTAAGTAAACAAGGTAGGAATGTGGGTAATTTTATTTTCTTAAACCAGAAAGGCATATTATAAAAATTCCATACAGCATATTATAAAAATGTGAAAGTGTGTCTGTCTGTTACCTCTTCTCTCGACCAAACCACTGAACCGATTTTGCTGTTTGGTATGGAAATATTACCTAAGTACTTTGAAATTTCAATCCCGGGAAAGGGCATAAAATACCTTGGAAAAATGTAAGGTGCCGCCATGTAATGCCGCGTGATATATACAGGGTGTAACAAAAATAAGTGATAATACTTTAGGGTGTGTACGTGTTCCTTGTAGAGAGTTCACTGTGAAAGTAGCAGCGCTGAAAGACCAAATCTTTTTTTCACTTTTGTATGGGGAAACTCGTGACGCTCGGGCCCTTGCCCATACAAAAGTGAAAAAAAAATCGTCTTTCAGAGCTGCTACTTTCACAGTGAACTCTCTACAAGGAACACGTACACACCCTAAAGTATTATCACTTATTTTTTATATAAGAATTTTGGTTTTTGGCGCAACTTGTATTTTATGAATAAGTATCAACAATTCAACACTCAATACTTGCACTTTACTTCCTTTGAATGATCAGTCGAGGATCTTGTCTTACGTCAATAATTATCGTTAAAAATCTTCAAAAAAACCGCATATTATTGCATCAGAACGTTACCATTTATGAACGCCCCCTTAGAAGGAATGAATGAAAATCTACTGATTACAATGAAAAGTATTAAGTATATTGTAACAGGCAGCATTATTGCTTTGTTTATAAAGGGACAGGTGAATTGTGAAATGTGTTCATAAAAGAAGATCTCGCTGAGCCCTTAAGCCGTGTTATTAAAGCCGAGCTAGTAATCACAACAGCTGATATAGACACACCTGATAAAAGAACCCCGGACCCGTCGGCCGATCAGTCGATCGACCAGTCGACCCATTTTCTGGAAAAATTCATGATTTTCATGCGATCAGTCGACTCGGAGCATGACGAGTCGATATCGAAACTCGGTTAGTCCGACCGCGGCATTCCTCAGAGGTGCGCGCGTTTGACGTTCGAATAATCGATTCGCGAAAAGATCGATATTCTTCTCGAGTCGATTCCCGAGAATCGAGTCGGATGTTGTGAGATGTGACTGCGGACTTGTGACGTAATGTAGGTCTAGGTCACTTAGTATTTACCTACCTACATAAGGTGCAATTATTGTCAATTTAAGGTGAATGACATAGTGCGAATTTAGTGATTGTGATTTGTGTGTGAAAATCGATTGTCCGTGAAAATGTTTGGTGTTCTCATGAAACGGTGGAAACCTAAAAGGTAGGCTTAACCTCACTTTTAAATTTTTTAGGTACCTACCTACCTACTACCTAGTCATTATTTAGCAAATAAGTTTTTTATTTTATGTTTTAAAATCGCGCATTTTTGTGCAATAAAAACTATCCTTGGTCTTTTTCCGAAACCTAATGCATCCCCATCCTGAATTTTATCCAAATCGGTTTACCGTTCAGAGGTGATGGACAGACAAATATGTATATGTTTATTTAGTATAGATGGAAGTTAGGATATAATTCGTAATAAATTGGTATCTAATTCATAGAATTAACATAACTTTTTTCTAGGTCAATAAAACTCATTAGGCAAGTGTAATCTTCCGCTGAAAAAACGTTCATTGTATTCTAAAGTATACTTAATTAGGAGATCTTTGTTCTCGTTAATAATAATGATTATGTTATTGATAAGTTTATAAATAAATAAACGTTTTATGTTTTAACAAAGATTACAAAACAGTTACGTACTACGACGTAAGTTTCCGTAATTCGCGCGCAGAGCGAAGAAAATGTAGCTGAAACTTTTCCCGCGATAAAAAGTAGCCTATATCTCAAGACATACTGCATACTTAAGGTGAACATACGTCCCGCTTTCAGGCAGTCTGTCCCGCTGTCCCCCGCGAGGCCGAAATTGTCCCGCTTTTGCAAACAGACCAAACGACAAAATTTTTTTTGAAATGCCTGCCTGTGCAATGCCTGGAAGTAACGCATACATAGAACAAACGAGATTATTCTGCCATATTGTGCCAATAATTTATCCCGTTTTTGCCACATTTTCCTCTGTTTCTTCTCTCTTATTAGTCTTGGCTTGATAAAATATAGCCTAAAGCTTTCCTCGATAAATGAGCTATCTAGAACTGAAATAATTTTTCTAATCAGACCAGTACTTCCTGATATAACAGCGCGTTCATACAAACAAACAAACTCTTTAGGCATTTGAAATAAATATGGGGGGGGGGGGGGGGGTTCTGCATTTGTCCCTATGTCTTTTTTTTTTTATTGTCTAATAAAAAAAAATATGGTCACGTTATGCATACTGCATACAGCATACATAATATTGACAACATTATTTTACCAAGTAAAAAGTAAGGAACATCAGCACAAATCAAGCTTCTTACTGTAACTTGTAAGGGAAGCTGAAATTGATCAATTTCCTCATCATGATTTCAGTCTATTCCTTCGATCGCGGATTCTTGGAAATGCTATTGTATTCTATTGTTGTCGCGATCACCGGTGCTACGATTTATACAGCTGGAATGTTTTCATGAAGATAGACATGATTGAATTTATAGTACAGCTACAATCTACATAAAATAAGAAAGATTCTTTTTTTTTATCATCACTATTTTAAATAGATTTTTTAAATTAAAGAGTGATTCTATTTTTTCGGTCCCATTTGCTTTCGGGGGCAAAATTTGATATTTACGAAATAAATTTTTTCGATCACATACTTTTAAAATGTTAAGTCTATAGTGTTCTATTTTGCCACGTATTGTGTATTACCTTAAGATAATTAATCGAAAAGATATTAAACAGCACATTGCCAAAATTTCATTTCCCACGCTCGTGCATACCCAGATTGCTTAGCTTAGACAAAATTTTCTTAGAGTTCTCGTAATTAATCTTATCATGTTTTGTACTGGAACATTAGCTTAAATACTCACACTAACCATTTTAAACATAAGAATGAACTCGTGCACGTGCAACATTGAGAGAACGCAGGTTTTAATTTTGTCACGCAAAATTTTTCATATCGTTCCGAGCAAATGGTTTTTATGTTTTTGACCAAATCTGCATCTGTAGATCTACGTGCAAACATGTTTTGGAACCCCGCGCCTATGCCTGCCATACATTATAGGCGAGATAAGATGTGCGCATTGTTTCTCGGAGAAAATTTAATTTTTAGTTGCAAATTCTCGTTTTGTCACGGGTAAGCTTTCATTACCATCCATTGTCTATTTAAATGACTTTTGTTGCTAGTGATTCTTAGAATATATTATGATAAAGACTATTGAAATACCTTCTAAAGATATGTTGTAGGGCTTTTGAAAAATATAAGAATACAACAAAAATTTAAATTAAATGCTGAAACTTCATTTCCATCCACTTCATTCCCATCCATTCCGTCCGATTTTTAAACCAATTTTCCGATTTTTTTGGTATTATTTAGTATTTTATAACAGATTTTGTCCAAATCCTATCTATATATTACATTCCATTTTTAATATTTCTTGCTGCAAGTAATTTTGTACCAAATTACCGTTAATCTCAAAAACAGAGAATGGATTGCTTCATCATCAGTTGGTTCAAGCTTGAACGGTTCTATTTTGGGGGTTCGTTGTCTGTCTCATCACTGTTATCTGCCATTAGATAGAAAAGGGGGGCTTAATTACGTCTGAGACAATTTTTACTTAGGAGAAGTCACTGGCGTTCAAAACAAAGATTTTTACCTAGCTTGTGGTTTGTGAAACTCTAACTCTATC
Source organism: Polyommatus iphigenia (assembly GCA_963422495.1). Taxonomy (NCBI): domain Eukaryota; kingdom Metazoa; phylum Arthropoda; class Insecta; order Lepidoptera; family Lycaenidae; genus Polyommatus; species Polyommatus iphigenia. The sequence goes on from OY730183.1 coordinate 9,971,715, forward strand.
TATATACAATATCTATATATTGTAGAATAACGCCCTGTCAAAAATATGCTTCTGAAGCCTTCAATGAAACGACGAGCACACATTTCTGACAAATAAATATGGAAAATATATCTTCGAATAGTATTATTCATGTTAATCTCATGATGAAACTAAATATGTGATTATTTTCAAATAACTAGTATTTTTAGTAACACACGGATAACCCTGTATATTTTCCTTTTAATAAGTACCTATTCATGTAGTACTCATCTAGCTAGTACTTCATAATTAAGTGATTTAACAAAATATTTAAGATTTAAAACTGTTTTTTAAGAATTTAAGATTTTATTAGTTACAGGAACATTATACATATTTTTGTTGCTATACATCACTATGTCTAATGCCTGTTAATGTATAAAGTGGTGTGTAACAAATTGAGATATTATTTTCAAGAGTTTACTAAAGTTTACTAAACTAGTCGGCGCTAAATTGCATAGAACTGCGATTTGTGAAACTACTTCTTAAAATAGTGTTTTCCTTAAAAAACTCTAGTAAGTTAATAGTTAGGTAAAGTACATGGTATACGATCATACAGTAGAACTAAAGATTGGTTGCATTTTTTAAATAAAATAATAATGTCTGACTTGTTTCCTACTATTTAACAAAAGTCTTATATTTTGTTAATTTTTTTAGTAGAGGAGAATTCAATAACTGACACTGGCCTTATAACTCATAAAAATAAAACACTAATAAGTATTCTGTTTATCTAACATGAAATTCCTTAATTTTTTTCGCTTCCAAATAACTATTTTTCATTTCCATCCAATCCTTTAAATTTCCTATCGATTTTCATTTCCGTCTGTTGCATCATTACCATCCATCAATTTATATCGTAAATATAAATAGCAGACTAAGGCAATTCAGGGATCAGAGTAAGTATACGTACACAAGCCTAAATACAAAATTTTGTCGTAATATCTTTAAAAAAAATTGATTCTACAAAAATGGCCAAATGGGACCGAAAAAATAGAACCACCCTAAACTGTTATGATATCCATACTTCCATACTAATCCATACTTCCATACTAATATTATAAATGCGAAAGTGTGTCTGTCTGTCTGTCTTCCTGTCTGTCTGTCTGTCTGTCTGTCTGTCTGTCTGTTACCTCTTCACGCTCGAACCGCTGAACCGATTTTGCTGAAATTTGGCATGGAGATACTTTGAGTCCCGAGAAAGGACATAGGATAGTTTTTATCCCGGAAAAATGTACGGTTCCCGCGCGATAAACGATTTTTGGCGCAACGGAGTTGCGGGCATCATCTAGTCCTGTATCAAAAAATAAAACTAATCAAAGCTTACATTTTAAAATTAGTTTTTTTATAACATTTTCCATGTCATAATTTTAAGTTATTATATATAAATTAACTTTTGCCATCTGTTAAATACCAAATTAGGTGATTTGCATACATTTCACATTAGTAATTAGCTTTTCGTGACCAGCTTACGTAAATCCCGAGGGAATTGTATGAAAAACTGTTTTTATTTGAAAATGTAATAATTGTACGTCCTACAGCACATACGGCATTCTCGCAACATAGTCGGCCTAGTCCAGAGGAAAGAACTAGTCTTTACGTCTGGGACCAACTATGTGCAGGTTTCCTCACGATGTGTTAGTAGACATCTAAATGGGTGCTTTCACAAAAATAGGGCAACTTTTGAAGGTATTTTGTCTTCATCATATTTAATTTGTTATTAAATTCCCTGTTAGTGTACATGATAGGTAATCAATTAATTGTGTCTTATCTAAAAGGGCCAGTCACTTTATGCATTATTTTAGGATTTTTTTAGAGTTTTGCTGATTTACGCATCTAGGGACTGACGACTTTAAACCCTTCATGCGCGAGTCTGACTCGCACTTAGCCGATTTTATATTATTTTAGGACTACTTGGTCGAAACTTCTTATAGGATAAGTATATAAAGAGTGGAACTGTATCACCAAAGTATATATTTTTCAACATTTGGGCCAGACCAAAGCTGTTTGTTTGACTGCTCTTGATGAGTTTCAGATTTTGATATAATATTTTCAATAATTGTTTTTCTTAAGTCTATTATATTTTTTTCAGTTGCGAAGGCTTAAACAATATATGTATTTCGTTAAAGTACTGATGTTTTCATACTAAACGTCAGTCCGAGCGCCTTAAGAAGCTAGGGCCTGATGGTCTAGGGACTGATTATTTGGAATAAAATTGAACTTAAAATTCTGTTGCAAAAACATTATAAAGTCTAATATGATATTGTGAACAATGCCGACGTATTACTTATAAATATTGATTAATTCATAAGAATTTAATATCAATAAACAACAAAATTACTTATCTAGGGATTGAACAAGTGACTGGAATTACCACGTGGTGGCCCACAAACTTTCATTTTTGCACTGATTTATAAAATGACCACCGCAGAGCGAGTGTTGTCAGAGAATAACTTCATGTAATACTCTGAAATTTTCAACGCTAACTAAATAAAAAATAAAAAAAACGCTAAATTTCAAAATTCAACGCACATTCTAATGATGTCGCGAAATTTTAAACTTCGTAAGTGGCTAGGGCCTGGCGAAAAAAGTTGAGGACACTAAACTCATTCGAGAAAAAATAATTATTGTTTATTTTAACTACAAAATACTCACGTAGGTAATTAGCTGCGAGTACTCAAACATTTTAAAAAATATTAATAAAAATAAGTATAAATATAGTACTTTTTTAAATATGGATTCCTAAATACAAAATTTCGGAGAACGGACACGCCTAGGGCCTGACATTTGGGACATATAAAACAGATTTTAAATATATAATAATATAATGTTACTTTTAACATAATTTGGGGGATAAATTAAACACATTGTAAACTATTATTTAGCAATTGTGGTAGTAAATAATTAGTATTGATTTTAACTGAAATGTGCTGCGGAAACGAAGTTTCCATATTTTTGTGAAACCACCCAAATAGAGCTCGATTTCACGTTGGTGTTGATGTTTCCGTGGTTTCGGCAAGGTTAGTGCTGACAAAGGCCACTTCCATCTCTTGAAGATGACCGCACACCGAGTGAGAATAGTGAGCTCTACATCTGCGGTAGGAGTCCCAAATCACACTTGGCAACAGCAGATTGCTACTTTCCACTTAGAACTTCTAAGCAAGAGTTGTAAAAAAGTCCATAATAAGACAAAATTTAAAACGGGAATTTGTATCTGTGTCACAGACATTTAATTAAGACTTTTAGATAAGTATTTAAGTACCTAATTTTAGAAACAAATAGACAGACATGACAACATGAGTTTAACGGTTAATGGTTATCACCTGTTGGCCCAGCAGGTTGTAACACCTGATGCTTTTAACTTGTTCTATAATATCATCTGTTAATTTAGTTGCCGTATGGCACTCTTTTTTTTAACTCGTTTGGACAATATGACATTCTTTTTTTTTGGCGCCAGTTTTTAATGTTCTTAATTTAAATACAAAGTAAGTATAATATTATTTTTTAACTTTTTTTTATTACTTACTTAACGATTATAATATATTATCGGTCGTGACTCGAGAGTCAAAAGTCGAGATCTTCTTCATGCCTTAAGGGCTTATCACTAGATAGAGATCTGTGGGGCTTATTAGATGTCATTATCGACCTTAGTAGATAAAGGGCTAGGACCGACATGATTCATCGCCCTATTAAAAGATGTTTATCAAATTTCTTTGATCATAAATTAGTTATAATTGAGGTAGCCTGCAAAAAGCATAAAATCTAATAAGTGGACGGATATATAAAGTATATTTATATTAAAAATAATAATATGATGAGAAGTTGTTTCACCAAATTGTAACTCTTTGAATAATAATTATTTAGCTAATTTAAAACAAAATTGGTGTCTTCTCTTGGGCAATACTTTTATAAATGCTTACCTCAATGCTTCATACTAGCTGATGGGCTGATTGGAAAACCCGGTTGCCAATCAAGCAATTGGTTCTCATTGTGTTTTTAACAATGCAGGATGTGGTTAAGACTGAATACATTACTTACGACACAGATTAAAAAACAACGATCCTGTATGTGCTAATTTCGCATTATGTGCAAATTTACTGAGTTTTCATCGCGCGAGAAACGACTTTTTTCAATTGATGTGTTTCTTTTCCAATACCTTTCAATACGTATTATAGACGTATTTCAATGAAAAACGAAATGAAAAATAAACCCTTAGTTTTCTTGACAATAATTGGTTTGCTGTTATATTAATGCAAAGTATATTATGGTAACCCTAAATTTGATGATAATATTATTATTCAAGCTAGAGCTGCTAGAGCAAGACGCTTATTAGAATTTGACACCATAATGTTCTTAATTTTTTTAAGTCACTGGGCTATCGATAATCCTGTTCCTTATTATGTAAATTGTAAGCCATAAAATTAACTTGTACGTCATTTTATTACCTATTAGTTGCTACATTATAACATCAAATACGTATTAATCCAAACTATAATTATTAGTAGTACCAACCGCACAGATTCGAACGTAGCCCTTACGCCCCTAGGGCCAAGCCAAGGGCCCAGGGCCCGCCTGTGGAGATTTTAATTGGCAATTGGCCCTCTCTATTCCCTCCGTGGGCTTCACGCTGGGTGGCCACCCTTGTACTTTGGATTTTTAGATGTGTATTCTTAATAGTTATGATGACTTAAGACTTAAGAGTATTAAAGGTAAGTATGTAACTATTATTTACTAAGCACGGCCTAATAGCAACTATCAGTAGTTATATAATGACTACGTAACTTGGTGGTATTTAAAACGGGCTTTGGCCCACCACACATTCCCACCACTGTATCTCCTGTGTCGCCAGGATCGACAGCGGTATCCAACCACGAAAACCCTTTGATATGATCTCAGAGAGCCCGAGGGACATGCTAAAACTGTCTTGGGACCCGCAACGAAATTAATCAGAAGAAAATAGGAGGAGTAGGAAGATTCCAATTTCCCTTGGCGGTAGATAGATCTATGTAAATTCTAATACTTAATTGACGTTTGACAAGAACTGATATAAGGCCTAATTAAGAATAAGTTGCCTCATTTCCGACTGTTAATAAATTAACGTACGGTCTTTGGTACGGTCTATTCTTACGAAAATTCTTTTCAAAATACTGCGGTTTTATTAAAAAAAAAAGAAAAGCATAGGGTGGACTTTATGTAAAAAAACAATAAAGTGCAGTTTGTGTATAAAAATTCATGGGTAACGGGTGCATGTGCAATACCCATAGCGATCGCGATATTCAACCCCCAAACATAAATCTATGACAGGTCGTGGGTATGTCACGCATGACGGGCCCTTTGGGCTTTAGACCAGTTACATTCGATATATTAGGGATAGGGAATGCAAATCTCGCGAGATTGGGGCTCAAGCGAGATCCCGCGAGTTTATAAATACAATACCGCGAGATCTCGCCAATTTCGAGATCTCGCGAGATTAGCAGTTTGGTGGGGCTTTTTGCAAATAATCACAATATTTTAATAAATTACGAAAAAAAGTAATAAATATTATAAGTATTATAAGATTACCATTCATTTTCACAAATTTTTTCAATAGAACATTGTTTGACGTATCTGTCTATAATTTTTAAGTAGTAAACTTTGTACGTATATACGTATATACTATCTATCAAATAACAAATGAAAGAAACAACCAGTCTTCTCTTTTAATGTGCGCTTTTATAATTTTGGACGTGGCGGTAATATCGTGGACGTCCGCGGTAAAATGATAACATAGGGAAGTAAAATGTATGAAAACATTACGTTAGAGGACATCACGACGTCTACACTTCTGAACCGCACAAAACGTCTGCGGTGCGTAAAATCAAAAGGGCATTAAACGTACCCAACGTTTTATCATGGAAGCCGGCGTCCACGATAACGTGACGTCCAGAATTATAAAAGCGCACATTATCAAACACTAACGGTCTTACTACAAAAGATTAAACATCTGTTGAACAGTTGTTTTGACACCATTTTGTACTGATTTTTTTTTCTAATCAACTGTTCAACAGGTGTTTAAGTCTTTTGTAGTAAAACAGTTATTTTATAACTAACAAAACAACGAGAAGTCAAAATTCAGGACCAAGTTGAAAATCACAGTGCACACTTGCACAGTTGCTTAGGCCAGCTTCGAATAAGACGTTTTTATGCTCAAGTGCAATCTCGTCAAACTCGCGAGATCTCGCCTTTTTTTTGTCCGAGATCAATCTCGCTAAAAAAGGCCGAGATCTCGCGAGAACTTGCTCTCGAGATTGCATTTCCTAATTAGGGATGCACCATGCCATGTAATATGGCAAAAATTATAAACTACATGACTTCCAATTTCGCTGACGAAACTGTTACAACTTGACTATTAAAGGCTTTGTTCTAAACTGCACGCAAATTAGGAATATTTCATTAAATATTCCTGCTTTTTGTGTAGCTTAGAGGTGAGTAATCGTGACTATAAAAAATATTTAGTCAACATATTATAGTCAGCATAGCATAGTTCAAGTAAGTACAAAATTTGAGGACCACTGACTGCCGCACTCAGAGACGAACATTATAATTAATTAACTGTAATTAAATTAAGATTTTACATGACTCCCACATATCTGTCAAATTCTTTATTAAATTGAAATTTAATTTATCATTAAAATAATATGTCTCTGAGTCCGGCCCTAACTCTTTTGAGGTTATATTTATCTTATCAGGCAATCAGTCAGGTCGCGTGCCGTTTTATTTTATAAAAAAGTTACGATGAGACATCACTCAACCTCTTCGCTCTTAATTAGTCAAAAAAAAAACTTCATTAGGTCACCGGTGGCGACGTCCGGTTCCGTGTTCAAAAACACATCCGACGAGAGATACGGCGTGACAGCGACGTTTTATTTTCAAAAAACCGGCCAAGTGCGAGTTGGACTCGCCCATGAAGGGTTCCGCAGCAGCAATAAGAATTATTTCTATTAAATTATAAGGTTATTGATTTATTTTAATATTTAATTTTTGATATAATGAAAGTTAAATTAAGGTTTATCATTTATGACGTATAAAAAAACTACTGGCTAGATCTCGTTCAAACCAATTTTCGTTGGTAGTTTTTATAGTAATGTACATCATATATTTTTTTTTAATTATCATGCCCCTACTTTAGAAGTTAGAGGGGGGGGGGGGGACACACATTTTGCCAGTTTGGAAGAGTCTCTCTCGCAAACTATTCAGGTTAGAAAAAAAATGATATTAGAAACCTCGATATGATTTTTGAAGACCTATCCATAGATACCCCACACGCATAGGCCAGATGAAAAAAGTTTTTTTTTGTTTCATTTGTACCTATGGGGACCCCTAAAATTTTTAATATTTTTTCCATTTTTGTATCAAAATCTTAATGCGGTTCACAGACTACATCTACTTACCAAGTTTCAATAGTATAGCTCTTATAGTTTCGGAGAAAAGTGGCTGTGACATACGGACGGACAGACAGACAGACAGACATGACGAATCTATAAGGGTTCCGTTTTTGCCATTTTGGCTACGGAACCCTAGAAAGTACGAAATTAGAATGCATTCGGCAATCGGCATTCCATGTTTGATTTTTGTTATGCCTAATTCTGTCTACTCTGCCTAGGGCCCTAAGAGCAAAGTTATCAAAATTAGATTTTCCACATTTTAGACGTCGTCAGTCTTACCATTTAGATTTTAGAATTTAGACGCACACGTTACAATTCACAAACTTACAAAAGGTTCAAATTTAATATAAGTAATTCAGCTCCATGATATTGGTTTTACTCTGAATTTCCTAACTTGCCCGACGGCATAGTATTTAGACAAGGTAATTGGGCTTATAACTCAATATTATGCTACCCTACTATTAACTACAAAGATCAACTCCATCAAATTACGTATTGGAAATAGCTGATCCCAAGACCCAATCCTCATACGGCATACTCAATGCTAGATACATAATATAGGCTGCTTTCAAAATGTATCCGAAAACTTATCATGTCTATATAGAAGAATAATTAATGCTAGACAATTTTTGAAATCTTTGTTTTACTGTGATATTTCTTTAAGCTACTAAAGTCTAAACTAACATAGCTCTTCGACGGAGTCCCACCATACACAAAACTGTGTCGTTCAGAGTCGGCCAGCTGGCTGTATGTACACGGTCCGCACGCACACATTCTTGCGCTAGTCCATACCATTTGACAGGCGTCAGAACGTGTGCGTGGCCGACTCAGAAGAAAAGTGAAGACACAGTTTTGTATATAACAAGACTCCGTCCGCCTTTTTTTCTACGTTCATGGCTCTTCCTAAAATAGGAACTATATTATGGTCTCAACTCTTAAGCAATTAAGTATTCTGTTTATGTTTAAATTGTCATCTTGTTAAAATTGTACACGGTAATTTAAGAAAACCTCTCACACGTTATTCGAGCATTAAACTAATGGTTTCACTTGTATTTGCATAAGAATTGAGAGCGATTTCTCTAACGACTCATTAGGAAGTAAAAATTTGACGAACGGACGAACCGTCATTTTGTTTTGTTAATTATGTTTACCTACTACACAGTTAATAAATAAAAAAATGTAACTAGCTATATGACCGAGCTTCGCTCGGTATTCAAAAGATTAAAAAAACACACATAAAATGACATTTTATGAAAATGATTCCTAGCTAGATCATTTTATCGCCCCCGAAAACCCCTATATAGTATATACTAAATTTCATGAAAATCGTTGGAGCCGATTCCGAGATTCCAATTATATATTACATATATACAAGAATTGCTCGTTTAAAGATATAAGATAATAGTATAATTGGTAGACGCAATTACACGTCTTATCATGACTTTCGTAGAAAGGGTTTCTTTCTACGAAAAAAATGGACAAAGTGACGGATTGAGAAAGAAAATTTATCATTTTGTCCCTAGCATCTAGTCAGTATTTCTATTGCTTAGTAATTATTAATTTCAACCTAACAATCTACGTCAATGGCATAACCCTCAGTTTAATTTATGTCAAAATGGCCCATTAACAAGATGAAAGAGAAGACCAAGCAAGTAGGCTCTACGTTCCAGCTTTTTTGCTCGACGTGCCATTTCTGTTAGAACCTACATCAATCCAAAATGTCTAAATCGCGACGATAATAGCAATTGGATATTGAATAATATTTGACATAATATGGTACGATAGTTTACAAGTACATCGGTTATATTGAGTAGATCACAAAAACCACTCGAAGGAGCGGAAAAGTGCTCTACATTATAAGATAAAACTTGATATACCTAAACTATGTTGAATATGTGGATACGGAAATGACGTTGTGACTGGCGCTTGTTGTTGACCGATAAGGGAAATGAAGATAGCGATAAGATATTTGAAGGTCTATTAACACATTTCGAACTTCGTTGCGTAATAGGGAAATTGTTGCGTTTGAAAATACTGCGTAGTTTTCCTAAATGATTTTCTATAATATTTGGTATGGTGTCGAATTTGTTAGGACTACCATTGCTTACGCATAGCGCAGTACTCTACTTTCGATCCCCTACAAAGTATAGTTACTTAGACTTAGCCTTAGACCATTGATTCCCAAAGTGGTCCAGGTGGACCCCCAGGGGTCCACGGGAGCCCGACACTCGACAGGAGTCTATGCTTGCGTGGAAAATAAATGGGGGTCCACGAGTCCTTAACGGGGGTCTATAAAAATTAGGTGACCCGACTTGAGTACTTGACTTCTCCTATAGCTACAAAACAAGAAAATATTTGCGTTTACTTTTTACCACTCCGAAGTGGAAGCTTGCCAAAAGCTTCTATCTGTGTAAGTTTTGTCCAAAAACTTTTTGGACAAACTTTATACTTACTTGATTTAAGAGTACTACGGCGCGGTAAAGCGGTAACGCTTTTCGTTCAATCTTACTTTTAATAGATATTTTAAACAACCTTGACAGATCAAAACTGGAATTCGGAATCGACCCTGAGAGTGGATGTCTTCTCCGTGACGAAAGGAAGACTTACATTTTTTAGTTACGGCCGAGTTGGCCGGTATGCTTCGTCTCACACCGCTGCCTATCAGGAAGTCATCCCACGGTTGTGGGGTTGCATTAACTACTTACTGCACTTAAACATGCAATAGGCTACTACCTATTACAGATCTTGCAATCTACGAGCGCGCGGCGCCCTTAGTTGTGTGAGTGACCGTATCTATACACGCGTACATGGCTCGCTCGCTACTGACTGCTCCGTCAGGTACGCACACTAACGAAAATGTCTATTCACATTTTCAACTACAAATAAAGGCTACGCGCGCTCGTAGATTGCAAGACCTATACCTACTTTTTTTTTCTTGCTAATCGCTTCTTAATCATTCATTTTCACAAACAAAACTAATATTTTAATATTTTACACAGTAGAAACCCATAAAAATGTTTATTGAAAAATATGCCTCATAAATGGCGCCGAAAACACTGTCCGCCATAGTGTGACGTCATACGCTTTGTATTTTAAACTCTCTTTATTGAACATTTTTTTATGTGCTAAATGTACGAGTCTAAAAGTGCCCAAATATTATAAAAAAATTAAATAAGAAATTACAAATTATTTGTAATGTTGAAAACTTTTGGAGAAAAGTTTTTAGTGGAGTTCCCAGAGCGTAAAAATCGTGCAAACCTCAGATTTTTGCAATAGTGGATGAAAATTGAAAAGAAAAAAAGGAATGTGTAGGTGATAACATAAATAATAAAGTTTACCTATTGAAAAGTTGTGCTTTTGATTTTTAAATTATTCTCTTCCACTTCAAGTAAACTCATAAACTGTAAAATTTTGAAGAAAATTTGCATATTTCTTTTAAATATATAGCAATATAATAAAATATATCATTATTTTTTTGATTTGTATCATTGCTTATATTCCAAAGAAAGAAAATAAGTTGGAAAAATATGTAATTTATATTTCAAATTAATATTTTTGTATGTAGATGAGCATACCTCCAAATGTGCTTGTTGTGTGCCTCGCCAGGTAAATGGCGTTCCAATTTTTCTTTGGTTTTAAATAGGAAGTTTTAAATTATTTTTTAGGCTTAACAAAGCCTTCTGTTTCTTAATGTGTATAACTTTTTAGCTCTTATTTTATTAAATTTTCTGAAAATGTAGCACAAACTTTTCACGGATATTTCGAAGAAAATCTGTATTTTATATCTTTTGGTTTGGTTTTTACAGAATAAAATGTATTTTTTTTTCATTAATTATATTTGCTAAAACATACTTAAAGGAAAAAAATACAAATTAGGTTAGGAACTGATATTTTTTGCATTCAGGTAAGCATTTTCCAAACATAGGTCGCAGCATGCGTCTTTAGTATGTACGTAAGATTTGTAGCACCCAATTTTTTTTCTGGCTTTGGGGAGGAAGCTTAAATATATTTCAAAGACTAGAAAAAGTATTTAATTTGTCGATGCATTTAATGTTTTAGCTCTCACTTAAATAAATTCTCAACAAATATAGAAAAATATTTTCGGTCTATTTTACACATTTTTGGAGATATTTAAACGTTTTTAAGTACTTAAAAGTTATCATTTCTCTAAAAATTAAATACGCACAACAAGTAAGTTTAACACACTTTTCGGTACAACCCTTAAATCTACCCAAACCCTTTTATCTTGGTTACGACGAGCGTTAAAATCTCTAAAAACTTTGCAAAAACCTTATAGTTGTATGTAGCTTAGCAAAGCAAACTTTCTTTTTTAAAAATTGTGTATTTGGTTAATTTTCAACGTAAACAATCGGATAAGAGTCATTAAATAACAGGAACAAGAAAAAAAATTTTTTTCTGGACCGGTTTTATATGGTGAAATATTAATTTTTAATTAAGTAACTAAAAAATTAAAAGCACCAAAAAATTTTTGGTAAACTTTGCAAGTTATAGTGTAAAAAAGAAAACGACACCTCAAAAACAAAAATCCATTCACTATTACAATTTTCGGAGGTTAAAACCTCTGACGACTGCAGTATTTGGCCATTTCATTTCCCGTCTACAATAAATGGAGATAATATATAAAACTGATGTTTTATATATTATCTCCATTTGTAAAATTAATGTATGTTCAAGAAAATATATATTACAAATCTTTCTAGGCTTATTCTTATTATTTATGTACAAATAAACTTACATATAACGAGCGCGATAAATAAAAGATATTAAATTACTATGAGGATGACGTCACATCCAAATCGGAAGTACCGCAAAAACGTTTTCGTCAGTACAAATCCTATTTTCATAAAATCATATTTTCAAATCGACTTTATTTATCAATCATAAGCTTTTATTTGATGATAAGGGTGAAATACGGTTCCCTAGGCCAAGTTCTACTAGAAATATTCATTTGTTGAATGAAATTGAATATAGGTCAAGTAGCCTACTGTTTTTATAATATCGCCTGTATTTTCAAGAATCTTTGAGACCATATCGGATGTCGATAAATCGCCGAAATTAACGAATTAAAAAAATGTTGTATTTCACTCATGGATTCAAAGTTCAAAACAAGTCATTAAAAAATACTAGTACAAGTACTCTGGTACTAGTATAGGTACAAGTTTTTGAATTTTAAAGTGATAAAAAAATTGATACTTAATTTAATAATAATGCACCACCTGCAATTTTTAAACAGTCTGATTTGTAAAAAGAGTAATTTTAATAAAATTTAATTATAATTGGTGATAAAGATATAAGTATACCTACATAAGTAATAAAAAAATTAGATAAGAATTAATTTACTAGGTGCTACCTATTAGCAAACCTACGAAACGTATTACATAATATTATGTATTTAAGTCTAACGGCTAACCTCAAATACCTATAATTTGTGTATGCAGTTCGCTATTTAGTCTTCGCACTTCACATTTGGTTAATTTTAACTGCGTTAGTTACAGCTGACCTAAATGAGGTGTCACTGTTTATTTTAAATAAACTGGGTGACCGCTTCACTAAAATAAAACAGGAGCTATGGTAATTAATATAATCGTCAAAAACTGACTAATTGAGTGATGGGTGACCGAATTTTCAGTCGTCAAAATTAGTATAATGATTTCCGTATGGAAAGTATACAAAAGAAATGATATTTATTGTTGTTATCGAGCTTAGTTTTTGAAGTGAAAACTTCTTTAGCGGCGTTGAGCACTTTTGTGGGATGGGTAAAAACTGTGAAACTCGCGTCAGATTTTCGTGTTGATCGAAAAACCATAGAAAAACCGTAGGACGGTTGGAGAGTAGTGTTTTGTGTCGAACTCGAACTCGAACTCGAACTCGAAAACTCGAAAACTCGAAAACTCGAAAACTCGAAAACTCGAAAACTCGAAAACTCGAAAACTCGAACTCGAAAATTCGAACTCGAAAATTCGAACACGAAAACTCGAACTCGAACTCGAATTGTAAGGGTTTCGATTAATTAAAAAAATCAATTTTTTAAAAATCGATTTTCATAAAAAATGGGTTAAAAATTTAATCGATTGTAAGGGTTTCGATTAATTAAAAAAATCGATTTTTTAATAAACGATTTTCATAAAAAATGGGTTAAAAAAATGCACAACGTTAATAATCAAGTTTTCACTTCTGCCGGCACTCCCGGAGTGCAACCCGTCTTTTTTTGTGGTACTTAGTAAGTAAGTAATTAATTTCTTGTTCAATGAAAAAAAAAGACGGGTTGCACTCCGGGAGTGCCGGCAGAAGTGAAAACTTGATTATTATTTTTTTTAACCCATTTTTTATGAAAATCGATTTTGGCCTGTAGACATAAGTCATCGCTTCGCTAGCGAATACTAATGTCAAATCCATACATTTTGTAGCGCTAGCGTTAGCGTTTTGCCAGTTGTCTACGGGGGCAGTTTTTAAAACAGAAAAAGATAAAATATAATAATCAAGACAAAATCATTTGGATTGCATCGGCCGGGAATCGAACCCGGGCCGCCCGCGTGGCAGGCGAGCATTCTACCACTGAACCACCGATGCTACGCAAATTAGTGTGAAATTACGCTATTGTAAATTTTAGTTAGGCCAACATCAACACAAAGTTGAATCTAAAAATGTTCGCAAAGTGAGAAAAAATAGCCGCTTCTACAATATAAATAATGGCCGCCTTTGAGGTAAATAAAATTGTATCTGGTAGTAATAAATATAATACTCACTAATTTCAGGTGTAAAAAGATGAAGTTAATCTTAAAAAATATATTAATATTGTTATATTTAATAGAATAATTAAGTACTTATAGATAAAAACTACTGTTTTGGACGGGGGTCTAAATTAGAGCTTTTATTCAGAATTTGTAGATGTACATGGAAGCATCTTAGAATTTGTCCAAACACATTCTAAGTCTAAGCTAAACAATACCTACCTAAGTAGACTACATCTACAAATTCAAAGTAAAAAGCCCTATTCCTCCTTTTTCTTTGTCTGGAGATATCTTGTTTGTTAGGGAAAGTGGGTCAGAAGCGGCCGAAATAAAGTATCCTCAACCCCAGGGGCTCTCCAGGATTACCGCGTCCTAGTTTCCGAGAGCTGGAAATTGTGAAACAATTGTTAAAATAGTTGCCGACTTCTTAACATCGTTATTTATTATCCTCTGGAAAGTTGAGAGCACTATTGAATTAATAATGTACAATCGAGGAAATTGATTCCCAGGCAGTTGACAGACCAACGTAATTTGGTCGGATCATGTCAATTTAATGTTGAGATCTATCGGCTGGGTTTGACGTAACGCGACCAAACTACGTAGGTCCCCTATCTGTTTAGGAATCAACTTCTCTGATAGTACCTGTAGTTGTAGAATTGTAGATCTTAGTGATAAAAATATTCATAGTATGGATACAAAGGGAGCAGTCATACTTATTTATGTTTTGCCTGATACGTTAGAAAAGCTTGTCAGACAAGGAAATACTTTGTATGGGTAATCTATACTATATCCATACTAATATTATAAATGCGAAAGTGTGTCTGTCTGTCTGTCTGTCTGTCTGTTTGTTACCTCTTCACGCTCAAACCGCTGAACCGATTTGGCTGAAATTTGGCATGGAGATACTTTGAGTCCCGGGAAAGGACATAGGATACTTTTTATCCCGGAAAAATGTACGGTTCCCGTGCGATAAACGAATTTTGGCGCAACGGAGTTGCGGGCGTCATATAGTTAATATTATAAAGCGGAAGAGTTTGTTTGTTTGTTTGAACGCGCTAATCTCAGGAACTACTGGACCGATTCGAAAAAAAATTTCAGTGTTAGATAGCCCATTTATCGAGGAAGGCTATAGGTAGGCTATATTTTATCACGCAAGACTAATAGGAGCGAAGAATCAAGAAACAGAGGAAACAACAGAGGAAAATATGGCAAAAACGGGAAAAATTATTTGAAAGGGCTTATCTCACGAACTACTGGAGCAATTTTTCTGTTATTTGGCACAGATAAGAAGTAGACCACGTGAAGGATCATAGGCTATTTTTGGGGACTAATTTGTCTGTGAAATATCTACCTAATTTTCGCAGGCGAAGCCGCGCGGAACGTCTAGTTTTTAAATAATTCTTAAATCAAAATCATTCCAATACGTTTCATATACAGTAGCGTAACTCAGCTGTGTCTTCTAAAATCAGACATTAGATAAAGACAAAATGCTGATCACAAGATCTACTGTTGATAACAACATTTTAAATGCGTAATCAAATATAATAAATGCGTATGATGTACGCATATTGTCACGTCCGTCGTTTTCGTCACGTATGGTTACAACAGCCCAGTCAGCACTAATTAGGGTTACCATTCTTTTTTGTTATTGAGGAGTGAGGACTAAAATATTAAGCACCCTTGAGCCTTGACTGAAGAACACGGCGAAGGAACATCCAAAATCAATTTGTATCTGCATAGGGGTCAGCTCAAACCGCAACGTGACGCGTAGATGTCGCGTTTCTAAAGTATTGGAATGACATATGTACTTGAATTGGGTTGGGTGTTGAGTCTCGTTGCGGTCTGAGCTGACCCTTACAGACAAGTATTTTATTGTATGGTCTTAAAAAAGTTTTAACCAATGATTGAGTGTTATACCTATTACCAAATATGTCACAATCTTTGTCCTTGCAATCATCATCAAATTCAAAAGCTTTTAAGCGGCGTAAAACCACAGAAATCATTATATGTTTTCAACGTACATTTCAAAGTAATCACCAAATAAATATAGCACTAACAGACTTAATTTAATCAAAATTGATGGTCAATTTGACTGCACAAACGTAAATGTTAGTGTAACCGAAAAACCTCGTTATAAAATGCCTACACAAACATTTTGCTATCGAATTAAACGCTGACATTCGTGATTGCGCCAGTGCTGCGCCATGTCAAATATTGTCAATTTCAAGAGGAACGTCCGTGAACTTTGGTATTTTTGGACACTTCGTTGACGCAAATTAATATGGTTCTTTTGCTTAAAAAATATAGTCGACAACCTGGAAGGAAATGAAATAAAAACTAAATCTAAATTATAAAACCACAAAGTTAATATTGAAATATAAATAATTGAAATGATTAAAGAAAACCAAACAAACAAAGCGATGCTGAAAACAATAACCAAATAATAATTTATACTCCCGGCGAACCGCAAAACGAGAATGAAATACAAATTAAAAATGAAAAAACTCTTTTGATCTGAAACCGAACATTGTAAGAATGCTCCGGTTCTTTTAATATTAAAACCCTTTAGGGTTTGGGCTTGGAAATATGAACCGATCTTGTAAATAGGTCACGTCTTGCAATATTTTATACAGCTGAAAACCTTCGTCGAGCCAATCAATAGACCTTGCGGCTTGCTCTACAAAAGTATCACGTATTTTTATATAAAATATCAAGTTATAGATAGGTTTTCGGAAAGTAAAAGTTCAGATAAATCCATATAGAGCTATAGAGCGAATATATAATTTTTTGAATATCTTTAATGTACAGAATCGTCATTTCTACAGTTTTATTATATGTATAGATATCCGAATAAATAAAATTAGAAATTACTGTAGAAATTATTAGTAAGACAAATGCGCAAAGAAAAATTCATGAGATTTATATTAATAGAAATCAAACTGTGGTCTATGAAGAATCAAAAAATCCAGAAATACCAAAGAGATTACCCACTGCAGTACCCGTTAAACACTATTCTAGTAGCAATCCAGCGCAGGGTTGGATCACTGGATGAATGAAGGAAGTTCTCCTTTAAAATTACTACAAATTATTTCTTCACCCAATATAAATTACTACTAATCTAATTACTAATAATTAAATTATAAAAGAAAAACCAAAAATAACCGTAAATTTTAGAGTCCACGTAACTCTGCTATTACTACCAACAAAGCGCCGCATGCCCTGGTAACAAATAATTGAACAGCTGTTACTTGTGTACATTTTGAACAACTGTTTGGTAGGAATCAGGTCAGCTGTTTCGTGACATCGATCACATCCGAGATCCACCATGTACCTGCATCATGAGCTATTGTCTTATCACGGAAGGGAGTGTCAATTTGGGAAATTGATGACAGTCTCGCTTTTGTTATGTCTTCACTCTTCATTCTTATTTGTTACTTGTTCCTGCTCGTTTCTTGATGGTAAAAAAATTACGCTGCCTGATGCTTTTTAAAGGCTGGTTATTTTAAGCTTTTCTTTCAGAATTTAATTATTAATTGCTAGGTATCTCGATTGAGTAAAGAGTAAAGACAATATATTGGGTGTGACATAGAAGTAATTTTAAAGGAGAACTTCCTTCATTCATAGAATCAAGCAAGTGGAATTTGTTCATTCAAACAATACACCGTCCTTCAGAAACTATTACGATTGTTCAACAATAACGGATGTTGAGTCCAGACGAGGATTTAATTTTACTGCGCTTTTGTTAGAACAAGATTACAGGATGCTATTGTTGCATATAAATACTATTCTGTCGGTCTTAAAGCCGTTAATAAACGCTAGGAGATAATTTTGATTTCCGAGTTAAAGCATTTCATAAATTACCATTAGTTCGCGACTTCGCAATTACTCGGTGAAATAACTGCCCCATAGCAAATCGAACTCCAATGCCGTTCCATTCAGCCTGCACTAGCGAGCGGTTGACATCTAAAATTTATTATAAGCAACCGGGATATACACCAGCTGCATATTGCAAGTGGGAGCTGGCCAGTCAGCCAGTCGCCTCGCATTCGTCGCGTGGGGTGCGCGCGTCGGCCGCCTGCCGTGTATTTGTGTTCGTTTCGAATGCTTCAACGCGAATGTTATTCGTTCGAATTGCGAATTCAACTTCAGAATGTTTACTTGAAATTACTTTTTAACTTTGTCGACTTCTATTGGAAGTAGAACTGGAGTGTTTGAGTTGCTGACTAGTTTTTTGAAAACGTTTTCGTTGCGTTATTTTCAGTGGAATGCACTACTGCAGAGGTTGTGTGTAAAAATAGTTTGAGTGGTAGTGATGTGAATTATTGGTTTTGTGCATTAACTTGGATTCTATCAACATGTTCGGAGTCTTCATTAGGAAATGGAACTCGAAAAGGTATTGTGTACAAACAATCACTATCGATGTAAAAGTCGAGCAAAATCATTGACGTTTTTTGCTCATTGTTCATGATTTCCTATTTAGTTTTTTCTTTGACAATGCTATTAAGCAAGTATTGTTTTAATTAAACATGAAAAATTGCGTTAGAAAAGATTTTTTTAACCTACGAAGCCTGACAATAGAAATACCGTAATAAGTTGAACCTTATCGGCAAGAGGAAGTAGAAGGTAATAAGAAAAATTATAATAATTTCTAATTACATGTAAAAGGACGCCTATATCTAGCATTTGAAAGTACTACTATCGCTGATAATATTAGACAAGTAGGTAAATTATCTGTTCTCAAACTAAAGATAAGTATTGACTATTGAGTCAACAACTTAGATATTTCGTAAGGTTCACCTTGTTTACAAACTAGCAGGTTTGTAACTCCACGTTCAATCCAAAATAACGAAATTAAGGACTTAAGGTTGTACAAATAGAATGTATTAGTACTGCTACAGTCAATATTTATTTAATTAATCACAAAGTAACCTAATAAGTATGTCGACGATAGACAAATGCTAATTATAGTCTTATATCCGTAGTCACAGACGCGGTCCAGGTCAAATATGGCTTTATTAAGGTTGAGACTTGAGACTACATTGCCACTCATTTCTAACGCAAAGCGGAAAAAGAAAAAAGGGGTGCCACAAGGTAACCTCTTAGGTCCGCATCTTTTGTACGTTTCACTATTTTCTTGTCTCGTCATATTTATCATTGCGACAAAAGCGTGTACATATAAAAGCGCCTACATGATTTCTACTGCCCAAGGGTCAAATGGTGGGCCGTAAACTCGTTTCACATTATAAATTTATTACGTCTTTATATTGGTCATAAAGTTAGCCAATGTTACAATTTATTACAATTTACGATAGTAACATGCAAAGTACTAAAATGTGAACCGTTAATGCGTGCCATACTTGAACTCGTGGGTCAAGATGACATAATATGCAACGTAACTTGTGTAAATAGTGATCGTCGGTTTCATGACCATCGACGCTCAATGATCATCATCTTCGTATTGGTTTCAGGGTCTTAATTCTCGAACCTTCAAATTGATAATTAAACTTCTAATGCCACAAACAGCAATCGAAAATTATCTGGATCTTTATCAGACCCTAGAAAATATTGTTTTAATTTTTAAAGTTAATATTTATTTTGAATTATCTCTTTATTATCTACTAATCTTTATGCGTCTAGTTCTGTTTACCGTTAGGATTTATATTATTGTTATGTCTTCAGTCTTCACCGCCGTGGTGTGAATCTCCATGAATATGTATTTGGTTTCTTCATCGTTCTATTTACCCACATTGTGGTTTTTAGTCGCGGATGTAGCAGCTAGCAGCCTTAAGCCTTCATCAAGGATTAGATCATAGATGTTTACTTATTGTCCACAAACTTGTTATTGCGTAAGTTAAAACCTGTTATTTAGTAACAAGTTACATTTGTATAAATATTTATTAATGAATTCCTTGTTACGACAGTTTTTTTTGGCAAACTACAAGGTTCTTTGAGTGAACATCGAAATTCATTCATATCTTGTTTATATTCGTACTGGTTACTTACAATTTGTAGATTGAAAAGGCTTTAGCAATCCAGAATAACTGTTGCAAATTAAATACGAAATTAAAAGCCTCTACATTATTACTTAGGTTTTTTTCTCTAACGCCTTTAATAAAGCCTTTGATCTTCTTTGAGAAGAATTAGTATTTCTCACTGTAGATTACTCCATGTCTCTTTGTTTCATAATAATGAGCTTCTCGTGCCAGCTCGATTAGCTTATATAGCTAAAAACGATGTATCTATTATGCTTTACAAAATGCAAACTCATCATCTTTGTGTAATATTCCGTCGCTCAATTGAATACGCGATGCATCATACCATGTTTTATGTTTATGTTTCTCGTTCATACAAATTGCAAACGCATTTGAATCTAATATTACGAACGGTTTTCTCACAACCGAGAATGCATTTACAGGAAATATAAACTTCCATGTAAATTATATTACGTATTGTCTGCAATAATGTGCTGACAGGAGATTACTGTGTGAACGAAATAGGAGGCGCGGACAGTATGTGCAGGAATGCAATAATATAATTTGAGTTGCCTGCTTGATTTTTAGCACTTATAAAACTTATGTATAAGTAAAAAAAAGGTCGTTTTTATAAAAAATATGGACCTTTTTTTTGCAAATTGGAATCTTAATTCAAGAATCACATAAGTTCTATCAAATCAAAATTTTTGTATGTTGTGTTCTTTACAAGACATTTAATAAACAATTATTGTCGTTTTATATCGTCCAATAAATGCTTGGTAAAAACTCTCCGTAAAATTGTGTTTTAGCCTTATGCGTAATCGCTGTTGATTTTTTTGTAGATCAATAGAAAGGAATTGATAAACCAAAGACATAGAGCTTATCTCCTATAATATGGAGAGTTTCATCTCTTTAATCTCAGTAATGAAGTACCTAATTATACCGACTACGATTCTAGAGTGTGGTAGATTCCACAGAACCTCCTGCTTAGTTAAACGCATTGTTTCAAAAGAACATTCACAGCACAATCATAAAACTCTTGGGATGATTTAAGCAGCGAATATCTCACTTTTTATTTTGCCTAAATGCTTGAGTTGTGTGAATCTCGGCTTATTATCTTTGCCATAATTAAGGAAATGCCAAGCGTAATCTGTTCCCATGAATTTCTTTTGTTGAGCCATAATAATTATTGTGAAGTACTTTTTAATTGTAGATAAGTATATCTACAGAATATATACTACTAATACTAACATGGAGTATACAGTACGAGTGATTAATGAGCAAAACAACAAAAGTGTACTCCAGATTCTAGAAAATGTTTCTGCTAGGAATTGACTTCTAACAATTTTTTTAAAGAGCAAATACCTAATATTATCCAAAACATTACAATACTAGATGACACCGCAGAACTCCGTTGCGCCAAAATTCGTTTATCGCGCTGGAACTGTACATTTTTCATCAAAATCCCTATCTGGACAAAGGATGCTTTATATTACAAGATACTTTGAGTCCCGAGAATGGTCCCAGGACTCGAAAGTCAGACAGACAGACAGATCGACTGACAGACAGATAGACAGACAGACAGACACACTTTCGAATTTGTATATATATTATATGAAGGAGTAAAAATAAATACAATATACGACGTTTTCATCTCTATATCAGTTGGCAGGATTTTCTTCGGTCTGATAATTTTTTGCGGTCACTTGCCTTCGACTGTAACTGTATTTAGTTTTGTTTAGTGTTTGTTCATACCTATAATATTACCTACACTATGTTTTACAATAAATACAATATAAATGCTGTTACTAATAATAATTATAATTAACAATAATAATTATTGTACTCGTACAATTTTTTCCAATTTTCTATCTTTAACTTTTCCAAAGCATTAGAGAAGTACAAAACGTTGTAAAGCGTGTCTATTGTACTATTAGTATTTTAGTTAGAGCTCAATTAATTTAGGTTCGTAAGTTCAAATTCTAGGAAATTATAACAAAAAGTATTCTCTTCAAGGCAACAAGAAGAGAATGTTCAGCCTTACCGAATGTTCAAAAACATTTTAACATAGATTTTAATTGATTTTTACAACCCTTCTTTTAGCTTTCTTTGTCTTATTAGAGCAAAACTTGTAGAGTAAATATTATAAACTCTCTTAATGAGCTTTTGTTTTATGAATTCGCTTTCGAAAACTTGAGGCTGAATTTAACGAAGAAAAAAGTAAAATAGAAAGTGATTTAAAAAGTATGCTGATAATAATATGATTAGCTTTACAATATTAATTTATTAAATGGTCGATGAACGCAAGGCGTAAAGAGCTAAACACATTCTGCAGCCAAACGAATATACCTAATATTAAAGCTGTTGTTATAATGTGGGTTGAGAACCATTGTTTTATAATAAAAATCAAGGGTATAAATTTGAATAGTAAGCGGAAATAATATGTAATATTGATATTATCAAAGGTGATATTAATTAAAATTACGGAAATTACTCAATATTAAAATAAAACGACATGGCATGAATTTTCATAACTCGCATATAAGGTGCATTGGGGTAATCTCGTAAAGTTTTTGGAAGAGTGAGCTATTGTGTCATTGTTTCAACTTTAGAAGACGAATTTATATATATTTTTACCTATAACTCTAACATTTTAGTTATAATAAACATATTTCCATGTGAATTGTATCTTTTTTAGTTCAAAAGTATTTACGGATTCTGGTATAACTACCCCCTTTAAAATATAACCCTATTTTTACTTTTGATGGGTAATTTCGAAAACTCAAGGGGTAATTTATAGAAATATATAATAAAAAATATAATATTAGAGAAATACGACCTAATGTAAAAATACATTTAAGGCACACATTTATTTTTATTCTATTTTACCCCATACAAAAACATTGTGCATACAAGCCATAGAAGATACCAAACTAAGTTTTTGGCTGCAAAATTTTCGTAACTACCCCTTCGGGGACGCAGATGTCCTCAACATTTGGAGCAAAGAAGTAAATAGATAAGAACAATAAAAAAGCCAACACTAGATATTATTGTATTTATTTAATACCCAGCAAAACTATAACTAACGAAATAAAATAGGAACACATATTTTTTTGTTAAAAATAAAAATAACTTTGACTCAGTCTCGTAAATAGCTAAATCAAAATTAAAACTAAATAAAAAAAAGGAAGTAGTTTTCAATTGCAGAGGAAAGGCGCGCCTTAGCACTGCATTTAAAAACCACGTCAGCAATCAGCACCAGAGCAGTTGACACCTGCAAATAATAAAAGTAGCTTCTACCATTTTTATATAGTCGTACAGGTTCCCTAGAACATTTTTTTTTATTACAATCAAGCTAATTTTTCGCGAGTAGCCTCATTTTGATAAGACGAACAAAAATTTCCTCTGCGTAAATTCTTGAAAGTGGTAGCTAACAGAGATATAACTATTAACCTATCAATATACAAAAATCAGCTGGTTAGGGTTGTGTTTTAGGGTTCCGTAGTCAACCAAGTTTTGTTGATTAATGAACTAAAACTACTAAAACGGAACCCTAACGAGCTGATTTTTTGTATATTGATAGGTTAATATGTAGTTATAAAATTCAAGAGTAACCTTGTCCTACAAATAGAACAATCTATATTTTAGGACCATCAAATAGAAATATTAAATCCTTTCTATCTCTGTTAGCTACCACTTTCGAGAATTTACGCAAAGGAAATTGTTGTTCGTCTTATCAAAATGAAGCTACTCACGAAACATTTGCTGGATAGTAATAAAAAAAATGTTTTTGGGAACCCGGACTATAGGTAATCTTTAAAACTGTTTTTTTTTATTAACAACAAAAAAAAATGATTCTACACTATTTAAAAATACGTTTTAAACCTCTCAATGTCGAAAATCGACATGATTTGTACGAGTCGAGTCAAGTTCGGACTCTGTATTTTCATTCGTTTATGTTTGTTGATAAGGGAAGGTAAATATTTTATATGTTGCGCACCCCTGCAAAAGACTATGAAAAAATTATTGGGGAAATTTCGTTAGCAAATTTACCCCACTGGGGTTATTTAGAATGTTTGTTGAAAATTATAGCTAGAGCAACATTACCTATTCTTAAGAAAGCAAAAAACGTCAAAAATTCTTTAAAACAAACAAAATATTACGTAACTTACCTAATTTCTGTGTAAAACAAAACGGGGTAATTTCGATAGGCCCAAAAAATCATAAAATTGCACTTGGCGCGAAAAAATGAACTTAGCGCACACGCACTCCCGGCTGACGGCTCGAGGGAAAGGAAGCGGGGGAGGTGACTAAATTGGCTTCTCGGTAAATGTGGCAAGAGCACAAAATTACTTTCTGTTTGGTAATTATTTGCCATTTTCGGAATATCCCCATATTTTTTTTCTTCCGAAGTTACCCCAATGCACCTTAATATCCCTTTGATCTTACTCACGAGTGAGAAAACACACTGTGTGCGCGAATGAGACAAGCCAGCGATCGAAGCGAACTACAAGGCATGAGAATCGGACACCAGATAGTAAACAGAATGTCAACAAGTAACGGTAGAATCAGCACGTGCTAAAAATGTGATAGTTGTAAACACAACAAAATATGTAGAATGTGGTAATGTAAACAAAATATCAAAAAAGGTTCCAATAAAAATAGAAGCAGAAGAACAGATATACGAAAAAAATATTAAAAATATAATTATTATAATAATAATAATTTGTGTTGAAAGGACCAAATAAATGATTGGCTGAATTGGAATAATGTAAATTGGTAATTAAGGTTTTAGTAGATTCAGCATTCAGCACCGTGTGCTGAACATAATATGACAATAGTAAACAAAAAAGTGAAACCACAAGTGCCACAAGTCACAACTCACGACTTACGAATATTATTATGTACTCTACTGAGTACATAGTATCCGTAATTAGAGCACTCTCCAATCACCACTCTATGACTCATAAGTACATAAAGTAAGTCACTAACTGTAATAACGTTTTTATCATTGAAGTGGGCCAATAGACACATTTCATTGACAACATACTGACTACATACAGTATACAGTAGACACAATACACTATACAGTTTACATTTCACGACTTTCGAGTGCACTATATATAAATATTTCATTACAAACCCACTTTCATAAATTGAAGCTTGGAAGCCATCCAAAGATCCGGCCGATCGATATAAATTATAAATGTACGTAGAACCTTGCCACATTGCGGAATATTGATGACACACCTACAAGGATGACAATTGACATGTTTTGTTGACAACACATGACATCTATGTCATCCTAGTGCAGACGTTTGTGGGATGTTAAGCAACAGCGCTGAATGATACATCATATAAGTTATATGATATAACTGTATAATCCTTAGATGACGTTGTCAAGAAAGGGCATGCTGAAGAAACTGTCCTTCAACTGCCTTCAAGTGCCTAACACTTAACAATGTGGCAGCGATAGTTATAATATTGGCTATGCGAAATGAAATTGTCAAATCATTGTCATTTTTAGCCTATCAAAAAGGTTCTTTAGGTTTTTGTATTAAATACTTGTTAGGCTTTGCGTATTATTCGTTTACATTATAAATTTTGAGTCGTTTACGATATTTTTATCTTTATTGTCCCTTATCACCTCTTTTAATTGTTATCGGCTACTTCAAGTTACCGATCTCAATAATATCCTTGTTTTATTACTTTGCTTGATTAAATTGGTAATGTGTACCTACAATTGGTATGAAACGAATTAAAATAAATAGGTCGTTTCCATTAGCAGATATTATTGCAGCTTTCACAATGCGAACAATGTTGCAATGACGTTTAAAAGTCCAAAAATTGGCACATAAAAATATTTTAGAGACATTCCAAAAATGTACAGTACAAGATGAGTACAAGTCTGTTTTATAATATAATATTTTAATATCGTAAAAGTTAAAAAATCACTTGATGTGTTTCAAGTCATTTTCCATAAGTACATAATATTAAATTACATTGTCGTTATAATTATTGTCATGTCATATGTGATGAAAACGAAGATTGTCAACATTCTAAAATATGACATGCTGTACGGAAATACGCCAAGTCAATATCCTAAGATGGCGGCTGTGCGCGTTTCAGGTACTACTTAAAAATATTAAATACTGTTTTCGCACTTGTATGTTATTTAACAGAAAAAGTACCTATTATGAATTTTGTTTACAAGCAAAAGTTAAAAAAATATTTTAACTGACATGGTTCCGCGATTTTACTATGAATATAACCCAACTTAGTACATTCTAAATTAGAATAAACTACCATACCTGTCTTCCGGACGAAAATTAAGTGCCGCTCGTAAAAACATTATTAGAAATTACAATTATTACGGTTATGAATTATTAAATAATATAATAACATTGCGGGTAACGGTGCAAAATTACGTTGCGAACAAAGCTATTTAAATATTAATTGCTCGTTTAAGCACATTTTTGGAGAAATTGATAGAAATTACGATTCTATGATGATTCTATGTAATTTCTTCGTTACCTAACATAACATATTATACGTTATTTAAGTAAATTAAATTAAACACCACTAATTTACACCTTTTCAGATAATATTATATTTTGTTTAAATGATTTTTGAGTGCTTCATCAAAGGTTCGTTATCGTGTTTTTTGCACTCCTAATAGGCACTTTTGCAATAAAAAAACATAATTACCTAAATTAATCGAGCACAACCGATAACAAAAGAACACTTTACAGCTGTTTACGTAAGTAACTTTGCGTGTAATGTAAACTGCACACTGCACAGCATCTCTATGGGTTGTGCATTTATTATTGTAACCATTTGTAGACATGTGACTACTCATGTCATGTACGCGATAACAAGACTACTATTATACAAGTAATAATAATATTATACATCCACAGATCTCCTATCTAATTAGATACCGCATGTGTATGTACTTCGCGTGCCATCGCGTTCCCAAACGATCACACATTTCAATCTTTCGAAAGTCTGTTCTTTAGTCTGCGCTCCACCGTTATCGGAATCGGACGTCAATCGGAATTCTAAAAATGCCTAATTGTGCCGTATTGGGCTGTGGAAATTCGAATAGAAACGTTGGTATAAATAGTGGACACGTTTCTTATCATCGGTAAGTAATTTTATTATTAAATCATGTGTCCTTTATTTTAAAATCAATTATTTAATGTAAATCGTGTGTGGCTGTAGTTTTTACCATGAAATCTACGTAACTGCGTGTGTACCGCATGATTCATAATACATTGCCGCTTTAGTTAGAAAATTATAGAGCCCGTTCTGTTTGTCCGCTATTGAGCGCGCAATGGAAATAAAACAATCAATACTTTCACTTATCGCTTAGTTTCGAGGTACAGTCAATATTCTCATTTTTCTGTCAAATGAAGCAAATAGTGTTGTACATATTCTCGATTCTAATTAATCGATTTTCGAAACAGACATGAAACAGAGGAATGATAATGTTCGCTTTGGGGTATTTTGTGACTTGGTAATTATATTTCTATACATTTTCTATACATATAATAAAACTGTAGAAATAAAAATTCTGTACACTAAAGGTATTAAAAAAATAATAAGCGGGGGGTGTCACTACATCGCTACAGAAGCCAAAACTGTCGTTAGTTTTTTGTCTACTGTCTGTCTGTCTGTCTGTATGTTTGTTCCACTATCACACGAAAACTACTGATCCGATTTGAATGCGGTTTTCGCAGATATATTTGTCTTCTTCCAACTTAACATCTGGTGTATAAAAAAATTCCCCCCACCCCTCTAAGGGGACCAAAGAGGGGGTCAGATTTTGTATCAAACTTTTTTCTTTAAAGGACTTACCTCATATTATTAACTGTTTTTTCCAACTTAACATCTGGTGTATAAAAATTTTCCGCCCACCCCTCTTAGGGTACAAAAGAGGGGGTAAGATTTTCTATCAAGTCAGATGAAGTACAAATACTTTAAATGGCAAAACAACGTTTGCCGGGACAGCTAGTTATGTAATATGTATTTATGTTCCTGTTTAGTGATTTAATTTAGAATAGTATAATATACTAGCTGTCCCGGCAAACGTTGCTTTGCCATAATATATTATGTATTTGTCATATTATTATTTTATTGAAGTGACTAAATATGTATGTTACTATGGCAACGTCGATCGCTATCCCGTCGCACAAACAATGGTCGCCGTCAGTCTCAGGTTGTAATAATTTACTATTATTTATTCAACAAATGCACCTATCAATATATAAAGTACCCAGTAGCCGTTACTTACTCAATCCATTCGAAAAGTATCGACATCTGTTGGAATCTTTTGGAGTTAACAGATAATTGTGACTGTCAATTAATTATAGACAAATAATTTGCAATAAAATAAAATTGCGACTATAATTAAAGATCTAAGCTATCCTATCTCTCAAGTTGGAAAAAAGCACACATTTAAAAAAAAAATTAAAATCGGTTAAGTAGTTTAGGAATCCATCGCGGACAAACATCGTGACAGGAGATTTATATATATTAGATTACTAGCTGTCCTGGCAAGCACGTATCTTAAGATTTATCATTCCGCTGTCTATAAACTTGAATAATAATCGATTAAAAAATCGATATACTTATTAAAATGGCAAAAAAAGGCGGGGCGCGGCGATTCCTTTGAATCGATTCCGCGCGTACGGGTATTCCCATCACTAAAGCGCTCTTGTGACGTCACAGTAGGTATGAAAAAAGTGACACGCTCGTGTTCATACAAATGGAGCGACAAAGCGCTTCTAACTAGATCTTATTTCTGTGTATATGTTACTGTAAAAGCTCGAACTTCGGTAAATCTTAAGATTTAAGTGTCAATCTTAGGATTTACCGACATGAGTTGGTAAATGTAAGTATTTCTAATAATACGACGATTTTTTCGAACATTTACCATTAAAATTCGGTAAATGCTAGGTTTTATTACTGTCAACTGGTAAATGTTGGTTTTAGGAATAAAACAAAGAGTAATTATTCTAAATTATTTACCTTAATAAACGATAAGACAAAACAGGTCGGTACATATTATAGTTAACATAATGCTTACTTAAGCTACTATAATTCAATCAGTATTCTTCTTATATTTGGTTTTAAAAAAGTAAAAAGGCAATCAAAATATGTTATTAATTAATAGGTAAGGTATGTACTTAAATCAAAATATTTCACTAATTGATGGAAAGCAACTTCCGGTGCCCATGGACACTCGCAACTTCAGAAGAGCTGCAGGTCTGTCGGCCTTTAAGAGGAAATAGGGTAATAGGGGTAGGGGAGGGTAGGGAAGGGTAGGGGGATTAGGCCTCCGGTAAACTTACTCACTCGGCGAAACACAGCGTAACTGTTTCACGCCGGTTTTCTGTGAGTCCGTGGTATTTCTCTGGTCGAGCCGGCCCATTCGTGCCGAAGCATGGCTCTCCCACGGTTAATTATACCACTTTAATAATTTATAATAACATTAAAATAAAATAAAGATTTAATGTTTTTGCTCTATAACAGTACGGAACCCTTCGTGCGCGAGTCCGACTCTCACTTGGCCGTTGTTTTTCAACATAAGCCATGCCATTACTGTAAATCCTTAGATTTACCAACTATATGGTGGTAAAAGTTCGTATCGCAAACCTTTTCGGACATTTACCATTAGGGATTGGTAGATCTTAGGTTTTACTAGAAAATCTTAGGATTTACTGCAGTTCGAGCTTTTACAGTAAAATATACATCGTACAAATTGGTATTATAGTTATAATCGATCATGGCATAATATGAAGCGATCTAAGTAATTATGTAACGTATTTTTCGAATTTCCATTTGATTTTCCACTTATTGTAGTTTTTTATCGCCAAAAATACACGACTTCTATACTGTATTCGGCGAAACATGGCGATAGCGGTCATTGACTCCCTGTCAAAAAACTTGTCATTTTCTATAATATAATAATTTGATTGCGATTGACAATGAAGTGTCAGATGTTGTCAATTGTGGCTTTGTATAGAAAATGATAAGTTTTTGACAGGGGGTCAATGACCGCTACCGCCATGTTTCGCCGAGTTACAAGCTAATTTCGAGTATTTGTGTTGCCCTACATTTTTATTGCAACGTTTGTTGTTTAGCCTAGATAAAAACAATAATTATTAATTGTTTGTAAGTGGGTGAAGTGAAGACGGAAGGATGTACGGCTGTTGTATTCCCACGCCCACCGCGATGTTACATTTCACCCATTTGATTGGCATTTGTGGGAAAGTAACGAATAGGTAAAATAGCTGTTACATTGTTATCTATTTATTCTGAATATATGATAATTTTTGTATCGGATTATAAAGTTTCTTTATTACTTTATAAATGAAAATTATAATTTTACATTTACTGTAATTTGAATAAGTCGTATAATAATAATACATTACACTATACAGGTACATATTCTACAGGTACTTTATATAATATGTATATACGTGTAATACTTTATGTATGTGTATACCTGTAATATTTTGTTACGGTCATACGGCCCGTTGAGGCAGCAATGAACGAGTAAATATTTTACAAAAGTAAATAAATGTATGTCGAATCGATTATTATAATAATGATAAAAACTCAAATCGGAAGCACGTTTCGTTAAACCGCTAACCAAATACTCGCGTTAAAAGCTTTTAACAAAAAAAGTAAAACAGCGGGCCTTGTCGTCACAATGTCTTTAGCAAGTTCTTTTCGCTAAGGTTTAAAAATGACACGGCGTATAAAGTCTTACAGTTCGACAAGGGTGTTTATGAACGTGGCGAGAAAAGGAACTAACGCTTCTACCATACAAAAACGTCATTTTTGACAGTTCTCCTTTACCAGCAGCGCCCATTGACATCATTGACAAGCCTTGTCAAACTGTATGAATAAATCTATTACTGCTATAAAATCCCTCATAGTTATAACTTCATAGCACGAACTTATGTCGAGAAAGACACTTCAGTTCTGTTTAGCGTCATTTTGACATTTGAATTATGACATTGACATTTTCTTATTTCGAGATTATTTCTGTTAAAGATACGTTGTGCCCATCGCCCTATCCTAATTCCTAAGTTTTGAAATTAAAAAAAAACTTCGCAGGAAGCAAGAAGAATCATAAATAGAACATCACAATTTTATGGTAGTATAATCAAATATTGGTAGCGTTGTGGTTGAGTTTACGGTTCAGTGTTCTGGATGGGACCACACAGGATACGGGCCAAGCGCCATGTTTCCAAATTGGCGTTTCAATGACCAGGACAATTTATTTTTCAAAATGACCGCTGATAAATAAATCCTTGGGCTTTTATCTCAGGTGATTGGTTACACTTTGACAGGACTTACATACAGTCCATTAAAATTACTTAAAAACTGGATGTAGCCTACTTATATTTTGGGGTATTTAGATTTAAAAAAAAATATTGTGTATATGGCCTAGTTGCTATCGACAGCTGCTCAAGTGACTTTTCATAACTTATGTTATAACTTTTTTATATTTTCAATTAACCTAGTACTGCTTTATATTTATGATTTTCAATGCAAATAGTTTGTTTCATTTATTTAAATGACACAAACACATACAAATTTAGTATTGGCGCACAACCTACATTCGAATAATTGATGATGTTTGCCAGATATCAAAAGCGATTTGTTTTGGGCAATAAAAATTTACCTCCTACGTGGTATACAATTTGCCTGGACCTGTATTTAACACCGGTACAGGCACTAAGTTATAGATTAAAATCTTTTGCGGCGTAAAAAAGAAGAATAAAAAAAAACAAAGTACAAAGATGGCGCGAAAATACGCGAGGGAACAACCGTTAGCTGACACTGTTTAATTCGCGATACGGTAGTGAGTTAGTGGATCTCCGCCTGACAGGTTTAACTCACTTAGTGTTGCTATGCGAACATCTACATCATCATCATCAGTAAAATTAGAAATACAATTAGTATACCAATAATTATGAAATTTGACATAAGCGCCATGTCAAATTTCGCGAAGCGTTATTGTCAAATCCCGTCATACTATTATGTCTAACGTCGTTGTCAAAATTGTGAAACGTCAAACGAGTTATGCGAGTTGTCTAAGTACAAACTACAAAATAGTAAGGAACTGAACAAAAATAATATTAACCCATCAGTCGTGGCAAAACGAGATGTGGCGTAGTGACTATAAGTAATAAATATACGTTAACGTACATACAATGTATTAGTATAAGAACCCATGTATTAGGTTTAAGTGGGGATTAATAAACTGATCGTTAACCGGGAATGTCGTCTTCTTTGTCCCAACCTCATATGGCGACCCCGCCAGTTGAGCCGCGATGGGAGACAACCGCGCGCCGCGATAACCGCGTAAAATAATAATTAATTATTTATTTTTAATGGACTTATTTTTTTTTTTATTTATATTTTGTCAGTATTTTTTTTATTCTAAAATGGGAAAAACACAATCAAAAGAAGAAGTGATAATAGCACAAAATGCCGCGGGTGGTGTAAATTCGGCGGACATTGACTTAATTCACAAAAATCTAAGTGGAAATAATACGCTATTGACTGTTATTGTGGTCCTGCTGGTTTTGGCTGTGATTGCTGGACTTTACATACTGTACAAAAAGTGCCACATCCAATGGGTCCGGCAAGAGTTGGCGAGGAGCGCGTTTAGACGATCAGGAGCCAGACGCCCTGTACGAGCGGACCAGCCCAAGGAAGTCGGAGTGTGAGGGGTCTACCGGAGTAGGCGCAGGGAGCCACCGAGTCAGGACACCCAGCACTTCGGTCAGCGCGTTTTCGGCGGTACTCTCTCCAAAAATTTGGACTATGTGACTCCACTTGGTATTTTTAAATATTAATTTGATAGGTAATATTATAATTGTGTAACCACCTTTTTTTTTTTCTACGTTCATGTGTGTAACCCTTTTTTTATAATATTATATCATAGTGTGTAACCTTTTAAAAATAAAAATGTATATTATTGATTCTAATGTTAAACGTAATTTATGCACTATTTTTTTTTTAAGTGTATTTGATTGATTTTATTTTATAAATGGAAATTATCGATATTTGTGATGAACTAAAAAGCATAAGAGTAAATTTAGTTAAGCTAAGTAAAGTTAGAAGGACTAAGATATTATTAGAAAATAAATTACAACAAACTCAGATTTTATATGATGAATATATTTTGAAACGAAAGGAGTTAGAAATAATAATTGGAAAAGGAGATATTAAGGAGGAAGAAAGTTTAAAATTATTTAATATTTGTGAGGAAATAGAGAGAAATTATAAGCAAATTGTGGACTTTTGTATTGCGAATATTAATGTGGTAACCATGGCTGAGTTTGACGTGAAAACTGCGGCCTCCCTTCTCCCTGCTATGACAGGAGAAGAGGATGTCACTAAAAAATTAATAGATGCTGTAGAATTTTATAAGCAAACTTTAAACGATAGCCAGGAGCAATTATTGATTAATTTTGTTTTAAAAACTCGCCTATCAGAAAGTGCAAAATTACGACTCAATTCTACGTATAAAACATGTAAAGAACTTATTTTGGACATGAAAAAACATCTATTAACCACACAATCGGCAACGGCTCTACAAGTAGAAATGATGAAAACTCGTCAGGGTTCAAATTCTATCGAGGACTTTGGCAAAAAACTAGAGGATCTTTTTGTTAAGTTGACTATTTCGCAAGCCGGAAGTGACGAGAAAGCTTACGAAATTTTACGACCTTTAAATGAGAAATTGGCGGTCAAAAGGTTCACGGAAGGCTTGAGAAATAGTCGACTTAGCACTATTTTAGCGGCACGGGACTATACGCATCTAAAGGATGTAATCGGAGCGGCGAAGGACGAGGAGTCCTCGCGAGCGGCTGAACCCAGCGCCGTGGACCAGGGGGTTGGTTCTATATGCATGAGCCAACACAACCGAGGTAAGTCCGTTTATTATAAGCAGCCGCGGGGTTCATACTATAATAGAGGCCGAGGCCGAGCCCGAAATATTATGTTGCCACCACGGTCGTACCAGTGGCAAGGAACATTAAGCCGGCCTCCCCGGCGGGGCTTTAGACAGGCCCCCATGTCCTCTTTTAGAGGTCGAGGTTTTAATGTACCGGGTAAGGAGTTCAAGCCTCCGACCCAATTTTTTCGAGGCTAAGGAATCTAAGGATAGTATTGACTGTAGTTTTAATAATAGCAATAATACAATTTTAGCGAGTAATTTTGACAATTCTGTTGTATTTAACATAAAAGGTAGTAGTAGTACATTTAGATGGTTAGTTGACACCGGTGCATCGTTGTCAGCGGTAAAACTTGAGGCTATACAGAACATGAATATTCCCATGCATAAAGAAAGCATAAGCATAAATGGAGTCGGCGGACAATTACAAAGCGAGGGATATGTTTACATTCCGCTTACTATCTGTGGGAATGTAATATTACACAAGTTTTACATTTTACGGAATTTACCGTGTTTACAAAATGGCATTATCGGCCAAGATTTTTTAGTTAAGTATAATTGTATTTTAAATTACGAAAATAATACTTTATCTTTAAGTCTATTCGGTAACCGATTAAGTGTTAGTTTAAGAATGGGATCTTTAGGTTTTAATAATTTTATATCGGTTCCAGCTAGGTGTGAGAAAATATTTGAAATAAGTGTGAGTGAGAAGGATGAATGCGTTGTATTGCCAGAGGAGTTATGCGATGGAGTGTTTGTTGGTGGAAGTATTTGTAGGCCTAAACGGGGTCATATTTTCGTACAAATTTTAAATACACGGGACGAGCAGGTCAATCTTAGTTATTTCAAGCCAAATATTTAACGGTTATCGGAATACCGTATATGCTCTTTTCATAAACAAAATAATATGGATGGAAAAAGAGTCAAAGAATTGTTATCGCTACTTAGTTTAAATCATTTAAATCCGGAAGAAAGTAAGTCAATTCAAGACATTTGTACAAAATTTTCCGATGTCTTCTTTCTTCCCGGTGATGAATTAGGAACTTGTAATTTATATGAGCAAAATATACAATTAAAACCAAATAGTGAGCCAATATATACAAAGCAGTACAGATTGCCTTATTCACAACGAGAGGAAATAGAAAATCAAGTAAAAAATATGCTGAAAAATAATATTATAGAACCGGCGAGCTCAGATTGGAGTAGCCCGATTTTATTAGTTCCCAAGCCATCAGATAAAAGTAAAAATAAAAAGTGGCGTCTTGTGATTGATTTTCGTAATTTAAATAAGTGTATTTTAGACGACAAGTTTCCCCTACCAAATATTACGGACATACTCGATTCATTAAATATATTATATTTAATGAATCGAGTATGCAATAGCTTTTTCATTGTTATCGCGGCCGGATGTGGCCGCTTGGGGCTTCATGAATTAAAGAAATATAATTTATAATATATTTAGAAATATATTTAGAAATATAATTTTTTTAAGTTAAATGACTAGATGTCCTTATTTAAACTTAATAAAGCACGTTGCCGTAAATTCACTATACCCACTTAGACAGTATAGTTTGTGCAAACGGGCAACGGTAGACCATTATAGCCACTAGGGCTCACTAAACTATAATGAGTTATGGGCTATTGTTTTATTAAAATATTTATCAATATGACATTGATTTAATAAACATAAACGTAATCGTTAACCCTCCTAATTCCCCAATAAATAACGTATCACATAAAATTTTACGTAAAATAAATGGCGCGAACGCCATGTTGGAAAAACGCCAACACTTTCATCGACCAATCTACTTTGACCTTTTTGTTTAATCCAATTTTCCTAATCTAACATAACTTTTAAAACGTTTTAAAATTAATCGGGTTCTCTTTAGCATGGTCCGTGGTCGAGAAAATTTTATTGCAGTTGGGCAATGTTGTTTTAAAAATATATTTCTAGTCGTATTTGATTAACGAGGTGTTATTGATACGTCCGAAATATTTTATTTTTAAAAATTTTATCAACTGGTTTTTATGCCGATGGTCGTGTTTAACATTTTTTCGGAATTAAAGAACGAGACAAATGTCCTACGAATTGGTTTTGTAATACTTATTTGTATTTTTAAAACATAACAGTAACATCTATAATTTATTTATTTATAACGATTCACCAACATAATATCATCTGGCACATTAAAATAAAAGACAAACAATGGTAACTAAGGTCAGTTAATTTTATGTTGAATTGGATTTTACTAATATTTCAATTTGGCACCCCCGATTACACTTTTCTTCAAATTAGTATTAAAAATTTAAAAACTATTATATATATGACTCATTATTTATCTATCGGCACCTCATTCATCATATCAGATCACTATTCACTAGTACATATAGAGGTATATTACATATTAATTACATGTTAGACTGCCAAGATCTTTTTTGCTTGCCCCAAAGTCGGTAGAAGGCATGACTCACTGGAGGTCTACTACGAAATACAAATTTCAACGTTTCGGCCGACTGATCGGGCCGGCTCCTACTCCAAAATACTTTCATTCGAACGTTCGAGGCTCGGGCCTACCGAAGTTTATCACGTGTCTACGATAAACGGCACATTTTAAACTTAGGTCGGATCCGAAGATTTTAATGCGCCGTTTCGGAGTAGGCCTCCTGATACAACTAATCTAATTCTATTGAGGGTTATCAAATATCTATCAGAACTTTCTCTGCGAATGAAAGTAACGAATCTTATCGCTGTGGCGTGATTGACACTAAGTAGATTTATACCTAAAGCTGCAATGTAAAAATTACAATAGAATGACAACACTTAAAAGGTCTCATAAACTATATATAAAAAACTCAAAGGTGACTAACTGACATGGTGATCTATCAACGCACAGCCCAAACCACGGGACCGATCGGGCTGAAATTTGGCATGCAGGTAGATGATATGACGTAGGCATCCGCTAAGAAAGGATTATGATCAATTCTACCTCCAAGGGGTTAAAATAGTGGATGAAAGTTTGTATATAATAATACTTCTTAACCCTAGAAAGATAACCATATTTTACCAAACATGAAAGATAATCATACGCTTAAGAAGCGCACAAATTTCCAATGCAATGTTTAATACTTTATAGTTAAAATATCTATGATTAATTTAGATATTTAAAAAGTATATGATATGTGTATAAATAAAATGCATTGTTTTTATACTTATGAATATTTGTAGTATTATTAAAATGAAATTACAAAATTCTCAATAAAGATCTCACAAAAATGACTGTCTTCTAATTAAAGGAACAAATCTTACAAATTATCATAAAATTATTATTATTTTTTACAATTAAGTAGGTAATAGTATAATAAGTCTTAAAAATCACAATAAAAAAGAATTAACAAAATTTAAAGACATTTGTGGCAAAGGTCAACTTTGTGTTGCACTTTTGCATTTCGTGCATGATATTTTGGACATCCTTTTCTTTTTATACGTACAGAAGATGCAGAAACGCCTTTTTTAGATGGAGGTTCTTCGATAAAGTCCTCTTCATAATCACTCTGTACTTCATCGTCCGACAGGTGATCCTCCGCCTCGCTATCAATTTCTCAGCATTCATTGTCTTCATTTTCCTCTTCTCTGTCCAATATTCGACATATTTCCTCGTTTTTCAACGGCCATCTAGTAGTCATGATGGTCTCTTTATGTTTTGCCTAAAACAAAACAATAATACACTCTATACATCAAAAATAAAAGAACAAAATAAATCGTCAAAAGTTACGCAAAAGATAACCATACGCCTCGCGAGCGCACGTCAAACTCATAAGTCATGACTAATAAACCACGGTACTTACCACTATGAAACAGCCGTCCCGCGAAAGGATAGACTGGCGACTTAGTTGGCTGGAACGCACACACAGATTCGCCCGCTAATTAAAAAAAGACAGCACTTTGTTTTCTGCGCGGGCGCCTCTGCGACGTAGGTTATCTGTCTAGGGTTAGCGCGAGCGAAGCCGCGGGCAAAAGATTGTGGGATATAATATTACTGCAATGTTTTCAGGCTAGAGGCAGCATAGTAAACAAAAAGTTTTGCTCGACGTTGACAACGTTTCTGCCAATATTCTGACATGACATGACACGTGTGCAATATGTCGGGTTTTGGTCGGATTATTTACTGTATGTGCTAGTAGCGCCCTCTGCTCCGACTTTTGCGTAATATTATCTCGATCGCGGATTCTTGGAAATCTATTGTTATCGCGGTCGCATGCGACCGCTTGGGGCTTGAGGGAAATATTCTCTATTAGGCAGTTTCAAACAGAAAATAGCCGTTATTAATTGGAAAGCGCCCAATACAAACTTTTACAATAGAATCGTAGCATCATAATACATGAATGCATGCAATATAAAGGCGCATTCACACATGCATGCGGATTCCCACATGCGTTACGTCGGAAACAATTATGGCGGTTCGCCGCTCACATAATCCGAGTTGCCTAACGAACTGGTATGGAGCAATGACGTAGATCTGGTCTAGATATTAAACAGATTTGCATACGCCCCGTTTATTTACAACGGTGGTCTAAGTTGGCGGTTCATACGAGGAACGCTAAAACGACTATATTCTGATGAGAATTTTCGTAATCTTTCATATTATAGTATCATCTGTTTTGTAGATAAAACAAATCTTGTTCCAGTCATTGGTAAAATTATGTCACTGTAAAGAATCTGTAGTATCTGTACGAAGGTACTGAAAGAGCTGTCAGCTTAACTTAATTTATTGATGATAATCTACCTATTATTATTAATCCAAAGTGTTCATCAGCTTTACTTGCTGCTGACTATACAATTTTAGGTATAGATAGATGCAGTAAGTAGACGTGCCTACTACTCTCTATAAGTAGAGCCGAACTTGATAAAAAACAGCGAATGTTTTGTCTGAAACGCCTTTATCCATTTACGGCAATTTTGGGATTGCAACACTAATATTGTTCTGGCTATCGCGCAATATACACAGCGTACGCAAATATTTGCTAGAATTCTGTTGTTACAAAGACTCGTTTGTACTTTGTAGTGGCCAATACGGTTTTGTTAATTTACATTGTTACGTTAACACTATAAGTACCTGCATTTTTAAGAAAGAGTTGAGAGACTAGTCTCTTAAATGGTAAGGATACTGGTAGTTTAAAATACAAACATGATGGATTGACCATCTATCTATTCCATCTAGAAGGGGTGGGTTTTAGAAACATCTATCGAAGCTAATCGTTTTTTCTTCAAATCATCGAAAACTAAAAAACAGAACGTTGCTTTCGTTCAAGATGTACAAAAATACAGCTTAAATGGAGGTTTCTATTTTTCAATTTTTTAAATTATCACATTTACAATTCATTTAACAACATTTCAGCATATTACATAAAAACAAAACATTTCATTACAGCCGTACTTAGTAATTATCTGTGTCACAGCTGCCTATTACTTTCCATGCAAATCTAAGAAAATGTCACTTAATTGATATTATTGAAAGTTAAAAAAAAGTAATATTTGAAAGTAATATCCACCATTAGAATTGATTACGATACACGAGGCTGACTAATAAGAGGTTCAATTTGGATCCAGCATCACTCATCCAATAGAGCTCGTTGTTCGCCAATATACCGATTCGTTTTGCATCATCATGACCATCATTCATTTTTGCGGACCAATAATTTTGATATTTGTGGCACATCTAATGATTTAACGATTTCTCATAACTTAAGTTTTTAAAAAGACATGGACATATTTATAGAGTTTATGTCAAAATAATAGTTAAATTAAGTGTGAGCCAGAAATACAATGTCGCGCTAATGACAAAAGAGCTTTTCTATTTTAGAAAAGCAGTATAATATTTACGATTAATTGAGTAAGATAAAAGAAATATTCACTCGTGAAGAACCGCACGCTAATAATATTTTGAGATGAACGTTCATATATACGTGGTTGTTTTTTTCTTGAAGCAAAAATTACTAAACTTATATTTTGAATAAATCAAAAATATTGGCATAGTAGTAGATTAGGCTCTGCTACTATATTAATATTTATGCGGACGAAAGCTAAATTTAAATAAATTAAGCCATCGAGAAAGCTTTAAGCTGCACATAAAATGGCGACATTAACCGCGAACAATAACTACACTTTCACAATAAAAGAAAATCATGTGGGTCACCGCGACTGTTGTCTGTCTGACCTTGGCAATGGACTTGGCACGGTGTGCCAGACGAGACCCAGCGTCATTTGTAATCAATTATAGACAAATTATTGAACTAGAGTTTGTCGTGCATCATCTTCTGTGTCGTTTGGTTTAAATAATAGAGACTCGCAGATCTGGGAACGTCATATATATTTTGATTAATTTGTTGACTATCTAAGAATAGAGAGATACTATCTAAGAAATTTCGGGATCATTTTCCATTAACTGAATGGTACTGTTAGTTTTCCATCGAGTTAAAAAAATATAATTACACGACTGTACAGTGTGAAGCTTAGATGTAGATACGTCTTATACTAATAGCAAATCCTTATAGTATGTATTCCACTAGACTACAGAGTTAATTCAGAATTCAGATTCTGCATTACTTTAATGCTACGTCCGCACGTTTGGCGTTTGCTACAAACTCCAAATCGCCACAAATCGTCACAAACGTTTGGCTTGATTTCGAAATCCATCCACACGCTTGCGAGTGAGTTAATTTGCTCTAACGCGGCAAACATGACGGACATCGAAGTTGCTGTATCGGCTATAAACATTTTTCAGTTATTTTTATCTATACATATAAATAAAATTGGCGTGTCTGTTTGTAATATTGAAAGAATATATTATATACGCTATATACACCAAAACAACATTTATTTAAAATTTTGTATGTATGTCTGTCTGTTTGTTCCGACTAATCTCTGAAACAGCTGGAGCTATTTTCACGGGACTTTTTTT
The DNA here is from genome assembly GCA_963422495.1 of Polyommatus iphigenia. Lineage (NCBI taxonomy): Eukaryota > Metazoa > Arthropoda > Insecta > Lepidoptera > Lycaenidae > Polyommatus > Polyommatus iphigenia. The sequence continues at coordinate 10,012,818 of OY730183.1, forward strand.
GGTAGATAGCCGATGTAGTAAGGAGTAACTTAGGCTACTTTTCAACCGACTTCCAAAAAGAAGGAGGATATATTTTACTTTGACGCGGGCGAAGTCGCGGGCAACAGCTAGTTATAAATATAAGAAAACTATATAATTAATATAATATAATTTAATACGTTTTTATTTGACCACCAGTCATTCATTTTTCGAAAGCACACACAGACATACTACGTACGTATAGCACGTCTTTTCGCTTACAAAGCATCGATGAGAATGAACGCGCACAAACGTGTGGACGACAGGCAAACGCTTGCGGCAAATTCTCTTTGATTTGCGTTCAAAAACCGACACTGGGTCGGATCGGCTACAAGTCTTTGAAAAACTTCACAAACCAAGCCAAACTCCCTATCCACACGTTTGTTTTTGTGACCGTTTGTGACGATTTGTTGAGGTTTGGCAAACGTGCGGACGGGCCTTTAAACGAAAAAAATAGGATTCAAGAATTTTGTGACTGTTTTATGGAAAGGGACAAAATTATAATTAAAATGATCTTCTTTACAAATTACTGTTGTAATACCTTGAAGTTAGAAGTCGATTAGACTTTATGCTCACTCTATCATCTATGTCTGAGAGATTAATGGAGGCGACATCAATGGAGGCTTCAGTCTTAGTTGAATTAGCTTCCTTTAGTTCCTCATTACTTACCCATCAATATGTCTGCCTGATTACATGCTTTGTGGCATTCAATAATCACAATAATAAGGAAGTAGCATTAACCATCACGTTAATATAACCATGCATACAAGAACAGCTTTTAAACTCTTGAAATTTCCATATCATTAGTATGATCATTTATTTAATATCTGCAATTTCAAGTATTTTACATACAATCACATCGTTTTATCAAGTTTTAAAATATATTTATCATGTTAAAAACTTGATAAAACAATGTGATTGTATGTAAAATACGTAAAATTGCAGATAAGATCGCTCCCACAATGTTAATGTGTCAGGGGGTCAAACGCTTTATTACAATCCAAGGCCACAGGCGAAATCCGAGATAACAAATGTCCATACGGTCGCAGTACGCACTTAGGGATGGGATTTTATATTGTACACATACCGACGCTCTTGGTTTAAGAAATCCAATTTTTTTTCGTAGCGCGGCTCTTGCCTGTCCATCTACTTCATGAACGTTAGTCCACAGTATATTATTGTAAGTTTTGAACTATAACTGCGCAACTATAACTGAAGTATATTATGTAACTTCTGAACTACTGCTTACGACTTATAGCTATACGCATAGTCCCTCATTAGCAAAATAATTTTCTTCTCTATCTTGTAACCTCTTGTAAGGACACTATTTTTTTCTCTATCTTGTCTCGCTGACTTCTCGTAAGGAACTAGAAAGAGACTATTCTTCTTCATCCTGTGGTAAATCTAGTACATCATAAAGAGAACGCTATTCTTCTTTATCTTGTAGCGTATCCAGTCTTGCGTACATAGAAGACAATATATTTTTTCCGTCTTGTCACGTATCTTGTCTTTTGTACAGAGAAGGCTTTTCTTTTCTGTCTTTTCGTGTATCTAGTCTTTTGTACAGAGAAGACAGTTGTTCCCTATCTTATTGAGTATCTAATGGCCTTTATTATAGAGGAGACTTTACTTCTTTATCTTGTTTAGTATGACCAGCTCAATTCGTTTTCTCGTGTTACTCTTGTGTGTATGCGTCCTACGTTCCTTTTATCGCGCGTATCTTATTTAATGACTCCAAATGTGTTTACCGTTAATTGATCTTTTAAATCTTGTTTTACACGTGCTCGATTTGCAAATTTCGAGAAAAGATAAATTTTAAGATAATGATAATGTTCTCTCGTTTGTTTTATTCATTTCGATTTAATAGCAATGTCTTTACTTTCTCAGCTTTTACTGACATTTTCATTATTTAAACAATAAGCATCATCAACAACTCTTACTATTACTTAGCACTACAATATTTACTTATTATTATTTAGGGACCAGTTAACTGTTAATTAACTTATGTTTTTTTTGTTTTCAGGTAAATGGAACGCAATGGATATGTTATACTGATAAGAGGACTATCGCCAACTCTGGTCTCTATTATTACTGACTACAATCATAGAATTAGAACGTAGTATTTTGATATCGTTGACTACAATAAATTTTAGGAATAATTCTACAAAATAAAGACAAGTTGTAAACGGGTACATTATCAATAGAATATACTATTCATTTGAAGCTATTGAACTTTACACAAGTAATTCCTCTGCATATACTCCATACTACGTTACGTCGCCTGTATGTTCATCTCAACCGTCTGATAGTGTCACATTTGAAGTAGCAAACATTTACACAAGCTATGTAGAGTAGGACACTAGACAGACATTTTGTTTCGTGTATGGCAAACAGCTTTACGTAAACTCTACCAATTAGATACAAGGGAACATATTTTTTTGAAGGGAGGAGAAGTCCTCAGTATTCTAGATATCTAGATGACATTTCTTAGAAATATGTCATTGACCAACATGTCAAAAAGGGGTTAAAAAGTGGGTAAACGATTTTGAAACCTATTGGGTTATGCTGCCGCAGAGACGAATGTTAATTACATTACCTATAATTTAATTAAGATTTTGACATAAGGCACAACAATTTTGGCATTGCTCCATACATTATCAGCTGTCAAACTATTAAATCATCATTAAAATATGTCTCTGACTTCTGAGTGCGGCCGGCCGTTAATGAGTTATATTTTAGGACATCGATTTTAAAAGGAAACTTTCTTGTTTAACACCTTCACTGCGGGGCAGGCCGAAATCGGCCTGCCGCGGAATTTCAGCTGGTGCGGACGTAGAAAACTATGTTCTCTCACTCTAACTACACAATAACCTTAGTTTGACCTTCAATCATATTTGTTCAAAAATATGAGTAACTAATGGGTATTTTTTTCGTTTATATACAGAAAAACGATCACTGACCTTATTCCTCGAAATGTTTTTGTAATGAGCAAAATTGAAAAAAAATAGACAATCCCCATTGCATTGTACAGCTGATATAAACTATACTAAAATATAATATTATAAATGCTAATCTGCCATTTTATGATTTAGTAATAACTAAATCTTAAATTGGCGGTACATTCCGTGCAAATGCTGTGTCGAAACGTTCACGACTCACTCTAAATGTCAGAGATATGGCGGTTATTAGTGCAGAAAGCGACAGATACTGTATCAATGTGACAGGAATCAGGATACACTTAAATATTGGTACAATCCTGTAAGGATGTATGTATCTGTCAATATTTTGTAATGAGTAATAAGTATAACGTATGCAACATGGCGGATATTGGTCGGATTGTTTACTGTATGTGCTAGTAGTGCCCTCTGCTCCGATCTTTGTGTAATTATTCCTTATTTGTTTAGTACACGGCCAAAAGAAAAGATTCAACTCTCAAAAGACAATATATTCGGTAACGCAGAACGACATCTCTCATAACACCGCCAATATACCTAGGACCTAGGTCATTGGGAAACTAAATGGCGTTTTACCTTTTAAACGCTTATTAAACCTATTCTCATGTAATATATGAGTCTAATTTAAACTTCCAAATACGGCATTTAATATTATGTTGTGAGTTTCAAAACCGTTTACTCCTACTCTATCGTATATCTTCTTGATTGTGATATAAAAATTTACGAATATAGCGTAATCTGTGTATGATAAAGTGGGACAAAACGCCTTCGTAGTGGCATTGATGTTAAATAGGTTATAGAATATAGATCCGGTATCTAAACATGAAGTCTATGTATTTTTACCGCCGATGTCGCCTTCGTCACAAACACCCCTGGGGCTTGGGTGGCACCTTATGGCTGTTTAATGTTTAAATATATGTTACAAGAGTGAATTAAACCTTACGGTATGTTAAAATGTTTTTTTTAATAACTACGACTTACGAGGACTGAAATCTATACTAATATGACCTTCAAGCCTAAACCGCTAAACCGATTTTGATGAAATAAGGTGAGGAGATACTTTGAGTCCCGGAAAAGCAACTAAAATACTTTTTATACCGGAAAGATGTACGGTTCCCGCGTGATAAACGAATTTTGGCGCAACGGAGTGTCAGGCATGATCTAGTAAAATATATATATTATATATTTAACCCTGGGTTACTTTAACCCATGCTGCTGTTAGTGGGTTGCAAGATTTTGGACGTTTGACGAATCTAGCGTCCTTATTGTTGCGTAGGAGACGAAAGTTTCTCTATCATAGCCATGTTAGGGTATGATTAGTTCCCTAAACTGTTTGGCGCGGTCTACTCTAGTGCGCCTGACTAATTTTGAGTTTCCGGCTGATATTATCTCATTTTTATCTGTCTGATTCTGACTTTCACTGTTATTCGGACGGTATCATATACGAAAGTAAATAATATGAATTTCATCATTTTTGTTAGCTGATGTAGGTTTTTCTTTATTATTTTTTTTTGCTGATAATCACCGACCAGTGACCGTAATGCTAATGCATAAACATTATCTTAATAGTAAAAGATAATGATTGATTAGTTTTAACTATAAAATTAATAAACAACAATTTAAAATATTTGACCCTCGTTAAAGTTCAAATACGTCTTTAGCCTGCCTATAAACTGCAATAAAATAGTTTTAACTTGTAACTACTTATTCACGCCTCATTTAGTACATTATCGTAATGCGGGTCTCAAATTCTTTGTCAATCATTTATAGTTTTAGTATACGTATAACCCGTATCATTTCAAGTGCAACCATTAATTGTACGTTAAGTATTAAGTAATTGGCATTGGGGTTTTTAAACAAAAAACCTCTTCATTTGACTTTTTAGATCAGACAGAGAACGGTTACGCGTTCAAGCGTTCTGCGTTCACATTCTGCGTTCGAGCGGTTGCAGTCACACAGGAGGAATTTTGGCGCGGTCAAAACGCCTCCTGTGTGAGTATCTTCATTTGCTTTTTGGATAAGACAGAGAGCGGTCACGCGTTCAAACTTCAAGCGTTCTGTGTTCACATTCTGCGTTCGAGCGGTCAGTCACAACTCACACAGGAGGAATTTTGGCGCGGTCAGAACGCCTCCTGTATGTGTATTTTTATAAAACGTAAAATCGTAATACAAAACAGAGAACGCAAAACTGACCGCTTGAACGCTTGACCGCGTGGCCGCTCTCTGTCTGAGACATTTCACTGGAGTATAATAATATGAGTTTTCCATTTTGGCCTATGAGAAACAAGTATGCGACTATCACAAATATGCTATTTTGCTCGCAACTTCAGCCGAAATTAGTTTATCTCGTGGAAATAGTACCAGACAGATATATTTTTTTTTATGTAGGTAGATTATATTTATAGGTACCTAAGATTTAAAAACTTCGTTTACAGCTGGGTGCAAAAAAAAAAGTGATAACTGATAAGTGATAACTGATAAAACATTAGGGTGTGTATGGGTCCCCTATTAAGAGTTCGCTGTGAAAGTAGTAGCGCTGAAAGAGTAACATTTTCTTTTACCCTTGGAAAAATTCATGACGCGGGGGCGCTTGCCCTAATGACAAAAAAAATGCTCTTTCAGTGCTGTTTCTTTCACAGTGAGCTATATTATGTGGGCAGTGGGACGCATGCCCAAATCACGTTTTGTTTCACCATAATATTATAATATAATAATTATTGTCCATGATCGACGTTGCCTGTACATAGACCTTCGCAATTCTATAACTTATAGCTGATGGAGGCCATAATTAAAACAATAATTACATAATCTAAATTCTAACCCAATTTAGAACAGCTTTAAGCTCCAATTGATCCTTATACGCTGCTAATTAAAAACCTTTCTGGAGATAGTCTGCATTTGAATTGAAAGTATCAAGACCCATCAATCCAAATGCTTCACAATTGAAGATGTAAATGGATGTAGTGGCTAACTAACAATATGAAAACTGTAGTTTTTTGCATACATGAAGGATCGTAGGCAGCCTCCTAAACCTGCAATAAAATTTAACAATTCAAACAATTCATTCGACAATAAGATTGAAAGGCGACGTTCAATATTAACCCTAGACAGTCAATAATGCACAATATGTGATATTTCTGAATAAAATTGCTAATCTAAGACCGTTAAATTGATTTGAAATCCAAAAATGTACATTAGAGACATAGTAGTAAATTGTATGATAATTAGCTGTGATATTAGTGTAGTCATAATGTTTGTGCTGTCGTTTGTATTATTCTCTGACATAAATTGGATTTTATTTTATTGAATTTTGATTAAGTATTATTATTGAATTGGTTTTTATAAAAGTTGTATATTTTATTGCTGAAATTATTGTATGAAAATTATCTAATGGGAAATTTGAAATGTAGAAGTTATTACATTAGAAATTATTATATCACATAGGCTACCTGACATCCTGTACTATATTTAAAAAATTATAAAACAAGACTGAGAGATTGAGACTGACAAATTACATATTGTGTAATAAATATAATGTATTGACATAATGAACAAGTAAAATGTAAGAATGTAAAATAAGAAAGCAAGAGAATATTGTAAAGACATAGAGAACAAGAATATTGCAAGAAAGAAAAGACTATGCGATATAATAGCCATGTAAGAAAGTAGTAAAATAAAAATTAAATAAAAAAGAAAAGAAAAAGATAAAATGAAAAAGATATAAATAAAAGATAAAAAACAACCCTGATTATGTTAGGGGGAGGAATAAAAAAAAATTACATTATTTGTACTTATAGCTAAATATATTTGCTATCTGAGGAAGTAGGTTTACAAGGTTACAAAGTTCAAATTATACGGGAAAAATGAGTAATTGCTGTTATGTTGTAAAATGTTAGTTACCTACTTCATTCACTCATATTTTCTTAAATTGCGACAGGTCTATTGAAAGTACGCGTGGGTTTCGCGGGTCGATTGTAGATACGTAATTTTCACCCCTAAAACATTGACAATAAAGTACAAAATAGCACGTGACAATTTAAGTCTGCGTTCTAAGATCCGTTACAAACGCTGTGATATTTTGTAATTGGGAAATAACTGGATGACATGCGTAAAAGTGAAAACGATTTTAAGCTATATGCCTTTTATCGCGGGCTTTGAGTGCGGCGACCGAATCAAGAAATTCCGTAACAAAAATAAACCTAACACCCCCCCCACTCTGACCAGCACAGTGGTGCGGCGTTGTAACGTAACGTCGTTTCAGTTCGACAGACTTCGGCACGGTATTTGTGTGCGTGCGACTAGACGTAGAGCTCGACAAGGCTTTAAATGAACTTAGGTGGAAAAAGGAACTAACGCTGCCATCATACAAAAACGTCATTTTCGACAGTTATTTACCAGCAGTGCTCCCACCCACGTTCATATAAAGCCTTGTCGCACTTTATGCGAATTATTATAATTGCATAAGTTGATAAAAAATGCGATTTATCTATACATATAATAAAACTGTAGAAATGACGATTCTGTACATTAAAGATATTCAAAAAATAATAAGCGGAGGGTGTCACTAAAAAAGCCAAAAATGTGGTCAGTTTTTTTGTCTGTCTGTCTGTCTGTCTGTCTGTCTGTCTGTATGTTTGTTCCACTATCACACGAAAACTACTGATCCGATTTGAATGCGGTTTTCGCAGATATATTTGTCTTCTTCCAACTTAACATCTGGTGTATAAAAAAATTTCCCCCCACCCATCTAAAGGGACGAAAGAGGGGGTCAGATTTTGTATAAGACTTTTGCTTTAACACGAAAACTACTGATCTGATTTGCATACGGTTTTCGCAGATATATTTTCCTTCTTCCAACTCCACATCTGGTGTATATGTAATCACCCCCCTCCCCCACTAAAGAGAGGGTCAGATTTTGTATTAAGTAAACTTTTTTCTTTAATGGACTTACTTTATATTATTAACTGTTTTTCCAACTTAACATCTGGTGTTACATAACATTTTTCCCCCACCCCTCTTAGGGGACAAAAGAGGGGGTAAGATTTTGTATGCTGATGAAGTAGAAATACTTTAAATGGCAAAACAACGTTTACCGGGACAGCTAGTGATGTAATAGGTTTACCGCGGCGCGGCGGTCCGCGAGGGCCACACGCATTTTAACCTTTCATCCCCCATCACCATAAATTACAAAATTTATATTGGGTCCAAACTTGAAAGTGGCAGCCAAAAGTGTGCTCTGCGAAGCCATGGGCTTCCGAAAAGGTCTTGAGCGATACATAAATTGTTTTAAGAAATTATATCAGACAAAAATCATGAACACAAATCAACTCATTCAAAGACGAAACCTCCTTCTTTGGGTTTCCATAAAAAATGTTACTTCTTAAAAGGGTTCCGCTACCTAGAAAGTTTGAGAATCACTGGTCTAAGTTGCAGCCCAATAATTTTAAATAGCGCCCATCCTACGCTATACGCAGTTGCTGTCAACCTTTTGAGCAAAAAATTTAATAAGTTGATTTGATTCGATTGAATTAAGTAGGTACTATATCGTTGTAAGGACATATAAATAGAGTTCAATACATACCGTTGTAAATTGTAATCTTAATGGAAAACTGTTGAGATACTGTATTAAATTACAATTCCGTTCTGTGGTTGAGTCTACCTAACAGCTAACTCGATTCTATCTTACAGTTAGTTCTAATTTTCAATTTATTTTAGTTATAAATATTGTTTGATTCATACTAAATTAACTTAAAAATCTAAAAGTCATACATTAGTAGGTTTAGGTAGTAAGTATCAGTTTTTACTGTATGTTCAATTTTAGAGATGTCAATCATCAAAATATAGACTACAAAAGTATATATCTACTTACTCACTTCATAATTACAACGTACTATCACTAGTCTTTACGTTTTTCGATATTCTTTGACATCACTAAAATTTAATAATAAAAACATTATACGATTAGTTTATTAACGACATTATGTTTTGTAAACTGATACTTATCACAATATTAATATTAAGCTAACATAAAAAATCGATATTTGTTAAGAATTGAACAAAGAAAAACATTTTACGTAGGCGCTAAGATTAATGGTCCATAAATCGTGTTAAGTTAAAACATAGGGAAGTATTTCATCGATATTTTATCGTTATCGAGTCGATAACTCGATGGGAATCGCACGATTTGCAATTAAATTGTTTTTTATCGATATAAATGGTGTGGAATAAGGAAGTAGAGTGTTCCAGTAATTAAATAGAGAACATTACACTTACTAACCCTGTAAAACTTTTAAATAATACTTAAAAATTAATTACATAAAGAGAGAGATGGATTGACATCTGTCAAGAAAACAATATCGATATTTTCGTAACAAATTTTTAAAATTTAAAATTTGCTTAATATTACAATGTTTTGGAACTGAAATACACTGAATTGAATCTATTTTCAAGAAATAATTGCTGAACAACTTAGAACAAAGCCGCTGTGATAAATACATAATATAAAAAGGTGCTCTTTGGAGGAGGAGCCTGTCATTGTTTGACAAAATAAAGAAGCGAAAATATATGGATCTCCCGCCTGCCGGCCTTGTAGAAGTACTTTCCTGATTGCCAGAATGAGTCGTGAAAAGATATGTTAACGGCAAAAGATAAAAGATAGGTAATATTATGTTAGTGATTATAACTTACGGTGAGCTGTTTCTACAAAGTAACTCAGTGCGGTCCCACACTCTGATGCCTATCAATGACGCTTACTGGGAACCGTCCGGTCCGGAGAATTAGCACACGAGCTATGGCCAACGACAGTATAATGCCCAAGTCTACGCCGCATGATGAAAGGTACAGAAGACAGTTACAAGGCTGAGAGAGATAATAAGGAGAAGCAGCGACGTCCTAATTTTACACCGGCTACATCTTATTATTATTTAGTTAATCTTATTAATATTTATTTTCCTTTTTTTTATTTTTACTTTGTAATTTATGTAAATAAAATATATCTAAGGTTATAGTTTAAGTAACATTTTAGTACAATGTCTATGGATATTAATAACAGCAGCCAGGGCATTAAATGCCCGCACTGCCCCTGTTCAAGTCGCCGTTTCAACGGCGTTCATGGGTTGAATATACATATCAGCCGCAAGCATAAAAACCTGCTCCGGCAACCTTCGTCTGATTTATCCTGTTTCTCGACTTCCCTCGGCAGCTCCACTCCGCCCAACCAGGTCAGTAACGACCCCTACGATTTCGACAGCCTTTCCAAGTTCAAACGCAGTGTTCGCGTACTGAAACACGTTCCCAAAGGAGCCAGAAGTCTCGCAGCTGGCAAACTTGCGGACCTCATCGATGCCTGTGTCGATAAAAATACCAAAGCTGCCTGGTATGATTTTTTAACATTTGCCTTCTCTGCACTGAGAGTACCTGATCAGACACGCAAGTTATCCCTTACAACGAAAGTTAAACACAACATCTACAGCTCCTGCCCCTTGCCTTGCGAGATCCTAACTCGGCAGCCATTCAATATATGCAAAAGTGTTGAAATGAAAGTACACGAAGGTGATTTAGCAGGTGCAGCACGTCTGCTCGTCTCAGACTGCAAAATCGCCCCCGCCGACACAAGCACCTCTGAGTCTCTGATCCAAAAACACCCTACACCCTCCCGCTCACTGTCCATACCCCCCCTGTCATCCGTAGGGCCCATATCCCCTCTAGTGCTGTCCCCATCGGACGTCGTTTCCGCTATACAAAGTTTTTGTAACTCATCTGCCTCTGGCCCCGACGGCATCCGCCCCCAACACCTTAAAGAATTATTATCGCCCTCCGCTGGCAGCAACGGCTCGCGTCTGTTAAAATCAATTGCAAATCTCTGCAACTTCCTACTACAAGGTGAATTAAACCCAGATATGGCTCCACACCTGTATGGAGCGACACTCTGTGCCCTCTTAAAAAAAGACGGAGGCATACGGCCTATAGCCGTAGGTTCGACCTTTAGACGCCTCGTGGCAAAGTGCGCATGCCGAGCCGTCAGGGAACCTATGGCGTCACATCTGCAGCCCATCCAAATTGGCTTTGGAACTGCCCTCGGCTGCGAAGCTGCAATTCACGCGACGCGAGCCTTTGCTTTAAACCCCGCCAACAGCGACTGTGTCATCGTCAAGGTGGATATTAAAAATGCCTTCAACTCTGTTGAAAGGGATTCCATCCTAAACGAGGTTAAGGAACTAATTCCTTCTCTATATCCATTTCTTCACCAGTGCTACGCTTCGCCCAGTCACTTAACATATGACAGTCATAAAATTTTATCACAGGTAGGAGCGCAACAGGGTGATCCCCTGGGTCCCCTTATATTCAGCCTAGCCATTCACAAAAAAATATCATCGATTAAGTCTCCCCTGAATGTCTGGTATCTTGACGATGGCACAATTGGAGGAAGTCCAGAGGTAGTCGCAGAAGATATTCGAACTCTCACTCGTAGCCTTAAAGATTTGGGACTTGAAATTAACACCAACAAATGCGAATTTTTCGCTTGCGGCGAGACAGACTTACCCATAACCACCATCTTCGATTCCCTGCTCCCCGGAATAAAAACTCTCAACAAATCCACATTCTCCCTACTAGGCGCGCCGATATTCTCAAATGGCATTCCGTCGGCCCTAGAAAATAAAAGTAAAACCCTAACGCAAGTCCGGGAGCTTCTCGGCAACTTATCCTCCCACGTCGCCTTAACACTTTACCGCTGTTGCTTTTCCCTACCAAAACTCACATATATTATTAGAACGGCTCCAACCTGGCAATTCCATATAGAGGTCTCCCAGATAGACGCTATCATTCGATCAACGCTGGAGGATATACTTAATATTTCTCTCAATGATCTGCAATGGCAGCAAGCTGCATTACCGGTAAAATACGGTGGTTTGGGTATCAGAAGTATGGGCTCTGTCGGTTTGCCGGCATTCCTCGCATCGTCGAATGGGGTTACTGATCTTGTCACTAGCATTCTAAAAGTCCAAGGTGCAAGATGCAGCATCCCCTTTATGAACGACGCAGAAAATGCCTGGCACGAAAGTTATCCCGGCGTTAACCCCCCCGTAGATGTCACCTCCCAGCGTGCCTGGGACGAACTCTGCTCCAGATCCACCTTAGTGCAAATGAGTACCAATTCATTTTCGGAAACAGCGCTGGCCCGAATTAAGGCAGCTAGCTGCCCGGAATCAGGCGCTTGGCTCCAGGCATTACCATCACCACACCTCGGCACTCTTCTTGATGATAACACCCTTCGAGTAGCAGTGGCACTGAGACTGGGTTGCGAGGTGTGCGAGCCCCACCGCTGCCCCTGTGGTACTGAGGCTGACGCCTACGGTCACCACGGGCTCAGCTGCGTTAAAGCAGCCGGCCGTTTTGCTAGACACCATGCAATGAAATTCTTCGTCGAGCTTTGGTGTCAGCAAACGTACCGTGTGTTCTCGAGCCCCCCGGTTTGAGTAGGAGCGACGGCAAACGCCCGGACGGCCTTACTTTGATACCATGGGAAAAAGGTCGTTGCCTCCTATGGGATGCCACGTGCGTGAGTACATACGCCGCTTCGCACATTTCCGGCACCGCTCGAACCGCGGGGTCTGCCGCCGAGTACGCAGCCAGGCAGAAACACACCAAGTATGCGGATCTGGAGCAGAAATACCTTTTCGTTCCTTTTGCCGTGGAAACAGGAGGTACCTGGTGTAACGAAGCGAAAGCTTTCGTTCGCCAGCTCGGACGTCGGTTGCGGGAATCGGGTAACGATCCCCGCTCCGGGGCGTACCTGGCCCAACACGTCTCCCTAGCCATTCAGCGCGGTAACGCGGCCAGTGTGATGGGGACGTTTGAGCATGGTACGCTGCGGGGTGGCCTTTTTGATTAAGATCTTTAGTTTTTCCTTTTGTTTTTTTTTATTCTAATTTTTATCATTGTATTATTTTTTATTTAAGTTTCTGTAGATTACTGTTATCGTAAATTTTATATTCTAAATATGTTACCTAAATTATATTTATCTTAGATTATATAAAGTCTGATTTAAAATAGATTTCATTACGAATATTTACTACTAGACGTTGTCCACTCTACTGTGACGAAATTCATTTGTCGCACAAGAAAGACTCCAATTATTATCGTCATAGCGAATTTCATCAACATCAGTTTAGCAGGTAATAAAGACAGTATGAATTATAGTTAAGAATATCCGAATTATACGATAGTAACTGTCTTTAAATTTTATAAAAAAAATATCTCTAAAACAATATACATACTCTGCAGAGACTGGGGACTTATTTAAATATTTGGCGTGTCCAAAATTCCAAAGGTTATACGTTCTAGCAATTTCGCTCCAGTTGGCAGTGTCGCTCCCCAAATGTTGTCGATACCTGGCCAAAATGGCGGCGCGCCAATTTAACCCCTCGGTCAAGGTCACCGATCGATAATGTGTTCCGCATTCGTTATGCAGCCTACTGCAGCATCCGTACCTTGTAGATAAATCTGGTTCTCTTCATTCTGAATTTGAGATTTGTAAGTTCTACCGCAGACTACCTTTATTAATAGAAATATAATATTTTTATTTCATATAATGGATAGCACTCCGGGTGCAAAAAAGAAAACTAAAAACAAAACGTGAGGAGCAGGCTACGTGGTAGGAAGAAAGGGGAATCTTACTTCCTCTTCTACGTAGCAGGTAGTTTTCGCTCTTACCGTAATACGGGCGAGCCGTATTTTATTTCCACGCGGCAAAAGTCAAAACGTGCAATGCACGATATGCCGAAAACTCTTTAAACCTCAAAAATGTAGATTTGAAATGACCGGTTCAAAGCTTTTGTTTATTAACTAACCAGAATAAATGACGCTCGCAACACCGAGTTGCGGGCACCGTACATTTTTCCGGAATAAAAAGTACCGAATTCAGCAAAATCGGTTCACTGGTTTGGGCGTGAAGAGGTAACAGACAGACAAACTTTCGCATTTATTATATTAGTAGATATGGATAAGAAGCCCACACAAGTAATCTAAATCTTTGTTTTAACCTAGCTCTTAAATCTAATAACAATCGTGACTACTGCATTAACTTAATTTCACGGGTTAACAGTTCGGATCGATCCAGAACACTCTCAGAGAGTGTCTGTCAATCTGTCTGATAAGGTTAGAAATTAAAATAGTTTAACAACCCATAAAACATGCGCCCTACATCAGTTTTATTTTAATTATTAACCCATTAATCCCCAAGCGGCATCGGCACCCGGCTGCCGCAACAATTGAAAATCTAATATCTATTGTGACTGCTATTTCCACGATCGAGGTATTAATGTTAAGCAGTCAAATATACTATTAGAAAAGTTATAAAATGAGTAAATTATATTAATATGTAGGTATTAAAATGTTCACAAAATGCAATTTATAAAAATAAAACTTCTACCGACGAATTTAAATACATACTGAAATCAAGAACCATTCTACAAGTCATAATATTATTATTGGCTTAAATTTTTTGGTATCAATTGTAGTACAGAATTTGCCTACAAGAATTTAAAACATCAAGTTATTGTTTAACAATCAAGTGAGGTGGAGTCCCTAGGCTGCTAGCATAGGGCCTAGGTAGGTTGCACAATTTGTGGTTAAGTCTAGCTGACTCTTGCCCCTAGGTCTTCCTTTGCGAAAAAGAATACCATTTATTTTCTGAAATCGTCAGCTGGCCCTGTTGATAGAAAATGCTATAAGCTACTTATAGCTTCACCAGGTATTATAATAGCAGAGAGGTTGATTCCTAGGCAAATGGGGCCGTGGTGCGTCTAACCCAGCCACAATTAATGCTTCAAGCCACAAAGCGGTCTCCGGCGACCGCGATAACAATAGAAATCTATTGTGTCTCGTTTTTCCACGATCGAGGGATTAACATTGAATTGACATGATCCGACCAAATGACGTTGGTCTGTCAACTGCCTAGGAATAAATTTTCTCGATGGTACAATTGTTGGATAAAAAAAAATATATTCAAATCAAGTGGTTCAAATCATTAGGCGTAACATGATATTATTCAACTTTTAGCTGCTTCATTTTGTGTCATAGAGATACTACGGTCAACGACCCTAATATTGGTTTTGTAAATGCATTGATAAGATAGCAGTGAGTGATTTAAATTACATAAAAATCATTAGACTGTTGTTAGGCGCCTGTTTCTGTAATAAATAAGCTTTTAAGATGTGACATTGCAACTTGATGATTACCAGACGATAAAAAAGTAAGTAGTAATTGCAAAAGCTAAGAGAAATATAATTTTCTAGTAGGTACCTACTATTATACATTTGTACAAGACAAATTTCTAGTTTTCAAGCTGCTTTTCTTTCTTTTGTGTGTACATAAATTGTAATATAAAATTAATATTGTATCTTATTTTTTATTCTCCAAATGGATCATACTATAATGGATTTTTATCCGACTGCATTATAAGGGGATTAATGTTGGCAAGGCGACACCGGTGGAGTAAAAACTGAAACATTAGAAAGATCTATTCTCCTTTATACCCAATAAATTGAAACACCCTAAAGCCACTTCAAGAGATTCTTATATGAAAACAATGGATTTTTTTTAAATATATTATATAGATAATACAGATTGGATACATCATCTCAACAACAGGATCTGATGAGAGTTCACGTGCAGGGGGAAGACAATACCTCGCCCTTACTCTGGGGCCTGGGACCACCCTCGTGTATTGTGTACACCCTTACAGTATCGATTTTACTAAATCGATATTAGATATTAGTTGTCATTATCATGGAAGGGATGGTGTAAAAATTATAGAATCCTAGGAGCTCAAGTGATATAATATTGTAGTACATAAGTACTATTTACTAAACACTATAACGTAGACACTAGACTCTTAACTCTACATGAGACTGTATATTGTAAAGTCTGAATAGACAACGGCACTCAAAGACATTTAACCCATTAAACCCAACCCAGGATCTGATGAGAGTTCACGTGCAGGGGGAAGACAATACCTCGCCCCTACTCTGGGGCCTGGGACCACCCTTGTGTATTGTGACACCCTTATAGTATCGATTTTACTAAATCGATATTAGACATTAGTTGTCATCATGGAAGGGATGGTGCAAAAATTATAGAATCCTAGGAGCTCAAGTGATATAATATTGTAGTACATAAGTACTATTTACTAAACACTATAACGTAGACACTAGACTCTTAACTCTACATGAGACTGTATATTGTAAAGTCTGAATAGACAACGGCACTCAAAGACATTTAACCCATTAAACCCAACCCAGGATCTGATGAGAGTTCACGTGCAGGGGGAAGACAATACCTCGCCCCTACTCTGGGGCCTGGGACCACCCTTGTGTATTGTGACACCCTTATAGTATCGATTTTACTAAATCGATATTAGACATTAGTTGTCATCATGGAAGGGATGGTGCAAAAATTATAGAATCCTAGGAGCTCAAGTGATATAATATTGTAGTACATAAGTACTATTTACTAAACACTATAACGTAGACACTAGACTCTTAACTCTACATGAGACTGTATATTGTAAAGTCTGAATAGACAACGGCACTCAAAGACATTTAACCCATTAAACCCAACCCAGGATCTGATGAGAGTTCACGTGCAGGGGGAAGACAATACCTCGCCCCTACTCTGGGGCCTGGGACCACCCTTGTGTATTGTGACACCCTTATAGTATCGATTTTACTAAATCGATATTAGACATTAGTTGTCATCATGGAAGGGATGGTGCAAAAATTATAGAATCCTAGGAGCTCAAGTGATATAATATTGTAGTACATAAGTACTATTTACTAAACACTATAACGTAGACACTAGACTCTTAACTCTACATGAGACTGTATATTGTAAAGTCTGAATAGACAACGGCACTCAAAGACATTTAACCCATTAAACCCAACCCAGGATCTGATGAGAGTTCACGTGCAGGGGGAAGACAATACCTCGCCCCTACTCTGGGGCCTGGGACCACCCTTGTGTATTGTGACACCCTTATAGTATCGATTTTACTAAATCGATATTAGACATTAGTTGTCATCATGGAAGGGATGGTGCAAAAATTATAGAATCCTAGGAGCTCAAGTGATATAATATTGTAGTACATAAGTACTATTTACTAAACACTATAACGTAGACACTAGACTCTTAACTCTACATGAGACTGTATATTGTAAAGTCTGAATAGACAACGGCACTCAAAGACATTTAACCCATTGAGACCCAAATGAATCTCAGCCGTGGAAATATGAAATGTCTTTATTTAATAGAAATTAGAAACTAATAAAATCATTAGGAAAACACAAAAAACATAAAACTTTCAAAGAATATGGAGTGTGGAGCCTATTTCAAAATAAAAAAAATTAAATTAAATAAAAATCATTGAATATGTCTCTGAGAACGGCCACTTCGTGCTAAAATTCCTGCGTCACTACAAAATATAGTTAGGTACACCGTACAAGGAATTGAAACATAATGTAATGCAATTTTCTTAGCCTTATGGAAAGGGTGTTTTAAAACGTTCAATCAAAAATAAACGTAAGAGCTACCGCACACCTGAGACACGACTGTCTTAAGACAGACTATCGCATAATAAAATGCACTAGATGCGCACATTTGAGACAAAACGTCTAATAGACAAAGTTGTCTAATGCGCCCCGCGACAAGTCTGACTAACGACTGTCGGCTTCCCTTTAAAGTGTATGCGAGCGCGCACATCTACGACAAAACTGTCTAGCCACAATAGACATAACTACCAGTAGTTCGACTCAAGGCTCGGAAACCTGGTTTATCTTGGCGATCCTGTTCGTTAGAAACGCCATAACTTTCCAAAAGAGCGTTTTCAATTCGATTCCGCTCTGAACGTCCGAAATTATTTCTGGTTTTGTTCTAAGAGCAAAATTAAATTGCTCACTGCTCAAAATACCGGTTAAAACCGTTCGCAGTTATGTTCGCCCCGCCCACTCACACACACCACGACCATCACCCATTGTCCACACATAAACAAGTTTTGGCCTATTGGCTATTAGATGGTGCACTAGATAGGGATAGAAGATATCACTCCACTAGTTACTTTCCGCGAGCAATTAACCAGGTAATTTCAGAAGCAATACCGCTCGCATCTCTATTTCGCTCCGAACGAACACTTATCCAAAAACCTGGTAATAGACCGTTTTAACCTGGCTAAAATAATACCGGTTCCGAGAGTTATTTTCCGCGAGAAATTAACCAGGTTAATTTCGGAAGTAATACCGCTCGCATCTCTATTTCGCTCTGAACGAGCACTTATCCAAAAACCTGGTTATAGAGCGTTTTAACCTGGTTAAAAAAGTACCGGTTCCGAGCTCTGGACTTCGACTGCAAAGAGACGGAGAGGTTTCAATATATTATGTCAAATTCGTCGGGTTAAATTATGAATGGAATGTGCCTCGCGCTGGCTGATATAATTTATTTTTAAATACTTATAGATTTCAAAATTAGATTCTGACAATTTTAATCACATGTGCCAAAACATAAATAATAATACGACCAAAAAGAGAAACACGTCCAGCGATCCAAGTACTATCTTTCCCGTCGAGTCTTTCCCGTTTATTTTTGAAGTTATTTTTATCCGAATGAGAGCTTTTCTATCTATATCTATAAAAATTTTCAGAACTGCTCGCAGTAGACGCAAAATGCACTCGGTTTTAATTTTATTAATATACAATTTGTTATTTGAAATACCTAAGTTGTAAATACCCGTTTTTAACGTGTTTAACATGTTTAACATCCCAGAAAAATACAGTAATAGGAAACCCTAATGCCTGTAATATGTCATAGTTTTAAGTTCGTAGTGACAAGTTAACAACCCTAGCGATTTTCGTCATATACGTCAAATTTAAAATTTCTAACTTCTAAGTCGGCATACCAGTGGCGAAGCCTCCATAGAACACGATTCCTACCGGCTTACCTTGGCCAATTTTAATATATACATTATAGCTTACCTACCTTAGCTTATAATAATTATTAATATTAATAATTATAGCTTACCCCGCTTCCTACAATTTCATAAAAATAATTCGCCATGTATTTAAAATCACGCAAACGCACACATACCCGTTTTTACGATCGCACTCAGAACGCGTACATAGTGTGCGGCGGCGGTGGCCGGGGAACTCGCTCAAAACATCGGGAATCCAAACATTTGAAATGTATGAAATTCACGCACACATACACATTACTACTACATGCAAACGACTCGTCGATATTGTCGAACAACAAGCCGATCCCACATAGCCTACCTAGTCTTTATTTGTCATGTGTTAAGGTTTAGTTTCGCATGTTTCGCTTTAAAAGATTTCGTCCAATCACAACAGAGCTAATTGCAGCGGCCGACCGGCGCGTGCTGTCATTTCAATTCACATAAACAATTATATTACGCGCTAATTTGCACTCATTTTGTACTGTTATTATTGTAATATGCAAAATTTTGTTTATTAAGTTAGTGGGCTAGCTTGATTGTAATATTATACAGTTTAAAAGAATCGAAAGTAGTGAAATTTTACTTGCCAAGTGTTGTGTTGTGTTTTTGTTTGTTACATCGTAAAGGTTGGTTTGTTTTACTTACTTTGTAATTTGTCGTGACACGGTTAGGTGAGAAATGGCAGCATTAGTACAAATTGACTGTTGTCTTACGGATTACCTATTATATTTTATAATAATATTAAATAACGACGACAGACGACAAATAACAAAATTAAACATTTAGGTACGTATTTCTGCTGATATTTCTTTGCTACTAGCTTTTGCCCGCGATTTCGTCTGCGTGGACTTCAGACAGGTAGCCTATGTTCCTTTCCATGTTTGACATGGGATGCATGCAAAATTTCATCTAAATCCAGTTTTTGCATGATTGAGTAACAAACATCTACACTGGCAAGTCAGGATTCACTTATTTTTGGTGTGTGAGTGTGAGTGACGTGTGCTTAAAACGGCTTTTTTTAAAGCCACTTTTATCATACTCGACATGCACTGTTCATATAATACCAGTGATGTCATGTATGGTGAAGGTGGTGAATACTAACAACACTAACACTGCATGCAACGCACACAATGCAAGCAAAGCACCCTAGTAGTTATGGAAAAGGTAAACTAACACACTTAATACAGGTATGTAATTTATTGCACGTTTTTTTTACAAGAATTGAAATTTTGCTTATTCACGAGTTAGCCGTTTTTTGGTCCGGCTTTACCTTTATTTTTTTTCACCCCACGCCACTGCGGCATACTCTATAATTCTGTCTACTCTGTCCGGGCGTTCTCTACTGTTTAATATTGTACAATTGTATGCGTTGCGTCATCGTAGTCAAGACAGTTTTGACTTGGTGTGCGCCACATAATAGACACAACTGTTTCAATTGTGTCGTAAGACTGACTTGTCTATGTGAAACAAGTGTGTCTAACTACAGTCGTGTCTCCGATGTGCGGTCGCACTAACAGCTGCTAGGGCAACTTTTTCTACGACCAGAATACCCAGATGTATCTGGGTGCTTAGACAACTGGCATTCGATAATTTGACAGCCCAGTTAAGAATCATAAATGTATGAAAGTTGACATAACACGACACCAAGTGTCATAGTGTTTGCAATGCTTTATGCCAAATCCCATACATATTATCCTTCACCATCGTAACTATCGAACATAAGTTGTCTAAGTACCCAGCTCGACTCGTGCCAGTAATCAGTAATGCAGCGTAGTAGGCAATCTCGCACGATTCAAGTAAGACAAATCGGTAATGTGTGTGTTATTAGCATTCTACTACCCCGTACCATATTTATGCAGGTTATTACTTTAGGTGCATGGTAATTTAATATTATAATATTGTGTTATTCCTAAATTTTTTAGTGCAAGGTGTACTAAGATACAATATTACACCCTTGCCTCCAATTCAATATTATGATGTATTTAGATATAATATTTTTATTTATATTGGGCTTCAGGCCTGTCCCACTCGCGCGTATAGGCATCGAACTGTAAGTACCACCCGCGGGTGGCAAATCATAAGGGACTCACAAGCGAGCGGTGACGCACGCGCAAGATTTTTCGTCGCGTATCTACTGTATACTGATCAAAGAGGAATTTAATACAATATGATACTGATTTAACCGCTGTGACAAAATCGTTATAAATCTTATAAAAACGAACACTCAAAAAAGCCAATGAAATATGTACTATTATATTTGAATAAGGTATTTAAATACAAATAGTAGATAAAAACTATACAAACATAGCAAATAAACCAATTTCATACAAAGAAACACACAAACTACACAGAAATAAACTTGTATTGTAATTGTAAAAGTTTCCTGCAATATTATTATCCAATATAGAACTACTATAAAATATAGGTTGTTTTACTGAAATTTGATATTACTACGAGTATAAAAAGGTTTGCTATTCATACCAATAGTAATTTAAAAAAAATATTTTGTTTTCTAAAAGGCGAAAACCTTGATTTCTTAAGAAAAGGTACGCGTTATGCGATAGAAAGAGAGCGCACTTGTAGGTAAATTTATCCGTAGGCAATTTAGCATTGCGCGTCGGAATTTTAACTTTATAGTATCGTAGCTTGCGTCGTTATTTCTTTAAACGTGTTTCGGGAGTGAGGAATCTGTTGTTAAACTAATATGTATTCTGTGATTGGGCACCAATGTTCACATTGAGCTGCTATTTTCCCAGTGAACTCTATTATATTATGTAGACACCTTTTTTCCCCATGAAATAAGGGGGCAAACGAGCAAACGGGTCACCTGATGGATAGCAACTACCGTCGCCCATGGACACTCGCAACATTAGAAGAGCTGCAGTTGCGTTGCCGGCCTTCTAAGAGGGAATACGCTCTCTTCTTGAAGGTTTGCAGGTCGTAAGTGCGCGGCAGAAAGTTAACGCAAGGTGGAAGACTGCCACTCATCAAGGTGATGAGGATGGTATGTTTTTCGCGTGGGGCGATGGCGAAAAGTTGCAGGAGGTATGATTCCGAACAATACCTCGGAGCACTCCCCGTGATACAACTGATAGAGACCTTGAAGTATTATTATATTACTTATTTTGTTACATTCTGTATAATGTTGACCAGACAAAAAGTTTAAAAGGGTTTTAAGTTTTAACGTAATTGGTACAAATGTTTTTAAGGTAATTATTAAAAAAATATATTTTAATGGCCAAAAAACATGTCACTTCCTCATCAATACAGATCAGTTCGTGCACTACTAAATCTGTGGGTGTTTTATTTTATATATGGCAATATACAACTTATTCCCTCGCAATAAAGGTGGAATTCGTTGAGCTAGCTGTAAATAAATTTATCGCAGCTGTAACTCCGAAACATGAGGTCCAATTAACAGTAAAGTTTACGATACGACACTAAACATTGTATTTTCTATCAGAAACGTAAAATATCTTTGTTGAAATAGAGTTTAGTGCTGATAGGCTATTTTGGCTACTGCGTGTTGCTTAGCTGAGAGAGAGCTGCAGGCGTAACATGGTCACCATAAGTTTTGTCCACACAATGCGCTTTCGTCTTCAATTTTCGTCATCTTCTTTCATTCAACTTTCGTTTTCGCGCATTCAACAATTGAATGCGTCGACGAACGCAACGCATTGTCATTTTTGTTTTTAGGATACGGTCAAAGGGCATGCGTCGCGGGCATGCCTCACGTTCGCTGTTGACTGCGCTATAACGCATGCCCTTGACGAACAGAAAAAGGCACAGTGTATACAAAGCTATAGAAACGGTTTCTTTCTACGGAAGAATAGACAAAGTGACAGTTAGACAAGACAAATTGACAGTTAGACCACAGAACAATAAAAACAGTTAGACAATGGAAATCCGCCATTTTGTCGATAAAATCTGTCAGTATGTCGATTCTTTCCAAATTCTTTCCCATATTGTTTACAGTTGTTATGCTAGCCCTGGTATAGTATGAAGACTTGTATAGACAGAATACTGACTTTTTAGTTTTTACCTTTAACCACCCACACACAAAGGGAAAGGATGGAGGGACTCAAAGTATTTCCGTACCGAATTTCACTAAAATCGGTTCAGCGATTGGGCGTAAAGAAGTTACAGACAGACAGACACACTTTCGCATTTATAATTATATGTCAGTATGGATTGTGTCACTTATTAGTAACTTTTCGTAAAAGAGAACCTTATTGAAATTTCCTGACTGGGTATTATAATATGCTTAGGATTCATCTAGAATCTATTTAATATAGAAGAGTAAAATTTTAAATAATTTGGAAATACATATTAATATATTTTAAACAGAGTCACGTAAAATTGATATCTTAGATTTTTTAAGTTGTTTAATAATAAAAATGAATAAAATAAAATATATTCTTATTTAAATAGACTGTATTAGAAATCAAATTAGAAATACGCTTTTTGAACGTCGGGATTACGGTGCCTACCACCGGCTCGGGAACTAGCTCGGCGAGAAGAACCGACGTAAGAAACTTGCACGGGGCTATATTTTACGAGAAAACCTAATTTATTAATAATAATAAATTAGGTTTTCTCTTGTGTTTTCACATAAAATTCCGAAAGGTGTTTAACTATGCATAATGCAACATAAAGAAGAAAGCTAGCAGCATCACATAACTAGGTAGATATATTAATAAAAATAACATCTGAGTCAGCATAAAAATAATTTCTCACATTAGTAAATGTGGTGTATACATAACGTGACCATTTATTTTTTTTGTCAGAGCGGGACGAATACAGAATTCTCTCCCCCCCCCCCCACGCGCTAACTACTGGATCAATTTGAAAAATTCTTTCAGTGTTCGATGGCAAATTTATCGAGGAAGGTTATATTTTATCACGCCAAGACTAATAGAAGCGAAGAAACGGAGGAAAATGTGGAAAATACGGGAAAAATTATTTTAAAGGGCTTATCTCACTAACTACTGGACCATTTCTATGTCATTTGGCACAGATAAAAAGTAGACCACGTGAAGGTATAAAGGATTATAGGCTATTTTTGTGGACTAATTTGTCTGTGAAATTCCTAATTTACGCGAGCGAAGCCAACCATGGCAGAATAATCACGAATACAATAATACATTTCAAACATAACAATACATAAATACTTCTCAATTATTTTCGTTTGGTCTGAACTTTGTTTGCGAAAGCGGGACAATTTCGGCATCGCGGGGGACAGCGGGACAGACTGCCTGAAAGCGGGACTGTCCCGCCCAAAGCGGGACGTATGGTCACGTTATGTATACAGCAGCGTTTATATTCAATGCATCATTTCAAGTTACGTAACGTTAAACGATAACACTCAAAATAACATTTCGTTTATCAAAGAACGTCTCAGTGTTAGAACTGTAAGAACTTGGGCAGTGCAAACGAGCGACTTACAATCGCAACTGTCACGCACACTAACATAATTATTCTTCTAGTCCGCATGGGGAGACAAAATCAATCTTTAGTGTCTAAACATCTATGCCGAAGTTCCGCGGCGGAAGTTCGGCACGATTCTGCCTGCAATGTATTTTAAATTACCGATGACACACCGTGCCGAAATTACGTCGCGTTATATTGTATGCGTTTGATATTGCTGACGTAATCATGCCGAACTTCCGCCGCGAAACTTCGGCATGGTCTGTTTAGACACTTAATATTATAGTGGTCCACTGCACTTTATAATATGCACGGTAAATTAATATTATTAATTTACCTTGTTTGTATTCAACAAGGTAGAATAATAAGTTAATAACATAAAAAATTACTAGGGAATACACTCTTTACTTAGAGTGTTGCACAATACAATACAAGAAATAGTGGTGGCTTTCATCACGTAACATATTTTAAATACAAGGTAATTATTATGTCAGTAGCAGGTTAGTAGCCAGTACTGAAAAATGTTCAGCTCTCCGTTCTTATTAAGGACTGAAACTATCGTCAGTGCAATGCATTAGCCGTGTAGACGGCTTCAGGCAGTCGCTAGTCTGCGCAAGCCTTGTACTCGTAAAGCTTTAAATACATTACGATCTTGAAATTACTCGTTAGTTGATCGTAAAACTTAAAAGCTCCCTCCAGCGCTTCCATAATCTTCAAGATCGTGAGTTCGAGTCCTGCCACGGGCTAACAGAATTACTGATGAATTACTACCCTGCTTAGGTTTGTCCTTTGTTTGTTCTTTAGTTATAGCTAAGAAAATATAACTTGAGTATGTTAAATTGTGAAAATACGGGAAAACACAGTTTTTGGTCTGATAATATTTTAATAGAATATAATTATTATGCAACAATAATAAATTAAATTAAAAGAGATGTCTCTATCTTTTTTTAGTGACTGCAACCTTATGGTTTGTTTGCAAATAACAGGGGAAATTAATACTTCTTCTACTAGTTAAATTAATACTTTAGTTACGGGTTGCAACAAAAGCATTTAAGTTAGTTTACAAGGATCAGAACCAACACCGCCATTTTTTAAGTGTCACCGAAGAGATAGTTGTTCATGTGTGTTTCATATTCATGTCCTCCTGTTAATGTTGACAGTGTCATCCTAGTGACCCAAGATTCTTGTATGTCGATAACAAGTACCAACCAGTTTAGAATGTTGTATGTTCTTCATACACAAGAACTTATATGGTCATGCTACTGCTAAAAGCATAAAACAAGGTAGCCTTTAGTGCAGTCGGTTAATTATAGTTGTGTTAACGAGGCCTTGTTCACAGGTGAGTGTATCACGGCCTCTAATCTCAGAAACAAACAGTTTGAGCTAAACACTCTGTATGAGAAAGTCACGTATGGTGCCACAAGTTACAGCAGTTAGCGGGCTCAAATATTCAAAAATTTTACCTTTGCAGTTTTATATTGGGAGAAAATAATTGTGTAAATAATAAAGCGAAGAATGCTAATTAGTAATTACATAACGTCATGAATCTTCTTCAATATATTTGGAAATTAAATGTCTATCCACGTTTTGATAAGCCGTATGCGTATTGCGTAGTGTCACCAAATTATCCGGCCCACTATAAAAAATATTTTACGAAATACAACTAATTTTTAGCAACTCCTAACTGTACTATAAAAATTAATTGTTTGTCCGCAGCAAACTTTGCAAAACCTGTAAGAAACAGCGAGTAATAAACTCTTTACCGGCGGCAAAGCCACAGGGATAAATTCCGCTGTCTCTTGTACCTCACACCATTAGGGTTATGATGGCGATGCGTGAGATAATGTGGATACACCATGCACGTCTGTATTACGGTGTTCCGGACTTGATGTCAAATAATGTAAAGATCTTTAATAAATAGATGGGTACTTTAGAAGCTATATCGATGAAAAATATTGTGTATCGTCTAGGAACAAATATTTGTGAACAAATATTTGTTCTCTATCGCGTATATTTTGTATATTACCTAGAAATCGTGTTCTAGAATCTAGATACAGACAACTCCAACGACGTAAGTAGATCCCTTGATGAGTGGCAGTTTTCCACAGTGCGTTTTTCGCGTAACTTTCTGCCGCGCACTGTAAAACTCTGGAACGAACTGTCACCAGCAGTATTTCCGGACCTATACGACCTGCAAACCTTCAAGAAAAGAGCGTATTCCTACTTAAAAGGCCGGCAACGCACCTGCAGCTCTTCTGATGTTGCGAGTGTCCATGGACGATGGTAGTTGCTTACCATCAGGTGACCCGTTTGCTCGTTTGCCCCCTTTAAAAAAAAAACCCGAAGGGATTACAAATCGCCTTCGATGCGAAAAGGAGGTTGTAGACAAATACGCCAGCTTCAGTTTGACGTATTTGTCTACAGCCATAACCATGGTGGAATTAATCATTCATCTTTATCCTCAATCGTTGTCATGCGAGACGGGGCTTTAAGAAGACAGTGAAAATCGCAAATAGACCAATATTGAATTGCTGTGTCTATTATTATCATATGTCAGTGGCACATTATGTCGGTTATGCCTGGGTTACACGGTGCGAGCTGACATGTGAGCTGGCCTAGTCAGTTACTGAGGTGCAGCTACTTGCACCGTGTGACCGCATCATACGAGTTACTTTCAAGTGCGAGTGGGTCAGTTACTCGCGTGCGAGTTACTAGAACATTTTTTGTTTTCACTCGCCACTCGCCTTCTTCCACCACAAATACAACTCGACTACGCTATGTTACTAGAACATTACCTATCTACTGCGATGTCAGCAGCTTGCATGGTGTGACCCAGGGAGGCGAGTCGAGCTGCTCTCATGCGAGTACATAGGCACAGTAGCTGTCTGCTGCTCGTACTGTGTGACCTATCCTTTAGTGCAGCGACTGGTAACAATGCAGTTTCGGACATCGATGGCATCACAATAGGGTCGCACGCGCCCGCCGCTTTGTTTATGTTGCATTGTGTTGTGAAGGTCAGTTTGGCACTCGCTGATTTACACCTTACGTTGGCCATTTGCGATGTATCGTTTCGATGCGTTGCAACTGACCTGATATTATGAACTGGCCTTTTAGCCAAGACGTCTCTTTATCGCCCTTTATAGAATCGCCTATCAAAATGTATATATAGGCTCTGGTTTTATATGGGAGTTTCTTAAGACACCATAAAAATTATATGTGAAGACTCAAGACCGATCGAATTGGACTGACGCAGGCCGACCTGATTCGACCTTCCTATATGTAGAGGCCTTAAAAATTCTCCATCATAAACCAATTTACACCTGTTCGTTTTTCACTTGCAAAAGATCGAAACGATCTATCGCTAAATTGCATGCTGGATGTTTAGCACTTAACACGTAAGCTGAGCTGTACGTACGTTAGGGCAATATGTATAAGTATTATGCGTTTATTTCAGGATTACTTTAGAATTTATAGTTATGAGCACTGGTTTAAGTCCTCAGTCCAAAATTACAACAGATTAGGCAAAAATATTGCCTAATCTGACAATATTATGTAAAATACAACCAATCAAAGGGAAGCACATTTCAGACAATTTAGTCGAGTATCATCGAAACGACTCTCAACATTTCAAAGAATAAATCCATAAAAATATTCAGCTCGAGCTTAATTCAGCTTAAAAGCCTTAAAGCTTAATCCACTTTGGTTGAAAAGCTCGTGCCCTTTGAAGCTATTATGCGGATTGAAAAATTGAGCTCAATGAAAGTTTCAGAGCTTTTACGGATTGAATTGGGTCACCAAAATAAAATTTTATTTTCATCAAATGTTCGGATTGTAAATTGTAATCTATTTCGTCATAGTAACGTTATTGGTAAAATTCTTCAATATTAAAAATCGTTAAAAACTGTATATATAATTCTAGCCTTTTCATTGACATAGTACTCGTATTCATAATTATGACTAGCATTATTTTCCGACGTATGAGAGTCTTCTGTCTTCCCTAATAATTTGACACATTTTATTTCTAAAGCCCGTCACAGACCTAGCTATAATATACATTAACATTTTTATAGCTAGGCATATTACTATACTTATATGTATTTTCTATACTAAATCCACATGTCACAGAAATATATATTATAGCTGAGTGTGCGGTCACGCGAAAATTAGTATAGAAAATATATAGTAATATGCCTAGCTATAAAAATATTAATATACATTATAGCTAAGTCTGTGACGGGCTTTATGTGTTAAATATTAAGAATTAAGATCTACCATATTCGACTAATGATTAGAATATTATGCTGAGTTTGTCTTTAATATTATTGTAGCTATGTATACTATATTGTATTATATAATATGTTGTAATTATTTTGTAGCTACTGTCAGTTTAGCTGACATTGTCACTTTTTGTGGTCGGCATTAGTGTCAGTTTTTCATTTGAGGTGTAAATTATCAACTAATTAAAAGTGATCATAAGAACATGATTAAAAATGCAAACGCAAAAAAACTGGCCTGGCTGGCGCCACCGGCGTATAAAAAGCCAATATGATTATTAATATCATATTATGCCCTTCGATGTATTACATGTAGAATAACTAACAATTTTATATAAGTATTAACTATTGACAAATTATTCTGTTAAAAATTAGATGAGAAAATATTATTTATTATGTAGCGTTCTTCTTGACTTCAATGATTATTTTAAGACTAAAATTAGCAGAATCGGTTCAGTCGTTATCGAGTTATAGCGTTACTAACACAATTATTGGAAATCCATTTTTATTAATTGGTACACATAATATTATACGTAGATACATATAAATAAAATTCCTAATATTGACATTCGCCAGAGAAAGTCACCGACATCGCTCATAAAATTGGCACACTGTAGCGTGGAAGTGGGCTGGTCACGTCTGCAGACGGGAAGACGGTAGATGGAGCAGACAAGTGTTAGAGTGGAGACCACGCTTAGGCAAACGTAGTGTAGGACGTCCTGCAGCACGGTGGACAATTTAAAGAAAGTGGCTGGCAGCGGGTGAATGTGAGCTGCCCAAGATCGGGATGGTTGGCGCTCATTGGGATTGGCGTTGGAGGCCTACGTTCAGCAGTGGACGGCAATATAAGCTGATGATGATGATACGTACTTATATATAAATTAATATAATAATATTCGAAAGTTAATAAGTAAAACTAAATTAGAATAGTTAATGGAATCAGGCGTTACTTTGCGGAAATCCATAGCTTAAAATTTAGTTTGTTATTATTTTTAGCAATATTCCGCGAAATAAACTTCCATCTTTAAATTAGAATAATATCACTTTATCACTAAAAGTCAACAAGATAACCCCTATTTTATCTAAGTTGAGTAAAAAAGCTCAGTGTTAAGATAAGTCAGTTGATAGTAGATAAGATATAGTTTATGTGCATGTATAATTATACATCGAAGGGTACTCACAGCTCACAAACCGGAATAACAGTTTGAGAACTTGAGACTGGTGTAGGGTGACTATAATAATTTCTGAAAATTAAGGACATATTGAGGAAATAAATTGTATAAAAGTTGCTTGAGCAAGATTGACTTTGACGTGATAACGTCTTATAATTCGATATGGGGTGCGCGCCCGAAAAACATGACAGCTCATGCGGCGTTACCTCGCTGACAGCTCTGAGGCGTTCCATTTACACTCTCAAGTCTCTCAACAACCGTAAGGCCCACCTGGGCCGCGCCCTTTTATTTCGATTATATTACGTATTTCGATGATTTAGAGAATACTTTTCTATGAAGAAGTTTGGTTAGTTATGACCTTTGATACATTGACCACACTCTGAATGAAAAATAAATAAACAATCTGTGAGCTATTAGTATTATTTCGGCTATTCAAAATTGTGCTCTATTTCCTACGTGTCAAGGTATGACTTAATATATGAAGAATAAAGTATTCGTTTATTTCTTCTGAACAAGTCACTAATTATAGTTTCGAAAGTTTATAATTGAGAAACTAATATCACATCGGACTAAATACTATATTATGATGGCTTGATAGATAGAAAATTTAACATATATCATAATGTAGTTCACACAAACATAAAATATGGATTGTATGTAAGGATATTACATTAATTTCACAAAGAGGGTAGGCCGGGCGCCATTTTTTTTGCTCATTGACCTGCCAACTTTTTTGCATAGATTTTTCCCGGAACTGAGGGGTTAAGGCTATGACGTTGTCACGTTCAACTATCGTCAGTAAACCGAATTTACAGACAACCGATTTTTTATTTTTTTAATAAATTAAAACTTATGTGTAAGTTTGAGTCTATTAGGGGACTTGTGTGACAAAATTCTGGTACCATATTATATTTTGATAATTATTATTTATTAATATGAATAGCGGTGAACCAGCCTTTATAAATCTGGTGTTACAGAAATAAGGTACCTACCTATGTTTTTCCATTATAAAAAAAATCTATGATAGTAAACAAATATATATTTTTCAGTTTACAGTTACGTAACAGAAGAAACGAATCTGTTAAATGTTTCTGAGCTTTTCAACATTTTCTTTGCATCTTCTAAGCTTTTGAAACTAATATGTTTCTATTTTTTATGTCTAACTATAGTTTGTGCGTTTTAAGATGATATGGGTGACACATTATAATTGACAATAGTAGTGAAGTTACCTTAAAATTTTAATCGATAATTTAAAAATATCGAATCACTTCGTAAAGGAATTGCAATCGAAATTATCGATTTCGTACTGACGATTTCAGAGTGGCGCTAGCGATTTAAGATGGCCGCCCTTTTTTATCGATTTGATTTCGATTCAACAGTGTCAATCTCTATCGGCATAAGTTCCGTTTCATGCATCTGACATTTTTCAAATATTTTCGTATCAATAATTTCATACTCCTATTTCACTGTTAATATTTATTATTTTATATTAATAAGTTAGCATTTAGCAACTTTTCATTTTTATTCATTTACAGTTATAGGAAACATTTGTTTTTGTAGATGGAATATAATTTATTACACATTTTTGTTTTTTGTTTTCTTGTAAAAAAAATCCGTAGCAAGGAATATGAGAACTGTAACCCATATCATCTTATAACGCACAAACTATAGTCCTAAGGACCTTCACAAGCTTGGTTACTGTATATGAGTCATACACGTCGTTAATTTGTTATTACTGGCCTGTCCATACATCCTGGCCTCAGAGCTGCTGGTGTTACATTGACGGCGTACAACGTAATGTTGATATGACAGAACTTTGGGAACCTGCAATGTTACCGCGAATTTATGTCAAAACAATAACAAGTCTTATTTTGTAATCAAATAAGGGTGATAATATTTCACGGAAATCAAGTTCGAAGGTTAAGTTATAATAATGAAGTTAAGTGGGTTTTTTCAGTTTTAGGATGATTTAATTTAAAGGCACTCACTTTTTACTAACTATATTGCCCACTACTTTGTTAGTCACACGGGATTTAAGGAACTGTACATTTTGTCTATTCGTATTTATATTATTAATATACGAAAGTTTGTCTGTCTATTATGAATTAGAATGTCAATTTCCTGGGATGACCCTGAAAATAACAATATAATATAAAAAGTGGCTTTAAATTTCTTATTGACTTTAATCACAGAATACATAATAGTACCTAATATCAACTATCAAGATATTATCCCCTATTTGCTATTCTTGTTCGATGATGAAGCAAAAGAAATTCTTTAGTAAAAATTGATGATGCTGCTATTAGTAGGGGAGGGGAAGAGGGGATTTCGGGAGTAGCTCGAGCGTGTTAGATTAAGCTTGTATAGGCTTCCGACATGTGTCTAGTTATCATGGTATAGAAATCAGATTTCTCATATGGTGGGTTAAAAAAATTTTTTTTTGAATATTGAAATGTCGTCCGATCTGTCAGATAAGGATAGGGGATGTTTAGTATACCCCAAAGAAGCTTTCATAAAAAGCACTGACGATTCAAAGGTAAGGTAAGCCTGTGGGGACATTTTAAATTATAAAAAATAAACCTTCATATTTTCCTAACTAAACTTCGTAAATATTTTATTTTGCATTAAACTAAATGATTTAGTACTTGTTGTCTAAAATATATTTATAATTTACCTAAATAAGCAATTTTCTGAATATATTTTCTCTTTCAAAACTTTAAAATGGCTGTAGTTTCTGAACCCACCGCTAAAATAAAAAACACTCTTATTATTTTTTTATCACTTTTACCTAATGTAAAAAACCTACTAGGTCTCCATGACGCTCGAGTGACTACACAAATAGCACCCTCCCCTCCTCTACTATATTTTTATCTTTTCTAAAAAGAAACGTTGCACGCAAGTGGAAATGATTGCATGCGTCTTCAATATGCTGCGAATATTGCGATCTTTATCTTTCAATTATAAAATGTCGTTTGTTATATCTTGTGATGAGTTATGTTTAATAATTCTACACATATTTTATTTTATCGATTACTTTGAAAGATATTCTGATGTATTCCTTCACCTTGAAATTTGTAGGTTCGAAACTTCAATAATATTACGCAAAGATTGGAGCAGAGGACGCTACTTGCATACGAGTATTATACAGTAAAAAATCCGGCCAAAATCCAACATGCTACACATCATATGCGGGCTCTACACTCGTGGCGCGAATTGCGGCCGCGATTCACGGATGCTACGCGCCGTGAACACGATTCGAATGCGGGCTCTACACTCGCGGCGCGAAAGCCCGCGAAGGCCGCGAACCGCGAGTGTGGTGGGTTTCGCGGCTTCGTGTTCGCGCTTCGCGGCTTCGTATTTGTTCGAATCGTGTTCACGGCGCGAATCGCGCCTGCAATTCGCGCCGCGAGTGTAGAGCCCGCATAACAAATACGAAGCCGCGAAGCGCGAACACGAAGCCGCGAAACCTTCCACACTCGCGGTTCGCGGCCTTCGCGGGCTTTCGCGCCGCGAGTGTAGAGCCCGCAATACCAGAATATTGACACTGTCAAACGTCGAACAAAACTTTTTGTTTGCTGTCTATGCTGGTTCTGCTTCTAGCGTGAAACATTACACTAATTATATATCTCTTTCGTAAAGAAAATTCGCCCAGTGACGATCATAAATCCATCACTTGTCAACAAAGTTGTTCAATTGTTTAAGAAAGCTTAATCGGTAATTACTAAACAAGACACGTACATGTTTTTGCGTGGGACAGGTTGTGGCAGACTGGTTGTCTTATTTGGACCGGTTGTAAAAACTGCTGGGAACGAGTGACGTTGTAGGAAGAGGTCCGTAAAAGGTACCTTGCGTGACTCGTCCCAGCCCGTAGGTCAGGGTATCCTGTAATCGATATTATGTTGCGATTATCGCTATAAAATCTATAATTATTGTCAGTGCCTGATGCATATTTTTTATGAGTGTGGGTAACTTTATTTCCGCCATCCCATGTACGAAATCTCCTCCTGGGACGCTGCCGGCCCCCTAGGACTCTGCTGCTCCTAGGCCGCGGCCTATACGGCCTATTTATATTTATATTTCCGTTGTCTGGTACCTGTAACACAAGTCCTTTAGGTACTTAGCACGGGGCCAGACTGACGTGGTGTGAAGCGTCTATAGAAATTAAAAAAAAAATATATATATAAATCCAAGGCTGCTCATCCAGCTTTAAGCGATCGTGAATATTATTATGCACTGTAGGTGACCAATAGGCGTCACAATTCTAAATCGTGCTATCAAAGTTTTCTGATCGAGTAAATATTAACCTTAGCTGACAACTAAGATAGTGGGCTTCGGTTTGACCAAGCATACCACCTCGCTTGCTCTGATATTACATTATGACGAAGCTTTAACTATCCACAGTAGTTGTAATTACCACTAGTACTACACTGTTTGACATTCCTGCTCTACTATAGAGCAAAAACAGGCACCTTGGTCGCCAGGCACGAAATATACTCATCTACAGAGGCTTATGTCAGCCTTTCCCAAAGTGGGCGATAACGCCCCCTTGTGGGCGCTGAAGGTCTAATCGAAACCCTTACAATCGATTAAAAAATATCGACAATCGAAAAAAAACAATCGATTGTTCGATTAATCGATTTACGGTTTACGGTTACGGACAACCGTCTTACGGTTTTTCGATCAGTACGAGAATCTGACGCGAGTTTCACAGTTTCTACCCATCCCACAGAAGTGCTCAACGCCGCTAAAAAAGTTTTCACTTCAAAAATGTGGGCGTTGGGTAGAGGCTTTGGGCGTTGATTTGTAATTTAATTCCATCTGGATGCATTTTAAATTGAGACAATGGGTGGCGCTAAAATATATTTTTTTCAAAGTGGGCAGTAGATAAAATAAGTTTGGGAATCCCTGATCTATGTGAAGGAGTCACAATAGTAATAGATCTTCAAGGGTCGCAGTAACGTCAGAGCTACAAAGACCCATCCATGCCTTTGGTAAAAACTACACCAATTTGTTGTTGATGACAATAATGAAATAGATTAACTGAAATTATTTAATATACACAACTAAATCTTTAGGTTCGCTATCTGTCTGTGCATCAATTTCTCTAATAGAACATTTGCTGTAGTAATTAATTGAGAACATTTGCACGTGTCCTAATGAAATCAGTCTGCGCCTGCGCCGTGAGAAACTATGAGAACGGCGAGTTTCATCCGAGTATCGGCTTTCAGATGAGTAACGCTCAAATGATTTTGACAGTCATGTTCAATTTCTATTCTATCACACGTAAATAAATACGATATATCGAAAGTTTGAGCGTAGTTTACTTTCTTATATTTTTAATTATACATTTATTTTATTTTTTTATAAAAAAAAACTTTTCTGTGGATTGGTGCAGATTAAGCTTCAAATTACTTAAAACTGCATCCGCATTCCGCATGCATCTAGTGCGAAAGCTTTGCCGCTTGACCGGCGAAATTAATATCGCCGTTAAATCGGCCGAATCGTATCTATTGTCAATGTATATAATAAATGTCTACAATCTATTAATTCTATTAAAATTTAAAAGTAAATATGCTCCCGGTGAGGGAGCACCGAGCACCTAAGGCCGCGTTTCCACTGACGCGGAGCGGAGCGGAGAGGAGCTTAGCGGTGCCCGAATTGACGAATCTTGCTATTCCAGCGGAATGACAGTGAAACTGTAAGATTAGAAAACAATGTAATTTCTAGCAATTATTTGAGTTCACGAACTAATTCGGAGTGATTCCGCAGTCACGATCGCTTTCGTTCGAGATATCGCGATCGTGTAATTATATTTTCTAACCGCACTGCAAATTGCAACAATGGCGAATCACGAGTACCCCGATTCTGTTATCTAATCCAATTTCAACTTAGTAGTCAAATTGCATTCGAAAGTATGGAGTTTACCTATCTAAAGAGGAAATTCGTGGCACCAACCAGCAATATTGAGCAACATCGGATTGCAGCATACTTTATTGCGAAGGAGTCACAATAGATCCTCAAGGGTCGCAGTGACGTCATGGCTGTACTAGCCTGCCTTTGGAGAAAAAAGTGGAATTTGATACAAGTCACAAGGAGCAAGTGCCATGCCACATAGCGATGCGTTATGTCAAATCCCTGATTAAGGGCCAAATTAGACCGCACTCGACGCGTAGATGCATTTCTTAATTTGTATTGAATTGACAGACTTGCATGACGTCTTACGCAATTCAAGTCTGTCAAATCCATACAAATCTATCTCATTCCGCTGTCGAAACTAGCGAATGTAATAATTATTATGATTAAACACTTTGCCTCAAAAAAATTTCGAAGCAATTGTAGTATGATGAACGTCACAGCTGCCAATATCAAACCAACACAAAATGCGTCGATTGGTTAAAACTTAAAACACTACATGTTTGTTGTTTGAGTAGTGAGAGTACTATTGTACTGCTTTAATAGGATTCGGACTAAATCGAATTAGCATTAAAAATTGAAAAAGGTAGAATCGGGGTACTCGATTATTTGTAGTACAAGCGAGGAAATTGAATGTTTGGCAGTAAACACACTCTTGAAATTGTGTAACTCGTGCAGCAAGTAAAGATACACATTGAGAAGCGATTAAACCGGTCAACATTAATTTTCCCCGATGGTACAAGACCCGTGATCTGTGAATCGCAGAACTTTTACTTTATAATATTGTAATTGTCTCTATTTCACGTTTTTCGCCATTATAAAACTACACTACTAGATGTTTCTATCAAGTTTATTGAACAGGGCGTTTTAGCGCGAAAACCATGCATTTTCTTTTAATCCTTCGGTCGCGGATTCTTGAAAATCTATTGTTATTCTATTGTTATCGCCGTCACCGGTGTCCTTATGGCTGGTTTACACGTATTAAGTAGATAAGTAGTAACTAAATTTTAACTTAATTTGAAGTGCCTGCCCGGTCAAGTGACAAGCCCAGCCTGCCAACTTAACAGAAAATAGTCAAAATTCTAATTTCCTTGTTTAGTACTTAACTAAATTTTAACTTACTACTTGCTACTACATTTTGTGTTTACATGCAATAAATAACTTAAAATTAAGTTAAAATTTAGTTAACTACTTATCTACTTAATACGTGTAAACCAGCCCTATGGGGCTTGATGGATTAAACCGTTTGATGTCATTTTACAAAACTGTCTCCTGTCTAATTTAATTTGAATGAATCAGCAGCATGAAGATGGTACACGAAGACAGAGAGACGTACAGACAGACATTTGTAACATAAGTTAAATATATTATTATGTGTATGTATGTAGATTACGTAAATGGTTATTATTGTACACATGTACCTTCCAGTTTCGCCAGTCGTTCTAAAAGTTATGCGCGGTTTAAACTATGTTTATTTATCAATTAAGTTTATCAACGTATCTGCATGGCGCCGTTTAATAAATATCGTAATGTATGGAGCAATATTAGTAATAGTTTGTATAATTATAGCTTAAATGTAAATTTTGCAATGTTCCTATCGCAACGTGTCTAATAATGTATGATAAAATATCGCATACATATAAAAGGCGTGTAAGCGTACTATAATCTTTCAAATTAAATTATCTAAAAGTTGCTATATGATTAATAGTATTATGTTAATTTTGCCCACCTACGAGCGATGCGAGCTTTTAGTCTTAGCTTTTAAATATCATGCCATCACTTTCCTTCTTGGAGCTTTTAGAAAATTTAGCTTAGAATACACGATCACCTAGGATTAATTTCCTCATAATTATATTATTTGATAATTTGGGCCGCACAATATATTATATGAAGACGTGAGTGGAAGAACACGATAAGTAACATTTTTACCCGACTGCCGGGAGGGTTATGTAACATACGGACATTTACTCATTTTCTCCCAAAAACGGCATTTTTTTCTGTTACTTATCGTGTTTTCGCTTACGTCTTCATAATATCTTATTTACAACATAGTTACTAAAAAAACACTCGGCCGCACTCAGAAAGGCAAATTAATGATTAATCTAGTTTATTGTTTTTAAACATCTAAACTCTACACATTTTCTGTCAAATTCTTCCTTAAATTAAAGGCTGACCATCGTTGTGTCTTAGATAACCGCTGGGAAGAAATCCCCTGCTTAAAACAATAAATTAAAAAAATATATATCTTACGAGTTTACGACGTACATGTAGTACAATGTGTTATAACTTATAAGTTATAACTTATAAAAATACTATCAGAGAAATTGACTCTTAGGCAGATGGGGACCTACGTAGTTTGGTCGCGTTACATCACAGATCACAATGACATTGGTCCGTCAACTGCATATGAATCTATTTCCTCGATTGTATGCACCATACTTCGAAAGTCGAAACACGCGACCGTAAAATATGCGATCTAGCGGAGTATAAAATGTTACAACTTACTGTTATCGAATTTCATCTCATGATGGATGGTGGGATCTACACGATAGAGATCGGTGTCCGACGGATTTTACACGTGACTTGGCTCTGATGCCGGCTCGGATAGATCAATTCGCTGTGACGTCACTGGAAACCCGTGTAAGTGACATCATAGTTCTGGCTAGAGGTGTCTACGAAATACTTTCTCTCTTTTTTTTAAAGGAAAGTTTGTTTTTCATTCTTTTCATCATTTTTTTAAATAAGTACTTTAAGTGAAGTATTAGTTTAACTTTTTCACATAAGAATCTTTTTTTAAATACCTTTTCTTTATTGAAAAAAATTTACATAAATCATAATCAACCTTAATTTGTGACAGTTACAAAATATAATTAAATATCACAACTAAATCGTAGTTACCTATTCTTACTTAACTGTAATTAAATGAAGATTTTGATATTAAAAGCTCCTTACATTGTCGAACTCTGTATTCATTTGAAGTTTAATCATCGTTAAATGTCTCTAAGTGCAGTCGTCAGTACACTAAAGATGAGTTACATAATAATAAAGACGATATTATAACGTTAAACTTTATTGACAACTGCAGTTGTTACATTATAAGTACGTAAAGCAAAATATGAGTAGACGTTGTTCGAGTATGAATATTGAATACGAGTAGATAAACAATTATTAGTACAATAAAAACACTTAATATGATTAGGTATGTATGGAGGGCTATCGAATGCTTGCTTGATACGAAATATCTAGTTAAGATACATTTCTGACTAAAATTATTTATAATTTTTTCACAAACGTAAATGAAAATTTTTAATATTAACATACGAAAAAACTCTGAAACTACAACAAGATATCGATAGTTTTTGACAGATGGATAAAAGCGTTTCAATAGCGTTATTGAGTGGTTAACGTGTTTGATAAAGCCCAATCATAAACCCTAGTCAATAGACAAACTCCAGTCGAAATACCTCAAATACCCTGGATAATATTGATAAATTATTATAGTTCGTTGATGTCAACGAACTATAATTTCTTGCTAATTTCATAATTGTTACTTTACCGTAATCATTACTTAATCGCTTGCTGATAACTTCCGAATAATTTCTGCAGTGGTGCATTAAACACACCTGCCCAGGGAAAGTGTACTAAATTAATTAACTTTAATTTGTTTTTAATCTCATTCCAATTAAATTGTAAGCTTACAAATTAAGTACAGAATGCGAGGTATCTAAATTGTATCGATCAGATTTCCCATTAGAAAGTAAAGCGGAAAACTGTTGACTCTAGTTTTTATATTCTTAACAGTCTAGTGCCCAGTTTATAAGGTTTTTTGCATGGACGTAGAAAAAAAGGCGGACGGAGTCCCACCATACACAAAACTGTGTCCTTCAGAGTCGGCCAGCTGACTACATGTACACGGTCCGCACGCACACATTATTACGCTAGTCTATACCATTTGACACTTGACAGGCGTAAGAATGTGTGCGTGGCCGACTCTGGAGACACAGTAATTCTGTGTATAAAGACTCCGTCCGCCTTTTTTTCTACGTTTATGGTTTTTTGACATAAGTTTTTCTGTTTACTAGCATTTTTGATTGGCTAACGGCATAACCAATCAGCGAGGCTATTAAATAGACAAACTCCAGTCGAAAAACAATAATAAGTACCGTTGAAACAGATGTAGAGTCATTACAATTTAATTAATCTTTTTTTTTGTAGTAAAATGTCAAAATAAAGAAAACTATATTCGTTGAATAAATGAATTCAGTAGTAATTAGTACTTTCGTAATTCGTTACATCAATAAAAAAGCATTTCTCTCTTTCCCTCTCGCTCTCCTCTAAATTCTAATCCTTTCGCATTTACAACACAAGGCAACAATAACCAGGACCGAAGCGTGTAACCAATTTCTAGAATATATTAGCTCTGTCGTGCCCGTGATATATGCTAGAGGTTACCATATCAGAACAGGAAATACGGACATTATAAAAGCCATATAAAAAGCCAAGCGTAAGTCGATACGGTAAGAAAAAAGCAACCAAATGAGAGAAAAATGTAGAGAAGTCAAAAAAGCATTAAACAAAGGACAGACACGACAAAACCTTTTGTCCGGCTGTATCAGAATGCGTGGCCACCCTGTATATTAATCTAGACCTGCGTGGAACATGAACATCCATTTTCGCTGTACACTTAATAGCTAATTTCTCATCTGTAGGCGCGCCGTATTACATTCCAAATTAATTACTGTAAGTGTAGCGAATCTCTTGGGAAAGTTTCAATGAAACTAATGTTTAGTTTGCCTAAGTTAGTCAAAGCTTATGTACATTAAGAACTAACATTGCGACATATGGAGGTCTAAATGGCAGTTTTCACAAAATTCGTTCACTTATCTTCTGAAATCTCATCTCATAGTTTAAATCTTACAATGTTAGATTAAAAAAAGAAGAATCATTAGTTTAGATTCCCAATTTCTGTAATACCAGCAAGTATTTCAGCAGAGATTAAATTTTTGTGCAAGTGTTGAAATTAATTTTTGGGAAAGTCAAATGGTTTAGCCAGGGCCTAGGACTTATACTTAGGAGACCGCGCACCCGCGCATAGCATCTCCTGCTTTTTTAACCGACTTCCAAAAAACGAGGAGGTTATATGTTCGGCTGTGGATATATTTTTTTTGAAAATCGAATGAAAAAAGAGGTCTCCGGTACCGAATAAAGATTGCTCTACCTGCGCCATAATAATATTACGAGGGCTGCTATTTATGTATCCGGAACTGGCCACTTACAAGAACAATATTTAAAAAGTAATTACAACATTTGAAAATAGAACTCTTTGGTTGAAGAATGCATTTTGTTTCATGTGACTGTCAATTATTTTTCCATTGTGGCGTCATTTTGAAAATTGCGTGTCTTCATTTGCCATGGATTTAACGCGTGAACATTTTCGTGCAATGATTTACTACGATTTTCTGCGTGGGCTAAATCAACAACAGTGCTTTATTCAACTCACCGCAACTTTTGGAGATGAAGCACCATCAAAAACCACTGTTTATCACTAGTACAGTGAGTTTAATCGTGGGCGGTCTATGCTCACGGATGAAAATAAAGAAGGTCGCCCAAAAACAGCTGTTGTCCCTGTTTATAATATCTACACAGGTGATGAATCTTGGATCTATGCATATGACCCCGAAACTAAACAACAGTCAACGGTGTGGGTGTTCCAAGATGAGCCGAAACCAACAAAAGTTACTCGTGCAAAAAGTACTTTGAAGCAAATGGTCGCCTTTTTTTTTGGAATTAATGGACATGTGGCTACAGTGCCATTAGAGAATCGTAAAACGGTTAATTCTGAATGGTATACGACCATTTGTTTACCAGAAGTCTTTGAAGAAATAAGAAAGGACAACCGACAACGCAGAATCATATTACATCACGACAATGCTAGCTGTCACACCTCAGCTGAAACAACTCAGTTTTTGGAGGGTCAAAAGATCGAATTGACTGGTCATCCGCCGTACAGCCCTGATTTGGCACCTAACGATTTCTTTTTATTTCCATACGCGAAGAACAAATTACGTGGTCAACGTTTTTCGAGCCGCGAAGAGGCTGTTGATGCGTTCAAAATGCACGTTTTGGAGATACCTCAATCAGAATGGAAAAAGTGCTATGAAAATTGGTTCCAGCATATGCAAAAGTGTGTCGATCATCGCGGCGAATATTTTGAAAAGCAATAAAATCATATTAAATTATATATGTTTGTTTCTTTTTTTAATTCCGGATACATAAATAGCAGCCCTCGTATCTATGTTGTTATGTAGGTTGTTATAAATCACTGTGTATGTACTAGGTAGGACGCATTGCTATTTGCTATGTATGCGCTAGGTAGGAAGTATTGGTGTGTATGTAGTATGTACCTACTAAGCTACTAGGTAGGACGTATTGCTTGTACTATTATCAGCTATTCTGTGGTATTGCTGTGTATGTGCTAGGTAGGATGTAATTGTATCCCACGGTATGGTGTGTCAGAACAACTTGACACGCGGGGTAACCTGACCCCCGGGTCACGCTGACTTCGCTCTGTGACTTATGAGTTATGATTTGTGACAACTATGATAATAATATGAGTGTGGTTATTGAAAAATATAATATGGAACTGTATGGAACTATAGATTACTAGTTGAGCTCGCAACTCCGTTGCACCAAAATTCGTTTATCGCGCGGGAACCGCACATGTTTCCGCAACAGATACTGCTCGATGTCCTTTCCCGGGACTCAAAGTATCTCCATAGCAAATTTCAGCAAAATCAGTTCAGCAGTGTGGGCGTAAAGAGGTAACAGACAGACAGACACACTTTCGCATTTATTAATAATAGTAAGTTTTGAAGTATGGATAGCGTGGGTTCATATATGTCTTATTACTTTTGGTACCTATTCAAAGGTTTTTGTACAATGTAAATTAAATGTCTTAGGATAACTATGTGTACACCAAGCAACATTATGGCTATGGATATATGGATAACAGGCTATGACCTGTACTACTACTGTCCTGTCTCGGTACCTTATTCTGACCCATGGATGGCTAGCAGTCTCTCAAATTAAACCCCGTAATATAATTTTGACGCTACACAAAGTATTAAAGACAGGGACGAACTTCATTTAACAGAAATTAATATTGACCTACATCTCTTAATTAACCCTCCTTCCGCTGCTAATTAATATTTATCATGTAACAAGTTGACTGCCGCAGATTCAGTGATTCAGCGGACGAGCTTCCGGTTATCGTACGTGCCTCGAGCTTCTAAGGGCCGCGCCACACCGGAATGGCAGGGCGCGGCGAGCACTTTCAGTGGCATATGATTTTAAACTTTATCTTCATTATTGTAACACATAGTATCGCTTGAGAAATCGCTTCAGAATCATCTTACTTATTTTCCGAGATACAGAATTGTAAAACGGCCTTTTTGAAGTAAGCTCCGTCTAAGGGTCAATTCAGACCGCAACATGACGAGGCGAGGCGAGGCGCGACCCGGAATAAATTTGTGTGGATTTGACAGATTTCAATTGCGTGAGACGTCTTGCGAATCTGTCAAATCCATGTTTCAGAAAATTTCTAAATTTATGTGGATTTGTATTCAGACCGCAACGCGACGCGTAGATGCATTTAATGCATCTATGCGTCGCGTTGCGGTCTGAATCAACCCCAAGAGCGCGCTCGATTGAGACACGTCGACAGTCAACAGACTATATTGCAATACAAAACACGTCATGAAAATGATCATAGTTGTAGCAATTATATTTTTTAACCGACCTCAAAAAAAGGAGGATGAAAAGTAACAAAACTTGCCACTTTATTATTTCTATTGTATTAACCTTTTTCTGAGAAAGCATTAAGACTTTTTAAAGAGATCACAAAACCGACCACACAATCATAAACAAAAAACCAAACATCATATTGAATGAAGTTGAGAAACGAACATTGCGATGTGTGGAAATAAAAATACATTGCACAAGCGCGAGCGGAGAGCTCTCGGCTGAAGTGGACTCGCGTGCAGGGATGTTAGACGGACACTTGGAAATCCTTGTATCGAGCTGGCTGAAAACTGGTATCGGAGACAGAAAACTGGTACGCCTCTGCGCTACGGGTATAAAATGTAAAATATATTGAAAAAAAAAAATAGATAAATAATTCATAACGAAGATTTTTATAAGAAACGAGGGTTCGTTTTTTAACCAAAGAATGGAAAAGAAGTCCAAAGTAAAGAAATTGAGATTTCGAAAAAACATTTTTACACACAACACAACAGTTTATCGAGACTGCTTGCTATAAAAAAGATTTATATTATAAGGAAAATCTGATTGGAATGGTTTTTTTTTAAATTTGCCAGTTATTCTATATGGTCAGTGTATTTTTGTCGGTCAAGGGCCAATCTTGGTATTTTTGTGTACAAGGACCGAGTTGTCTTGGTACATGGTACGTGGAACCAAAACCTGCTATGTGTACCAAGAAGTTGCTACGTCTGACATCCCTGCTCGCGTGCGGTCCGCGTATCGGCTAATGACCTCGCCAGGGATATTTGATTCGAATATAGCCCTTAAATTAGGGTCATTAGTACAAAAGTTAATTGGTACAAATATTGGTACTAGTACTAGGGTAGATTTGGTATAAACTACAAACTTTAATAATAATTATATATCATTCAGGTTTAGTACATTTATGTAGGAGAAGATTTGGTATGATCTAAAACTTTAGGAGAACTATCAAGTAGGTGTAACCTGCTCTTAAGCATGGGTAGAAGGTATAAACCACATAAATG
This sequence comes from Polyommatus iphigenia, assembly GCA_963422495.1. NCBI lineage: Eukaryota > Metazoa > Arthropoda > Insecta > Lepidoptera > Lycaenidae > Polyommatus > Polyommatus iphigenia. Next base: position 10,057,380 of record OY730183.1, read on the forward strand.
CTAGCATTTTAAACATATTTTTTTTTTGCTTTGACTCATTAGTCATTACCCGTTTACCAAAAGTCAACGTTACAATAAAAAAACCCCCACCAAAAAACTTTAAAAGTTATTAAATAATATTTACTGACTTTAAGTTTAAATAATTCCTAAGTGTAAAGTAATATTTTAGTCCATAATTGTTGTCACGGTGTGTCGGGGGACCGCCAAGTAAACTACGACAACAGCGACTTTTGCTTTTGTATCGCCAAGTGCCCAAGTCTCGATTCGGTTCGCTGTGAACTGACCCTTAAACTATAATATTATGTGAAATCAAACATGTATATTAGCGGTCCCCCGACACACCTTGACAACAATTATGGACTAAAATATTACTTTACACTTAGGAATTATTTAAACTTAAAGTCAGTAAATATAATTTAATTACTTTTTAAAGTTTTTTGGCGGGGGTTTTTTTAAATTTCTTAATTTAATTTTATTTCATGCTTTTTAAACTTTTGTTGGTTATAGTGCAGAATAATATGCAAAGAATACCGCCTATATATGTCCTCTTGGATGAGCCCGTCAATATGAGCCCAAACATGAAACCTCCACTTTGGGTTCATACGGAGCTCGGCTCCTATAGAATCCAGGTGATGCTGCAGCAGTAGCATGCAAATATTTACTGTTTATCTAGGTCTTACTGATCGTCGCAATTAAAATGAACCCAAACAGGAAACCTCTGCTCTAAGTTGGTGAGGAGTTGGGTATCCTATTGATTACCAGGTGATGCTGCAGCACCAGGTCAACTTACTATTAATGTGTATGTTATTCATAAATATCACTAACCAGAATGCAAAATATAATACTCATCAAACGACTGCAAGTTGCTAACGGCCTTTCACGAACCAGATAAACCGGGATTTTCCAGCACTGAGCAGGCTGATGATGATGAACTATAGCTAAGAACACTCTCGATCATGTCAGCTTTCGAACAAAAAAACTAGATCAAAATCGGTCCACCCGTTTGGATGCTACGATGCCACAGACAGACACACACACAGACAAACAGACAGACAGACAGACACGTCAAACTTATAACACCCCTCTTTTTTGTCGGGGGTTAAAAACTTAAACACATTGCCAAGTCCATTTATACAATTCCTCGTTATTTATTAACTTCGATTCCATTTTTTTTATTTCAAGCTGAATCCGGCCCTGTATCACGCCGATCCATATCAGTATTTATGTGACAGCACTCAGCGAAACATTAAGGGCCGGTTGTTTGATCGCTAGTTAAGGTTACTAATAGTTAAAATCGGTTAGTTAAACTAACTATTGGTTAAAAATTACAAAATGTTGTCTTTCAATCGATAGTTAAGCTAACTTTAGTTAAAGTTTCTGACAAATTGTTAAATAATTTGACTACGCTCGGACTGCGTAGTTAACATTGACCATTAGTTTGATTTGTTTGTTGCGGATGATATCTAGTCGAGTTGAAAATATATTTTCCTGCCCAAAAAGAGTGCTTTTATAAAAAAAATGGATTTAAATGTACATTTCAATGACTCGGAAAGTTCTTTTGATGAAGAAATAGTTCTAGAATCATTATTAAATTTATACTTATATTAACTTTTGTTCTATAGACAGTACTACTGGCACTACTACTGTTGAACTCATCAGTCAATTGACCATGCCTCGTCTTTTCGTTTACTTTGGTTAGTGCTTCTTTCTCTGTAAATAAAACGTCATTATAATGTAAAATAAGTCATTCTTATGGCTGTAATATATTATATTATATATTTGCATAGCATTGACGAAAACACCACGTACTTGCTTGTTTTATTTACCATGTTACTGCAATAATATTATGTAAGTACTTATTTATTATAATATAAATTCCACACAACAAACCACAGAACACATTAAAAGAGGTCCTCATCTTTTAATGTGTTCTGTGCAATAAACCATTAAATAACATGAGCTTCGATCAAATATTCGAAAACACCGACCATGTGGTCGGTGCCCGAAAACAATAAAAACCATAAAGTTATACCTAGCGGAATAGAGAAAAAAAGGCCTGAGCAAGCGAGATGTCACTATCAGTAACACTGCGTGGTAAAAAGAGACGTGTGGTTTCCCCACGTTCCTTCAAATAGCAAGTAGCAACACATATTTTGACGATTGTTACTTTTAACTAAAGTCAAAAATCTGTTGAAACAACGTATTTCTACTTTAACAACTGGTCAAGGTTTTAACTACAGTCAACTAACTAATGGTTACGGAGACTATTAGTAATTTTTTACTAGCGATCAAACAACCGGCCCTAAAGCCTTTAACCTTTTGTTTCTGATCGCCGGTTACGTTAACTGACGATTAACTCGTTAACTTTATCTCGTATCGATATCGGGGCTTAATGATCAATAACTGTCAACTGTCAAGTGTCAATTACAATTGTTGTATTTTTTTATGGTGAGGTTTTATGGAGTTATTTTGATATTTCTATCGTGTTACTTTGTCTCACTCAGTGATAAATTGATAATAATATTAATGATTACTAAACATTGATGTAATGAAAAGTTCGACAGAAAATCTATTGAGTTTATTTCGCCCGCTATGGTATCCTTTAAAATATAGCTCTAAAGAAACTAGAACAGTTTTGAATTTTTGTGACTTACAGTATTTTTTTCTTATTTCAGGTATGCAATATAAAGTCTTCACGATACAAATTGAGTAGCAGTCATGGTGCTTCTATTCACCTAGAGTCAACGTGAGCAAGAAATATTTTAATAAAGTTAAAATGTGCCTTAAAAAATAGTTTAAATGTGCCTTATCGAATATTATAAATGCAAAATATGTGTATCTGTAGGTAACAGAGATATCACTTTACGCTTAAAGGGCCGAACCGATGTAGATGAAAATGGTATGGGAAATGGGAATATTTTTAGAAAAGCGAAAGGACATTAAATAGTGTTTATTACGGAAAAAATGTACGGTTCCCGCGCTATAAACGAATTTCGGCTGGGCTGTTTTGGCTGATACGTGATACGAAATTACGATTTTAGAGCAATTATCGTGCAATAATTGCTATCGCATTGCTCTCGCAAGATACGTGATACGAGGGCGGTTTTGCAGAGTAGCGGGCGTCATTTAGTTTCTTATTTAAAAATGTGGTATTGTAGTAATATACGAATTACGATGAATATGGCGGTAACCTCCTAGAATATTCTAGATTCTAGAAACACCGCATATAATGAAACAGTCCGTATAATTATAGCAATTATAATATGTTTATCACACGCATTCTGCAGCTAGTAGAATTTATTCAAGTATTTTTATGTGTGCCATATTCAATTAAGTATCATTTGAAATACCTAGAAGACCCGGTATTGGGTGTAAGAGCTATCAGCTAAGTCATGAGGTTTTATCAGATATGATGTTACAAAACATCAAACACTTTTTACATTACGGCAAGAAATCTCTTTACTTTCGTTTTATTTTACAAAAAACCTAAAAGTAATACTATAATATTCGCCTATATGATAGATCCATACTAATCCATACTTCCATACTAATATTATAAATGCGAAAGTGTGTCTGTCTGTCTATCCGTCTGTCTGTCTGTCTGACTGTCTGTTACCTCTTCACGCTCAAACCGCTAAACCGTTTTTGCTGAAATTTGGCATGGAGATATTTTTAGTTCCGAAAAAGGACATGGGATAGTTTTTAACGCGAAAAAATGTACGGTTCCCACGCGATAATTTAATTTTGGCGCAACGGAGTCGCGGGCTTCATCTAGTATTATTATAAAGGCGAAAGTGTTACCTCTTCACGCCCAAACCTCTGAACTAATTTTGAAAAGCCCCGGTAAAGGACATGGGATACTTTTTATCCCGAAAAAATGAAATCCCACATGAAAAACAAATTTTAGCACAACGAAGCACAACGGGTATCGACTGGTAGTAGGTAAATCGCGGTAACGGTAGATTTTCTTAAAGTGATTATTAAGATGGTAAAAACACTAAAAACTGTTTTACCTATACACCGTGAGATTGTGGAGCATACTGCATACATTGTGTTTGAACAAAAACGCGGGATTCACTCAAAAAGCTGGTGAATGAAAGTCGTTATATCGGTCACTTGAACAACACAACGGTATTACATTACATAGAGTAATGAAGGAGTTTTAGTAACATCAAATACAATAATATTATCTAAGGTAAAAGGGCCAGGAAATAGAGAACGTAGAGATTTTAGTGATTGGTTGATGTGTTATTTTGAAAATTCTGTCTTTTTAGCATGATTTATAAATGAAATTTCAAACGTTAGGTCAGAAAAAACATAATTTTATCATGATTTCAAAAGTTTTCTTAGAAGAATAATTGCTAAATATTAAAAATATGCGTCACGTAGCTGTTTTGTATTTTTATTTTTCATACGTAATATTTTAAAAGTGGTTTGCAATTATTATCGTTGTAGAGACAGACTTTTTACCAGGCCTATTGTATGGTTTGTGGTTTTAAAAATCCTTTTCGCAATAACAGCTGTACTACAATGTAACAATACCCCATCTTTTCCAATCGAGATTTTTTTGAGATTTTCCTTTTTATCTTCTGTAATTTTGCAACAAAGACGTAATGACAAAGTAAAGATTTTGAACGCCATGTGGAAGAAATTTTTTGTTAATTTTTGTGGTAACTATACAATGTTATTGCATTAAAAAGAAACATTTTTTTTAATATCGAACGCTAATAAAAGCTCACGTTTGAAAACCAATGCATTCGAATTTCAAATAAAAAAAAGCTACAAAGACTCTGTAATTCAATTACTCTGCGTCGATCGTTTCAGGAAATGCCAAAGAAAGGAGTAAAAAGCGAGTGAGCAGGAAGCGCGTGGCAGGTGCACCCTGTCCTGTCCTGTCCGACATTTGTGGGCCCCCTATTTCGTAAAATGTAACCAGTTTCACTGAGATGTCGCGGACAAGGAAAATATTATGTATTTGTTAGCACAGGAAACTGATATTAAAAAGTGCGGTCCGGGCGCCAAAAGAAATGTGAAATAACTAGAAATGTCTTTGAATATTTTTTTTCAGCAAATGGGACTGTAATTTAAATATTTTAGTAGCACTGTATAAAAGATAGTATGAAAGTCTGAACATAAAATAATACTAAAATCTCTTGACCTTTCTAATTTTTGGTTTCTTTACGTAATTTAATAGCGTCTAACATATTCTCTTTGTAAAGCAGAAAATATAATAATATGACAGGGAAGATTTGCAAACTTTCTTTACAGAACGAATCTCTTTCGAAAACACATAAATGGTGTTTACAATATGATTTAACCATTTTGGACTTCGTATACGCGATTTGGATTAATACCTCGATCGTGGGAATAGCAGACACAAAAGATTTTCAATTGTTATGCGGCAGCCGGGTGCCGTTTGGGGATTGATGGGTTAATGGAGGGCTTGTGTATTATAACTTCACTTCCTGTGAAAAATCGCAAATAAATCATCAGTTATTGCGATTCATATCTCTTTGTTCAAAGAAAGCACAACAAGAAAGTGTTCAGTAATTTCGTTGCAATTTTTTCACAATTTCGAAATTTAAATTATGCGAATGCGCAGGTGACAGACACGTCCGCTCGCTGCGATAATTGCGCATATTCTGCCTCTGTTTGAATTTCGAACACAAAAAGTCGGCCAATCAAACAGCTGGGATGACTCGTGCGCCGATTAACGGTCTTGGGACTGATTCTCATATCTCCAAAGTCGCTTCGATCGTAAGCTGTCATATTCACGCGTGATGTATGCGAGCGGGTGAAACAGTCTGTACTCGAACAGGCTTTCGAATCATGAGAATAGTCCCCCTTGTTTTTATACCATTATGCGATAATTCAGTTGATTGATTCGTCCTATTTGCCGTCCATCTGATAGGATTAATATTTTTTGTAAGCAACAGGTGAAACAAATTAAAAAGGATACCGAGTAAATTGATTATAATTGCTTCAAAGCTGGTGAAGATTCACTAGTCATTTTAAACTATTTTGACCACCTTGCATACCTGGGGAATTATCGTACAATGTTGCTCGGATGTTGGAGTAATAATCGCTCTTGTTTCTTTATTACATTTCCACTTGCGTTTAAAGCTAGATTAGCTTTACGTTATTTTATTATGATTCATGACTTTATTTTAGTAATATAATACCATGTACTTATACAGTTACAGTCTCGACAAAGTAACGTGACAATGAGAGCCTTTCAGTTAAAAAGTTTTTGTGGTACAGCTCTCGGCTCTCTAGGCTTAAAGCCGCCATATTGTAAATGTCATTTGACAAGCTGTTGTGTGCAAACGCTGATAATGTCATCCAGTTTAGGAAAAACTAATGATAGGTACTTTCATGATCCGACTAACATTTTTGTTTGTAGCCGAATCGAAAACGTTAGCAGCGTTGCCAGACGTCCCGATTTTTTCACCAAAATTAAATGTCCCGCGCGGGACAGGCTCAGTCCCGCTTTTCGGGGAAAGCCTAAACGTACATGCAGCGTGCTGAGAAAGAAAGGTGTGTAATGAAGATAAGGGTGTGGGAGGTAGAGGAGTGGATTTTATTTGACTACTTTTGATATCTATTGTCACGTAAACGTTATTTTAACACAAACAAAAAGATAAAAAATCAAAAAACTTTTGATTTTATACTTTTTTTACTTTGTCCCGCTTTCGACTGAAAAATCCCGCTTTTTCACACAAAAAGTTCCAAAGTCCCGACTTGGCACAAAAAAATTCTGGCAACGCTGAACGTTAGTGTCATTTTGAGTGACAGCTGTGGCACACGCCTGCATGTAAATTGCCACAATTTGCTTGTAGACCTGTACAGTGCCTTGACAATAACTTTACCTTAGAATAAGGGCAAAACTATGTAAACACTGTATCATTATAGTCTGTATAGGAAGTCGTGCCGACCTGTCTCATCGTTACACGATCAAGTTGTTCTTTTAATTTAACCTCTATTTCAACGACAGAAGGATTACTCAGAGGAAAATTAACTTTGAATGAACTATACACGAAGCGTGCTCTGTCCGCAATGATGATGGTAATAAAGAACTTGTGTTAACATGCCTTAATATTTTTAACAAAAAGCTTTCCAAGCTATTTTTAGAGCCATTGAAATTCGCCATTTTAAAGTCTAAAGCACGAGAGCTTTTAAGAAGCTTTGTTACTCGATTCTTTTGTAAGCTCTACCATAGTGTAAAATACTACTAAGAAGTTTACTTAGTTCGGATTATTTTTTAATCTTGGTAAGTCTTGATTTTGCTGTTAAAAATATGTAGTCGGATTGAGTTGTGAAAGTAGAGTTATATTATATTAAAATTATGATACAATTATTATTTTATAATTAGTTATAATATATTGTATAGTCATTTTAACTATACTTCCAACTTGCATTGAATAATTGTCTTTAAGTATAGTCTACAGATCCTATGTATGTATTTAAATGAAAATTAATTTTAAATTTAGTGACTCTCACTTAGATTCTAGAAAAGCTGAACCTATTTGGCTAATTTAAGCCTTGAAGTTATCGTGGAAGTCCAGGGAATGTTTATATTAGGAGGGATAGTGATACAAAGTAAACTGGATCGTCTAGTATTTTATGTAATTAAGTTACCTTACTTAACAAGGACTATAATAATGAGTAATTGCGCAGTTCGGTAACAATACATTTTCCTAAACTCTATATTCAAATGACGTAACGCGTACAGTTAGTTCGGCGAACACATCGAAAATAAGTTTCCCACCTACCTTCATTATCTTCAATCTTTTATTGGATCGTGAGTAGAGTTCGAAATTGAAATTTCATTTTGAATGTATCGCTTTTTGGTGTGAAAAAAGATTTGACCGGTTGCTATTTACTACTTACTAACAAGCATTTACATCAAATTAAAATTAATTTCAGTTTAATAGAGATATTTTTAAGCTAGGGGAAAAATATTTTAGCCTTAGATTTACGGTGCGTCCACATTTGTATCATTTGCGCGATCAGATCTCCGATCGATCTCCGTCGCGATCATCGCGCCGTATCAAGTATGCGTATCATAGTGTGGACGCCCATGATCATTCTGCCGATCATGCGTGTATTAGATACGACACGTATCAGATACGCGGTTAATAGCGATCGGGGCGTATCATGATACGCGTATCATTTTGACACGCTTCGATGATACGCGACGGAGATCTGATCGGGGATCTGATCGCGCAAATGATACAAATGTGGACGCACCCTTAGATCATTCTGCCGATAATGCACGTATTTGATACGACACGTATCAGATACGCGGTTAATAGCGATCGGGGCGTATCATGATACGTGTATCATTTTGACACACTTCGATGATACGCGACGGAGATCTGATCGGAGATCTGATCGCGCAAATGATACAAATGTGGACGCACCGTAATATGTGGCGGCGCGAATACGCGGTCTGGCCGCTACACCGCGAGGTGACGAGCAAATGTATACAGTAACGATTTATTTAAGGTGACGCCGCGTTAAAGTAAAAAACCGTGTTGGATATGTTTAAGATTGCTTTTTTTCTATGAGAACAGGAAAAAAATGGAAAGAGCGTAAGCGACAAAATGGTTTTTGTCGCGTAATTTAAAGACCATAAATACATTTCATATAAGCTATGGGAAAATTAAAGTGTATGCTTGAACCATCTATGTACAAATTTTGGAAGCTTAAATCACTCTCCTCTGTTGGCAAAATTGGAATCCCTTTTTTTACAGCGGTCTTTATGATTGATTATTCTGTGTCATAAAAGTTAACCAATCGTGTTATGCTATGGTTAATTCGAAGACAAAGACACGATGAATACTGACAATGAACTTTAATTTCTTAGGTTTAGTCATTGCTGAGAAAAATCGATATCGCTACAGCCAAATTATCAAGGCATCGTCGCCTTAAATGGCACCGCGGCCGCGCTTTCTTTGTTGTATTCTTTCTAAGCATTAAATAACTCTCCGTAAAAAAACAAAAAGAAAATGATGTTAATATAAACCACCATAACATTTTACGACAAAGAGTATGTAATTATGAATAGAAAAACAAATCGACGCACGTTCCAATATCGAGCGTGTTCGATATAATTAGCGATTTGCTATTCTGGGAGACTGCCAGTGACATAGGTTCATTCACAACGATGACTCATCGCAAAACAAAAGACGCTCATGAAATATCGAGTTTTAAGTAGTGGCTGAAATTTCAGTTTAAGTAATCAAGAGCATAATGAGACTACAATAGCTACTAATAGTGTCACTCCTAGTTAAAACCGAAGTTTAGTATGAAAGGAGAATTTATATAGACGTAGAGAATATTATGTAAATTACTGAGACGCATGATAGTAGTAAGTTCGCGTTGAGAAGACAGTGTCAATATGTCCTGAAGGCTGAAAATATAGATGTAGGATACAATGATAAATTAGCCGTATTTTCATTGTCTTATCACAACTACTTACCAGCCACTTTGGTTGAATATTATTATGTAAAAGGTCGTGCCTTCAATTTGAGGTTTTGAAACTATTTTTTTAGATCTAAAGAATCCAAAAAAAATAAGTTGGGGGTTTGAAATTGAACACCTATTTTGATGTCTTACGTATTCTAATTTTAAAATCTTAAGACTTACCTTCTTATACGAAATATGCCCAATATTCGAATAATTGTATACAAATACTTAAGCCACCGATACAATGATTCCACGTGTGGCATTGGCCAGTGGACGGCTGCCAGATCGGATGTTGGCACGGTCGTCTGCACTTCCTCGGTAGTTCTCTACATTCTTTGGCTTGTTTGTCCATTTTTTATGAGTTTGTAAAGCCTATGATACACACGATAAAGCAGGATATCATATACGGAATACGTTTTCTCGGTAGGATACATTGTTTGCCCATTTTTTTAGTTCGTAAAACCTGTAGCACACGGAATGAAGTAGGATACTATAATAAACCACTTTCTTAGTAATCTCTACGATACCTATGACGATACATTCTTTGTCTTGTTTGTCTATTTTTGGTGATTTGAAAAAGCCTGTGATATTATACAGAATGGTACAGGATACAATATACGGAATACACTTTTTCGGTAGTAGGGATACGTTATTTTTCTTGTTTGTTTATTTTTTATGAAATTGTAAAGCCTGTAAATACACGGGATAAAGTAGAATATAATTAATACATGGAATACCTTGGTAGTTTTCAACAATATCTGATTTGTCTTGTTATCCATTTTTTATGTTGGTAAAACCTGTGATTTATACAATTGATGAACCTAGTATTATCATTAGTGAAGCATTATAGAGTGCCACACATTACACTGCTACTGTTGGTGTATAATTTTGGTAACATTTGTGCACATAAACTTTTACAGTGCATGTTAATAAACATGTGGCATGTGGCAAATGCGATTTTTTTATCTATGATAAAAATATTATAATTCCTTAAGATTTGTCGTCGCGTTATTTGACTATAGATTCATCAGGCAATCAACCGATCAATCTCTTTTTTCTCTGTCTTAAATATTTATTTTATAATTTAATGTGTTCATTTGAGATTCTTTTTCTACTCTCCATACTTGCAAATAAGCCTTTTCCGTAACACCGGTAAGTTTAACCGACAACTATTCTGCATATCGGACTAATATAACAGACCCTTTATACAAGGCTAATGTAGCAATGAACACTATTATAATAACGCTGGCGAGGTAAACACATTTTTCTAAGTTCGTTGTCGCTGGTCAGTTTATTTTTAGATAATTTGTATTTAGAACCGTCTGGATGATGGATGTCGCGACAAGCCATGATTTTCTATACACCTATGCATCTATTTGTTGACTGATATACATTAACCCGTGAGCAAGTGCAGCATAATTTTGTTACGCAGATAAGCGCACGGGAGCAGTTTGCTACACCTTCATAAGAGAATATTATCACGAAACAAAGTTTTAAGTTAGTGTTTCATGTTTATTCCTGACTCTATTAACATGAAATATCTGTGCACGGACCTAAAATAAATAAGTTTCTTCTGTTTGCCTTGAACTTTATTTACAACAAAAAGAAACAGAACAAAGTAATAGACATTTTAAAAGGTTTAGTCTATGAACGAGTAAGTTAATCTCTTGAGACTACTTGTTGTGCGATAAACGAACCGAGTCTAACCGACTTTATCTTATAGTAAACTCAATTAAGCGTTTTTAATGCTTTGATGCGCCCGCGCCGCCTGGCTTACTTTTAATTAAACAATCTTTTATTTTTGGACCTTCACACTTTTAGCGATTAAATTAGCGATGTGAAACCAAATGAATTTTATTGCTAAGGTAGGTTTAAGACAAAATGAATACATTTTGTTGTGAAAATTAATTGAGGAGTGCGTGAATGTTCCAAATAAATAATTAGGTTCTCTTTTGGTTAAATAATTAAAGATATGTAAAATATATTTTCTTGAAGGTATACCCAATTGCCCTCGATGGACGGGTTAAAATATTTCGTTGAAAAAATAATATTTAGATAAAATTAAACATATTTTTCAGCGTATTCTACTTTTTAGGATGTTCCAATAAAATGATAGATAAAGGCTCAAGACGTCCATATTATTTACAGGCGTGTGTAGACTGTAGAGTCCATTTACAATATCTGCAGTTAACCCTGAGCTGATAAGGTGCCATTAGCGCCCATCACATAACTTATACGAGATAATCGAATAATTCCGCATTTTAACAGTTTAAGCTTTATGGGATGTTTATTGCCACTAGGCACTAGGGGTTGATATAACAGAAAAAAATGTTCGAAAAAAATTTATATTTTAAAATTGTAAATATGATAGATATTTAAATTTTAATAATCTAGTTTCGGGTTACCTGTTTATTTTGATTTGAAAATAAAATTATGTTACATTCACATAATTTAATATTATTTTAAGCAGCATTAGAAAAACTTGCCTGCTGTTTATTATAATAAGCAAAATCGTATCTTGATATTAAAGACGAACATTATTTTTAGTAACATCATTTTGCACATTCATTTTTTAGTCCTTAGATGACTTTAACATTTCGAAGGTTCGACTGAATATTTTACACGCCGCGTTAACTCTGTTTTAGGGCCGCGGAGAATCAGTTGACACAGCTGCTTAGGAGCCCAAAATAAAACAATGGCTTTTGAAACTGTTACGCCACCGTATCTGTTTTCATTGTCTGTTTCATAAGCTAAGCCGCAAAGCCTGGTTGTCCTAATGTCTAGCCGCAAAGCGACAAATTTCGATGATCTTTAACTTACCGCAATACGGTTTTCGGTATCACTTGAACAATAGCTATTATTCAAGTGAAAACTTCCTGTAGTGACGTTTAAAAAGACGATAACTTCCAAGAAAGTGCACAAACTTTTGACGTGATAACGTCTTATAATTCGATATGGGGTGCGCGCCCGAAAAACATGACAGTTCATGCGGCGTTACCTCGCTGACAGCTCTGAGGCGTTCCATTTACACTCTCAAGTCTCTCAACAACCGTAAGGCCCACCTGGGCCGCGCTCTTTGTTTCGATTATATTACGTATTTCGATGACTTAGACAATACTTTTGTATGAAGAAGTTTGGTTAGTTATGACCTTTGATACATTGACCACACTCTGAATGAAAAATAAATAAACAATCTGTGAGCTATTAGTATTATTTCGGCTATTCAAAATTGCGCTCTATTTCCTACGTGTCAAGGTATGACTTAATATATGAAGAATAAAGTATTCGTTTATTTCTTCTGAACAAGTCACTAATTATAGTTTCGAAAGTTTATAATTGAGAAACTAATATCACATCGGACTAAATACTATATTATGATGGCTTGATAGATAGAAAATTTAACATAATATATTATAATGTAGTTCACACAAACATAAAATATGGATTGTATGTAAGGATTAATTTTACAAAGAGGGTAGGCCGGGCGCCATTTTTTTTGCATATTGACCTGCCAACTTTTTTGCATAGATTTTTCCCGGAACTTTAAAGCTATGACGTTGTCACGTTCAACTATCGTCAGTAAACCGACTTTACAGACAACCGATTTTTTGGAATAGGTAAGATCGGAAATTCGTAAGACGGAGGGAGAGCAGGCCGCGAGCGTATATATTGTATAACTAGCTGTTGCCCGCGACTTCGTCCGCGTTAGCATAGTAGGTCAAGTCCCAAGTATTATTTTTCAAAAATAGTCAATGTACAGTATAGATGACTTACTTTGTTCTTAAAAAGGAGAAATAAGACGTGTCATGAGAGGGAAGGGTGTGGGGGGGGGGAGGGGTTGCCAAAGCTCACCGCATAGTAATAAAACAACACTCGAAATCTGTATAAATAAGATACATAAAAGCTGATAGCAAGGCAAGGAGTGGAGATAGATACATAGTGTAAAGGACGAATTCGTAGGAAATTTTATGAACTTTCTTTTTGTACGGGACATTTTTCTCTACAACTAACCGTTTAAGCGATATGAGCAAAAAACTAAAAATATTTAAACTTGAGCCCCTGCTCCCCACCCTGGGTGACATCGTTATGATTTATAGCCTATGTGTTGACCCGACCTCTAAGTAATGTTCGTGCAAAATTTGAAGTAAATCCGTTCAGTACTTTCTGAGTTTATCCCGGACATACATACAGACAAACAGACAAAAATTCTAAAAAACTATATTTTTGGCTTCCATGTCGATCGTAGATCACGTCCCAAGTATTATTTTTTAAAAATAGTAAATTTACAGAATTGACTTTTCTACGATTTTATTATATGTATGTATAGATATAACCGACCATACTCAACCTGCGGCCTACGGACTTTGTCAGTGGCACGTGTGAATCAATCAAATAATTTTGGTTGCGGCCCACAACACCAAAACTAAAACATGCTTGTGGCCCCTAAGAAAAAAGGTTGAGTACCACTGCCGTAAAGGATATTTAAAGGCAGTCATTTTCTTTCTACTGCGCGTTGATGAAAAGCACAGAGTAACATATGCGAGTTATCCACTTGTTTTAGCGCAGTATTTTGATTCTTGCCATACTATAATATTTTAAGTTTAGAACATGCACAGGCTACTGGTTATCCTAGAAAGTATTGTAATAATGTTGCTGCCGAGAGAAATGAAAAATTTCTAAAGTTAATTGACTGGATACGCAGTCTAAATTACTGTTTGCGCAGACATGGAATTTTGCATACAAATTTTGTGGTGCAACGAGCGACGAGAAATCTTTTGAAACGCTTTGAAGAGGATTTAATATGCGCGGCTATGAAACGTCAACCCTCGGGGAGTCGCACGTTTTTAAACAGATCCGGTCAATTGCACCCGTGATGCTGCAGCGGGGTTAAATACTAGAAGGGTAAAAAGTAAAAATATGGAAAAAGTAAGCAGTTCTGTTATTTGTTTCGCTAAACATGATAGAAAAATCCATACGAGTGAAAGAGGAGGATACAGTATGAAATAGCTAGAGGAAGACAGGCAACCGTCTTATTCGTACTCCGTTTGTTTAAAGCCTGCGAACAATTGCGTTAACTTTTAAATTAGAAACAATAGTAATATTAGACTATTGACTAAGAACACAACAGTTTTTAGCGCTATCTATATGCTATAAGTTGGGGTTATGTTTTCAGTATCCAGTGATGTACAGCCGTAAATGTCAGTGGGCATTAGCAGATCGGTGCACTATTTGTGTACTTCACAATGATGTCAGATACGGGAATAACTAGCTATTTCTAGTGCATATGACGTGCGTATAAAATTAGTGCATGTTGCTGAGAGAAAGAATTAAATCACCCGATGAGTGAAAGAACCAATAAGAAGGCTAAATTTTCCCTCTTGAAAAGTTTTATTATTCAAATGTATATCTCTACAGCTACAGTATACAGGTTAAAAAGCGAACGCCATACCAACTAATATATATTCTGTGGCCATACCTTAGAAGTTTCAAGTTTAAATTATTGGCTGTATCTTAGTAATATAACGAATGTGTACACGCATTAAAGTTACTGAAAATGCAACCTGCTGACCGCTAATATAATATGAAGATATTGATGATGAAATTACTGAAATGAAATTCATAAGTCGATTATGAAATATCCCGACAAGGAACAAAACTTCAGTTCTTCGTCTCAACTAATTACCAAGACTGAATGAAGAGATGTAGAACATTTTAACACAGTTTTCAACTTTATTGGAGTGCTGGCAAGTCTCATTACTCTTCCGTAGTCAGTTGCATCAGTGTTTTTCAACCTTTTTTATAATGCGACCCCCCGGTATGAAAAATATTATGCGACCGCTTTTCTATCATTTTAAAGTATGTTTGCTTAAAAATACACCTTTTGTTAAAATTGTCCTACTTAATTTATTTATCTTTTTATTTTGTTGTTTTTTTATTATTACTGAAATAGTTTTGTTGACCTCTGGCGAAACTAAAGGCGACCCTAAAGCTTCGCGACCCAGCAGGGAGTTGCGACCCGCAGGTTGAAAAACACTGAGTTGCACAATCGTATACAACTAATTCTGTATCCAAATATCCAATCAACGGACGAATAAACTCGGTTTACGTAACACCATGACTGTTGCTTTTTACAACGACTATTTATTTAGGCAGAAAAGCTCTTGTAATGTTTTTGTAGATTCCGTTGGGAAAAAAATAGTTAACTTGTTCCTAGGGAAACGTAATTTTTTGCAATGGGGATTGTCCATTTTTTTTTTAATTTTGCTCATTACAAAAACATTTCGAGGAATAAGGTCAGTGATCGTTTTTCTGTATATAAACGAAAAAAATACCCATAAAGGTACAATTCCGTGCATCGCGACAGTCGTAAGCCGCGCGCGGCTGACGACTGTCGTCGGCCGCTCGCGACAATAGTCATTGTACGAAAATGTATGGCACATGGCACCGCTTCCGAGGCCCGCGACAGACGCGCGCGGCCGATGACTGTCTGTCGTAAGCCGCGCGCGACCGTGTCATATAACTTTGACACGGTCGCGCGGGGCCTACGACTGTCTTCGGCCGCGCGCGTCTGTCTTAAGTCGGCACTACATATAGGCGAACGCGTTCGCCAACGCGTTCGCCTATATGTAGTGCCGACAAAACGCGTCGGCCAATGTCTAAATACCTACCGCCAACGCGCGAGTCGCCCGTTCTACACATTGGGCCAACGCGTTGGCCAACGCGTCGGCCAACGCGTTCGCCTATATGTAGTGCCGACAGTAGGCCCCGCGCGACCGTGTCAAAGTTATATGACACGGTCGCGCGCGGCTTACGACAGTCGTCGGCCGCGCGTGGCTTACGACTGTCGCGATGCACGGAATTGTACCTTTAGTTACGAGTACTTATATTTTTGAACAAATATGTTTAACCTTAGTTTGACCTTCAATGGCGTTAAATTAGCAATAAATTCGACCAACATTACCTTTTGGTAAGCTTCTCGTATCAGCTTTCACTTAATGAGAACTTGCATTTGACGAACCAGCCATTATAAATAAGATTGAAAGGAAATTTAAAACATACTGCAGAGGTCAATTGGCCGCCGATGATGACATCAGAGCGAAACTTTAAAAATTTATTGAGAAAAAACTAGCCAATGAATTTCAAAATTATTTAATTTATATTCTTAAAATACCCTGTTTTAACGGAAAAAAATATAAAAAGTACATGTGATTTTTTTTGGACAATGCCCATTGTTGCGTTGAGAAAAGCTTAAGTTTTGTTATTTTCTCCGTAGGGCCTACGGCAACAATCCGTACTAATATTATAAATGCGAAAGTGTGTCTGTCTGTCTGTTACCTCTTCACGCCCCAACCGCTGAATCGATTTTGCTGAAATTTGGTATGGAGATACTTTGAGTCCCGGGAAAGGATATAGGATACTTTTTGTCCCAGGAAAATATACGGTTCCCGCGCGATAAACGAGTTTTGGCGCAACGTAGTTGCGGGCATCATCTAGTAATATACCTACGGAATAACTACCTATTATGGAACAATTAGGTCTATACGCCTATGGCGTAGACCTTTATGTAGATAGGTAGTTATTACTATAATAACATAAAAATTAACATGTAATAGGTAATTGGTATTTTTGCTGTATTGCTTTATTGTCCAAATGTTATTCTCAACAGATAGTTTCCTCAGTCGCTTCTGTTTAGCTCTGGTTTTTTTTCGATGGGCTGTGTAATCATTATTTTTGTTCCCTACCAGACAATTCCACTGTCGATTCTCCGCGCGTGACCGTTTACGCGTGCTCTTACCGCATAGGTCACGGCCTAATCGAATCGCCGCACACTGGTCCCAAAGTAAAATAAATGGGACATTAAGAATTTTCGGATCGAAGGTCAACGGATCAGGCTGATTTTTTTTTTGTAGACAGCTGATGCAATTACAAGTCACTTTTATAGATGTCGTTTTTTTCAAATATGCCGTATCTATAGAGATAAAAAATAATAATAAAAAAATTGAACGAAATCATAATTTTGTCATTTTAATTCAAGATTCAAACGTATTCAAAATAAATCATAGCACAGCTTATAGAGGGACTCTTGTCGTACATTTTTGTCATAGACACTCAACTGCGATTTTCGCGCCTTTTAGAGCTACAGGCACTTTAATTTTTTTTTGTCAGCGGATGACGCTGATTTTTTTTTTGTAGCATCTGATGCAATTACAAGTTACTTTTATAGATGTTGTTTCTTTCTAATATGCCTTATCTACAAAAAAAGAAAAAAAATATAAATTATTTTTTGTATGGACGAAATCATAATTTTGTAGCATCTGATGCAATTACAAGTTACTTTTATAGATGATGTTTTTTTCAAATAAGCCTTATCTACGGAGAAAAAAAAATATGAATTATTTTTTGTATGGACGAAATCATAATTTTGTAATTTTCTTCCAAGATTCAAACGTATTCAACATAAATCATAGCACAGCTTATAGAAGGACTCTTGTCGTACATTTTTGTCACGTTGCTCAACTGCGATTTTTGCGCCTTTTAGAGCTACAGGCACTTTATTTTATTTTTGTCAGCGGATGACGCTGATTTTTTTTTGTAGCATCTGATGCAATTACAAGTTACTTTTATAGATGTTGTTTCTTTCAAATATGCCTTATCTACAGAGAAAAAAAATATAAATTATTTTTTGTATGGACGAAATCATAATTTTGTCATTTTATTCCAAGATTCTAACGTATTCAAAATAAATCATTGCACCGTTTTGTCATAGACACTTAACTGCGATTTTTGTGCCTTTAGGAGCTACAGGTACTTTAATTTTTATTGTTTTGTATAATTCATTTCTGAGTATTTCATATAGTTTTTAATAAATATTGTTAAGGATAGACAAATAATAATGTTTTCTTTAGTGACAAGTAACCCTTTCTAATGTCTTATTCATAAAAAAGCCTATATATACTAAAACTAAACAAATTAAAGTAGAAATCTCAAAACATGTACGTACAGGTAAATTATTTTATGACTCATCCAGTTTGCAAATTTTGTTTGTTAATGACTCATTGCCTAATTAGTAATTACCTCTATACTTGGAATTTGTGCTCTGTTTTGTTATTCAGCGCTAGCGAACGCTTCGAAAACGCTAAATAATATATAGGCACATAGATTGCAATTCAAATTTTCCCTTCGTACTTTTACGGGCTTAGGACCGTCAAAATACAAACTTGTATGATTATATAGGTTTGTTTGTTTGTACATGTAAATTATTCCTTCGATCGAGGAAAAACGAGACACAAAAAGGCTATTGTGAAAACCGATCATGAAAGCCTCATATAACTTCAAGTAGTGGGGGTAATTAGACAATGAGTTATAAAAAAATGCTTGTAATACGGATGACCCACGCAATAATCCTTCGAGCCCCAAGCGGTCGCATGCGACCGCGATTACAATAGTAAGGCTTCTATTGTTATCGCGGTCGCATGCGACCGCTTGGGGCTCGAAGGATTATTGCGTGAGTCATCCGTATTGCAAGCATTTTTTTATAACTCATTGTCTTATTAAAAAACAATAGAATGGCTTTCTATTGTTATCGCGGTCGCATGCGACCGCTTGGGGCTCGAAGCCCGGGCCTTTCTATTGTTATGCGACCGCGATAACAATAGTAAGGCTTCTATTGTTATCGCGGTCGAATGCGACCGCTTGGGGCTCGAAGGATTATTGCGCGAGTCGTCCGTATTGCAAGCATTTTTTTATAACTCACTGTCTAATTACCGCCACTACTTGAAGTAATATGCGGCTTTCATGATCGGTTTTCACAATAGCCTTATTGTGTCTCGTTTTTCCACGATCGAAGGAATAATTTAGATGTACAAACACGTTTTGAGATTTCCACTATTGTTAATACATTACCTATAATTATAATCATACTAGTTTGTATTTTGACGGTCCTAAGCCCGTAAAAGTACTCGGAAGGGAAAATTTGAATTGCAATCTATGTGCCTATTTATTATTTAGCGTTTTCGAAGCGTTCGCTAGCGCTGAATAACAAAACAGAGCACAAATTCCAAGTATAGAGGTAATTACCAATTAGGCAATGAGTCATTACCAAACAATGTTTGCAAACTGGATGAGTCATAAAATAATTTACCTGTACGTACATGTTTTGAGATTTCTACTTTAATTTGATTAGTTTTAGTATATATAGGCTTTTTTATGAATAAGACATTAGAAAGAGTTACTTGTCAATAAAGAAAACATTATTATTTGTCTATCCTTAACAATATTTATTAAAAACTATATGAAATACTCAGAAATGAATTATACAAAACAATAAAAATTAAAATACCTGTAGCTCCTAAAGGCACAAAAATCGCAGTTAAGTGTCTATAACAAAACTGTGCAATGATTTATTTTGAATACGTTTGAATCTTGGAAGAAAATTACAAAATTATGATTTCGTCCATACAAAAAATAATTCATATTTTTTTCTCTGTAGATAAGGCATATTTGAAAAAAACAACATCTATAAAAGTAACTTGTAATTGCATCAGATGCTACAAAAAAAATCAGCCTCATCCGCTGACAAAAAAAAATTAAAGTGTCTGTAGCTCTAAAAGGCGCAAAAATCGCAGTTGAGTGTCTATGACAAAAATGTACGACAAGGGTCCCTCTATAAGCTGTGCTATGATTTATTTTGAATACGTTTGAATTTTGGATTAAAATGACAAAATTATGATTTCGTCCATACAAATTTTTTTAAATAATTTTTTATCTCTGTAGATACGGCATATTTGAAAAAAACGATATCTATAAAAGTGACTTGTAATTGCATCAGCTGTCTACAAAAAAAAAATCAGCCTGATCCGTTGACCTTCGATCCGAAAATTCTTAATGTCCCATTTATTTTACTTTGGGACCAGTGTGCGCCGTTGGGAACAACGCGGAAGCGTTCCCCGAGATCTGCATGCAGTGACATTCACCATCAATTCCAATTTACCCTCAATTTGCTGCACGGGTGTTCCGCGCCGTGGGAAACTTCAGGCAATCATTTACATCTGTTTAGAGCATTTCTAACCTCTTTATACGAATCGGAAATTTCTACGATGCTTTCTGCGACGTAGACTTTTACGATGTTGTGACGCCGCAACGCGGTGTTTTGGCCTGGCCCTATACTGTAGACTGACTAGTGAGTAGTGACTATAATATTATGTTGTGACTTGTGACTTGTGAGAATATGCGTAGAGGCCACAAAAGAAGTTGTTCCGACCCAGGCCGTGGCCCACTAATCACTTTATGGATTTCAGATCCAACTTACTTAGAAATCTAGGAAATCTTCGACAGCGCGACGCGGGATTGTAGCGCTATTTGTAACTTGTACCGCCAAATTGTGATAGTTGAAATGTAGTTAATTGCCAATGTTAAAAATATTTTGAAGTAGCATTGCACCTCATGAATCATCAAATTAATATTCGTAGTACCTACCTAGTAATTGTGGGACATTTTGAACAACCACTATTAAGATTACAAGATAAACATTGCCGCAAGATTGCTGCAACGTACGGGTTCTAACAAGGTGCAGAACTGGAGTGATCACGACCAGCACTGACGCTGATGCCGTGGGAATGTCTGCTTTCCTAGTAGTTGAATAGGGTTGCTACTGCAAAGAAAAAAATGGAATATCTAAACTAATTAGTAATTTTAATAGATTCAAAAACATGCTATAAGTTTGAGAGCAATAAGAAAGAGAATTTTAAATAGGAGCAGTTAGCTAGTACATAAATATGTTACAGTTATAGATAATACTGAATTAGTAACGAATAAGATTGTTAATTTGCAAAAATTACATAATTTTGTGCCTAAAACGTTTACCAAAATAAATGCAAAACAGTTCAAAACACACACTTTAACTGCAAGAAAACTTTTGCGTGGCAACCCTATGTTTTGAATAGTCAAGATAACAATCAAGTTGTCATAGTGCACGAGAAGTCAATGGGATGACCTACAGTTCGCGGTTTGGTCAGGAAGTATGCGGTGGGGACCACACTGGTACCCTAGCACTCCTGGATCATGATAGATCAGGTTACAGTGGTGTTCAAATAGAGACAGGGCACACAACCCTATAATTGACAGTCATCCCATTATTGGCACCTTTTTGTTTGAAAATACTATGAGTACCCTAACCCATCAATCCCCAAACGGCACCCGGCTGCCGCATACCTAACAATTGAAAATCCTACGATCGAGGTATTAATATGGGACGTTCCATTGTTGAACTGTTGAAGAATCAATGCTTTGCTCATGGTACCTATCGTATGTAACAATATGTTACTTTTTTTCGTAAAAAGTTTTTAGCTAATGATTATTAGTAATGAAGCATAAAAAGTACTTTAACTACTTAGTAGCCATTTTGACCGTCTCGGTATTTAAATTCGAAGCAAGATATAAAAATATTAGATGTAATTTATGTCAGGCTTCTCAAATAAAAAGTCAAAGAAATCTTCTCTCTACTCGCAAATCCAAGGATCGTAGAAAATATATTCTAAAACTTATATTTGAATTCGTAACATTTTCTGGAATCCCCAGACATTTTCTAGATAAGGCTTTTAAGCTAAAGCTAAAGATCTGCGATAAGTGGCAGAACTAAGTAAGAGGCACTTAGATGAAAAAGATATGATGTGGCTTCCCTTTGATAAAAAGGGGTTGCTTGCCAGAGAAATAAAAAGAAAAGATATGGCGCTAGAATAAAGATAAGTATTTTGTTCGTTATGAAAATATTGGTTGATGTTTATTAATGTGTCATAACTAAATAGATAATCGTGTACTCAATATACCTAATAATTATATAATTTACTAGCGACCCGCCCCGGCTTCGCACGGGTATAAAATATATAGCCACTGAAGAAATGATTAAAATTGATTGATTCAGCAGTTTTATATTCATTTAATACTACCCGTGGCCCGCATTGGTCGGTACCGCCGCAAAAGCTACGTCTCACAGGAAATTGGAGCCTTTTGCAGGATATAGGAAAATCAGTAGGGATCATTGGTATTCTCGGTATATGAACTAATTCACCAGCTGCAGGGCCGGTAATAATCTTCGTTACTGCGCACCCCCGCCTTGGTAAGTTGGTAGCGCCCACTTCGAAACGGGCATAAATCGCAATTTTTAATTTCACCATAACTTCTAAACCAAACGTCCAATTTTAATCATTCAAACACCAAATATTATCTACATAAACTGTACTTAGTGATGAAATAATTAATTTTAATAAGGATGCTGTGCCTCATTTGACATAGATAGGTATAGTGTGTCGCGGACATTTTTGTAGATATTTATAAGATCTACATTTACTTAGAACATTGTATGGTTCTATCTTTTATAGTTTAGGCAGCGTACGCAAAATAAGTAACTTTTCTGGTTGATTTTTTTCACCTTGTGTCAGAAAAACCCAAATATCTTACGGAACCCTATATTTTCTACAATAAAAAGTAGCCTATGTTACTCGTAAATAAAGTAGCTTTCGAATGGTGAAAGAATTTTTAAAATCGGTCCAGTAGTTTTTGAGCCTATTCATTACAATTAAACAAACAATCAAACAAAGTTTACCTCTTTATAATATTAGTATAGATTAACAATTTGCCATGTAGAAAGAGTGCGTTCTTTAAAACACCATTCCAAAATATGATTGTGCTCGTGAGCATTTGGAAAATACACATTCTAGTCTCTATTTAGGAGATCGTATTTATAATTACGCCACCTTTGAATAAATTATCTTTGTATGACGATGCGATAACGAATGTCTACTTGAACATAACATCACATCATGTAAGTTACAAGAGGTTTTAGTAACGCAAAGTATATAGAACTTAGTATAATTTGATAGAGTAATTTTACAAAACTTTACCAGGGTTATGTTGTTCATATCTTTGTATATTATATATTTTGTCGGTCACATTCTAGTGCTTAGGGAGCTATAGGTCTACCAGAATCTGATGGCAAAAAGTGAGAAAGTAAATTGACTCTAGCAATACCGGGGTGATTGGAATAAAACATTTTGATCCTTTTTCTGTCTTACGAGTATTAGCGACTGATTCTCTGCGTGAAACATGTAAATATATAAATTTATCCAATGATCAAGGATATTTTTTTAAAATCTGCTGTCAAAATTTGCTATCAGATTCTGGTAGACCTATAGTTAAAGATGTTGAGAGATGCCCAGTTGAGTTTTCTTAACTTTTTAATTTTTATCTATGCAATTATGGTTGATTGGTTTATGCTTTGACATCAGCCAATCAAAAGCCTTAGTGAAAAGATAAACTTCAGTTAAAAAAACCTCGAAAATCTGTCGTATGCTATAGCGAAAAATATATATTTAGTTCTATTTTAGTGCTCATAGCTTTGTTTGCTGAAACTACGGAACAAATCAACCGAAGTGGTAGTGGGTCGATAAGTAGGCAGTCAATGGTCATGGATGTCAAACAAGAGTATGTGGGTGGACTCAAGTTATTCCGAGCCTCTTTCTCAAACAGCTTTCATTGTACAAATGCCAGATCTTCTTTATGTTTTCGATTTTCTTTATGAGTCGCAAAAATGCATTGACATATTATTTTGACTATTTATACTGCCGCGGCCGCACTCACTGCCGCAGAGTGGAACATTAAAATACTTAATTGTAATTAATTCAAAATTTTGACATTAGCCCCATACATTATCTGTCAAACTCTTCATTTAATTTAAGGTTAATCAAAATTAAATGTCTCTGAGTACGGCGAGAGACGAATATTAATTACTCAACTGTAATTAAATGAAGATTTTGATCTAAGCCCCATACATTATTATCTCACAAACTCTTTACTTAATTGAAGTTAAACTATTATTTAATCTGAGTGCGGCCGCTACATTCGCATAATGAATATAATATTAGTTTATTAGAACAACTTAGGTTAATTTTTATCCAGAAAAAGTATGGTGCTGTCTGATAGGCGAATTTCGGTGCGACGAAGCTGCGGGCTACATCATTCTGACATTAGATTATGCTGTGTGCTCAGACCAAATAAAAATACTTTTTATTTGGTCTGAGGCTGTGTGAAAGACCTGGCGACGAGTAAGAAAGCTAGGCGATACCCAGCTTGATATTTTGAGGGGGGTCTCAAATGGTAATAGCTACGTCTAAATAAAGAATCACAAATTAATTAAGTGCCTACCTAGGTTTCGGGGGGTCATGACCCCTGTGACCCCCCCTGAAACCGCGCATGGTGTGAAATCCACCTAAATGACCTTCCACGAACGGTGTGTGGCGTATGATTGACGCGCCCCGACCGCCGACCGCGACTTACGGGACTGTACTATATTGCTATTGTTAATGTACATCCACTAGCTGCCATTTTAGCTAGTGGTTTGTAGTAACCACGCCCTTATTACGATGGTAGTAAGGCTCATAAGTGGAGAGCAGGGGACTGTGCATCTCGTAACATAAATGACATGGAAAATTTACACACGTCAGCGAGAAAATGCATACAATTGCCAAACTTTCACGTTAAGTTAATGTTAACAAGGCCGTTAAATAAGCAGAGAAAAACTACTTCTAATAAACTTGCTGTTCTATCTGCAGTGACGTAAATGAGGTTTAGTATTCACGTTAAAATTTTAGAGTAGCTAATTAGTAATTACAATATTTAGGGCCTGTTTCACCACTTCCTGATAAGGCTATCCACCACTTAACTTGACAGATAGAGTATGGAGAATCTGTCAAAAGCCTATCCGGCACCTTATCAGGAAGTGGTGAAACAGGCCCTTAGTAAAGAACAGTGCTTCAGGCAGTGAATAAAACAATCTGTGTCCCAACTCCCAACGGACGTTGTTGACAAAATTGTTATCCCCGTCCAAAATGTTAAGTCCTGAACTGATGGACTCTTGAATTACTTAGGTACTTATATTTTTAAGACCAAGATGAGTCAAACCAATTTTTAAATTGAGCATATTATAATATAACAAACCAAAATGTATCAAGACATTTAAAGAAAACTTATACTAAAATATAATTTTAAATTATTAAACATTTAGGCATTTTGCAATTATTTGCATTACAAATACAGATAAACAAATAAGATTTAAATAAACAAGGTGGTGTAGCCAATAGGAACTGCATTCAGGTCTTGAGCAAATCACTCGTGAGTCTAATTATAGCCTAACGTAGTGATTCACTATTTAGGTTACTTTACTAAAGATCTTACTGTGAAGTTACTAGTTAGTGAGCGAAAATCACACATTTTTCAACAAAGAAAATTATATTTCAGGTACTTAGAGGTTCATTAAAGAAAGTTTGGGTATGATACTGCCAAAATAGACAGAAAACTACTGCTAATTTTACTGGATACAGGATACTCCTAGAATTATTAAAGAAAAGCTACTTAGTTGGAAAAGTAAAATTATACTTCAATTTAATTTGACGGTATCTCATTCAAAAAAATATACAGGTACCTAAGGTAAACCTGTACTTACATACATTGCAGATACAGAAGCTATTAGGTTAGCTTTGGTTAAAAGTTAAAACTATGTATAATGTACCTAAGTAAGTACTTGTTAGTTACTGAAATAAGACAGTGAAGCCAAGCTAAAACAGTTGTTAAACTTACGAGAGGTTAAGATGTCATTAGTTAACCACGTACCTAATCTTCGTTGGAAAATCTCTTGATTAACTATCTATTAATATTGCAATCAATTGCGCTTAAGTGTTAGGGTAACTACACTTCAAGCATATTCAGGACTTATTCTGAACACTATTTTTTTAACCTATCAACCCCCATAAGGACACCGGCGACCACAATAGATTTCCAAGAATCCGCGATCGAAGGATTAAGGAATTTCAATTTAAAAAGGAAATTCTGAAATGAAAATCTCGTACCATTCCTTAGCATTTTATTGCCTGAAATATATTTTTAAAATATTGAACAAAAGGACAATCATTACGTGGCTAGGCAGGGACCTAGCTCGTTTATCCCCGTAGTCTCCAATATCTCGTCCGTGTGGTCACCATGTATAGCTAATTGCGTGCAGTTCAGTGCTCCGTGATGCAATCCCGTACTTAGTGTATTTAAATTGAGTGTTTCCCAATTACTGATCGATATATTTAGGTATCTAACTATTGATAAAGTTGGCATTCGACAAGGCAAAAATTGAAATCGCTAAACAACCAAATCAAGATGTTTTTTATTTACTTAAATTATTTCTTGCGCGGGAACCGTACCTTTTCCGGGATAAAATTTATCCTGATTCCGGTGTTTCCCGGGACTCCCGTAAACGGGAAGTATTTCACAAATACATACCTAACATTGTTCTGTATTCTGAGACCTAACACGAGTTCGGAAATTGACCCAGCAAGTGAAACCAAAAGCTCTGTTGAATAGTGCGCGGCGACGTAGGTACCTACTATTCATTCTGATGAATATAAAAAGAACATTGACATTGTACCCAAAGTTTTGGCTTTGGGTACAATGTCAATGTTCCTTTATGAAATAAATCTATGAGGAGTGAGGACATTCCAGTAGGTACAAATAATATTAAAACTTTTTGAATTTTTCGAATAGGTACGTCTTAAATCTTAATACTTGAGTAGGTAGGTACTGCAGCTTCCCAATTCTATACTGAAATAGTAACTTAAAAGTATCCAAATAAATACTAAATACACAGTAAATAGGAGAACCACCTCCATAATATTTCGATCAAAACCAAACGTTTAGGAGCAAAGATTTAGAGTTAGTTCAAGCACTGTCTATGGGTGGTTCAAGTAAGTAGGTATGTACCTACTTACTTCAATCAGAAACCACACTAGTCATTATTCTTATAACAAAACAATACCAGATTCCACTACATAAATTCAGGAAGTACATTTACCACGTGTAAAAAGATGAATTTGTACAAACACACTCCGAGATGCGTCCAAACAAAACGCGTGTCCATTAACACGTCAAAAAGAAATAAAATAGACGACGAAAATACACACACGTGAAAATGAGCCTTGTTCCAAGGAAATAAGTCAAATTTACAGCGAGAGCATTACGACGTTTTATTTTAAAAGAGCTTCCTTCCTTTCCCAAAGACGTATTTAGAATAGAGTTCGAACAAACTGATGTCCGTTTTGTTACTTTTTTAAAGATTAGCAATTAGGACATAATGAGACCATTCTGGAACATTTATTTAAAACCTTTTTGACTAACAGTGTGTTTTTAAACCATTTGAAACACATGAATGAATGAATGAAAATTCTATGCACCAAACAACCATGACACACAGAACTTAGTAAAAAGTACATCCTTAATACGAATTGAGGACCTTGCAGCTAAAGGGGGGCAGATCCAAATTTTAGCCGTTACCCTTTTTTTCGCCTACAATTTAAACAAAAAAATTAGCTATGATTTGGTGCATTCAAGAGGCACGTCCGACGAAAACAAGCGCGCTATAACACAATTTGGATCTGCCACCTTATTCTGCTTGGTGCAAGAAGGGAGCAGGTCCGGACCTGCCTCCTTCTTGCAACAAATGAAACCGCTGTATGATCATGCATTGCCGTTGAAAAAGGGTAAGTCCAACGATGTAATGCAGTTGGTAAAGAACTATGTTCCACCAAATAAACTGTATTTCTACAGGGCCCTTAAGAGTCCGTATACGAAATTTTGCCGATGAATACGAGTACGAAATGGCAAAGGTTCGCTACAGAAATATTATTAGGTTATTTCCCCTTGATAGACTTAAAAAATATATATATTAATTATTAGATTTAAAATATATTTAAGCCCGGAAAGCCGACTCGAGCCTTGCGGCGAGTAGTGTCCGACCGAAGCTTCGGCTTCGGCTTCGGCTTCGGCCGCCTTCGGCAAAAAAAAACACCTTCGGCGAAGCCTTCGGCTTCGGCCTGAAACCCGCCCGAAGCCGAAGCTTTGCCGAAGGTCCGAGCAACCGTCGAAATTGAACGAACTGTAAACTGTTACGAAAGACTGAGTGAGTCATGAGAGAGCGACGGATAAGTCGTGTTTGCAGAGGCCGCTGGGAGTCACTGTCAAATACAATAAACTTGAAACACTAACTTCTTAATAAATAATCTAATTATTTATTAAGAATTTAGTGTTTGTTTATTTTATTTATTAGTCTAGTTTCGGTCTAGTCGAGTAAAACAAAGACTGATTGACTGGTCTAATTACCGTTATTTTGAAATAATAAAGAAATTATTATTTTTTAACAATAGTGCAGTCAATAAAGTAGTTGTAGAATGCGTGAGCGGGAACCTAAGAGATTTCTGCTGGAACTTATTCAGGGTGCTTAGGGATAAAACATACTAAAAGTCCTGAAGACTAGGAGGTGAGCCGGAGTGAGGAGAGAGTGCCAAAAGTCTCAATTTTTGGTTTTTGGCTAACAACTCAAAACCGATGCGTTGTAGCAAAAAACATTCTACGACGAAAAAAAAACTTATCAAATTCTCTATAATTTTGATTCTGTACACTTTTTCCGAATTCTCATCCGTTTTCGAACTACACTTTTAAGTCATTCCTTAAACTTCATTAATTATTTGTAGTCCACAAATTATTAAGTAATAAATAAATCACGAAATCACAAACTTTTATTACCATCTCTAAATCAACTTCTCTATGAGACAGTCAATATTATAGAGGTAAACCTTCAATATTAAAGTTTTGAAATACTTTATTTTAATATTAATTGTAGCTTGTAGACAATATTGAACATAACTGTATTTAAGTAATCGGCCAAGTGCGAGTCGGACTCGCGCACGAAGGGTTCCGTACCGTTATAGAGCAAAAATAGGCCAAAAATTTTGTTTTTTGTATGGGGGCTTCCATACAAAAAACAAAATTTTTGGCCTTTTTATTTTATTTTAATATTATTATTAAATATTAAAGTACACATATAACTAAGGATTTTGTGAAAAAGTTAAGTACCTACCTGTTGCCATTATTGATATAGAGAAAAAAAGGCCAAAAAAATCACGTTTGTTGTATGGGAGCCTTCCTTAATTATTTATTTTATTTTATTTTTAGTATTTGTTGTTATAGCGGCAACAGATATACACAATCTGTGAAAATTTCAACTCTTTAGCTATTACCGTTCTTGAGTTACAGCCTGGTGACAGACAGACGGACAGACGGACAGACAACGAAGTCTTAGTAATAAGGTCCCGTTTTTACCCTTTGGGTACGGAACCCTAAAAAGATAAAACCAACTTTAAAATCATACGTAATTAGAATTAAAACTCCGTATGTCCAAAACTACTGAACCGATTTTGTTGAAACTTGCACTATTCCCTAAGTTGAACAGTACGTAGTACAACAAATAATCGGCCAAGTGCGAGTCGGACTCGCGCACGAAGGGTTCCGTATCGTTATAGAGCAAAAATAGGCCAAAAATTGTGTTTTTTGTATGGGAGCCTCCTTTAATTATTAATTTTATTTAAATTTTATTATAAATTATTAAAGTATAAATAAAATTGAGTGTTTTGTGAATATTTCAGGTGGCTACCTGTTTTCATAATTGATACCGAACAAAAATTTAAAAAAAAATGACGTTTGTATGTATGGGAGCCCCCCATACATAAATATCAAATTTATTTTGTTTTTAGTATTTGTTGTTATAGCGGCAACATAAATACATAATCTGTGAAAATTTCAACTCTCTACCTATTACCGTTCTTGAGTTACAACTTACAGGCTATAGCCCGGTGACAGACAGACGGACAGACATCGAAGTCTTAGTAATAGAGCCCCGTTTTTATCCTTTGCGTACGGAACCCTAACAAAAAAAGAATTACTGAAATCGGAATGGTACTTCCAGAGATATGCGAACACAAACATAAAAACATAAGTACATACATACATACACTTGTAATTTGGCACATTTGTTCAGACGCTGATACAGATTACAGACTAACATAATATTATACGAAAATTGGGCAGTTCTGGAAATTTATTATCACATACATACGCGTCGAATTGATAACCTCCTTTTTTTGAAGTTGGTTAAAAATTAATTACTGAGAGTCGAGCGATTAAGATCATAAACCTTCGGCTTCGGCTTCGGCCGAAGGTTGTGGCGATTGCCGATTAATCGGCTTCGGCTTCGGCCAAAAATAGACCTTCGGTCGGACACTAGCGGCAAGTAATATTATAATGTGAGATTTAGGTTGTCTTGAATCGTGCTTTTTGGCACAATTTGTTTTTTTTTCTTTTTTCTTGAATTGGATAGAATTTTATCTATAGACTATTTCTGTCGTTTTCTTTTTATGAATTACAGCTCCAAGCTGCCGAAATTAATAGCAATTCTTTGCCCATTTTCTCTAAAATTTTGCCGAGTTACATGTTTTTTACTCAACTATTTCATATTAAAGTGGTAAAAGTAGGTCAACAGTACATTGTATTTTTTTCATACCGTTAAGACATCAATACAATTCATAAACAGGTGATATTCTAAACCTTTTACAGCAAAAATCACAAAACTGTCGCGGGTTTGAGTTGGATTATTTAAAAATAAGGGAAAAGACCTAATGGCAGACACTTTAAGGAAACATGCAACATTTGAATGTTATGAAATATATATTTATGAAAATAAAGGATTGATAACTTCTTCTATGTCTTCAGTAACTCTTACAAAATAAAACTATTATAATTATACTCTGACAAATCAATCAAAAAATATATTATTGGTCTTTTTGTAAACTTAGTCATAAGTACTAATAGATGACATCACAAAAAACGAACATCACTAATAGTAGACACCAATATGAACTAATAGTTGACATAGAACATTACATTTTACATTTTTTCCTATTGTTAGGGCTTTATTTGCCATTTTTCAAAAGATTTCATTTACTTCATCATAGTAACTACATGCATCAGAAATATTATCCACGTTGTCTCCAGATTCTATTCATTCTTCTTCCATGCTGAAACTATCTTTCCTTTTATTTATTTTTTTCATATTTTTGAAGTGAAAACTTCTTTAGCGGCGTTGAGCACTTTTGTGGGATGGGTAAAAACTGTGAAACTCGCGTCAGATTCTCGTGCTGATCGAAAAACCTTGGAAAAAACCGTAAGACGGTTGGAGAGTAGTGTTTTGTGTCGAACTCGAACTCGAATTCGAACTCGAACTCGAATTGATTGTAAGGGTTTCGATTAATTAAAAAATCGATTTTTTAAAAATCGATTTTCATAAAAAGTGGGTTAAAAATTTAATCGATTGTAAGGGTTTCGATTAATTAAAAAAATCGATTTTTTAATAATCGATTTGCATAAAAATGGGTTAAAAAATGCACAACGTTAATAATCAAGTTTTCACTTCTGCTGGCACTCCCGGAGTGGCACACCCGTCTTTTTTTTCCTAGCAAATTTATTTTCAGTCTTTAGTCTCCATGCTTCTTTTACCTCTTCTTTTTCTTCTTTCTTTTCTCAGCTCTCCTTTTTCTTTTTTTTTACTGCTTTAAAAAACTAAAGCAATCGATTTTTAGATCAATACAAGGTCTTATATTAGACACCATGTCCATTTTTAGGTGCAGTAGTTCTAAGTTCTTAGATTGTTAATAGAATTATATTTTCAGAGAATAGTGATGATTTTTGCAGTAGAATAAAGTACAAAATAACTTTAGTATGTATTGCAAAACTCAAAGATGAGATCCATGTCATCTACTAGGTTTTTTACATTTTCAAGAACTAATAGTAGACACCCTTTATATTGTTAGGGAAAATGGATAAAAAATCTTAAATAAACATTAATTAGTGTAAACAACATGACCATTAATCAAATGAAATTGTTGAGTTAGCAACACAAATATTTCTTTTTAGTCTGTAGATCAACTAGATTTATTATCTGTGGTTTACTGCAATACCACTTCCTCTTCCTATATAAAAAACATGGCGATCGGTGCGTATAAGTTTTGTAAAATCTTTAAATATAATAAAAGTGAGTTAATTGAAGAAATACTGCAGTTTAATTACAAGAATATCTCTTAGAAAAACATATATCGCAATAGTTATGGGCCCAGGTCCCTTTTCCGAAGAAATCTGAAAATACGAAAATTACGAAGCACCAGGTGAAAGCAAATTGCAATATGTCGGCGAGAGACGCTATGAAGTATAATATACCACAATTCGATGGTGAAAGTTTTAATACTTGGGCATTCAGACTAAAAAGCATTTTAAAAGAGAGCGGCTGCTATGAGGCAATTGTACAGAAGGATTTTGCAGATGAAAAACTCGAAGCGAGAGCCCAAGCTATCTTAATTTCTGCAGTGGCGGATAGCCATCTAGAGTATTTGAGGAGCGACTCAGCATTTGAAATGTTCAAAAACTTGGAAGAGAGTTTTAAGAATCGAGGCACGCGTAGTAAATTGTTCCTGCGAAGGCAATTGAGTGAAATCAAATATGTGGAATCAAAATCTTTAAAAGAACATCTCACTAGAATGCAGGAAATTATAACACAATTAGAGGAGGCAGGATCTGTCATGTCAGAGGAAGAGAAGGTCAACATTTTCTTACTGTCCATGCCAAAAAGTTATGAAAACATAGTGACTGCGTTGGAAACCATCGGAGATTTAAAACTTAATACTGTAAAAGACAGATTATTGGCAGAAGAAGAAAAAAGAAAGCAGTTTCATAACAAGGATATTGTCACTCCAAGTGCATTCTCATGCTTTGTATGTGGGAAACCAGGACATAAAAAATTTCAATGCCATAAATTACAAGGAAATGGATATAAGAATTTCAACTCCGGACAAGGACAAAGTTACGGGCCAGGATACAACACTAGACATGGGTTTCAGAGAGGACGTGGACAAAGAGGTCAAGGATTCTATGGAGGACGTGGACATACTTTCAATAACCGAGGACGAACACATGGTGGCCATGTGAATTTTGCGGGTAATAATCCAAACGTATTTATGTGCTACGAGGAACAATATAATAGTGAAAATAACTCATTGATTCAGTTTTGTGTGGACTCTGGGTGTACAAACCATTTAGTTAATAGCAAGGAACACTTTATAGACTATATTGAGTTAAAGGTACCTAAGAAAATTGCAGCAGCCAAAAATGGGGTTAGTTTAGAAGCAGTTGGGATTGGAAATATGGAAGTATCATGTCAAGTTGGTAAGATTTTAAACAAGTTTCTTATAACAAATGTTTATTATATACCTGATTTAAGAAAAAATTTGTTATCGGTATCAAAAATGGAAAGTGCTGGCTTTAGAGTAGTTTTTAGCGGAGGTAAAGTAAGAGTTTATAAACTAGAGAACTTGATGATGATAGGTAATAAAATAGACACATTGTACACACTAAACTTGCAAAGTATTGTAACTTCATGTAATTTTTCAAGTAAAATTAATAATGATGAGTATGACTTGTGGCATAGGAGGTTTGCTCATCTAGGAATTAATAATTTAAATTTATTGGTAAACAAAAACATGGTACATGGTTTAGCAGGATTAAAAAATAAAACTATAGAAACTAACTTGTTATGTGAGCCCTGTGTATTAGGAAAAATTAGTAGACAGCCTTTCAATAAACCAGGAATTAGAGCGAGGCAACCTTTAGAGCTTGTGCATACTGATGTATGTGGGCCTATCTCTCCACAAACTTATGATGGTAAAAATTACTTTGTAACATTCATTGATGATTTCACACACTTTACAATAGTTTATTTAATGAAAAATAAGTCAGAAACTCTTGAACATTTTCAGCATTATTATAATTTTGCAACAAAACATTTCAATAGAGATCTTTTAAAATTGAGGATGGATAACGGTAGAGAATATATTTCAAATGAATTTAAGAGTTTTTGTAGTAGAAACGGAATAGTGATGCAGTATACGGTGCCATACAATCCGGAGATGAACGGAACAGCTGAACGAATGAATCGAACATTGATGGATAAAGCTAGAACTATATTGATTGACTCGGGAATGAAAAAGGAGTTCTGGGGAGAAGCGGTTTTGTATGCAGCGTATGTGACAAACCGAAGTCCAGTCACTGGAAGAGATAAAACACCAAGTGAAATGTGGGAAGGCAGAAAACCAGACGTATCGAATTTGAAAATATTTGGATGTATCGCTTATAATTATATACCAAAGGAATTAAGAACTAAACTAGATCATAGAGGTAAAAAAATGATAATGATTGGATATAGTATGGCAGGCTATAAGCTATATGATGAACAAACAGGAAAAGTTATAACTGCGAAACATGTTGTCTTTGATGAAAACTGGAAGAAAATAAAAGGATTAGTTAACATACCTGAATATGAAGAAAATGAAAAAATAGAAAGCGTGAAAGATAGCACAGAGGAGGAAATAAATGAAGAAGTTGAAAGACAAGAAGAAAGTAATGAGAAAGCAAGAGATGAAATAGTGGAAATTTGTAAAGAAGAGAAAATTATGGAGAATAGAGAAGAAAGTCAAGAAATAGGAAGAGAAAAGATAATAGTGGAAAATGAAGAAACGGGAAGAGGAAAGAGGAATCGAATGAAGCCAAAATGGCAGAATGAATATGTAACAAGCTTTAGTGATGAAGATGATGCCATGTATGCGTTTTTGTGTATGAATGATGATGTGCCGTTTACATATGAAGATATAAAAACAAGAGAAGATAAAAAGGATTGGATGAAAGCTGTAAGTGAAGAATTGAAAGTACTAGATGAAAATGAGACTTTTGAAATAGTTCCGAAGCCAGAACACAAGAAATCATTAGATGCAAAGTGGGTATTTACGAGGAAGGATACAGAAAGAGAAACAATATGTAAGGCTAGATTAGTAGTACGAGGTTTTCAACAAGAAGAGAAATTTGATGATGTCTATTCACCCGTATTAAAGCTACAGACGTTAAGGATATTGTTATCTGTGGCTGCTCAACGAGATTATCATTTAAGTCAGATGGATGTAAAAGGAGCATTTTTATATGGAAATATAGAAGAGGAAGTATATATAAAACCACCAGATGGCATGAAAGTGGAACAAGGATGTGTACTAAAACTAAAGAAGTCACTATATGGATTAAAAAAATCACCGAAATATTGGTATGAAAAGTTTAATAATACAATTCTGTCATATGGTTTCAAACGATCAAACAATGACCATTGTTTATATTACATAAAAGATCTATATTTACTGTTGTATGTTGATGATTTGCTTATACTAGGCTCAAACTTAAATAAAATAGAAAATTTAAAACAATTTTTGAAAACTAAATTTAAAATGAAAGATTTGGGTAGCAATCATATAATTTACCTAGGTATATCAATTAAAAAGACCTCTATGGGAATAACTATTGATCAGACTAAATATTTAACAAGTGTTCTTGAACGTTTTAATATGAATGAATGTAAGGGATGTGAAACACCAATGGATGCAAATTATAAATTCAATGAGAACGGAGATATTGATATGTCATATGAGAGACAATGCCGATCACTGATAGGGTCACTTATGTATGTTACTGTCGGATCAAGGCCAGATTTAGCCGCATCTGTTTATTATTTAGGTAGATTTCAATCAAGGCCAAATATTGAATTGTGGAGATCTCTCAAACGTTTACTAAGATATGTAAAACATACAATTAATTTTGCATTGTTGTATACTAAAGATGATTGTAACATGCCTTTATTAGGGTATGCAGACGCTGATTGGGCTAGAGATTTAGACAGAAAATCGACATCAGGATATATGTTTAAAGTTTTTAATAATACTGTTGTATGGAAGTCTAGGAAACAAAGTACTGTTGCCTTAAGCACAACTGAAGCGGAGTTTGTATCATTATGTGAATGTATTATGGAAGCTTGTTGGATGTTAAAATTACTTGCAGATTTAAATATCAATGTTAAAAATGTAACTATTTATGAAGATAATCAAAGTACTATTAAAGCTATTAAAAATCCGGATCAGAAAAGGCTTAAACACATGGATGTTAAATATAATTTTATAAAACAGAAGGTTGAAGAAAATATTGTTACTGTAAAGTATATTAATACTAAAGAACAAATCGCTGATATTTTAACTAAACCTTTATCTAAGAATGTTTTTAAAATTTTAGTTTCTAAATTAAGTTTGTGTTCCATAAATGTTTAAAGCTAAAACATATTGTATTAGAGTATGAGTATATTAAAGTTTAAAGTAGTTATTTACTTTTGTGAATGTTGAGGAATTTAAGTTTAATAAGTTTA
Organism: Polyommatus iphigenia; assembly: GCA_963422495.1. Lineage (NCBI taxonomy): Eukaryota > Metazoa > Arthropoda > Insecta > Lepidoptera > Lycaenidae > Polyommatus > Polyommatus iphigenia. The sequence goes on from OY730183.1 coordinate 10,094,053, forward strand.
AATGTAAGTTGTTGTATAGGTATATGTATAAGAAATGTTTGTGTTGAGGAAGAGTGTTGAGTTAGCAACACAAATATTTCTTTTTAGTCTGTAGATCAACTAGATTTATTATCTGTGGTTTACTGCAATACCACTTCCTCTTCCTATATAAAAAACATGGCGATCGGTGCGTATAAGTTTTGTAAAATCTTTAAATATAATAAAAGTGAGTTAATTGAAGAAATACTGCAGTTTAATTACAAGAATATCTCTTAGAAAAACATATATCGCAATAGAAATCAATAGAAATTACAAAAAATCAAATAAATGTATTTAAAACTTACGTGCAAAATTTCGCCTTCCTTATCCTATTTGCTAAGAAATTGCCGAGCGCGTGTTGACGCGGTCATATTATTTACGAAAACTGATCCCATTTAAAAATTTTGTTCCCGAAGGCGTCTCTAATATATTTTTTCAATTCAACAGATAGCATGAGAAGCTTATAAAATTTACAGTGGTGAGAAATAATTAGAGTAATTCTTATTTTTATGGTATTTTTGTCATAAGTGTCATCTATTAGTTCAGTGTCTAGCATTAGGTCTTTTCCCTTACTTTAAAAAAAATCTAGCTCCAACATTAGATTATAATATGTTGTGCATTAAAACTTATAGAAATACTGCATTTTAACTGTTAAATCACGTCTTATAAATCAGCGAAATCGGCAAATTTCGTATACGGACTCATAAGGGTGAAGCAGTCGGACCAACAGATGATATTTCTAGCGAAGACGACGATGATCAAGCTGAAGTTAAGAGTCCGTATACGAAATTTTGCCGATTTCGCTCATTTAACAGACGTGATTTAACAGTTAAAATACAGTATTTCTATAAGTTTTAATGCACAACATGTAAGATATTGTGTTGTGTGACGTGCAAAATAAACTTTTCTTATTCTTATTCTTATTCTTAAGATCATTTCAATTATAATCTAATGTTGCAGCTAGATTTTTTATTTTTTTAAAAGTATCTTTAAATAATCCAACTCAAACCCGCGACAGTTTTGTGATTTTTGCTGTAAAAGGTTTAGAATATCACCTTTTTATGGATTGTATTGACGTCTTAACGGTATGAAAAAAATACAATGTACTGTTGAGAAAGTCGTCTATACAATATTGGAATTACTTTTTACCACTTTCATATAAAAAACCCTTTAAAAAACAGAATACCTATAACTGCCCGCTAACTTGGCGATCGTCCTTTTTCACCTGGCATATGAAACACGGTCGTGAGTGTGAAGAGAGCAGTAGAAAAGATAGTACAGGCTCTTAACCTTTAAAAAATATTATGATAAGCAAGTCGTTCGTTTTTGTTTTTCTTTTCATTTTTTAATTTTTTGTGCACTGATTAATGATTCTTTAAATAAAAAAATATCGTGTTTACACGTTTTATTATCGTTAATACAAAATAGAGTAGTATTTTTCTTGCATCTTGGTGCAAAACGGAGGCAGATACAAACTTTAAAAAATCGTAGTAATTCTATAACTTCTTTAATTGCCTTAAAATCTCGAGTAAAATGTGTACTTATATCTATATGTTCATATTACTTATACCATATTATAACGATAAGATGTAAATTCATTAAAAAAAATCGTTTTTTTTTAAATACCCAACAATTGTGAAATTTGGACCTGCCCCCCTTTAGCTGCAACTTGCAAGGTCCTCAATTATTATTAGGTATTTTAGCGTACGGGTTAAATATTTAATATTATACACGTCTTATAAAAGCATTGAGCTTTGGTTTAAATCAATCGCTGTGTTAAACTAGAGTCGGAAAAGTAGAGTTGTCATGTAATATTTTCAACGTAATTTCGACAAAAAAGCAGGCGAATCGAGTATTGCACTCGTCCGCCATAGTATGGAAGTGCTCGATTTTAACCGGAGCTAAGCTAACGAGTTAACGAAACCGCGTAAGGTTTAGGAAGGCCGCCCAAGGAAAGTGCGCCGCCGGGCCGTCGCAGCCACGTGGGCGATCGTCCGCAGCGCACGTTACAAGAAGCGTAGCCTGACAAAGAGCGCGTGACGTCACGTGCTGTAGACCTGCTTGCGAGAGCTAGTACTATATACAGTAGCAACATCACACTAAAGAATACACTTCCGATATACCATGGCAAGCCGTCCGTATATATACTTAGTGAACGAAAAAACTTCGATAGCGCGATGTAGGATTGAAGTGCAGAACTACGAGTTTTTGATATAAAATACAACTTTTTTCTTTTGGATATCTTGTGGATTGCAGATAATTGAATTTTAAGATATAAAATTTACAAATAAATCGTATTTAAATGATAAAAAATTAAAAATAACGTTGCAAGTTGTAAAAGCGCCATCTAGTTTATTTAGTATGGAAACTGAATGTTGGTTAGAAACTTTTTAGTGGTGCCACTGTGTCGTGTTATCGCGTCGGAATTATTTTAGTAGATATTATAGAAGACAATAATTTAATATCATGAATTCTTTTTTGAATATTATGTTACATAGTGGCGAAGAAATAAATAATTAATGTTATATATTATATTTTAATGGAGATTTTTATTAAAATTATCTTACGTCTTGTTACAGAATATCCAACAACGAAAGAAATGAAGTTCCCTGTACGGACGGCAACGTCTCCCCAGAACCACCTGATCGACCGCCTGGGAAGGTGCGACAAATTCATCCGGAACAGAAAGCCCAAGTTCTAGCCTACGATTCGAGCTATAGAAAGAGAAATAAGCCGAAGAGCTTGCCTCTAGAAGACAACAATCAGCTGTACAATCATTTGGCGAATACGAACGTGGCAATGTCGCCCATGTATCCGCTAACCCCGAACATTTGTATAGAAGGGGGAAAGATTGAGTTCATAAAGTCGCCACCGGATAGCGCTAGGAACAGTTTGGCGCTAGCGTCGCCGCCACAGACGCCGCTTTTGATGCGACACGGCTCACGAGAGAAACGTGAGCTCCGCGCGTGTAGCGACGAGCCGGAGAAGTTCGACGGTGACAAGGTAGGTGGCGCTTTTAAGTTTCTGAAAAAATATTATTTTCTTAAACTTAAAAAAAAAATAATTGAAAATACATACATATTATGAACAATATAACCTGATTAAAATGAGTTTGTGAAGTTGAATAACATGCTAATTATCATTGAAATTTGGGAGATATTATAACCTATCCTTAATTAAACGTGATTAAACTAAATAAAATCTACTACCTATTTCCCAAATTTTACTCAAATTAACATTCATAACATTTACATAGGCTATTAAACCTGAAAACAACGACAATTTTAATGATGTCTTATTTAGATACTAAAATTTTTGGCTACAATTAGGCAAAATAAATTTTGTGTTGTTTGTTGTTATACTACCAGAATCTGATGACAAAAAGTGAGAAATTCAATTGACTCTAGCTATACCGGGGTAATTGGAATAAAACATTTTGATCCTTTTTTTCTAAATAGGGGCTGATTCTGTGTTGTTGTGTGTTAAACATGCAAATATAAAAATAAATCCAATGATCAAGGATATTTTTTAAAAATCTGCTGTCAAAAATTGCCATCAGTTTCTGGTAGACCTATACCAACGACGTAAGTAGTTCAACCAAGTCCATAACAAAGTAAACTCAGCAGCGTTATTAAACTCCAAAGCCCCAAAATGACAGGTTCGATCAATAGGAAATCCTCTTTCGGCAAGTAATCCGAAGACAATCTTACAATCATAGACCTTTCAAAAACAATTTAGGCGCGACTAAACAGGCATTAAGGTGCATCAGGCCAATTATTTTGAACCCTCTGAAAGGAAAATACTTTCCTGGGACTTCACAAAGACGTAAGGATTAGGATGATGCTAGTTTGATTGTTTTAGAAGGTAGAAAGAGCCTTTTTATTAAATAGAGTAGTTGTTAAACTTGCTATGTTCTTCTAAATCAATTTAAGGAGCCCAATGAAATTTATTGAAGAGAGAATTTTTTTTTAAACCTTTGAAAACAATAAGCAAATACGCTATAAATTTCTAGGTTCAGGTTCTAGAGTCTAGACTCTTCGCTTGCCTTGCTTTCCCTGCATAGTTTTTTCAGTAATGAACAGAAAAATAAATTATTGCCTATCTGAATATAAGCGGAAATATTGACAAAAAAGCTAATTGTTTGAAATATTATCACCTCTGTCCTAATTGTCTTACAATGGAGCCTAATTTCACAGTAAATAATGTTATGAGACATAAACTTGATTTACGTTTAGGACCCCAATTACTTTAGTCAACATTAGCATGAGGGCCAGACGATATTATTAGCATTTCAATCGAACTTTGGCGAGACGCATTTCTCAATATTACGGTTTTTCAAATCATTTACTTTATTCACTTCTAGCTTTTGCCTTTTATCACGTGAAATAGTAACGTATTGAGCTCTTATAAGGATAGAATTAAAAAAAACAAGTTGGTACTGATCCTTAATCCCAAAACCAATCCCAAAACACGGTCGTCGCAAGGCGTTGCGATGCCTTTTGACTTTTGAGCCATTGAGAACTGACACTCTATGATCCAGAATTCAGGATTTAGAACATAATATACCTACCGATTTAATGTTCCTGAATTTGGGATCTCTTACAAGATCATTATCGTAAGACCGTATTTAAAAAAAGTCGGATGTTGTTTTCATAATGACCGATTAATCTTATCACAAAAATTAACTTAACAATGACTTGTTAATTATTTTATCTCTACTCAAACATACTTTGTCTTTAATCGGTGTCTAATCTTTTATCTATCTTTACCAGGCGTCAGTTTTAACTAAGTATGTGATAGGTGCAAACGCTTTTAAAAATAGAGCGTTCACCAAAAAAATATTTAAGACGTACGTCTACTTATAAATCGGAAAAATAATAATAAGGATTCGCAAGACGAAGGAAAAGAAGAGAGTTTTGAGGTTGCACGTGAATGTTTAATTTTACGTAGTTTTTTAAAGCAACTGTGAAATAGGTAATAACTTAGGAGGATACATCATGAATGCAGTATCACATTTGGTAGTGACTTTAGAAGAAAATTGTTATTGTGTCTGGTTGATTCTGTTACTAGCTTTTGTGACGCTTATTATTTTGGATGGAAAAGACGATTCAGTAAGAAATTGGTAATTCCTCTATGGTAAGATCTACGAACACAAAATACTATCAAAAAACAATTTGGAAGAGAACAAAGAACCCTCGCAATCAATAATTTACAATTAACAAATTTCATAAATATAATAGTATATAGTAAGTATTCAAAATGAAGTTTTATTTTCAGTACGTGTTCCTGTCTCGTGAATCTTTTGTATTTTATATGAATTGCAAATTGAACATATAACATAATACATGTTCAATTGTACAATACATGTTCAGTTGTTATGGGATAGTCGATATGGTTAGAAAAGCACCTCTAGTCTCTACTTACCATAATATTTAAATTAAAATTTAGAACCATCCTACTCGAATTCACTTCTGTATTATCCTTATTTCCCACACGGTACTTTCCTATCATTAAACATAAAACTGCTATTAAGCTCCCCAAATTTTGGTCCGTAACAAAACGTAGGTACAAAGTTTACGGAGCATCGCAACGAACATATGGGGTACTTAAGCTAATGCTCCTCAATGGGATATGGATAGACGAGCACTCGAATGGGAGCATTCTCATTATACCCGTTATGATAATGCGTCACCATTTTATCAGGATGGATCGGAGATTCCCTTCCAAATGCACCACCGCACTTACAACTATCCGGAAGATCGTAAAAGTGAGTGTATTACATTGTCTTCTAATGTACCTGGTGTTCCCCACTTTATATTGTCTATTGCTTAGGGCTTAGGTTTTATGACGAATGTATTTAAATAACTGATTTGATTATATTACAAAGGTTTTTGAGTTTTTGTGTTATTTCTAAATACTGCGTTCAGTAACCATGTATTTTTTCTATGATTTCATCTGTCTGTACCATGGTATACAAGGTGTGATAATACTTTAAGGTGTGTACGTGTTTCTTGTAGAGAGTTTATTTTAAAAGTGGCAGCGCTGAAAGACCTTTTTTTTAACTTTTGTATGGGGAAACTCGTGACACTGGGGCGCTCGCCCATACAAAAGTGACAAAATAGCTCTTCCAGCGCTGCTACTTTTACAGTGAACTCTCTACAATGAGCACGTACAAGTATTATCACATGTTTTGTTACACCACGCATAAATAAACGTTACCCAGCACATTCAAACCTGTGAAAAACAATCAAATCCACAATTTTTCAAACAAACATCCCTTTGGAATAATACAGTAATGGGCATTATTCTATGCAACGTTTGATAGGCCTCAAACTGGTTTTGCTCGTTTTTGGGCGTTTTTGCATGCGACGGCAATCAATCATGCAGATAACTGTCATTTAATAGATGGCCTTAGCCGGTGTTGCCCTTTCGAAATATCGATTCTCCCAAATAATTGCTAAACTCGGCGGTGTTTTGACAAATTGGGTTTTGGGTCTGTTTTAAATTTCCAATGTTTAATCTACAGTTAGATATTGTGGTGAAAAATGTTGATCTGCTGATGTGATTAAATTGATTAATTCCTATTATTTTAGGCCTAAATTACCAGAATTTATGTAAGGAGACCATTATATCATTTTAAGTATCGTTTATTTAGACCTTAACTTTGGTTTTAAAAGTAGTTTACGTAGTCATTTTAAGTTTCGTTATATTTATGAATTTCATTTGAATTATGTACTCTTATATATCTTTTAACTTATTTTGCTTTATCTATATAGGTTTCAGCTTCTAGCGATAAAAATAGTATCCAAAACTGAGTTTAATGGAACGTGACGTATTTTATGCAGTCCACCTGCTGATCAGCGCCATCTGTTGGATAGTAATTAATACTATAACTTGGCGCCAAGCCAGTTCCAGGTTTTTTTTACAATCAAGAGAGTATGATGGTAACGAGTGTGCTTAAAGGTCCATTTGTTTTTAAGTACTAAAAAATATGCTTTTCAGAGAGTCAACTGGTATTTTAGTAATCAGAAAAAAGTCCGTAGGTCGAATACCTTAATGCCGTCCTTCTTTTTGAGAGTCGGTTAAAAAGTGAAGAGCTTACAATTTGCATGTTTTAGTCGGACGAAATATGTCCTCCATTATCCATAATATCTACTTATCTACTACTAGTATACTACTTAACTAGTATGTACATATAGGTACTAACTTAGGTATTTAGAACCCAAACATGAAACACCTAGGCATTACAAAGTAAAGTCACCACTCAATGAATACGAAATTATGACACCAGATAATAACCCTTCTGATTTTAAATCTAAAATCTTTCAATGTCCTACAAAAACTCTATCAAATTAGTCTAAGCCGAGGGTAACTGTCATATAGGGATGTACCCAATTTGAGTAATGGAAAAACAAATTTGTGAAATGGATCCTCTGCCTTACGAGATTACCGGCTACGGCTCCAAATGCTGATATAATTGCGCTTTGATGTGCCCTTAATCTGTCTGGAAAAACCCTTTTGGAATGTAACCTTTGGTTTTAATATGCAATGTCAGACACAATGGAAACAGCGATTTTTTGCTTTCCTTTCGGGAAAGTTAAAAAACATTCATGTTGGTGATGTGTGCTTTAGAAGAAGGATGAGTAACAAACGAGCTTATCTTTCTTGTTTGTTTATCACCTATGGTTGTAAATCTTTGTGATGTTTACCAACCTTAAAATTATTAAATAACAACACGAAAAATTTTACTTCCTAATAAAAATATCTCGCAAAATTTCGTTCTAAAAACTCTTTAGAATCAGGTGCCAAGTTGATTTCTGCGTGTTGATATTTTTACCAAATCTATCATCGTCGTATATATACTGTTATATTATGTATAATATACATATTACAACAGTTTATAGATGATAATAGGTCAAAGGAACTTTGTGCAAAAGTACCTAAGTCTTAAAGGCATTTTCATTCCTGTTAAAGTGACCTTTATTTTCATCGACATAAAAGTCAAATACAGGCAAAACAGCTATGAACAGTCTGTACTAAATAAAGACAGCATTTTATAGCGACATGAGCAAATAACCTATATTGAGTCAATGATCCGTTGTCGCAGCTCTGGCATTCGGAGACAACTATCATTGAAAGCATACTAATTGGTACAGAGTAGCTACTAAATTATAGAGAACTAGATGACGCAACTCCGTCACGCCAAAATTCGTTTATGGCGCAGGAATTGTACAATTTTCCGAGATAAAAAATATATTATGTCCTTTCCAGTAGCGCTAGCACGGCGACCAGCGGAAATGCGAAAGTATGGACAAACTGTGGAAATAAACCTAAGGTGCCGTTCCGATCTTTACCGCGGCTAATCGCGACCGACAAAAATTTAATTAAAATGCCACTTTATGACATAATGTAGGATATTATTTCAATTTTTAGGACTATAGTCTGTCATAAAGTGGCATTTTAATTGAATTTTTCGGAACTAAAAAAGATCGGAACGGCACCTTAAGTTTATCTCCACATTTTGTAACTATAGTCTATCATAAAATGGTATTTTAATTTAATTTTTCATGAATTTTTCGGAACTAAAAAAGATCGGAACGGCACCTTAGGTTTATTTCCACAGTTTGTCCATACTCCATACTTTCGCATTTCCGCTGGTCGCCGTGCTAGCGCTACAGGGACTCAAAGTATCTCCATACCAAATTTCAGCACAATTGGGTATCATAATATGTCCTTTCCAGGGACTTAAAGTATCTCTAAATCAATTTTCAATAAAATTGTTTCAGTGGTTTAAGCGTGAAGAGGTAACAGACAGATAGGCACACTTTAGCATTTATAATATTAGTATGGATTAATAAAATATTACTTGAAGCTAAATTAGACATACAATATTAATAACACTATGTAGGTAGGTAGGCTAGCATCCTGCAGAGGATGTCTGCACATAACTATTTGTGAAACCACCTTGGTTTGGTTTTGATTTAAATATAGAGAATTTTATTTCAAAAAGTAGAGAACCTAATAATAACTACCTGTAGATGTTGTTGCCCGCCGTAAATCAATCGGGAACCGTATTTTTTTTTGTGGCAAAAACCGTCTAATGTCCTGCAACTCAAAGTATCTCCATACTAAATTTCATCATAATTGGTGCGGCGTAGCAGTGTAACAGACACACATAATATTTAAAGTTTGGATTACAAGTGTCTGTATGAATATGGTCTGTGTGTTGTAATTGACCGAGTCCAGTACGTCTAGAGCGGTCAGTACATTCGGTGCCGAATCTTAACTGTTCTATTGTTCAACTAATTGTAGTATTGTGCGGACAAAGTGATGGACAGACCAACAATTGATAGTTTATCTTATAGTTTAAAATCAATAGTTTCGACGTTGCGAAATTGTGATTTTATTTACTCAAGTTGTATTCGATATTTTCTTATTGAAACTTGGATAAAAATGTGATTTCTTATGAAAGGATGCAAGTTTTCCAAGTACCCAATTTACGTACTCTACCAAAAGTTTTTGTTTGTAGGAACTAGGATGTGATATTTAATAGTGATAATGTTCTACAGACGCTCGTATCCTTATTATAGCGACAGGAAGGCTTATTATGGCAATGTAAGTACCAAAATTTATGTAGTCGTTAAAAATTGATGCGTAGCAGAACTTTATTATGCGGTCTCTACTCTCTACTTAATAATTGTAGACCTATACAAGCGGTTACGAACTTGTAGACATACTTGTCTCTGATTGCCCACTATAAAGGCTGTTACAGACACTGTGAAAGTAGCAGCACTGAAAGAGTAACTTTTTTAAACTTTTGTAAAGGCAAATTCCGTTGTGGCGCTTGACAATACAAATCACAAAAATTGGCTCTTTCAGCTTTGCTACTTTCAGAGTTACCCCTATACAAGGGATCCATGCATATCCTAAAGTGTAATCACTTTGTCTTTTTACAATATGTATACGTCTATGTGGTTATAATCCGTCATAATCTAACGTGAAACGGGGCCTCTGTTTTCAATTATATTAACTACCAGCGACCCGCCCCGGCGTCGCACGGGTATAAAATATATAGCCACTGAAAAAATGATTAAAATCGATAGCCTATCACGATTCTTCATGTGGTCTACTTCTTATCTGTGCCAAATAACATAAAAATTGCTCCAGTAGTTCGCGAGATAAACCCTTTCAAATAATTTCCCACGTTTTTTCCACATTCTCCTATTAGTATTAGCGTGATAAAATATAGCCTATAGCCTTCCTCAATAAATGGGCTATATAAAACTGAAATAATTTTTCAAATCGGACCAGTAGTTCCTGAGATTAGCGCGTTCAAGTTAGCCCTTTCAAATAATTTTCCCCGTTTTTTCCACATTTTCCTCTATTTCTTCGCTTCTATTAATCTTAGCATGATAAAATATAGCCTATAACCTTCCTCGATAAATGGGCTATCTAACACTGAAAGAATCATCAAAATCCGTTGCGTAGTTTTAAAGATTAAAGGGAACAAAGGGACATGAGGGAAAAAAAAGCGACTTTGTTTTATAATAAGTATAGATATAGATGTCTTCTACATTTACATGCATTTTTATAGCGTAAAAAGTTATGCTTAGTACTGACATACGGTTTTGCTCGATAGTTTTACTCCAAATCGAGTAATAATTACTGTGTGGACCGCAAAACTGACAGCTCGAAGGCTCGCATCGAGCCGCTCGAAGGCATCGAGCCATTTTGATGGAATTAAATGTATCGATTTAGAGTAAAACTATCGAGCAATGCTGAATGTGTGGACGAAAGTCGAAACTGTGAGTTTTGCTTGACGTTATTGCTCAATCGAGCAAAATCGTATGTGAGTACTTAGCATTACAGGGACTCGCAATTTGCGTTCATCGTATACACAGAGTTAATAGGGCCATGTTATACCTATATTCGTATTTTGAAAACGCCAACAAAAGTGCAGTTTAGTACAGACGGCCATTTGTCTCGGCCGCAGGTGGAGCGCTGACAAATGAGGAGCCATCAAGCGGTGAAACTGCCTCGTTTGTAATGTGCACGGTTTCTTGTACCCTGTACCGTGTGTTTGTACCTGTAAAAAAGGGGTTGGTTGTTCCTAAAGGTGTTAAATGTTGTAGAAAAAATCGGTTGTTTGTAAAGTTGGTTTACTGACGATAGTTGAACGTGACAACGTCATAGCCTTAACCCCTCAGTTCCGGGAAAAATCTATGCAAAAAAGTTGGCAGGTCAATGTGCAAAAAAAATGGCGCCCGGCCTACCCTCTTTGTAAAATTAATGTAAAATCCTTACATACAATCCATATTTTATGTTTGTGTGAACTACATTATAATATATGTTAAATTTTCTATCTATCAAGCCATCATAATATAGTATTTAGTCCGATGTGATATTAGTTTCTCAATTATAAACTTTCGAAACTATAATTAGTGACTTGTTCAGAAGAAATAAACGAATACTTTATTCTTCACATATTAAGTCATACCTTGACACGTAGGAAATAAAGCACAATTTTGAATAGCCGAAATAATACTAATAGCTCACAGATTGTTTATTTATTTTTCATTCAGAGTGTGGTCAATGTATCAAAGGTCATAACTAACCAAACTTCTTCATACAAAAGTATTCTCTAAGTCATCGAAATACGTAATATAATCGAAACAAAGAGCGCGGCCCAGGTGGGCCTTACGGTTGTTGAGAGACTTGAGAGTGTAAATGGAACGCCTCAGAGCTGTCAGCGAGGTAACGCCGCATGAACTGTCATGTTTTTCGGGCGCGCACCCCATATCGAATTATAAGACGTTATCACGTCAAAATGTGGCTTAATGTGAGGGTAATTTAAACTACAATATGTTGAACTCATAGTTCTTACTTCTTACAGAGAAATGACTAATGAGAATGAAGTTTTTATTGATGTTTAAAGCTAAAACTCTTGGATTCCATTTTTTTTTCTTTTTGAGCTCGTATGAATAGATATAATTGAGATTACATTTCTGAAAATGTCTTTTAGTATACAATAGTTAAAATCAAACCATAAAACATATTCTAAATTGCTTGTTGACAAAAATAAATTCCTCCATTACTATCGTTGAAAGTGAAATAAATGTTTACTTTAATTTCACTTTCATCGGCAAGTGCAGGGCTAGGGACTCACAATAGAACACCCTAAAGGGCTGATAAGGGTTGTATTTCATCAATCAGTTTCCGAAACGCCCAATGACCAAATGGAAAATAAGAGACAAAGGAATTGCTCACAAAGAGGCACTTAATGATTTGTTTTTGTTATTTTTCCTTGACGGTGACAAAAGAAAAATTTTGGAAGAAAAAAAATTTTGAAATTCAATTTTTTCCCTATACATGCCAAATAACACACCCAATAATAGAGCGAATACTCTAAAAAAAAAAATATATAATATAACACACATACTACATTTCTTGTCTTAATCGTAAATCATTTACATAATTATAATATGTATTGTAGTATGTAAGTAATAATATCCCAGTTTATAAACAGCAAACAGCAAAATTATATTGTACGCGTATGTAAGCACTAAGCTGTAACTGCAGTTTGAAGCTAAAAACTCAATCAATGGAGAATAATTTTAACATTAAAACATTTTACATGAATTAAATGTTTTGCAAGTGTTTGTCTGAAGACTGAAATGTGATATTAGAATAAAATAAATAAATAATACTTTTTGCGAACACTTCAACAGTCATGATAACAAAAGGCGCGACGATGAATACATCAGATTCGCAATAACTTTCATCCCATATAAATGGGTGTGACGTTCTAATCTGGCGTTAATTATGTCACCGAAAGCCCGTCAGGGTCCGGCAGACCCGGTGGGGGTCTCAGACCCGTGGGGTCCGACAGGCCCGTCGCGAGTCGCGACTGATGAAGTGCTCTCCACGTTAGATTAGCTATTGTCCGCTAATGATGGATGAAAGAGGGTGACTTCGAATTTGTTTATCGACCAGTTGGAGGCTGAAGCGAGGGAGTTTAAAATTATGAAGAATATTTTATGTTTATTGGCAAATTGTTGTATGAAATAATATTATTATCTGCTAAAAACAGTAATACATTGTTACATAGAGGTTACACTACAATTTTTTGTCCTTATCTATACAGTGTGTTTTCCAACTACTAGCGCAGAATATATATTAGTAGCTACTAGCTAAACATTGTTCTATAGTCAGTGGCGTAACTACAACATCCGGTGCCCGTGGAAAATTGATGGGGCCCTATCAGTAAAAATCGTCACGTTAATAATAAAACAATGTATAAAACATTTCTGACCTCATGGTCTCTTGGGCCGGGGCCCTTTTGGGTCGGGGGCCCGTGGCGTTTTGCTACCCCTGCCACCCTATAGTTACGCCACTGTCTATAGTACATACATAGTTTAAAAAAAAACAAAAAAGCACGCTTTTTTTTAAACTTATTATTGCATTGTTATTGGCTCTACGCGTGGCTCTACGTATGCAAAGTTTCGAATTAATTAGACTACTAGAGATAGGTAAAAATCGTCCTCAAAGATTCCGTTACATACATACAGCCTATGCTAATAAAAGCGTGTTTTAAATCGCTCCCCGCCCGATCCTTGTACCGCAGTATCTCCGCTAAGGCTTCGTACGTAAGTTTAATTTGTTCGGGTTAATCTCGGCTCATTGTCTCGTGGAGTGATACCCCGGCCACTCACAAACCCGGGGGTATTGCTGTCCCCGTGACGTGGGATGAGTATCTGTGATCTCCTGCCAGATAGTAGACGCAATATGGTGGAATCGTTATTGATACATAATAGTATTAAGTAAATTATATATTTTATTCACTTGAGTATTACTTGCCGTCTAGACTCTAGATTCTAGATTGTTAGTCGTAGCAACTCTTTGCAAATATTATTTTCATTCATTCATTCATCTAAAATTCGGTTATTTCGGTTATCTGTAAGGGGTTTTTCGTTTTGGAAGACAAAAAACAATCTAGCTTGGATTCCTAGCCTATGTAGATGCTATGTACCTAATCATTTTATAATAGTGAGGGAGCCCTAGAACAAATTTTTTGTGATAACTAACAAGCAAATTTTTTGTGAGTAGCTTCATTTTGATAAGGCAAACAACTTTTTTATCTGCGAAAAATCATGAAAGTGGTAGCTAACAGAGATAGAAAAGATTTCATACCTTGATTTGATGGTCCTAAAATATGGATTGTTCTATTTGTAGGACAATGTCACTCTTAAATTATATAACTATTAACCTACCAATATACAAAAAATCTGCTGGTTAGGGATCCGTTTAAGGGTTCTGTAATCAACAAAACTTGGTTGACTACGGTTAACAGTTATATAATTTAAGAGTAATATTGTCCTACAGATCTAGAACAATCCATATTTTAGGACCATCAAATCAAGGTATGAAATCCTTTCTATCTCTGTTAGCTACCACTTTCAAGGTTCTTCGCAGATAAAAAAGTTGTTTGTGTTATCAAAATGAAGCTACTCACAGAAAATTAGCTTTATAGTAAGTAATCACAAAAAATTGTTCTAGGGCTCCCGTACTATAAATTATGTAGTCACAAACTGATTTTCTTATTACTATTTATCTACGATACAATAAAAAGCACAGAAACAAACTGTACAATGTAAGATTTAGTAAAATTGATTATAAATTGATTTTCCACACAATATTCTAGTAACATCTGATGCTAACACAGTACCTGTCTGGTACATTAATGTTTCAGCTCCAAATGGCTACATATCCAGTGTCCTTTGTCTCGATTTAATTTACATAATAGATCCCGATCCATCTGAACACGATATTGTTACTATTGAAATATTACTATCGATGACAGTATTATATCAAATTTGCAATTGCTATTCAGAATATTTATATAGGAAAAATTTACTCCGTTCAGTAACTATTGTTTTACTGAAAATCTGTCTTTTGGCAACACACGAGCAAGCGAAAGATGATAGCTTTTTTTTTTGGTTTTCCCGGCACTCAAAGTATCATACCATACCAAATTTCAGCAAAATCGGTTCAGACAGACAGACAGACACATTTTCGAATTTATAAACACAATATGGATTAGGCGTTTATGTGAAAAAACTGTTTCACGCAAATGAAGAGTCTGATATCAGCTTTATGCACTTGTGCACTTCTTTTGATTTCTTCTGGCACGACTATAACATAAATCATTCTTCCTTTTATATTCTACCCCAAAACTTCTTCAAAAGCCATTTCCAAACTTAAAAGTAGTGCGATGGTTTAATGTGATCAAAAGCCACGCTAACCAAAATTGCTACTTCTGAAAGGCCCTTATTCCATTGTACTGGAGACCTCATTGTCGCCAGTGAAAATGCATAGCATAAAAAAATACAGTAGTCCATCTTAATACTTGACCACCCGCGGGGCTATCACGTATCTCGCGAAAGCAAAACGATAGCAAAAATTGTGCAAAAATTGCGCAAAAATCGCAATTTCGTATTATGTATCAGCAAAAACAATACAATAGCAATCGAGCGACAGTACTGCCTCTGCCGAACAATCAAGTAACTATAATTGCATAACAATCGCCAAATCTCCATAGTTTTGCAATTTATTTCGTATCACGTAAGGCTTTTGACAGCAATGCGATCGCGAGCAATTTGAACTGTCAAATAGCGATCACAACAAAGGTGATTTTTTACCGATTGCTTGCTTATCGCTGAGAGGTTAGTAGTGTTTTGCGTCAATTTTTAAACTGTAAAACGTATTTTTATAACATTGGCGCATACAGTGCTCATATTAGAAGCCATTCCTAAAGGAGAAACAAGAGATACAGCCAGAAATTCAGCTAAATAAGACCTCGCAATCACGACCGAGCCCTGGCACTGGAACTGTCTGACTCTGAGTTTAAAACCCATTACAAGGGTTGAATAAGGAGCTGTTTGTGACGAGCTTAACACATTGACAAGAAAAACAACAATTAACACCTGTGCTGTGTTGTTGCGAAACATCTGTAACAACTATCACGTCGCCTGCCAGTACGACGATTTCCAAGTTTAGGACCACACTTTAGCCATTGCAGGATGTTACAGTTTCTTTGAAAAAGTGAGAACCAGCTTTTAGTGAGTGGCAGACCGCAAAGAGCTTGCAGGGGTTGTGATCTTTATGAAGTGAAAAATAAAGCAGTAAAACAGTGTTATTTGTTTCATTTGCATGTAGATTACTATTAAGTTATTGTTATTTGTCTTCATGTCAGTAGAATTAAATGGAATACTTTTAAACATACATCAGAAACAAGGTTTATTTTTAAGTAGTAAAACATTTTCTTTACGACTAATCATTTTATGCATAATCTCCAATATAATGAAGTGTGCAACAATAAATAAAAGATTTAGTCTTGTATTATTTAATAATAACAGGAATATATTATAACCAATGTTAAAAAGGTTTATTAAAATCAGAATACAGCTTAAAACCCATCAATCCCCAAGCGGCAGCCGGCTGCCGCATAACAATTGAAAATCTATTGTGTCTGGTGTCTGCGGTTCCCACGATGGAGGTGCTACAAGCTCTTATATGCATAATATTAATTTCTTTATTAGTTTTTCATCGTGATGTTTTAAATATCAATATCGTAAATATTAAAATGTATAATATTCATCAATATAATTGGACTTTAATATTGCTGCCTAGTGCCTAATGTTGTGTTACATGATACTAAGGAATACAGATTATGAAATATAGAGAAAAGTATTATGCTAAGGAATGTTTGTTAATTGTTCTATTAATAGCTGTATTCTTGTTTTGTGTTTTAATTAAAATAAATGTCCAAATAAATGTATGTTTGATAACAAAAACAAAATTTCATTTAAAAGTATACTTACATACTGTTTTTACTGTATTTAAAATATGTAAAGTCTATTGTTAATATTATGCTATTCGTTAATACTTTTATTTTTTGTCAGACTTTGTTTTCCCTAAATATTTACTTACTTAATGTAAAAAGTCAATTTACAATAAGTACTTATAAAGAAATATTGTGTTAAATGAGATTTTCATTTATTTAAAGCCAAACTATAAATAAAAATATAACAACAGCTATTACTTTTATTACAAATTTATTTCATACTTACAAAGTAAAGTTTTTATTAATTATGTATATAAATTTATCAATATCACTACTTCAACTCCTTCAGTGTAGTCTATAATTTATGTATAGTCTATAAAGTTGTTACTTTGATAATAATTAATAATTATAGTTCTATTAATAGCTGTATTCTGTTTAGTATTCCTAATAAATTACATATTTAATACAAATGTGGATTTCTGAACTAAAAACAAAATGAAATTCAAATTATTAAAGGGTTTTTATTGTAATGTCACTAAAATATGTTTTGTTAGTAGTTAATAATTATTATCAGTACATATCAGTTAAACTGTATATATCTTTATACAATCTCTTTATAAAATGCCAATTTACAAAATAAATAAATAAAGTACAAAGTGAGTTTTTATTTATATAAACCCCAAACTTTATGTAACACTGTATAATATGACAACTTTTATTATAATTTTAACATGACAAAGTATAATAATATGTAGTTTCACACAGACATCTATTTTAACACAAAGTTATTTATTATAAAATGATTTTAACAATAATATTATATTTGTAATAACTAAAAAGACAAATCAAATATTGTTGATTCAGCAGCACTCCGTAGTTTGTCATCTATATGTTACTTTGAAGCAGACGGCCCAGCTTCCATGAAATCCATATCTGCAAAATAAAGATATTTTAAGAAAATTTTTTTATTTCTTTATATAGTTTAAAACTAATTTAAAATTTACTGTAAGGAACAACTACTTCTACAGAAATCATCCAATAGTATTGTATTGGATGGTTTGGCTTTTCACTGTTTTCAGCCTCACTGTATAAACTCACTACAGCTGTACCTAATAAAATATAGGTATTAAGTTTATGTTTTTAATAAGTTAGATAGAAATTGTAGAAGTTACAGAGTATAATAAAAGCAATACTATCCAAATTAGTCGAAGCAGACGGCCCAGTTTCAATGAAATCCATAATATCTGCAAAATAAAGTTATTTTAAGAAAAAATATTTACTTCTTCCTATAATTCAAAACTAATGTAAAATTTACTGTACTAAGGAACAACTACTTTCACAGAAATCATCCAATAATATTGTAATTTATATTGGATGATTTGGCATTTCGGCCTCACCGTATAAACTCATTTATCTAATAAAAATATAGGTACTTATTAAGATTATGTTTTTTAATAGGTTAGTTAGAAATTGTAGAACTTACTTAGTACTTACAGAGTATAATAAATTTCTATGTTCACCATCACCAAATAGGTACTAGTGCTCTGCGATGAAAGCCAAGACTTCATTGTTGACTTTGTTTATTGGTAGGCCATATCATCATCTTTGATTACCAGCAGCATCAGCATGCCCCAAAGTACCACCTCTGTTAGCCATCTTCATCTTGCTATTGCTTTTAACTTTTAAGGTCAGCCCAGTACTACAAAAATAGAAAAGTGTTATGAAAAAGCAAGAAAGGGAGAAGTAACATCAAGAAAGTACAGTTTTTCTATTGTTCTCAAGATTTTGTTGATCTAGATTCTAGACCTTAAGGCTTATGGGCAAGATTATTCTACGGTTTTCAACAGCTTCTTTTCACATTGACCCAAGATCCACTCCTTTGGCTATTTCACAAGGAAATCCAGCTGATACATTGGTGATTAATACCAAAGATTAATTTTACAGTATTGTACTTATAATATTATAATCTCGCTCACTTGTTATTTTGTTCACGAAACAATTACAACTAAAGCGAACGCTCAACGCAGACTGCAGAGTACTTTTGTATACATTAGGAACGTGACACTAATTGTAAACATGGTCGAAGTTTGTTTGATTTGACATTCCAATAATAGTTCCTTTGATTGCTACTAAATTGTTTTTGGCGCTAGTGTACTCGCAAAAGTGCAATAAAACTATAAGCGAGCGATTCGCGAGCGATCGCTTAGCTGATACCACTTTTTTTTATACCCAACAATCGATCGCGAGATTATCGCGCGATTTTTGCTGATGGATTGTCAATTGCTGTTTTTACGTGATAGCCCAGCCGAAGTCAACGCACGCACATAAGCGTAATTTTGGAAACGTTTAGAGAGGAAAATACAGCATTGTTATCGTCTTCGCGTAAAAAAAATTTTCTGTGTTAAACGAAATTGATTTCTAGGAAAGGGCTGAGTTACGCTACTGCATATAATAATTGTATTGTGGCAAATGGGTAAAGACAAAAGCATTCGCTGTACAAAAGGCACTTAGGTTTTGGGTTATTAGTGACTAAATAGTTAATAACTCTGCTTAGCCATTTGAATGCAGTCAAGTAAACAGAATATTAATCCAACAACAAAATATTAGAAAATGTAGACAAATAAAGAAACTTTTTTTGGTAAAAATCACAAAACAAATTGCACTGATCAGCTTGAATTGTCTAAAATTAGAAATAATAAAACTCTTATTTTTTAAACTTAGGAATCGTATTCACGATCTCCGTATTAAGTGCAAAGTCTATACTAGTAGACCGCACGAAGGCTTTTCTTATGTGTATAGCAACACATAAAAGAAAATGGCACAGGAAATCAAGATACTTACATAAATAGCGAGGATCATACTTCTTACAAATGCATTTTATAAGGAGCCATCGAATCGTCTGAACGGAAATTAAAGATCGCATTTGCGAGCTTTCAGGTAATGCAGGAAGTTAGTGACTTTAAAAGATGTGCGTTATCGTTGTTACAAACATAATATTTAGTTTTCCTCACTCCATTGCGCCAAAATTCGTTTATCCCTCGAGAACCGTACATTTTTTCAGGATGAAAAGTATACAATGTCCTTTCCCGGGACTCAAACTATCTCCATACCAAATGTGAGAAAAATCGGTTCAGCGGTTTGGGCGTGAAGAGGTAAGATATAGACAGACAGATTTCGCATTTTAAATATACCTACGTATGGAAATATGGATGTAGTTTTTCAAAATGTTAATAACTAATAAGTGTCCATAATTAGGTCTAGTATAATATTATGTTCTAAGGGACCATAGACTATTTAAGACAATAGAGTGACCTATAATTATAGGTATTATAATAATTTATTATAGACCGTAATGTTTTGCCTTGTCGTGTGGCGATTTAGAGAAATAAATAGAAGTTGCGGTATAACATCCCCACAGTTGACATCTCGAGACGGCCGGAAATGTTATCGAGAGACGAGAAAGCGAAAAATGTCAGACATAATACTGGGTGGTTTGGCCGACATCCTTTTCTGGGATCCGGAGATACTTTTGACCCCGGGAAGTATGACGCCTGCAAGGGGGGTTACATAAACTTTATAGTACAAACGTAACCCAAAAAATTTGAAAATACATAAGTATACAATGATTTTTTGGACTTTGCTGTTAAAGCAAAACACACATTACTTCGTAGTAGATGTTTTAAGGCTCTATGTAGATTTGGGTATGAATTTATAAGCACATAAAAGAGGGACATAATTTCACCAAACAAGATAATACTCGTATTATGCCCCAGAAAAAAAGAAAAAAACACAACAGTTACACGTGTCAACAACAAAAACAATACCAAAGAATAAGTAGGCGTAGATAGGTCATGCAATAAATCGCTCGCATCCATCCGGAGTAATCTTCCGAGAGGAAGTGCGAATATCTCACAATCTGTATCAATATCCAATAACTATGCCCATTAATTTCGCGATATTTCCAAAAGATTTCACTCCCTTACAGATATTATTTACTAGGTACGCATGCGCCCTTTGGCGCCTCGTTGACAATATTTGTGTATAGTGAATAGACAGTCTGGCGTCGGTATGGTTAGTTTTTAAGGCAGATAAATGAAAGTACTCTGGCTATTAAGCCAAGACGTTTTGTTAATTGCTTCTTTATAGAATCGCCGATCAAAATGTATGAAATTGACATGAGTGTTTGATGAAATAAAGTCGACATTCGACTCATGGTATGTAAATTCCATACATATTGTCGCACCCTTAATCCAATACTGGCACTATCCAAAATTTTCGTAAAATGCGTTTTCAACGCCATTTAGTTAAAAACTCGAGGACCTATCTCTTGCGCTGACTCTTGTTTCTTAATTCCTACTCTAAGCCCTAGATGGCATTGCTAATTGTTTCGACACTAAACGATATCTTCCTCTCGCTTAATGTCTAAACTATCTTTAAGCGGAAGAAAATACCATGGTGTGATTTTTAAGTTGAAAAATTTAGTTTGTTTTATTCGTATAGTGGCATTATTATGTTAAGGATAGTGTTGCGCTGAGGTTATTTAAATATTTTTATTAAAACTTTTTTCCAAAACGTCATTTTTTTGTTTAGTAACGCCTAAAATTACAATCTTCATTTAAAGTTCTAATGGATTTTTACCAGAAAAGTGTATTTTTATGTATTGTGACGCCTTTCCAATAAATATTAAAAACCAAAATGACACTAACAAAATTTTTAAATAAACTTATGAAAAGAAAGGTGTCATTTAGAAACATTTTGCATGAAAAAAAACATTAAATAATAATAAAAAAATAGAAAAAATAATTGTGGATAGCAATACTATTTAAATATTTAATTTAAAAATACCAATGCTTCTGTAAACGATCATCAATCGTAATTTATGTCCATTTCTGCACACTTAAAATTTTTAAATGCGGCTCCTATAAAATTTGCTTTTTTTACTTAGTGCCAGTGTTGGATTAAGGGTGCGTTGTGATCGGCGATTCTATAAGGAAGTGACAAAGAAAACATCTTGGCTAGGGGCTCTGGTCTGTTTCTGGATCGACAGTGCTTGATTGCATAACTTGGCAGCTCTACCCCGTTCAAAATGTATTTGCTTATTTTATAGATTTCAATTTTAGTACTGTTATTTTATTTATTATGGGTTATGACGTTTTATTTTATGAGTATTAAATTTTAGTAACAAATACTAATAATATGTTAGTGACTATGGTCATATACCCATGATGGGTACATGATAATCAAATATTTTCGTGCTAACACTATTTAAAATTGGCCTATCTGTCCATTATTTACTCATTGACAAATGAAAATGTTATGCATTGTCCCTTAATAACAATTCAAGCATTTTATTTGCATTCTCCGTCATGCTTATTACAACGCACTAAAGACTAAAATCGCTTTTCTAAACAATTCAACCGAAAGCCTCCTTAAATGAGGCGTTAGAAGGATGTCCAGGAATTATTTATATGGCGTCCTTTGAATGATAATGGCGACTAAATATAAATTCGCACTCAAGACGCCATAAAATATTTAATGTATTCTGTATTAGCATATAAATCGCTCATTCGAGTAATTACATAAAATTGCCATTCATTTTCTCTACATTTTTCTTTAAAAGACCTCTTGTGTACTTAATATTTTTTCTTTAAAGATTCATGTTAATTATAGTGCCTATTATTTAAACTACTACGATATACTTGGTCAATCAAAGATCTTTTTATCCTGCTTAACCTAACTATAATCATTAAAGGTGTTTATTTAAATATTTTTTTGTAATAACAGGGTAGAGTAGGAGGAGGAGCCTTTACAAAATATTGTGACGTGTAACTGCGCCACAGGCTAAAAATGATTGGGAACCCCTGTAGTAAGGGATTAATATAAAATGTGTGACTCGTCTCATGGCTTAGACCATAGAATTGAACAAACAACGGACATAGATGAATATCTCGGTATATCCACAGCATACTGTAAATTCTAATAGAATTGTTTGAAATTTGAATTATTAGCGAAGGGAGAAACGAGGGGTGTTCGTTTCCGGTTCATGACACTAGATAAACGACGTCACATCCGGTTTGCTCGGACCGTTCGAAATTTAAACAATCAGACCCGCAGAATCGCGATATTCAATTTAATATCGCTTGTATAAAGTAAACACTTTCTATGTATATCTTTATTATTTCAGATTGTCTGGGAGTCCGAGCTTTGCTTTGTAGTTTGTTTCGAGATAAAAGAACAAAAATATAACTGAAAAATGTGCGATTTCCCTGGGAGAAAAGGATGTTACGCACTGTACCCTTACTGCGACTGTTGCCTGGAAACTATAGGTGTTATTAATATTTCTTATATTTACATACTATCAAACTAGGTATTTTTCATAAGCTCAATGCATTCTAAATATGTTAACCAAAAAGTTAAACTCAGTCTGTTACGACAATTTAATAAATTATTTTCTATTTTTTCCAGGAGCTTCTTGAAAAGAGAATAAAGCAGCTAGAAGACCAGCTAGAAGAAGAGAAAAGAAGGACGCAGAAGGAGCGCATGGCAGTCACGAAACTCCAAAACAAACTTATCAAGGTATTTATAATTTTGATCATAAAAATACAATCTTATAATAATATCTATAATATAGACGCATTTCGCACCACGTTAGTCTGGCCGTCATAATAGTTCTCAAAGAAGTTGTGTTACGTGTACGGGGTACCTGACAACGGAAATTATATTTGATACTTTTTTACTGTACAAATAAAAAAAACATGGTTTCTGTCTGCTCGTCGGGATTTGCACCTGCGACCTCCGACTAGAGCGTAGACGCGCGATCCACTGAGCCACAGAGGTCGTTGAATATCTAAAATCTGAAATATCCATTATTATGAGGGCCTGATTGATACTTTGTTTACCTGAGAGGGGAGAATAATCCTCCCTGCTTCAAATTGAAACAATTATTGGAGGAGTGGAGGTACTCAGCACTCAATATCCGAAAGGATTAACTCATCTTTATTTAAGTTATGGTTAAGTAATCAATAAGGTATCTATGTAGTATACGTAGCATTTTATGGTTCAGAAAAATATTTATATATAGACACTTAAGCTTCAAAATCTTTATTGAAATAATATGCTTTTAGGTCTGTTTTTCTAATAATTGCTTTGTACTAAATTTTATAATCTTTCTTTTATCTTCATATTTTTATCAATTATTATCTACTTATTTTAGCCAAACTATAAAATCATGCTAAATTATTTTGCTTACATTCAAGCCAGTTTAAATTTCGAAAATACTTACTACGTTCTGTTATTACTTGGGCAAAAATAATATATTGTTTACATAGATGATAAATACAGCGTTTACTGCTAAAATACTTGTGATCAATAAAACTTGTTAAATTAGCAATATTATAGTGTCTTAATAATTTATATTACATAATATTATATCCTCCATCATCAACATTATTCGATCAATTGATTGATACATCAAGGTATTAACCCTTCTCTATTTACGTATAATCAGGGTCTCGCAGGCCCCAGCTAACTGTTACACGTGCTAATTACCAAGGGGTTAGAGTGTAAACACCTGAACAAGCAAACATCGTGGTGTAACAAGATTATATGTGATTAATGATGAACATCATCTAAAGATCAGTTCCTTAGGTTTGATAGGATATTGACTATTCACTAAATACGACAAATGAAAGAATGGAAGGAGGAATACAAAATTTCCTACAATGTATTAAAATTCGTATTAATTTTTCAGGAAATACTATGCCTCATTTTGATTATCC
Source organism: Polyommatus iphigenia (assembly GCA_963422495.1). Classification (NCBI taxonomy): domain Eukaryota; kingdom Metazoa; phylum Arthropoda; class Insecta; order Lepidoptera; family Lycaenidae; genus Polyommatus; species Polyommatus iphigenia. The sequence continues at coordinate 10,118,692 of OY730183.1, forward strand.
TTTAGCTCTTTTGATTCAATATAAACCAATTTACAACGCTTTTGCGTACTTATATAAACTCCAGACAGAAAGCCTTAGATACTGGGCATAACTTTTATGACTTGTAATTGAATGACTTAAGCAGAGAAAACTCCAATAACTAAAGATCGCTTTGAAAAAAGATAATGTTAACTAAACGAAATTGCGGAAATTTTTTGGAGAAAAATTGTTCTTTTTTTCAATTTTATGAGCTCTTTTGAGCCAGTTTGAAAACAGCAAAAGTTCTCAAAGTTTTTTGAGAGCTTACAAGTTTATCCCTTTAGCGTTTTGAGAGTTTCTAAGTTCATCACTTTTACTTGGATAAAGGTTAGACCAAATACAATGTCTGGACACCACCAGGAGTCGTGCTGGTGAAATATTGTTCATACGTGCATTAAGTTATGACCAAACTTGCGGGGGAAGTTTGGTCGTAATGGTCAAAACAAAGAAGACGACAGCCAAGCTTAGAGCGTGTGTGATAATAACCGGTAGGACGTCGTACTACATAAATCTTAAACATAAGTATGTACTATGTTGTGTACAATTTACGTATATACCTTGATTCATAGATAAACGCATAGTCTGAGAACTATTAACTTCAAATTTTGCATAAGTATTTCTATTTTTATGCTGTAGGCTGGATGCCTACAGCATAAAAATAGAAATATATGGATAAAAAATACAGGTTGAATTATTAAATTGCAGATCAAGTTTAATGTATCAGATCCATTTGACACAGACAAAGCCGCAGAAATAAGTTAGATGCTTTTTGAAACTGTCTATCAAAAGTTAAAGTTTTCTTAACCATTCATATAAAAAAATCTGTTAGAAAGCTGCTCTGGGTTCCTTTTTCCAATTTTTCCAAACAAAAACAATATTCATTTCTGAAAATCAACACAGCATTTACTCACGCGTTTTAAGACTTTTTCTGAATCAACCACCGCCGAAGTATCTCAAAGCATCGTCGGCTGCTTACCTAGCCGTTTATGAAATCCATCGATACGATTGTCGGCGTGGAATAGATTGAGGGGTAAGGAGGAAGGGGGTGAAAAGGGGGGAAAAAGAGGGTATTTCCATACATCTGCCGGTTATTAGCTGATCACGCTTTATTTGGGCGTTTTATTCCTTGGGGCGTCTGAAACGGACAACGGACCTTTTTGTTATATTGAAAAATTTTCGCCCTTTCGGAATTATGATGATTTGTTATTTATTGATTTCGTTCCTTTTGGCTTATTGGCATTTGAACTTAATATTTTGCTCAGTGACTTTTGAGTTAGTAATTTAAAAATAAAACTAGATATTGCCTGCAATTTTGTTGCGCCAAAATAAGCATGTAGCGCGGGATCCGTAAAAATTTCCGGGATAGAAACTATCGTGCATTATGTCCTTTATTTGGACTCGACGTGTCCCCATACCAAAACTAATCAAAATTAGATTCACGGTAAATGTATTCTCTACTTGTCTTATTTGTGCATCGTTATAATACAAAAGTTATAGCTATCCCACAATTTTCTCGCAAAAATAAACTATTGTGACAAAGAAACATCAAAACTGTTATGTTAAACGGCAAGTGTTGTCATTTAACACTTTAAATGCACAATAAATCGTTCGAATGTGAGTTTAAAGTTGCTTGTGAGCTTTCAGTATTCTGAAGTTTACGTTTTCATTCGAAATGCCATTGACGTTACATACTGAAAAACGTTGCGTTGAAACGATGCTTAATATACGCTTTAGTTTTAAATACATCAGGAGCTTAGATTATAATATTATACTTAGTTAAAAAATTGTTGAGCATTGTTACAATGAAAACAATCATTTTCTTTTTTATCGTCATTGGATTTTTAATTCACCTAGTATATTTGTTTTTCCTAACTTAGGGCCTGTTTCACTACTTCCGGATAAGGGCCGGATAGGCTATCCACAAGTTTTTTTGACAGATGGAGTATGGGGTATCTGTCAGATAAGTTGTAGATATCCTATCCGGCACTTTATCAGGAAGTGGTGAAACAGGCCCTAAGTTAGGAAAAAAATGGACTTCATGGTGAAGACTGATGAGGTACCGATCACATCTACGCGTTCTGTTGTAGTTGCAGATCATAATATAGACGCATATTTACGAATAGTAATACCACAATATGATGTGTCTTTATCTAGTTACAGCTGTCTTGTCTTATCACAGTTCTTGTCTTATATCAGGTAGATGCAAAATATAACTAATGCGACCTCCCTAAATATGGCAAATCAATGACCAGAGCACTCAGTACAAAGTTGGGAATTAAACCCGTCGTGTCGTTGCTTATTTTACGTTGTCTACTTGTGTCCTTAAACAAAAGTTGTCGACAGCTAAATAATGGAGACATTATTTCAAACCAAAACGACTCGTAATAGTGTTGAATAGGAAAATTGTTTTTTAACTTTTGGTGTAGCGAAAATCGAAAAGTTGTGTACGCAAAGTGAATGCCATCATCGGTTTTTTTATACTTGACAGAAAATTACTGTGCCTAGTACCTACTGTCTAACGCTTGCTTACAGCACCTTACAGATACAAGACCGATATGTTTTAACAATTATAATAATTATTATTAGATTAGTCGCTTTTTCAGAAAATAAAACTGAAGAACTTATTTTAAGCCTCGTTTTCTGTACTTTTTACTTTTCGTAAATAGCGCAAGAGCTAATTAAAATCATTTCACATTTTAAATTACAATAAAAACTTTTCAGTAACTATTCAAGTCCAAGGTTCAAACTGAATCGGACAAACAGACGGACATCAAACAGAGACGGTTTTGAAGTGGGCAGACTGTTTGCCGACGACCGCAGCCTGGGGGCAAACTTGTCTAGTGTTAAGTGTTTGTATTTGCAGTGTCATGTTAAACTAAGTTCAAATTCAGTGCGGCATTCACTAGTTAATAGTTAAAAAAATTGGCGGGAAAGCAAGCATTTTATCTGTATTTACTGATAAAAAAAGAGAGGCCATTGCTTTTTCGCAACGCCAACATACGCGGATACAATTATGCGTTTTTCCGTTGTATTGTCGCGACGCAACACGTTCATCAAAGTGCCTTCGCTCAACCTCGTTCGTAATTGCTTGGAATTTAGAGCTTTCAGTGCTCTGAAATTCCGTACAATATCTTAAATATTTCGGTTTGTGGCACTTTAATATTATTAAGCTAAACAGTTTATTTGCACGTACTAATTTTCAGTTATTGAGTAGACTTCGGGGAAGAACTAAGCCTACATACACTCTTCGGAAAAAGTACGATTCCTGTAAAAAATCCTTTGTACGCCAAGAAGGTGGACTAAAATGTAGCTGAAAAAACTTCTGTAAATGAACTCTAACTTCAGACATATCTAACAAGCTAAGTCTAGATTCTTCATCTGGCATGTAATTAAGATGCCGATGCCATGCTGGCACGCTGGCACGGCCCCGCATTCCCCGGGAACAGGTGGGCTGTGACCAGACTGTCTGTCTGCTCTCTATATATATATCCAGGTATTTGGTCATTAAAATACTAAGCGCATAATAAAAGGAGACAAGATACATTGTTGTTTCAGCAACAGAGCATAAATGTATGAAAATAAGCACAAGTGAAAATTCAAGTACATGGTTACGTTCCCTTACATACTGATGTAACGTAGGGAACGAAGCCATACTTTTTGAGCCTGTCCCTTCGTTAGTGACTAAGTATTTTGAAAGCCTTCCTTTCATCCTAAGCAGACGACGTGGAATTTGGTTATGTTCCTTAGCATTTCGATCAGTGTTTACGTTAAAAAACGTTTTTACAACGATATTATCATACTTGATTGCTTAAAATATATTTTTAGACACCATCTTTGTTGTGTAAGGACCTTTGTACTGCGGAAGTGTCTTATGCAATCGAAGGCGTGTTCTCATTATCCTGCGATTATCCGTAACAAACATCCAGGCAACTAATGAATCAATCCCGACCCTAATTGCGCGGGCGGCGCGTCAAAGCTGCGCGCGCGCAGGAATGTGCGTGTCCGATACGATTAGATGGTCCTTCCAGCCGGATGTTTTGCGTTACTCAAAGATTTCACGCGCAACGACCTATGTATCTAAATCTGTATTGTAAATTGAGCTTTATATTCATCGTGGTATGATTTATTTTGATGTATCACGTAGTTATTAATGTCAAAGACGATAAAACGAAAGGTAATAAAAGCAAATTAAAACTGTGCCCTGAATTTCACACTTTATTCCTTTATAGTCAAGGGCTAGTTTTGTTTACTCACCTGTGTCTTCCTGATTCTTCTCACCTGAATATTTGCACATATCTCAATGCTCTAATTAGACGTACAGTGAATGATACGAATCGTTTTGCAAATATATTTGTACAAGAACTACGTTTCCGTACCTACTGCATGTTTCGATATCCGATCTATAAAATAATATCGATTTTTATCGAAAAAACAAAGTTGAAGCCAAGAAGAAGGGAAAGGAGAAAAGGAACCGAACAAGAGGGTGTAAAGTCCTTTTGGGGGGTTGGATTTTAAAATCTTCCTGCTCAAAAAGTGAACCTCTGCGCCGCGCTGGCATATATTTTCATTTGTTTGTTTGAACGCGCTAATTTAAAACAAAAATTGTTTTTGTGTTGGATAGACCATTTATCGAGGAAGGCTTTTATAGGTATAACATCACACTGCGGCCTGCGACCAATAGGAGTGAAGAAACATTGGAAAATGTGAAAATATCGGGGAAAATTATTCAACTTTCAAAGGAAAAACTATTCCACGCAAACGAAGCCACAGGCACAGCCAGTGATTTTATATTTTTGGAAGTGCATAGGGGTCAGATGTTGAACAGTGAACCAGTAATATACAGTGGCCCACCATTCATATCTTACGAATGCGACGTTGAAAATTCGTGCCATAAACGCGAATAAACTTGTTTCTCGACTCAATCTTTCATGCCCAATCGACGGTGCGCTCCCGCCGTAAACAGTCGCGAAAGGAGACTATAATAGGGATGATGACAAGGTCAAAGATTTGCGAATTTTGTTATTACAATAAAGAAATCACGGTAAAAAATAAGTGTTTCTAAAATTTCAGCTTGACAGCATTTATATTTTTTGTTATATGCGCCTTCAAAGTTGGATAATCAAGTCGATTTTTTTTCAATTAAATTTCTTAATATTTGTATACCATTCGATAACTTATGCAATTAAAAGCAACTTTTGTTATGAAACCACTTTCATAAACGCAATATTTAATATACCTACCGAACAAAGTTCTCTCCCGATGCGTACAAACTACGAAAGATTGTGGTAGCAATTTGTATGGAGCGTTTCGGGCAGGTCTATTATATGAGATGTTTGAATTGTCATATCTTGGTGAATTTTTAAGCTATTAGAGTCATTCTTTCAGCGATGTTTCTATTTTTTAAGGGTCTTTAAATTACCAGTAAGAAAAAAAAATTGTCATCATGCCTATTGTTTTGGATACGAAAAACTTGAAAATTACGTAAGTACAATTTTGATTTCTAGTGCATTTTCGTTATTGTTTTTCATTACCTACATATTACACGCTTATAGACTGACTATTAACGCATCGTATGTGTATACTAATAATTATTAAAAGCTTTTACTTCATTAACATATTTAAACTTAAAAGAAAATAAATCATAGTCGTGCTCAGTGGCTCAAAATAAGGCGGTACACAGTGAACTGTGTAAGTGTGTACCGCCCTATTTTGAGCCACTAATAAATGCTTTAATTATAATAAAAACATTCTAAGCATAGCATTTATATTTGTTTTATGTTATTAATAATGTTTGTTTTTAAATTGTCTAAAAAATATGTTAATTTTAATGTTGTTTAATTTTTACGCAAATAAAACATTTATTTCCATATATATAACTGATGTTTTAATTATTTATAATTTTACTATAACAAATTATATCACTAATAATTTTATTAAACAAATTATATCACCTCCAAATTAATAAAATGTAGGTGTCGGTTCACTGTAGGCTAACCCCCTGGTTCAGTGTGTACATATGGTAGTACACAGTGAATCATTTCCCGACTTTAAAAAAACAGTAACTTTTAAATTTGCAATAGACTTAAAGCTGAAATTTTAATGCAAATTCAAAGTTTAATAAACAACAAATAATACATATCAAAAACATCACGATTATAATCACTCTCGGTGAAGTTAATTATGAGCTTTCAAACTTTTTCTGGGCCAATGTTCGACAGATCCCCCTACTCTACAACTGTATACGCTATATATCTTACTAATTATCATAGTTTATATTATATGTAAATACCATAGACATAAGGACCTATATGGACACGAAATGGCCACGAAAGACGCAGAAAGACGCATGCCTTCAAATTTTGTAAACTAAAAAAGGCCGATTTACTAGAGATGTCACTGAATAGTAAAAAAATATCGATATCGATATTAAGTTTTTTTATTCAGTGACGTCTATAGTAAAATCCGCCATTCTAGTCCACAATTTTTGAATTCAAAGACCTAATAGGACCTTTACTATTATTTGGAAATGTATCGATTTCGATATTTTTTTATTATTCAGTGACATCTCTAGTAAAATCCGCCTTTTTTAGTTTACAAATTTTGAAGGCATGCGTCTTTCGTGGTCATTTCGTGTCCATATAGGTTTTTATGTCTATGGTATTTATATATAAATCCGGGCCCTAGTTATATGTAATTGCACTATAATTGCATGGCCCACATCATGACTAATTGTTCTGTCCTGCTAATCAAACTTGGTACATTCAATTAGTGGGCGCCATAACGTACAGAGACAAGATCTCTTAAGACCCTACTGTGTCCTTTGAGTCCCTTATATCATGGTAACCTTCAAATAATTTTTTACGCAAAATCAAATATGGCCGAACTTAATAATTATTAATTCTACTATTTTAACAAAAAAAACTCTTACCTACTTAGGATTGAGTGAAATTCTGTTCTAACTCATATTAAACTGCCTTTGCAAGCCGAAAATTTGGAATGCTCAGTACACACTTAAAATAAAAATAATATGGACTCATTCCAAAAAGATTATTGATACCAAATCGCACCCTTAATCCAATACTGGCACTATCCAAAATTTTCGTAAAATGCGTTTTCAACGCCATCTAGTTAAAAACTCGAGGACCTATCTCTTGCGCTGACTCTTGTTTCTTAATTCCTACTCTAAGCCCTAGATGGCATTGCTAATTGTTTCGACACTAAATGATATCTTCCTCTCGCTTAATAGCTAAACTGTGTTTAAGCGGAAAAAACACCATTTTGTGAATTTTAAGTTGAAAAATTAAGTTTTTTTATTCGTATAGTGGCATTATTATGTTAAGGATAATATTGCGCTGAGGTTACTTAAATATTTTTATCAAAACTTTTTTTCCAAAACGTCATTTTTTGTTTAGTAACGCCTAAAATTACAATCTTCATTTAAAGTTCTAATGGATTTTTATCAGAAAAGTGTATTTTCATGTATTGTGACGCCTTTGATGACATGACGCCAAAACCAAAATGACACTAACAAAAATTTAAAATAAACTTATGAAAAGAAAAGTGGCATGAAAAAAAAACATTAAATAATAATAAAAAAATATAAAAAATAATTGTGGATACCAATACTATTTAAATATTTAATTTAAAAATACCAATGCTTCTGTAAACGATCGTCAATCGTAATTTATGTACATTTCTGCTCACTTAAATTTTTAAATGCGGCTCCTGTAAAATTTGCATTTTTTACTTAGTGCCAGTGTTGGATTAAGGGTGCAAAATAGGTTTGAGTAATGACGAAATGATTTTACTGCGAAAACGCCATTTTAATTATTGGACGGGTTATACCAACATTAATAAATCCACGTCTCATAAAACTACAGTATCTGTAGGGTCCGTTATCTACTAATCGCGGTTTAATTGTTTTGTATTGAATTCGGACGATCCTCTCTAAATTAGTTGCCACGTTAAGATTCTTGTCTTGGGTTGAACCTGAAACATAGGCATAAAGTTGAGATCGTTGTCTTGGGTTCAAAGCCAAGCTTAACCTAAGATAATGAGACTCATTTTCTTGGGTTAAACCTTAAATAACGTGCGCCTTATAACTTTATAAGCATAAAGTTATAAGGCACACTTGCCCTGGATATCAGGGTTATTGCTTATCCTTCGTAAAGAAGAATGAGATTAAAATTAAATTTTATTAATTTAATCTACTCATTTTAACCCATTATATTTAACCCAGTTAATTGCAACGTTAAAATATAGTCCTTCGTACTTTCAGACGCAAAAAAAAAATTACTTTGACTCTATAACTGTAGAGAACAAACAAATTTTCAGTATTGAAAATTAAGTTAAGAATACTGGAACCATATTTAGCCTCTTCTTCATAACGAACTTGGAAAACATAATAACATTGTTTCAATGAAAACTATTTATCTAGTGACCGACTCTATGCCGAGGACAGAAACAATATTTTCTATACAATATCGAGTATTTTTCTATTCGCCACACGCTCATCAAGCTTGTTCGACTCCACCGCACCATAAAACACGAGGTCCCATCTATTTCGGTACATCAAAGTTGTTGTCTTTCCCCAAGTGCTGAAACAATAAACTGATGTCACTAGCGACACCTGCTGGTGTGTCTAGGAAACAGTTTTTCTTGTCTACGTGGTGGGTAGAGCGGTCGTAAAAGTATTCTTCCGGTTTTCTTCTTTATCTTAACATTTATACCGTGAATTCGCCTCCTTAAAGCATATAGTGAATGTTTGGTATACGAAAAAACCATATTTATCCTCCATAGAATCACTGTGTTTCTAAAAATCCTAAGTGCAAGCATGTGCAAGCCTATATCATAAGAAAAACATGTGTGCCCAAGTTTTAAGCTGTATAGTGTATAGGGTAGGTTTAAAAGTTTGCGAAATGCGTTTATCTGTCTGTAAATGAGCTCTGTATTTTATTGTACTTACATGTAAGTAAAAGAAGTAAGATTAATAACTTAAAGATGTTTAATTAACGTTAATTATTAAAGTTAAGCTTTGGTTCTTAAAACGTTTCATATTTCGTGCTAAAGGTCCCAAAATATAATAAAAGGCTACACATTACAATATGTATGTATATTGTATATTGCACTCACCCCAAAACCTGCGAGTAATGGGGGGTATTTTTCAAAATTATTGGCCTGCCAGTCCTGCCACCGGACATACGTCACGGGGGATTATTTATAAGCTTATTACACTATCTATGGAGGCTTGTGGAAATGGAGATATTTCTTCCCATGGTAGGCAATGAAAGGATACAATATTAGCCAAAACATTGTTGATAGTTTATTCATAGTAATATTATATTATTTAAAAGTGTGTCTCTCTTACCTCTTGAAGCCTAAACCGCTTAAACGATTTGTTGAAACTTGGTATGGAGATAATTTAAGTCCCAAGAAAAGACATAAGATACTTAAATGTACGGTTCCCGCGTGATAAACGGATTTCTGCGCAACGGAGTTGCGGGCATCAACTAGTACACGATGATAAAACAATGTTTTCTATATTAGGATTACGGATAGCCTTCAAATCGACGAAAAAAGTATATAATATCAATTCAAAATCTGCCATTTCAAATGAAAACAACAGCCAACAGTATAAGCATGAAAAAAGTATATAGCTACTTATCCAATATCTTTAATTTTAAAGTAAAACAACAGTCAACAATGAAAGCATTACCTGCATTTAAGTTTTAAGAAAACGTTTGTAAACTTTGCTTTTTAATTAACCTTTTCTTAATTCGTTCTTCGGTTTTCAAAGTATTTGCATCTCATTATAGAAGTTTAACGGTTTTATTTCTGTTTTGTTAAGTCCAGATGCACTCAAACCGTTTCACAGCTTAAAAGTATTTCTAGAGAACACTCGTAAAACAAGTTCTAAACAAAAGTCAGGGGCGCCATGTTTGATTAACTTTATGTCTTGTCTTATTAGTTTATTATTTTTGTTTGGTATGAAAAAACAGAATTTATTACCTTAGAATTTAGATATTTACCATCCACGACTTTAATTCTAAAATTTTCTGTAGAGAGTATGCTTTATAATTTTCCAGGACTCAAAAATTTTTGCATAGGAAACTTTTTAGAGGCTTTAGAGGTGTACATCTGAAAGACAGAAACTTTGCTTTTATAATATTAGTAGATAAAGATTGTTCTACACAAATACCTATGACAAACATTACATAGCATGTGACTCTACGATACTCTACACAAAAGGTGAAATTAGACACAATAAAATTAGAATAAAATAATAAATAACAACGTTAATAACTCGTAATTAGTACGTATGGGCTGGAGTGACCACAAATAACGTATAAATTAAAACTCCTGACACATGACATACCCCGAAAATGATTTACTACTGGCTTCGCGTGCCGACAAACAAACATTCCTACGCTATATTGCTATAAAACATTAATGTAATGGATATTATTATAAAGTTTCATAAAATATATTAAACTAAAAGATTTTGGTCATATTTTTTCAGGTATTACTGTCGCATTTAGGAACATAAACCCACTTAGTTCTTACTAATAGGATTTTTTTATACAGCGTATAAAAAATATAAGGTCTGTCCGTTTCCGTCTGGTATATTGGAAAAGTCACAAGATAGATAAAGACAGCGAAGTCTTTGTAACAAATATCTTAGCAGACATCAGATATTATGAAAGGAACTAAACGGCTTAAGAATTTAAAATAGCAAACCACACTATCTAGACCTGGATCCCAAAAGGATAAGACATAACTTACTTTCTGATGGATGAAACCATAGGTTCTTGGTAGTGCCTCGTGTATTTAGAATACCTGCGAATTTGTGTAGCTCTTAGTGTGACACCTGGTAGGTACCAGGTACCAAAGTGGACAAAAAATTAGTCTTACTTTACTTATTTCGTCATGTCTTATATTTATATTATATTATAATTTGTAGAATATTATTCTGAACTAGTATCATATATATAGTAGGGAGAGCTCTAGAACAATTTTTTTGTGATTACTAACAAGCTAATTTTTGTGAGTAGCTACATTTTGATAAGACAAACAACATTTTTATTTTCGAAAAATCTCGAAAGTGGTAGCTAACAGAGATAGAAAGGATTTCATACTTTCGATGGTCCTAAAATATGGATTGTTTTATTTGTAGGACAAGGTTACTCTTAAATTATATATAATTATTAACCTACAAATATACAAAAAGTTAGCTGGTTAGGGTTCCGTTTTAGGGTTCTGTAACCAACAAAACTTGCTTTTAAAAATAAGGATTTCAATAATGTGTAAAAATGTCGTCTGTCTGTCTGTCACACCTTTTCACGCCCAAACTGCTCAACCGATTTTGCTGGGCACTGATATATATTAGTGAGGATATCTCTTCGAAAGTTTTTCATTATGATTTTATCCAATCATCGTGACTATACGGAACTATACCGAAGCTTTCGTACTAATTGACACATAGTTCAATCAAATCATGTCGTTAAGGCCGTCCCCCGAGCAAACAACCTTGGCCATACATTTGCCGCGTTGCCGAGATCGCACCAAAACCCTATTTTTTTTTACTTATCTTAGTTCAAAATTGACCTTAAAAAATATTAAAACGTGGACTATGTAGTTTATGATATTTTCGATCTATTGGCGTGTGTTTCAAATAAAAGTAATTTGTAAATACTAAGGAGATGCTGAATGTTTAAAATTAAGCTTTTTCTTGTATTTTTTTTTCGTCCCAAAAAAGATGGTTTATTTAAGTTGGATGCTAGGGTATTTGCGTCTCAAAATTAAGCTGGTCTCTTTGTGTTTGTCTTATTAAATTTACATGTTATTGTAAAAGTGCAATAATAAAAAAATAATATACATTAAAACATTGAGATGTACAAAATTACAAAATTTTTACAAAGTCGTTATGGACAGTGTTATGCAAGATGTAATTACATATTATTTTTAACAAAAAATTAAAACCGACTTCCAAGGTAAAAACAATACATCCTTTTAATATGAACTAAAAAGTATTAAATAATTTTTCCTATCTAATATTTTAATAATTGGCGAGAAGCTTTTTTGGATAATAAACCAAATCAGGGACGAAATCTACCGCAAGTTGGCACTACAGAGGACGGAATGAAAAGCTTTCATCCCTTGCATCACCACATTGGCAACGAAGTTGGCAGTGTTGTCGAGATCATCCGGCAAGAAGCACAAGTGCCCCCAAGGATAGGATGCAAAAAACGACCGCATACCATCACAGTCCGCTAACTTGTAGTGCCACACACGACGGTATTTAACAGCACGCTGTCGCAATACCGTCGTAAGTGGCACATAACTCCTAATAAGGTAATGATCCGATGAACCAAGTCATCTTCAAGACCGCGCCGGTCATGGATGCTTGGTAGCTATCAGGATTTGAAGTCAGCAGAAGGTCCAACAGGGAAGGATTCTGACCGTCTACATCTGGGATTCGCGAACGCGTAGCAACCAGTTGTATTAAGTCGTTCACAAGAATAAAGTCGCAAACAGATCTTCCCGCATGATCAGTTTTACTGGAATTGAGCCAGTCGGCGTGGTGGGCGTTAAAGTCGCCAAGTATTATGATCTCTGCGGATGGGATCTGCTGCTGCACTAAATCTGAAGCAGCTTGCAGGTGTTCAAAGAGTCAGTCCGTCTCGGGGTCACCACTATGGGACCTAGGTATATAGGCACGCGTAAACGCGAGGGTGGTCGTCGCAATCAATGCCATAATATTGAGAGGTCCCTGACTTCAAGATTGCTGAGGCATTAAAAGCATTTTGTAATTTTAAGATCTAATATTATCTAAAAGCATAAACGTTAAGGGATTTATTTAACTTTTTAATTTTGGCGTCGCCACGCCCAGAATGTATATTGCCCACTTATTATGAAAGTGTCCACACTTTTGGTAGTAGGGATAAAATGAAGACTTTTTGTTTCTTATCTTTAAAAATATTTTCGTTTACCATAAAACATTATTTTTAACTTATGAAAGCTTTTAGAAGGAATATGGAATTATGCAACTAAATAAAAAATCTTATTATAGAGTTAAGATGGTGCTCGCATTTTTATTCGCTAGGAAGTTAAGACCAGACTCATAAACAGATAAATAGATACTTTAGTATATTAATATGTTATAGCAATATAAGAATTGATATATCTTTTTCTGCAAAGGTTTTTATCATAACACGTCACTCCCTCTAGTAACTTCTTTATTTATCGTCTAGGACTATCCTAATATATTTTCAGCAAAGTGTGGCCACCCACATGGAGGTGTGATTTTCATTAAGGCCTGAAAAATATGAGCATCACGCGCGGACCCAAATCCAGCGAATTAATTTAGCACAGAACCCCCCAATTTCGTTATGAGGGATTTTGTTCGTCTAATGTGATCTAATGTTATACGTTTTTCTATATTGCTTTTTTTTTAAATAAGGGGGCAAACGAGCAAACGGGTCACCTGATGGTAAGCAACTACCGTCGCCCATGGACACTCGCAACATCAGAAGAGCTGCAGGTGCGTTGCCGGCCTTTTAAGAGGGAATACGCTCTTTTCTTGAAGGTTTGCAGGTCGTATAGGTCCGGAAATACTGCTGGTGACAGTTCGTTCCAGAGTTTTACAGTGCGCGGCAGAAAGTTACGCGAAAAACGCACTGTGGAAGACTGCCACTCATCAAGGTGATGAGGATGGTATGTTTTTCGCGTGGGACGATGGCTAAAAGTTGCAGGTGGTATGATTCCGAACAATGAGGATTGTCCATTTTTTTTTAATTTTGCTCATTACAAAAACATTTCGAGGAATAAGGTCAGTGAACGTTTTTCTGTATATAAACGAAAAAAATACCCATTAGTTACTTTTATTTTTGAAAAAATATGTTTAACCTTAGTTTGACCTTCAATGGCGTTAAATTAGCAATAAATTCGACCAACATTACGTTTCGAACTTTTGGTAAGCTTCTCGTATCAGCTTTCACATAATGAGAATTTGCATTTGACGAACCAGCCATTATAAATAAGATTGAAAGGAAATTTAAAACATACTGCAGAGGTCAATTGGCCGCCGATGATGACGTCAGAGCGAAACTTTAAAAATTTATTGAGAAAAAACTAGCCAATGAATTTCAAAATTATTTAATTTATATTCTTAAAATACCCTATTTTGACGAAAAAAAAAGTACATGTGATTTTTTTTTGACAATGCCCATTCCTCAGAGCACTCCCCGTGATACAACGGATAGAGGATGCAGAGCGAAGCTACATCTCGGCGTAATTCCAATGGGTCCAAGTTGTTTGAAACACTATGGCAATCAACAATTCGAGCGGCCCTTCGTTGGATACGATCCAGAGGGAGCAGTTGGTATTTTGGCGCCCCTGCCCAGAGATGAGAACAATATTCCATATGAGGCCGAACCTGTGCCTTGTAGAGCTGTAGGCGTTGGTCCGGACTGAAGTACTGTCTCGCTCTGTTAAGAACACCAAGCTTCTTCGAGGCTAATTTGGCCTTACCCTCTAGATGATATCGGAACTGGACTTCGCTCGAGATGTTGACGCCAAGTATCTCAATGCTAGGGGAGATGGTTAAAGATGTGCCCTCGAAACGAGGATATACGACCATTGGTGACTTTTTAGTGGTGAACGCGCAGACTTGTGTATTGGCGGGGTTGAATTGGACCAAGTTACGTCTACCCCATTCAGAGACCTTCTCCAATGAATTCTCCACCTTAGACACAATTTCGTTTCGACTCTCAGTGACATTTTGCCGAGAAATATTGGGGGAGCCGGTATATACAGCATCACCTGTGCTATCATCCGCATAGCAATGAATGCTGCTGGTCTGCAACATGTCATTGATATGCAGTATGAATAGAGTAGGCGATAGCACACAGCCCTGAGGAACACCAGCATTAACAGACTGAGTTTTTGCGCATTCGCCGTCAACTACGACCTTTATGCTTCTGTCTGCTAAGAAACCAGTGACCCACTTACATAACTTCTCGGGCAGCCCGTATGATGGAAGCTTTGATAGCAGCGCTTTATGCCAAACCCGATCAAAGGCCTTCGCAATGTCCAAACTAACAGCCAATGCCTCTCCCTTCGACTCAATTGCCTGAGCCCAACGATGAGTCAGGTACGCCAAGAGATCACCAGCCGAGCGACCCTTACGGAACCCGTATTGTTTGTCGCTTAGTAATCCCTGGCCGTCCAAGTATCGAAGAAGCTGGCTATTGATAATGGATTCCATTATCTTCGAGAAGAGAGAGGCTATAGCGATTGGTCTGTAGTTGGAAGGATTTGAGCGATCACCTTTTTTGGGGATCGGGTGCACCAAGGCTGTCTTCCAGGAAGCCGGGACGATGCCAGTGGAATAGGAGAGCCGAAAAAGACGCGTCAAGACCGGAGCCAACTCTGGAGCACACTTTTTCAACACAATAGGCGGGATTCCGTCAGGCCCACTCGACTTTTGGATATCAAGGGAACGGAGGGCTTTTCGCACTGAGCGCTGATGAAACCGAATATCCGACATGATGCTCGTGCATCGCGGTATGGTCGGCGGTTTCTGCCCCCCATCATCCAGGGTCGAGTTTGACGCAAAGAGCTTGCCCAGAAGATCGGCTTTGTCTTTTGCGTCCTGGGCTAACGATCCATTTCCTACGTGTAGGCATGGTAGGGTTGGCTTGCAGAAATTTCCTTCAATAGCTTTGGCCAGAGACCAGAATGCACGGGTTCCCGAGGGGAGGCGCTCAAGTCTCTTGCCAATTCTATTGACGTGCTGTTGCTTTGCCCGAGTAATCTCTTTCTTGAGGGACCTAGAGGCAAGGTTGTACTCCTTTTTATATGTGCTGGTATTTAAATCCCGAGCAGACACTGCGTTGGCCCAGGATTGGTAAGCCTCCTGTTTCCGGCGAGAAGCTTTTTTGGGGGATGAACCAAACCAGGGACGAAATCTGCCGCCAGTTGGCACTACAGACGACGGAATGAAAAGTTCCATCCCCTGCATCACCACATCGGCAACAGAGTTGGCAGTGTTGTCGGGATCATCCGGCGAGAAGCACACCAAGGATAGGATACAAAAAACGACCGCATCCCATCCCAGTCTGCTGGCTCGTAGTGCCACACACGACGGTATTTAACAGCACGCTGTCTTAACACCGTCGTAAGTGGCACAGAACTCCTGACAAGTCAATGATCCGATGAACCAAGTGGTGCGGTTACGGATATTTGGTAGCCGTCAGGATTTGAAGTCAGCAGGAGGTCCAACAAGGAAGGATTCTGACCATCCACATCTGGTATTCGCGTAGGCGTAGTAACCAGTTGTGTCAAGTCGTTCGCAAGGGCAAAGTTGCAGACAGATCTCCCCGCATGATCAGTTTTACTGGAATTCAGCCAGGCGGCGTGGTGGGCATTAAAGTCGCCAAGTATTATGATCTCTGCGGATGGGATCTGCTGCTGCACAAAATCTGAAGCAGCTTGCAGGTGCTCGAAGAGTCGGTTCGTCTCGGGGTCACCACTATGGGACCTGTATAGGCACGCATAGACGCGAGGGTGGTCGTCGCAATCTATGCGGAGCCATAAGATCGACAGGTCCATGACCTCAAGATTGCTGAGGCGGCGAGAGCTGATATCATCTCTGATGTACACACACACTCCAGCTTTGGGTAGAAAGGAGTGCTCGAGATAATATCCTGGGTGGGAAAGGTATGATGTGTCACTCGGAGATGATATCTGCGTCTCGGTTAAAAAGAGCAAAGCCGGCTTTGCCGTCTCCAGGTGGTAATGGACGGCATTAAGGTTGGAGTATAATCCCCTGATATTACAAAAGTCCATGTTTAATATCGAGGGGGGTGCCTTTGTGTGTTTGCTCTTGCCCCGAGCAGATTGGAGCGCAGTTTTGCCCTCCCCAGAATACGAGGGGCAGCCTGGACGTCCACGTTCAGTTCCAGGGGTTCCTGAGCATGGACGTCCAGAGAGGGACTCTCCAACGCAGTTGGTACCCTCCTTGGGTAACAAATTGTTTTTCAACTGCGGCATTTCTAGGGGGGTAGGGGATTGGGCCTCCGGTAAACTCACTCACTCGGCGAAACACAGCGCAAGCGCTGTTTCACGCCGGTTTTCTGTGAGGCCGTGGTATTTCTCCGGTCGAGCCGGCCCATTCGTGCCGAAGCATGGCTCTCCCACGGACAATCTTTAGTATGACATGGGATGATTAACTTACAATCCTACTAGGATGTTTTGAAATAAGAAATAATGGAAGAAAATAGAAATGGTAAAAGGTGGCGCCGGGCGAGTTACTTACGCCGGTTCTTCTCGCCGGGTTAGTTCCCGAGCCGGTGGTAGGCCTCATGTAGACGTTCTTAAAGTATTAACTTTGTTAACCTATTTAACTAGAAATAAATATTTTGGTTTTGATTTTTGGATTTAATGCCGCCATATTGAAAAAATATGTTATTTGAGACTTGACAGACGGCTGCTTTACATACTCGTACTTGCCTCCTACGACAAAGTGTTATTTTGAATGTGTAAAATGTTTTAGATATATATTTGTATTTATAGTTTCTTTCCCCCTGTTGTATGTCACCTGTTATCGATGTGTAAAACATACTTGCAGACCTGCATTTTCATCCAAAAATTCCCAATCAGTTATGAAATAAAGTACGCAATCCCATTACCTTCAGCGGTTATTCTGGATGTGAGGTCATTACGCACAATTTCTATTCTACGTACTACTAGGGCATGTTTATTAACAGAAGGGCTCCCCTGTCAATTCGCTGTAATGAAAGGGAGCGGTGCATAGGGCTGAAGTTTGGGCTTTAATTAATACACCTGAATTATTATTATGTAGAATGACCTATAATATACGTGGAGGTGTAGTGTTTTGTTTCAAAGCATCAGTTTGTAGCTAGCTAAAAAGATATACCATAGGGTATTTTATCAAAATGTGTCCACTATTTTCGGAGCCTAGTCAATGCAAACAACAAACATTTTTTTTTCTTTTTTAGCATCTAAATATAAGTAAAAACTCCACATTAGTTGCAGTATGTACTAACTATTAAGCAATCACGCTAATAAATTGTTGCCCAAGCTGAAACACATGTTCCATTATAACTGAATTTCCGTGGAACTTTCTGTTTTATTTGAATAATTTAAATAATTACTCGCAATTAGTATTCTAGTTAAAAGTACGTTCTTTTCTCTGGTTTAAAGTTTATATCCATTCCAATTTATGTTTCGTATAAGAGTGGAATTGAGTGGTATCTTTGGGAATAATCTGTGCTTGGTATTGGATTAACAGGAGTCTTCTTATAAAATAGCGTTGTCAGTCGGTTAATGTTTTGACGTTAGCCAATCAGAAGAGCATGTAACCAGATAGATTTTTACCGAACCGAAGATTCATAAAAAAAACCCCAGTAACTTACGAGAGAATTTTATGTTCGTCCGCGTTCGTGCTAGGCGGAATCCGCTCGCAATTCAGTCGCATATTCATTCGCTATTTAGTCGCAATTGAGTCACAATTTAAACATAATTCAATGGAATTTGGGTCATTATTAATTAGAAAAGAATAAGAATGTATTTATTTTTTATACTATCGCACGACACAATGTAATGATATGAGAAAGGTATAATTACAGAAAATTTGTTAAGTATTACTACTTATATTAAGTTTGCACTTCGTATTAAAAAAAATAGTTGCAGTTAAGTCGAAATCCAATCGCGATTTGATCGAAATTCGTTCACAGTCCAAGGACCATAATAATTACAGCAATTACGCTTCAAACCAGGCCATCAGCTAAGCCAAATGCTCTCCATCCCCTAAGTGTCAAATCACTCAAACCCATCACGACTGAGGATTCCTAAATCTGTATTTATTGTACTGTCAGACCCTGGACATTACCCACACCTGGTCATCAGAGGTGGACGATATAAATTAATTTTGGGATTAATGAAGGATTGTGGGGTGACTAAAATGCTGCGTCCAGGTTTGTCAATATTTCGTACCTACTTTTTATTTGGTATTTTTTGTTTATATTATGTTATAATTTTATAGTTCGGATGCGTTGAGTAAAATAAAAATGTGTTCCAAGACAACAAATTTGACTAAACTTGTTGCGTCAAAATTTGTATAATGCGAAAAACTGTACATTGTAATGTTATGAATAAAAAGAATAAATCGTTTTCAGTTTATAGGGACTCAAACTATTTCCTCACCTTTCATCAAAATCGGCTTAGCGGCTTAGGCCTCGAGATGTAACAGACAGACAGACAAACTTTCGTATTTATAATATTATAGTATGGATGAGGATAATAATGTCACAATGAGGATAACGTTATCATTATTATAATAAAACATACAAGATAACAAAGCGCTATCTTAGCCCCCCATAGTTTAACCCTATGCTTCACCGGTCAGTGACCGCGCTTAAATCTACGTGTCTTTCTGTTTGTTTTGACGTATTTAGTTTTTTTTTTCTTATTTTTACGAAAATCGCAGAAAAAATGTAAAAAATCACTTTCTTAGTAAAAAGTAGATTGCATCGGCCGGGAATCGAACCCGGGCCGCCCGCGTGGCAGGCGAGCATTCTACCACTGAACCACCGATGCTACGTCTAGATATTAGAAATATCTAGCCTGTTTCTGTTTAACACTCAGTAAGTATTAGCACAGCAGAGATCGTACTGTACCTAAATTAAAAAAATATTTTGATTACTACTCAAAGTACTTAGATATTATAATTGATAGTGCCCAAAACCTTTTTTTGCATAAATAAAACCAAAATCATAACAGCAAAACGATCATAAATATCGGAAACTTTCCTTTCCCTCAAGATTAAAGCCGTCCATAATCGTGAATCATAGGGACTAGGGCCATAGATTACACCATAAGGGCCTGACTCATGGAAGGACACGACAAAACATCAGTGAATCATTCTTGTACTGACTGCTGACGGAAAAAACAACCTTTTTCCATAATATATCTTAAGTAAAATACAATTTGATATTGATTAGCATACTCGTAACATATTTATATTTTAAAAACAACTTTCAAAGAACGAAGGAGCTTCTATATTGGCTCTACACTTCACACATAGTTTTGTAGAGTCGTTACAATATTACCAAAGCACAGTGTGATAAAAACCTCGATTTTGTTTCACCGCGTTTTTCTTTCAAAATACTATAGTTGATAGCTATATAATCATTAGAGTAAAACTCCGAGATCGATATTCTTTGTAGTTATTTTTTTAAAGAGTGTCAAAGTTGGCTTTTTTCCGGGTCAAAAATTTGCATAAAAATTAATTAAAAAAAAACTAATCAAGTAACATTAATTTTTTTTGTTTATACCAATTGAACAAGCACTTAATACTTTACTTTTTCTCCAAATTTAGTTAACTTACTGTGATCAAGTAGAGAGATATTCATTTATTTAAAAATTTTAGTTTTTCATTTTTAATTTCGCGATTAGATCGAATTAGAAAAAGTTTTAAGCATGAAACGATAGTGTGAGTAATCCTTTATCAATGTTATTAAAAATCACACTCTGATAATCTCTGTGTCAGAAGTTATATCCAATTCAATTTTTTTAAATAAAAATTCGGATTTTTTATACCTAGGGTTGTCACTAAAGTTGATATTTAATTTTCCCCGACTACATCAGAAGGTGATTACTGATTAGATACTGTTTGAGCATATAAAATCATTAGTTTACGTAATATTTTTTCACTTTTTAGATTTTTTATTATTAGACCTACCTAAACGTGATCTTGATATTTTTCGTATAGGATATCGATTGCGAATTTGCGTATCAACCGGATAAATCAAATAAGAGACCTTTAGTGACAACCCTAGGTACAAAAAATTCGAATTTTTATTAAAAAAAATTTAAATTGGATATAACTTCTGACACATAGGTTATTAGAATGTGATTTTTAATAACATTGATAAAAGATTACTCACACTATCGTTTCATGCTTAAAACTTTTTCTTATTCGATCTAATTGTGAAATTACAAATGAAAAACTAAAATTATTAAATAAATAAATATCTCCCTACTTGATCACAGTAGGTTAACCAAATTTGGAAAAAAAGTAAAGTATTAAGTGCTCGTTCAATTGGTATAAACAACATTAATGTTACTTGATTAGTTTTTTTTTTTTATTAATTTTTATGTAAATTTTTGACCCGGAAAAATGCCAACTTAGACACTCTTTAAAAAAATAACTACAAAGAATATCGATCTCGAAGTTTTACTCTAATATTTATATAGCTATCAACTATAGTATTTTGAAAGAAAAAAGCGGTGAAACAAAATCGAGGTTTTTATCACACTGTGCAAAGTTACAATTTTTACCAAAAAAAGGGTGATAATTTTTTTACAATAACATATATTTTATCCCACTTGAAATCGTTGCAGAACGGTCACTTCGCGGCGGTGGGTAGAGCGGAACATATCGAAATTTGGCCTGAAGGTTTAATTGCACTCTGTATGTATGTTATTGTATCAATATATAGCTGGAATAATATAATAGCTGGGATATTTTCCCGTGTGTATCCGGTAGTCTGCTGTCAAAACTTTGTGTTGTATCGCTATCTGCATTCAAATAAGAAACGTTCACCTGAAAACTTCGCGCAAGATAGAAATATTGTGGGTGTAGTTTTGTGTGTTCTGCAATAAGTTGTTGCTATCAGTACCACATAGCATGATACAAGTATGTAAGAGTACGCACGTACTAATTTAAAATTTTGTTAAACTAAAAGAGCAGTTACTGTTAGTAAAATATTTTAAGATTAGTTCGATGGCCGTGCTCACCTTCTGACTTCTCATACACTTTATATAGATAGGTATCTACCTAACTTATGTATATTATTGGCAGGTTTATATATATATATATATATATATATATATATATATATATATATATATATATATATATATATATATATATATATATATATATATATATATATATATAAACCTGCCAATCCTTTATACAACTGCGCTCAAAATCTACTTTACAAAGGGCCAAACCCTAAGCGGTCCCAACCACAAAAATTCGAAACGCGCCTCAATCAAAATCACGATTCAGTATTCATTTGAAAATGAATCTTTTTCACCAGAAGTGTCAGTTTTTCAACCGAATGAACGAATTAATTATTAAATGGAAAACGAATTAATGTTACCCCTTGTTTGCCGGGCTCGTATTAACAATACAAAATGCGATTAAAACTGGGTTCCGTGGGGTGTGCATGTGTTTACCTTGCGTATTTGCGTTGTATTAAAAATTCCGCGTTTTACACGGCGAACTGAAATTCATTAAGTCTAAAATCAACCGCTGTTCAGCACTTTTTGTATTTGTTCAGTACGATCGGTCCTATACGTATTTTTATGTGCGAGCAAACCAAATTTTACCGTGGACTTTTAATGATGCAAAATATTAGCCGAACACTGCGTAGCAAGTGCTACGCTGTCTCTACGAAAAGTTTAATATTGCCCTTGCCCTTGTAGTTAATACATGAACATTAAATGTTACTATATTATGCGGCATGTCACTAACATTTAAGGGTGGGTTGCACCAACTTACTTTAAATATCACTGTAACTTTAACTATTACTTTAACTATAACTACAGAGCAAAATGTCAAATCTTTGGTTAAGGACACCATATATTTTAACGATAACCATAGCCGCTCACACCTACTTATATCGAAAAATTTTCGTGAAAAGTTACTGTGTTGTTATAAGAAATATTTTTCCTGACAATTTTTACGGCTAGTTAAATTTTTTATACTCTCAATCCCATTACCTGTAGCTTTAATAAAAAAATAAACGCAACAGATATCTGTCAATTTCTTTGGTCAAACTGTCAAAGTTAAGGTTAAAGTTAAGGTTAAAGCTAAGTTAACCTGAACTATAACCATAACTTTAACTTTAACCACGCCTCTGGTGCAACCTACCCTAAGTTAATTATAAGTTAACAATACAACTTAATTAATATACTAGAAGAAACGTAATTTAGTAACAAGATCCTCTTAGAAACTTTTTCACTGGCATTTCACACGAGTATTACATCCACTTAATTACAATGAGGTATATAAATACCATCAGATACTTACAGATAATGGCTACTATCAACAAAAAGTTAGTGTCCCAGTAAAGTATGATGTAGTGGGCTGTGGGCCAGTCCCGCTGGCGCCATCGACCCGTCACCGCAGCCCCCGCGACGCCGGCTATTGACACACATCTCAATCACAACATTATGGGATCGAAAGTGGGATGTGTTTTTTAGTACGACCGTAGTTTGGCCAGGAACGTCGGGAACCGGGTACAAAACTAGCTGAAGCTACTAAAAATGTAAGCGTCCTAGTGGTCGCTTTGTGCTGGTACTAGTGTACAATTAACCCACCAAGCCCCGTACGAGCGCCGGTGATCGCGACAACAATAGAAAGGCTATTGACTCGTTTTTCCACGATCGAGGGAAAACAAATGAGGCAGAAACAGATATGGAAGAAAATACCATAGATGCCTCTAATTCAGTAAGCAGAAACCTTTAGGTGGCTTTATAAGATACAATAGAAAAGAAATATTTTTTATAAAAAAAAATGTGGTTAACACCTCAGATAATCTGATTACGTAAATGTATTAGGTAAGAAAATGTTTATCTATGCGTTCTACGTTACCTATCTGCAAGAATATGTCTCTACCTATCAAAGACAAAAGAGCCTTTATCACCCTGCTTTTTGTCTAATGTCAAAATGAATCATTATAACCCGGAACACTCCTTTTCCAAACAAATGCACATTAAAAACTCTTTTAACTACTTATGACATTTCAAATCTAATGTGATGGTCTAACAATTCAGCACCTAATGATTTCCTACCCTATGTTTTGTATTTTTGAAACAATGATAATTATGTCACATTTTCCAGAACTTTCGAGATTTTTGACCCACTTCTGGCCTATTAAGACCGGCTGACCTAGATGTGATCAAAACAGCTCATGTTTGAAATGGCAGACCGAAACAAAAGGTGAAGTGCATCAGCTAACCTTTTGTTACAGGGACGAGAGTAAATGCCATCATAGTTTTAGAAATGACTGCAAGAACTATTGACGTTTGTGCCTACGACTTGATCGCATCAGATGTTTTATATTTTCGTCTAGTTTAAATCTATACTAATATTATAAAGAGGTAAACTTTGTTTGTTTGTTTAATTGTAATGAATAGGCTCAAAAACTACTGGACCGATTTTAAAAATTCTTTCACCATTCGAAAGCTACATTATTTACGAGTAACATAGGCTACTTTTTATTTTGGAAAATATAGGGTTCCGTAAGATATTTGGGTTTTTCTGACACAAGGTGAAAAAAATCAACCAGAAAAGTTACTTATTTTGCGTACGCTGCCTAAACTATAAAAGATAGAACCATACAATGTTCTAAGTAAATGTAAATCTTATAAATATCTAAAAAATGCCCGCGACACACTATACCTATCTATGGCAAGTAAGGCACAACAACCATTTTTTTATTTAAAAATCTTGATTTTTTTTGGACTACATTTAAACGCATTTATTTTACTCATGCTGATAATCCTTATCAAAATAAATTATTTCATCACTAAGTACAGTTTATGTAGATAATATTTGGTGTTTAAATGATTAAAATTGGACGTTTAGTTTAGAAGTTATGGCGAAATTAAAAATTGCGTTACGCCCGTTTCGAAGTGGGCGCTACCAAGGCGGGGGTGCGCAGTAGCGAAGATTATGACCGGTCCTGCAGCTGGTGAATTAGCTCATATACCCGTTGCATATACCAAGAATACCAATGATCCCTACATAACAGCTGATTTGCCTATACCCTGCAAAAGGCTCCAATTCCCTGTGAGACGTAGCTTTTGCGGCGGTACGGACTAATGCGGGCCACGGGTAGTAATAATGAATACAAGTCAAAACTGCTGAATCGATTTTAATCATTTTTTCTGTAGATATATATTTTATACCCGTGCGAAGCCGGGGCGGGTCGCTAGTCTTTAATATAGCCTGTCTAGCCTTAGTTATTTATAGATCATGTAAGAGTATATCTTCTTGTAAATGATTTACTTCATTGTTTTGAATACAAAGAAAAGTTCCTCGGTTGGCCAATGTTCACCCTAAATCATAAAATTCTTGTATCGATAAGGGAGGTAATATTTTTCTTGTCACAGCATAAGGATCTTTATATCGGAGGCCCCGGTTTTAATGTGAACACGACAGACTCGCAGTAGGTACAATCGTATCTCTTCCACACCATTACGTGTCTCGTCTGTTAGTCTCTTATTCTTTGCCATTGTTTCCTTGACACCGAGTTTTAATGGACTAGTCCATTCTTCAGAAATGTGTGTTAATTTTCCTAATATATAAACATATCTGAATGGTTGGTTACTTTTGTTTGGTGGAAGGTGGAACGTGGAGAGTATTTTTGGGAATTATTTTTTTGGTTGGTTAAAAAATTTCGTTATTCTACAGATTATATCAAATCTATATTAAAACCCTATTCTGTATTCATTTAAAAAGAGCTTTAACTCGCTACTAATACAAATTTAATATTTCTTTAACAAAGCTAATTTTCCAGACATGCTAAATCGTTTTAAATTAAACTAAAATTCACATTAGCATAGACCGAGAAAACGTGGGTGGACAAATTGGTGGCCCGCCTCGCATGCATATTCCGATGCATATGCTAATGCCCCGGAAGACGGCACTTGCACGCGGCCAGATAAACCCGCTTTGTTGACCGAGCATGTGCGGTGGCCTTAAAGATGGACGAACTAGGAAATGGAATAAAGCGAATTCAAGTAGCTTTGATTTGTACATAAACGTAAATGATCTGATAGGTGTTTTTTTTAAGTAATTACAGAAAATTGCAGGTCAAAGTATGTTTTTGTTTTTTGTAAGTTTGTGACTTGATGCCTTCGAAATTTTTGTAGTTAATTATCATGTGTACAGATATGTATGGATTCACCTACAAGACATAGGACATAAATATTTTACACCATAATAGCAGAACTTTGCGGCTATTGCTATCGGCTTTACTTACCTCTTACATTTTGAAGAATAATTCAAATCTTACCTTCTTTACCACTAAAGTCTTCTGAATAACAACCAGGTTTCAGTTCCAGAGGTAATTTGAACCATTTTAATGCTCGGCGTCATAACGGCGCCTGGCCATGATTTTAATGCACCCCTTGTCGCTAGCCGTTGTCTCACCCCAGTCACCCCGGTTTACAATAACCCATAAATCCAAATTTCCTTATCGTCCTGCTGATTTTCTATATTATTTGCAGTTACCGCATTTTTATCTGCCTTCAGTTGATATATTGAATGTCTTTGTGGAAAGTGAAAGATTACTCGGTTTTGCTTACGCAGTGTGCGCTG
Organism: Polyommatus iphigenia; assembly: GCA_963422495.1. Classification (NCBI taxonomy): domain Eukaryota; kingdom Metazoa; phylum Arthropoda; class Insecta; order Lepidoptera; family Lycaenidae; genus Polyommatus; species Polyommatus iphigenia. Next base: position 10,145,132 of record OY730183.1, read on the forward strand.
GTCACATATTACAATGTACAGTAGTTTTACTATATTTTTCGTTGAAACACCACTTTATTGGACGATAACTTTTATACACTGGATCAGTTAATGTCATAAACATTAACGAAATTTGTATGACAAGTCCAAAACTTTTCGAAATTCTATATTTTAGATTTTAGACGATAAAGCATATATAATATTATTTCGATCGTATTTTAACCCGTTAACAAAAATGTATCAATATTTTAACTTAATTCACCAGAACCATAAAATTATCTTTACCAACGATACTTTTTAACTTTAAATCGTCGCATCCTTTACAATATTTACAATTATTACTCCGATTAACTTTTTGGCATACTCCGCACAATAAAAGTTTATTTCTTACCGACCACACAGACCCGATAACACGTGATGTACAACACGTGGTGTGTCGTCATGAGGGATGGCGTGTGCATTTCCGCTGATAATGGCTTTACCGTGCATTTTATAGCCATTGTTCTGGCTTATGCCATTTGCTGACAGGATTTTAGCTGAAAAAATGCCCGTTTTGATTTACGACGCTCTCGTTAGCGGCAGGGCGGTATATAACGAAGGGTAAATAACGAATGGTATATTATTGCTAGGATATATAACGAAATATGCATGTACAGTAAGTATAGTATTGTGTATGTAGATTTTAAGTAGACTAGCTTTTGCCCGCGGCTTCGCTCGCGTTAGGAAATATGTGTATAAATATTTCATCCCCTATTTTATAACCCTTTAGGGTTGGAATTTATCAAAATCCTTTCTTAGCGGATGCCTACGTCATAACATCTACCTGCATGCCAAATTTCAGCCCGATCCGTCCAGTGGTTTGGGCTGTGCGTTGATCGATCACTATGTCGGTCAGTCAGTCAGTCGTTTATATTATAATACTAGCTGTCCCGGCAAACGTTGCTTTGCCATAATATAAAGTATTTCGCCCATATTATTTTATTGAAGTGACTAAATAAGTATGTCGCCATGAAACGTCGATCGCTATCCCGTCGCACATACAATGGTCGCCGTCAGTCTCAGGTTGTAATAATTTACTATTATTTATTCAACAAATGCACTTATCAATATAAAAAGTAGCCGGTAGCCGATTCTCAGACCCACTGAATATGCATATAAAATTTGGTAAAAATCAGTAAAGCCGTTTCGGAGGAGTTCGTGGACTAAAATTGTGACACGAGAATTTTATATATAAGAAGAAGATATAAGTGACTCGTTCTAGAGTTTAAAGAGAATTTTAGCAGCTATTAAATTACAAATATTATAGAAGCATTGAGCTAATTCTAATTGAACATATTCGTCTATTGCGTTAGCATTCGTTTCGAGCTACGAAAAAAGATAAAGCGATAAATATTTTTTCTTTTTGCAACACCACGAGTTGTAAATATAGTTTTATGTTTTGCTTCCTGTAGCACAACTGAAAACATTCGTGCAGGAGTTGTTGCGTGATACACGTATGGACATACAGACAAAAACCATCAAATCACCATAAAAAGCGCCGAAATCGACTTAGGTGCCTCCAAAACTATAATATCGAAATTGCTACGAGTACTGCTACGCTTGGCATAAAATATTATATTTATTTAGGAATCCTTCTTGCTAATATATTTTTTTACTAGATGTTGATCCGGACTTTGTTACGCAGTAATTATAGCTGTTCATCTTGCAGAAACTGTACACAATTGCGTAAAGAAGTCACAGACAGACAGACAGATAGACAATTTCCCATTTATTTTATTAGTACAGATATTTTTTATAAAAACAAATTATCTTGATGGTTTCTTTATTTTTAGGGTTCCGTACCCAAGGGGTAAAACGGGACCCTATTACTAAGGCTTCGTTGTCTGTCCGCTTGTCCGTCCGTCTGTCTGTCTTCTACAACTTGTGTTAAGCTGACAATGATGATGAACAAATGAAACATAAAAGATCGGAATCAATACAAAATATTGAGTTACGTTCGGTATTGCAGTGCAAGCGAATTTGGCGTTTAATTAAATGGTAATTAGAGAGATAATTGAACAGCAGACAGCGCCGGAGTTTTCGATATGCCCGCCGCTGTACTCGTGTCCGAATTGTTAACGAAAACATCGAAGTATATTGTGTGGATGTGGTATTGGTAGTAAGAAATAATATGAAAATGACAATTAGTACACAATAAATATAGTAACTAGATTTTCACGAAACTTTACGTTTTATAATAATTATTATAAAAAATATTTATCCTGTAAAATTAGAAATATACATCACTATCTTTAATTTGTAACATCTGCAGGGAAAGGGACTGTTAACCCTTACTACAGGTTTCTCAACCTATCAAGGGTAAAAGTGCTTCACCCACCAGTGCCGAGATTGTAATTTTATAAACAGACCTGTAATAATTAGTTATTAGTAATACTTGTTTTATAATCTCCCTTTTTGCACCAATAAAGTTATTAATTATTATTATTATTAAAAAAAACTTTAATTGAAATTGGAAATTATGTGTAAGATATTAGTTTTAGTAACCTTTTATTTGTTTACTTTATTATCTTGCATAATAATTATTATGCTGGCCACATTAGGAATTCTTGCGACTCTCTCTCTTGAAAGAGATAGCTTTAAGATAGATAAGATAGCTAAACTCTTGAAAGAGATAGCTTTAAGTTTAACCGATGTAATGGTTTCTGTAAAAATCGAATTTACTAAATAGTGAATACTAGATGAGAGCGTTCTTATCTGTATAGATATATAGAGATAAGAACGCGCTCTCTATGACGTAGGTTACATGTTCAGTTTTCAATCTGATCTATCAATCTGGTAAAGATTGATAGATCAGATTGACGCAAAACTGAACGTCTAACCCACGGTTTGATGGACTGATATTTTTTTATTATGTAGCCATCGGTCTGGCGTCAATCTCAGATTGATGGACTGAACTGTTGCCAGATTGAGCGTGTAACCTACGACTCTCATTTAAGTACTATTCTATCTTATTTCATGACTATAGTTTACTATTTACTATTTGAACCACCACATCCACGTTCCATCCATAGTCCGGAAACATTGATTGACGCGGCGTGTGATACAAGCACATACAGCGGCACCCGGCGCCGCTCGCATTGTTCTCACTCCTGAAGATTGGGAGCGACCAAACAATCGATACTATCCACCGTTATATTACCTCTACCATCACCCGTATGACAGTACCATAAGGTTCACATTTTACTCGGAGATGAGACCCTGAATGTCCTGCAGAAACAACACAACAGCAACGTTACACACAAAATTGTGTTCAAAATTCAAAGGGATGTTTCATGAACGATAATATTGAGATTTGCTAGCAGGGTTTCCCAACCTTTTCAACTACACAGTCCATTACAGCTCGAAATTTAAATTTTGACAAATTGTTGTAGGTAATTTTCTTGGGCAAAAATATTTTTGTAAGCTGTGATAGATTGAGTCCAATGAAAAGCAATACACATTTAACGTGGGAAATCAAGTAAACAGACACTTGATGAAATTTATAGAGAGCGATAATATCTGCTGTCAAACGCCTTTGCATAACTGTCGCAAGGTATTATAATATGTAATCAACCTACCGCATTTACCGGTAAAATCTAACTGCATAAACCTCTACGTGTGGCTAGCGGTAATTCTATTATTTTGCCCTAAAAAGTGGCTTAGGATTAATAATTTGGTCTGGTGCGAACAAATAGGTGATTTAGTGGTTGTCGGTGGTAATGGCGTCTGCACGTGACAGACGATACCCTGCATTTTGCGGTTTAGACTATTTGATTAAATTATAATATATTTATTCTATCTGCATTGATAGAATTTAAATTCGAAAACAATAAACGCTTAAGTACTTAAATATTATATTGATTTTAACTTATAAAAATTTGTGTGATTTTTAACTTTTGTAATAATGGTATTTAAACGCAGCTTACAACAATCTATGGTCCATTGTCTTTTCCGGTTAATATTTATTTTATTACTTTTCTTCATTTTAATTTCAAAAGCCCCATGCATTTGCAATGTGTTTTCATATTTGAAAATGTATTATTATTGGTTCAATGTGTAATTATGTATTATTATTAGTAACCATGGCTCAAATCAGTTTAACCTACCAACCCCCATAAGGACACCGGCGACCGCGACAACAATAGAATAACAATAGATTTCCAAGAATCCGCGATCGAAGGATTTAACAGCAAAGAAGTTCAGTAAAAAAAATCAGAAAACATTTCTTCAATGCAGCATTAAAAAGAGGTCATTAAAACATTTCAATTTTTCTCTCGCATGTACATTATTTAAATAATTTATACGCGTGGTAGTTTGCTCGTCTAGACGCTGATTTTTGGCAAAGTCAAGGCTACCAGTGTACACTCGTTTACATAACTGTTTCACAAGAATATATTAAGAAATCTTTATCGCAAGATTCATAAAAACGCAGTATACTATGTGAGGCATTTAACATAGAAAAGGTTATATTATATTAAGCAGAATAAAGCACAATTTAAATAATAATTAAAGAAAGATTTTGAGGCTGTCGTATTTTAAATTTGTACGGAACAATATAATAATTACTTACTGAAAATATGACTCCAAATTACAAAATCTGTAATATTTAGTAAGTAAATTTAATTTTTCTGAATGATGTGTGCCATTTTCTATTACTCCTCACACTACATGAAATAATATTATATGAGGGGTATAGAAGCAAAGGTAACTAATAACTATCTCCATTTTTACAGCTTTTAAGAAAAACGTGAAAAACCTGTATCTTTAAAAATACAAATATTTTTGAAGTTTCCATTTTTATCTATAAAAGTGTAGGGTTAGAATAATATTTGGGCTAAATTCACGCGGTGGTTTTAGAGTAAATGAGGTTACAAATTTGGAGATAGCTATGTTTGTTTCCCTCAAGTGGACATTGCTATGTTTTAATAATAATAATAACATTGTAATCATGTATAGATTTTGTTCACTATAGTACAATTTCTAATGGACATTGCTGATTTTGTTTCAATGACAGGCATTATTAGAAATTAACAAAATTCTATACCCCTCGTATTTAAGTTCATAGAACTTTAAAGTTTTTCTCCCTGCCTGTACTAGCGGTAGAGGAATCCTTCATACTAGGTAGATAATATGATTGGAACCTTTCCAGAACACAAATCAAACTGCCACCGAATCAGAGACCATATGATAATTAATTCTGTGACTCGTGGTTTTCAGAACCAGAAATATTTTAAAGGGAGAAATTGGATTATGCTTGGGTTTTCACTTTTCAGACATTTTGTTACATGCACTAAAATATTATATATATTTTAGTACAATTTCGCATATTAATCCCTCGATAGTGGAAAAACGAGACACAATTATAGATTTATATTGTTATCGCGGTCGCGGGTGACCGCTTGGGTCTTGAAACACTAAAAGATAGATACTAGAGGGAAGGACATGGAATACTTTTATTTGTGGCAAAATGTACGATGCCGACTTCATACACAGAGAGAATAATTGTGAGAATGAAGACAATGTATAGTATTTATTTCTTACTCCAAATCCATACCAATATTAAAAATTCGAAAAAGTCTCTGCCTGTTTTCTCTTCGATTATATTATGTAATTTTAATTAGATGAAATTTGGTGTGAAGATAACTTGAGTCCGAGAAAGAAGACATGATAGTTTTTAAACTGTAAAATGTACAGTTCCAATTCCTCCCCAGCTTATTCTATTACAAGTCGTCATAATATAGTATTTAACACATATATTTCTATCGCACATCACTTGTAGGAAAAACATACAACAAAGATTCGTTAGAAGCTCCCGACGCACTCGAGCTTTAGGATCGTAAAGCTCCGTTGTATAGCTTTCAATTTCCTGCAGCAGTTGAAAGCTCGTCTCGATAAGATGTATGAGCCGTTCTCTTGATGAAGCCTTCGTAATGGTGAGAGATAACTAGAACGAATTAGGGTACCGTGAGGCAGAAAGGCGAGGCTAAACTTGAATAAGCATTTTCATCATCATCATCAGTCTTTCTCTGTCTATTACTGGGGCCTTACCATGAGCTCTTATAGCAGTATTATTTTAATATTACTTTTGAATTTCGCATAAACAAACATGATCTCTATTTATATAAACATAGCTATGTTTTTTGTTTGTGCGAAATCTGAAAGTAATATTAAAGTAATACTGCTATAAGATGTCATGGTAGGGGGGGCTGAACTGTGAATAAAAAGATTGAACTTAATTAATTCCGTCATAAATAAGGGACCTTTCATAACATTTGAAAATATAAATTACTGTGACAAAAATGTTGTTAGCTACTTAATAAATTGTTAAATAAAAAATAGATATCTTAAATTGTAAAGCAACTGATTTTGTTATAATTTAAATTGACGGGATATCCACTCAACCTAATGGTGGTTAAACACTCCAAAACGTTCATTTGGATAGAAGCCGGATATGTTTATACTTCATTACGTTAAAACAGTTTGTCAAAACCATAACTAACTAGCTATATGACCGAGCTTCGTTTGGTATTCAAAAAAATAAAAAAACACACATAAAATGACATTTAATGAAAATGATTCCTAGCTAGATCGATTTATCGCCCCCGAAAACCCCTATATACTAAATTTCATGAAAATCGTTGGAGCCGATTCCGAGATTCCAATTATATATATATATATATATACAAGAATTGCTCGTTTAAAGATATAAGATATCCTATCCGTTTAGTCGTGAGCATGTTATTTTAACGTTATTAATCACGTTACCGTTACGTTCGGGGCAGGTATATCCCTCAGAACAAACATAACTTATCGTAGAGCCTGTCGTAGACGGGTTAATGAGTCGTAGATGAGCTACGAGCTACGGGCTACGGCGTAGCGGCCTACGACGCGATTGGAAACTTTGGCATTCTTTGTAGCAAAACATTTCAACTAGATTTCAACCTATCAATCCCCATAAGATCACCGGTGGTCGTGACAACAATAGAATAACAATAGATTTCCAAGAATCCGCGATCGAAGGATTAAAGTAGTCACAAATTGATATTTAAAATCTACAGTACTAGGAATCCAAATTTGACGAACTCTTTGGCTCAGTGGTTGTAGTGACTCAAGTTGGGGCTTGCGCGCGGGTTCGAATCCCGCATTTTATTACTTTTATTATTCTGAAAATCTGTCCGATAAAATGCAATATAATATTCTTTTGTAGCTAGGTACTTATAGTGGAATTCCAACTAGTTAAAATATGTGTCGATAGTTTTAATAATTAAATTTTCCTATTATTCATCATGTATTTAGTATTTATTTTTATTGTTTCAGGTATGTTGACCATTTTCTGATCTCCTCTGTCATCACAATACCAAAGTAAGTTATCTTTGTAAGCCAAGATCTGTTGATAAAATACTCCAGTTCTTTCTATTAAAAATAATCTTAAAGATGATTGACTTCGTCATCACTATATTAAGGCGCATAATAGTTCGAAAAAAGATTAACTTTAGTCTTTACACCCTTTTAGGCTTTCGCAATCAATTTAGCGAGCCCCTCCGCGTGATAATGATGATGGATGACGCGTGAACTATCATTACTGATTACAGTCATTATAGTTCAGTTAAAAATATGATTGATTAGCTACTGTCGGGGCTATAGTCTAGATACTATCAAGTATCAAGAATCGAGATGAGGGCTAAGATTAGTTTTAATTGAGTTCAATTTTAGAGAATTAGATATTTTGTTCGTGTTAGTATTTTGTTATGTATAAGAATAACATTTTGAATACTCTATTTATTCCTATCGGTAGTTTTTGCACAAAAAAATTATCAACAAACATTTAAAAAAAATGCGTCTATTATATATTTTATTCATGTTCAAAAATATTATTACTTATGCTTATACTTTATTAAATAACTTTATAGTTTAAAATTGATAAAATTGACGCAACAGCTGCGATTACAAACTTCATTTTGAAACTTAAAAGTCAGGACGAGGGTCCAGGGAGTTACGAGCAACCTCCCTTATCTCAAGGGAACAAGGCTGAAATTCCCGCGTTATCTGTGACGAAATTGGTTGCGGATAATGCGCTGAACGTATGCGTGGTCATGCGCTCCTACATCACCCTTATCGGGGGTTTAACCTATCACACAAACACTGGTAGCTGGAGATACGGAGAAATATAGCTAACCTTTTCACTACTGATAAAAATACGTTTGTGCGTTCATTTGCAAGTTATGTGACGGTGAAATGCGTTTAAAAAAACTAATTCAATAATAATGCTTTAGTTTTTTTTTAATAACATATTCTACCGGATCGTGACTTCTTAATAAACGGATAGAAATAAAATTCTGACCTTGAATTTTTTATAAAAAATCATTGTATCGTGGCATAATATATACTCCTCCCAAACTCCCAAACTAACATATGAATGCACAAACAGACGTATTTGATATTCTATAAGATTAAATCTTAGAGCCGTAATGTTATCTATTTACTGCAGATTACAAAAGTAACAATATTTTGGCATTTTCACGATAAGGTCAATGTTTTGCGTCACACTTGTGCACTTGTCACACTATCATGTTATGTGGATAGTGGATACTCAAATCATGCAATCTTCCAATCTCTTATCGCAAATCTTCGTACATTTTATCGTCCAAGACGTTATAAATACGACATCAATACTATCGTATCTTCTCATTTGAGACTGTACCATGACGGTTCCGACAATCTCCAGTGACAATGAGCAAAGTGCGATCGGAAAATGTGCCAAAAATGTCTGCAGCGTGGGGTTTCTTAAGAAGAGAATACCGATCTTTGAATGGCTTCCGCAATACACCAGCTTGAAGCTCCTTCAAGATATCATAGCAGGAGTGACGGTGGGATTAACGGCAATACCACAGGGAATCGCATACGCCGTAGTCGCCGGGCTATCACCTGAATATGGTCTCTATGCTGGCCTGATGGGAGGATTCGTGTACCTGGTGTTCGGAAGCTGCAAAGACGTCACCGTTGGCCCAACAGCTATCCTATCATCGATGGTCGCAAAATATGTTCAGAACTATTCTGCCGATTTTGCCGTTCTCGCTGCTTTCCTTGCTGGGTGCGTGGAGCTGCTCATGGGGATTTTCAACCTTGGATTTTTGGTGGAGTTCATATCGATGCCGGTCATCAGTGGATTTACAACGGCTGCCGCTCTCCAGATTGCTGCTGCCCAGTTAAAATCATTGTTTGGATTGACCGGCCCATCTGGAAATTATTTTGCGGAATCAGTTTACTACTTCTTCCGCAACATCAAGACTGCGAAAGTTTGGGATCCGATACTAGGTTTTGTTACAATAGCAATCCTTATGTCCCTGCAGCGTCTCGGAAAGGGATGCAGCCGAAACGATGGCTTTGGAAAACAGGTGCGATGGTTTACATCTTTGAGTCGCAATGCTATCGTCGTAATTCTTGGAATGATCGTTGCGTACATAATAAAGGTGTACAGCGATAGTGAACCGTTGGTGTTAATCGGTGATATTGGTGGTGGGCTACCGAAGTTCGAAGCCCCGCCATTCAGCACAGTTGTCGGCAACGAAACTCTCGGGTTTTCCGAAATGGTTGACGTGTTGGGTCCAAAGTCTATAATTCTTCCTTTAGTAGCGATACTCGAATTGGTGGCAATTGCGAAGGCTTTTTCTGGCGGCACGCCAGTGAATGCAACTCAGGAAATGATGGCGCTCGGGCTGTGTAACATATTGGGATCATTTTTGAGGAGCATGCCAATTACCGGATCTTTTACTAGAACGGCTTTGAATCACGCCTCCGGGGTTCAAACTCAAGCGGGAGGTATTTTTACAGGAACGGTTATTCTTTTGGCTTTAAGTTTACTGACTACTACCTTTTACTATATCCCCAAAGCGTCTTTAGCGGGACTGATCATCACGGCCATGTTCGCCATGATAGATTTTTCTATAGTTGGACGATTGTGGTTTACCAGCAAAAAGGAGCTGTTCGTTTTAATCGTGACAATAATGATATGCCTATCCATCGGGTTGGAGTACGGAATTGTCGCCGGAGTGATAATCGATGCAGCTATGTTGCTGTACAAAACTGCGAGACCTGCCGTCAATTTCAACGTGTTGCGTAGCATGAAAGGTAATTTTATTGTTGTGCCGCTATCCGAGGGACTATCGTACTGTGCAGCAGATCATATACGAAGGAAGGTGCTCGACGTATCTACTAGAAATGGGGAAGGGTCGAATATTATTTTAGACGGGACGAACCTGAAGTTTATGGACTCGACGGTGGCATCAAATTTACTATCCGTTATCAAGGATTTGGAGAAAAATTCGTGTCAAGTTCTTTTTTTGAATTTTAATCCCGACATAGTCTCAACGTGTACGTCAATTAATCCAAAATTGAGCAACAAATTTGTAACAGCACCTAATGTAATGGATTTAGCAGAGACGACCTAAGAGCGTTTGAAAAATGCCTCCCCGAGATTACACGAGAGCGAAGGAGAAGCCATCAATCATGATAAGCCAAATCTTATCTAAATAGGGAAGTCAATCTAACTGTACCTATAATTTGATATACACCTGCGTAACATACATTTAAAGTATAGAGACTTCTGCAACTTCCTAATCTGTGATATTTCCTTGACATCAACTCAAAAAATATATTATATAATATTAGCCTAAACTTGTGGCTGGAAACTACTTGTTTGATAAAACCAAAATACTTATCTAGTATTGAATTATTTTATAAGTTTTGTACAATAAAATATAACTTTTAATTAGTTTTATTTATTCAAAGTTAATTTTATAGGAAAACAAACATGCCGGAAAATGCCTTAGGAGAATATGACAGACTTGAAAAGGCCTTATGATAAATCTTTGTAATTTCGTACAAGCTTTGGGCCCTTCAGAGAATTTCTGAAAGACAAGCTTATCTGAAACGCGTGATCCCCTCAATATTTCTGTTGCTCCGTTAAACGCGTCAAAGAGGGGTGTCATTGGGTTTCCTGAAATTTATTAAGGTGATTCAGCACTTCTGAACATAGCAGATTTATATTCTTCAAAGTGCGATATAGATTTTCGTTCAGTTGAGCCCATAATTTTGTTATATTGAATGCTGAGAGTATGTGTAGTAGGAGATTTATTTTACTGTCCGCGTTAGCCTGAAATGTTGAGAGATGGGTTAAGAGATATAGAGTCTAGGATTAAAGAATGCAAGCACACCTTTGAAAGATAAATAAGCAAACATGTTTCTTGTTTTCGGTAATAGAGTCACTTACTTAGGTTAAGTGCACACGGCACAATCCTGCACGTTTTTGCAGTAGGTATACATCATAGTGGCGCATACAATATATTGTATGCGCCACTATGACGTATATATATAATATATTATATAATGACATTAATGACATAACTAATCGTGCAGTACAATCGACGTGTGAATGGTTCTATATACATTGTATGCGCCACTATTTATTCGTTAAGACGTATACTGCAAAAACGTGCAGGAAACGTGCAGGACAATGCCGTTTGAACCTAAGCTTATAGAATGATTACTGTTGTTAATTTAGTTGAGAGCATTAGTTAATATACCGGTGAATCTTCTACGAAATAATATATAGTTGAAATAAAATCCTGTTGTGTTTTGATAACTAGCTAAGTAGATTATATATGTATAAGTCGCAATATACTTTTTTATAAAGTTTTTTATCATGTCTGGCTTGTCTGTTTTCACTTTTACTGTACCTTTTTCTCTCGTGCATAATTTTGAAGGGTTTTGCCCGTGTCCAACTTTTTCTATTACCGGCATTACGGGGTGTAAGTGAAAGTAAAGCCCGGTAATATTTTGATGGGCGCCGGTATTAGTTCCGCCCGCCAGCGGCACCGTGTTAACTGCCATCTGCACCCGGATATTGTTGAATAACTAGACGCCCGGTTGTACCCGGGCGTACCCGGTAATTAGTATGTTAACGGTATTTTACCGGGCAATATTATATGTGAGTCGAAATTGTTAATTCATTACGTATTTAAAGTTGCTGAACATTATATGGTTTTACCATGTTTTGTAAAAATGATTTTGTTTAAAATGCAGGGTACACTATATTGTATGATGTACTCAGATTTAGAAGCTGTATTTTTGTGTTATATCTTAACGTTAAATATTATATATATTTAACGTATATCATCAATTTTATATTTTACCAAACGTTTTTCAATTTATGAGATAAACCTACTTTCGTTATCAGGGCGGAGTTTTTGGTGTTTTATGTCGGCATAACGGAGATGAGCCGACGCATGACTCCTTGATTCATTTTTAACTTTATCTCATACGGAGGTATGGCAATGACACGTCAAATCATGCGGAAACAATGGCTGGGTGAGCACGCCCGTCGTCCCTAAACCAACGTAGCCTGAACCCCCGAAAACTTCTAAACATTCCTCTCATGTTGGCATAGAGACGTGTTCTAATTTTTCAGAGGTCTCGTTAGCTGGTCGTGTTGAGTGGAGACGACTCCCTGAACCTTTTTGTGTGAAATTTCAGGCTCCTGCTGAATAGTTTCCAGATGATTAGCCCCGGCTTTATGTACTGATTTACTTCGAAACACATCTGTTATACGTTTTAAACGCGAAATATTAAATATTTTTCTCGAAAATATGAATTTTGTGGTATTTAATGCTCCAAGTTTAAGGAAAATAAAAAATTTTTGCAAAAGCCACTTCTTAAATTTGGATAATAATAATTATTGTTTTCATGTATTATAAGCAAATATATAGTTTCAAGTTAATTTGACAACCTCCGTGGCTCAATGATTAGAGTGTGTGACAACTCAAGCCGGGGGTCGCGGGTTCGAATCCCGCCGACGGAACAAAAAGTTTTTCAATGTTCCTGGGTCATGGATGTGTATTAAATATGTGTATGATATAATAAAAATCTTAAATATATGTATAGTATAAAAGTATTAAATATATTTCCGTTGTCTGGTACCTGTAACACAAGTCCTTCGGGTACTTAGCTCGGGGCCAGACTGACGTGGTGTGAAGCGTCCATAGATATTATTATTATTAATTTACTAGCTGATTTACTTATTGATTTTTTTTATCTTTGATAACTTATAAGTTATTATACTTAGCCATCAATGAATAAAATGAGAGAACTGATTAACCGACACTACCTCACTTGCTACTAAAATATAAAATTTTAATTAGCTAAAGCTCAGTAATTTCTTACAAGTTATTATTATAATTAAAGGTAAAACGATCTATTGAAAGTTAAATTGCAAATTATATTTAAATCAAAATGAATCAGTCATAAATCATAATGTACACCACAATCATAAAAGCTAAATTATATTTACCCACAAACACGGCGGGATTGACATTTCATAATTCCAGATTTTAACTATTAATCTCCCACGTTTACTCTTGTAATAGTGGTTACTGGTTACATTAAAATATCTTAACATTTACATACTTCAAAAGTAACACCTAAGTATGTACACTTAGAATTCAAATTCGATTGCACCTTCGAGTTTGAAACTGAATATTTCAGAGCAATATTATATTTTCAAACGATTGGGCCTTAAGATAAAGGTTGTAAGGTGCGTTTTCGCGTGTTGTTTTATATTTTTCAGGAATTTCAATGGTCACTTTGCCCTTATCTGAGTTTCGTCCGACATTAATGAAATACTGAGCAAATGATTCGTAAATAGTTTTCGATAACTTTTAGTTATTAATTAGAGGTTCAACCGCAACTTTACGTGGTAATGTGTTAAACTGTTTGTTAGTTTGTTACACGCTTTGTTTAAAACGTTATGTGTTTTCGCTAACAAGTTGTTGTTTTAACTATTTATTAACTTTTCTTTTTATAATTTAAAATAATCTTATATCTTCAAGTTAAACGAGCAATTCTTGTATATATATAATTCGAATCTCGGAATCGGCTCCAACGATTTTCTTGAAATTTTGTATATAGGGGGTTTCGGGGGCGATAAATCGATCTAGCTAGGAATCATTTTTAGAAAATGTCATTTTATTCGTGTTTTATCGAATAGCGAGCGAAGCTCGGTCAAATAGCTAGTAATATTTAATACACAATCGCGCCATTACTTTTCCATGACTTTCAAAATCTGACAAATGGACATACCAACGTATAACACAAAGACTGCAATATTGAATAGCATAAGTACTGATTAATTATATTAATACGAGCCTCTAGCACCTATAAGCAGAAACTTACAACAAAGACCTGAAAAATGAAAAGAATTCAAAATCTTCATTCTTTGAAAATCTTGTAATCTGTACCGGGTTCCGTCAAGTATTTTTATGAGCTGTAAAGTAACCGTAAATTCTCGGGATGAAAAAATGTCGACGAAAAATCAATTCTACTAAAATATTCATGGAACAATAAGTGGCAGTTTATGTAGGTGCTGTAATGGCGGTGCATTAAAGAGTTTTTACTATGCCGGGGTTTTATTAGATCGAGATGAATTCGACTAAATTGGTTTTTCATCGATTTTTTAAGGATTTAGCTTTGTTTGAAGTGGATTTGCTAACGTGGATTTGAAAAGCGTGGGGGAAAAAAGTTAAATGTACAGTTTTCATCCATAATCCATACTAATATTATAAATTCGAAAGTGTGTCTTTCTGTATGTCTGTCTGTCCGTCTGTCTGCCTGTCTGTCTGTCTGCTACCTCTTCACGCCCAAACCGCTAAACCGATTTTGCTGAAATTTGGCATGGAGATACTTTGAGTCCCGGGAAAGGACATAGGATACTTTTCATTCCGAAAAAATTTACGATTAACCCGCGATAAACGAATTTTGGCGCAACGGAGTTGCGGGCGTCATCTAGTAATATTATAAATATGAAAAACTAATAAAACAGCACATTAGATGTGAAATATAGGTTTCAACGACCTCATCAAAATATCCATAAGCGAGGTCGAAACAAAAAGTGGATAAACAATGTCAAAAGAAGGTTAAAGGGAGGGAGATGTTAAAAATGGAGCCAATAACAGCCTCATCAATATCTTACAGCGTTTTAGGGTTCCACAGTACAAACCTTATGAGTATGTTGCTAGAGTCTTCTACTTTTAGCTTGAAAGTTTGATTTTGTACAGCGGACCTATTATGTAAATTGTGTGTTCACGAAACATACAAGAGACAAGCAAAAAGCTTACCAGCTTCTTGCTGCTTTCCTTCACAGTATCATTAATCCTTCGATCGGGGATTCTCGGAAATGCTATTGTATTCTATTGCTGTCGCGATCACCGGTGCTCGTACGGGGCTTGATGGGATATATGGCAAAATTTTGGTATTTTGGTCCTTAAAAATATTCAATTTTAACAAACTTATCACATCACACGCACTAGATCAAAAAATGTTGTTACCGCTTTAAAAAAACTAAACCGATATTGATGACATTTGGTAGGTAGTAGAATGAGTTTTAGATCAGCGCATAAGGCTACTTTTTATGCCGATAAGAAACAGACTATATTTTGGGCAAAGCCGTGAGCAAAACTATTCTGAATTTTGTACGCAACCTCTACCTATATTCCGTTTCGCGCTTGTCCATTTTGTACCAATTAAAACTTAAATTATAATATAAGTGAGCACATTATTTTAAACAGCCACTATGTAGTATGAGGTTGATAATAATTTATTTCTTAGAATGTTGAGTCAATGAAAACAAAGAGGAGCAGAAATATATTTTGCTTGCTTTGGGCATTTTATAAGTATATCTGTCAATGAAGAATATTAATATAATAAAGAATAAAAATATTCAACTTTAAAACACACCTCTTGCCATGGAATTCTTAAAGAAAATTGCTCGATACGCAAAGAAAAGTTATTGTAAACAGTCTAGATTCTCAAAAGCTAATATTATATTTCTAACAGTCTTCTGTCGAGTAATTTTAATAACGTGAAATATCGACGGTAAAGATGGCTACTTCCCAATAAATCCCATTTTTCACAAGATGTATGGCCAATAGCCGTCTACCTTCGGACATAAATTGTCTTCCTCCACGATACTATAAAAATATTACAAGTTCTCATTTGTACCATCACAGTAGACGCTAGTCGCTACTAAAGTTTACACTCGATTGTTAAACTCGAAGCGATTTCTTAAATTAAAATTTGAATAGTTTACTCAAATTACGTATTCGAATTTGGTTTTGGAAACGGATGTAGGTATTTATTACGTTCTTGACTGTTGTTTTAGAAAATGTTTTTAAATGACACTGTTGAAAAGAAGTTAAAAAGCTTACAACAACTTAAGCAAACTCGACCTCAATTACTATTAAATTTAATGGTAAATAACTGTATTTTAAAAAGATTAAACCGACTTCAGTACGTAATCGAGAATAATTGAGACTTAAAACTCCCTATCTCCAAAACTACTGAACCGATTTTGATAAAACTTGCACTATTCCCTAAGTTGAACAATACCTAGTACAACAAAAAAAGAATTACTGAAATCGGAATGGTAGTTCCCGGGATATGCGAACACAAACATAACAACATACATACCTACATACATACATACACTTTTGAAATTTGGCACATTTGTTCAGACGCTGATATAGACTAACATATTATACGAAAATTGGGCAGTTCTGGAAATATTACATTCATACGCGTCGAATTGATAACCTCCTTTTTTTTAAAGTCGGTTAAATAGTAGATACGTTGCACCGTAGTAGGGGTGAGTATCGTTGCAGACAGCGCAGTTTGTTCAACAAATCACTAAAGAAAGGTTACACACCTCGTATACCTATATAAATACTATTTCTCTACCCAATAGCTCATGAAACTATAATATAGCTATGTACGAGTATAGGGCGGTTCTAAAAGTGCTGATTTTAAAATACTAAAAAAGTATTTAATCCATACTAATATTATAAATGCGAAAGTGTGTCTGTCTGTCTGTCTGTCTGTTACCTCTTCACGCTCGAACCGCTGAACCGATTTTGCTGAAATTTGGCATGGAGATTCTTTGAGTCCCGAGAAAGGACATAGGATAGTTTTTATCCCGGAAAAATGTACGGTTCCCGCGCGATAAACGAATTTTGGCGCAACGAAGTTGCGGGCATCATCTAGTAATTTATAAATGGCTGGTACTGGTACTTTACATTGAACTCCTATAATATTTTTTGTGAAAATTGATTAAAACAATCCGTAGAAAAATAATAAACTTTTTTCTTTATCCATAAAACCTTTTCGGGGTCTTTTGTCCTTTTTTGCATGGACAGACAGACACACTATCGCATTACTAATATTATCTAAATATATAAAAATCAAAGGTGACTGACTGATATAGTGATCTATCAACGCACAGCCCAAACCACTGGACGGATCGGGCTGAAATTTGGCATGCAGGTAGATATTATAACGTAGGCCTCCGCTAAGAAAGGATTTTAATCAATTCTACCCCCAAGGGATAAAATAGTGGATGAAAGTTTGTAAGAAACTTTGTCAATTTTAAACCGATAGGGCTGAGACTTTGATACCTAATTAATAATATTTACTATTACTTCTTAACGCAAGTGAAGCCACGGGAAAAAGCTAGTTGTAGAATATACTACAAGTATTAGTATAAATATTTACGGCAATTAGTATAGCGGGCCGTTGCTCTGAGCCCGTCTACCGCATAATAGAGATGTTTTTCGTACGGAACCCCTTGTTTAACATTCCAGACTCCGCCGGTCTAGACGTTAGGCTTGTGATTATATGTTCTAAAGGTATTTTATAGATCGAGACATCTGTTTGCCTCATAAAGCAGACTTAATAATATTCGAGTTTTACACCCACGCACGTCATCGTTAAAGCTTCCCTGAAATCTTTGAATTTAATTGCAATAACTACGAGTAATGTAATTTCGGCATTTATTAGTTTACTGACTTTTGTTAGATTTAAAATACTCCATAAAAAACAAAACATTGCCCGCAATAAAAAAATTACGGTAAAAAAAATCCCTGACGTCCAAAATTCTGTCATCTAGATTCTAGGTACATCATTTTTAGTGTTCTCGCGTGATGAGGAATCAGACATACATGCACTTGCGCACAACAATAATAAAGTATAGATCACCAGAAAAAAGTAAGTTGTACTCTTATAACTTTCTGTTGTGGTACTTTTATTTATTTATGGTAACACCTCCTGTAAAATAACACGGAACTTTGGCAACAAACTTGTGCGTGTCAATTAGCGCAGCCGATGAATCTTGATACTTGTAACGTTTGCTGCAAGTTGGCGGCGTTTAGTTAAACGGCGTATGCAGAGTGTTCTCAACTTACGCCGTCACATCAAAGACGTGTCACGCCGCTGCGTCACGTCGCGACACGTTTACGGTATCAAGTTGTCTCTTCCAGGATAATTACGTCGTGCGAAGTTACATCCTGTGTATTAGTTTTACCTAAGATAACATGCAAACTACTTGCCGTTGAAGTAAATCTATCATAGTTTCTAATACGAGTATACCGAAATAACTGATTTCATACAAAAGGCGTTTTCGTTTTATTTACTTTAAATAAAAAAACACCTAAAAATATGTTATTTTTAAGTAAGTCGATAGATACACACAATATCTAAAACTATGATTCCATTTACCTCAAAATAGAACTTCTTATGACCGCGGATACTTAAGGGGCCGGGTACCCTTGGAATTTCTCATACAAACGTAATTCCAAAATCATTTTCTCATACGAAAATATTTAACATGTTTGAGTTATTTTTCAGTTTAAGATAGTAATTACCTAGGTTCCTACACAAAAATTTACTACAAAATATTTAAACTCTAAAAAATATATTTTAGTATTTAAATATTTTGTAGTAAATTTACTATTTATTCATATATTTTTTTTGTGTTTTACTCTATTTTTAGTGTTTAAATATTTAGTAGTAAATTTACTAAAAAAAATTTTTTTTGTTTAAATATTTTGAAGTAAATTTTTGTGTAGGAACCTAGGTAATAACTATCTTAAACTGAAAAATAACTCAAACATGTTACATATTTTCGTATGAGAAAATAATTTTGGAATTACGTTTGTATGAGAAATTCCAAGGGTACCCGGCCTCTTAACTATTTCGTTCAAGCGAAATAATCTAGTGAACACGCCATTATCTCTAACAAGCGAGTGTTGTACACAAAATATTGTGTACATCCCGGCCCCGGCATCCATCAGGCATGCAAGATAAAGCCCTCCCCGATTCCGCTCATTATAGGGGGCAGTAAACCCACCGATCCATCAAATAGCCTGACTTACTGCTTGCGGAAAAAACAGATGATTTGCCAAGACGTGGACTGTGCTCTTGTTAATTAAACCTGATATTGTACGGATAATTGGCTACATGCGGATAGAAATGCCCGCGGCGCAGACCGTAACCTATCAAGATATTTTTGCGGGATACATTTTAGGAGTAATTGATTTGTAATTATATTAGTAAGTATCAAGATTATATCAGACTATTTAACATTTATAAGTATAAAATAATAATATTAATGTTTTTAGTGCATGAAAAAATACTTATCATACATGTATAGATACAGTCGACAATAGCTTTGTCCACACTGGGCCTTTTTTTTGTTCATCAAGGGCATGCGTTATAGCGCAGTCAACATCGAACGTGAGGCATGCCCGTGACGCGCGTTGAAATCGTAGCGCTCGCTATGACATTTTTCTTTCAACGTTGACGCATTCAATTATTGAATATGCCAAACGAAAGTTCAATAAAAAGAATATGAGGAAAATTGAAGATGAAATTGCATAATATGGACATAGCTAATAGATATTAGATAAGTACCATATTTACCACAAAACCCATCAAAAACTTCAAAATATAAACCATTTTTAATGCCAGTTAAGTTTCCTGCAATATTATACCAATTAGATTTAAAGTCAATTTGAGTGGAATTTTCATGTGAACATCCATAAAGAGCACGTCTAGACTCCAAGGTCTGCACGTGAGGGTTCCCGCAATGATACCTAAACCGACAGGGAGATTAAAATTGTATCGTCGTTTCGTATGCTAAATATTACTTTTTGAATCGTCTGCGTTAGAATGACTTAAAAAGGCTACAAAATATTGTTCGTATTTTTCATCCGCCTTTTTTTATACGTCCATGGTATTTTTGTAAGGTTTTCGTAGGTTGGTAAGTTTTATTTTATTATTTATTTTACTGTATAGGGACCGTGCACAGCGATGACACTGCCACTAGTGGCGAGAAGCCGAAACTTATGCGAAAATTTTATTGTCAAGCTCAAGTCAAGCTAAGGAAAAATATAAGATTTCTTGAGAAATTTCAGTATTTTCAATAATTGAAATGCATTGTTGCATTCCTGGATGTTACAATACGTACAAGAAAAGTAAAGGCAAAACAAAGGATGTAAAATTTTACTATTTTCCGGTTAAAAGTATACACATGCCATGGCTTACTGAAAAACGAAAGAAATTGATAAAAGTCGCTAAAAACATACGTAACTATTTAAAAGTTCCATGAATGTTATGTGTAGACTCGTAAAAACACTGAATTTTGTAGATTAAAACCGTAAATTCACTTTTGATGAACACAATATGAACCTAACCTATAACCGTTGCTTCTTTCAGTAAACATCCAACCTGGCTTTCATCTAAATTGATATACATACCTCACCGCACCGCTCATTTAATTGGCATAAAGTTGCATCAAAAGTAAGGATAATTTGGAGAAGTCCTGCCAGGAATTCAACACTGAGGATAGTATTGAACTTGAACCATCTTGTCAAAGGGTTGGTTCTCAAAAAAATTATTCTTCAAGTAGGAAAAATTTTAATAGTGCAGTCTTTGTGTGTTATTGGTCCAGACTGAAATTAGTTAAAAATAGTGACAGACAAAAGTTGTGGAGATGTGTGGAGATGAAATCGATCGAATCGCAAAAGGTTGATGAAATAAAAGCATTTATTTTAGTGAACTTGTTTTATTTTAATAATCCACAAGCATTCCCATCAGTCGTGGCAAAACGAGACACAATAGCTTTTTCATTGTTATCGCGGCCGGGTGTGGCCGCTTGGGGCTTCATGAATTAAATAATTATAAGTATTTTTTGCATCTTCATTATTTTATGGCAATATTTATCAAGTTTTTACTTTCTATGCTGATGGATGCTACTAATTACTTTTTCAGATATTTTCTTAGTTGACTAGATAAGATTTATACATTTTTATTCACGCTTTCGATCTTTTTTTACGGGTAGAAACCCATCCATACGTCTTATAATTATAAATGCGAAAGTGTGTCTGTCTGTTACCTCTTCACGCCCAAACCGCTGAACCAATTTTGCTGAAATTTGGTATGGATTTACTTTGAGCCCCGGGAAAGCATATAGGATACTTTTTATCCCGGGAAAATGTACGGTTCTCGCGCGATAAATGATTTTTGGCGCAACGGAGTTGCGGGCGTCATCTAGTCTTTTACTTTAATCCTTCGATCGCGGATTCTTGAAAATCTGTTGTTGTTCTCGCGGCCGCATGTGGCCACTTGGGAGTGTAAGTATATTATATTTTATAGTCTAAAACAAAAAAATCACTTATAAACTATCCGGGGTCAAAGAGAATGCGAAGCCAAAGTCACTCACAAGTTACTTCTTTTACTCGCATCGTGTCGCTGCCTGTCGAATTACGACGCCCTCTATAGTTTCTGCACGGTCCCTCATACTTTTTGACTTAAAATATTTTTTTTCAAGTTAAAGGAGAATGGGCTAAATCGAGCCAGTTTAGGAAACAATATTTTAGAATTATTTCATTTTCATTTTCAACTTGTGGTTTTGTGAATAAAATAACCAAGAACCATATAAGTGAAATATAAGATACTTATGGACGAAAAAATACGGTATCGCATTGCCATTAAAAGCTGAGTGCGGGTGATGGTCTGTGATAGCGTTATCTCCCGACCATCGATCGCGCCCGCACCGCTAGCTTGTATCACCTGGGTTACATAAGGTACTAGCGTAGTCTCAATTAAATTGGCTCAGAAATTGATACTTTTTTCTAATGTAAAATACAGGGACAGATTACAGACTAGCGTAGTCTCAATTAGATATTGGCACAGAAAAAATGGATACTTTTTGCTATTATGTAAAATCGTTTGACCCGTATGTTTTTTCTGATTTGTAAATAGTCGAATAAAAAAAATGTTTCGGAGCGACACGTTCATTAATGAATAATAGTGAGGGAAGCCCTAGAACAATTTTTTTGTTATTACTAACAAGCTAATTTTTTGTGATTTTAATAAGCTACATTTTAATAAGACGAACAACATTTTTATTTAAAAAAAATCTCGAAAGTGGTAGCTAACAGAGATAGAAAGGATTTCATACTTTGACTTGATGGTCCTAAAATATGGATTGTTTTATTTGTAGGACAATGTTACTCTTAAATTTTATAACTATTAACCTACCAATATACAAAAAATCAGCTGGTTAGGGTTCCGTTTTAGGGTTCCGTAATCAACAAAACTTGGTTGACTACTGTACGTACTAATAGGTAAGTATCAATAATTATTTTCATACATCAGAGGTGCATGTACTCTGTTCTTTGGCCACAGTTTTATCTAGATTAATCTAGACACCCACCTAAGTATCTTCTATTTCGCAATCACCCGCAATCTAGTACCTTTTCTGAATACAAAATGCTACACTTAAATATTCTGCAAAAATAGACTATAAGTAATGCAATAATATTATGTAACAGTAAGATGTTATGCAAGAGCCATTCTAATTTTCTTAGTTCTCACGCTGAAATACAGAGGGACTTTTTAATAAAATAATTGAGTACCAATATAACCCTTATAAACATTGCCATATGGAGTAAAATTGTGTCCTACAGATACGTGAACATGTAAAGTTGCCGACTGTGTGTGTATTTTCGTCGACATTTTGTCCACAGCTGTTTTGTAATCGTCTTTCATTCATGAAGGCATGATAATGTCGCAGTGAATTATTCGTAAGCGGTCTTGTTTATAGTCACATTGTTTCAAGCAATTACGCGCTTAATTTATATTTGTTACAAGCTACTTTTACTAGTGTGCAGCATCATCAGCTTACATAATTATAAATTACAAATAAAATAACTTTACTTGTTCTTTTATCATGGGTTTTCGCGCATCCATCTTCCTTTTCTCGGGTCTAAGTGATAGTTTAACGATCGGTGAAAAAACGTTATCTAACCGATTATTTAGTGTACACTTCTATTATGTTATCACAAAACCGTAATAATTTACCCCTCTTAGGGATACAACAAAGAGGCCAAATAAGTTGCGCCCTCCGAGTGCCGAAATGAGGGAGAGGCCAGTGCGAGGCTCGCTGCCGGTCGGTACGGACGCATGTTGGTCTGGAACAGTGCTGGCTCGATCGTGTGTGGAACGTTTTACATTTTCAAAAATCGAACTCTTTTTGGCGCCCGTGAAAGTGACATTTATATATTTTTAAATCGCCACACGAACGGTAGAAGACTATACGTTGACGTGCTCAGAAAAATTGTTGTGATTTTTTCACCCCAAAAGGACTAAATAAGGAATAAAAATTATTTTGTATCAGTTTTTCAAGGTGACATTGCACGCTATATATTTTTAAGTTTTTTCTCTTATTTTGCTATAAGTTTCATTTCTGTTTGTTGTTGCTGTTGTCACTTGTTAGCAATTATAACATTAAAATATTAAAATTCTTAAATAATTTCAGTTAGTAAAAAAGTAAACAAGGTAGTTAACATTTTGTAGTAAAAGTTCGTAAGCTCTTTGAAGCTTTTGCTAAAAATATGAGTACTCCTGCTACTTGTTATGAACGATTTTAATACCCAACATGTTAGTATATGGCAATATTGACGTGCAGGGGTCCCCAACCCTTCTTTTCAATGCTGCATTTAAATCTGCTACTAATCGACGAGCTATGTAGTTACGTATTTTAGCTAGTTATGTTCAACTGGTACTACACTCGCTGGAAAAGTGTATACTTGTTTGTTTATAGACTTTTTTGATCGCATATTTCAAATGCCTACATCATATTTGATTGAATACTTTTAAAAATACAAATAAAAAATAACAAGGGACCATAATATCACAAGCATCTTTTTACGCCTATAATAAACATTTGCCCATAAGAAAAGTATGATTATAAAGAAATTTCCTAAATACACCTTTCCGTGCACCAGTTGATAACCTTGACATAATGTTATTGTATCATTATTACAGGAAAAACAAAATTACATAAATGCAAACTTTATAATAGTGGTGCGAACGCAATATTGCTATTACTGCACCGGTTAAGTCGGGTGACTCATTGGTTTCTACCCCGCTAGATTACTGATACGAATGGTAAATAGGGTGGTAATTCATTTCCTCATTATTTATTACAAAAAGGTTCACTATCACTGACACGTTCGTTTAAATGTAAATCGAATTAATCTGTTTTAAATTTGGAAGAGGGGAAACGGGCCATAAATGATACATAAATACATTACTATCCAGACTTTGACTTGCTGCAGTATTAAAAAAACACTTTTTTTTAGGAAAAAAAAATATTTTTGCACTGTTTATTTAGAACTGATGATGATTATTGTTATTTGTTGTGAAGTAGGACGCTCATTGATGGTTTGCAGCCAGTCCGCCCACGCGCTCGTAGGCAGACCTGAATGAAAGCTGACTCGGTTATAAAACGATTATGTAAAACAATCATATCGGTACCTGCGACCTTTGAGATATGTCTATATTACAATCATCATCAACTTCCATTCATTTAATCAATCATCAGCATTTAAATTAATTCGACATTTTCTCAAACAATCCCATGTCAACAAACCAATGAAAACATAAAACGAAGGAACAATATTAAAGTAGATTAAATAATACGAACAAAAATAACCCTTAAAAATATTATCTATCTTGCAAATTTTATAGGATTAGTGCTATGCGTTTTGAACCAAATTTTGAGCTGCGGCTAAATTTAAAAACATTCAACAAATAAAACAACTCAAAAATAAAATGCGAGAAGATGTTATTCTTTTTTTTTCGCTTTTTCATATTCTATAATTATAATATTTTGTCACGACACATATTCACATTGGCTTTCTTTTGCAGCTTCCAGAACAGACTTAGTGCTAGTGTACTGTGATAGTGGTAGTGCCAAATTGACTGAGTGGCGTTCGGACTGAGTGGCATTGATGGCTCCGGATGGGCACCAACTTATCTAAATTGAACAAGACCAGGGTCTCCGGTGTAAACGATGTTAGTATTTTTATTATACATCTTAAATATTTTTTAAGATTAAAAAAAAAGAAAAAATAGGCGGTCGCGCGCGGCGATAACAGCGCAATTTTGTTTTTTTTTTAAATCGAACAGGTAAGTATAAAAGAGTTTTAAATAAAATTGCATCATAATATTTTTTTAGATGCAACATTTTCATTTCGGAATCATTTAAAAATAATTAAAACTATATTATTCTACTGATAAAGTAACCGCAACTAATGACATTTAAATGGAAATGTTTATCAAAAGGTGCACAAGATAAATTTCTGCTATTTACAAGCGCAGATACCTGGACTATTTCATTATATTTCATACGATAAATAACGTTACGTTTAAAAATTCCGCCCACGGCAATAACTCAGCAGTTTATTGCTGGAATTTCTTCAACCCTAATACATATATACCATTAAAGGAGAAAGGACCGGGACTTGTAAATCACGAAAATATTTTGCCTCCAAAAATATTTTCGTCTAGCTCGGATTTTATTGTCCTATATAACTTTAATTGAAGACAGGTGAGCTATAAATATACACAGCTGGGACAAAATAGTAGCATTTATGTCGAATATTAAAAAAAACAAAATGGCGGCTATTATGTTGGAAAAAAAAATCATCACTACTTGGCGGATATGGTAAAAAAACCAGCTAAGTGCGAGTTAAATTATCTAGCAAAAATGCCTAAGGATTAAAAGGATTAATGCCTTAAAATAAGATTTCAAAACGGATTCCAAAAGTCTCATAATCCTGTATCATTATAACAGCACTTAAAGAGAGCATCAAAACATTAATGTATTGACAAAGCCAATTTATCCCCCCTCTAACCCCCATAACTCATTTAGAAGCGGCTCTGGCAACATTACCGTTATCCGCTAATTGTGTTGCCATGGTTTATGGCATAACTTGCAAAAGTATGGCAACCCAAACAAATGTCTCTGATATTTTATGTAATGCCGCGTAGTAATTTCGTTTATTCCTCGTTTTATTAGCCACCGAAAATGGACTTTATAGTTGGGAATACCGTTTCAAACGTTTTACGCTTGGTAGTTTGTGTTTTGGTGATAATAACCGTTTCAACGCGACCGTTAAATAATATTTCCTCAGTCCTAATCACCATTTGCATAAATAACGTATTAATAAAAATTTAATCACATAATTCATTCCCCCATTCTTCCCCCGTAACGCAATACCAATCACGAAAGTCTCGCAATCATTCATCATCGCAAATCTACTTGACGAAATTGGTAAGTCATCACGCATCAGATGGTGATGTATCACGAAGACAATCGTTTATCACGATCCATCACGCACGCGACCAAACTCGTGCTATGGTATGATATCGTAAAAAATATTACTTAATAATATTTGCTTTTTACGACGCGTAAACTTTTGATGACGTCTTGAATTATTTATGTTGCTGTTACAAAAAGAAAACGTATTTTTCGTACGATAATTTTTGCGGATAATATTACAATTAAGTTGCAAAAAATCGCTGTGTAAAATTTAAATAAGCTACATGAGCTATAAGCGCCTGGGCGGCAAGTGTGTTTCCGCCCCTGCTCCAACTGCCGTGTTGTTCAAATCAAAACAATGTTTTCCTCGCAGATTATGTTCTCAACGTGTTTATCAACAAACATTTCGTTTGTAACAGTCAGCAAATAGTTAGTAGAACGTAAACACGATAAAAAGTTCGGCGCCAAAAGGCCCGCAATGAAATCTTAGGAGCATGGTAGTGCTTCCGGAATGTGCACGCCAAAATTCAATATCCGTTCAAATACGAGATATTCGATTACTTTAACGTCAAGTTTACCCACTCTCCCCGACTGAATCGGATCAAAATGATTTATGTGGGGACACCGATGTAACTATGTTATTTGATTTGTGACTGTTTTATTGATTTAATTTAATTTAAATTCATTATTATGGCACAAAATTCTGTAACATTATAAATAAATAAATAAACTTTTTATTTGGCACAATAGGACATTACACTATACTACAAATGCTTCAATGTGAAATACAAAATACAATAGAGAAAAATTACAATAACAAAAAAAAATAGCAAATAAAACAAAAAATAAATAAATGAAACACAGACAACAGAAAATGTGCGTATAAATCGTAATCGAATGGTAGGTAGTGTAATAATGCCTTAAGGCCCTATAGACCCAATTTTACATGACTTTGAATCAATAATAAACAAACAAATAGTGACTTTTAAAAGCCAAAAAAAAAAATACACATTGCTGTTTACTTAATGTACTTTGACAATTTGTGGTTCGAAACATAATATTGGAAACTTCACTCGATCAAAAATAACTCCGAAGAGGAGGCTAAATTCGAATATTTTGTGATATTTTTCTTATTTTTCATGAAGCTTATGATAGTTTTACTCTCAAAAATCATATCTACGAAAAGCTCATAACTTAAAGAAGAATAATTTGTGGTTACATTTAGCATTTTGGTTTAATTATCAAAGAAAAAAGGTTTTTTTCTCCTATTTCGCCCTATCAAGTACGCGGCGAGCGTCGTAACCGCCACTGTACAAGGCGCGCTGATATGAATGTTATTTTAATGTCCTATACGTCGATATTCGTACTGACAGACATCGACCTGCTAATTTTCGGGTCTATAGGGCCTTAATGCCAAAAAGGAAACCACTCAGGCTTAGGCATAGCTTAGAGCTTAATATACTTTTTGATTCTCGATTTTTATCACTCTATGTGACTTAGCTGCACAAAACAGATGGTAGGTTTTTTTTAAATTAAATATTTTGAAAATAATTTAATGTTAACAAAATATTGCTGTTTTCATCCAATTCTCTTAAATATTAGATTACAAAAAACCTACCAGGCCAAGCAGCAAAAGTCAGAAAAAATGTTATACTTACAATATTTTTTTCGTACCGTTATCATAATATGACAAAGAAGGGTCTCAATGTTTAATAAGTGCAAATTGACAACCCTGCACGCGCCGCGCATCACACGCCGCGTCTAATTGGTAATAGCAAACGCGGCGCGGCGAGATCAAAGTATCGCGCGTCCAATAAAACGTCACTCGCCATCGGGGCTGTCGCTCGCAGATTACTTGCGTCAAACACATCTAATTGCATTACGGACCTGCTCATACTTTTCGGAACTATTCATCTAATAAATTGACAATACTCATTAACTTTATTATTCATCCTGTCGATTTTGACAAAATAAGGTCCTACTAGCCTCCCAATCGTAACGTTGTCGACTCGACAATTTTATACATTGACCGTAAGTGAATCACGTCTAGAAGTGGGCACACTTTTACGATTTAAAGACGAATGAACTGGACCGATATAATTGTGGTAGTAAAATTTAGTAGGTGCGTTGAAAATGAACTGGAGCAAAATTCTCGTACCTCGAATCTCGGTTCGATTTTCATGCCGGCCAAAACTGTAAATTAACTTAAAATATAATGCGTTATGTCAAAAAAAAGTTTTGTTGCCATGTGACATGGCCACGGACAATGGCGCTTGCGTGTATGTCAAATCCCGGACATTTTTGCTTTCTAACTTTGCTTCGTCAGAACCCAGAAACTTCTCTGTTCCTATGGTCAGTGCAGTAATATTTAGTAATTTTAAACTATAGCTTCGGTGAGTCATAAATAAAACATAGGGTTATATCCGCCGTGGAGGGGGTCCGGCCGCCATTATTGACTCTGGTCATGCATCATGGATAAGTCCAATGAATTACTTACATTAGTACAAATAGAAAGGGTGCATACGGTTTATTTACAGACTAGATTTTTTTCCTTTTGTTGAGATTTGGCGGACGAATCAATCACCAATCTTCATTGGATCGGAAAAAGATGTTTTAACTCTAGCAGAGTGAATGTGATCTGTAAACTTTTTACGATAGAAAGATTGCGTAGATAGACTTGGCTGTCATTTTAACATGTTTTTTTGGTGGGATATAACATATTCGGCATACGTATAAATTATTGAAAACAATAACTTTTTGTGTATTTCTCGCAGAAAAGCTATGTAATTTGAAATAAGGCATAGGGCTGCAAAACGATTTCTAATATTTTCTTAAATTTTACACAGCGTCTCGGTAGGCTAAGGCCAGATTTATACGGGGTGAAACAAATCTAAGTGATAATAGTTAAGGATGTGTGTGTCCTAATATATAGAGTTCGCTGTGAAAGTAGCAGCGCAGAAAGAAGTGTGTTCAGATATTATAAGTCAGCTATTTCCCATTTAGCCATCACACTTTACTACTCAATAGTGGTCTATAAAATATCCGATATCGTCAAGTCAAGAGTCGTCTGTTTGATTGTTATAGCCCCAGCCTCCCCCAACAATAGACAGTAGTAATAATATTAGAAAAAACTCCTAAAAGCGGAGTTGACGCCATTTCGGTGTCCGGCTAGGTGCGTTTTTTTATTTAATTCCGCAAATCCACCCCTACTTTGTTTTTGTAGGGTGACTCTGGGGTGTGGTGTAAGAGAATTAACTTATTTGTTTTTGATTGAAGGAAATTCTTTGGTCTTCCCGTTTTTTTCTTCCAATATGCTCTTGTTTGTTTGGTGAGATTCGATTGAGCAGATTGTCGTATTGTCCAATTTTTGTTACAAGATCTTTATCGACAATTTTAACATTGAAGTTTTTGTTTTAATATTTTCTATCCCTTTACTTGTAAATTAGACACAAATAAATTCATTACTTCTGTATACTTTATTATAGTAACATCTAACTAAATAAATAACTTAAAACGATTAAACTTAAACCACAACTTGAAAGCCTAGTTCATTCTCTATTTACATTACTTCTTTATCACCACCATACCAACATTCTTTTCCACACACCATAGCTATTATTATAAAGGCTTGTAAGTGAAATTATAAGAATAACTTTACTTGTGTTTAAAATGCACTTTTCGATACTGTTAATAGTGCAAACAGCACTGTCAAAACTACTATAAGTAATTTATAAGTGCAGTACTCTTATAACGTACGTGCGTTGGAAGTAATTTGCTAGTTGGGTCCAAATCGCTGCCACATCTCATTTGCGCCACACACCACAAGTTTAGTGGAAATCAATACTTGACAGGCGCTTCAAATTACAGCTAAGCATTATGAGCTACATGTTATAATCTGCTAGGGGCTGTGCTTGAAGGAGCGCTACCCCTGCGGTTTCGTCGACGTCACATTTTCTTGACTCTAAATTCTTCGTTATGTTTTGTTTTGACACTCTCTTTTTTGCTATATTTTTAGGGTGCGCAAATATGTTAGTAAATAAACTTAACCATACTAACATTATAAATGCAAAAGTATGTCCGTCTGTCTCTCTGTTACCTTTTCACGCCCAAACCACTGACCGATTTTGCTGATATTTGGTATGAAGATACCTTGACTCCTGGTAAAGGACATTCTAGGATACTTTTTATCTCGGAAAAACGTACGGTTCCCGCGCGTCATCTAGTTACTCATAAATTTTTTAATCAAAAACATAAGTACTCATTGCCTTGAGAACTTGCTTCGATTTTGTTGCCGTTCAAAAATAACTGTTGGACCGATTTACTACAGCTAAAGTATTTCTATTTAAAACTAACTTTTCCTCGGATAAACAATGGTTTAATCTTAATCCCATAACGCGCCAAGCTAACTGGCTGGATAAGATTATAACTGACAGCAATAGAATAAGTTTGACTGCATGGGAAGTTTGCCAAGCCGCAGCCGCATAGCTATCAGGTGCAAAATAACCATATTGATTCCTCAAATTGTAAGGCACTTTGGATTCAAATTCATGGACTATTTTCTATTTCTATTTTCTATTATTGGGAAGTTACCTGTATACTCTTTCAATTGTCCTTGTACATTATTACAGGGGTGATTTTAAATTGGAAATAACGCAGCCATCTTGTAAAATATGTCAATGTGACAGTAATTTCACACCAAAGCATTTTGTCATCCAATTTTCATTTTGCTCGTGGTCAAGTTATGAATCACAGATTAAGGATATATAATATATAGACGTAACCTTAGCCCGTCATCGCGTGGCCATTTTGTGCTTATTTTCATACAAGTAGTGTGCGTTTATTTTCTTGAATATTTCTATTTGTCGATCATTTCGAAGCACATTATTATACAGAAAAGAAAGTCATTTAGTTCATGATATCGATAAACTATAGTTCAAGTAATGAGAATCCGTAAACACACGTAAAAAGCTATGCAATTTTTGTAGACAAATTATTAATTGTTGTGACATTTTTAGCACTAATGCCTTATATAGCACGAATAAGGGATTATTAAACCTATAAATTATCTTTTTAGCTTACAAAAATACCGATTGAAAAGCCCAAAAAACGTTGTTCAAAACTTACGTATTTAATGTTAAATCCACGTGTTTGAGGCCATTCTTATGGTTTATTATTTAGCGGAACCACAAAACTCAACAATATCTAACATAAAATGTTCACTAAAAACCTTTATTAACACTTTTATTACATGAAATATGCAGACCGACTCCTTGTTATGTCCGAGTAAGTAGGACATAACATTACACGCTTTTGACGCTTATACACCGATATAAGGCTCTCTCCTAGTGTATATTATCTCAATGTTATGAATCACTGATGTCATTTTGAGTGATCGTAGTTACCCATCCACGGTTTCATACCATTGTCATCCAAGAGTTATTATAAGATCCTTGTAAATCTGTAGCATCTATAGAACTTTTAAACTCATACACTTTTATAAATAGGATGTAACATAGTTCCTTTTCGACCTTGGCCGTTTTCATTTCAGTTTTATTTCAGTAATACGGTGTTCACATTTTCGTATTCCCTTAGGGAGAGGATTTTCGCGTCATTACTGTTTCCGAATTTCTCTTCCGCATTCCCAAAATTCTCACTTTAATGCCGAACTTTTACAAAGCATCAGCATTTTGTAGAGCACAATTACTTTACAATCTGTAGCGCCATTATTTTAAATGTGTTTCCTTCATAGTTCCCTTTTTGCTTTTTTTTTCTTTGGTCAAGTGTAAGTAGAGGTTTTGAGAGATCCAGATGATTTCTGTCCGGTTTGGTTTTCATAATATCTATCATATTTCATAGCTCATGTATAAGAGTATCATAAAAATGTCGTCAGATTCATACATTTTCGCCGCATTTCATAAGTCATAAACTCATAACACACTAAAATATAACGACAGGCGAGATATTGCATAAAATATGAATAACTGTGGTGTTTATTTACTCGCGCATAGTATACTGTATATCTCTCAGTAGCATACATTAAGCAGATATATCGGTGACAGGTTTATGGTGACTGTGCAGATCACTCCCCGCGCCGTAGATTTATTATTATTTGAATAGTCATACGGAACATTACAGGATTTATATTGATTCCCGTTTTTACTTTTCCGAAAATTCCGCGCCAATTCTGTTTTACCGCCATATTAAGGGCGCCATCTTTCCACAGATAAAAAACTTGAAAAAAATGTAACAGCCCAAAAATTTAAAATTAGAACGCTCGGAGCGGAAGAAGGAATATTTTTAAAATGTTTTTTCTAGACAAATCAATTAGTTAAACCAAATAGAAGCATTGTCTCTGCTGATCAGGGCGCTCGTTAAAAACAACCAGCCGACCGTGCTGTGACCGGAGTTCCCTTGTTTAAGCCACTTCCAAACTTCGGCTTATGTACCGTCAGCAGTTTCGAACTATTGCCAATTTTGTATCGATTTTGATTATTGCTGCGGTTCATCATCATCATCGTTATTGTTTTGAACTGTTAGGAAGATTAGTAAACTGTATAAATATAAATCAGTCTAAGGACCACTTTCGCCTGTCTTATTTAAGGCTCTTTCTTATTTAAGCTTTATTATTATGTTAAATAGCACTACTATTTGTTAAACAATGTAATACCTGTTACTGGCCATACTAATTGTTACATGTTTAGTGTTAAGTTCTAATTGTAATACGCTATTGGTATTGAATAAAGAAAAATAAAAAATAAAATAAGGCTCACCGTATGTTCAATAGTACATTACTTCTCTCGTTTCTCGTATCATGAGAGAAAAGGATGATACGATTAACAATCACTCGGTTTAACGCTAGTGATCTTAAAAAGTTAATTTTGAAAAATGCAACTGCACTACCTTAAACCTTAATAGGCACGCAAAAGTGGAGGCAAATTGAAGTACCGTGGCTCAAGAAACCACATTTTCAGAGACAGCCATTTTAAAAAATGCATCTCGAAGGTGCTCGGTTGTAATGCAGTTCTCGTGTCAGCGGGGATGTATGATTTACGGCGAGGCCACAAATTTGTACGGCGTAGCGTTTGGAACATTTAAATTAGAGGTAACGGGACTTACAACTGCTATAATTTATTAATTTGTCTTGTATGTACCTTGATGATTCTGGAAAACATAACTAGATACATCACAGGATTTTATAGCACATATGCCTTTGAATATGGTTCAATTTAACCGTAACCATGGGACGAAAGTATTCGCTACAGTTTCCCAAATTCGTATCCGAAACGCGCACCACAAGATACGCAATGCCGCATCGCTCGAACTAATAGCCATACATCAAGAAGGACACGAACTTTAAACACTATTAAAATCCTCTGAAAAGTATGATTTATATCGTTCAAGTTGAACGATATTCACTTTTCGAAAGTGGAACATTAAAAGAAGTTTCATGAAACTTTGTAGATTCTGTAGACTTTACAAAGTTTTAAATACATTTTCACAGAAAATAGCCATTAGCATACAAGCAATGGCATTGGCCAATTTAAATGTGATTCCAAAGTAGGCTTAGAGCCTTATTGAATTTTACACTCTAGGTAGAGAAGTGGTCTCTATTAAGAATATTATAATAGTCGCATCTTGACATGCAGCATTAGCAATAGTCGAAAAAACACAACAAGAAAATATGTTTTTGTTTTAAAACCTTTACAGATTTGTGCAACTTACTTTAAGTTAGTGACCGCTAGATTCAATTCACAGCACTCAATCGATTTGTTACCGTAAAATGGCTGAGCGCAACACTAGATCACTCAACTAGGGTTGTGCATTTTATGTGCCTCGTTATCGATACTCGGCGGTTGTAAATATGACTCGTAAATATATAATTTACGACTCGCGTTTCTGCTGACACTACCCACTCTCCTGGGATTATAACCCTCAGAGCGGGATCTTAGTAAATAGTGTTTTTCCTGTCCTCTACTTTAAACCGTTGGTATTCTACTTGGAGAGATTTTCCGAAGTTGGGGTGAAATGAATTATGATTGAATGATGGAAGCGTCTTAGGTGAATTTTGATGGAGATTTTGTGTTTGTATTATAGGAATACAAAGGCCCTTCGCATTTGAGATTCATATTGTGTAACTGTGCGGGTCTTTTTGATTTTATAATAGCAAAAAGGCAGTGAATAATACACTGTTAGTTATTTAATAGCATAATAATATAAACGCATTTTGTATAAAATAACATGGTGATTTCAATGAAAATTACGCATTATTATTCGTTCATACTACAGTACGATTACCTGATATTCAAGTTATTAAGACCTAAACTTGGCTAACTATTTTGTTACGAACTGAATACTGAACTGAAACTGAACGAAAATTAAATTTATCCGTAAATTCTAAGTCATATTAGGAGTTGCTTAATTAAATCATGCAATTAATAGTTGCGGTATTCTCATTACAAGGCAACAGAGTCTCAAATCAGTGTCGATATCAGGGTCTTCCCTATCGAATTCCACGATAATTAGCCCTTCGGTTCAATCAAGGGTCGGAGCAATGCGGTTTGTCCGTTCAGCTAAATGGGCGAATTCGTAGCCAATCCTTTGATATTCGTAAAATGTATCTTTATACGAACCTGCAATTAAGAGCCAACATTAATTTTAGTGATGCGAAAACGGATTTTTAATTTGTAAGCTTACATCCCTTTCAGAGGATAGCGAGAGCTAAGAGATTAAAATCCGATTTTACATAGTTTTGCGCTTTTGATTTTGGAAATAAAATTCAAGACTCAGACTCGAATGCTGTTACTAACTTATTTTCAGTTGGATTCAATCTATAATTAATAAAAAACCTCGTTCAATATGTTTAAACTAACAATACCCTATCTATTTATCACAGATAAACACTACTTATTTCAGCAACTTAAAAAAATAAACGAAATATGAAGTTTAGAAAATGTAAATTAATAAGATTAAAACACTACCTTCGTTGTCGGAATATCATAAAACAACTCCACAGCCTCCGTAGCAAAAAATCTATCACCGGTACTCGAAACCACTCGAACCACTACAGTGCACGTAGGTTTCCGCAAATACGACTTCCGATGCAGGATTTAATCTCGATATAATGATAATACATGGGATTCTTCACCTCATCTCGTTTCATCGATATCGATCTGCACTCAAGTACAACACTAGTCTGAGTTTGGAATTTTAATATTTTGAATCCGGAATTCTAGTTTTTCATAAGTCTAATGTTACTCTTTTTTGAAGTAATTATACAGAAGCTTTTGAGTTTCTAATTGCAAAAAGTTCCGTTGCAACTTTCTTGCTTTCAATGGATGCTATTGATTCCGAATTGATTAATTGGATTCGAAAAAATCCCTAACATTACGTCGCTATTAGATTATACAAAGGAGATTACGGGGGGTCATCGGTTCGATTCCCGTGCAGTTGTTATTTAAGCCAATAGTGTATTCACTATTGTCCATATGTGCGATTTTATCATAATATTGGGTGGTATACCCTACATGGTAAAATGGTGACTCACTGGTCAACATTTTGCCATGAAGGGGCTTGCTGGGTTAGATCGTTGTCAGTGTCTATTGAAAAGACAGTAAGTATTTGTAGGATAGCCATACAACGTTATTTACTGGAAGAATTATGAAATTAGCAGATTCATTGTTATCGCGGCCGGATGTGGCCGCTTGGGGCTTCATGAATTAACACGAAGTATAATATTGTGTACAACAACCACTTATTTAAGTACTAAAATATATATCCCGCACACTCTTATAGGTTCAAGAGATTTCAGACCTATTGTGACACGTGTCTACGCTGCTCCTTTCCACTTGTCCTAGATAAGTCTTCTTCAATCTTGTTTTCAACCTACCCCTTCCATGTAGTATTCTTAATTTATTTCAGCGTGTACCTCGTTTGACCTTATGTAAACATTTCGTAAGGGCTCCCCTGGGCCCTACCTAATTCACCGGCTAAAGACGGCACGCGCCGCGCACGTGGCGTCATTTCTCGTCATGACGTCATCAACATACGCCAAAATGAGATGACAAATCAATGGATTTTCTTTGCAAATGATTGCTTTATTGTTAGGCTTTATGGGAGTTTCTTTTCGTATCAAACCTGTAGGTACTTTTTAGGTACTTAATAGGTCTTTTTTTTATTAAAAAAAAAAGGTACTTAATAGGTAGGGACATTCATTTACATGTTATGTGCCTATTTATTAAGGTTTACAATTTAATGCCTTACCGCCGTACTCCGAGACATTGAATTATGATTAACCTTCAATTTAATGAAGAATGAAATTTTGAATTAAGTAATTACAAATTTACAATTAATCCTTCAATCGCGGATTCTTGGAAATCTATTGTTATTCTATTGTTGTCGCGGTCACCGGTGTCCTTATGGGGCTTGATGAGTTAGGTAATTAATGTTCCGCTCTGAGTGCGGCAGTTAAAGTACTTATAGTGGACTATTATACTTGTAGTAGAAATCCAGCTTCTCTATACTTATAAGGGTTATAGTAAACACCCCAAAACAAGAAGGCAACTGTGGTAACATTTATAACCAGCCCCAGCCTCCTGTTCTTGACATTTTCTCATCAGATTTATTCATAAACAAACAAACAAGTACAATATTTATCAAATATTTACCAAGTTCGTGTGTTTCCCCTTTAGGGGAGCATTTAATACCTAACGCCTAAGTAAACTGTGATGCCTAAGTGGGGTAGTTGTCAATAAGGGATGTTTGGCTTTAAATTATGGAGGGTCTTTTGAAATTTTTCGCAGGCCGTCTGTTTGATGTGTTCCAATATTGTATGCAAATTGATGAATCTTTTACGCGTTTACAGATAATATATTTTGCATTTCGACGTCGATTGTTATTTGAAAGACTTTTTTCATTACGCACTTCCATAATAGTGAGGGAGCCCTAGAACATTTTTTTT
The DNA here is from genome assembly GCA_963422495.1 of Polyommatus iphigenia. Classification (NCBI taxonomy): domain Eukaryota; kingdom Metazoa; phylum Arthropoda; class Insecta; order Lepidoptera; family Lycaenidae; genus Polyommatus; species Polyommatus iphigenia. Next base: position 10,182,598 of record OY730183.1, read on the forward strand.
GTGATTAGTGATTACTAACAAGCTAATTTAATTGTGAGTAGCTACATTTTGATAAGACAAACAACATTTTTATGTTCGAAAAATCTCATCTCGAAAGTGGTAGCTAACAGAGATAGAAAGGATTTCATACTTTGACTTGATGGTCCTAAAATATGAATTGTTTTATTTGTAGGATAATGTAGCTACTCACAAAAAATTTGCTTGTTAGTAATCAGTAATCACAAAAAAAATATATTCTAGGGCGATATATATCCGAAATTAATTATTCTTGTAGCTTAACAAGGATTAATATAGTAACAACGAAACTTTTTTTTTCGAAAGTTTGGTGACTCGGCTTGTGGTTCGAATTAAAATACTGTACTGTGATGACTTGTTTTCAATTTTATTTCCAGAAGAAATTTGGCACAATAAATCAGCTTGCAAGTAATTTTCGATTTCAACGCTTCTGTTTTATAAAAACAAGTATACATCATGCCTCTTTCTCAAAGTTGGGTAATCTATCACTGCCGACTTCACTCTACAAGGCACTCTTGATGTTCCTCAGATATTTTCAACGTTATTTGAGACTTTATTAATAACTTTGTGAAGCGATACTTTTACAAATTCTGTGTTATCAATTAAATAAGATTCTAGAAAAATTAAGATTACTTGAACTATTTTTAAGTTTATCATTTAATATTTAAATGTAAACTTATACTTAAGTTAGTTTTTTTTTATATTCGATGACAAAGGTCATAATATTATCTAGTACGTTTTATTTATCAACCTCCCTCGAGTGCTTTCATTACTGATTGCAATAACACTTTACGTCCATGAAATTGATTTCATACAACATCTGGTGGTCAAATTAAACACAAACACGTCGACAGCCGATGAATACGGCGTGGGTGTGGGGAGCTGTCACTTGGCTGTCAGTTTGACAGCTGACAGGTGACTCCCGCCAAAATTAAAGACGGCTCTATTAAATATTTGATGATAATGTTTCATGACGTTTTTCAATTTCAATAGTTAGTATGTTTTGTTCAGAAAGGAATTCTATTTTTAGTTTTTACACAGGAGAACTTTATTTATTATGGCATAAAGATATTAAATTGTTTTCTAATGAGCAAGATTTTCAAAAGGAAAAGTCCTAGGAACAGGATAAAAAACCTTGAAACATAAACATAATTAAAGACGTGAGTGGAAGAACCAGATACTTAACTAAAATTGTATTATATAACCTGGGCAGTTACTCATTTTTTACCTTACAATTTAAACAAACCTTGCAATTTACCCACTTCATCGACTGGCTAATATATCTAGCTATACACAAATTCCCCCGGCCCTAAAGCCTACATTTATGCAAAAAAAAAAACCTACTTACCTGCTAAGGTAAAAAGTTTTTGAATGCTTATTAAATAAGTAGGCTTTAAATAATTGAGTTGGTAAATGGTAATACAAACACGTCAATATAAGTAACAAATATGGTTTGGAACAAACTAAGTGTCTTATATTTTCGTTTCAGTCAGGAATAGACTGACGTGAGACAAACCAAGCGTTGAACAAACGTCTCAGTTATGGACTATGCGTTTAAAAGGACATTTACATTTTTAAAACATTGTTCCTTCCTTTTTGAGAAAGAACACCTCCTTAAGAACTGGGATGTTTTTTAAGAAGTATGAAACGAATATGCTTGCTAATAAATATTCTTCCGGCTTTCTTCTCAATTTTTCCTAAAAAAGAAATATACCCAAGCCATGTGGTCATTTTCCCATAGTTAAATTGTACAATGTACTATCAAAGAAGTTGATTCCTAGGCAGACCTAAGTAATTGAACCCATCCGACCCATCACAGCTAACATTGAATTGACATAAGCCGACCAAATGACGTAGGTCCGTCGACTGCCTAGGAATCGATTTCCTCGATAGTACATGATTAATTTTTTCATTATAAATTGTTTACTTTGTGTCTCTACATCTTGTGACGTAAACCATACAGCATTTTCCAGAAAAATCCCAACGCACGGCTTAATATTTCTTTATCCCATAATCCTTCCCAAAGTTGTGTGTCTGGGCATTATTTTTCTTCATTACTGGACTAAGTTCCGCCTTCCGATCCACCGGGACCGAATGAACCGCCAAGATACGGCCAGACTAATTTTCAATTAAAACTTCATCAAACTTTAAGTTACAAACCTAAGATGGCGGTCAATTTTCAGGCGCCAGCGTAATGAATTAATCTGCTTATGAGCTAGTTATCGACTTAACTATTTTTCCTCAAGTTTTTCCTAATCCTTGATACTTGAAAGTGAATTAATTTTACAGGTGGGTCCATTGTTCTCAAAAGTTTTGAATTGTGAATTTTATTTCTAGTCGTATGCAGTATTATTACAAAATACACAGACAAGTTTCTACATAACAATAATGCTGATATACAAAACCTTCTTTGGCTACTATTAAATATTTTTATAAATAATCTATATTTATTAATATTTATTAAGTATTTAATTACATAATAATCAGTATTTACACATCTATCAATACATCTGCATAATTATCGTGCTAATGAATGAATTGTCAATCTATAATCATTTGAGTACTGAACATTAAATAAAGAAGATAATAATATAATCGACATATTTAATCCAAAATTTCTTATACCAATAACATGGACCAATCACGAGATAAAATCCCGCCCAGGTAACGCCGATAGCGGTAATGGCGAACGCTAATGTTTGTTTGGCTCATTAATTGCAGGTAGTGATCCTGATAATGAGCGCGTGTTCATAGTTTATGATATTAGCAGTGTAATAATATCATTCACTTTTGCTTTTGGTACGAATGATGCTACGGAAGTAACAGAGGATGTAAAATTTAAGAATTGTTGTTTTAAAATCGTTTTGTGATCTGAAAAATTTTTTTGTTCAGTAAAATCTATGATTGAAATAACTTTTATCATAGGCTAGCTGTCCCGGTGAACTTCGTGTCATTTTAAAACCTTCCCTGGACTTCTACGAATATTTTAAGACTAAAATTAGCCCAATCCGTTCAGCCATTTTTATATATAAGACTGAGTAGTTCTGTGTCTAAGAAAAGATAGAATGAGGTACTAAAAGGACGCCAGACATTCGTAATATTATCGACGGATCAAAAAACAAGTGAAATCTGTTCAAAGAGCTTGTAACGTCGTTCGGCGTCAGGAATGGCGGACGGCGGCGAAATTGGATTTTTATCGTGACGATAAAGTATCAGAGGCCGTCAGACGCAGGCAGGGCCTGTGATAAGCTATTAAATATTAATGTAAAAACGACATACGGTAACGAATTTCACCTTTGAACATCAGCTTTTATGCAAAAATGTAAGGATTTTAATAGATGCTCAAGTTGCTGTCTTTTTTCTTAAGAATTTGATTCTCTATGTATTATTGAATGTCTCTATGTATTACAGAGCAGTAAAATTTAAAATGTTTTGCAATTCTAGCTACCAAAGACAATGCTGCCTATTCGTATATTTGCTCTTGGTTTTCCATAAGCATAAGGCTTCAGTCTTGAAATTAGCGGACAGCGGGGCGGAAGCGGGGGCGGCGCGTGACAATTTATAGATGTATATGGCTAAGCCTATATATACTAGAGATGAAACGGATAGTAGTTTGGCCGGATACCGGATACCGGATATTCGGCCAACCACATGGCCGGATAGCCGGATATCCGGCCGCCGAATATCCGGCGGAACTTAGCCGTTTGGTGCAAAGCACACATACTTGCGTAGACGGCGCGCGAATTGCTTTGATGAGGTAGCAAATGAAAACAATACTGGCCAGGTTCAACGCGAAGAAACAAACGCGATAACCTGTGAGCTGGATTTTTATCTTAAGTCAGTGCGAATTGATCGCAATCGTGACCCTTATTCTTGGTAGGCAGCTAATGCCAAACGATACCCAAATTTAACAAAGTTTTCCAAAATCTATCTTTCAGCACCTTGTAGCAGTGCACTGCTACAAGATGCTGAAAGATAGATTTTGGAAAACTTTTTTAAATTTCAGTGTGTACAGCGAAAGACTTTTTTCTGAAGCTTGCCTTATTTATGAAGAGAAGCGAAACCGCCTGCTACCTCTCAATGCACAGAAGTTGGTTTTTATTCACCATAATGTGCCCTTAGTACCTACTAATTAATTCATTTTCTACGTCTTTAAACTAAAACTACTTATATTTCATAAGACTATAACTAAATAAAGTAAATAATTACTTAATTTTTTTTATCCAGATCTTTTTTTTATTCGGCCGGATGCCTATCCGGCCGAATAACAGTTATCTGGTATCCAGCCGGATAGTATTAAGGCCGCCGGATAGGCCGGATACCGGATAGTTGCCGGATATCCGTTTCATCTCTGATATATACACATCCATACTTAATATTATAAATGTGAAAGTGTGTCTGTGGGTCTATCTGTCTGTCTGTCTGTCTGTTACCTCTTCACGCCCAAACCACTGAACTGATTTTGCTGAAATTTGGCATGGAGATACTTTTAGTCCCGGGAAAGGACATAGGATACTTTTTGTTCCACTTAAATGTACGGTCCCCGCGCGATAAACGAGTTTTGGCGCAACGGAGTTGCGGGCATCATCTAGTTATCCATAAAAATCTATACATTTTCACGCGCCGCCGCCGCTCCGCCCCGCTTCCCTCTGATTTCGAAACTTTTTGCTGTCATATTTAAGCCCCTGTGATCATCGACATCAACATCACCACCGTCCACCACCATCACTAACTCTCCTCCCTCTTGCAGCGCGAGGGTGCGGCGCGCAACGATGCGGAGCGGGAGCGGCGCGCGCGCGGCGACTGGGAGGCTCGGGCCCGCGCCGCCGAGACCGACGCCGCGCGCCTCGCCGGCAAGCTGCATGCTGCGCAGCGGGAGATTGCCAGGTAAGCCAGATTCCATGAATCTGCCAGTTCTATGAGCTCGGACCTGACTGGTCACACTCTCGCGTGCTAGATACTATGTACTCCTCAAGGCCTGCTAGTTCTAAAAGCTCAATCTTGACCGGTATCTTCAATCAATCTTGAGTGGCCACTGGTCACGCTCCCGCGTGTTTTGATACTCTATTCTCAAAGTCCTGAGTCCCTAGTACATGTGGTATATAAACTCTCTGCCATCTTTGTTGAATATCGAGGAGGAAATCGTTAGGGGTCTCTTCAAAATCATATTACTTACATTAAATAAACTTGATGTTTAAGACTTCGGCCAAACCTACGCATCAGTAATGCGGGACACGAGTGGGACGTGGGACGGGAGCGTCTGCAACGCGAAACTGGTGTGCACACCTGTGCGACTACGGCGCGAAACCGTAGATTATTCCCGCTCTGCCGACGCAAACGTCCCGCGTCGCAGACGCTCCCACTTCACAGTCGCTTTGGTCGCGTAGGTTTGGCCGAAGCTTAATCAATTTACCAGGGACTCTGGACTATCATAACTAAACGAGTAAATCAAAAGTGCAGTCGTACCGAGTGAATTGTAGAGGTATTACAAGAATAGAAACATAATATGAAGCTGGAGGGCCCAATTTCGCTCAATGATTCACTCTATTTTAAAAGAGAATACTGAATAATGTAGACTCCTAGAGAGCACCCAAAGCCTTTCCAGATCTAACAGACATAATATCAACACAGATTTGGTACCATAAAATCATAATGCGTAATGCATAAATTCTTACAATAAGAAACACTATATTGATATTAAAGAAACTATAAGTAGTTCATAGCAAAAGAACGCATTTAGCTTTCTAGGTAGTGTCTATAGATTTAAAACTCAATACCTTACAAACTATAAACTCCGACACGCTGCCGTAAAAATTTAGGAGAAAGTCCTCATTCACTTTCCAGAATTGAGTCGGATTCGTCCTTTTCTTTTGTGACGGACAGAGGGTGAAGTTCAGTCGTGCGAGGTAATACTCTGTGTTAGGAATCGTCACTACAAATGGTCATTGTGACAGAAATGAGGACATCCCTAATTCGATGACTATTGTGCCTTCACAAGATGAAATTAAGGGACACAAGTTTTTGAGTAGCAGAAGGCGCAATAAAATGAAGTAACAAATATTGACCACTCAAAATAGAACATTAAAATTGTAAAGCTGATAAATACGTGTGCTCACTGCTCAGGCACTTTTCGGAAGTGCTTAGGTATTATAATATTATCATACTATCTTGTAATTAGAGACATGAGTGGGTGAAAACTTGAAAACTGTCTTTTTTTGTACAAAATGGATACTTTAAGACTGGAAAAATTATTTTAAAAAATGTGGACTCTATGCTAGATATATATTAGCTATATTAGATGATGAAGTATTTAAGTAACAAGTTTTGTTCAAAAGTTCTCTTCTGTTACAAAATGTTAGTTACCCACTTCATTCTATCACGTCTTTAATTCTGTTTCTAATATAACTGTGACATCGAAACCGATAATTTTAATTCGTTATTAAGTTGTCTCACGCACACATCGTGAATCATGAAGTCACAGTTAACTCTTGTGAATGTGTAGATACTATCTATACGTGTGCTCGATAATCGAAGGTTTATTGCTGAGCTTAATTTAATGACGTCATAAAATAGAATCGAAGCCAGCAATTACAGCTGGTTTAGTGCGACGGCAATCGCTATTGGAAATTAACTTTTTATTTTAAAACGCCGTTAAGCTTATTACAAAAATTAATTGGTTGGGAAGAGAGTGAAATTGTAGGCATGAAATCTATTTCAACTATATTCGCTAACGCTGCAACGGTTTCGGGCAATGCAGTTCCTAGATAATTATTTAGTCTAGACCCAATTTGGTGAGCTAGTCTCCAAATACAGATGTAAATTCAGCTAATAATTACAAGGTAAAATGAACTTTTAATTGGCTCCAGTGAATTTCGCTATCACAATCGGCAACAGTTCGTTACGGCAATTAACAAAGTTGAGTTCGATTTTCGAATTTACGGCGGCGGTAATCGGGCCGGTGTCATTGGATGGCGATAAGCGCCTCCGATTGGCCGATGGGCCGTAACTTTTCGAAATTCGAACTTCGGGGATTTACGGGCCCCGGACCGTTATAGATTTGACCCAATTTGCCGGGTCCATGCCAGGAAATTGAATTTTTTCGCCTATTTGAACATCTATTAAGTAATTGATCGGAATCCCATGAATATTTTTCCGTTCCGAAGGCGCAATCCGATCGCCTGATTACGAATATGAATAACGAGATAATGCCGAAACTATTCTTGGAGTAAATTGGATCGTCGATGTGCCTTTGTCACGAATATTCCTTTTGGTGTATAAGTCAATAACAGAACTTGTATAACAAGGAACTTTTTGTACAGAATATTCGAAACTATAATAGCTTTATAGGTATTATTAGAAAAATTTCTTCATAGGCAGATGGTGGGCCTATGTAATTTCTTCAAGTTATATCAATCAAAGCCGAGAGATCTTGGCTAATATTGACTTGATGTAACCCCACTGATTAACATAGTTCCAACTTCCATCATGAACCAGTTTTTCTGATGGTTACGAACTGGAAACTACAACAGCTTCATAGGTACAGACTATATTAACTATTTATTTATCTGTGCTTATATTCCTTGTTTCTTTTTTTCTAATAACTAACAGTCTATCACTCTTACGAGACAACACCGGTATCAGTACTTTTTAGACCGCAATAATCGCTTTACTGCCGGGGGACTATTTTGACGGATTGAATTTGTTTTTCTTTGTCCGGGGGAGGAGCAGCTGACAGTTCCCAACCCTGGAGTGACATTAAACCCTTTCATGGTTCAATTGACGGTTCCCCGGCGGCGGATGAGTGATATGTCACGTGTATCTGTATGTCACAGTACCTGAAATTCGAAATTGCTTGTGAAACTCTGTTTCGGGTTCTATTTGATCCTCGGAATTTTGAGGGTTGGCATATGTTTTACTATAGGCTTGATAGGCAAGTCTTAATCTGAAAGAGTAGAATATAATGATTGAATCCTAATGAACTTTACATTATCCACTAGATGACAAAATGAACTTCGTATCACTCCACTCCTAATATAAAGATTTCCTGGACTTCCAAGAATATGTTGAGACTGAAATTAGCCACATCGTTTCCGTCGTTTTTTAGTTTTTTATTTGTACTTATAGATATCACAGTATGATAGGCATATCGTGAATTCAAAAATGTAGAAAATACTTAATATATTATATAAATTCTAGATAATAATATATTCAATATCCATAACACATGCATTACTGGAAATGTCTAAGCCATGAACTTCAATATAGAAGCCCGACCTAATCCCAGTCTATTTCTGAAACTTCCCCCTCGTCGTTAAATTTGTAAATAAACAATATAGGGGAATATCATCTAATTTCAATCTGTGGCTAGAATTACTAGGAACAGGAATTCTAAGCAAATCTAAATAGGAATGAAACTAAAATCATCCTCCTTTCATTAATTTTTGTATAGGTAGTTGTACTTCTAAGTAACTATTTGTTATAGTGCCATTGATGCCTTTACAAAAAAGCAGGCCCCGGTAGACGGTTAATTTTATTGTGCAATATCACGTATTGTGTCATATTATTGACCATCTAGGGTTGATAATAATTGATATTGAAAATCGTGCGCCTTCAATCTAATTGTCAAATAAACTGTTCAGTAAAATTGAAGCGAGATATTGCACAATACAATTGATCGTCTAAAGCCCGCTTAATCTTGTCTGAAACACTTTTTATTTCAATCATAAGTCATAACATTTAACAAGACGTATGTAAACTACATGTTTACGATGTCTGGAAATAATAGGACACCTGACACCTCCCTTTCGCCCCTGCTATGGAATTTAATACTTGGAGGTATGGAAAATCATTACTCGATGCCGAACTCCAGAACAAAGGAGAATCCGAAACTGACACAAAACGTAATATTTCAAAGGAATTTTCAGACATATTTTGATTTACTTTTTACAATGTAACGTACTGTATATCTGTTTATTAATATGAGGAAAGAATTCATTTAAGTATTGTCATGGTGTACAAATCCATGTAATATTTTGTCAGTTAAAAAACCTTTACTTAGGTAACAATATTTAGGTCCTGTTTCACCACTTCCTGATAAGTGCCGAATAGGCTATCCACCACTTAATTTGACAGAGGAAGTATGAAGAATCTGTCAAAATAGTTGTGAATAGCCTATTCGGCACTTTATCAGGAAGTGGTGAACCAGGCCCTTAATATTATGTTCTCTTTCTGCTACTTTCAAGATCGTACCTCCAATACCTAACACATGCACTTGAGGTTTTCTATTAGAGCTAGGCAACATTACTTCAGTAAGTTCGCATTGCGATTTGCGTTTTGTCATCGGACCGGTATAACATACTGGACAATGCACATAAAATATAGGCCAGCGGGCCGATTCTGTATCGTATATTTGTGAGTTAATCACTGAGTTAGTAACGAAACGGAGGAGTGAGCAACCGAAAGTCTCACTTTTGTATGCAAGTGACTACAAAAAGTGGCACTTTCCGTTACTCACTCCTCGGTTTCGTTACTAACTCAGTTATTAACTCACAAATGTACGATACAGAATCGGTCCGAAGGTCAGCCTGTGATCAGTTTAGCCCAAACGATCGGCCTGTGTATACCGTATATGGGAGTGTTTACACACACTTACACTAATTAACTCTAAGGAACATTTCTGACGTCTCAAAATGGAGACATCAGCCATCCGATACGCCTACAAATTGTTGTGCCCCTCTTTAATTGTCTGTTTTATTTGTAAGCCGACACTAAGTCGGGCCCTCTGTTTTTATATTACGGTCCAAAATTATTTCCGTAATTCTAAACTAAGCCATCATGCTTTTAAGTATTTAAGTACATTTCAATTTGCTTTGTGTTTTCCGAAAAAAGGAGAAAGTGAATTGTCTTGGACAGGAACTTGCAAGGAAAAATTAATTGCAATTAAATGTTTGTCCTGTTAAAATTAGTTTTAAATGGAGAGAACTTTTTCTCTCTGACGTACAATTAAGAGCAGCTAAGATACTGTTATAACTTTCATAAAACTACTAAACGGAGTTTGCAAAAAATCTGCTGCTAATTTTAAATTAAAATTACTCTTACAAGAAAGTCAAGCAAATTAGACACACACGGTTATATAATACTAAAGGTACCGCTCCCATCAAGGCGACAATAAACCGCAACCGACAGAAATTCAATTAAAATACCACTATTCACTTATAATTCAATTAAAATATAATGACCTAGACTAGGTTTTATTTTCTATCGATCTATGTCGGCGCTGCTTTGTAGTATCATACAGCGAAAACGAAATGAAACGTATAGCCTAGGACCTAGGTCGTAAGTTGGCACTTTATTTGAATATTTGTCGGTCGCGGTCGCTTGCGGCTCGGAAAATCACCCTTACAAGAAGGCCAAGAAAATATAGAAGACATACAGTATACTTAGAGGTTTAATAATACGGCGCATATGATTTATAACGTTACTCTGATGCACTTATCGTTAATGCAGGATATTACCGAGTTACCGACATGTGCACACATTAATATCCATTCTGTTGAGATAGGACGAACTACACCAGTATAACATTAAAACTAAATTGAATTTCCTCAGGATTATGTTCGGGGAGATAGGTACTTTGTGCTGACTGAAAGACTTTTTTGGTTGTGTGTGGTTTTAAATTCTGTTCTAACTGTGTTTTGAGTATTCGTAATAAAAATGATATAAAAGTAAATTCAAAAGAATATCCTAAGTCTTGTCGTCGACCTATCAGACTAATAGCAGCATGATACTTCCTAAACCAAAAACAATTGAAAAAAAAACACGAAAACAACAACATACGTCTTACCAAAACTATGAAGGAAAGAAGTGCAGTCACTTTGAGGAAGCTAAAACCAGAATAGAAGGGTTTAATAAGCACCCAACTCTCATCATAACAATACGCAATAATATAAACAAATCAACAATTCAAATAAAAGATAAATTTAAACAAACACTTTCCTCAAATACTAATTACAATTTACGTTCAAGCGTTGAGCAGTAGAACAAGGAGTTGTGTCTGCAAACTTGTTTCATGCCTCCTCTTCAAAGTTTATAGCTCGTATTACAAAGGAATAAGGTACAATTTACTCTACATTTTAGCTTTGTAAGTCGAAAAACGTAGAGATGTGACAAAGATGAGGGGACTGTTTCCGTTTAATTTTCATTTGCAAGTGATGGTAGTCTATATTTTTGTATTTTATCATTTAACCTCCGGACCGTAAGTTCAAGTACTACAAAAGGGGCACCAAGGCGTGACTTCTGTCTGTAAACGAAAATATTTTGTATCGAAATAACAGATGAATATTTCTTTGAATTTAGAAGAAAAATACATTCATATTTCGTAATATAAGAGTATATTTCTTCTTTCCGTTGAAATTTATATCACGCCTGTATTTATTTCACGATTCATCAATTGGTGGCACTTCACATGGCTATTGGTATTTTCTATTGGCTATTTGTTGCATTTGGCAAAATTATTGACGTAATAAACAACCAACCAAATAAAGGCAAATACGACCTTCCACACATGGACGTCAAATACCAAACTTTTACTTAATTTTTTTACTTGAATATTTCACTCTTTTGATGTGCGTCAAAAACCGACAAAGGCACGGATACGTGTATTTGGTATTGGTCATATTTGTCAAATAGGCAAATAAGGCCAATACTTTGTCAAACATACCGTCTACACATGGTGCTTGTTTGGCGAATACATCAAATACGCAAATACAAAATATAGCCATGTGAAGTGCCACCAAAAAACATTTAACGATCATCCTGACTAGCAGAAATGTATCCTGAAAAGTTGAGCTCATAATAGAGCCAAAAACATAGTTTACGATCACGTAAATGTAGATATTACGTTTATTTCTACAATTTCGTTGAAAAATGTTGTACTGCAACGGCTGGACTTATTTATGCGCTCCATGTATTTGTTAAACGTTCGAGTAATCCATTATTTTATAATAGCCTCTCACACGCAAACGTACTTTAAAAGGTCTAAACTACTTCATATGGTGCAATAAAATGTAAAACTCGAGGAAAGTTTTCACGCTGTATATTTTTAACCTGTGATTCTAGATCTAAAGATTGTATAAGGATACGAAAACAAGCTTTTAATCCCCGTTTTACCCTCTTAGGGGTATAGAGATTCGTAAAATCTGTTTTTTTTAAATGGGGCCGTCTATGGGCTCTTCGCCCATATCCTTTTTTTGTTATTTTATTATTTAGATTTTTCGCACCAAGGATATTTGATATAATATTATTAATTTTAATTAATTGCAGTCCATCACGCCATGGACTTTTTTTTTTTTAATATCGTAAAATCTGTTAGATTGTATGTTGGCTATATGGTATGGGGATACTTTGAGTCCCAGGAAAGGACATAAGAGAATTTTATCCCGGAAAATGTACGGTCCCCGCGCAACAAAACAATTTTTTGCGCAACGAAGTTGCTGGCGCCATGTAGTAGTAAATAAATCATATTTTCGTGGTTGGCTTCAATCTTCATAACATTTGGATCTAACAGTAGGAGTCCTCTCCTTTAAAACAAACAAAGGCGCTTAAAAGTGTGCTTTGAAAGTGCGTCTCGCCTCACGGTATGAACAGTGACATAGGGCTAATATGAAAGTACGACCCTTGACTTCAGCCCTCTTTGTTCGCGCTGTCATTCCTGTTACAATGATGCGGCTTGCTTTCAGAGATCTATTACCAACGACAAAGAAAAGAAAAAAAACATCGTCTTTTTGGCCTTTTGAATGCGTGGGGGCAACGAACGCAAAACATTTATATTGAAAAGAATAATTGAATTATTACTATTTGGTGTTTTGAAAGAATTCGACACGTAATTGAAGACGTGAGTGAAAGAATCGAACAAGTAACATTTTGTAACATTCGGACAATAACTAATTTTTCTACCTAGCTAATGTATCTAGCTACACATATAATCCATAGTTTGTCTATTTCAAATAATTTTACCGGCCCTAAAGTTTTTTCATGTTACTTACCTTATTCTTCCACTCACGTCTTGAATTCTTCTTGAAGGAATCTCATAAAAGACGCAAAATATAAATAACGGCCGCACTTACAGATTTTTTAATTACTTTAATTTTAATAATTATTATTTCGACATAACATACTTAGATATTTTCTGTGAAACACTTTATTTATTTCAAGTTAAATAATAATCATTAAATGTCTCTAAATGCAGTCTTAACAGTTGTAAACAAAACTCTTTCAAGGAGAGATACCGTCAAGTCTACAAAAGTACTCTTAAATATAAATGAACTAAAAACAGATTAAGTCGGTCCAATTATGAGAAGTAATGAGGAGCATGTGAACAAATGGGTTTAAAAATAGACATCCCCCATCCACGGAGATACTGAAATCGTTAAAACTAAATATAATGTCGTAACAACGTCGTAACTAAATTAGAAATGTAGTAAGTAAATGTGTAGTACATTAAGATGATAGTTATTTACCACTCGTTATAGTGTGTTGGATTTAATGTTGTTGTTATTGCGTATTTATTGTTATTGTATTAACTATGTACTGACTAGTTAAATGTAATAAAAGTTGCTACACCGTTTTCAGTGTCAAAAACCGGGTTCATTGAAACCAATCTAGTTTTACGGCGTGTTCAGACGTTTTCTGCTGTAGCATTTGGGAAAACACGCAGAAAATGCACCCTTATACGAGTCATTTTAACAGTTTTCAAGTTTTATCGCAATATTTTTAGTACTATTGCCACTAGCTCTAAAAATCCAACTGCGACCAAAGAAAGTATACGATGAAAGTGAGGTTAGAAAGATGAAAGGCAGCGAGCGAACGTGGACACTTATCATGAGGTGCGATCTCAGCTCATTAACCCGAAGCTTTTAACTAGAAGCAAAAAGAGCAACCGACGATGAAACATCTAAAAATATTGAAAACAAAATACACTTAACAAATCGTCGTAATAAAACATATTAAAGTAAATCTATACATATAATAAAACTGTAGAAATGAAGATTCTGTACATTAAAGATATTCATTCAAAAAATAATAAGCGGAGGGTGTCACTACATCGCTATAGAAGCCAAAAACGTTGTCTGTCTGTCTGTCTGTCTGTCTGTTTGTCTGTCTGTCTGTCTGTCTGTCTGTCTGTCTGTCTGTCTGTCTGTATGTATGTTTGTCCCACTATCACACGAAAACTACTGATCCGATTTGAATGCGGTTTTCGCAGATATATTTATCTTCTTCCAACTTAACATCTGGTGTATAAATAAATTTCTCCCCACCCCTCTGAAGGGACGAAAGAGGGGGTCAGATTTTGTATCAAACTTTTTTCTATATTGGACTTACTTCATATTATTAACTGTTTTTCCAACTTAACACCTGGTGTATAAAATTTTTCCCCCCACCCCTCTTATGGGACAAAAGAGGGGGTAAGATTTTGTATCAACTGATGAAGTAGAAATACTTTAAATGGCAAAACAACGTTTGCCGGGACAGCTAGTATTCATTAAAATAAGTACATTCGTTTCAATGAAGTTTTGCAACAAACACTGAGATAGGAGAATTTTATATAGGTAATATTGGATACCGTAAAAGAAGTTTTATTATGTACAGAAGAAAGCTATTGAATGGGCACTGTCCAAAAAAAATCACATGTACTTTTTATATATTTTTTTTTCTCAATAAATTTTTAAAGTTTCGCTGTGACGTCATCATCGGCGGCCAATTGACCTCTGCATATGTTTTAAATTTCCTTTCAATCTTATTTATAATGGCTGGTTCGTCAAATGCAAGTTCTCATTATGTGAAAGCTGATACGAGAAGCTTACCAAAAGTTCGAAACGTAATGTTGGTCGAATTTATTGCTAATTTAACGCCATTGAAGGTCAAACTAAGGTTAAACATATTTGTTCAAAAATATAAGTAACTAATGGGTACTTTTTTTGTTTATATACAGAAAAACGATCACTGACCTTATTCCTCGAAATGTTTTTGTAATGAGCAAAATTAAAAAAAAATGGACAATCCCCATTACATGAATATACTTCTAAAATCACAACTACTATACTAATATGTATATATATAAGCCTGTGATCGAAAATAGATGTTATCATTCTGTTTTTGAAAATCCTTCTGATTTCTGATATAAAAATATTAAACTATGAAGTTAAATAGGCAAATAAACGAAAACCAGTTGGCAACAAATCGAATCGGCATAACATAAATTCAGCAGGGGTAAAGTACTTCCCCATTCGACAGAGGGGTACATTTACATAGAGTTTAAACAGTTACCTTCGAATTATATTGGCTGGCTTTATGAAACTATGTTTTAAAAAAAGAATGATATGGTGTTTTTAGGTAGAGTTTACGAGTAATACTTTTGTAACTCTGGTAGAAGAACAGAAAAAAAAATTACAGCTGATGATAGTACCTTCACTTTAGAAGTCGGTTAAAAATAGAACGTATCAAGGAGTAAAAAGTCTTTCCTTGCTATGTTTGTATAAAATAAACAAGTATATAGAACATTTTTCGTTGTTTCTCACGCTAAAAAGTATTCCCACTCATTTTTAATCGAGCAACACATTATTAATTCATGAAGCCCCAAGCGGCCACATCCGGCCGCGATAACAATGAAAAAGCTATTGTGTCTCGTTTTGCCACGACTGATGGGTTAAAACACCTTTAGAGGCCACAAAGTTATATTTTTAATAAACCAAAGCAATATGTGGTTACAAAGACTAAAAGAAAACTTTGTCTCAAAGAACTCATTCTTTAGAGAGAAATGAAAATAGGTGTGCAATAGGTTTTCCCACATACCTAGATTCTGATTTTTTTCTTTTAACAACACTGAAGATGATTTTATTCACAAATTGCCTTCATAAAGAGAATGTTTTATTCACATTTATGTAAAATTTAGTTTTACAGGTTATTATAGAAAGATATACCCTTAAACTTTCTTAAAGTATTAGTATTTGAGGAGGTCTAGCAGTGGAAAGCAACTGTCAACTTCGAGAAAGAGTAAAGCTATAAAATTGAGCTTTACTCTTTCTCGAAGGTCAGGTGGACCATCAGAACAGGATACCTCCGCGACTGTAAAGTAACCGCGACTGAAACTCCATAGTTGCTGGTTGTTCTTACCTCTATAAAGGTCACAAACAGGTAAACTTTCAGCTTTCCGAAACTGAGGAAGGTCTGGCCGTCGCAGGCTCTTACTCTATAATAACATTATTTTACATCACAAGAATTGGCCTCCAGCGGACAATATCTTCACTCAGTTCTAAGTTCTCAAGATGGTAACATTCTGAAAGTCGAAATTCTAAAGTATATCAAGTTTAGCTCGATTGCACCTAGACTAAGTTTTACATCTAAGTGCTAAAGAGGGGAGTTCTGATTTCCATAAGTTTCCTTAGAATGTTCTAAGACTTAAAATCTAAGTGCAGGGTAAAAGTTGGGATTTGGGAAGGTCAGTTTCCCAGACGTAGGTCGCGGAGAGGATGGACAGAATAGCAATGAGCACGTGAGTTGGTTGCCAGAACAGGTGCGGGTAAAACAATCCTTTGACCTTTATGCCGGAGACATAAGGATCATTTTCATGGGAAATGGGGTGTGGACTGTAAGCTATGATCATGAATTTAGGGGGAAAGATTTGTGAATGTATCGTAATCGAATGAAAAATATGTGTATGATAGCCGAGAGGTTTTCAAACAGTTTTCATTCTATGACTATGCTAACATACTACGTGTGAATATTTTTCACTAAAGTCCAAATCTAGGTATAAAATATACTACTAATAATAATATTATTATTCAAACTGCCAGCCCAAAGCCAAGATCTCAGAATGTTAAAGTGTGAGCCAAATAAAGTATTTTGCAAAATATTGAGGCTTTAAGAATCTTAATGGTTTTACAATCTTGATATTTATATTAAAAGCAAAGAAATCTCAACAGCTGTTTCTTTTATTAACTGACGCGCCGCAGACTGTATTTCATTTCAAGTGAGAAAATATTGAGAGCTTTGAGATTTTCATCTTCAATTCTTCTGCGTGCTATGTAAGAAAACATTCATACTGAATTAAATAAAACTGCATTGCTTTCTTTCGTGTTGAAAACATAAACTATTGCTAAGATTTAGAAAGATTTATTTGAAAAATATAAATAAAACTCAAATAAAAATCCGCACTCAAGAAATCCAACTAAATATTTGAGTTGTTAAAATTTCAAAATACCAGGGTTGCAGGATGTTAGTGACGTTAGTACACAAATTCAGCGGGAAATGGAAGGCGTCTCAAACGGAGCGGGCGGCCGCCGGGAATTTCCATCATAAGAAAAGGAAATATTTCTCCGAGTGACAGCCGCACTTTAGGGTTCAACACACTATGCCGGGCCGCAGCGTGAGTCGTGACGTGGCGAGCCGCGAGCGCATTGCATTGGCAGGTTTTGAGTAAAGTGCAATGTATTATGTACTGCCAGAATCAGAGGCAGCCAGTCGGGACGGCCCGCATAGCACTCACGCAAATATTCATCTCGCGAAAATGTGAGGCATTGCGGCACGATACGGTTTGCGTATAATTGCTACAAATTGCTTGGCTGGATTTATATGCGGCAGCGTGAACGCGCGAATTGGACGCGAGTTCACAAGAAAATATAATATGTAATGTAATAATTATTCACTAAAATAGCGGCGCTGTTATTTACATACATTTTCTTGTAATCTCGCGGTGTAGCCCGACCGCGTGTTCACGCTGCCGCATATAAATACAGCCATTTAATTTTGAGCGGATTTTGTCGTTCCGCCCCGTCGCGCTGCGGCCCGGCATAGTGTGTGCGAAACATAAGAGGCACTGCAATCTGTGGCGAGATGACTTCCGCGCCATGCGAGCCTGGTAGTTTTAAGGCGACGCCTTGATAATTTGGCTGTAGCGATGCCGATTTTTCTCAGCAATGACTAAAGCTAAGAAATTGAAGTTCATTGTCAGTATTCATCATGTCTTTGTCTTTGAATTGCCCATAGCATAACACGATTGGACAACTTTTATAGCACAGAATAATCAATCGAAAAGACCTCTGTAAAAAAAGGGATTCCTATTTTTCCAACAGAGGAGATTGATTTAAGGTTCCAAAATTTGTACATAAATTGGTTCAAGCATGCACTTTAATTTGTGCATAGCTTATATGAAATGTATTTATGGTTTTTAAATTATGCGACAAAAACCATTTTGTCGCTTACGCCCTTTCCATTTTTTGCTGTTCCATTGCTTGTTTTCTATGAGAGGCCGGGCCGGCCTCTCATAGAAAACAAGCAATCTAAAACATATCCAACACGGTTTCTTACTTTAACGCTGCGTCACCTTAATACGAAAGCACATACTTCGACTAATAACCTTGGTGTCTTTAGCTGTGATATCTTGACTAATGTTCTTAGTTCTTACGCTCGGAAGAAACTACAACTGTAGCAAACAAAGGAAAAGAAAGATGTAAGTAAACAATACTTATCATACAAGTACATTCTAGAACTTACATACTTGGTTCATCAGATGCCGTCAGAACATTGTAAATGATCAAACAAATTCACTGATTCGTCCTAATTAAGGACAACCAATTTGTCAAACAACAAAGTACGCAAGTATTTTCATAACAGAAATGTTTTTTACCTAAAACATTTCATACCTTCAAACGTAATAAACAAACATCAAACAGGCGAATAAAAGAAATACCTCAACTCAGGGGATCGTTTGAATACAAGTAGTCGTATAGATCAAGACCCTCGCGGATGAAATAGAAGGACAATTTCTCAAGGAGCCCTCTGAGGGACACTCGAAAGAATCGGGGTCCCCGTCGTAATCTTGACGATTATTAAAAGCATATATCTTTAGCTATGCGCCCTGATTCGGGGGTGCATTGAAATTCTACTGACTATGTGATTTTCGTGATTTTTTCCGTCTTTTTTGTCACGATGTAAGTGTCTGAATTGTCTAGACTCTAGACTCTAGAGGCTAAATACTCTATAGTTATAACTTATAGTGCAAATAAGTTTAGGACTTTCTTAGTCACATAATTGAACCTACTTTTAAGATTTTTAATAACTAATGTATATATTTGTCGTGTTACGTGTACAGGAAAACCACCCCATCGTTGGCGCTCCTTAAAATTAAGTTAATCGTACAAAGTTTAGTACAAAAAGTATGCCTATAATAGGATACTTTGTAGCTTGTAGTATTCACTCGTAAAGTGCCAAAAGGTAAGTGTTTGCCTTAAACATGCTTTTTTTCGGACGCAAATATTGTGCACTCAAAGTTCTTAAAATGAACTATACTATCCCAGGTAACATTCGCAGTTTTATTCGCGCAACATTCCCTCCTTTCTATCTCGTTCATTCTTGCTCATTAACATTTCCACTCATTCGGTCATTTATCTCGACGTGAGTTGTGGCGGCGCTTGAGAATATTTTCTTTAAAAAACACGCTCGTTTAAATGAACTGTGTATAATTTTACGTTGTGTATAACTTCACGTGGAAGTTAATGCTGCGTTGAATATTTTATGTGTGTAAAGTCGCCAAGAGAAATTTTAAAGAAATACCACAGGGTGTATTAAATATACGACTAAATAGTTAGTTATTTAATACACTCTGTGACAAGGTGTTACCAAAAGCACAGAATACACCAAAAGTCAATACCACATAAATATGTGGTACTGTCTTTTGGTAACATCTTGTGTATTTGACACAATATATTGTGTGTGTGTGTGTGTGTGTGTGTGTGTGTGTGCAAGACTGCACATATTATTTTCTTCAATTTAACAAAGGAATTAGTACCTGGTTCTTCTCTTCACTATTAACACTTCGAGCAAAATGCTGTCTCAGGAATTAATATAGTCTAAAATGTATACTTTGTTGACATGTAACTTCTGAATATTAAATCACTGTCAAGTCTAGACGCTTAAATGAGTGAGATGATAACGTGGGAAATTAATACATGTCATAGAAATATTAATTTCAACGTTAATCACACCCGAGGTTCAGAATAGCTCAAAGGGATTTTCGCAGGATGGCGCCAAACCACCAAGTGACGTCTGCAACCTGCTGCAGTAAGGTGTTATTAAAGTTGGGTAATGAAACAAAATGAAGGAGACATTATGAATATAGACTAGATATTCCCCGCCACTTGTGACGAAATTCGCACAGGGCTGTTTATTTTTTCGGGATGACATACTATTCCGATGTGCATTTCCGGGTCTCAAAGTCCATATTCATCAGAGTTCGTTCAACACTTGAAACAGGTTAAAACCAGTTCCTAAAATTTTAATAAGATATTATTGGCTGCGTTTCCACCGAAGCTGAGCTAAGCTGTATTGCGAGGAATGTGTTTTTAAGAACCAATAGAAACGCTTCATTTTATTGGTTATTGTAAAACACATTCCTCGCAACACAGCTCAGCTCCGGTGGAACGCAGCCTAAGAAAGAAAAAAGAAAGTTACTGGCAGCCGATAGTTGAGGGCTGCCCAAGATTGGGATGGTTGGCGCTCATTGGGAGAGGCCTACGTTCAGCAGTGGACGGCAGTAGACAGATGATGGTGAATATGATGATTATTTATTTATAAGTATATAGGAAAATTAACTGAAATATTGTACAAGGGAAGAATATTTAAGTTTTCCTGTTTTCAGTTACCAAGTTAATTTTAATTCATTCTACTTCAAGCTTTGAGCTTACGCTCAAGGTGTAATGTAATATTCGCTTAGCTTAGCTTTTGTTAACAATGAAGTTAAATTTATGAAGAGCTAGCTTCGCGCATAAAAATTCACTTGAGTATAAAAATGTAAGCTAAATATTCCACAGCGAAATTTAAATAAAGAAAATCTTGTCGGGAAAAAAGAAAAAGTAAATAACAACATAGCTCGTAAAACTAGATGCAGGATAGTTATACATTACATAGGAAAAGCGGAAAAGTTTAAAAGCTTTTGGATATTACTGCTTACATAATTTGAAATATATACTAAAACACAATACCGAATTTCAATATATTGCACAAGTTATATTTTACAGAAATGCAAAATTTACCTTACTTTAAATTCATCATCTTAGATCCGACACATCATATTTTATTTCTATGTATTTTCGCAGTTTACAGGATGGCTTGAACATACTATCCCGCAAGTATTTATGCACCTATTATGTTTTTCTACACCAAGCTATAGCTAACATAAATGAAATAATTGAAAAGAGGTTTTTACGTGAATACTTAGTTGTTTTTTCAGATACCAATATTCTTACGTAATTCACCGCTGTATAACCCGCTCTCCGCTCCTCTCATATCCGCGTAACGGGCTTAGATTTATTACTATGTGCGGCCATCTCGGAGCAAAGCCACAAAGCAGAGGAGTTATGAAATTAACGCAATGAGCGGGAAACAGACAGACGGAATTAGTTTAGTGGCGACGCCTGACTTGCGCCGTCTCACAAACACGCTTATTAAAAACTTCCATGTACCAGTGTAATCTGGTTTTATCTGGTTTCATCTGGTTTATTAGATTTTTGTTCACGAGATTTAATTGTTTCTGCAAATGTTTGGATGGTTATCAACATTGTTGGTATAATTTGGTTTATTTGACGTGGGAGAGCCATGCTTCGTCATGAATGGGCTGGCTCGACCGGAGAAATACCACGGGCTCACAGAAAACCGGCGTGAAACAGCGCTTGCGCTGTGTTTCACCGAGTGTGTGAGCTTACCGAAGGCCCAACCCCCTACCCTTTTCCCTTTCCCTACCCTGCCCTATTCCCTTCTCTACCCTCCCCTATTACCCTATTCCCTCTTAAAAGGCCGGCAACGCACCTGCAGGTCTTCTGATGCTGCGAGTGTCAATGGGCGATGGAAGTTGCTTTTCATCAGGTGACCCGTTTGCTCGTTTGCCCCCTTATTTCATAAAAAAATAGTATTGTGCATTCTTGCACATTACACTTTTTTAAGTAAATACGCAGCGTACTAACAAGATGTACCGACTTTTTCTGTCTTGTGACTTTTCTAAGCGAATATTGTGTTGTTATTCGACGTGCAAATATTTCTATTCGAATGAATTTTGTTACGCCGGTTCTTCTCGCTACGGTTAGTTTCCAAACGGTAGACACCAATAAGACCGTTCTGAGAGTATCAAACTATCCAGAAATAAAACATTCAACTTCTGAATTTATAAACAGTGAAACTTCTCTGAAAATATTTTCATATCTCTTTGCACTGTTTTGGACCTAATGCCTACAGTCTCATTTAAAAAACCCTTAAACCCTTGGATACACTTAAATCGTGCCCCGGGGGGTTTCGCTTAAAACAAATCATTAAAATACAAAGAGAGGTAACAAATTAGTGAAATTAAACGACGGATGCGTCCCCATAAGGCTTCGCCGCAAACTAAATTTATTAATACTGCACCCTCTGTGCCCGAAGGCTGAAAAACTGCAGGGGGCGGTCTATACGTAGAGAAGATTGTATTGACGCTCTATGATTACACGTAAACATAGTACTGCAGGGATGTTTTGGCACGTCGATGACTTTGCAACAGGCTGTGCATACGGCAAAGATGTCACTGACACCAACGATTTAACCCTCTTCCGGGCGTGAAGATGAAGCTGCGCGCAGCGGTCTCATAAGTGATATATTTTTAGAATGACAGCATTAGTTCGGTTTGACAACACGCCAAAACAGCCTTGCAGATCTCTAAATGAAATAGCGATCAATATCAGCCTGCGACTTGTCATACTTAATACGGATTTAAAATAGAAAAAACTAAGCTTAAAATGGAATAATTAATATGCCCTTAATTTTGACGTTAGCCAACCACAAGTGCAAGAATACAATGTTATGAAACCTCAAAAACCGGACGTGCACCAAAAAATATTTCCATTTTTAAACCAGACATGCACATTTTTGAACACCGGAAACGCACAAACGGAAGTCCCCACGGTTTGTTTCAGTGCAATTGTCATGCAAATGTCTGAATTAATCGGGGGCGTTTAGGTGCGAGCGCCCCTCCAATGACAATTAAATTAAAACGAGTTGGAAACTTCCGAACTCCAGCGTCTAAATTGTCCAAACGACTTTGGATTTAATGAGGAAAAATGCGAGTCTATGTGCTAAGGCTGATTTATTCCATTCTAATACCAAAAACTAATACCACTGGTATTTGTTTCAACTCATATTTTTTTTCTATTCCGAACCGATACCATTGTTTAAACTAATACCAAAACAAGTTCAAAGATATAAGGTACAGTCAGTAAAAATGCTTTGTATGTAAATATAAGACCTTTAATTGAAAAAAAAAACAGATAACTCCAAAAAAATCAAATTTTGTTAGCAAACGTCTTGTTCAATGATAAAATATCACTTAAATAATCAACTTTAATATAATTTTAGTTCCTCTCTATACCTGTATAATATTTTTTTTGCAAAAACATCAAACAGGAAGAATTTACTTACAATCTAAAAATTACAAAATATCTCAAAAAATTAACTCTTAATTTATATTGAAATTTATCTGACATAGTTATTATTAGACAGGTACGTAATTATTCACGTCTACCTATCTCATAACAACTATGTCAGGTAAATTTTTAACAAAAATAAATCACTTTTTATCTAACAATTGTAAAATATCACAGAAAATCAACTTTTTGTATAATCTAATCAGTCATTCATCACTTACATAGCAATGAATCAGCAATTTTTAGGATTATGATAAAAAAATCAAATAATAGGTATTTTAAATAACACTAATTTTAATAAAGAGAAGTAAATTATACAAAAGAACAAATTAATATACTCACTTAATAAATAAAAATCACTGTCACTCTGATACCAATACGCCACCGCCACCGCACGGAAATGTACTGAGGAATTTATGTAGATAAAATTTCTCTCCGAGTCAAAGCACAACATTCCAGTCACACTTGACTCTGATTGGTTGTTTCGAATTTTGGAACAATAGAGCAAACTCACCCTTTCTCGCAGGTAAAAAAAATAGCAAGATGATTCACTAAAACTACTCTTACCTATGCTAACCTTTGTAAAAATATTGGAGTGAAGTGAATTTGGAAAGTTTTAAGCATTATATTACGATTACATAAAAATATTGAAAAACAAATTTACTTTGATTAGGTTTGACTGCGCTGACTGTACCAAATTCAAGTTGTTGGTATTCGTTCGTACATTAAATTAAATTATTTAAAAAGTGGTATCGGTTCGGAATAGAAAAAAAATATGAGTTGAAACAAATACCAGTGGTATTAGTTTTTGGTATTAGAATGGAATAAATCCTAAGGCTTATGTATATTGTAAACTTAAGTTTATGCCATAAAGCGTGTATTTTATAACTTACTTGAATATGTATTTTATAACTAACTTGAATCACACTTTAAATAATGTACTATCAGATAAGTTGATTCCTAGGCAGATGGAGGACCTACGTAGTTTGGTCGCGTTACGTCAAACCCAGCCGACAGATCACAATAATTAACATTGAATTGACGTGATCCGACCAAATGACTTTGGTCTGTCAACTGCCTAGGAATCATTTTCCTCGATGGTACTAAAAACATCAAAGCTCAACAAAGCAAAAGCTCTGTCACGATAATCAATACCTTCTAATATCGAAGTAACCAATCACTTTTATAACCTTTCGAATTCGTAATGACTTCCGAAAAAAAAGTAATTCCGCTATGAGTAATTGTGAAAATTCATCAAGGGCCCAAAGCACCCCAGGCGTTATATACTCGAACGGTTCCGTCCAATCGGGCGTTGTTCGAATTTCGAATTTAATTTTTTCATAATACCTTCCGCGGATATTTTGCAATATTTGAATGGGAAGCGTTTCCTGCTTTTTGTGACGATAAAATCCAAAAAATATTGAGACTGTAAAACAGAAATGCAGACATCCAAATAGTATTTATCTAACAGACATTTTATTATACGGACCAAACCTTATTTTCTTTTGTTTTTTTTTAATAAACTTAACTACATACTTATTAAAAAAATACTTTTAAGGTTATTGTATTATAAATGATTTAATTTGTCTAAAAGTTTTAAATCTACGTAAATAAAAATGTTAATTAATATTCATCGGCGCCCCTAAGATATTTTTCAATGAACCAATGGGCATTGTCCAAAAAAAATCACATGTACTTTTTATATTTTTTTTCGTTAAAATAGGGTATTTTAAGAATATAAATTAAATAATTTTGAAATTCATTGGCTACTTTTTTCTCAATAATTTTTTAAAGTTTCGCTCTGACGTCATCATCGGCGGCCAATTGACCTCTGCAGTACGTTTTTTTTCCTTTCAATCTTATTCATAATGGCTGGTTCGTCAAATGCAAGTTCTCATTATGTGAAAGCTGATACGAGAAGCTTACCAAAAGTTCGAAACGTAATGTTGGTCGAATTTATCGCTAATTTAAGGCCATTGAAGGTCAAACTAAGGTTAAACATATTTGTTCAAAAATATAAGTAACTAATGGGTATTTTTTTCGTTTATATACAGAAAAACGATCACTGACCTTATTCCTCGAAATGTTTTTGTAATGAGCAAAATTAAAAAAAATGGACAATCCCCATTCGTTTAATCAAGCGTTCCATTTCCATTTTTTTTTCTTTTTACCCCACTGTACCAGAAAGAGGGCTTGTTATTCTTAAAATGTTTGTAGTATATATTTTTTTTATTTTCCATCATAACTCAAAATAAAAATCTTTATAAGCTTTTAAACGTATTCCAATATTAATCTAAGCACAAAAAATATTTCCTTTCATTTTTTTGACTTAAAAACTCCTCATTCAAAAGTTAAGCGAATAATCCCTAAAAGAATTTTAGACTCAAGTGGATTATGGGGTGACCATCGCGTCAGGTGTTCCCAACAGTTGGCTGCTGTTTATTGCCGTAATATTTCAATACCCCTGAAAAGACGGGCCCCACTCGATTTGCATCTGACAACGACTAGCGTTATTGCCAAAGAACCCCGATTTCAAAATTATATAAAGGACTCCGAATTAAATGAAAAATTCTGAGAAAATGCAAGATCTTTTGCCAGCTTTATTAAATAGTTTAATGAGTTACTTGATTTGTTTATTTACAAGTAAAAATTTTAAATCTATTTTGTTTAATTTCAAATATTTTTTAAGATATCTACACAATATATACAGTTTCTATAAGATCGCATTTTAATGAGACGAGGATGAGAAGTTGCTCCAAAAAAAATGTATTTGATTTTTTTATATTTTTTATACCTGCTATATAAGAGGGTCTGGTGCATTACTTGCTTCAAAGAATGAGCATTTGGAAATATTCCTAGCCTTACAAATACATTATGTGAAATTGCTATTGATAATCATTATAATAATATTATCCCAACTACACACAACATTCCCACACTATCACCATCAATAAACATCACACATAGCTTCTGCAATTTAGCATAATCTTCCTCGATTGTCCCTCACTCGTCACTTCCGGTTACGAAGGGCCGAGCTTAGGGCCGAAGGACCACCCGGGACCAATTGACCACTTAAGCGACTGATCATCACCCCCCAACGCTTCCGGTCTCAATTATTATCTTTTCATTCGTTCACGTTTGAATTCGGAATGCGCGATAATTCACGTTCGAATACGGATCTATTATAAGCTTTTCATTCGTTCATTCGTTCTTATACGCTTAAACATAGTGATTACTCTGTGCGATGAGATGAATTTAATACGGTTTTGTGATTAGTGATTAGTTTATATGATACGCTTACTAGTGACTGAAAACACACAATAGTGTGACTTTATAGTATATAGTCTATAAGTTATAAATCACTAATTTATAATATACTAGCTGTTTCCCGCGACTTCGTCCGCGTTAACATAGTATAATAACAAAGATGGATAGTTTTCCCCTTTTTGTGAGTCCTTATACAAAGGGTAAAAACGGGACCCTATTTAAGCAAACGTCAAACGCAAACCTCAAAAAACTTTCATGTTTCTAACTCAAGAAATGACGGACTTTCATTGAAACTTTGTACCCCAATTTCACCCCCTTGGAGGTAGAATTACCAGAAACGCTTAAATACGTATCCATTCATTTTTAATCAGTAGCACAAAAATGAAGTTACATGTTTCTAACTCAAGAAATGACGGACTTTCATTCACACTTTCAACCCCAATTTCACCCCCTTGGGAGCAGAATTTCCAATAACGCTTAAATACCTATCCATTCATTTTTAATCAGCAGTCCAAAAATAAACTTTCATGTTCCTAACTTAAGAAATGACGGACTTTCATTTAAACTTTCAACCCCCTTTTCACCCCCTTGGGGATAGAATTTCCAAAAACGCTTAAACACGTATCCAACCATTTTTAATCAGTAGCCCAAACAAAAAATTTCGAGTTTCTAAGTTAAGAAATAACGGACTTTCATTCAAACTTTCAACCCCAATTTCACCCCCTTGGGGGTAGAATTTCCAAAAACGCTTAAATACGTATCCATTCATTTTTAATCAGTAACCCAAAAATAAAGTTTCATGTTTCTCAAGAAATGACGGACTTTCATTCAAATTTTCAACCCCTATTTCACCCCCTTCGGGGTAAAATTTTCGAAATTCCTTCCTTAGTGGGTGTCTACTTAATAAAACAACCCTACTCACCAAATTTCGTGGCTGTACCTTTAACAGTTTTTGCTCAGCGATGATGAATCAGTCAGTCAGTCAGTCAGTCAGTCAGGACGTGTAATTTTATAAGTATAGATAGCATTGTCACAATATTATTTTCTTAATTTTCTTCACTGATTTCATTTTAAAACCTTTGTTGTTTAACAATTAATATAACAATATATTACAGAAACTTTACAATAATAATTGTTGTTAAAATATAATATAATAATTAAATATTGTTCTAATAAAAATATTTTTGTTACAGGTAAGACAAACAATTATTAATACCTGCAGTGTACACTGTACGGTGAGCTTCAATCAATGTTTTAATTGAAAACTCTTTGAACAACTAACACTGTCCCCCTGGACCCCCTGGAGTCCGGGAACTTCCAAACTGTCTGAAAGGACCGCCAGACTTCTTTTAGACTTTAATACATTCAAGTTTTACTTTAAGACCTTATCGTCTTCGACAAAGCTGGGAAATAAAACAAGACTATATCGTTTTTGAAGGCTTTAAATATCTAATTAGTCTGGCAGCTATCAGAAGAGCGTCCGTGGCCTAATGGGGAGACCTTTGGTTCGCACTCGTAGAAGGTGCAGGTTCAACCCGGGTGGAGGCGTGTATCAATGAGACATTTTCTGATCTCACGTACATAATACGGGTAGTATACGGTGAAGGAAAACATCGTGATGAAACCCGCACATAGTTGGTCCCAGACGTATTGACTAGTTCTTTCCCCTGGACTAGGCCGACTATGTTGCGAGAATGTCGTATGTGCTTGGGCAACCATACGGACATTTAAATATTATCCCAGGTAGAGTACAGTATTTGAGGAGTAGTTACTTCGCTCTGTAAATACTGTATAAATTATCCACAACGGATGCAAAGGCCTAGTTTTTTATCAGAAGCTACAATTAATAAATGCGAAAGTGTGTCTATTTTTGCTGTCTGTTCAAGCTCAAACCGCTACCGATATTGCTGAAATTATATGGTGATATTTTGGGTCCTGTCGAATTTTGGCGCAACGGAGTTGCGGGCGTCATATAGTAGTACAATAATCTTCTTTATCTTTGATTTACAATTTACTCAGTAATGGTCTATTTTCTTTTGATTTTTTTTTAAGGACCCTCTCAAACCTGGTTTATTTTCTAACATCAAGGTGACTCTACCACAGCCTATTTTCTGTATTGATCTTGTTAAGCTCGTCGGTTATTCACAAAATCAATACTTCAAGGTTTGATTGTATTGATTTTCAGAATGCACGAAGATTGAGGTGGTTCAATGTGTTTACTAAAACCATATTTTCTAGATTATATATTCAAAAATTTTACTAAACATAGTTTTAGTTATAATAATGTAAATTAAGTAAAAAAGTAATTCGTGCATCGTGAGGTAATTGTTTGTTTGGCACAAAACGCTATCCTATGTCTTTCCTAGGACATAAAGTATAAATTAAATCGGTTTAAACAACAAGCAGATAGACATACTATGACATTATTAATAAATTTAGCATAATAATAATAGCAATAATAATAATCATTTAACTCAGGCAAAAGACCCATAAAATAACATAATTTAATTAAAAAATAATATAAATAAGATACAACAAAAGTTAAAGAGTTATAAAATTAAACTACATCTAAAAATGTTAAAATGTTTAAATGTAAAATATAAAAAGATTTAATTGTTACAAAATTATTACATTAACTGAGAATATAATGTAATACAGTGAAATATTTTTCATGAGAGTGCATCTTGCAGCCGTACCCTTCCCTTTGTTTGCATAACTCACTAAAACGCACCCCTAATAATGAAAACCTAAGGGAAAATTCGGGAAAACTCATAATAGGGGTGCACACAAAGGATGTTTGTCAATACTCTCAGAATATAATAAGTTTTATATTTTTTACTTCATTTTAATAAAGGCTTGAGAATTTAATTAAAAAATTTCCGAAGTTTTTATATTTGCATTTTCCGATGTTCGTACGATCGTGATATTGAAATTCTTAACAAGAATAAATTAAATTGTACGTATGTTTTACATTACATTTAAACCCTTTACTTTAATTATATAATTGTCTGATTCAAAAAGCTTGGAATATTAATTTAATATTAACATTTGTATTTAACCACGTTGTCCATAAGTTACAGCATTTATAGCTTCCTAAAGCATCTCTTTTATCCATTTCAAGTAAATCACTAAGCATCAGTGCGTAATATGTACAGTTCTGCTTACTTCAAATTTTAAATGTAAAGGCCCGCTCGACGTTGGGTTATGATGAATAACCATGATGGCAACCATGTTTGCAAAAGCTATTGCACAATCAACCTCAATCATACGAACATGCTCTAACTCTATATTACGTTCGTAGTTGCATTGCCATTGCCATCATGGACCAATGTGGCCAGGCCGCATACTACTCATCAATTTTCAAACTACCATTATTTAAGCCCAACATAATTAAATGACCAGTTTCCAACATAATTATAATCCCAAATTAATTGGGGAAAACTGATCCCCCTGTATAGGAGGTTCTCAAATTGTGCGAAATACAAACTTAGCACAGATGTCCCCCGCCCCTATTGCACCCGCACTGTTTATACGTAACTCACTTACGCACCCCCCAGCCAAATCCTAAAATATTCATGGAAAAATTAATTTTTGGTAAAGCCTGTTTTGATTTTTGCAGTTTGGAATATTTGAAAGAGTTAAAAAGTTGAACATCTTTTGATACTTTAAAAAAGGGATATATTTTTGTGCGTCGATTGAAGGGAATATACACTTTTTTTAAATTGTTATAAATGTAAAAGACTCATAAATGATATTTTGTCTCTCTGTTACCTCTTCACAGTAAAATTGCCGAACCAATTTTTATGTGGTTACGAGTCTCAAAACCTTTATAGGTCCTTAGTCCTTACTTACCTACCATATTTATTATTTTTTTAAATCATATATTGTTTTCGTGTTTGAAGTTGTCATCTTATTCTATAAAGGCTACAGGATAATTACATTGGTGTCGAAGAAGTTAGATATTATAATGAATATCTAAAATGTTAAAATATCCTTTCAACCCTCATGTAAACTCCGCTAAAATCTTGTCAATATTTAAAGCACAATTATAACTTCCATCCAAGTTGCTGTAAAACACGCTTCCTATGTTTAATATGTGCAAGCGATAGTATCCATTATTGCGTATGTATTAACGACGAGAATCCTACCCCATATTTACATTTATGAGACAGGTGGGCTCATTATTTATTTACGCGTGCGTAAAACTCTCCCCTAATTTGGGTAATTATTTGCAAAGGGAATCCGCCACTCAAATATTAAAGGTATCCCTGGGTGATCCAAGACTTAGTTTAGATAGTATGTATTATTTTTTGAATGGTAAAACCTTTGATTTGATAGAGTAGTCTGTTGGGGTGCATCAAAAGATTCTTACCCTACGAATATTTTAATCTTAAAATGAAAAACAAAAATCTAATAATCGGCCAAGTGCGAGTCGGACTCGCGCGCGAAGGGTTCCGTACCGTTATAGAGCAAAAATAGGCCAAAAATTGTTTTTTTTTTTTGTATGGGAGCCCCCCTTAATTTTTAATTTTATTTTAATATTATTATTAAATATTAAAGAACACATAAAACTAAGGATTTTGTGAAAAAGTTAAGTACCTACCTGTTGCCATTATTGATATAGAGAAAAAAAGGCCAAAAAAATCACGTTCGTTGTATGGGAGCCCCCCTTATATATTTATTTTATTTTATTTTTAGTATTTGTTGTTATAGCGGCAACAGATATACACAATCTGTGAAAATTTCAAGTCTCTAGCTATTACCGTTCTCGAGTTACAGCCTGGTGACAGACAGACGGACAGACGGACAGACAAACGAAATCTTAGTAATAGGGTCCCGTTTTTACCCTTTGGGTAAGGAACCCTAAAAAAATAATATTATGAATATATTTTTAGATTCTGCCCTGCAGACTTAAAGTTAACACAAGGATCATGAAAAACTAATATGATCATAATAATTTTAGTAGCTTGTGTAGTAAATCGCAGTTCGCCATTTTCAAAATGATTGTAAAAGTTTCGCCTTTGACGCCCAATTAGGCGCTATCTAACTTCGCAAACTTTATTAATATCGGGTGACATCTTTATTAAACTTAATTTTAAAGAAGTTTTAACGTTATTTTGTGATGTCTTGTCATATTAGATTATTAAAGTTTTAATCTTGAAAACTTAAGAACATGTACCCATTACCCTAACTAACCCCAGCTCTAACTTCTAAACTATCAATAAATATCACTATTACATTTCAACTTCGAATACAAATAAATATTTATCTTCCTACAAAATAATATAATAGTTGCAGACGCGAAGTAAAAGGCGGCCGTCCTGAAATTCCCACAAGAACAAAGTTACAAAGAACTTTCTTCGCCGTAAGTCGCATATTTTATTCTGAAGGGTTTTCCATAAAAATATGACGCTATTATTTTATACTGTTTCTTTTTATGTGGCTGTCACAAATACATTAACGTGAAAATCTAGGTGCTTGGAATGTTGAACGTATATAAGGGAAAAGACCTAATGCTAGACACGGAACTAATAGATGACACTTATGACAAAAATACCATAAAAATAAGAGTTACTCTAATTATTTCTCACCACTGCAAATTTTATAAGCTTCTCAAGCTATCTGTTGAATTGAAAAAATATATTAGGGACGCCTTCGGGAACAAAATTTTAAAATGGGATCAGTTTTCGTAAATAATATGACCGTGTCAACACGCGCTCGGCAATTTCTTAGCAAATAGGTTAAGGAAGGCGAATTTTTGCACGTAAGTTTTGAATACATTTATTTGATTTTTTGTAATTTCTATTGATTTCATTGGATTAATGGTCATGTTGTATACACTTATTAATGTTTATTTAAGATTTTTTATCCATTTTCCCTAACAATATAAAGAGTGTCACTATTAGTTCTTGAAAATGTAAAAAACCTAATAGATGACATGGATCTCATCTTTGAGTTTTGCAATACATACTAAAGTTATTTTGTACTTTATTCTACTGCAAAAATCATCGCTATTCTCTGAAAATATAATTCTATTAACAAATTAAGAACTTAGAACTACTGTACCTAAAAATGGACATGGTGTCTAATATTATATATACCTTGTACTGATCTAAAAATCGATTGCTTTAGTTTTTTAGCAGTAAAAAGAAGAAAAAGGAGAGCTGAGAAAATAAAGAAGAAAAAAGAAGAGGCAAAAGAAGCATGGAGACTAAAGACTGAAAATAAATTTGCTAGGAAAAAAATATGAAAAATAAAAATAAAAGGAAAGATAGTTTTAGCATGGAAAAAGAATGAATAGAATCTGGAGACAACGTGGATAATATTTCTGATGCATGTAGTTACTATGATGAAGTAAATAAAATCTTTTGAAAAACGGTCAATAAAGACCTAATAATAGGAAAAATGTAAAATGTAATGTAATGTAATGTTCTATGTCAACTATTAGTTCATATTGGTGTCTACTATTAGTGATGTTCGTTTTTTGTGATGTCATCTATTAGTTCTTAAGACTAAGTTTACAAAAAGATCAATAATATATTTTTTAATTGATTTGTCTGAGAATAATTATAATAGTTTTATTTTGTAAGAGTTACTGAAGACTTGGAAGAAGTTATCAATCCTTTATTTTCATAAATATATATTTTATAACATTCAAATGTTTCATGTTTCCTTAAAGTGTCTGCCATTAGTGCGAAAGGCACTTATGACATATGAAA
The DNA here is from genome assembly GCA_963422495.1 of Polyommatus iphigenia. Lineage (NCBI taxonomy): Eukaryota > Metazoa > Arthropoda > Insecta > Lepidoptera > Lycaenidae > Polyommatus > Polyommatus iphigenia. The sequence continues at coordinate 10,216,097 of OY730183.1, forward strand.
GGTTGTGTCACTTGTGAGAATGTGATGTAGAGCTGTGTCAGAGTAGACAGAATTGCTGTGTCAGAGTAGACAGAATTGTCTATTGTGGGCTGTGGCTGTGTATTGCAATGTTGTGAATAAATGCTTAGAAGTCTTATTGGTGTCTTCTTCATGGTCCATCGAGTAGCCGGATATTATAGAAGAGCCAGCAGAAATATGGAGAAATAGCAATAGGTAACTTTTGGTGAGAGTAAAATCGGAATAAAATCATTGAGAATTTGTGAGCAGTTGCCTTGACAACCGATAAGCAAAGGTACGAACAATTTTGCGACTATGGAAGGGTCTATAAGAGTACAAAAGCATCTTCAGACACAAATTACAACAGATTACTTTACATATACTTTATTAAAAATAAAAAAACTATGCTACAATTGTTTCAGCGCCTTTCACAGGGTCTCTAGATGTAGACATACTATTACGTGCCATCAATGTCATCGTCGACATCACTCACTTTTGCATAGAGAGAAAGAAGTCACTGAGTCGTACTATTTTTCAAATAAGAGGATGGCTCAGGCAGGTAATGAGGACGAGGACAGCCTAATAGGACAAAAGCCTGTCGCCCAGGTACTGCTACCCACAGCTATAGTAGAAGTTAATACTAAGAAGGCGAGTATGACTTAAAGAGCAACGCTCGATCAAGGTTCCCAAGCGTCGTTTGTAACAGATAAAACGGTGCAGTTATTAGGTCTTCAGAAATTGCCGGTAGACGAAGTTGTGACAGGTGTGGGGGGTGAGAGTCAGAACATACAAATTAACCACAAGGTAGAATTCCAGATACAGTCCACTACAAGTAAATACACGTGTAATTTCGAAGCCTATGTTCTGAACGATTTATCCCCAACCTCCGGAACTGATGGTGTCGACATTATTAACTGGCCTGAATTGTTATCCTTGAAGCTTGCTGACGCGCGCTGCTTAAAAGCCGGTGAGGTAAACATGTTGCTAGGCGCAGACGTCTATGCGCTTATTTTGACTGATGGTATACTCCGAGTTGACTGCCCAGAATACGCACCTCGGTTGGATCTTGTCGGGTTGTGTTCCAGCTGAGAGTACTCGTTACGCACGAGACAAAGGGAGAGATAAAAATGTAAAGGAACCAGGAATTATTACTTGATATTGAGATTGAAAGTTTGTTTTTGTCTAGAGAGTATTCGTATATTTGTATTGTTTCTTATGTGGTTAAAGATTGTTTGTTAATGTTGTTAATTTTTAGTTACTGTTTAAAACAGGGTCAGATATTACACGTATAGATGATAGAGTATAGTAATATGTTATATTATATTATTTTTATATTATTTTTCTTAACGATTTTAAGTTAAGTTAAGGAATAGTGCTTAGTAACTATAGAAGTGATATGAGCTATCGGCATAGGTAAGGTTCAGAATGGTCGATGTAAAGTATCGTGTATATTATAAGGATTTAAAGTATTGTTAAGAATATATTCTAAAAAATATATTCATGGGGGGCGGTATGTTGAACGTATATATGACATATAAAAGGTTGTGTCACTTGTGAGAATGTGATGTAGAGCTGTGTATTGCAATGTTGTGAATAAATGCTTAGAAGTCTTATTGGTGTCTTCTTCAGAGAGCACGTACTTGACGGCCTAAGTTATGACTAAGTCACAGTTAATAATTATTAAGGTACTATAAAATACTTAATTAAATAATTTACATTTTACTTCTTAACTGAGACCAAATCTCTGGTCTTTACAAACTTCTAAAAGCATTTTCACGACAAAATTTAATCAAGTACATTGTATGCCATATGTATCTGAAACCCGAATCTTAAATCTTTAAAGGGAAGGGACCCTTACCTGTACTTATCCGTGTGGGTGGGTGTGTATGAACCCTATTAGCATTTAAGGGTTATCGCCTTTTGTAGGACCTTAATCGTTTTGCGGCCGGAGCATGAATTTGAAACCACGTGCCTTTGATACCTTTAAAATTCGCAATATCTAAGTCATAAGAGGTAGCGTGTAGATTAAATTAAATATTATTACTGATGTATATCTAGTACTTAATTTAATTTAAAACGATATTAAAATATTAGCCACTTTCTATCACATGAGTGAAACAAATGAAATAACTAATATCAAAAATTCATACAATAGCTAAGTTATACAGAAATACTGCTTTCGTCGGGGCTTAAATATCGGAAATGCTACTTGGTTGACAAGGCTGTAACTCCTTAACCTATCAAGCCCCATAAGATCACCGGTGATCGCGACAACAATAGGTAACAATAGATTTCCAAGAATCCGCGATCGAAGAATAGAGATACTATTATGAAGCAAGTGTGATTTACTGTCATCCTTGATAGTAATAATAATAATAATAATAATATCTATGGACGCTTCACACCACGTCAGTCTGGCCCCGTGGTAAGTACCTGAAGGACTTGTGTTACAGGTACCAGACAACGGAAATATATTTAATACTTTTATGCTATACATATATTTAAGATTTTTATTATATGATACACATATATAATACACATCCATGACCCAGGAACTTCATAAACTTTTTGTTCCGTCGGTGGGACTCGAACCCGCGACCTCCGGCTTGAGCTACCAACGCGCTCACCACTGCGCCACGGAGGTCGTCAAACCTCGATAGTACTCGTTTGCAAGTTCAGTAGTCTTTACGTTTGATAATTTCACCAAAAATTAAGCAACATTAGTTTCCACGCAACATAATCTTAATAAGAACTAGAAAACACTATACAAAACAGAAACCATACAATATTATTTCCTCATTTAAAATATTACTAGCTATTTGACCGAGCTTTGCTCGGTATTCGATAAAACACGAATAAAATGACATTTTCTAAAAGTGATTCCTAGCTAGATCAATTTATCGCCCCCGAAACCCCCTATATACTAAATTTCAATGAAATCGTTGGAGCCGATTCCGAGATTCCAATTATATATATACAAGAATTGCTCGTTTAAAGATATAAGATAACCCGCTACTCTGTTCTACCTTGGACACTTAGTTTTATAACTCCACACAATAGGCGGAGACGTGTGCTGAAGTTATAGTGATGGCTGGAGATGGCTCGATAGTGTATTGTTCTGTCGCCGTCGCATTTTACACCTCCAACCTCAAGTCTCAACGTAATTGAGTTCGGCGCCATTTTAAAATTGTATGTAGCTTTATAGATTGGCTACTTTCAATGTGATATTTAAACTTAGTTTGCTAGTAGAAAATGTAATAGATAGTGAATTCTCTGATATAGCTAAGCGAATATTTTATGCAGTACTATCAGAGAAGTTGACTCTTTGGCAGACGGTGGACCTACGTAAATTCAAAGTCACGTTATGTCAATATCAGCCGACAGGTTATGACTAGGTAGGTCCACCATATTCTGTCTATGAATCAATTTCTTCGGTGGTACCTGGATGCCATATCGGTTCTGTATCTGAATAACCTTATTGATATTACCTACTATGACTGTGAGTTATTTCATGGCTGAAATTAAAAAACAGAAAAATATTTATGTAGTATCAGAGAAGTTGATTCCTAGGCAGACGGGGGACCTACGTAGTTTGGTCGCGTTACGTCAAACCTAGCCGACAGATCACAATTAACATTGAATTGACATGATCCGACCAAACGACGTTGGTCAGTCAACTGCCTAGGAATCAATTTCCTCGATGGTACTTAATTTTAATTCTCAGTTTTTATCAACGACAATAAAATGATAATGATCCGGGACATACAGGGGTTTTATACCTTTTAATCTCATAGGGGATGTCCCAAGCTACATACTTTATGGCAAATTAAAACAGTACAGGCAGGTGTCGACCCCCTGTCCCGTCAGTCCCGCCTATAAATCTGGTATCAGGTGCGCTGAGCTCTAAAACATGCACTCCAAATGGTTTTGTGGCGTGATAAACTGGTGTATCTAGATTTAGGTGTTTTTTTTTATATTATGTAAAAGCAGGGGTGACTAACATTTTTAGTAGTCAGTTAAAATGATCTAGAGACTAAGTCTAAACCATAGATGTTTATCATAAGGAGTGTAGATTTTAATGTAGAGCTTGCTACTCTACAATTTTATTATCTACAAATAAAGACGGCTTATTATACTATCAGAGAAGTTGATTCATAGTCAGATGGCGGACCTACGTATTTTGGCAGCGTTAGTGTAAGTACTCAAGTAGTGTATTGATAAATAAAAATGGCCGCACTACCAAGGAGTGGGTACTTGGAGAATATGGCCGGCAGACATGAGAGCTGTCGTCCACTTCTTACCGAGCCACCGCCGACAGTAGAGCGTTCAGAGATACAGTATTCTGTGTTTAATTTACTCCTTCAACGATAATGTACCAATGGTACATATTGGCGACCCGGCCAGACTCAGAACCAACCAAAGGTAATGTGAAAATAATTTTCACACTTTAAATTTTAGAGGTAAATCGACAAAACCAGCCAAAGCTTAGTGATTTCGAAACAAAATTTGGAAAAGGATGAATTAGAAATGTTATTTGTATTTAAATACCTAATATCATCGGCAAATTTTGTTTAAAATCAAAATTTACCTCATAATATTTAAAAAAATTAGGTAATATAAGTATGGCTAAAAGTTTGGTACAAAACTTGAAATAACATTTAACGAGCACTATTGAAACGGAAGTGCCTTAATACCTGGTTTGCTTAGTACGGGTGCACTGATAAACGCAGCTATAAACTAGTTGTTCCGGCAAACGTTCTATTGCCATATAAAGTAATTGAAGTTGTAATGTAACGTAGTTCTTTATTTGTAAATAATATTATTTTATTGAAGTGACAAAATAATTATATGGCGCCATTCCGGCGTGGCGCCAGTTGCAAAATGCACAAAAAGTCGCCGTCAGTCTCGAGTTAAAAAATTCATAATTTATTATTTACTATTACTTATTCAACAAACTCAATATAAAATGTGGACAGTAGCCGATTCTCAGACCTACTGAATAATGAATATTGAAGGGATAAGGAAAATAATAACACAAGTGCATCCGTTCTATGCCCGAGTTCGACTGACTGCAAGCGGGCGCGCTCCGCCAATAGACTCCTGCGCCGAGCGATAAGACGCTCCAGAAAGAGTTGAACGCAAGTGACTTTTAGCGAAGTGCCAATATTTATTTATTTTTAATTTTAAGTTTATATTTTATTATAATTTGCACAGGTAAGTAAATAAAGGTTTTATTATTACAAATATAGGTAAGTAAGTATTTATTTTACAGGTTTTACGCCACAATACCCCCCTACCGAGATCGTTTCACGATCGATAGTGATTTTAAATTCAAATAGTAATTTGATGGTAATAGTGCTTTGGAAATCTGACGGTTCTACCACTACGGGTTTTTTTTACAGGTGCTTCGGTCTCGGTAGGGTTCACAGGAGAACTAGAAATATTAGAACTTGGTGGACAAGATAACAATTGTGATTTTTCAGTGTTATTATGTGCCATATAAGCTGGTTTTAACCTATCAATGGTCACAGTGATTTCCTTTCCCTGCACATCAATTACAAATGTCTTTTTATTTCTTTTTAGGACTTTATAGGGACCTGTATATGGAGTTTGAAGGGCTTTTTTTACTGGGCCCCGACGGAGGAAGACATAATCTGACATAAATAGATCTTTGGGTATGTAAAACGTTTTATCATTGTGACATGACGCAGGAGTGGGGGACAAATTGGACATATATTTTCGGATACGATCGACTAAGTCAGCTGGATCAACAGTGAGGTAAGTAGTAGTTGGTTCGAAAAATTCACCTGGTAATTTTAGAGGTTCTCCGTATACGAGTTCCGCAGCAGAAGCTTTTATATCTTCTTTCCAGGCGCTTCTTAACCCAAGGAGAACAAGTGGAAGTACCTCGGTCCATTGGGAATTTTTATGACATGTGATGGCAGCTTTCAGCTGGCGGTGTAGCCTTTCGACTAGACCATTACCTTGAGGGTGATATGCTGTAGTAGGGTAAAGTTTGGCACCGATGAGAGAGCATAAGTTCTGAAAGAGTTGTGAAAGGAATTGTTGACCTCTGTCTGTGGTGATAATGTGGGGGCAGCCGAAACGTGCGACCCAGCCATTTAAGAATGTACTTGCACAGGTCTCGGCAGTAATATTTGCCATGGGGAAAACCTCAGGCCAACGCGTAAGACGGTCGACAATCGTGAGGCAATACCTAAAACCTGCTGAATAAGGTAAAGGGCCAATTATATCCATGTGGATATGTGAGAAACGGTAGGAAGGAGTTTGGAATTTTGAAAAGGGAGAAATGGTATGACGATTAATTTTGCTAAGTTGGCATTCTGTGCATTGCTTAGTCCAGTCTCTACAGTCTTTTCTCACGCCTGGCCAAACAAATCTGTCAGATACGAGTTGCGCTGTAGCCTTCGCGCCAGGGTGACTTAATCTGTGTAGGCTGTCGAATATTTGCCTTCTGTAAGCTGGCGTTATATATGGTCTTAGTGAACCCGTAGAGTGATCGCAGTATATGTTTGTATTTGGGTCTTTGACGAGCTTGAGTGCGGTTCCGTGGGTTATGAGTTTCTGTAATTCTGCGTCATCTCTTTGATCACGAGCAAGCTTTTCATAATCGAATGTCTGCAGGATCTCATCAATTCTGGATAACGCGTCAGCAACAACGTTCTCCTGCCCAGCTACATATCGAATATCTGATGTGAATTGAGATATGTAGTCTAAATAGCGGAATTGACGCGGGGAACATTTATCTCTGTTTGTGCTGAATGCAAATGTAATTGGTTTATGATCTGTGTATACAGAAAAGGTCCTGGCTTCGAGCATATAGCGGAAGTAGCGAATTCCTTCATAGATTGCTAGAAGTTCTCTGTCATATGGGCTATATTTCTTTTGAGACGGAGATAATTTTTTGGAGAAGAAACCAAGAGGTGTCCAAATATCATCTTTTCTCTGTTGCAGTACTGAGCCTATGGCATCGTTGGATGCGTCAGTAAAGAGTGCTAGCTCTGTTTGAGTGTCAGGGTGAGCAAGTAAAGTAGCTTCAGTGAGAGCATTCTTGCAATCATCAAAAGCTTTTAATCTTGTGGCGTCCATGTCTACTGGTTTTGATCCTTTTAGGTTTCCGGTTAGAGCTTCGTGTAAAGGTTTTTGAGTTTCTGCAGCGTGTGGAATGAATCGTCTATAGAAATTAAGCATTCCAAGGAAACGTCTGAGTTCGCGAGCTGTTTTTGGAATAGGATAGTTCTGAATGGCTTTAACTTTTTCTTCTAGAGGAGTGATTCCATTAGGTGTTACGTGGTATCCAAGGAAAGTAATGTTCTTAACGCCAAAAACACTCTTAGATGAATTGATGAGTACTCCATAATGCTTTAGTCTTTGAAATAGAGCTTCCAGATGCTGCAGGTGTTCTTCCGGGGATTTAGAAAAGATAAGTATATCGTCCAAATATCCGTAAGTGAAGTCTAGGCCTTGAAGAACTTCATCAATAAATCTTTGGAAAGTTTGTGCAGCGTTCCTTAATCCAAAAGTCATGAATGGGAACTCATACAGTCCGAATGGGGTAATTATTGCAGTCTTATCTATATCAGCACTGTCCACAGGTATCTGGTTATATGCCTTTATGAGATCAATTTTAGAGTATATTTGTGTTCCAGCAAGTTGATGAGAAAAATCTTGTAAGTGGCGAATGGGATATCTGTCCGGGATGGTTCTGGCGTTTAAAGCTCTGTAATCGCCGCATGGTCGCCAACCATCATCTTTTTTACGAGCGAGATGGAGTGGCGACGACCACGAACTTTCTGAACGACGAGCTGTGCCATTTGCGAGCATTTCATCGAATTCTTTCTTTGCTAGGAGCAATCTATCAGGAGCTAGTCTGCGGGCGCGAGCAGAAACTGGTGGTCCTGGAGTGGTTCTGATATAGTGTTTGGTGTTGTGCTTTGGTTCAGTTGGAGCACCGGCTGGTTTAGTTATCTCTGGAAATTTACGTAACAGCTCATGGTATACTGTGGATCCACTTATCGATTTGATTACTTCGGCTTTGTCAGGCATTTGGTCAGAATGAGGAGTATTGATGGAGAGTTTAGTAAGATCGTCGATAAGGCGATGATTTCTGCAGTCAACTAATAAGTGAAAGTGGCTTAGAAAGTCAACTCCAATGATGGGCCTTGAAACATCTGCGACAACGAATCTCCATGTGAAGTCTCGCCGAAGTCCCAGGTTCAGATGAAGTGTGATGAACCCGTATGTGTTGATGACTGTATTGTTAGCTGCGTAAAGCTGATATTCAGTCTTGTTGAATGGTCCTCTTGTCAAAGATTTCGGGAACACACATAGGTCAGCTCCGGTATCAACAAGGAACTTAATCTTGGTATTCTTTTCAGTGACGAAGAGGCGGCCATTACATGTAAGGCAGTCGTTTGCCGCCACTAATGGCTGCCTTGGAAGTTTCCCGCTGGAAATTGACAGGGTTTGGTACATTTCTCTGCTCGGTTTTTGAATCTACGGTGGTACCAACAAATACCGCTCGTGTCACGGGATTTAGATCGAGAACGGGAGCGTGAGTTAAAGCGACGGCGGAATACTGGCCTACTTCTTTCCATTTTGAGGTTGCGTATTTCTTCTGAAAGTTGGGCGATTTGAAGTGCCATGGCTTCCATTGCACCAACCGGCTGTTGTGGTGAAAAGCGAGAAGGTGTACTGGAGTTCGGTTGTACATCTGGTTGTTTCATTTCGGCTACGATACTAGCGGATGGTGCAGTTATAGCGTGTATTTCATCGGCCAACGTTGCAAGTTTTTCTACATTTAAGTCTTGGTGAGATGCTATGATTGGTTGCAACTCCTTCGGTAGCCTACTTGCCCAAATAGTGCGCACAAAAGTTCCTGGTACCTCAGGGCCAGCAAGGTTCATTAGATGACGTAAATATTGTGAGGGTTTTCTGTTTCCCATTTCTTCTAGCTCTAGAAATTGTCTCACCTTTTGCTCTTTGGTTGCAGATAGACGGCGGATGACTTCTCTTCTAAGAGTTTCATACATGTCCTTCTCGGGTGGATTTGTTATTAGGTCAGCTATTTCTAAAGCGTATTGATGTTCTAGTTGAGCGATGGCAAAATAAAATTTTGTGCTGTCACTTTTTACGCCGGATAGAATAAATTGGCCATCCAATTGAGAAAACCACAGCGCAGGACTATTAGGGTAGAAAGGTGGTACCTTTACACCAACACGAAACAGTTCCGGCAAATTTTCAGTTGCTTCCTTATGCGCCATACCCGTTGCGGTACTTGAGGTTCCAGGAACGTCGCCGATGTTTAGCTCCGCGTTCGATTTTGAATCTTGAGACATCGTAATCGACTATTCACCGTAAACAATACACAACAAGGTTGCTTGTTCTTTGTCGAGAGTCACCAATGAAGGGATAAGGAAAATAATAACACAAGTGCATCCGTTCTATGCCCGAGTTCGACTGACTGCAAGCGGGCGCGCTCCGCCAATAGACTCCTGCGCCGAGCGATAAGACGCTCCAGAAAGAGTTGAACACAAGTGACTTTTAGCGAAGTGCCAATATTTATTTATTTTTAATTTTAAGTTTATATTTTATTATAATTTGCACAGGTAAGTAAATAAAGGTTTTATTATTACAAATATAGGTAAGTAAGTATTTATTTTACAGGTTTTACGCCACAAATATTATGCTGGTTTCGTTGATTGGTACCTACCTACAATAAGCTTGTTTGTTGCTACGCAATTATACATGATATAAGTACAGAAATAAACCACAAACTAAGATTCCTAAGATTCCTATTGTTCATAGGAAACACATACTATTTTTCTGTGTATCAGGAAAATATAGTAATGATTATGGAAAAAGAAATGACAAAACCTGAATATTAATGTAGTAATTACAAAGTGGGTACTTACCTGATAACTAACTGGTGTTGATGAGCATAATTTTCTCATCACACGGCACTCATTGTTTGAATCTTAAATTAACACTTTCACAAGCGCCAAATTCACAGGGATTTAAATAATATACGGTCTTATAAATATAAATTGGTTCGCAAACGTAACACCATAACCAAGGTTGATGGTAGATGGACGCGGCGACATCCTTTAAATTCTAACGTAGGCGCTACTGCGTGTATACGCTCAGTGTTGCAATTGTCGCACCCTTAAGTTTATTAAAATTAATGAATTTTAATTATTAAAATATTATTGCATAATCCTAAGGAATTTAATCTGCTCAAGTTAGTAAAGGGGCATATAAACTTTGTAATGAAATTATCTTATCATATTATTATTGTAAAATTAATAATTTTACTCTTCTTTACCAATTGTCTCACCATAACAGGAGAACTCATAGTTCGTATGTATTATTGCGTGGTAACAAAGTAAAAATAAAATTGCTTCCTATCGAAAATGAGAAGATTAGAGGTAATTTGGTGAAAACCAGATGGTACCTACAAATGCCTAATTTATAATATAATTATGATATTTATATGATTATGAAAGGCAGTTTGGGTAAAAGTCCCAACGGTAAATACCCACAAATGGCCGATTATTATAACAGGTAGTTCGGCGAAAGCCAAACGGTACCTACAAATGCTTAATTACTATAAAAGGCAGTTTTGTGAAAGTCCAAACGGTAAATACAAATTGCCCATTATTATAAGATGTAGTTGGTTAAAATAAAGATACCTACAAATGCTTAGAGGTCGTTTGGATAGACAAACGGTACCTGCTGATTATAAGATGAGGTTCAGTTAAAATAAAGATACCAAAAATGTTTAGAGGTCTTTGGATAGACAAACGGTACCTGCTGATTAAAGACGTAGTTGGGTAAAATAAAGATACCTACAAATGGATAGAAACTTTAAAAGTAAAAGTAAATTAAAATGAAGTTTGGTTAAAATTCAAACGGGTACCGTTACTAATAGTTGAAAAGATTGGTCGGTTATAATTCCAATATATAAAGTCTACACTAGTAAAATAAAACGAGGGCTGAAATCGTATGTCACTGCTGCTACTCGTGAGACCCTCGAAAAGTAAATGGGCAAAAAGAGGCCTATTGTAATTGACCTGGCATAGCAGTAGATGGCAAAGGTTGAGTGCTGTAATGATGGCTGTAGTGAAGTTAGATAAATTTTACTTTTATCCTAAAAAGCCGTGTGATTCAGAATAATCTATTGAATAAAAAGAGGAAAAATACTCTTGGCAACTATGTTACTTTTAATAAAATTATTTCAGAAGCCAATAGTTTAGAAACAATAAATTGCCAGCTTTAAAAAGTTAGCTCCCAAAGAACGTTCAACGGGAGACGGTTAACAAATTATTGTTACCACAAAAACTAACATTCATCCAATATGTTTGAACTTTGAAATATGAATGTATTGGCTATTTCTGCATTGTCAACCAGTAAACATGGTTATTGATACCGGGCAGCAAGAATAATAATATTATGATAAAAAATTAAGACTTCTGAATTAGTAGAAAAAGTTTTACCAAATTATTAGTAGTTCTACCACATTGTATAAACTCCTATGAAGCTGTTAACCCTAATATTTGTTTTGATGATATTTAGTAATTTCGAACTACCGACATTAAGACACCTAAATAATGAATTATTTTAGAATCGGTTGTGCATTTCGTTAATAATAATACCATAATATTGAAGTGGGAAAAGTGCATAGAAAATGGTGTTTCATTATGTTGTGTTTTCATTAATAATAAAACTCGTGAATGAACCCGAAGATCTTCAACACAACAGGTTAGAATTTAGATTGTTCAATTTAAAAGTTACTGCAAATGTTATTGGAGCATAATTATATATGACGTACACTGTATATTGTATTATCTATGATTGAAGCTACCAATTTCGGTACCTAACTATTAAGTCCAATAGTATCCGTTTAAAAACCAAGTTGCAAATCCGGACAAAAGGTCAATCGCCTATATTATGCCCATAGTAATTTTAAACAATTGAAAATGTGTCTGAAAGTGACATTGTTAAAATTTAGTTTGTTATTATTTTTAGCAATATTCCGCGAAATAAACTTCCACCTTTAAGTAAATGAGTGAGTGTACGCATAGGCATGCGTACAGCACCTCCCTCCTCCCACACTGCCTATGCGTACACTCGCATGCAAGAACTTGCAAACACCACCACCACACAAGCAATAATGTTGACAAATCCGTGCAAGGCCCCTCACCACCATGCAGGTTGAAAACCTCGACGCGCGTTTCGCTCCAACACCGGAGCATCCTCAGGATGTGGACTCTACGAACAACGTCCGTCAAGTGCCGCCACCGGCCAAAACACCGCCTTTTATACCCTATCGAGCCCCGCTACTACCCCCACTACCCTCACCAGTACCCCCGAACATATTAATAAGCGGTGACGTAGTCAAGCAAGTTTGGTCATTCAACAATGCAAATCTGTTATTTTTCTTTTCTTTTATGATCTCTAATTGTTCCAACACGCTCAGCCGAAAGCCTTTATCGCATTTATGTAAAACTTTATAGGAATGGCCATCGGGCACGGTATGATTACTATCTAAAAGATGTTTAGCAAAATGTGACTTATCAGGATGACCATTCCTATAAGCCGCGATATGTTCTTTATACCGAGTCTCAAAGCTGCGTCCAGTTTGACCCACATATACACTATCGCATTCAGGACAATCGATCTTATAGACACCGGACTGATATTTTTCATCAATCCGGTCTTTGTTGTGACATAAATGATGTTTTAAAGTATTATTTGTCCTGAATGCGACATGCATATCGTTGTTTTTCATTATTTTGGATAAGCGTGCAGATACCTCTCCCATGTAGGTCAAACTGGACTTATATCTAACTACCTCCTTATCAATAGGACCTGCGTACAAAAACTTAACCAGTTCTTTCTTGTTTTTATTTTTCAAAATATTATTAATAATTTTTGGACTATATCCGTTGGATATCGCAATTTGGAAAATGATATTAAGCTCATTTTGATAATTATCTTTACTAAGAGGGATCGATAATAATCTATGAATGTAACTATGAAAGGCCGCGAGTTTGTGTTGCCAAGGATGACATGACGATGCATTAATAGTAGTATTAGTATATGTCGGCTTGCGAAAGATTCCAAAACTGTGTTTATTATTAACTCTAGTAATAGATAAATCGAGAAAATTTAGGGTGTTATTATCTTCACATTCTAATTTGAATTTAATTTTAATATGTTTTTTATTTAGTTCTTTAACAAATACGTCCAGTTGTCTCTGTGTACCCGTCCAACAAAGAAAACAATCATCTACGTATCTAAAGTAATATAAAATACTTTTATTAACGACGATATTTCTTTGTTCAAAGTCGTCCATAAATATTTCGGCCATCAAAGGACTTAAAGGTGAACCCATAGCTAGACCGTCGTCTTGAACAAAGAATTCGCCGTTAAATCGAAAGTAGTTTTGTTCCATGCAGGTTTTAGTAAGAGTAAGTAATTCATTACTTTCACCAGGAGGTAAACGTTTTTCTAATGCATTCCTTAAAATACCCAATGTTTCCTTACGTGGAACATTAGTGAATAAACTATCGACATCAAGTGAAACTAATTTGCAACGAGGTGGCAAAGTCACATCTTTAATTTTGTTGACTAATTGTAGACTATTTTTTATGGCATAAGGTGGCCGAAATGAGAGCTTTTCTTTTATTATGAAATTAAGTGACTTTGCCAGCTCGTATGCTGGTGCACCTATGTATGAGACAACTGGACGCATGGGAATATCAGTTTTGTGAATCTTTGGCAAGCCGTACAGTGATGGTGCGCGAGGATTCATATATATAGCCGCCCAAAATGTTTGGTTCAATCAACAATGCAAACGTCTAAATGTCGTACCTAATTATATTAATGTAAGAACCAACACGCACAGCCGAGCCTCCAATATTGCTATCAAAAAAGCCGAGACTATCTGGCTTAACGAAGAGACACGTCATTGGTTTACCGTTAGGGATAATTTAAAATTACATCTCAAAGTTCCTTATACCGAGCTCTCTTTTAAATTACATAATATCGAATTCGATCGCTTAGACGAAAAGGCACGCCATTTCGCAGCAATCGAAGTGCACGCTAAATATTTAAGTCAAAAGAAAAAGCTTCAGACTTTGGTAAATAAAAACAGGATTGTCCAATCACATACAGAATCCAGGTCTGAACCTTTTTCCTTCCACCCTCGCGTCAAAAACTTAACCAGCGTACAATTTGCCAAGGATGAGATGACACTTTTGGAAAAGGGTCTTAAATATAATATTACTCCTAATATTAATCAGAATTCTTTTGACTTAAATATTTAGCGTGCACTTCGATTGCTGCGAAATGGCGTGCCTTTTCGTCTAAGCGATCGAATTCGATATTATGTAATTTAAAAGAGAGCTCGGTATAAGGAACTTTGAGATGTAATTTTAAATTATCCCTAACGGTAAACCAATGACGTGTCTCTTCGTTAAGCCAGATAGTCTCGGCTTTTTTGATAGCAATATTGGAGGCTCGGCTGTGCGTGTTGGTTCTTACATTAATATAATTAGGTACGACATTTAGACGTTTGCATTGTTGATTGAACCAAACATTTTGGGCGGCTATATATATGAATCCTCGCGCACCATCACTGTACGGCTTGCCAAAGATTCACAAAACTGATATTCCCATGCGTCCAGTTGTCTCATACATAGGTGCACCAGCATACGAGCTGGCAAAGTCACTTAATTTCATAATAAAAGAAAAGCTCTCATTTCGGCCACCTTATGCCATAAAAAATAGTCTACAATTAGTCAACAAAATTAAAGATGTGACTTTGCCACCTCGTTGCAAATTAGTTTCACTTGATGTCGATAGTTTATTCACTAATGTTCCACGTAAGGAAACATTGGGTATTTTAAGGAATGCATTAGAAAAACGTTTACCTCCTGGTGAAAGTAATGAATTACTTACTCTTACTAAAACCTGCATGGAACAAAACTACTTTCGATTTAACGGCGAATTCTTTGTTCAAGACGACGGTCTAGCTATGGGTTCACCTTTAAGTCCTTTGATGGCCGAAATATTTATGGACGACTTTGAACAAAGAAATATCGTCGTTAATAAAAGTATTTTATATTACTTTAGATACGTAGATGATTGTTTTCTTTGTTGGACGGGTACACAGAGACAACTGGACGTATTTGTTAAAGAACTAAATAAAAAACATATTAAAATTAAATTCAAATTAGAATGTGAAGATAATAACACCCTAAATTTTCTCGATTTATCTATTACTAGAGTTAATAATAAACACAGTTTTGGAATCTTTCGCAAGCCGACATATACTAATACTACTATTAATGCATCGTCATGTCATCCTTGGCAACACAAACTCGCGGCCTTTCATAGTTACATTCATAGATTATTATCGATCCCTCTTAGTAAAGATAATTATCAAAATGAGCTTAATATCATTTTCCAAATTGCGATATCCAACGGATATAGTCCAAAAATTATTAATAATATTTTGAAAAATAAAAACAAGAAAGAACTGGTTAAGTTTTTGTACGCAGGTCCTATTGATAAGGAGGTAGTTAGATATAAGTCCAGTTTGACCTACATGGGAGAGGTATCTGCACGCTTATCCAAAATAATGAAAAACAACGATATGCATGTCGCATTCAGGACAAATAATACTTTAAAACATCATTTATGTCACAACAAAGACCGGATTGATGAAAAATATCAGTCCGGTGTCTATAAGATCGATTGTCCTGAATGCGATAGTGTATATGTGGGTCAAACTGGACGCAGCTTTGAGACTCGGTATAAAGAACATATCGCGGCTTATAGGAATGGTCATCCTGATAAGTCACATTTTGCTAAACATCTTTTAGATAGTAATCATACCGTGCCCGATGGCCATTCCTATAAAGTTTTACATAAATGCGATAAAGGCTTTCGGCTGAGCGTGTTGGAACAATTAGAGATCATAAAAGAAAAGAAAAATAACAGATTTGCATTGTTGAATGACCAAACTTGCTTGACTACGTCACCGCTTATTAATATGTTCGGGGGTACTGGTGAGGGTAGTGGGGGTAGTAGCGGGGCTCGATAGGGTATAAAAGGCGGTGTTTTGGCCGGTGGCGGCACTTGACGGACGTTGTTCGTAGAGTCCACATCCTGAGGATGCTCCGGTGTTGGAGCGAAACGCGCGTCGAGGTTTTCAACCTGCATGGTGGTGAGGGGCCTTGCACGGATTTGCCAACATTATTGCTTGTGTGGTGGTGGTGTTTGCAAGTTCTTGCATGCGAGTGTACGCATAGGCAGTGTGGGAGGAGGGAGGTGCTGTACGCATGCCTATGCGTACACTCACTCATTTACTTAAAGGTGGAAGTTTATTTCGCGGAATATTGCTAAAAATAATAACAAACTAAATTTTAAGCTATGGATTTCCGCAAAGTAACGCCTGATTCCATTAACTAGTGACATTGTTAAAAAACCGGTACAAAATTTACTTGGCCAGGATATTCCAATAAAAATAGAAATGTTGAGATTAGAATTCCAAGAAAAATAAATTCGAAGGTAATTTTCCTAAAATTATAAATGTTCAAATTCATATTAACTCCATCGATATAAGCATTAAACCGGTCTCTCGAACGTGTTACAAAGTCCTCATTAATGATTAAATAATTGAGTCAATAGAATTGGATGTTATTGGGGTAGGATTTCTCCCTTAGTTTCGGCACTCAAGGGGGAATTAGAATCTGTGTAGATATAAGGCTAATCGAGCCAACATCAGAGAAAACACCCGTTACCAATTATAGAAAAACTTCTTCTAAAATTAATAAGTGCAAGAAGTTTCTCGAAACTTGACCAAAAAATAGTTTTACTTAAATTGTGAAAAAGAGTGAGCAAAGAGTGAGAAAAAATAATGTTGTTGATATGAAGGTCTTATCAACAGCTACTTAAACTTTAACATTCCACTATAACAATGGAGTGTTATAAAATTAAATTCACCTAAAATAAAGTTTAGTAGCATAGTAGTTGACATTATATTAAATTACAGCTTTTATATTTTGTAATCAAGGTTACATGTTTTTGGTACAACTTCCAAAAGTCTATGGCAAGATTGTTATTCACGTTGTGACAGAGTAGTTATTTTAGTAACTATATTGTTATTTTTGGATGCAATGAGGCTGAACATGACCTATAATAGATCCAAAATCTTAAAAATTATATATAACTCGATAACGGCTAAACCGATTTGGCTAATTTTAGTCTCAAAATATTCCTGGAAGTCCAGGGAAGGTTTATAAGTGACAAGAAGTTAACCGGGACATCTAAGTTCCGAGTATAGAATTTCTTGAATATAATTTAGCACATGAAGACCTTTGGATAAATATAAAAACTTGAGAGGTGTCAAAGGACACCCAAATGAAACGAAGTTATTTCTTCTGTTCAAAAACCTGTATACATATACACAAAAAAAATAATATATATATACAAAAAAAAAACATCAATTAACCCCTACCATGCAGGTACTAATAAAAAGTGTCGAGATCAAATATCGTTCTGTCTAGCCTCCTTTACGCCGAAAGCGCGATAAAGAACTTCATTACAATATAAGAATTTTCGATAAATATATTAATAAAACTACAAGGAAATTTTGGGAGTTTTTAAGGTTTGAAGAGCTTAAGAGTTTTTGGGACTAGTGAACTATGTAGGTGAATGAATCACTAGCTTAGCAACATGGATTGAATTGATAAAGCTAAAGCCCAGTAAAACTTCATGTATATATTAGCTCGTCTCTCAAGCGCCCAAAATGGGCGTCTTACTCTGGAACTATTCAAAAGTAGCTATTTCTACTTTGACCACCAATTTAGTATTTTGTTTCAAATATAAAACTGTGTGTTTGCGCCACTAATGGCTTATTTATAGAAAATTCTAATTATATAAAAGTTGTATATGGCTTTCATGGTAGTTTGTTTAGATAATAATATTATATTCAGTTAATGAGAGTAATTGAAAATTGAAAAATTCGAAAATGATTTGACAGCTGTTCGTGACAGATAAACGGACACCTAACATGCTTTTGGCAGAGTCTTTTGGCGTAAAGATCAAGCCGACGCATAGTGTCTTAATACGTACTGGTATTCAAAATAAGAAATTACTTAAACTATAGATGCCACTTAAGTGGTAGACACACTAAAAGAAATGTTTTCTATAATAAGGGATACCAGTAAGTATAACAGCTGACAATTTTTGTAAATTTTTGTAAAGATTTTAGTATTCAGTTATTCCATAGGCCTCAACAAAATGGCAAGGTTGAAATACAAAATCGCTAAATTTAAAAACTTTGTATCAGTCAAACTGAGAAATTTTATTGGCAAAATGATTTGTTAAAATAGTGCACCTCTTTTAGTTACACGAAAGTCTCCAGCAAAATTATTGTTTTATAGGTGTCAGCTGTTTAGAGATAAATTGTCATCAATATAATATAATAATTGATATAATATTATAGAACTTGGTGAAATGGACTCTGAAATAAAAGATATATTATTAAATAAGAGAGGAAGTGATGGTTTAGAAGCTGTTAACTTGTAATTGATTGCAAATTGCAATGCATATTTTCAGTTTTGATATTTTAGCTCATTTAATTTAATTTGTATACGCCTATACAATAAAATCCCAGAAAATGTTTGTGTGCTAAGGCTTACTATAAGGTAATTGATTTTCTCAATGATAGCACATCTTGGAAAAATAAGCTGACAAACCATAGGCCCCTTCTATATAAATGTACCACATTTCTACATACTATGTGTAATTTAGCTTAAGCTATTATTGTAATTTTCCACCTTTTTGGTAAAAGGTGGCCCGTGCGAGTTTCTTACGCCGGTTCTTCTCGCCGGGCTAGTTTCCGAACCGGTGGTAAGCCTCATATAGACAACGTTCTAAAATGTTAACTTTGTGAAAAAAAAAACAAAATAATAAATAGTAGTAATAATTGTGTAATTAAAAAAAAATATTTTTGTGAAAGGTAGATGTAGTGTATTGATAAATAAAGATGGCCGCACTACCAAGGAGTGGGTACTTGGAGAATATGGCCTTGGAGAGCTGTCGTCCACTTCTTACCGAGCCACCGCCGACAGTAGAGCGTTCAGAGATACAGTATTCTGTGTTTAATTTACTCCTTCAACGATAATGTACCAATGGTACAACTCACATACGGTTTTTCTCGATCGAGCAATCACGTAGAGTAAAACCCGCGGCTCGGGCTTTCGTTCACACATTCAGCATTGCTCGATAGCTTTACTCCAGTTCGAAGGAAATTAGCTACAAATAATAAAAACTAAGGAAGAGTTGTGTCATAAAATTTGTCAAGCCGGCTCGATTCGAGCCTTCAAACTGGCTCGATACGAGCCTTCGAGCTGTGAGTTTTGCGGTCCACACGGTGGTTTTTGCTCGATTTCGAGTAAAACTATCGAGCAAAACTGTATGTGAGTACTTAGCATTATGTCAAGCCCAGCCGACAGATCACAACTTACATTGAATTAAAATGATCCGACCAAATGACGTAGGTCCGTCAACTGCCTACGAATCAATTTATTCGGTGTAACAATACAAGCGTATGACAGTAGAAATACGAAAAAATACTTACTGATTTTAGGTACAGATTTCTTTGGTTGGTCAAGGACTTGATTGGCATGCAAAACATTTTTTTATTTTTCTATGGAAAGTAATTCCTATGGTATCTATGCTAAGTGTGTAGGTTACATGTAATAGACTCGGAGTTTAAACTACGGAACCCTAAATACTGTAAAAAAATAAACCACGTGTTACATATTTTCTTGATCATACTAAAACTTACACTACTTTACATAGTGTGAATAATATTTCAGTGTGTACATTATACACGACAGAAGTGTACGCCAGTAAACAGTGTAATAGGCTTACAGTTCTCAAGTTATTGTCGCTTGTCAGAAGCGTCCCAAAAGTCCCTCAGCGCCGAAATTCTTGTTTGTCTCTATTCTTGGCGGCGTAAAATCTAACTCGGGCCCGTTAATGGCCGCGGCGAAGTGTGGAGGGTTCCACGATTTATGTCACGTGCTACTGGTGTAGGAGGCGGCGGGTTACTGATTTGCAATGTATTAAACATTTTTGAGGTTATAAAAAAGTATGACGCCCGCAACTCCGTTGCGCCAAAATTCGTTTATCGCGGGGGATCGGCACGTTTTCCGGGATAAAATGTATCCTATGTCCTTTCCCGAGACTCAAAGTATCTCCATACCCAGCTAAATCGGTTTAGCGGTTTTTGCGTGAAGAGGTAACAGACGGACAGATAGACAGAAAGACAGACAAACACTCTTTGGTATATAATATTAGAATGGAAGTATGGATTGTGAAGCTTTTAAGATCAATAAAAATATAATCAAAGCATTATTAACTGAGGATAGTTAAGACTTATATTACTCTATAATCTATATACTAAAATGTTAAAATTTCCCTTTCTTAATATACGAAAACTTACAAAAATAAAATGATATTTATCCAATGACTGCCTTTAACCCAGACTCCAGCATGTAAGTGAGCCTACCTTATTCTTATTTTAAGTAGTATACAAAACTTTCCTAGAAAAGTGCTGAGTCAATTTAGACCAAATCTTTAAAGGATATAGGAAGAACACTTGTGATATTTAAAATACTTTGTCACAAATCGCTGCCGCCTATGACTTGTTCGTCAAAGGGACGTACTAGCCCTATCGATATAAAATACACCTGTTATACACGGGCCGAATGAACGCTACATGTAATTGAATTACTAAGATATACACTTTCATTAGTAGATACCCATTAGAAGAATAATGTTGTGAAGAATTTATGTGGCTTATTATTTGTTATCAATGATTGTAATTATTATAATCGTTTAGAATTTAGATCGACACATCTTAAGCCTGACACACCGCAATACGGCATTTTTAACCGACTTCAAAAAAGGAGGTTATCAATTCGACGCGTATGTGTGTAATATTTCCAGAACTGCCCAGTTTTTGCGTATGTTAGTCTATTTCAGTGTCTGAACAAATGTGCCAAATTTCAAGTGTATGTATATAATATGTATGTTACATGTAAATATGTATGTATGTAATATGTATGTTTGTTATTATGTTTGTGTTCGCATATCTCCGGAACGACAAGACGTCTGATTTAAGTAAGTGATTCTTTTTTTGTTGTACTAGGGCTGGTATAAATAGTCAGTACTCAAGATGCATCTCGGTCTCAAGACACGGGTCAGGCTCTGTGATTGGTTGGCTGTCAAAATTTGGACCAATCATAAAGCCGAATCGCGTCTTGAGACCGAGATGCATCTTGAGTACTGACTATTTATACCGGCCTAGGTATTGTTCAACTTAGGGAATACATAGTGCAAGTTTCATCAAAATCGGTTCTGTAGTTTCGGAGATAAGGAGTTTTTGACCGACTTCCAAAAAGGAGGAGGTAATATGTTCGGCTGTATGTATCTTTTTTTTTTTTTGTATGTTCCACGATCACTCAGCCGTTTGTGGGCCGATTTACAAATTCTTTTTGTGTTGTATAGGGTTTAACTCGAATTTGGTACCATGTTCACAAAAGTGGTGATCTGATGATGGGATCCTTGAGGAATCGAGGGGACTTCTTGAAATTTGTATAGTGATTTCGATTTTTTCTGAAGCATTCGAGGTAAATGCTACCAAAAAGTAAGACTTCGCACCAGGTTATACCCTGGATCCGAAGGTACCGAACATAACTTTTGAATGCTTATAGGTACAGGTTCGGGGATTTCGGCGTTGTTTAAACAACTGAAAGCATAAGCTAATACATCAATTTGATTAATCATCATCATCACAACCATAATTATACCATTGGTCATCACTTTTTATATTGATATTTTGCATCGAAGCAGACGTTTTTGATAATGATTTCGCTGTTTGTGGACCGATTTTCAAAATTCTCGTTTTGTTGTATAGGATATAATCTTAATTATGTATAACAATTACGAAAGTGGTGAGCTGATGATGGGATCTATGAGCAATCGAGGAAAATCCTTGAATTTTATCAAAACACTCATAGTGATTAAAATGTTGTTTCTAGTAAGTTAAACATACGTTACGAATAAGAGAAATTTTATACGAAGGTGTCTCTTGGTCCAAAGGCACTGAACAGAACTCCTGAATCTTTAAAAATAAAAGTGTGGAAATTGCAACATCGCTTAGATAACTGCAAGCATTTACCACAATTTCGCTTACAGTGACATAATGTGAATAATTAACATTCGTATTGGTTATTTACGCATAAAGCCTAATTTTGTAGATACTTAACTAAAAAGAGTGAAATTATTAATTTTAACAAAAAATTAAAACCGACTTCCAAGGTAAAAACAATAGGTAGGTACCAGTCCCAAAAGTTTCAGATAATCCGACATTACTGAACTCACGATTAAATTAGCTGGTACCGACTTCAAAATAATAAAGACTGTAGTATACAGTACAGAAATAGTTGAGATTTAGACGAATTCTGAAAAAGGCACTATTAAAGAGTAAGAGTTATTTAATACTTTTTAGTTCATATTACTATTGTTTTTACCTTGGAAGTCGGTTTTAATTTTTTGTTAAAAATAATAATAATTCTCAAAAGTACGTACAATTTTGAAGTCGGTTTTATCTTTTTCATAAAATACAGTTATTGTGTTAAAATTTCACAGTTGTGACACTATTTATACACAGATATATTGCAACTCTGCTATATCATCATAACCATACTTATTATGATTCAAAAATCCCTGAGCCACGGCAAATACCCTCCTGCTGGGGTTCCTTTCGGGAAACGTCAACGGGAATTAGAGTAAACATTTGAACAACGTATTAGGAACAGGTAGGCGCCTTCACCTCATTACATTAACCCTCATAATTGGCTTGAGGTCTTGTTGGCTTGCATTTTTAATACCTAACCCTTCCCGAGATCCCGACTCAGCTTAACGATTTCAATTTTCAGATATTTACAGAGAGAAAGCATTTCATTTTAAATTGACGGACTTTTTTGTTACCAATTATATTATGGGGCCATTCTAGTTTTGAGCCGAAAAAAATAAATAAAAAATAATTGGTGAAATTTAACATTTTTAGTATTTAAAATTAATAATTATAATGTAATAAAACTATTAAAAATAGTTTCAGAGATCGTTTGCCCATAATTATTTAAAAAATCAAGAATTTAAGTTTTTACTTGATAACAGAAATGACGCTGGAGTGATGAACATTAAAATTAATCGTAATTGTCAACATTTATAACGATAATTCTGATGCATATTTAAAACCTGTAATGTAGATTAGCGATAGTAAAAAACAGATTTGGCAAAGCTCTAAAATTTTAAGAGAAAAAAAAATTATATCGTTATGTTAATAGAAGTGATGCACCACTTCTGTTATCAATACGATGGGTTATTTCTATTTACTAAATATCATAATGTATTTGATTTATTTAATTTATTTCATTTTTAAACATTATTTATTTTGATCGAAATTAAGATTTTGTTAGAAACTGTAAAAAAATACGGTCTACATTAAACATAATATCTAGCACAACAAAATGGTGTATCTTTAAACAAATTTTTAAAAATCTAAAATTATGCAACATTAGAAACTTCCGAATAATATGTTTAAAGAAATATACATCATTTTACAACGCTTTAAGAAAAAAATAATGATCACAAAATTTGTTTCGTCTGAGGAATCACAGGATTTTATTTGCTCTAGGATCGGTGTCGTTTAATGGCTTACATAACATTTTTGAACCACTTTTCTGTCTTATTTTATCTTTTCTAACTATAAAAAAAAATAAAAGAAGTTATAAATTTTAGGGAAATAATAAAACGAGCGAATAAAAAATTACTTAGCGACTGATGATGAACATACTGTTTTAATAACTTGAGCGGTATGAATTTGAGTAAGCGAAAAATAAACTAAACTAACGACTAATATTGATTTATAGTAAAATCCAGAACGAGCTTACAAAAAGTGGATTGTGATTAATCTATTTCAGCTATTAAAATTCTATCCGAGCGACTGTATTACTAAGTGAGCGACTGGAAATACATAGCGGGCAACTTCAATATTAAAGATAGATTCAATTTTTCTAAGTGAGGTTATACATTACGAACTACTAAAAAGTTCACTTTGAGCAAACTTTTGTGAGCTGCTTTATTAATGATTTTTGGTTACTGATATTCTATTCGTGTTTTAATGAAAACTACAGATTGTTAAATGCGCGAATTCGAATGGGGGCGGGGCGACGAATCGTTGCAGTCAGGTGAGTTGGGCTGCGGACCAATAGCGTTGCGTGTTTACGATTGCCATGCGCTTGCATCACTGGCTCGCACGCAGCATTGTGCGTAATAAATAAATAAATAGTAAATTTACTACAAAATATTTAATCACTAAAAAATATTTTTAGTGTTTAAATATTTTGTAGTAAATTTTTGTGCAAGAACCTGGGTAATTAAGTACTATTTTAAGCTGAAAAACAACTCAAACATGTTAAATATTTTCGTATGAGAAAATTATTTTGGTATAACGTATGTATGAGAATTTTGATAGCACCCGGCCTCTTAACAGAAGGCCTACTTAACCAAAGTCATCGAAGCGGGGGGACGGCGGGGGCGCAGCGCCCCCCGCCAAAACAAAAACAAACACAATCCAGAAAGTCCAAAAGTAGGTTAGGTTAGGTTAGAACTTAGACCACAACACAGAGGGAGCCGAGCGAGCGCAGCGAGCGTGCTGCGGCAGCAGCCGGCGACCGTCACAAAACAAAAGGGGGGCTCGGGGGGCTCGTAGCCCCCCGCAAAAACAAAAACAAACACAATCCAGAAAGTCCAAAAGTATCCTTATAGTTCCTCTTATCCAAATTAAGCTACTCATAAAAAATTTGCTTGATAGTAATAAAAAAAATGTTTTAGGGATCCCTGATTAATAGTGTTGAATCATCAAATAGTTATTTCATATTCATTTTTTTTTTTTTGTTTTCATATGAGCTCATTATACTCTGCTCATTAGTGTATTTTTCAAAGTGGTTTTAGTATTCGAAACACTTCATTTAAGATAAAATGCCGCTCAGTATAAAAAATACATTTGCCAAATATTGAAAAAAATGCAGGACGTAACGTTGACACTCAAACAGATATTAGGTCGCTCAAATATTATGAAGCTGCTCATTTTGTATTTTAAGTAACTCAAATAAGTAATTTGTAAGTTGCTGTTTTGTTAATTTCTCGTCGCTCACAGTCAGTCGCTCAAATAGTAATTCTATAACCCCATTAATTAATTTTGACACTTAAAGCGGTAATTTACAGTCACTCGATTAAATACTACCCTAAATTTTATTGTAAGTTTAATAAAACACTGTAATATTGAAATAATAACTACTGTTATCAAAATGATTATTCCTGTTATCAATAATTTAGATACTTAAAATTTCTTGTAATTGAGAAAAAAACTTGAAAAAAATGTTATAAATAATAAAATTAACATGTTTTATATAGAATAAATACCAAAAAGTACTAACTTTACTATAATTATATATGAAAAACGTCATTTCTGTGATCAAAAATCACTTCTGTTATCACCTAGTTAACAGAAGTGATGATAACAGAAATGATGAAACTAAAATAATCTTTATTTTATTTTTAAATTGTCAAATTTTACTTAGTTTTATTTATGTTTTACAATAAAAGGACTAAGAATACATGTCAACAAAGGATTTTCACAATATTTTACAAAGTAATTAACTTTTTACAGACTTAGCAGAAGTGACGAGCGATCTCAACCAATTGAAAAATCACGAACAAATTTTGCTTCTGTTAAAAAACGAAAGAAATAATCAAACTCTTTGTTACTAATGTATAAACTACAAGTGGATTAGTGCTGCCTACGTACAACATTTATTTGAAATTAAATGTGTCGCTTTGTTTTTTTTACAAATAACAATTAATAACAGAAATGACGGAAATTTTGGTCACAGGAGTAGAATCAAGAATAAAAAAGTGCCTATACTTCAGAAGATGAATATGCTCATTAAATCATAAAACCAACTATATTTCAATACTATTTTAACTATAACACTAAGATATTGTTTCTTAGAAGTATTTTTTTAAGTTGACCTAAAGTCTACGAATAACAAAACTACAGGAAACGTAACTCCCATACTTCAACCGTTTTAAATTTGGCTCCTTTTCGAACACTAAAATATGACAATTCAGATTCTCGCCAAGGTCGTTTCCAAGGTAACGTATCATAATATTGCGCGCTGGACGACAGCCTGCGCGGTTATTGTCACTGTCACAGTTATGAAACAAAGCCGTGGACAATAATTGTCAAAAGCGGATGGCATTATGCAGTATACACCAAACATATCTACTATCACGAAGAAAGGAGTACATACAAAGTAAATCAAACATTTTCCTCTGATCCTTAAGTCATCGATAATAATAATATATAATAATTTTGAACAAACCTTGTACGACTCGGACGAATTTAAAACTATCCAGAGCACCTAGACAAGACGTTTTCGGATTACAAAAATCTATGTGCTAAATTATTACAGAATTATTACAGAATTGAAATAAAAAACTTACGGTGCAAATGCAGATTTTCGTAATCTCTTTAATTTTCGGTCATTACTCATACAAAATATATCATGACTATTAAAGTGTATGCTACATAAACGAGTAATCTGGCTCGGCATCCAATTCGGTTCGTTTCATAAAATTAATTAATTAATTATACTAAACGAAGTACGAACGGCATTATAAAAATAAGATACTCCATAATGATGTCAGTCAGACCCTCGTTTATGAATTATGATTAAATTGTTACATCTTGCATAACACTGTCCATGGCGACTTTGTAAAAATTTTGTAATTATATTATTTTTTGACTATTGCATTTTTACAATAACATGTAAACTTAATAAGACAAACACAAAGAGACCAGCTTAATTTTACGCAAATACCCTGGCATCCAACTTAAATAAACCATCTTTTTGGACATGTTTTTGGGTCGGAAAAAATACAAGAACTTTACCTAAGCATAATTTAAAAAAAATCACTTACTGATGAAACTTGAAAGGTTATTCCTGTATTAAAAGTCGTATCTGTATGACTTCTACACCATTTCACAGGGCATTTAGGCATTTTAACAACGAAAATTTTGTAAAAAGCTACGTAAAAAGTAAGTAAACAAATTGTAAAATGAGTTTGACAATAATTAGCATGTCAACCTGGTTGAATGTCACTCGTGTATATAAACACGAAAAATGTGTACCGAACACATGCATAAAGTATACATGTATTCGGGTCACATTTTGTAGCCTTTTGGTGCACTTTTTTTGACGGAGTTACTCTTCCTGTAGTTTAAAGTTCACTGCCTAAAGTGTTAAGGTGTGAAAGTAACAGATAACAGGCGTGACGTTTGGGTACTTTGAGCTATCAAGTTACTAGGAAAATGCTAATTTATATACTTAAAAATGTTATATTGTTATAGTTCACACCGGTTACTATTATTTACACTCATAAATTTATTGATACAAGATTGTTAAAAGTACTTTTTTGTCAAGTAACAGATTTTTCTCTGTAGAATAGAATGTTTTTATTAGTAGGGGGTCACTCTCTACTCTTTGTAAATAGTCTTTGTAGTTATACAACGTTTTGTCCTTGTTTGCTAAGCCTATTTTTTACAATCTAGAAAAGGTCTAAACTTCTGACGGTCTAGAGTCTAGACACACCAATAGTATAATGTCTGCAAATTTTAGAAGTCCTATCGCAATTAAGGAATAATTCACCCTGTAAAGTGAACTTCATATAATAAACAAAAGTACTTGAGCAAAAATAATTTCAACACGTCCCTGCGATCATTAGAGACAATGAAAATTTTACTTTCCAAAGTAACTATTCCGTTGCATTCAAAGTTAGCAGTCGCGGGCTAACAAGCGCAGTGAGCAAATTGACTAGACTCTGCTAAGCGAATTCCGCCCTAATTGTATTTGACAGACAGTGCGTTGCGAGTGCATTGTTGTGTGTGACGTTTTGTGTCTCCAAAACTTGGGCTGCAATTTGAAAGCACATTTTGGGGCCGGTGTTTGGTTTCAATGGAACATCACATTTCCGAATGGGAATAGTGTACTTGTTTCAAAGCTGAATGCATGGGTGATGGAAAATATACCCTTATTCTGCTATTTTAAACTATAATGATACAGCTTCGATCTGGTCCTGAGTGATTTTATAGTGACCAAGTATGTGCGCAGTACACACAAGCACTTTTATCAACATTGCTTCTGCTTTGATCTAGTTTAAAGTGCCCAAGTATGTGTTCAGTACCCACAAGCACTCTCAGGTCCTGCTTGTTTGGTACTTCGAAGGTCGTAACTCGTTACCCAGTGGGACGGATGACTGACACGAGATCCAGGACAAGCGTGAAATCAGGCCGCAAGGTCGGCTTTGTGCATGCCCATCCGACGCAAGGATCATCCTTCTCTAACAATCAGGTGATTAACCAGCATCGTTCTAACTTCTAGCCGAACTCGGTAACACATTTTACCAACTGGACCACGGTGATTTTTTAAAAGTAAGAACAACTTTTAAGTAACAAGTAAACAAGTCTACCGTTCATATTTCGAAAACAGATCATTTACTGCCATTTTACTCAATAGCTTTGATTCAACTTCAACCAAACAGTTAACTACTCCCGAAGCGTCGAACTCGCGGAAGTATACCGAGGCCGGAGCCCAATTATTCAACTGACAGCTGTCTGTTACAAGTTCTAGACATCACGACAGACCCTAAGGACCTATAATTCCAGACTAGACTTCCTCGTTCGGCCCTAAATAACATATCTCAGTAATGATAGAGTACTACGTATTGCAACAAAGGATCGCGGCTGACTGCTTTTGTTTACTTTTGAAAAAAAAGTTGATGTTCAATTTTTAAATAAGTGGTTTTAATAACGCAAAACACAGTAACTGAATAAAGTAAAAAAAAAATACTGGGCACCGCGCTGGCTAAAATGTAATACTTTACTATATCAATGGTAGTTATTATAAAACTATAAAACTAAGGAATAAAATAAACCAATACTGTCGAACTTGAAACAGAGGCGGCCAAACAGAATGGGAAATAAATACTATTCTCTTCGGCTATCTTCATCAATAGCTTTGAATCAGAACGATAGAGATCTTTGTAGAGTTGCAATTTAAATAAAGAACTCGAATAAATGGCAAAAATGGTAGGTATCTACATTCAAAGACAATAGAAAACAAAATATTGATTTTTTTTTTAAGCTCTGGATACAAGAACTTGTCTAAAATTTTGTTGTGTTATGACAGTTAAAGTTGCTTGTCATCCACGCACGAGTTGGCATATAATTTTTCACTTGTCGAAAACATGTTCCATGCAGCTTTTAAATTGAATTTTACAAGGAATTCGCTTGTTTTATTTTACGTCATACCGGCATGGACACTCGCATTCCAGGGATGTTTCGCTAGCGTCATTTTTGGCTCGTTAAAAATTCAGCTTCACAAATAGTTTGGCCAAATATGGCGGAATATTCTATTGAAAAATTTGTAGACAAAATACGCAATACTTAATAAGTAAATATTTAGTTACAATAACAAACATTTATAGACAATATAATAACCTTTGACATTCTCCTATTTGACGAACAGCATAATAATTATCCGAAAGCTTTGTCGCTGCTTTACTAAAACAATACAGCCAGATTCACTGTGATTGGAAATTCACAAAGGAGCCATTTAAAAAAAAGACGAAGATCGGGCCCCCAATGTGTATACGTACCTAGATCTTGATAAAATAACGCCTATAAACATAAAGGTACCGCAAGTCAGCGGGAAAATTTCAATAACACGCCTCCTAATATTGTTTCCTGAAGTTTACAAGTTTAAATAAAAGTGTTATCGGATATAATCTAAGAACCCAGTGACCCCCAGGCCCTGGTATAATTATCACGAGCTAAAACATCCTAATTGCTAATTCGCCCCGGCCACCTCATTAAGATCGCCGTGATACAGAAGGTTTTAGAGGGAAAACATAAATGTCATATTACTTTTTTAATTTAAAATTCTAATTTTGAAGCCGCGACATTCAAACAAAAAGGTTTCGGACGCGTAATTTTCATGCTTTTGAATTGAACGTTTGGAATGAAATCTTGATTTTGGAATTAATTAAAAAGTATTTCTATATTTTTGAATATAATATTTTGAGCATTTTTGTGAATTTAATTTTTATAAAACGAGTAAATACTTGTAATTAAAAATATTATAATCAAAAAATTGTGCAAGAATTTTCCACACGAAGCCTCGGTACGCCGCGCCGCCGATGCAATGGAACAAACAGAATTCCTTATTCAAAAGCGGCCGCCATTTTATTTATAGAGCAGTCAAATCACGTTTTTAATTTAATTAATCTTGACGGATTCCGTAATTACGAAGACTTATTGCTTAATGTTGCAAAACGCTTCGATTGTTTATTCACATCGCAATTCAAGCTTGTTTTTTTCTTAATTACTCAATTAAGTTACATACTTTTACTTAACATATTGATTTTCAAGTTTTCGTCAAATTACCAATCTATACATTTTTCATTACGCCTGTCGTTCATAATATTATAGTTCCTAAAACTTATATAATACCATGGACAGATCAACACTTTTTGCATTGATTAAAAAATGTAACTAACTATAACGAGTCTAATTTCATGATTTTTTTTTTTCTCAATCCTCTGGACGACTGTTAAAAATAGTTATAAGTTATAACTTATTTTGTGCACTTTTAAACTCATTGAAAGCTGTATACTACTAGTTTGCACTAATAATGTTTTGTAGTGTTGCCAGCATATTGTTTTTTCTAAGTACGACGTAAACAATGTTTTTTTAATTAACTAGCCCTGTCTTCAGTGATAGCCGTTGATCGGGGTGTCTAGACAGACTAATAACGTAAGCTAGATAATTAACAATATCATCAGTTGAAGTTGATCACATAAAAGAAGGTAATAACTTTTTAAGTAACATTAAAAGACGTTTACAAACTTTACATACATTTTATTCCAAATCTTTTAGGTTGTTTCGGGTTTTTTTATATTAAACAGACTTTTTCTGGCATAAAGATTGAAGATGCTTAAATAGGCTACTGTTTTCGAGTTTTGAAATCTTTAAATAGCCCATTATTTTAAAGTTTCCGTGGTGCAAATAAGAAATCATGAGACAAGTCACAAAAGTCCGTAGACTCTATGTTATAAGTAGAGTAATTAGCAAACCTAATTGTTACTTATTCGCTCGTTAAATGTGAACTGTCGCATCAATCTTTCCAGTTAATTAAATTAGACGCAGTTTTTTATTCAGATGCTTTTGTAAATAAACTTAAAACTAATAGTTAAATTATTTTTACTATTAATAACCGTGACCAATGACCATGAAGTTGCCCGTAACCGAAATTAGTATTTTCCTGGATAAAATCTGTAGAATATTTTTCGCGACATTTAGTATGTCGTTTTCATACAGTACAAAAATTAAACAACACAAGCAAAGAAAATTATTGCATTAAATAAATAAATTTGCACAGATAAATAAAATATCCAGGAAGCAAAAAGTTTCTAAGTCGTTCCAAGTCAAAGAAAATCGTTTGTTACGGAAGAGCTTTTAGCAAACCCAATTAGTGTGAAATGAAGCTTTCCTAAGATTACGAAAAGTACATTTGTTTTTTCTTTCCTTAATTTATTATTTCTTTCGTAAGACGTATTAATGTTATCATAATGTTATGGTCAAGAATGAGAGAGAAGAAAAGTATTTTACGCAAATAAAGGGATACAGACAGACATACTTTCAAATGTATGATATTTGGACAGTATGGATGGCCCCCCTAAACATCCATACTAATATTATCAATGGGATCTGTCAGTCTGTCTGGCTATCTGTCTGTAACCTCTTTACGCCCAAACCGCTTAGCCATTATTTTTTTTTTGAAATTTTGTATATAGAGAATTTGAATCTCAGAAAAGGATATAGGATAATTTTTATCTTGAAAAATATGCGAATTTTTGAAACAAACGAATTTTTGAGCACCGCAGTTACGGACATCTATATAAATAACTGAAATCGCTTGTCTATCATTCTCTCTTTATCTGCCTCTAAAAAGACCAACGTATCCAGTACCACAGTAGTGTATAATAATACCCATATACGTGAATTCTTTTATAGAATTTTTTATTAAAATCTGATACGGACGATTGATTTATGGGTCAGTAAATCAAGTTTGTGCTATGAACAATAGAGTGAGTTGTTTTATTCACTCTTTCAAACCCAATGGTATGTATGGGTTTTGTATTGTAATTACCATGGACATAGAGAATGGATGCAATATCGTTTGACCACTTCACTCACGTAGTGTTGAGGTCGCACTTAGAGACATTTAGTGATTACTGAACATTAATTTTCTTAAAATTTTACATAAACTTCAAACATTTTCGGCCAAACTCTTCATTAAAATTAAGATTATTTATAATTAAATGCTTCTTAGTCCGGCCGCCACAATTAATGGTAACTGTACTATTTAACACAAAACGCAAGAGAAGTTAGAACTCTTTTTTACATCTGTGCTATTCAGAATTCACTGTCTTCCTATTCGTTTTTATGAGCCTGCAGCATTCAATATTTATCTAGCCGAGCATGCAAAGGATGCACCGTTGCCGTGGTTAAATCTATCATAATTATTATTTTTGCTAGGAAATAACCACAATATAAAATGAAAAACTGCATCTTACTATTAATCTTTCTCTCTTATCTGCTCTTTTTAAAATTTTAGAACTCTACCTAAAGTCATGTGATTTTTTTTAGATGCGCCGTCCATTACCTATGTCTTTGTTTTGCTATACCTAGATGCGATCCGATATTTTTACCGAGAATCGTGAGTGATTTGATTGATAAAACCTAAACCATTATTTTATTAGTAAGTCGTGAGGGAATGTCGTTTGAGATCTATGTCAAATTTGAACTAAAGGGCAGCGGTGATATAAAATCATCAAGATAGAGTATCAAATAAGCCTATCTATGTAGAATAATGGTTCCCCATATTGCGCTGTTTATAAATTTAATACATAAATGTAAGTTTATGATGATTGATAATTAATGAATAGATAGTTGCAACTCTTTTACAAAAAAAAAACGGTTGTCTGTAAAGTCGGTTTACTGACGATAGTTGAACGTGACAACGTCATAACCTTAACCCCTCAGTTCCGGGAAAAATCTATGCAAAAAAGTTGGCAGGTCAATGTGCAAAAAAAATGGCGCCCGGCCTATACCCTCTTTGTAAAATTAATGTAATATGAAATATACTTACATATAATCCATATTTTATGTTTGTGTGAACTACATTATAATATATGTTAAATTTTCTATCTATCAAGCCATCATAATATAGTATTTAGTCCGATGTGATATTAGTTTCTCAATTATAAACTTTCGAAACTGTAATTAGTGACTTGTTCAGAAGAAATAAACGAATACTTTATTCTTCTTATATTAAGTCATACCTTGACACGTAGGAAATAGAGCACAATTTTGAATACCCGAAATAATACTAATAGCTCACAGATTGTTTATTTATTTTTCATTCAGAGTGTGGTCAATGTATCAAAGGTCATAACAAACCAAACTTCTTCATACAAAAGTATTCTCTAAGTCATCGAAATACGTAATATAATCGAAACAAAGAGCGCGGCCCAGGTGGGCCTTACGGTTGTTGAGAGACTTGAAAGTGTAAATGGAACGCCTCAGAGCTGTCAGCGAGGTAACGCCGCATGAACTGTCATGTTTTTCGGGCGCGCAGCCCATATCGAATTATAAGACGTTATCGCGTCAAAAAAGCTAATAATAGAATTTTCATAAAATAAAATAAAACTAATAGAATTTTAATAGAATTTCGTATTTCAGTCTGAACACCTAAAACTGACATCCCTTGTAGCTTTTACCTTGTATCATTAAACATTACAAACAAGTAAGTATTTATTTACTATTAAATAGTTTGAAAATATCGACAAACTAATCTTACCTATACTAATATTAAAAAGCTGAAGAGTTTGTTTGTTTGTTTGAACGCGCTAATCTAAATCTGCTAGTAATAAATCTAACACTATCGGAAATATAACGGAAATGACGATAAAACGTTTAAAAACAAAGCAATTTATAAGCCTTCATAAGCGCCACGTGAGTTTGAACTTTGAAAGGAACCAATTAAAACCAAATTGGTGTCCTTTGTAAGTCAAACCTATTCGGTACACTGTACGATCTTATTCAAATAGAAATAGAGTTCAAAATGTAACGTGTACCTGTACTGATTCAGGGACATTTATTACTGGGGCTATGTATGACAAATAGAGAAATTCCATGATTATATTAAACGTTTGCATTGATCGATAAGGTACATTACATTAGCAGCAACTACGCAAAAATTCGTAACCCAAATATAAAACTTCACTGGACTCAGCTCTAGGCAGTAATGCTACAAAAAAACATTAAAAAATCGGCCAAGTGCGAGTCGGACTCGCTCACGAAGGCTTGTAGAGCAAAAACATGCTAAAAATAGTGTTTTTTGTATGGGAGCCCCCTTAAATATTTATTTTATTAAAATTTTATTATTAATTATTAAAGTACACATATAATTCTGGATTATGTGGATATTTCAAGTGCCTACCTTTTGCTATTATTGATATCGAGCAAAAAAGGCAAAAAAAAACATGTTTGTTGTAGGGGAGCCCCACTTAAATATTTATTTTATTTTTAGTATTTATTGTTATAGCGGCAACATAAATACACAATCTGTGAAAATTTCAGAAGTCTAGCTATAGCGGTTCTTGAGATACAGCCTGGAGACAGACAGACAGACAGATGGACAGACAACGAAGTCTCAGTAATAGGGACCCGTTTTTACCCTTTGGGTACGGAACCCTAAAACGTTAATAATAAATGATATTTCCTCCTATTTACAGAACTAAATAGAGAAGAGATATCCAACAAGTAGCCAAATGGAATTCAAAAGCAGTAATTATTACAAAAATTCATAGACTAAAACATTATTTCCTGGCTACGAATAATAAAAAACTAAGGAAGAGTAACTCCGTCAAAAAACATGCTCCAAAATACTTGTCAAAAAAGTGTACCTTAGGTTCACTTTTCATACATTTGCAATATTTAGATGACCTTGAGCGGTACAAAGGCTGACGTTACATGACTGTTCGAATGGAACCAAATTTAAAACTGTATTAGTATGGGAGTTACGTTTCCTGGTTTTATTATTCGTAGTTTCCTGGAAACTAACATGAGTGAACTCGATGTAACTGGTTAAATCCGGTTATCCGGATCCGTGTCGGCCATGTTTAAACTAGCTGACAGCTACATCCCAATTAACGTTCAAAAATCGAGCTAATGAAGTACCCTGAACATTTTCGGCTTTTACGCTTTTGTTAGCTTCTATGAAATGTTAAACTCAAAATTTTATTCAGAATAAATTTTTGCAAATATTTTCTGAAAGTCTACATGATGCCTACCACCGGTTCGGGAACTAACCCGGCGAGAAGAACCGGCGTAAGAAACTCGCAGGGGGCCCACTTTATTTACCAAAAAAAGTGAGAAAAAAATTAATCTTTTAAAATAAAGTTTACAATGCTGTAACTTAAAATTATACAATGTCAACATACATACATAATTGTAAGTCATAAAATAATGTAGAAGTAGCCTTGCAAGCAGCCATCCTACTCCCAAGATGTGCCGTCGTTTATGAAATCATTGACCTTATAATAGGCTTTGGCACACAAACGTTCTTTGACTACTTTTTTAAATTTATTAATGGAAAGATTTTGAACTTTTTCTGGGATTTTATTGTAAAGGCGTACACATTGACCTTTAAAAGATTTACTAACTTTACTAAGTCTGATCACCGGTATTTCTAGTTTGTACTTATTTCTAGTGTTTCTTCCGTGACTGTCACTTTTGGTTGTAAATTTACTAAGATTCTTTCTAACATATAAAACATTATCCAAAATGTATTGAGAAGCAACAGTTAGAATACCAATTTCTTTAAACTTTTCTCTCAGAGATTCAAAAGCTGACATTTTATAAATTGAACGTATAGCTCGCTTCTGCAGCACAAAAATCGTATTAATGTCGGCAGCGTTTCCCCATAAGAGGATGCCATACGACATTCTACTATGAAAATAACTGAAATAAACTAGTCTTGCTGTGTCTTCGCCAGCAATTTCCCGTATTTTTCTGACTGCGTATGCTGCAGAACTGAGCCTATCTGCAAGATTAGCAATATGAGGACCCCACTGTAGTTTACTATCTAGTGTAATGCCTAAGAATACAGTGGTGTCCACCAAATCCATCTTCTCATCATTTAATAGTATATTGGTT
The DNA here is from genome assembly GCA_963422495.1 of Polyommatus iphigenia. Classification (NCBI taxonomy): domain Eukaryota; kingdom Metazoa; phylum Arthropoda; class Insecta; order Lepidoptera; family Lycaenidae; genus Polyommatus; species Polyommatus iphigenia. The sequence continues at coordinate 10,252,611 of OY730183.1, forward strand.
TTAACTTGCCTGACATTGGGCAAAGTAAATTTTAAACATTTAGTTTTCTTAGAATTTAGAAGTAAGTTAGTAACGTTAAACCAATGTACTATTTTTGAGAGAGCACTATTTACCTCGTCGTAATCTGACTGTTGTCGCTTCACTTTAAAAATAAGTGAAGTGTCATCAGCAAAAAGTACTATCTCATTATCATTATCCTTAACAAGATAAGGTAAGTCGTTTATGTAGATGAGAAAATGGAATGGACCTAAAATGGATCCCTGTGGGACGCCTAATTCTATTTTGGTCCCATTGGACCTTTTACTATTAATGTCAACCCTTTGAGTTCTATTTTTGAGGTAAGATGTCAAAAGGTTGAGTGCTGAGTCCCTAATGCCATAGTGGTGCAATTTCCTGATTAATGTAGCATGCTCAACACATTCAAAAGCCTTGGAGAGGTCGCAAAAAACCCCTAGGACATCCTGCGAATCCTCCCATGCTTCAAATATACTATAAAGAAGACCTATACCAGCATCCGTTGTGGATCGACCCTTAGTAAAACCATATTGATTTTTGTGCAATAAACTATTTAAGTTAAAATGTAATAGTAACTGATTTAAAATTATTTTTTCATATATTTTACTTAGAGTCGGTAGAATCGATATAGGCCTATAATTTGTAGGATCAGATTTAAGTCCCGCTTTAAATAAAGGTACAACCTTACTGTGCTTCATCAAGTCAGGAAAAACACCACTCTTTATGCAGTCATTAAAAATCATTGATAGATGAGGAGCTATGATGTCAATTATTGATTTGATAATTTTAGTAGACATACCCCAGAGATCAGTAGTATCTTTAATATTTATTAATTTAAAAGTATCAACGATATCTTTGGGGACAATCTCTCTAAACCTAAAATTGACATTACATTCCTTTACATTGTCTCTGAGTAGTTTTTCAGCAGCTGCAGGTGAGGAGTTTAAATTTTTCGTAGTTGAGACCGGAATGTCAGCAAAAAATTTTTCGAAGACCGTCGCAACCTCATGATCATTGGTAATCTTTTTATTTTCAAAATAAATTTCAAAATCAGAGCTACGACAGGTGACGTTTCCAGTCTCACCAGCTATTACTTTCCAAGTAGTTTTGATTTTATTTTTCGAATTTTTAATTTTATTCCTAATGTGAATAGCCTTAGCGGCTTTACAAATTTTTTTAAAAATCTTTGAATAGTTTTTTACATATGTTTTGAATTTATCACTAGTATTCATGCATTTTTCATCATACAATTCATATAATCTTTGTCTGCTTATTTTAATTCCTGTAGTTGCCCATACTGTGAAATTATTATTTTTTTATGGCTTTTTTTAACCGTTCTAGGAGTAAATACAGTATTAAATTGGGTTCTTATCATCTTAAACAATTTGTTAAATGCTTCATCTGAGCTATTTGTCTCATCCAATAATAGTTGAATACTTGAACTTAAGTTATTTCTAAACTTCTCAATACGTTTTGTATTCACAGGAACAAACACACGCTTTTCCTCTAGGTAACTATCGCAATGTATATTAAATGAGGCTAGTTGCCCACAGTGATCAGAGCTAAGCTTATTTATTATTTCTTTTTTACATGGAGAAAAATTTGTAAAAATATTATCAATACAAGTTGCCGTTGTGTCACAGATTCTTGTTGGCTCATAAAACAAGTAATTTAGGTTATATGATTTAAATAGAGATGTGAATCTAACAGTAGTAGAGTTCAAGTCAAATAAATTAATATTAAAGTCACCACAAACGATAACTTTTTTGTTAGATGCACATATCTTTGATAATATTTGTTCCATGCTTTGTTCAAAGGAGTCATATAACCCTGATGGTGGCCTGTATACGCTTACAATAATTAGTTGACTTAACTCTATGCAGGCTACTTCTATTATCCGTTCAGAAGAGAGGTTCACAATGTCTTTACGTTCTTTGAATTTTAATTTTTTTCTAATTAATCTTTCAGGCCCCGCGCGAGCACCGGTGATCGCGAGAACAAAAGAATACAATGGGAATTCCTAGAACCTCCGATCGAAGGATTAATATAAGTGATCCGCCTCTAATGGCATTCTCTCTGCTGAACGAGCTTGCCACCTGGTGATCATTGAGATTGAAAATGAGTTCATGTTTTCTAAACCAGTGTTCTGAAATACAAATAATATCAATTTGAAATTGTTTTAGAAATAACTCAGTTTCAAGCTCTTTACCTACCATTCCTTGAAAGTTCTGATGCACCAAGCTTATAACATTCTTGCTATTTATATTGGAGTAAGTTTTGGTAGGATTTTTCACACTTAAGCTATTAGTGCAAGAGACATCCTCCATTGTCTTATGGTCTAATTTAAATAATTAATTGGAACATATTCCAACTCGTTACTATATGTTAAATCTAGGTTGAGCTGGATAAAGGTAGTTTGTCAAATTATTTTGTAAAATAAGAGCGTTCTTACGAATATTCAGATGAGGTAAAAGTATTGTCCAGGTTTTTATCCAATTCGACCAAGAAAAAGTTAGGATATGGCATACTTAGTAGAGTAGCATTAAATACTGGAGTGGTCCCATGAATTTGGCCTCACCATCCGGTCCTGAACATTCATATTGTCTATAATTTTCTAAAATATTTTATATTATACCTATTATAAAATAAGAGGTACAGTACCTACCCCTTAAACAGTTTTTTTTAAAATAACTGCGTACAAACATAAATACATTTTACAGACATGAGCATAATAAATTTTTATGTTTTTATCAATTCGACATGTCACACGGCACACCTATAACGATTATGGCCACAACCATTTACGAAGACAATATTTCATAGGAATTAATATGGCGCGTAAAACAATTCACATTGTACTTTCCATAATAATTGTTATGTCAAACGAATAACAATCGATTATGGCCGGACACGGTCCAGCGGCGAGATAAAGCCCGAATAAATTAATAATTTAAGCCCTGTGAGAACCCCCACATGACAGTCGTAAATGCAGCCCTCGCCGGCAATGTTTAAATACAGAATAGCCTCTTTTATGAAGTCGGTTAAAAAAATTAAATTAAAGAAGATGGAATATATATCTTGTTCTTAGCGGGCTCCTAGACGGTCAATTTTATTGCGTAATATCACGTATTGTGCAATATCATTGACCGTCTAGGCCCTAGGGATAATATTGAACGCGTCTGCCTTTCAATCTTATTGTCAAATAAACTGTTCAATAAAATTGAAGCGTGATGTTGCACAAAAAAATTGATCGTCTAGACTCTAGGCCCTAGGGGACCGCTTAAGGTGACGCCGCGTTAAAGTAAAAAACCGTGTTGGATATGTTTTATATTGCTTGTTTTCTATGAGAGTCCGGCCCGGCCCCTCATAGAAAATAAGCAATGGAACAGCAAAAAAATGGAAAGGGCGTAGTGACAAAATACATTTCATATAATATAAGCTATAGGCAAATTAAAGTGTATGCTTGAACCAATCTATGTACAAATTTTGGAAGCTTAAATCACTCTCCTCTGTTGGCAAAATTGGAATCCCTTTTTTTACAGAGGTCTTTTTGATTGATTATTCTGTGTTATAAAAGTTGACCAATCGTGTTATGCTATGGGTAATTCAAAGACAAAGGCATGATGAATACTGACTATGAACTTTAATTTCTTAGCTTTAGCCATTGCTGAGAAAAATCGATATCGCTACAGCCAAATTATCAAGGCGTCGCCTTAATTATAAGTAGAAAAACTTTTACAATGTAAGTACTCGTACATTTTTGGAATTTACATTAAACTTTAACCTTTGTTTTGTTACAGGTAAAATATAGCAATGTTACAACAAACAATGCGCAGAAACGAGATAGAATTGATGTCAGCATCAGCTTATATAATAATTTAAAGGTAAATTTATCTTAATAATAATTTAAGTCAGTATGTATTTAAATTGGTTAAAATATGTTTAACAGCATTTTGTAGTATGTGTAGTAATATGTGTAGTAATATACTTATTATTTATTAACTATAATATATCTTTTGCCAGGATTAAAACTAAACTATTTCTGGCAAATTAAAACAGTTAAATAGGTGTCTAAACTCTAATGTTAGAGAAATGCGCTTTGTTTAACCTCCATGCTTAATCGTTAGTTGACTAGCATTTTTCGCTGCCACTCCTTGATTAGTCTGTATTTATAATAGCTCTAAACAAATTTATCAAACGAAGAACTAATTTATATAATGAGTAGATCACCAACCGTTTCGAGGCTATCCGTTAAAACTTTTCAGACACTGTCACATTTTTTAAGAAGTTCCCAAACAATTTTTTCTCGTTAGTTAATTTTGTGAATCCAAATTAGTTGGATGATCGATGATTGATTAAATTAAATAGAAAGGAAACTCTTGAAAAGAGATATTTTTTGGAGTTAGAAGATTAGGTGCAGTAAAATACATGTTAAGAACAGTAAACTGAAAAATAATATTTCACAAACTCGTGCATAGGCCTACGTATTGGTTTTCAGCAGATAAAAGCTTTTTCAGCCCAAAGTTTTAAAAAATCCCATTCTGTTTTCGACGAAAACTGTAAATATATTCCGACAGCCTCGTTTCAGCTTTTAAGGTTTCCGTTGCGGGCGAAAATGTGTCGTACAAAATCTAAAATGATTGTTAAACACTTTCACGTATAAAAAATTACGCTAGTATCATTTCAACTTAAATATCCACCGTGTAAACTTTCGAGAGCGTCAAAACGTCCCTCCACCGTATTTTGCGTCTTAATCTAGAGGAGTAGAATTGGGAATGTCTTTGCTTACGAGCGTTATAACAAAACAACGTTATTGTCTATGGCGCGAATTTAAATCAGTTTCCCGGAGTTCCGGGTTATGGCGCGAAACCCGGCGAGTTTTAGCGCCATCTACATGCAAATTGGGCGGGACCCGGGCGCGCTGCTTGCGAATTGACATTTCGTAAGCCAGCCTCAATCCTATGTGATATTTTACATATTTATGACACTTTAGTTGTAAATTAATCCGCTCCTCGTGATTCGGATATTTTAATTGAATAAAAAATTCCATGGTGTATTTTCAGGGCCTTACTAAATTTTAAGCCTTTCTTTTTATTCGTTTTTTAAATGACAAATCTTATATTCTACCATGAGTCATGACTGACCACTAGCAATGATAACAAGGACAGTGTCTTACATTTCAGTCACAATTTACAATATAGCGTAGGACAAATAAAACAAAGATAAGATACAAATTTCAGATTTCTTTCAGAGTCTTACAGTTGTTATGCTCGCCCGAAAAAGATTAGGTAACAGATCAAACATCTTACCCCACAATCAACGTCACTCGCAAGCCGATCCGAATCGGAGAAACAAAGAGCAAAATAATTATTTGCGAGCTGCGCGTGACAGCAGATATTTTTGGGCGGACTAAAGGGAGCATTAAAAATAAATAAGGGGACCCAAAGATGTTTGTCCGGCTTTTAAGAACGCCTGATTTTGACGTTAACTCGTCGCGATCATTAGCCACGTCATAAAGTATTGCTAATGGCTTTCTTTGCCCAAATAATTCTACTAATTTAGCGTAGCTTCGATTTTTGTTCTAATCCGTTTCCAGATACCAAGTTTTGCTGACGACCCCAGATGTTTATCCTTTGCCCCATGTGAGCAATTTTGCCCTAAAGAATCGGTTATTTTTAACTCGCAAGCAAATACGCAAATTGTGAAAAGTTTTTCACAATGTGACGTATTTATGTTAGGATACTGTTCCCTTTAGTCCTGTTAGGTTTCTTAACTGCGTTAACTTTACACTTCTTCTTCTTCATTTGCGCCAAGAAATTATAACATGGGTTGTCGATTTAGGCAATTTTATTTGGAGCTACTTAGTGCATTGTTCAAGTTTACACTTCAGATAGGAAAATACTGTGCATCCATAATAATATCATTGCGATTACGATGTGATTTCGTATGATAACGATTAGGGCTGGTTTACACGTATTAAGTAGATAAGTAATAACTAAATTTTAACTTAATTTGAAGTGCCTGCCCGGTCAAGTGACAAGCCCCGCCTGTGGCACCTTACAGAAAATAGTCAAAATTCTAATTTCCTTGTTTAGTACTTAACTAAATTTTAACTTACTACTTGCTACTAAAATTTGTGTTTACATGCAATGAGTAACTTGAAATTAAGTTAAAATTTAGTTAACTACTTATCTACTTAATACGTGTAAACCAGCCATTAGCGACCCTGTAAAGTGCCCCGCAAACGATCAAACATCAAACACGTCAAACACGTCAAACACCATATAAACTACGTGTTTGACGTGTTTGACGCGTTTGAAGAAAATTTGGATTTAATACGTGTTTTGACGTGCTTGACGGTTTGATGTTTGATCGTTTGCGGGAGACTTAAGAACTAATTTCCGCGCATCAAAATTAAAATATGTCAATGTCTGTCATAAACGTAAACAATCAAAGTCGTAGGTTATACGTTCAGTTTCTCATATCAATCCGATCCATCAATCTGGTAAATATTGACGAGGAACTGAACGTCTAACCCACGAATTGATGGACTGATCATTTTTTTAATATGTACTTTTTATAGTCACCAATTTGGCTTCAATCTCAGATTGACGCCAGATTGATGACAAATTGAGCGTGTAACCTACGACTAAGAGATCAATTTGGAACAAAAAAGGAAACCACGCTAAATTATTATAAAGGTTAAAAGATTGCAAAAAGCTAGCCAAACTTAAAGCCTAAATCCAAGTTCGTCATCACTTCGAACGATCTGCACACGTTCCAAACACATACGTTTTTGCATAAACCGAAGTATTTTCTGTAGAACTCTCCTATAACTTAAATTAGTTTCATCTGGAGGTATTGTTGATGAACTGTGGTTATGTGCTAACTTTCTTAATTACTCACGCTAGTTTAAGGCGCTAATTTAAGGCGGGTTAAAACAAGTGTTTTAACCCGCCTTTATTCTTTTACTCGAAGCGAGATGAAGTTTAAAGATTTAAATATTTATCGAAATAGTGTGGGTAAGTTAAAGTTACTTATATTATGTTGAAACTCGCGCGTAAGCCGTACTTGTTTCTGGAATAAAAACTACCTAACTAGTACTTCCTTTCTCGGGAGTCAGAAAATATCCAAGCTGATTTCCATCAAAATCGGACGTGAATGGTGATATTATACAGACACTAACAGTCTTACTACAAAATATTTAAACACCTGTTGAACAGTTGATTAGACAAAATTTCAGTACATAACGGTCTCAAAACAACTGTTCAATAGATGTTTAGATTTTTGTGGTAAGACTGAAATTGTTTTAGAATAATACGCTAGGGAATTTTGGGCCTAAAATAGACGTAAAAAAATATAGGAATAATACTCTGACCTGGTCATAATGTTGAAAAGCTTACTTTGTTACCGATAAGTAGAAGCTATTAAGTAAACTTTATTGGAGAAATAAAATACACAATGAAACAACAAAGTAAAGTGACGCATTGCGACTTACCTACTTACCTTAATAGTGTAAGACTGTTAGGAAATGGGCCAAGACTGTCAACACTTGGGTATTCTCATGGTATAATCTTGTTAGGGATATACGTATGTTAATATAACTGTAGTGAATAAAACCTGTAGGTAGCAGAAGAAAGCAACATACTGTAAGTAAAAATGTATAAGTTATCTATATAAATAAAAATGTATTTTTATTAGTGTAGAGAGGACTGAACTTCTATGTTATTTTTAACTATAGCTTATATTGAAAAGCGTTATTGATTGTTAACGTTTTGGTGTGAGCTTAAAAAAATACTACTGACCAGTGATATTATTAATCTCCTGTCAAAAAACCTCAGTTACCGGGGATTGTTTCTGCTTGATTATCAATCTATAGGATCGTCTGGTACTAAACTCTATCTGGTTTGAAACAAACGGTAGACCTGGTAAATTCCCGGTGCCACAAGTTTGCCACTGACAGGTGTCTGGCGACGGTCACGGTAATCGAAGCCATTGTTCGTCGGGCCTATGGTAATGAAAGGAGATTGGATTGTACCAGCTGACGGGCTTAGCGCCTATAGTGTGGAGAAAAATGTTCCAATGTATTTACAACACCGGCTTCTATCGACACCGCTGTGGCACCATAAAGGTTAAATTTAGGTCCTTTCAGAAAGAACAAAAGTCACCGTAATATTTATTGAGCAACAAGATAAGGCCCAAAACTCTGTTGCACCTAATTTGGTTTATCGTGAGGGAACCATACATTTTATCATGAGAACCACACATGACGACCTCTGTGGCTCAGTGGTGAGCGCGTTGGTATCTCAAGCCGGGGGTCGCGGGTTCGAATCCCGCCGACGGAACAAAATGTTTTCAATGTTCCCGGGTCTGGGTGTGTATTAAATATGTGTATGATATAATAAAAATCTTAAAAATATGTATAGTATGAAAGTATTAAATATATTTCCGTTGTCTGGTACCTGTAACACAAGTCCTTTAGGTAGGTACTTAGCACAGGGCCAGACTGACGTGGTGTGAAGCGTCCATAGATATTATTATTATTATTATCAGAATAAAAAGTATCCTATGTCCTCTCCCGGGACTCTTAAGTATATCCATGTCTAATCAAAATCGGTTCAGCAGTTTGGACTTGAAGAGATAAAAGACAGACAGATATATTTTCGCATTTATAATTAATATTGATATGAAATATGCAGCAACAACCAATCTGAAAAAGAACGATATATACAATGAGATATTATGGTACTTATTTAAATTATAATCTTAACTTGCGCCTTGTAAACTTCTCTATTTTAATGACATTCGTCATTATACAAAGATGACGGTTTTCTCGGCAATTAGAGAATAATATGAGTATAACAAATAAAAATTTAAATAAACCACGTCGTCGTAAGTTGAGCGGGTACGTGACTGTGCAAAGCTTTCGCCGCTTTTGTTTTTTTTTAATTTCACCAGAGTCAGCAATTCCGTCAGGTACACTTTTGACATTGATCCCGCGTCGTTTGGCTGAATTTTTATGCTTCCTTTGCACTTACCCTACTTTAAAAAATTTATTAACATGTTTGAATTTCGTGCAGCTTTTCAAATGCCCGTTTTTCATGGTTTTTGGCAGAACATTATTTATTTACTTTACTTAATTAAACCCTACTTAAATTATGTATGTAAGAAGTCTTTGTTGACATTTCTAAGCACGTAGACGTGTTAATCTGATAATAATATGCGAAAGTGCAATCACCGAATATAATAACACCATTACTGTCCATCAATACCTCTAACCACGGTTAAGGTAAACTATGGTTAATGGTTATGTAACGTTCGTGGTTCCGCCGAACTATTATTTTACAATTACCCGGCGCTAATGATAACAGGCATGCACGACCTTTCACATTATAATATTCAATATTTGGGTTACTACCCAATTAGTTAGCGTAAACAGTCGTTAGACCTTGCCCAGTTATTAACCCATAACTTTGATTTGGCACAACTTTTTATCATTTACGAGCAAACGACTTTCTGGGGTAAATTGGGATTAAAAATTGTAAATGCAAGTCGGAGTGCGCAAAGGGTTCCGTGATCATAATAGTATGGTTCATAATTCAATTATTTATTTTGGGGAAAATAAAATATATGAATATGGACAAACATTTTGAGCATCTGCATTCTATACAAAATTTACAGCTTTATATCTCCTCAAGCTCATCGTTGCTTAGCTGCTTTTACCTGGGACTACACTGTCTACAATCAAGATAGAAGATTATATCTTGATTGTAGTGGCAACTGGCAGCTAAAATGCATAACTATTTAAAATTAAATCTGTCAGCATAATATAGCGCCCTTAAGTTTTTTGACCGCCTTAGATTATACTTGATATTGGTCCATACTATCTTGTGTTGAAACAACCATTCTTTGGAGTCAATGTGCGATACATTAACAAGTCCCAAGAAAGGACAGGAAGTTTCATGAGTGACTGATACATAACAGTGAAATTTTCAGGAAAAGTTTTTACTGTGTTGGTAGGGAACCCTAAAATTGAAGCAATCAGAAAAGTAAATCGGCTGTCAGAGGTACAGCTACTTCGAAAGGATTATAAATGGAATGGTGATTAAGTTTTTCCTCTTTTCATTAATTTCCTCGCTTCGGTGGAAATCAAGTGTTGCCAGCGAGCGTGACTTTTAATAAATGTAATTTGCCCGCTTATTCAGGAAATTAAGATACGCATCTTATTTTTATACTATGTACCGATGAAATGAAACCATTAAATCTTAATAGTTTTTCGTGATTATGGGCTTGTTAGCGCTGGAGTTTAAACGACTTTACATTTAGTAGGTAGGTAGGTACTCTGCAGTGAAGTCTCTAATTCTATAGAGAAAAAATCTCATTCATTTGTAATTATAATCAAATGTAACTAGGTATATTATTATATTCAATTAAAACAAGAGGTTTTACAGGCATTTAAGTGTCACCACAGCTACTTTATATTCGTAATTTTACATGTCTGGAAGTACCCGTAATAGCTCTTTTAATGAGTATCATAAACTCGCTAATTAATTTTTCAGACGTTCAAAACTCGTTTTTATGACGACGGCGCAAGGTTTTAAATGTCTTTTGGAGCACACCAATCGTATTTTGCGAGTAAGCCAAATAAATGTTATCTCTAACATTTACTACACTGGCTCAGCATAAAAAACGCGGGAAAAATGTTCGCCATTCAATAACCATAAACACAATTTCGCTTACGGGAGCCGTGCTGCATGGAGGGGGGAGAGAGAAGGTGAAACGTGTTTTGCATATGCCAGAAGAGGATGGGGGATGACATAATTTTTCTCGATTCTCCCGTTCTTCGTTATTTACTACGACCTTCGCGGTTTAGTCGTTAAATACAATTATTTAGAAGACTTTTCCGTACTATTTTGAATGTATTTCCCTAGAGGAAGTGGAAAGTACTAAAAGTTTTAAGGGTTTTTTCCTTTATCACTTTAGTATTGCCAGGTTTTGACATTTGCTTACGTAAAAACAATAGCTGTTCCTTGCGGCTTCGCTTGTGTACAAACGTATTATGCTCAACCCCATAAGGGGTGGAATTTTGACAAATCCGTTGTCAGTGTGTCTACACTATAAGAAAAACACCTCTGAAATTCATAGGTTCAAATTATCAATCAGCTTTTTTATACATATAAGAGATTTTAAAACCAAAAGCGCCGAAACTTGACAAGTACTGCCTACATGGTAACGATCGATCCCACAAGACGTAACTGTAGCCAGCAGACGGGAGCGTCTTGGCTGGGCTAGACCATTCCGATCATAATACGGCTGGCCTATTCAGCAATTAATTAATACTGCAAGTGACGTGTTTACTGGACTTGGTAGAGTGAGGCCAGAGTCTGGGCATGCGGTGCGACAACACGAGACAGCGCAACGCATGGTGCGTTCTTACGAGTTGCGACGCATGTCGATATAATTATTACAAGACGGTGTTAGCGCATCCCGTCATTCCTTCTAATAAATTCATCTCCTGTCGAGTGTTGACAAACAGTTCCATCCAACATCATATCCAACCGCTAAACTCTCGCCAGACTTGTTTATCATCCGCCCCACTGGTATAACAAGAGTTAAGGAAAAGAGTGCTCTTGTGAACTATGCATACACTTAGGCATTATTTTTATAGCAGTGAATTCTCATTCCTGCGTAGCCACCATCCACCGTCCAGCGGCCACGATCAAACCGATGTGCAAAGCACTAAAATGTGTAAAGCAACACAGCGCATCAACGGCATATCTTTGTATGTAAAACGCCGGAACGCCCCTGCAACAACGCACCGCAAGGCAACAGAGCAACATGGCTTCGCTCATAGCCCGCGGCCATCGTATCGAGCTGTCGGCACCTGATGTTGATATTCAATACGCTACTGTAATTGTTTGATAATGACGCGTTTGAAATATCCTACTAATGACTACCGACACCGACCATTATTAATGCTTGGAAATTCTATTATTTTCACTAATTAACACGTAACATATGTATTTCGACAGAATTATCTGCAGAATTCTGACGTCATAATGAACCAATTTAATGTATCTATATTCTCTTTGAAATTTAACAATACGTCGATCTAGTCCAGAAACAACAGCGACATGTACTATCGTCCATCGAAGAAAATTCATATGCACATTGCCGACCTATGTTATATAGCCGGATAAAAATTAAGTCATCGTTAGTCGTGATCTCGGCTGGACTTGACATAAACCGACCAAATCATGTAGGTACCAAACCTTTAACCATCGCTCTGATAGTATATCAAAGTATAGTCATTACTCGCTCTCGCTCAAACAAAATCACAGACACATTTCAGTCTTCAATTGACTTATTGAGCGAAATGGAACCGCTGAGGTAAGCTGTAAGGTGGCAATCGATTCGTCTGGACCCGCGGCTTATCTGTGGCGAATCATTTTATTCAGATAACTACCCGCTTTTTGTATTTTCACAGTCTAGTGCGTTTGTTCTATACAAGCGACTGTAGCGACGATCGCGCTCCGACTAGCTCGACGATAGCGCCTGGACTAAGCTTCAGTTGACTGAATATTTTTATTCTAGCATTTTGGTTTACCAGGCAGATAGAAGGTAGAATAATGTTAGTGTAGAATAGAATATAATATATAATAGAATAGTTCTAAGAACATTCCAACTGAAAAGTCGTTAACTCTATCTTTATTAGAAGTACTTGAAACTCTACTACATTTTAAACAGTTTTCTCATACTGTCTATCAAACTAAACCTATAATACGATTCTGAATTTAGATTTTTGATGGAAGAATAAAACTTGTCAATGAAAGCAGTAACTGCAATCAATATTCCTAAAAGCTTTGCAAAAACTAGTCCTTTCATAGTTATTTCAGCAGAAAAACATTTGAAAAGCACTAGAATTGTAAGTTAACACGTAAGTAAATCGAAAAGCGATCCTTTGTGCGATAAATAAACGCTGAAAGCCTTAGAAATGAAACTGCAGACCGAGGTGAAATCTCAAAGTTGCATTTAAAAGGAGGTTTAAGTTATATTTCTCTTGAGTAATTGCTATAGACTTTCTAGAAGCCTTCTTTTTCGTAGTTTCCGCTTGGCTTTCTATTTTCTAATAGAATTGGTGAAAATTTCTGGTTCATTATGGGATTTTTGGTTTATTTTGACTTCATAATTTTGTAAGTTTCTGGATGTTGAAACTTCATAGCACCTTAATTCATTATCGCGCGAAAACCTTTTTTTTTTTCAGGATGAAAACTAATTTTTATTCAGCCTAATTAACCAAAATATCTCCGTTCGTGCAGTAATAATAATAGACAGAGAGTAAAATAGACAGACAAACAGATAAGACAGACAGAAAGACCAACAGTCACATTTTTTTTTAATTTTATTATAGTCTAGACCCTAGAGATTCCATACAACCGGTAAAGCTACTAAGCTAAACATGTAAACTTATATTATGTTTGATTTTATGATGCTGTAGGTATATGAAATAAACCACAAGTACAGTCAGTTGCTATAATAACTATTCCCGTCTGGCCGTGCCTGGGGAAATTTTCTTTGAGTCCGAGCATTATTGTCCAGAATATAATATATTATATCCAGTGTATAATGTACCACAAACACTATAAAGTACGGATAACTTATAAAATATAAATGCAATTGCGGTATTGACCATCTTGAATTTGTATTCTAGCAGTTGATAAAAAGGGCGCTAAGCTCACTTGAGCCAAAGAAGAAGTGTTTTGTGAAAATTGTTTGTCTCACATTTTTTTTTTATTTCTGAGAGAGAAGGCTCGTTTCTTATAAAGAGTGAGCTTTAATATATGATAAAAAGAAAGTGTGTCTGTCTATATTTCTGTCTATTACCTTTGCACGCCTAAAATGTAAAGACAAAGGGCTATTGCGGCAAATACTGTACAAAAAACGTACGAATTTTTGGTCAATCTTATTTATTCTTTAATGAATCAATTAGATGATTGGGATATTCTCCGTATATTTACAGAGATAAATCCCAATTTCGCCAACCAGCTGAATTCAGCTTCGTTTGGTCAAGCGCTTCGTATCAAAATGCACAATTGATAAAGGCGGGATTCGAACATTGTGTATCGGTATAGTCTGAATAAACATTTGCCCAAGCTTCGTGACACACGGTACCGAAGAATGTCGAACAAACAAAGCATCCGATATTGACAAAGGTAAATGTTGTCATTGAAATATGCTCGGAAACTTTTCAGTTCGTTCGAACGATTTGTTTTCATTTCGTGTTCTTTATTTTTACTTGAAATGCAGGAGCTATTTCAACCTCATTTCGAATGAGTTTCACAAAAGTTGGACATTTCCTAGTTGCTATAAATATTAGTGTTTGTCTTTGTGAAGTTCTACAATTGAGTCTAGTATTAGAAGCTTAATTTTTCGTCTAATAATAAGAACAAATTACTTTGACTAGCTAAATGACTAATTAAAATATAGGAGTACTTATCGAAAATTATTAACAATAATATTATGTTAAGAAAACACCAAAGATTTTTTACTTTTGAAGCTTTACTTGTGTTAATTACTCGTTAACAGAGGAATCAGTATTTCACGTCATGTTTGTGGGTAGACATACATTCCGCAACCGCAACGCCTTCACGCACGCACACTGAGCTAACGTCATTAGTAATTTAGGGTTTAACTTGAGCACTAATAAATTATGCACTAACGTGAGATATTTGCTATCTGAAATTCAGGACTTTTAAACAAATTCAATGCATTTTGCAAATAAAATGCAATGTTTTCTAAGAAACGAAATACCCCAATTTTACATTAAGCCTTCTGAGTTTTCTTCAATGCATCCAATTTCATGAATTTGTTTATCTACTTACATTATAAAATAACGCCTAATTCTAAGCTCTGCCTGACGCTTCTTCGCACCCTTTTTTAACCAAAATTTTGACCTAAATCCCTTTTTCAGTCTTTTCGCCATTAATTCCAAATGCAAAAACGTTTTAACAGAATAATGAATTCGGGTTACTTATCTGTGGGATGGTGGGATTTGTGGACCGTTCAGAATAATCTTACCTCTACCAGGACCTTAATATCAACAACATAAGGGTCTTTATTACAGTAAGTCCGAGATAATACGTCTAAAGTCTAAACTGTAACGCATCCACAGAAGCTCATAACTCTTTCTGGGCTGGCCGTTATTTAGTATTATTAGCTTTGCCCCCTGGCTTCACCTGCATAAAATGGACCGTAGATTTCAACTAGATACAGACGACCACGTGATATATACGCAGTCTGAGAATATAGAAATCCGAAGATGCTGCTGGAAAATGTTTAGTTCAGATACTTTATTTCTCAAAATTTTAGAATGGGGATTGTCCATTTTTTTTAATTTTGCTCATTACAAAAACATTTCGAGGAATAAGTTCAGTGATCGTTTTTCTGTATATAAACGAAAAAAATACCCATTAGTTACTTATATTTTTGAACAAATATGCTTAACCTTAGTTTGACCTTCAATGGCGTTAAATTAGCAATAAATTCGACCAACATTACGTTTCGAACTTTTGGTAAGCTTCTCGTATCAGCTTTCACATAATGAGAACTTGCATTTGACGAACCAGCCATTATAAATAAGATTGAAAGGAAAAAAAACGTACTGCAGAGGTCAATTGGCCGCCGATGATGACGTCAGAGCGAAACTTTAAAAATTTATTGAGAAAAAACTAGCCAATGAATTTCAAAATTATTTAATTCATATTCTTAAAATACCCTATTTTAACGAAAAAAAATATAAAAAGTACATGTGATTTTTTTTGGACAATGCCCATTAGATTTTGTCTTATCTCCTCTTAAATTTTTGAAGTATTTAGTTCATAACAATATAAGTAGTGCCTTTTTCAAATAAACTGCTCAAAGACATTTAATTATGATTAACCTTAAAATCCTTCAATTTAATAAAGAGTTTGACAGATAATGTATGCTTAAAATATATATATTTTTTTAATTAAACGTACTTAAACGTAAGTAGTGAATGTCCCACTCTCAGTACGGCAGTTAATATCCTATAGAGTTGTTTTTAGTTATAATAAATTCCAACATAATATCTTATCAATAAAGATGCGGAAAATCGGCATAAGATTACATGTGTCGGAGGCCGGAGCGTAATCTGAGGAGGCTAACGACAGATCTGGGAGTTGGGGCCAGATTAGGGACTCCGGGGACCAGCTTTATAGCTGTGAGCGACGCGATTTCTCTCAAAGATTGTTCTAGACGCTGAAAAACTACCTCCTTCGTCTGCTAAACGTCTGGTGTATTTATGTGGTTTCGTAACTTGGAGCTTCCTTGGAAAAGCTTAATTTAAAAATTTGTCCACTACGTCGGCCTATGACGGACTTGTAGTGGGTCAATATATTATTTTTCTATGATTGTCCATGGTTGACGTCGAATGCGTATGCTAAAGGCAGCCTTACCATAGAGGCAATCATGATTTAATTCATTAAAATCCAACGCATTAAAATCAGGACATAAATATTTCCTTTTCCTCCTAATCATGTTATCCTAGTAAGCAATTTCGTTAATTAATTTGCAGATAGAACACAGAACTGTGCAAAGTGCACAATAGGTAGAAGCCAATTTCTGTCAAACAACAGTCTTTATTTAACTTGGATTCCATTAAACGATACAGCGGTATCGGGCATCTTTCCTTTGTGCATGCTCCATGCATCCATGCATGCCCCACGGCTGGAATATTTGCAAATCGCTACCGAATCACAATTCACAATGGCTGAAATAATGCAGTGCACACATCAATGCATTCGCAGGTACGGCACCAGGCTTGCATATTCTGATAGGAGATCTTTCAATTTTAAATTCGCTCCACAGCGTTTCAATGCGGCACATTAAAAATCGAAACCTTTTAAGATTTTGCGAACATTTTTAGTTTAGTCACATTTATATTATGTTGGTGCTTTAACATAGCATATTAAAGCTTAACATTTGTTTCTTTCTGCTTATTTATGTTTATTTCTTTAATATAATAAATGTCGGGTATAACGAACATTAAAAGAATATACAAAGGCCCTTAAGCAAGGATAATAAAAAGTTCGGTAGTAAACGGTAAAGTAATCCCTTTATAAGCAATAAATCTGCTATTTAATCAGTGTAATACTATGTTTTATATCTAATAGTATACGGTAAGTAATAATCGTAATAATTAGCTTTAATCAAAAAACTTCAGGAAATAGATGTGCCCTTAGTCATGTTGCATTCGATAATTTCAACAAAGTAGTTAACTAAAATTTTTGAGATTTGACCTAAAGCATGGACTTAAGAAAACCTAAAGCAAAAGCTAAGTGACATGGCGCTTGCTATGTCAAATCCAAAGACGTTAATTAAATTAAATCCCATATATTTATGATTTTTTTTTAAATTTTCTGTCCAAATTACAACTTGACACAATATGAGAGGATGGGTGAAAGTTAATTGAGCTTTCGTCATTGAATTTTGAATTTTATACAGCCAAATTTTATTACTTTTTTTATGTATGGGAATCAAATAATAAAATTCACAGATTTCCTATACATTGCGTTATTTGTTCATGAATGTTATCGTGGTCGCGGCACGCGCCGGCAATGTATGTCGGCGGTGGATTCACGCCGCGGATGTGGTCACGTTGCTACCGCTTTTATTGTTTTGTGTTGGCTTATGAGCTTTTTTTTATCAACGTTGGCACCATTGCGTTTCAATACGCGCTATGCATAAAATTAAAGAGCGGCCATTTGCAATTGATGCAACAAAATGGTGGATTTCCGCGATAAAAAATAGACAATCTCTTTTAACTTTTTTTGGTAAGTAAACTTTAAAATTCTAGCACGATACTCAATTGTTCGTTTAGTGGTCTTATCTCTTTCAAAACGCTCAACCGATTTTAATGAAATTTTGTATATGTACCTACATTCGTTAGGCCTGAGAATCCTATTCTCAAACCTAACGAATGTACTTACATATTACATAGGTTTTTATCTACTTTTTATATTGATACTAGAAATAATTTCTACGGCCAAACAACGTTTGCCGGGTCAGCTAGTAAACCATAAACATTAAAAGCTCTATACAGATCAAACAACTAAAAGCCAATATAATAATATGCTCTACAATTAAAATGTCGACAAGCAAGTCTTTGATAACTTGTCTCATATAATTACTATGAAACTCATATCGGAAATCACCCAAGACACCACAGCTGTAATTGGAGCAGGCAGATTGGACCAACAGACAGACACACAGTTTGTAATTAACAGGAACCAGCGTACCATATTAATTGCGTGTGTACAGTGCCTGTACATTAATTATTACTTGTATTTACTGGATCGAATTAATATAATAATCAAGATAGCTATGTATTAACAGGGAAATTAAATAATAGATTGCGAACCTATGTAATTTTGTCGGGTTATGACTTATGACAAGCCCAGTCGACAGATCACGCCTGTTGACTTATCCTAAGTCCTGAACAATAACATATTATATTTATCAGGAAATCTTTGATTGTAAATTCGGTAGGTCAAAATGGTTCAGAGCATATTAAATCTTGTCGTCTCTTCGACTATACTTTAAGTACCCCATCTTACCAGACTGCCCAATATGTACTTAAAAAAGTGCATAAGCTCTTTTATAATTGGAGACTAATTTAAAAATCAAGCTACTTTGGTTCCTAACCAATTTTTTACTTTGAATATTACTAGAATTCCCAACAAAGCGTCGCTGAGGGGGCACGAACGAGGGAAGCTTTAAAGTACAGTAGCCGTTTTAAGAACAATAGCAAGACGGTAAGAACACCCAATTTATGTCAGTGTGTGTCGCAAGACGCTGCGGTCAAGACGCACCCTTCGAATCCCGACCAGTATAACCTGACCCCACTCTCGCCGACGCTCCTTTTTGCTGCCAACGAAAACAACGAGCGGTGGCTCAGGAGGGGGTCTACGTGGCTGGCCAGGTTTTCAGACATGACCACTTCAACTGCCTTATTTGATGCTCAAGTGTAACCGCTACTTAGAGCTCCTCCAAGGGATGAAATTAACAGGGAGAGGGGTAGTGTTGTACCAATTTTCAATTATAATATCGATGTGGAAAATTTTGGTCAATTTGTATTTTTTTTTTTGTTCTGGCTCACTGTCTCATACACTGTTCCAGTAAAAATACAATTTTTCAGCTCATAGTAATAACAGGTGTAATTAGAGACTTCTATAATTTTCTTATTTTATTTTATCATAATATTTTATCTATTTACTTACCTAACAAAAGCACATCACAAAATTTTAATAAAAATTAAATTTTACACTATCGATAGCCTAAATTATTTAAATATGAGGACATCACTAGCAAAATATCTTTGCATATCCATGGAGATGCTTAAACCAATTATAATAGTCGAGGAGCTACGGCGGTTTGGGCGCTGGCGGGGGTCTCAGTAAACTGGTCGGGGTAATGGATTAGAGGCCATAAATAAGTGGCATGATTCCGTATCTGATCCTATTTTGGCTGTTCGGTAGATTTGGACGGGTATAATTATTTAGAAACATAATAATGTTGTATCAAAATATAGAGTGATTCCTTGTTTACGTAGTTTTCTTTATAATGATTGACAAAATTGAGATCTATAAAAATACTATTGTATTAATCAACACGTTTATTTTTTAATTTTAAAATTTACTATTCATACTTGTATTATAGCTTTTTATTAAATGGAAGATTTATGTTTTTAACTTATACAATATACAGGGCGCTGCTACTTTCACAGTGAACTCTCTACAAGGAACACGTACACACCCTAAAGTATTGTCACTTATTTTTGTTACACCTTGTATATTTTTATTTATCGAGTAGCTACAAGATTTTTCTTTACATCTTTTGGGCTTAATTTTACATAGCAATATTAAAATGATGTAATAAAATGAGAGGATAAACTCAATTACTTAGTATAAAATAGTCGGGATGAAAGTGAACAGTCAGAACAGAACAGTTAAACTTGTAAAAGCACTCAACAGCAATTACTAAGTAACTGGAGTTGGTAATTGCAGACTCGCTTTCAGATGAATAAAACATGAAAATAATACAGAATACTACACGCAAGAGGCCATTATTATATTAAAAAAGTTTTCAATAAAAGTAATAAATACAGGAAAAGTTTTGTTTACAAGATTCCAAGATTTATGGTTTGTTTTGTTCTTATAACAAATGCCTGACAAAAATGAAATATTGCCCGAAATGATTTCCAGTTGTGGAAAATGTATCACTTAACTAAATAAATTGCCTTGACGGAAGATAACCTCTCTAACTTAGGCATTTTATTATAACTCTCAATCTCTTTCACTAATAGTGGTAAAAAAAACATCTAAAGGCGTTTCGATGGCCTACGAAGAGTACGACTTGAATCAGATGAATTTGTGAAATTAATTTTCTTGATACAAGTTATTTTCTAAAAGAGATAGAAAAATGTATAGATGGAAAAAAACAAAAAGATTCACACATTACAGTAATGCAGAGCTTTGTTGTCAAGAGTTTTATTTTATCATACACTGGAGATGTTAAATGTATGTCTGTAACCACACGGATTTTTATTACTCAGACTATTATATTCGCCTAAATCATTTTCTGTGGCCATTTGTTTCCGCCAAACTCTCGATCCCCGCCCCTTTCGTGTCTGCGCGAGATATTCGGAGGTAACGCCGCTCCTGATTGTGGGTTCGTCTTAAGAGGCTCTTTGGCTACGCCACTTAATCCCCGTATTAAGCCATGGTGTGCACTATTTTGTTACATAAACGCCGGTTTTCGTAACGCTCGGGTTTCAGAGAATATCTATTTTCTTGGATCTTTTTCATAATTTACGAGTGACTCAGAATTTTATGTACACTCCAAAGATAGGATTGTGTTTAGTGACGAAAGGCAAAAAAACTCATATTACATATTATTTTTAATTTTCCAAAGGAAATGCCGAATATTATAAAGTCGAAAGTAAAGCTCACTTAAATCAAACTGGAATAACAAATGTTATCCTGAGAAAAATCCATGTTTTTGGGGATTACTCGGAACTGGGCTTTTTCTAAGAACTTAGCTCATCGATTGCAATTAATGCTTTATTTCTGACAACTGTGAGTGTACACACAATGTGGCTAAAGTATAAGATTTAGCGTGGATAATATATGGCGGAGAAGTTTAGGTAAGCCTTCGTTAGAAAGTTCAATATAGCTACAGAGTTTGGTGAATCTTACATTGTTTCAGCCCCTTTGGAAGCCGTGCCAAGAACGCTACAAAGAATTTATTCAAAGGGTGCTCTCAGATTTTTGTTCCGTACAAACTCAAATGTCTGTGCTTAATTAGATTGCTTAAATGTTCAGTTTTGGGACAAATTATGCTTGTAGATGTTTCCGACTCGATATTGCCCGAAATTTTATTGCTCCATAATTAGTTTATGACGCGGGAATTGTACGTTTTCCGAGATAAAGACTATTCAGTGTCCTTTCTTAGGACTCCAACTATTCCTAAATCAACGAATAAAGCATATCTTATGCTAAGTACTCACATACGGTTTTGCTCGATCGAGCAATAACGTCGAGCAATACCCGCGGTTCGGGGTTTCGTCCACACAGTCAGTATTATTTATTTATTTGTAGTATAGTTATATATTCGATAGTTTTATTCTAAATCGATATATTTAATTCCATCGAGCCGGCTCGATGCGAGCCTTCGAGCTGTGAGTTTTGCGGTCCACACAGTAATTATTACTCGATTTGGAGTTAAACTATCAAGCAAAACCGCATGTGAGTACTTAGCATTAGAGGACAGTAAACAAGCAGTCAGACCAAAACACTGTCGGATTTATTATATCAGTAAGAGTAGTTTTTACGAGTACCTTTTTATGGTGCTAGCGGTAATCCAGAGTTTTTCAAAAATGCATAAAATTTCCAGACAACAATAACACTGGAAATTCCCTTATTACATTTTCAAAAAAGCTTCCCAAGACTTACAAACAGACATATGGAACCGACAATCCTTCGCTGCAAAATGTACATCATTATGCATAAACTGCCCGAAGCGTTGGCAAAAATTGCGCCAACATCAACATCTGGGCCCAAAGGGACAGGCCCACAGACAGGACAGGACCAAAGTTTGACAAGTAACGCGCATTATGGGATCACATATCTAAAATTGTTTCGTGTCCTCCGGCGAAAGAGTTCTTATACTTTTTAATATGTCTTCTTCGGAAGTCGGAGGGGTGAATCTTGATCATTAATTTTGATATTTTTTCGAGCTGACAAATGGTTTTCTGTGGAATGTTTTCATTGCAATTATTTTTTTTATTCTTCAAAGCTCCTTTCAAGTTGTTTATAATTTGATTTCTTTGTTACAGGTAAATAGCCAGAAGAAAAAAAAACATATAATATTGTCTCAAGACCTCAGTTAATTGGTAACGTAATTTTTATTGTTATTAAGACCTATTATCAAACATGAGATAATTATTAGTTACAAAGCAAAGATACTAAAAATTGGAATTGGTCATCTTGTAAGGTGTTTTATAAGAAACAGTTATTTCATATCTATGGACTATCGCCTACGCCTCCTTAATCTTACAAAAATGTTTTAAAGCACAACTTATACTTTTTAAAATGTTTTTTTTAATTATTATTTTAAGAATCTTCTAAGCCTATGCAGTGTTTTCATTGTATACAAAGCAGTCGGCATATATTTTAAGAAGCTCCTACACTTAAGAAACTTTTACAAATACACCTTTCACAGTTTCTAAATGAACAAAGAAGTAAAACAAAAGCGACACACGACACATCAGCCGTTACATATATCAGGTGCCAACGAATGTGATCGTCGCGACGCCTTCTATTTGTCGTTTCTATTATTTCTGGTAAATTCCCGAATTTTTAAGAATTTAAGTCTTAAATTAAAAGTGAAAATATAAAGAAACCAATTTGTAAAACAGCACGCTATATAACTCTTCAATTTCAAATCGATATTGGCAAAAACGAATTCTCACAGAATTAAACAATAACAAAGGATAGGTACAATCCTATTCTGTACACCTACTTATAACTTATAAGCACTATATATGAAAAGACTATAGCCGCTACACAACTCCAACATTTTTAGTAGTCTATTTCTCTAACTAGCGCCCAACTCCACATTAAATACGCCCTAAAAGCGGCGCGTCCGGTACAAACCAAAAATGGTTAGTGAAAATTTGGTCCGACGGACCACACACCATTTCCGGTTTCCAACCCCCCGACTTCCCCAATACCCCCCCGGCTTTGGCTTCCGGAAGACAATGACCGTCCGCCATATCCGATAGGCGATTCAGACCGCAATTTCGCTGAAAGAACGGAGAATGTACAATGTGAAATGGCAAAGTGTAAGTTATTTTAATGTGAATGTAGTCTGCTGCTTATATTTTTTCTGGTACAGTTGTGTTAAAATTAATATGAAATAGTGAGATTACTGTATATTATAGCTTTATTATGACCTTTGAATTAAGAATAATGTAGCTTACATATTTTAAGCAACGATGCATATAAATAACTTTGCCATGTTTAAGGGTTTTTATGTGAACTAGATGTTGCTTGCTTGTGTATATTCTCCATATCAAACTTCTGCAACCCTAGTCGTTTCATAACCAATTTCATCAAAATCGGTTCAGCGGTTTAAGCAACGTGAAGAGGTAACAAATAGATAGGCAGACAGGTAGACAGACAGACAAATACACTTTCACATTTATAACCTTAGTGTAGATAGATGGATTCTAGGTGTGAAATACTAGCTTGGATAATAATAAGTAATAAATAGAATCATCAACCCCTTTATTAAAATGCAATCTAGAATTAACTAGAAATCTCTTTGACATCTATGAGATACCTATCAAATGAGAGTATCAGTTCATAGATACAGAGGCGTCAAAGATATAAAGCTTCTCTGAGCAAGAAGATTAAAGCTCTCAAGACACTGAAATATTAAACTTTCAGCTGAAACATCTCTTAAACGACTCAATTCTATACATTCTCGGTTTTTCGAAACTGATGAAAAATATTTTTGCAGACTTTTGTACATTTTGTGGTACATAAGCCCCAAATATTTTTACATTCTTGGTAAACTCCATCTTAAAATTTCATTCCTTCAAAGCAAATATTGAAATAATTCTCTTTAGTTTGCAACAGACAAGAAGTTAAAAGCTATATAAATCAAGCGAAGTCCAATAAAAACTATAGCCAGTTGATTTTAAGACAGTTGCCGCTAAAGTTGGGAATATTCACAAAGTTGGTTGGTTCAAAATGTATGCGCATATCGGCTCGCCTCTAACTGCAAATTCCGTTTTATTGCACAATTTTATTATAAGGAGATAGGAAGCGTTTAGTGCTACAAAGAGCGATTTAAAATTGGAGTGTAGTACTTTGCATAGATCTTTACACAGAGGTTAGAAAATATTTAATTTTTTGCGTTTTCCTATTTAAACTTAGACTTATGGCTCATGTAATTCTATGGATAAAATGAACTTACTTTCATCAAAAGTTCTTGAAGGCAATGTAGCAAAGCATGTGTTTTAATATGCGTACAAATAGTTTTAGCCGTTTTTAAATCAGGTGCCATATGATTATCGGCTATCCTTTCCATAAGATTATAAAATATATACACACTTATTTATGTTTATTATCTTTTCATGTTTAAATTGCTCAAACGATTTCGATGGCTTGTGGAGTAATTTAAGTCCCAGGGAAAGATATATAGTACGATTGTCGCAGAGATACAATAGTTTTCGTGAACAGAGTTGAGTCTAGTCTAGTTAAGTATTTGACTACTAATACAGTACACAGATCTAGTCAATAGTCAGTAAGCTGTACGTCACGCAATCAGTACACGTCGCAGGACGATGTTAACCGACGTAATCGTATCCTGAAACCCCGCAACTCCTGAACGACGCTGAACCGGTTACATAACGACGCCACGAATTAAGCGACTGCGACGACAACGACAACGCAACGTTTGTTTGCGTTAGTAAATTAATCATCAACTAGAAATAACTATTTAAGCAGTTCTTACGGGATTGCAGTATTTCTAGAGTTTTGTTGAACCCCATTTCTAAAAGTTTTAAGACTGCAGTGTTTCTTTTCACTAGTACTTTTGAATGTATAACGTAAACCAATGTTATTGGATAAAACAAATATAAAGTCTTGTCAAAAAACCTGTCGGCTGTCACGATTCTCGTTTATTGAGACAAAAAATAAATGGTTATAAAATGAATATAATTTTAAATAGATAGTACAATACCCGGCAATAAATATTGCACATCGACCTTTGGAAAGAGACAATCGGCTAATTTCGGTTTCATAGAGCGTTATCTTTGTAGCACACACCTATTTGACATTATGTCAGTCGTTGTTCAAATTGAATAGAGTGCAGTGGCGTCCAGTTCAAAATATATATCGAGACTTGTTTACACCCCTAAATTTGCTACAGCTGTAATTTTCCCAAAGAATTAAAATATACGTAAACATAATTTGAACACGCTTTTTTATTTTATTTTACCCGAACCTAAAGCCATAACTTATAGAAAATTTGGTGTATTTTATACAAAGAATAATAAAATTGTCAAAAGAAGCAAACCGTAATAATTATGGTTTTTTTAACAGCTCCTAATACTTTTTGTATTTCGTGCGTAAGAGATAACGCTCTACAAAACCGAAATTAGCCGAATGTCACTTTCCAAAGGTCGATGTGCAATATTTATCGCCGGGTACTGTAAGTATAGTTGTTTCAACTGAAAGGATCTTATCAATAAAATTATTTAATAATTATTATTAAATATAAAAAATCGGCCCATTTTTCTCGAGATAAAAAAACCTAAAAAGCCCTCAAAGCTTCAGTTCCAGACAGCACTCATCACTTTTCCGATGTGTTCCACAGAGAACTCAACTCTTCTATTCGGGCGTTGCGATCGTCGCAGAACCGCTGTGTTCGTGGCCTTACCATAACAATCTCATTAGGCAAACGCGATCCCGGCTCCGCTGATAATCCTGATATATTCAGATAACCTGGTTATACACAACGCGAGATTGTATACACAAACGATCTTAACTCTTATACCTGGTTATACACGACGCAAGATTAGTATACACAGACGATCTCAGCTCTCAAATCTCCTTCACGGGTTTCCCACGGTTTTGATGGATATAAAGTTATACGACTCAAAATTAAATTTTCAAATTTGGAATTTCTAAACGCCATCACATAAAGACTTGTTTTCATATTAGACTATGATGGATAACCATGATTGCCACCTTATCCAATTACTAATCATAGTTCAAATTGCTTGTATTGGTCCATTATGGGCCAACATGGAGATACTGCATTATGTAACATTAAAATATTATAGAAGCAGTCTGATCATGTGATTAATAATGGCAGATTTCCACAAATCTTTTTAACTACTTAACATAATAACAGTAGTCATAATATTGTGAATTTTTTATTTTTTAATATTTTCTTCACCCCAATAACTATAAGTAAAATACCACTTCCAAAAATTACTGTGCAATCTTATCGCCAGATTCAGTTGAGTTCCTGAACTAAGTTAAATTGTAGCGAGATCAGAATCCAGCTTAGTTGCGACTTGCTGCGGCATCTAGACTAGTACTTGTGGCTTTGGAAACTATTTACATTAAGCTGTTTCGATTAAATATAAGTTGCTTTAGTTGACTGCTGTTTTTAATTGAAATTGGTGAATTCAAATATATGATGTTAAGTTTATTTTAGTTTAATATGTACTATCGTCTATCAGAGACGTTGATTCCTAGGCAGATGGGGACCTACGTACATAGTTTGGTCGCGTTACGACAAACCCAACCGACCGACAGATCACAATAATTAACATTGAATTGACATGATCCGGACCATGACGTTGGCCTGCCTAAGAATCAATTTCCTCGAGTGTACAATATGTTTTCAGAAAACTTTTGACTAACATCATTTAATTACGTTTTAATAAAAGAAAAATTGCCTGCGCCTTTGATAGACTTTACCAGAAACTTTGATACATTTTAATATTCTTTGGTTTATTATGTAGCATAATATTTATTATTTCGCACAGATGTCATAATAAATTATAACAACACTCCCAAAATTCCGTCGCACGCTTGTATTTTTAATGAGTACCTAATGTAAGGGCGCGTGCACACCTACGTGACATCGTTCGCTCTATAAAATCCACAGTCTACGGTGATCATACACAAGATAAACTCAAATTAAACCCACCCTGTCAGACCATTATAAACCCTATTAAAACAGACAAAAGACACAAAATCGTGTCACGTTAATGTTTATAATTTCGGCTTCATAGGTCAATGCGCTCCAGGAATTGGGTTAAAATTTTAGGTCAGCGAAGGATTTTCGTTTTTCCTGTTAATGTCGCACGATCAGCTGTTCACATAAATTGTATGTAATTGCCTTAATTTATGAGTGCAACGACTTTCATTTTACTGAAAGATTCGGCACAATACAGACAATACTTATTTTCATAGCTTTACCATTCTATTTCATCTTTAAAAAATTTTGGTGGTGGGAGTTTGTTGTTGGTCTGTTATGCTGAAAGATTTGGCACGTTACAAAAAAAAAATATCACGTCTTGTTTTCCTTTGCCATTTGATTTTGCTCAACAAAAAAGTTTGCACTAGCAGCCAGTAAAAAGAACAAAATTCGAACCGGGACAGCAAAAAGGCGCGCTATAATTGAAAGAGTCCCTTTACTCGCATTTAATGAGAACCTCCTAGAATTAGGAGCTGAACTCCCATCATAAATTGTCCCGTTTCCGCACCCCGACTAGGGTTGGGACAAGGAACATCGAAGCGAAGAAATTCGGGACTCAGCTCCATCGATATTCCGCCTAAGAGGTTTTCCTTAAACTTTTTGTTAATTTGGTACGTCTCAATGAGTGCTATTCTTTCGTAAAGGTTATCAGTAGTGTATTTGGGAAAGTTCGTTTGCGACGAAAATGCTTTTGTTTTTTTTTGCATTATTAAAATCCTTTATATACTTATTCAAAATAGGCAGATCGTTCTTTTAAACAACCAACCTGACAGTATGTACAATGTAATTAAACTAAGTAATATTGGTGTATATTTATCCCTATTTAGAGTTATTGTGAAAGTAGCTGCGATTCATAACATTAGAACATTTCTCATAGAAATATAGAAATCAAGAATATCTCTTTCAACGCTATAAAAATAGCAGCGTTAAAAGATATATTCAGATCACAGTAAACTCTAATACATGCTCATTTTGTCACTCAGAGGAAACCCTTTATGGGTGCCCCGGGTTGGGTATGTAACACTGGCCGACGAGAAGCATCGAGCCTACCCACTAAAAATGCGATTTGCCAACAGCCAAATACAAAGTGATGTCCTGGATCTATCAAACACAAAACATGAACATGCCCTAAAATTATCACTTACTGTTAAAAATTTTAAACTAAAACTTGTACAAGCTAGTGATGTATCACATCTCCTTACAGAGCTTAAATCTCGGGACTTCCCGCCATAAATATCCCGACATTAATATTTCCGCACATACTAGTCCGAGATTCCCGGGTCGTTGGGAGCACAACATGAATATTTATACACACATTTATAATCTGAAGCGTGTCTATGATGTTCGGATTAAAGATAAGTAGTTATTTATGCATATTTTTGTATTTTCCCGACAAGATAAATAGGTTATCTGTGTGCTTTGTTCTGTCTCCGGATTGGCTTAAGTTTTATATTGTATAATAAAAGTCTGTGTCAGCAGAATAACATGATTTATTTACTATCTGGAATAAATACGTAGATTACAACTACTGATTTAGTGATGTAACTGCAAATGGAAATATTTCAGAATCTTATCCAAACTAGCAATTAATGGAAACAAAAAAGTGACTGTTTTAATGCATCCAGTGTCACTCTCACGGCTATGATGATAATACTTCCTAAGCTCAACTGCTAAGCTGCTTAACCTCATCGTATAGTACTAGAGTGAAACGACGAGACGAGTCACAAAATTGTATACAAAATTTCAAATTTTATATTATCAAGTTCTGTGCCTCGTCTAACCGTTTCTACAATACACAGAATTGTAGAAAAAAAACCTTCTGACGCTGAAGAATGTTGAAAAAAAACCTTCTGAAGCTAACTAGCTACACCACATGGTTTTACATTAAAACGAAAACACTTTATTCAGTCACTTTCGTTATTGCATCCCTTCATCTCTATATTTAAATCGAGGCAATAAGGGCTGGGGCCAAATCCTTCCATGACCTATTTCTCTCATCCGGGTAATGCTATGCCCTTCTTACATTACTCCTATTTTTCCTATACTTATCTTTTCTCACTGTGAATTGTACTATCAATATCTTTCTGTGGATAAACTGTAAGATCTGTGATCACCGGTGAACACCGATGATCGCGACAACGATAGAATACAATTGGCATTTCCAAGAATCCCCGATCGAAGGATTAATTGTGTTTTTGTTTGTCAATGAACTTTTTTAAATAAAGAGTATAAATTAATTTAATATCCAATTAAATACAAAAGTTATCGTTGCTGTTTATTTCGCTGTATAATTTTTATACGCTTTGTTCTTCACAATTAAAAAAAAACAAACACTCCAGTAGAATGAAAAATGATTTCAGCCTGTAAAATTGTGTATTTGTCACACTTTCATAACTTCCGTTTCCGAAATTCTGAATTTCGTTTCCGAATCGGAAACCAAACGCGTTTTCTCCGATGTGATTATGAAAATGCAAATGCACGTAAACAAAGATTCACTTTCATTAGGGGTTTCATGAATAAAGACAATAAACCACGTGATTTACGGCCGGACGGCTCAGGCTTCTAGGGGCGACCTTAGAAGTGTGAACTCAAGTCGCCGTCATGTAGCGGCCGTAGTGTAGCGATGAATGTTTCTTATGTAGCGGTAAAAATCACCTATTACATTGCATTATATTCTCGCCTCTCATACAAGTCTGCCTATTATATTTTATTATTACCGCTCTTCCCTGAAGTGTGATTTCAGTAAACTTAGTATGTAAAAATATACATTACGACGACAAAACTAATTTTAATTTTTTAATTAAATTTTATTAATTAGACTTTGAAACCTTTACATCAACAACTTCACCAAGAAGCCATTAAAAAATTTGTGCGAGCGAATAAATATACCTCCTCCTTTTTGGGAAGTCGGTTCAAAAGAAGAAGCACATTTCTCACAGGTATTTCATAAATTTGCTTCCGCACCAAATTCATCTTTCCAAAATGGCCTCCTCAGACCGTAATTTTGGATCGATCTTCGTCTAATTTTCGTCTTGATACTTGCTCCCTAATTGAATGAGGAGTATAAAATATTCATGTGTATGGTAATCCGTCGGGTCGCGTCGGGTGGGGAAATTACGTTTGACAGATTCATAGTTTAACGGGATCTTGTGTTGTGGGGCTCCTAATAGGGTTAAGTCTTGGCCATATTTGGTATATCACTCCTTATTTGGATGGTGGGATCTACGTCTTGTATTTGGTGTAAGATGGATACGGTCTACGGTATTTTCGGTATGTGGCGTAGATAGCTACGTAGCTATTAGTAGTTGCCAGTTGGTGTATTTAAGGCTACGCCGTTTTTGTATTGCGCGTAGATGTCTACGCAGTTTTTGTATTTCGCGTAGATGTCTACGCAGTTTTTGTATTTCGCGTAGATGTCTACGCAGTTTTTGTATTTCGCGTAGATGGCTACGCAGTTTTTGTATTTCGCGTAGATGGCTACGCAGTTTTTGTATTTCGCGTAGATGGCTACGCAGTTTTTGTATTTCGCGTAGATGTCTACGCAGTTTTTGTATTTCGCGTGTATGGCTACGCAGTTTTTGTATTTCGCGTAGATGTCTACGCAGTTTTTGTATTTCGCGTAGATGTCTACGCAGTTTTTGTATTTCGCGTAGATGTCTACGCAGTTTTTGTATTTCGCGTAGATGTCAACGCAGTTTTTGTATTTCGCGTAGATGGCTACGCATTTTTTGTATTTCGCGTAGATGGCTACGCAGTTTTTGTATTTCGCGTAGATGGCTACGCAGTTTTTGTATTTCGCGTAGATGTCTACGCAGTTTTTGTATTTCGCGTGTATGGCTACGCAGTTTTTGTATTTCGCGTAGATGGCTACGCAGTTTTTGTATTTCGCGTAGATGTCTACGCAGTTTTTGTATTTCGCGTAGATGTCTACGCAGTTTTTAACATTTGGCGTAGATGTCTACGCAGTTTTAGTATTTGGCATAGATGGCTACGCAATTTTCATTATAATATGGCGTAGATGGCTTAGCTAAGATATTATATATATAAATATATAATTAAAAATATAATTAAAATTAGTTTAAATCTACCTAATTAACTATGTTTTTAAATAAACAATGCAAACCTTTGTGCACTTAGAAATAACAATCTTTGATTATTCAAAAGTTGTAACCAAAAAAGATTATCAAATTATTTTACTTTCAATTTCAAAATATACGGCAACCTTATTAATAAAAGCTCATTAAAGTATTATATCTAAAAGCGTTTCAGTGTAATTGTAAGTGGCTGAGACAGTTCAGTCTCAGAGATCCCAGTCTCCCCCCTAACGTCCTCCTCATGGACCGGAATCTTGTTACGAAAAAACTTATTTAATAACGCCAAGGGAACATGAATTTGATTCAAACAAATTACATATTTTAGGCTTTATTTGCATTTAAATTTGGAAACAATTTGGATATTTGAGGGTGTGATTTTTTGTAGAAAATAAAGTTTGTTTCGAAAGTAATTCAGACGCTATTAAATGTAGTAAATATATTAGGCGCAATAAACACTAATTCGATTCCTAATTTAATGGTTAGAATTTTCTTTGTTTTTTAACCAAAAAAAATCAGCGTGTATGTAATATATTATTATAACAAATTTTTAACTCAAACTCACTCAAAACTCAAACTCAAACTGAAACTGTAATTGTGTAATCGGCAATTAAAATAATAATAACTGAATACAAGAAAATGCTAACAAGGACCAGAGTTCAACTTTTTGATTTCCTCGGAAATCCAATTTAGATTCTTATGCTCTCTTCCCGTTTGAGAAAATTAAAAAAATATTGCTGCCAAAATCCGCCGTCAACACAATTTTATCATAATCTGTTTCCGAACAAAAAACAAACTCGCAATTTTGTTTGCGGAGGGACGCATTCCAAATTAATTTAATGTTAATTTAGCAAAAAGTGAAACGTCGCTTTGAAAGTTGGACGTCACAAAATGAAACAAATTTCCACATAAATGTATGAAAGTTAAATACTTTGTTAATATGAACCTTATTATAATTACTGTTTCAACTAGATGGACCACTCAAAATAATAACAACAATTACTTTTTCTGACATTATTTTAGTCAGAAAGATATAATTAAATAAAATATGTAAAGAAGAAATGTACACAACTAGGAAATGTACTTTTTTGGCGCGTTACGTTTAGTAGTTAATACTGTTTAAGTATTAACTATTAAAATTTATTAGTCTGGACTCTGGACTCTGGAGTCTCTGAACTCATCGCCATTATGTAAGAATAATCAACAAAAGCAATTAATGATCAAAAAATAAAACCTATTATCAATAAAATCCCTATAAATGAATAACACGCAATACGCTGATACTGAAAATCAAAGGAAGATATTTCAATTTCAGTTGTAGTTTCACTACAGTCCATTCGGAATTATTTTACCTTGAAACCTGTATGACTTGACTCTTATGTCGTCGGCGTAAAGGCCAGAGGGGTAATAACGATGTGTATTCCTGGTTATGTCTCTCGATTCATTACTCCTACATGAAATGTTAATTAAACGTTAACTACTTTTCGATGGTGCGATTGGGTATGGCACTTAAACTTTAAACCTTTTCAATCTGAAAGTTTCAGATTGAAAGTTTTATTTTTTTGTTTTCGTTGTTTCATAAAATACATAAGTATTCCCCTAATTTAAGTTGTATTTAAATAATCAAACTTGTTAGGAAGCAAACTATTATAATTACTTGGCTCTAAAAACGTATCTAGCAAATAAATGACTACCGTATCAAATAAAGTGCTTTATTAATTAAATATGATCCATGATATTATAAGTTTAAACACTTACGGATTTTGTCGCGGAGCACTTTTATTAATCCCGACGTTTCGGCTACTTTACAGCGGCCGTGGTCACGGGCGGACTGAGGTGACAGGTGTCCAATTTCTTGAAGTTATCCAACTACCCGACGACTCATCAATATTTGTTTGCGTTCCGATCTACGCAGAACGAACTCACAGTGTCTTGAAGCCGAGGTATCATAGATTTGTGCTTTAGTTTGTTTATCACTGGATCCCAACTAGATGGCAGCACCCAACCATCTTCGCGGTTGAAATTAGGGTGTTTTTTAATTTCTATGGCCTCGCGTATCATTCGTGGGCGGTATCGTGCTTCTTTTGCCAGTACTTGTGGCTTATCAAATCTTATGTAATGGCGAGGTTGATCCAGTGTGTGTTCACAAATTGCGGACTTGTTGTTCCTACGGTGTTTGACATCTGCAATGTGTTCCTTGATACGGGTTTTGATGGCCCTTTTGGTTTGCCCTATATATATAAAAGGGCCATCAAAACCCGTATCAAGGAACACATTGCAGATGTCAAACACCGTAGGAACAACAAGTCCGCAATTTGTGAACACACACTGGATCAACCTCGCCATTACATAAGATTTGATAAGCCACAAGTACTGGCAAAAGAAGCACGATACCGCCCACGAATGATACGCGAGGCCATAGAAATTAAAAAACACCCTAATTTCAACCGCGAAGATGGTTGGGTGCTGCCATCTAGTTGGGATCCAGTGATAAACAAACTAAAGCACAAATCTATGATACCTCGGCTTCAAGACACTGTGAGTTCGTTCTGCGTAGATCGGAACGCAAACAAATATTGATGAGTCGTCGGGTAGTTGGATAACTTCAAGAAATTGGACACCTGTCACCTCAGTCCGCCCGTGACCACGGCCGCTGTAAAGTAGCCGAAACGTCGGGATTAATAAAAGTGCTCCGCGACAAAATCCGTAAGTGTTTAAACTTATAATATCATGAGTGATACTCGCGAAAACTTAAGAAATCATTAAATATGATCCAGTCAAAATTCTCGACTATCATTCTAATTAGTAATTTCTAACGCAACAAAGTTACAGTTTATACTCGATACTTACAATCAACTAAACTTATTACCTAATATAGAGGCAGTTACTCCACAAACGTAAAGCAAAAGGGTTGAACTGCCCGTTATATATAATTATATATGTCGATACTGTGGCTCGCGGCTATTTTGAGTGGTCGGATGCGTTGGCGGGATATTACCAGCCAGTTACAGATGAGAAATTGCTGAGAGCGTGTTTTTTCTAGCCGGTCAGTGTTGACAGTCTGCGTTTGATTGCCGCTCATTCCGACGCCATATTTCGATTTCATGGTGTTCGAAATTCAAATTCTTTTACGTTGTTACTGGCACACAATAATAAATATTTTTTATTCGATATTTAAAATTTTAAAATTTTTGTTAGTTGTTAATTCCATGTAGGTACATTTCAAATTGGTCTGTACAACAAGTAGAAATTATCTTGACTTGATATTCCCTAGAGTGTCCTTTGAACTAGGTGTCAAGTTAACTTCTGCGTATCATACGAATAAAAATGTATATCAATTGAATCCTCTCTGGATACAAGTCGACCAAAATATCCTGTTATATTTCAAATAGAACGTTTAGGGGTTCATGCGATAGGTATAAAGGACAACCAAACATAGCCAATTAAATAGCGATGTGTGCTTAGGATCCCTTTGATACTGGCCTCTTGTAGGACCCGATTTTAAACATACGTTAAGTTAATATTAAGCCAAACAGACAATTTTCGGAGTTAGGAGATGGTATTGAATTTTGGACTTGGTGTTTTGATGTTACGATATTATTATTCGTAGTGTTAGCAAGTACGACACGTACATATTTTCTTAAAAGTAAAGTAGATGTTGTTATCTTCGTTTTTGGTAAAAAAGCTGTGTAATGCTTTACGAACTCAAATTATTATTTAATACGAAGTTTCATCAAAACAGGTCAGCGGTTTAAGACTAAAAAGGTAACAGTCAGATACTCTAATTAATTATAAAATATAATGGATTAACTACAATTATTAGATTTAACGGTGTTATAAACAAAAGACTAGCGAGAAAAAAATAAAACAGGATTCTAAAAAGCGACAAACATAATAATAATATACAGTCTAATTACTTTCAAAAACTATTTAGGGTTGCGTAATCTTAGTAAAACCTCATACGAACTACTATGGATTCGGCCATTACGTGCATTTACATAATATGTATATTATGTTTATGTATGACTAGTTGACGCCCGCAACTCCGTTGCGCCAAAATTCGTTTATCGCGCGCTAACTGACTGTTTTTCCGGGACTCAAAGTATCTCCATACAAAATTGCAGCAAAATCAGTTCTGCAGTTTGGGCATGAAGAGGTAACAGACAGACAGACAAACTTTTGCATTAATAATCTATCTCCCTTGTTTAAGTGTTTCCACCTGTGGTTCCCACAATCGAAGACCGTCAGGTTTGTTTAAACTAGTTTTATCTGAGGTACGGTTTACTAAAAAATATCCCCTGGCTGCACTCAGAGATAATAATTAATTCAGATTCTAGAACACTATAATAATATAATAAGTACTTTATCTTTAATATCCAGTATAATAACATCCACATTGATCAAGCGTGGCGCGATTCATAAGAATCTCCATATTTATTCAGGTTGCGATGTGGATTTTGGCGCGCTGCCTTCGATCCATCACCGTGCTTATGTACGAACATATTTCCAAAATGGCGGATCCAATTATTCTTGACTCTGGTAGTTTTTGGCTGAAGTTATACAATATGTTACGTATTTTTATTAAAAATAGAAAATGAATGTTATTTCTTTAGGAAAGATTTAATATTATACGAAGTAGACGTCTTATAATGTTCGTCGTATATTTACGCATAAATATCGATGAAAAACTCCTAAACGAGTTCAAATAGTATAAAATAAAGTAGTTTCCCGTTGTATGTCCACATGCTATTAATAGATCTTTAAAATTACGCAACGGATTTTGTTGCGGTTTTTTAATAGATTGGTATTAGAGTAATTATAGAGTAAAATTATACTATGTAAGAAATTCACAAAACATTCAATGTATAGTATGGCGTATTTAAGGCGGAACAATATAACTGCCGAGCAGCTTACATATTTTGGACATTTTTAATTACGCAGCCTCTCAAGATATCAGGGAAAAAGTCTCCCCCGGCAAACAGCAAATATGAGTCGTAATTAGTCCCTAATATGATATAACTGACGGGGAGAGGACTGACGGCCCAAGGGACTGACGTCTTGAAAGAAACTCCGTAGGGAGCGTTTTAAGGAATATTAAAAATTCCCTGATTTTTTTTACATTGTTAGTCGGAAGCGTAATAAGCGTGCCTTTCATACGTCTCATATTATTGAGGGAGGATTTGTTTATTTGCAAAGTCTTAATAAGGCATTTCTTTCGTCATTTTTTGCTTTTTGTATTTGCATAGGAAATAGTATTGATAGAGTATATTAATATTAATATACTGGTTAAAAGCCTTTATTATAGGCACACACTATACCTTATTGTGAGTTACAGTCATTTGTAATAAACTAAGTACTTTAGATAAAAGTTGAAAATTCATTTAAAGTATAATCTATACTAATATTATAAAGCGGAAGAGTTTGTTAGTTTGTTTGTTTGAACGCGCTAATCTCAGGAACTACTGGTCCGATTTGAAAAATTATTTCAGTGTTAGATAGCCCATTTATCGAGGAAGGCTATAGGCTATATTTTATCACGCTAAGACTAATAGGAGCGAATAAATAGAGGAAAATGTGGAAAAAACGGGGAAAATTGTATGAAATGCTTATTTAGTAATAGTTTGAACGCGCTAATCTCAGAAACTACTGATCCGATTTGAAAAATTCTTTCAGTGTTAGATAGCCCATTTATCCAGAAAGGTTATAGGCTATATTTTATCACGTTAAGACTTATAAGAGCGAAGAAATAGAGGAAAATGTGGAAAAACGGGGGAAATTATGTGAAAGGGCTTATTTGAACGCGCTAATCTCAGGAACTACTGGTCCGATTTGAAAAAATCTTTCAGTGTTAGATAGCCCATTTATTGAAAAAGGCTAAAGGCTATATTTTATCATGCTAATACTAATAGGAGCGAAGAAATAGAGGAAAGTGTGGAAAAAACGGGGGGAAATTATTTGTAAGGGCTTATTTGAACGCGCTAATCTCAGGAACTACTTATCCGATTTGAAAAAATCTTTCAGTGTTAGATAGCCCATTTATCGAGGAAGGCTACAGGCTATATATTATCACGATAAGACTAATAGGAGCGAAGAAATAGAGGAAAGTGTGGAAAAAACGGGGGAAATTATTTGAAAGGGCTTATTTGAACGCGCTTATCTCAGGAACTACTGGTCCGATTTGAAAAATTCTTTCAATGTTAGATAGCCCATTTATCTAGAAAGGCTATAGGCTATATTTTATTACGCTAAAACTTATAGGAGCAAAGAAATAGAGGAAAATGTGGAAAAAACTAAGGAAATTATTAAAATTGCTTATTATCTTAAGAAACTACTGGAGCAATTCTTATGTTATTTGGCACACATGAAGAATAGACCACGTGAAAGGACATATGTTTCTTTTTTTGCGGAAAAATGTACGGTTTCTATGACATTCCTAAATTACGCGGGCGAAGCCGCGCGGAACATCTATCATACCATAAAAGTATATTGTCCCACAGTATATACTTTTAATAAGTTTTATGATTGGCACGTTAACTATTCAATCGATGTACGGGAACAACTATGTATAAACTATAGTCCACGCGGATGAAGTCGCGGGCAACAGCTAGTTTTATTCATAAAACGCTACTAAAAGTTAAAACGTTCAGCATGTATGACCCATTAAATAAAGTTTTGCTCTTCCAGTATAAAACGTTACGTTAAATAATTAAGGATTCAAAATAAATCATTAAAGCTGCTTTGTTGAGTGCAGTCGACTCAATGTAATCAGCGCTTTTATATGTTGATTGGCTGTTTCATGTGCGTTTGTCGCTAAAAGAGCAATTTTATTTGCGACGCCATTGCTACTTCAATCATATACTCCACAGGGAATTTTGAGCGAACAAATATTATTTCACAATAAACATTTTTATGTTTGTTGTGAAAGAATATATAACACAAAATACGGAATAACATCGGCAGTTTGATAGTAAGCGATGTACATGTATGTTACATTAGCAATACTAGAGGACCTATAAGAGCATTACATAGCCGTAACCTAGCATAAAATTATAATATATCGCTAGTTTTATTTTATCTTACACTATGTCCAATTGATCTAGCATGGCATTGTAAATGACCAAACAATATGTGGCCAAAATGGCCAATTGTATTCGTATAACCATGGCCAACGCATTTAATTAATTACCACATCTGACGTGACAACGTAATTACCACACCCTTTATCTGTCTGTCTGTCTGTCATCGTTACGACACAACCCTTCCGTGCGTGCGCTAAATTCATTATGGTCTAATGTTATTTCTAAAAATTTAACCCCATATTCCAAAATCAAAGCTCAAATTTGACAAGAAGGCTATTAAAAAATAACGTTCAAATATAACCAATCTGTGGTACAAAGACGAGATTTTCAACATATTTTACATTGATATTTTACCACTGCACACAGAAACGGATATTAATTACTTAATTACTGTAATTAATTAATTAAGATTTAAAGAGAGAATATAAGCCACATTACACATATCTGTCAAATTTTTCTTTAAATGTTGTAAAAAACTATTTTCTTGACTACAATATGTATTTAATGAACAGTATATTTTCGTTTCGCGAATAGAAAGTGCTTCTTTA
Organism: Polyommatus iphigenia; assembly: GCA_963422495.1. Taxonomy (NCBI): domain Eukaryota; kingdom Metazoa; phylum Arthropoda; class Insecta; order Lepidoptera; family Lycaenidae; genus Polyommatus; species Polyommatus iphigenia. The sequence goes on from OY730183.1 coordinate 10,291,707, forward strand.
TAATTCATAAGCTCAAACGTTGATCTGTATTTCAATTTAAATTACTTTGCTGGTGGATGGGGATTTAGCGTATCAGACATTTATTAGTTAAAATTTCACTAAGTTTCGTATTTAAGATCTTATCGACTTGTAATACGCTAACTTTGTTAAGCAAATCATGAATATTTGAAAGTGTTTAAATAACTTTTCTTAATCCATACGATAAACTTTGCTCAAGACATAGGCGGCAGCGTTTTTATTCAACCGTTATTTCTATTATGACATAAAACGTCTGGACGTTTTTGGCAAAGCATAAACATATTCTTAAAACCAGCGTACACTACACTATAAATTAATTTGCAATATTCGAGGTCAAAGTTACTATCCTGGCATGGTTCCCATAGGAAAACTTAATTTCATATTCATAAAATTGGGGTTCTATTTTTAAACCAAGCAAGCTTTTAATATTTTGATAAGTACATATAATATCCAGCATCATGTTATGAAATTCGATAACAAAAGTTACTTAGAACTGACATAAAAATATATTTTATTTTATGTTAGAACAAAGCTATGTGATGTAATGACGATGACGCTGCCAAAACTTTTTGGCAAGGAACAATAGTTCAACTTCGTCCCGTCCAGTCTTAATGCAGTATTCTAATGAATCGCTATAAAACTTTACGTCATTTGTATTATTTTGATAGGTTTTATGTTTTATTTTATGTTTTTTTATTCTTACAAAATATGTAAGAAATTTAACATTTTCACTTATGTTATTTTAAAAGGAATTTAAATATATTGCATAGTGACACTACTGGACTTAATAATAAATTATTTTATATCTCTCGAACTTAAAGTTACGATAATTTAATAATTCCGCTAACGCTTTTGTTTTGTGTCGCATACAGGGGCGTCTTTCCCTTAGGTGCAGGGTGTGCGTTGCACACGGGCGCCGCGGTCCTAGGGGCGCCAAGCGCCGCTCGCAACGGAGCCCCACTCGGCGCGCGCCCGCAACGGAGCCCCACTCGGCGCGCGCCCGCGTTGGCCGGCCGCCGCGCTTTAATAACCAACGTAAAAAGAACTCCAGTTTGCATACATTTTCTGTAGCATCCGAAGCTCTTCTTAGTTCTTATATTTGTCGAATTACAGCAAAGAAAGGCGCGCCACGAGCGGCTCGTCTTTTGCAGTATATAATAAACTTTATTTTTCAACGTGAAATGAACCTTTAAAAAATTAAAATACATAAATTAAGATTATATTTGGCGTCAAGATGGGCGCCAAAATGAGAGCCGCGCGACTTACGTCAGGCTGAACTTTTATTATGCGTCCGCGGGTAAGCGCGGTTTCACCGCTAACCATGCTCATGAACTCTTGACGGCGCCCTTGCGGTCGCACCGGGCGCCGTGCAGCCTACGCCCTCCGTGCCTCCTTCTCATGGGATCTGCGTATTAATTTACTTCCCGCTCTCTTTATGCAGCCTCCGTTTGCGACATAATAGTTTCGCAGAGGGTACAAGCTACTGCCTCCCAATAAGTAGTAAGGTCCACTCCAAGGACGGCGCAAAACTCAGCCCGCTGCTCAGCCCAAGCAGAGCGTTCAATGAGCGTATGTTGCGCCGTATTGTCTTTCTCAGGCTGTGGTGGCACCTAGGTAATGGTTTCCTCCTGTCTGTATGGTCCAGTTAATGACCGAAGGTAAGGGCGCCCCTTGAATGTGCCATTCACTGTTGTAGTATCGACCGGATCGCTTTCACAGTTCGGCGGCCGGAAGTTGGGGACGCCAGGTGCGTATTGTAATGACATAATGCGCCTGGTGGCGCCATCGGGTTGCTAGGTTTGGTAGCAGCCGCTCTCCTCGCTTTTTAAACTCTGACCCTGTCATTGCCAACGCCGCTTCGCCAGCTAACGGTTCGAAAAGCAGCGTAGAATCCGTAGCGCTAAAGCATGCTGCGGGCTTCTGAGCAGCTGTCTATTCCGGGCACCTATGTGTTCCGCTCAAACAGGACTGCAGGTCCCCTGTATAAAGCCGTCTGCAGGTGGGCCCTGGACCACAAATTTTGGCAGAAGACAATGCAGGGCAATGGCCATCTTTTTCAGTTTTAGTGCCAATCGATGAAGATGAGAGGCAAAGAGAGAGACCAAACCCAAGTACTGCAATTTATCGCCGATCGCCACACTCTCCTCCACATCTTTGCAATGCGCAGTGATGCTTTCGCGGGGGCTGTGCTTCCGGGGCCCATAGAAAAACATGACCTACGTCTTTCGCAGTCGAAAAGACCACGGAGATGGGCCGCTCGCAGGATGCAATGGTAGCCGATGTTCCACAGAAGAAGGCCAAGAATAGACCCCTACCAGATCAGACCACCTCAAAGTATTGGACTTTGTGGTGGTCTGGTCTTAAAAAAAGTATTAACTTTTAGGCAGTTTAAGGGTCTTACGGCTCACCTCATTTATATTTTATATTATTGGTCATACACAGGTACAATTTTGGGCTAATTTTAAAAGTGCCGGCCAACGCAAATAAACCCATTATTTAAATAGAACATAATCTAAGGAATAATTTTTAACTCGGAGACTTGACTTAGAACTTTGGTGTCATAAACACCAAAGTTCTAAGTCAAGTCTCCGAGTTGTTATTCAAGGTCAAACTTTTTTATAACATATTATGTAATAAAACTTATTTTATTAATTAAAAGCAATAAGTAATCGATCCCAACGTCCCCGACCCAAGCAGCAACCAAGCGTAATGAACATCTAAAAAGCAGCCAATATACCACTTAACGCTGTTTTAGAGCTGTATAAGAGCGTTGAAGAGATATTGTAGTGTTATAATGTCGGTTTAGGAGTAATTATTCAGCTCTAGCTGTATTAAGTCAGTATTAAGAAGTCAAAGTACGCTTAAAGTTCTAAATCAGTGTATCGAAACTGTCATGTACAGCTTTAAGTTTCCTGTAACGCTTTGATCCGAATTTTAGTATTGAAGCTGTACAATAGCTGTATTATGCATACCGTCACTTACTTAATACAGCTTAGAGCTGTATTATGGTGGTCCTCAAATCTTATTGCTGTATTATGGAGTAGCCAAACTCTCTTCTACAGCTTCTTTTTATGGTGTGATTGTACACCCTTTTACTGACTAAAGCTGTATAATTTCTCTCTTTGACAGTAATAAACAGCAATAATAGTAAATTTATTCCTTTATACAGCCCTTCAACCGCTTTTAAAGCTGAATACTATATCCATTACCTACATAGTACAGCTATTAATGCTATAAGACCATCAAAATAGAATTTAGGCTGCTTAGCAAATCGTTGCCATTTTATCAATTACAAATCGAAGATTACGAACATGAGTACATAAAAATTAGACTAATGTTATTATAGTTATCAATATTTTTAGTTTGTCCAACAACCTTCTATGCACCAACGAGGCTCTACGTCCATTTATTCAAACTTTTTAATTTCTAACCTATAAAAACCATATTTAGTAACCTTATTTAATATCTCTTCCTTGATTATTTTGCTGGCGCGTTTATTTTTTATCACAAAACATATATATAACCACAATAAGTTTATTTTTGCACGATAATGCACTGTATCCTGCCCCCATCGAATCTCCTTAAACACAGCGTTTATAATATGTTACTTCAATCAACAGTTATTATAAACGCCATCATTAAAATATATCTTCTGTTTCGTTTTAATTCTTTTGTTACTCTGTTCAACAGACTTTTTACAGAGTAAAGCTGAACAAGTGAGTTACAATGGAATAATTGGAGTGTATTGGTTTCTTCGTACACCATAGTACAGCCGAAAAACAGCTATTATACAGCCTATTTTTGCTTATACAGCTACTGTACAGCCAATATAACGCAAAACGCTGTATAATTTGTGCCCATTTCAGGGGTATAAGGGCTGTATAAGCGCTTATACAGCCTTTATGCAGCCTGGAAATACAGCATTAAGAGTATAAACGACCTTTAATACAGCTGTTATACAGCTTGTGATGCTGCTTGGGGAGTCATAGAACAGATTAGAAGTCTTAGAACTTTGGTGTAATAATAAAAATTATTCCTTAGATTATGTTTGTTGATTACGTTGGCCGGCACTTTTAAAATTAGCCCAATTTGGACCTTATCCTTTAAATGAATATGTCAATGGGCGCTGCTGGTAATGGAGAACTGTCAAAAATGACGTTTTTTGTATGAAAACAGCGATAATTCCTTTTCTCACCACGTTCATACAGGCATACAACAAATATGATTTTTTTTTACCATTAAGTATATCAATTACGGCTACAGTCGGCTACACGTAGGCACTTGAAATATTCACGAAATACTAAATTGTATTTGTACATAAATAAACATTTAAGGGGCTCCCATAAAAACATAATTTTTTGCCTATCTTTGCTTTATAATCGTACGGAACCCTTCGTGCACGAGTCCGACTCGCATTTGGCCAATTCTTTTTAATTTAGAATTTTTGGTTTTTGCACCACCCGAAAATTTGACTAGGACCAGCACTGGTCCTCAACCGGCGGCCGGACCAACTGTACTCTGTACCCATTTCATTTGGACCGCGTGCTTGCTAGGGGGCGCTAGGGTAATATTTGCACACGGGCGCCTCATGGGCTAGAGACGGCCCTGGTCGCATAAAAGTAAATCTGTATTGATGCAAAATATTTAACACAAATTCGCTTTAAATATTAGATATTATTCAAGATTAAGAAATTGAATTGGTTTATTTTTGGGTATTATGGTTATAAACTAATTAGTTTTTGGTAAATGGAAAAAATAAGCTACCTTTACAAACAATAATAAAAATTAAAATATGAATCTTAATATTTTTACTTTCGTTTAATTTTAATATTCAGTAGCAAGAAAAACATGATTTTCGTAGCGCAGAAGAAATGAAACTGTCAGCCATTTTCTTTTACAATCTGTGTCAATTCTTGCCTTTTCATCTACTGATTGCACGTCGATTAAATGTTAAAATGATGAAAAACCATTAGAGCCGTCACCGGCGCTTAGACCCTTTTGACATTCCGGTGACTTCGGACAAAGAAAAGGAAATTAAATTTTGTAAAGCCAAGAATAACTCCGGTGATTGGCACTCATATTGATCGACTTCAAACGAATACATTTGTGTTGCCACATTACTGTAAATGGAATTATTTTATATTTCGTGATTTCTAGTTAGTTATGTAACATATTTTTTGGGTATTTAATCATAAGTGTGTTTATAAAACGTTCTTATGTAGACGAGGGCACGTTTTGCTGTGACGAAACACTGTAGGCGTCCCTTGATGCCATACAGATCGGCATGATATTATATTCATGATTCGTACCTAATTAGAAGGTAAAGCTTATATTTTTCTTATTTTAATTGTAATATTGACCAAATACTTTTTTTGTTGCAGGTAATTTTTCATCAAAATGACAGAAAAAGTACGCTCTCCCATCGTAGCACCAAAGATCGCTGTACAAACAATGGGAGAAAATTTGAAGCAGGTAAAAAAAACATCAGGTATATTTCAGACAACTAGGCTCTTTTATCAAAAACAACTCTAGCTAAAATATAAAAATAAACTTAAATAAAAGACTTGTCCTAGAATTAACATCTAAAAGCCTATGATGATCACAAAAGACCTTTTTAATTAAACTTTCCGCGTTATCGTAGAAGTAATTCTTTGTTTAACTTACAACAAGTATTCAAGAGTATTGTTTAAATATTCTTTGTTTTAGTTCTTTCACTTTAATTACTGCTAGGAGCTTTGTAAATTTTCACAAAGGAATAATGTTTAGCGCGGAGTTCACAAACTGTGTTTTGCGTATTAACTTTAAGGTGTTACCTCAAGTTTAACTTTGGAGTTATATTATGTTTACTATGTTATACAATTATTGTTGTATGTTATACAATTATTATGAATTCAAGTCTTGAAGATTCAAAGTTTATCATTCCGTTTTTTTTGCTTCGAGTTCCCAAAATTTATAAAAATAGGCAACCGATTTTTGTTATATTTATAAATAATAATGGTAATCGGGATCAAGTTAAAAATAAAAAAAGTGTGTCAGCTCCGACGCACGACTGGAGCTTACTCCTTAAGTACGAGTATAGCAATATAAATACATCGACACTGATAGAAACAAACAAGCCCAATAACATATAGTATATAGGTATAGTCGCCTATACAGCATACCATATGTACGTCTTAATCATAAAGTTAATATACCTATCGGAATATAATATTATATAATAATATAAAAAAAAACTCAAAAAAATATATAATTATATAATAATATAATGTAATATTCCGATAGGTATATTACCTTTATGGTCTTAATACACTCACAGCCAAATTAGAAAGTTGCGCACTAAAGGTGCGCACCAAAAACGTGACATGATTTTTCGTTACTTGTTAGTAGGTTTACCCCTCGGATTTTTCTCATACCGGGCGCCTTATATATGAAAATCGATTCTTAAGGAGTAAACTCCAAAAATAAAAACTTATTGTGTGTATCAAGGTATCCTTTAAACTTCAACACTTAATTTCAGCGTTAAAAACAGTTATTTTTAATTGCGGCAAATTATTATTTTTTTAATTTTCAAAAGATTTTAAAAATTCAACCCTTCAACGTAAATTCCTTCGTACTTCTTATGTCATTACACGTAATTCGATAACACAGGCCCCTTCAACCCTACACTTTTTAACCCTCTCACGTCGCTCCTAAATCTTGGCCGTCACTGTCGCCAAATTAAAAATAATACCCCCTCTGAGAACCGTAAAACCTCTTTTATACATTTAATCAGTTGAAATATTTAATTACTAAAAGTGGATTTGTGGTCTGACAACACTCAACCCTTCAAAACGGATTTAAGATAAAGATGTATAAAATTTTTTGGTACTTAAAAAGACAAGACTTTTGAGAAATTTAATAAAATGGAAATTACATTTTGCTGTTGTAGTGGTTGGTCTATTAATATTACCTACTTTGAAATTTGTTAAATTTTTATTATTTATTACATATATATCATAATCCCCATGACATTAATCTGAAAAGTGTATTATTATTACTTACTTTGTTATTGTTACTTAATATCTCGTGTCATCTAAAATAATATTAACTTATATCCAAAGAGATGAAACCATTTTTCCGGGATAAAATACTATCCTATTTTCTTTCCCGGGACTAAAAGTAGATATCTCCATGCTTCAGCAAAATCGGTTCAGCGGCTTAAGCGTGAAGAGGTAACATACAGACAAAAACTCTTTCGCATTTGTAATATTAGTATGGATATGACAAGCAGCCATAACCGTCGGACTTAGTATATACGAGTAGAATATAATATAATATTATATTATATTATATACAGGATCATTATTCATCCTCATGCAATCTGATCTTTGCTACACACCCTTTCAACTTAACCGGGATATAATACGTATCCCTGTTTCGAACATTAACTGGATGGATTTAATACCTGTCCCAGTTTCATCCCGGTTTCATCCCAGATCCCGAACTCCGGGAATCGCCCCCGACACCCCCCCCACACCCCCCCGATAAACTCGGAGACAGTTAATGTATTAACTTAATTAGTCGCCGGATGGATGATGCGCTTTAAAACTCTTTTGTTCGAGTTGTTTTAAGGAAAAGTGTCACTTTTATATTACTATCAAAGTAAGGCGAAAAAATGAGATTAACCTAAATGATAGCTATAAGATTTAAAACGTTTTGATTTTTAAATATAAATTCCTGCTATTTTATTCTCCACTATTATATTATGATCCTATAATTTCATAAGACATAATATGAAATTATAAAATCAATATACATCATTATTTCTAACTTCATAATAAAGCTCTAACAATAATCAAATTTGAACACAGCGAAAACATAATTTCTAAACAGCCGCTGAAAGTTTTTTTACGCGCTACATGCGTAACCCACTACGCGGCTTCGTGTAATGAAAAAAATGAAAACAAAAGAGGATCGCCTGCACCTCCATAAATATGTGGCGTGCGCCAGGGCTCTAACCTCACCCGTATCCTATTTTATGAGTTAATCACTAGCTTTGAAGTTTGATGAATACGGATCATTTATCGGTTTCATCACGACATACACCTCCATATTTACGCGTATCACGGAAATTACGGGAAACTACACGGTTTTACGGGAAAACTACACGGTTTTTACGGGAAATTACGGACAAACTAGGCGATTTTTACAAGCGAATTACTGAAAATAATGTTGCAGTGACAATGCTTCACGTGTTCGTTGGTCGTTGGACGAAGTTTGGGGAAGTGTGCCAACGGTTATGTGATTTGAGCAGATAAGCTAAAAAGTTTTCTAACTCTAGCGTTTATCCAATAATGTCGTAAAATAAAATAAGTTTACTACTGATAGATTTGAGTTTTGAAAAGAATTTATTTATTTTACTTGCACATTTGAAAGGCAAAGAGTAAACCAAACACCAACACTATTTTATTTATGAATGGCAGAAGCTGGTTCAATGTTTAAACCTTAACATTTTACTTATTTTAATCATTAATGTACAGCTTTAACCACATAGGATACCAAAACAAAACGGCAAACAAAATAAAAACTAAAAGAAGGACATACTACTAAATCCCTAACCGTATATAACTGATAAATACCGATGATAGTGAGTAAATAAATTACACGTAATCAAAGCGATCGCCTATAAACTGTCCCGACGCGTAAAAAGACGAAATCTCTGATCGTATAACCCTAAATCTGACATTTAAGACACAATATTCGTCGTAAACTGCAATATGACGTAAACGTGAACGTTTACGATCGGCCCGCTCGTCGGAAATACGATATTTATTCCAAGACAGTCACAAAGAAGTAAATAATGAAAATCCGACAGCCTAAAATAAAGAAAAGTATATTTTTTTAATATTCTTTTTCGAATATGTTAAAAAGAAAACGTACAAAATAATTAATGGAATATACTCCTATTATAGACTCTTAACAAAGTTTAATTAAAAATGTATAAGTTACTTACTAATTTTTGTTTAATTTTAAGTCGTAGGGAACGAACCCAATCTTCCCTGTTGTCAGCTAAAATTTGAAGCTCTGGATATAAGATTTTAGCCAGTCTATATTCAAAGAGGTCGTTAAAGAGTTTTTACTCGATGCCCATTGATGTAGTTTCCAGCTGATACCACACTGGGTCAACAGTTTCGACACTATTTCGGTCATACGAGCTTGCATGCAAGAATTTGCCCTATATTTTTTGTTAACGAATAGTTCGAACCGCGCCTTAAGTGCGTAAAAATAACAAATTATTGAATGTGAGTTCACAAATTATGTATAATTTTTTTATATAGAATAACTTTAAATTGTGCAGTATAGCTATAATTTTAATATATTATATCATTTATCGTTTATCACACAATACAAGCCTATGATGACTATATTAAATTCATTACAACAATATTATGTTCTTAATTAATTATAATTATTTAGCACTTTCCTATAAACTTATAAAGTAATCACATAGCCACTGATGGCGAATACTCACTTAAGACACGACTGTCAGACAGACATTATTATTATCTATACTTACTAATATTATAAAGCGGAAGAGTTTGTTTGTTTGTTTGTATGTTTGAACGCGCTAATCTCAGGAACTACTGGTCTGATTTGAAAAATTCTTTCAGTTTTACATAGCCCATTCATCGAGGAAAAGGGAAAATGTGGAAAAAACGGGGGAAATTATTTGAAAGTATAAAATAAGTAGACCACGTGAAGGATCATAGGCAATTTTTGTGGAATAATTTGTCTGTGAAATATCTAATTTACGCGGGCGAAGCCGCGCGGAACGTCTAGTTATAGAGATTTATTGCAATTTAAGCCGGCCCCTAGACGATCAATTGTTTTGTGCAATATGACGCTTAAATTTTATTGAACAGTTAACTTGACAATTAGATTGAAGGCGCGCGATGTTCAATATCAACTCTAGACGGTGAATAATATTATATGTACGCAATACGCGATATGGCGCATTAATATTGCTCGTCAGGGGCCCGCTAATATTTGTTTGTGTGTTTGCATCTTTATGTATTTTGTAATAAGCTTATGTCGACTTTTGTGTCTAAGAGCGGTTTTAACTAACATTCTCAAGCTTCGTCCCCGATGTTTCTCAAACTCCACAAACATATGTATCGCTCATCACAGCTCTCGAACATTTAATCTCGTAAAACACCGCGTACAGTTTAATCTGACACGTTGTCTTCTTTACGACTTGAACATTTTCACAATCTTCGCACGACTTCAACAATTTAAACTCACATGTGTAAGTACGTGAGTTATGTGTGAGTGAGGTGTGTACACAGTATACACACTGTACAGACAGTACAGGTGTGTTGTGTTCTGCCTTTTAGAATTTAGATGAATATTGTTATTGAATGTTCACATTTTGATAACAGACAATAAATATTTTAAGGTATAATGTGAAGGGTATTGAGGTTTAAGGAAACATTAAATGAGTCAAAACTCAGATCTCATCTCTACAAAGTATACCTTGTAGAGATGAGATCTGACTCATATAATTACAAATTGTCAATATTTATTTATTATAATAACTAGATGAACCGTACATTTTTCCGGGATAAAAAGTATCCTATGTCCTTCATCGGGACTCAAAGTATCTCCATAACGAATTTCAGCAAAATCGGTTCAGTGGTTTAGGCGTAAAGAGGTAACAGACAGACAGACAGACAAACGGACAGACAGACATACTTTCGCATTTATAATATTAGTATGGAAGTATGGATAATATTATAATATTGTTACGTGCTAGGGTTCGAGGTTTCGGAGAGAAAGACCTGGTGACTCTCTGGAAGACTTTATTCACTGACACTAGCTCACACAAATCACTAGGTCCAAACACTAAGCACTAGATCCAAATCACTGAGCACTATCACTGTCCTAGGTCCTAGCCGAGTCGTAGGTTCACTATCACAATCACTCACTATTGATCACTTGTTTTCACTTCGAAGTCGCCTCGAAGATCGCTCAGATAAAACTGAATTCCGGGCCGTCCACCTGCGCCTATTTATATGGGCGACTCGAATTCTAGAAAGTTCCTTACTCGATTCACGTAAACAAGTAAACACGTAAACAAGTAAACAACGGTCGGAACTTTCTAGGAGATTCGAGCATGTACCAACTAGCGCCATCTAGTTTCGAGTAGGGGATTTATGTGTAGTGTGTCCCCTAGTTTTGCCGGTTCGACGCTAGATGGCTCTGTGTGTCCGTATCCGTAACACTACTCCCCTCTTAGAGATGCTCGTCCCGAGCATCATTATTACTGCCATGGTAATGCGCCAGACGGTCTATGTGTACCACTTTGAATGTCCCTCTTGGTTGCTTTTGAATCCTGTAAGTCACATCATTCAATCGGGTAACCACTTTGTATGGGCCGTCCCACTTGGTCTGCAACTTTGGAGATTTCCCTTTTCGCCGAGTTGGGTTATGCAACCACACCAGTGACCCTTCTTCGAAGCCGTGTTCGATTTCCGGTCGTATCTGGTCTTCATGTTCTCACTTGACTGCAACCCATTTTCCCGAACCATGGCGTGTATATAGCGCATCTTTTCCCTTAAATCGCAGACATAGTCTTGTACGGTCTTCGGTTCCTCCGGTGACCCTCCTGTCAAGAGGTCTACTGGTACTCGCAGTTCTCTACCGTAATTGACATACGCCGGGGTAGCTTTTATGCTCTCATGCTCGGCGGTACGGTACGACAGAAGGAAGAGCGGTATATACCTGTCCCAATCCTTTTGTTTGTCATCTACCAGTTTCGCCAAATGCCTCTCAAGGGTCTGGTTAAATCTCTCAACCATTCCATCAGACTGTGGATGGTACGCGGTGGTCCTCGTTTTATGCATTCCCAAAATTCTGCACACTTCCTGGAAGACCTGCGATTCGAAATTCCTGCCCTGATCGGAATGGATTTCTAGAGGCACACCAAAGCGTGATATCACTTCTTCGACTAGCTTAGAAGCAACTGTTGTAGCTTCCTGGTTTGGTATGGCGAACACTTCGGGCCATTTGGTGAAGTAATCCATGACCACCATAAAATACTTGTTTCCCGATTCCGTTACAGGAAATGGCCCAGCTACGTCAACTGCAATTCGTTCCCACGGTGCGCCAACGTTATACAAGCGCAGGTTCCCACGGCTCCTTGTTTGTGGTCCCTTCACTGCAGCGCAAGTAGTACATTTGCGGCACCAATCCTGCACATCATCTCGACAATGCAACCAGTAGAATCGTTCTCGCACCTGACACACGTTCTCTGACACCTAGATGACCTCCTGATACGCCATCGTGTATTTCACGGAGAACATCTGGTACTCTCGTCCTTGGGACAACTATCTGAAGATGGAACTCTCTGCCGTTAGTCTTCTCCCATTTCCGGTAAAGTATTCCATTTTGAAGTATCAGACTGTCCCATTGCGCCCAGTACGCCTTAGTAACAGCGCCAGTGGGTGCAACCTCACTCCAGATTGGTTTTACGTCACCGCGTTTCTTCCATGTGATGATATGCCGAAGGTCGTCATCTCTTTCTTGAGCCTCTCTCATAGCATCATTCTCCCAGAGACCCAAGGGACTTGTTCTGGTTAACTTTAATGTTATTTCATTAGATTCCTGCTTAACACAGTGTTTGCAGTCCTCTGAACACGGCCTTCGTGAAAGTGCGTCGGCATTCCCATGCGCCTTTCCGCTGCGGTGTTCCGTCTTGAAGTCATACTCCTGTAGTTGTTCAATCCATCGAGCTACTTGGCCTTCTGGGTTCTTGAATTGCAGTAGCCACTTCAAGGCTGCGTGATCAGTTCGCAGTAAAAACTGTCGGCCGATGAGATATTTGCTGAAATGTTGTAGCGTCTTTACAACAGCCAAGAGTTCTCTTCTTGTCACACAGTAGTTTCTCTCTGGCTTAGATAAAGATTTGCTGCAATATGCAATTACAACTTCTCTCTCACCCTGTTTTTGAGATAACACCCCTCCAATGGCCGTGTTGCTTGCGTCCGTGTCGACTATAAACTGACTTGCAGGTTGTGGATACCCCAGGATTGGTGTTTCACACAGATGTTTCTTCAGTTTCTGAAAAGAATCTTCAGAAGTCTCGTCCCAAATAAACTGTCGTTTATCCTCTGTCAGCCGATGTAATGGCTTGGCTATCTCCGAGAATCCCTTAACAAAACGCCTGTAGTAGGAGCATAGGCCGAGAAATGCCCGCACTTCGGTTTTGTTCTTAGGGGTTGGCCAATTTTGAACTGCTTCCAGTTTCTCCGGGTCCGTCTGGATTCCATCACTGGAGATGACATGGCCGAGGTAATTGACCTTACTCCTGAATAAACTACATTTTTTCGGATTCAACTTTAACTTGGCCCCCTCTATTTTGGCGAAAACACGTTCTAAGTTTCGCAAATGGTCCTCGAAGTCGCGGCCAACAATGATGACGTCGTCCAAGTAGACTAAGCAAGCCTCTCCAACTAAGCCTGCCAGTACACACTCCATGAGTCGCTCAAATGTGGCAGGTGCGTTGCACAATCCAAAGGGCATGACGTTAAACTGCCATAAACCTTTACCGGTGGAGAAAGCTGTCTTCTCCTTGTCTTTTGGGTGAATTTCCACCTGCCAGTATCCAGATTTCAGGTCCAGGGTCGAGAACCATTTCATGCCACTCAAGGTATCCAGAGTGTCGTCAATTCGAGGTAATGGATAGCTGTCCTTCTTAGTGACATCATTGAGACGCCTGTAGTCCACACAAAATCTTGTGCTGCCATCTTTCTTCTTCACTAACACAACAGGTGAGCACCACGGACTTGCAGACGGTTCAATAATCTTATGCCTTCTCATGTCCTCCAAAAGGCTTTCAACTTCTTTTTCCTTTGCAATGGGTATCCGTCTTGCTCGTTGACGAATTGGGTTCTCGCTTCCGGTATCTATCCTTCCCATCGACGTTCTTCCAAGGTCGCCTTCCTGACTGGAGAAGATATTCGCGTGGCGTTGTAAAAACTTCTTAGCTTTCATGCTCTGCGAATAAGTCAGATTACTCTTGCAGTCATCGAGTAGCTCAGTCACTATTCCATAGTTGCTGCTGTTGGCTGAGTCTGAGCCTGTGATCGAACTACACTTTCTCATCCAGACAACTTCCTCGCACTTTCCAATGACGTCACCTTTGTTCAAGCAGATCTCGCGATCACCAAGATTCAAAACCTTGACCACAGCGTTACTGCTTCCACTAACAAGGGTTCTCGCCGTCATCAGTTTTTGCGCTGATGTCTTGCTAGGTGTGTCTTCGATCAACACACATCTGTTTGACTTCTTCTTTCCAGCTGGCGGTAGTTTCACCAGCACTCTAGCTTCCGCTCGTCCAGGTATAATGACTTCCTTTACACATGCGACTTTCCCGCAGGCGCCTCCAAGGATGAAAATTTCTTCTTCGCCACACTTGAAAACTCCGTCAGCGACATTAATTCCGCAGTTGTGCTTCTTCATGAAATCCAAACCCAAGATGCAATCATCCATAATCTCAGCCACGATAACGTCATGAGGGTATGAGGACCCCCCTACATTAATCGTAACTGACATTTCTCCCAGGACGGGTATTGGCTGACCGGAGGCAGTAAGAAGCCGACAGTTAATTCTCCTCTTTTGTCTACTTGCGGCTTTTACTAGATTTGGGTTCACTATCGTTCTAGAGGCTCCTGTGTCTAGAGTCATTTTGCAATCCGTCCTGTTAATAGTCCCCTGAATCACAAGACTATTCCCGCTGCATGCTTGGGAGATAACAGTTATCGGGGCTTCCTCCGCGTCAGCCAGTACTCGCCCCTTAGTCCTGGCTTTTATTCGTTTCCCTGATCCCGGGCAGGGGACGAAGCTCCTTGCTTCTTCAGCTCCTCTACTTGTTCCTCGAGCCTTTTCATCCTTGCCATCTGGGTCTCCTTCTGCGGGCAGTTGAGCTGAAGATGGCCCCTCTCACCGCACTTGTAGCACATGGCTCCAAAACTTCTCTTCGTGGAAGCCTTGACCTCCTTAACATCCTCAGAGACCTCATGGATCTTATGGGTCTGTCGTATGTCACGGCGAACAGCCTCGACCTCCAAAGCATGCGCCAATGCTTCCTTTAGCGAGGTGTGGTGACGTAGCCTCACTGCAGCTCTGACCTCGAGGTCCCTGATTCCGTCGACAAATGCTTGCACAATATTCGTGTCGATCATCTTGGAATCGGCTCCTGGGTGTGCCTTCTTGACAAGTTTTTCAATTTCCAACGCCCATTGCTGTAGTCCCTCTCCTGAGCGTTGGACTCTGTCACGAAGTTGAGCACGGAACACGTGCTCCAGGTGTCGCTCCCCGTATCTGGATTCAAGGGCCTCCATCAGGTCTTGGAACCCCTTCCCTGTATGTGCTTCTAGGACCGACAAAGCTTGCCCTCTGAGCGCAACAGTGAGAGCGGTCAGGCATTGTTCGTCAGTCCATCCGTTGGCAGAAGCAACCGTCTGGAATTGCTGACGATAAGCGTTCCAAGAAGTAGTACCGTCGTATGGTGGCACTTTAACTCTTGGTCCTTGTACCACTTGCACCACTCCGGTAGTTCCACTAGACACCACCACTCCTGTGGTTTCCAGGCGCACTACTTTCTTCTGAAGTTCAGTAAGGCCGGTTTTCACATTTTCCACATCCAATCCTAACCCCGTAACTCGTTCGTCCATTATGTCGACATCTTTTCGGAGCTTAACCACCGTGTCACTTACATCCTTTACAGCTCCAAGTGCTTTTTCTTGGAGGACTTTTTGTTGCTCTTGTGACTCCTGCAAGGCGCAGAGCTTGCGTTCTTGCAACTCTTGCAAAGCGCCAATCTTGCGATCATGTGACTCTTGTAAAGCGCCGAGCTTGCGATCTTGTGCCTCCATCATTGCCCTTTGAGAATCTTGCAACGCCCCGAGCTTGCGGTCTTGTGACTCCTGCAAAGCCTGAATTAACCCAATTATGCTTTCCAATTGAGGAGCCATTTGAGGGGCCGTAGAAACTACGGGCGTGGCAGGATGGATGGAGTTAGTTGACGGGGCCTGAGCAGGCGGGGCCAAGTGGGCGGAGCCAGTGGGCGTGGCCTGAGTGGGCGTGGCCTGGTGGGCGGAGCTAGTGGGCGTGGCCATGTCCAGAGTGGGTGGGGCCTGAGGGGCGTGGTCGGTGGGCGGATCCCGGTGGGCGGAGCCAGTGGGCGTGGTTTCACCCGAAGTGGGTGGAGCCTGGGGGCGTGGTCAGTGGGCGGAGCCTGGTGGGCGGGGCCAGAGGGTGGGGCTTGCCCCGCAGTGGGCGGAGCTTGGTCCCCAATGGGTGTGGCCTCCGCAGCTCCACCTCCAACTCCTCTCTCGGAGTCAATGGCAGCAGCTCGCTGCGCCCTTGTCCTGACACTCCCCTTGAAGTCCTCTCTCGGAGTCAATGGCATCTCCAAATCTCACTTCCGACACCAGTTGTTACGTGCTAGGGTTCGAGGATTCGGAGAGAAAGACCTGGTGACTCTCTGGAAGACTTTATTCACTGACACTAGCTCACACAAATCACTAGGTCCAAACACTAAGCACTAGATCCAAATCACTGAGCACTATCACTGTCCTAGGTCCTAGCCGAGTCGTAGGTTCACTATCACAATCACTCACTATTGATCACTTGTTTTCAC
The DNA here is from genome assembly GCA_963422495.1 of Polyommatus iphigenia. Classification (NCBI taxonomy): domain Eukaryota; kingdom Metazoa; phylum Arthropoda; class Insecta; order Lepidoptera; family Lycaenidae; genus Polyommatus; species Polyommatus iphigenia. The sequence continues at coordinate 10,308,406 of OY730183.1, forward strand.
TTCGAAGTCGCCTCGAAGATCGCTCAGATAAAACTGAATTCCGGGCCGTCCACCTGCGCCTATTTATATGGGCGACTCGAATTCTAGAAAGTTCCTTACTCGATTCACGTAAACAAGTAAACACGTAAACAAGTAAACAACGGTCGGAACTTTCTAGGAGATTCGAGCATGTACCAACTAGCGCCATCTAGTTTCGAGTAGGGGATTTATGTGTAGTGTGTCCCCTAGTTTTGCCGGTTCGACGCTAGATGGCTCTGTGTGTCCGTATCCGTAACAATATTATACGTTACATACACTTACAATCCTTGTTATGATTTAATTAGTAAATATATCAGTAAATAATTGTAGACGTAATCTGTACGTACTTTCGTCAATACACACGGTAATAACCGTTTCACCTGTGCGGCCTGCGGGGCACAATTTCACGAGCACAAACATCGCGTATTTGTCACGACGACTTGTAATGATGGATGTACTTTATGGGCGTGTGAACACCCTTAAAGGGTGACACGTAAGGTAAATTGGTGGGTCACATTCTTTAATACTGTTTTGCGTTCAAATATACACTTGCTGCAATAAGGTTTTTAACAGGAGGTTTGTTTATTCTTATAAGATTTGTCTAGGCCAACCTTTCACGAAGTGGGTGATAACGCCCCCTTGTGGGCGCTAAAGGTCTGAAGGGGGGGTGTAAGACTCAGAAAAAACAATGTATGCGTTGTGTAGAGGCTTGGGGGGTTATTTATTTCACCAGGATGCATTTTAAATTGAAACAATGAGGGCGCTAAAATATAATTTGTTCTTAAAGTGGGCGGTAGACAAAATAAGTTTGGGAACCTCTGGTCTAGGCAATAGCAGTTATAATTGGCTAACATTAAACACCAATGACCAATCGCACCTGAAAAGACTCTTGTTTACGTAGTAACTATTTAGTAATCTGTGCTCTTGTCTTTAAACCTCAGAAACCGGAATAAAGGCAAGCCTAACATTAAATACAGAAACTTATTAATTTAAGCATTAGATGATTAGAACATATCCAGAAATTTCTGTAGTTAATTTTTTACTTCAAACATTTCAAAAAGAACCATAAGAAACGAATAGTAAATTAGTTTAACTAGAAAACGACAAACTTAAAAGTTAAGAGGCCGGGTACCCTTGGAATTTCTCATACAAACGTAATTCCAAAATCATTTTCTCATACGAAAATATTTAACATGTTTGAGTTATTTTTCAGTTTAAGATAGTAATTATCTAGGTTCCTACACAAAAATTTACTTCAAAATATTTAAACAAAAAAAAATTATTTTTTGTTTTAATTTTTTTTTTAGTAAATTTACTACTAAATATTTAAACACTAAAAAATAGAGTAAAACACTAAAAAATATATAAATAAATGGTAAATTTACTACAAAATATTTAAACTCTAAAAAATATTTTTTAGTATTTAAATATTTTGTAGTAAATTTACTATTTATTTATATATTTTTTATATATTTTCGTATGAGAAAATGATTTTGGAATTACGTTTGTATGAGAAATTCCAAGAGTACCCGGGCCCTTAAGTATATATCTTCCACATCCTGGCGAGTTATTGAAAGCAGTGTGTGGTATACGATCAGATGACGAGGGGGAATCCCCCATACGCGGGAGGAGAGGGAATGTCACAGAGTATGATTGCCGTAGATTTATTGCTATCTGATGTGCATAAACACTTCGAAATCGGTGTTGCCAGCAAATGTCTTGCAATATACAGTATAGGTATTTATGATATAGGAACTTGGTCTAATGGAAACATAATAATAAATTAATATGTAGTTTATTTTAGCTCCACAAGTTACAGTTAACACTATACAAAAGAATTAAAAACTATTTATTGAACTTACATTGTAACTTGTGTCAGATAGTTTAAACAAAGGCCTTAACCTCTAGTCTAGCTATAGATGATTAGCATTATTCAAACATAAGTAGTATAGTATTATGTGAACGTTCAAATGTATGTAAAAAGCCATTAATAATACTAATTGTCTGTTTTACCACTTCCTGATAAGTGCCGGATAGGCTATCCACCATTAAATTGACAGATAGAGTATGGAGAATCTGTCAAAAAAGTTGTGGATAGCCTATCCGGCACTTTATCAGAAAGTGGTGAAACAGGCCCTTAACTAAACTAACTATCCAATTGATATCTGCGTCTAGTTACAACAACATTAAGGATCCACATCTGAATGCAAGATAAATATGATGTGAAGTGCATTCAAATGGAGCCATCAGACGCCTTAAATATCGTCTAGACGGCTAACAAGAAATAGATTATGTCTGATTCCCCCTCATATGTTTATATTGAAGTTTTTATAGTTTGTGTAAATACAGTCGTTTTACGGAGACAGAGATTTTTTTTCTATTTTAAGTTTGAAATTACAAAAAAATTGACAAGTAAACGAATTTCCTACAGTAAGCATTTCGTTATACCCTATAAAATAGTCAGTAGAAAATGATGCTTTGAATTTTTTAAGTAACACAAAATAGCAAAAAATCTTCGTCTCTTCGAAAATCCCATATACGATACAGTAATAATTTCACAACTCTTTAGAAACTTAAAATCCGTTCAGCAGTTTATGCATGTTTTGATTGACGAGACAACATAATATAGTCTCATCTACTTTACAAATCGTAGTTTCATACTACATTATCCACCTCGTGGCTACGAAAGGGCTACGTCGTAGCAACAATGCTACGCCGTAGCTCGCTACGACTTTTTAGCCCACTAAAAGTTTTTTTATAAGTGTCAGTTGTAATGCAACTTGAGCGAAGTAGCGAACAATGCCCGCAAAAAGCCATTGTCAGGAGCCTTTTGACCTGGATCCTTTGTTGCAGGAAAGACATCATTTTAAGGAAGCGAGGACTCGCCTCTCGAAGACTTTTTTTGTTCAAAAATGTTACCCGCGTTGAAAATAAAAAAAATCGTTGTTTTAATTATACTAAAATTTGGGTAAAGACTGGGTTAAGGCAATATTTCAATTATTCTATAGGATATTTCAATCCTGTTTTCTTTTAAAAATGAAGTTTTTGTATTGTGAAATTCTTATAACAACTTCTTACTCAATAGAAGCACACTTTTAAAACAAGTTATTGGTATAAAGATTATTTATAATCTAGGTTCAAAATAGCGTACCTATCATAACAGAATACTATAAAATAATAATTATAATCATACCTACATTATAAAGAAGCATCTACTAATAGTCTTGTAAGGTTGCATAAGCTGCTTCTATTAAAGCACTTTGAGAAATTCAGTATAATCTTAGTGATATTAATATGATGGATTATGAAGTTCATCATACGAAGCCCTGTGACAAATGTGGGTACATTTACATAAGCGTGGAGACACTCTAATCTAATATACTTACTTGAGTGATGGCCTCATAATTACCTATTTAATGTTAGTTTAAGTGGTGAAATGGGGTTTTCAATTATATATTACTGTGAGTATAATATGTGTTTAAAAGTATTTTGTTTCATAGGAATTGTACTTCTTCTTAAGCCTATAATTATTGTTGATTAGGCATTATGGAAAAGTATTTTGTCCCATCTAACCTATCATTATCTCTTACCTGAATAGTGTTATATCTTATTTCATTAAATAACTTTATTTAAAATTGAGGGAGCAACAAACAATTGATTTACAAAATTTGAAACATTTTTTTTTAACTTGAAATAATATACATAACGCACATATTATCACGATATTGATGATTTTACAATTGTTTGATTACACAAGCAAACCAAAAATACAAATCTTATTTTCTTTTCACGATGACAATATTCATTATATTCAGACTTCTGAAATGAATCATTGCTTGTTATTCTTATTGTAATTTTATAATAACATTTTTACTGTATACATTTTTTACGTAACGTTTGTCTGTCGGCGTCTACGAGTCGCGCACAACATCCGCATCCGTGCCCCATTTGTTTGGCCCACTTCTATCTTCTTATTTTGACATTATGAATTATTCATTGAAGCATTTAATTATTTTAACGCCGTTGTTTTTATTGTAAACTAGCGACCCGCCCGGTTGTCGCACGGGTATAAAATATATAGCCACTGAAAAAATTATTAAAATCGATAGCCTATGATCCTTCACGTGGTCTACTTCTTATCTGTGCCAAATAACATAAAAATTGCTCCAGTAGTTCGCGAGATAAGCCCTTTCAAAAAATTTCCCCAGTTTTTTCCACATTCTCTTATTAGTCTTAGCGTGATAAAATATAGCCTTAAGCCTATAGCCTATAGGCTATCTAACACTGAAAGAATTTTGAAGTCGGACTAGTAGTTCCCGAGATTAGCGCGTTCAAGTTAGCCCTTTCAAATAATTTTCCCCGTTTTTTCCACATTTTCCTCTATTTCTTCGCACCTATTAGTCTTAGCGTGATAAAATATAGCCTATAGCCTTCCTCGATAAATGTGTTATCTAACACTGAAAGAATCATCAAAATCCGTTGCGTAGTTTTAAAGATTAAAGGGAACAAAGGGACATGAGGGAAAAAAGCGACTTTGTTTTATAATAAGTATAGAATAATATAGATACACGTCGTGAGTATATTAAATTAATCTATAACATCGAATGCATAAGGGCCACCAAAAGATCAGGGTGGTTAACTCTCATTAACGGACTTTTAGTAGTGGACGGTGTTTTTCTGATTCTATGTTCAAATAAACAATATAGCTGATAGCATATTCAACATCAGTAGCTCTATCATGGCCACCAGTAGAAATGCGAAAGTATAGACAAACTGTGGAGATAAACTTAAGGTGCCGTTCCGATCCTTTTTCGTTCCGAAAATTTCAATAAAGTACAACTTTATTTCATACTAAAGTCCTAAAAATTCAAATAATATCCTACTTTATGACATAGACGACCTCTGTGGCTCAGTGGTGAGCGCGTTGGCAGCTCAAGCCGGGGGTCGCGGGTTCGAATCCCGCCGATGGAACAAAAAGTTTTTTCAAAGTTCCTGGGTCTGGATGTGTATTAAATATGTGTATGATATAATAAAAATCTTAAATATATGTATAGTATAAAAGTATTAAATATATTTCCGTTGTCTGGTACCTGTAACACAAGTCCTTCAGGTACTTAGCACGGGGCCAGACTGACGTGGTGTGAAGCGTCCATAGATATTATACTATAGTCTGTCATAAAGTGGCATTTTAATTAAATTTTTGTCGATCGCAATTAGCCGCGGTAAAGATCGGAACGGCACCCTTATGTTTATGTCCACAGTTTGTCTATACTTTCGCATTTCTACTCTCATGCTAGGGCTACAGATACAGGGTCTCAGAATAGTTTTAATGCAAACAAGTGCATGATAACAATATTATACAAAATTATTTTTTCTTTACAACATTAGTTACAGACATACTATACTGATATCGTGAACTAACATCTAGAAATCTAGTTAATCCTAAACGAAGCTGTTAAAACGATGCTGGCGTAGCTGCGACTCTATTTCAGAGATATCTCGTGACATATGCAAATTACAACATACGTCTACTTCCACCGTATCTTATTTCCCTCTAAACACTGTCTTCTGTGTAATGAAACATTAGCTATCTCCGCCGCCAGCGGTTCTCAAGCTGTTATTACGCCGAGCGATGTAATAACATTCCATTTTGACCCCCCATCTTGAATGTTAAACATGGTTTATTAATGGCCTATGCGTTATACAAGAATTTCATGATGTACAAATTTGTAACAATTTTGTGGGCATAAAAGACACAATAGATATTCAATTGTTACGCGGCCGCCGCGCCGGTGGCCGCTTGAGGCTTGAATCTTGATGGGTTAGTTACAATACATTTAATTTATAAAAGGTCCCAAATCACATCTTAACTAAAGACGTTTTCACTTCAAAATAACAACTGTGAGCAAGTATTATGACGCAATGAAAACATACCCATTAGTAGAAACAATTGTCAAAGTTTGGGCAACAGTGGGCTGTAACTTTAATTTTGCCTGGAGAGAAATGTGACAGAAATTTTGTAAAGAGCGTATTTAGTTAAACGCTTACACGCTTCTCTCATTAGGCGTCTCGGGACTCTTTGTTTTATCTGTCGTAAATTTACGAAATACGTTACGTTTTTGACGAACATGTTTTATATTTTGAGAAATTCTGATATTTTTTTTTCGCATTTTTTTCGTAATTAGATTTTTTATTGACGGTGAAAGCTTAGAAATAAAACATTTTAGCCATACTGTTATGTTTGTTTATACCTAGGAGACTTGACTTTCGAAGTTTAAAAACATAGCTCAAATTTGTGGCTTCCCGAAGATTAGTATGCCTTTTTTCTCTCTGAAAAATATATAAGTACTAAAAAAATCGGCCAAGTACGAGTGGTACTCGCGCACGAAGGGTTCCGTACCACTACAAAGCAAAAATGGGCTAAATATTGTATTTTTTGTATGGGAGCCACCCTTAATTATTTAATTTATTTAAATTTTATTATTAATTTTTAAAGTACAAATAAAATTAAGGTTTTTTGTGAACATTTCAATTGCCTATGTGTTGTCGTTATTGATTAAGAGCAAAAAATAGCTTAAAAAAACACGTTTGTTGTATGGGAGCCCCCCTTAAATATTTAATTTATTTTGTTTTTAGTATTTGTTGTTATAGCTGCAAGAGATATACACAATCTGTGAAAATTTCTGAAGTCTAGCTATAGCGGTTCTTGAGTTAAAATGGTATTGCAGGGCGAAACCGATTTATGTAGGGTGTAGCAAAATAGTGATAATACCTACTGTATGTGTCCCTGCAACTTTCGCAGTAAATGTAAGTGACACATACATACACTAAAGTATTATCACTTTTTTTATTACACCTTGTATAGAATGATCTTGTTCAAAGTATAAACAGTACATTTGTGTAAATTACAGAAGATTACATCGATAAAAACTATTCTCTCCAACCCTACATAAACAGTAGCAATAAATCGGAGTCAATATAACGGTAGGCCATAACCCTGGCGATTACGAGCCCGCTCCAATAATCACCTAATTCCGCCGTTACTCACACATATTGGGTGGTTCGGGTGAACACATGTTGGGAATCACAGGTATAACCGGTTTATATCTCTCATATTATGTTTATGTTAGGGAAATTAATTAAGATATTGCAGAGATGGTAAAGGATTCGTTAATGGAATCCGATGGATGAAGAATAAACTGAGTTTGCAAATCTTTAAGGATATTGCAAATTATTTAAAACCGAATCCATCTGTAGATTGAAATAAATTTAAGCATGAGACGACGTTCTGTTTACTACTTACTACGATCTGGCACAAGTTACACAATGTCTTGTCTTTGTTTAACAACCGACTTCCTTAACGTGCCAGATAAGGGCAAAGCATTGTATACCACAACCATCATGCAAATATCTTTATAAGTAAGAGGCTGATTATTATTAAAACATTAACAGATTTGATAAAAGAAGTTGATATCATAAACATAAAAACCTACATTTTATCAAGTCTTTTGCATGCCATTTCTCGTCACCTAAGTCTCCAATTTATCCTCAAAAAGATTGAGTCTTGAAGACTTCTCAAAAGGGAGTTAATCAGAGCTGCAGAAGGTGCGGCAGACACTTTTAATAACTTCCCGCGAGCGGTAACTTATGCAGGCATATTGATTTTCGTCAAAGACAAACTTATCTTTTCCGAAGACTTTGATAACATTAGGCAAAAGCTTACATTTTATTTTGATAATATAATGATTAGTGAATTATTTTTTATATAATTGTTTTGTTTGTTCCAAGTGTAAGTATTTTATTTTACGTACAAGAATGAACACTGCGTAGAGACAGACAGAATTCTGTTTTGTCCGTTTCTCACATTTCATTGGACCGAACATTTTCTTACATTCTACAAACATTTGTATTTCAGCAATTTGCTTCTTACACATACCTTTAAAATAACTTCGTAACTAACAATCGTATAAAAAATAAGAAAGGAAGTATTCTTAACTGCCGCACTCAGAGAAGACCATAGATAAAGTATTATAGTATAGATGTAATCTTAGCCCGTCATCGCGTGGCCATTTTGTGCTTATTTTCATACAAGTAGTGTGCGTGTATTTTCTTGAATATTTCTATTTGTCGATCATTTTGAAGCACATTATAATCCAGAAAAGAAAGTCATTGAGTTCATGATATCGATAAACTATAGTTCAAGTAATGAGAATCCGTAAACACACGTAAAACGCTATGCAATTTTTGTAGCCAAATTATTAATTGATGTGACATTTTTAGCACTAATGCCTTATATAGCACGAAGAAGGGGTTATTAAACTTATAAATTATCCTTTTAGGTTCCACGTGTTTGAGGCATTGTTTGGCCATTCTTATGGTTTATTATTTAGCGGAACCACAAAACTCAACAATGTCTAGCATAAAATGTTCACTAAAAACCTTTATTAACACTTTTATTACATGAAATATGCAGACCGACTCCTTTGTTATGTCCGAGTAAGTAAGACATAACATTACACGCTTTTGACGCTTATACACCGATATAAGGCTCTCTCCTAATGTATATTATCTCAATGGAGAAGACAATTACTCAATGAAGAGAATGTCAAAATATTTACACTGTACTGTCATGTACTGTCATTGACTCCCTGTCAAAAACTTGTCATTTTCTATACAATTGCCGCGATTGACAACATCTGACACTTCATTGTCAATCGCGGTTTAATATAGAAAATGACAAGTTTTTGACAGACTGGTAATTTTAAATTAAGTAATCATTAAATCTATGAGTCAGCAGCCGTAAGTAGGTAGTAAAATCTCAGTTGCTACGTCCTGTCAACTGAGTCTACAACGTACGTCTAGCCCAATGATTGCGTCGATTCCCTCCACCTGGCACACCGCAGACTACCCTCACACTCAGCTGCCCCTCAATACTACGACGAGACAGGACTAGCTGCGATATAAATATTTACTTTTTACCGACAATAAAGAGGCTACGTTAAAGGCTGAACTTCGTATCACTTCCCTTCTAATATTAACCTTCCCTGGGCTTTCACGATTAAAAGACTAAAATTAGCCAAACACGTTTTAAGGTTACATCGTACACGCGTTTTTAGGGTTCTGTAGCCAAATGGCAAAAAACGGAACCCTTATAGATTCGTCATGTCTGTCTGTCTGTCTGTTCGTCCGTATGTCACAGCCACTTTTTTTAAATTGCCAGAATAATAATAATTATGAACTCTGCTCTTTATCTTTCTTTCTACGTAACATTCATTCAGAATCTGTCTCCTACCTTTTGTAATCATCATCATCAATTTATATTAAAGTTATTTAAATCTGCAATTTAGAACTTTGTTTAGCTATTTACATAACTTATAAGTAAGTACATCTGCCAAGTACTACCAAGTACTCAATACCTACTCAATCTGCTCATACAAAAAGGCTAGCAAAATACTCCATACTCCGCAGTTAAAAACCTGTCACAATCTTACGCAGTCGTGTTCGAGGGCATGACTGGGAGCCCTCGAGGGAATGGGCACTCGTCATGCCGGATCTAGGGTTTTAATGGCAATGACTCTTACGTGGATGTGGAACTAATGTGTCTGTTTTCAACGTTTTATGTCTGCGATGGTGTAAACAGGGATATTGACAGCTATGCATTGGTATCACGATAAATACACAAGTAAATAGTCCGTTATTTTTCGTAACGTTAACAGCTGATATTCAAAATTAGTTGGCGCTGTCGTAGTTTTGTATTTGTTGTATATGTTATATGTATCGTATGTAACGTCACGTTGAATTATGATAGATCACCATGATTGCGAAACTGTCTACGGCATGCACAATCAACGTTGATCATGGGTAATTAAAGATGAATAAACATTACTACACATTCGTGATCGTCTTTTATTGTCCATCATGGCCAAAGACCGAGTAACACAACTAAAAAAACGGTGGGTGCATCTTGATAGTAAAGCATTAATCTGATAGCAACATAACGTTAAAAACTGTTGACTCCAAACTTGTGTCACAAATCCAAGGTGATGATGATGGATGTGTATTTTGTCACTTATTAATCAGTGTAAACCGGCGCAGGTGCCTGTGACCCACTTCCCCGATACAAAATGTATGTGGCGTTGTACCCCAAATCGAGTTTAACTTGAGTTAATACTGTTAAGTAGAGAAGTCCTTAATGAAAATTTCCTAAAAGCCTCCGCCTCCCTTGATGTATTGTTTACTTGAAAACACTTTTAGAACTTCTGACGAGTAATATTGAGTATACGGGGTGCAATGATTAAAGTAAACTATGTTAATATAATGTTTTTAATATTAACATACTTCTCATATAAGCAACTTTTACTATGGAAGCCACTTTCGTAGGTACTCGAAAAATTAAAGCACTTTTGTATGAAACAGTAGATTTTTATTAAAAAGTAACAAATATCCAAAGGAATCTTAAATTAAGTAGCTCTCGAGGCAATACAGCAATCATTGTAATTTTGAAAAACAAAGAGAAAATATCCATAGTTTATTAATTACAACTTAAATTCCATTTAACTCAAAATGCTTACTATGCATTAATTTAAAAACCAATTAAGTATTTAAATATGGAACCGACTCGTCGCCACTAATTCGATTTCGATGGGATATCGCTTTCAGATTACGGCCCTCAACAAAACCACGAAAAAAAGTACAGCTTTACATTTTAAAATTCGAATAAAATATTAAGCCTCAAAAAAGGATGTAAAAAATACCATGTATGGCTTTAAAAGATTTAGTTAATAGAATCAGGCGTTACTTTGCGGAAATCCATAGCTTAAAATATAGTTTGTTATTATTTTTAGCAATATTCCGCGAAATAAACCTCAACCTTTAAGTAAATGAATGTACGCATAGGCATGCGTACACGGTACAGCACCTCCCTCCTTTCCCACACTGCCTATGCGTACACTCGCATGCAAGAACCTGCAAACACCACCACCACACAAGCAATAATGTTGGCAAATCCGTGCAAGGCCCCTCACCACCATGCAGGTTGAAAACCTCGACGCGCGTTTCGCCCCAACACCGGAGCACCCTCAGGATGTGGACTCTACGAACAACGTCCGTCAAACGACTTTACGAACGACCGCGACTGTCAAGGATTTACATCATTTACATAAATCACTAATGACTTTGTCATTTTATAGAGAGTTTTTTATTATTCGTAGGAGTTTTGGAGAGTCCATTAGACACACATACAATATTGTGTTTATAATATTATTAAATTATTGTTTCGTTTCAATAATTGCCATACAAATGTGAAAAATATGTTCATTAAATAGCACAAAAATAATCATAATAACCTGTATACATGACTGTATAATACGGAATGTTTTTTCAGTGTTCACAATGTCGGTGAAAAACAACCTGTATATGAAATACCATCAAAAGCTAATTAATCTAAGCATCGCTTTATCACGTTAATCGATCATTTTCGGGTGCAGGTTTTAATAGGCTAGATTTATGTGCGCTCATCTGGTCAGGATTGGTCAGGGGCACTGGGGGGCCGCGACACGTAATTTGTAGTGACAGGGGCACAGGGCGAGGGCGCCATGTTTGTTGCACGCTTGTCTATGGTCGCTGGTCAGACGTCTGCAAACAACCGTTTAAATATAGAATTTGACAATTCGAATTTCGAAAAATGCGAGTTACTTTGACAATTCCAATTTTTAAAATCGAATCCTGTAGTGATGTACTCGATCTTACAAAGTTTTGAAATTAAGATAAAATAATATTATTATGTTCTATAGGTCTACCAGAATCTGATGGCAAATTTTGATGCCAGAATTTCAAAACGTATCCTTGATCATTGGATAAATTTTTATATATTTGCATGTTTCACACACAGAATGAGCCGTCATAAGGAAAAAAAAAGATAAAAATGTTTTATTCCAATTATCCCGGTATTGCTAAAGTCAATTTCTTTTCTCACTTTTTGCCGTCAGATCCTGGTAGACCTATAGATTTATTTTAAGCAATACTTTTTTTGTTGGACTCCTATTTCATGTCGAGAACTATATTAAAGGTTTTTTGTGTTATCCAATGATGAAAAACTCAAAGCAGATATGTTACTACCGCGCGCGTTGTGAAGATTCAAATACGGCCCAATTGGGTCGTCTGTTATTTAGTCTGCATCGAGCGAAGGCTTGGCTACTTACAAAGGACTAAATCGCAATTTCAAACATTACCGTCTTCGTCTCGCTCTATTAAAATTGAAATAACTTAATTTTCTTTTGTGTACAACACGTGAAACTTCAATACCGTGGCACTCCGCGGTCGATATGCCGTGACTAGCAGCAGTAAAGCCTGTAGGCAGGTACATTGAATTACAGTAATGCCATCACCAGTTTACCACTCAAAGACCTTATTCTCATAGTCATAAGGTCCACAAGGGGTACAGGTTTTCGGCCGTACATTGAATTATACTGTAATACAGCGGCCAAACTTCGGCCAATCGACGTAACGATTTCTCACATGGGAAATACGAAAGGTTTCGCCTATGCACGTAAATTGTAATTTTTTGGGATTTTTCCAAACTTTTTTATTTACGGGTCTAAAGTTGAAATTAGGCCATAATTACATCAAGCTCCATAAATCCCATAATTTTACGAGCAATCAGAAGCTTAAGTTAATGTTAAATTTGAGTAATCAGCAATCATTTATTGTAATTTTAATTTTGATTGAAATTACAAAAAATCGCCCAGCGATCTTTGGCAGGCAATACTTGATGGTGGGAAAATAAACTAATAAGTAATAACTAATAAGTGTGATAAGTGATAACTGATAACAACATAAAAAGTAAAAATCTATATAATAACTGATTGGCCATAACAATATGAAATCTATGAAATAGTATATATTTAGTACACTATAATATCGTAAAAACAAAAACTTAATCAACATCCAACAGTAGTATTTTAAAAAATAAGCATGAAATATCTTCTCTTCCAACTCCAAGACACAAAGACATCAGAAACACCCAACCATATTATCAAAATGCTTCAGCATTTCTTGTGAATAACAAACGGGTCCTAATCAAAATGTACTCGTTCGTTCTTAAGACCGAATTGCGACGTTTCAGTCACTTATTGAAAAACTTCATTCATTCGCCTCCCAGCACTTGCTTGGCTGAGTGTGTATGGAAATGTAAAAAAGATTTCCTCTTCCACATTTAAATGCTTTATGGACGTATTAAATATTATGTGAATTCAGAATTTCGTTCAACTGGAAAAAGATTTCGTAATATGGAGACGAATATATTTTGTATTTTCGAAACGCCTTTATTATTAAAACATGCGTGATGCGAACCGAAAAACGAAATATTACACTTATGTTCTTATTTATAAAATACGGAACCCTAAAAATTATTTTCGTTTTGTAACTTATCTTTTCGTTTTGTACTTACTTGTCATATACTTAAATGATATAAAATGATATAAAATGATATAAAATGATATATGAAATTATTAGTCAGTTACGACTACCTATTTAAGGAAAATAAAACGGAAACCATATTAAATATTAATTTTAAAACTTAAGAGTAAAATGAGCATTATCCATACTAATATTATAAATGCGAAACTGTGTCTGTCTTTCTTCACGCTCTAACCGCTTAATCGATTTGACTGTTTGATACCTTGAATCCCGGAAAGGACATGGGACACTTTATCTTGGAAAAAATGTACGGTTTCCGCCGGTAAACGAATTTTGGGGCAACTGAGTTGTGGGCGTCATCTAGTATTGAATATTTCAACCTCCTTTAAAATAGCAGTTACGTTGTTATGTAAATGATAATGTAATTATTATTTTAGACAGCTCATTCAAATCCGAGTTGTTCTCAACAAAGCGACCGACTGGAGCGGCTTAAAAGATAATTCTAGAAACAAAGGCCCCGAATAATTTCACCCTCTTTAATTATTAATACGCTCTCAGATTTGAGATTACTGTGAAATTGAGGGAATACTTAAGGGCTTGCGTGGTCCTCAATATTATATTTAAGATTTATATTTCATTGATTGGCTGTACCTAAATAGCAACAAGGTCTATTAATTATGAAGAACATTAATGGCCTATACTTTTAAGGATTTTGACAGGAGTTTTATGTATCCAACAGAGGTGCTATTTAGTTTAATCTAAGACTTTAGCTAATTAAGTATATGAATAAAATAATCCACATTCTGTCAAAAAACTCAGAAACCGGCTTCAGACCCCGCGCGAGCACCGGTGATCGCGAGAACAAAAGAATACAATGGGAATTCCTAGAACCTCCGATCGAAGGATTAAAGAGATGTTTAGAGAGTGCCTGTTATTATGTGTAATTAGACATCGGATTATTCTATCCATTTAAAATGCCGGAATATGAACTTAAAATTGCTAAAATATGTACAATCAAAAGCCAATAAAGTTTTAAGGAATTCAAAGTAGCTTATTGCGGAGAAAGGTATTATACTCGTACTTGGAACCTTATTAACCCTCCGTGTAGGTAATTAACAATAGCTTACGCTGTCAGAGTGGCTCTTAGGGCTAATTCTGTCCACTACTACAAAATCCACTTTTAAAGTGACCTTTCCATCTCCCTCTCGCGCATTAAAGTGTGCTCTATCTCTTTCTAACGAATATGCAAATTCTCGTGAGAATTATGCCTCGTTCGCAAGTTTGATCCATCCGCATAATGGAGTACGCCTTAGACAATCTTCTTTTGTTTTATACTATTATGATAAACCAGGGACATTGAAGCATTAGATCACAGATTATGTGAAATTAAAGGACATACTATTATAATAAATAGGTATTACTGCATTGTTTTTAGAGGCAGCACTAGCATAGACAGTAAACAAAAAATTTTGCTCCACGTTTGACAACGTTTCTGCCAATATTATGACGTATGCAACATGTCGGATTATTTACTGTTTGTGCTAGTAGCGCTTTCAACTCCGACCTTTGCATAATATTACGTTCGTCATTTAAACAGTCTCACAAAATAAATATATTATATCACAAATAACAATATATTATATCACAAATAATATAACGCTAACAAAAGAAAAACTCATGCTTTATCCTTCCAGGTGCATAGATTAAGATGTCTCGGTGAAATAATGTTTTCAAAGCAGATATTAAAACCAAATGCCCTAGTTCCAAGGTGCTTAATCCTTAAAATATACTAATGTTTTGGTCACCAAAAATTTTAAATAAGTACTTGTACATACATAAATTTAAAGTTCATATTATGTATTAATTATTTACTTCCACTGGGTTAAATGTTGCGTCACCTCTGTCGCTCTTAATACTTAGGTTGACGTTTAACCCAGATCCATGAAAATTATATCTTTTCCGTCGCTCTTAGTACATACGAAAGGGATGAAATGTAAAATGACATTCAACCCAAGGTTAACTTTAACCCAGATCCACATAAGTTATCCTCAATGATTTATTTCCTTGCTAATTTCCATCATTATCGTTATAGGATGGAGGATACAGTCCGCTCGCTGCTGCAGTACAAGAGCCGCGCAGAGACTTTGAAGCAGGAGAAGGCGTCACTGTCATCAGCTCTGGAGGTATGTAATTTACTTTTCTAGTTCTTTTTGCATTAGTCAGTTCATCCCGAGCGAGACAGGATATCGAAAGTGATATCGAAAGTGCTGTGGCCTGTGGCGCGATGATGCTTTGAAATTTTGCACCAAATGGAAGCTCTACGTACCGAAACGTCACGCGGCTTTAGATTTTCTAACACATTACAATAATTATTATGAACATTTATTAATATTTTTATGTTTCATATAAATAGGAATTACTGCTTTGAAAACATTGTAGTCGATAGTCACTGGAAAGCCGAGATAACTTCTTGAAATTACTGAAAATATAATGATGCAGATTATAACTTTCGATAATACTGAAATAACAAAATTCTCGTATCTTATGGTGCTCCCATACCGCAGTTAGAAAATGTTTAGTAACGTTAGTAAACGTTCGTTAGCAAACATTTAGTCACAAATGTTAAAAAAATGTTAAAAATGTTTTCATGTTAGAAAATGTTTAGTAAACGTAAGTTAACAAATTATAGCAAAACAAATTATATCAAAACAAATTGTGTTACCTTTTGTATGTAAACCTTTTATAAAGGACGACGGGGTATGCGGTAAGCCAATACCAGATTTAAATGTTATAAAATGTTAGTAAACATTTTCTATTATGGTGCTCCCACACCGCCGTTAGAAAATGTTTGTAAACATGTTATAAGTGCTCCTACACTAATAGAAAATGTTTACTAATGTTAACTAGCATTTTATAACATTTAAATCTGGTATTGGCTCACTGCATACCCCGTCGTCCTTTATAAAAGGTTTACATACAAAAGGTAACACAATATGTTTTATTTTGTTATAATTTGTTTTGCTATAATTTGTTAACTTACGTTTACTAAACATTTTCTAACATGAAAACATTTTTAACATTTTTTTACATTTGTGATTAAATGTTTGCTAACAAATGTTTACTAACGTTACTAAACATTTTCTAACTGCGGTGTGGGAGCACCATTAGTGTAGGAGCACATATAACATGGAACAGTTCCTAACAAAATGTAACAATTGATAACATTTGTTAGTAAATGTTTTTATGTTAGAAAATGTTTACAAACATTTTGTAACGGCGGTGTGGGAGCACTATTAGGCATATAATATAATGTAGAGAACTTTATACTGTACAGGAAATAATTAGCAATATAATATACTTAATATAGCTCGACCAGTGCGTTGTATCACTTTAATCTTTACGAACCACGGCCATTTACGAAATCTTGTCGTTGCGACTAAGTCCGCCATTAAGAAGCATTTAGGGGGACCAACGATCATTTACGGATTATAACCGATAGAGGAATTAATTTACAAGAGTCCCCCACCCTGTCCACTGTAACTTGAGCTTCGTGAATCGGAGATACACCCTAAAGAGTATGAGTTACAGAAGGGCGCGGGGTCCATGGAAACTGGTGGTCATAACTGGACGTTCTTTGAGGGATTATGAGTGTGATGGGGTGGGTTTTTGCGTAATTAGTAAATGTTTTTGCTGTAAGTGCCACCGCTAATACCGTTGTGGGATGACATTGCTGATTATATGTGCTCTGTTGTATTATGATTTCCTCATACGAGGTAAATGTACGCTTTCCACGCAGGTTATAATATTATTCTTTCTTTGTGTTTGTTTATACAACGGCTAGGTTTCAATATACTACTATAGCAAACTATGTAGCTTTGTTCTAACTTAATTCATGCATTTATGTCGTTCTGGCGTTTTTTGACAAGAGTTTATCTATTCGTTAGCGCTTTTGATTGGCTAAAACCCTAGAAAATGAGAAGAATAAAGCCGTATTTTATGAAACGTAAACAATATTCCAGGTTGTTTTCCACTTCGGAGAGTATTCGTCAAAATATCTGACGTTGAAAAACCTATTAAAAGATATTATTCAAATATTGAATAGCTATTCAGAATCCCTCAATACGGGCACAATACGATCCTTGGAGGAGATATTAAATAGGGAATGTATAGTGAACCAACCCTGTGAAGGGAGATGGAAAAATCAAAATTTACATCATTCACCATCTATTCAAATTCATAAATGGAATTTGTATACAAAATGGCCGTGGCTACCCGCCAAATGGACATTTTGTTGCGACATAAGAATATATTTTTAAACAGTCTTCTTCGTTCGTTGCACATTAATCCGTTTATATTTTCTACTAGATGACGCCTGCAACTCAGTTGCGCCAAAATTCGCTTATCGCTTGGAAACGGTACATATTTCCGGGACAAAAAAGTATTTTTTGTCCTTTCTCAACTCGGGAAAACGGGTCTCAATTCTCAAAGTACCTCCATACCAAATATCAGAGAATTCGGTTTAGCGGTTTGGAAGTGAAGAGGTAACAGACAGACAGACAGCCAGACACACTTTCGCATTTTTAATATTAGTATGGATGATCAAATTAAAAACTATGCTTTGTCCTTTTCCGGGGCTCATAACTTCGTCATACCTAATTTCTACAAAAATCGGTTTAGTTAGCTGCCTAAAGCCTTAACACATTCGCATAAATAATAATTAATAGTATCAGTTTCAAGTTTTTCAGGATTCAAGTCATTATTTTATCGATTAATTATTACTATTAAACACCCAAACAACCACAAGCGAAGTATTTCTAACTCCAGCCAAGTTACATCTCTCGTATCATTTCAATATCCCTCATATTACCCAAACTCAAACAAAGCGAGTGGCCGAAGATATATTGAAACAGAGGCACTTGGAACTGGAATATTTCCATACAAGTTCGCAGGGGAAGTCCAGACTAATGAAATATCTCAAATACTTGTATCTGATTCCTGGGTGAGCAACCAGTTATACAGGATCTACAGTGTATTTTATCCGCTATACTTATTACGGTTCATTTTATAACGGATATGGTCTCTGAAATTTTTAATTTAGCTTAGATATTTAGAGAGTTTTGAGACTTAATATTTCATGTTCGAAGGAAACTCTTTGTGGAATATTTTGACGAGGGGTTGTTACAGCTCTTTTGTTGATTAAAATTCTAACGAGTTTAGAATCATTATACTCATATTCCATAACATTGAGCTATTTTAGCTGCTCTCCTTTTTTTCCAGCATTATACACTCATTTATATTATTTTTAGTTCTTTAAGCAAATTTTGTTGACAATAATAATCGCAATATTTGCAATACATAGGTTACAACTTGTGCATTACCTAGGTTGAAATATGAAAGTTATAAGAATGAAACAGGACCTGATTTATCTCAGCATTATCAATTTTGATTGCTAACTTGCTCAAGCTATTGCTTTTACTGTGCATATCGGAGTAATATGCAGTTGACAGCAATTGACAAACCAATAATGCTACATAGGCTCTTAGTGTTGAGGCTAAGGACGTGTAGCCCTTGGTGTGAATTGTCCTTGGGCTTACTGTAGCTTTACGACAGCTTGGCGTTTGATTTGGTCGTTTATGGTAGGCGCCGATGGTTATGTCAAGCCGATCGAATCAAAACGATCTAAACTTGCTGTATCATTTGAGTAATAGGTTTTAATAACATAATGTATTCACAAAAAGTATTATTTTGAAAATTAATAACCAAATTACATGGACAAATCGATACAAAGATCTATTTATGTAAGTACTATCAGAGAAGTTGATTCCTAGGTAGATGGCGGACGGCGGACCTAATTTATTTGGTCGCGCTAAGTCAAATCCCATCCGACCGATCACAGCTAATTGACATATGCCGACCATATGACGTAGGTCCGTCAACTGCCTAGGAATCAATTTCCTCGATGGTACATGCGTCCGCGAGACAGAGCGGTTTGGCCGTTACACTACGAGATAACTCATATAACAGGCAACAATTTTATTGTATGTAACGATTTATTTAAATAGCGGCGCGATTACATGCGGTGGTAACTTTGCCTCTAAGTTAAATAAGTGGTACTCTAGTGACTAGTACACTATCAAAATGGTCCTCAAACTAAGCGGCGTATTGAAAACTATGCGTTTAACTGGCACTTGTGTTTACATTGTGGAGTTAAACCCGAAATCCCCCCTTTAACAATGACGGTTTAAACCACCGGCTGCACAAAACTCAGTTCAAATAGATCGATACATGTTGAGTGTAGAGTGTCCTTTACATGTATACTGTGTGGACTGTGGATGATAGTTGAAGTATACAAGTATTGAAAATTTACATCATATCAGTATTATACGAGTATGGTTGCCTGGAAGAGACTGCTTCCAGCAGTAAGACCGCTATAATTCAAACTGTTTTTTACCTTTTGTTAATTGATTAATTTTTATTTTATTACTTTGAATAAAGAGTTTTTTATTTATTTGTATGCAGCAGTAAAAAAAATAAAAATTAATAATTAAGTATATTATAGTGTGTATGAGTAATGTTGTGTGTACACTTTGAGGTTGCAAACTGTCTATTATTTATCTAATCGTGAAAACCTGTCATTGGCTTTCTTTTTATATAATATCGCTCTATTGTATTGTAATTAAAAGCTGTTGGTTTTCCAAAATAAATAAATAAATTAATTAATTAATTAATTAATAAATAATTAAATCACACTTAGTGCTTACTCGGCGTACTCCTAGGTAGAGTTACACACGAAATTACCTTACTAACCTTTTACCAACCTACGGATGAAGCCACGAACCAAACATTTGTAAAATACATAATAATATGTGTATCTATATGAGACTTAATATATAGCCTAGACTAACTAGATACTATATAGCCATTTAATAACTTTATTATATATAGCTTAGCCCTCAATATTTCGACACGTTACTCCATTTTGTATCTACCCGCACAGGCCGGCCATAACAGCGATGTAAGGACATTAAAATGGTGGAAGGCGGGAAATCGCCTGTGCACAATGACTAGGGTTTCCCGGTTTAAAAGTCCCCCCTCCCCCCACCGCACCCCGCACCTCACCTCTAAACAATAATTCAGATTCACCCTTTCCAAAGTGCAAGGGCGCATTCACTAGGGGTTGCGCATAGGGATGGGTACTTACCGATATGTATTTTCCGAAAAAAATAAGACTATTATAGTTTAGCAACTTCGTTTGCGTTTTCTTTTCGTGATAACCGGTCATATTTTCCGACAACAACCCAATGTTCCAGGAAAAATCCAAGACTCAAAGTATCTCAAGACCGAATTACTTGCAAATAACTTCAAACAAATTTGCATGTGTTGTAAAATATTGCGATATTTTTTGTTCCTATTAATCCTTCGATCGGAGGTTCTAGGAATTCCCATTGTATTCTTTTGTTCTCGCGATCACCGGTGCTCGCGCGGGGCCTGAAAGATTAATTGGATATTAATTAGATTCCCATCGAATAGTGAGAAAAGTTTACCCTATCAATGAAACTTTGTCTATAATTGAAAGGCCATGTAATTTTACCTAGGCATATTACAAGTGTCCAAATTCCAAACTAACACTCTCTCACATTTAAAAATATTATATAAGATAATTTTCCCTCACCTGTTTTACACTACTGTCTCTACTATCTAATTTCAAAAGTATAGTTTAATTTACATTTACAAAAGATCGACACACCACATCCCTATACTACGGGGTGCAACGAGCCCCGCGGATCTCAAATTTACACTCGCTCACTAATTGTGTTTATCCATTATTTGGTTACGTTCTTTGTTTCATTATACGTTCGTTTCATTTGGATACTGCGCGTGATTGAATATTACCGATAATGTGGTACATTTTCGCGGCTTTTCCGATGCCGCGGGCTAATTATACATGTGGCTTTTATGTAATTAACTGGAAAAAACTGATGTATTTTTATTTCGCTGGTTCTTTTTGTGGTTTCCGAACCTGTAGCCTGTAGGTCATGAAGGTTAGTTGCAGCTCAAGCTCAAGGAAATAAATTAAAACTAGCCCTTCTAAAAAGGACAGCTAGTTTTCAATCTATTTTGTAATAAGTAATAAATAATACTTTTTAACCACTACCACAATAAGGATCGATTTTTTTTTGAGTGAAAATGACATATTATTATTTTAAAGAAAAATTTAGCTTATAAAGACAACTTGCAATGGCGTAAACACCAACATTCTGTAATATAGTTCTTTTGAAACTATTCCAGCAATATAGTCGTTTTGTTATAAAAGAATCCACATAACGTCTAAATCCAGATCCCAGTTCAAAGAAAAACTTCAGAAAACACACGCTGAAAGTTGTGAATAGCGTCTGTTATTGCCTCACAACACATTGCAGTCTACAAACACTGTATTAGATTTCAGTTTTTGTACAAACCTCAACAATTTCTAGAGTCTAGACAATTTTTATAGCAATACATGATAGCTACGTTTTATAATTATTGCAAATAGACGTACAGTTAATTACTATCGTTAAAATTAAATCACATCAAAGACTAAACTTGTATATTATTATTAAGATTTTACATGATAAATGATAATACACGACTTTCCTCGCGGCTTGAATAGAATATTATTTTTAAAGTAGGTAAATCAAATTAAAAAAAAGTTTGCTTGTGAGTGCTATATTGCCTCGATATAAGAAATTGCTTTATTATCTCAAATATTGTAAACACTGTTCGTTTTTTCCAGTTTTTTCCAATTCGTTCAGATTTATTTTACCTAATCGTTTCTATCAGTGATCCTTATGTCATGGACATAAGGGTCCTGTAAAACGCACAAGGCGAGCAACCATCTTCATAATTGAGTTACCGACGCCGTCGCTAACGAAACCAATTCCACCTTCTCCATTGTTTGACGACACGATATTAGTATTTAGTTGTTTATTAATACAACGCAAATATGAAATTTTGGGTAAAAAATTCGTGGAAAATGGCACTGTTACGATGTTATAAGTATTACGTTACGCGTACAAGCAGTAAGCGAAGATATCGTGTTTAAAGCGCTGATCATCTTTTTGTATGTCGCGTATATCGTCATTATTTATGCCCACTTTTAATAATACATATAGCCGATTGTACTGCTCTTTTACAAGTACCGTATTTTCCAAGCATAGGAGATATCCAAGATGTAGGTAATAATAATTATGAGATTTCGATATAGGTATTGCGGTCTAGCCACCGTTCAACTGCAACTTAATATGACCCTACAGTTGCTAGGTACTATATAATAGTAGTATAGTAAGAGATATAATATATCTGCATTAGTTAAACGTACCTAAGCTATGAGCACTGAAAGGGAAACTACGATGTTTAACAAGGTCAATGTCTAGCCGCTAGTCAGACTGTTATTAGTTATTCAGAAACCGTCTTTAAGCTAAGTCTACTTGAATATTAATTTTCTCCGTTTTCGAAGTTCGAACTCTCGTAAATATTTGGCGTTCGGAAAATCTATTCGAAAAATGTAATTCTCTGTGCTAAGCTGTTTCGCTTTCGATAGCTGTCGAGTAGTGGTACTAGTGGTAAATTAATCGAATTTGACAGCGCGCATGTATCTGACAGTCGTATTTGATAGTCGAATAAGCGCGTATTATTAAGGACGTGTTTTGAAATATAACTCAGTACAGTGGCCAGTGCTCATGACGTTACGAATGAACGTCATACTGTTGACTTATTACAAAATATACTGGCTTGTATATTGGACTCGCGTGAATGTCATCAAAAGTAAAAATTTAAAACGTACATGACACTTGTTTCAACAATGGCTAGTTCAATATGAGAGACGTCATGAACGCTGGGTTATATTACGGAACTCACGCTATATATTCGCTTAACCCTGACTGTCATAATATGCAATAAAACTGTGCGTCACGTCACGTAAACCTCGCACTGTCAAAATTGGAGCAATGGACACAGTTCCGTACCGGGAGATTCCTGATTGGATAAGTTTTATGCAAGTTGCCGCATACAGTGGCGCCATTATCGCCAATGGCAATTGAATGGCGGCTGTTGACGCTGGCGTTGATAACACAAATTGTAAATGTCCAATTTTCAATTCCCTTTCGGCCGAGCTCTAATTATTCTATGGTCGTCCCGTTTAACGATGAAAGCGTTGTAAACTTTGGAGCAAATCAAAATGTAAAAAGTTTCTTTTTTGAGGGGTGAGATGCTATAGACGGCTGTACATAATCATTAATCATTAATCACGGTAACGTTATCGAATGTCAAATGTATGGTATAAGCTGTTGTTAAAATGCTCATATAAATTATTTTTGGATACTGACGATTACTAAAGGCGTCCACGAAAACACATCCTCACCCGGCCTCGAAATCGAAGCAAGAAAATTGATGTCTATCGGAAAACAAGTCGGTTTTATATTTTTCCTGAGTATTATTTGCACCAAAATAATCACTATCCACAACTCTGCAACACCACTCGAGAGCTTGTATTGCTTTTTGTGGATTAGGGGCTAGAAGCTGACCGCAAAGGCTCACAAAGGGCTGAGAAAAAGTCACGCACCCCAAACTTTCCGCGTCACTGAGCAAAGGTGATGGTGAATGATCTAACAGCACACCGTGATTAATACTCTTCTAGTACACGTGGACACGTAAAAGTAGTGTTTATCGCAGCCATCGACTAATGCGTGCTCTACACTCGCGGCGCGAAAGCCGCGAGTGTGGAGGGTTTCGCGGCTTCGTGTTCGCGCTTCGCGGCTTCGTATTTGTTCGAATCAGTTCCGCGAAACCCTCCACACTCGCGGTTCGCGGCCTTCGCGGGCTTTCGCGCCGCGAGTGTAGAGCCCGCATAATATGAAGCCTTGGCGAAGAGCTGGCTGGCTAATTGAACTAGATGGCTGATACAAATCAAAAGCATTTAACGCACCACGTTATGCCTTATGGTCAAATAAGTATCCAAAATAGTTAATGCAACGTTTGCAACAGTGATAAACTTACAGTTTCAAATTGTTAAAGAAAATCTGAAAATTAATAACAATTAACAACACGTGTTTATTTTCCAAAAATATATTTATATAAAACCAAGTGGCAGGCTAACCCTTGTCGCACTTTTAATAATCTACTTACGGACTTTTATCGAAAATTTCGTATTTATCCGACTGTACGTAGTTTAATTCTAGTTATTGCTTAATGTAATGCCACAAAAGTCCATACCTCCGTCAAACAATGTGTGGGAGTAATCAACTCGCGTTTTGTACGATCCATCAATCTTCTGTTTGCGCCGTCATCAAATTTTGCTAATTGATGTTTATACTTTATACTATGGGCTTTTTGACTGACTTCCAAAAATGTGGAGATTCTTTATTTGGAGGAATATCATTTGATTTATTATCAAATAACTTTTCTTTCGTAATATTATCGCTAGCCCGTGCATGTTATAAAAATACTGCACCAAGTTTAGGTATAACAAAAACTTTTACAATAACACCACCAGTTGAAAAAATGCGGTGAAGAAATTAGATCTCATTTTTGCTGCTGCTTCCGTCGTGACAAAAAAGTAAATCATTCTGTAATTTCAAATGAATTAGATTTATACATTTTAATATTTAATTGTAATTGCAAGCTTGGCTCAGTAATTAGAAGCCCCACGGTAGAATCCGAACGAATGCGCTTCTACGAGTCCCCTAATTTCAATTCCGATGAAAACCCATTTAATAATATACAAATACAGTAAATCTTGTCTAATTAATTAAGAAATGTCTGACGGAAACATAAATTGATTCGTCAAAGCCTTTGATGGGTAAGCCGTTTGGCGCCGATTGCGAGCATAATTGCCTTCTGGAACCATCTGCGGCCTTTCTTCATTTAAACTTGAGACATTTACATTTTATACACTATTAATTTTATTATTTAAACTGTGGGTTGGTTTTTACGCAGTTGAGTAATCTCGCTTCAGTATTTGATCACTATTTACTTTGCAAGTTTTTAATTATGTAGATACCTAAATAGTTACACGACGTTTTAAATTGCTTATTTTCTTCCTTCCGTAAATGCTATGGCAAATGTAGGATTTCTCCAATTAATGTTACGAAATAGCAATCAGGATTTTCATAGTAATTATTAACGGTATTTATTCGAAAATTGGATTAATAAATCCACGCATTGAAATATCATGAGCACCTAAAATAGGAGTTTAATGTTAATTGGATTTCATTCAAAGCTTTCACGTTCAAATTGCTTTAAAATTACTCCATGGAAAAACAAATGAGGTGGAAAATTCGACTAGTTTCTAATTTCCATAGAATTTACCACAACGCAATTTAGTACGTTTTTAAAATACGTCAAATGACAGCTTTGTAAATTTTAAAAATTTTGTTTATTTCCCGTGCAAACATTTTCAAAACCAATCGAAACACCTGTCCGAAACCGATTGAGTTCGTACACAATTTTATACCTTTTTTGTTTGAAACAATCACGAAAGTACCGGGGACGCATAAAAACAAAAGTGTTAGGCAGTTTCGACGCCGAACAAATTAAATGCACGTATAAGCCGGTCTATTGATGGCTCCCCTTTGACACTGTATCAATCGCGTGTTTCCCCTTTGTTGCGACCACCCGGCCTGCCTAGTATAGCGGCTATGACTAATTCAGCATATTGCTAATTTTTTTCCGCGTGGCAGACGAATTTTACACCCCAGTCAATATCTACAGTGATTATAATGTAAAATCGATATTACTTTAAGCACGTGTTGGTGCCAGCGTTGAATATTTTAGTTGCATTGATTCGTTACTTTACGTTACGTTACATAAACTTTTACCAGAGGCACATGTGGAGCTGCAGTAACTTTGCGCACACCCACGTATTAATTAAGACGAAAAACCTCAAAATCGACCCGATGTGTAGGAAAGTCGTCGGTAGACACAGGTTTTAAGTTGTACAATGAAATTAAAATTTTTATTGTTTTGTATTAGCCTGATTATTTAAAAGATCTTTCCTCGTACCAAGCAATCTGAATCTAACTCTCTACATTTTCATTCCAGGCGTCCGCTGCGCACTACCAGAACCAGTTAGCAGCGCTGTCAGCGGAGAACGAGCGGCTGCGGGGTGAGCTGACGGCACTGTCTACTGGTGTGGTGGACAGCGATCACGAGCGCCGGCTGGACGACGTGGCCCAGCAAGTCGTGAGGGCGCTACTGTCACAGAAGGTGAGAAACATCTCGTTCACACTCTAGCAGCGATCTCTTGAAGGTCGTGAGGACCTTCTACTACTACTTCTGCTACTGTTGCAGAATGTGAGAGAAACATCTCCTTCTCTCTCTAGCAGCGGTCTCCTGAAGGTCGTGAGGGCGCTACTGTCTCAGAAGGTGAGAGAAACATCTCGTTCACACTCTAGCAGCGATCTCTTGAAGGTCGTGAGGACCTTCTACTACTACTTCTGCTACTGTTGCAGAATGTGAGAGAAACATCTCCTTCTCTCTCTAGCAGCGGTCTCCTGAAGGTCGTGAGGGCGCTACTGTCTCAGAAGGTGAGAGAAACATCTCCTTCACACTCTAGCAGCGATCTCTTGAAGGTCGTGAGGACCTTCTACTACTACTTCTGCTACTGTTGCAGAATGTGAGAGAAACATCTCCTTCTCTCTCTAGCAGCGGTCTCCTGAAGGTCGTGAGGGCGCTACTGTCTCAGAAGGTGAGAGAAACATCTCCTTCACACTCTAGCAGCGATCTCTTGAAGGTCGTGAGGACCTTCTACTACTACTTCTGCTACTGTTGCAGAATGTGAGAGAAACATCTCCTTCTCTCTCTAGCAGCGGTCTCCTGAAGGTCGTGAGGGCGCTACTGTCTCAGAAGGTGAGAGAAACATCTCCTTCACACTCTAGCAGCGATCTTCTGAAGGTCGTGAGGGCGCTGCTGTCGCAGAAGGTGAGAGAAACATCTCCTTCTCTCTTTAGAAGCGATCTCCTGAAGGTCGTGAGGGCGCTACTGTCGCAGAAGGTTAGAGAAACATCTCCTTCTCTCTCTAGCAGCGATCTCCTGAAGGTCGTGAGGACGCTACTGTCGCAGAAGGTGAGAGAAACATCTCCTTCTCTCTCTAGCAGCGATCTCCTGAAGGTCGTGAGGACGCTACTGTCGCAGAAGGTGAGAGAAACATCTCCTTCTCTTTCTAGCAGCGATCTCCTGAAGGTCGTGAGGGCGCTACTGATGCAGAAGGTGAGAGAAACATCTCCTTCTCTCTCTAGCAGCGATCTCCTGAAGGTCGTGAGAGCGCTACTGTCGCAGAAGGTGAGAGAAACATCTCCTTCTCTCTCTAGCAGCGATCTCCAGAAGGTCGTGAGAGCGCTACTGTCGCAGAAGGTGAGAGAAACATCAAACATCTCCTTCTCTCTCTAGCAGCGATCTCCTGAAAGTCGTGAGGGCGCTACTATCGCAGAAGGTGAGAGAAACATCTCCTTCTCACTCTAGCAGGCAGCAGCAATCTCATGAAGGTTCAAAAGCAGATAAAATAATTACTTATACACTTTCCTTGCACTTATCCCACTTTATTTTAATAGATTTATTACACCGGTTTCGATAAAATCATCATCAGGTGTCATTGACGATTTTATCGTAACCGCGGTCGTGTACATTATAAAAATTTTGTAATCTATTAAAATAAAGTGGAATAAGTGCAAGGAAAGTGTATTATTATTTAATCAGCTTAATTATTTAATTGAACATGAATTTCCACCAAGAAGACGTGACAGTACATTCAATATCATATTTCAAGAGCAGATGCTAGAATAAGTATTATGTTTCCTAGAAAGTTGGAAAGACACATAAGAAAAAAAATAAAGACCTTCTCTCTCTAAAAGGAAAGAATCACCAATGGAATGATGACCAGTAGGTACTAGTAACACACTAAGGCTGGTATAAATAGTCAGTACCTACTTAAGATGCGACCCGGTCTCAAGACGCGGTTCGGCTCTGTGATTGGTCCAAATTTTGACAGCCAACCAATCACAGAGCCTGAACCGTGTCTTGAGACCGAGATGCATCTTGAGTACTGACTATTTATACCGCCCTAGGTCACAGTTAGAAGGATGACCAGTAATTTCATGTGTTCTGTCTGCAAAGTGCAAAGTTGCGCCGCATTTGAATCGGATCACTGAAATAACGCGGGCAACCGAGATAACTGTTTTATGCCCGTTTCTGTAACGTTAAACCACTATCCGAAGCTTGGATGTAGGCAGAGGCGTCTTTCCCTTAGGTGCAGGGTGTGCGTTGCACACGGGCGCCGCGGTCCTAGGGGCGCCGAGCGCCGCTCGCAAATAGGCGCGCGCCCGCTTTGGCTGGCCGCCGCGCTTTTAAGTATACTAAATTTTGCCGATGAATACGAAATTGCAAAGGTTCGCTACAGAAATATTATTAGGTTTTTTCCCCTTATTAGACTTAAAAATATATATATTAATTATTAGATTTAAAATATATTTAAGCGCGGAAAGCCGACTCGAGCCTTGTGGCGAGTAATATAATGTGAGATTTAGGTTGTTTTGAATCGTGTTTTTTGGCACAATTTGTTTTTTTTTTCTTTTTTCTCGAATTGGATAGAATTTTATCTATAGATTATTTCTGTCGTTTTCTTTTTATGAATTACAGCTCCAAGTTGCCGAAATTTACAGCAATTCTTTGCCCATTTTCTCTAAAATTTTGCCGAGTTAAATATTTTTTTACTCAACTATTTCATATTAAAGTGGTAAAAAGTAATTCCAACATTTTATAGACGACTTTCTCAACAGTACATTGTATTTTTTTCATACCGTTAAGACGTCAATACAATCCATAAACAAGTGATATTCTAAACCTTTTACAGCGAAAATCAGAAAACTGTCGCGGGTTTGAGTTGGATTATTTAAAAATACTTTTAAGAAAATCTAGCTCCAACATTAGATTATAATTGAAATGATCTTACATGTTGTAAAGATCTAAAATCAAACATCGTTCTTCTCTCTTCACACTCACTTCTTTCATATGCCAGGTGAAAAAGAATGACGCGGATTCATCGCTAAATTAGATTTTTTCCATTATCTCGATAAATATACAACATTTTAAAAATCGACTAGGTTGGTTCCTCAATGATAGAATTTTATACAATGTGTTAAAATTTTAACTTAGTTCAATGCACGGTTATGGCAATAAATGAAAAATTCGTGAAAATTATATGCATTTTTGTGATTTCTTTCTATCGAGAAAAATTTAAGATATCGTGTTTTTGCTCAGATCGAATTCTTGGAAATATAATGCAGTACTAAACAATTTGGGGCTTATTTTGAAGTATAAAAATGAATTATAAAATCGAAATTTTGGGTTAGTCGCCCCCTTAATGACCAATGTAAAAAGAACTCCAGTTTGCATACATTTTGTGAAGCATCTAGAGCTCTTCTTATATTTGTCGTATTAGCAAAGCCAGGCGCGCCACGGTGTTTTAGAAACCCACAAAATCGGACATGACTTAGTTAATGCAATGAGTCAATGGCGTCTTACAAAGAAGAGTAGAACTCCCGTGTGCGCATTTTTCTTAGTTTTTGAGAAAACTAATTTTTAAATTGCTCGTTTTTTAACTCCCTTAAAAACGAATTTGTTTTATTTAAATTGATTACGAGGGTTTGTAAACTTGCTATCTAGCTGATTAGATTAATCATTAAGAGACACTTTTGTACTTTATTTCATTTCTACAACTCAAGTAGTTCCTGAGATATTATTTCTTTTTATATTTAGACTTAAATTTTTTTTCTGCTTTCCTATATATATGATTTTCGAATATGTTTTTCGTACTGAAAAATACTTTGGTATAGTCTTTAGACTACAATATTTTTATTTTTGCGAATCGGGTCTTGTGCCAGAGATTTACAAATTTCTAAATTTTATTCGCCCCTTTAAAATTTTAAGAGCTAAATTTCATCGAATCTTAATTTTTTTTAAATAATCAAGCAAATAAGAGGAAGAAACATTTTATTCTTGATTTTAATCTTCATCACCTTAGTCGTCAAAAATGCTGCACTTGAAATATTCACAAAATACATAATTGTATATTTTGTAGATACCTAAATAAACATTTAAGGTGAACACTTACCTCAATCCGAAACGATAACCTTGCACACAACCAAAAACTCTTTCTTTTTTCATTCATTTTAGCTAAGCATAAAATTGCAATTCTAGGGGCGGATCTTCTCTATTTTTCATGTGTTTTTTAAATATCTTTCGAAATAAATATTAAGAAACAAAATTGTTCGGTTCAGACCTTTTTAATATAGATTCACTAACAATTTATTCAAATAAAATGTATGTTATCCTAGTTAATACTTATATGTATTTCGACGATAAAGATTTTTGTCGGAGGTGAGATTGTAAATTAATTACAGCCAAAGTATTACGTTTTATTAAAATCTTTATGGTTTAAACCCTTTTAAATATTGTGCTTCATATCTCATATTTTTTTACATTTCGTTATTATATTGGAACTAGGTACGAGGGCTGCTATTTATGTATCCGGAATTAAAAAAAGAAACAAACATATATCATTTAATATGGTTTTATTGCTCTTCAAAATATTCGCCGCGATGATCGACACACTTTTGCATACGCTGGAACCAATTTTCATAGCACTTTTTCCATTCTGATTGAGGTATCTCCAAAACGTGCATTTTGAACGCATCAACAGCCTCTTCGCGGCTCGAAAAACGTTGACCACGTAATTTGTTCTTCGCGTATGGAAATAAAAAGAAATCGTTAGGTGCCAAATCAGGGCTGTACGGCAGATGACCAGTCAATTCGATCTTTTGACCCTCCAAAAACTGAGTTGTTTCAGCTGAGGTGTGACAGCTAGCATTGTCGTGATGTAATATGATTCTGCGTTGTCGGTTGTCCTTTCTTATTTCTTCAAAGACTTCTGGTAAACAAATGGTCGTATACCATTCAGAATTAACCGTTTTACGATTCTCTAATGGCACTGTAGCCACATGTCCATTAATTCCAAAAAAACAGGCGACCATTTGCTTCAAAGTACTTTTTGCACGAGTAACTTTTGTTGGTTTCGGCTCATCTTGGAACACCCACACCGTTGACTGTTGTTTAGTTTCGGGGTCATATGCATAGATCCAAGATTCATCACCTGTGTAGATATTATAAACGGCTTTTGACGTACCACGGTTGTATTTTTTTATCATTTTTTTGCACCAATCGACACGAGCCCGTTTTTGATCGATTGTCAAGTTGTGCGGAATCCAACGCGAACATATTTTTTTTACAGCCAAATGTTCGTGTAATATCTTATGTATGCTCGTCATACTTATGCCTAAGGACGCCTCTATCTCGCGATATGTAACATGACGATCACGCATTATTAGTTCCCGCACAGCAGCTATATTTTGTGGGACAACAGCTGTTTTTGGGCGACCTTCTTTATTTTCATCCGTGAGCATAGACCGCCCACGATTAAACTCACTGTACCAGTGATAAACAGTGGTTTTTGATGGTGCTTCATCTCCAAAAGTTGCGGTGAGTTGAATAAAGCACTGTTGTTGATTTAGCCCACGCCGAAAATCGTAGTAAATCATTGCACGAAAATGTTGACGCGTTAAATCCATGGCAAATGAAGACACGCAATTTTCAAAATGACGCCACAATGGAAAAATAATTGACAGTCACATGAAACAAAATGTATTCTTCAACCAAAGAGTTCTATTTTCAAATGTTGTAATTACTTTTTAAATATTGTTCTTGTAAGTGGCCAGTTCCGGATACATAAATAGCAGCCTATGTAAACCGGGAGTCAATAAATAACAAAATGGGGTTTGTCCTCGCCTTAAGGGGCTCCCAAAAAAAAAACATAATTTTTTGCCTATCTTTGCTTTATAATCGTACGGAACCCTTCGTGCGCAAGCCCGACTCACACTTGGCCGATTTTTTTTGACCGCGCGCTTGCTAGGGGGCGCTAGGGTAATATTTGCACACGGGCACCACATGGGCTAGAGACGGCCCTGGATGTAGGTACACAACGGCACTTACGGCAGTTAATAAGCACTAAAATCATGGGGTAAATTCCAACCCCAAATCGCAATGTTTGCCTTTGGCGAGCGAGTTCCCATTTTCGATGATGAGATTTTAGCATCAAGGTAAATTAAGCATTCTTGAAATAGTTCA
Source organism: Polyommatus iphigenia (assembly GCA_963422495.1). NCBI lineage: Eukaryota > Metazoa > Arthropoda > Insecta > Lepidoptera > Lycaenidae > Polyommatus > Polyommatus iphigenia. The sequence continues at coordinate 10,341,052 of OY730183.1, forward strand.
CAGCATCCCTTAGGTGCTTACTGTTTGATTTGGTCTGTCGGTCAACAAACGAGTAGGTATCGAAATATATCTAACATAGCATTAAGGACAGTCCATTCTTTTGTCACTTGTACTAAGTGGCGCTGTTTTAACGACATTTTAATCTCGACAACGGTAAGGAATACTTTTAACGCATTTAAAAATGTCGCTTCAAAAGCGTAAATTAATACCGTGCAAAAAAAGGTTCATCACAAGCCCTTAATCCCCAGCATTAAGATGGAAACCGGAAATTGTTTTCTCATAATTATACGCCGCCTATTTCCGCGGATTATTCGTAGCACATTCGCACATAAATTCCACGAAATGGGACACTTTAGGCTAAGCTGGCACCGTAATAATTTTACCGACCTCTGGACCACTGGCATAATCTGACCGATAATGCGAATGCCTGTGTTTAAATCCGGCCCACAAATGTCCGCCATGTTGTTCTAGTTTTGGCGCGAAAGTTTTCGTATAAAGATGGTTGAGCGTGCACTTGACAGATAACGTTCACGCATTTTAGTTTTCACTTTAGCTTTGTATTTAATTTAGCTTAGGCTTGATTCGCAAGTTGGCTATTTACGATCGCCTGATATTGACCCAACACTGTTTCTACTAAATATAAAGGAGGACTTGTGTAACAGAAACGTTTCGTTTGTGTTGATAAACAGTATTTCAGTTTCATTCAGTTTATTAAATATTTGGGCTATCATAAAATGTTTTATGAACATTTTAATTAAAGATAGAAGGGCTGTGTAATGATTTATTAGCTCCTCCTTACCTAATCTCGCCGTTACATAAGAATAGCCCATCAAAACTTTCCACCAGAATTTTAATTAAAGTAATTTCAACGTAGCTTATAACTACGACTCAAAATAATGAAAATTCTCTGAATTCATGAAAATCTTTTAATAAACAAAGTTCGTCTACTTTTGTTAATACTGGCAACATTGTCGTTCCCTATCTGACATCTCCCCCCATAATTACCAGCCGTCAATTACTTACTCGAATTTAATTTGGCTAATGAAGCATAATTAAAATATTCGCGTACACCTCCGCAGACAATACAAAGGAAGATTTAGATAAATATAATGAATCCCTTCATTACGCTTAATTAATATTCAAACAACTTTATTTTCGTACTTGTAATATAAGATGACACGTCTGGTGGGTACTTTGAAAAATAAATTAAACTGCTGTCATGGTGGTGTGTATTTTCAATTGGAATTTCAAAGTCAACATTCCATCGCTTTACTAAAAGATTTTTGTATTAAGACTTACAAAATTAACATTATAAATACAAATAAATAGTGAGAATGAGAAATCAATAAGTTTGAGTGTGTTTTCAGAGCATACGCGAGGAGTTGGGATGTGCTCGAGCGAGGATCCGAGAGCTGGAAGTGCAGAATCGGGCCCTGAGTTCTCTGCTGGTTCGGCAGCTGCGACCCCAGCCCAGGCCGTCTCCGGCGACACCGCACACACCCCTCACTCCTCACACACCCAGAGACTTACAAGGTATGTACTCTTGAAGGATCAGGATTTATGTAAAATCATCGTCATCGTAGGTCATATGTAGCTCTCTTATTACTACTACACATTAACATTACTGAAAGAGAATAGGTTTGATTCTGAGATTGAGATTTGTAAAAGTAACTCTATGTTTTTAACTTTGCTTATTTTATTATTAACTGAAGTATTTTCAATTATGAAGTAAAAGTTAAAAATCTAAACTCGACTAGGTTTAAATGCTGTATTGAAGATTTACACAAATTCTTTCGGCTTCGATGTGGTTTTATCGGGTAAAATAGCATCCAAAGAACAAAGTTTATAAATGCAACTTTTATATCAGTATACTTGAAACTTTCAGTGCATCTGGTGGACGTAGGATCCTGTGGTTCGCTGGTGTCGTTCAGAGATTCTCCACCCCCGGCGCCCCCCACCTCACACCCTCACCCCCTGAGTCATGATGATAAGCGGAGGCATCAGATCCTGGCCGACATTTGGACTGAATTAAAGGTATGCAATTGTTTATGCAAATATGTTGTTGTTCCATCCTTATCTATACTAATATTATAAATGTGAAAGTATCTCTGTCTGTCTGTCTGTCTCGCTTTCACGCCAAAACTACCGAACCGATTGTAATGAAATTTTGTACACAGATAGTATAAAGCCTGAGAAAGGACATAGGCTACTTTTTAACTGGAAAAAAGGGTTGTAAGGGGGTGAAAATGCGTAAATTTGTTCAAATCAAGTTAGTTCCAAAAACTCATAACAGATGGCGCCAAGAGTCGCCTAGATCGCGCTATCGCTTGCTCATTCGTATTTCTATAAGAGGTGGTACCATGTTGAATTAGATTTTTCGATTCTTTCGATTATTATACACGCTATTAATTAACTCACCTACATATCAGGAACCTACCTAATGATAAATACTAAATTATAGTTTATGGGTAAAGCCATAGGAGTACCTACTGGTCTCTGGTAAAGCTAAAGTTGTGTAATGGGGGGCTAAAATAATAAGCTTTAAAATTTGGTAAGTATAAAAAAGTTTAATTTAAAAAAATATATTATGTACACACTGCACAGCTGTTTTGGGTATTTTGATTTGAGGGATACCAGGGTTTTAAAAAGCTTTTAAATTTGACACCAATTTTGTTGACACCGCGCGCTATAAACTGAAGTCCACGCGAACGAAGTCGCGGGCAACAGCTAGTTTTTTATAATTCTTCAAGCTTTCATGACACTCTACCATGTACTATCAGAGAAGTTGATTCATAGACAGATTGCGGACCTACATAATTTGGTTACAGCCAACTCGAGTCTTGACTAACATCACATTACTCGACCAAATGACGTAGGTCCGTCATTTTCCTATGAATCATTTTCTTCGATGGTATCTATTATCTTATAAAAAATTGTTTTTAGGGCCTCGAAGTGACGCCAGCGAATCTCGCTCGAGCCCTCTCAGCGGTAGATCCTACGCTGTGGGTGCCGCCCGCCCGACCAGCTACCCTAAGCCTGAGTATGCCACAGCCTTGTTCAGACGCTGCTAAAGGTCAGTAATTGACAATTATCTTAGTTGCAATCATTAGTATCCTATATTTTTTTTTATAACTTTTGATCACAATTATTTACACCTTATAATTTTAATTAAAAATAACCATCATTACGTAATATTAATATGTACCCAATAATAAAACATAATATGAAAAAACACTTAATAGCAAAATTGTCTTCTATCTTTGTTACTTTACTATTAATGTAAATTAATAGAATCACTTTAAAATTACAGGTGCGATAAGAGAAAAGGGAGCAGATGAAGGCAGTGGCGAGGCTTGTGAAGCTGGAGCAGAATCTCCCGAAAGTGGTGCAAAAGATGAAGGGTATTCTACAATGTCTAGCGATGTTCAAGCGGATGCCTCGAGACAAAGCGATCATGCTGTTGATAGAGTTTTGCCGGATCTCAATGAGGCTTCTGATGAAACCGACAATCAAACCATTGTATCGATAAACCCTCGAGAATCTCGTCGACACGCAAGAATGTTGGACGCAGACTACATATGTTTTCCTATCGGAGTAGCTTTTGCCGGAATAAGGGGCAGCTATCCCCCGTCTAGGCCAGTATTACCTTTCCAACATGTCGTTAGGAGTTTTTCAGATTCGCATTTGTGCTTGAAGTTTCTGGCGGGAACGACATGTCCCTCTACTTGTCTAGACACGCCGACGCCGAGTTCCGGTGTGTTGGTTTTAGATATAAAACCCGCACCTGAAAGGCCTTTGAGGAGAGCTGCGATACCATCGACGACGAGCTCCGAAAGAGCATCTTGGGGAAGCACTTTAGATGATAGAGTTGATGTTGCTCAGTATGAAGCAGATTATGTTCAGCATTGGTTAGAATTAGATGATGCGAGATCAGCGCTGCAGCAAAGGCACAGGGACTTAGCAGACTTAGAGTACGATAGAGCCGAATTAGAAGATTGGAGTTTATCGCTGTCGTGCGAGGATCTCAGGGATAGGCATTCTCCGTTCGCTGAAATTACCACTCCTGGCCAAATATCCCTGTCAACCTTACCTAGTATTAGAGAAGATGATGCTTTAGAATTAGAAGAAGATGTGGGTGACTGCTTATGGAATGATTGTGGTTTTGCAACAATAGAAATCGAAGAATGTAGAATTGCAGACGATGCAGAGACTTCTGAAAAGCGATGGGAATACTCTGGGACTCACTCTCCTGGTGGTTCTTGGTCAAGTGCCTCCGACGTTCAAGAGAAACGTTGTAGTACAGCTTTAAGTGAGGAAGGAGATTGTGCGAATGTTGGCCTTGATTTTACGCGTGATTTTTATAGACTTGTCAAATATGAAAGCACAAAAAGTTTAGCATCAAATTCATCCAAAGGTATACCGCTCGCTGCTCAAGACCCTAATAGTCACTTACGTATTAACGATGTTCAGTCGGTAGGACTTCAAGATCGCGAACAAGCGCTTCAAAGCGTTTTGAATTTTATAGCCGAGCAGCAAAAATACTGTCGTGATCGGGAAGAATCTGATTCAATGTCGTCCCGTCCTGTATCTGAAATTCGAGAATTACCTCCTCCGTATGCAGCAGCCGACTTTGACGACGAATCCGTCGATCCCCGAAGTGAGGTTTCTGAAGATAGGCAAAGGCCTGACTCTTTCGGAAGTTTCTCCGAAAACGACTCCTGTGATATTATAGCTGATAGACCAAGAATATCGTATTGTGATATTTCCGAGCCAAAATCGACACCTAGATATATAGAAAGAGAAGATCCTTATAATGATTCAGAAGATTACTATGTTGAGATATCGCGCAATGAGAATTTGGAAAACGAAATCGATAACAGACAACTTTCAAAAGTGCAACGAAAGAATGAAATCAATAGAGGTGTTGATGTAGATGATTCCACAGAAGTTGACCGTTTAGTTGCAAAGGAGTGTAAAAATTGTGAAATAGAATCTAGTCATAATTCAGAAAATACTACCGCCCTAAAAGAAAATTCTCTTAATATCAAAATAAACAAACAAGTCTCCAATGAAAAAGAAACTGAATCTACACTAACAAAATCGAATAGTTTCCAATATCCTGAAACTGACATGTCACTCGTTGAAGAAGTTTTAAATGCTTGTAGACGAAGCTCATTGGTTCTCGGTACTGTTCCTGAAGAGGAGGAAAACTCATCGCCAGAGACCAGTTCTCCTCAAATGACTGAATCAAACACGACAAGTACGTCAACTGCTGAAACTGTGATAATAAGTAATAAGAGTGAGGGTATTCAGAAAGAAGTAAGACGGAGGGGAGAAAAAAGTCGCATTCCCATGCTTTTAGGAGGTAAAAGGCCTCCATCTTCACCGAATAGGACAAAATCGAAAATACCCGTCGCCGGGAAGAACCGTCCCTCTACGACGCAAACAGTTCCGGAATCAATAATTATTAAGCAAGAACATTCCCTCAGCTTTCACGAAGCTGCCACTTCGAAGGATGTTATTGATGAACTTAATAGGTAAGACTCGTTGAACCTAATTTTTAAACATTACTATCAAGATCAATTTTATTTTTAGACAATACAATAAAATATATTTCTCAATTACAGAATGATTCGTCAAAGCGAAGGTCCATTGACAGTAAATGAGGTGAAGCAAGAGGACAAAACTGAAAAAACATGTTTGAATAAAGACAACGCTCTGTGGGCGCCGACAGGCTGGGTGCACGTTGAAAAAGACATCGACTTTAGCGATCCCAAGGTAAATCATTCAGATGGTGTTTAAATTACTAAACCAGCCCTTTGTTTTAAAAGAATCCACCTTGAGTTACGCTATTAACTCTTGATACTTGGTTACACAAAATAACAATAAACTCTTTATTTGCACACATAAAAAAGAATTAGTTATAGTATAGGAAGTTATGCATCGCTCCCATACAGAACCTTTAAAAATTGTATTAAGCTATGAGCTTCATCAAATATGTTCCTTAAGTGATTCTAAGCATTTTCAGTCCGGGGGGCAAAACGAAACATGCGGCTAGCGAGGGAGGGAGGGGGGGTTCAAAGATGGCCGCCACCCGGTCTCTTTAAAAAAAATCTATCCTCGTCCTGGTGGCTACTAGGGCAAGATTGGTATCATTTTCGTAGAAACCAAAGACGTAGAATCTATTTCTGATATTAATTATACCAAGTTTCATAGTAATTTTACAAGAAAAACGTAAAAGTGTGAAAATCTCACTTGGAGATTTTTGCTTTGAGAGCTCATTACTTTTATATAGTGCTTAAAAATATCATACAAAAATACTATAATATAGCGCATTTTATGCAGATTCTAAATATATACACTTTTAAATATCACCTTATACAAAAATATGCTAAAAAAAATTAAAAACCGCAGCGCGGGAAGCTACGCTCGCGCTGCGGTTGTTTTTTTTTTTTGCAAAACATGCTTACTTTGTGAATAAACACGAATCAATGTGTCTCAATCAACTTCGAGCAATATATCAGGGAGTTCATGTCTGGAGACAAGCCTTAGTGCCTAAGCAAGACCTTCCGAGTCCTTCTTCCTGGGGCTGGAGGATGGAAGAAAATATTTGGACTCCTGTTTGGTCTTATTTACCAGATGTGGCAAATGTGTGCCTAGAGCTCACTCAATGCAGGTGCAAGACAGGTTGCAAAAACCGTTGTAACTGTATTAAAAGAAAATTAAAATGCACAGAGTTATGTCTGTGTGCCGGCAACTGTGCCCGATAATTAAATTATTTTATAAAAAAAAACATTGATTCGTGTTTATTCACAAAGTAAGCATGTTTTGCAAAAAAAAAAACAACCGCAGCGCGAGCGTAGCTTCCCGCGCTGCGGTTTTTAATTTTTTTTTAGCATATTTTTGTACAAGGTGATATTTAAAAGTGTATATATTTAGAATCTGCATAAAATGCGCTATATTATAGTATTTTTTGTATGATATTTTTAAGCACTATATAAAAGTAATGAGCTCTCAAAGCAAAAATCTCCAAGTGAGATTTTCACACTTTTACGTTTTTCTTGTAAAATTACTATGAAACTTAGTATAATTAATATCAGAACCAGATTCTACGTCTTTGGTTTATACGAAAATGATACCAATCTTGCCCTAGTAGCCACCAGGACGAGGATAGATTTTTTTTAAAGAGACCGGGTGGCGGCCATCTTTGAACCCCCCCTCCCCCGCTAGCCACATGTTTCGTTTTGCCCCCCGGACTGAAAATGCTTAGAATCACTTAAGGAACATATGTGATGAAGCTCATAGCTTAATACAATTTTTAAAGGTCAACTTCATAATTGCTCCCACTATTATCTTATTGAAAATATTGATACCGATGAAAAATTGTAAATATTGATACGACTTATCTTACTAAAAATATTGATACGACTGTTTCATTTAATTCAATGTTCATACAATTTTTCCATAATGCTGGAAAAAGATACTTAACAAAAGAGAACCAGAACATCGAATTTTGAAGCGATGGTTTAAATATTGTAAAATTTACTAAAAGACCGATTAGGGTATTAGGCCTGGAGATAGTGACACAAAATTATAACGGTCATATTTTGTCAAATACTTTCCAAAAATCTAAATGCCATACTGGTACAAATCGTTTGGCGAAAAAAAAAACTTACACCTTTGCAGTCGTATGGCGGCCATTGGGAGCTGTCGGAAAAGTATGGCAAGGTGATTTTCGTGAATGGCTACTCGACGATGATTAGCTATGCAAAAATTAGCCTGGTACAAATGGTTCAATTTTTTTATTAAAATTAACGTATTCGCGTCGGTATGGCGGGCTGTAAGCCGCACCCGACAAGTATGGCATTACGCTTTCGCCTACTTATTTTTTTTCGACTATCTGAAAATACAAGCATTTTTGTGGAACAAATCGTTCGACACTCGTTATTTATCCGACACGTTCGATTAACGCCCACGCGTTTGGGCTGCCAGTGCGAGCGCTATGACCATCATTTTCCTTTTTGCCTTCACGTAATTATACCCCTGTAAAACCGCCATACTGGCACAAATCACCGAGAATTTTGTGTCAGTATCTCCAGGCCTATATCGATTCTTTGAGAGCTTTACTTTGTAACCTGTAATAAAATCACATTCTACCAATTCCAGGCACGAGCCAACCTGTTGGACGTGATGCTGGCGTCCAGCGACTCGTCTCCATCATCATGCGGCTCGTCTCCCGCAGAACCGCCGCCGCCCCCGCCGCCGTACTCGCGCCTGCACAGATTACATCGATCCCGACGACAAAATACCGGTTGGTATTGCTAATCCAGGGTTATTTTACCTGTTAAAACTGGGTGGAACAAAGCAAAGTGATAATACTTAGGCTGGTATAAATAGTCGGTACTTAAGATGCGACCCGGTTTCAAGACGCGGTTTAGGCTCTGTGATTGGTTGGCTGTCAAAATTTGGACCAATCACAGAGCCGAACCGCGTCTTGAGACCGGGTCGCATCTTAAGTACTGACTATTTATACCAGCCTTAGGGTCAATTCAGACCGCAACGCGAGGCGAGGAGAGGATTTGGCACATTTCAATTGCGTAAGACGTCTTGCAAATCTATCAAATCCATATAAATTTAGAAATTCATCTACGCGTCGCGTTGCGGTTGCTGTCTGAATTGACCCTTAGAGTTTGTATTGTGTAGTTTACTTTGAAAGTAGCAACCCTGAAAGAGTTACTTTTGATTTTTATGTTTCTTCGAGTAATGGCAAAATAGTCATGATTACGCTATGTCAGTGGTCCCCAACCTTTTTTTCATGCGGGCCACAAACATGTTTTGGTCTTGGTGTCGCGGGCCGCAACAAAAATTTTTTAAGGTTAAAAAATAACATTTTTCAAAATTAACGATTTAAAAGTGGAAAAAATTTCGCGACTATCACCCCTAGTTTTCCAATGAGAGAGCATAATGCGACTCAGGTCTCAGTGGCGCACAATGCCGAATTATGCTGAAACTTAATTGGAACATGAATTAGTTTTCAAATGCGCCAATAGAGTGCGCTAAGTTCAGTGTTGAAAAAAATAAATAATCAAAGTTAGCAAAAATTAAGGCTTGTACCTTCATCCATATTTAAATATTAATTTTATTAACACAGGTTGAATTAACTTTATTTCCAAAAAAACTACAACGAAATGAAAGCTTTAAATTTTTTTTTTCAACAAATTATATTACTAGAGATACCTAATTGTATTGTAAATAATAGCAATAATATTACTAAAGATAATATTATAATTGGAATTCTAACAATATAAATAAAACATTTTGATCAATGTCAACTTAAAAAAACTCATCAAGCGAAAGCACTACTTTTTCTAGGCATTATGCCGCATAATGCGCTTGCTCTGATTGGAAAACACCCGCCACGACTTCATCACTTTACAGTATTTTGTCGGTGGGCGTGAATTTCAAAATGGTTTAACATCACGCGGGTTGGGGATAGCGGGGCTATGTCTTTTGCCTATATTAAATGGATATACACACCCTAAAGTATTATCACTTGATTTTGTAACACTCTTTATCCAATCGAGTTGTGACTGTAAAGTATACCCAATGAGGTTGTTTCCTTTTTAGATTTAAGTACAGTTTTTTTTTTCTTTATTAACTAGAATTTATTTTGGATGTTTCTTGTTTGGCATGTCCCCCACCACTGGGTCAATATGATTCTTGGGAACAGCATTGCTGTTACAGCTCAATACATAAACTCAAGGTTTAGTTGTGCTTAAAGTCAGTTTGGAATTATTTTACCTTTGTCAAGATATTATATTAAATTGACTTAAGGATCCCTTCTTGGTAAAATAACTCTATCCTTAGATACAATCACTCTAAATGCTATTCCATTATCACACATAATTTGTAATTCAAAAGTCTATAACTGCAAGTCAATCATTTAGGATTAATATAGGTACTTAATCCAGTTTTATTTTTCTATTAACTAAATCTAAGAAAGTTTTTTTTTTTTTGTGTAGAGGATACTTATTATTCTTTTGCTTTTCTTCCAGTCATTTAAATCATTAATTAAAATTACATTATGTTTAAATTGGATTAAATTCATACGCTATTTTAAGTTACCTGCATATTTTCATGTTACGTTTTTAGATTACAGAATGTCCTTAAATGTTAACAAAGAAATGTTTTACTTTTTACCTTTAAGTTATGTTAAAATTTAGTCTAATTTATAACACGATATTTATTTATTCTGTTTCTTTGTTTACATTTTTTATTTTGGTTATTATTATTCAGACTGTTATTATCTATATTTTAATTTTATTTCAACTTTATTCAATACTCATGTCATATTTTCCACTCACTGCCATTGTTTTCGCTCACACTCAAACGCACCATCTCACTCTTCATGTCGAGTAGATGTCTTTTGGCGCACCGCTCCAAAAAAAGAAGCACTGTATCTAAACTTTCGTTACAGTCGATCATGCTTTGGGAAACTGTTTAGACAAACAGTACTTGAGGTATCAGATATTACCTAAAATGTTGTTGCTTTTTTAAATTTTAGGTTACCTTAATTTTTTAAGAAAATTTCTAATACCTGAAACTCTCATTTGTATAATGTGACGCTAGTCCTCGTATGACGCCAATTTTCTCTGACGCACCGTCTGAAGAATTCACCCCGAATTCTGGAGCTGTCATAGAGCTTCAGAAGATGTTGATCGCATTTAACAAGTGATACGTTAGTCGTTACGTACAAAGTATGATCGAGTGTGGGTATCGGGAGCGGTGCGGTACGCGCGAGTGCGAGCGAGAGGCTCAGGCTCACGCGTGTTGTCTCGCCAGAGGGCGGCCGCTTGTAGACGTAGGGGGCTAACGCGCGTGTTGGTGCAGCGGCGGCGCTGCGCGTGCGGGGCCTGGCCGTGCTGCGCGCGCCGCGCGTCCGCCGGCCCTCCATCCTCGGCCGCGACGGCTTCTTCGTCCGCTACGGGGACCCTGAGCGAGCCGCCGTCGCCACCTTCGACTTCCTAGACGACTTCTCCGCCGGATCGTCCCCCGACGCCAAAGACTGTTAGCGATAAACGACGCTCCAGAACTATATTTTTGTACGTCGTGATAAGGTGCGGACCGGCCTCGCTTCTGTCGTGTGAGCCAAATAGTTTTACGAGTAGCGGCTGCTCTCCGACGTCCGCCAGGCTGCAGCTTCCTTCCGCCCGTACACGCAGCGCAGACCGAGCGGTCGGCGCCCGACTTTTAGTTACGGACTTTTTGTGCTCGAGTTCTTAATTTATTGATGTTTTTTTTAATTCGAACACGCGATTTTAGCTACTTTTGATGCAATATCTCGAAATAATTATAATTTATAAAGTATTTTAATGTCGTAACTTGTAAGTACAGTACGTGTAGAATCGATTTAGGTTTGTTTTGTTACTTCACGCTGTGTCTAGCTTACGCTTCGAGCCGACCGACGAATTAGGTAAGAAGAAGTATTAAGTAATGACTAAGTAATTGAAAGCTGCGGCCTCGAAGTAATGTGATATTTTTGTATATACTTGTAAGTCCCAATTATTTTCGTATACATTTAAATGGATTCCTTTCGAAATGTACGAAGAAAAGCGTTATTGTTGGAACTAGAATGGAGAAGTTTTCGAAGCCAGGTATCGACGGTTTTTATGTTATCGTCACTTCGTTTATACCTACTATCTATAGTTGCGTTCTACTTTAACGTGTGAGTGCTTTGCGCCATACAAAATCTAAGCAATTTAAACGATGCAATTAATAGTCTAAAGTCTTAATCTAATCTATTCTGTAGGTATTATAAGTATTCGGTGAATCTTTGATTCGTGGCTTCGGAACGTTAGAATGTTGTAAATATTTACAATTATTGTGCTAGTAACTTAGTTATGGAAATAGTCATAATTATGGTGTAACGACAGTATAGTTATAAAATCCATTAAATCCAAGGGTACTAAACTATGGTAGGTGTATATATTGTGTAACATCATTTAAACTATTTATTTAGTTGTATGATTTGCGATCTATCAATAATAATTTGTGTATACTTAGGCACATATCATTAAACTGTATTATTTCGTTAGTTACAATTCCAGTATTGACAAGAATTTTAACTCTCAATGTTACTCATAAATCAACAACGCATGTAACATATTATATTATTTTAATAATAATAAAAAAACAAGTATTTAAAGTCAAGTACAAGACCAAAACTTGGCGCAATTGATATGTATAATTAATACAAATGATATTTGCTGTTCGAAGCATTGTCAATACTGGTAATTATTAATTATGGTTATGAACCTTTAAGTAGGGATTTCCAGCTTATATTATTACTTGTAGATATTCTAATAAACCAAAGCGATTTACACAGAAATTTGCCACCACTTGTTACGCTGAGACACGACTCTGTCCTGGTTATTTTGCCCATATTTGTTTTAATGGCAAAGTTTAAAGACAATAAGAAAGATTTTTTACCTATTAAGAAAAAAATTAACGAACAACTCGATCGATATTTATAAGAATAACTCATATGTCTATGTAACGATTGACCTGTATTTAATTTGTGAAAACCCGTTGTCTGTGCGTAGCCATATGTCTCATTCTAGGATAAAGTTGGAGGCATTCAGACACACATTTTCAATTTTTATGAAAAAACTCTATTTGAAGTTCGCAAAACGTCTTGTCCAAATCTCTAGCAATATTGAATTTTTAAATGTGTGTCTGAATACGTTATTTCAAATAGTATACCTATTTAATATTTTTACAAAACAAAATATCATAAATGATTATAATATAATCCTAATAAAATGCAATAACGTAATTAATGTAATATTATCCAATATTTATTCCTGCAGGTAGAAGTAACATTTCATTACAACAATCCAGATCTTTAGAGTTCTTCAGAAAGCAAATTTAATTTTATTTAGTGTTTCTTTAAATAATATTCTAAAGTGTAAAAAATCTCGTAGTTGACATAATAATTATAATGTTAATAGCTTTGTCCACACTGGGCCTTTTTTTGTTCATCAAGGGCATGCGTTATAGCGCAGTCAACAGCGAACGTGAGGTATGGCCGTGACGCGCGTTGAAATCGTAGCTATGACACTTTTCTTTCAACTGTGTGTGGATTTTGACGCATTCAATTATTGAATATGCCAAACGAAAGTTGAATAAAAAGAAGATGACGAAAATTTAAGTTCAAATTGCATAATGTGGACATAGCTAATGAACAACAACAAAAGTCATGAAATTGCTCTTAAACCCGTCACTGTAAAAACTAAAAACCACCTAACTTATCATGTATCTAACAGATTATCCATATAGAATCTGGATCGTATGGCTTACAACAGTGACCTACCAACCATAATATTTTATTGTTTGTTATAAAATTGTACCTAATCTATATTACATTATGTTCGTTAATGATAATCGTAGGATCCAGGGGTACTGTGATCTGTAACTACCACTAAATTATGAGCACGAGATGGTTATCATTCGTCTTTATTCATAATCATAAGATACCCTTTTTCCATGTCTATGTGACTAGCGACAAAATTATGAATACAGGCGAATTTTTGATATTGGTCGCATTGGATAGTTCTCAACTAAGGTATAGAATATAAATAGGTAGGTACTTTGAACAGTACAAATATGTGTAGATTAATGGTATAATTTTAATGTTCTATTGCAGGTGGGTTGAATAAACGATTCCGTTCCCAAATAACACATCTGTTTTATTTTTAATTTTACCCACACCTATAAATTTATGTATACATTTTCTTAATGATAAAAGAAAAAGAAAAAATTTTAGACTATAATGTACCAGGAGCGCATAACGTATGAAGAAGTGTTTCCGTTCAATTTTTTCGTCCAACACTAATTTTAAGATTTTTCTTGTAGTTACCCCCAATATTTGTTTCAATACTTATTAATCGACAAATAGGGGTAGCCCATTTGTTTTAAGTACCAGGAGCGCAGAACGTATGAAGAGGTGTTTGCGTTCAATTTTTTCGACCTAGCGACTAATTCTAATATTTTTCTTGTGACTACCCCCAATATTTTGTTTTAATTCCTGTGAATTGACATTTTAATAAGGGTAGCCCATTTATTTTAGACTATGAAGTACCAGGAGCGCATAACGTATGAACAGGTGTTTGCGTTAAAATTTTTCGACCTACCCACTAATTCTATATTTTACTTGTGACTACCCTCAATATTTCGTTTTAATTCCTGTGAATTGACATTTTAAATAAGGGTAGCCCATTTGTTTTAAGTACCAGGAGCGCAGAACGTATGAAGAGGTTATATTTTTCTTAAGTAAAATTACTGCTGGTAAAGTGAAAATAAAGGTGTTTTTTTACTTCTATTTTTAAATTTTAAGTTTAGGCTATAATTTTTCAAAATATTATATAAATAATATACTTAATCTTAGCTACTAGTGAAAAACTACATTAAAACAATAAAGTGTTAGTTCTATTTTATTTATTAGGGACAACTAACGTGGTCATTTTATAACATTATTGACAAAATAATATAAATAAAGTACGATTGTGGCACCCATGCTGTGGTGAATTTTCCAAAAATGGTTGTAGGAAACTACTTAGGTAGTTACACACATTCTTGAGGGGAAATATAAATTATAAAAAAAAAAACACTTTTGCTTATAAGTGTATTAAAAATATTATTTGTGTTTGCTGTTCGGCCGACTTGCACCGATCTGGGCTATTATTATCGCTAATCCCTTCTCTTTCATACACATTCACGAGTAATGGGAGACACGACAATATAATATTTAAGCTGGGATTAACTTTAAGTTATCTAGGTAACATAGCCTGATTCCAGACTGATGCAAATGAACTAATTGCTATATAAATACCTAAGCTATTTCGGCTACACCTTCTTTGTACACATAACGTAATGGATCTCTTCTTCAGGAGACCTGCAAATTTAAGGTTTCCGTTAAGAAGTTTCAGAAACTACATTTAATATTTATTATTGAACAGAATTGAACCTGGTCAAGTTTATTAATAAATTATAAATTGTATAGATACTTCCAACTTTTATACTGGTAACTTTTTGGAATTGAAAGTTAAGTATAAATGCAGGTCATCATTAAATCGTTTAGCAAAAATGTTAAAATATGTTAGTTTAATTAGTAGGGAAACAACAAAAAACATCAAAATAAAACAATAGTGGTTAACAAATGATGTTTTATTAAATAAATTAAAAAATGTCATGACAATCACAGTTTTATGCATGATAATGTTTTATACGGTAAGTATTTTTCTGGCCTTATCACAAAATTACAAATAATTCATTTACATTCTAAAACAAAGTCAGGGTGCTTAAAATGTAGTAAGGTACACAATTGACAGGTCTAGTCTGACATTGCATCTATGTGAATATACGCTAAGTGTCGAAACACACTAGGCCGAATTACGCCGGCGTAAATTCCGCCGCAAATGTCAAACGCTGCATACAAAATACGGACGGAACGCGACGGAATAGTGTGTCATCCTTCGCGATCCATCCGTATTTTGTATGCGTTTGAAACGCGGCGGAATTTACGCCGGCGTAATTCGGCCTAGTGTGTTTCGACAGTAAGGGCCTGATCGCACCTGCCGAATAGATTAGCGAAGTGAGCGAGACAGTGCCCTTGGCCGGTATGTGTATTGTATTGGCCTATCACTCGGAAATGTGTTTATACATATCGAGTGCTCAGCCGAGGGCACGCTACTCGGTGAGTGTAATCAAGGCCTAAAGGTCAGCCACACCGACACGAGACGAAGCACGACTTAGCAATTGCTGTTATGCTATGGATAGTCACGCCTCGTTTCGTCACATTTCAGCGAGAACTGACGCTGAAAGTACATACAAAATTGTAACTTACAGCTCACAGATTACCGATTACCGAACTAGAAGCTGCGCACAACTTTAAGAGCACTCGTCAAAACGGCTAAGACCACAGAAATAAATCAAGATAGAACGGCTAAGCGGGTGGAGTACGCGTGTTTCAATCTTGCACAAGTAGGCAAGATTCGTTGAACGTTCATTCAGTCAGCGCGCACGTCTCGACTTGATTACACCGGAGTGGTTGTGCAAATGCCTCATTGTGCAGTGTCTAATAGTAAAAACAGAAGTACGAAAGTGAATCGGTCAAAAGGAGGTATTTCTTTCCACGTGTAAGTAATTTGTTCTAACTAAAAGCAAAGCAAAAATTGACACGCGGGATTCCTTAGCAACGCACGCGCGTCGCCGTTCGCCGCGGGCTGAACCCAGAAAAAAATGGGGGCGTTGTGTTGAGGCTTGGGGGGTGATATATTTCATCTGGATTCATTTTAAATTGAAACAATGGGGGCGCTAGAACATATTTTTTCTACTGCCCGTAGACAAAATAAGTTTGGGAACCCTTGATTTAGGATATGAAATAGTTAATAGAAAGGCAAACGATTGCCACATAAGAAACACTGACATTAGTTAAAGAAACAATTTAAGATTTATTTTTTCCATATTTCTTTATCGCCTACAATTTAGAACTGTAAAATCAAGCTACTGCGACCGCAAATGACTTCGACAATTAGCAACATTTTAATGGGTTGTAAAATAACTTTTTGAGTGGAGTAATTTTTTTTTTTTAATTCACCCCGTCTTCTCAGACTGAAATTGTTCATGATGCGAAGCTTCAAACAAAATTGAGTACTCTTTGCCCAGTGATCATATTGACCGTCAGACGCTGGATTTTGGTTTGGGATTTGGATTATGAAATAGAAACAAGAACCATTGAAACTGTTAGTTTGGATAAAAAATAGAAATAAGACTGAATTTTCATAAGTTAAAACATAAATTCTTATTAGTTATTAGTTTACTAAGAGCATAATCTACCACAGTTTTGAAATAATGAGCCTTAACAGCTGTAATAATATACATATTTTCCGGTTTTGTCACAATCGTCATACTAAAAGTAAATCAAGGAATGAGCAAGAAATAAATATGACTAGAAAATGTATTTATTACGACATTTTGAGCCCCATTTATGTAGTTATAAAATGATAAAATACATATGTTATTATTAAATAATTCTAGTTCTCTATTATTCACATAGTAGAGAAATATAACACTTATAATATTAATACATATAAATAACAATAAAACTATTAAAATTAAAGAAAAAAAATGATAAAAAAATACATTAGTATCTAGCAACAGGTACCTTGTAACCTGTTAATCATAATTCATAATACATAAAATACCACAATAATAATTGTATGTAGCATTAAAATTATTTCTTTAAAATAATTGCATTGATATGATATTAAAAAACCACAAAAATATATCGGTTGCAAAAATAATACTTAAAACTTCGACATGGTGAAATGAGTAAACTATTTATCCATTTTTATCCTACGAATTTGAATTTCTATTACCCGCAGGTGTATTTTTTACCTCTTTAAAGAATTATTACCTAAGTCACTGGTAACAAAATTGTGATGATTTAATGAAATGGAACAAATTTCAATTTTCGCATATTATGCTTATCATATACAATTTTTTACACTTAATATATTCAAAAGAGATTTGTTACAAAGAGTTTATGTACAAAAACATCCAAATTCAAGTACCTAATTTTGTGACTTGTTCACCTGTTCGACTGATTCTTGTTATAGGAACTTTAAAACTTCTCAAAAACTCTACTAATTAGTAAATTATAAAAGACCAATGAACTAAAGTATGTACTTAATTATATTATGAAGATCTGATTTAAATCTAAAAACCGATAGGTACTTACAAAAAAAAATCATAAGTTTATACTTTTGTTGCGTCATTTTTAAAATATTGTTTGTAAAAATTCTATGCAATGTGTCAAAATCCCAAAAAATCAGATCTATAATGCTTTCGATTTTTGATTTCTTTTTCTATTTGTTTTCTAACTTGACATTGTGTAAATTTAGCTCCATATCCTAGGTTTGTTTCCCCCGGACGAGCATCGCTCCTTCTGGAATGATCCATCTTCTCTTTTCGCCCCGAATATATCAGGCTTTCGCGTCTCGGTTTGGGAGCTGTAGAAACGTTTAAGATTTAAAAATGTATATCCAGACCCCACATAATATTTCCCAAGATGTGCTCCAATGAATTTTCCAAATGGTTATAAAGTTTCAGTGCAAATATTTCTTGAAATTATGGCCCATTTGCAGAGAGCACCAAAAAGCAAACACATGCAATAGCAGCGACTTAAAATAAAGATAAGATCCGACTTAAAACTAAAAAACCATATAACTGTACAAAATAAATGAATAGAAGGATACACCCAAAGTGAAAGAAGGATGTAAGATTCCAAAAATATAATGATGAAAAATATTCATAAAATGATTCATTTTCCTTTCAAAGTATTTAGTTTCATGCAGTCCAACATGATGGTAATTACGACCTAATCGATCCGTCATCGCATGTGACTAAAACCCATTATTATCTACAACCAATGATAAAAGTACACAAAATAATGGATTCGACGTTATCGCAGATAATACAATATATTACGAGTATTATTATAGTTCATGAGTATCAAAGATGCATTACCGTGGCTATACTTATATTTAAATTATTAAGTACATCTTAACTATAATATTATTAATATTAGATCATATTATAGCTATTAGTACCAGGCTTAGCATGACTACAGTAGAAATGCGAAAGAATATAATAAATACCTGATAAATACTAAAAGTTTATAGGAACAAAAAAAACAGGTTTGCAATTTTGTCAATCCTTCCGTAGATGGAAACCTTAGCCGTGCTATATTATTACGTGTAGGAAGGTTCACAGCCCAAACTGCGCTCCCCATTCCCCAAGCATGAACAATCAAAAAGTTATTATATTATGTTGACTAAATTAAATTGTATTAATCCTTCGATCGGGGATTCTTGGAAATGCTATGTTGTATTCTATTGTTGTCGCGATCACCGCTGCTCTGGGGCACAGTATAGTCTGGGGCTTGAAGGATTAAAGTCTACTGTATACTTATTAGATATTATTATAAAATTGTTTTCATGTTGTGGCATATGTATGCCCTATACATATATCCCATAATGGCATAGCATAATTTATTATTATTTTTTTGTCTACTGAACGATAGAATTCTGGAGATAATAATTTTCGTAATAATAAATATTTTTCATATACAATACGAGAGACGATATTTGATGTTAATACGGGAATAGTAGAGTTGCTTGAACTCAGTGCCATAGTATAAGGAGGGGAAGTAAGTTATCTTCATACAAAGGCACCGCGCGCGGCTTGTATGTGTGCGCCATAGTATCAGTGCGTCGCCGCACACACATATTAAAATCTCGGACCGTTTTCGGACCATACCAGTCGGGGCTACTTTACGCTGCACGCCCGCGTCGCGCCACGCCGCGCCAAACGAATCAAAAATGTCCGATCATAATCGCAGGAGTAATAAAATATTTTTCAAACAATTCCAGAATTGTATTTTTTTAATTACCAGTTGAACAGGAAAGGTAAGTACTACTCACTTATTCTAGCATAATATAATTATTTTTACTTGATGATCAGATACCTACTTACTTCTTTTTTTATTGTATTAGTTTTCTATCACACAAACTTTCCCACTAGAACATAGCATAAAATATAAGAGAATGTTTTAGGTAAGTACTTTTGATCGGTCAACTAATTTGCCGCTATTGCTTTGTTTACGTTTAGTAATACCGATTTCTCTATATTGTAGGTATATTATACCTACTAACTACTTACAGTCCATTACTTATTTTAAATCGTAATTAAAAATAAGTAATTGACTAATAATTGTAAATCAGATATTAATTATACACATAAAGCAAAGTTCGAATCATAACAACAGATTTGTTTATAGTAGGTACTTACCTATAAGAGACAGGCGTTAGTTTTTAATGTTGTTTTAAGGGGTATATATTTTATAATTTTATTTAGACATCGGATTATATGCACGATCCAAGTGCCGAAATATGCATGCAAATATGCACGAAAATTGGCCGAAATATGGACAGTCAAGAGTCACTTATTACGAACGAAGCGCGGACAGCCGCTTGCCGCTCCCACATCACCACGCCGCGCCGCCGCCGCCGCCTAAAATTGACAACCCTAAGACAGTAGGTAATTAAATCGCGGATTGGGCCGGAGTTACCCTACTTCCCCTCCTTTTACTATGTCAGTGCCATGTTCAAGATTATTGGCACCCAATCAAAACTTCTAATCACGAACTGAGACTGCCAACTACTAACGAACAAGGAAAATAATTACATTAGTGGTTCTAATTCCGCACTGTAGGTACATGGATTTAGAACCACTAATATTTTTTAATAATATTATGCAATAATATTATTTCAATGCAATTTTTAACCCAACGGCTAGAAATAAAAATATAGCTTCTACTGTTTTTTTTTTTCTTTGCTAGAAATAATTGTACTTACAGAAAAAATATTATAATATTACCGCAAATCTTGTTAAAGTTCTATCAATCGCTACTATAACAAATGAAGGCACTAACTGCTACACTCGGAGTCATTCAGTGAAGATTAAACTTCAGTTTAATGAAGAGTTTGACAGATAATAATAGTACGGAAGCCCTAGAACAAATTTTTTTGTGATTACTAACAACTAACAAGCTAATTTTTAGTGAGTAGCTACATTTTGATAAGACAAACAACATTTTTATTATCGAAAAATTTCGAAAGTGGTAGCTAACAGAGATAGAAAGGATTTCATACTTTGACTTGATGGTCCTAAAATATGGCTTGTTTATTTGTAGGACAAGGTTACTCTTAAATAATATAACTATTAACCTACAATTAATATACAAAAAATCAGCTGGTTAGGGTTCCGTTTTAAGGTACAGTAGTCAACCAAGTTTTGTTGATTACAGAATCCTAAAACGGAACCCTAGCCAGCTGATTTTTTTGTATATTTGTAGGTTAATAGTTATATAATTTAAGAGTAACATTGTCCTACAAATAAAACAATCCATATTTTAGTACCATCAAGTCAAACTATGAAATCCTTTCTATCTCTGTTAGCTACCACTATCGAGATTTTTCGAAAATAAAAATGTTGTTTGTCTTATCAAAATGTAGCTACTCACAAAAAATAGCTTGTTAGTAATCACAAAAAAATTTGTTCTAGGGCTCCCTCACTCACTAAGTATAATGTATGGGGCTTAATTTAATCACAGTTAACTGTTAAGTCATTGATATTCGTCACTAAGCGGCAGTTAGTATTTTGAAGATTAACAAAAGTTGTTGTTATTACTTATTCTAATTTCCTAAAATGATGAACGCTACAAATTAAATTAAGAAATTTAAAAAAAAACCCGCCAAACAACTTTCAAAAGTAATGAAATAATATTTACTGACTTTAATTAGTTTAAATAATTCCTAAGTGTAAAGTGATATTTTAATCCATAATTGTTGTCACGGTGTATCGGGGGACCGCCAACAGCGTCTTTTGAATTTTGTATCGCCAAGTGACTGATTAAGTATCGATTCGGTTCGCTGTGAACTGACCCTTAAACTATAGTGTTATGTGACATCAAACATCTACATTAGCGGTCCCCCGACACACCTTGACAACAATTATGGATTAAAAGATCACTTTACACTTAGGAATTATTTAAACTAATTAAAGTCAGTAAATATTATTTCATTACTTTTTAAAGTTGTTTGGCGGGTTTTTTTTTTAAATTTCTTAATTTAATTTTACGAGTATTTCATACTTTTTGAACTTGTTTTGGTTATATTAGTGCAGAATAATTCCTATCGATAGGATCATATCCCAATGAATACCATCTATGAATGTCTTCTTGGATGAGGCCGTCAACATTAGTCCAAACATGAAACCTCCACCTTGGGTTCATATGGAGCTCGGCTCCAATAGAATCCAGGTGATGCTGCAGGAGCAGCATGCAAAAATTTACTGTTTATCTACGTCTTACTAGGTGTCGCAATTAAAATGAGCCCAAACACCAAACCATTGCTCTAAGTTGGCGAGGAGTTGGATATCCTATTGATTACCAGGTGATGCTGCAACACCAGGTCAACTTTCCATTAATGTGTATTCACAAATATCACCAACTAGAATGCAAAATATAAAGCCTACCAAACGACTGCAAGTCGCTAATCGGCCCTTCACGGACCAGATGAACCGTGATATTCCAGCACTGAGCAGGCTGATGATGATGAACTATAGCTAAGAACACTCTCGATCATGTCAGCTTTCAAACAAAAAAAACTAGATCAAAATCGGTCCACCCGTTTGGACGCTACGATGCCGAGAACAGACACACAGACATACAGACAGACAGACAGACACGTCAAACTTATAACACCCCGCTTTTTTGTCGGGGGTTAATAAATCAATGTTGATAAGCGTGGATACTACGTGGACCAACAGCCTCACAACACGTCATGGTGTCTATTTACCTCTGACTTTCATCACGAATAATAGTAATTCGCGGAACAAAATATTATCTCCGCTATTCAACATCATTATATTTTATGATCTTTTAAATGTTAATATTAATTATGTCCTTTTATATTGTTAGCTATACTGAATGCATTATTAATATCGTCAACAAGGTGACACGTAATTTGTCAATTTTTAGGTTTTAGACAATGTCTGTGACAATGTTGCAAAGGCGTAGTTTCGTTACTGTTTGTTGCGTGACACTGTAACTACACGATATGACTTCGACTAGACTGGCCTCTAGACAAAGTGGGCTTGAGACTAGACCAACCTCTAGACAAGGCCGGCCTCAAGACTAAACCGGCCTCTCTGGATGATTCAGAAAGTTCTGTCTTCACGCCAAATAAAAAGAATATTAAGTATTCAAATCAAATATCATGTAGTCTTGTTCAAGTTCAGTTTTAAAACACAAGAAGTGTTTGGACTACGTGTACCTGTACGCGTACATGCAACAAGGAGGTAAGAGGCTGTCGATAAGTTTGCTGAATCATTCCACTCCACCTACGTGATTCAAGGAACGTAGGCAACAAGTGTGACGTCATCAACAAAACAATAAAGGATTGCACAAACCTACGCGACCAAAGCGACTGCGAATCGGTAGAGTCTACCGCGCGGCGGACGCTGCCCATGTAATCTTATGGCGCTGTGCACACCTGCACGACCGCGACGCGAAATGTTCGCGTCGGCAAGCGAAACGTGCGCGTCAAGTTGTCAGACGCGTGTTTTGAAGTGTACATAACTAGACTTCTTTTTTAGAACCTTTTTTATATTATTTTCTACAACTCGTTTATGATTTTTTGATTTGTATACGTTTTGATAGATTGTGTCATGATATTAACGTTTGACGGTTCGCACCGTAGTCGCGCAGGTGTGCACGGCCAGTTTCGCGTTGCAGACGCTGCCGTATCGCGTACCGCGTCCCCTGTCACTGACGCTTAGGTTTGTTTTAAGCTTAATGCAAAAAAGGTAAGGTACTCGTAAAGCCTCTTCCGTAGATTAATATAATTAATATCTTGAACATAGAAACAAATTATTTTAACCCCTAACTAATTAAAATATACAATGTTTTGTTAGGGGCATAAGTAGATTGTTATTTGTTAATTAAGTTTTATTTTCAAAGTTAATTACGCGCAATAAAAATAAAATATAAAACATATTATTATATACTTACTATAAATTTTAAGTTATCATTTTCATTTTTGTAACAATATTTAAATTATATTATCCTATCTTTTTAGACGCTAAAAACTCAGTATTACATGGTAATACGAACTATGTATATCAAAATACAAATACGTGGCTTTACAAAAATAGAGTAATGACGAAATTTTTATTACCATTTTGAAACCTAAATCGACAATCACAAGCTATGGTGTTGTTTACGATATAGGTTGATTTCAGATCTAATGTAAAGTTATGATGATATAGACTTAGGCTTTAGATTGGCCTGGTGAGGTTTTTTGGCAGGAGTTTAGGTATTTAATGGTTTAATTGATTTAACTGTTTGACGTTACCGTTAGAAATCTTAAAAAAACTAGGCATAGGAGTTTTTATATACATACGAATTCGTCCCCAACCTTGGTGATTGGTCCGCCTTTTATGGATATTGTGACATAATAATATTATCGACTACGACCACAAAAATGATATCGTCGTTTTAGATGTGATAGCTCGTAACTATCAATCTATACTAATATTATAAAGGGGTAAACTTTGTTTGTTTGTTTGTTTGTTTAATTGTAATGAATAGGCTCAAAAACTACTGGACCGATTTTAAAAATTCTTTCACCATTCGAAAGCTACGTTATTTACGAGTAACAGGCTACTTTTTATTTTGGAAAATGTAGTGTTCCGTAAGATATTTGGGTTTTTCTGACACAAGGTGAAAAAATCAACCAGAAAAGTTACTTATTTTGCGTACGCTGCCTAAACAATAAAAGATAGAACCATACAATGTTCCAAGTAAATGTAGATCTTATAAATATCTACAAAAATGTCCGCGACACACTATACCTAGCTATGTCAAGTGAGGCACAACAACCTTTTTTTTATTTAAATCTCTTGATTTTTTTTTGGACTACATTTAAACGCATATTTATTTTACTCATGCTGATAATCCTTATCAAAATAAATTATTTCATCACTAAGTACAGTTTGTTAAGATAATATTTGGTCTTTGAATGATTAAAATTGGACATTTGGTTCAGGAGTTATGGCGAAATTAAAAATTGCGATTTACGCCCGTTCCGAAGTGGGCGCTAGGCGCTGCCAAGGCGGGGTGCGCAGTAGCGAAGATTATGTCCGGCACTGCAGCTGGTGAATTAGCTCATAATTCATATACCAAGAATACCAATGATGATTTGCCTATACTCTTCAGAAGGCTCCAATTTCCTGTAAAAATTTCTTTTGGGGGTTAAGATTTTGTATCGGCTAATGAAGTAGAAATACTTTAAATGACAAAACGACGTTCGCCGGGACAGCTATTTTTGATAAAATTAGATTTTGATGCAGAAAGTTTAAAATAGTATTTCTGGTGATAAACCATAAATGTCTCGTGCATCACGATACATTTTGATGGCAAACGATTCTGCTAGTACTATGTATAACAGACATAACTTAAATTAATGTTTTGTCTGACCAAGTTTGACAATTAGCACATACAGAGGTAACAGAGCTTAGAGCTATCTCATCTAGATTCCAGCCCCTCTATTATGATAGACGTATGCGTCAACGAGAAAATTTTGTCTACTTACACGTTTTCTCGATGTTTGATGGCTTTTCTCTTCATCTCTATTGACCCTAAGTCACAGGCTACACGGTCAAATTTTCATCAATCTGATCCATCAATCTGATTGACGAAATATTGATGGGTTTAAAAAGTTCATATTAAAAATACGATCAATCCATCAATCTGTGGCGTACACGATCAAATTTTCGTCAATCCGTACCAGATTGATGGATCAGATTGATGAAAAATTGACCGTGTAGCCGGTGACTAACATGACATACTTTTTTTCTCGTGTAGATCTGTCGTCAAAATCTATCGACATAATCAATAATGTCAAAAAATGATTTTGATTTTTGACATTATGTCGTTATCGACAATATAATCAATAATGTCAAAAAATGATTTTGATTTTTGACATTATGTCGTTATCGACAATATAACTACACACGAGAGTGAGATATCTCGAGATTTTCTCGTTTGCGCATCTTAGGCCGCAGACGATATTTAGCAACTCAAGATGCCATAGATCAGGGATGGCGAACCTTTTCGTATCAACATGCCCTCTTCTAAATAAATCTTACTGAAGAATTTTTTTTTTTGTTATTCGGTGCGTGTTTCAAAATTTGCCTAGTTTCCACCATGATGAATGATCCACCTCTGCATAGTGAGCACACTATGCAGAGGTGGATCTACAACCTTCATTGTCGGTAAAATAGTTACTTCCATACTAGTTTTGTGACCAGAAGTGTGCTCCAAATATTATGCCACTGGTGGCACGCATGCCATTGGTTCGCCATTCCTCCCATAGATGTACTTAAACTACAAAATGAATAGTGATGTAACAAAAAGAGAAAGTTGTGACATCAGGTAGTGCTGTGGTTCGGCGTGAGCACATGTGTTTTTTTGGCAATTACATGCAAATATTGACCTTATTTTATAATTTGACGATTATTTCTATGATTCTATAATATTATAGTGAAGTACAATAGATTCTATTAACATTGCCAGTATAATTTTACAACATTTGAATTTAATTTTGTACTTATTTCAAATTTAAATGTAACATTATAGAATTAGTAATATGATTCATAATTTACTTTTGTCATGGATAATTGACTTTTATCCATTACCATAGAATTCCATTTTAGCACAAGTATTATGACACTATGTTACAGACATGAAACATGCAACTTCCCCTCTGAAATATTTTAAAAGCAAGCTGGTGTACCGTATATTACAAGGAAAATGAGCTTAAACACACATTATTAATAACATGCACTAAAAACATACCAAGTGGTATTGATAGTGACAATATTAAAATAATTTATATTATAATAAAGATAGCATTATAATATTGGTAAATACCACTTAGCGGGTTTTATTTCCCAACATAAATGAGGAAAAAAAGCTTACCTTAACATATTTCTGAAATTCTCCAGCTCCCGAATGCTGTTAGATAATCTTGCAAAAGCATTAAACAATGAAACAATTTCTGTTCTTTGTAATCTTCTATTTGCTTTATGCCGTAACAATAATTTTCCTTGATCTGGGTCTTTGGCTTCCTGGTCCCACTGGCTGGAAAATAATATCTTTAGTGCTGTCCCCAAACCTTGCGTCTGGAGCTTCCCCCAAAGTTTACATTTGTCGCAGCCAACACAATCCATGATTCTCGATATATTCCAAAAATGCTCTCTGAATTCATTTTTCAAAGTTGTTGCTTGTATTCCCCCGTTGAACATTGAGGATTCGTTGAAATGGTCTGGGAATGTGTATATTACACCCAGCATGTTGCGAATGGCGTCCCTCGTTTCTTCGTCCTCCGAGGGGTTCCCGGTGAAATAATCTTCTCTTTCCAAATAAGGACCAGCTTTTGCCAGAGCTCTCATTTCTAACAAATACACAAAGTATAAATTTTTAAGCCAATTTGGGCCTTCTCCCAGGGTCTGTGATGGGTCAAACCTTCTCTGAAATTCGGCCAAATTAGGGCCCCACTCACCATCCGGAGCCGCAACGAATCCCAGCTTTTTTTCAGATAGCAAATACTTTGAACATAAATGTATATTGATGCTGGTGTGCAAGCCCGAGACGGCTCTATAAAATACTCTCTTCTCTAAGCACATATTACTTAAATCTGAACTAAGCACATATGGGAAGGATTCATAGGGATTTGTTCTAGGTCTAAAGCAGTTCTCCTGGTATATGCTGCGCCATATTCTATGAGCCGAGGGACCTTTATATCCCGTGTACCGTTCAGGATTCAATGACAGATCTACATAGTCTGCATCGGCATCTTTGTCATCATTTTCACAGAAGTTTTCGAGTGAAGCATCATATGCTTTCCATTTAGCAATTTCATACTGGCTTGCGGCACTCAGGGTCATATTCAGGTATCCTAATGTTGGATCATGATCGCTGTCTGAATCACAACTGGATTGAGCGTTTTCTGAATACTTTGCCGCAGGTTCCTCCTCCTCTTCGTCCTCGTAGTCGTTTCTATACCCAGGTACGCTCTCTTGCGAACAGGTTTTGATGTGACAATATTTCATGGCACATCTGCTGTCGTCGGCCCAAAAGGGACATTCCTTTTTCAGATTTACTTTGAAAAAACGAAAGTAGTCTTTACTGACTAGGCTTTGAATCCGTGGAAAGATCTTCACGTTATTAAAGTAGTCGATCGTGTCTACGTTACACGAGCAATCGCCGAGAGCTCCGTGAAGCGCCTCAAAACAAGCATTGCTATCGCACGCCGATGTTTCAAACAATTCTGTGTCGAAACCGTTTGCTTCGACGATGACGAAAACAAAAACTATAAAAACAATGAAACTTCCTTTTTTGTTTTCCATTCTGATTCAGTTTTATAACATGTTCATGTATTTAGTGCGCTTCCAGAAATCGGTATACACAAACTTAATTTAAACTGGATCAACGTTTGTATAGCTTTAGATTCCGTTTTATTAATTATCAAAAATATAAATCAGGAATCTTTCTAAAGGTGCACTGCTTTGATTATTATTCAAATACACAATAAATTTTACAGAATTTACATTCACTTTCTTCAAAAGAGAAACGAGCAATAAAAAAAATCTCGTATAATGACAGCTGCCTACTGACAAATGTCAAACAACCTTTTTTTTTTTTTTTTCTTCTTTTTTGGCAACTTGACACAAAGGATGTGTATGTTGTGCCACAGACAAGGTAAAAAGGTAAGGAATATGGCGGGAAAACCATATTCCTCCTATTATAATTTTCATCATCGTTTTCATGTATCGTCAGGTCTAAAGTCTAGTCAAAATCTAAGTAAAAGTCAATACAGTCACAGGAGTCAAGTCGGTCGATTCAGTAAAGTGGTAGACGCTTTACTGAAACTTACGATAGAGTTTTGGAGGGAACACAAAATAGCACGTTTCTGGATATTACATCACTTTCCTACACTTGTGCATGAACACGAATATCTAATGGTTAATATTCTACCAATATTACACATTAAAAACCCAGCTAACACAATTTTAGGAAAATAATACAAAAACACAACAGCACTCTTTCACATGCCCGCCAAAACTCGTCAAACAACCTTCAAGTCAGTCAGAGTGACATTAAGTCTTTTTTTATTTGATACTTTAGTAGCAATGACAAAATAATTCTAAAGCTTTAACTAAAAGCTCATTTGATATTAGATATTGTGTAGCTGTAGACTGTTATTAACAGTCTACACTCTACAGCTAAACATTTACCTTGTTAAATATTATGATAAAAAAATCCTATTTTTGCGAAAAGTGACAAACGGATACCTACAGTAGGTATCCGTTTGTCACTTTTCGCAAAAACTAGGATTTTTTATCATGTTCAAGGTAATAATTGTTTAGGCTCTAACAAACGTTTCCAGAAATTGTTGTTCCCACGGGGTACCGTTTATAAATTACTAGCGACCCGCCCCGGCGTCGCACGGGTATAAAATATGGGTTTGAGCCAAAATAAATGTACCTTAGTAAAAAATATCGTGTCCACCGCCTTCAACCCATAATTGTGGCTATGTTTATTGCATTAAACATGTTTATATTTATTTTTTAATTACACTGGATCATGTATATTAAAAATTAGATGTCCTTTTTACACCAACATGCATAGTTATTTTACATAGTAATTTATATTATTTTTTTGTCCATACAAATGAAAGATGTCCATTTCACTACCTCGTTACGATAATAGCTCAAAATTTCCAAAATTTCTTAGGAAGCTTAGAATTAGAATTTTATAAAAGGTTCGTGCTGTGGGTTCTTGTAGTACCTGGCCTTCTCTTTTGTTGATATTTTACCGCCTAGCTTATCAAATAATAAAAATAAAAATTGTTAAAGAGAGCATCCTAGATTTCGCCCCGTGAGAAACAATTTGTGAGAAACGCTATTTACATCCCTGTAGAATTATAGAAACTACCACTTTAGTGCAGTCGCCAGAGATTTTTGTTTTTGAGGTGTCATTTTCTTTTTTACACTATAACTTGCAAAGTTTACCAAAAATTTTTTTGTGCATTTAATTTTTTAGTTACATATTTAAAAATTAATATTTCACCATGTAAAACCGGTCCAGAAAAGAAAATTTTTTCTTGTTCCTGTTACTTAATGACTCTTATCCGATTGTTTACGTTGAAAATTAATCAAATACACAATTTTTAAAATAGAAAGTTTGCTTTGCTAAGCTAAATACAACTATAAGGTTTTTGCAAAGTTTTTAGAGATTAACGCTCGTCGTAACCAAGATAAAAGGGTTTGGGTGGATTTAAGGGTTGTAACGAAAAGTGTGTTAAACTTACTTGTTGTGCGTATTTAATTTTCAGAGAAATTATAACTTCTAAGTACTTAAAAACGTTTAAATATCTCCAAAAATGTGTAAAATAGACCGAAAATATTTTTCTATATTTGTTGAGAATTTATTTAAGTGAGAGCTAAAACATTAAATGCATCGACAAATGAAAGACTTTTTCTAGTCTTTGAAATATATTTAAACTTCCTACTTAAAGCCAGAAAAAAAATTGGATGCTACAAATCTCACGTAGTACATACTAAAGACGCATGCTGCGACCTATGTTTGGAAAATGCTTACCTGAATACAAAAAAATATCAGTTCTTAACCTAATTTGTATTTTTTTCCTTTAAGTATATTTTAGCAAATATAATTTATGAAAAAAAAAATCGGTTGTCTGTAAAGTCGGTTTACTGACGATAGTTGAACGTGACAACGTCATAGCCTTAACCCCTCAGTTCCGGGAAAAATCTATGCAAAAAAGTTGGCAGGTCAATGTGCAAAAAAAATGGCGCCCGGCCTACCCTCTTTGGAAAATTAATGTAATATGAAATATCCTTACATATAATCCATATTTTATGTTTGTGTGAACTACATTATAATATATGTTAAATTTTCTATCTATCAAGCCATCATAATATAGTATTTAGTCCGATATGATATTAGTTTCTCAATTATAAACTTTCGAAACTATAATTAGTGACTTGTTCAGAAGAAATAAACGAATACTTTATTCTTCATAATATATTAAGTCATACCTTGACACGTATGAAATAGAGCACAATTTTGAATAGCCGAAATAATACTAATAGCTCACAGATTGTTTATTTATTTTTCATTCAGAGTGTGGTCAATGTATCAAAGGTCATAACTAACCAAACTTCTTCATACAAAAGTATTTTCTAAGTCATCGAAATACGTAATATAATCGAAACAAAGAGCGCGGCCCAGGTGGGCCTTACGGTTGTTGAGAGACTTGAAAGTGTAAATGGAACGCCTCAGAGCTGTCAGCGAGGTAACGCCGCATGAACTGTTATGTTTTTCGGGCGCGCACCCCATATCGAATTATAAGACGTTATCACGTCAATAAATAAAAAATCAAATTTATTCTGTAAATCTAACCAAAAGAAATAAAATACAGATTTTCTTCGAAATATCCGTGAAAAGTTTGTGCTACATTTTCAGAAAATTTAATAAAGTAAGAGCTAAAAAGCTATACACATTAAGAAATAGAAGGCTTTGTTAAGCCTAAAAAATAATTTTAAACTTCCTATTTGAAACCAAAGAAAAATAGGAACGCCATTTACCTGGCGAGGCACACAACAAGCGCATTTGGAGGTTTGCTCATCTACATACAAAAATATTAATTTTAAATCTAAATATATTTTTTCAACTTATTTTCTTTCTTTGGAATATAAGCAATGATACAAATCAAAAAAATAATAATATATTTTATTATTTTGCTATATATTTAAAAGAAAGAAATATGCAAATTTTCTTCAAAATTTTACAGTTTATGAGTTTACTTGAAGTGGAAGAGAATAATTTAAAAATCAAAACCACAACTTTTCAATAGGTAAACTTTATTATTTATGTTATCAGCTACACATTCCTTTTTTTCTTTTCAATTTTCATCCACTATTGCAAAAATCGGAGGTTTGCACGATTTTTACGCTCTGGGAACTCCACTACTTCTCTACATTTTTTAAGCTAACAACATGTGACATCATTTATTAATAAAAAGAAAAAGTGTCAGTTTCCCTCTGTGTCTTGTTGTGTTGTTGATTTTATTTTGGTCGTCCATGTTTTTTGTGAAAAATTCCTGTGAGAAACGCACTTAACATTAAGAAAATAATTAATATTTTTGTTTATTATTAGTGCAAAGCATTTTGATAGTAAAGTGATCCCGATACAACAGGGTCACGCTTTCGTAGCATCCGATTTTTAGCTTATAATCAAATAAAGTGATTTAAAAGTTGCATGTTGGCATCATGTTACATATGCCTGTGAGAAACGGTCAAACAAAAATGTTAAACTAAGGCACGTTTATACTGGTCA
Source organism: Polyommatus iphigenia (assembly GCA_963422495.1). NCBI lineage: Eukaryota > Metazoa > Arthropoda > Insecta > Lepidoptera > Lycaenidae > Polyommatus > Polyommatus iphigenia. The sequence goes on from OY730183.1 coordinate 10,373,159, forward strand.
TATTTCTCACATGACCGTTTCTCAAAGTATTTAATTATATTCCTATATATGTACTTTTTTGTCTTACATAAAAATGACCGGAATCTATACTTCTATATCTATAATATTTTTTTAAATGCGAAAGTATATCTGTCTGTCTGTCTCGCTTTCACGCCAAAACTACCAAACCGATTGTAATGAAATTTTGTATACAGATAGTCTAAAGCCTGAGAAAGGACATGGCTACTTTTTAACTGGAAAAAAGGGTTATAAGGGGGTGAAATTGCGTAAATTTGTTGAAATTAAGTTAGTTCCAAAAATTCATAATAGATGATGCCGTGCCGTCTCCTACATCGCGCTGACGCTTGCTCAAACGTCTTTCTATAAGAGGTGGTATCATCTTGCATTTGAGTTTCGATTTTTTCGATTGTTATTTCTATTTTACGGTAGATTTTACGTTATTAAATAACTCAGTACTTTATCTATGCAGTGACGTAACCTTAAACCTATCAATGATAAATAGTTTATGGGTAAAGTTGTGTGATTGGGGGGCTAAATAAGCTTTAAAATTTGGCATAAAATATAAAGTTTAATTTAAAAAAATGAAATATTATTATGTGCACACTGCATAGCTGTTTTGATTTAAGGGGTACCAGGGTTTTTTTATTAAAGCTTTTGACACCAATTTTGTTGACATCGCGCGCTATAAACTGAAGTCCACGCGGACGAAGTCGCGGGCAACAGCTAGTATGATATATTTTTACCGGACTTTTAAAAAAAGGAGATTCTCAGTTTGTATGTATGTATGTGTGTATGTTTGGCTGTGATTATCTCGCGTTTAGGCTGAACTGATTTTAATGTGTTTTTAAAAAAAAGTATTTGTTACATATCGAAGAAGGTTCAAAAAGTCAGTCAAAAGGTTGATTGTTTTTTGAAGGTGGTTTTATTTTTAGCCGACTTCCAAAATAGGAGGTGGTTCTCAATTTGTCGGACTTTTAAAAGTATGTTCCTCGATTACTGGAAGACGCCTGAACCGATTTGAAAAATTCTTTTTTTGTTTGAAAGGGTATACCTACAGATATACTTTACAGATGGTCCCGTTGTCACCAAGTCTCTGATGATGGAAACCTAGAGATATCGAGGGCGACCCTCAAATTTTATAGGCACGCACCCTGTGTTTTCAAGTATTTAATTAAGTTGTTCTGGTATTTAAGTCTGATAGCTATCATGTCATGGAGCTCAGCTGATGATGGAAGGTCCAATTCCTAAGAAGTTAGGAGTTAGGGTAAAACAACAACATAATATCTATATAAGTATACGTATACACATTATATTGGCCTAAATATCTTCCTTAGACTAAACACAAAATATCATGTACATATTTGAATTCTATGTTTATTCCTGTACATCTAAATCATAATTCATAATGTGTCATAGGTACCTATTTGTTCATCAGTAAAAAGTTACCTATGTGAACGCATCTTTGTGAGAAATATGAGAAACGTTTTTGATTTTTGTGATAAACGTGAGAAATGTTTCTCACAAGAGTCATGTGAGAAAGGTACATTTATTTTGGCTCAAACCCATATATAGCCACTGAAAAAATGATTAAAATCGATAGCCTATGATCCTTCACGTGGTCTACTTCTTATCTGTGCCAAATAACATAAAAATTGCTCCAGTAGTTCGCGAGATAAGCCCTTTCAAATAATTTCCTCCGTTTTTTCCACATTCTTCTATTAGTCTTAGCGTGATAAAATAAAGCCTATAGCCTTCTTCAATAAATGGGTTATCTAACACTGAAATAATTTTTCAAATCGGACCAGTAGTTCCTGAGATTAGCGCGTTTAAGTTAGCCCTTTTAAATAATTTTCCCCGTTTTTTCCATATTTTCCTCTATTTCTTGGCTCCTATTAGTCTTACCGTGATAAAATATAGCCTATAGCCTTCCTCGATAAATGAGCTATCTAAAAATGAAAGAATCATCAAAATCCGTTGCGTAGTTTTAAAGATCAAAGGGAGCAAAGGGACATGAGGGAAAAAAGCGACTTTGTTTTATAATATGTATAGATTACTAGCTGTTCCGCGCGGCTTCGCCCGCGTAATTTAGGAATTGCACGCAACCGTACACTTTTACGTACATTTTCAAAAAATAGCCCATGTCCCTTCACGTGGTCTATTCTTCATGTTTGATTAATAACATAAAAATTGCTCCCTAGTAGTTCTTAAGATAATAAGCAATTTCATATAATATCCCCCTTTTTTTACACATTTTCCTCTATTTCTTCGCTTTTATTACTTTCTCAATAAATTGGCTATCTACCACTGAAATAATTTTTCAAATGGGACCAGTAGTTCCTGAGATTAGGGCGTACAAATAAGCCCTTTCATATAATTTCCCCCGTTTTTTCCACATTTTCCTCTATTTCTTCGCTCCTATGAGTCGTATCGTAATAAAATATAGCCTATAGCCTTTCTCGATAAATGGGCTATCTATCACTGACAGTATTTTTCAAAAAATATAGCCTTTAGCCTTCCTCGATAAATGGGCTATCTAACACTGAAAGAATTTTTTAAATCGGACCAGTAGTTCCTAAGATCAGCGCGTTCAAACAAACAAACTAACAAACTCTTCCGCTTTATAATATTAGTATAGATAAAACTTTAATAAACTCAGGCCTTTTATTATTTGCATTCGTTGTGGATTCTGTGGTGCCTGCCTGCCGCCTGGGACATGTCACATGATTTTTTGAATGTCCGTATTATATGGTTGTCCAAGCTCATAATATATAGGCCTGGAGATACTGACACAAAATTCTTGGTCATTTGTACCAGGCTGGCGGTTCTACAGGGGTATAATGATGATGGTCATAGCGCTCGCACTGGCAGCCCAAACGCGTGGGCGTTAATCGAACGTGTCGGATAAATAACGAGTGTCGAACGATTTGTTCCACAAAAATGCTTGTATTTTCAGATAGTCGAAAAAAAATAAGTAGGCGAAAGCGTAATTCCATACTTGTCGGGTGCGGCTTACAGCCCGCCATACCGACGCGAATACGTTAATTTTAATAAAAAAATTGAACCATTTGTACCAGGCTAATTTTTGCATAGCTAATCATCGTCGAGTAGCCAATAGCCATTCACGAAAATCACCTTGCCATACTTTTCCGACAGGTCCCAATGGCCGCCATACAAACTGCAAAGGTGTAATTTTTTACAACGAAGTTCCTTATCCCGAGTTCGGCGTAAATCTGAAGGCTAGACAGAACGATATGAAGGGTCCAGTTCAAGAAGTCCCTAAGTCCACTTAGGGACTTTTTGCACTAGCAACACTGCTAGGTTGTGTACGTCATTGTCTATGGTTTTCTGTATTTAAATCATTTCTATGATGTTCCTAAGTGTGTTTTTTGGATTCTTTGTTTGTGCCCAAGTCCAGTGACTTGAGTTCAAGAACCCTAAGTCCAAGTTTTTTTTCTTTAATATGCCTAAGTCCATTCTTTCTTTTTTAAATCCTTATGTCAACAGAAAACTAAAATATTAAAAAAATGATTCCTTCTGCTAACCGAAATTTGCTGTGATTGAAGTGAAAAGTTAAAAAATACTGCAGCAAAAGATGAAGCAGAAGAATAATTTAGAGTAGTAGTTAACTAAGAGAAGGTAGATTTAAGTTTTTTTTTTTTTCTAATAGTCGTTTAATAAAAATTTTATTGTTGCAATGATTAAAAAATATACTTTGCTTACTTACATGATTGTTTTGTCCTTTCTCCATACCCAAAAACAGAAGTTATAAGGAAACCAGTGTTTTTTACAGTCATGTTACCAGGGTGTATTTTTCTAAGTCCTAAATTTTTTTGAGTAAAATCCCTAAGTCCAACCAAAAGACCCTAAGTGCCATAAAGAAATTCCCAAGTCCAAAAGATTTACGTTTAAGTCCAATCAAATTTTCCATACTTTTCTTCTATAAACTTTATTAGAATTTCAAAATCAGACATTTACTTAAAAGAACCCCCTATAATTTGCTTTATAAGCACCATCAATAGTTCAAACTGGTTTATTATTCGTTTTAATATCAAAAAAAGTATTAAATTTTGTGATTACGCAAAACACTAAAAGTGGACTCAGGTACTTCTCGAACTGGACCCTTAATATTTGACCTTGATTTGACCTCGACACTTTTTTATTAGTATTTGCATGTTAGGGGCAGATGGCGTTGATAGTAAGTATTCCTGTGCGTCAACTAGATGGCGTTTTTTAAAATAAACAGCGACGCGTTGTTAGTATTCCTGGGCGTCAATAGATGGCGTTTTTTTTTTAAATCGAGTCTATATTTTATTATGTATACAGGTTTTTTGAACATAAATGAATAACTTCGTTCCATTCGGGTGTCCCTTGACACCTCTCAAGTTTTTTCTTTTCGCCAAACGATTTGTACCAGTATGGCATTTAAATTTTTGGAAAGTATTTGACAAAATATGACCGTTATTATTTTTCCCATACTTCTAGTAGGGGCAGAGGCGGCGCAAAGCGTGGGCGGTGTGGGCGACCGACCACGGCCTCGCGGTCTAAGGGGCCTCGCGCCCCTTTGAACACGAGGTTTTTTTAAAGGATTTACAAGTTTTGATACTCAATTATTCATAAAAATAGTTTTATAAATATAAGTTTGAGTATCAAAAAATTCTTTCTTCCCAAAAAATCCGTATTCTTGCGTCATCCTATCAGGGGGCCTCGCAAAATATATTTCAGGGGGCCTCGCAAGATATAAATTGCCCACATAAAATTTAGGTCTTGCCCCGCCACTGAGTAGGGGGAAAAAGTGCTGCCATACTTGAAATACTTATTTATTTGACACGTTTTAAGAATACGACTATAAAATACTTAAAATCACTTTTTACATCATGGCATCATTGTATTCTCGTCATTTGGCAATTGTACCAAAAAAAATTATTACAGATTGTAACCATGGGGCCGGATGACTATCGGACTTGAGCAAAAAAGTTATAAAAATTGGACGATTTGTACCAGTATGGCATTTGGATTTTTGGAAATTATACAATACAATGTGACCATTATTATATTTGCCATATTTGTAGTAGAGGGAAAAAGTGGCGCCATACTTGAAAAACCGTTTGAAATTACGAATAAAATCTTAGGATTTTGAAATAAGATAATATTGTTCATATTCGCTACCTCCCACAGGTATGGCATTATCAGGCTCCTATTATGATCATACAGGGAACTGTTAAAAAAAGTTTCAGAGTGGTACAAATCGTTTGGCGAAAAAAAAAATTACACCTTTGCAGTGGTATGGCGGCCATTGGGACCTGTCGGAAAAGTATGGCAAGGTGATTTTCGTGAATGGCTACTCAACGATGATTAGCTATGCAAAAATTGGCCTGGTACAAATGGTTCAATTTTTTTATTAAAAATAACGTATTCGCGTCGGTATGGCTGGCTGTAAGCCACACCCGACAAGTATGGCATTACGCTTTCGCCTACTTATTTTTTTTCGACTATCTGAAAATACAAGCATTTTTGTGGAACAAATCGTTCGACACTCGTTATTTACCCGACACGTTCGATCGCCCACGCGTTTGGGCTGCCGGTGCGAGCGCTATGACCATCATTTTCCTTTTTGCCTTTACGTAATTACCTATACCCCTGTAAAACCGCCAGCATGGTACAAATGACCAAGAATATTGTGTGAGTATCTCCAGGCCTAATACGGCATTCACAGTCGGTCTAGCTCTAGTCCAGACTCCAGAGAAATGTCATAAGCCTGGGACCAGCCATGTGCGGGTTTCCTCGCGATATTTACCTTCACTGTACGAGCATCCGTGATCCGTCATAAGTCATTAGGCGGGTCCACATCAAGCGAGCCGCCTCGGGCGAGGCCCGCCTCGCGCGGCAAGCGAGCCGCCGCGGGCGAGGCATGCTCGCCGAGGATAAGGCGGACGGGCGAACACAGCGAAGCCGCCTCGCTCGAACAGCCCGAGCCGCTGCCCGCTCGGCGCTCAGTTGAGCACAAAGACACGATGGCACCGCACGTACGCACAGCCGTGGCAGCTTATGCTTTTATTTTGCTATACACAACTATCAAAAATAGGAGAATCTCACCTGTATGATCCTACAAAGACTTCATTTTTTTAATCCTTAACAGGAATAAGTATTCATTTTGCGGCTGATTTTTCTCCAGAATCTTCCCTTATCCCCCTGTTAGTGTGATTGGGTTCCTTGGCATCCCAAAGCCATACATTTACGGCGTATAAACTTATTAGTTGTCGACACTGATCGTTCATTTTTGACCGCGGCACAAACCAAAACATGTGACGTCCACACTGCGCGAGGCAAACGACCGAGGCACCTTTGAGCATTTCAAAAAACCGACATCGCACGGCTCGGCCGCGCGCGCGCTCGCACGAGCGTGAGCATGCGCCTGCCTCGGGCGAGCAACGTCCACACCAAGCGAGCGGTGTGGCGCATGAGGCGGCTCGCTTGATGTGGACCCGCCTATTACACAGTTATGAGTCATTAACTCATTACACATTAGTCATAACCACTGATCTCTATTAAACAAGTACGCTGGATCGATGATACCCACTTGATTTTTGTGCCTATTTGAAGCGGAATCAGCGCCCCCATTATTAGGGATGAGAACTAAATTTGACGTAACCATTGGTAACCATGTATGTATTATATTTGTCTATGGCTTAATTGTTTGAATTGTTTTCGTGTTTTAAAGTGTTTTAAAAGGTTTTACGCGATTATGTTATAATATATAAATAAGTGGTAGTAGTTCATAGTGTAGCAGTACCTACAAAGTACCTACACGTTCGTTCGTCGATTGAAACAAAGAAAACAACACGCTCCGAAAGAAGCGCCCGCCGTCTTTGTATACGTTCGTCGTGGAAGATTGAAACACAGAAGAAAATCGTTCTGCAAAGAACGTACGTTCGCAATAACGAGAAACCGTCCGTGCAATATCAAGTAGCCCTGATAAGGACTTTTTCTAATAAGAATTCTTCGCAACACTTCACTACGCGTCTTCACATCGTGCCTACATCAAGAAAGGAATCTTCGCAGCATAGCTACGATCTTCATGGCGTTTGCAGAGCTGCATAACATCTTCACAAAATGGCGGCACAACTACTCCGAGCGGCAGAGAGACGACGTCGGTATGAAATTCGCGCGCGGACTGAACTGGCCGCGTTTTTTTTTTTTTTTTTTTTTTTTTTTTTTTTTTTTTTTTTTTCTGAATGGGTCTACGCTAGCGGCCCTGTGTGAGAGGGCTGTGTTAGCTTCGTCGGTAAGGAGACTGCCGTTTAGCAGTCTTTTGGTTGGTTCGAAAGGGGTCAGGAGACCCCACGTCGCCCCCCTGTGGGCGACGTTTATCCGGATATTGGGGAAAAACGGTTTAGATTATTTAGGGTTGGTACTAGGGGTCCGACCCCGGCCGCACACGCTGATGTGTGCAGCCGCTCGCGCGCGTAGCAAAACTAACGGCGTACGAGTGTTTATCGCGACAGAGTAGCTCTAATGTTCTATTATTTCAGACTGGGAGGGCCGGCCCTCCCCCCTCCCGCGTGCGGTCGGGTGGACGCGCGCGCGATTGTCCTGATGTCGAGTAAGTTGTCCGCGGTATTGATAGAGCTCTCCGTGTCAATATCGCGAACGCGGTTAATGTTTTGGGTGCCTATACTAGTGGAATTCGAACTCGTGCCCGGGCGCGGGTTCGATTCCGTGTCAGAGTCGGTCTGTACGTCTGTACGTGTGTTCATGTTTACTGTAAGACTTCGGAGGCAACGCCGGCGTCGTCCCCGGTGTGTGTGTAACGCGGGTGCGTGTGATTTGTGTTTACGTAACTGTACACAGTACGTTACGTATTCTGTTATCCTATCTACTGGGTCGGCTAAGATATGCTTAGGCCGTTTATAGGGGTTCCTAAATGTATTGTAATTAACATCATAATTGACTGCCTCTCTAATTAGGGGGTTGGGGTGGTCTTTGCCTCTCTCAAAGAATCTTCCTACAAGTTCTTTGATGTGGGCTTTAATAGTGATTATACTGGCCGCGGGCCGCGAGCCTATATTTATACTCGCGCGATACCAGCGCCGCGTATTGCGGGGCGGCCAGTTCTCGCGCGGCAATCTTTTAGATTTGTAAATATTTCTTATTCGATTTTTTTCTCTTTCTTGTTTTGTAAATATTTTTATCTCTGTCTAATCTAGTTAACCAATCACAAACAACCTTTTTACCTTTGTACAGATTTGTAATAATAATAATTAACTCATTTTTTTTTGTATATAAGCAGCGCATTTTTGTAAATAAATCACTTCAGTTCACCACAGTAAATCGAGTTTTACTCTTTACTCCTCCGACCTCTAGTGAACTCTTAGAGAGACCAACCGGTCCTCTAAAATAGTAAAACTATGAAAGAGTGTATGTTATGTAAAACGCAGTACAAAAAGGGATGTGGGGTTACATTTCACAAGTTAAAGTGATTTTAACAGCCAATTTCCACGATATTAAACTTTTGTTGATAATATAGGCACTTAAAAATGTGGCACTAATCTTATTATACCGTATTCACCACATATTTACCTTTGTTTTACCGATTTTTGATAAACAATAAAATTCAATAGTGCTGGAGTTTTCTGTCGATAAAACTTATCGATATCTATAATAATTGTATTGAAATCTCCGATAACCGATTTTTATTATCAAGTACATATTATTATGCTCTTAAAATAATAGGTTTCCGTCTGACGAAGGAAGACTGGAATTATGGTTGAAAAAAATTGAAAAGCCTGGTTGGCGTCCGAAAATTGCTACTACCGCTTGCCGTTACTATTTGAAGTGTATAAACGTTCTCTGTGAAATTACAAGGTGCAAAAACTACCATTTGATCGTGATTATATATGTTTGGAAAATTTATTTCAGCGTGTACTCTTTCTTGACAGACTGTAACTGTGTAACTGTAACTAATAAAATATAATGTTAAAGTATCGCACATATATTTTTACTATTTAGTAGCTGTCCTGGCAAACGTTGTTTTGCCATTTAAAGTATTTCTACTTCATCAGTCGATACAAAATCTTACCCCCTCTTTTGTCCCCTAAGAGGGGGGGAGGGAAAAATTTTATACACCAGATGTAAAGTTGGAAAAACAGTTAATAATATGAAGTAAGTCCATTGAAGAAAAAAGTTTGATACAAAATCTGACCCCCTCTTTGGTCCCCTTAGAGGGGTGGGGTAATTTTTATACACCATATGTTGAGTTGGAAGAAGGCAAATATATCTGCGAAAACCGTATGCAAATCGGATCAGTAGTTTTCGTGTTAAAGCAAGTCTTTAAATACAAAATCTGACCCCCTCTTTCGTGTCTTTAGATGGGTGGGAGGAAAAAATTTTATACACCACATGTTAAGTTGGAAGAAGACAAATATATCTGCGAAAACTGCATTCAAATCGGATCAGTAGTTTTCGTGTTAAAGCAAAAGTCTTATACAAAATCTGACCCCCTCTTTCGTCCCTTTAGAGGGATGGGGGGAAATTTTTTTATACATCACATGTTAAGTTCGAAGAAGACAAATATATCTGCGAAAACCGCATTCAAATCGGATCAGTAGTTTTCGTGTTAAAGAAAAAAGTTTGATACAAAATCTGACCCCCTCTTTTGTCCCCTTAGAGGGGTGGGGGGGGAAATTTTTATACACCAGATGTTAAGTTGGAAGAAGACAAATATATCTGCGAAAACCGCATTCAAATCGGATCAGTAGTTTTCGTGTGATGCTGGAACAAACATACAGACAGACAGACAGACAGACAGACAAAAAAACTAACTAACTTTTCGGCTTCTATAGCGAAATTGTGACACCTTTCGCTTATCATTTTTTGAATATCTTTAATGTACAGAATTGTCATTTCTACAGATTTATTATATGTATAGATAAATACCTTTTTTTTTTTTTGATGTCGCAGGGGAAACCCATCATGGGTGCCCCGGGTTGGGTACCCCGGGGGTATGTGAGACTCCTACTCACTAAAACCACCTGCGGTTCGCCTTCAGCCGTATAAGCAGGGATATCCCGGATCTAACAAACACGGGACTCCCTCCACGACCGGCCGGTCTACCTGGGACCGGACTTCCACCAAAAGTAAGGGAACGCTTAGGCAAACTAAAGGCTGGCTAAGCCGGGGAGGTTCCCATCCTCTCCCGGAGCCCCGTTAGACGAGGGTTAGGAGGTTCGCGTAGCGACGCCTCCGCACTCCCGTCCTACGCCGGCGGAGCGGCAGAGAGGTGGGATCGTTCTCTCTGTCCCGCTCCGTGGCCTCTTTCTGCGATATAACAAATTCGCAGACAGAGACCGCCGCCTGCCAGGCCTCGTCGCTCTCGAGCATGCAGCGATGTATAGATAAATAAAAAAAAAAAAAACCTTTCCTACTCCACCCCAATAAAAAAAAATGTATTCAAACGTTCTATATTTATTTATGGATCGCATATCCAATTAGTTAATTTCCCTCGCACTTCTGCAATCAGCGCCAAAATGGCGAAAATCAAATGAGATATAAAGTAAATAGATAAAAATTGGCTTGCTAGATCCATAAATAAAAAGGGAACTTTTATATTATTACTAGACGTTCCGCGCGGTATATATAATTTCGTACGTAAATATATATAATTTCACAGACAAATTGGTCCACAAAAAAAATCGGTTGTCTGTAAAGTCGGTTTACTAACGATAGTTGAACGTGACAACGTCATAGCCTTAAACCCTCAGTTCCGGGAAAAATCTGTGCAAAAAAGTTGGCAGGTCAATGTGCAAAAAAAATGGCACCCGACCTACCCTCTTTGTAAAATTAATGTAATATGAAATATCCTTACATATAATCCATATTTTATGTTTGTGTGAACTACATTATAATATATGTTAAATTTTCTATGTATCAAGCCATCATAATATAGTCCGATGTGATATTAGTTTCTCAATTATAAACTTTCGAAACTATAATTAGTGACTTGTTCAGAAGAAATAAACGAATACTTTATTCTTCATAATATATTAAGTCATACCTTGACACGTATGAAATAGAGCACAATTTTGAATAGCCGAAATAATACTAATAGCTCACAGATTGTTTATTTATTTTTCATTCAGAGTGTGGTCAATGTATCAAAGGTCATAACTAACCAAACTTCTTCATACAAAAGTATTCTCTAAGTCATCGAAATACGTAATATAATCGAAACAAAGAGCGCGGCCCAGGTGGGCCTTACGGTTGTTGAGAGACTTGAGAGTGTAAATGGAACGCCTCAGAGCTGTCAGCGAGGTAACGCAGCATGAACTGTCATGTTTTTCGGGCGCGCAGCCCATATCGAATTATAAGACGTTATGACGTCAAAAATAGTCTATATAATCCTTCACGTTATACATTCCCCCGTTTTTTCCACATTTTCCTCTATTTCTTAGCTCCTATTAGTCTCAGCGTGATAAAATATATAAAATGGGCTATCTAATACTGAAACGATTGTTCAAATCAGACCAGCAGTTCCTGAGATTAGCGCGTTCAAACAAACAATCTCTTCCGCTTTATAATATTATATGGTATATATGGTATAGATTAGTTAGAGTCTAATCACACAGAACACTTATTCAGCTCTGTTCAGCTTTAATACGATACACTTTAGCACTACTTTGATAATATTAGAAATGAAATTAGAAAATACAATACAACAAAGTTTTTGTTAGAAGCTCATCTTCAGTTTTGTTTTTAGTTTTTCGTACTTAGTGCTAACTGGTAAAAATAAATGGATTATAGAAGGTACTGCTACTTCACGTTATCTACGTATGAAATCGTTGTTAATTTATTACGCCTATCTAAATTACGGAGAGGAAGTCTGTAATCTTTAATACAAATATATAGCGTTTGTATTATTCAATTTAATATTTTTATCCTAATGGTCGACATTATCTGAATCTGGAAACATTTCATCGATAATAGAAAAGACAGTTGTACATCACTAGTATTAGTTCCAAATACTCCCACTACTGCTATCAGCGCCAATATGGCAATTTTCAAACGTAATTTTTACGTCAAATTTAGTTCCTACCCCTAATAATGGGGGAGCTGCGGGCCGATTCTGTATCGTGCATTTGTGAGTTAATAACTGAGTTAGTAACGAAACCGAGGAGTGAGTAACGGAAAGTGCCACTTTTTGTATTCACTTGCATACAAAAGTAAGACTTTCGGTTGCTCACTCCTCCGTTTCGTTACTAACTCAGTGATTAACTCACAAATGTACGATACAGAATCGGCCCGCTGATTCCGCTTCAAATAGGCACAAAAAATAGAATAGAATAGAATATACTTTATTGCGTTCAAGATGTACAAACATAAAATATGGTACATTCATCAAGATACATTAAGAACGCAAAGGCGGCTTTATTGCTATTGACCAATTTCTTCCAAGCGACCTTTGGTATCTATAGGAGTACAATAATAATTAACTTAGGGTATACTGTGCAATAAAAACTATAAGTATTGAAACTTAACAACTAACTTATATTCTAATAATACATGCCTAATAATTACATAAACATTTACATTCTAATACACGAATAATAAGTAAGTATATTATAAACTAATAAATACTCTATAATAATTAAATAATAATATTATTATACTATAATCCTCTTAACATACCTACATGCGAGTAAAATAAAAATAAAAAGAAGGAGAAAGATAAAAAGAATTGTCATTACATTACGTCTTATTAAATTTGGGAAGTGACTCTGAATAATGTTTTTTAATTAGCGATTTAAAATTAGAAATGCTTTTAGCTTGCCTAAAGCTCCGTTTAGACCAAACGAGCGAATGCTCATTCTAGTAAAGCTCTTTTGATGTAAACTAACAACGAGCATTCTTTCGTTGTTCTAGTGTGTTCGCCACAATGATATTGTATGTTACTAACGTAACGTATTACGTATTTTAGAAACTCATTGGTTCGCCACGTGTTCGGCGGTAAATAGGTAGAATGCGCTAAGAATCTCGCTCGTTTGGTGTAAACGACGCAAGAGCGCTCGAGCAATTGCCTAGAGCGTTCTTTCGTGTTCGGACGTGCTCGCTCTTCGAGGCGGTCTCTTCAAAGGGATTCTAGTGTTCTTGATATTTTTACTTTTTGGCGGCTGGTTTTAGGTAGTTTATCAAAGGTTATTTTGTAAATATGGATTGGAGTAATGAAAAATGTTTACAAATGATAGAATTATACCATAACAAAAGATGTTTATGGGATCCAACCTTTGATGACTATAAAAATAAATTAACTACTTATCGTTGACGAATGAGCAATGAGCATTCGCTCGTTTGGTCTAAACGGAGCTATATGATTCTCATCTATAGAGCAAAAATTCTTATTCTTGATGTTCTTGTTGATTCGATTGGTGTAAACGATCTAAAGTATGTTGTAACGAATTATAGTTTACACTAAACGAATACGAAAGAATGTTCTTGTGCTGTTCTTGCTCTATGTTCTTTTGGTGTAAACCCACCTTTATATTAGTTGGTAACGAGTTCCATAAAAGTAAAAAGTAATAGCTGTCATTTCAAAGGCAGTGTTGCCAACTATGGGGATTTCCCAAATTTAGTGGGAAAAAATAAATTTAGTGGGTTTTTAGGGGGTAAAATATCTTGGGGATATTTTTGAGGGTAAAATATTTGAAGAATGGATATTTTTTTTACTAACAACCTTAGAGTTTGGTATTGATTTAAATAATTTTTATAAAGAACTGCAACAGCTACTAGATGGAACTGCTGCACAAATTACAATATGTCTATAGAGACAAGTTTAACCGTTGAGTTTTAATATTAAAAAAAGTATTTATTATTAAAATTAACATTTTCATAATAAATACTTACTGATCAATTACTGATTCTTCAATTTCTGGAATGTTGAATTGTTTTTTCATTCATACAATATAAAAATATATTGTACCTTATTTGTAACTTTTGTCGGTAAAATTTTAAATAATTTTCTGACTGCCTTTTTTCGTTTTTACCGTGGTCAAAATGATCGCGATCGCCATTTAAACCGGCTGATGGTGTATTTCGGCGTTTTGAGCGCTTAGTAGAACACACCCCAAGTAATTTTAAATATTTTTATTTTTTGGGGAGTTTTGGTTGAAATTTAGTGTTTGAAGTTGCTTTAGGGGGAAAATGATTTGAAGAGTTGGCAACACTGTTCAAAGGGTATCAATATTAGTCCAGCGTACTTGTATAATGGAGGTCAGTGGTCATAACTCATATCACATAATTATTAATTATGTAGGTACCTAGTAACCAGCGTTGCCAGACGTCCCGATTTTGGCGGGACGTCCCGATTTTTTTATCAAAATTCAATGTCCCGCGCGAGACAGGCTCAGTCCAAAGAGGATGTAAACTGTATACTACGTAACAAGAGATCGGACTTAAAAGAAAAAAAATAAACATCCGTTATTTTTTTAATTTGAAACTGAAGTTAAAATTTTTAAAGTGCAAAACCTTTCACTCTAAACATACCAAAAATTTTAAAAAATAAAAATAAAAAAGAAATGAGCTCAAATAAATGTTTTATTTCAATAAAAAATATTGTACATAACTTAATAAATAGGGTAATAAGGTAAACAACACAAGCTTTTGCTAATTTCTATTATTAAATATTATAATATTACAGTACAGTTTTATGTATTTTATTTATAAATATAATAGAATAGCTGTCTATGCTACTCTACTAACTACTTGATTGGCTTATACAGTAAACTCTATATAGGGAGGGGATTAAAGCTGCGCGTCCACCAGGTCGGAATCGGGACGTACGGTGCGGACGGCACGTCGTGTCGTCATATACTTGTCAGGCGCAGAATGACGTTCCAGTACTTCTAGTGCAGTTCATAGTAGTCAATGCCATACATACAAAGCAACAAATCCGTCCACTGCGTACCTACGCTCCGATTCCGATCCAGTGGACCGCACCTTTATACATACACACTGTTTTCTTACACCCTGTATACGACAGCTGAAATCTATCGCGTGGGCTCAGGCCAGCTGCATACCACCTCACTTGATCAGAGGATTTTTCCTTGGTGGCCGTACCACTCATAATCCCATACCTTCCTTCTCCTAAAATCTCCTTGCTTTGAATCTCTCTGCTGCTTTTGTTCCCAAGCGGTCGCATGCGACCGCTTGGGAACAATTTCCTACAATCCGCGATCGAGGTAACAGCTATTGCTTGCAGACTAAAATGTTGCAAACTAGCTGTATAGGGACCTAAAAATCTGAAATTAATGAAACATTTTTCATTTACTACATTTCCATACAGTTTACATAAATTATTAAGTATAGTTAATAACCTAATGTATTGTTACAATAAAACAATATACACATGATACACATTTCATTATTTTCCAAATTAACTGCATACTGATATACATTATAATAATTTCTATGAAATAATAATCTATCTTTTTCATATTAATATAGTCAGTCGTGGCAAAACGAGACACAATAGCTTTTTCATTGTTATCGCGGCCGGATGTGGCCGCTTGGGGCTTCATGTATTAAGTTGTAAATTATTGTACAATTAAGCAAATAATACTACGACATACTTTGTATTAGAACATGGTATGATATCGTTATGTTTTGCTTCAATTTATCAATTTACGGTTACATTTACATTTTACAATGGCTTACCTTTCGTTTTTCAATAGTTAATCCACTTAATTTACAATTTTTGTATTTTTGTAATAAATAATTTTCACAAAATGAAATTCGAACTTTGAGTTTTAAGCTTCTTCTTCCTCTTTTTTCTCATGTAGTTTATATTCTCTATGGTCTTTTTTATCAGCCAATCACAGTCGACCGTGCTTAAAAATTGTACAGATTATGCGATTATATCTAGTAGCTACGTTTAAATTTGGAACCCAATTTTTTTTTTGTTCGGAACTTTCGTCCACCTGGCTCAGTCCCGCTTTTCGGGGATAACTGAGAAAGAAAGGTGCGTAATAAATAGAAGAGTTTGGGAGATAGAGGGGTGGATTTTTTACGCCTACTTTTGCTGTCTATTGTCACGTGAACGTAAATTTACGTTAAATAAAAAGATAAAAAATCGAAAACTTTTAATTTTATACATTTTTTTACTGTGTCCCGCTTTTGACGGAAGAATCCCGCTTTATTCAATCAAAAAGTTCCAAAGTCCCGACTTAGCACAAAAAAAATCTGGCAACGCTGCTAGTAACCTACGTGAGATTTGAAAATGTCTACTTATTTAGTATAGGTGTACCAGAATCTGATGGCAAAAAGTGAGAAAATAAATTGACTCTAGCAATACCGGGGTAACAGGAATAAAACATTTTCATCCTTTTTAGGGTTCCGTACCCAAAGGGTAAAAACGGGACCCTATTACTAAGACTTCGATGTCTGTCCGTCCGTCCGTCCGTCTGTCTGTCTCCAGGCTGTAACTCAAGAACCGCTATAGCTAGACTTCTGAAATTTTCACAGATTGTGTATTTCGGTTGCCGCTATAACAAAAAATACTAAAAACAAAATAAAATTAACATTTAAGGGTGGCTCCCATACAACAAACATGATTTTTTCTACCTTTTTTGCTCTATATCAGTAATGGCAACAGGTAGGCACATGATATTTTCACGAAGGCCCTTATTGTATGTCTAAGTCAATAATAATTGATAATAATATTAAAATAAAATAAAAATTTAAGAGGGGCTCCCATACAAAAAACACAATTTTGGCCTATTTTTGCTCTCTAACGGTACGGAACCCTTCGTGCGCGAGTCCAACTCGCACTTGGCCGATTATTTATTCCTTTAGCGGCTTATTTTGTGTGTGAAACATGCAAATATAAAAATTTATCCAATGATCAAGGATATTTTTTGAAAATTTGCTGTCAAAAATTGCCATTAGATTCTGGTAGACCTATACACGTCTCCACCCAGGATCGACCTTCACCCTCTCGACTGCGAACCAAAGATCTACTATGGTCGGACGCTCAAAACAATAATTTAATTTGTAATTGTTAATTATTATTAATTAACAATTACAAAAATTCTTCCTAAAAAAGTTCGTTTCTACCAATCGGTAGATATACATTTGAAAAAGTTTATAATATCCATTTGAAAAAGCCTGTCGACTGCCGTCGACGCGTGCCGTCGACAAGTGCCGTTCGTCTAGGTAGAAGCCTAAGTACTGTTATAATATCTTCTCTGTCAAAAGTAGGTGTTGCCAATTATTAAGGCTCTGAAGTCCCAAGTATTCCATATTGCTACTTAAAGCAATATGGAATACTTAGTGGTGGCACTGGTGGCTTAGACCACCCGTCTGCTAGTCTCCTTCATTAGTAGGTAGGGTAAATAAGAGATGTTTGTTGAAATATAATAATTTATTCATACCATCAATGTATCATTCACAAAAGCAGATACTTCGAAATGCACAAGAGATTCAAAATACAATAAACAGACACTTCTTGTTCCCAATATAAGAATAACATTTATATTATACATCGAGCATCGAGTGAACTATAAAAGTAGAATAGATAGAAATGCACATGTATCAACTTTATCAAAGTGTAAATTGGACGTACAAACTTTAAGTTTAAAAAAATACAATATCTATAAACTTCAATCATCAATATTGTAACATTACAAAGGGATGCTTACCTAACTTAAAAGTAAATATTTAGTAATAATTCAATTATAAAAGAATTATCTTTAACAAGAAAAAGAAACTTAGGAAACTAACGCGTGTTCTACGCACTGTCAATTCAAAAAATTATACTGAGGTAAATAATTAAATATATTAATTATATATTCATTACACCACTAACGATAAATATCTTAAATCGATTGTAGCCAAAACGAGGTGAATGCTATGCTAGCGATTATAATGAACGCATTTGAAAATATTTTGAATATGGTAACAACTTCGAAATTCGAACAACTTTGAAAGGTGGGGCAAAACTTATTTAAATTGTACAAAATATAAAGGTATTATTGTGTCGTAATAATATTTTTTGTCGAATATTTTTTCATTGTTTCGTCAAGCTCTCCTTTCAAGCGTACCTGTAATAAAAGAAAGAGATAAATTGCAAGTAAGTAAACAACACCTAACATAAAATATCATAATGTTAACAATTGAATTCTCATACCTATTTTTAACAAGTTTCTGGTACCTAGCAAAGTTTATTAACACACAAACTAACAAGATATTAGTTACAATAAAATTATTTACACACATAAATAAAAACAAGAATGTTTAAATTCTAATTACCCGAAATATTATTCTTGATTAGTCAATACAACTGAGAATAAACTAATTTATGTACAGAGTAATTCCCTCCAATGCTCGAAAATTTAGTATAATAAGTAGTATGAGACATACTTTTTGTTTATGAAAGTATGCAATGTTTACTACTCAGTCAGCTTTTAAAACCGACATTTTTGAAGTAGATTAAACAATTAAAACAATTATCTTTTCAAACCCGTTTATTTGGAAGAAAAGACAGTGTATTTTTATAAGGTTCTTACAGAATCATAAACATTTTACCTTTAAAAATTTACTTAGCAAGTGTGCTTGCTGTTTTATTTTTTAAAGTTAAAAAAATTTAAAACAAATTTTAAAAAGGTAAAACTAAATTATAAAAGCACCAAAAAGCATCATAACAAATGATTACTTGCGCAATATACAACAAAAGTGTTAGCAAAACTCCAATCCCCACATACAACGCAAAAACCAAGGTGTAACAAAACCCTGATGATAAAAAAATCTCACTTTATTTTTTATTGCAGCAACACTAGAAAAAGCTGGAATGTGATTGGTTGTCTCAGAGATTGGAAAAACGTTTGAATTTCGATCTGCTTTTTCGCAGTTGAGACTCATTTATTTATCATCAAGCTTATTATTAAATAACCACACTAATTAACAGTACTCTATAAATTACTCCTTAATTACTGGTACATGTGGAAATATCAGCTTATTAATAATATTTTCCATTTAACTAAATAATTTTGGACTGGATGTTTTTTTTTCATTTGTATTATGTATTTTTATAAGGTAAAGCTTTAGCAGACATACCGCGTATGGTTAACATGGCAGTTTCCTACTTGGGAATCTTAGGGCCGATTCACACCGGAATGGTAGAGGCGAGGCGAGCAGTTTCAGTGTCATATGATTTTAAACTTTATCTTCATTAGTGTAATACATAGTATCGCTTGAGAAATCTACGGCCGCCCGTAGACGCTCGTGGCCGCTCGTGGCCTCTGGCGGCCGCCGGCGGCGGCGATTTCTCAAGCGATACTATGTATTACAATAATGAAGATAAAGTTTAAAATCATATGACACTGAAACTGCTCGCCTCGCCTCTGCCATTCCGGTGTGAATCGGCCCTTAAGGTGAGACCGCACTACTCGACACGACACGACACTTCACGTTCCATAGAACTGATGTTTTATGAACCCAAATCTGACGTTTGACAAACGTCAGTTCTAAAAGGGCCCATTCACGGCAGTCCGCCGTGCAGGACTGCAAATGCACATAGCTCACTCATTGGTTCACACGACCGGAAACACCGAGTGTGAACCAATCAGTGAGCTACGTCCATTTGCAGTCCTGCACGGGGGACTGCCGTGAATGGGCCCTTTAAGAGGCCGGGTACACTTTATTTAAATATTTAAATATTTAGTACTAAATTTACTAAAAAAAAAATTAAAAACAAAAAAAAAATTTAATGTTTAAATCTTTTGAAGTAAATTTTTGTGCAGGAACCTAGATAATTACTATTTTAAACTGAAAAACAACTCAAACATGTTAAATATTTTCGTATGAGAAAATGATTTTGGAATTACGTATGTATGAGAATTTCGAGGGTACCCGGCCCCTTAAGGAACGTAAAGGGCACAGGCCATGGCGCGGCGCGCCCGCCGTGTCGTAAGCGTGTTCACACACGCGCCGCTGCGGCGTCGTGTGTAAACAGCCTAACTCGTATCGCGTAGTGCGGTATCGCCTTTATCTTGACGCTAAATAATATGGTCGGCAAATAAAACACAAGCTTGTCAACATTCAGCAACCTTACTTATGCACTTACTAAACATTAATTTATAAAATATTATATCTGTTGACGGTTTCTCTTTATATTTTATAAGAAAACAAGTAAACAGAAAAATCTCGTAAAAAATTATTTGTACAGAGAGCAGAAAACTAAAACTAAAGAACTACCTAATATTTACGAAAAAAAATTTTTTTCTGAATCGTCCAATACACAAATTGAAAAAGTTGTAACCGTTTTTTGTCTACTATAGGTACAGCATACGTTGTATACAGCATAATATTTAGTACTAGAATAACAAACTTAGTACTACATCTCAGATAGTGGAATCAACTAATTTGGAACCTAAATGTCTGCAATTCTCAAAAAATATTAATATTAAGAATATTATAATGGGCCGATTTTTGTGGATTCCACACTGTTTCTGTGATTCCACATATTTTTATATTATGTTTAAAAATTCTCTTCTAATGTACCATCGAGGAAATCGATTCATAGGCAGTTAACACTTATCAGACCCACGTCATTTGGTCGAATCATATCAATTCAATGTTAATTGTGATCTAGCGGCTAGTTTTGACATAACGCGACCAAATTACTTAGGTCCACCATCTGCCTAGGAATCAACTTCTCTGATAGTATAGAGTATAGACTATTTACATTACCTTAGTTTTTTAAACACCAATTATTACAAAATAGCCATGCATTGGACACGGATCTTAAAATCATTTTTCTAGTAATAAGAACAATTAATAATTTTTTACGAATATGGTTAGGCAAAAAAATGTTATAAAGAACTTTTAAAACTCATTGGCTGTCTCATTTTTCCATCGTGATTATTATTCTTGTCCCTTTTTAAAGTGCTTTCTGAATTCTGTGTGAGTGTGTAAAATGATACGGTGCTTTGACCATTTTAATGGAACTACAATGATCAACCATTGAATTTTCTTTTTAAGATCCGTGGAACAAACACCCAATTAGCAAAAAAAAAGAACCAAAAATGTGTCATAGGTACCAGTTCTAATGTACAAAATATTAGTAGCGAGACCTTCTGTCCATGTTCCTTATGGAGTTGGCCAGGCACAGAGCGAAGAGGGCACCTACAACCTGAAACATTAAAATGTTCATATGAATACTTATAACAACATTTAATACCTCGATCGTGGGAATAACAGACACAATAGATTTTCAATTGTTATGCGGCAGCCGGGTGCCGCTATAGGTAGCTATTAAAAGTTAAGTCCTCAAAACCAGCTTTTAATCAGTAGTAACTAGTAAGCTAGCTAATGATTGGCTAAGAACACTTTAGATAACACTTTCTTTTTCTCGTCGATACCATCTTATGATGCTTATATGCAGAAACCTATGTTTCTGTTGTGAAATAGCTCTTTGTTCATTTCGTTTAATATAGTATTGATCTGATATTGGCAAATGTATGGTAATAATAATTGCTCAATTTGCTACACTCCAATTTGCCCACTTTATGAGGTTTTCGATAGGAGTTTATCAGTTCAACAGCGCTGTTGATGGTTAATATTTCGACATAAGCCAATCAAAGGCTCTAAGTCTAGACTCTAGTCACTAGTGAATAGATGAACTTCAGTCATAAAAACTGAGAAACCGGGCATAAGATCCCTTACCTCAATACACGCCACACCGATGGCAACACCAGCGATGGTCTTGTTCCACTTCTCGTAGAGATCGGCGACGCGGGTGCTGCAGCCGACGTCGTTGGCATCAGCGATGGTGCACTGTCCACCGATGAGCTTGCTGACAGCACCGGGGTTGGAGCAGCAGGACTTGTCCAGGTTGAGGGTGCCGAGGCCGTAGTCAGCCGCGCCGTATTTACCGCAGCAGACCAGCTGGAATGGAAATGATGAAGTTAGAACCATGCAATTGAGTTTGAGATGAGATTTCAGCGGTTCTCAAAATTTTTGGTGGCGGAACCCTGTCTATGGCCATGCTGGTGTTTGATGACATTTCTAAAATGAACGATTCATACAGCCCATGGCTCCGCGGAACACACTTTGAGTAAAGCTTTGTCATAAGGTTTAAGCAGTAACGGCATTGGTAAAGTACAGGGTGCTGCTGCCTGGTGAGGTAGACTGGAACTACTAAAATACATATTAAATGCAAAATATGAAGGTCTGTTAATTTAAAACCAAAGGGAAAACCTACGGGAAAACCCATTGAAACAAACAAAACTTATATCTCGCAAAAATGTTGCACAACCGAGCGATAACATGCGGGAATGAAATAATTGCAGTCAATAAAATATGAGTAAATTAATGTTATTTGTGCAGCATAATTTTGCGATGGCGACTAGTTACTAGTTAGTACTATAATCATAGTATATCGATCAGCAGTACAAAGAAATAGCTTTTATTGGGTCATAACTGATAAAAGAAAAATAACAGTAAATATCTCAGTAGTACGTGTCTATACCCTGAACTTACAGATCACCATAAGCATTAAAAGTTATATGAATCGAACATTTAAGAATAAAAGATCCTTATCTTTTATTCTTAAATGTTAAATGTTAACTCTCTAATAAAATCTACACTGTGTTACTGTATACAGACTTTATATATTAATTTGTAACACAGATTACTGAAGAAAGGCTTTACCCAACTTTCAAGCAACACCTACAAAATATGGAAAAACTTATACCTGGCAACAAGCTACAAAAGAAGTAACCAAGAACATACCTGCTGTTGGATATTGTTGAAGATGGTCGCATACGCGGTGTCGGTCGATCGCTTGTCGTAGGTCGAGTCTACCACCTTGACAAGACTGGTCTTGATGGAGTCAGAGTATGTGAAGAGGAGAACACCGAGGACCACTTGCACGATGATTACCACTAGCAGGAAGATTGCGTACTGGAAACAAAGGTGAAAAAGTTTAATACACTACAGTGAAATACATATTCTTAACAAAATATGAAAATATTAAGTCGGTTATCTAGTAGATCTGTCTTTTATTATTAAGAGCCTAGCTGTCCCACTGCTAGGCAAAGACCCCCCAACGTCTCCCATTCCTCTTGTTCTAGCGCTACCAGAGTTTGGTTTGGTCAGAGTAATCTAATCTGTCTATTAATAAAAAAAATATATCCAAATACTGACTATGCGGTGTTGAACGACAAAGAATAAATGATAAACAATTAGGATTCTCCCTTCAGCTTAAAAAAATAAATAAAGCTTAAGGGGCCGGGTACCCTTGGAATTTCTCATACAAACGTAATTCCAAAATAATTTTCTCATACGAAAATATTTAACATGTTTGAGTTATTTTTCAGTTTAAGATAGTAATTATCTAGGTTCCTACACAAAAATTTACTTCAAAATATTTAAACAAAAAAATGTTTTTTTTTGTTTTAAATTTTTTTTAGTAAATTTACTACTAAATATTTAAACACTAAAAAATAGAGTAAAACACTAAAAAATATATAAATAAATAGTAAATTTACTACAAAATATTTAAATACTAAAAAATATTTTTTAGAGTTTAAATATTTTGTAGTAAATTTACTATTTATTTAATATTTTTTTGTGTTTTACTCTATTTTTTAGTGTTTAAATATTTAGTAGTAAAGTTACTAAAAAAAAAATTAAAACAAAAAAAAATGTTTTTGTTTAAATATTTTGAAGTAAATTTTTGTGTAGGAACCTAGGTAATTACTATCTTAAACTGAAAAATAACTCAAACATGTTAAATATTTTCGTATGAGAAAATGATTTTGGAATTACGTTTGTATGAGAAATTCCAAGGGTACCCGGCCTCTTAATATCTGAAACCAGATGTTTATTTTGCAATATCACCTTTATTCATTAGAAGTTATTAGACCCAACTAGAAAACCACTGTGTCAGTCCCTTACAGAGTTTCTTTGCGACGTCCATATTACGTTTCTGTGACACACTTACTTGAGCGAAAGCTGCTTTCTTTCCCCATAGAGAGTGGCATTGTTTGTTCTACGATTGTACTCCTATACGTCACTTTACGTGTATTGTCTCTCCGTTTAAAAATACTGATCACACGCATTGTTGAATATTTGACTACATTTCACTTGAGTTCGACTACACTACGATGGAAAACTTTAAAGAACTAGCTTTCTCTAAGGATTCATACTCAAAGTAGGTAGGTGTATACTGTGCAGTAAGTAGTTGCTTGTTTGTATCAGGCTTCTTAAAAACAGACAAGCTCATAGTAGTATTATAGTAGACTCGAATCTTTAACTCCAAGAGTTTAGACCAAATTTTTAACACGAAGTTGACGAGGGTCCAGACTCCAGGTATAAGCGCAGGAATAACAGGATAATATTATCTTTGTCTCTAGAGTCTAGACTCTAGAGTCTAGACCCTGCTTTATATATTTTGCTAGGAAAAGTAGCCTATGTGGTCACATAGTCCTTAGTTTCCCTTACGTTATCTTTCATGAACAACATCCATACTTACTCAATATTTTAACGGCCGCACTCACAAATATTTAATGGTGATTACTGATTACACTATAATTTAATTAAGAATCTGTAAAGTATAGTTTTCACAGAGAGAGTGTGAACAGTTTTGAAAAACTGTTCACACGCGGCATATACCAAGCCAATACTGGCTGCCAGTCTTATTGGCAGCCAGTACTGGCTCTGTGAAACTATACTTTAGATTACATAATAATTATGAGGCTTATGTCATTATCCTCATTTAATTATAATTAAAGTAATTAACCCGGCGAGAATGTGGCAGGGTATTTTACACCCTGCCCATCGCTTAAACGCGCGTAGTTTTTTTATTTCGCGCTAAGTAACAACGGGACTTTCAGTAGCTGCAGACAAGGGAGTACGGAGGTTATTAGTGCGTATAAATAGCGTTATCCTAGTGTTGCGCGTACCTGCTCGGGAGTTATAGGCTTCCTAACCTACTTCGGGTAAATTTTACCCTGCCACATAGCTGGTATACGTATTTTTAATTTTATTTTGTGTAATTTATATGTCTTTTAAGTATTAATTTCACTTTGTTTTTTTCAAAATAAGTGACGAATGTATTGAATTTATGATAAAATAAGTTTTAAACAATTTTTCGACGAGTCTGTCTCTAAAGTTGGGTCTGAACCCTCAACTTCAGCATCAAGAAATATTCCTGGAAGAACTGTCAGACGTCGTGACTGTCCCTATAAGAAATATTAGAAGACTAAATATGGTTGTAAACACTGTAAAAAAGCCATATTGTATGAAGCACTCAATATTTTGGCTATATAGTAGTACAATGTTCAAGACCAAACAAAATTTAATTATGACTAATTAATATATAGTTGATTTAATTTTTTTTTATAAGAATACCTCATTACTTATACGTGAAAAGTGATATTATCTGAAAAATAAGAAGTTACTTTATGTTTTCTTTTAGTTTTCGAAGTCAATGCTTTTTGTTGATTGTTAAATCTATATTTTTTGTTTTCGGTAAAATTAATAAGTATACATATAAATATACAATATTTTTTTTTATTTAATATCATAAAGGCTATACTAAAATTAAATAAAACAGTAAATATTATATAACACAGCTATAATTAACATCACAGTATGAATTTTTACATAAGGGTATAATTTACCCTGCCACATTCTTCGCGTAACTTTTTTTCACCACATTCTCGCCGGGTTAATATTCGTCTGTGAGTGCGGCAGTTATAGCTAGCTAACTTCAATTTACTCACCGTGACAACCATGCAGTGGCTCTCCCGTATCGCTCCGCAGCATCCGAAGAAGGCGATGATAAACATAACAGCTCCGATGATGATGAACACCCACGGGGCTACGGTGAGGTAGTGCTTGAGTTCGGTGACCATCACCGACCATTGTAGCAGCACCGCCACGCCGATACCGACGATCGCGAGACCACTCAACTGTAAGAAGAAGAAGAGTAAGTAATCCACACACGAGTAATACATGGTCGCTGTTAAGATTTTGTGTAAGTACTAAGTCCTAACCCACAAAAAATGTTGAATGCTGTCTTGTTCTAAGGGTCAATTTATATTAGCGCAAAGTCGAACTGCTCTATTATAAATTGACCCTAAGGGCCAATTCACACCGGAATGGCAGAGGCGAGGCGAGCAGTTTCAGTGTCATATGATTTTAAACTTTATCTTCATTATTGTAATACGTAGTAACTAGTATCGCTTGAGATTTCTCAAACGGCCGCCCGTGGACGTGGACGCTCGTGTCCGCTCGTGGCCCCTTGCGATTTCTCAAGCGATACTAGGTATTACAATAATGAAGATAAAGTTTAAGGTAAAAGCACCGCTAAATCCTAGCGGGCGGCTTATTAAGGTGGGTTTACACCAAAAGAACATAGAGCAAGAACAGCACAAGAACATTCTTTCGTATTCGTTTAGTGTAAACTATAATTCGTTACAACATACTTTAGATTGTTTACACCAATCGAATCAACAAGAACATCAAGAATAAAGAATTTTTGCTCTATAGATGAGAATCATATAGCTCCGTTTAGACCAAACGAGCGAATGCTCATTGCTCATTTGTCAACGATAATTAGTAGTTAATTTATTTTTATAGTCATCAAAGGTTGGATCCCATAAACATCTTTTGTTATGGTATAATTCTATCATTTGTAAACATTTTTCATTACTCCAATCCATATTTACCAAATACCCTTTGATAAACTACCTAAAACCAGCCGCCAAAAAGTAAAAATATCAACAACACTAGAATCCCTTTGAAGAGACCGCCTCGAAGAGCGAGCACGTCCGAACACGAAAGAACGCTCTAGGCAATTGGTCGAGCGCTCTTGCGTCGTTTACACCAAACGAGCGAGATTCTTAGAGCATTCTACCTATTTACCGCCGAACACGTGGCGAACACACTAGAACAACGAAAGAATGCTCGTTGTGAGTTTACATCAAAAGAGCTTTCCTAGAATGATCATTCGCTCGTTTGGTCTAAACGGAGCTTTACTCTATGTAATTGAGAATTTGTTTATGTTATGCTGAAGCAAAGGCACAGCAAAGGCGTAGCGCCATCGATTCTGCGAACGGAGGTGACGTCACTCTTCTGGTGCGTTGCCGAACGTACCGCGGGTCGGCTAACAAGTAACAAGAGTGCTATTGTTTTAAATGTTTACATTTAATGACTGGTGTGCCGTGTGACGGCATGAGCCATGGCCCATGAGGGGTGGACGTGCAGATGATCCCGGGCCGAGGAGAGAGCGCGACCCGCGGACTCGTTATCCGTTCTAAAAATAATTTAATTTTAGCTGTGATAGGAATTAGGAATCACGAATGCTTAACAGCGTCCATGTAGAAGTCAAACAAAAGTGAAAGCCCCAGACAGACCAACCAAGAGTGAAAACAACGGTTACCAATATTATGGATCATTTTTTTTTCGTTCTTTTTCTAAGGGGTATAGTATAACAGCTATTAAATGAAATAAAGTGAGAAACAAATAGCCTTGAATTTGCGTCGAAGGACCATTATAATCCATATAGTCTAATATAATTATTGTGTTCCGATTCCCAAACAACGGTTGTCAACCCATAAATTCAATTATGACCATAAACAAAAATATGCTGCTAGTCAGCAGCTTAAGCAGTTATAAATTTAATCAATCGAGAAATAAATTGCCTTGAATTTGCGTCGAAAGACCATAATCTAAAATAATGTGTCCAGATTCCAGACGAACATCTTAGGCTTGTTAAAAATATATGTTACAGTGTTGCTAACAGTGAAATTTAAAAATAGATTTGCCATCAATCATTGGGCAAGTGTTTTATGTTAGGCTGGTAACACCGTCGAAAGAAAAATAAGAGGACTATAACGTTACGTGGTTAAACGCCAGCAGATGTGGTCTTTTGTTGCATAACACGCAGGTTGAGTATCGAGGTCGCATTGAATAACATCTTAACACGCCTCTGTGTTGTTAAAATTACTGAGCTGTAGCCCGCGGATAGTAAAAGTAGTTTTGTGTTTTGAGCCAGGGACCCGAATCTCGTACCTCGGAATTCGGATTCCGGATGCCTTACAATCGAATGAACTACGAATTGCGATTTAGTTACTAGGATTAAGGATATGTGCTCATAGCGCTGTAAACATTATAAAAGAAGCTGCCTTACTAGGTTACTTTTCATAAAATAACGGCGATTTACATTGCCAAAACATTTTCACACTCCAATAAACTGAGGTGACAATGATATCGTGCTAAACACTAACAAAACATATTTTGAAAAGAAAGTGACCTAAAAACGTGATAATTGTGTTTATATTAGTCACCTACGGTAATAAACACATCACGTTTTGCACAGTTTTATTCGGTCAAGTTTGTTTAATACTCGATCTTATTTTCACGTTTTATTTAGATACGGAATAATTTTGCAGTTTTTCGTCCTACTTTTATGTTCAACCACAGAATGTTCAACTAGCGCGGTGGCCCGTCCTGAGTCCTGACTTCGCACGGCTGCCAGTAGCCAGAGAAGTTATTCTTTGGTGTCTGTTTGATAGCTGTCCTACAAAAACTCGTCCTAATAAGACCACAAGATAAATCCACGCGTCCTTATTTAATAACTTCTCGTCTTTTATGGGTTTAATGAGGACGTTCTGTTAATTATTACTAGAAGATTTTAGAAGTCGTCGATATTCGTGTTCCTATAGAACAGCGAACACGACGGATAAACAAGCCGGGAGTGCGGTGAACGCGTTATAAATACACGTCGTGGAAATAGTTGCTAACGTAAATAGGCGCGAGCTTTTGCAAGCCCGCTAAACCTTTTTAATTGAGAAATCTTTCATTTTTACTCCGTTTCAATTCTATAGATCTCAATGATGATAATAGTTTAAACCTCCCAAATTACCACTGCGTTGTATTTCTTTACTTTGCGGTAAATATTAGTATTTAAAATGGAAGCATAATACCAACTCACACTACTGCACTGAAGATTGCGCAGTCTGCAGGTATAATTGCTTCCAGCAACAATGCTTAGATTTTGAAATTAATTAAAACCGAATCACAGTAATATAAACCCCTCTTTTTTCGACGGGGATTGAAATATAAAAGCAATGACTAGATTATACCAAGTAAAGCCACTTTAATGTATATAGTACAATTTCGAAGTAAGATTCACAAAACACGATAAAAGTCTGGTCCTGCGTAGCTCTAACTCGCACAATTAGCGCCAATAAGGGTTAATTGAGACCGTCCATTTGACCTTACATTATCCTACTATAGCCAAACTTCGGGCTTTTGAACTTACTTAAAGTTGTTTGACACTTAGATCATTATCATCTTGCTTGCTTCTTCTTTCTCTGGAGGTCGAATTTACCAGGATAAATGGACTCTATGACAAAAGGAAAGCGTATATAAGTTGCTCAGTGCTCCAATTCTCAACAACGGCTCTTTCTCAAAACTTTTTGGCGGCAGAAGCCTTTTAAGAAGTGCCATTTTTGATGGACCCCCCGAAAAAAAGAATGTTTAGTCATTGAATGAATTGTCGCCATGTTGGGTCAGATGACTCTTCGAAAAAAAATTGTATCACTCGCTGAGCTCCTACAAGACTTTTACTGAGCCACAGGCACCTAGTAACAATTTAGTAATCTGTGCCCGGTGCCCCAGGGCCCATCGGAGCACACTTTTAGAATGGCTGCTCAGTGCTCTACAAAATACTGATATAATAAAGGATTCTTCTAGATGGCTATTTGTCTCATAGATCCTCGTTTAGCGCTAAGGGTGAAGCCAAACGAGCGTAATTTGTAAGTTGTGAGTCGCAGAATTTCGGCTGGCAGAAATTCTGCTGCATTCAGTTTCATACTAAAGTCCTGTTTGATTCACACGAGCGTAATTTTGTGAGTCATGATTTGTACGATGATGCGACCGAAATTCTGCGACTCACAATTACTCCCAAATTACGCTCGTTTGGTTTCACCCTAAAACTGTTTAGTGCAAGCTACTTGGAAGAATGTTTAAAATATGTCTGCGACCGAGATACCGTCAAGGCGGTTGTTTTTACGTCACCACACGATAAGAGTAAGCCTGGTTAATACGTACCACGTCTGTGCAGTTAAATAAAACTGTTTCTTATTCATTCATGATTCAATATTCATTTACTAAGCATCACGTGATCAATCTCTGTATTCAAAATGTTACTTGGAAGCTCCTCGTATTACCGAATCCAGATTCCTTTACTTCTTTCGAAGTTTCTATGTCATAAATGAATGTTTAGAATCTTCGAATTTAGATCATAATCACTCGAGTGAACTACTTGTTACCTAGTACCAGCATGTGACACCACTTACCACATGACAAGCAGTACCGTTAGAACAGGAGCTCCCGTGGAAAGCGATAACATCCTTAATGACTGCGGTCACCAACCTGCCCCGCGGGCCGCGACCTACATCCAAAACTATTCTTGTTCTCTACGCTGCGTTCACAATTTCTGGGACCCGATTCTCAAGCGTCGAATTTCGTTTCGATCGCAGGCTATCTCACTCGCACATGCTGTCTTCGAGGGTTAGGAATCAGGCCTCTGATCAAACCAAACTCTGTGCTATTAAATGCTAGGTTTATTTCAAAATAAACCTACCATTTAAATTTTAATGGCACAGAGTTTTGTTTTTAAAAGCTTTGAAAGGTTACGCCTCGTTGATAATATCTACGATCTTACAAATGGCAGTCACGACAAGTTTTACTGACCAATAATTATGATGTTTTCAACTGCTGACCATAATATTCCATTTGACTTTGATTGAGTAAAAAAAAAAAATTCATAGTTACTATAGTCATGATAGGTACCCCTATTTACTTCGACTATTTCGCAATAATCTCGTTTTATACACGAGTCTAGAATTCTACAGAGACGTCAGGACATGGGACTGGAGATTCCACAGAGAATCACTTCCGATGGCATTCAATTCATTAACTCTAACATTCATTTCATATCCTCAAGTCATTTTAATAATTAAAAGGAGGAAAATCTAAAGTACAAACGGCGAATCGAGGCAAAAAATTAATATTACACGTCTTGTTAAAATTCTGTGGTTATTTTGGTCAGACTAAAGAGGCCTTTACGCACGCGATTTTGCACTTTACCGCGAAAATATCAATGGAGCAAAAATATCTGGCCAGTTCAAACTAATGTTGCCAAATGACTTCAGTCTTCAGTTAAAACCGGTTCCTCGCTGGATACTCAAATTGTACAAGAAACTGGATTTCAAGGATGAAGTGGAAACATGTTTGGGTATAGTGACGAAAGACGGTCTAGATTCAACAATACTAGGTCTTGTATGAAAACTGGTTGGTCTTTTGAATTTTAGTTCTTTGTTCGCAGTGTATGCACTCAGAAAATTTCTTATGCCTTAAAGCTAAATTGCAGCCCCTAAATTCTTATGTAAATCTGTCCTTTCTGCGCTTAAGTTACTGTAAACAATAGAAGGTATTATAATGTTGCAGAAGAAATTAAATCTTTAGCTTAGATTAATAAGAGAACTTAAGTTTAAGTTTCATACAGAGGCGTGAAGTTAAATTGACTTTTACTTCAAAACCAAACATGTTCTTCTCAACTATTTAACTAAGTTTAAAGTTTAAACTTTTAGCTTTCATATTAAGTTCTAGACAATGTAATGATCAAACTTGATAAATTACTTAAGCCTATTATTGCTACTATATTAAGTTGATTCCAGTAATTTATTCATAAAACAGTATTTCTTCCTGAATACAAATTATCGTGGTAATTTTGTACACGACACGTGTCTTTTCAGGGACTCAAAAGTGCAAACGTACAAAATTTCATTCAAATCGATTCGACTGTTTAGTAGACTTTAGACTAGACGTGTAAACAAGTACACACTTTAGTATAGTTTGCTGCTGCTTATTATTTAACTTTAATTTTAAGAGTTTGATTTAAAATATAATATTATTATTTAAATATATCTGAGTTTATGTCAAAATCTCCATTAAATTAACTTAAAAGTAATCATTAAACCTATTTCAGCGGTACCAATACCTATACTCATATTGTTCTACTCTATTTAGTGAACCAAATAGAGCTTTCGGCCTCACCTACGAAACCCATTTCACGTGCACGTCTCTTGCACAACGGGTCAACGACCGCCTGACAATGAGGTGGACAGGGGGAAAGGGGGGGAGTGGAAAGTTAATCCCGATCCAGACACTCCAGCTGTTCACAATTACTAGGTATTAGCACTATTAGCTTAATTGAAAGCTATAGCTTTGTATTTTCTCAGTTTTTCAAAAAACTCAGTTTTTCAAAAGGTGCTGTTAAATGTAGGTGTACACTGCACTGTACAATTATTACTAGAGGACGCCCGCAACTCCGTTGCGCCAAAATTTGTTTATCGCGCCGGAACCGTAATATTTTGGGATAAAAAATATCCCTTGTCCTTTTCAGTTTCCCGGGACTCAAGGTGTCTCCATGCCAAATTTCAGCATAATCGGTTCAGCGGTTTAAGCGTGAAGAAGTAACAGACAGACAGACAGACAGACAGACAGACAGATCTAAGACAGATAGACAGACGGACAGACAGACACACTTTCGCATTTATAATATTAGTATGGAAGTATGGATATTAGTATGAAAAGGTGCTTTATTAATTATCATATTGAACTGAAAATTCAAAAATAAAAATTCGGCACCATTCGTCACACATACTTATTTTCATGACACAGGGTTTTGGAAACGTCAGTAGTGCAGTTTTTTTGGACATAGTTTGTTTTTCCCGCAAATTGTGGGTTACCCAAGCTTCAGCGTGACGCGATTATTTTTTTATTAAATAAGGAGGCAAACGAGCAAACTGGTCACCTGATGGTAAGCAACTACCGTCGCCCATGGTCACACGCAACATCAGAAGAGCTGCAGGCACGTTGCCGGCCTTTTAAGAAGGAATACGCTCTCTTCTTGAAGGTTTGCAGGTCGTATAGGTTCGGGAATACTGCTGGTGACAGTTTGTTCCAGAGTTTTACAGTGCGCGGCAGAAAGTTACGCGAAAAACGCACGGTGGAAGACTTCCACTCATCAAGGTGATAAGAATGGTATGTTTTTCGCGTGGGACGATGGTGAAAAGTTGCAGGTGGTATGATTCCGAACAATTCCTCAGAGCACTCCCCGTGATACAACCGATAGAGGATGCAGAGTGAAGCTACATCTCGGCGTAATTCCAAGGGGTCCAAGCTGTTTGAAACACTATAGCAGTCAACCATTCGAGCGGCCCTTCGTTGGATATAGCTCCAAATAGCTCTCTCGCTGCAATACCACTTTATGAGCTGTGATGCAATATCAAGTTAGGTTCATGATCATTAGCTACCTTACTTAAATCACCAGTCATTGTGATTTGTAAAGGAATTCGCTCGTTAAGATGGCCGCTATGAACAATACGATTGTTGACGAAATTCGTTTCGCCGAACACTGTAGAGTGTAGTCGTTTCCCAGGTTTATTATACGGTGGACCATACTGTGGTGGGCTGGTGGCAAAATGTCAATGGACTTGTGTTTTTTACTTCCCTAATCCTCACAACAACAACCACTATTAGCAATTAGCTCATAGCTACTAAAAAAGCTTAAATTGTTACGATAGCTCTTTGGAGTTTGGATACATCTACTTGAAAATAGCAAGTTTTCTTCTCGACAGTTAAATCCAAGAATGGACAAGTCAAGCTTTAAAGCTCAAAGTCAAGCTCCAAACTTATTTGTCCAAGTGAAGACTTAAAAAGCTCTACAAAGGACATCCCTGTCGAGCTGTGCCACTTTCGGATATTCCTCAACTAAGATGTTACTGTTTTTGTGAGAATATGGCTACGGCCAGTATGTGGAACTTTTCTTTGCTCGATGTATGACTGTATGTTTTATTCATGTTTCATTGACAGCTCCAAAGAGCTGTGTTCACAAAACAGTTATGAGTTACATAGAACTTATATTATAGCATCACGAAATTTGACAGTAGAAGTATCTAGTGTTTAGAACTACGCTTCACACCTTTAAGGAAGTGACACATCAGGCATTCAACAGCGATCCTCATTGGTATGCTCCCCATTTCCTCTGACCAATACACATATACGGCACTTAACATTCTGCCGGTGTTCTAGGCTATATAAACTAGTACATAGGACTGTTAGTGCTATGTAATACAGTCAAAATATATGGAGACTATTCCTGACTAATGAGTACCGGTGTTCTAGGCTATATAAACTACTGTTAGTGCTATGTAATACAGTCATAATATATGGAGACTATTCCTGACTAATGAGTAATGAGACATTATAGCTGAATCATTAAATTTAATTTGAATGTGTGAAGGGCTGGGCGTGATTGACAAAAACAACAAAATTATTTTAATTTTGGTCGACAGTCGACACTCGGCTCACACGAACCAGCGTATTTTGTAGCATATACCATACCATAATAATGAATGTTTTAAAAATATTAATGTTTAGTGTTTTAGCGCGCATTTTCATAAAATAAAAACTATAAGGAAGTGAACAGGAAAACGAACAGTATTCGTCGACTTCAAGGCCCGTAAAATTTTTTCAAGTTAAGGATGTTTTTCGTCTTACAAGTTACAACTCAGAACTCAGAAGTTCAGGAAATTTACCCTTTAGCTGTGTTCTTTTTCTCTACGAGTACATATTTTAAAGAAAGCCTTTAGCCATGTTGTTAGCGCAAATTACGACTACGAAGTTCGAAAACAAAAATGTAATTGACGTAAGCATCACATACAATGGTAACTTACTTATAGTTATAAGTTATAGCCAACTTTAAATATTAATAGTCTACACTCTACATTATAATAATTTATAGCGGGTTTACAATATTCCAATCCAATCAAGCGTTGGATTGCTACTGGAATAACCAGTGCATTCCAGTGCCCGTTTACATTATTTATTTATTATTCCAGTAGTAATCCAAAGCTGGATTGGAATAATGTAAACCGGCCATTAATATACTAGTGTCACTAAATAGGTACTAAAACCAACATAATCTTGTTAAAAACATGACAACATGACAATCAACAAGGTTTTAGCGCGTTTTACTGCTAATCAGCTTTCCGCTTCCGTAGATACAATTCGTCAGTATGCAAACTTTTGTTCAAAACGCTTTCCGGACGATAAAAGAAACCTTGAAAATGATGGATAAAGTACTGAGGTATGATCTAAGAGAGAGTCGTTAAATTTTTTCCACTTTTAAATCGTTAATTTTGAAGAATGCTACTTTATAATATAACCCTAAAAAATTTTTGTTGCGGCCCGCGACACCAAGACCAAAACATGTTTGTGGCCCGCATGAAAAAAAGGTTGGGGACCACTATCCTAGACGGTAGACCATATTATAATGTACGAGGGAGCTATTTAATAAGTGCTGTAATAGTATTTTATCAAGCTACTTTATCTATGTTTCTATAATGGGATTTTGAATTTTTGTTGAAACGGAAGATAGACGAAGACATTATTATAAACTAAATAATGAAGTAATATAGAGCAACTAATTTTTATCGCCTTCGTTCCCAAGCGGTCGCATGCGACCGCGAGAACAAAAGATTTCCAAGAATCCGCGATCGAGGTATTAATTTATTTAACCTATCAACCCCCATAAGGACACCGGCGACCGCAACAACAATAGAATAACAATAGATTTCCAAGAATTCTCGATCGAAGGATAAGTAGTAAACTTAGTAAGTACTACCACGGCATGTAAATTTGTCTTAAAACCAAAATAACACACAGTATTGCTTCTAATTCAAATCACAACAACAGTGTACAGTGTACTGTATTGTATAGCGTTTCCATTGAAAATTTAATAATAAAACTCAAAAAAACTTATTCATCAAGCCCCAAGCGGCCATATCCGGCCGCGATAACAATGAAAAAGCTATTGTGTCTCGTTTTGCCACGATTGATAGGTTAAAAGTGCATATTATTATCAAGAAGACAGAAGTAACAAGTACCAAAATCTCTAAGCTATTGATTTTGGGGTGAAGGCGCCTGTGTGGCTGATGCGTACATAGCTACGTACCTATCCAAAGCCCTCAAGACTCAAGGACCTTCGTTGTCCGTTATAACTTATACAATACAATCTCTATTCAAAAGGTTATCTAAAAATGTGTGACCCCTTAATGAACACTTTAAAAGACGCCGAACTGATAATGAAATGTTGATTATAAAAAATATGATCCGACCGCCATTTTTGCAGTTTTTTCCTCACAGGGTACAGGGTTTTTCGACAACTGTACTACGTACCAAATGAAAATATACAAATCTTAATATACATAATATTTAACAACACATAATAGAGTTCTTGCGGATTATTGGTCAGGGTTAAGAACGATTGCGTAAGTGACAATTTGTCTAGTACTGTTTTTATTTGTATTTCAGCCATACTTCATTCCAAGGTCACAACATCCGTGCACAGATCGCCCACAAAGTGATGCTGCCAGTGATCTCATACATCTAAATATACATTAATCCATAACTAACAAATTGGTAGGATGGGAATTGTGAATCATTTTTTATTTCGTAGCAATTGGATTTTTAAATTCTAGGATCTGCACGCTATAGCCACAATAGAAGAGGTTTCTTTCAAATGGTAGAACCGAGAAATTGACAAAATATAGAAGTGTCAGTGTTTCATTCTTCTAGCGTTTCTACTGTTAGCGTGTTATTAATACCATAATATTATGCAATAGCCTATATTAGCTAAATACTATAATTATTACCGGGAAGAAAACTATCAATTAGTAGGAGTCAGAAATCGTGAGAAATTATCAAAATGTCGATGTTATGGGGTCGTAACTCGTGACCCTCTTAGCTTCAAAAACCCCAAAATCCAAAGCAAACAGAGTGAACTGTAAATATAAAAGACGAGGGTGGTTATTAATTACATAATATTATTGTTAATTATTATTTAATGACTGAGACCAACCAAAATCCAATTAACCTAATAACCTGAATAGTAAACGTAAAACATCAATAAGTTGGTGGTTTGTGTCACTGAAAGCTGAACTTTTATCGACATAAATTTAAATAATGTTGATTTGATAAAGTAAGTTATGAAATTAACTCAATTTCTTTTTTTATTACTTTTGGAGTTTACTCCTTAAGGGGCCGGGTACCCTCGAAATTCTCATACATACGTAATTCCAAAATCATTTTCTCATACGAAAATATTTAACATGTTTGAGTTGTTTTTCAGTTTAAAATAGTAATTATCTAGGTTCCTGCACAAAAATTTACTTCAAAATATTTAAACATTAAAAAAAATTTTTTTGTTTAAAATTTTTTTAGTAAATTTTGTACTTAATATTTAAACACTAAAAAATAGAGTAAAACACTAAAAAATATATAAATAAAAAGTAAATTTACTACAAAATATTTAAATACTAAAACATATTTTTTAGTTTAAATATTTTGTAGTAAATTAACTATTTATTACGATATATATATATATATATATATATATATATATATATATATATATATATATATATATATATATTATAATTATTTTTTTAATTTTTTTTTTTTTTGTTATAAATATCAATAATTAATATTGTTATTGTGAAGTTATAATTTTTATCATTATACTGGCTAAAGTCAACTAAAAGAATTGTGAAATAACTATGGCAGAAAGGGGTGTACAAGATAATATTGCCGGAACATCTGATTTCATATGATATTAATCTTTTTTCAGTTGAATAAACTCTTTTTGCGTATGGAGTAAACTCCAGTCGTGCGTCGGAGCTGACACACTTTTCTCACTTTTTTTTTTAATTTATTTAGAGTAACAAATTTTGCAACTAGGACCAACTCATGCGATTCTATTCGCCAAAGCTTCGGAATGTAAGCAACACAGACTGCAAGGATTTAAAGTAAACAGACCAAAAAGTACGACTCAAATTCGTAACAAGGCCGATCCTAATATAGCTGTCGCTAATAGTTCATTGTTTTAATACAAGTAAAGTGCTAAGTCTGTTGTGGCGCCATAGAGACCGTCTTAGATGGGTGATGTCATCTCGGTCACGTGAACAGCGACGCGAATCTGGGCGTAGCGAGTAGCGAAAGGAAAATAGAATTTCGTACATGCAGTGCCCATTTTCCAAAACAAAACAGTAGAGAAAGATCTTCCCATATAATGGTATGATGGTATTACTAAATAGTAGCTATTTTTCCCATACAAAACTGTAGAAGAAGATGAATATCTTCTACTCTTTACAATTTTTTCGAAACGTTTTTCTATTTTTAAATGAATACTTTGATCTGATTGTTATTAAATGAAATATATGTAGAATACTACTTCTAAAACTTGAGATAAGAAAAGAAATTATCTTGAGATAGACGTGAGACGTGCGAGGAATTTTATGAATCTTAATTGAATTTGTCATAAGTATTAAAATAACAGACAAAAGAATTTCCATAACATATCTTTTTCATAAGTCTAGAATTATAGTCCGTAAGCAAAAACAAAACTTTTCTTAGGTTATGGACCCAGGACATAGTAAATAGTAATAGGCTCTGTGGTAATAGTATTGAACGAGTAACTACTATGACACAATAAGCTTTAGTAGCATGTAGATGCTACTCAGTGGTCTCGAACCTACCGATTTTTCGGTATTTCTACCGATATGGGCTCTGTTCTACCGAAATACCGAAACATAACGATTTTTCAACGTTTTTTACAGTATACATGGAATTTTTTTAAGTTGGCAACTCTTTTCATATACAATGGGGGAAGCCCTCAATAGCATGGACCTATGGATGGGGCTTCCCGCTCGACTGGGGAATTTACCTGTCTAGTGCATATAAACAAAAATTCGGTTTAATTTTTTCAATTTTTATTAAATTTTTCAGCGATGAAACTCAAATGTTTCCTTTGTTGTCTAATTTCATCTTTAATATTTATTATTTTGTCACTTCCCCATTCATCCGCTAACGTTGAACGCATATTTTCACATATTATTAATCTTTTGAAAACAAAACAGCGAAATAGGCTGTCTACTGAATCAATCACTGGTCAATTACATTCAAAACGACTCTTTATTACAGCTAATTTAGTTATGATTTTGAAATTAATTCGAATATGACCGCGGCTATGGCCAAAGAACATTGGTATAATAAATAATTATACTCAAGTAATAAACACTGTCAAGAGTCAAGGGTCAAGACAGTGTAATACCGGGATACCGGGATCCCGAAATACCGGGATCCCGCATGCATTATGCGGGACTAATCCCGGTCGAAAATTTTGCGGGATCCCGCGGGACTGGCGGGATTACAAAGAAATGTGATTCATATGCGTAACTTTGCGCGCGGGGGTGCGTGAACTGGCAATTTAGCTTCAATTCATCTATAATTCACTTTAAATGACAATTGAACTAACTTACTAACTGAGCGAGCATTTCCAGCTGCTAGCTACCTTGTGCCGAATATCAGGAAGCGTTTCGGAATCTTTGGGCACAATTTTTACCTATATTTCGAAAAAAAAAAAAGATAAAAGATGGACATAAATAAGCGATTTTTTTTTTAGTTTTTTTTAACTATTATTATTACGAAGCCATTTCCAAAAAAATGATTAGTTTTTCTTTCATTTTTAGGGTTCCGTAGCCAAAATGGTAAAAAACGGAACCCTTATAGATTCGTCATGTCTGTCTGTCTATCTGTCTGTCTGTCTGTCTGTCTGTCTGTCTGTCTGTCTGTCCGTCCGTATGTCACAGCCACTTTTCTCCGAAACTATAAGAGCTATACTATTGAAACTTGGTAAGTAGGTGTAGTCTGTGAACCGCATTAAGATTTTGATACAAAAATGGAAAAATTATTAAAAATTTTAGGGGTCCCCATAGGTACAAATGAAACAAAAAAAATTATTTTATCATCTGGCCTATGCGTATGGGGTATCTATGGATAGGTCTTCAAAAATCATATTGAGCCTAACCTGAATAGTTTGCGAGAAAGACTCTTCCAAAGTGGCAAAATGTGTGTCCCCCACCCCCTCTAACTTCTAAAGTAGGGGCATGATAATTCTAAAAAAAATATATGATGTACATTACTATAAAAACTACCAACGAAAATTGGTTTGAACGAGATCTAGCCAGTAGTTTTTTTTATACGTCATAAATGATAAACCTTAATTTAACTTTCATTATATCAAAAATTAAATAATTAAATAAATCAAAAACCTTATAATTTCATAGAAATAATTCTAATTGCTGCTGCGGAACCCTTCATGGGCGAGTCCAACTCGCACTTGGCCGGTTTTTTGTATAAAGTCTGAAGTATGGAGGTGTTAATAATTAAACCCTTGAAAAAAGTGTCCGACAAAGTTTGTTTTATTTGAGATTCTAAGAATAAAACGGAGTCTATCAAGTAAAGTCATTATAACGATTTATTTTAAAAGTTTAAATCCACCCAGCGGGATCCCGCAAATACCGGGATCCAGCGGGATTGTGATGGTTCAATCCCGCAAATACCGGGATTGAAATTCTCTTGCGGGATTGCATTCCCTAGTGATGACTGATGACAGACGGGAAATATTTTCTAAACGTAATCACGCTTAAAGGTGTATTTTTTTCTTTGTATTTTCACAGAGAACGCTTATTGCATTTTTAATATTGTCACCTTGCACATTTTTATCTCGAAATAATAAAGTTCTCATATTTTTTATTTCATTTAAAAATTTTCCCGCCTGTCATCACTTTCTTGACAGACTAAAATTATATAAATATATAAATATAAAAAAAATATATATATATATATATATATATATATTTATATATATCGCACATGAAACCAAATAACGTATTATCTCAAAAAAGTGAGTTTTGAGAAAACGCGTTTTGAAAGTTTCAAAAAATCATAGAATTAATACTACGTATCTGATTAGAAATCTATAAATATAGTTTTGTTCATCAGTTATCTGACTATTAATTTTGATAAGAAAATAGCTATAAAAATGAGGATAAGCTATACAAAACCCAACTTTAAAAAAAAGGTTGAAGATACTACGGTGTTGCCCGGGATTAAAAATATGTTTTTGTTTTAATACCCTCTTGCCCGTTTTTTAATAACGACTTCAGAAAGTTTTTTAGGTAGTAACTAATGCCATCTACTTGACGCCAAGGTAAAGACGGCGGCAAATAAGGTTCGGACCCTCGAGATTCGGGAGGAGCCATGCCAATGCTCCAGGAGTCTTTTTCACCTTTTCAGACAGCTGCTTGAAGTGGTTCTTAAACGTCCAGAGACTGTCAAGAACCAGGTAAAGGTAGGTACGTCATGGTTGACTTCTGGTCACAGGTGGAACCTCCTCCTTATCAGAGTCACCCGATGACTGGGCCATTATCAGTGGTGATCAGTCAGCTCTGGATTGTAAAAGGGCAGAAACGACATTTTCGCTCAGCTCTGGATCGAGATTCGAGACTCTTTGGTGAGTGGTGGGCCGGCGGGGCGAAACTTATTTTTAGGCCCATTTATAGGGCCTACCTCAAGCACCCCGCTCCAGAGTGGGAAGCCACTCCTCCCAGGCTTTGATCTCGGCTCGGATCTCGGTCCTCGGATGCTGTCTCAAGGCATGACATGTAGCACGGTACTTATCGTACAGCCTTTCTTTCTCATCTTGGCTTCAATAGCCCCTCCGTCTATATCTGACATTTTGGCGCCCAGCAGCCATGCGTGCAATTCGCAGCTGTTTTATCTCCGGGCGCCACCGATGCGCTCCGCATCGAGGCCAAGAGGCCGCACCATCGGCATACACACATCGCAAATTGTCTGCATGGCATTGTTTAGCCACTCTGAGCCCTCTTCGGCCCCGCACCCGTAGGCAGTAGTGCCCAGGATGCTACTATCACAGCCTCCTTCAGGATCTCTTTATTCAAACCTCGTAATGACCACCTAGGCATTTGAGGATACACGACTACGATTGTCAGGGACACGTGCTGATGACATCATAGCGAACTGTATGTATTTGATAACAACAAACTAGGTGTAGATACAATTACTATGGAAAAGGACTTTTCTGAGTCCTTTTCCATACTGGTATAAGTCTAAAATGAAAATTACAGATACTAATAAACGCTATTTAGCTTATATGCAGTTTTTTTATTCTCAATACAGTATAATTAACTCATTTAACACATTAAAATTGCAAATAAAAAAAAGTCTAAAGGGTATTATATCAAAATTACAAGCTGCCGTACAGTGCCATACAGTAGTATCTTAAAATAATACAACGACGATTACAAAATACAAAAGTTTTAACCAGGCAACAGGGTGTTATGTCAAAATAAAACAAGATTTTTAGGTATGTACGAGTAGGCAAAAGAGTAATATCTCAAAATAATACTGTGTTGACTGTCTAACCTTTCCTCATTGATACACCTAAACAGGTTGTATCTCAAAAACGCCGCTGTTGCCTGTTGCAGGGAGGGCAAAAGGGAGGAAAGACGCAGTGGTAAAACGAAAAAATTTCAGAAATATTGCAGTTACAAAAACATGGAATAGATCATCTTGTAGAGAAAAAAATGCTTGTATTTTTTCTTGATTAAAGTGAATTTGCCACTTTTTTGAGATAATACACTATTGGGTTTCATGTGCGATATACCTATATTATTAATGAATAATTTATTTTATTAACTATAAGAAAATACAATAGCTATAAATAAATAAATTAATATATAAACACTATTTAAAAGTAAAAAATTAAATCTAAATCGAAGGCTGCGGGCAAAGTACCAATTAGGCTGGCGTCATTACCTCGCTGAATGGCCAAACTAATACGTTGGCCGAGGTAAGCGCCAGCCCTGGGGTCATTTGATTTGGCGACCAGTCTTTTGGAGACATCTTTATAGAGGGATTTTGCTTTACAGATATATAATTATATATCTGTAAGTTTTTTTAATAAATAAACGAATTTGATTGAATATTGTAATTTTTTTTTGTCAAATACCGATGTTGGGTACAAATATACCGATTTTAGCTGGCAATTCTACCGATCTCGCTCTATGACGTTCGAGACCACTGATGCTACTAAACTCTAAAGCTTATTGTGTCATGTCAGGCGGCAGGCACCCATTAAAACACCATAAAAACTGCCCTCAGTAATCAACACACGTCCCAAATACGTACTGTATT
Organism: Polyommatus iphigenia; assembly: GCA_963422495.1. NCBI lineage: Eukaryota > Metazoa > Arthropoda > Insecta > Lepidoptera > Lycaenidae > Polyommatus > Polyommatus iphigenia. Next base: position 10,416,344 of record OY730183.1, read on the forward strand.
GAAGAACAGGATATCCTTATAACTTCTAATATTAATTGTATTAGAATGCATAGATAGTTCTATTCTACTTAATATTTAATAGTGTAATTATATCTAACTCTGTTTAATTTGCTTTAAGGAGAACTAAGGTAAATCGTCTAATTATTAACATTTTCAAAGATCATGATAATAAGTGTAACATAAATGAATGCCAATAAAATATGTTTCAAATACTCGTAACTTCAATCACTAATCAGTAATCAATGATCACAAAGGATGTAGACATCAAATTTTATTATCCTAGAATCATGATCGTATAATAATATGAATTACTTTAAAAGTATTCTCGTATAATTGCAATTTACAACTTCGCCAGAGAAACTTGTTACTTGTTAGTATCGCAACCTTGCAACTTCTTACTCACTCAACTGAGACATTTGACGTAACCAGCTGCACAAACAAAAAATATTTGTTCTCTAGATGGTAGGCGGTTCACTTTTAGCCAATAATTGCGTTTTTGTGCGTCTTTAATTTTGAAATTGTTTTACATCAAGGTGAGTATTTTGAAGACATCTGTAGACATCTGCAACCTATGAATGGAGCTGACAACCAGAGTAATGCAAGATGACTAAATGAATGCTGTTTGTGAAACAAAATGTAGTCAATGGTTATCACTTATCAGTTATCACCAAGTTGTAAAGTTAAGGGAGATCGCACACGTCACACTTTTTGTGTGATCGAGTCTGCGGCTTACATACAATCTGATGCCGCGCGCCATGCAGATTGTATGTAAGCCGCAGACTCGATCGCACAAAAAGTGTGACGTGTGCGATCTCCCTAATACGGTTTTCACAATTTGTTTTAGGGAGTGCCTCCGCTGCCGGCGCCGGCTCCCAAAAATATCAGTAATGGGAACCGGCGGTAAGTACACTGCCGGCAGCCGAGATATAAAACAACGGCTGCCGGCGCTGGCACTCAAAATGGGAGCCGGTGATAATGCGTAAAGCGCTAGGTTCCAGTGCCGATACACAAATTTTAATAATCGGCCAAGTGCGAGTCGGACTCGCGCACTAAGGGTTCCGTACCATTATAGAGCAAAATTTGCCCAAAAATTGTGTTTTTGTATGGGAGCCCCCCTTAATTTTTTATTTTATTATAATATTATTTAATATTAAAGTGCACATAAAACTAAGGACCTTCCTTGAGAAAAATTCAAATACCTACCTGTTGCCATTATTGATATAGAGCCAAAAAGGCCAAAAAATCACGTTTGTTGTATGGGCGCCCCCTTTAAATATTAACTTTATTTTGTTTTTAGTATTTGTTGTTATAGCGGCAATAGATATACACAACCTGTGAAAATTTCAACTCTCTAGCTATTACCGTTCTTGAGTTACAGCCTGGAGACAGACAGACAGACGGACAGACAGACGGACAGACATCGAAGTCTCAGTAATAGGGTCCCGTTTTTACCCTTTGGGTACGGAACCCTAAAAAGAAATAATTATAATCTCAATTAATATATTCGACTTTACCGACTTCAAAAGGTGAAGGTTAGGTACCAATTTGTTCGGCTGTGGATATTTTAGTTTTTTGTGATGCATTTTCTTAGCTTAGCTTTACCTTAGCTACCTTTTTTCAGCTACCAAAAAGTAAGATTTTGCACCACAGCTACAGTTATAAACCCCGTGGTATACTTCCGAAGGTACTGAACAGAACTTCAGATTCCTTATACATGTTAGAGAGTTTCAGCGTTGTTTAAAGAAGCAAAGATATTGTATTATGCTAAGGACCCTGAGCCATGTAAGGCCAATCTAACGGGAAAATGCTTGTTATTCGTTTATTAACTAAATAAACTAAGAAAACATATTATCAAGTAATGCTCTGTTTCATAAGGTATCATATTATAAATCTCTTTTTAACCTAGCTTCAATAGCCATTCAATGAACTTAAGTTTTGCTAAGCTCTTCCAAATGGCCTTGCAAGGAACACAGCTCCAAACAAGGCCAATGTTATACATCAGTCGTTTAACTTGAAAATAGATTTACAATTATTTATTTATTTACTTTTACTAAAACGACTTTATAATTTCTTTCAATTAAGCAACACATTAAATGCTCAATATATTTATATCATCTAAAAAAACTATAACGAACATTGCTTGAACATCATCTTATAACTAAGAATATATAAATAGAAATTCTTTAAAAATAGTAGCAATGAGCATCACATTGACACCTTATAACTAATTGCCAATGCGTTTTATAGTGCAATCTAAAATGGCCTTCTTATGGGCCCGTTCTTTATAAGGCCAAAATGTTCAATATGCGTGTATAAGTTTAATAATCCTAATAAGTAAATATGTTTTAAAAAACAACATTATTTTAATTGTTACGGTACGCATTTATAACTTAAAATAACTGTTTATATGTTAATGATGTTTAGATGTTCCTTGTAAAGTTTATGTTCCCTAGCAAGGCCTACTATCAAATCTTTGGTTGGGCCTTATAAGGAACCACCGGCCTTCCTAGGAACATTACCAATATTTTAACGTAAATCGAGGCTTAAGTAGATTTTCTTTTATTAGTACCATACATATATCCCTATACGATAATACCCTGCAATAAAATTTGAGATAGATATAGGTTATGTAACTAAAAACTAAAGTTTTTCAGGGTGCGGAAATTACAATTGTAGCCTCGACAACCAAAGTCTACAAACAGTGAGATCTCACAGCCACGATAACGGCGCGATCGACTCGCCGCCGCGTTTGTGGCAATAAGTTTGATGGATCTAAGTGTGTAGTAGAAGGAAAATGTCTTTACATGACGATAACTGCGACTTTTTGATAGTAGCTCTTCAAAGGAACAGGGCCTTACATGGCTCAGGGTCCTTACTATGCAGATCACATTTATCAGCATCATCATCACCACCATTAACCCATCAAGATTCAAGCCCCATACGAGCACTGGTGATCGCGACAACAATAGAATACAATAGCATTTCCAAGAATCCCCGATCGAAGGATTCAAATATGCATCCTTACAATATGACTATTTATGACCTTATTATTTGTACTTTTCATAGTCCTTTAGCTCAAGACTGATGTTTTTGATCAGCCGGCGCCGGCAGCCATTTCAGCAATCGGCGCCGGCAGCCATTTCGGCAACCGGCGCCGGCAGCGGAGGCACTCCCTTTGTTTTAAGTTCTTGAATCTTGACAATGCAAACATTTGCAACCTGGATCCAACACCATGAACGTAGGACAACCAAACCGAATACGCTTTGTAAAACAATACTTCTTAATATTTCGATCGCGGATTCCTGGAAATCTATTGTTATTCTATTGTTGTCGCGATCACCGGTGCTCTTATGGGGCTTGATAGGTATTCATTCGATGGAACTTACAACAGAAGTAACACAAGACAGCAAAATCGAATGCGGTTAGCGAAACAGGTAGTTTTTCGTAGTAATTACTTCTGGAGGTCATCAAGTCTTAATTTATTCGAGTGACTTTTCCCATCACATCGGGGGCGGATGTGACAAAATTCAAATCTCCCGCAGTAGGCGTTCGAAAATCTGTGTCGAGGAGTAAATCTTGCAATAATCCTTGGACGAAGGCTGTTCGTTAGTATGCGCGTAATGTTCCCCCACCTTATGAGACCAAATCGACATGAGGTCACTTGATAGTTGATACAGAGTAATGTTTATGGAGCATGGTATGAATATGCGAGCAAAGACCTCGCCTGTAGCCTCCGCATCAGGATAATGTTGACAGGAAGACTATAAAGTTCGATTTTATCTATACATTTAAACGCTATCCAATGATGGAATGGATGGAAAGGAGGTTGTGAAAATGAGCAATCTCATGCCCCATATCAACATTTTACTTGTTTTGAATGATTTAGGCAGAAATCTGCAGAGAGCCATTATAAGAAGCAATATTCAAATCGTGCTCGATTGCTATTGCCAGTAGAAATAAAAGAGACATAACTTGAAAGACGCGAGAAAGTTGGCGATCACGTAGAGAAATGTCTCTCAAATTTTATTAAGCAGAGCATAAGTTTCGACATCGTGCAAACGAGTCACGTACACAATTTCCTTGGTCATCGATGTTTTCCTTGAACTTTATTCAGAAGGCTCCAGATGTAATGAACATATTAAACAGACGCCATACTTTCATCACTTACAGGTGTAAACTATAAACCGATTACATAAAATGCTCAATAGTAATTGCGAAGCTTGTACAGCATAAGTATTAAGGTCAGTTACGTCTTAGACGGTAATACCTTGAGAGTTGAGGCATTTAAACATGAAATAGGGAAACACATTGTTTGCTGGTGACATGTTAAGGTCTGCAGCGAACACGTAATCGTGCCATCATGCCAAATGTTGCTTCTAGCCTAGGATCCCTTCATAGAAGGACCTTCACCGAGCTGTTTACTGGATGAAAAGTATTTTATATTCAATTTCGTATGTCAACAAATTAATTGCAGGTGGGTTGCCTAAAAAATTTCAGTCCAGAATAAAAAAAATAGAAAAAAGAAAATAAAACTTTTTTTTAAACATTTCGCTGGTTTGGTTAATAGACAAATTCTATACCAATCGAAAGTATGGAGCCCGTAGAGTATGAAAACGTTAGGTTGTCTATTTTTTTCTTGTCACAACTCTGGGGTAGGCAGGTAAATCGATATTACTACTAATCGGTACCGGTCTGGTTAATGCTTAATGCATATTCTATGGGCTTCATACTTTCGATTGGTATGGAATTTGTCTATTAACCAAACCAGAAAAATGTAAAAAAAACTTTTTTTTGTTTTTTTTTTTTATTTTTTTATTCTGGACTGAAATTTTTTAGGCAACCCACTTGCAATTAATTTGTTGACATACGTATTTGAATACGTAATTGAATATAAAATACTTTTCATCCAGTAAACAGCTCGGTGAAGGTTCTTCTATGAAGGGATCCTAGGCTATTCTTATTGTTATGGCTTCATATTGTAAAAAGTTACATAATTTTTCTGTTAAGCAACCTTTACGGCCCAGCAGGAGGCAAACAATTTTTGGCCTAAGAGCAAAAAGCTGTAGCGTTCTTCGTACCATCAGTGGGATCCTGTACAATAAAATACAACTAAAAAGTCCTGTACCTCTAATTAATTGATAGTCCTTTACAACTTTTTCATCGCAGGCTGACTAACAGTACGCGTAAAAAAATGAAGTATCAAGTAATTGACGATGATGAGCTCAATCAAAAACTTGATCATTATTCATTATTATTATCGATCAACAAATCGCAATGCCAAACGAAAATCTGCATTCGCTGTTTCACTTGCGATTTCTATATTCATTGTAGGAACAGATCTTGTCTGTTGTATAACTGCAAAACTTTTACTTTTCAATTCGTAAGATTTGTGGGCGTATATTGATTTATCACTAGTCCGCGGGTTACATAAGTCATAGGAGGTCATCAAAATAAAATTTTTGTTTATCAAATTCGACGCATTGATAACTATAAGTCGATGTTTAGGCATACAAGTAAGTAAAATAATGGTTTTTACCGCCTCCTATTTATCGTTGGGTTAGCCAGCGTAACGTGCAATGCTCCATGAATCATGGTGCACACAAAACGATTGTTTTTTGTACTTTTATTGTTATCACGTGATTGTATAATGTATAGTTATGTATTTCGAAGTCGTAAATGTACATGTAATAGTACCTCTGTCCACTATATTTTTTTGCAATACTTATATTATTCCGATGTGTAATTTCTACTATATGCCGATATGATCTAATGGGGATTGTCCATTTTTTTTTAATTTTGCTCATTACAAAAACATTTCGAGGAATAAGGTCAGTCATCGTTTTTCTGTATATAAACGAAAAAAATACCCATTAGTTACTTATATTTTTGAACAAATATGTTTAACCTTAGTTTGACCTTCAATGGCGTTAAATTAGCAATAAATTCCACCAACATTACTTTTCGAACTTTTGGTAAGCTTCTCGTATCAGCTTTCACATAATGAGAACTTGCATTTGACGAACCAGCCATTATAAAAGATTGAAAGGAAATTTAAAACATACTGCAGAGGTCAATTGGCCGCCGTGATGACGTCAGTGCGAAACTTTAAAAATTTATTGAGAAAAAACTAGCCAATGAATTTCAAAATTATTTAATTTATATTCTTAAAATACCCTATTTTAACGAAAAAAATTTCAAAAAGTACATGTGATTTTTTTTGGACAATGCCCATTCTAAATGTTCCTCCTCCTTTTATTTATCATTAAAGTCATTACCGAAATGTTTTACAATCTTTTGAATCGGATCGTGACTCGTGACTGGCCTCATGTAAGTGTAATAAAAAATGTAAAAATAAGATCACTTTGTTTGTGACAAAGCAGTAGGTAGCGATAAAATTATTTCACGGCGTAAAATATGTTACGCCTGTTGAATCACTGCTCTATCACTGGTTCACGAATCACGTGCCAGCGAAGAGTCAATTTTGAGCTACTACTCACACAGTATGCGATCATCATCATCCTCTAGAGCAGAGGTTCCCAAACTTATTTTATCTACCGCCCACTTTAAGAACAAATTATATTTTAGCGCCCCCATTGTTTCAATTTTAAAATATGCATCCTGATGAAATAAATCACCCCCCAAGCCTCTACACAACGCCCCCATTTTTTTCTGGGTCCCACACCCTTCAGACCTTCAGCGCCCACAAGGGGGCGTTATCGCCAACTTTGGAAAAGTTCTGCTATGTTTGTGTGTCTATTTCATGATAAAACAATACGCAGACTTTATTCTTTGTGCCGCTACATACCAGAAGGTAGAATAATTCTCTAATCTCTAATAGACAACCTAAAGACGTGGTGTGCACTGTATTAATAACTATTATTAACTAGGTAGGGGCCCAATTCTTTTAGCTCGAATCTTGACTCCATTTAAAAAGTATCCCACTCCCCTTGACGAATGAAGTTTCTGAAGCCTTGCAACAGAAGTTTTGGGGTTCGCGAATTCGGTCCCAGGCCAGCTGTCGTTTTTGAAACTACGATGAAGCATAATATGAATTGTTCGAATAATGCTCGATCAATACCTGGGGAAAATCACATACTTAATGTGTCAAAAATGTACATAAGGGAAAAATGATATTCAGGGAAATAACCACGGCCCGTAGTTCCGTATCATTAATTATTCAATGAAACACACCTGTTGACCAGTTTTAGGGCGCCCGCGCCAATGGAAGGGATAAGGGACGCTTGTCACGCAACTTGATTGATCAGACCCATAACACCACAGTGTGTTATACGACTAAATTATGACGAAGAATTAGGTAGGGCTAATATTTATTTTGGCCTGAAAATCATGGAATAAGAAACTTACTTGTTAATTAAGAGTCCGTATACGAAATTTTGCCGATGAATACGAAATTGCAAAGGTTCGCTACAGAAATATTATTAGGTTTTTTCCCCTTATTAGACTTAAAAAAATATAAGTACCTATATTAATTATTAGATTTAAAATATATTTAAGCGCGGAAAGCCGACTCGAGCCTTGCGGCGGCGCGGCGAGTAATATAATGTGAGATTTAGGTTGTTTTGAATCGTGTTTTTGGCACAATTTGTTTTTTTTTTCTTTTTTCTCGAATTGGATAGAATTTTATCTATAGATTATTTTTGTCGTTTTCTTTTTATGAATTACAGCTCCAAGTTGCCGAAATTAACAGCAATTCTTTGCCCATTTTCTCTAAAATTTTGCCGAGTTACATATTTTTTTACTCAACTATTTCATATTAAAGTGGTAAAAAGTAATTCCAACATTTTATAGACGACTTTTTCAACAGTACATTGTATTTTTTTCATACCGTTAAGACGTCAATATAATCTATAAACAGGTGATATTCTAAACCTTTTACAGCAAAAATCACAAAACTGTCGCGGGTTTGAGTTGGATTATTTAAAAATTCTTAAAAAAAAATCTAGCTCCAACATTAGATTATAATTGAAATGATCTTTCTTACATGTTGTGCATTAAAACTTATAGAAATACTGTATTTTAACTGTTAAATCACGTCTGTTAAATCAGCGAAATCGGCAAACTTCGTATACGGACTCTTAAGTGGGTACACGTAACACGAGTCTAACCTAGGTACAATTCAAGACTTTTATGAAATTAAAGCTTTCTTATTATTGAGTGAACTCGTTTAGCTGTTAATTAGAAATGCAATGCAGTAAAGTATGTATACTTAACCTAGACATCTTTACGAAGAAAAAACACGTAAAAGAAAAGAAGTTAAAACAGGTAAAAGGTATTCTTGTACTACACAGAAAATTCGCTAAAATATGACCACAGGAAGCATTCTTGGTAGCGAATACAACGCAGCGGGTATTAGAAGGTAACAGTGTACCTTTGTTATATATTAGGTATAGCATCCATACTATATTACACATACGAAAATATTGTGTCTGTCTGTACCTACTCTGATTTATCCTCTTCACGTTATGACCGCTGTATCGATTTAGATGTCACTTTAAAGCGTCTCCCAGACAGACGCGGCCTGCGGTGGCGGTGGCGGTGAGTTGGATGACTTGAGAGTTCTAGGGACTAGGAACGACACAGACACACGCGGCCACGTCATCCAACTGACCGCCACCGCCAACGCAGGCCGCGTCTGTCTGGGAGACGCTTTATCCTTCAAGACTCAAGTACCGTAAGGTAAGTAATTTAAATGTATTCTGTGCTTCAAGCCCCATAGAGCACCGGTGATCACGACAACAATAGAATAAAATAGCATTTCCAAGAATCCGCGATCGAAGGATTAAATCCTGGGAAAGGACTCTCTTTCCTATGAGTTTTTGTATAATATGGGATTGAAATGAACGATTTCCACTCTATCAGCAAGATGGCAAGCAACATCTGGTTACACATCAAAATTAATAATCAATTAAATATACTGGACTGTATATTGTACAACAAACATATTTTGTTGACAGGGAGTGACCAGTGACAGGTTCATAAAAATACCAATAAAAAATCGGCCAAGTGCGAGTCGGACTCGCGCACGAAGGGTTCCGTACCATTATAGAGCAAAATTATGCCAAAAATTGTGTTTTTTGTATGGGAGCCCCCCTTAATTTTTTATTTTATTTAAATATTATTATTAAATATTAAAGTACACAATATGTAACAAGGATTTTGTGAAAAAGTCAAGTACCTACCTGACACCTGTTGCCATTATTGATATAGAGCAAAAAAGGCCAAAAAAATCACGTTTGTTGTATGGGAGCCCCCATTAAATATTAATTTTATTTTGTTTTTAGTATTTGTTGTTATAGCGGCAACAGATATACACATTCTGTGAAAATTTCAACTCTCTAGCTATTACCGTTCTCGAGTTACAGCCTGGTGACAGACAGACGGACAGACGGACAGACAACGAAGTCTTAGTAATGGGGTCCCGTTTTTACCCTTTGGGTACGGAACCCTAAAAAATAATAATACAGCCGAATATAGAACCTCCTCGTTTTTGGAAGTCGGTTAAAAACAAGGACCTTTTGTAGTGGCGGCAAAGTAAAATAACTCCGAACATACTACAGTGCGAAAAAACACATTACCATTTACGAGGGCTGCTATTTATGTATCCGGAACTGGCCACTTACAAGAACAATATTTAAAAAGTAATTACAACATTTGAAAATAGAACTCTTTGGTTGAAGAATACATTTTGTGTCATGTGACTGTCAATTATTTTTCCATTGTGGCGTCATTTTGAAAATTGCGTGTCTTCATTTGCCATGGATTTAACGCGTGAACATTTTCGTGCAATGATTTACTACGATTTTCGGCGTGGGCTAAATCAACAACAGTGCTTTATTCAACTCACCGCAACTTTTGGAGATGAAGCACCATCAAAAACCACTGTTTATCACTGGTACAGTGAGTTTAATCGTGGGCGGTCTATGCTCACGGATGAAAATAAAGAAGGTCGCCCAAAAACAGCTGTTGTCCCACAAAATATAGATGCTGTGCGGGAACTAATAATGCGTGATCGTCATGTTACATATCGCGAGATAGAGGCGTCCTTAGGCATAAGTATGACGAGCATACATAAGATATTACACGAACATTTGGCTGTAAAAAAAATATGTTCGCGTTGGATTCCGCACAACTTGACAATCGATCAAAAACGGGCTCGTGTCGATTGGTGCAAAAAAATGATAAAAAAATACAACCGTGGTACGTCAAAAGCCGTTTATAATATCTACACAGGTGATGAATCTGGATCTATGCATATGACCCCGAAACTAAACAACAGTCGACGGTGTGGGTGTTCCAAGATGAGCCGAAACCAACAAAAGTTACTCGTGCAAAAAGTACTTTGAAGCAAATGGTCGCCTGTTTTTTTGGAATTAATGGACATGTGGCTACAGTGCCATTAGAGAATCGTAAAACGGTTAATTCTGAATGGTATACGACCATTTGTTTACCAGAAGTCTTTGAAGAAATAAGAAAGGACAACCGACAACGCAGAATCATATTACATCACGACAATGCTAGCTGTCACACCTCAGCTGAAACAACTCAGTTTTTGGAGGGTCAAAAGATCGAATTGACTGGTCATCCGCCGTACAGCCCTGATTTGGCACCTAACGATTTCTTTTTATTTCCATACGCGAAGAACAAATTACGTGGTCAACGTTTTTCGAGCCGCGAAGAGGCTGTTGATGCGTTCAAAATGCACGTTTTGGAGATACCTCAATCAGAATGGAAAAAGTGCTATGAAAATTGGTTCCAGCGTATGCAAAAGTGTGTCGATCATCGCGGCGAATATTTTGAAAAGCAATAAAACCATATTAAATGATATATGTTTGTTTCTTTTTTTAATTCCGGATACATAAATAGCAGCCCTCGTACCCATAAAATAATGCAAACAAGTAGGTATGATGTCACTTCACGCCTGAATCATGGTCGCACTCATTGCTAAAGAATAACCATTATTCAAGCAGGTAATAGGACTAAGCTTAACTAATTAGCTAGAATTATGTTTAACAAAACAGTAAGTTAACGTGAATTAACTCTAGTGACTTTTAAACAAAGACTTATGACTGGTTTTTGAGGTTTTTACTTTTTTGGCGGAGGTTTCATTTACTTTTTGACAATGCCCCGTTGAATTTCTGTCAAAATTCACAAAAACACCGGGAACAGTGCGACGTTTACAGACAAGGGTACTGTGGAAGAGATATTCCCACTTTTAGATTTTATTTTCTTGGTAATAGGGTTCAAAAGGATCTGTCATCGACATGTGGGAGAAATACTCAAACTAGACTTGGCGACTGCTGAGTCTGACGGATACGTTATAGCCAGAGACATGGACCACATTTTGCCCTATCATATTATTATTATTTAAAGTAATAGTACAGCAGCTGCTTATTTGATATTAATTCTGAGTCAGACAGTTTGGAAAAACCTTTATCACATAATGCATTATGGACTATGGTGGGTAGTTCGTGGAAGTCGTGGGTTCGATTCCCAAACAGTCTGACAAGAGGAGTGATCCATTTAAAGTGGAATAACGGATGAGAGTTGGGACAATGTCGGTGCTACGCCTGACCTCTCGGGCGTGTCCGTTTACGTCCCACTGGGTTATCAAAGAATAATCGGCCAAGTGCGAGTCGGACTCGCGCACGAAGGGTTCCGTACCGTTATAAAGCAAAAATAGGCCAAAAATTGTGTTTTTTGTATGGGAGCCCCCCTTAAATTTTTATTTTATTTAAATATTATTACTAATTATTAAAGAACACATATTATAATTAAGGCCTTTGTGAAAATTTCAAGTACCTACCTGTTGTCATCATTGATACCGAGCAAAAAATGTTTGAAAAATTACGTTTGTTGTATGGGAGCCCCCCTTTAACCCATCAGTCGTGGCAAAACGAGACACAATAGCTTTTTCATTGTTATCGCGGCCGGATGTGGCCGCTTGGGGCTTCATGAATTAAATATTTAATTTATTTTGTTTTTAGTATTTGTTGTTATAGCGGCAACAGAAATACATAATCTGTGAAAATTTCAACTCTCTAGCTATTACCGTTCTTGAGTTACAGCCTGGAGACAGACGGCCAGACAGACGGACAGACATCGAAGTCTCAGTAATAGGGTCCCGTTTTTACCCTTTGGGTACGGAACCCTAAAAAGGAATAGAAAGTATTGTGCACACACTTGGGCACTATACTAATTATTCCTGGATAGCTGGCTTGTTTTCAAAAGAACGCCTGTCTGTCACCGAAATAGGTGTGGGAGGAAAATTAATCTTATTAGTTTGTAACGGAAAGCTTTGTGCACGGACCAAACTTGCACTTGGCCGGGGTTTTTTTATAAAGTGCCTTCAGCCACGGATCAGCACGTGGTGGGGCTAGTAAGCATTTTAAAGTTTAAACTTTAAACTGTAATTATTCAACTGCTTAAATGAAACATCAAACACCTATCATATCATATGAAAATTGAAAACCCTACGCTAGGATTTAGTAACAACTAAAAACACGTGCTTAAACTTGTGACAAAAATTTAAAAGTTAAGAAATATCGTAAAACGAGTTACGACTTACGAGATTTAAAATTTCAAATAGCGAGAAACAACGTTCTTAGAACTTTAACAAACAAGGTTGTTTTTTGTTTCGGGCGTCGTTAATTGCCGGAGACTGGCTATTCCCATGGTTGTGGAGCCACGTAACCATGGGTTTCACTCTTGGCTGATCACAGTCTGTCGAATCATAACAAAACCGGTTCTCCCGCCCTTATTACAAACTCACCGCGACAACCAGGTTGAAGAAAAACAGCACATATTTCACAAAACTCGTTCCACACCCCATTTTGAATGCACAGCGATAAAGTCACACACAACACAAGCTGAGGTCACTCGCGGTATAATTTGTACGATTCGGTTACAGCGACGCAGCCTTTCACCGACGGAGGGACGAAAACGACTAATAAAAATAAACGAGGAATCGCGATGGCGACGTTCGCCCCTCCCGCGCCCCGCGCCCGCCGACTCACGCCGTGACCCCTCATTCAAGTATCTGCCTTCTCCTTTGCTCCTGTAGAGGGTCAGACGAGATCTGTCGTGCCGTCCTTGTCTAATTCATCTCGATGTTGACTGTTGATGGCAAGATCTGGCAAAAATAATTCTTCAAGAATCCTAGAGAGTAAAGATCCTTGACTATAATGCGTTTTATCCTTATTCCTTTGATTCTTAAAAGCATTATTAATATTGTATTTAAACGTACTGCCTCGTAAGTTTTGGTCGTATACCTAATCGTCGCCTGACTCGTGCTAGATTGTTGCACCGACCATTTTGACCAAAATATTTTGTTGTTGAGTTATGAATGCAGGATGATTAACGGACAAAAATCGGTTTTATTACACTAAAGATGATGTTAAATTTTCCAAACAAAAGGGCTGTTTTCTTAGTTTAAAGTTTTTTTGTTCACAACGAAAAAATATTAATTCCCTGCTTAATAATCCCATCTCCACGATTTTGAGTTTTGCATGCTTGTTTGGTCCACCTCCAGCTATATAGCCAATCACAGCTCGCTATAGGCGTGACGTAAGCGCCCGCCATTTTGTTTTGCGATTCAGTGTGGCTTCGTATAGTGCACAAAAATATCGTAAAAACGTTGTATAGTGTTTGATTTACAAATAAGCATCTGATTATAATCTGCTAATATGTCCCGAACATATTATAAAAGAAATATGACTCGAGAACCTGCTGAAATTGAACTGTAAGTACTTCTAAGGTATATCTCATGTAGCTCGTGTTTCTTCTACAGGATGTTGAGATTACGTCACCTAAGCAAAAAATAAAAGAAAATGACAATCCAATCACAGAAATCACATCTACTAAACAAATGAAGCTAAACTAAAGACGGAAAATAAAAAGGAAAATGTAAGAAAGAAAAAACACAGATCAAGAAATGAAAAAAAAAAACATCCAAAAAATGCAAATAAATCAGTTAAAAAAGAATGAATATACTACACATACTGTAACAGTGATACTCACAATAATTAGTACACTCTACTTACAACACAATCACCACACACTTACACTCGTACTCGCATTCACAAACACCCACACGAAATACATCATACTTAAAATACAAAATACAAAAATACAAAATCTTTATTCATGAACTTAAAATACATATTATAATAACAGTGTTTGAGACCCCCTTTTAAGTAAAGTTTACCTGTGTTAGGGGAATCTCGCTCTGCTGAAAACGATAAAATTTAGAAAATATAAATGAGGCTAGTAATTGTTACAAGAAGAAATAATATAGAGTTTACTCTTTACATTTTTTATTTTTTTATATTTTTTATTTAATTTAATATATTACTTATCTTAAAAGCTATTCGGGAAGCGACTTATAATATAAGACTTAGTCGTTCAAAACACTCTTTCTTGCACATTTCATGCATTTCATGCACATTTTGTGGCTAAAATAAGAATGTACGAATACTTTAATAAATTTTTAAAATTTGAAATTACATAATTATTTTTAAACATCCTGTACCTTGAACAAAGAACAAAGTGGTAGCTGGAACAAAGAAGCACTGACCGATTATTTTGCAATTTGTGCTAAAAGCAATGCAGTTTTGTTCTACGTCCACATTCGTAATTTTGTTGGTGGTATTTTGTTCCACCTCCATTTTTAAACTTAAAAATAAACGAAATCTCATCATATTTTGATTTTGAAGAAGTAGTTTTTGATTCCACTTATCATTATAAACATAGTCATTTAAGTAATTGGTCGCCTTACGCATGCATCACAAAAATAAACATAAAAACCTGTCTAGTGAAAAATTTGGTCAATGGTCTGTAGGACAATCTAGCACTCAGGCGACGTAATTACTCAACTTATAACTCAGTGGGTACAGAATATAGATGCAAGTTTCATAAAATATACAGTTAGATAAAATAAGAATTAAGAGAAACTGTACCTACTTGTACCACTGCAGCATGCACTGTTCCTGCCGCGCCGGATATTTCGTAGAGTCTGCATCACAACTTTCGAGATTCATTGCCATCGATGTGTTATAACTTATAACTTATAAGATATAACTAAGTATAACTTTTATTTCAAAATGTAAGTATAAACTTTACATTATAAAAATTACTTATATCCATCAGTAATTTAAAGTTTAAACCGTTTGTTGTTTAGGGCCTGACCGAGCCTTTACACCTACCGAGTAGAGTGGCGAGACAGTGTTCTCGGGCCTCGGCCTATAAAATTTAAGCGAAAAGCACTGTCTCGCCACAGTCTCGTCACTCGACTACAGTCTACTCGGTTGCTGTAATCTAGTCTAGCCCTTAAAGCTTCTAAGGGATTAGGAAATCATACACACGGCACAGCACAGTACCCAGTAGGTAGGTACAAGGTCTAAACTCTAAACTCTAGCTTCACTTAGTTTTATTTTGTTACACGGTACACCCCATATAAAGCTTATTACAATAGCTAGGTACATCCTTTTACTGTGATATTACTGTTCCTGCTGCACTCACTATACCCCAGTAGAGTTAGTTTTTTTTTTATTAATTATAGTCAGAAATTTTTTTCCACAAATTTTTCAGATTCCCATACAAGGCTGAACTAACCCTACTGGGCTCAGGGCTACTACAAATTATTAATTAAATAACTAAAAATGAGTTATGACATATTAATTTTTTTAAATATCTACATTTTATAATACGTCAATGTTATTTCTTTCGCTTTCAAGCAGCAAAATGTGGTCTATTTACCTCGACCATTAGCATTTTTCTAACTGGGGAAAATAGAATTTAAGTAATTACCTAGGTACTTTATATTATGTGGATTGAAGGGCAAATCATCAAGAGTATGGTATTATGAGTTTAAAAAGAAATTTTAAATATATTTTATACGTATTTTTTAAAACCTTTATATATTAATACTTTATTTACTCTGCAAACTTCATGCGCCATCTAGCACAAATAGTAAAGGGGGATTCAAGGAGGCATCCATATATTACGTAAGGCGTTTAAGGGGGAAGGGGGTCATTTTAAATCTTATTGAATATCACGATATATCACAAAAGCACAAAAAAATGGACTGACTCTAAACTCTTATAAAAGAATAATTAATATTATTTTAAAACAGTCATTTTGAAATGTATTTAGACGCGATATTCCACTTATAGCAGAGCCTGACTACATAACAGCAATTATTAAAATTCCAATCGCAGTCCTAGACTGGGAATGGAATTTTGACCGATTGCATAACCGTACAAGTTACAACTTACTCGTCGGCATTTTGAAATAACAACGCCAACACAACTTGCTTGTTTGAACTAACAAAGCTTACATCATGTGGCCGCGAGATTGTTCAGACTGGGGACTATAATATTAACAGTGAACAAGTAGTAATTACTATTTTGACATGAATTCCATTCGTTTTCTGTCAAATTGTTAATTAAAAAAAAGTTAGGTAATCATTAAAATATGTATTTTTCCTCCTATTTAGACACATTACACAATACATAATATTATAGTAGTTTATTAGCCAAATTAAAATAAAACACCTAAATTTATTTTTCGTTTATTACAAAAGATTAAAGTCTACTAGAAGAAATAAAATATGTAAAAAATTTTGGTCTTTGCCATTTTGTGGTTATAGCCAAAAGTAGTATTAAAATGTGAGAAGATAGATTGGGCTATCTTTATTATTATTTTAAAAATATGTATACTTAATTAGTTTTATTTAAATGACACTTATAACGAACTAACAAATTATAACCAATTATGTTACATATTATAGAATCTCACGACGCCTCAAAAGTGTGAAGGGGGTCAAATAGTCCTAAAAAATCTAATGTCATTTATGTACGCCTTAAAAGACACTATGGACAGTAACTGGCCACGAAAAACAATACATAGCCCTGTAAGCCTAACGTGTAAAACACACAATAGTAATTAATTGGCTTGATAAGAACAATCATAATATTTGTGACAATAAACTATACCAAAAAACGTATATAATATATAACTTACAATAATTCATAAAATATAATAAATTATAAATTATTTAAAACGGAAACGCTTGATATTAAATTATTTTATAAATAAAATATTACGCAACTGTTTGTCTGGTTATTTCCAATGCAATGAGTCATATAAATGCAGTTACAATGATGGTGGCTGCTTACTTATAAACAATAGAACCTACTCAATCTAGGTAACCTGGGTACTTAATTGATAAATCATGTTATTATAAACAGGTTCAAGGTGTTAATACAAAATTAAGTGTAAGTATTCAAAATGGCTTTTTAGTCTTAGAGTTTCGACACTTACATTGGGAAAATTGGAGGAAAATGTCTAGCTAAACCTTAGATTAGATGTAGAACTTACATCTAGTTTAAATTTTATAAAAAATAGGTATAACTTCAATAGAAGTTCAAATTCGTTTGCAGCCTAAAACATGTTTTATAAAACCTGATATTAAATTTTGTCTTCAACATGTAAATTCCAAAACCGGCGCACAAGAAGGAACTACTTAGGTAGGTACTACAAGTACAAAATTTTGAACGAAATTACCTTCGAGTTTAGATTACATACATGACATAAAATACTACTCTTAAAACACACACATGATTCATATTATTCATGATGTCAGAATATCAGTAATTGCGAGTGCGACCGAATTCAGTTAGCTATTTTTCCTTTTACACAGCAAAACTTAACGCGAATGATCTACATTCTACACTCTCCAGGATGCAACAAAGTGATATAATAATACTTTAGGTAGTGTATGTGTCTCTTGTATAGAGTTTACTGTAAAAGCAGCAGCGCTGAAAGAGTAATAAAAATATAATATTTGTATGGACAAATTCATCATGTTGGGGTGTGTTCTCATAAAAATGTTTTCATAGAAATAGAAGTCAAATGTAACTCTTTCAGTGCTGCTACTATCACAGTAAAAAGGGAAACATACACACTACCTTAAAGTATTATCACTTTTTTATGTTACAACCTGCATAGAAAAATACACCTAATACTTTGGCAGGGTGGGATTAGGGGCGGTGGCCAGTAGCGTGTCGTCGGCCGCCGCGTACGTCGCCTCTCTGATCGACGTGGATTGTCGTATCGAAGCCCTCCTCTTCTCCCTTATCGCGTGAGCTAGGAAGAACGTGCAGAAGATGCCTGTACTCTGAAACAATAACCAAAAGTTAACTACTCGACCACGGAAGTAAACTTGTCAGCGACGCACTTAGAAAAACTATTTCGGTGTTGTGTTTGTCGAAGCTTATCGGCTAATTGCTTTTCGTTAGGCGTTTCGTTTGCTAACTACAATATTTAAGTATAAGTAATATTTTATTCTGGGTTATTACTTATTTTAATTGCGAATTTCAAATTATTTAGTTAAGACTTTAGACGGCCTTGTCAATGTCAACATTTCTAGGCATGCCGCATGGGGCATTGCACAAATAATATAATATGTATTATTATTTTGTTAGTGTCAAAAATCTAGTGATTCGTCTCGATAAAAAGGCAAACCCTATCCAGTATCCAGTGATACAAAGCAACCCAAGGGTTTTTCCCAAAACTTGGGTTTGGAGAAAAACCTTTGGGTTCTTTATAATATTATGAGCTGACTCACTAAGAGAGCGGTCAAGTTGCATGTGATTATAATATTTCATTCCATATTAATTATTAAGTAATGATGAAGTCGCCTCATCAACGTTTGAAATACCCCCCCCCCCCCCCCTTAATTTGTGTTACGTAATACATGAACGCTCCCTAGTAAAAATGTTGTAATTGTATAATAATTATTGTGGTTTAATTACCAATAAACCTAGAACAATATAACAGGAACATTTAGGATTTCGATATCTTATTTAATTAATAATTAATAACAATAACATTTTGTTAATTGTGTAATTTGTGCAGTTAGTCACCGTATTTCATTTAATTAATCATAATCAAGTGAGTTAATTAAGGTAACACGCAAGGATAATAATAAAATAAACTACTATGATAGCCGCTTCCGTAATGTGAGGTCATTGTATGAAGAATAAAGTGTAATATTTTGCTCGTTTTATAATACAGTGTAAACTCTATACATATAACGTCACTGAAGGGACCGTGCGTTTTATGACGTTATATAGAGTGGCCGTTAAATGGAGAGAAGGAAAATCAATACTTTTTCGTCAATATACAGTGATTTTCTTTTACTAACCATATTTACAGTTTGAAAGTTTATGTTCAACTGAGAATATGATAACGAATAGATCCATGACTCCTTATATTAGTTAGGGTCTAAAACAGCCTACACGTGCAATCATACTCAATTTGTAAACAAAAGAACGAATTTCTTAGAAATTTCTGTATGCATGATGCCGAAAGTCGAGTTAATTGCGGGCTAGGATAACAATGCGACAAAAAACGTACACAGCTGCGCAGTTTTTACTAATTTTAGTAATTTAAAAGGTACTTTTTAGTATTCAATCGTTGTGATGCTGTCGTTATTGAGAGTGGGTGTGATGCTATGTAGAGTGTATCATTGTATGGTAAACAAGCTAAACCAACCAAAGTCCAATGATTTCGACGCTTTAGAGAGTTTGTCGTTAAATAGAGTGACGTTACATGGAGTTTACACTGTATTTCAGTACTAGCTGTCCCGGCAAACGTTGTTTTGCCATTTAAAATATTTCTACTTCATCAGTTGATACCAATTCTTACCCCCTCTTTTGTCCCCTAAGAGGGGTGGGGCGAAAAATTGTATACACCAGATGTTAAGTTGGAAAAAACAGTTAATAATATGTCAAAGTAAGTCCATTAAAGAAAAAAGTTTGATACAAAATCTGACCCCCTCTTTGGTTCCCTTAGAGGGGTGGGGAGGGGGCGATTTTTAGTCACCAAATGTTGAGTCGGAAGAAGACAAATATATATGTGAAAACCGTATGCAAATCGGATCAGTAGTTTTCGTGTTAAAGCAAAAGTCTTATACAAAATCTGACCCCCTCTTTCGTAACTTTAGAGGTGTGGGGGGAATTTTTTTTATACACCAGATGTTAAGTTGGGTGAAGGCAAATATATCTGCGAAAACCGCATTCAAATCGGATCAGTAGTTTTCGTGTGATAGTGGAACAAACATACAGACAGACAGACAAAAAACTAACTACATTTTTGGCTTCTATAGCGATGTAGTGACACCCCCCGCTTATTATTTTTTGAATATCTTTAATGTACAGAATTTTCATTTCTACAGTTTTATTATAATGTATAGATAGCGGTCGCCCGCGGCTCCACCCGCGTGGATGTCGGTTACCGCTGCAAAAAGCCTACCCAGGAAAGACACGGTCAGCAAAATGATTCCCAGGTCAATTCACAGAAACATCGACGACGCAGTCATTTTTCGCAGGCTGCACAGATTGTCTTTCTGTGGATGTTAAAGTTGTTAATGATGAGAATATTTAAATGTAATTAATAATAAGTTTTCACCTCTGACGGTAGTCCCGGAGTGCAACCCGTTGTTTTAGGATAGATAACTAAAGCGATTATTGTAGAGCTTTTCTATAAACAACATTAATTGACGTTAAGTTATTTTCAGATAACAAAATATACTGATGGTCGGGAGCCCCGACTCGTGATAGAGCAAAACATTCTTTTCGTAAATCTATTCCTACTAATTTGAATGTTTGGCCCTGGGATTTACATAATATTTATCATTAGTGCAAAATAATTTTTACAGGAAATTGGAGTCTTTTGAAGGGTATAGGCCAAATCAGTAGAGATCATTGGTATTCTTGGTATATGAGCCAATTCACCAGCTGCAGGGCCGGTCATAATCTTCGCTACTGTGCACCCCCGCCTTGGTAGCGCCCACTTCGAAACGGGCGTAAATCGCAATTTTTAATTTCGCCATAACTTCTAAACGAAACGTCCAATTTTAATCATTCAAAGACCAAATATTATCTACATAAACTGTACTTAGTAATGAAATAATTCATTTTGATAAAGATTAATAGCATGAGTACAATAAATGCGTTTAAATGTAGTCCAAAAAAAATCAAGATTTTTAAATAAAATAATGGTTGTTGTACCTCACTTGACATAGATAGGTATAGTGTGTCACGGACTTTTTTGTAGATATTTAAAAGATCTATATTTACTTAGAACATTGTATGGTTCTATCTTTTATAGTTTAGGCAGCGTACGCAAAATAAGTAAATTTTTCTGGTTGATTTTTTTCACCTTGTGTCAGAAAAACCCAAATATCTTACGGAACCCTATATTTTGCGAAATAAAATGTAGCCTATGTTACTCGTAAATAATGTAGCTAATTTCGAATGGTGAAAGAATTTTTTAAATCGGTCCAGTAGTTTTTGAGCCTATTCGTTACAATTAAACAAACAAACAAACAAAGTTTACCTCTTTATAATATTAATATAGATTAGTAAACTTATTTTGTGCAAAGAGAAGACGAGGCAATGTGAATGATCTTGCAACATCACCGGCTTAGACTAACTTTCAGCTATCTTTAGCATAACCAGTGGCCTGGGCTGGGCAAGATTTCTATTTTTTTTTTAATTTAAGGAGCTAAATTCGTACAAAGAGTTCTAGTGATTAGAAGATAATGCTCGCAACTCAGTTGCGCCAAAATTAGCTTATCGCGCCGCGCGCGGGTACCGTACATTTTTCCGTAATAAAAAGACAAAAGTATTTCATCAAAATCGATTACCTCACGTTTTTGTTGCTTGCTATCTGATAATAGAGCTAATAGTTCGTTAACATGAGTTCCATTTAAATGAGGGCGACTAACCCAAAAAATCAAACATTGTCCTCTCTTCACACTCACGCCCGTCTTTCATAAGCCAGGTGAAAAAGGACGACGCGCTGCGGAATCATCGCCAAGTTAGTTTTTTCCTAATTACTCGATAATTATTAATATTTAATATACAACATTTAAAAAATCCGCTAGGTCAGTTTCTCAATTATAGAATTTTATACAATACAATGTGTTTAAATATAACGTGACCATACGTCCCGCTTTGGGCGGGAGTCGGGACAGTCCCACTTTCAGGCAGTCTGTCCCGCTGTCCCCCGCGGGCCGCGGCCCGCGAGGCCGAAATTGTCCCGCTTTCGCAAACAGACCAAACAACAATAATTTAAAATTATTTTTATGTTTGAAATGCCTGTGCAATGCATGGAAGTAACGCACTTTGACTTCCATACAACAAACTTGATTATTCTGCAATAATAGCTCCATATCAAAGTAGATGTTCCGCGCGGCTTCGCCCGCGTAAATTAGGAATTTCACAGACAAAATATTAGCCCACAAAAATAGCCTATAATCCTTCACATGGTCTACATTTTATCTGTGCCAAATAACAGTGGCTCGTGAGATAACCTCTTTCAAATATTTTTTTCCGTTTTTTCCACATTTTCCTCTGTTTCTGCGCTCCCTTTCGTCGTCTTTCCGTGATAAAATATAACTTTCCTCGATAATGAATGAGCTATCTAACACTGAAAGATTTTTCAAATTGGACCAGTAGTTCCTGAGATTAGCGCGTTCAAACAAACAAACAAACTCTTCCGCTCTATAATATTAGTAAAGCTAATAATAATAATAATTGTAAGATAGGCACTTTCAAAATTCAAATACATCGACTGCCCCTAAGTATACTGATTCAACTAACATATTGCAAACTTTACAGGAGAGCGTCAGAAAGTACGAAACGATATATTTTTAATGTCATGAAAATTAGGAAAAAATAAATGGTCATAGATAATAACCTATAAAAAGGCCCTTCAACACAGCAAAATAAAAAATATATTAATTCATTATTTACTGAGATAATGTAGATAAACTAGTATACGTTGACTATCTGTAAGTTGAAATTGGATCAACTACTACTTATATTTTTATACGTCGAATCATTGAATTTACGTATTTTAACAGTTCTAAATCTAAAATATGGTAAAACTATTTTTAATTTAGAGTTTTCTTTCATAAGGTATCACCATTTTGCTCTCATAGTTCGTTTTTGTATAAATATTGGCAGTTGACTCACTATACATGGATATAAAATAAGAAGCGTCCTATTTTTGTTGGTGAGTCAAGTGTGACAATATGAGTTAAATAATGAAAAAAATATTTTATTTCTTTTATTTTGAATTAAAATAATCAATTACATATAGATTAAAATATATTTGTTATTGAAAGTTCTTTATTTTCATAAAATTAACTAAGTTAAACCTTTGTAGCTAAGACTTAGGTTTCAAGTAACAAAACGGAAAATATTTTAATGTCTATTGCAAATTTCTTGCTAAGTATAAAAAAATGTATTAATTACTAAATAGCAATCATTTTAGAACAGTCTCAGTTCTGAAAATATTACTTAAGCATGTCTAATTTTACTTATTCTTGGCATGGGCACATTGAAACCGAACAAAAAGTGGAAAAAATTATGTTTATGGCATGGGAGACTCCCTTAAATATTTACTTTAGGTATTTTGTTTTTAATATTTGTCGTTGTAGCAGCAAGTGGCAAAAGAAAAACAAAATTTGTGAAAAGTTCAACTGTCTAGCTACAGTGATTCTCGAGATACAGCTTGCTGACAGACAAATGGTCAGACAGACAAACACCAAAGTTCATGTAATACCATTTGGGTATGGGTCCCGTTTTACCATTTGGGTATGGATCCTTTAGTAGAGGAGCCCAAGAGGAGATTTTGAGCCATGCTTGAGATGTCAGATTAAGCTTGTATAAGGTTCCCAAATATTATAATGGTACAAAAATCTGATACCCTATTTGGCGGATTGAAAAGTTTTTTTTTAAGTATTGAAATGTCATGAAACTGTAAGATTAAAATAAAGAATGTTAAGTATACCCTAAAGAAGCTGCTCATAAAGATTTAAAGGTAAAGTAAGCCTGCAGGGACATTTTAAAATTTCAAAACACAAAACTTATTTTTTTAAGAAAATTATGTTTACAGATGGTTTATGTCGCACTTGGTTAAATGGTTTAGTCCTTTTCAACTAAAATCTTATAATAAATTACCTATAAAAATATTTTTTTCAATATTTTCATAACTTGAAATCGGCTGTAGCCTCTGAACTCAACGCTAGAATAAAAACGCTCATATTATTTTTTATCCGTTTTACCTTATCTACAGAACCTACTAGGCCTACAAAACAGTCGACTAAGTTTATAAAGAGCGCTTTGGGCTCCCTAACTACCTTAATTAAGTGGTAATTTGGTCTTTTCACTCCGCGGCGACCAAATGCATACTGAGTCAACTTTATAGAATACAACTTGACTCAGTGTTCCATGTGCAAAGATAAGTAAGTCATGCACTTGACTCTGTTTACGTCATTTTATTTCCGGTATTAATAAAGATACAAACTTTTTTTAAAGCCAGCAGGTAGAATATGATCTAATTACTGTAAATATACCAAAAAGTGTAATTTGGAAAATTTGTTAGTTGACTCAGTATACTTAGGGGCAGTCGACATTTGAATTTTGAAAGTGGGGGGTGGAATTAAAATTATAAATATCAACTTAGTGTAATGCACGGTTATGGCGATATATTATGAAAAATTCGTGAGATGAACCTTTGTGATTTTTTCTATCGAGAAAATTCGTGTTTCCACTTTCCAGAGTTTCTTCTAGGTCGGATCCTCGGAAATATAATGTAGTATCCTGTATCCTGTATCAAACAATTCGGGGAATATTTAAGTATAAAAATGAATTATATAATCGACAATTTTGGGTTAGTCACCCCCTTAAGTAAGTGAAATCAACAAGAAACATATCCGGAGAAACGATAATTGTGTAGTGGCAAGTACTTTATTATTGCCATGCCTCATGCCATTGCCCAGTTGCCACTTGCCATAAATTTATGATTGCTCAATGGCTGGCTGTTGAAGCGAAGGTGTTATAGAACAGTCTACAGACCTACAACTACAATTAGTAGGCTCAATGCCTGAAATTTGGGGAGCACATGCGGTTCTTTTAGCCTTTAGCCTTAGAAATTAGAATTCATGCGGAAAATCTATTAATAACGCTTATTGCTTCTACACATATTATTATTTATTATGTCTGTACAACTAGTTATTACAGTTGCAACTGTAATAAGTAATAACTAATAACTATAGTATTATTTATTATTAATAACCTGTGGCTTCAAAGTTCAACATTACTACAATAACATTCGCTAATTTAAGATCTAGTAAAACTTATAACCTTGTAGAAGATTTGCTTGCGAAATGAACAAGGAAGTCACTAGAATGAGTCATGCTGTAACAAAGAGGCATTTGGACACAATTTAGCATCCCACTATAGTTAATTCAGTTATATTACCTCTATAGGAACTTTAAATGCGAACGACATAAGAACTAATTTCGCAACTCCGGGGTGAGATGGACTAAAGAGCATTGTCGAGAGTTGACCACTCTTATGACTCTCAAATTATGAGTTAAATACCCAATTGTTATATAAGGGTCACTAGTACGCTGAAGAAGTAAGAACTCTGTTACATAATAATTCTTTTATTTTAATGCAACATTAAGAGCATACGCTAACACTGTTTTTCCATACAAACGTATTCCCCAATTTACTCCCTGGACAATGCGTCTAGGCAAATGATTTTTTATGCAATATTGGGATCTGTTAAGACTGTGCCTCTACGTTCGATTTTTTTTTAATTTACTAATATATAAAAAATATGACCATTCGAAAATCGCCAAAAACGAATGCCGCGTACCCCGCTAATCAACCGACCATAAATAAATTTGAAAGATATTTACGATACAATAAAAACGTAGAGGCATAGACTCATTCTTCCTGAAGATATTTAAAAAATAATAATTAGATAGGCTCTATTTTGGAGGAGGAATCAGAGGAATACGTAACCTCGATTTACTGTATCTGTCTCTATCACAATACACGTGCCGGCGCAGGATGAAGCGTGATGGCAATAGTTTCTTCGTTTGAATTGTACTGTACCCGCGTTCCCTCTTAAGGCCATCCCCCGAGCAAACGACCTTGGCCATACATTTGCCGCGTTGCCAAGATCGCACCAATACCCTTTTTTTTATTTTATCTTAATTCAAAATTGGCCTAAAAAATATTTAAAACAGGGAATATGTAGCTTATGATAATGTCGATCTATTGGCGTGTGTTTCAAATAAAAGTAATTTGTAAATACTAAGGAGATGCTGAATGTATGCTTGAATTTTAATAAATTGGCTTTACTTTGGAAGCTGATAACATGAGTATAATAAACGAAAATAGAAAATTTAAAACGTGGAAAGGATTGTTGAGATACTGAAGATTATTGCTGTATTTTTAATTTTTATTATAACTCTGTAGCTTTCAAATTATGAGTTTATAAGGCTCTAAATGCGGTAAATTACGGATTCTCCGTAGGGAATGCCCTTAATGCGGCTGCCGGCTTCGTTCCTACTTCGATTTAGTCCGTCCAAACTACAAAGTGGTATTCTTAAGACTACCATCTCAAAGTAACCATAGATATAATGCAAGTTTTATCACAAGCTAAGAGCATAGTATGCTAAGAGCTAACAAAGTCATAAACATGACGAAGAAGGCAAATGTTTACATTAGACAGACAACGAACCTATGAAGCGTAAGTTATAAATGGTTATAAGTACATACCAAGATAATACTAAATAGTAAATATACAGTATAACAGTGTCAGTACTATAGTTCGTAACTTCGAAAATAAGCTTCTTAGTGTTCTGTGTTACAAAGTAACACAGAACACTAAGGCCGTGTTCAGACCAAACTGACTATACGCCGCTGAATGTGCAGGCTCACTGTGAGCCGCAGTGTGAACGTGAAAATCATACAAAATATTATATTATGGTATCGAATGTTTGCGCCTACGCCTAGCGTAATGGCGTATAATTGTCCGTTAGGTGTGAACAAAAAAGTTAATATGTATGGAAATGCAATAAACTGCGTAACGCTCGCTCACATTCAGCGGCGTATAGTCAGTTTGGTGTGAACACGGCCTAACATGACAGCATAATATGCAAATGAACAGTACCAGACCATCTTCATACTTACTAGACATAATACAGAGGGAAAGTACGAAATACGAATCGCACACATTAATCGCGTAATTTTTCAGATTTGCAGAACTAAGCAGAAAAATCCAGTATAAGATCAAATATCAGATTTATCCAACCCAGTCACAACAAAGACCTAAACCGATCCCCCTAGCTCAGTCTAAACTACTTCCCGTACCTGTACCATATTATAGCCCCCCACATGATAAGTATCATTTTAATTTATCGTCCCCCTTGTCTAACTGTACTAATATGAGGGGGACGGGACATGCTCCCACACAGTAGCAGGTGACCGTTTAATAGAGTTCATATCCTCTGTGTTCAATCTTCGCATTAAAGTCTCGTTTATCCATTATAACAGAGAGCAATGAGCATAGACCATTTAGGTTCTATGTTCTTTAAATCGCTTAAGGTGACGCCGCGTTAAAGTAAAAAACCGTGTTGGATATGTTTTAGATTGCTTGTTTTCTATGAGAGGCCGGCCTCTCATAGAAAACAAGCAATGGATTATGGAACCGCAAAAAATTGAAAGGGCGTAGCGACAAAATGTATTTTTGTCGCGTAATTTAAAAACCATAAATATATTTCATATAAGCTATGGGCAAATTATAGACTAAAGTGTATGCTTGAACCAATCTATGTACAAATTTTGGAAGCTTAAATCACTCTCCTCTGTTGGCAAAATAGGAATCCCTTTTTTTACAGAGGTATTTTTGATTAATTATTCTGTGTTATAAAAGCTGACCAATCGTGTTATGCTATGGGTAATTCAAAGACAAAGACATGATGAATACTGACAATGAACTTTAATTTCTTAGCTTTAGTCATTGCTGAGAAAAATCGATATCGCTACAGCCAAATTATCAAGGCGTCGCCTTAGGGTCTACACAGACGGACTGCATTTCAACTGCAATCCAACTGCAAATTGCAGTTGGATTGCAGTTTGAATGCAGTTGACACGACTGCAATACGACTGCAATAGAACTGCAAGCCAAACGCGCAATCGGATTGCAGTTCAGTTGCAGTCGACGTGCAGTCGTGTGAACTGTTTGGTTTGCAGTTCTGTTGCAGTCGTACTGCAGTCGTGTCAACTGCATTCAAACTGCAATCCAACTGCGATTTGCAGTTGGATTGCAGTTGAAATGCAGTCCGTCTGTGTAGACCCTTAACGCTTGACTGCAAATAATCATCAAAAGCAGTGCCGGATTTATATTTTTATAAGACGTGTAGGCCACTTTATTTACGCCGCCCCATGTACGAAATCTGCCGCCCCTAGGCCGCGGCCTATACGGCCGATTTGTAAATCCAGGACTGACCAAAAGGC
Source organism: Polyommatus iphigenia (assembly GCA_963422495.1). Lineage (NCBI taxonomy): Eukaryota > Metazoa > Arthropoda > Insecta > Lepidoptera > Lycaenidae > Polyommatus > Polyommatus iphigenia. Next base: position 10,444,753 of record OY730183.1, read on the forward strand.
CACAGCTTACAAGTTATAGCACAGATTGCAAACCATAGTCGACTACTCATATTAGTAAGACAATAAGCTACAAGTACAATGTGTTACGGAATCTTTACAGAATTGCAAGGATTACGATGTCTTTAAGAGACGACGAGGTTTAGCAGCTAACCCAATCTATACCATTTTGGCCAAAGACTCCTCGCGTGCAACCGGCAACGGTGCAACTACATAGAATCTTGTTTTATTCTCTACAGTCTACGTTAGGGAACATACCCATACTACGTGACCCATTTAGGGGGGGGGGGGGGGGGGGGGGGTCTCAAAATACTACGCTCGGTCAAAAGAGGGGGGGGGGTCTAGAGTTTTGTCACGTAGTCAATTTCGCCGAGAGAAATGTCATACGATTTTTTTTCTCGCCATTTAATACTTGACACTGGCTTTTATGGTTATATTTTATAGCCAACAGCCATTAAAAAAAAGGGCACTGTTGCCACTTGTCAGGCTTTTTGAAGTTTGGTGAAGCTGTCAAGCTTAGTGATCATTAACGCTTCAAGCGGCCACATGTGGCCGCGAGAACAATATATTTCCAAGAATCCGCGATCGAAGGATTCTTTAATATCTGGTGTTCGATTACAATTTGAACTACAGTCGTGAACTCGTGACTATAATAGCTAGTATGTACCATCGAGAAAATTGATTTCTAGGTAGTTCCCAGACCAACGTCATGTAGTCAGATCATGTCAATTCAATGTAAAATTATTGTGGTCTGTCGGTTGGGTTTAACTTTAAACGCGACCAAATTACTTAGGTCCGCCATTTGACTAGAAATTAATTTCTCTGATTGTTCTATTGTAATTTTAGAGTTACACTATTACATATTATAATTATACTAGATGACGCCCGCAACTCCGTTGCGCCATAATTCGTTTATCACGCGGGAACCGTACATTTTTCCAGGACAAAAAGTATGTCCTTTCTCGAGACTCAAAGTATCTCCATGCCAAATTTCAGCAAAATCGGTTAAGCCGTTTGGACGTGAAGAGGTAACAGACAGACAGACAGACAGACAGACAGACAGACAGACGGACAGACGGACAGACGGACAGACACACTTTCGCATTTATAATATTAGTAAGTACCTATGGATGTATAATGTATATTATACATAAATCTAAGTGATAATACTTTAGGGTGTGTATGTGTTCCTTACATAGAGCTCACTGTGAAAGTAGCGACGCTGAAAGACCAATTTTTTTTCACTTCAGTATGGAGAAACTCGTTACACTGGGGCGCTTGCCCATACAAAAGTGAAAAAAATTTTGCTCATTCAGCGCTGCTGCTTTCACAGTAAACTCACTATAAGAAACACGTACACATCCTAAAGTATTATCACTTAGTTTTGTTACACCTTGTATAGTATGTATATCTTAAATATTGGTGTCAAGTATTTCTTTTTAGCAAACTATTGGGTATCAAAGTATTTTTTGGTGATATTCATTTTTGTTCCCATATTTAATTGAGTAATAATAATTATAAATATTGGTGTCAAGTATATTTTCTTTTTGGTAAACTATTGGGTATCAAAGTACTTTTTGGTGATCGTTTTTTTTATTCCCATATTTAATTAAGTAGTAATAATTATTATAAACTAGTGACCCGCCCGCCCGACCCGCGGTATAAAATATATAGCCACTGAAAAAATGATTAAAATCGATTGCCTATCACGATCCTTCATGTGGTCTATTTCTTATCTGTGCCAAATAACATAAAAATTGCTCCAGTAGTTCGCGAGATAAACCCTTTCAAATAATTTCCCCCGTTTTTTCCACATTCTCCTATTAGTCTTAGCGTGATAAAATATAGCCTATAGCCTTCCTCAATAAATGGGCTATCTAACACTGAAACAATTTTTCAAATCGGACCAGTAGTTCCTGAGATTAGCGCGTTCAAGTTAGCCCTTTCAAATAATTTTCCCCGTTTTTTCCACATTTTCCTCTATTTCTTCGCTTCTATTAATCTTAGCGTGATAAAATATAGCCTATAACCTTCCTCGGTGAATGGGCTATCTAACACTGAAAGAATCATCAAAATACGTTGCGTAGTTTTAAAGATTGAAGGGAACAAAGGGACATGAGGGAAAAAAAGTGACTTTGTTTTATAATAAGTATAGACATGCAATGAGTCTTTTGTAATAAATAACGTAATAAACCATAGAATTATAACCTTTAGAAAAGGTATTCCATACAATCGTCAGCGCAAAAATGTGTCACCCTCAAAATGAGTGAGCTCACTCATTTGAGAGCAGTGTGCCATAGGACGCGGTGACAGTCGGACGTGTTTAATGCATTGATTACGTAAAATATGCATTGAAATCGTAAAATGAGTGAAAGAGAAAGTAGTATATGCTATTACTGTAAGACAAAAAGGGCGACAATATTTTCTCGATACTTACACATTTTGCATGCAAAAACATTGCTACAATTTTGATGGCGTATGCCATATCCAAGTATTGACATCGTTGTAATAAACACAAATATGAGTCAAATTATTTTCATTTGCTATCTACTCTTTCTACTTACAAAATGATTAAAAATTATTCTTGTCAATACCACGTGAACAATTGAAGGGGAGGGGGAGGGGGGTGTCTTGGCATATACTACACGTGGTCACCAGGGGGAGGGAGGGGGTCAAAAAATCTCAAAAAGTAGGTCACGTAGTATGGGCATGCTCCCTTAGGTATCTACGTAGCACAGCACAGTGCCGAAAACCAGTGTCCGGATTTTCACACTTAGGAATTCGAATGTCACTTTGTAGGCTCTCTCACTTGCACCTTAGCATACATGCGCAGGAGTGATACAGCTTATAACTCATTACTCATACAGCGAACTCTCTACTCTATAAAGCTGACGTCACCACGGCAATTCGGAGCAAGGTTACCCCTGTGGCCACTTGGTGTAAATCTGCTCCATATAATTCAATGATATCACTTTTAACCGTGTTACGTTTATGCATAAATAATTATTATTATAAATAATGTTTATTATAAATTATAATATATGCTACACATAACTCAGAAGTTCCCAAACGGCGCGGCGCGGCGTAGACTCTACGCCGTAGAGACATGATGACTTAAATGAATTTAAGTCATCATTTTAAAAATGGGATTAAGTTTACGATTTACAACCACTGAGGTAGTAAGTACTACGTACTACATACTATGTCAGTGTTTACAACGAAGTTTTATCAGAAAGACTACAACAAAAAAAAGTTCAACACCCGATTACGCAAATGCTACAATATTATTATGATCTAGTAAATTACTAAATAGTAATATTTTAACAGCTGCTATAAGTTAACCTATTTAAACCTTTGCATATTATTCTTAAAATTATTAAGTATTTATGATGCATTGCTTTATCCTTGGGCTGTCAAAATTATTTTCCTTCCAGGATGCGTGTCAAAGATTCATCGTAGCAAAGGCCTTATCCGAGTACAGGTATCGTAAGGTCATCTTCTATTTATTTACGTCATCATCTGCATCGTCATCATCATGAACTTCATCATCATCATCATCATCATAATCATCATCATCATAATCATCATAATCTTAATTATCATCATCATCACCGTCCATTTTTGGCTGTCGGTTAAGCCTATTCACTGGAGACCCCGGGCTGAGTAATGATTGATTAATCATTCAGTTTAAACGGTGATCTCACTTATACGACATAGTTCGAAGAATTGGTGTAGCTCATGACGGTGATGATGCGTTTGTTTACGTGTGATAACTGATAAGTCAATGATGAGTGCGTATTTCCTTTACGTTGCAACTTGCAGTGCAACTTACTGAGAAAAGATATTGATGCTGCCAAGTGCCAACTTTGTTTATAGAATACATAGTAGTACAAGTACCGGTACGTCCATAATACAGTACATACTTATTATAATATAATAAAATAAAGTGACAATACTTTAGACTTTAACCCTTAATCGGGCATAACGAAAAAAACAGTTTTGCATGGCTTAAGTAGATGTTCTTAGGTCAATTAGGATATCTGTGTACATAAAATCAATTATAAATTACTGAAACTGAAAATAATAAGGTTTTTACGGATGGGAAATTATTTCCCTTTGCCTGTTCATGACTAACCAAGATGGGGAATTACTTCCCTTTGCCCGATTATGAAAAAAATGTATAAATAAATATACTAGTTAGTTGATCTGACTCTACTTTTGAATTTAATTTCCTCAATAAATGTGCACAAAATTGTTTAAGTTAAAACGAGCTTATGTATCAGTATGCGAATAAAGCATCCAATAAACAATAAAATACCTAATCTTTAGGAGGTGTTTTCAAAAAAAAACATTAACCAGACAAATTAAACTGTTTGAAACACTCCTGCGGACATAATGCCACTTTGCATTTTTTTTAAGTCATTATCTAAAACAATTGATAATAAAAATTTAAAATAAACTAAAATAATTGACAAATCTTAAAAGTTGACAAAAATAAATCCCCATTTTTTTATATATAGTGACGCTAAATGGAGTTGCTAATGGGCAATGGAAACTATTTCCCCACTTGCAAGTATGTATTTCAAATGAATCAAAACCACATAAACACTACGTTTTTGCACTGAAAATCATAACAAAGCTACAAAGAATATAATAAATAAGTACATAACAAATCAAATATCTACTTATAAGAATCTTTTTTGAAGAAACTTTGCAGATTTATATTTTTTTTAAACTGACATTTATTTGATTCTAACATTGACACTAGACACTTGAAAGGGCTGGGTTGCTAATAAGATAATGTTGTAGTTATCTTAGATTCTATTTGTGAAAAGAAAAAACCATAAAAGGTCGCCATTTCAAAGATATTCGGAATTTTAGCTAGATTGAGAGGATGGGAAAATACTTTCCTGTACCCGATTAAGGGTTAAGGTGCTCCCAGACAGAAGTTATATCTTATATTATACAGGGTGACCGGTAATAGGTCTGTTTCCTTTTAACATGTAAAAATACATCACTTTTGCAGCCTAAAAAGCTATATCATACCCTGTCCAAAAGCTAACGGTTACCGAGATATTCAAGATTTTGTATTTTTTTCAAAAACACCCGATTTCAAAGGAAAACTTTAAATAAAAAAAAATCTACCTATTAATTTCTTAATCTTTAACATAATTTTAGTTCTTAGGTAGATAAACTACAAATACAAAAGTTATTTATCCATCTAAACAGGAAACAAAAATTAGCAGAGTGTTTCAAAAGTCTTAACAAAAAAAAATGAAAATGATTTTCCCTCATTTCACCCCTTATTGTTTAAAAAATCAATAAGACATTAGTCGTACAAATTACTTAATTAAATTTCTTATTTATTAAGCTATCCAAAAAGGTATAATTTGTAATGCAAAAATCTAAATAACATCTTACTTAGGGAATATTAAGGACCCTACGCCGATTTGTCCAAATGAAGAACCTGCTAACTACCTGAACTAGCAGGTAGTAAAATTCTAATTAGCAAATTGGAAAAGTCTAAATAAACATTTGCTACGTCAGGTTAAGTTAAATAAAAGTCTTTGAATAAAAATTAATATTTTATTTACATAATAAGTTGATAATTATTACGGTAAATCCTGTTCGAATTGTCGTCCTCGATTTCTGATGCACTTGCGTAATCTTAAGCGAAAATTAGATCGCGTTACTCTACTTGTTAAAGTTTCTCGGATTTCGTTTGCTGCATAAATTATTCTTCTCCTCAGTTCATGTACATCGCTAATAGGTGTTGCGTATACTAAAGACTTCATGTGGCCCCATAAATAATAATCGCAAGGAGTCAAATCTGGAGACCTTGCGGGCCAAGGTATTGGACCGCCGCGGCCAATCCAACGCTGCGGGAAATTTTGATCCAGCCATTGCCTAACTGTCACTCTGTAGTGTGCCGGGCATCCATCATGTTGGTATATCATACCTCTTCGGGTTTCAACTGGTATATCTTGCATGAGCTCGTGAAGATTATTTCTCAGGAAATTTTCATACGACTCCCCGTTTAAATTGTCCGGTAGAAAAAACGGCCCAATGCAATGATTATGCAAAATTCCCATCCAAACATTCAGGGAAAACCTCCTTTGATGAGCACCTTCTTTTGCCAAGTGGGGGTTTCCACCCTGGGGAGCCCAAAAGTGCATGTTGTGGTAGTTTGTTATGCCGTCACGCTCAAACTTCGACTCGTCGGTCCATAAAATCTTTCTTAAGAAGTTATAATCGTTTTCATCGGAGTGCAGCATAAAGCGGCAGAAATCGAGCCTCCTTGCAGGGTCTCCTTCTTCTAATGCTTGTACTGGTGTGTAGTGAAAAGGGTATAACCGAGCGCTATGTACGGTGAACCACACTTTCCACTGCGTTAAACCCAGTTGCTTCGCTACAATTCTTGTAGAGGTGGTCGGATCTCTTGCAAAACGTTCCAATATTCTCTCTTCGTCTTCTGCAACATAACGAGGAGGTCTTCCTGCATCACGTCGCCTTTGATGAACAGAGCCACTTTCCCGCACGCGTTGGTACGCCGCGGAAAAAACTCCAGCACTTGGTACATTAATTCGACGGGGAAAACGACGCCGGTACTCTTCCCGTGCAGCGGCTGCGTTGCCATCACAAAAACCGTAGCAGCACAGTATGTCAGCGTACTCTTCATTGCTAAAAGATGCCATTTTTGATAAACAAACTTGATCAAAAGGAATCGCAAATAAAACGTCAGCGCGCTCAGGACGAGAAGCGTTAACTAAACAAAAACTCTACATATTGCTCTTTAGACAGACCCGAACTGTTACGAACCGACGCGAACAGTTACGAAGAAACCGGATTTTTTTAAACCGACCAATAATAGATCGCTTCTTCCTCCGATAACAAAAGAATTTGACTACCTGGCAACCTAACCCTGAACAAATTGTAAGCCAAAAAAATTGTGCTGAGAGTTATTATCTTACCTTACCAGATGTTTGTGAATTTTTTGCACACAAATTATACCTTTTTGGATAGCTTAATAAATAAGGAATTTAATTAAGTAATTTGTACGACTAATGTCTTATTGATTTTTTAAACAATAAGGGGTGAAATGAGGGAAAATCATTTTCATTTTTTTTTGTTAAGACTTTTGAAACACTCTGCTAATTTTTGTTTCCTGTTTAGATGGATAAATAACTTTTGTATTTGTAGTTTATCTACCTAAGAACTAAAATTATGTTAAAGATTAAGAAATTAATAGGTAGATTTTTTTTTATTTAAAGTTTTCCTTTGAAATCGGGTGTTTTTGAAAAAAATACAAAATCTTGAATATCTCGGTAACCGTTAGCTTTTGGACAGGGTATGATATAGCTTTTTAGGCTGCAAAAGTGATGTATTTTTACATGTTAAAAGGAAACAGACCTATTACCGGTCACCCTGTATAAAAATGGATTTTCAAATGTGTTAGTCGCGCTAAAACTCGAAAACGGCTGAACGGATTGGGCTGATTTTAGTCTTAAAATATTCGTAGAAGTCCAGGGAAGAATTTAAAGTGACACGAAGTTCACCGGGACAGCTAGTAATGTTATAAAACATTGTGTAACACTATAACATTTTATAACATCGTGTAACATACGCTACAACATGTCAAAAAATAAACGTGTCTTTTGTTATAATTTGTAAAAAATGTTATACAAAAATGTTATCTAACGTTATATAACTTCTGTCTGGGAGCACCTAGTTAGAGTTTAGAGCTTAGGGTGTGTACGGTGTATGTATCCGCTGTATAGAGTTCTCTTTCTTTCTTTTTGAGGCGCTTGCCCATACAAATCACAAAAAATGTGCTCTTTCAGCGCTGATACTTATACCTACAGTGAAAACTGTGAAATCTATAGGGACACATACGCACCATAAAGTATTATTCGCTGTGGTATTATTAATTTCTTTTGTTACTCCCCTTTCTCTGGACTAAAAGCATGATCTTCATTTTCACCGTCAATTGAGTGGACTCTGAGCTAACCACCTCCTAGGCCCGATCGGGGCCCGGCTTAGCTAGTCCCGGCGCCGAGGGGAACGCTTCAGTTTGCCGGAGCGTTCCCTTACTTTGGTGGAAGTCCGGTCCCTTGTGAGGTAGACCGGCCGGTCGTGGAGGGAGTCCTGCGTTAGATAGATCCAGGACATCCCTCCGTATACGGCTGAAGGCAAACCGTAGGTGGTTTTAGTGGGTAAGAGTCCCACATACCCCCGGGGTGCTTCAGTTTATAACTGAGCACATCCCCAACCCGGAGGACCCATGACGGGTTTCCCCTGCGCATCAAAAAAAAAAAAAGGCCCGATCGGGGCGATCGGAGGCAATTGGAGACAACTGAAGGCTGGAACCGCGGGATACTTTGCACGCCACGGCAGTTTTAATTATATTCTGATTAGACACAGCGATTAGTTTACTTATTCTTTTAGGATATGCGCGAATCGTGGTCGATATCCTTTACCGAATAATCAGTGATTTCACACCAATTACATGCATATTTTCATCCATTGCGCAATAGTAATTGTAGGTTTAGGTGGTATGCCGTATGGTTATTGGTAAGATTATAAGCATTTTAAGTATAAAATCTTGGGCTAGTACAGCTATACCTATATGCTAACCTAATAGGGCGTTTTACCATATGTGGCTACTGGCTAGTATAGTAGTTACTTGGTCAAGGCTTCAGGGTTTTAACCGACTTCCAAAAAGGAGGAGGTTATTAGGGACATTATTACATGCTAGTGAGGTAATTTAAATGGTGTAAGTTGTAACTACTCCATGTATGAAGATTTCTTACAAATATAATACGTCTTGCCATATTATATGAGTACTTCTTTGAATTGTTTTAACTTACCCTTGAGCTAGTATCGAATTGACACTTGACTACTTTTATAATAACAAGCTAGCTAATGAACTCGGCCACTATTAAGTAATTGGCTAGAAGCATACGTAGTAAATATAATCGAAGTGTAATTATCCACAAGGCAGCCATGACATGACATCATACGACAATCATTCTGGCGTGAGCATTGTTTTATTGCTGAAGGTCTTGGTCGACTTCTCTAGATGGAATGGTGGTCACATAAAAACCATGCATAAGGTGTCATCAATAACACTACTGCAGTCTGCAGGCTGATTGCACTAGTGGTGCAGGGTTTATCCAAAGCACTGTATCTCATGATGACTCATGATTCGTAAGTAATTGAACTTTGAAGTCATAACATTAATTTTTGATCGTTGAATTTTTGTACGGAAAACGGCAAATATAAAATGTGGTTTTATCGTTGGAATTTCTTACTTACTTACTAACTAAATACTAAAAATTGTAAATTTTATATTTACTTATAATTATATTTTAGAAAATTTCATAAATTAAATCGGGCAATTTTATATTTCTTGTTTAAATACTTATTTTTATAGTAAGTAATTTAATTTTAATAATTTTGGTGTATACAGCGCCATCTATGACAAATAGTTGAGTACATTTCTGTCTTAGTTTACCTAAGACTACGCTAGATGGCGTTCAAAATTTGAGTTTACTGCTGCCGAATCTAGATGACGCTGTTTGAAGTGTCGAAGAAAATCTTTCAGCTTGATAAGATAAATTGAGCTAGCTATTGTATTGTGATAATATGGCTCCGAATAATAAAAACTATCCAATAATTAGAAGTGAACAACGACCAACCTGCAGAACTGATGCTATAAGCGCTGCCATGGCAACAAATAGGACATGCTCCTTGGCGTAGCTGTGGAGGAGGTTGCCGCAACCTCGCTGGTACAGGGTGGAGCAATCCGACGTGTATGGCTTCTGCATGGAGTCCAGCGGCCCCTGCCCACAACAAGAGAAGGGCACATGGCCGGTGGCGCTGTAGTCGTTTGGCCCGCTCACACCACAACACTCGAACTGTAAATATTCATAAAATAGGATAAATTACCTACGTATACACGAACGTACTTTAATGTTGCTCACTATTTTGTAGAGTTTTTGTCAAAAAAAGATAATTAAGTAGTTACTTATTGGAAAAGTTATGTTTAAAGTTCGTACGGTAAGTATCTTGCAAATAATGCAATGGTCTGGGTAGGTTACGTGTCTTTCTTAAATAGGTACCGAGAACGACATGATTAGCATGCTACTAAACCACTTTTAATTTTCTTCTTGACTGGCACAAGTGGCTCATAGATAGAGCAAGTTTTTGGACCTAGAATGATAGAAAAATCTGATAAATCTTTTTTAGCTCACCTTCACATGCAGTCGATCCCACCTGACAGAATCTGTACTGGTTTCCTTATTCTCACTGGTATACAGGAAATAGTCAGTCATTGTAGTCTTTATGTCTATCTCGATATTGTCCCACACCACCATCGCCCAAACGAAGCACGAAAACTCTATCACAACCACTATCACAACCAACACTCCAGCCTGAAAATGAGAAAGATAACTTAGACAGAGACTATAGAATTAGTTAGAAGTATTATGGTAAACACGCCTTTATATTTAAGTTTAATTAACAAAGGCAGCTGCGTATAATTCGTAATGCTTATGAAAGTGTATGACTGTTATCCATTTACCAATTTTTTATATAAAAAACATAATATAATACCATAGAGTATAGACTATAGACCAATTATTTTATTACTCTATGATAATACCAATTTTTTATTTAAAAAAGTGGTAAAAAAATACTTCTTGATTTTAAAATGCATCAGAGCCATCTGTGAGTTGACCGTTATTTAATTGAAGGTATTAAAATACATTTTTATTTTCGAAAAAATAATACGAACCAGTATAACGTGGATTTGGTGCATTGACTTTGCTGTCCGCCATCCAATCCAGGCGATAGAGCAGGTGATGATTGCCATCATCAGAAGTAAAATAGCCGGGTACTCTACATTGACGCCGATAAATTGACGGTAGATGAACAACTTGTACAACAGATACCCGCTCACTCCAAAAAGTACTACTGCTGACATCTAGCGAGGAGAAAAATCAACATTAAAGATGGTGGTCATTAGTTAATTACATTGAACAATGTAATTATTCAATTATCCAAACAATTAGAAGCGGCTATTCATTTCATTATCTAGTTGTGATAAAAACGTCGTACTGTAACTTGCCGATATCATAGAAATAGATAACTTTGTTCGAAAGATTACTTCTTCAATATTAGTAAGTAATACAACAATTTTTAGGCATAAACAATGCACCTCGCTGGTATTTATTGTTGTAATTGAACAGTTGTTATGACAACGCAGACGCTGAATCATAGCGGGACCAACAAAAAGCCGGACGAACTAAAAATACCGACTTACCGCGAATAGGACGTTAAAAGTCAGCACTAGATACTTCCAACAGGTTGATGATACGGCCATTGTTCCGCAGTCCGTGTTCACATGTCCGAGATCTTGTTTGGAAACACGGGAGCCAGAAAACAAAGCGTCCGTTCCACCTCAGAGATTGTTTGTGTGTCGCTTCGCCCGCGCAACGCGACCGCAGTGCACACACCGACATAAAGAATAACGCTTATCCGAAGATTACGGACAGTTTTCCGAACGATTGAATTCGGTGACGTTACCGAGAAAATGCTTTATCCGTTTGGTGCGCCGCTTATCAGCGATAATGCGTTCTATATACGTGTGGTCATGTCGTAACGTAACCCAGTTTCGACGACGACGACGAGAAAATACGTCGTGCGCTGTGCTAGGTGAAAAACGTATTAATAGCCAATGACATTTCTAAATTCGCTCCCACTTATCCCCGATCTTCATGGACGTAGAGTAAATGTCAGAGTTTTTTAAGCCGGATAATACTTTTAATTGCATCGTTACGCATGACCTAATCTTCACCAACTAGCCGTAATTAGTACTTACCACGTTAGTACTTTATTATAGTACAGTCTACATACTCCCAGAGGTACCTTATTCTACGTTTACTCTTTAGTCTACAGTCCTACTACTAGCACTTAAATATAAATTAAACAATATCCTATTAGAAATATTAACTGGTTCGTTTACGGCAATAAAAATGCTAAGTAACGGTAACATACAGGGGCGTCTTTCCCTTAGGTGCAGGGTGTGCGTTGCACACGGGCGCCGCGTTTCTAGGGGCGCCGAGCGCCGCTCGCAAGGGAGTCACACAAGGCGCGCGCCCGCGTTGACCGGCCTAAACTACAAGCGGCTAAACTACAAGATCACTATCAAATATACTCTTGACGGCACCATTGCGGTTTCACCGGGCGCCATGCAGCCTACGCCCTCCGTGCCTCCTTCTCATGTGATCTGCGTAATGCGTATTAATTTGCTCCCCGCTCTCTTTATGCAGTCTCCGTTTGCGACATAACAGTTTCGCAGAGGGTATTTAAGCTACTGCCTGATGCCTCCCAATAAGTAGTAAGGTCCAATCCAAGGACGGCGCAAAAGCCCGTTGCTCAGCCCAAGCAGAGCGTTCAATGAGCGTATGTTGCGCGGCTGCGCCGTGTCGTATTTCTAAGGCTGTGGTGTACGGCACCTAGGCGATGGTTTCCTCCTGTCCGTATGGTCCAGGTAATGACTTCGGTCATGATTCAAGAGAAGTAGATGGCACATTCAAGGGGCGCCCTTACCTTCGGGTAAGGGCGCCTCTTGAATGTGCCATCTACTGTTGCAGTATCGACATCTAGTCTTGCCAGGTACGTATTGAATATGAAATGCGCCTGGTTGCCTGGCGCCATTAGGTTGCCAGCTCTGGTAGCACCCGCTCTCCTCGCCTTTTAAACTCGGCTGTGTGTTGATACACCCTCCGAAAACATACGAGCCTCCAGATCCCACGGAGGGGACCCTGTCAGCACCAACACCACTTCGCCAGCTTACGGTTCGATAGCAGCGTAGTATTCGCAGCGCTAAAGCATGCTGTGGACTTCTGAGCAGCTGTCTATTCCGGGCGCCTATGTGTTCCGCCCAAACAGGACTGCAGGACCCCTGTATAAAGCCGTCTGCAGGTGGGCCCTGGACCATAGATTTTGGCAGAAGGCGATTCAGGGTCATGGCCATTTTCTTCAGTTTTAGTGTCAATCGACGAAAATGAGAAGTAAAGATCTATTCAGAATCCAAGACCAAACCCAAGTACAGGCATACCTCGTTTTACGCGACCCCGCTTTGTGCGATTTCGTTATGACGCGGTTTTTAAAATTCGCGCTAAATGACCTCGCTTTACGCGAACGCATTGATTTTAAACTTTATCTTCATTATAGTAACACATAGTATCGCTTGAGAAGTCTACGGCCGCCCGTGGCCGCTCGTGGCCGCTCGTGGACGCTGGCGGCCGCCAAAAAGTTATCATCAAGTGTAATCCAAGAGGCACTTTCAAAAATATATTCTGGTCTAGAGATGTTGGAAAGTTCGGACATTGATACCAATACACCTTGTAGGCAATAAAATTTATTTTGTAATATATTTTGCTTGTCATTTCATTGACCTCGTTATACGCGTATTTCGCTTAGCGTGAATTTGATTGGAACGCATCCTTCGCGTAAAGCGAGGTATTCCTGTACTGCATTTCAGCGCCAATCGGCACACTCTCGTCCACGTCTCTGCGATGCGCGGTGATACTTCCGCGGGGGCGGTGCTTCCGGGGCCCATAAAACTCATTGGCACTGGCCCTCACCCTTAAGCGGACGGACAAACTGTACTTGTACTTTGTACCCATTTTATTTTGACTGCGCGCTTGGCGCTTGCTAGGGGCGCTAGGGTAATATTTGCACACGGGCGCCACATGGGCTAGAGACGGCCCTGGTAACATACATTAGCGCAGCATTCGATTGTAAGAAACAACAGGAAGTACTTAAGTAGGCTAACAAGTTTACTTCGCAATATCCTCAGTTAAACGCATCTAAAGAATCTATCGAACCTCGTACATAATTATTGACAAGACTCGATAGTCGATATTATACTTGAATTCGCGTAATAGAGCCAAATTGTAATAGAAGAGCGAGAATAATAGCGATAGTTGTCGCTACTTGTAGAAAGTAGAGCTGCAGCGACCTGTGAGTCGTGACTCGTGACTAATTGTGAGCGACTATTTAATATTAGTTATATTATTTAGTAAATGTATTGAGAAGAGGTCTCTACTAAGTAGGCACTAGTAGATATTAATGTCCTATTTAAAAATATTAATATAAGGTAAATGACTAGTAGATTGGACAGTACCAGTCATTGGAAAGAGCACAAAAACACAATATTTATTAATGCTGCTTTAAAAGTTTCCTGTTTTTAAAGTAAAAGAACGCCTGTTTTTTAAGAAAAACAGTCAGTTTTTAAAGCAACATTAATAAATATGGTGTTTTTGTGCTTTTTCCAATGACTAGTACTGTCCAATCTACTAGTCATTTACCCTACTGTATACACTACTTAAAAGTACATACTCTACAATGTAGATTGTAGAGTCTATGTAATGTTCAAGAAAATCATCTAGATTCCTGATATTTTTTTTATATTCGTTGCAGCTACACCCAATTGAAGGGCTTACCTACTCTAAACTAATTCAGTTCAAGCACGAAGTTAATTAAACTAATTAAGATCTGTTGGCCTTAGCTTCCACCTACGTTAGCAACCGTTGTCCACGTGAATTTGATGAGATGTAGGGCACGAACAAATTATACCTAGAGGCGAGATCTTCAAAGAGTAAGTCCAGAGCAAATAACAAAATTATTGCTTTTCCTCGTTACCTACAATCACTTTAAAAATACACTCAAAACAATTACTTAATTTAGAAAACTATTTTAATACCTTTCTACATGATACAAAATATTAAAGCAGTATTCTCGCAGCTAAAAATATTCACACAAACAAATGTCTTTAGAGGCCAAGATCGGCAAAGAATCCATTCCCACGGTTTTCTTTACTTTCTTCAAATCTTTCTCAATTTCCGAACTCAACGGGCCCGCTTGTTTCGATGTTCTGAGCATTGATATCGCCTTTGTCACATTTTGCTCGCGCAAAGCAAGAGTCGCTAAATATGCCCAACCATCAGAGAGTAAAGGTTCCTCATTGACGGCTACCGCTGCCCAGCGCTGCGCGAGATCTTCGTTTCCCATTTTACCATAAATTCTGGCAATAAGAAGAGCTGTAAAGGTAGATGAATCGAGATTGTACGCCCGCGCAGCGTACTGTAAAGCTGCATCGATATCAGTATTAATTTTTGCAAGACCAGCGTTATAAAGAATGAACGGACAAAGTTTAGATCCCATTCGTTCTGCTTCATCCATTGCATTCTCACAATCTTTATTCCACTCTCCGAGTAGGATGGTAGCTACCGCACGCATTTGAGACATAATAGCAGATGGGCCGAATTTTCTTACATTCTTGTCGATGAGAACTAGTGCATCTGTTAACTGCTTTCGCAGAATTAATGACGCTACTCTTATGTAATGCACGTCATTGGTTACAGTATGTGCGACTTTAAACCGCGAGCCACGTGTAGTACAACCATTTTCGAAGCAACAGAGTAGTTGTTCGCTAAAGTCGTAGCATCTTAAACATAAGAAAAACGCAGAGGCAAATAAAAGTGGGTCATAGTGTTTTATAGCTTTCGGATTCCAGTATATTTCTTTTTCACCGCTTATGCTCATCCACCTATCTAAAAATTGTCTCCATGGTTGTTCCAATTCAAACCACTTTCGCATTTTCTTAGCTGCCAGGAAAGCACCACAACTGTCCCTTTTAAGATGATAAAGCGTATGTAATGCAGCCCAGCCGATGACACCCGTAATACCATCACAGACATCGCCCTTAACAGCTATATTAAAAGCAGCCTTTGACACCTCTCTGGGATCAGATCCATTGAATTCAACACCTCCTAGGGTCCACAATACAAACTTATTTCTTGGTTGAGATTTTAGTGACCTATACAAATAAGCTATGGCGTCTTTATCATTGCTTTCTTCCAAACACCGCAAAGCTAAGGCTAATAGAGATTTCGGGTGTTCCGGAAATCTTTTTAAATCAATTTTTATACGTTGCATCGAAATCCTTGTGTCTCCAGCTATGCGGGCTCTAGCGGCTGCAAATGTACGTGAAAAATTTTGTGGTTTTGCATCTAAATATGGAGCAAAGGACGCTTGAACGCTACGCTGACAGGCTCTATATTGTGAAGCTACTACGTTCTGCCAATGATCTGTCTTCTCGACTTGGAAATTCCTTAGCATTGTCTTTACGCGTGTCGATAGATTGTTACATGCACTCTTTTTGTTACACGAATCATTTTTATACACACTATCAGAAACTAATTTACTAAGTTCCTCATGTACATCTAAGGCGCCAGCTTCTTTTCTAATACACCTTACATCAATAGCTTTATCATCAGGTTGAGGTTGCGGATGATCCAGCTCAAATACAGAGGATAGTAAACCATCTGACGGTAATATTCCAAGATTTTCGTAGTAAGATAATGTTTTCGTTTTAGATGTCAAAGATTCGTATAAATCAAACCTTACTACAATATAAGGACAATGTCCATATTCATCTACAACAGCATCATTATGTTCTGAACGTGCCTTTGCACTAGAAGGAGGAATTTCCAATATAGATTTCACGTTTTCAGGAAAATTTGTATTGTCAAAATGAACTATCTTTGCACATGTTGTCACACCGTATTGATTAGCTTCTAATAACACTCCAGCATCGACCGAAGCCATGTATCGATATTTAGAATCAATTTTGCCCGATTTTTGAGCAGCAGCAATTTCAACAAAAAACTGAGATTTCAGACGGTCACGTAAGCTATCTGAATCCACAAGTATGCGCCTCATGGCATTCCAATAAACAGAAACACACCTTTTAGTATTATGAGGGTCAAAATCCCATGGAATGAACACATCCTCAGCTGGAATTCTGAAGTTCGTATAAGCTGCTCTACCACCGGCAGCGGCTGATGCCCACAGGATATTTTCAGTGGTAGAGTCACTATTTGATATTCCAAAATTAATAGGGCTGTGAACATTTGCTAACTCCATTGCTCCGGCATACAGAGGGACATCTTTAGTTGATGGAAGACAATGTGCTGATAGCAGTGTTATCAATAATGGAATTTTCTCTATACTTGGAATGTTTTCTTCGGAATATGTGACACAGACGTCCAAAGAGCAGTTGAAATGTAGGCCTGTAGCTAAAGATATTAACGGCAACTTCACTTTTATTTTTCTTTCACCTAGCAGTATAGGAAGCAAGTCTGCTGAGCACCCAGCTTTGTTTTCATGATTCAACAATGGGTCTGACGATTTTGCGGCCTTACTGCTCGTAGTTCGTAGTAAAAACAGTAAAGGCTGGTCTGCTAGTAATTTCTGATCATGAGGCTCCTCGAGATTTAATAATATTTGTATTTCTGGCAGATCTACTTTATCCTCCCAATTTGTCTGTGATAAAGTTACGCCATTAAATATTACCAAACAAACCCAGTCGCCTTGGCCAGGGCTGCCTTCCAAATTTAAGGAAACGTCCAGATGAGGAATATTAACATTGTCTACAAACGTAGCTCCTGTTGCATTAGATTTTACAGATAGCGCACTTTTAATACTTTTCTTACTCTTTGATTTTTCACTACCGTCACGTTTTTTAGGCATCATGCTACAGAATAATGAATAATCATGAAAATATAAAATATGAAACAAGCAATGGCTTTTCTCGATATCCCATATACCATAGTGAATTATTCTCTGTGTCCCGTACTTTCAAACAAAACTCACAGATAACTATAGTCAAAATAATAATTTAAGGTGGCACCAGCGGTCATTGACATTTTTAGTCTAGGAACTAAGACACCGACTACCTATTATAGATTCATTAGAAAATCTCTTCGTAAATCTTAGAATGATAATATCCAACTAAGTATTTAAATGAGTTCGAAGTGATGTATTTCTGAATACTCAGTTCACATCGAGTAAGTATGTAAAATACGATATCACCCGACTAGAAACGTCTGTCACATCATTGTCAATCGCAGTTTCAAGTATAGAAAACAAGGAAATACGACAAGTTTTTTGACAGGGGATCAATGACCGCTTCGGACAGAATTCAGCAAATTTGAGATTCAGCACAGTTTCAAACAGATATCAAAATTCATTTATAATTACATTGACCATAAGAAACTAGATTAATTATTAACCATAGAGTGTATGGCGGCCATAAGATGTGTCATGTGAGTTGTGACTTGTGAAATATGTAATTCATGTACACGCTACGGTCTAGTGTCCCGTGTCAGTCGAAAGAATTGGTTTTCATTTTTTGGTTTTGCACCGGTCGCCTGCGCAGTGCGCAGGTCCAAAAAATTGCACAGGTCTATTCCCACACACATTCCGGTCTACCTGCGCACCTGCATACCTGCACAGGTGGACCTCTCCGGTGGACCGTAGCGTGTATGGCAGCCATTAGGGACAGCTATATAATATTTGATTTGAAACATGTTTGAAACTACCCCGTACCCGTATCTACATTAACGCTGGTGTATTTTTTCTTGACGGCTGATTTGCAAGACGCAACTCCTCCACTTACACCATGAAAATGACATCGTTGCGACAAAACATCCAGCTATTTGGAAAAAAAAACACACGTCTTGTTTCATCTGTCATTTGACGTTGACATTTATTGTCAAAACACAAGCGATAGCAAAGCGAAAGCAAGCCATCAAAAGTATCAAAAGGAATAATTATTTTTCAAGTTGTTATCAAAGCTTTATTTTATTAAGATATTTTATAAACATGTTGAAAAATGTATACTCTAATTCACGGTTTTTATAAGTATATGGTACAAAAGGATGAATACTGTGTCCTTATTCTTGGTCTCGACAATGCAGGCAAAACGGTACGTATGTCTTGTCAGCTCTAATTTTTATTTTCTGACCAAGTCCTATAAAAAATGATTGCTACGTATTTAATTTATTCATTGTAGACATATTTGGAGGCTACTAAAACGAGATTTACCAAAAAATATAAAGCAATGAATCCAAATAGAATAACCACGACAGTGGGACTAAATATAGGTAAAATAGATGTGGATGGAGTGAGACTGAATTTCTGGGATCTAGGCGGTCAACAAGAGCTTCAGTCCCTTTGGGATAAGGTATATTATGAAACTAAAGTCTTTATTATGTACAAAAAAATACTAATTACTCTTTGAAACTACTTAAAAACATATTTACTTACTTTCTATGTGTAGTCTTTATTATTTAGGTGACTTAATAATTATTTAGGTGATATAAAATATATTAGCAGATCTTCTAACTATCAAATTGAATGTTTCAGTACTATGCTGAGTGTCATGCAGTTATTTACATTGTTGATTCATCAGATAGAGAAAGAATTTCAGAATCAAAGGAGACATTTGGTAAGAAACATACAATATTATTCAAAACTACAATAAATTGTTTGTAGCTTACTTTTGATAATATATTTTCAAAATTTTGTTATTTCAGATAGAATGATAGCTTCTGAGCATTTATCCGGTGTTCCATTATTGGTGCTAGCCAACAAACAAGACATTCCTGACTGTATGGGCGTACATACAGTTAAACCTATTTTTAATCAAAATGCTCACCTCATTGGAGCTAGAGACATTATGTTGATGGCAATATCAGCACTGACTGGGTACAGAAGTATACTTTGTTTTTTTTAAATTATATTTGTAATAAAGTCTTTTCACTAAAAATTAGTATAAGCATAGGGTTTATTAAAAAATAAAAATACTTAGCTTATGAACCCAAAATCTTTAAATTCATTGCCAGTAAAATAATATCATAAATTTTAAGCACAAGTTATTCGTTGTAATTTTTTAATTGTAAAATATGTCAATGAAAGAATGTATAAAAACTTTTATTTTGTTTTCAGAGATGGAGTTGATGAAGGTATAAGGTGGCTAGTGGACTGCATAAAAAGAAACAGCATTGACAGACCAGCCAGAAACCATGAGGATAATCTATAGCAAATATTGCACATGATATGACTGCGCACACCTCATATCAATATGTCTCTTGTGGCCCACAAACATTGAATATTAATGAGTTTTCCAAATGAGATAATAATATGACTCAAACTATTGTTGTGTATAGTATTGACTATTGAAAATAAAACATTAAATCTAACAGTGTATATTGCTATCCTTTTTTAGTGATAAACGGTGCCTTTGATAAGAGATATGCTATTGTAAGATATATTATGTGTTATACCTGTAACTGATAAAACATTTCTGATAACAGTAACATTCGCGCCGACGTAGACTACTGTGTTGTGGAGTGAAATGCTTTAGTAATTGTTTACATACATTGTGCTTATTTTAAAATGGCTTATCCTATGTATGAAATCGATTGGAGTGTTTTACCACCAGAACAAAATCGAAGGTAGGTCTTATCAGCGTGATTAAGTTGTGTACTTATTAATCTGACAAGAACCTAATATGTGGTAGCTGTTGGTTATAAATCGTGACAAGGAAAGCGCTACATTCACAACAAATGTGGTGAAATTTCTTATACACTTTGTTTTGCAATCGGTAAATTACTATGAACGGAATGCTGTTCGTGTACGCAGTACCTACGCCACGACGTTACTAGATTCTGAAAAAATAGATGTAAATTAAATTAAGTTCGCTTTGCTGTAATTCATAATGCAGTGCATCCATACTCATAACAGCACAATAAGTCATAAATCGTGTAAATAGAATCGAGAGACAGAATTTCTGCTCTTACAGCTAAACAAAAATATTTTTAATTTTATTACGGATTATTTTCGTGTTCTTTTGATACTTTCGGAACTTTAAAAAATATTTTGACGTTGCTAGAGCGAGAGGTGCCAGTCATGTCATCTTGGACGGCCATGTTGAATTTCTTGCAACGCAGGAAATGTCAGCTGGCGGCTGCCATAATTCGTAATATTTCGAAAAATCTGTGATAAAAATTTATCTCTACACTTTTCTGTGATAGATCTAAATACTACGCTCTGTACGAATATCATGACTGTGCTCTGGTTACTCGTGAAAATATGATATTGTTTTATCAAAAGTGTCAATATCCCTTGCATTTTTATGGTTCGTGACAAGTTAATTAAAAATGGTTAAATCCCTGACATAGACCTTACCATTTCTATTAATTTTCTTATGTTATTTAATTTTAGTGTTTTGTGTAACAGTAAACGTTTACATAAGTGTAAAATAACAAGTTATAAAGTTGTACCATAACCACCTGGCGCCTTGAAGAATACTTTATAGTGACACACAATCTCACATCAAAGATCTGTTTTTAACAATATTTTATTAAATCCAAGATACGAAGATGAACGGCTCTGAGTCTGGGTAATTCTCGTTTTAGTTATTACTTGGTTTCTTTATAAACAGCAAGCAGCTAGGTGGAGGATAGGAGACAAGTGGCAAATTTTGAAGTAAACTTCAAAGTTATTATTGCATAATTTAAAAAGATACATGCTAATTGAGGTGGCTATAAACTATTCTGTGGTATATGCTTGTAATTATTGAATATTACATTTAAAATGAAACAACATGTCTATTGTTTGAAGTAGGGTCCTGTCCTGAAGTAAGTAAATTTCTAAACAATGCCCATGTTATAGAATAACAATTCGAGAGTTATGTATAACAGGTACATGTGCAAACATAGTACATACTTGATAGTATAATAATATCTTTACAATCACAGTATAATAGGATCTAGGTGTAACAACTATGTATTTATGAATACTGTTTTGATATCTTATACTTTTCAAATACACTCTTATTTTTCACAAAACCTGAACAAAACAGTGTCTCTGCTTCTATTGTATGTATTACAAAGAGCTGACATTAAATCTGACCTTTGTAATAATGTTTTTATGCTCATAAAACATCATAACCAATGGCGCAGGTATCCTTATCCATCCTCCATTGTGGGTATTGCAGACACAATAGATTTTTAATTGTTATGCGGCAGCCGGCTGCCGCTTGGGGAGTGATGGGTTAGGTCAATTTAATAAGTTTACAATAATTATTGTTAACTTGAAAGGAAATTGTTTATATTATTACATTTGATTTACAGTAATAGTAAAATGTTTAAAAAATCTTTAAAGTAATTTCCATTCAAGCATTGTTTACCAATAACCAGATTAAACTCCAATATAAAAATAACTGGGCATTCTTATTAATTATTGTTTTTAAATTATAATTGACTAGTTTGCTTTTTACTTAACAATGTTGGTGTTTATTGACTTCTTTTCTTTATTTACAGGTTTAACCCAGCTTTTAACATTGCCACCATCAAACAGGTGGTAAATGAAGCTATAGAAAGAGGTGAGTACAGTTTATTACATCTTTATTTTATTATAAATATAAATTAAACAGTTTTTACAGGTAAATAGAACTTATTAAAGCAGTATTATTTATTAATTTATCATTATTTATTCAGCAATTTGTAGTTCACTGGACCTTTATATTATAATTAATAGTAAGCAGTTATCGCAATATTTTTAGACAAAAATAATAATATTACAATACACATTATTTATTATAATGTAGCGTTGATGATCTGCAGCTTTATATGAGTTATGCCTTTGGAGCTTAAGTCTGAAATTGGAATAACATATTTTTTACTTTAACTTTGCCACTGCTATATTCTGGTACTAAAGCTTTTTCTGAACTTCTTGATCTAATATACACTGGGTTGGGCTTATTGGTTCTATGTATCTGATTAAAATTACTGTAGAAGCTTAAGGCAACTAATTCAAGAAATTGTTATTTTAATCTTACTATACAATTTATTGAAATTGCCTTTTTATTCTGCACTATTTAACTTGTAGTAACTAACAACTAACTTTGGTTTGTAGTACTAACGCCTTTTATTCTAAAATCTAACCTATGGTTGTGTTGTCGAAACTTTTGCACTTTTCAATTGAAATTACTTTGAAGGGACATTTACCTATGCCCTTGCTTTATCACTTGTCACAAGCACTGCATAATATTATAGACGTCTGTTCCAAAAATCTTTAACTAAGTTATAAACCTTGCTACTTTCAAACGATTGGTAAAACAAGGAAAAACATTAAAAAGGAAGATTGATAATCACTGTTTCATTCAAATGATAAAAGAGGAAAGAAAAAAAAATTAAGTACACCTGATGATGATTTATTCGTGAACTCATTAATGCTATAGCTCTTTTTAAATTTGGAATGGACTACTAGGTTTCGACAGCACTCCACCGCTTAATATTAAGTTAACACATACAAATGCACTGATCTTGGCTTTTTCTGTGTGCGTGTCGTCCATAACAGTCGCGCCGGTTTCAGTGCGGATGCAGACTCCCACCAGGCTCCGCGATCTCATAAGACAGATCCGGGCCGCCAGGACCGCGGCAGAAGAGAGAAGTGTTGTTAACAAGGAGTGTGCTTATATACGATCCACTTTCAGAGAGGAGGATAGCGTTTGGAGGTAGGCATTTATAAGTTTGTGTATAAATTGCTTAGTAGTCGGTAAATCGCGCGCACGTACCTACGTGAAAACCCTTAGTTCGTCATGCCAATCCACTCCCACACACGGTCAGTACTAAGTTCTAATTGATCCAATCGGTAGCGTCATGCCGATTGGACGATAGGAAGGATGGTGTGTGGCCACCATAATGTTACATACGAGCATGCTTAGCGTGGTTAACATAGAAAGGGTTTCTTTCTACGATAGTATAGTCAATGTAATAAATAATCATAATATCAACGGCAAGCAATAATTGTTCTATCAGAGAAGTTGATTCCTATGCAGATGGGGTTTGGTCGCATTACGTCAAACCCAGCCGACAGATCACAATAATTAACATTGAATTGACATGATCGACCAAATGACGTTGGTCTCTCAACTGCATAGGAATCAATTTCCTCGATAGTACAATGAACAGGAGGAGCCTGCTAAAAGCCTGCTGACTCGTTTGATATTAATTGTCTCCAATGATTTTAACCTAAGATTCCGTTAAGCATTTTGACCTAAGATACTTTACGACACCGCAAAGTCCTGATTTCAAAATTACTTGGCAGTTCAGTGACATCAATCTTCTCGCGATTAACGGTGACGGCGTCATTAGTTCTTCCCGCGTCACGTTGTTTTATTAGTACAAAGACCTTACAATATTACAAGTTTAGCATTTTCAATAAGATAAGCCTGTAGCGAAAACAGAATAAAAAGATTTTATTGGCACAGGCCCAAGCAAATTTCTCGCTCATCACTTTTGACCGCGGCATAGTACGCAAATATGCGTCAGCTTAGCTCATATCATCTGCA
Source organism: Polyommatus iphigenia (assembly GCA_963422495.1). NCBI lineage: Eukaryota > Metazoa > Arthropoda > Insecta > Lepidoptera > Lycaenidae > Polyommatus > Polyommatus iphigenia. The sequence continues at coordinate 10,469,024 of OY730183.1, forward strand.
AACAGTGCTTCATACTGTCATGCAAACAATTTTTACATAATCATAAAGCTACAAGTGCGATAGTTGCATTTAAACCCTTAGGACTTACTCAAAATTTATCGCCTTCATTTAAGAACTCTCCAAAAAAAAATTCTGAAAATTAAAAAAAAAACCCAGCACTACCTTAACTTGACCGCAGTAGACTTTCTTGTATTTATGATTCCGGTTCTTCAGGCTGACATAGTTCCCGAACTGGTCAGTCACACATGAGCAATTCTGACACGGTCAGAATGCCCCTCTGTAACGTACAACACAAAGAACGCAAAACTGACCGCTTGTATGCGTGACCGCTCTCTGTCTGATAGGTCCCACAGGCCTCAAGCGGACTACGGTCCGTAGACCGTTTTTACGACACTTTGTAACTCAAAAAACCCATAACAGTGTTAATGGGTTTTTTGTGTTTAGTAAGTTACTGAACTGACGAATCACCATTCACCAGATGTCGGAACATCGCGAAGCTCTTGTACATCCACATGCTGGGCTACCCAGCCCACTTCGGCCAGCTCGAGTGCTTGAAGCTTATAGCCAGCTCCCGCTTCACGGACAAGCGGGTGGGCTACCTCGGCGCCATGCTGCTGCTGGATGAGCGCCAGGACGTCCACCTGCTCATCACCAACAGCTTGAAGAAGTGAGTAAAGTTTTTTAAACCATAAGCGAGCTTACTGGTCACCTGATGGAAAGCAAATATCGCCCATGGACACTCGTAATAGAAAGCTGCAGGTGCGTTGCCGGCCTTTTAAGAAGGAATACGCTTTTGAAGGTTTGCAGGTCGTATTTTGTTTATTTCAAACAGAAAATAATGCCCAGTTGTAGCCAGTTTTCGAAGTTTTTTTGACAGTTTTTTTTTTAATAGAAATGTTAATTAGTTAACTTTTTAACGACGAAACCAAAGGGGCGTTATAAGTTTGACGTGTCGAAAGAAAGTGTTTAAAAAATATTTAGTCCTTGTTCAGGACAATGGAGGGCTGGTCTCTTGAGATTTAAATGAAGGCGAAGGATGTGCAATTTTGCATTACAATGTCGTATGTATCGAGGCCAAATCAGTTAGTCTCTTGACTCTTGAGACAATCGAACTCGATTGTCATACTAAATACGACCTGCAAACCTTCAAGAAGTGAGCGTTATTCCCTCTTAAAAGGCCGGCAACGCACCTACAGCTCCTCTGATGTCTGGGCGACGGTAGTTGCTCTCCATCAGGGTGACACGTTTGCTCGTTTGCCCCCTTATTTGATTAAAAAATTGTATCGTTGAACTGCAAAACTTATTTGATTTGCGTATTATATTTTTTTGGTAAAACGTTAAAACACCCAAACCTTTTACGGTCTAATGCTAAGTACTCACATACGGTTTTGCTCAATCAAGCAATAACGTCAAAAAAAAACCCGCGGCTCGGGCTAGCGTCCACACATTCAGCATTGCTCGATAGTTTTATTAAATCGATATATTTCATTCCATCAATCCGACTCGATCCGGTTCCATCAATCCTTCGAGCGGCTCGATGCGAGCCTTCGAGCTGTCAGTTTTGCGGTCCACACAGTAATTATTACTCGATTTGGAGTAAAACTATCGATCAAAACTGTATGTGAGTACTTAGCATAATAAGTAATAGTCAATATTAGATAACTAAGTAGAAATCTAATTAATCAATATTGATTATAAATTAATACTTTTAATAATCGGGTAATTATAGCACATATTATCATTTACATTGTAGAGTTTTATTAAGTTAGCAATTTGTCTATTACATCCGTTGAAACTAAGTTATGTAACTTTTAGGTAAACTTTATTTATGTTATGTAAAGACGACACATAATTTGTTTTGTAAACCAAAGTTTGTTTTCCTAATTAGTTCCAACGGTTTACTATACATAATTCCTGAAGTGTGTCAAACGTATGTTCAGAGAAACTAGAATTTATACAAGAGTGAACCTTATGTGGCAGATATAAAGTCTCTGGCAGGTAAAATGAGTACACACAAACCACTAAACAAACTTAGGGGAAGCCATGATTTGCTCACGCCTCGGTTACTTTGTACGATATTTTAATTAAAAAGATTGTGGAAAACGTTTATTATGAATACTTCAAGCTGCGTAGTTTTTTTATCGACAAGGGTCGTTATTATTCATAGGTTCCCCATAGTATTAATATTTATTGCATGTTTTTCAACTGAAACTCATTATGATGTTGTTTTGATGAAATACACATAGTGGCAGTTCACGGTCTGAAAGGTATAAAAAGAAGTGCAGACATTGAGAATTATGGAAGAGGAGAAAACTTGAGATTTAAAAGAAAAGGATAATTAGAAAACTTGGAAGTTTTATTTCAGTCGCGTATGATATGAGTTACACAGGTAGGGGGTTATTTTGAAAAAATCCGGAGTTTTGAGTTCATCGGACAGAAATGTTTTTAACATTTCTGTCCGATGAACTCTTTAAAGGTACAATTCCGTGCATCGCGATCGATCGCGGTCGTGCACGACCAACGACTGTCGTCGGACGCTCGCGACCATAGTCAACGTATGAAAATGTATGGCACCGCTTCCGAGGCCCGCGACTGACGCGCGCGGCCTACGACTGTCGTAAGCCGCGCGCGATCGTGTCTTGAAGTTATGACAGTCGCGCACGACCGACGACAGTCGTAGGCCCCGCGCGACCGTGTCAAAGTTATATGGCACGGTCGCGCGCGGCTTACGACAGTCGTAGGCCGCGCGCGTCAGTCGCGGGCCTCGGAAGCGGTGCCATACATTTTCATACGTTGACTATGGTCGCAAGCGTCCGACGACAGTCGTAGGTCGTGCACGACCGCGATCGATCGCGATGCACGGAATTGTACCTTAAGCGTTTTATGGATTACACCGTCGTGTCGGGTTTCACTAAGCTGAGTAACATTATACCAGCGAATGTAGAGCAAGTCAAACCAGTATTGACTGAATGAAACAAAGTACTAACATCAAACAAGATTTAAAGCTAGAATCATGTCATCTATGTTATAAAATAACTTAGCATAAGGCTGCCTTCACACTAACGTTTGTCCAGCGTAAGCGTTCGATGAACGTATGCGCAGCGCAGACGCCGCGACAACGCGGCGCGTACGTGGCGTTGTAGCCGCTTCTTTACTGGAACAATCAGTACGCTGAGCTAGCGCCGCGTGTGCGCGACGTATACGCCGCGTTACTGCGGTGACATGTACAATGATTTCGCTGTCAAAAGTACTTTCTGTTGTTGAACTCATTTTACGTCGTAATACTTCGGGCGCTTGTCTACGAATGAAAGAATCAACACGTGCACAGGGGTACATTACATGACACCTCAGTAACGCACACGCGGCGCTAGCGCAGCGTACTGATTGTTCCAGTAGAGAAGCAACGACAACGTGACGTACGCGCCGCGTTGTCGCTGCTTGTCTGCTGGAATGTATGCGCAGCAGCGCAATCGAACGCCTACACTGGACAAACGCTAGTGTGAAGGCAGCCTAAGTATTATATTTTTATGAAAATAAAATGTCTTATTTAGCGTCGGCGATTAAGTCTAAAGAGGTAGCAGACAGACTATCTTCATAATAATATTAGTAAACTATGATTTAATCACTTTCAGCTAACAATGTTGCTCTATGGAAATTGGATTAGGCTCGGTCACGGACAATTTTTATTCATGCAAGTTTATTTAGATGAAATCTAGAACATTCTTAGATACTATCAAAGCATTTCATTTATAGACACATGTGGACCTGCATAATTTGGTCGGATTACGCCAAGCCCCGCACAGACGTTGGCTTAACAACTTAACCAAATAACGTAGATCCTTCAACTGTCTATGAATAAATTTCAACCTACTATGGCTCCTACATTAGGATTTAGGGCTGCACTACACGCGTATTCTTCTTTTAATACTTTTGCATTAACATTCATTTCCATCCCCCAGTGACCTAAACAGCAACACCCAATTCGTGGTGGGTCTGGCGCTATGCACCCTCGGAGCCATAGCCTCTCCAGAAATGGCGCGAGACCTCGCCTCGGAAGTGGAAAGGCTGATAAAGTCCCCCAACGCCTACATCAAGAAGAAGGCGGCGTTATGCGCTTTCAGGATCATAAGGCGGGTGCCGGATTTGATGGAGATGTTCCTACCGGCCACCAGGAGTTTACTGACGGAGAAGAATCATGGTGAGTGTCTTAGTGCCGCACTCAGAGAAGAACATTAATTAGTTAATTGTAATTAAATGAAGATTTTGACATAAGCCCCATACAATATCTGTCAAACTCTTCATTCAATTGAAGCTTCATCTTCATCTTCAATATATAAAAATGGATTTTCAAATGTGTTAGTCGCGCTAAAAGTCGAAAAAGGCTGAACGGATTGATCTGATTTTAGTCTTAAAATATTCGTAGAAGTCCAGGGAAGGTTTTAAAGTGACACGAAGTTCACCGGGGCAGCTAGTCTTTTATATAAAAATGGATTTTCAAATGTGTTAGTCGCGCTAAAATTCGAAAACGGCTGAACCGATTGGGCTGATTTTAGTCTTAAAATATTCGTAGAAGTCCAGGGAAGGTTTTAAAGTGACACGAAGTTCACCGGGACAGCTAGTCATTAATAATTGTCTCTGAGTGCGACAGTTACTTCTCTCTTTCTCTCGTAAATATGCTGCTATAATATATGTACATAGCTGTAATCTGTATACATGTTACAGCTTATCATACTCAGGTATATGAGACGATAAATTCCCATTTTCACGTGTTCCGAGGCAATATAATATCCACGTTGGGGATATATTGGGGATATTTTGAATATATCCATGGGATCTCAAACTTAAGGAAATGATAATATTATAATTGCAATCGATCAAAATATTGCTGACAAAAAAATTCCTATTCAAATGAGTGGAATATAATGTTTCTGATGTTCCACACCTGTCTTTCTTTGATAGCCTGGTGAAGTCATTTATTTTATAATTAGTGTAAGAACTAAGAAATATCAACATTCCCATTAAAAAACCATAATATTATACTAGTTAACATCCCGCGTTATAAAATTTTAAGAATGAATAAACATGTTTTTATGAAATTCTTAATTAGTAAGATGATGCGAAGTGACATGAACTGACACTGATGTGATTAACAGGTGTCCTTATCACCGGCGTGACTCTTATCACGGAGATGTGCGAGAACAGCCCCGACACACTGAACCACTTCAAAAAGGTGAGCTAATTTCAACTCTATACATAAATTGTTAAGATCTATAATAATTCTGTATCAATATAGCAGAAGGCTATTAACTATTTCTCTTAGTTCGTTATGAAAGCCTGGTAACTATTGGTCGTTAATGTATGAAATTAGCTATGAAACTTTAGCAATGCAAGACTTGAATTATTTACTCAGAAAATCATGATCTTGTTCTATGTTCTTTTGATCTATGAACTTTTTATTGTTTTAATTATGTATTCAGTATTGTATTGCATTGACTTATAAGTTATAACTTATAAATCATAATATTATTATCATTTTATGACATTTTAAAAACAGAGTGATTCATACATTTACTTAACAGATTTTATATAGATCAACCTTACGTGACTACGTGGCAAATGCTGCAAATTTCTATAGCGACTATTTTAGGATTAACTTTATAATAAAAAATTTATGATGGTGAATACGAGTAAATATTCTGTCAACACTTTGCATTGAAAAATTTGTATCTATTACATCACAAAAACGTTTCACAAATAAGTAGAAAGTTAAAAACGCACTGTGTTCGTTTTAAAATAAATATGCTATTTTCCAGGTGTTAAATTGAGCACACAGCTTATTGTGCTACTTATGTATAATATGTATATTATATTATAGTAGTTGACGTAAAATTAGACATTACTGTCCACAATACACTTGAAATTTCTCATAGAGGTAAATTATTTATTTGTATAGAGCAGCTTCAAATCAAGTATCAAACATACTTGATTCTACAACAATTTTCAATTAAGGCTAATCGCAATGCATTTGTCCTTTACAATTAAATGAAAATGAGTGAGACGGATGATTCACTTTCACGCCCATATATTTGAGAATACCATTGTCTGCTCCATACAATACCTCTATGACTGTAGCACTGACCTCCATTATACAAGTACGCTGGACAGCTATGATACCCTTTAAAATGACAGCTGTTTTTTTGTGCCTATTTGAAGCGGAATCAGCGCCCCCAAAATTCGGGGAAGAGAACTAAATCTGACGTAAAGTAAAGTGAGCAGTAGTGGGAGTACTTGGAACTAATACTAGTTTCTACCACCGTAGTGATTATAATATTATCTTTGGTTTCTACAACCAATAGCGATTGAGCGGCCATTAGCAAGTTACGTCAGATTTAGTTCTCTTCCTCCGATTTTGGGGGCGCTGATTCCGCTTCAAATAGGCACAAAAACAGCTGGGTATCATCTGTCCAGCGTACTTGTATAATGGAAGTCAGTGGACTGTAGCTACAACTATATTATACTAATACTGTCTGTGTTGTCCCGTAGGAGAGCGGGCAGCGAGAGGTAATTCTACCGCTGATCCTTGCACCACCGTTTAGTCCATTGACATAATCTTGATACTTGATATATAATATCCTATAGTCCGTTCGCGTTAAGATTGTGAATCAGAGCAATCATTATTGATGATGTTTAGACCGTTTTCTTTAGTATTCTACACCATTATGACATTTCGCTGATGACGTCACTCTCTTAACGCGAATAGAGTATAGGTATAAGCTATCATGGGTGTATGGAAGTTGGATTCATTGCACAATATTTATACTTACTGTCCTATTTGGTGAAGGTTTCAAAATAATATAGTCTTCCCTCTTTCCTATCCAACATTTTAAACCATCATAAAATTAGAGCAAAAAGCTGAGAGGCCTTCATTTAGTCTTAGGCCAATTTAAAGTCTTAATTTTGTAATGTCAGTGGACTAAATACTTGCATGAGAGAAGTTTGATTAAATAATGAATACCCTGTATAAAAATGTAATTTTAAAAACAGCAGATAGCAACCAATGGTTTCTTATAGTTTTACCAGTGTCCTAAGTGCTAGTTTTTTGTCATTATTCGCTGTAAAAAGGTAACTACAATTTGTATGACATTAAAGCAGCGCCCCTAGAGGCAAGAAATGGTAACTAACTTAAATTCAAATTGAAGCTATTTCTGCAAAGCTTACAGTGACAAAAACCCAATTTTATTTACTGGCCTGGCTGGTGGTAATCATCAGGCTCCTATGAGTACCACCAGCCACCACTGTCAAATCTTTAGACAGAAGAATTTTGGATTTATTGGATTTGGGCATTGGGCAACATACAGGATGTTTATTTTTGGTCAAACTACAATACGGATTGTCATGTTCTGTGGTCTCGTATATATCGTTAGTTAGGCTTAAGGTTTTTTTTGTAATTACCTTAATCGAATGCCTAAATATAGTACATTGTTTACCGTTATTGCCAATTAGCACGCGAGCTGTAATGGTCAATTCTCAAGACGGTTTTTATTCAGTCTAGTAATAATCATCGGGGTTAAAACCATTTAAAATTTCTAACTTCTGTCCTACTTCTTGCTGTGGCAGACTTTAATCTTGCAATTCTTAAGTTCCTTAGAATCAAACCAGGCATCAGTCCTTTAAAATTCTTTAAAAATACAGCAAAAACATAATTCATTATACATTAGATATAGATTAAATTGGTCAGTTAGTAGGTAGATTTTGTGACATAAAGATTGTATATTTTAAGATTTATAAAAAAAGAATCATATTGTGTAGTTTTTGGTACCCATCAAATATTATATCACACAGAGTAGAAATATTTAACACAGACACTTGTAAAGTAACATAGTGTATGGTAAGATCATTTCACAAAAAACTAAAAAGTATGACACAGTAATAACTTGAGTGAAACACTAGTTTGAATTTGCACCCAAATGTACTAAAATCTTGTTGGTATTGGATATTTTGTATTCTACGAGTATGTATTTTTTTCTTTTTTATTATATTGTGATTTTATGTAAAGTACTTTTAATGTTATAAATTGTATTTTTATTTCAAAGCTTTTGGTATAACGTATTTGTAAAACATTTGTGTATTTGCCTGGTATATTCTGTGTAAATTGAGAAGCTTTTTGTTTATGTGGGTACCAATATTGGACTTTATTTTTATGTTGTTAACATGCATTATCGTTTTAGATCGTTCCGAATTTGGTGAGAATACTGAAGAACTTGATTCTGGCCGGGTATTCCCCTGAGCACGACGTTAGTGGCGTTTCGGATCCCTTCCTACAGGTATTTGTTTTAATAAATAATATCCTTTTCCTCATGCTAGTAAAAATATCTACACCCTGTATGCAGATGTCGACAAACAAAATATAATTAATAATTATATCAAATATTTTCAAAGGGCATAAAATACTTGTTTGGAGTTCTTACTGGATTTGATACTTTTATTTAGTTTTACAAAGTAACAGCTAAAATAAAAGTTTGAGTTACACCTTTTAGTAATCTGTTGAACAAGGACTATGAAATACTATTAAGCTATAAAAGACATCTCAATTCTTAACCAATATTATTACATTTTTATTTGTTATTTCAGGTGAAAATCCTCCGTTTACTGCGGATACTGGGAAAAAACGACGCGGAATCCTCAGAAGCCATGAACGACATCCTAGCGCAGGTCGCCACTAACACGGAGACCAGTAAGAACGTTGGCAACACCATACTCTACGAGACAGTGTTATCAATAATGGACATACGATCTGAGAGCAGTCTGAGAGTGCTCGCTGTGAATATACTTGGACGGTTTCTACTGAACAATGACAAGAATATCCGCTATGTGGCGCTGAATACGTTGTTGCGTACGGTGCATGTTGACACGTCCGCTGTGCAGCGTCACAGAACTACTATACTGGAGTGTCTAAAGGTAAGATTTTTTCTTTTAAAAATAGAAGTAGGGACAGGGCCAGATTTGTATTTTTTACTAGATGACGCCCGCAACTCCGTTGCGTCAAAATTAGTTTATCGCGTGGGAACCGTACATTTTTCCGGGATAAAAAGTATCCTATGTCCTTTCCCGGGACTCAAAATCGGTTCAGCAGTTTGGACGTGAAGAGGTAACAGACAGACAGACGGAGAGATAGACACACTTTTGCATGTATAATATTAGTATGGATGAGTATAGACCACTTTAATTTTGCTGCCCCTATGTGCGAACTCTGCTTCTATCCTAGGACGCTGCCGCCCATAGTATAGGCCACAATATGGCCTATACTGCTTTTACATAAATCCAGAGCTGTGTGTGAGTAAATGTGTTGAGGACACTAATATTAAAACTGGTCATCCATGCCGTACCACAGGTTTTACCAATCTTTTGAAGCGTTTCTATGAATCTGCCTGTTGCCTTTCCATTCTAAAACTTATATGGTTTAGAAATTCTTTGTGTCCTGAGAATGGACTTAGGTCACGTTATTCCCAAAAAACGTGCAGTTTTTACGCGGCACAACAAAGTTGTAAGCATTATGCAGAATTATATTTCTCGAATAAGATGAACCTTACCCATTGAGCAAATATTAAGGAATTTAAATTATATGTATTATATAATATATTGTCCGTCATTTCATCACATGTTTGTAGTCTGCTTTACTAAAACTGCTACAGTAATATAGTCGCTAGGTTATGTCTCAATCACAGCCAATTGGTGGTATGAGTCATGGTAATTGATTCTAAATAGGTGTCGAGGTTCACATCCATATTAGCCGAGTATTAATAACAACTCTGGCAATATAGTACTGACATGGATACATGACATAACAAACAACAAAATGTCGAGGGAAAAACAGTTTTTTGAACAATTTAATTAGAAAATACTTCTTTCTCCTTGCTCAGAAAAATATTCAAAGAACAAGGTCTTGTCTGGCACTTGACGGATAAAGACAAAAATTACCACTTTAAGGGCACGTTGTGACGTGTGCGTGCTCTGCGCGTGTTTTTTTTCAAAATCGCTTCAGCAGAACACTTCCACGTCTGAACGCGCCCTAATTTGTATTTGAAAGCTGTGTGAATATCTTAATTAGTAAGATGGGTCATGGGATATATTTTAACTTATTTACAAACTTTATTCGTAAATAATAATACCATATGTTAGTTGTTTTATCATGAATTTAAATTATATGTTACATAGGTAATTGTCTATTCACCCGAAAATGCAGAAAATTCTCATATTCATTCAGTGCCTTTTAACGTGAATACAGTAAGGAGATAGACCGTAGTTACAAATGTAAATTATTATTATGCATTGTGATAACAATGCATAATAATAATTTACATTATGCATAGCATAAGCGATAACATTATTCGCAATTTATCCTTCCTCACGATTGTGTTTTGAATACAAATGGAACTTGGAGGGTGTGCACTCATGTCTACATTACAACAAATAACACTTCGTCAATGCACAATAGACATAAGTCAATGCTAGGTAAAAATATAATCTTAGAATATGATGCTGAAGACATACAAAAACAACGAGGTGTTTTTAACTGGCAGTATATTTATTTACAAGTTTCACGAGTTTTCTTTAATATTTTAAGTTACATTACTAAAGGCTAAGAAATACTCTACTTATGAGACTTTGCCGTTTGTCCATCTTTTTATCTGTCCTATCAGTCATGACTCACGAGACTGAAAAGCTAAAAAATGAACAGATAATGTATTTCTGTTGCCTCTGCAATAACAAACTAGCATAACTAAACAAAAAAATATAAATAGGGCTTCCTTATTATAGCAAATGTGACTGTGTGAAGAGTTCGACTTGTACTTAACTTTTTAACTCCCACTGATAAATACTCTTCTCATTCTCAGGACCCAGATGTGTCCATCCGTCGTCGAGCGATGGAGCTCTCCTTCGCTCTGATCAACGGCCAGAATATCCGTTCCATGATGAAGGAACTACTCGCGTTCTTGGAGCGTTCGGACGCGGAGTTCAAAGCGCACTGCTCAAGCGCCATGGTGCTGGCTGCGGAGCGATACGCGCCCTCCAGCAAGTGGCATTTGGATACGCTGTTCCAGGTTTTGTTAAAGGTAAAATTGATTATTTGCTTGCCTACTTCTCAATTAAAAGTTTCCTTTAAACTTGGGAGTTTCGTTTTTACATTGTCATTGATCAAAGTTCATGAGATTGTTGGGATAATATTTTAAAACTGCTTTTATTTAATATGAGATGAGGGTATCATCACTTGATCGCTTGAAGAAACCAAGCGCATTGGCGTATGTGTTGTATCTTTCACTGGACCAACTCCATTCTTCTTTTGTCTGCACTTTTATATAATTTGAAATGTTTTGCTTTAATTTTATAAAGTTTCTACCCACATTTCCAGGCGGGCAACTATCTCCGCGACGACACGGTGTCGTGCACGCTGCAGATCGTGTCTGCGGCGCCAGGCGAGCGGCAGGCGTATGCCGCCATGCGTCTCTGGACCGCGCTGCACCGCTCCGCCGTCGCCGCAGACGCCACGGAGCGACAGCCGTTGATACAGGTGTGTGTGTGTGTGTGTGTGTGTGTGTGTGTGTGTGTGTGTGTGTGTGTGTGTGTGTGTGTGCGCGTTTGTGTGTGTGTGTGTGTGTGTGTGCGCGCGTGTGTGTGCGTTTGTGTGTGTGCGTGTGCGTCCGTGTGTGATATTTGATCTATCTCTGGTTTTGCCCTACTAGAGATAGGAATAGTTATCTATTTTATGTCAATTCAATAGTAGCTGCGATCGGTCGTATGTCAAACCAGAGATAGATTGAATATTGGGAACGGCCGTAAGTCGACATGATATTGTCGACGTGTGTGAATAACTCATTGACGCTATCAATAGGAAACAGCATTCGTCACTGTCCTTATTTCCACTTATTTTGCAAACGCGCAATCAATCGATAGATAGAGCAGTAAAAAAAACATGAAATCGTATGATACAATTTCAGGGGTGCCTAAAGATTATGTCCCGGGTATGTCCTTAATAGCAACACATATAAATTAAAATAAAAATGAAATTCAGGTGGCAGCGTGGACTATCGGCGAGTACGGTGACATGTTGGTGTCTGAAGCGAGCAACGCCATCTCGATGGTGGACGACGATGGTGTCGGTGAGACTTTGTTTTATTTTTATTTTTTATTTTATTTATTTAGGAAAACTTACAGCTAGATTAACAAATAGTTTTAAAATAACACAGGAAGGCCTATTACAAGTTTTCACACACGTAACATACACTAGAAGAGTTAAACAAAAAGACAAACAGCAAACAAAGAATAGAACATTATCAGATTTACAAGTGATTTATTGTGCTATATACTAGCTTTTTAGGGTTCCGTACCCAAAGGGTAAAAACGGGACCCTATTACTGAGACTTCGATGTCTGTCCGTCTGTCTGTCCGTCTGTCTGTCTGTCCGTCTGTCTGTCTGTCTGTCCGTCTGTCTGTCTGTCTGTCTGTCTGTCTGTCTGTCTGTCTCCAGGCTGTAACTCAAGAACGGTAATAGCTAGTGAGTTGAAATTTACACAGATTGTGTATATCTATTGCCGCTATAACAACAAATACTAAAAACAAAATAAAATTAATATTCAAGGGGGGCTCCCATACAACAAACGTGATTTTTTTGGCCTTTTTGGCTCTATATCAATAATGGCAACAGGTAGGTACTTGAATTTTTCTCAAGGTCCTTAGTTTTATGTGCACTTTAATATTTAATTATAATATTAAAATAAAATAAAAAATTAAGGGGGGCTCCCATACAAAAATACAATTTTTGGGCTAATTTTGCTCTATAATGGTACGGAACCCTTAGTGCGCGAGTCAGACTCGCACTTGGCCGATTATTTTAATGTTCCATTGCCAGCCAAAGGTTTTCCTCTCGGTAAAATTGGATAGTTGAATAACTGATAAGCAATTTTGTCCACCTTGGAAATGCTTTTATTATATAAGTTTAACTTAAAAATTAAAGTTTACTTTTCTAAGGAGTTATTTCTATCCTTTACTTTCAGATGATTTCACACGGCCAACAGAGGAGTATGTGATCGACATATATCAGAAGTTGCTGTGGTCCACTCAGCTGTCTATCACAACTAAAGAATACCTGCTGCTCTCACTCGCTAAACTGTCAACGAGATTCACAACAAAACAGAGTCAAGAGTAAGTAAGACTGTTAACGTAATACGTAGTTTTAAATACACTGAATTATTTTGTTCTTTGAGGCATGTTTGTTATTGCTAGAAAAAATATGTTTATTTCTATGATTATTCTTCTTTCTCTAAAAACAGAGTACACATGTAGGCTTAAAACAGACGGAATGATTTGTATGATGTAGCTTATTTTTTTAGCGTTTTCATGGTGTCTATCTGGATTCTAGACTTTAGAGTCAAGATAATAACTTTAAGTTAAAATGTAAGAAAGAGACTGAGTTATCCCATCGTTTGTTTCAGCAAAATCCGTGTGATCATCGACACGTTCGGCTCCCACATACACATCGAGCTTCAGCAGCGAGGAGTTGAGCTGTCGCAGTTGTACAAGTGAGTTTATATAATTCAATCCTTTTTGGTTGCCAAGAGTATTTTAGGAAAATAAAGTTATCAAAATAGAAAGCTACAGTTAGTGTCATAAACTGGTAGCTATGGTAACGAAAATAGTGTGACCGTGTGTGCATTTGACTATTTTTTTGACGCAGACACATTCGCAGTATTTATTAATCGTAAAAGAAAGTATCATTTCTAGCTGGAAGCTAGTTGCCGTAGGTGGTAAAACTGTATGCAATAGGAATGTCGTGCGGCGGTAGCGCGAGAAACGCAATTTCTCCGTTTCGTTTTTTTTTTTTTGGACGCCCATGGATACTCGCAACATCAGAACAGCTGCAGCTGCGTTTCCGGCCTTTTAAGGGAGAATAGGGTAATAGGGTAGGGGTGTAGGGAAGGGAATAGGGTAAGGGATTGGGCATCACTCACTCACTCGGCGAAACACAGCGCAAGCGCTGTTTCACGCTGGTTTTCAATTACTGAAGCTAATGTATAATTGTGACGGATATGTCGTATCGCAGGCAATACGCGCACCTACGGCCGGCGCTGCTAGAGCGTATGCCGCCGATGGAGGCGGCCGCGCCGCGCGACTCGCCCGACGACGACGACCCGCCTGCGCCCGCGCACCCGCAGCACCAAGACCAGGTAAACGACCATTGGAGATCCATATTAACCCATCAAGCCCCATAAGAGCACCGGTGATCGCGACAACAATAGAATAACAAAAGATTTCCAAGAATCTCCGATCGAAGCACTAATATTATAGATGCGAAAGTTTGTCTGTCTGTCTGTTACACCTTTACCTCCAAACCGCTGAACCGATATTGCTGAAATTTGGTATAGGAAAAATTTGAGTTTCGTGAGAGGACATAGGATACTTTTTGTCCCGGAAAAATGAACGGTTCCCACGCGATAAACGAATTTTCACGCAACGGAGTTGCGGCGGGCGTCTTCTAGTTAGGAATCAAACCATTAATACAATTAGTCTTTTTAACGATACAATACATAATAATATAGCAAGGGTACGGTTTTGTGTTGCTATAGTTGCTGTAACTACAAAATAAGAATCGAGGGCACATCTTTAACCATCCCCCTAGCATTGAGATACTTGGCGTCAACATATCGAGCGAAGTCCAGTTCCGATATCATCTAGAGGGTAAGGCCAAATTAGTCTCGAAGAAGCTTGGTGTTCTTAACGCCTACAACTTTACAAGGCGCAGGTTCGGCCTCATATGGAATATTGTTCTCATCTCTGGGCAGAAGCGCCAAAATACCAACTGCTCCCTCTGGATCGTATCCAACGACGGGCCGCTCGAATTGTTGACTGCCATAGTGTTTCAAACAGCTTGAACCTCTTGGAATTACGCCGAGATGTAGCTTCACTCTGCATCCTCTATCACGGGGAGTGCTCTGAGGAATTGTTCGGGATCATACCACCGGCAACTTTTCGCCATCGTCCCACGCGAAAAACATACCATCCTCATCACCTTGATGAGTGGCAGTCTTCCACAGTGCGTTTTTCGCGTAACTTTCTGCCGCGCACTGTAAAACTCTGGAACGAACTGTCACCAGTAGTATTTCCGGACCTATACGACCTGCAAACCTTCAAGAAAAGAGCGTATTCCCTCTTAAAAGGCCGACAACGCACCTGCAGCTCTTCTGATGTTGCGAGTGTCCATGGGCGACGGTAGTTGCTTACCATCAGGTGACCCGTTTGCTCGTTTGCCCCCTTATTTAATTAAAAAAATATATTTTTGAGTTGCTCCCATACAGCACACATGCACGTTTTAGCAGTTTGTAAAGAATCCTTTGTAATTGGATCCAACTCGCACACAACGCAGTTTAGGGAAAGAAGAGAGATCCTATAATACGTTAAGATGCGTAACAGTTAGGTGTCAATTAATTATCAAAATATGTACCTTGCAGAATACATCAACGCTACCCTTTATGTCTTTGTTCGTTAGCGTTCTATAGTCTGTCAAGAAAGTCATGACAGGCGGGAAAATTTTTAAATTAATTAAAAAATATGAGAACTTTATTAATTCGAGATAAAAATGTGCAAGGTGACAATATTTAAAATGTAATAAGCGTTCTCTGTGATTACGTTTAGAAAATTTTCCCGCCTGTCACGACTTTCTTGACAGACTATACCCAGCTTCGCAGGCTCCCAAAAATATCAGTAATGGGAACCGGCGGTAAGTACACTGCCGGCAGGCGAGATATAAAACAACGGCTGCCGGCGCTGGCACTCAAAATGGGAGCCGGTGATAATGCGTAAAGCCCTAGGTTCCAGTGCCGATACACAAATTTTAAAAAGAAATAATTATAATCTCAAATATATTCGACTTTATCGACTTAAAAAGGTGAAGGTTAGGTACCTATTTGTTCGGCTGTGGATATTTTAGTTTTTTTGTGATGCATTTTCTTAGCTTAGCTACCTTTTTTCAGCTACCAAAAAGTAAGATTTTGCACCACAGCTACAGTTATAAACCCCGTGGTATACTTCCAAAGGTACTGAACAGAACTTCAGGTAGTCCTTATACATGTTAGAGAGTTTCAGCGTTGTTTAAAGAAGCAAAGATATTGTATTATGCTTCTATGCAGATCATATTAATTATCAGCATCATCATCACCACCATTAACCCATCAAGATTCAAGCCCCATACGAGCACCGGTGATCGCGACAACAATAGAATACAATAGCATTTCCAAGAATCCCCGATCGAAGGATTCAAATATGCATCCTTACAATACGACTATTTATGACCTTATTATATAATTGTTCTTTTTTGATCATTATTCTGTCATTTGACAAGCAATATTTGCCGAATAGGCGCCGGCAGCCTATTCGGCAAACTTCTCGTGACTTCGGCAAACTTCGGAGTTCGGAAAACGGCGCCGGCAGCCATTTCAGCAACCGGCGCCGGCAGCCATTTCGGCAACCGGCGCCGGCAGCGGAGGCACTCCCTTTTTTATTTCTTAACTTCATGAATTCGTTTCTTTTACTTTAATTACTTTATGGACTATACAGGACGCCCTACTGGACCTGATCATCGGTTCGGAGCCGCTGGCGAACGGCGACGCGCACACGCCCGCTACAGACAACGCGCCGCAGACCAACACTACTAACGTGAGTTACTTCATTTCAAGTTTACAACCACAAACAAGTCATTCAGCAGATAAAAATATGCAAATGTTTTACGAAACGATTGTTGATTTATATTAAAACTCCATATAATATGTAGAGGTTTGCCGTGCTTTTCCGTGGTTTTTATTATGCCGCTGGACTTGCCTTTGAACTCTCATCTGGTAGTTTCGAGGCCTCAAAAACTGATCAAGAATTGTTTAAAATCAGTTGTAAATTGTCATATCAAACAGCTGGCACTCCGTACAAAAAGTATTCTTACTTCTTACCTAATACATCTCCTTTTTCAATCCAGGACATCCTAGACCTTCTGAGCGGGCTGGACTTAGGCGGTCCTCCGAGCATCCCGGCCAATCCTGTCAGTGTGGCGAATAACAATATTCCCGCGGCGACGCCAAACTTGCTGCTAGATGGACTGTTCGCACCGCAGACGCCGGTGGCACAGGCACCAGGTATATATAGAACATCTTTGAAGGTATTTCTTTGAATTATCCCAAAAATCAACTATTGTAAGTACCATAGAGGAAATTGATTCCTAGGCAGTTGACAGACCAACGACCAACCAACCAAATCATTTGGTCGGATCATGTCAATTTAATGTTTATTGCGATCTGTCGGCTGGGTTTGACGTAACGCGACCAAACTACGTAGGTCCTCCATCTGCCTAGGAATTAACTTCTCTGATAGTGAAAAGAAATCTTGTTGGGAAGAATTATAATGTTTCATTACCATAAAATAGATGCAGATGCCTCAATTTTTTCTATCCACAATCTTTAATGATCAATATCAGTGCGCATGGCACATTTCATAAAAATGTTATTAAAATTACGTTTTCTGTAGCAAATAGAGTAGAGAAAAATATTATAGAGGAAAGAAAATTTTGATCGATATTCGGTCACTTTTTAATTTGAGTTTTTCTCGTTTCTCCTTTATTTTTAGTTCGATATAATTTATATTGTATATGTAATTTTTAAGTTTATCAATCATTCAACATTTTACATTATATATATTATTCCCTATTTCAGAGACGACAGTAGTAGCGCTAGAGAAGGCCGACTTGCGAGTGGAGTTCCGAGCGCGGCGCGGCGCTGACGGCACGGCGACGTTGACGATGCACGCCGCCTCCGCTGCCTCCTCACCGCTTACCGACTTTTTGTTCCAAGCAGCTGTTCCCAGGGTGAGTTCTAGGAGTATATTGTGGCGGTACCCACAATTCGGCTCACAATCCTGCATCGCGCTATTGAAGTTTCTGAGAACGGCACGATATATACAACGTCTGAAATGACGTCGGTGGGGCTTCGGTCTGACCGAGCATGCTATATCGCTCGGTTGGATCTTCCTTTTCGGCATCATTAAAGGATAAACACTCGAGTATTTTGGACGTTTATTCATCTTCAAAATATGTTAAGCACATAATATTATGGTCTATGGATGCTGTTTAGCATTCGTGTGATAACTCACAAAAAACGGGTATTGTCGTATGAATGCACTAATATTGTTTAAAATCGAAATTCATAACTCAAAGTAGCGTCCATATTATGTGCATTTGTGGACATTATGCCCATCTCTACCTAAAAGACGCGCAGGCGCAGATATAATATAAAGTTTATCGTAGCGCAAGGCAAGATTGACACTGTATCAATGTAAACAAATTTAGCAGCCAGAAGCTACATGTAAACATGTTGTAATCTAGTCAATCACATGACCACTACTGTAAGTTGTAACAACGTAAACCAGCACTTATTTCCGTTCCTGTGGTTTTTAGGACTTTATCTATTTAACAGCAATTGTGTATTGGGTAACTGTTTGGCGTTAGCCAATCAAAAGCGCTACTAAAAAGCCTAGAAATCCTAAAATATGTATTATTAGTGAGAAAAAATTATGTCGTGACGATAAACCATGAAATTATGTTCCAGACGTTCCGATTGGACATGATGTCGCCGTCTGGCACGGTGTTGACTCCCCAGGGTGAAATCACGCAGATCCTCAAAATTACCAACCCTTCCAAAGTGAGTATACTGATTGACACTAAATTAAGTTGTAAAAGTTGCCTTATATTTAAGTAGTAACCACAATTAAATAATCAACCAAAGAGTAAGTTATTGCATAAATTGATAATAATAATAACCACACTAGAAATTAGGCTGCTTTATAATAAAACTAGCTGTTGCCCGCGACTTCGTCCGCGTTAACATAGTATAATACCAAAGATGGATAGTTTTCCCTTTTTTGTGGTTCCATATAAAAAGGGTAAAAACGGGACCCTATTTAAGCAAACGTCAAACGCAAACGTCAATAAACTTTCATGTTTCTAACTCGAGAAATGACGGACTTTCATTGAAACTTTCTACCCCAATTTCACCCCCTTGGGGGTAGAATTACCAGAAACGCTTAAATACGTATCCATTAATTTTTAATCAGTAGCACAAAAATAAAGTTTCATGTTTCTAACTCAAGAAATGACGGACTTTCATTCAAACTTTCAACCCCAATTTCACCCCTTGGGGGTAGAATTTCCAAAAACGCTTAAATACCTACCCAACTAGCAAAATTTGGTCATATAATTTTCGAGACAACGTTTTGGTTATAACTTGAGGTCAGGCTTTTTTGGTTATATAGCATTCGTATTAACCTTTATATGACGCGAAATAGGCGCAAAATATATAACTTTTATTTGTATAACGATCGTGTAGTGGTCGTTTTAGTGGCTAAATATTCGTATAGCGGTCGTAAAGTGATTAGTTTTGTAACCGTTTCGTCGTATTGTGATCCAGTAGACGTTGTATAAACATTGGGAAGTAGTCATTGGCATTACCTTTTTGCGGATACTAATTATTTTACAGTTCTGTTGAAGTAAGATAAAAGAAAAAGTAGCCATCATGTTGGTAAAAGTTTGTCTGCCATATTTATTATTGAATGAATGCTATTGACTATAGTCCGCGCGGAACTAGTTGGCCGCGCCTTAGGTATGTGAGCGGTGGGACGGAGAGGCGGGGGCGCTTGATTTTGACAGTTCTAGCTAGTTTGGACAAAACGCACACGAGATTGCAATAGCAAGATAAGTCCGCCGATAAAAAGACAATCTAAGGAAATACTATTTAAAGTGCATAGGTTTTTAAAAAACGGAAAGCCGATGTCAATAATTTAGAATATAAAACTGATCAATTGTCTTTAATTTATTCTTTTCAATAATTAAATAATATTATTGTTCACAATATCGCGAGATTTGTCGTCACTGTCTAATCTCATGTGCGTTGCGAGCAGCAAGCAACCCGCCCCCTCACCCCCGTCCCTACCTAAGGCGCGGCCAACTAGTTCCGCGCGGACTATATAATGTATTTGGTGCTAGTCGGTAACAATATCTACTTTTCTAAGGGAAATTAAATTTCTCGACGATTGTTTATACGTTTTTTAACAAATATTTAACGCCCCCTTCGAATAATTGCAAAATAATATTTATGAATTTAATTAATTTTAAGATTACTTGTACTTTTACAATTACACGATTTTAGGTAATGATGGTGACTTTTATATGATGTCTCATGACTATAAGTCGCATATCTTACCATTTATTTATTTTATCATCCGCCATTTTTAGGTTACCGTTACAAAATGGAAACCCATGCATTTTATCGAATTCTCAATATGGTGATTTCTGTTCATTTCTGATGTCGAAAAAAAAATCGATCAGTAGTTTCTGAGATTAGCGCGTTCAAACAAACAAACTAACTAACTCTTCAGCTTTATAATATTAGTAATAGATCGTAAAAGTAGGTAAGTACATGAAATATTCACAAAATCTTCAATTATATTTGTTCTTTAATAATAAAATTAAAATAAAATAAATATTTAAGGGTACTCCCATAAGAAAAACTATTTTTGGCCAACTTTTGCTCTATAACGGTATAGAACCATTCGTGCGCGAGTCCGAATCGCACTTGGCCGATTATTTCTTGGCCAAAGTCGTAAAAGAGAAACATGAAAATATCATTAAATAACTAAAATGTTTTGTAACAGTAAATTTTAAAAGTATTTTAAAATCATAACTTATGTTAGTTATTTAAGTTCTCAAAATATGAATATTAGGCTTATAAACATTTTATAATAGTCGTATAAAGAGAGTCGAAAATCATGTAAGAAACGTTTATTTAAAGATGTATTTTATAATAGTTAAATATATGGACTTTACATGATAGCCATGTAGAAATCTTATTACTGATAAAGAGTAGTGTTATGGTCGGCATTACAACCAGATTATGATTGTTATATAAATTAATTTTATACAACATCAAATATGTATTTTAGAGGTCACAACTGCGATATTTATAGGATAGTCATATATTTTGGTCGTGTTAACGATAACAAGACTAAATTAAATGACTAAACTCTTATATGACATATTGTTCGTTTAATATATTGTTACACGATGTTGGAAACTTTAATTACAACTATACGATTTCTATACGACTAAATGTCATTTAGGCTTTTTGTTAAAGGACTAATTTGCTAGTTGGGTATCCATTCATTTTTAATCAGCAGTCCAAAAATAAACTTTCATGTTTCTAACTTAAGAAATGACGGACTTTCATTTAAACTTTCAACCCCAATTTCACCCCCTTGGGGGTAGAATTTATAAAAACGCTTAAATACGTATCCATTCATTTTTAATCAGTAACCCAAAAGTAAAGTTTCATGTTTCTAACTCAAGAAATGACGGACTTTCATTCAAACTTTCAACCCCTATTTCACCCCCTTCGGGGTAAAATTTTCAAAATTCCTTCCTTAGTGGGTGTCTACTTAATAAAACAACCCTACTCACCAAATTTCGTGGCTGTAACCACGTAGTGATTATATTCTCTTTGGCTGTAACTTTAACAGTTTTTGCTCAGCGATGATGAATCAGTCAGTCAGGACATGTAATTTTATAAGAATAGATAAACTTTTATTATCTGCTAGTCGGAAAGTAGCATTTAGTACCGTAACTATTTATTTATTCTTAATGCATAAAGTTACAAACAGTCAAAGACACATTTAAATGTTATAATAATGCATCGGCGTACTTATCTCTTTAATACTTCGATCGTGGGAATCGCAGACACAATAAATTTTCAATTGTTATGCGACAGCCGGGTGCCGCTTGGGGATTGATGGGTCTCTTTCAACAAACCTTATAATTTTTTATATAGCTGTTAAACCTTATAGTTAGTACCGTAACTATTTACAACCATTGTGCCCGTCGTGTGGCCGTCCGTCCTACTAACAAAGGAAAGGAAGCTAGTGCTCTTGTGTACAGCACAATAGCACTATTAAGATAACTCTTGCACTCTGGTTTCAATGAAATCCGCCGTTACCGATACCTGTGCACTACACGGAATTTTACCGTCCGGCGTTCATAACTTTAACGTTTGCCTTATCAAAATGTACGAAATCGGAACGCCGGACGGTAAAATTCCGTGTAGTGCACAAACGCCCTAAGACCTAAATATACCTATTGTAATAATATGCAATTTGCTATTTTCAGACACCCCTGCGGCTGCGGATACGCGTGTCGTACACAATCGACGGCAACCCCGTGCTCGAGCAGGCCGAGGTCAACAACTTCCCCCCCGACCTGTTCAACTGACGCCCAGCGCTCGCCTACGGCCTGTAACGCAGATACAACACACCATAGACCAGTGTTTCCCAACCTGTGGTCCACGGAACACTGTATGGGGGTCCGCGGTGTCATCTCTGGACCCGTATATAATCCGATTCTTTTGCTGTTTATTAATTTAATAAGGGTAAAGGGTGTCCGTGAAAACTGTGCTTGACTTCCTAGGGGTTCGTGGCTGAAAAAGGTTGGGAAACACTGCCATAGACTAAACTGTCAGCCGCCATCTTGTCTGTCACGTGGGTATTGCTGTCTCACTCGCAAAGTTGCCAAGTATGATATCCACTAGATCTAGAATAGAACATTCTACATCAAGTACGCACTCTGACGTTGGCAAAACACTAAGGGCCATGAGCGCCGGCAGGGTGCCAGGGAGGTGCACTTGCACCCCTTGGGAATCTCGGGATCAACAGGAATGATTGAAATAAAAAGCATTTTGTAACCCAAAATACCATGCCGTACAAAGATAGTTCGTAATGTTTCGGCACTAAATGTATTCTGTTGACGTAAATAGACGGTCACTGTTGTTCGTAAAAAGTAAAAAGAAAGGAAAACTTAAAATATCTGCACCCCTTGGGAGTTATTTCTGCCGGCGCCCATGCTAAGGGCTCTTTTAATAAAAAGAAGTTCAAGTTTGTATGATCAGTAGAGCAGGATGCAATATTAATTGTTAATATTTCAATTTCATCTTCTGTTTTACCAGTACGACGAGGTACAGCTAAATAAAAGTCGCAGTAGTAGTCTTCAAGTGGATAAACAATATTATTCTTTACATACGTGACAGATACGTAGAAAAGAGACAAAATATGCGTGGCGTCTGGAAATATCAGCTTATTTATAAGGTTTAGTTTTTTATTTTAACTGCAATATTTCAACAATTGTTAATCATTAACTTTACATATTCTGTAATGATACCAATGTTTAATTGTTGTTAAACTATTGGTAAATGTTGGCTTAAAGGACTGCTATAATGATAGAGTGGGACGGTCGCCTTACCATATAAAATATTTTTTATAATAGAAGTAAGAGGTCTATTATAAAAGAACCTGGGAACGGTTTATCATAAATTATAGCAACTATATTTTAATAGCAACACTGTTACAAAAGTTAAATGTTGGTAATAAGATTTGGAAACTACTTACTTTTTAAAACCTACCGGTAAAAAATCAAGCTGAGTAATATAAAGGTTTTTTAATTAAAATGTTACTGCTATAGTCTATGGTTACTCCCTTGGACTGATAGCCGTTTGCTGTTACTATTGAATAAAAAATGAGATTCAATAAACATTCCATAATTAGATTTATTTAGGCCCCTTAATTATAAAAAATTATTTCCAATTTCTTTTTTTATTTAAAGAGTGAAACATAACGGATGGTATACAATTTTATGGACTTTGAAATTAAATGTTGAGTATAAATTAGATTATACTCATAATATATTAAAATTATTATTTATTTGCTGGTGACATGACGAAAGTGTAGTAAAAATATTTAGTAGAAACTGACATGCTAAAAGAAGAGAAAGAAAACATATCTTCCATCTCACTTGGTTGTATAAAACATTTCAAAAACATAATATTTTTTCCATCAACAATTAAGTCAAATGTGCTACTAAGTTCTGTACAACTCTTGGATTGTAAAACCAGCAGCTTTACCCCCGAAACTGATATCAATTTGATATCAGGTTTTTAATTTTACACTTTAGACATCTAAAATAGCTATATTTTAGATGTCTAAAGTGTCCAAAATCTGATATCAGATTGATATCAGTTTCGGGGGTAAGGCTGCAGGATATTTTTATATCTGTCGGCACAAACACCAGTATTAATAAAATCTCAGCTTCAAATTAGGACTGTCAATTAATTTTGTAGGTTTTTTTACCGGAGCCTAATAATTAATAGATGACTAAAATGCCGATTTTGTATATAAATGTGAAAATGTTATTGTAACATACATGTAAAGTTTGGATGGCGATGAGGATGTACTTAATTAATTATAACATGTTGCGGGCGTTTAGTTTGGTTGGCAATTTATAAGGGAAAATATTTTAGAATGGAACAAACGTACGGATATAAAACTATCGTTAAAAAGTTGGTGAAACTGTGTTTGTGCAATACTAGCCTCCTGTATGCATTATAACTATCGGCAAACATAATCAAAAAGAAAATTATATGTAAATTATGAGCGAAACTAAACGCCTGTAACCAAAAATATGCTTATATATTATTATAACATGCAATGAAGGGATTTGAAGGTATTAGGGCCGATTCACACCGGAATGGCAGAGGCGAGGCGAGCAGTTTCAGTGTCATATGATTTTAAACTTTATCTTCATTATTATAATACATAGTATCGCTTGAGAAATCGCCGCCGCCGGCGGCCGCCAAAGGCCACGAGCGTCCACGGGCGGCCGTAGATTTCTCAAGCGATACTATGTATTACAATAATGAAGATAAAGTTTAAAATCATATGACACTGAAACTGCTCGCCTCGCCTCTGCCATTCCGGTGTGAATCGGCCCTTAGAGTACTTTCCCACTGTGTATTTATATAATTATAAAAAATTATTCGCTATGAGCTTATCTTCATATTATTATTATGTTTACACATTAAAACAAAATGTTACATTCTAGTAATTTATTATTTTCTTTTCAGTTCTTTTTCCTACAATTCATTTGGTAAATAAAGATAATTTATATTAACATCTTATAAACTGTCTTACTGATTAAAACTTTAACTTCATTATGCTCGGGCCACACTAACGAGAAATGCCGTTAATTATCGCGATAATGCTAAAACTTGTTAAAGCATTATCGCCTTTAATTCGTGATATATAAAGGCGATAATGCTATAACATGTTTTAGAATTAACGCGGTATAATTAACGGCATTTCTCGTTAGTGTGGCCCGAGCATTAGAGACAAAGCAATAAATAAATTTAGTGAGAAAGTGCCCTACTTATATTTAGCGAAACTAACATGTTCCCTAAGCATTTTGTTAAGAGTAATTTTATTTATGACATTTATCATTGCTTGTAATGCTAGGCGTTATAGAGTAGGATTGTTCCTGTATTATTATTATATATTTTTTTTCATTTTCATTCAATAACTAATGTTAGTAAGCTTCCCAAATATGAAGCAATACAATATCAAGTTATTTTAGTTTTGAAGCCTGACCAACTTATCTTGATAACTGAGTTTTGATTGTATTTATGTTCGTTGGTCAGATTTTATGCTTCAGTAGATTTTAATTCAAGTTATTTAGAAAGACAAAACTTTCAAGCTTCTGTAAAGTAAATATAATATGTATATTTGAATAGAAATCTTTCGGACTTTCTGAATCGGTAATCATTGTATATAAATATGATATCAGCTATATTTTACATAAGGAAATGTAGATGCACTGTTTTATATTTTAGCATAACACCAAACGTAATAAAGTGTACGCGTTTATAGTTCCCATAATGTAAGTTTTAGCAGTGTTTGGTTTGTCAGCCATTAACAAAAATTAAGTAACAATTTTTCTTAATTACTTGAGTTTTTCTATATGATACACATTTTAGTTTATCGGATTATAAAATATTGCGCTAGCAATAGCAATAATTCCTAAGTTTTTCATAAACCATAAAGGCAAACCTAACTCTTACGACTTGCCGCAAAGAGGAACTATTTCGTACATTCGTATATATGCAGGTATATATTATACGCATTTTTATTGTCCAGCAGAGCTTCGGAAAAGGTAAATGCAATTTGGTGCTTATGATAGAACCTGGATGAAAGAAGGCCCTCCACAACTCTATGTTATGGTTTTACATGTAACTGTAACTACGATGAAAAGATGTAAATAATTATAATGATTTTATGTAAATTGGTTAATAAATATTTGAGAATGTTTATATAATCAAATTGTATTTTAATTTCCCACCTCAAGTATGGTTAACAAAATTTTAACATTCATTTTTATTATATATAGATCGATTTTTTTAAATGTTAGTTAAAAACGGTAATATTTTATATTTTTTATTGGCTTAAAAAGTACACTGTCTAATATTTGATGATCTTCATGAAAGTATGAATTTAGTTTATCAACTTTACAAATTAACCGAAATTAGCAGTATAGAGTAAAAGAAGTACTTTTAATTATTATAATATCATTAATTTTCAATCATGGGTGTAGCAGGCGAGGGTCTGCCACTAACGCTATTGAACAGTCTGTCTTTTATCATCTGTGCCATGAGACCATGGATTACTTCTATGGTGGTCTTGCAGGCGTCTTTAGTTGCCTTCCCCAGCTTATCTTCTGTTCTCTTTTCGTTTGGATCAGTGCCGGCGTACACACCGCGACCTGAAATGACAAGATAGCAAATGCAGTCTCTGTACCGTAGCTCTGTACGATAAAGCTGTAAAATGGTATATAAAAAAATGTTAAACCAACATGAAATGCATTCTAATTTGTCCAAAATCAGTTGTTAGATGTAGATACTGTTGTAACGTGTTTTAATGTTTGATAGGATTCAGACTGGATCATAGCTATTAGCTGTATTAATGTTGGATAAGAAAAGCAGAATTGGAGTACCAATAATTACCTAATGAATAAATTTTAGTGTCTAAACACACCATGCCGAAGTTCCGCGGCGGAAGTTCGGCATGATTCCGCCTGTAATGTATTTTAAATTACCGATGACACACCATGCCGAAATTCCGTCGCGTTTTTATTGTATGCGTTTGACATTGCTGACGTAATCGTGCGGAACTTCGGCATGCAGTGGCGGGGCAAGACCTAAATTTGATGTGGGCAAGATATATCTTGCGAGGCCCCCTGAAATATATTTTGCGAGGCCCCCTGATAGATGACGCGAGAAAACGGATTTTTGGAGAGAAATAATTTTTCGATACTCAAACTTTTATTTAAACACTTTTTTTATGAATATTTGAGTATCAAAACTAGTAAATCCTTTAAAAAAAACCTCGTGGTCCAAGGAGCGCGAAGCCCCTTAGACCGCGAGGCCGTGGGCGGTCGCCCACACCGCCCACGCCTTGCGCCGCCTCTGTCGGCATGGTGTGTTTAGACACTTAGAAATCTTACCTAAGCAAACTTCACTCTGCTCCAATTTATCTGACAGATCAAATATTTGTCCTGTAGTGTAGTCTGCATTTGTGATGAGACTGGAGCTACTCAGGGTGTTCACCCAGTATTTGTTCCACAGGGAATCTAGGAGCCTCCTGTCCAGTGATGACTTGAAATATGACACCTCCAATGAATAATATTGCTTGCAGTGCACACCAAAGTCTTCTATCTTGTTGAGAGGAATAGTCTGGTATTCTGAAGGCTCTTCATTTGCTGGTTTGTAACCCTGCAGTTACATAAATTATTGTTTATGTCAAAGCAGGAACAAGAAAGTTTACTGATTTAACTTTAATCAAATTTTATTATGCTGAATTATTTTAGAGGAAAAAAAAATTACAAACCATAATTAACAATATGGTACTTACTATATTTTTATCAAGCCATAAAATAAACAAGCATAAAGTGGTTTTCTTTCATAATATAAGTTTAATTTCAAACTCACCTTAGGATAAGTTCTGAAAGCTCCCAAGCAAACTTTTCCAGCGGAGATGGTTCTGACTGGGTCTATGACAATAGCTACAAATGGCTCTTGGAAGTTCTGGTTCAGCATCTGTGTGGAAACATCTATGCCGGACAGCCAGCAGCCGTAGCCGGGGTGACTGTGGTACCAACCTATAGCATTTTCATGTCTGCCCACCTATAAAAAATTCAAGCATTTTCAAAAAGGTTAGTGCCAAAAAATATTTTTTTACATGAACTATCAAAAATATAATAATTCAATAATAGCAGGAGTGCTGTAATTGAACTAAATAAATACAAGTACTTGAAATCATAGTAAAAGCTTGTACAATGATTTCAAGTCTTAAAAGTTTTTCGTAAATCCAAAAAATGATAAGCTAAGTCCTTACAAAACAATCTCACCTGCTTTGCAGCTTCAATATAAGCTGTCATATATTCGTACGCTTGAGCCTGGGCGTTGACTCTCGTTTCAGTTCCCTCGACTGGCAGAGCAAAGGAATCCATGACTATCATGGTATTGGCATCCACTTTACCCAGTAGCAGCCCCATCACTTCTAAAGTACCACCTGATCTTGCATGCATTACCATCTTGAGTAGGGCCAAAGCTGATATCTTGATGTCTTTGAAGAAATGAGGACTAAAAATTTAAATTAACAAATGTTAATATTTTTGATAATTTTTACGTAATATTATCAATTTACAGTGTTTATGCATATACAATGTAATTTGATAATATTATATCAATGAGCATGTGCACATGCTCATAGTTTTTTCATACTGTGAAACAGAGAGTAGCACAAAGGAAAAATTGCACTTTGTCAACAGTTTGTATTTATTACCACGATGATTATAAAATAAGTGTATCGGAAACATACTCTTTTTCCCATGGTTTTGCGGTAAGTATATCTTGTTGCTGTTTTTTATCGTAACGATAAATATCATCAACGCTTGAAACAGTTTCGATGTTGTTAGCCATAACCCAAGTTTTTTGGGCTATCGTAGATTGTGAATCCGCACTTGTTGAAGCCATGTTAATTATTTATATTAAACTAAGTGATATAATTATTGCGATTAACTCAATAATATTATTATTTTAATTATTTGCAATTTCATGACCGTATTACCATTGACATTTGACAGAAAACTGTGTGACACTGACGAGTTGACAACTGAGTACTGACAAATCAGGTGGACGAAAGTTCCAAACAAAAAAAAATTGGGTTCCAAATTTAAACGTAGCTACTAGATATAATCGCATAATCTGTACAATTTTTAAGCACGGTCGACTGTGATTGGCTGATAAAAAAGACCATAGAGAATATAAACTACATGAGAAAAAAGAGGAAAAAGAAGTTTAAAACTCAAAGTTCGAATTTCATTTTGTGAAAATTAATTATTACAAAAATACAAAAATTGTAAAATAAGTGGATTAATTATTGAAAAACGAAAGATAAGCCATTGTAAAATGTAAATGTAACCGTAAATTGATAAATTGAAGCAAAACATAACGATATCATACCATGTTCTAATACAAAGTAAGTATGTGGTAGTATTATTTGCTTAATTGTACATTTACAACTTTAACTATATTAATATGAAGAAGAAAGATTATTATTTCATAGAAATTATTATAATGTATATCAGTATGCAGTTAATTTGGAAAATGATGAAATGTGTATCATGTGTATATTTTTTTATTGTAACAATACATTAGGTTATTAACTATACTTAATAATTTATGTAAACTGTATGGAAATGTAGTAAATGAAAAATGTTTCATTAATTTCAGATTTTTAGGTCCCTATACAGCTAGTTTGCAACATTTTAGTCTGCAAGCAATAGCTGTTACCTCGATCGCGGATTGTAGGAAATCTTTTGTTCTCGCGGTCGCATGCGACCGCTTGGGAACGAAAGCAGCAAAGAGATTCAAAGCAAGGAGATTTTAGGAGAAGGAAGGTATGGGATTATGAGTGGTACGGCCACCAAGGAAAAATCCTCTGATCAAGTGAGGTGGTATGCAGCTGGCCTGAGCCCACGCGATAGATTTCAGCTGTCGTATACAGGATGTAAGAAAACAAAGTGTGTATGTATAAAGGTGCGGTCCACTGGATCGGAATCGGAGCGTAGGTACGCAGTGGACGGATTTGTTGCTTTGTATGTATGGTACTGACTACTATGAACTGCACTAGAAGTACTGGAACGTCATTCTGCGCCTGACAAGTATATGACGACACGACGTGCCGTCCGCACCGTACGCCCCGATTCCGACCTAGTGGACGCGCAGCTTTAATCCCCTCCCTATATAGAGTTTACTGTATAAGCCAATCAAGTAGTTAGTAGAGTAGCATAGACAGCTATTCTATTATATTTATAAATAAAATACATAAAACTGTACTGTAATATTATAATAATTAATAATAGAAAATAACAAAAGCTTGTGGATTAAATCTGTTTTATTGGTCAATTTACCTTATTACCCTATTTATTAAGTTATGTAATAATAATAATAATAATATCTATGGACGCTTCACACCACGTCAGTCTGGCCCCGTGCTAAGTACCTAAAGGACTTGTGTTACAGGTACCAGACAACGGAAATATATTTAATACTTTTATACTATACATATATTTAAGATTTTTATTATATTATACACATATTTAATACACATCCAGACCCGGGAACATTGAAAACTTTTTGTTCCGTCGGCGGGATTCGAACCCGCGACCCCCGGCTTGAGCGTCCAACGCGCTTACCACTGAGCCACAGAGGTCGTCAAACACTTGAGGAAGTTGATTCCTATGCATGTCGCGGGTCAACTTAAACTGGTCAGTGGTCAGTGTTGATCGGGAAAAAGAACAGGACAGAATAGTATTTCTATATTTCCATCTTGGTCATTTTGTGTTTACCAAAATATCAACATTGCGATCTCCTTGGCAACGATAGGTTTATTGGTCGCTATCTGTCGGCTATGCTCGTTCACGATAGAATCGTATTTTATTGGTCGCATTGCTTTTGACAAAATATAATCTACTTAGCGACCGCCTTAGCAACGAAAGTATTTACATTTTGAAGTTTTTGACACGGTCATCTTCAAAAATGTTTTGCAAATATTGGGAATTGATTTAAATAAGTAATATACTATTTTATTTCTCTCATCCGAACAATCTTTGAAAAAATTATTAAGTACTATATATACTTAATATTATATAAAATGTGTTTATTGAAACATTATAACCCATCCAATACGTGCAACAAAACAATGGACTTATTAACAGCAAATCGTTGAGCAGATCAAACTGGCCAACCTAATTCTACTCCCAATATCTTCGTCAATAAATATTATCATGAGTTGGTTAGTTGGAAAAGGCTACCCCGAAGGATTAAGTAAAACTTAAGTTATGTTTTTGAATTATATTCTCATTGCTGATTATTATATCAATCCAGAGTTCATAATAATACCTCAAGAAGAATACCTAAGAGTTCATAATGATTTTATAAGTTTTACGTTTTTCGATATTGTTTTAACGCTCAAATAAAATATTATCACGATATTATACAAGTGTGTTCTGATTTTTATGGTTTCTTGTAGATTAGAAAGATGTTGATCTATAAATCTAGAGCGTTTTTATTACATTACGCAAAACATAAAAATGAATAGTAAGTAGTAGGTTCAGATTTCCTAGGGCCTAAGATATTGATTGCTATCAAGAAAATTTTTCGTGAGTAGCATAGTGATTAGTGAGTAGCTTCTTTTTTTTTTGATTAGACGAACAACAATTTCCTGTGCAAAAATTCTCGAAAGTTAATAAGTATTTCGATTTGATGGTCCTAAAATATGATTGTTCTATTTGTAGGAAAATGTTATTGCTAAATTATATAACTATAGTAGCTAATTTTTTTGTATACCTCTCAGTATACAAAAAAATCTGCTGGTTAGATGTTTTAGGGTTCCATAGTCAACGAGAACGTCTTGTTAATTACAGAACCCTAAAAGGGGTGTAAAAGGGGTGACAGACGTGCGTAGAAGTACGCGGACTTATGGCTCGACGATCTTTTTCGCCTGTATGTCACCTAAGTACGCCTCGGAGTATCTGTGAAAATGATCTTTAAGATGTGGTCAATAAGGTCAACCTTTATTACCACGTATTAAAGTTAATTTCATGAGTAATCGAGGTAACTTCTCAAAAATTTATGAAAGCACAAGAGGGCGATTATGGCTTTATGAGAAGTATCCCAAGCATATATTATATGCTACCAAAAAGTAAAATTTTGCACCAAGGTATGCTAGATGGTTCCGAAAATACTAAGAGAACTCCGGATTCAATTTTTTTTATGAAATAAAACGGGGGCAAACGAGCAAACGGATCACCTGATGGAAAGCAACTACCGTCGCCCATGGACACTCGCAACATCAAAAGAGCTGCAGGTGCGTTGCCGGCCTTTTAACAGGGAAATGGGAATACGCTCTTTTCTTAAAGGTTTGTAGGTCGTGTAGGTCCGGAAATACTGCTGGTGACGGTTTGTACCAGAGTTTTAAAGTGCGCGGCAGAAAGTTACACGAGAAACGCACGGTGGAAGACTGCCACTCATCAAGGTGATGAGGATGGTATATTTTTCGCGTGGGACGATGGCGAAAAGTTGCAGGTGGTATGATTCCGAACAATTCCTCAGAGCACTCCCCGTGATACAGCCGATAGAGGATGCAGAGTGAAGCTGCATCTCGGCGTAATTCCAGGGGGTTCAAGCTGTTTGAAACACTATGGCAGTCAACAATTCGAGCGGCTCTTCGTTGGATACGATCCAGAGGGAGCAGTTGGTATTTTGACGCCCATGCCCAGAGATGAGAACAATATTCCATATGAGGCCGAACCTGCGCCTTGTAGAGTTGTAGGCGCTGGTACGGACTGAAGAACTGTCTCGCTCTGTTCAGAACACCAAGCTTCTTCGAGGCTAACTTGGCCTTACCCTCGAGATGGTATCGAAACTGGACTTCTCTCGATATGTTAACGCCAAGTACTTCAATGCTAGGGGAGATGATTAAAGATGTGCCCTCTAAACGAGGATATACGACCATTGGTGACTTTTTAGTGGTGAACGCGCAGACTTGTGTCTTGGGGGGTTGAATTGGACCAAGTTACGTCCACCCCATTCGTAGACCTTCTCCAGTGAATTCTTCACCTTAGACACAAGTTCGTTTATATAATTAAAGATACAAGTATGGGGGTTGGGGCGCTGTTTTAATAACTGAAATAATTTATACTAGGTACTTACATACTATGCAAATTACATCCATCATCATCATCACTACGCAGAACACAGTCTTTATACAGAAAGCCTTATAAAATATAAGGCTTTAAAAAGAGTGAAAGTCGGTATCAGTCCCAAAAATTAAATATATTTTGTCATAGAATTCATGATTCTGAGCTGGTACCGACTGACTTCAAAATAATGAAGTACTGTCTTATATTTCTCTATGTAATTAAGAGTGTATATTATAGAAATAGTTGAGACTAAAGAGTACGAATTATTAGTTAAGAGTATTAAAAGTACGAAATATTAGAGTACTAAAGTGTAAGAATTATTTAATTTACTATTTATTTGAATAAGTAATGTTATTGTTTTCACTTGGAAGTCGGTTTTAATTAGAATTCGAAGTTTAGGATTTTCTTAATTTGCCCTCCTATAATTGTAAAATCCTGGCTACGCCCATGCGAATCTATAAATATGTTACATTACACGCAAACGCTCCCGGTGAGGGAGCACCTTTACACATTGAATCGAGACTATCCGTACTTGCAATAAATTATTATTGTTTCAAAAAATTCGCGAGCAGCGCGCTGTTGCCTCTCCGCACGGTACATGTGACGTTCCTCTGTAAATCTGGCAACCTCGCGTTGCAGAACAGGCTTATTGATACATTTTGATGCAGAGTAGACAGAATTATAATATTATGTCTATTTTGTCAACTTACATGGTATAGGTATTATTGAAGTAAGGAAAGGTCTTATCTACTTATTTTAAATATTTTGACGTGATTGCCCCGATGGAACGACTCTATCAGCAGTCTAATGCTCACTTCTCTCGGTACGTAATATCACGCGCCGCGCCGCGCCAGCTCTAGCCACTCGCCGTGTGTAGGGGGTGGCTCAAGGTGGCGCGGGCTGGCTCGAGCAGGCGCGTCCGATCCGATTTATGTCGATAACTTCAAAGACGTGGCTCGGCGCGGCTCGTGATATTACGCGCCATGAGAACGGGTAGCGCGAACTCACCTATTGGCTCGTGCTCGCTCGTGAGAAGCCAGCATAAGGTTCACGAGATCTGAAAAATACGTTTATGGCACCTAATAAGCTACACTGCGCCCAGTAGTGACAAGACTTTCGGCCGATTCAGAAACTACGCATTTTTATAATTATTAAGTATCAGAATACTTCACTTAGAGCTCCGAAACTTTTAGTTAACTTAGAATTTAGATGTTTTCCGGACACTAGAGAGGCCGTTAAAACTTAAGTGAAGTTCTTTAAGTAGTCGGCCTAAAATAATATTAGCTTTTAGAATAGACACTCGTTTGTAAATATTTCGAGGGACTCCAGCTTCGTCCTTATATTCGAAATAATTGTTCCTTGTTTGATATTTTTCATTTTAAAATTTGAAATAATTGACACTAAATTAGTAATATCGTGTCCTTGACTCAGTTCGTTGTTCTACCAAATAATGATCCGTAACACGTGGTCATTAGGGTCATACCTTATTCACCTCGTCTTAAAGATCATTTTCATAGAAACTCCAAGGCAAAAACACAAAACGAAGTGATGCGATTTGAACTGCTCCTGCCTTGCTTTAATGGCATTTTTGGACCATAACAATGGAAAAGACAATTTATACCTAATGTTACTTAAATTGTGACAATCCAAAATAGGACAAAATGAAATCGGTGTTTTAGGCTAAAATTTAATTTAAATTGTCGCAATTTAAGTAATTTAGGTATTTCTATAAATAAGAGACTGTAAAATGTATTCCCTCAAAGCCTATTGGAATCCGTATAGTTATGATATGAAACTAAACCCACAGGCCAAAACTCCCACCCACAGGCCACAATGATTAATATAAGAATGCTACTCGTATTATTCCAAAGCAACTTACTACCTACCCATTTTTATCTACTGCTTAACGTAAAAACGCTCTAAAGATCAGCATCTTTCTAATCTACAAGAACATATTTTAACAAAAATCACAACACAAGTAAAAAGTGTCAATATTTTATTTCACAGTAAAACAGTACTTAATAATTTACAATTCTGGTCATTTAAAAAATCTTTGGGATCTTAAAACGATCAGCAACACGAAACGAATTTGAAGACAAAACGGTACGTTAGTGTTCCGACTCTTACGAACGAAGATTGTAGAATGAGGGTGTGCTATATCAACATATAGACTGGGTTGATCTGCTTAATTATAACCTGTGTGTGACTTCATTGTTCTTATAGCACATTTTGAACAGTTAGGTTAGTTGATGATTTGAAGCACATAAATGCTTAGATAAGCCACGTTTGAAGTGCATAATATTAAGTTCAGATAGGGGAAATAAATGTTCACACCAATAATTCAGAACATGTTGAGAACCTAAAAAGTTCAGAACCATATTTGCAAAACCTAAATTAATAATCCTGTCTAAACCTTCAAAACGTAAAAACTTTCGTTGCTAAGGCGGTTTCTAAGTAGCCGGCGTATGTTTATATTTCTCGGTATATGGTAAAAGTAAAGTGACCAATAAAATAAGATTATGCCGTGTCATACGAGTATAACCGATTAACCGACAGATAGCGACCAATAAACTTATCGTCGCTAAGGAGATCGCTGTGTTGATATTTTGGCAAACACAAAACGACTAGGACGGAAGTATAGAAATACGATTCTGTCCTTTTCTTTTTCCCGACCAGCATAATCGCGAAATTGGGCTGACCCGCTACCTGCATAGGAATCAACTTCCTCGAGTGTATAATATTTTTTATTGAAATAAAACATTTATTTGAGCTCATTTCTTTTTTATTTTTATTTTTTTTAATTTTTGGTATGTTTAGAGTGAAAGATTTTGCACTTAAAAATTTTAACTTCGGTTTCAAATTAAAAAAATAACGGATGTTTATTTTTTTTCTTCTAAGTCCGACCTCTTGTTACGTAGTATACAGTTTACATCCTCTTTGTGACAAACAATGACAATTTTTTTTTCTGGCAGAGCTCCGGTGCTGCCACTTGCTACCATTCATTCACACCATAGACACAATTCCATTGATTGAAACGAATATAATCTTCATTCATTTTGTTCCATTGATAATCTGTGAATTCGTATTTTTTTTTATTTTTTTTTTTATTAATAAAATTTTACGGGCCTGGATTCTAGTCCTTTTAGCCCAGTCCTTAAAATACATTTCATTGTTTTTAACAACAAGTAACTTAACTTAACATTACACAGGGCATTACGGAATTAAAGTTTTTTCCCAACATTTTTTAAAAAGCTATAAAGCGGACCATAAAAAGTATTTTTTTGAAGTAAATCTTTCAAAGACAAGTTGTCTATGTTTATATCACTGTCACTGTCATCTTTGTCCAAAAATTCACTGATTTCACTACACATCATTAAGCGTGCCTTATTATGTTTTCCACATCGAAGAACCAGATGATTAAGAGTCTCCTCTTCAACGCCGCAGTCACAAAATGAGGTATTCACCATCTTCAATCTGTAGAGATGAGATTTAACTTGGCAATTCCCAAATCTCATCCTGTTCATAGTAACTATAAATGATCTAGACATTTCTTTCAATTCATGGTACCACGGTTTGGCGGGCGGGATCTTTTGTATATCGTAATACCATTTTCCTTTTTCAGACGACGTTTGGGTAAAGTATGCCTTGAACAACTCTCCCAGGCAGTCTTTCACAGGAGCATGTATATCTGTATACGGTATGTGCTGGAGTTGACTGTGGTCTTCGTCTGGATCTCCTCTTGTTGCTGTATCAGCTTCTTCGTTGCCAGTAATTCCAGAGTGAGAAGGTACCCAAATGAATTTAACATTTTTACTATTATTATACATATGGTACAAAGTTTGCTTAATTTTTAATATTAAATAATTTGTATTAAATTTTAAAACCCTATTTTTAAGTGCAGTTATAACACTAAGTGAATCAGTTAAAATCAAACAATTGCTTTCATTAATTGAAGATATATACAATAATGCTTTATATATAGCATAACATTCAGCAGTAAATATACTACATTCATACGCTAATTTTATACATTTTTTAATTTTTTTCTGAGGATCATAATAGGCTGATGTAACAATATTTAAGGTTTTCGACCCATCAGTATAAATTCTGTACTCATTATCTATAGTATTGAGAAGATCATTTTGATTACTTATTTGTTGCTCACATATTGTAACATCATGCATGTATGCATTATATTCAATATTATACATAGGCCAATGATTTTCTCTAAATATATAATTTCCAATATTTAAGTAAATGTTTATCATAATCCTTAATAGTTCTGGCAATTTTCTAGAAATAATGTTAGAAACATCAGTATATGGACCCACATTCATACTATTTGTTGGAACTATAGGAAGAATTTTATTTAAAAGATGATTATTTTTAGAGGCAAATACCTTTAAGCAAAATCGTTCAGCAATTTTTAGCCTTATAATAGTTAGTGGAGGTATACATGTCTCGGCCTCCATGATATGTATAGGAGTAGAGCACATTGCACCTGTTATGACTCTAAGAGCTTTATTTTGAATAACATCTAAATTTCTTAATAAGTTATAATTACAGTTGTAATATGCTAAGGTGCTGTAATCAAAGTGACTACATACTAAACTCTTATATAACATGGATAAAGTTTTAGGGTCGGATCCCCAGTGTACTCCTGCCAAAGATCTAATTATGTTAAGACCTCCACAAGCTTTTTTGATAATTTGTTGGATATGATTTTCAAATTTTAACTTATTGTCAAGATATATCCCCAAAAACTTTTTTTCGCAGACCCATTTGAGACTGTTGTTGTGAAGTTTAACGTTAAATAAACTTCCTGGATCTGATTTAGAGAAAATCATGGCTGTACTTTTTTCCAAACTTATCCATAGCTTTAATTTTCTAGTATAGTAATTATATACTTGTTCTAATGCCTTATTTAATATATTTACAGCAATATTTACATCCTTATGACTACTATACACAACAATATCATCTGCATACTGTAGAAATTTTACATTACAACTTAAAAGATATTTACACAGTTGACTTGTGTATATGCTATATAACAGTGGCGAAATA
Organism: Polyommatus iphigenia; assembly: GCA_963422495.1. Lineage (NCBI taxonomy): Eukaryota > Metazoa > Arthropoda > Insecta > Lepidoptera > Lycaenidae > Polyommatus > Polyommatus iphigenia. The sequence continues at coordinate 10,507,308 of OY730183.1, forward strand.
GTGGCACCTTGCATTGTGCCTTTATATATATGTCTAGGTCCATGTAAAATGTTATTAAATTTGACATACATTGTTCTCTTAAATAAAAATTTAAAAATCCATTCACAGACTTTTCCGGGGACACCTATATCTATCAAGACTTCAACAAGGATAGTTGGATCAACATTATCAAACGCCCCCTGAACATCGAGAAAGGCACAAACAGTGGAAGAAAATGAGTGAAATGAATCTTTAATATCCCTTAATAATGCAACATAGCTTTCTACACAACTTTTACCTTTACGAAAGCCATACTGCTCCTTTAGTAAGATATTATTTGATTCAACATACCAGTCTAGTCTCACCTTAAGCATGTATTCAAATATTTTACCAACACAAGATGACAAAGATATAGGTCTATATGAGTTACAGTCATTTTCCGGTTTTTCTGGTTTAAGGATTGGTACAATACATTGTGTTTTCCATGAGTCTGGTATAAGATTGTTTGTCCATAATAGATTATAAATATCTAATAAAATTTTTTGGGCATCTTCATGCATGTAGCCTAATATTTTGTAAGGGATATCGTCTAAGCCTGGAGTAGTGTCTTTTCTAGATTTCAAAGCAAATTGGAATTCTTGCCATGTAAAAGTATTACTTAAAAATATGCTACTTGAATTGCCTTCCTGGATAAAATATGAATTTAATAAATTACTGTCTATATATCTTTCAGGTGGATCATCGGGTGCATACTTATCAAGAAAAGATGGAATCCATTCACTGTTTTTTGGTTTACTAACAGAAGAAGCTCTTTTAAATCTGCGAATATAATTCCAGATGACAGTAACAGGTGTTTGTCTGTTGAATGATTCACAAAGGTTTCTCCTTGTCTGTTGAATGATTCACAAAGGTTTCTCCAACTATTCTTTTTCTTTTCCCTTAATAACTTTTTTTTAATTGCATCTATTTTTTTATATTCAATGAAATTTTCTATAGATGAATGTGTTCTATAAAAATTTAGAGCAGCTTTACTTTTTTTAACTGCTTCTAAGCATTCATTATCCCACCAGGGAACTGGTTTTTTCCTAATGGTTGGGGAAGTTATATTTAGTTTTGGAATACATGATTCTTTAACTGTATTTAATGTAACACAAAATTTATTATAAGAAGATAAAGGTTTGTTGTAATCAATAGTAAATGACCTGAATGCCTTTTCAGTTTCAGATGCAAAGAGCTTCCAATCTGCCTTGTCATACAGAAATCTTTCCGTTGGTTGACCAACTTCAAAATCTTGTGGATGGAGTTCAATAAATGTGAAAGTGGGATAATGATAGCTGCCCATTGGATCATCACTAACGCTCCAATGGCATAGAGGAGCGATTTGTGGGCTAACACAAGTAATGTCAATTGAAGATTGGCTATTACGCAAACTACCTACTGTTGTTGGAGCTCCCGAGTTCAGGATACATAGGTCACACTCATCTAATAAATCGTAAACATCTGTACCTCGAGGCTTGGTTTGAAGACATCCAAAAGCAACATGATGAGCATTTAAATCTCCGGATAGTATTATCGGTTTTGGTAAACTATTAATAATTTGTGTAAGTTGTCTAGATTTGAACCTTCCTGGTCTTGGTGGACTATAACTACATAAGATAGACAAATTACCAATATCAGTTTTAAGAACTATAGCTGCAGATTGTAAATCTTCATAAAAAGGCAGATTGACAGTAATGTATTTGAAATTATTCCTAATGAGTATGCCGACTCCACCACGGCCATTAAGGCCATGTTGGTAAATAAAATTATAGCCTGTTATTTTAAAATTATGATTTTCTTTTTTTTTTTTTTTTTTTTTTTTAAATCTATTTTTTATGGGGGTTTTTGTCGGATTTTCTTTTAAATGTGTTTCATTTAACAAACATATATCAATGTCATTTTGGTCCAAAAAAGTAATAAGAAGAGGTTTTTTGCTATTAAGATTTTCAACATTAAATTGGCATATTTTCAAAAAATTACTATCCATGTTTAAGGTTATTTAATAATACTTCCTTTATTACTGATGTTGTCATTTTTTTATTACTGTTACTTAAATTTACTAATGTAGCTACTAAAGACTTTAAAATGTTATCGCTTTTTATTATACCTTGTATTAATTCCTCATTAGTTATCTCATGTTTTTTGTGTGGTAAAGCCGGGAAATCAGTACTGTAATGTGCCAAACTGTAAGTGTGGTCAGTGTTTTTAGTCACATTTGCGTATGCCATTTTATTTTGTTTTTCCAATATTTTCTTTTGCTTTACCGGACAGTTTCTAGATATAGCAAGATGTGGTCCACCACAGTTGGCACAATGCTGTGCCTGATCATCAGGGCACTTAGAATAATGATGTTCCTTTGAACAAATTGAACATTTTTGGACACATTTACATATCTTAGCATGGTGATTAAATTTAAAGCACTTGTAACATTGCAGCAAAGGAGGGTAAGTTATATTCATATACTTTATAATTAAAAATATCTAATGAGACAGATTGTGGTAGTATATTGGAGAGAAATGTCACAGAAACCGTTTGAAACGGTTTCACTTTGCCATTAACTTTTTTGGTGAACCTTCTCACTCCAATAATTTCATAGGCAGAAGTTAACTTTTTGAATAGGTCTTCATTACTTATCCTAGTCGGTACATACCGTAGTACTCCTATCTTTTCGATGCTCCTAGCTGGGATGAATGCTTTGAAATTATTTTTTCTATGGAAGTCTTCATTGAGCAAGTAATTATTGGCATAACTTGCCTGGGAGAATCCTATTGCTATTTTATTGGCTGCTACTCTTTTTATTCCGGTTATTCCTTTGATTTCTTCTTTGAATATGGATGTTAGTGGATTTGTGTTGCCGATATTGCTATCGGTTTGGGTGGATTCGGTATATACTATATACTCCTGACAGTGGGACTTCTCAGGGAACAAGCGTCTGTAGCCGGGTTTACTATACGGGATGTAAAATGATTCATCTAGAACATCCTTGTCTTCGTCGGTATCAGGCCCTCGCGGCCTTTTTCTGCCGGGTTTCCCAGGGGCTGTCCCCCCAGGATCCTCCATTTCAACGTCTACTATTCCACCGTTTTGCGTTGTTTTATTATTAAAATGCTTTATATAAACTATTTTAAATAATTAATTTCGCAAAAGTTGAAAAAATACAACTTCTCTTTTTAAAAAGCCCGCCAACATTCCCTGTCACTTGTCACCATAGCAGGGCTGCCAACCTTCTGTGAATTCGTAATACGTCCAGGGTTGCCAATTCTAATTATCAGATTTCCCCAAAAGTCATGTTTGTTTCCCTCACATGTTTTTTTTCAAATGAATCAATATTCTACTACGTGAGTATAATTTGCATTAGTATAATTAATAATAAGTAGTAAAAACTCAAACAGTTATCATGATCAATAAGTTTTATTTTATTTGTGTCAACTTACACGTTACTTGCTTTATTTTTTCGTACAATACAAGAACCTTCAGCTGAAAAAAAAACACTACAAAAAAAAAGAATAGTAGCAAAATTGGTCTATGGAAATAGCGATAATTTTTTTATAAATAGTTAGATTATAGAAATAATACCTCTTTAATATTATAAATATTCTTTTCTATATTTTGTGGAAAGCATTTTCTTTGAAGGGTTTCACTTAATACTTCCCCCAGTTTTTAATTCCTTGTCTTGCAGCCAGAAATTTTACAAAGCCAGCGCATTATAATATGTGGGCATCAGATATCAAACGCTTAAGAATAGGAAAAAATCCCCAGATCATAAATAATATTGTCAATCTACTACGATCAATCGATTGTAAAAATATTCGATACGTCAATGTACAATGATGAAATATTTGCTAATTATTGAAAAAGATGTCAAAATGTTAAAATCCCCGCATTTTCCCCACTTAATGCCAATCCCCAATCAACTTAAAATTCCCCGCAGTTTGGGGAATTCCCCACAAATTGGCAACGCTGAATACGTCACACATACTAGTTTTGTTTCATTCGTTTCTATATCAACTTGGATAAGTCTTTCTTTTTCTAAATATCAATAGGATCACGCCTACTCTTGTCAAACAACCAGTCACAAACCGGCACGTACGATTTCTAGAATTGTAATTTTTTAATGCGATTCAGAAGCTCGAATATGTACGACGTAAGTGTATTTCGAGTAAAACCTTATCGCGAAAGAGTTTTCTAGCAAAAGTGCTCACCTGTACCAGGAAGATTATGCAATTTTTTAAACTATAGTTTATAGTGTGGTGCGAGTTTGGTGGATTTTTGTTTTAATACAGCCGTGAATGATAATATCATCATGAGCGCACCGATCATCATAACTGTACCTAATAATTACCTGACGGTGGATGAAATGGAGTCGAAGGTTGTCGTCGACGTATCTCCTCCACCGTCCAGGAAACGAAGATTGGACCATTTAACATGGGAGGAAAAGATGCAACGAAAGTGAGTCATACTGCCTACAACGATGCTATGCTTACGTGTCACCTATGTTTTACTAGAAACACAAAGCTTCCACTCAACCCATGTCTCTCACGATGGCGATATGAACACTTTACACTACTATAAATTATACCCTATTCAGAACAGTTTGATATTAAACGAAACCGGCTTTATACAATTATTTCTTATTGTATACCTACTTTGTACTTTGCCTTGACACTTTTATTAAAAAATTAAAAGAAACTAAACTGGTAACAAACCATTTTTTTTTGGGTTTATTGTTCTTTAACAATTATTGTTATTATGAATAACAATCATTTATATAGGTACACAAACATTACATAGCATACACAGTAAACATTACTACAAAATAAATTTATTGCATCATCCAGGAAGCTGAAGAACAGAGTTGCAGCGCAGACCTCGAGGGACAGGAAGAAGGCGAAAATGGATGAGATGGAGGCCAAGATCCAGAAATTCATGGACGTGAACGAGAGATTGATGGGTGAAGTGGAGAACCTCAAGGCGATGAACGAGAGGTTACTGAGCGAGAATGCAGCGCTACGCAGCGAAGCCGCGGCACGGGACGTCGCGGGAGCCCCGAGACCAGCAGAGTCTCTACCTCAGCAGAAGGTTTGTATATAGTTACTGGCTGGCGGTTGCTGATGTAATATCTCATGGAATTTCTGTAGACTCGGCTGATGTAATGACATCATAAAATAATAATTAATATACTGCATCTGTATAGACGTCCTATAATTATTATTCTTGGTTTGAAAGATTTTGAGCTTGAAATCAAATTTTATCAAAGTAGGTTTTAGGCTGTAACGCAGAGATGCAGCTTTTATATCTTTGGGCTGATAAGTTTCTATTACCCCTTACTGATATTTAAAGTACGAAAAAGCTTGAAATTGTTAAAGTAAATAACCTACTACTTGACGGGACAAGCCATTTAGATCTAAGCTTCCACATTCCAGGATTACAAGCTGATAACAATAACCAATAAGGTTTTATAGTAATTAGCTGATCTCTTTGGGTTTTATTTTCAAAAAAATTTTTTTCTAGGTGGGGCCCCCGACGGCGCTCCGTGCGGCGCGCGTGCTGCTGGCGATGTGTCTCCTCTCACAGACCTCCTCTCTCAGCTCGACTCAGACCACTTCGACCTCGACGCCCTCCATCAACTTGCAGACTCCCTCCTCCAGGAGATTGCTGCAGGTGCTGCAGGAGAGGCTGAAAATGTAGGTGGAAATTCATTTATACAAGGTGTAACAAAACTAGTTAGTGATAATACTATACTTCGGAGCTGGTACTTCTGCAGCAAACTCCTTGTCAGGAACACATACACCCCCTAAAGTATTATCACTTAGTTTTGTTACACCTGTATAAGCTAGCATGTCCTAGGCTATAAGGACGCCATAGCGACGCGTTGTCCGGTATATAATATCCGAACAGTTTGTACTGAAATATTTGGAGCACATAGCTAAGTTGCCATATGCCATACATTTGAATATTTACGTGTGTACAACTGTACACTGATGCCGGTGGCGTCGCCATGGTGTCTTAGAAAGTTACACCACTAAATAATCATCCTATGGTGACTTGGATGGCCTATGAAGTGGCTGATGAAATATTGCGTCATCAAACATTGCAACACACTTACCATTCTCTAAGGTCGTGTTTGGATATATTACGATCATACAATAACAATCATCATTGAAATAATGGAAACGGATTTTGATGAGGTTTTTTAAATAGTTTAAGTATTAGTGATTCAAAAGGAAGGTTTATATTATGTATACATAATACATACTTATTATAGCATAAAGTATATGACAAAACAACATTTATGGGTCAACCAGGCGATAAGATAAGATAATGCATTTAAGGGCATAATTTAAGCTAAATATTTTCACAGGTCGAAGTCCGGGAACCTAGAAGGTGCCTTGAAGGAGATAAAGTGGTGGGGCCCACAGCAGAGCAACTGGAACCCAGTAGAAGTGAGCTCGTAGACGCCAAACACGATATCAACAGGATACTGGAGCATTCGTACGCACATCCCCACCCCGACACTGCTAAGGAGGACGGAGACAAGGGGGACATATTCTACGCGAGTTACGAAGCAAACGACTGCATCACGGTAGAAGTACCCTCAGATGATGATGTTGTCGAAGAACCGGCGACAGAGGAGCCACAGTTCACATGTCTCACCACGGATTGTCCCGACATAACACTGGAGTGCGACATGAAACTACTGTCCCCTATGAGCCTGTCCCCCAAGTCAGCTGATGAGAACCTGCTCGGTGTATCTCCAACACACACCACCTTCTCAGATCTAGGCTACGAGTCCCTCGCCTCTCCTCTCAGCGAATCAGAATCTATGGACTTGTCAGATTTTTGGTGTGAATCCTTCTCAGAATTATTTCCTGGCTTAGCATGAGCTTAGGGCATAATTCTGAATTACCACCGAAGACTGATTAGTTCGTAAGGATTCTAGTTACAAATTTAATTTTAAGAAATTAATATATTCGTAATTTTTTATTATTATGGGATGTAATATGTAATGTTAATAAACAGTATGCTGTTGAAAATGTAGTATTTTAATGCTTTATCTCTTTGTAAAACCCTTTTTCACATGGGGAAATGCTTTAAGCATCCCCGGAGGATTGGGGATATCAGCCAGGGACTCCCTTGGTTAGGCTGCTTACACACGGCGCCCCAGCGGCGCGTGTGTAAACAGCCTTTCGGTTTACCCACTAAAACCCCACGGTGCTCCACTCCCGGCAGAGTTTGGGTACGATAGAACTTGCCGCAACCTAACCAGCGATCGTTCACATCGTGCAACCTCTCTGCAAAATCAAAAAATCTACAAATTGGAATGTCTAAGATGCGATTGCGTTCTTGGAAAGCAAGTTGATAACATCGATCGATAAAAATAATTACTTAGTACCTAATGGCTGTTATCAAAGTAATAACAGACTTTCAAGGCTACGTATTTTTATTGAATGATGTGAATGTAACAGGTGAACAAATTGTTTATTACGCCTAGTATTTTAACGTCACGATACGAGTAGTAGCAGCAAAGATATACAGAAATTGACGTTAATTTTTTCCATCGAGAAAATCCATTTACGCATCTCCGGAGGTCTGGGGAGAGTCAACGGGGTATGTGGGATTCCCCGCCCGGACACAGATAAATATTTATATACCTCCCCGGAGACGGTGAAGACCTCGCTCGGGCATACCAACTGAAAACCCAAGGGTGTTCCTGCTTCTTCGTTTTATGCTAAGTACTCATATACGGTTTTGCTCGATCGAGCAATAACGTCGAGCAAAACCCGCGGCTCGGGCTTTCGTCCACACATTCAGCATTGCTCGATAGTTTTATTCTAAATCGATATATTTCATTCCATCAATCCGGTTCCATCCGGTTCCATCAATCTTTCAAGCGGCTCGATGCGAGCCTTCGAGCTGTGAGTTTTGCGGTCCACACAGTAATTATTACTCGATTTGGAGTAAAACTATCGAGCAAAACCGTATGTCAGTACTTAGCATTAGGTAGAGCCACGAGATACGCGGAATACCTACGTCGTGTATTCCGCGTATCACGACACGTTCATTTTGACATAATAAAATATATCTCGACCTACATTACTGTCCCATTTTCCCAGGCAATTGTTTCACCATTCTTATCTAGATAAGATTAAAGATAAAAATCATAATAGTGTTAATACGGAAATTGAAATAAAGTAGGTATGATGTTATTGATTAAAGGCCACTAAACGAACTTGCTAGTTATCTTGTGGTTGTTTTGTTTATAAGTGACCGTCACTTTCCATCAGGTGACCCGCTTGGCTCATTATCATATAAAACCCCGGTTGGTATTTCCCACATTTCATAATATTATGCATAGAGGAAAATAATACACGGGGCATAATATGATTCGGCGTCTAAGAACGTAGCGACAGTTTTGAGCCGACCTCTTTGTTGGAATTTCCAAATGACTTAAATTTTTACTTTGAAGATAACTCAGTCACCGTTATCATAATAATATAGCCAAATACAAATAATATTATAATATTGCAAACTAATAATCGGTATCATTGCTAGCAATATTTAGAGTTAATCTTTCGATACCAAATTTTTAAGGTGATTTTATTTGTTTAATTAAATTGTTAAGGTGAGACTGCACTATGCGGCTTTTCCTGATTTTGTTTTCCTTTGAAAAGGTTTGGAACGCCTAAATCTAGTTAAACACTATATAGCAAATAAAACTGCTGAACTGTAATAAATAATAAGTATATTAATGGAAGTTTTATAAACTCGAGTCACTTGTTAAGCACAAAATGCAGTTATTTATTAGCAGTCACGAGTCCTAACATGTAGCAAATAAAAAAATTGGATAGATTATAAAAATACCCAATAGTACAGCGCATTTAATTTAAACACGGTAAACGTGTTAGTTCAAGTGTTAGTGACTACATCACATAATAAATAATTCATTATTTACCATGGATGTCAGTTTAATTTAAGACGAGTAAACGTGTTAGTTCAAGTGACTGTCACATAATAAATTATTCATTACAGTACTCCCAAATTAATAATGCGCATGGAAATCTTCGGTAATTGTCGAAATCACGAAAACACCCGAATCTGTGAAACGTGAGCCTCAAACAATGTAAGTACATTTTGCACCATTTTGCACCTTGTTTAAAGGAAATAGAAGTAAATATCATATATCCGGTGGCTGTCCGCTGTCGCCGGTCCGACAATATAATTTATTGTACTACTAGCTGTCCCGGTGAACTTCGTGTCACTTTAAAACCTTCCCTGAACTTCTACGAATATTTTAAGATTAAAATCAGCCCAATCCGTTCAGCCGTTTTCGAGTTTTAGCGCGACTAACACATTTGAAAATCCATCTTATATATAAAATTCTCGTGTCACAATGTTAGTCCACGAACTCCTCCGAAACGGCTTTACTGATTTTTACCAAATTTTATATGCATATTCAGTAGGTCTGAGAATCGGCTACTGGGTACTTTATATATTGATAAGTGCATTTTACTCTGGTAAACAAGTGCCATTTTCGTATAAACCTGATCTCATGCACCGAAAATTATGATTTTGGTCTCATTCGATTCGGAATACCATATACTCAACGTTTTGAGCTAATCTTAAAAGGGCTTAGAAGAGATTCCCGTTGAAAAAATTCATTTTTTTTATTTTTCACTTTTTTATTAACATTCAAAAGCATTCCAAAATTATTCATGTAAATAAAGCAATTACGGTACTTTTATATCCAATTATTGTTATTATGTTTTTATATTTATAACTAATAAAATTTAAATAATCATTTTTATTGATGAAAAAACCCTAATTGCTTTATTTACATGAAAATTTCATGAATGCCTTTGATTGTTCATAAAAAAGTGAAAAATCAAAATTATTGAATTTTTCCACCGGATATCTCTTCTAAGCCCTTTTAAGATTAGCTCAAAAGAATAATAAAAATTTCTAGATTTCTTGTTTAGAAATAATCAGCGTTTATATGTTAACATTAAAATGGTGACTATTAACAAATGAACAAAAGCATAACATTTAAACAAATTGTGATAATTTATTTTTATTGACGGATTATTGTTTATTGATATGTCTACTTAGTACCAATTTTTTTTTATTTCTTTATATTAATATTTAATCAGTTAAAATATATTTTTTAGTTCGCGTGGCAGATTGCGGCAATTCACGCGAAACCCGAACCACGCGTTTTTACCGTTACTTTCGCCGCTCATTTAAAGCTATAAGGATTATTGGTAAGGTTCCAGGATCTAAGATTTTTTTTAGGAAATTTCCTGCTCTTTAAGGATCTATTTTTAAATTTTGATTATCTCAAATAGTTTTCGAAATATTAAAAAAAATTCAAACCCTTCTTTTTATGTTTACTTAATTGTTTATAACTATTGCATTTTTTTTCAGCCCCTCTTGGAATTTTGATAAAATGTTCTGGATGGTATTCCGAATCGAATGAGACCAAAATCATAATTTTCGGTGCATGAGATCAGGTTTTGACGAAAATGGCACTTGTCTATTTTTTGAATAAATAATAGTAAATTATTACAACTTGAGACTGAGGGCGATCACTGTTTGTGCGACGGGATAGCGATAGACGTTGCTATGGTAACATACTTATTTAGTCACTTCAAAAAAATAATATGGGCGAAATAGGTACTTTATATTATTATGGCAAAGCAACGTTTGCCGGGACAGCTAGTTTTTATATATAACTCACCGGAAGCCATCGCGGCGATACCATGGTAACGTCCAAGCAACGTCAGACGCCTCTACGTCGCTGCAAAGCGCTGTTTTTCTTAAAGTTAAGTTTAAAACAGCGCTTGCAGCGACGTCTTCCGGCGCTCGGGAAATACGACCGTTGCCGAAAAACTACGAAAATTTCTATACGCATTATCACTTTGGGAGCACTGTACTTACTATGGATGTCAGTTTCTAATCTCATCAAACACATTTTAGACTTCTATACTTTATATAGTTACAAATACTTTATCAGTTTTATCCTTGATCATAGACCATTATCACATTACACGACACGATATCAATCCGAGAGATTGCAAGTAGTCTTTTATTTTTCTATTTTAACCATGATTAAATATAATAAGATAGTTAAGATAATATAACTTAAGATCGTTTCCTGGCCAAAAAGCTGCAGATATCATATTATCGTGTAATGTGAATCATCTGCTACAACTTTACAACAATACTTCCCACAAAACGGGGTAAATTTTAATATATTGGCACTTATTTTTTCTACTGGCAACTTACATCAACTAAATTTTTTACAAGTCAAGTGCCTAAGGAAATTTATCAATACTATATGGCGCTGAAAGCTCCATTTATTGGTGTTTACTTCGACATTAATTTATTTATACAAATACATTGAAATTACTAGTAGAACCTTAGGCAGTGTTCGTTAGTTTTTAGTAGATTTTTGATGTTAAAAAAATTGCGATCAAATTGCATCTCACTATAAAAATATAGAATTGTAAGTGTAAGTAGTGTGTTTTATTAAATTAACACCAGATTAAGTAGAGCTTCTTTTACAATAAAACAACCATAGAGATTAAGAAATTAATGATTAGAAATTTTTTTCTTAAACTTTGCTTATTGTAAAATAGGTGGAGTATTGAGTATGTAATATTTTTAACTATTTCACCAATAATATAAGTGTAAACTTATATCTACAGTTAATGCACCATTTTAGATAAAAATATATAAAAACAAGTTTAAGCCGTCTAAACCTATAATAATTCATAACAAAATATTAATATACAAGTATCTTAGTTTGAGATTTACAAACCATTTATTTTTAACAATATTTAGACCGAATACTTGGAAGTTGGAACATAATAACACATATTTATGACTTCCTCTAAGAAAGAAATATAAAATTATTTTTTTGACACAAAAAAGAAACAAAGAGAAAAAAATGATTATGTGCCAGAGCCCAGAACAGAAAAAAATTCATTTTATTTTTTCGTTATAGTTTTTTTATTGAAACTGTAATTTTATGTCCCATCAATTAGTTGAAAATAGTAATACTATATAAAAGCCGTTTTAGATGATAACAAATTCATAGACAAAGCTATACTATAGCTAGTTTAAGTGTATATCAAATGTATACTGCTCCTTTTAAATACTTATTATAAAGTACTGACTGAAATCACTAAGAACTTATAACAAATGAAATAAAATAGTTTGAGCATAGTAAAGATCTGTAGCAAATATCTATTGTAAATATTAAGTATATTATGGTATGTAAAAGCAGTGGAATTATTGCATTGTAACTTACACCCTAAGTTTTTAGACCAGATTTAAATAAAATATATCACAAACATTTGTGAATAAACATGTCATCTTCTATCATACTCTAAAAAAACTTCTTACTCCATATAATTTTGAATTTATCTTTGTGAATTTGAAATATCTTTATTTTCCAATGTTAATACCTATAACTATTATATAGTATAGACACAGCGAACCTCTGTTCAAAATACAGACAGAGCAAGATTGATAGTCGATATATTTTTAGCATTTCAGAGGTGTAGCTTGCTTTGTCTATTCTCAATTATCTCATATTCGACAAAACAGGAATAAATATTTTTTCCTTGCAAAATCCATGTATTACTGTTTAATCGAATATTTTTCTGTAATGGCAACATCGAATCTGACCATAGACAATTACCCGAAGAGCTTGTCAAAGCAGGTGTGACAGTAGGGTTTGTCGTTTTGCTCCTTGAACGTGCCTTTATTGAGTTGCCTGAGGCAGAAGGCGCATACGAAGTGTTCGGGGTGGAACTTCCTGAACATGGCGGTGATGCATCGGCCTGCTATGGGCTTGTGGCAGCCGGCGCAGAGCGAGCCGCGCTTGCCGTGGTAGTGGGTCTCGCAGTACGGCTGGCCCTCGTGCTCGAAGAATGACCCGCCGTGGAACGGCTCGCGGCACTCCTGAAAACATTCCATGTTCAAATTAGTATCGATTTAAAACTCGTTTGTCGATGCCATTTACTTATATTTTTTTAATTAGGTTTAATATATTGTACAGGGTACAAAAAACAAAGATAGCATTTTTAACGTATCGTTATTATAACGTGCACTGTAAAAGTTGCAACGCTGAAGGAGTTAGTTTTTAGGGTTCCGTACCCAAAGGGTAAAAACGGGACCCTATTACTGAGACTTCGATGTTTGTCCGTCTGTCTGTCTGTCTCCAGGCTGTAACTCAAGAACGGTAATAGATAGAGAGTTGAAATTTTCACAGATTGTGTATATCTGTTGCCGCTATAACAACAAATACTAAAAACAAGATAATATTAATATTTAAGAGGGGCTCCCATACAACAAACGTGATTTTTTTGGCCTTTTTGGCTGTATATCAATAATGGCAACAGGTAGGTACTTGATTTTTTCTCAAGATCCTTAGTTTTATGTGTACTTTAATATTTAATAATAATATTAAAATAAAATAAAAAATTAAGGGGGGCTCCCATACAAAAAACACAATTTTTGACCTAATACTGCTCTATAATGGTACGGAACCCTTAGTGCGCGAGTTCGACTCGCACTTGGCCGATTATTTTATATAGACTTTGTGACGTGGTTGGGGCATTTCTAAATTCTCATAGAAATATAAAAGTCTAAACTTCTAAAGTAAGTAACTCTATAAAGCGCTAATATTTTTACAGTGAAATATAAGGGACACATACAAACCCTAAAGTATTATTTTATACCACGATCTGATGGCAAAAAGTGAGAAAATAAATTGACTCTAGCAATACCGGGGTAATAGGAATAAAACATTTTCAGCCTTTTTATTCCTTTAGCGGCTTATTTTGTATGTGAAACATGCAAATATAAAAATTTATCCAATGATCAAGGATATTTTTTAAAAATTTGCTGTCAAAAATTGCCATCAGATTCTGGTAGACCTATACTATAGGATTAAAACCAATATTCTAAGAAGGAGACGTCTAGGGATGTGACATTAATCAATAATCATTATCTTTCAATAATTCCAATAAACAGCAATAACGACAATGAAGCGGCAATTTGTTATCTTGGAGGATGTAAGGCACAGTGATCAGTTTTAGGCAGCCCCTAAACCTTCAATAATTTCACAATGTTTAATATAAACCCTAAACCGTAAATAATATTGCATAATTCGTAATATTGGGCAATAAAATTGATCGTCGACGTGACCGCCTAAGAAATTACTAATTCTTTTTTAAGTTTATTAAGGCCATGTCATATCAAAAGATTAAGTCGGCTAATTTGTATATTGGTCCATAAGGAGTTTGAAGAAATGAATATTATATCAAATAAGTCATACTTATGCCTCTTCGAGTAATCTATCACTTTTATTGTTTATATTATACGTATACGCAGCGTCAGAGAGTGCGTCCGCGCGTGCGTGTATGCGTGAATACGTGCGTACGTGTGGGCGTAAGTACTGTGTGCGTGCGTACACATAATTTATCACACCTACAATAATTTACCTACAACTTTTAATAGAGCATTTAATAGACAAGTATTGCTTTTTAAATTACAGAATGAATGTCTAATTTATAAATACTCACTAAGTTATTTTCCACGCTTAAAATTCAATAAAAGTGTATTTATAAAATTGGACGTCCTCATTGTCTTCTTTAACAAAAATAGTTTCGTAAGTGAGTTTTTCAATTATTTGTGAGTCATCGATAACAATTTACAGTAAGCAAATTTATTTTACTCTTTATTGAGTTGATGAGTTCGTATGTTTTTATAGAAAAGCTTATTATATTGAAAATAATAAACTTGAAGTCTAGCAATAGTTTTGTTTATTTTATAATTGAAGTGTTTATTCGTTGACGACAGAGTATTTATAGTGGGTACGGTCATATAAAAATAGCCCATTCGGCCTATAAACACTGACTGATCTGCAACAGCCGGTGTGGCTGCGACCCGTGACGTCACCCGCTATTTATACCCAGGACGGAAAACCCTACACGATTAGAACTTGACCTATTCACCCTTTTTTTTTTTTTTAAATAATAAACCTGGGAGGTCATTACCGCACTCACGCGGTTGACCTTGACAGATCAATCGCTCGGTGACAGGTGTCACTATCAGTGTTCTATTTTCAATTTTTTGTGTTTTTTATTATTTTTTGTTTTTCTTTTTTTTTAATCTTTATTACATAAATCCTTACATTACAATCATATTACAAAAATATATTACATAATTGTCCTATCAAGTACTCTCTGACTAGCTTCTGTGTTTTGTAAATATATCATTCGTGTGTGTACTCGAGGCTTAGGTGTTTGTTTATGTGTAGCTGAAAAAAAAATAGGGACCATTCGCTTCATGGGAGGGGGAATCATGTTCATCTATTGCTCATCTTCGTCGACTCCGACGCATTTCGGACAGACCGGCTTTCCTTCCATGGCATAAAACGTCTTTCCCTTGACGGGATTTTGGCAGTCCTGCGTAAGAAAGACCTGTTAGAAAATTATACTTCACCTGGCATATTTTTCCTGTGGTATTTTATACTTTACCTGTCATATTTACTTTATAAGCGCCGTTTTCACCTGGAGCCTAACCTGTAGGAGATACTGACCTTGCAGACGAAGCAGTCCGGATGCCACTGGGTGTTGAGGGCGGAGATGTAGTTCTCCATGATGGGCTTGCTGCAGCCACCGCACTTGGGCGCGAACATGTCGAAGTAGTCGGCGCGGCAGTACGGTTTCCCGTCCCGCTCGTGGAACCCATCTTCCCCGAACTGCTGCCCGCATTGAGCGCAGAAGAAGTGCTCCGTGTGCCAAGTCTTCTCGAGCGCGGTCACGCATTTCTGTAAAAGAGGGATAGTTAGTATCCGCCGAAGCGACCGAAGCGTTAGGTGTAAAGTTTCCGGGCACTGACATCGAGGATCGGTCCGTTGCAGTAGGCGCATCTCGGCGAGAACAGGTTGTGGTAGTCGGGCTCGCAGTACGGCCGGCCGTCGCGCTCGAAGAAGTTCCGCGTGCCGAGCTCCTGGTTGCAGTGCGCGCACGTGAAGTGCTCCGGATGCCACGTCCTGCCGAGGGCCGTGATCACCTGCGGCAGAAAATTCACTTAGAACATCGCACTGGGGTTGCACTCCGACGGTTGTAAAAGATGCGGACCTGGCCGACGATGGGCTTCTCGCAGGCGTTGCAGCATCCCTTCTGGGGGGTCTGGACTCCTTGGCGGCTCATGTCTGCGCGGAGGGATCCGAGCATGTGTTCGAGGGAGGCGGGTTCGGCCTGCCGCGGGCTGCTGCGGTAGTGCTCCTGCCAGGCGCGCTTCTCTCGGTACACGTGCGTCCCGGCCTCTGCCGCCGGACTCGAGACGTCGCTCACCTGAAAACAATTCAATATTCGATTCCCTCCTGTGCGCTCGACCGATTCTCAGAAGTTTGGCGAACGTACAGGAAGGTAACCGGCTTGCCCGAGCGGACTGGAGCGAGTGGCGGAGTGAAATCTTTGACTATCTACTCTAATATTATAAACTCTCGGCCCCGCCGCGCCGTGATGTAATCGGGCCTATCTTTAGATGCGAGCTTTTCGGCGGGTGCGAGCGGGACGACTGTATTTCTGGAGGCTCGGCCTCGGGGACCGCTGGAAATAGACGTGGACCAAGAAAGGCGTGTAGTAAATATTATAAACGGAAAATGTGTAGTGCAGTGTGCCGACTGGCGGCCGTGACAGATGCCGCGGGAAATTGGACCCTAGCGCCCACCCGTGTTATTGTTTATGTTACCGCCAGTACATCATCCAATTTTACAGAAGTACTGAGTATTTACCTATGCTCGTGCATAAACGCCGGCTCCAATCCGTTTCCAAAATGTTTGGAGAAAAAAAAATTAAAACTTGAAATTGGCCCAGAAAATTATTAACCTTTTAATACATTTTTCACAATGTTGTTTGTGAAAATGTAGGCTGTAAATAAATATTATAACACCAAATTTCATCTACTAGTTTTGCTTAAGTCTTTAATTTAAATCAATTAATTAGTCCAAACTCCAAGTACTGGTATTTAGCCTTTTAGCCCTTATGACAATATTATAGGTATTAAGAAATTATTTAGCTTTGTTTTTAGGGCTAGAAGACCTTGGCTCTAGCTGGCACTGGAAGAAAGGCCGGAAATAAGTAGTTCTGTCATTTCACATGTGACATACAGAATAGTTCCACCTAATGTATGGTCATTAGCGACTATCATGCTACTGCGCATTTGGTACTATATAAAGAACACCATTACGAATAGGATAATTACTGTTTGTCTACAACATGTTTATGGTTCTTCCCAATAATATATCATTACATTTTCGTCAGTATGCACGCGCCAACAGTAGATCATTTCAACAAATAATATTATACAAATATTATGATAACGGTGTGTTACTTGTTGTAGGACATTTAATTGCTTTACTAGCTTTAGTACTAGTAATAATATCGCCCATAATATTGAAATGAAATCATTTTTAGGGTCATAAAAGATTGTTATAATTTCATGATCTCTTGTCGGTCTGTCTTGACTCAAGATAGAACATAGAAAATTATAATAGAAAACTGCAATATATAAATTTTATTTTGCTATGATGTTCTATGATGTTGAATAATAATTATAATATGTAACAACAAAGAAATTGATTCATAGGCAGATGGCGGACCTACGTAATTTGATCGGGTTATGTCAATTCAATATTACTCGTGGTATCGTCAGCTGGATTTGAAATAATGCGTAGGTCCGCCATCAGCCTATGAATCAACTTCTCTGATAGTACAAAACGTTTTGTGCCCTTTGGCCTTCATCAAACGTTTTGGCTTTTGACTGTAAAACCTGAGTTGACCAAATCCATCTCATCACCTACCTTAAAGTCGGACAAGGACGCCATGAGATCGTCCAGCTCCCTTGTGGCGGTTGAGGCATGATATCGGGGAGCTGGGGGCTGAGCCGGCTCAACCACCGTCTCCTGCACCGTCACCGTCACCTGCTTCGTGCCGGGCCGCGGCAGCGTGCCGGACGACGGCGGCACCGGCGACACTGATGACCGACTGGTGAGAAAAAAAAAACGTTTGAAATAAAATTCGATTTTCAAAATATTTGGTGAGAAAAAAAAGTTTAAAATATAGGGTAAATGACTAGTAGATTGGACAGTACTAGTCATTGGAAAAAGCACAAAAACACCATATTTATTAATGTTGCTTTAAAAACTGACTGTTTTTCTTAAAAAACAGGCGTTCTTTTACTTTAAAAACAGGAAACTTTTAAAGCAACATTAATAAATATTGTGTTTTTGTGCTCTTTCCAATGACTGGTACTGTCCAATCTACTAGTCATTCTCCTTAATTCGATTTTCAAAATATTTAGTGAGAAAAAAAAGTTTAAAAGATTCGATTTTCAAAATATTAAAAGCCTGACATGTTTAGGTCGCGCTTAATTTTAAGGCTGCGTTTACACCAAACTGACTTTCAACCGCTGATTGTCAGCAAGCTGGTTACTAATAGTTGAGACTTGAGAGGTATAGGACACGATTATTTCTATTGGCAGATCAGTGATCAAACGACGTTTGACGTTGCCCTTGCATAATGGGTTTTCAGGTAAAAACCATTCATAATAAAATAAAAAAGCAATATAATATTGTTGGCTTGTCGATAGCACCCTGACGTGACATTGGAATATCAATCACAACGCCCCCAAAGAATAAACGCTCACAGATCCTGCTTTTAATTGCAGTAAAAAAAGCTAAGGACGTATTTTAGTGGTAGGGTTAATATACAAGTTTTAAAATAGGAATGACTGATAAGAAATTACAAAAATTACCCTGAAACGAACATCGCTACTTGCACATTTGGCAATTACAATACAATTACAGAGAATCATCCCATAACTCACGTGCATCCACGGCTAAAAGTGAAAATCATCGTAAACAAAAGTGTTAACGTGAAAATATCTTCGGGTGCATACTAAACAATCCATTTGGGTATCTTGGCGAGTGCATTTTGGCAGCGCTCCATGTAAAGACAGGTTCATGTAGAGGAGATTGATTCTGATCGTAAATCTAGCGGCTCTCGGCGAAGGTGCTTCTGCCAGCAGGGCCGAATCTACAATATGGCTATTTGGGCTTAAGCCCAGGGCCCCATGAGTTCAAGGGCCCCCAGCTTTGTCAAGTCAAAGTCAAAAATAGACGATAATGCGATAGAATTCATAATTTTATTAAATTAAACAAATCGTGTGGTTTGCACTTTGTATCCCTGCAAATCCTACGATCAAGGTTTATTATGCAATTTAGACCGTGTTGGCCGGTGTTGGTACTACGAACTGACAGTTAAAATGTTGTAGCCCTAAGTAGTTTCAGCCCAGGGCCCCCTATGCTCACGGTCCGGCCCTGTCTGCCAGGTGTGTTGGACTATAAATTCTAATTAGAAACGCATCCACTTTTTCTGGCGATTATACACAGTGCTCAATTAGCGTTTTATCTGTTTGGATGCGCCATTGACGACAAAACATGTGTTCAGGATTGTACTGTTTTGTAGTCTATTTTAGTTCCATTGGTAAAGGGGGCATCCTCTGTCATCCGTGGACCAGTGATTAATAGATTGGTTGTTTAAATCGAGACTAAACAGAGTGATCACCTGATTAACAAGAAAGATGATTCATAAGCCGGGCAGATATCTCGCCAGTCGTTTGATATTTTGCGTCCCAACGGGTTACGAAGTGAAGTCGGCGTGTCTCAGCGTATATACTCAGGCTTCTTACATCTGTAATTTTGTTCTAAATTCATCTGAACGGCACGTGTCAGCTGTCGACGGCAGCCATCGACACTTTTCTGCCGTCGACTGCCGTTGACACGTGCCGTCGAGTGCCGTCGACACGTGTCGTGTGTAAGAGCGCTTAGGCACTATAAAGTATAGCCCTACATAGTTGCTGCCGGCCTGTTTTCAATTAAACCGGTCACCGTCACCGAAACCGGTGTGGGAGACGCTTCCAGGGTATTACAGAATGTAATATTTGAGATCAACAAATCTAAATTAACGTCTGCCAAAACGCAAAATGAATAATTGTACAGCCTATTTTTAAGTCTACATCAATATCTAGTACACGATATCGGTTCGAGCAGACGGATGCCATAAATCAAATCCTGTATGATCGCCAACTAATCGTAAAACTACTATATTTAATATAATATATATTTGAGAGCATATAGAGCGCAAGACACAAGTTTTTGGATAGGCAGTAGGCTCTAATATCCATGTAGGTGTACCTTTTTTTTTACATGGGGAAATGCATTACGCATCCCCGGCGGATTGGGGACATCGGCCGGGGTATGTGGGGCTCTCCGCAACTTTACCAACGGTTGTCTGTGCCAGACTCATCAAAACATGCAGGCTTTTCTAGGTCGCCCCGCGAGGTGGTCTAAAAAAGCCCACACGGGGGCCGCGATGTGCAGGAGCAGCATGCGCATTACGGCTCTCTCTGGAACTCGGTGCAATGGGCGGCGGTGTCCCCACACTGCCACCCCGAGTATCCTGGCTAAGGCAAGGCGCTGCGGCCACTCCATGGTGCGCGTCTTCTCCTCGGCCGTCTCAAGGGGTCGAACGCCTCCCGTTCTCTCCTGCGTTCGGCCTCCTCCTTTGCAGTGATGACATCCTGGGCAGTCTGCCACGCAATCTCGCTGCTCACATTTCCCGGATTATTGCTGGCAGGGATGTAGGTGTACCTAGGTATCTTTAAAGCCATTGCATTCCTAACTTAATGTTAGGAAGTTTTACACGCGTGAAATTGGCAATAGAGTCTCAGTCATACCTAAGTCATAACTCATATCATAACTCATAAGTTTTGGTTATAATATTTCAGGTAGTACCTAAATTAAATTGCTATATCCGGAACTCTCAAGCGGCATTGATTGGCTTTAATAACTTTTTCATTTTGTGTATGTGTTCCTTTTAAAATACAGTTCACTGTGAAAGCAGCAGCGCTGAAAGGGCAAGCCTCATGAATTTGCCCATACAAATCTCAAATGCTCTTTCTTTTCCTATCTCTATATTGGCAATTTTCAATCAGTCCTGATGTACGAGTATGTTATCAGTTATCAGTAGCTCGTGTATCATAGTGTTTTTGACTGTGCGCTATTCCCGGCCCGGCATACGTCACTTTTCACACGACCCGCGCGCTCCACGCCAAAACAATCGGGTTATACTTTTAGAGATCCTCATAATAGTATCGAAGAAACTGAGCAACTACGGAATGCAATCTCGTTTTCGCGAGATCTCGGCCTTTTTTATCGAGTTCTCGCGAGATTGATTTTCATAAACTCGCGAGATCTCGCTTGAGCAAAATCTCGCGAGATATTATGTATTCATGAGCAGCTTTTCAAAATCATACAGCTAGTAAGCTCTCGCACAGACACAATTTTTCCTTCCTACCTAAGAAGAAATCAGATATTTTCCTACAGAACCTTACCAAGAAAAGTGCGGGCACTTGGCAATATTTTTTATGAGCGTCCCAGTTGACATTTTGACAAACGATAATTGTAGGCATGGCATTGAATTTTTTCCGTAACTATTTCCACAGTCGACTATTTCCGTATTAAATGAAAAATTTAATTGAAGCTATTTCTCAATGCTTTTAGCAAATTTGCTCCACTTGATGTATTTAATATTTGATGTAAGATAATATTTCAATTTTGTAATTGATTCAGCAAATATTATTTTATCTCACTGACTATAAGAAAGTGAAAATAGATAAAAAAGGGCACCGGAAATTTCCCCCAGGGTGCTAAAATGGCACTGAGGTAAGGCCAAGGTAATTTCTAAATCAACAATATAATATACAAAAGCACTCACCCATTTGTGATGTCGGTGCTGAGCTGGTCGAGCAGGGAGTCCACGGTCGGCCGCGTGGACGCTGGACTCGTGGCGCCGTTCGTCCGCGCGTACCCATCTAAAAAGAACAATAACATTTTAAAATAACGACATAGAGTCAAGATTTCTAAAAGAAAGTGTAACACTCGGCTATTGCCTATTACCTATGGCTTAATTACTCAGCCTTTCTAAAACTTTACGATTTTTACTCACTCATTATCATCATTCATCACAGAGAACAGCTACTAAATTATTGTAGGAGCAAAGGACATAGAAAATCAGGAAACATAACTCAAAACATACACCAAATGCATTATTAGCTCATATTATGAGACATCTGGTAAGTGGTGACGTCGTGAAAGTTATTATGATATTATGATGTTACGTTGTTATGCTCGTGTTTCGCCGGCAATATATAACCCGCAACGAGGCCGCAAGCTCGTAAAAATTGCTAAAACGAGCCGTCATACTAAGGCCGCGTGCCCATCAAACATGGCGCAGCGTCGTCACCGTGCAGTGCCACGACACGACGCGGCGGCGTGACACGGTGCGACGCCCCGTTGTGCCCCGTGCCCATATTCAGTTTGATTGAAATCTGACAATATTTGCAGTACGCGACTTTGATAGGTATGATAGGTATTTAATAACCCTCGTTTTAAGTTTGGAATGCAATTTTTGTTGGGAAGTTTCATCCTGAATAGGGGTGCGCGGTGGACCGTTTGCGGCACTGTTATACGGTGCGGGCGTCGTCAACAGTGGCGGCGTTGCGCGTCGTGTCGTGGTACGGTGACGACGCCGCGCCGTGTTTGTTGGTGACGCGCTGTAAAATTTAATAACATCAACATCAACCTCTGCCTATTTAGGTTGAACAAAACGGAAGCTTTTGTGAATATTTTTGAAGTGAAAACTTCTTTAGCGGCGTTGAGCACTTTTGTGGGATGGGTAAAAACTGTGAAACTCGCGTCAGATTCTCGTGCTGATCGAAAAACCTTGGAAAAACCGTAAGACGGTTGGAGAGTAGTGTTGTAACATCGAAATTGATTAATCGAACAATCGATTGTTTTTTTTTATCGATTGTAAGGGTTTCGATTAATTAAAAAAATCCATTTTTAAAAATCGATTTTCATAAACAATGGGTTAAAAATTTAATCGATTGTAAGGGTTTCGATAAGTAACTAAAAAAATCGATTTTTTAAAAATCGATTTTCATAACAAATGGGTTAAAAAAATTGTAAGGGTTTCGATTAATTATAAAAATCGTTTTTTTTTTTAAATCGATTTTCATAAAAAAATGGGTTAAAAATTTAATCGATTGTAAGGGTTTCGATTAATTAAAAAAATCGATTTTTTAATAATCGATTTCATAAAAATGGGTTAAAAAAAATGCACAACGTTAATAATCAAGTTTTCACTTCTGCCGGTGTAACACTTATAGGTGTGTTAAATAAAATTAATAGTAATGAACTTAAAAATATATTAAAATATAAATTAAAAGAATATAGACTATAGGGAATAGGGGTCGTGGTTCGTCGCTCACAATGTGTGACCCTGTTGTGCCTACGTGTACTTTACTTTCCTGGAGCTCCAGTAGGTTGTAGATAGGTATGTTGAAAGTAGACTGAATGCAGAGTAGGCAGGTAGGGTTCAGGTAGGCAGGTAGGTTGTAGGCAGGTAGGTTGTAGGCAGGTAGGTTGTAGGCAGGTATGTTGTAGGCAGGTAGGTTGTAGGCAGGTAGATAGCAGGATAGCGTGCCCGTCGTGGTGATCTCCGACGCAATGATTACCGTCCCGGTGATGCCCGTCCCGGTAATCCCCAAGTGGGGATAGTAATTATTTATTATTTATAAACTGCAAAAGTGGAGAAATAATTTAAGTTTTCCCAAATTCGTCTATTCGTAACTCGTAGCAGAAGCAAATCCGAAGCAAAATGTCAAAGTGAGAAAAAACAAAAACAGCTTAGGCGTCCCAGCCAGCAGAGTAGACAGAATTATAGAGTAGGTATGCCGACTTAGAACTGATGTTGAAATTTTTAAATTTGACGTATTATGACGAAAATCGTCGCTAGGGTTGTTAACTTGTTACTTACGAATTTAAAACTATGACATATTCGCTGGACGTGTTCCTCTTTGGTCGTATTGTTGTTTGTGTTTTGGCACATGCGATTAAAATTGTCAGAATCCAATTTTGAAATCTTTATTTTAAATATTTAAAAATAAATTATATCAGCCAGCGCGAGGCACATTCCGTTCATAATCCTAGTGAAACCCGACGAATTTGACAGATATTGAAACCTGCTCACTAGGGAGAATGCTACGTAAGTTTAATATTGTTATTTGTTTTTAACTAAACAGTAAACACTACCTTGTGTGCCTTGTGTAACGGTACACAAGGCAGTGTTTACTGTGTGCTTTGTGTATGGTATATATGGTATATATATGGTATAATATATATTCTAAGAATAGGTGTCTAAACACCTAAGGCCGAAAAAACGCGGCCGAAGTTCGGCATGATTACGCTTGCAATGTATTTTAAATTACCGATGACACACCATGCTGAAATCACGTCGCGTTATATTGTAAGCGTAGCGCATTGCTGGCGTAATCATGCTGAACTTCGGCCGCGTATTTTTGGCCTATTGTGCTTAGACACTACAACACTATATTTGATAGCTAACTCTAACAAAGTCATATTTTTTATGTTCCCGATATAACAACAAATAGTGCAATAAAATTTATATTTAAGGAAGACTTTCATACAACTGACGAGTTTTTTTTTAACTTGGTATGGAACATATACGATATTAACTCTCGATTTAAACTCTAGGTATATAGGCAGACAACATCTAGATGTTACTGAATATCTGACAAAACCGTGAGACGAGACACAAATCTTCGTATTGACACACTATACATACAAAGTTCCATTACAGGTATTGTGGTTTTGGATGTAGTGTTTAATACGCTTATTTTTTGTACGTAGGGCTCCTGTGAAAGGCCTGCACTGCGTGTTTGACGAGAAAAACGCTGAGCTGCGTATAAACTGGCTCGCTAACTGTGATGTCATACGAGACCCCGTCACCTATATGGTAAGTCATTACTCATTAGTAAGTTAATAAAGTTATTGTGTCTATAAATTCCGAATGGACTACACATTTACTTGTCCGAGGCGTTCAATTCTTTCTCTTTTCTTTATCATATTAATAACCTGTATATTTAATTACTTGTGTTTTTCCTACCTTCGATAACTTGAAAATTTCCCCCAGAAGTTCTGGGCCAGAACACGCTTATTCCTAACAAATCTACTATAAAATATAATATAGTGACAATATTTTGCCTGTGATTTTACCCAAATTTCTCATATTCACTAAAGCTTTCGAGTTTTTTAAATTGCAAACCATTTAGGATTAATAAAAGTGGAAATCATTTATATAGTAATCATTATTTTAAACTTCATTTACAGGTAGAAGTGACGGAATTGACGAAGGACGAAGTGAGTCGTTACGAGCTGAAAGCAACCACCAACGTCACGCTGATACACGTTTTCGAGAAAGTTCCCGTTGGCGGCCGATACAACATCTGTGTTTATGTGAGTTGTGATAATATTACAAAAGAACTATCGTTTAATATTTAGATATAAAATAAATATTTTGTAGTTGAACGTGAGAAAGAAATAAACATAGGCATAGAGCTAGTTAGATGTAGTTGTAGAAGCATGTAGATGCACAAAGTGTCCCTATTTAAACTTGTTGTTTTACAGTTACGTTAGTTGTTACAAGCTTATTAAATCTAAAATTTTGTTCGATTTTCAATATTAACCTATCAAGCCCCATTAGGGCACCAGTGACCGCGATAACAATAGAATAACAATAGGTTTCCAAGAATCCGCGATCGAAGGATTAAACCTTGAGAGAGACTCAGTGCGTTCATTTTGACTGATTTTAAAAATTAACAAGACAGGCAACACTACTTCACCTTATCTATGAAAGACCTTATAGCGCGTCCCCATTACTGTGACACGATGCACCGCGCGCCCCTATTCAGGGTGAAATTCCGAACAAAAATGCGTTCCAATCTTAAACGAGGTATATGAAAAGACCTATCAAAGTTGCGTAATGCAAATATTGTCAGATTTCAATTATTATTATTAAACTGAATAGGGGCACCGTTTGCGGCACCGTGGCACGGTGCAGCGCCGCTCCGGTTGCGGCGTCGTGTCGTGGCACGGTGACGACGCCTCGCCTTGTTCGATGCGGACGCGGCCTTAGACAGTGTATTTCATAGTCCACCATTTTGTATACAGACGTCAGCCCCGGGCGCGGGCCGCACGTGTCAGCTGGTGCGGTCCGGCGCGGTGGAGGTGCCGCGCGGCGTGATGGCCTGGCAGGCGCCCGACGGCCGGCTGCTCGTGTCCTGGCTGCACGAGGACGACAACAACTCGCAGTCCAAGTTAGTTGTTACACTACTGCTCTTACACTTATAAACGAATTCGAAACCGTATTTCTAACAGCTTCCTAGCATGGAACTGCCAACAAAGGCTAAGTTATTCTTAGGTCTAAGGCCAGAAAGGTACAGGAAAAGGCAAAGAATAGACAATGAAAGATATGCTTTGGAAATATGTCATTTTATCCTTAAATCTGTCTCTCGCATTTCAACATTATTGGTACGCGGTACAGTTTGTATAAGCTTTCTCCTGTCATAGATTACTTTATATGTAATATAGTAACGGTTTTGCTAAGATTGTAATTTATCAATTTCCAGATACAAATACCAAATCCTGATATCGGACAAGGAGATGCCTGAAGAACTCCTCCAACTCACGGAAGACATGGAGGTGGTTGAGGCGGAGTTCTCGCCGCTGGCCGTGGCGGCGCGCCGCCACGGCGACGCGCACGGGGCGGGCGTACGTCGGCGTGCGCTCACGCAACACGCGCGGCTACTACAGCGACCTCAGCGAGGTGCATGCGCTGACTGTGCAAGGTGAGTGACTTCTAAAGCCTTATAGAGAGTAGTTAACGCCTCCGTGGTCCAATGGTGTAGAGCGCGGCTCTTGACTCGGAGGTCGTGGGTTCGATTTCCGCTTTGGAAACATGTTATTTCCATGTTTGTCTAGGACAATTGCAGGCCTGATTGTCTGACACGTAAGGTAATCCATGATTGGCATGTACAAAGTCGGTCCTGCGCCTCTCTCGCCAGTCGCGTCTTTCTTCCGTCCTACTGGTTGTTTTAGAGCGTGGCTGTATTCTAAATTAACGATACCATATTGTCAATTAATATTGCTTGAGAAACAGCCTTTATTAGTGATAATAATGAAGAGGTGAGTGGAAGAATGAGTTAAGTAACATTTTTGAAAATTTACGTTTTTTTGCATAAATGTAGCTTTTAGGACTTGGAAAATGATTTGCAACAAAAAAAATTTGAATTTTACGTATACTTACAAAGTTAGCCAGGTGATGAAGCAGGTAAGTTACAAGGTTCGTCCAAATGACTATGCAAGAAGCGGGTAACAGCCATTATATTATGTGTTGTATTACGGGAGATCGCTTGAATATTTTACTTTTTTAAGCAATATGTCGACTTTTTTTTTATTCTATTGGTCCAAGGTGGTCAAAGGCATAGGATATTATATAGAACTAGCTTTTTCCCGCGGCTTCGCTCGCGTTAAAATGTATTATTAATATTATTATATACAAACTTTGATCCCGTATTTTAACCCCTTGGAGGTAGAATTGATAAAAATTCTTTCTTAGCGGATGCCTACGTCATAACATCTACCTGCATGCCAAATTTCAGCCCGATCCGTCCAGTGGTTTGGGCTGTGCGTTGATAGATCACCATGTCAGTCAGTCACTGTTGAGTTTTATATATATTTATAGATAGATGTACACATTATTCAGATAAAAAAGTACTTACTAAGTACAACTGTATTTTTTTAACAAGATTTGAATGCACAATCCTTTAAAGTTTAAAGAGTGGGTATTCCCGGGTAAATATTAGGTACACATATAGAATGTACACATTATTCAGATAAAAAAGTAGTAGAGTAGTTGATTAGTTCAAATTCGGGGAGGGGGTAGCCGAGGTGTTGCCTTTAATGTTAGAAGAAACCCCGTTCCTCTAGGCCTATTGGGAGCGGAGTTATGGCTACTTTAGTAAGACGTTAGACAGTTGCCGAGCTGTCAATGTCAAAGTTTGAATGCTTGTAACTCGGCAACTATTTGTCCTGGATATGGGTTTCTTCGGCTTGATCTTCCTGGACTTTTCTCCTCTATTCGATTCTGGCCTTAGAATTGAGAAAAAAATATTGATGTCTCTGATTTTGTTCAAATTCAGGGAGGGGGTAGCCGAGGTGTTGCCTTTGGTTAGAAGGAACCCCGTTCCTCTAGGCCTATTGGAAGCGGAGTTATGGCCGCTTTTGTTCGACGTTTGACAGTTGCCGAGCTGTCAATGTCAAAGTTTGAGTGCTTATAACTTGGTAACTGTTTGTCCTGGATATGGGGTTTTGGGCGGCATGTTCTTCCTGGATTTTTCCCCTCTATACGATCCTGGCCTCAAAATTGAGAATTTTTTTTCGGAAAATTCCTTAAATGAGCCCTCACTCGGGGGGTCCAGGACCAGGGTTATGAGCCGTGGGGTTTTCTTCCAGGGGGGGAGGGCAAGTTTCACGAGAGTGATGTTGGTGAAGTCTTGAAAGTTTGCTTGCCCGAAGGTACTTGTGCGGTACCCTCGCTGTTCTCCTGAATATGAAAATAGTTGTCGCCCTTATTACCTTATTACTCGGTAATAGTTTGTATACTCATCAAAATTAAAAAAAATACTCCTTAACTATATCATCGTAATAAATTTTTTATTGACATAATTAGATGTCTTCCACTATACTTACAATACTTTTAATAGTAATGTATTATGTAATGGACAAATTTTACATTACTCATTCTTTGCATTTAATGGACAATGAAGGTCCGATAATGGCTCATTATTTAGTCAATGTAAGATACTCCATTACTATTTTTTTTTGTAATGAGTAATGTGAATATTCACATTACTAATTACTTATTTTAATGTGTAATGGAGGACCACACATTACACATTAATCGTTTACTGAGTAATGGATACCAATTAAATTTCCAAAGTATAATCCAAATTTCTTTTTGGCCTGTCTGTTTGGCCGTGAGTTTCTTGTCTCTCCTCTCAATCCCCGGCCGAGCACCGGTGCTCGGGGTCACGTGACACATCGTAATTCCGTCAAACCCCGCGCGAGCACCGGTGCTCGGGCTGTTATCGGGCTTTATATACCGTATTTGGCCGACTTAGAGAATATTTTTGTATGAAGAAGTTTGGTTAGTTACGATCTATGATACATTTGCCACATTCTGAATGCAAAATATTATGACAATCTGTGGTCGACGAATATTTTTCAGTCATTAGAAAATCGTGAATTTTTTCGTGTGTGTTTCGTCATTTTGTGTGTTTTTTGTGAAATAATTGATGGATTTAACGAATGTAAGTAGTAAAATAGTTTACTTTAGTAACAATAAGTTATTTTAGATACTCATTTGCAAGAAATACATCGTAATAATTTGTGAAAGTTGAGAAAATAGTTGTGTGTGTTATAAGTCATTTTAACGCAAATTTGCTTCATATATTTGTAAATTAATTACATATAACGCTTAAAGAAGTTATAACAAAAGGTCTATAAGACTATATATATCGATAGTATTTCTTACGTTCCTAAAACAAAGAGCTAAAAGTTCGCAGGTAACCGCCATATTCTGCCGGCCGCGGCCATTTTGAACTTTATTTGTAAAGCCATAATGACGAAGTTTGCTTGTGGGTAGTACGAAACTCATTTTTTCGAGTAAGATTTATGACCCTTTTTTATAAACATCTCGAGTAGTAACGATGATCGTTTATGTAAGAGCTTAAAATCAGGGTTCCTTCGATAAGAATAAAACAAAATATTGATTTATTTCATGTGAAATAGTCAGAAAAATATTTTTCAAAATATATACTTCTGAAAAGAATATTATATCAGACTAAATACTATATTATGATGGCTTGATAGATAGAAAATTTATTAGATATTATAAAATTCTTTACAAAAACATGAAATATAGTAAGGTTGTAAAGTTATTATATTATTTGTACAAATAGGGTAGGCCGGGCGCCATTTTTTTTAAAAACAGGTCTGCCTAGAATCTAGGCATCCATTTTTTTTTCCGATTGAGGGGTACCCAAAAAGTTTACAATACCACTTTACAAATGCAATACTTTTTGTTTTTGTGTTGGACAATTTTTTGATATTAATTCTTTTTGTGTATAATTTTGTGGTTTTGTGTTGGAGAATTTTTTGATGATATAATTCTTGTTTATTCATCACTATGAACTAGTAACTGCCACAGGGGCATCAAAGTATTACTAGATATTGTCAGGAATTTTGATGCGCATTTCGTTTTACGCGGAAACCGTACACTTTCCTTTTTCCATCACCGGGAGTCATGGTGCTTACGTCTAAATCGTTGAATCGATTCTAATGGAGTTACTTCGAATCAAAATGAGCGATTGTCGCAGCATAAACGAATTTTGGCTTAACAAAGTTGCTGGCTACTTTTGACTTATATTTTTAAAGGGCGATGCCATTTAGTATATTTAATTAAGAGGTGTGTGTGTGTGTGTGTGTGTGTGTGTGTGTGTGTGTGTGTGTGTGTGTGTGTGTGTGTGTGTGTGCGTGTGAGTGTTGACCGATCAGTCGGCCGATCTGTTGCCCGATCTGTTGACCGATCAGTCGGCCGATCTGTTGACCGATCAGTCGGTCGATCTGTTGCCCGATCTGTTGCCCGATCTGTTGACCGATCAGTCAGCCGATCTGTTGCCCGATCTGTTGACCGATCAGTCGGCCGATCTGTTGCCCGATCTGTTGACCGATCAGTCGGCCGATCTGTTGCCCGATCTGTTGACCGATCAGTCGGCCGATCTGTTGCCCGATCTGTTGACCGATCAGTCGGTCGATCTGTTGCCCGATCTGTGGACCGATCAGTCAGCCGATCTGTTGCCCGATCTGTTGACCGATCAGTCGGCCGATCTGTTGCCCGATCTGATGCCCGATCAGTCGGCCGATATGTTGACCGATCAGTCGGCCGATCTGTTGCCCGATCTGTTGACCGATCAGTCGGTCGATCTGTTGCCCGATCTGTTGACCGATCAGTCGGCCGATCTGTTGCCCGATCTGTTGACCGATCAGTCGGCCGATCTGTTGCCCGATCTGTTGACCGACCAGTCGGCCGATCTGTTGCCCGATCTGTTGCCCGATCTGTTGCCCGATCTGTTGACCGATCAGTCGGCCGATCTGTTGACCGATCTGTTGCCCGATCTGTTGACCGATCAGTCGGCCGATCTGTTGCCCGATCTGTTGACCGATCTGTTGAACGATCAGTCGGCCAATCTGTTGCCCGATCTGTTGACCGATCAGTCGGCCGATCTGTTGCCCGATCAGTCGGCCGATATGTTGACCGATCAGTCGGCCGATCTGTTGCCCGATCTGTTGACCAATCAGTCGGCCGATCTGTTGCCCGATCTGTTGACCGATCAGTCGGCCGATCTGTTGCCCGATCTATTGACCGATCTGTTGCCCGATCTGTTGACCGATCAGTCGGTCGATCTGTTGACCGATCAGTCGGCCGATCTGTTGCCCGATCTGTTGCCCGATCTGTTG
This sequence comes from Polyommatus iphigenia, assembly GCA_963422495.1. NCBI lineage: Eukaryota > Metazoa > Arthropoda > Insecta > Lepidoptera > Lycaenidae > Polyommatus > Polyommatus iphigenia. Next base: position 10,538,908 of record OY730183.1, read on the forward strand.
ACCGATAAGTCGGCCGATCTGTTGACCGATCTGTTGACCGATCAGTCGGCCGATCTGTTGCCCGATCTGTTGACCGATCAGTCGGCCGATCTGTTGCCCGATCTGTTGACCGATCAGTCGACCGATCTGTTGGCCGATCTGTTGCCCGATCTGTTGACCGATCAGTCGGCCGATCTGTTGACCGATCTGTTGACCGATCAGTCGGCCGATCTGTTGCCCGATCAGTCGGCCGATCTGTTGCCCGATCTGTTGCCCGATCTGTTGACCGATCATTCGGCCGATCTGTTGGCCGATCTGTTGACCGATCTGTTGACCGATCAGTCGGCCGATCTGTTGCCCGATCAGTCGGCCGATCTGTTGACCGATCTGTTGACCGATCAGTTAAAATCAAGCAAAAGAATTAACTTGGAACTCAAGGTGAGGTTAGTGACAAAAACTTATCAACTCATTAGAAATACTTATTAAATACGGCTATGAAACATATTATAAGTATTTACTAACTTATTAATTAGTTTTTTTTATACATAAGGGCATAAAATTCTTATAAAGTGTACCCATGTAGTACCTAACTGGTATCTATTGTTTTACAGGTTCTTTGTGCGCTTTCTTTTTTTGCTACTGGTTCCTACCAAAGAGTTGTAGGTATGGGGAAACATTTAGGCCAAACCACCGTCAGCAAGTATGTGCAAGAAGTCACTGAGGCATTACTCACAACCACCGTAATGAACACGTTTATTAAATTCCCTGAAACAAGGGCTCAAAGAGATGCAACAAAAAATCAGTAAGTTTCATAACCACCACTGTGTTAAATGTGTGTATTGTGTGCTACTCTCTAGTTTCTATTTTATGCAATTTCAGAATGATATAATTAGGTATAATAAACATTATAATATTTTAAAGTTACTATTATGTATATCCTATCTACGAGTATGTTTATTTACAGGTTCTATACTAAATACGGTATTCCTGGGGTCATAGGATGTATTGATGGAAGCCATTTCCATATATTTACACCTCCCAAAGAAAGGGAGCATTTATTTTACTGCAGAAAACATTTTTATTCTTTAAATGTACAAGTAGTAAGTATTAGTTAATCTTTTACATGACAATGACCGTAACAAGTAGATTGTAAGGGCAACTCTAAAAGTTTGTTATTAATTTACATATTTTTTCAGATATGTGATAGTGACTGTCGAATTTTAAGTGTCAATGCAAAATATGGAGGAGCTACACATGATGCGTTTATTTGGGAGAATAGTTTAGCAAACAGCTACATGCAAGAACTACATCGAAATAATGAGAGAGTCTGGTTATTAGGTAAAATATGTTTTTTTTTATGTACCATGACAAAACAGCACTCGAAATTGTTTGCAAAATCATTTCCAAATGCACACAGAAGTACTAGTCGAAATGATAAAAAGAAAATTATTTAAGCTTTATAAGCTAGCTATTTAAGCTAGGCTTATCTAACACGAAAAATGAGTATTACTGCGCCTAAGTGACATAATATGGCGAATTCATTTTTAAATTTGTTATTATTTTATTACTCATAAGATCGTCGTTATTTACAGGTGATTCCGGTTATCCTCAGCGGCCCTGGCTAATGACACCTATATGTGATGCTGTTGAAGGAAGTCCAGAAGCAAAATATAATTCCGTGCATGGAAAAGCCAGGGTCACGGTGGAAAACACTTTTGGGCGATTGAAAAATCGTTGGCGGTGTTTGTGCAAAGACCGCACACTACACTACTACACCAGAGAAATGTGCAAAGATAATAATGGCTTGTAGTGTGCTGCACAACTTAGCCATTAATTTCAATGTGCCTGAACCGGAACCGGATACCGTTTTAAATGACCAACTGACATTTTCAAGGCATAGATTTCAAGAAAATGATGCTGGTGATGATTTAGTGCGAGGAAGGGTCTTAAGAAGCATGCTTGTGGAGAGAATTAACAGACTCCACACATAGCATTATCATATCTTTCCCATTTTCTGTGTTACCTTCTAAGAAACTTCATAATATTATATTTATTTAAGAAATAAAATAGGTTAGGAAATTCTATCTCATTCTACTATATTTATAGGATATTCATATCACCCTATCTATAATAATATATATTATAATAGAATCCTTTATAGTATATATAATAGAATCCTTAAATTTTGTAGCATTTATTTAGTAAGTCTAAAGAGTTGTAAGTGAGAAGACTGACTTAACAGATTCAAATAAAACTTGGCTTACATTTTGACCCTTGATTAAAAGAGACTTTTTTTTACCAACACTGTGTTGGTTAGGATTACATATTTTATGAGTTCTATTTATATTATAGCTATTATAAGGTTATTAAATTTATTTAGTGGTAATAAAACAAATATTGTTTAAATAATTATAATATGTAAGTTTTATGTGCAACTGGGATTTAATAAAAAACATTTTAAATAAAAATATTAGTTTTAATAAAGTAAAAAATCCTATTAAAATAACAGATTACTTAACTACAAGGTGTCACATTCATTATTCTGTCTCTCGCTCGCGTCCAAAATACTTTAAAATAACATTCATAGCTTCTTTCAAAAATGCCAACCATTGAGCTTCTAACAATAGCTCCCGATCCTTCTGTCTTACCCTTTCACAAATTTCGTATTCGCGCAGCTGTAACCGTTCCGTCTCCAACCTTTCATAAGCCAAGTCACACTCTCTGGCATACTCCCTAGCAGTTCTGTCACTCTCTACAAATAACTTAGCAATATAATCATTATTTTTCTTTTTTTTCGGTGCTGGTGGCGCCCAGTGCTCCTCGGGATCTATGGTGGCAGTTGTAGGTGGAGGAACTGGGGTACTTTCCGGAGGCCCCACAGTTGGTTGACTGCTTGTCCCCGGAAAGTTCCATTGTTCCTCTTCTGTAACATAAAAATACCATTATCAACATCATCATCATCAGCCTTTACCCGTTCACTGCTGAACATAGGCATCCCTTGATGAACGCCAAGATACCATACCATAATCATTTTACTAAGTATTTTGATTTTGATAGTTATGAATTTTCATTTAGCTAAGTTATATTTTGAAACTAACAATAATATATAAAATAATATTAAAAGCTGGAAGTAAGACAATGGTATTGCAAACCTATTGGAATTAGGTATGCATTAATAAAAATCTCTTATATATAAAAATGGATTTTCAAATGTGTTAGTCGCGCTAAAACTCGAAAACGGCTGAACGGATTGGGCTGATTTTAGTCTTAAAATGTTTGTAGAAGTCCAGGGAAGGTTTTAAAGTGACACAAAGTTCACCGGGACAGCTAGTTATACTATAATTTGATTAATCCCAATAGTTTTGTAATGTTTTAATTGCTAATTAATTTGTTGTAAATGCTTATTTCTTTTACCTGTGAGTTCCTTATGTCACCAATATCACTTTCCTCTATGTGTATTACTGCACTATTCACAGGTGAGATTGGTCTCTCTTCAACCTGAAACATGTTTTTATAACATTACTATAATTATTATGAATTTTGGTATTGGATATTAAATAGAACTGGCATTAAGAATAGTCTTTGCATTGTAAGAATTAAATGTTCTCATGCATTTCTTGTGTTATATCTCAATGGGTATAAAAAATAACTTTAAACTATGGTTTAACATTTAAATATGGAAAATAAATAACATGCAAAACCTGTTTTTCGAGGCCAGCTTCTACAACCGCCATGCCAATAGCTGCCTGCACTCCAATTTCCATATAATTGGACCCTATTTTCCAGGTCAGTCAAAGATAGCTGAAGTGCAGGCCCACCACCAGTACCACTAGCAGCTCTATTAATTTTTGCCCATTTCCTTTTGGTGTTATTTTTTAAATCGCTCCATACCTTCACCAAAAGCAAATCCAAAAAGTAAGCAGGAATGAAAAAACAACAACAAAAACAGAATTATCATGGAATGCCCAAAGTGGAACAAAAAAGTGGCGACAAATTAAGTGAACACTTGAGAAATTCGACACTTGTAAAAGCATACCTTGCGCCATTTCTCCTCCGATCGAGAATCTCCTGTTCCCTCGCTATTTAATTTTTCTGTTAGCTCTTTCCATTTCATTTGAATGAAATGGCGACCTCGAGGACCACCAGAGGGTTTAGATAAATCTTCATGTCTAAAAAAAGATATCATATTTACTCATAAGTAAAGACATTCCAATGAATTAAGTACAAATACATAAAAACAATAGATAATGCCTTAAATTTTTATTTATAGTGACTGTAACATACTTACCTTTCCATGAACTCCACCATCATTAGGTATTGAACCTGACTTGTTCTCATTTTTAACAAATATGTATTATCAAAAAACTTTTAAAACTTTTGGTTTGCCGCTGTTGCACAAGTCACAATACGATTTGAAATACAAACATGTTACATGAATCCACTTGACATTATGTTAGTCGTTCGGAAACCAAAACCACAAAACGACCCAGAAATACTATGAGTCTTATCATGAAATACATGTTTTGTGAAATATTAATACAACTTATGTAATAAAATGATGTTTTCTATTGTTTTCGATAAAGTTTTAATCAAATATCTTCATAAAATTCGTGATTTCCCATCAGTCGTGGCAAAACGAGACACAATAGCTTTTTCATTGTTATCGCGGCCGGATGTGGCCGCTTGGGGCTTCATGAATTAAACGACAAACTTCAGAACGTATCATTCGTTCCTATTCATTCGCATGGGCCCAACCTTGCTTACGTTAGGATGACGTCACTATCGTATTCGTATCGAGTTTACGTTACGAAGACGATAGTGCTTCGTGCTACGTACTAGCGTGACGTTGCGTAATCGTATAGTAAACTCGAAACGTTTACGTTACGAATACATTAGAAGTTCGTGCTCGCCCTACTGTCCGTTTCTTTGCAGTCGAACTACTGGTAGTTATGTCTATTGTGCAGTATAGAAAAATTACATATACAACCTCATTTTATGATTAGTATTTCGTAGGAACAATAAAATCGTTACATGAATCGTCATCGTCGTCGTCGTGTGTCATCGTTTTAAACTTAAATAATCCTACCGGGAGGCTTGCTCGATGGGGTGTTCGACTTTCAGCCTATAATTTTGATATTAAACATCGTAAAGGTACAGATAATGTGGTTCCAGATTGTTTAAGTCGCTCGATTCCAATATATGCAATAATTGAAAACGACTCACCACATCAGACCACTTTAAATTTTCCTAATACTAACGATGCTTGGTATCTTAAAATTTTTCACGACTGTCAAAATTCTTCAACGTCCTGTCCAAATTATAAAATTGTAAATAATAAATTATTTCGGCACATAAAATCTAATAATCCTCTTACTAGAGAGTTTCAATGGAAAGAAGTAGTGCCAATGGAACGCCGAAGTTATATCGCAAAATCATGATGAACCTACTTCTGGTCACTTTGGAATATTTAAAACTTTCAAACGTTTATCTCTAAAATACTTTTGGCCAAGTATGCATCATGACGTGACTAAATTTGTCACGAATTGTGAAATTTGCCTTTCTTATAAGCATTCTAATCACCTAATCTTAGGTAATATGGGTAGGCCGAAAGAATGCTCCAGGCCATTTCAGATGCTAAGCATAGTTTTGGTTGGCCCGTTGCCTGTAAGCAGGAAACAGAATACTTTTTTACTAGTCATAAACTGTTGTTTCTCTAAGTTTTGTCTATTTTTTTCTATACGCCGTGCTACTTCCGACATTATAGCTAAGATATTGGAGGATAGTGTACTTCTTGTGCATGGTATTCCTAGTACTATTTTGATGGACAATGGAAAGCAATTTACTAGCAACATAATTAAAAATTTACTTGCTCGGTACAAAATTCCTAACGTACTTTACACACCATTTTACACTCCTCAGGTGAATTCTGTGGAGCGCTACAACAAAACTATTATGACAGCTGTCTCAACCTTTGTTAAAAACGATCATAGATCTTGGGACGTTAATATTCCTAAAATACAGTTTGCTATGAATAGTTCCGTCAATGAGGTTACTAAATTTACTCCAGCATTTCTTGTTTTTGGTCGTGAGCTAGTTAGCTGTGGTTCTCACTATGTCGATTCTGATATTGAGGAGCAAATCGTATTTTCGCCTCGTGATGCTTATGCTGAAAATTTAGGTGAACTACGAAAATTCTTTGATAAGGTACAGCTTTCTATAATAAAGTCGCATTCTAGGAATAGTTCCAATTACAATTTGAGGCGTAAAAATGTAGATTTTAATGTAGGTGACATCATTTGGAAAAAAACTTTCTATCAAAGTGACAAAAATGCTAGGTTTTCTAAAAAACTTGCTCCTAAGTTTATAAAGTGTCGGATCATAGGTAAGAAATCTAATTTGGTGTATGATCTCGTAGACATGGCAGGTAATAATTTAGGGACTTGGCATGTAAAGGATTTTAAGTTAACGTATTTTTTTTTTGTTATATAGCTACTACAATGGTGGATTTATTCTAGGAAAAATCCAAATCTAAAAAAGGGAGCATGTAACGATTTTATTGTTCCTACGAAATAGTAATCATAAAATGAGGTTGTATATGTAATTTTTCTATACTGGCTGGGACGCCAAAGCTGTTTTTGTTTTTTCTCACTTTGACATTTTGCTTCGGATTTGCTTCTGCTACGAGTTACGAATATACGAATTTGGGAAAACTTAAATTATTTCTCCACTTTAGCAGTTTATAAATAATAAATAATTACTATCCCCACTTGGGGATCACCGGGACGGGCATCACCGGGACGGTAATCATTGCGTCGGAGATCACCACGACGGGAATCACCGCGACGGAGATCACCGCGACGGGGATTACTGCGTCGGGTATATTACTACGAGCTCACCTCTCCGGGCTCTGCGGCCGCTGCGAGTCCTGCTATCTACCTGCCTACAACCTACCTGCCTACCTGAACCCTACCTGCCTACCCTGCATTCAGTCTACTCTCAACATACCTATCTACAACCTATCTACTGGAGCTCCAGGAAAGTAAAGTACACGTGGCACAACAGGGTCACACATTGTGAGCGACGAACCACGACCCCTATTCCCTATAGTCTATATTCTTTTAATTTATATTTTAATATATTTTTAAGTTCATTACTATTAATTTTATTTAACACACCTATAAGTGTTACACCGGCACTCCCGCAGTGCAACCCGTCTTTTTTTTATTTTTCCAAGTTTTTCTGTCTGCTTATCCAGGCAAGGATTCAGAAGAAGAAGAAGAAGTTTCTAAGAAAGTAGAAGTTTCTTAATTGCTCTAGCCGTTCTCTATTTCTACACGTGATACAGGCGCAGGGCGGCGTTAGACACGACAGACTTGCATAAAATTAATAAAATTCCTTAGCATTTTGGCCGGATAGCTAAAATTTGTATCTTGCTCTATCCGTTCTCTACCTCTTTCTACGGGTGACATAGGCGCAGGACAGCGTAAGACACGCCAGACTTGCATAAAATTAATGCAATTCCTTAGCATTTTGGCCGGATAATTTGTATCTTGCTCTATCAGTTTTCTACCTATTTCTTGTCTCAATTTGGTCCTTAATCTTTATGTTACGGGCAATTCACGAATTACGATTAACATTGACTTGACAATCTTGAAATAATCTGAATACATAATAACGCAGATTCACCATTTGCCAATAAATCGATGGTACCAGCAATCAGCATATTAATATAGACTGTGCATGAATGTGCATGTTTGCAACAAGTTTACGTGGTGCAGACTATTTCTAGTGCACTTGGCTCTTTGATGTCACTATCAGTGCGGTAGTGACCCAATTGGGCTGATCTGAGTGATCCAGTCCACCAGTTGAAATAAATCTATTTCGGCGGCTTGGCAGCCGGCTTGTTTGTTTTATGATCACAATGTTAATAAACCAGAAAATGGGCGACACGCCAGATAAATTAATTTAATTACCAAAGTTTTTCACGCAAAAATATTGATAACCATTGGATAGGTTGCGCGCAACTTTTAGATCGGTCGACAAAAATGAATTGAGTTTCTTTTGGTCTCTTTGGAGAGGACAGTGAGCGGGGCGAAGCGTCGATGAAACTCCCGAATCGATAATATTTCGAATCGTAATACAGGATTATTCCGAGTGTATGTGGCCGCCCTAAGATATTAGGCTTTCAATTCATTTCAGAAAAAGTCATTGCTTTTTCATTCTAATTGGTTATGCCTACGAAAAATAAAGTTCCCCTGTCACGCACACAATAAGGGCTCCATTCCACCGCGGCGCACCGAGAGACTACACACGTGCGTCAAGCTTCGCTTTGTAAGAAAATATATGTGACTGTGTCCACTGCTACCCACGCACGAATTGACTCAAGTCAAAGAAATAAATCCGTGCACGTCCACGCGTGCGCGTGGCCGCGCACGGCGTGCGCCGCGGTGGAATGGAGGCTTTAAGTCTTGGCTACACGAGAGTACATCGCAATAAGAGCACCAACGGTGTTTCTTTACTCCCAACTTCCAGCACACAATCTAGATTCTAGATCTAACACACAAGCTTACCGTTTTTGTCGTAAGTCTGTTTTTCTGCGTATTTTCCGTATCGGGCGTTGCTGAGATCGTCGAGTAGGGTGTCCAGCTCGGACAGGTTCCCGCGGCCGGTCCTGCCGTAGCCCGCGGTCTGTCCGCCGGCCGCCGGCGTGTGGCTACTGTAGTTGGAAGTGCTGTTCGAGTATTTCACCGGGATGACTTTCTCGTGGACTGACGATGCGTTCTGGTAAGTCGGCTGTGGACAAGGTGAATGTTTAACTTTGATTATATTTGTTTGGGCCAAGGGATAAAGAGCAAGTGACACGGTGCTATAATTATTGATGTCCTAAGTTAAATCAATTTGACTACAAAATAGAGTTAGAGGTTTTAAGGTCACAAACTCTACGACTACGAAGGTTCTTATCTTTTAAGGCTCTTCTTATGGTACTTTTTTTTATCTGATAGGGGCATACTCGGCTTATACTAGCGTCGTCTAGTTGCTGAAGTTATTTCAAAAACTGTTAAATTTAATTGACTACCCACTCGACAGTGGCATGCAAAATGGCAGATTTGTCATGTCTGTGGCGCCCTGAGGGGGTTTCGCCACATACCGACGTTGCAATTTGTTGTTCCTTGGTCTTGCAGGAGCCCATAAAAGGATCTAAATCATTTTTAAATTAAATTTTCTACTCTGAAAATAGTACTTTTATAACATATTTGTCAGTAATAATGTTATACAGCTGGTATAATTACTGGGTACCAAAATGTTCAGTAGATTTTGGGTCATATTTTAATAATAAACCACTATTTAGCGAGCTAAGAGTATTTATTTATAACTTTATAGTACTATTTACAAAATAATATCACTCAAGTCATGACTCTCATACAAATATTTTATAAAATCAACGATTTAAGTACAGGACAAAAATGGAGGCTGCCTCTCAAACAGCTTCAAGTAGGCTGTGTATTACATGATATCTTAAAGTCATTTCATACTCTAGGCATTACAATATTATATAAACAATAAATTAAGGTTATTATCTGGGTGGTACAAGAGTATCAATATTGTAGGTTCAGTAAATGATATGTAGGACTTTACACAAAAAGATATCTCTTTTGTTCATGAAAAATCCTACCTTGATACTAATGTAATTTACGAAATAAGTAGTAACTTTTATCCACAGAAGTTTGATTTTCTTATAATTATAATAAACAAAGTACAAAATAAAATCCTCCAAATTACATGAATTAAAGGAAAACTGAGTAGAAACATGAAAAGAAAACTTGCAAAAATGCGAAAATTTTCTTAAGTGAGTGTAAGATTAGTATGGATAAGACCTTTTTCATCTAGTACGAGGGCTGCTATTTATGTTCCAGAATTAAAAAAAGAAACAAACATATATCATTTAATATGGTTTTATTGCTTTTCAAAATATTCGCCGCGATGATCGACACACTTTTGCATACGCTGGAACCAATTTTCATAGCACTTTTTCCATTCTGATTGAGGTATCTCCAAAACGTGCATTTTGAACGCATCAACAGCCTCTTCGCGGCTCGAAAAACGTTGACCACGTAATTTGTTCTTCGCGTATGGAAATAAAAAGAAATCGTTTGGTGCCAAATCAGGGCTGTACGGCGGATGACCAGTCAATTCGATCTTTTAACCCTCCAAAAACTGAGTTGTTTCAGCTGAGGTGTGACAGCTAGCATTGTCGTGATGTAATATGATTCTGCGTTGTCGGTTGTCCTTTCTTATTTCTTCAAAGACTTCTGGTAAACAAATGGTCGTATATCATTCAGAATTAACCGTTTTACGATTCTCTAATGGCACTGTAGCCACATGTCCATTAATTCCAAAAAAACAGGCGACCATTTGCTTCAAAGTACTTTTTGCACGAGTAACTTTTGTTGGTTTCGGCTCATCTTGGAACACCCACACCGTTGACTGTTGTTTAGTTTCGGGGTCATATGCATAGATCCAAGATTCATCACCTGTGTAGATATTATAAACGGCTTTTGACGTACCACGGTTGTATTTTTTTATCATTTTTTTGCACCAATCGACACGAGCCCGTTTTTGATCGATTGTCAAGTTGTGCGGAATCCAACGCGAACATATTTTTTTTACAGCCAAATGTTCGTGTAATATCTTATGTATGCTCGTCATACTTATGCCTAAGGACGCCTCTATCTCGCGATATGTAACATGACGATCACGCATTATTAGTTCCCGCACAGCATATATATTTTGTGGGACAACAGCTGTTTTTGGGCGACCTTCTTTATTTTCATCCGTGAGCATAGACCGCCCACGATTAAACTCACTGTACCAGTGATAAACAGTGGTTTTTGATGGTGCTTCATCTCCAAAAGTTGCGGTGAGTTGAATAAAGCACTGTTGTTGATTTAGCCCACGCCGAAAATCGTAGTAAATCATTGCACGAAAATGTTCACGCGTTAAATCCATGGCAAATGAAGACACGCAATTTTCAAAATGACGCCACAATGGAAAAATAATTGACAGTCACATGAAACAAAATGTATTCTTCAACCAAAGAGTTCTATTTTCAAATGTTGTAATTACTTTTTAAATATTGTTCTTGTAAGTGGCCAGTTCCGGATACATAAATAGCAGCCCTCGTACTTGGATGCATTGTGCAAGCGTTTGTAACCCAAAATCAATGCCTCTTTTATTGCACAGCCAACTACTTCTATTTCAGTCACAAATATCACGCACGCGGGAGAGCCATGCTTCGGCACGAATGGGCCGGCTCGACCGGAGAAATACCACGTTCTCACAGAAAACCGGCGTGAAACAGCGCTTGCGCTGTGTTTCGTCGAGTGAGTGAGTTTACCGGACGCCCAATCAAAAAAAAAAAAAATCCTGTATATTTCATAAATAAATATTTATTAATTCTTCGTAATATTCCATATATATATATATATTTTTTTTTTTTTTTAATCAAAAAGTAATAAATAAATTTCGACTCGCACTTGTCCGTTTATTTTTAAGTCTTTTTGTCTCAATGCCTCCTTTCTTGTAATCCAACAACAAAATGATTCCGGCTATTCCATGTTATGCGAACATTCTAATATCGGCCATTAAAACTCAGAGGAGGCGTCTGTGGGGCCGCCCGATACGGGTTGTCACCTGTCTGTGACGAAACCCTTTCGGGGCTCTAATCGGACGGTACTAGTTTTCGTCATTATTTATAAAATATAGAACGTTCTATTAGTGGTAGAGTTTAGTTAAACGAAACTACGTTAAATTATCATTACAGTAAAGTAATATGAACTGCATAAATATGTTATTTAATGTTCGAAAAGCCAAAATCATTGTGCGAGTAAGGGCCAGGCACGGGTTAGATTGCCGTTTTAACTCTTTTTGTTGTTCTACTTAGAACAACGAGTTGAACAACGAGTCCATCCCATTCTACCAGCTAAACGGTTGCTTCTGTAAATGTGAAAAATTCACGGGAGTAGGAAATATGCCGAATTTAAAAGGATTTGGTTCTGTTAATGTGAAAAAATTTACGGGAGTACGAAATATGCTGAATTTAAAAGGAAAACTATCACGGCTAAGAAGACTTAATAAGTTATTTTTTTAGTAATAGTCGGTCACCCAAACAAAATGTATTCGGAAAAGTAACTATACTCGTATAAAGGAATTTTTCGATAAGATTCCTTTGAATGCTACTAATATGATGTTGTTACTTGTTAGTAGTGTAAAATACGTTTTATAAATGTAAATTCATTGACCGTACAAAAATGATCAAAAACTAGAGTTACAACGGAACCCTATATTGTGCGTGGCCCGATACGCACTTGGCCAGTTTTCTGGAGGATTTCAAACATAATATTATATTATGTACTACCAAAAAGCTGGTTCCGAAGGTGCTGTACAAAAACTGAGGAAAAAGGACTCGCGGAATGGCAAGTAATATGCCATATTACAATAGCCGTTTTAATACAATAATTAAACGTTCCATTGCGTGAATTCGCTAGAACGGCGAATGCGCTCGAATTCGCTTTAACGGCGAATTCGCTCAAATTCACTCGAACGGCGAATTCGCTGGAACGGCGAATTCGCTCGAACGGCGAATTCGCTCAAATTCGCTCGAACGGCGAATTCGCTCAAATTCGCTCGAACGGCGAATTCGCTGGAACGGCTAATTCGCTCGAATTCGCACGAACGGCGAATTCGCTCGAACGACGAATCGAACGACAAATCGAACTTTTCGTCAATTTCGTCGATTTTCTTCTTTGTTTACGTTTCGATGCAGTCACGAACTTTAACAAAATAAAGTATTACTCATATGCATTATCATATGGTAAAGTGCGTAATCCTGATTACGCACTTTACCATATGATAATTTTATTTCAAACTAAACTTTTTATTTCAAACTAATAGTAACCCTGGTTACTATTAGTTTGAAATAAAAAGTGTATTTTCGTAAAATTGGTCGATTGGCCATTCAAGCACTAGGGCGGCGATAAGTTTATGTTAAGAGCGGGCTGCCAAATTTTGCTCTTTTCTAATAAGTATTACGATCCCGGAAGACGATTGACTCAAATGAAATTGAGATTTATTTAATCATTGTATATTTATCTGATATTTGGCTAACGGAAAATACGATTCACTTATTTTGACTCGATAGTTATATTTTTCGAAATTATGTTTCTGGGCTTTTCAACAAATACATGTTACACTTATTGAGTTACTATCATTAAATAACTTGCACTACTACAATCACTTTATAAAATAATAGCTAAAGGAAATATTAGTATTGTATTTAATTTTTAAGTACCTAATCATCAAAAGCATTTTTGGGACTTACGACCTTTACTTTCGTGCTATAATGCAGAAATCGTTGTCACGCGATATATATTATATTATGTATAAGCATTAGTTTTTCTGGGAATATCAGATGATTACTATTTGAAGTTCTATAGATAATATTGTGTTAGTTTTTCTGGAAATACCAGATGATCACAGATCTATATGTAGATACAAAATAAAATTAAAATCGGCTGAAGTGGAAGTTCCATATTTACTAGTAGCTTTAAAAGTAAAATGCAGACCAATTATTGTTACAACTTCCAGAGGTCTGTAATGTTTATTGTTTATTATTTCTAATTTTTTATCACCAGCGACATTTGATAAAGTATCTAAGATTTACTTACTTAACTTTATTGTGTATTATGTTAGAAAAGTTACTTTTTGTACCACTGCAATCGTTAAAGGTCTAGTGTGAGGAGGCTGAAAAAATAAGCCTAAAATAATATTTTAGGCTTATTTTTTCAGTTTGTTTCTATTAAGTTTTTTGCGATATTTAATTTTATTTTGACACTCGGAGTTATGTATCTCTATTAAATGAGTCGCAAAGAATATAATTAATTATCCTAATGAGCTTTTGTATAGTTTAATTATTTAGCAAAACTAAAATTTTAGATTGTTGTATTTCTATACTGTAATTTCTGTTCTACATTGAAAGATATTACATAATTCAATTAATGTTGTAACATTAAGGGTTGGACCTCATCTGGCAGCACGGAATCGCCTTTTTCCGTCGCCCTTTCTCTTTCTGTCGCTTAGAACTGCCATTTGCTAGACCGAGACAGAAAGCATAATGCGATAGCACGCGGCGGAATCCTCGAGGCGATCGCATTATGCTTTCTGTCTCGGTCTAGCAAATGGCAGTTCTAAGCGACAGAAAGAGAAAGGGCGACGGAAAAAGGCGATTCCGTGCTGCCAGATGAGGTCCAACCCTAAGACTCAAGAGAGTAAGTAATACACAAGGATTTTTATCTTAATTAATATATAATGTCAATGTTGGTTGATGCAAAGCAATGATTGTACAAAAATCATATATTAAGTTTAATTAATGTTTGTAAGTATAGGTACATATAGATATTACAAATATGGAGTTTCTTATCGTCACTCACAAAAAATTAGCTTGTTATATAGTAATCACAAAAAAAAATTGTTCTAGGGCTCCCGTACTATAGTGCAATACGTAGTTTGTTATATCCGTATTGCGTACTATTCCATGTTATGCGAACATTCTAATATCGGCCATTAAAAGTCAGATGAGGCGTCTGTGGGGCCGCCCGATACGGGTTGTCACCTGTCTGTGACGAAACCCTTTAGGGGCTCTAATCGGACGGAGTACCGTCCGATTAGAGCCCCTAAAGGGTTTCGTAAATAAACCCTAAAGGGTTTTATAAATAATGATGAAAACTAGTAAGTTTTCGTCATTATTTATAAAATATAGAACGTTCTATTAGTGGTAGAGTTTAGTTAAACGAAACTACGTTAAATTATCATTACAGTAAAGTAATATGAACTGCATAAATATGTTATTTAATGTTCGAAAAGCCAAAATCATTGTGCGAGTAAGGGTCAGGCACGGGTTAGATTGCCGTTTTAACTCTTTTTTTTTACTTCTATTTGTTAAACACACACTTAATTCTAATAAAAACTGAAAGATTACTTACATATTAGGCACTTCCCAAGTAAATAACTGTATTTTATCACTTTTTTTTATAGTATAAACTGCGCTGTCCTCACCTCGACGCGGCCGTTTTTTGAAGTGAGATTTCGCATTTCTTCCTTGTCTACCGAGAACTCAAACGACGCTTGCTAGCTGTCTTGTTCTACTTAGACGCGTTTTAATATGTTAGACAAAGACAAAAGTAGTTTTATCGCTGTGTTTGCACATTAAACGTGTGCGCGTACACAGCGGCCTGGAAAGGGCTGCGCCACAGACATTGACTTTTGACATGCGACCCTTAGGGGGTTTCGCCTCAAAGGGCTATCACAGATAGCCCTTTGAGGCGTCGAACCGCTTTCAGATGTCACCAACATAAAAACCCTCATTATTTGTACTTATAATAATTTTAATAATTGATTCGTCGTTTAGCTCTGTTAATTTCGATCGATGTATGGATTATTATTTTTAACAAAAAATGAAAACCGACTGCCAATGTAAAAACAATCGTAATATGAACTAAAAAGTATTAAATAACTCTTACTCTTTAATAGTGCGTTTTTCAGAATTTGTCTAAATCTCAACTATTTCTGTACATACTACAGTCTTCATTATTTTGAAGTCGGTACCAGCTAATTTAATCGTGAGTTCAGTAATGTCAGAATATCTTAAACTTTTGGGACTGGTACCGACTTCAAAGTAATGAAGACTGTAATATGTACAGAAATAGTTGAGATTTAGACAAATTCTGAAAAACGCACTATTAAAGAGTAAGAGTTATTTAATACTTTTTAGTTCCTATTGCGATTGTTTTTATATTGGAAGTCGGTTTTAATTTTTTGTTAAAAATAATAATTTCACTCTTTTTAGTGTTGTCTACAAAATAAGGCTTTATGCGTAAATAACCAATACGAACGTTAACTATTCAGTACATTATGTTACTGTAAGCAAAATTGTGGCAAATGCTTGCAGTTATCTAAGCGATGCTGCAATTTCCAAACTTTTATCTTTAAAGGTTCAGGAGTTCTGTTCAGTGCCTTTGGGCCAAGAGACACCTTTGTATGAAATTTCTCTTATTCGTAATATATGTTTAACTTACTAGAAACAACATTTTAACCACTATGAGCGTTTTGATAAATTTCAAGGATTTCCCTTGATTGCTCATGGATCCCATCATCAGCTCACCACTTTCGTAATTGTCATACAAAATTATGATTATATCCTATACAACAACACGAAAATTTCGAAAATCGGTCCTCAAACAGTGAAATCATCGTCAAAAACATCTGCTTCGATGCAAAATATCACGAAAAGTACCAATAATTGGGTCATAGTGTGATGACCATGGTATAATTATAGTTGTGATGATGATGATTAATCAAATTGATGTGTTGGCTTATGCTTTCAGTTGATTAAACAACGCCGAAATCCCCGAACCTGTACCTATAAGCATTCAAAAGTTCTGTTCGGTACCTTCTGATCCAGGGTATAACCTGGTGCGAAGTCTTACTTTTTGGTAGCATCTACCTCGAATGCTTCAGAAAAAATCGAAATCACTATATGTTTCCATACAAAATTCAAGGAGTCCCCTCGATTCCTCAAGGATCCCATCATCAGATCACCACTTTTGTGAACATGGTACCAAATTCGAGTTAAACCCTATACAACACAAAAAGAATGTTGAAAATCGGACCACAAACGGCTGAGTAATCGAGGAACATACAAAAAAAAAAAGATACATACAGCCAAACGTATTTCCTCCTCCTTTTTGGAAGTCGGTCAAAAATAGAGCAGGTGTGCATGCATACCTAATATCCGTGGAATCCTCAGCACATGACGATGAAGCTAAAGTAGGTTCTGGTGCTGGTGTAAATATTTAATGGTTTGGAATTTAACAATTTCATAATAATTATGTATGTACAACAAATAATTAATTTAGTTTGTATTAATAATATGTATTCTGTGATTCTGTCAAAAACTAAACACAAGACAATATTAGGTAATAGATTCTAGGTACTTTTATATATTATATTATTAAACTCGGATTTTGAAGAAACCGATCTAAAGGCCCTAAATTAGTATACAGCTGTATAAAATTATTAAATTATATGGTACTTATAATTTAATAATTTTATACAGCTGTAGGTATACTCATTTAGGGTCTTTAGATCGGTTTCTTTCTAGGTATTAAACGCAAATCGCAATGCTAAATATTACCAGCTTAACCAAATATTCCAAGTAGGTGTTTACCATTTTAAAAGTTATCTAAGTTCCATTAAGTTTGCTATTTTAATTTTTAACCTAAAAAAAGTCTTCACTGTTTAGAATTCGAAACCAGTAGCGACATCTGTCGTCTTTACATCGCAACAGCAGGATGCTAAAGCGACATCTATGTTGAGTATCGTTATACCACTTGTAGCGTTTACTGGCTTTCTTCCAAGGAGTATTTGGTATAATAATACATAATATTTAAACTTTACTCTAGATGTCGCTACCTTAAGCGTTTAAATTATTATAGTCTGCTTGCTACCTTTTCAGTTTTCATGCTTACTGCACTACATCCAGATCTAGGTTAATTTTAATCAAATCTGAGTTATTTTAACTACTCTCAGTTATCCTATATCCTGAAATATTTATCATTAGGCTGCAATAGCTTCCAACAAACTGCCAATCGAACAGAAAAGTTACTCAGTCTTACTCATACCAAAAATTCGGTAGCAGGATTGCTTCAAACGTGTAACCTAATTTCTTCGATGTTTATAACTGGTACGGTGTTGAAAGGCGCACATAAACAAGATGTTTAGTAAAAACGTCGATGGAAAAGAAATCGCGAGATAAAAACACGTGTTATTTGCATTAAGTTTAGTGCAAGATACCGTATAGGTGTCGCCCTTATCACCATTGCATTGCCACATACTACTAAATAGTTAAGTAGTTAACTATATTGCTTTATATTGTCACAGTAAACAATACTTGATATACGGCCTACTTTATTACTCACATATATTTAAAATGCGCAATAGGCATTCTTTATTTTGCCTACGGTGAATTATTCATGGAATAGTTACTTTGATACTCGTTGGCTGTTGAGGCATTTTATAGCAATATGGTACTTTCAATGAATTAAATATCGCGTTATAAGTAACTAGCATAATATTATATTTACGTATTAGACGACTGGTTTATATTAGATGATTCGTTTATAGCGCAGGAACCGTACATTTTTCCAGGATAAAAAGTATCCTATATCCTTTTCCGGGACTCAAAGTATCTCCATACCCAGCAAAATCGGTTTAGCGATTTGAACGTGAAGAGGTAACAGACAGACAGACAGACGGACAAACAGACACACTGTCACATTTATAATATTAGTATGGATATCGATCGATATATCGATCGATAATCGCTTGCCGCTTGTCTAGGGGCAGGTTATTTTGTCCAGAGACATCGTAACTCACCGATGCAGCCCTCGCATAATCCGCGCTGATGTTTCTCGATCCATTGATGGAACCGTATCCGGTGGATGTGGGTGAGCTGAGGCTGCCACCGGGGGAGCTGAGTCTTCCTGGTGAGCTGCCCCTGCCGAGGGGTGACGCTGTGCGACCAGGGGACGTGGTTCGACCCCCCGGAGACCCTGTCCTGCCGCCCGGACTGCTAACGCGGCCAGGGTTTATGGAGTTCTGTAGATCCGCGAGGAGGGCATCTGAAACGAGATAATTTTGCTGTTAGATTTCGCCTTTAAAGTGAAAATAGTCTTGGTCTATAGATTTTATTAATAAATAAATCTGAAATCATATTTTCTATTAAAATTAGCACGCTGTAAACGTTCATATTTTACCCGCGATAAAAAGTACTATATTTCCTTCTCAGTGGTCAATGTGTTCATCTAACATCATCAACATGGATTCAATTATGTAGTTTATTAAAAATTTCATTAAAATAAGCCGAGCAGTTTCTGAGCTTATTCGATTCACAAAACTTTTCCTCCTAACAATTAGTATAGCAATCAGCTAATTTTCTACCTATCAGTACCCACAAATTCCAAACAACGCCTGCTCTTGTTTTTCTTCACATCTGACATCTCAGAATAAGTCTGATGTCATCATTGATATCGCGGCTTCAATTAACTTCAATGAACATATAGTAGAGTTCCCAGAGCGTAAAAACCGTGCAAACCTCCGATTTTTGCAATAGTGGATGAAAATTGAAAAGAAAAAAAGGAATGTGTAGCTGATAACATAAATAATAAAGTTTACCTATTAAAAAGTTGTGCTTTTGATTTTTAAATTATTCTCTTCTACTTCAAATAAACTCATAAACTGTAAAATTTTGAAGAAAATTTGCATATTTCTTTCTTTTAAATATATAGCAAAATAATAAAATATATTATTATGTTTTTGATTTGTATCGTTGCTTATATTCGAAAGAAAGAAAATAAGTTGAAAAAATATAAAATTAAGATTTAAAATTAATATTTTTGTATGTAGATGAGCATACCTCCAAATGTGCTTGTTGTGTGCCTCGCCAGGTAAATGGCGTTCCTATTTTTCTTTGGTTTTAAATAGGAAGTTTAAAATTATTTTTTAGGCTTAACAAAGCCTTCTATTTCTTAATGTGTATAACTTTTTAGCTCTTACTTTATTAAATTTTCTGAAAATGTAGCACAAACTTTTCACGGATATTTCGAAGAAAATCTGTATTTTATTTGTTTTGGTTAGGTTTTTACAGAATAAAATTGATTTTTTTTTTTTTTCATAAATTATATTTGTTAAAACATACTAAAAGGAAAAAAATACAAATTAGGTTAAGGACTGATATTTTTTGTATTCAGGTAATCATTTTCCAAACATAGGTCGCAGCATGCGTCTTTAGTATGTACGTGAGATTTGTAGCACCCAATTTTTTTTCTGGCTTTAAGTAGGAAGTTTAAATATATTTCAAAGACTAGAAAAAGTCTTTCATTTGTCGATGCATTTAATGTTTTAGCTCTCACTTACATAAATTCTCAACAAATATAGAAAAATATTTTCGGTCTATTTTACACATTTTTGGAGATATTTAAACGTTTTTAAGTACTTAAAAGTTATCATTTCTTTAAAAATTAAATACGCACAACAAGTAAGTTTAACACTTTTCGTTACAACCCTTAAATCCACCCAAACCCTTTTATCTTGGTTACGACGAGCGTTAATCTCTAAAAACTTTGCAAAAACCTTATTAGTTGTATTTAGCTTAGCAAAGCAAACTTTCTTTTTTAAAAATTGTGTATTTGGTTAATTTTCAACGTAAACAATCGGATAAGAGTCATTAAATAACAGAAACAAGAAAAAAATTGTTTTTTCTGGACCGGTTTTATATGGTGAAATATTAATTTTTAATTAAGTAACTAAAAAATTAAAAGCACAAAAAAATTTTTGGTAAACTTTGCAAGTTATAGTGTAAAAAAGAAACTGACACCTCAAAAACAAAAATCCATTCACTATTACAATTTTCAGAGGTTAAAATCTCTGGCGACTGCACTAATAGTTCTAGCAATTATAAATACAATAACTTATCTAAAGACTCAATTAGAGACCAGTCCACACATTCAATACATAACTGCGACAAACTGACTCTTTGAACATAGCTTTGTCACAAGATTTATCTACTTCAGGAATCTGGAGTGTAAGGACCAAATGCGTCAAAATTGTTAATATTTTCAGGACATCCATACTCATATTTGTATCAAAACCTCCACTTCGCATGCTTAAAGAATCTTCGAACCTATTTTAATCTGCATCTAAACAATCTGGTATCCGTTTCGCGAGCTCGCCTCGCTTCTAAACTCGTTTTATTTCGGGGTTCATTGGTCCTCTCACCACCCTATCACCGTATTACGGTACCTTATCGGTCACAGGCTCAACGCTTCATTGTTTCGTAGATAAACACTTGCCGTTTTATTGGCTTCGTCACGTCTTCTGTGCCTCTATTATGCGTCAGATCACGTTAATGTAATTAGCTGTATAAAGGGTTCCGATTATTTTAATCTGACTGTAATTTACTTCTTTGTCTGCGATCTAAAATATAACATCCTCAAATCTGAATTCAGAAGACAGAAATGGAATACATGTTTAACGTGTGTTTCTGTATTTTGTAGTTAAAGAAGTTTGGATACATCTTTAGATGATTAAGAATGTTTAACATACTTTATCCTCTTCATAATATGCTAATGGTATGTTGAAATCATAAGATTTAGCTACTAAAATTAGTGATTTTATACTAGTCATAAATTTTGAAATTAATAAGGCATTTAATTTTGACGTTGAGTTAAAAAGCTGTGTAAATTATACTTTGCTTATTAGCATAATATTATATCAGTGTCAATAAAGGTTGAGGTAATCAAAATAAATATTGAAAAGTACCTACAACTTGTTTCAACATTGACACACGTTAATTGGGAACATAGCTGCAGCTTAAATGTTAAATACTATTTGAGTTGAGTGTCAAATAGCGTGAAGACCTTCGTGAAGACAAAAGAATACAGGACAACAGGATATCGCAAAGACAGAAGAAACAAGGAGACCAGACAAATATTGTGAATAAGGTTTTGATAGGAATATAATACTAAGTGACTTGTTTATATACACAACTCTATTCAATCCTACCTATCAGGACAGAAAAAGGGGACTATATTATATAATATTATATATTAATTATCATACCAAGTCCTTCAACGGCTTCATACACGTCCGCATAATCAGTCTGGGGCTTCAAATTTGTGTGACTTTTAAGTATCTTCCCATAAACATCATCATTCACAGAGTAATGTTCACTAGCCATTATAAACACTGCACTTAGCAACAATCCTGGCTGGCACAAAACTGAGGATCGTTCGATGAAAAAAAAAACTAAAAGATTCTAAATTTAAATTTTTGCCGCAGACGGATAAAAAGGCGCGAGCGGCGCTGGTATGGGCCAATGTTATACTGATTCACCTCTAGCGCAGACCGCAAAATTGTAACCATAACACATTGTTCCGAGAAATGTTCGGGATTCTACTGACTAACGATTATGGTGATTTTAAATATCAGTTTCATTCCGTGGTTGGTTATTAGTTATTATATACACTTTATCTCTATGTAGAGAATTGATTTAGGTATCTCAAATATTTTTAACATAATCATCAACACAAAAATTTTAACAGGAATTAACTCTAGTCTCTACCATTTAGTACTACTAACAGCTGGAGTACTTAATACGTCTTATTGTATTTTGTTAGGCATTAAATTGATATGTAGAGTCGTATTTTTGCAGCATTCTAAGCACATAGCTTCTTATAGTGTTAACCTTCTTACAGGAATTCTAAATGCTATTAGCATCGAGTATCGACTAAAGAGACTAGTAATTTCCTAAGTCGATAACTGCTACTATGTACCCAAGCTGACCCATTAGAATAAAATAACATTAAAACTTGTACCACTTGTCACCAATTTTCTACCATTTTGCATACAACCTCTGACCTTCGCAAGTATTTCGCGTACCGCTAACGGACCTCTCTTGTACCATTGACAGTGGTGACGCGCCGACCGGCGTCATACGATGACGCTCACCACGTGGAATTTGTCTCAATCGTATTTGCTTAGTCGCCTTGTACTTATGATACATAAAAACTTGAAAAGTTTTGAGAAAGAGAGGCTGATCTCTTGGTTAAAAATGGCGATGAGCATCTACAATTTGGGCAAGATCGATGAAGTCATTAGTCAAGTTTGATAGCTTCAACGCCCACTCAAAAATTGGAACAAACAAATCAAAATCAAATCAGTTTTTATTTGTATAATACAATGACCATGTTTGCTATTCACGTTTGATGCTTTCAAATGCTGATTATTATTAGATGTAAAATTCTGCGCCTGAACGTATAATAGAAGCAATGTCGTTTAACGTTTTCTGTTCACCGCGATAAATTTTACAGGCGCTAGGATAAAGTTTGGTTTATTTGTTGGCAAAATTTATATATTCCGAGCTGTCATTAAAACACCGAAAAAATCGTACTGTCGTTAGAGTTCAGATGTGGTAGATTAAGGAGATCATAAGGGAAGGCAATCATTTGCTTCTCAATCGTCAAGCTACTATACCACCCTACATAAGAAGTTCTTTCAATAGTTTTAAAAGACACCTTTTGTATATTAAGTCTTGCTAATTGCTTCAAACTTTAAATTCTATGGCTTTGTTTTGTTAGGTTAATTCTAACACCGAACACGAAATGACGCAAAAAGATTTAAGTAAGCTGTCATTTAACATAATTCCAAATTTTTTTGATATATAAGCCCCATTGCGTGTGCTAAGAGCACTTTCACAGCTTTTATTTAAATAATCGGTTATGATAACGGGGTAGTAAATATCAGAGACCACAAATATAATTAATTACTAAAAGTTGCCGACACAATTCAGAAACAATCTTAAAGGCAAAAGTAAACAAATGAAAACGATAATACGCGCAAAATAACCACAATATCAGACAAGACTTTCTATTGTAGCTACAAGTAAACGTACTAAACAGCCAGTAAGTGCAGTGTAAACAATGTTGCTACGGTATCAAACCGCAAGGTTATCGGCTACATGACACTGCAGCAGCCAGCAGCCCAATAAATACTAGATACGCCAGTAGCTCAGGTTCCGTATAGATTTATCAATAACCTTACTTTGAAAAGAGTATTTTCTCTTAAAAGAAAAAGCAATTAATACCCATAAAATTATTGCAGTTGCTAGTATTGGAAATCAATCAATCAATGATCGTATATGTTTAAACAACTAACAAATAGTAGCAAATGGCAATTTTTATGTACGATTTACTAAATGTTTTAACGCTCCAATCAAGGTTTTCCTAATAGCTACGTTTAAAAGATTTTGAATTTAAAAACCAAAGCATCCGGACATATTTGTTACACACATCTTAAAAGACTCTTTTTAAGTGGTGTAACTCGTGTCCAAAAGTACTTGACACGTGCGTAAGGAACTCAACAGGCTACTGAATGTGGAACACTCAATAAAAATGTTTAACAACGATCTCTTGAGAGCGATTGCGTAAGGTTTGTTTACGGCATCACTCCCGACGCTCCACAA
This sequence comes from Polyommatus iphigenia, assembly GCA_963422495.1. Lineage (NCBI taxonomy): Eukaryota > Metazoa > Arthropoda > Insecta > Lepidoptera > Lycaenidae > Polyommatus > Polyommatus iphigenia. The sequence goes on from OY730183.1 coordinate 10,563,020, forward strand.
ACACGAACCGATATAGAACAAGACCGTACAATAAAAGCCCATTGACTCATTCACGATGGTAAAAATCACTCACCTAGGTAGGAACTGAAATCGCTAAAGTAGTCCCTCCAGTCCGTCGAGTTGAGTTCCTTCTGCTCCTGCACATCGTACTTGTAGGTCGGGGCGGTGGGAGCCCGGTCGACGCTGTACTTCCTCTCGAGCACGGGGGAGAAGGAGACAGACTTAGGGGATGCGGAGCGCGTGCGCACGGACGCCATACCTCACCGCCAGGTATAAAAGCTTTTTGAGATAAATATCCAAGGCAGTCGTGGTGCGACTGCGGCTGAGAGAAGACTGGTTATTTTGGTGTGCGAGCCAGGGTTATCTACGGCGGTCGGTTGCGGATGATAGCGCGGTCACACTGCTAGTTGGCGACGATTATTGAACTATTCCCGTCAGGTGGACGCTTCCGACACGTATATTTCATAACATCCAAAAGCTTCATTAACCTCTTTTTGAATTTTTTTTTTAAATGTTTGTTATTTTAATGGCCACTTGTCCTAGTTTCTGGTAACTTGTTGGCAGGTGTTTAATAGGTCCTATTTTTATTGCTAGCCATTTCATTTTAAACCTTGCAAGTTGCAACCTACCTTCAGGTCGAAATTTACAATTCAATAGTTTTTTGAATCACGTGTTTTATAACTTATGCCATAATATTATCTAGATTCTAGACCCTAGACCAGATTATAAATATATTTTTAACTGCGGATAATCCAGACTCTATAACACAAAATTCAAGCCTTGACAGTTGAGTGTTGACACAAAGATGGAAATGGGATTTTGGTTTTCATACTTCGTGTACCTAAGTATTAGTTACCAGTAGTAAATGCGTAGGACGATTTCGATGTTTCTTACGTTAATCGATTCGTCCTTTGCTAGTGATCAAGTAACTCCAAATCCAATAAGGCAAGAACAAGTCGTAAAATGTTAAATCTATCCAAAGTTACGTAAATTGGCCAAAAGGAAAGGGTACCCAAATGTTAGATGATACCTATGTGAAATTTAAACCCTAATTGTATATCATATCTGATAAACAGGGGGTTTTAAAGCTATAAAAATAACTAGAATAGGTAATGATTATTGCAGTATCTATCTTTATTTTTTAAATTTCAATCAAAAGCAACTTCCATACACATATAAAGAGAACTAGCTTTACTCCAGCTTTCTCGTCCGGATTCGCTTTCTTTTCACACATGAATTTCCAGTCATGAGTATTTTCTATCATTTTCAGCATTTTTTTCTATCTTTATTGGTGAATAATTTAAACTTTAAGGCACAGGTCAATTCGTTCGATAGAAAATTGAAACTTGGTAGACATGCTTCTCTTTTAAGGTAAGGATCTACTAAGAAAGAATTTTTCAACTTTCACCCCCAAGGGGGAAAGAGAATTATATTATAAAAACAAAATCCTAATTCTTCGGGTGCTGCGGGTAAAAGCTAGTTATGAATAGCTATTATTGTAATATTTTGTTGTTCCCTACCTCCATGTGTCGTAACTCCTAATGTGTATAAAGTTTTGGCAGCTCTTCAACTTTTACGAGGGATCAGTGAATGACATGAGATAAATTTAGACCATTCAGGATAAAATTAAGTTTTCCACTAATGACAAGAATAGCTTGATAATGGTTGCGTTACGCTCATAACGTGCTAAAAGCATAACGTAGTAGGTTATGCTTCGTTTAATTTTGTGCCTTCCTTAATCATCGCTGCAGATTACAGAGAAGACGTCACTTATCGCGCGAGTCCAGTAATTCCCAAACATAATAAAGGCCTAGAATGTCCGAAAAAATATTTAATTAAAAAATATTTATTTTGGTAAGTACCTAAGCAATAAACGACAAAAAAAAACAAAAAGTGCTAATTCTTTACAATTACCAACCGTGATTAGAGTAACGACACCAATTTTGCCGAAAAAAGCGCGAAAGTCACCATAACGATAATGTCTATGGTCTCCGTCAAGGTTGACCAGTAAAACCGTAGGTAACCAACAATTTGGAGGATTTTTTATTCTGAATAGACGTCAAATTAGTAGGAGGCGGAACCGTCGTTTGCGACAAGTAGGCGGTTATGGATGGCGTCTTTGATGTTTGTAGGCTAATACTAATGAAGTTTGAGGAATTACATAATACGTATTATTTTAAGATGTCTTCTTTAATGATAATTTTGGTTGCTAAGTACCATCGAGGAAATTGATTCCTAGGCAGTTGACAGACCAACGTCATTTGGTCGGATCATGTCACTTCAATGTTAATTGTGATCGGTCGGCTGGGTTTGACGTAACGCGACCAAACTACGTAGGTCCCCCATCTGCCTAGGAATCAACTTCTCTGATAGTACATAAGATTTATGTCATTATTGGATGTCGCCCGTGGCTACCACGCTTGCTAAGTTGATAAGCTCTATGTTTTACGTCGCAACTTTCTAGGCACCCTGCACGGTAGTTTCTTTGGGATGAAAAATATTCTAAATCCTACTGGATAAAATAAAAGCGTAAGGATCTTTATAGCAAGAATCAGGATCGTTTCAGTAGCAGTCTACGGATGTACAAACAGATAGACTTTCGCATATTTTTATGTTAATAATGTTATTTTGCCTTAGATATAAAAAATTTGGAGTTCAGTAGGTTACTAGTTTCTAACTAGGCCTTTGCGTCCGTTGTGGATGATTTATACAGTATTTTCAGAGCAAAGTAACCACTCCTCAAATACTGTGGTGCCTGGGACAAGATTTAAATGTCCGTATGGTTGCCCAAACACATACGACATTCTCGCAACATAGTCGGCCTAGCCCAGAGGAAAGAACTAGTCAATACGTCTGGGACCAACTATGTGCGGGTTTCCTCACGAATCACGATGTTTTCCTTCACCGTACGAGCGTACCTGAGATAAGACAATGTCTCATTGGTACTGCACGCCTCCACCCGGGATCGAACCTGCACCCCCTACGAGTGCGAACCAAAGGTCTACTCATTAGGCCACGGACGCTCTTTAGTTTCTTAACGTGTCAGCTTTAATATACCATCAACGCTTATGAAATGGACATAAAATCTAATCGTCATGTAGGTGTAAAGATCTTCTCGACTTAACGTTTGGTAATATTTCCTTATATGACACATTACAAATTGTTATATCGGTAACAATTACGATATAATTATACGTGGGCACGAGTTTTAACGTGACACAAGCAAAAAGCTAGACGTTAAGGTCGAATGGTTATTGCAAAGTGATCGCTTACTTTAAGGTCGTAACTGGAAGTAAAGAACTAAAATATCTAGGTAATTAGATATTTAGTAGAGCTAGGTATTTTTTTAAATCAGACGATTTAGTTACCAAATATAGAAAACTTGGTAATTCGTTTAAGGGAAGCTATACGCTAATACACTTAAGGACCAAAGAGGTTGGTGACCGCGGCGCTTAAAAAAGTTGGCTTATCAAAGTTATTTAAAAAACTGCTAAAAATTAAAAGCTTATAATATTATATTGATGAAAATTCAAATTAATCCATTAAAAAGGTTGCTTTACAATAAAGAGTTTAATGTTAAAGAAAATCCAAAATTACGCGGTTACAGCTCTACAAATGCCAAAGATTGGGAACCATTGATACGATGTTTTGTATTTAATTAACACTTGTTATTTATTACGTTTAGCCATGTTTAGCTATGCACGTCTAAAAACCATAATTCATGATCAAAACTGTTTGTATGTTATGAAACTGATGTGGCGATAACAGATTAACTATGGAAATTAGGAATATTAAAGTAATACGGGAAAGCGACCACCATAGAAATGTTTTAACGGAAGTAGAGATAAAATTATTATTGATAAAGGAATCTACCAATTCGTCTACACAATCTCTTAGTATTAATCTCTTGTGTAGAGAAAACGTATTTCAACAAAATATGGTATACTCTATTTACTTTGAGCATTCAAAATTCAAATACGATTATTTTTGAATGGCTCTATATTTTTTTTATTAATATTCCACCCCCCTAACGGACTCAGGGCTCGTTTTATGCTTTTGTTACATTTTTTCGTTCTTTTCATTTATCATACAATAGTACACCAATTATGGCTCTATATTTTCGACTATTCGTCTGTATCCAACTAAAAACCATACATTGAATCTAAAAACAAACCGTCTGTATCAATTTAGATATCACATCCTAATCCAACCAGCAGTGTAACACACACATCACAAATTCATTCACAAATCACGGCACCGCGTAAGAAACCGTCACCAGATTGATGTCAATATTACGACTGAGAGTATCAACATACACTGTAGCTGTGTACGGTGTATGTGGGACGATAGTAGTAACATTGTGCTCCGGTAAAGCGGCCTATTTGCCGTAGAGGTCGAAAGTTGACGTGTACTCACACGAGTACAATATGCTCTACAATACATTGTTTTACTTTGAAAATATTTCAATTTGATGCATCGGGTTCGAAACGTTTTATAAATCGACGAGTTATTTCAATTTTCATGGTTGTAGGACTTGTAAGATATCATGAATGGAAGGAAGCCTTGCACTTTTTTTGCTCATGGGATGGCCGAGTGCTTATATGGAATATTTGCTGTTATGAAGGGTAATTCAATTTTTTTACGTAAATTTCGTGCATTACGTGGCTTACCAATGAAACCTCGTGTTTCATGACTTCTTGTGAACAACGTGAAACTCGATCCAATTGGTCACTGATCAGTCAAATCCAAAAATATGGCATTTGTCGTATATTTCACACATAAGAACACAATTCTATAGAAATGTAAATCTCGGATTAATAGCAGAATAAGAGACTGGAGTACCGATGTAGCGGATCAGGAAGTTCTAGGAAGGCCTCAGAAAAGGGAATACAGGACACGGTGTAGGCTACGCGGAATGTCGTTAGCTCGCCGCCAACTATTCCTTTCAAGCCGGAATCATTAAATAGAGCTTTTTTTAATTAACTTTTTAGTCACGAATAAGGTTAGATTTTAGGATGTAACTGTTAATCTTTGGCAATACAAATGAAAACGAAGAGATTAAAAAATTATCATTACATTATCATACACAGTATACTAGAGACGCCGTTGCACGAAAATTAATTTATCGCGCGGGAACCGTATATTTTTTCCGAGATAAAAGTACTCTATATCCTTTTCGGAGACCCTAAGTACACATAATTACACATGGAGACATACCAAAATTAAGCAAAACCGGTTCAGCGGTTTTGTCGAGACAGATACACAGACAGACAGACACACTTTCACATTTATAATATTTGATTTGACTGAACATAGAGATATACATAGATGACATGTCGAGGCAAAAATCGCGGTATAATAATAGTGGATGATCCCTCTTTAGGTTGTTTATGAAACATGACATTTGGCGTAGATGAAGATAAGTCCTTTTAACTACTGGTCCGATTAAAAAAAATCTATAGCTCATTTATCGAAGGAGGCTATAAGCTATAAAATATATCGCTAAGACCAATAGGAGCGAAGAAACAGATAATTATGTGGAAAAAATGAGGAAAATTATTTGAAAGTGCTTATCTCAAGAAGTACTGGAGCATTTTTTTTTTTGTTATTTGGCACAGATGTAGAGTAGACCAAACGAAAAGCCGCGCGGAACATCTAGCACCTGATAAAATAAACCAAGATTCTTTGAACATTGGCTCATAATATGGCGCTGTTCCTCGTGACCAATGGCACTGACAATGACAAACAACGACAGAACAAAGCGTAGCAAATCAAAGTCATTACAGCTCCCATGTCTGACGCGTCAATAATCGCTAAAACTCTATGTTTATCTTCTTTGCATGGCATTAGCATTCTTCAAGTAGCGACAATAGTATTGGAGATGAAAACAACGTTTAGAGAGCAATCATCAATACGTAACGGATTAGATTTGCTTCGCAGAAAACAAATCATAATTTACAAGATGGTGTGGATAATTGAATTGTTTAATCAAGTACTTGTTACTCGCGCCATTTGCTTCGTAGAACATCACAATATCTTTGGATTGAATTGATTGATCAATATCTAAGCCCCAGGACAATTGATTTTTAATTTGATCGTCTCATATAAATCATTAGGGAGTAGAACAATAGACGGAACAATAGAGCTCATTACATCAGCATCCTCTATGTGCGGTGACCTCTTTGGTCAATTAAAAATGTATTGTAATTTGTAACCGTAATTTAGAGTGAGCGATTTGTCCACAATTAGTATTCTCGTCCTTTATTAGATTCATGATGATGGACAAGCATTTGGAAATGTATGATTTTCTAATCTGTACAGTTTACACATTGTACCTAGAAGTGTATTGATGTTTGCAGTATGGAGATACATTGAGTTCTAGATTGTAGAATTAATCGGTTCAAACTTTAACTGCTCGAGCGCATAGGGAAAACAGAGAGACAAACAAAATCTCTTAGCATTAATAATTTTTTGGATTAAAAAAATACAGTAGCCGATTATGATGGGTTTAATCCTGAAAAGCTTTTACACGTAAAAGCTTTTCAGGATGTAACCCATCATAATCGGTTCAGCGGTTACAGCGCAAAGACAGACAGACAGAAAGAGTTTTGCATTTATAATTTCTGGATAAAAAATCCACGATATAGCACGATACATGTGAAAGCTCCATCTTACGCATAACACTGGAACTACGTCTTAAATTATCGATATCGCAAGTAGAAAACGAGAGTAGTGTCTGAGTCACTGTTCAGTAAACAAGGTTACAGACGTTCACGCTAGGTGGCATTCATACAGATTGAACTAAAAATAAAATGTAATAAATATCCAAGAAATTTAAAGAAAGATTTATTTGATTCATACTACGAATAATAAAACCTAGATTAATAGTTTAAATTTGCTGAATAAATGAAATTATAATTGAAGAAGAAAAGAAGAAAATTAGACAGTCCTCTACGTCATCACGTCGTCGTCAGCAGTTGGTGTGCCAAAAAAGGGACATCTCAGGACGATCAACGAAGGGTATCTCAGAGTAAGGATGGGAGCTCAGTGTTGTGTACCTCCAAATATTTGTATTTTCTTAGATGTACCTTGAGCACTAAAAGTTTGCGAAACACTGCTCTACGTAACAAATATCTTTGTAGATCTCCTTTTAGTCCTCATGTAAGAAAGATCATAACAATTAGCAGAAATAGATTAATTATTATAATACTCATTAATTTTGAACATTCTTTAACACAAAATTCTGGACCATTATAACAGATTAACATAAGATAGTAACAGGAATAGGACTTCCAACATTTGGCTCGCGACAGTATCTTGATGAGGTCGTTCACACATTAGCGGAGTGGCTGAACAGTTTTAAAAACCTCTACCCACTCCCGACGTCTGTTTTCCGGCAGATTGATAAACAGTTTTGGGATATTTTGATGTCTTTAATGAGCTCCACCTTTATCATTGGAGATCAACACTAGTGCCCAGTTTCTGGGGGTTTCTTGACAGAAGTTAATCTTTTCAGTAGCGTTATTGATTGGTTTACAGTGATGTTAAAAAGCGCTAATTAATAGGCAATTTTGACGAGAACCTCATGTACAGAGCATATAAGCCAGAAATTTACTTCTGCAACTTGTTATGGACCAAGATCATCTTGAAAACATTTGAAGTGTTGAAGTCAAATAAAGTTCGGTAATTTCAGTGTGATGCAGCAGTTCGACGTTGGCGGACGCAGCAATTTTCGTCTATGATTGCCAATGATTGACGTTGATCGTGGTTACCATCTAGGCCACTATGCCCAAAAAGTAAAGACAGGCGTTAATTTTTCATCTTCAATACTAGCAAATACTTACACGTCAACTGACTATTTTGGTTTGACAAATGAGCGGAACCATTATTTTTAAACAGGAGAAATTGACAAAATGATTGATCTACATATTTATATTTATAGAATCTAGAGTTCTGGACGTACGGACAGTCAGTCAGACCAAAGAGAAAATTGCCAGTTTTCCAAAGAGGCACATAAAATGCAGAATTCCGAAGTAAATATCTTTTACTACTCCATTGTTTACTTAACGTTTTCTTTTCCCTAAACAAACGTCACGCTTTTCCAACATAAGCACAACGCAATTAAGAAGAAACTAACATTAAACAGCCGACCAAATATGGCAACCTTTCGCTTTCTATGTATGCGCCGGAAGGAAGGGTTGTCCATAGTTAAGACATTTGGTCTTTGGATCGATACAAATATCAATAATCGGCCAAGTGCGAGTCGGACTCGCGCACGAAGGGTTCCGTACCGTTATAGAGCGAAATAGGGAAAAAATTGTTTTTTGTATGGGAGCCCCCCTTAATTATTTATTTTATTTAGATTTTATTATTTAATATTAAAGTACGCATACAATTAAGGATTTTGTGTAAATTTCAAGTGTCTATATGTTGCCATTATGGATTACGAGCCAAAAAGACAAAAAAAATAACGTTTGTTGTATGGGAGCCCCCCTTAAATATTAACTTTATTTTGTTTTTAGTATTTGTTGTTTTATAGCGGCACCAGAAATACATCATAATCTGTGAAAATTTCAGAAGTCTAGCTATAGCGGTTCTTGAGTTACAGCCCGGAGGCAGACAGACAGACGGACAGACAGACAGACGGACAGACATCGAAGTCTCAGTAATAGGGTCCCGTTTCTACCCTTTGGGTACGGAACCCTAAAAATGGTCAACAATATGATAGTATCGATTACACAGACATATATCAAGATATCGATTACCCTAATATTATGTTAATGCAATTTTCCTTTGAGAAATACATCATTATTAGAAACAACTCACAATACGTCCTATGCACCTAAATTCCAATAAGGAATTTTAGACTTTTGAAGTAGAGGTTAGTGGTTACTATACTTAATTTTAACTTCTACCAATACGAGGGCTGCTATTTATGTATCCGGAACTGGCCACTTACAAGAACAATATTTAAAAAGTAATTACAACATTTGAAAATAGAACTCTTTGGTTGAAGAATACATTTTGTTTCATGTGACTGTCAATTATTTTTCCATAGTGGCGTCATTTTGAAAATTGCGTGTCTTCATTTGCCATGGATTTAACGCGTGAACATTTTCGTGCAATGATTTACTACGATTTTCGGCGTGGGCTAAATCAACAACAGTGCTTTATTCAACTCACCGCAACTTTTGGAGATGAAGCACCATCAAAAACCACTGTTTATCACTGGTACAGTGAGTTTAATCGTGGGCGGTCTATGCTCACGGATGAAAATAAAGAAGGTCGCCCAAAAACAGCTGTTGTCCCACAAAATATATATGCTGTGCGGGAACTAATAATGCGTGATCGTCATGTTACATATCGCGAGATAGAGGCGTCCTTAGGCATAAGTATGACGAGCATACATAAGATATTACACGAACATTTGGCTGTAAAAAAATATGTTCGCGTTGGATTCCGCACAACTTGACAATCGATCAAAAACGGGCTCGTGTCGATTGGTGCAAAAAAATGATAAAAAAATACAACCGTGGTACGTCAAAAGCCGTTTATAATATCTACACAGGTGATGAATCTTGGATCTATGCATATGACCCCGAAACTAAACAACAGTCAACGGTGTGGGTGTTCCAAGATGAGCCGAAACCAACAAAAGTTACTCGTGCAAAAAGTACTTTGAAGCAAATGGTCGCCTGTTTTTTTGGAATTAATGGACATGTGGCTACAGTGCCATTAGAGAATCGTAAAACGGTTAATTCTGAATGGTATACGACCATTTGTTTACCAGAAGTCTTTGAAGAAATAAGAAAGGACAACCGACAACGCAGAATCATATTACATCACGACAATGCTAGCTGTCACACCTCAGCTGAAACAACTCAGTTTTTGGAGGGTCAAAAGATCGAATTGACTGGTCATCCGCCGTACAGCCCTGATTTGGCACCTAACGATTTCTTTTTATTTCCATACGCGAAGAACAAATTACGTGGTCAACGTTTTTCGAGCCGCGAAGAGGCTGTTGATGCGTTCAAAATGCACGTTTTGGAGATACCTCAATCAGAATGAAAAAAGTGCTATGAAAATTGGTTCCAGCGTATGCAAAAGTGTGTCGATCATCGCGGCGAATATTTTGAAAAGCAATAAAACCATATTAAATGATATATGTTTGTTTCTTTTTTTAATTCCGGATACGTAAATAGCAGCCCTCGTACTACTAGTACCAGCCAGTCCCCCTATCTATACTCTATGTACTATTCCTGTTTCGCAGACGGTGGTCAATTTTCTTGTCGGATGTAGGGGCGTTTCTCTGCCACTCCAATTCCCATGTCGGAAGTCACCGTCCGATTTTAACGACTTTATCGAAATAAGCGCATCGGGTTACACAAACGGGTATCGCAAGATTTCAAATAATTTCGTTTCCGATCCATTTGAGAAAAAAATTAAGAGACATGAGTCGTTTTGCCATCTTGTTAAAATGCTCAAGTAATTAACACAAGAATTTACACAATAACTAGTCTCTACAGGGGCTACAAGTTTTAAAAGCATAGACCTGCATAGTCCATATTAACATATTTAGTAGACAGCTTCAATGCAAGAAGACTTCATCTGTAGAAATAAAATATAGTAAGGGCCTGTTATACCACTTCCTGATAAGTGCCGGATACGCTATCCACAAGTTATCTGACAGGTATGGGGTATCTGTAATATAAATTGCGAATAACCTATCCGGTACTTATCAGGAAGTGGTGAAAGAACTCCTACGCGTTATCTCTGGCGAAACTTACGCCTTGATTACACATATCGAGTAGAGGCGAGACAGTGCTCTCGGCCTATCAAATAGTCTGTTCGCACTGTCTCGCCAATGCAATGGCGCCTCCGTGGTCCAGTGGTCTAGACTCTAGAGCGTCGCTCTTGCCTCGGAGGTCGTGGGTTCGACTCCCGCGTTGGAAACATGTTATTTCTAGTTTGGTTAGGACAATGCAGGGTGATCACCTGATCGTCTGACAAGCAAGATGATCCATGCGTCGGATGGGCATGTAAAAAGTCGGTCCTGCGCCTGATCTCTCGCCAGAGTCGCCAGTCGTGTCAGTCTTCCGTCCCACTGGGTTATGAGCGTAAAGGAATAGAGTGTGCTCTTGTGTACTGCGCACACACCTGGGCACTATAAAATTACTTACTCCTGCGTATCTGGCCTGGTTTCAGTGAAACCGGCCACCGTCACCGAAACCGGTGTGGGGAGTATTATTATTATTACTCGGAAGGTGTAATAAGGCCCTAAGTAATGTTGACACAAAACTATTATCACTAATTTAATCATCATCAACACAACTGGCCACGCCACCTTACGGTTTACCCAAATCCACATCCTGCTGAACGAATATGGTCGCACAATTAACATGAATATCATAATGATAATGAGTTGAAGGGCTCCAAGCCCACATGGCGTTAGAAACGTGCTAAGTATCGAATTATAATTGCAATGGACTAAGGATAAGGTGGTTGAAAATCATTGTATACCTAATACATCACTGTATTAGGTATACAATGATTTTCAACCACCCATTTTAAGGAGTCAAGACTCAAGTCGGTTTAACAAGACAAATAGATTTATAGATACGTGATGATTCGTATCTTCATGAACCTTCCATAATATTAATATGATTAATGTGAAAGCATGTTTGTCTGTCACTTCTTCAGACTCAAACCGCTAAAACGAATTAGATGGGAATAAACTAGAGCTACAAGGGCATAGGAAAATTTCTGCAAAATGTACGAGAGATAAACTACATAATATGTCATTCGCAAGTGAAGTTATAGACAACATCTAGTATATTGTATGCGTGATATTGAACATTCATGGAATAGCATTATGTCATAAATATAAGAATCAACCAAGGTCTGGCGGAATCTCCATATGGCGCGTAGGTTAACCTCGCCGGGGTCACAGTCAATGATGTTAACTGTTATGTTTGAGGAATCTTACTGCCATCATCATTAAATGTCTGGCATTTCGCCTTTGTGAGCTCTTTAAATCAGCTATTATACATACAAATTTTCTGTAAGCAGTAGCGTAACTACAACATCCGGGGCCCGTGGCAAATTAATGGGGCCGGGAGCCCTATTAGTAAAAATCGCCATGTAAATAATAAAACAAAAATAAAGAAAAAAATTCTGACCTCACGGCCTCTTGGGCCGGGACCCTTTTTGGTCGGCGGCCCGTGGCATTTTGCCATCCCTGCCACCCTATAGTTACGCCACTGTCTGTAAGCTTTGAGTCTGCAACTTATACTTTTAACACTTTGTGCCTGATGAGCGGTTCCGTTACCGGCTTTTTGAATATTCCGAAAAAGTAATATTAATGCAGTTTTAAGTTTTCACTTTTCCCAAATCGAGCTCCTTTAAACTCGGCAAACATGGCGGTAACGGTCATTGACTCCCTGTCAAAAACTTGACATTTTCTATATAAACCGCGAATCGCGATTGTCATTGAACTTCAATGAAGTGTCAGATGTTGTCAATCGCGGCTTTGTATAGAAAATGACAAGTTTTTGACAGGGAGTCAATGACCGCTACCGCCATGTTTCGCCGAGTACAGTATAGCTATACTTTCAATTTTTTTGCCATCGAGTAGATCACTAGTCTCTTAGGAATTCCAAATTCGTTTACCATTTAAAATAATAACCATAGAAACTATACTGCACACCTACTCAGAACTCTATCTACCGTAAAATCGCAATCAACCAGGGCTGTTCTATGTTAAATTGACGTAAAATTACCATTATTTACGGCCTCGATTTCCATTACTAATTTGAGCTATATACCTACATATGTACCAACGCAAACGATCACAGCCACTTATAAAAATATAAACCACATTGCCATCTGCTCGCAAGTTGCATGTAGGGAGACCATTAGTGGTTCACCGCGAGAAAACAGTCTCTATATAAAGTGGAGCATATAATATGTGTAAAGAATTATAATTCTTGATACCAGCTATGTTTTCCAATTTCTGGATTCTTTGGATGTCTGCATTATAACTGTACTATTTATTTTCTGGGTACAGGCTTTAAAATAATAATAAGGGGTCATAATAAGTAATTTGCCATTAATAAAAAATTATAATACGTTTGTTGAATCATTCATTGATTCATAAGAAATATGTCACGGGTAAATAGAATTACTCAATGAAACATGACGAATACCATAATGAACGAAACCGCAAATTAGCCAGGTATATTTAAACTTGAATCAAGTTCGACTTGACTGGGTGTTAGCTCTAGTGACTAGTCGGTAGAGCTGTCATGTTGTTTGGAAGATTGCAGTTTAAGTTGCCAAAGCCATGATTATCATAGTTTCTTATTGTGAAATCATTCAGTATTCTATTTAGTCCATATTCTGAGAACCGCACGAAGAAAGACGCAAAAGCTTTAATCCTACACAATTCTAATACATTCCATACAATATACATGGACCAATCAATACTTCCATACTATTACTAATAATATAAATGCGAAAGTGTCCGTCAGTTACCCAAACCGCTAAACCGATTTTGCCGAAATTTGGTATGGTGATACTTTGAGTCCCGGTAAAGGACATAAGATACTTTTTATCCCGGAAAATGTACGGTTCCCGCTAGACTAACAAATTTTGGCGCAACGCGCGGAGTTGCGGGCGTCATTTAGTAGTCTACTAAGAGCAGTAAGTACATTGAATGAACCGTAACACAAACATATTATGTACAATATGACTGCAATATACATAATATACAATCCGCTAACTTTTGTCAAAACATATGGTCCTCGTCCTCGGGTGAGTCACAGCCACAAAGCCTCCGACACCAAAACTATCACGATTCACGAGAACTGACTAAGCAACACTCAAAATAGCAACATAATATAACAAACACAACTTTTATAGTCCATATAAGGTCCCATGAATACCTCCACGTAGAATAGCAAAGTTACTTTTATGTTCCGTAGCTAAATATGTTTCAATTGTCACCAGAAAGAAAACAATCAAACACCAGGTTTATTAATATAGCCAAGATTATATAGATAGGATAATTATCATGACCAAGATTATTCATGATTCTAGATGCTATTGCATGTAGAGCAGACATATTAAAGGACTAGACGTTCCACGCGGCTTCGCCCGCGTCTTTCAAATAATTTCCCCCGTTTTTTCCACATTTTCCTCTATTTCTTCGGTCCTATTAGTTGTAGCATGATAAAATATAGCCTATAGCCTTCCTCGATAAATGGGCTATCTAACACTGAAAGAATTTTTCAAATCGGACCAGTAGTTCCTGAGATTAGCGCCTTCAAATAAGCCCTTTCAAATAATTTCCTCCCATTTTTTCCACATTTTCCTCTATTTCTTCGCTCCTATTAGTCTTAGCGTGATAAAATATAGCCTATGGCATTCCTCGATAAATGGGCTAACACTGAAAGAATTTTTTAATCAGACCAGTAGTTCCTGAGATTAGCGTATTCAAACAAACAAACTAACAAACTCTTCCGCTTTATAATCTTACTAGACGTTCCGCGCGGCTTCGCCCGCGTAAATTAGATATTTCACACAAAAATTTGTCCACAAAAAAAAGTCTAATGATCCTTTACGTGGTCTACTTCTTATCTGATCCAAATAACAGAAAAAATGCTCTAGTAGTTCGTGAGATAAGCCCTTTCAAATAATTTCCCCCGTTTTTTTCCACATTTTCCCTCAATTTCTTCGCTTCTATCAGCCTTAGCGTGATAAAATATAGCATATAGCCTTTCTCGAAAACTGGGCTATCTAACACTGAAAGAATTTTTCAAATCGGACCAGTAAGTTCCTGAGATTATCGCGTTCAAATAAGTCCTTTCAAATAATTTCCCCCGTTTTTTCCACATTTTCCTCTATTTCTTCGCTCCTATTAGTCTTAGCGTAATAAAATATAGCCTATAGCCTTTCTCGATAACTGGGCTATCTAACACTGGAAGTTTTTTTTAAAATCGGACCAGTAGTTCCTGAGATTAGCGCGTTCAAACAAACAAACAAACAAACTCTTCCGCTTTATAATATTAGTATACATATAGATATATATAAAATTCTCGTGTCACAATGTTAGTCCGCGAACTCCTCCGAAACGGCTTTACTGATTTTAACCAAATTTTATATGCATATTCAGTAGGTCTAAGAATCGGCTACTCGGTACTTTAAATATTGATAAATACATATTTTGTTGAATAAATAATAGTAAATTATTACAACCTGAGACTTACGGCGACGAGATAGCGATCGACGTTACCATGGCGACATACTTATTTAGTCACTTCAATAAAATAATATGGGCGAAATACTTTATATTATGGCAAAGCAACGTTTGCCGGGACAGCTAGTATTAGTATAGATATTAGACTTTAGAGGCTGTGGTAGAGCTGACGCTACTGGTTCTCAACTCGGAGGATTCCCGAGTGCTAATTATAGAAAGTGTTGTTTCCAAGATTGTTAATGACATTGCAAGCTGATCATCTGAACCAAACATCCGATGGAGATGCGAAATCGAACCGCAACGCTTAATCTCAAGCTAATCGGCTATCCGTCCCACTGCAACTGGGGTAAAAGAGTTAAAGTAGAGAGAGTGCTGCGTGTGTAGCCAGCACTTGGGGTCATTACACCACTTCTGTGTAGCTGGCCTGGTTTAATTGAACCGGCTATAACAGTCACCGAAACCGCCGTGGAAGGCAGTTCAATTTTAGAATGTAACACAATAATACAAATCAATCTGAAAAATGTACGAATACAGTCGTAGTACAATGTAAATTACTTTGAAAAAAAATCTGGTTCATACAGTCAAAATGTAAGACCCTGAGACTGAACAAAATACTTCCATCCGGCAACGTATTATGTACAAGTTTTTTTTTTTTAAACGGCCCTCACAAAGGCACAATAACAGACCTTAAACAATGCCCTTTTGTGGATATAAGGCAATGGTGACCGAGCAGAAAAACATGTACCGCATCTGTACTGGAACTGTGTCAAGTTCACATTATGTCATTATTACATCACTACTTTTACAAGAAATCAGCACCAGAAAGCAGCTGGTACATCGACTAGCAGAACTAGAAGATGAGTCTATTTATTATTTAATCTATCTGAAATAGTTTAGGTGATAACTTGACGAGCTTGTCTGATCGGAAGAAGACGCTAAGATCTTCGGCGAGCTACAACTTGGTTTAAGGACTCACCAATATATTATGACGTATTTTCAATGACTTACACAAAGCCAATATAATAAAATAACCATAGTGTGGTAGAAACAACATAGAAACCTAGGGAGAAATCATTAAAAAATAAACTCAATATCGCTCAGATTTCAAAAGATATTTGTCGTCATTTTGAACGTTTAGAAATAGCACCGGTATCAAAATTTTAAACTAAGTTATAAGAAACGATTAAGAAAACTGAGTTGATATTAAATTAGCTACCTAATGGCAAATGACGAATATAAAGATCCAAGAATTAACGGACTATTTGTCTATACTCTGTGTGATAAATATAACCCTTTCGGCTTTCATGAAGAAAAACTTCCTCCGGCGTATATCAAATGTTTAACTTTCTTAGAAATTGTCTCAATTTGTATTTTTATTGGTATTTGTGGTTACATTGGTTTTTCCTGTGTTGTAATTAAACAGCGAGGAAAACAATAAGCTGAAAGTTGCAAAATAGACTTTCTGGCATTTCGACTTTTAATTTTAAAGATAATAATATAAAGATAGAGAAAGATTCAAATGTATTCTAGGTTACAAAATACTAGATGTTGTCCGCTACTTGGTTATGCCGAAAGTTCATCGCGTAGTGCGAACCTCTAATTTTTCCAGAACACATCTTAAATAATTATTTATGTTCTTTCCCGGGGGTAACAGTAATATCTTTATCTTTCACGAACATCGCGGCATCGGTTCTATATTTTTACTTAAAAATGTAACAGACAAACAGACACGCTTTCGTAAATATAATACAAGTATAGATATTAATGGATATTACATTCCTAATAATTGCATTAATACAACAATTCGTAGCATATTAAAATTTTAATTTACGATACCTTTCGTCCCCCGTTCTCGGTAAGTAATTGGGACAAACGTCAATTAATTAACGAAACTATGGGAAGCCCATCCTTTGATGACGCAAAGAGCGTAATAGGATGTGAAGGGTAACTATTATTATTAGGACAAAAAAACTGCATCTTTTCAACAGGAGAGCACAACAATATTTTCTACTCCTGCTTTATTGACATTTGAGATTAATTTCTTTAGGACCCCAAGAATCCCTCTTGAGATCATAATAAGTAATAACAGTCATGGTGGTTCGTTACCACTGCCGATCTAGGTGACCAGTTTTGAGTTTAGAATACCGCAAGATTCTTGCAAAGGCTTCTAAATAATTTTGGTTAATTTTTATGCCGGCATATCTTATAGACCCCACCACTTCCACTTCCAGAGTTTTTTTGACAAAAGAAAGAATGGGAACACATTTCATCCGTCGTTTGTGTACTTTAAAATTTACATCCCTTTCATACTAGCAATGGCTTAATTAAATGGGTCTTCATCATTCTGAAGAGGCTAAAAGGTTAATTCCAATAAGCTAGTCTACTGCGAACTAATCAAATAGATGATGATAAAACCTAATACAAAGCCGGCCATACTATACAGGTGCCACTAACTAATTCTAATGAAACAAAATTAACCTGACCCACAACAATCGCGATGACTTCATTTTTCACTTCATTAAATACGTTACGTAAGTGCGACGCCAAACATAATAGTATTATCTATGTGTATCATCATCACTATTACCACCGCCATCATCAATCATCATCATCATCATCACTGTTTTCATACGCTTCAAGAAACGCTGTGAGCTATGCCCAGTTTCTAAGGTTTTAAACAGAGTTTATAGCTTTTTTTTTTTTGATGCGCAGAGGAAACCCTTTATGGGTGCCCCGGGTTGGGATGTGCCTCAGTTAAGCTGAAGCACCCCGGGGGTATGTGGGACTTCCAGCGAGAGGCGCCGGGCTTACCCACTGCCTGCCTGAAGGCAAACCTGCGGTTTGCCTTCAGCCGTATACGGAGGGATGTCCTGGATCTGTCTAACACAGAACAGAGTTTATACCTTCATTAGCTCTTTTTATTGGGTGACATCAAAATATTACCAATCAAAAACGATGTTGAACACATAAACTGCAGTCAAAAGCATTAGAAATCAGGAATTATCAGTGAAAAGTCGAAACTCTCGAAAACGACTCTTAACGCCGTGTCACAGAATACATATTAGGCCATATTCAAACACCAATTCAGAAATACAGATAAATATGTAGAGTTAGGGCTAACCATAACCCCAATATTTTTAATTTTAACTGGATCATAATATTATCAATATTACTTAACAAGGATTATTGCTTTATATTATGTTGTCTATCACTATATCTTTTTATTGCTTGTTAATTTAAAAACATAACTATAACAATAACTTTGAATAATATTTTTGCTATTGAAATAACTCAGTAAAATATAGATGGAAATTGCTCTGTCTATTTAAGTTTCAGGACCACATGCTGCAACAACTTATTAAAAATAATATAGAGTTCGTACATTGTTAGATATAAATTACTCAAAATTTATTACACTTTATCATATAATTTAGGTGTGATACAAAAATGACTTTAGTGTTAAGTATCACATGACACGCAATATTAGGTGTTCTTCTACCATTATTTTTGGGGTGAATTTTCACAAGCTCAATTTAAACCTTAAATTTTCCGTAGGATCAATGCAATGGCAATGGTATAAACGAAGTTTAGGTAGAGAAACAACATAATAATACACAACCTGTTCTTATGTTTTTAGTACTTACATGTTCTTTAAAAACGTTACCAAAGTTACAATATATATCAACAAATTATGTAGCTAACTGCTTAATGCCTAATTTTAGTGAACTACGGTTTTTTTATTCTTTTCAAGGGGAGGATCAGAAACTTCATAATTGAAGATGTGAGTGGATGAAGTAACAAACATTTTGTAACACACACATTATTCCCTTACAATTTGAATAAACCTTGTAACTTTTATCTACTTCATCATATGGCCAATATATAATGTAATATTATCTGGCTATAGTCTGTACATAAAATTCATTTAATTTCATCCAAAAATCGTCAATTTTCAAATTGTTAGTTACCCATTTCATCCACTCACGTCTTCAATTAATGTCAAATGTCTCGTCTCGTGGTTCTGAGTTTCTGACGTGTTCTTTAGTAGGTAAGCCAGTTCAATACTAATGACACGAATTACTTATCACGTAGTACGTATATAATGCACTGTAATATTACTAATGTCGTTGTGCATCAAGGTCGCAACACTGAGATATGTAACGAATACTCTAAGAACTAAGCAAACACACGTAAAAACTCGCAAACAAAACATAACGACACATCTATAAATACCGCTGGCAACCGCCACCGGTACAAAGGGACAGTCGAATACACTCCAGTAAATAAATACACAGGTATTTCGTAGGCACAGTAAACGCCACGTATAACATCGATATCCAAATCACGTCCATTTAAATCAGCGCATAAACACAAAGTTCCCTTCACTGCCTATCCCTGGCACATCACTAAACATAGATATCGACAAAATTAAAAAAAATAACTCACAGCCCGGCGAAATTCCGTGCTCCTTCATCGCGCACCGGAACGGGTAATAAGTGCCAGGCAGCACCTTGCCATACATCGTCCGATCCATGACCAATAGTAGTAAAACAACACCACCCACGGAAACCTACGGATACCGCACCATAATCACAGCCCACTGCATGTAAACAACTGAGTTATCAGCTGATAACAGTATTCGAAGGTCACTCGATTCCCGCGCTGTCGAATTCGCTCGATGTATCGATAGAATGATAAGTGATAACGCGAGGCACCGAGTATTCGTCGACGCGTCCCAACGGCGACTAAAGGCAGGTACAGTCGCGACTCGCGGCCGACGGACGCTCGCGCACGCCACTCCAGGGTGACAGCTGGACATCGCGTTCATTAATCATATCGATATTAAAACTATCGATAATCGAAGGGGGTAGGGGAACATCTCTAGCACTGGAGATGTCGATAAAATCAAATACATAATATATAGAGCAGAACTTAAAAAATAATAAATGTTAGTAAATCAGCACTAAGAAATCCTTAGCATTCAATGTGTTTCAAATCAAAGAATAATATAATATGATTTTGTAATAACAACAATATTAAAGTAATATAAAAACACATTCCTTCTAACTTCGTGACTCGTGTTCGTAAATAATAATTAAGAAATTAGTTAACTTTATGAATCACTTGTCAGTAGCATAGTGGGGTAGATCAAAGAGATCATTTGTACTAATGAGCACCATAAACTAGAGCTGAAACGTGATAGGCTAGAGCACTTCACACAATCTGTTCAAAACGCAGCGATTATTAATGTGCGTTTTTTAAAATGCGTGTGCTTGATCACAATTAAAAAAAACGTATGAAGGCCTATTTTGTATTTAAATGCAGTATACATAATAATTAATAAGTAATAACCATTAACCACCAATCCTATGATTTCTGAAAGCATTTTGTGTTCAAATTTCAAATGCAATTTATTTATAATGGGAGACGCACAATAGATGAGTTACGAAAATCAATTAACTCAACTTAATTTTGGTTACGGTGTTCGGTTTCTAATTATATTTGTCGCAATCAATCATCCGTTGAGGCCGCTAGTGAAGCGTGTGGTCACATCATTTGACAAAGTAGATCAACATACAATATAAAAGAAAATATTTTTATAGATCTCTACAATACAAGAAACAGGTTACTGTCAAGATTCAAGAAATATACTACTTTATATTATTGTTATTAAAAATATTATCTAATCGCTGCGGTAGTTGGTCGTAGTGTTTATGGTCCTTTATAACGGAAACGTCCAGACCACATTTTCAGAATATTGGAACCAGCAGGATAAGACCTCTTATAGAATTAAATCGTATCTAGTTTAGAAAAATATTTAAAAATATATATTTTTATTATATTGCATGTTCTCTATTTTTCTACATAAATCATTTATTTAACATTTTAGCGCTGTTTAAAATGTTTACAATGCAGAAGTATACGTGTACGGTGTAGCGTAAGAAAACAAAAGTAGCTAACTCTACAGTCTACACTCTGTGTATTATTTGAGCATTTGATGTAGCTATTATTTCTGTCACAACAAGTTATTTTTAACCTCCGATAAAAATAAAGAACTATTTCAAGTTTAACGTCCCTACTCCCTGTGTCCCTTGTCTGTTACATGTCGTAGGCCGTAGCAGCTACGCCGTAGCTCCCCAACGGATAAACCCATTTTGATGTTTTCTATTGTTTAAAAGCTGATATGATTGAGAGTTCTTAAATCATAATCAGCTCGCTAAAAAACCAAAATACCAATATTTTATTTTGTTTTTCTGCTTTAAAGTATAAAATTAATTACTATGTTTACGGACGATAAATATTTTTTAAAGCGCGTGCTTTACCGTCTGCAGGCTTAGCTTGGGCATGTAAAGGTTTATTTCTTCAGAAGAATAGACAATCGACACAAGAAATCTCTTTAACCTATCAACTCCTAAGCGGTCGAATTGGACCGCGTAAACAATAGATTTCCAAGAATCCGCGATCGAAGGATTAAAATCTATCAGCATTCCTTTCCTTTGGCATTTCTAGTGTAAGCAGAGTGCAGACATCAAACCAGCGAGGAAACGTGGTTTATCGAATCTAATTAGCACAGTTACGGGCAATTTCCCAGCTCATGGCGGTGAGGGATCTAATGAGGAAGTCAACATTTGTTCTGGAGCCCACATCCACGTGCAAACAAACGGCACTGTTGTCTGTTGAGCGGCGCTCGTGCAAGTGCCGTGAAACAGAGCCTGTAGCCAAGACCTTTTCTTTATAGAGTCACCGATCAAAATGTATAAAATTGACATAAGCGTTCGACAATATGAAGTTGGCTTTCGACTCGTGTAATCACTCTATAAAGAAACGATAAAGAAAACCTCTTGGCTAAAGGGCCAGGTTCTAGATTATTCTAGAAGAGTGTAGGTTTTGTCTTATTACAATAATCCTAGTAATCTAATTCTAGTATTCTAGTACTCCAGTCGCTTTATTCGAGAAGAGTGTATAGGTTTTGCCTCATTATGATAACCCTAGCTAGTACATATTTGATATTACATATATTCTAATTCTAGTATTCGAGTCTATTTCACGTGGGTGTGGACTTGTGGAGTGGGCAGGGTCAACCGTTTGAATACCTCAGAGATCTAGTCGAAAAGGGTCGGGGATCAATTTTCTCCGTTTTGATCGGTCACGTAAATTCCCAAAAGTTCTATGGTCACGACTCAGAACGAGAAACACATAGTCCTTTGGACACGGTAGAGATTCACAGTCCCTTCAGGCTTGTGAGATATTTTTCCTAAAGGACATGGTAGAGATGGTAGAGATTTAGGGTGCGTTTCCACTGAAGCGGAGCGGAGCTTAGCGGTGCCCGAATTGACCAATGAATCCAGCGGAATGACAGCGAAGGGGAGCGAAGATTTCGATCATGGTGATTGGTCAATTCGGCACCGCTAAGCTCGCTCCGCTTCAGTGGAAACACGGCCTTACAGTCCTTTTCGAGATATTTTTCCTCGGATGATTCTTAAATCTTAAACCTTTTTAGTGCAGTCGCCAGAGGTTTTAACCTCCGAAAATTGTAATAGTGAATGGATTTTTGTTTTTGAGGTGTCATTTTCTTTTTTACACTATAACTTGCAAAGTTTACCAAAAATTTTTTTGTGCTTTTAATTTTTTAGTTACTTAATTAAAAATTAATATTTCACCATATAAAACCGGTCCAGAAAAAATTTTTTTTTCTTGTTCCTGTTATTTAATGACTCTTATCCAATTGTTTACGTTGAAAATTAACCAAATACACAATTCTTAAAAAAGAAAGTTTGCTTTGCTAAGCTAAATACAACTATAAGGTTTTTGCAAAGTTTTTAGAGATTAACGCTCGTCGTAACCAAGATAAAAGGGCTTGGGTGGATTTAAGGGTTGTAACGAAAAGTGTGTTAAACTTACTTGTTGTGCGTATTTAATTTTTAGAGAAATAATAACTTTTAAGTACTTAAAAACGTTTAAATATCTCCAAAAGTGTGTAAAATAGACCGAAAATATTTTTCTATATTTGTTGAGAACTACTTAAGTGAGAGCTAAAACATTAAATGCATCGACAAATTAAAGACTTTTTCTAGTCTTTGAAATATATTTAAAGCTCCTACTTAAAGCCAGAAAAAAAATTGGGTGCTACGAATCTCACGTACATACTAAAGACGCATGCTGCGACCTATGCTTGGAAAATGCTTACCTGAATACAAAAAATATCAGTTCTTAACCTAATTTGTATTTTTTTTCTTTAAGTATGTTTTAGCAAATATAATTAATGAAAAAAAAAATACTAAAAAATCAATTTTGTTCTGTAAAAACCCAACCAAAAGAAATAAAATACAGATTTTCTTCGAAATATCCGTGAAAAGTTTGTGCTACATTTTCAGAAAATTTAATAAAGTAAGAGCTAAAAAGTTATATACATTAAGAAATAGAAGGCTTTCTTAAGCCTAAAAAATAATTTTAAACTTCTTATTTAAAACCAAAGAAAAATAGGAACGCCATTTACCTGGCGAGGCACATTACAAGCACATTTAGAGATTTAAATCTAAATTATATATTTTTTCAACTTATTTTCTTTCTTTGGAATATAAGCAACGATATAAATCAAAAAAATAATAATATATTTTATTATTTTGCTATATATTTAAAAGAAAGGAATATGCAAATTTTCTTCAAAATTTTACAGTTTATGAGTTTACTTGAAGTGGAAGAGAATAATTTAAAAATCAAAAGCACAACTTTTCAGTAGGTAAACTTTATTATTTATGTTATCAGCTACACATTCCTTTTTTTCTTTTCAATTTTCATCCACTATTGCAAAAATCGGAGGTTTGCACGATTTTTACGCTCTGGGAACTCCACTATTTGTCATAAAAGTCTTTTGAGACGTAAAACGTACAAGAAGCAACGTACAATGACCAACATTGAACTTACATTCTTCTGTCCATGTAACGTTCATTGAAAGCCAATACTACACGTTTGAAGCCCTGCCAATACCAGACCAAGGTGAAACTCAAGATGTAGGAGATAAATCGAAACTATTTCGGATGATTATACACGCATTTTTACACACATAAAATGCCTTGATGATTCCTCTAAAAAACTGGAAACGCAACGGACGAAACAAGTGATGTCATTGTTTAGAATATCTAGGTTCAGTTTAGTCTCGGTCGAAGTAGTGAGATCCGTGCGAAAATACCACTAGTTAATTCTGGCTTCATTCAGTTCGTTCTAACAACGACAGATAAACATAAATATACAACGATAGGTAGAGATAAACTACGATAACATGGCGCGCCCCTCCAAATTACTGTTTCAATGTGTGTAGTCACATCCTTATGAAAGAGTTTGTATGTAGTAAGTAATAAGTATTCAACCAATCAACCTACTCGTAATATTTCACTTAGGGAGATCGCACACGACAGACTTTTGTGCGATCAAAGTCTGCGGCTTCCATACATTCCGCATGGCGCGCGCCATCAGATTGTATGGAAGCCGCAGACTTTGATCGCACAAAAGTCTGTCGTCTGCGATCTCCCTAACTGCGATCTCCCTTAATGTCACTAATTACCAAGATTTTGTTAGCCTATGGCCTATGGCCCACTGCTGGGCAAAGGCCTCCCCAAAGGTCTTCCACTAGTCTCGCTCCTGCGCCACCGTACATAGTTTAGTTTAGTATTACAAAAAAAACATTCAATTTCATTACAGAAGTTAAGTTTCGTTAATTTCATAAGTGATTAAGGTGTGGTCACATCATGGCTGACAAGAGTGCATCAGTAAATTGAAAAAGGGGAGCACACTAATGAAATTATTTTGCATAAATTTATTTACCTTCACACCTTTTTTTTCTATGCAGAAAATTGAGCAACAAATCGGACTGATGGTATGCTATAATAACAAAAAATTAAAACCGACTTCCAAGGTAAAAACAAAAGTAATACTTATTCATAATCTAAAAAGAATCAAATAATTCTTATTCCTTATTATAGTGGCGTCTTCAGACTTCGCCTAAACCTCAACTATATTTTCTGTACTCAATCTTCATGCTTTTGAAGTAAGCCCGGAAAAGTTCTGAGATCCTTGACATAGCAAATTTTACGCTAAGGTAAGCTGGTACCGACTTCAAAAGCATGAAGATTGAGTACAGAAAATATAGTTGAGGTTTAGGCGTATATATATATATATATATACAACAGACGAACATATAACCTCCTCCTTTTTGGAAGTCGGTTAAAAAGATACCAGTAGCTCTAACATGGCCACCTGAAGAAATGCGAAAGTATAGGCAAACTGTGGAGATAAACTTAAGGTGCCGTTCCGATCTTATTTCGTTCCGAAATATTTAATTAAAATGCCACATTATGACAGAATATAGTCCTTAAAATACAAATAATATCCTACTTTATGACATATTATATCATAAAGTAATTGAATTTTTGTCGGTCGCGACTCGCGATTAGCCGTGGTAAAGATCGGAACGGCACCTTAACCGCCTAGCCACGGGAAATTCGCCTATGCGAATTTCGCGCGGTGCGACCGGCGAAGCGTCTTGCGACTGAAACAAACGTATAGCAATGTACACGGTATCATGCCACGCGCAACGGCGACCGGCGACGCGACCGGCGAAATGTACCGAGCGGTTCGCGCCGGTGCGGGCGTCTTGCGGCGCGGCGGGCGAGCAAAACAAAAGTATGAATCAGTACGGCGCAAGTTCCTATATATAATAAAGTACTCTGTGGGCGCAAGCCACGGGAACGGGCGGCAGTCGCGGCGAAAATTGCAGTGATCAAACGAGTTAAGTCGTTTTCGCCGCGAAAAATGAACACAGAGACTTTTATTTCTGAAGTACTAACTAGCTAGACCAGCTATTTGGAGCTAGCCAGCTATTTCATAGGAATATAATCGAAGGTTTCAATACTCATTCTGGTATACTAAAAAAAAAAATTCTGGATAATATATTCTGTATTTCTCGTACTTCTTGTGGAATTCTCCATCTATACCCCGATTCTTATTCAAATCATGTACTACACAATCTCTTCCAAATATTAGGTCTTGAACCAAAAAAACGATTACTGTCTAAGCCAGTGGTCCCCAACCTTATTTTCATGCGGGCCACAAACATGTTTTGGTCTTGGACACTC
This sequence comes from Polyommatus iphigenia, assembly GCA_963422495.1. NCBI lineage: Eukaryota > Metazoa > Arthropoda > Insecta > Lepidoptera > Lycaenidae > Polyommatus > Polyommatus iphigenia. The sequence continues at coordinate 10,589,408 of OY730183.1, forward strand.
GCAGCATCAGAGGAGCTGCAGGCGCGTTGCCGGCCTTTTAAGAGGGAATAGGGTAATAGGGGAGGGAAGGGATGGGAAGGGAAGGGAATAGGGGAGGGTAGGGAAGGGAATAGGGTAGGGGATTGGGCCTCCGGTAAACTCACTCACTCGACGAAACGCAAGCGCAAGCGCTGTTTCACGCCGGTTTTCCGTGAGAACGTGGTATTTCTCCGGTCGAGCCGGCCCATTCGTGCCGAAGCATGGCTCTCCCACGTATATAATATACGGATAGCGGGTCTAAGCAATATTGAGATAATTTCGATAGACATTTTGCTATCGGACTTCCCTGGTCACGGCGGCGAACGTGACTGCCCGTGGCCTGCAAACGGCGCCGCGCGAATGGTCGCCTCGCCCACCGCGTCGCCGTTCGCACCGCCGATCCCTGTGGCCAGGCCGTAAGTTTATGTTTGTTTGTCTTATATACTTTCACATTTCTACTGCTGGTCATGCTAGGGCTACAGAGAGACATAAAAAGATAAAAGATAGTTTTTGTCGTCGCCGTTTAAATCGGTTTAATCATGAATCTAGATAACAGAGACACAATATTATAAAAGCGAAAGTGGTCTGTCTGTCTGTTACCTTTTCACGCCTAAACTTTCGTCTGCAAATACTTTGAGTCCCAGGAAATTACATAAGATACTTTTAATCCCGAAAAAATTTACGGTTCCAGCGCGATAAATGAAATGGCACTAAGGAGTTGTGGGCGTCATCTAATTTTAATTTAAGTATGTGTTGATAAAGAATTAATTTTGGAAATATGATGCCTCCCATCACAGTAAATTAATCAGGTAATGGTAAAACAATTTCCCTTAATGTGATAGGGGATCTATATGGATCAGTTTCCTCAATAAATCTTCATTATTGTCAACCTCTAAATTAATACTAAATGCTTCTTTTTAATACTTTCGTAAATTTATTTTTGTAAGATTTCTTTTTTGCTAAAATAATATTTGAATGGTAAAACAATTATAGGTTATCCATTATTTGAAGGAAACTGCAGTAACAGTTTTACAAAAGGAAAGAAGATTATTTTGTATTATATTCTATTTTGTTCTACAGTTGTTTGATGTTTCCCTTTATAAGTTAAGAGCCTAAAGTATTGATCTTTAATCACTAAATGAAGTGTCAGTAGATTCATATTAATGACCCAGGTACACTAAATAACTTGTATAGGGGCCTTCCATGCCAAGCAGACCGGAAAAAAGTTGATGTCTCTGATTTTGATAATATTTGATTTTGTTACATATTATTAATTACGTGTGCCAAATATTTTTGTAATAATATAATGACTAGATTAAGAATGATCAGGACTTTGAAACTTGACTTTTCTTTTCGGCATTTAGTGCTTTTAAGCCGATAATAGATTAAAAAATATATATATTTTGATAATTAAAGTTTAAACCACTGGATTTGTAAATAATTCATTTAATTTTTTCTTTGATGAAAATGCAAATTTTTTTTTTTTTGGTGTGATTTTTTTTTCTTGATTTTCTCATAGAAGGACCATTTTGATTCTTTTTTACACTTTTTGTGTAAATAGCTAATAGTCTATGAAACATTTTTGCACTACTTCTATATAATGGGCCCGGAGGTGGATTTAGGATTAGGAGCTAGCCTGAAAATACTGCCAAAGGGTGGCATCCAGCACCATACTGCACTATGGGTTACTAATAATAATATGTATTCTGTAACTATGGACAGAAATTCGGCCAAAAACTTCAATTTAGATAGAGTGGTATCCTCCGATGACAAAAAAATTTAATATACTTTTTTAAAATTGCTTAAAGTGCTTGAGTAAAGTGGTAAAACCACAGTTTATGTGTCAGATTTCGTTGTTACAACACCTAAGCCTTAATATATTCCAAAGCTCAAGGCTAGTCACACATGGGGGATTCTACCGCCACGGGTGGGACACTTGTACCTTAATTTCTGTTTGTGTGACTAATTTATGCGAATTGTATCAATGATATCAAATTGGTTTACATAAATAATAACAGAATATTTTATATACTTTTATAATTATATTGGAGGCGGGGATAACACCATGTAAAATGAAATCAAAATGACAGTAAATGTTTGCCACGGGTGGGACAAAAAATGGACATACTTGTTACACATTAATCATATTCAACAAAACTCTGCTTTCTTGTTAAACTTTTTAATGCAAATTACAATTTTTGTTTGAAACAATAAACTTAATGTAACATTTCAATAAAAAACAATGCCCTATTATTAACACATATTTTACATAAATTAAATAAAGGATGTCATGGGTGGGACTATATAACAATGTCACGGGAGGGACACGTACGACTTATTAGGCAAAATACGCGCCTTATAAGCTTTTTTAGGGTTCCGTGCGCAAAGGGTAAAAACGGGACCCTATTACTAACACTTCCATGTCTGTCTGTCCCTCTGTCTGTCTGCCCGTCTGTCTGTCTCCAGGCTGTATCTCAAGAATCGCTATAGCTAGATTTCTGAAATTTTCACAGATTGTGTATATCTGTTGCCGCTATAACAACAAATACTAAAAACAAAATAAAATTAATATTTAAGGGGGGCTCCCATACAACAAACATATTTTTTTTGCTATTTTTTGCTCGATATCAATAGCAATAGGTAGGCACTTGAAATGTTGACAAAATACTTAGTCTTATTTATACTTTGATAATTAATAATAAAATTGAAACAATTTTTCGCATATTTACGTAAAGTTCGATCTAAGTCTATGTTAGCAAGTATATAAAAAATTTAAAAAATCAAAATATGCTAATAATTGTTATGTTACCGTGATATTCGAAGTATTTTTTGTCGAAATATAATAATTTATAGCATAAAAACAACTTGGAAAAAATTCGGTCCAAAACTTCAAGGTTCACTTTCTCGTAGAATCCCCCACATACAATTTTTTAAATCTAATATGAAGTTTACTGATTTGCTTCAATGTTTGGACTACAATTAGGTGTTTGAGTGCTGGACATAAAGTTTTTAATTAATAATTCACTCTTATAGTAGGAACTAGGAGCACAGAAAATAAACAAGTACTTCATTAAACTTAGCATTGCAAGCCCACAATCAGTGACTTAAGATTATTTAATTCAAAATTGTATGTTATATTCATAACTACAACAGTATGCATAAATTAAAACAGACTTGTTTATTTCAAATAACAAGTTACAATAAATAATAGACCTCTATGGAAGAAATATGACTAAGCTCTAGTCTTAATTCAAAATTATGGTCAGAATACATTATATTATACTTTCTGAATTTTTCTCCAACAGCTGAGTATAAGAAAGATGTGAAACCAGTAAAAGTACCAGTTTACATTCCATTTTAAAAATGAAAATATTATATAAATCATTGTACGTTTGTGTTTTAACAAAGTTACACGTCATTCCTGGTAGAATTAGAGAGCAAATTAAAACTGGTTAATAATATAATATTGGAATAACATAAGTTTACATACCCAAGTCGTCCATAGCGAAGTTTTGCGATTTCTTGGTTTATCTCCGACTAACTTTATAACTACACTTTTTAGCGAAGGATCTAGTTATGTTAAATAATTGTTTTATGGGCACTTTATCGATATTTTTAATAAACAAAAAGTTGCAAAAATACAAGTTTTACAAATAACTTGTCAAAAATTGACACCCGACACAAATAAAATTTGATTTGACATATCAATTTTTTTATTGATAGAAAGGGCATACAATCTTTGGGCATACAAATACATTTATTTTATTCCTTATGCTCAAAACTTTTTTGGGTGGACAGAAATTTGTCACAAATGACTATATCGAAAAATGAAATTAATGTTATCAGTTATCACGAAAAGTTAAGTTTTCTACTATTAGGCTAGTTACTTATCATTCCACCCTCGTATAATATAAAAGTTACTGTTATATCCATGCAGAGGTAAAGTAACACTGCACTGACCGATATCACGAAAATATGTTCTCAACTCTCAATCTCAACATGGACACAGAGTTGAGACTTGAGAAGTCTCAACTCTGTGTCCGTTAAAAGCTTAGAAAAACATAATATGTCAGATTGCCAAAAACAAAAAAAAAAATGTTGAAATGTCAAATTGACAACTTTCTCGTAGGAGTTTCGGCGGGCATGTGAAAGAGTGCTGTTGTGTTTTTGTATTATTTTCCTAAAATTGTGTTAGCTGGGTTTTTAATGTGTAATATTGGTAGAATATTAACCATTAGATATTCGTGTTCATGCACAAGTGTAGGAAAGTGATGTAATATCCAGAAACGTGCTATTTTGTGTTCCCTCCAAAACTCCATCGAAAGTTTCAGTAAAGCGTCTATCACTTTACTGAATCGACCGACTTGACTCCTGTGACTGTATTGACTTTTACTTAGACTTTGACTAGACTTTAGACCTGAACGATACATGAAAACGATGATGAAAATTATAATAGGAGGAATATGGTTTTCCCGCCATATTCCTTACCTTTTTACCTTGTCTGTGGCACAACATACACATCCTTTGTGTCAAATTGCCAAAAAAGAAAAAGAAAGAAAGAACTTTCTCGTAGGAAAAGCGCGGGAACTTGAATAAGGCGGTCGCGGTATTTTTTCTTAAAATTTTAAAATTATTTTTTATATGTAAATAGTTAATTAGATAGTTTATTTTTAGTCATATTTTCTCTCATTAGTAGTGTAGTTAAGTTTTATTTAGGTAAGTCTTCTTTTATTTTGTAGTTTATAAGAATACCATGGAGGAGCCCGACCCGGGGGGACCTGGTCCCCCCGTTGGTCATTATGTGACCATTTCTAATGAATCGAGTATGGATACAGATGCTTCATACTCAACAAACCCACGTAAACGTCCAGCTTTATCTAAAAAGCGCTGTAGGAAATGCATGAAAAAAATTAAAAGTGACCCAAGAAAAGCTAAAAAAGATGTTAATTGCATGTGTTCTAGCGATTCTGAAAACAACATAGCTTGTAAAAACTATAATATAATAGCTGAGACACAGACAATTGACAATACCGCGAAAAACCAAGGCTTAGTTGATTCTAGGGTAAGTAGGTTAATATATAAAGACACTAACTCGACTCCATATGTAGTTCACATACAGAAAGTAACAAAATCTCCTAATGAAAATGTAAATTTTCATCCTATTTTTTTTGGGCATTATCTAAAGAAAAATAACACAAAATATAATTAATGGTAGCATAAAAAAGATAGCAAGAAATAGACTATCTATTTCCTTTTCTGTTTATTCGGATGCAAACAACTTTATAAATAGTCAACAATTAAGTGCAGATCAATATAAAGCTTTTATACCTTCCTTCCAAGTCAGCAGAATAGGCCTAGTCAGAGGGATTCCTGCTGATTGGTCCGACGAGGACATAATTAATAATATAACAGTTCCCGTTGGTTGTAGGGAGATTTTAAAAATAAGGAGATTAAAGAAAAAAACTGTTATCAATGGAACAACTCAATTTAATAACAATGAGTCGGTTGTTATAACTTTTGATGGACAAGTATTGCCCAAGAGGGTATTTATGTGTTACAATGCCCTGCCTGTAGATCTGTATATATTCCCTACCATACAATGTTATAACTGCTGCAGATATGGTCATGTAAAAAGTCAATGTCGATCCACTCCTAGGTGTTATAGGTGTGGTCAGGGTCATGTTGGAGAAAGCTGCTCAGTGGAGGAGGAATCTGTTTATTGCTGTATTTGTCATGGTTCACATATTGCTACAGACAGAAAGTGTCCGGAATATCAGCGGCAAAAATCTATAAAAGAGTCAATGGCACATAATTGCTTGTCATATTCTGAAGCCTCCAAACTCCATCCAACTGTGTCTAAATTATATTCAGATGTACTTTTATCTTCCAATACTTTGTCAGCCCCTGTAAATATTCCAAAATCAAACTCTGTAAATAACAACATTAGAAATAATAGTAGTTTAAGTCAAAAGTCATACAAAAAAACAGTTTTTAAACAACCTAAATCTCCTCGTAGACAGGAGTAATAGTTTAGTAAAGGACTATAATCCTCCATCAGGAAGTAATGGATCAGCCTATCCTACACCTAATTTTGATATTAACTCTATCCAAGACACTATTATAGCCTTAAACAAACAACATAGCTTGTAAAAACTATAATATAATAGCTGAGACACAGACAATTGACAATACCGCGAAAAACCAAGGCTTAGTTGATTCTAGGGTAAGTAGGTTAATATATAAAGACACTAACTCGACTCCATATGTAGTTCACATACAGAAAGTAACAAAATCTCCTAATGAAAATGTAAATTTTCATCCTATTTTTTTTGGGCATTATCTAAAGAAAAATAACACAAAATATAATTAATGGTAGCATAAAAAAGATAGCAAGAAATAGACTATCTATTTCCTTTTCTGTTTATTCGGATGCAAACAACTTTATAAATAGTCAACAATTAAGTGCAGATCAATATAAAGCTTTTATACCTTCCTTCCAAGTCAGCAGAATAGGCCTAGTCAGAGGGATTCCTGCTGATTGGTCCGACGAGGACATAATTAATAATATAACAGTTCCCGTTGGTTGTAGGGAGATTTTAAAAATAAGGAGATTAAAGAAAAAAACTGTTATCAATGGAACAACTCAATTTAATAACAATGAGTCGGTTGTTATAACTTTTGATGGACAAGTATTGCCCAAGAGGGTATTTATGTGTTACAATGCCCTGCCTGTAGATCTGTATATATTCCCTACCATACAATGTTATAACTGCTGCAGATATGGTCATGTAAAAAGTCAATGTCGATCCACTCCTAGGTGTTATAGGTGTGGTCAGGGTCATGTTGGAGAAAGCTGCTCAGTGGAGGAGGAATCTGTTTATTGCTGTATTTGTCATGGTTCACATATTGCTACAGACAGAAAGTGTCCGGAATATCAGCGGCAAAAATCTATAAAAGAGTCAATGGCACATAATTGCTTGTCATATTCTGAAGCCTCCAAACTCCATCCAACTGTGTCTAAATTATATTCAGATGTACTTTTATCTTCCAATACTTTGTCAGCCCCTGTAAATATTCCAAAATCAAACTCTGTAAATAACAACATTAGAAATAATAGTAGTTTAAGTCAAAAGTCATACAAAAAAACAGTTTTTAAACAACCTAAATCTCCTCGTAGACAGGAGTAATAGTTTAGTAAAGGACTATAATCCTCCATCAGGAAGTAATGGATCAGCCTATCCTACACCTAATTTTGATATTAACTCTATCCAAGACACTATTATAGCCTTAAACAAATTAATTACATCCCTATCTACTTTTTCACCGTCCAACGTAGCTTTACTGAATACAGAATTAAATAGTAATAATACATCCAATAATGGACCATATAATACAATGGAATTGCCGAAGCGCAGTTAGTAAAAAACATGAAATCTTATATCTAATTAATAAATATAAACCTTCTATTCTTGCCTTACAAGAGACATGGCTAAAACCAGAATCTCTCTTCAAAATTTCCGGGTATACCTGTCTTAGGGAAGATAGATCAGATGGGCATGGTGGTACAGCCTTGCTCATCAAACATCATCATTTATTTCATCACATCTCTCTCCCTCCACATCACTCAGACTTTTCAATCATTGCTGCATCTGTAAATAACATATGTTTCGTTTCATTGTATATACCTCATCCCTCATATAGCATTTTTTCTGATATTCATAATTTGATTGGCCAACTACCCAAGCCAGTAGTCATACTGGGAGACTTAAATGCACAACATCAATCATGGGGTAGTCATAAAGACAATCCATGGGGACGGGAATTACTAGACCTAGTAGATTATCACCACCTGTGCATCCTTAATTCTGGCCAGCCAACCCGTCATACTGCCTCTCATGAAGGTTGCAGTGCTCCTGATTTATCCATCTGTTCTCCCAATCTTTCATCTATTTTTCACTGGCACGTTTTAGAATCTAGTCACAGAAGTGACCACTTTCCTATCATAATATCATTCCAGGTAGAAGAACTAATAAACCATCCAATCATAATCAATCATCAATAAAATATCATGTAAACAATAATTCAGATTGGGATAAATTTAAAAATTTACTTTTAGATCAGTTGCCATTTCTCCCTGACATTAAATTTGAAAATGAATCCATTTGTGCAGAGGCCTTGGCCTCAGCATTTATTAAGGCAGCAGATGATTGTTTTCCTAAAAAGATCTCTTCATCTAACCATAATATACCATCTCCACCTTGGTGGGATCACGAATGCACAGTTGCTATTAGGAACAGGAAAGTAAGTGAAAAACAATATAACAGAAACCCAAATATAATTAATTATCAACTTTATCTTGACTGTGTTCGTGAAGCAAAGAAATTGTTTAAGAGAAAAAAGGCAGAAAGCTGGAAAAAGTTTTGTTTATCTTTGAGTCCGGATGTACACCCTACCACAGTGTGGAACAATATTAGGCGATATAGGTCAGCATTTAAATCTCCCTTCCATCCTATTCCTGAATCTTTGTCTGATAATTTTCTTGATAACCTAGCCCTACCCCCTTCAGTTTCCTGTCTATCTCCATCTCCACTAGATGATGTAAGTTTCAAGGATTTAAACTCTCTTTTTACTCTAGAAGAACTTAAAGGGGTGGTAAAAAATTTAAAAGACTCATCTCCTGGATTGGATGGCATTCCTTATAGTTTTTTTCAGCATGCAAATGACGACATTTTAGAATATTACCTTAGATTAATTAACCAAATTCCATTAACAGGGAATATACCAACTTCATGGAGGATGCAAAAAGTAATTCCTATATTAAAACCCAACAAACCACCTTCTTCTGCTACATCGTATCGTCCCATAATATTATCTTCAGTATTATTAAAAATTGCCGAACATTTAGCCAAAATAGGTTAGAGTGGTTTGTTGAAAAACATAACCTCCTGTCAAATTCACAATTTGGATTTCGGAAAGGTAGAGGGACCATAGACAACATTGCCATTCTAACCACAGACATTCGTATTTCATTTACAGAGAATAAATTTGTTCTTGCATGTTTTCTGGACATAAATTCTGCTTATGATAATGTAAATATAAGTATATTAAAGGAAAAGTTAATTCGCTTAGGGGTGCCAACAATTTTAGTAAATTTTATTATAAATCTATTGCTAGAAAGGATTATAGTTTTAAATTTCGATGACCGTACACTAACAAGAGTAGTTCGTATAGGAATACCGCAAGGATTTGTTTTAAGTCCTTTATTGTACGACTTATACACTGCTGATATGGAAAAATGTTTGGACTTAAACATAATAAAACTATTACAATACGCAGATGATAAAGTTATTTATATAATTTCTCATTCTATACGTGATGCTTGTAGAGATCTGTCAAATGCTTTAACGAATCTAAAATCCTGGATGGACAGGAATGGCCTGGAGTTGTCAGCCAATAAAAGCTCGGTAGTTTTATTTTCACGTATGCGTATACCACCTCCCGTAACAATTCTTTATGATGGAACTCCAATTCCTGTAAAAGAGAATGTAAAATTTTTAGGATTATATTTAGATTCAAAATTGAATGGTAACGCACATTTTGACTACATCTATTCAAAATGTGAACGAAACCTAAATATGTTAAAAAGTCTTTCCGGTGTTTGGTGGGGATCCCACCCCTTTACAATGAAACTAGTTTACAATGCGATGATAAGAAGTGTATTAGATTATGGGACTTTTCTTTTAGAACCATGTAACTTGAGTGGATTACAAAAAGTTGATAAAATTCAAGCTAAAGCTTTACGCATAATCTGTGGGGCTATGAAATCATCTCCGATAAACGCTCTTCAGCTGGAGTGTTGTGAACCCCCTCTTCAACTCCGACGACAATATCTGGCAGATAAATTTTTCCTTCGCTGCTATCAATTTCTTAATCATCTTTTAATTCCTAAACTTAAAACTCTATATCAACTTTGTTACAGTAATAGTAAATACTGGCTTCACAAATCTAAACCCCCACTCATTCATAGCTATAGTAAATTTTTGACTTTGGACGCTCCTACTTTTCGCTCCCCATCTTTTCCTTTATTTGAATCATCATACGAAGCTCTAACTCTTACACCCGATGTTCGCTATGATATCGGTATCAAGAAGTCCGATAAATATTTTGCTAGTAATATATTTCAGTACATTACTAATAACAATTGGCAGGGATGGCATCATTTATACACTGATGCATCAAAGAATTCTGCAGACAGTCATGTAGGAGTAGGGATCTACCATTTACAATATAATATTGTACAAAAAGTTAAATTTCCTCCTGAATCCTCTGTTTTCACTGGGGAGTGTTATGGTCTTTTCAAGGCTGTTGAGTACATTCTACTCGGTAGGCTTGAGAAGGCTCTAATATTTTCGGATTCCTTAAGCGCTTTGCAAACCCTAAATAAGTTTCCTTTTAAATTAAAAAACTGTTTTCCTATTATTATTCAGATTCGTAATCTTTTATTTAAATGTAAATTAAAGGGCTACTCTATTACTTTTGTATGGATTCCTAGCCATTGTGGTATTACAGGCAATGAATTAGCTGATAAATTGGCAAAAGATGCTATTTTAAGTGGGGATGTATTCCCCTTTCAAAATTACAGTCACGTTTGGTTGCTCTTGCCAGGAGCTCTCTCGTTGTCTCATGGGATGAGTCATGGAGACTGAGCAGTCAAACAAAAGCAATTAATTACCAAAAAATTCAACCCGTGATCCTAACTAAGCCTTGGTTTTCCCGAATTCATCTTTCAAAAAATGCAACAACATCCATTATTCGAATGAGACTGGGTCATTTGTGTATTCCTACGCATCTTATGAGAATCGGCGTACGACGCGATAATTTATGCGAATGTGGTGAAATTGGTGACCTAAACCATATTATTTTATCCTGTCCCCTCCATGATCATTCCCATTAATATCACAGCTTATCATTAATACCTATCCCATTGCCTACTTCTGTAAATATACTTCTAAGTTATGAAAATAAACATGTATATATTTGTTTAAATAATTACTTATCTTTAAATAACATTAATATTTAATTTTTTAGTTTTTAAGTTGTATCTTATATGAATATATATTTACTACTGTTTTATCTTTTATTTATTTATGTAGAATTTTAAATTTTAAACTATATATTAACTTTTTTCAAATTCCGTTCCTGTTATTCCTTCCGCTAGTTCCTTACCTTTTACTCGTCTGTGGCACATCATACGCAAAATTGTGTCAAGTTGCCAAGAAAAAAAAAAAAAACTTTCTCGTAGCTGTATTGATCTTTTGTAATTTGTTGTAATTTCGTAAAATTCATGGAAACGCCCTATTAATTATAAGGAAAGAAAACTTAACAACATGAGTACTACGGGTGAACAGCTGACTCTCGCAAGGGACATTAAAAGAGCCATCGAATTACTCGACAAACTTCAGCAGAGTGGTGAAGTGCCTGCAACTAAATTAGCTGCTCTACAAAAAGTTCTACAAAGTGACTTTTTGAATGCCGTTAGAGAAGTATATGAGCATGTTTATGAGACGGTAGATATTCAGGGTTCAGCGGATATCAGAGCTTCGGCGACGGCCAAGGCTACGGTTGCCGCATTTGCTGCTGCCGAGGGTCATGCACATCCTCGGGTCGTGGAGCTGCCGAAGACGGAGGAAGGTCTCGGATTCAATGTTATGGGAGGGAAGGAACAAAATTCCCCGATATACATATCAAGGATCATACCCGGAGGAGTAGCAGACCGACATGGTGGCCTCAAAAGAGGAGATCAACTTTTATCTGTTAATGGTGTCTCGGTGGAAGGAGAAAACCATGAAAAAGCAGTGGAATTACTTAAACAGGCTGTAGGTTCAGTGAAACTTGTAGTCCGTTACACACCAAAGGTGCTAGAAGAAATGGAAATGAGATTTGACAAGCAAAGAACAGCGAGACGGCGTCAAAATTACAACTAATGTGCAAAATTTAAAACCCACTTAGGTAATTTTAAAAGCCCTATTGAATGAAGAAAGGTATTTCATAACATAAAAACCTATTAGATTATAATTTAAGTTATTTTTAGGTGTTATTACCTAATAATATCACAAATATTATAATTAAAATATGTAATTAGGCTTTAATGACAAAATGAATAAGCAAATTACTAATTAGTGAAAACACTTCCTGATAAAAATAATGTAACTAATACTGTCTGGTCTCTGCTAATACCAATTTTTAATTAATGTTGTAATTTTTAGTATCCAAAGTTCCATAAGCCTTTAATAAAATCTTAGCATAATTTTTTTTAGTTTAAAATTATTTAGACAACATTGTTTTAAAAATATATATAAGTTGATATTTTGTACTTAGAATTTCTTATATGTACCTACTAATTTAGAATATATTAAGTGACAAATATTAACTGATAGTTAAAGGTATGCAATATTACCCAAAAGCTATAAACATTTAGCTATTATTATTTATTAAATAAGATATTTAAAATTAAAATAAATCTATTAAATATTAATCTTTATTATTTACGCCTATTATTATTATGTACAATATTATTTCACCAAGAATCAAAACCACCGAATTTGTAATTTTTATCCTTTTTGGATTTTTTTGCTGGAACATCTTCCGATTTGCTGGCTGTTGCTACTTCTTGTAAATTAAGATATTTCCCGACTCCATCCCGAAAGACTTTCAGCGGCTGCTTCTTTTTTGGTTTACTTGGACCTTGTTCTTCTGATTGCTTTCTTAATTCCTCAGCCCTTTCTGCTATGAGCTAAAAGAGTCACAATATTGGTTTATGAAAAAAAACATTTCTCACAAATCATCTAAGACAGGGCTTCCCAAACTGTGCGTCGCGACGCCCCGAGGCGTCCCATGTCAACACAACCAAATCGAGTAAACGCCTCGCCCATTATGTCTTTCAAACATCCCGGGCAGTCTAAATAATCGGTTTCAGAAGCTATGCTCAGAAAAGCAAGCGCATCCTTCACATTAGCCAGCCCTGCTGGCTTTAATTCATGAAGCCCCAAGCGGCCACATCCGGCCGCGATAACAATGAAAAAGCTATTGTGTCTCGTTTTGCCACGACTGATGGGTTCTTCATAATTATTTTTTTTTAATTTTTATGCTTGTGTTTTGATTTGGTCATTATTTCTTAATAACAATATAAATGTCCAAATAGTATTTTGTGATAACCTATGTTGGATAGGCTAGTTCTAAAATTAAAAAGTATTTTTGGGGCCTGGGTTGAGGGGCGTCGTAAAGAAATAGCAAAGTCCCAAGGGTGTCACAGTACAAATAAGTTTGGTCAGTTTTGTCATAATTACCTGCTCTTCAGCTTCTGCAAATGGGTCCACAAACACTTGGGTTACTTCAATAACAATGTCTTGTATGGGTCTGTCCTTATTGTCGACTTCCACTTGCTCCATGGCATTCAATGTGTCCAAACCTCCAACCAGTTTACCAAATATTGTATGTTTCCCATCAAGTTGCTTACAAGACCTAAATGTTATAAAGCTGTAATAGATACAAGGATTTTTTAAAGTAACTTATTTAACTGTTCTTTTGACTTCAAACTTATATTTTCTTTAAACTAATTTAAGTTTACTTATACATTTATAACAGGGGTTCCCAAACTTATTTTGTCTCCTGCCCACTTTGAGATCAAATTATGTTTTATCGCCCCCATTGTTTCGATTTAAAATGCATCCAGATGAAATAAATCACCCCCCAAGCCTCTACACACCGCCCCCCTTTACACCTTTAGCGCCGACAAGGGGGTGTTATCGCCCTTTGGAAAAGACTGATTTATAATAATATTTTAGTGGAGAAGACTACAATAACAGAAAAACGCTTTTATTTAATGAAGTCAGATTAAAATATTTTTACTTACAACTGTGATCCATTTGTGTTGGGGCCAGAATTAGCCATAGATAAAACTCCTCGTCCAGTGTGGTGGAGGTTTGGTTTTATTTCATCCTCAAATGGTTTCTTCCAGATTGATTCACCACCGAGACCTGTACCTGTTGGATCTCCGCCTTGAATCTGAAATTTAGGTCATAAAACTAATTTGTAGGTTATATTTTGATGCTGTACATAATATAGATTAATCAGGCCCCGCGCGAGCACCGGTGATCGCAAGAACAAAAGAATACAATGGGAATTCCTAGAACCTCCGATCGAAGGATTAATAAAAAGGTCTTTTAATAACTAAAGCAACACAAAGACTTTCCCTTTTACTAATAAAAGCTTAACATGTACGTACAGTAACACACACATGTGTTATCTAAAGTTTTACATTGTTTTATCCTTTTCTGAGATGATTGAAAGAACAAGGATTAATTTACAACAAATACATTTGTAATCAGGATCTTTTCATTACTATAACAATAATGTTTTGAAGCACCCCAATAAAGAATAAAATCTAGTAATATTTCTGTAAAAGTAATAATTGAGCTTACCATAAAGTTTCTAATAGATCTGTGGAACTTTGTGCCATGGTAGTAGCCACTTGCACAATGCTTGATAAAGTTGTCACAGGCTTTTGGGCACAAATCACAATAAAGCTCAAAATTCAACTGTCCAAAGTTTGTTACAAGTCTTACATACCCTGTAAATAGGGAAGATAATCACTTAAAAATAAAAGCACTATTCAATGTACTCTGAAAGTTACAATATTATTTAATCTGAACATTAATAAGATAATAAACCAAACAAATAAAACATGATTGAAATTAAAGTGTTTTACAGTAAAATTAAGAAATAATAATGTGGTTGTATTAAAAAACAACATTCAAAAATCAAAAAGTTCTCTTAGTAAACTATGTTGTTGTACTCTTTATATTATTACTAACAAGAATTGCTCGTTTAAAGATATAAGATACACTGGATAGCTTTCTGTTTTGTATCAGTTTTTTTTAAATGCATCACTTTTAAAGCAGGCAGTAATTCACCTTTTTTCTTCACTCTTTCATATTTGACATCATCTTCACAAAGTATAGCTGCTTCATGCACAGTTTCTGGGACCATGGCAGTGGATGTGAAGCTCGCTGCCACCATGCCTGTTGAATAGTGAGCCGCATTGAACTTATCTGCAACCTTATCCAAAAACATTTTAGGTGACTTCAAAATACAAAACATTTCCCACAACTTAGTAGCTAGGTCCAACGCTAAAACTCACGCGGGCGCACGCTCGCATGTGTAAATGAAAAATAGTATGGGGTGGTATGGGCAGTGCAGGCGCATGCGACGGAGCGCGGACGCGGGCGACGACGCTGCCCATACTATTTTTCATATATACATAAGCGAGCGTGCGCCCGCGCGAGTTTTAGGGTTGGCCCTTAGTATGTGCAGGGCGCAGGCTGGCTGGAATGGGATATCAGATGATCACTTCTCATCATCTTCTCTATATCCACAGATATAAGCATCATAATTGATCAAGAACTTACGGAGCTTATATGTTTAATGCAAACTGACAAGCAGAATAAGCTTCAAAACTGCTCCAAAAGTTATGAAGCCTATATGTTTTATGCAAACCGACAAGCAGGTCTTTCCCCCTTTTGCATTAGTATATTATAATTATCTTTGTTTTATTTATTTAACTCACCTCTTTTTTAACTTTCTTCTCTTCTGGTGCTTTATACTCTTTCTCCAATTCTTGTAAGATGTCTTTTGTTTCAGCTGACACTGATTTGAGTCTAGCGTGTGGGTCTTTCCTCATGGCAATTTCCTCTGAAATTATAAATTGGAAGATCAATTACAATTCACACTTCTGAGACACACAAAACATTGACCGACACTGAAAACAATGAAAAAGTGAAGTGGTTGTAAGCAATTAAATAGACTCTGAAACAACTGCATTGATTTATATGAAACTTGTGCAGAGTATAGACCATGAAACAAGGATACAGTCTACTTTTCATCAATGCAAAATGTATAGTTTTAATACGAGTGATGCTGAGTGCAAGTTATTTTACAGCCTGCAACATGTTAAATAAAAAAACTGTAAAAAGTTACCTTCTGTTTCCACTCTTAGATTGTTTTTTATATGATGAAAGTTTGAAATGTTGAATTTGTTCAGATTATTTGGATCTTGTATAGTTATTAAGTCGCTTCTGGTGAATGGAGTGTCATTGATGAGGTCTTTCCAGTTCTTCCCTTTGATATTGAGCTGTTCAATAGCTTCATAGCAATACACATTACCAGTGGGTCGTACAGCAACAATATGCGAGTTTTTAGTAAACGGTTTAAACAATACTGGGCAATGATAATCGCCTTGGCCATTTTTGAAGAAGTTTAACTTTGTCAAACTTTTGATATCCACTTTCTGAAAAGGTAAAAGTATATTTTGTAATACTTATTCATAATAAAGTTTTTTTTAACTCCTTTTGTCCTGCAATCTGTCTTTAAGACATTGAGCTGGATTTTATGTAATTTTGTTCAAAATATGACCATTTTGTTATTATAAAACTTGAGCGTTGTCAAGGGACACCCGAATCGAACGGAGTTATTTCTTATGTTCAAAAAATCTGTACTGTTTAATACATGTTATACTCAAAAAACGCCATCTAGTTGACGCACAGGAATACTATCAACGTGCAACACCCTCTGCCCCTAACATGCAGGTACTAATAAAAAAGTGTCGTTACAATTTTTTCGGCCTAGCCCCCTTTCGCAACGCGCGAAAAGGAACTCCGTTCCAATAAAGTAAATTATTATAAGTAATAAATTTCTTTGTTAAGATTATGAAACTTGTGTTTTTTTCTTACCTTTCCAGTGATGGGGTTTATTTTAAATTTCTTGAGAAATTCAATGATAGCTTGCAACTCGAATATATTGCCATCAGCGTCACAGTAAGGATCGTCAAAAGGTTGCAAGCACAAAGAGCAATGGTCAAATGGGAGTCTTTTGAATGTTGTGTCCTCTTCTTTTGCTGTACCAGAACGTTTGCCACCATACAGTGTGGTCCATTCTGTGTACGTTAAATACCTGAAATAATTAAGTACCTAATGCTTCATTAATAAATTTTATAAAAGTTCTATGAAAAGTACAAATATTACAATGTTATCTTTGTCCGTACATTTTATCCTTTTGATGTTGACGTTTTCCCATTTTTCCTGATTTTGATTAAGTTCACACGTGTAAGTTATTTCTACGTGTTCTTTATTTAATGATTATTACAATAATGTGAAGAAATTTTATTTAAAACTAGGTATACTTGAATCAGCAGCCAGCAATAAAAACACAATTTGACAGATTTTTTGACGTCAACGTCAAAGTCTTTCTGTCTCTTAATTTTTTTTTAACCCCCGACCAAAAAGAGGGGTGTTATAAGTTTGACGTGTCTGTCTGTGGCATCGTAGCATCCAAACGGGTGGACCGATTTTGATCTAGTTTTTTTTGTTTGAAAGCTGACATGACCGAGAGTGTTCTTAGCTGTAGTTCATCATCATCAGCCTGCTCATTGCTGAAATATCACGGTTCATCTGGTTCGTGATAGGACGATTAGCAACTTGCAGTCGTTTGATGGGTTTTATGTTTTGCATTCTGGTTCGTGACACTTATGAATAGGTATATACACATTATTGGAAAGTTGACCTGGCGCTGCAGCATCACCTGGTAATCAATATTAAACCCAACACCTCACCAACTTAGAGCAGAGGTTTCGTGTTTGGGCTCATTTTAATTGCGACAACCAGTAAGACGTAGATAAACAGTAAATATTTGCATGCTGCTGCTGCAGCATCACCTGGATTCTATAGGAGCCGAGCTCCGTATGAACATAAAGTGGAGTGGTTTCAATGTTTGGGCTCATATTGACGGCCTCATCCAGAGGACATATTTTATAGATGGTATTCATTGGGATATGATCCATTTGATAGGAACTATTATGCATAAGTTTAAAAAGCATAAAATTAAATTAAATTAAGAAATTTAAAAACCCCCCGCCAAAAACTTTAAAAAGTAATGAAATAATATTCACTGACTTTAAGTTTAAAATAATTCCTAAGAGTAAAGTAATATTTTAGTCCATAAATGTTGTCAAGGTGTGTCGGGGGACCGCTAATGTAGATGTTTGATTTCACATAACATTATAGTTTAAGGGTCAGTTCACAGCGACCCGAATCGAGAGAATCAGCGACTATTATGGCAATGCAAAAGTCGCTGTTGTGGCAGTTTACTTGGCGGTCCCCCGACGGCCCCGACACACCGTGACAACATTTATGGACTAAAATATTACTTTACTCTTAGGAATTATTTAAACTTAAAGTCAGTGAATATTATTTCATTACTTTTTAAAGTTTTTGGCGGGGGTTTTTTAAATTTCTTAATTTAATTGTGAATAAATTTGTCGAAAGACAATTTTGCATAAGCCTAGAATTTATTCATTATTGAGCCTATCTAAGCAACTAAACTAGAAAGAGCGGTAATTAGCGTTTTTTCGTCAATAATTAATCAAAACCATCACCACTATAGTACACCACCTAGCTACAATCTACATAATATGCTCTATAAAATTTATAGTTTTGTTTGCAAAAATATACCATAGACAAAATAATTCTTTTTATTTTTTTAATACTGGCAAGTGGCAGCACTTTGTTATTTGTATACCGGTTTTTTATAAACATGTCGGAAAGTGGTTGTGCATTGTGATTTGTTAATTTATGTATAAATCTTTTTAGAAATATACTTTTGCACATGGTTTTATTTTCTATTTTCGATTGTAGGTACATAAATGCTTGTATATTACTAATAAAATAGTTTATAAATAAGTGGACAGTTGTCTTCAGATCTGAAGTGTGCGTCGTATGAATTTCAGAGATTGTTGTGTTGGTGAGGTGATGAGCAAATGAACGAAATGTGGTAGAAGAGGATTCAAGATTAAGTTCAATAAATCACAGCAATCTCCAGAGTTAAAAGGCTTAAAAAGGTAGTAAATGTGACTTGGTAATACATAGTGGACGTGAAATTTTACATAACAACTTCTCAGAAATGTAACTGGCTTCCATAACGCTTTGCAGTTTCAAGCATTCTAAAATCGGAGTATTTGTTTGCTAATAACACAAATTGAGTTTGTGGTTACGTTTTGTTTGATCCATTGTGTTTTTGGATATCTGTATTTCACTATATAACTTTTGTGAATAAAAATTGCTATATTTTCGGATAACGCTAGCCCACAAGATGGCCGACTGTTATTCGTAAGGTATTAAATTATCTTTTTTATGTATCTCGTCTCCTTTCGTGCAGTTATTTATTTATTTGCTGGTTAACGTTAAAATGTAGCGTTTGTATTATGCATACCGTTATATAATTGTCTTACGCATAACATCTTAAAAGTCTTTGTTCCCAAAGACGTTTCGTAAAAGTTCAATCAACTCTTCTTTACCTTTCAAAATGTTTTAAAAGGTTATTGTACAGATTTCGTCAGGTGAATCTTTACCTATAATTTCCCCACGCATTTCTGTGTATTAATTACCTTGCTTCTGTGTATGTTACAGTAATTTTTTTTTCATTTTGTTTGGCATGAGTTTTGTTTTTTTTGCTTTATGGTAGAATGGCATTGGTGCTTTTAGATAATGTCAGGTGCGTCTGGTTCTTCAGGAAGTGGGACCGGACACAGCAGAGGGACTGGTGATATCGAAAACAAAGCAGACAAAGAAAACAAATCGAATCCGAAAATGTCCAAGGCACTCGGTACCTCGGCTAAGAGAATCCAGAAGGAGCTTGCTGAAATTACTTTGGACCCCCCGCCGAATTGCAGCGCGGGTCCAAAAGGAGACAACCTATATGAATGGGTCTCCACAATTTTAGGACCACCTGGTTCAGTATATGAAGGTGGAGTTTTCTTCTTGGACATACATTTCTCACCAGAATATCCATTCAAACCTCCAAAGGTATTATTGTATATTCTTAAAATTTATATGATAATGTTAGAAAATGAGAAAGATACAAAATAGCACTGTAGTACTATACTGTACTCGGCGAAACATGGTGGCAGCGGTCATTGACTCCCTATCTAAAGCATGTCATTTTCTATATAAACCGCGATTGACAATGAAGTGTCAGATGTTGTCAATCGCGGCTTTGTATAGAAAATGACAAGTTTTTGACAGGGAGTCAATGACCGCTACCGCCATGTTTCCCCGAGTAAAGTATACCATATTCTAATATTATAACTAGACATCGGATTATATGCATTTGCATACTTGCATATGCAAATGCATATAATGGCACTTTTTAGGCGATAGTGCATATTTTGGCAATTTTTTGTTGATAGTGCATATTTCGGTAGTTTTATGCCCTCGTAGTCTCCAAACTAGCTATTATGACACACACCGAGACCACAAAACAGAGGAACGATAGATCAAAACACTTCAAATATGTGGCTCCATTCCCATTTAAAGATTGTAATACACCCAATAGGTATAATATTTTTCTGTAAACAAATTTTTCTTTGTAGTTGGCAACATTATAAAAAAAATTGAATAAAGTAGTAAACGATTTATTAAACTTCTGTGGGCACTAAGATTATAATCGGAAAATGGTGGTAGAAAATTATTATTGGTGCTGTATAAGAAATGAAAAACCCTTGAATTGATGAAATTATAAAAATTGGTGCTTTTATTAACGGCACCACCGGAAAACTTTTGATTGTGCATATTTCGGCCATTTTTCGTGCATATTTGCATGCATATTTCGGCACTTTGATCGTGCATATAATCCGATGTCTAATTATAACCATTATGATGATCACCTTAATTCATGAAGCCCCAAGTGGCCACATCCGGCCGCGATAACAATGAAAAAGCTATTGTGTCTCGTTTTGCCACGACTGATGGGTTAACAAAGTTAATATTCCACTGAATAAGTAAATTGGATTGAACAGTTGAATAGCAATGATACAAACAAATTCAAATAAATTATTATGATCAAGATTTTATTTTGGTACTTACTTAAAAATAATAAACCTATAATGCTAAGAAACAACAAACTAACCAAATTGAATTGACTAGGAAGAGTTATTGCAATGAAACAGGCTACAATAATTTAACACATGTTTAAGATATTTAAGTACCTTACATTATTATTTTTCAGGTGACATTCCGCACTAGAATATACCACTGTAACATAAATAGCCAAGGTGTCATATGTCTTGACATACTGAAGGATAACTGGTCTCCAGCGCTCACTATATCAAAAGTCCTATTATCTATATGTTCACTACTTACTGATTGCAATCCTGGTAAGTATTATAATTCTTGTCAACACAACCATTCAGCTATGGCATTGATTAAAATATAAATATTACTTACTTCATGATGGAGCCTGAAAACGTACAATATTGTAGCAATCAATTTTATGTTTGTTCTTCTGTTATTTATTTTATAAAGAGAATATTATAATTATTTTTGATTTCGATAAACATAAGTTTCGTTCTAAAGGTTATTCAAGTCCTCAATAAACATATCCATATGAATAAAGAATCATGGCCAAATTTGTATAGGAGCTGGACTCGACTTTTATTTTTGATGTCCCAAAATAAACTATAGTTAGATTTAGTTTGTTCTTATGCTCTAAACATAATTCCCTTTGAGAATTCTGTCTAAATAGCCACGGTTTTTTACAATAATTAATAACGTTAACAATTATTTTGAGGTAAGACTTAAGAACTACCCTTTTTCCCGACTGCGGTGTAGCCTGTAAATGTATATTCGGTGATCTCGTTTCTAATTATTTCAATTTTTCCTAGAGTATTACCCAAAAAATAAAACGAATGCGAATGATCGCCGGCTGTCAGAACATAATGAAACTAAAATATATTGATCTTTTTTTTGTGGCTATTTACAGGCACATTTCTAATATTTTTCGATGTCTTAAAATATTAGGGAATTTTTGCTACCAATGGCATATCGGGACGCCAACATTTTATCATCCCATCCCATTTGGCCATTGTTCTTTCTGTTATAAAGATTTGTTATGACTTATTTATTTATTTATTACGGTACAGTTACTGACCACAGAATAACAACATACAGTAACATAACATTAACAACACTGGGTTTACTTAGTGAAAGACAAGGAAACACAAAAACAAATAGAACCAAAAACTCTTACTAGACATAAACTCACCACAAAAATTAACTATCAAAAGAATGAAAACAATCTACAGATTATGAAATTAAATGTTGTATGTTTCAGCGGACCCACTAGTCGGCAGCATTGCGACTCAGTATCTGCAGAACAGAGAGGAGCACGACCGCATCGCGCGCCTCTGGACGAAGCGTTATGCGACATGATTGCTCTGCCACTCTCCACACAAAACATACTCAAAATCTTATTTTCTAAATCCATCCTATTCATGTTAAATGTAAACTAACGTAACCCAGTCATTATATGCACTCTTTAGAACATATTTTAAGCTGGGATGTATGTAACCCGTGTAAAGTAAGTCAGGATCGATGTTCCTAGTGTAATGATAATATGTTATAAACGTGTGCATATTACTGATTTAGCTTTACGAATATTTTGTTGCAATGAATGTGAATTTTTTAATGCTCGAGAGCAGTTGGACTATATTATTTTAGGTGACGAGTTAATTATTTACAAATTTAGTTCACTATGTTTTATACAGTGATAATAAGCACTAATTGTATATTGCATAGGCTGAATCGGTGATTTGAGTCAATTGTCGCGACATATGCATTGATCTCAAGCGCTATTTGAACTGTTATGATCTAATAAATGACACGGTTCAAAAACCTTTGTGATTGGCTTATATGATTATTTTTAACAAAAAATTAAAACCGACTTCCAAGGTAAAACACTAATAACATCCCTTTAATATGAACTAAAAAGTATTAAAAAAATTTCCTATCTAATAGTGCCTTTTTCCAAATTCATTATTCAGCTAAACCTCAACTAGGTATTTCTGTACTCAATCTTCATAACTTTGTAGTCTGTTGACGTCGGAAAATGAAAATCTAAATTCCTCAATAATTTGCTGATGTTTGCTAGATTACAACCCACGGTTAAAAAGGTTTTTGTTTCCTCTTGATATTTTTCATGTTTATAATTATGAAGAATATGAAGAACCCGGTCATTAAGAGAAGTTCCTACGAAAAAGGTGATTTGGAAAAGTTTTTAAAACAGTGTACATACTGTGACTGTGGTTCGAGAGGATTTACAGAAATTGAAACAGTGTGTACGCGGCACCGTACCGTGTTACAGGGGCGGTAACAATCATGACGAGGAAATTAAGGAAATTAGCGTAAACAATAATGACGAGGCAAAAACTCCAACTAAGGATTCGAAGGACTCCGAGGATGTGCCTCCGGATGATCTCCCGCCCAAACCTCTTTCGAGGTTTTGAGATGATGCCAAAGGTTCTGTGCGAGCGATTTGATATAACACCTTATATCGCTAAGCAAAAGAATATGAAGAACCCGGTCATTATGAGGGATTCGTACGTAAAAGATGATTTGGAAAAGTTTTTAAAACTGTGTACTGTGACTGTGGTTCGAGAGGATTTACAGAAATTGAAACAATGTTACAAGAAAGTAATAATAACAATAGAAAGAGTATATTAATTCATGAAGCCCCAAGCGGCCACATCCGGCCGCGATAACAATGAAAAAGCTATTGTGTCTCGTTTTGCCACGACTGATGGGTTAAGTACATCAAGTAGAACCGAAAAAATGTATAAGATCTGCAAAAAAAACTCACACTAGCGAAAAGAAACTTCGAAATCATGTTCAGAGTAAACATATTATAAGGAAACAAAGCCTCGGGGTGTCATTCTCCGACCAAGTTATAGTCCACGAATTTAAAGTACATATGTCAATGATTTTATGCCACCGGCTACTGCCCACCATTGACCATGCACAGCAGTCAGCAATCGGCGTGAATATACAAAAAAAGATACAAACAGCTGAACGCATTACCTCCTCCTTTTTGGAAGTCGGTCAAAAATTTGTGATCAAGCTAGTTATAAAAATACTGCCAATATAAAATTTATGTAGTGATTAATCTATTAGACAATTTTTTTGACTTTCCTTTAGTAAAATTCCAGTTGATATAGATTATAGAAGTTTACAATGCAAACTGTTTCTCCACTAGTTTATTATGTTCTAGTCGAGATATTTGTTGTTTTCGATTCAACAAATATAAATAATATAATTTATGTATGAATTTTGCTTTTCCTATCCCTGTAATACCTGCAACCATGATAGTGCAGTTACTAACATGAACCTAATAATTTTCTGATATACACTATAAACTTATTTATTTTTGTAGTAAAGAGCTTGTATAAATTATATGTCCGCAATAAGTCTTCAACGCGAGAAATGCTTTTATTCGCTTCACAACCTTAACATATCAAAACATGATAATTTTTTTTTTTCAAAACTTAAAATCGTGCCAAACTTGCGTAGGCACTATCCGTGGCTCGTCTACTAAAATATTCCGTTTAGAATGTAAACAGTTGTTAGATGTAAGTTATTTTATTGTTTAGGTAATGTACAATGTATGTCTTAACCCTAGGTTTAAAATAGAGACTAGTTCTGTAATTTTTAGCTAAAATGTATGTCGCGTGTATATGAATGGTGATACCGCGGTGGGACGAGTGACGACGAACATTAAGCTGTTTGCACACTGACGCTGCGAACATAAAGCGGCTGACTCATCTACTGCCTACTGGCTCATCAACGGCATGCGTTATGCGGCCAGAGCACTGACCCGATTGACTACTAGAGGCGATTACGAACGTCTATACTCTATAGAGACCTCGTCTTCGATAGGAAATATTACGCAAAGGTTGGAGCAGAGGGAGCTACTAGCATATAAAGTAAATCAACCGACAAAAATCCAACATTCTGCTCACGTCATATCAGAATATTGACAAAAATGTTGTAAGACGTCAAATAAAACTTTATGTATACAGTCTATGCTAGTGCTGCGTCTAGCGAAAAACATTGCAGGAATATGTCCTATTGTAGACAGCTGCGCATGGTTATACATGCGGAGTTCGCGGCGTCGATGTGCGACCAGCCAGAACTGGTGCTGTGAGATTCAAATGCCGGCGACATACGATAAATGAATACCGCATCTGTATTCGTGACTGGAGTATATTTTGTCAATGTGATTTTTTAAATTATTTTATACTGTCTGTGGCGTGTGCGCGAGGGCGGTCGCCGCCCCTGTTCCTGACTGCGCGATGTTTATAAACTCTGATCCACTTATAATCATCCTCTGTTAAAATTTGTAAATGGCATAAAATAGTAAAATAAAATTGTGTGTAATTAGGACACAAAATAATGTTTTATTTTTCTGTATCTTAACCCAACCTAAGAGCAACTGAAAGCAATAGCGCACTAGCGGCTAGGCCGCAGTGGCCAGGTCGCGGCAACCATCGAGAGCTTGGTGTGGCCGCTAGTCGCGCTATTGCTCTAAATGTATATTAGCTAGCGGCTAGCGCCAGTATAACTGGCCAGTGCAGGAGCAGGCAGCAGCGCTTTATATAACTTATCAATGTAAATATATCCATTATCCTGTATCTGGCGCCTGCTACGAAGCCAAAGCTGTCTGCTTAAAACGTTAATAGGAGTTAATAGTTGCGTGATGTTAATGTACGGAATCAAGAATTATTATTAGGCGCTTTGCAGACGACGGGGCGGAGCGGGCCGGTCAATTTCGACGCGTACGCCCGTCGATGTCTGCGGCTGCCCGCGTCGCGTACACAAATTACAAGGCACACGCCGTCTGTGTTACTGCATACAAACTGGTTTGTGTGATCCATGGCGGACATGCGCCGCCAGTGCCCGCCGGGCACCAGCGGCGCGGTCTTTTTGCCCGCCGTGTGCGTTGGTAATACATATAGGATTCCCTTTGTGTTGTCGTTCGCGGCGATATTGACCGGCCCGCCCCGCCCCGTCGTCTGCAAAGCGCCTTATGGCGCATTTTTATTAGTCGTTTAACTCGTACGGTATACGGCATACGGGGAGACCAGAGAGAGATTTTCATTGGTCGTGGCGTGCGTTTCAGAAATCTCCCGCACCCCGCATGCGGTCCCTACCGACCAGTGAAATTGCGCCATTATGGAATCAAGAATTGTAGAACTACATATCCATATTCCATACCAAACTTCACTAAAATCGGTTCAGCGGCTGAAGGCTCAACTCGCACTGGTCGAGGCATCGCGGTGGCCAACGCGTAGGTATGTTTTTTGCCTACAGCATATTCATTATTCATCTCTATTGTAAATTGTTCTATTATTTAAGTACAAATATCTCTCTCGCGGTCTCTCGCCAGTCGTTAGGTGTAATCAAGGCCTCAGAGATTGTGCCTTAGTGTAAGTTGAGCCTGAGGTAAAAAGGTAACTAGGGATTGCAATCCCGCAAAGCGGGATCCCGCAATCCCGCGCCAATTTTTAATCTGCTGGATCCCGCACCTACAAAACGCGGATCCGCGGATCCCGCATGATCCATTTGCATAATTTCTCGGGGAGCGTATGATGGAATGGAAGTTTTGATAGCAGCGTGTGTGCCAAACCCGATCAAAGGCCTTCGCAATGTCCAAACTAACAGCAAATGCTTCGCCTTCGACTCAATTGCCTGATCCCAACGATGAGTTAGGTACGCCAAGAGATCACCAGCCGAGCGACCCTTACGGAACCCGTACTGTTTGTCCAAGTATCGAAGGAGCTGGCTATTGATAATAATAATTGATTCCATTATATTATAAATTGGTTATAGCGATTGGTCTGTAATTGGATGGATTTAAGCGGTCATCTTTTTTGGGGATCGGGTACCCCAAGTCTTCCAGGAAGCCGGTATAATGCCAGAAGAATAGAAGAGACGAAAAAGACGCGTTAAGATCAGAGCCAACTATGGAGCACACTTTTTTTTAACACAATAGGAGGGATTCCGTCAGGCCCACTCGACTTCAATTGGATATCAAGGGAAGGGAGGGCTATTTGCACTGAGCGCTGATGAAACCAAATATCCGACATGACGCTCGTGCATCGCTGTATGGTCGGCGGTTTCTGTTCCCCGTCATCTCGGGTCAAGCTTGACGCAAAGAACTTACCCAGAAGATCGGCTTTGTCTTTTGCGTCACGGGACAACGATCCATTTTCGACGTGTAGGGATGGTAGGGTTGGCTTGCAGAAATTTCCTTCAATAGCTTTGGCCAGAGACCAGAATGCACGGGTTCTCCAAGGGAGGCGCTCGAGTCTCTCACCAATTCTATTGACGTGCTGTTTCTTTGCCCGAGTGATCTTTCTTGAGTACTTCATTTTATAT
Source organism: Polyommatus iphigenia (assembly GCA_963422495.1). NCBI lineage: Eukaryota > Metazoa > Arthropoda > Insecta > Lepidoptera > Lycaenidae > Polyommatus > Polyommatus iphigenia. The sequence continues at coordinate 10,616,743 of OY730183.1, forward strand.
GTGCTGGTATTATTCATTATCCAGAGCAGACACTGCATTGGCCCAGGATTGGTAAGCCTTCTGCTTCCGGCGAGAAGCTTTTTTGGAGGATAAACCAAACCAGGGATGAAATCTGCCGCAAGTTGGCACTACAGAGGACGGAATGAAAAGCTTCATCCCTTGCATCACCATATTGGCAACGGAGTTGGCAGTGTTGTCGGGATCATCCGGCGAGCAGCACAAGTGCCCCCAAGGATAGGATGCAAAAAGCGACCGCATACCATTCCAGTCCGCTAACTTGTAGAGCCGCACACGACGGTATTTAACAGCACGCTGTCGCAATGCCGTCGTAAGTGGCAAGGCAGTGATCCGATGAACCAAGTGGTGCGGTCATGGATGCTTGGTAGCCATCAGGATTTGAAGTCAGCAGAAGGTCCAACAGAGAAGGATTCTGACCGTCTACATCTGGGATTCGCGAAGGCGAATCAGTTGTATTAAGCCGTTCGCAAGAGCAAAGTCACAGACAGATCTTCCTGCATGATCAGTTTTACTGGAATTGACTCAGTCGGCGCGGTGGGCGTTAAAGTCTCCAAGTATTATGATCTCTGCGGATGGAATCTGCTGCTGCACTAAATCTGAAGCTGCTTGCAGGTGTTCAAAGAGTCAGTCACCTATACATATAGGCACGCAAAAACGTGAGGGTGGTCGTCGCAATTAATGCGGAGCCATAATGTTGAGAGGTCCCTGACTTCAAGATTGCTGAGGCATTAAAAGCATTTTAATTATAAGATCTAATAAGACTAGAGTGATCACAAAATTTCATTTTTATTTTGTTACAAAATAAATATTTTTGTGGCATAATATCAGCCCCGGATCTTCAATTTTTTTTAGGCGGGGCAAAAACTGAAAAATACCGCCCCGTCTACCTGCTTATGTTTATTTTCACCTTTATCATCCATATAATTTATCAATATGTAGGATATATATTTAACAGGGTAGGGTTTAATGCGTGCTGCCTCGATCTGCGATTCCTGCATTCGAGCGGGAGCCGGGCGCGTATTTTGAACTATGCCTACCCGCCTCGCGAATAATAAATGTTCGTGCAGCACGTCTCTCTCCGCGCTCAGGGTGTCGGTCAAGTTGATATGGCCATGAAATTGCTGTACTTGTGCTATTATTTATTCCGTGGTCAAAGTTAAATAAACGATGAGTTGTCCATTGGTCCGTTAAGTGTGAATTTGGCCGCCCCCTGAATTTGCCGCCCGGGGCATGGGCCCCGGCTTGCCCCGCCCTAGATCCGGGGCTGCATAATATGAGACATTTTCTATTAGTAAAGTTGATTTTTAATAAAACATAAACCTATAATTTCAATTTATTGAATTTTATAATATTAATTCAAACATGCGGGATCCCGCGGGATTGGCCAATCCCGCAAATCAATCCCGCGGGATTGAATAAGGTGCGGGATTGCAATCCCTAAAGGTAACAGTTTCGCTTTCAATATATACACTTTCGCTTTGTAATATTAGTATGGATGTGCCCATATATTGAAATGACAAAAAGTTCTAATACTTTTTTAGGCCGTTTTTATGTAGAGCAGTACCTAAGTACTACTTATTACTTAGTAGTTAGCAGGTACTTAGCAAACAGATATATGTATAAACAAATATATGTAATATATGTTACGCTCCAAGACCGAAAACGCTCAGTGAGCGAAAAAATGGCTCACAAGTCACAACGCGTTGTGGTCATAGGGAATGCAAATCTCGCAAGAATTGAGGCTCAAGCGAGATCCCGCGAGTTTATGAATACACTACCGCGAGATCTCGCCAATTTCGAGATCTCGCGAGATTGGCAGTTTGGTGGGTTTTTTTGCAAATAATCACAATATTTTAATAAATTACGGAAAAAAGTAATAAGTATTACTTACTAGTATTATAAGATTAACATTTATTTTCACGATTTTTTTCAATAGAATTTTATGCATCAAACATTGTTTAACGTATCTGTCTATAATTTTTAAGTAGTAAACTTTAACATAGGTACAGTACGTATCTACTATCAAATAACAAATGAAAGAAACAACCAGTCTTCTCTTCTAATGTGCGCTTTTATAATTTTGGACGTGGCGGTAATATGACCGCCACGTATAAAAGCGCGGACGTCCACGATATCGTGGACGTCTCAAAAGTTTTAAATAAACATTTGCTTGTATTGTATTAATAAAAATGTGCTCTATAAACTTAAAACTGTTTGATTGACTTTGTTGAATGTTTCTAGAACATATTGTCATATATATTTTTTAAATATCTGTATTACTTAATATTTAAATAGAGTTAAACGAGTTATGAATAACCACCACTTCATACAAACGTGGTTACGCGTCGTGTGATAATTTAAGTTAGAAGAGTTGCGTGCAATCAGAAGCACGCGATGGGTGGAAAACTTATCTATGTTATCTAATAGTTGTATTAGATGTGTTTGGCGAGTGCTGCCGAAAGGTGGTAAAAACCTCTGCAGTTCGACGCGGCGTTATGTCGCCAGATGTGAGCGCCTTTGTCAAATTTGTATGGATTTGACAATTTCAAAGACGTCTCACGTAATTGAGATCTGTCAAATAAGTACAAATTTAGAAATGCATCTATGCGTTGCGTTGCGGTCTCAATTGACCCTAAAGTCTTCCGCAAACGATCAAACATCAAACACGTCAAACACGTAGTAATCCAAATTTTCTTCAAACACGTCAAACACTAGTTTATACGTGTTTGACGTGTTTGATCGTTTGCGGGAGACTTTACAGATGCGTCACAGACGCTCAGTTCGAAAGTTAGGCTTTCGATCTGAGACTATAAAGCGTCAGTGACACCGCGTTAAGTGTCGCCGCGACAGAGCGACAGATAGATGATCAATGCTGAATAATTATGAAATTCTAGAGAACATCATTCGAGCCAATGATATTCTATTATAAAAAAATTCGAGCACAGAGACACTGACGCGGCGTCAGTGACGTCACTAACATCGGTGTTAAGTACCCAGCAAACGATCAAATTTGTTTGACAAACATGTTTGATGTAATTTACGTTTTCATTGTAAATTGTTTGACAAACGCTTCAAACAAAGCTGTACACTATCTAATTGTTTGACAAACACGTAAAATTTGACAAACAATTTGATCATTTGCGGGGCAATAATACAAATATATGCACCAACTGAGGCCTCCAAAAATAGCCAAAAAGAGGATTTTTATAACCAGTTAGGCAAAGCCCTCGAAAATACACACAAGAACGTCATAGTTATGGGTAACTTTAATGCTCAAATTGGCGAATACAATGGAGTTAAGATGCCGGTAATAGGGAAATTTGGCACAGGAAAACGTAACGATAATGGACAAAGACTTATAGACTTTGCTCTTCAGAATAATCTATACATCGCAAATACATACTTCAAAAAAAGGAAAAACAAAAAGTGGACGTGGATCTCGCCAGATACAAAATACAAAAATGAAATAGATTTTATCCTCATCAATAAGTTACAAAGATGTAAGAATGTTGAAACAATCAATAATCTAAATTTTAACACAAATCATCGCCTTGTACGAGCAAAACTGAGTCTTCTAAACACTAAATTACCGAGGAAACATTTTAAATCGCACAGAAAAGAAATACCACCATATATACCTGATAACATATTATCTAAACATTTGACAGGTCTCAATAAAAACAACGAACTTTATGATATACAAGATGAATATGACAACATAGAAAAAAGTCTGCAGTATATTAACAGCGAAATAATCAATCAACCTACATGTAAAGATAAAATAGGACAAAGAGCTAGATAATTACTTGTGAGAAGGAAAGAATTGTTAAGAAACAGGAGAGATAACAAAACTGAAATAACTAAAATTAGCAAAGAAATTAATAAAAATATCAGACATCATAGAAATGAAGAAAGAACAAATAAAATAAAACACTACATAGAAAAGTCAGGAGGTATTAAAAGGGCTCTAAGAGATCTAAGAGATCATACATCATGGATTCCCAAAATTAAAGAAAAGAACGAAAAAGCAGAAACTGCTAGAAAAAATATTCTGAATATAGCTACAAACTTTTTAAAGTCTTTATATCATGACAATACTTACTGTTCAGATTACACGAGTCAAAAAATATCAGAAAACCATGAAAAAGTCCCTTTGATCCTAAATTGTGAAGTAGAGAAGGCAATACTAAGCCAGAAAAATAAAAAAGCAACCGGAGATGATAAGATATCCAACGAACTTTTAAAAGGGACATTACAATAATATATTGTAACTCCACTAACAAGGCTATTTAATGAAATTCTTATAAACGAATATATCCCGACACAATGGACCTCTTTCACAATTAAACTACTGCATAAGAAAGGAGATAAAGACCAAATCAATAACTATCGACCAATAAGCCTATCTCCAAACATCTATAAAGTTTTTGCTAAAGTCATATTAGCTAGGATAGAAAAAGTGCTTGATGAAAATCAACCGGAGGAACAATCTGGTTTCCGTTGCGGATACTCAGTATTGGACCATATATGCATTGAGACAAGTGATTGAGAAATACAAAGAATACAGCTTAACTTACTATATAGCGTTTATTGACTATAGTAAAGCCTTTGATACCCTACTGCATATAAAAATATGGGAGGCACTTGAAGAACAAAGAATAGATGACAAATACATTACAATTTTAAAAACTATCTATAAAAACAGTACAACTAGAATACAGCTTGAAAGAAAAGGGGAACCTTTTAACATACACAAAGGAGTACGTCAAGGTGATCCCCTATCACCGAAGCTTTTTGCAGCTGTATTAGAAAAGGTGTTTAGAGGCATGAAATGGGATAGCTTCGGATTAAATATTACTGGCACTTTGCTTTGTTTGCTACAACTTCAGAAGTTATTAATATAATGATAAATCAATTGGCTACTGAAAGCAAAGCGGTCGGTCTGGAATTATACTTAGACAAAACAAAAGTAATGACGAATGGTCCTAAACGCGATGTTACAATTGAGGATAAGCAGATAGAATACGTGGAAGAGTACATATATCTGGGTCAAGTAATATCACCCCATAATACAATGAATAAGGAACTGGAAAGAAGAGTCGGAAATGCTTGGAAGAGTTACTGGACTTTAAAAGAGGTGATGAAAAATATAAATATACACAGATATTAATATAATGATAAATCAATTGGCTACTGAAAGCAAAGCGGTCGGTCTGGAATTAAACTTAGACAAAACAAAAGTAATGACGAATGGTCCTAAACACGATGTTACAATTGAGGATAAGCAGATAGAATACGTGGAAGAGTACATATATCTGGGTCAAGTAATATCACCCCATAATACAATGAATAAGGAACTAGAAAGAAGAGTCGGAAATGCTTGGAAGAGTTACTGGACTTTAAAAGAGGTGATGAAAAATCCAAATATACACATTAAACTTAAAAGCAAATTATTTGATACTTGCGTACTCCCTGTTTTAATGTATGGAAGCCAAACATGGTCCCTTACCAACCAAAACTTAGCCAAATTAACCTCCTGTCAACGAGCAATGGAGCGTAGCATGCTTGGCATAAAGAAAATGGATCGACTAAGAAACGATGATATCAGAAATATATTAACTAAAGTACAAGACATTACGGTGAAAATTAAACGGCTGAAATGGAAATGGTCAGGACATTTGATAAGGGGCACAGACAAATGGAGTAAAAAAGTCACAGTATGGTACCCTAGAAACGGCAAAAGACAAAGAGGAAGACAAAAAAAAAGATGGGCCGATGACTTTAAACTCATAGCGGGAGTTACTTGGAGTAGAGTAGCCAGGGACAGAGTTGAATGGAGGAGGTTGGAGGGGGCCTTTGCCAAATGGCATACGGAGCAACATGCCTAATAAACTATAATTATTATTTAGAAGTAAGATTAGATATAATATAGGAAATAATGTAAGTAATAGTATAGTAATGTAGTAGTTAAGTAGTGTTATGCTCTGTAAGAATGGCTATAAATAAATAATATACTAAAATAATATAATAAACCCCCGGCTTTGCCTACACGTCGGTGCGGCCCGGCCGCGCTCACTGTTTCAGCGAGTGGCCACGCGTAACTATTTCAACTTTAAGATAACAGACTTAGTTTGAGTTACAAAATTTATTGATACATTCTGCCCATCTGTATTAACTTAAATTGAATGAGTAATGCCTAACTGAAACAAAAAAAATAAAGTTAAACGAATTTGCCATAAGAGATTCTGACTCACTGATAAATATTTTTTTGAAATTGTCTATAGTGCCATATAGACTGTACTGATTAAGACCATTTTGCAGTGGTTAGGCGTAACTATAGCATACTTGTGCGTAACAAGGCAGTGCGGGACTAGCTTGCTTTGAGGTGTTAAGTTTCAAAAATTCTAAAGTTTCTGAATTTTTGCACATGGATGGAGTGATGTCTTATTAGGTTATTTTTAAATTTTGTGTCATTTCTGATTATAGGTTTTTGAGAAAATCAAAATTTAGTCGTCGATTTTTTAAAATTTGTATTAAACTAGCCAGCAAAAACTTATCTTAAAAATAACAATAGCATCATGTCTAGATTAGTCTTCGGATTGTAGGTACCTAATTTGAACCATTTTAGCCCATTGGAACCCGAAATATTGCCAGTTATTTAAAACACTATCTAAAAAAATTTTTGAGTTTCTGAAATCGCAATAATTGGGCTCAAGTCTATTAAATAAAGCCATAGAATAAATTTGTGTCAGATTCATCCACGATATTCCGAGATTTTAATAATTTTTATTTTTGCAAGGTCCAAACACTACGAAAAAGATATTTTTAATTATTAATTAAAGGCGTTTACATATTCAACAACCTAAAGAAGTAAGAAATATATATTTTCATTTTGAGTCCTTTTCACCAATTGCTTTAATAATGTGGTTTGCATAGACCTTTTAATTGTAAATATGTAAACTCTAAAAATTTTAATTACTTTTTGTAGCTTTTACGGGATGTTGAAAGCAAAAATATAAATTTCTTCAAAAACCGTGGATGAAAATGACACAAAACTTTAACAGTATCAGACATCAACAAACTAAACCATATTATACTGTTTTTACAAACTCTAATATTTTTTCGACGCAATTAGGCGACGTTTCTAATATTTGCTAATTACTGGGAAACCCGTGGATGAATCTGACACAAAACGTGTCTGCGCATCAGTTACTGCCCTAGCAATATCCCAAAAGGAGTTTTGGCGGGCATGTGAAAGAGTGCTGTTGTGTTTTTGTATTATTTTCCTAAAATTGTGTTAGCTGGGTTTTTAATGTGTAATATTGGTAGAATATTAACCATTAGATATTCGTGTTCATGCACAAGTGTAGGAAAGTGATGTAATATCCAGAAACGTGCTATTTTGTGTTCCCTCCAAAACTCCATCGAAAGTTTCAGTAAAGCGTCTACCACTTTACTGAATCAACGGACTTGACTCCTGTGACTGTATTGACTTTTACTTAGACTTTGACTAGACTTTAGACCTGACGATACATGAAAACGATGATGAAAATTATAATAGGAGGAATATGGTTTTCCCGCCATATTCCTTACCTTTTTACCTTGTCTGTGGCACACCATACACATCCTTTGTGTCAAGTTGCCAAAAAAGAAGAAAAAAAAATATCCCAAAACCTAAATTTTAAACTTTAATATTTTTTTCAGCCTATAGCGACCAAAAATCAAAATCCCTAAATATCTCTGGAAGCTGTCGACCAAAATGACACAAAATCATTTTTTAGGTTTACCTAGTGGTCCCAAAACTATACGCAAAAAATTAGAAACTTTAGAATTTTTTAAACCAAAAAACCTAGTCCTATCGGTCTAAAAGAACGCTCTAGGCAATTGAGTATTTCAACAAAATTTTTTTTTGATAAATGGAAAGATCACATATAAGTTTTATAACAAACAAATTTTGTTTTTTTGTTTTTCGCAATAATTCAAAAGTTATTTCAAAATAAAAATAGTAAATACCTACCGAAGACACGCCGACACTCCGGCACGAGCGCGTGTGACGTCATTATGTTATTCTTCACCAGTCACCACTCACCAGTCACCACAGATTACAGAACTTTAGCTACGTACAGGGCATAATATTATAGTTAGCGCAAACAATTTTGACCTTAATTATTAACGAAATAAGGGTAATATTGCCGTATACTATTGAAATGTATTTAACATTTTAACGTCACATCTCAATCATGGCGCGTTTATAAGTCACGTGACTTTATTTAAATTTCATGAATTTTATAATTAATTGAAAAAACATTTTTTAAGGTTTGCATTAAATATCAATATTATTAACAATAAGGTTTAAAAATACATTACAAAAATCAATATATTTTTTTAAATACTCAATTGCTCGAGCACTCTTGCGTCGTTTACCAAACGAGCGAGATTCTTAGAGCATTCTACCTATTTACCGCCGAACACGTGGCGAACACACTAGAACAACGATAGAATGCTCGTTGTTAGTTTATATCAAAAGAGCTTTACTAGAATGAGCATTCGCTCGTTTGGTCTAAACGGAGCTTTAGAGTTTAGGGCCACAACACGAACTCGCGTCGTGGCAGTTTTTAAATGCTGAACGCGTCATGGCTTTTCTCGATTACCAGAACGCGTCGTGGCCGTTTCACTATGACCACAACGCGTTGTGAGCCATTTTTCGCTCACTGAGCGTTTTCGGTCTTTGAGCGTAACATATATACTGATAATATGTGATATGTCTGCCGTCTGCGTAAACAAAGAATCAATAGCCGATAAAAGGTTAAAACAAGGTTGACGACCATATTATGATTAAATATGGAAAAAAATCATTACCTATTTTACATCAGTAATATTTTATAACATAGGTAGTATGTATCTTATTTTATATCACAAACATTGTTTACCTAACATATAATAATAATCTTAGCTGTGTATTAAGGAACTCATTCTTAACGTGTTCTTGACTAAATAAAATGAATAAAACAAGACTGCACAATATACACATTTATTATAATATACATGAGAAATCTAACATTCTAAATAAATTACGATTTGTGATAAAAAATTTAAAAAACACTCATTGCGATCCACTAAGAGAATATAAGTTTATAGATCTCTATCAGTATATAATATAAAACGTGCCTATAGCCTAGGAATGACATAGATATAATCCTGTGCATGGTTTTGCCACTTCTATTCGAAAAATCAGTCTTCTACACTTTAGCACACCTGAAATTCTATGTATTTTACTTCTTTGCACTATTTATTGACTATAATATTATATTTCTATTTCTGAATAATGGAAGAAATACTACTTTCTACATTTACTTGGTGATGAATAGGTATTGAGAAATGTGATATCTGTTGTTTCTATTGAATAAATAATATTTATATAATAAATTGATTGGTCCGGTCACAGAAAAGAGAGATTCGCCCTATGATCTCTCTTTTACTCAAATACGAAAATATTGGTATATCTTTTCTACCGTATGTTATGTGAGCACTGAGCAGGATACCAATATTTACGTACTCTAAAATACAAGTACAGTCAAATCAATGGCCGAATTTCTCTCTATCCGGTGACCGAACATTAATAGAAAAATCTCGATTTAAATATGAATCTCAAATATTTTTGATCAAAATCAATACGCGATATAAAAAGTTCTTGATCATTGACATATTTTGATCATTGATATTTTTACAAAATATATTGTTAAAATTACAAGTCAGTCACTTGAATTGATAATACCATATTTTTTGATAATTTCAAGAATATAAATCACACGTTAAAGTACATACATTTGACCACAATACAATGAGAAACTGGTGGCGAAGAATCAGTAAAAACATCAATAAATTAAGTTTTTTTTGTAACTGTTACCTTAAACTGTGATTACATAAACTAAAAAATTTACACCCAAAATAATAAAATTAAAAATTATGTTTGTGTACATTAATTAAATCAATGTTTACCATAAAATAAAATTTTGCGTAAAAATTTCACTTAAGTAAACAAGTTACAATATTCGGTAGAATAAAAAAATATAAAAATAATATTATTAAATTGTAAAGGAATGGAATTGTTTTGTTTGTACTTAAATAATAGTAAAGAGCTGCAGCCCCCGTAGACAAGTGGCAAAACGCTAACGCTAGCACTAAAAAATGTATGGATTTGACATTAATATTCGCTAGCGAAGCGATGACTTATGTCAAATCGCATACATTTTGTATATGAAGTGTAGATAGAGGAGAACTATCTTATATGGGGGATATTTGAAAAAGTGTCCAGCTGTACGCAGTAAATAACAGTTGAAAGTGGCGCTAGCTGCAGCAAAGGGTATGGAATGAATTATGAAGTGTAGGAATGAATGTAGCCGTTGGTGACAAAATATAAATTATTACTGGAATATAAATTATTACTTTCTAGTAATAATTAACCCAGTAATTCTTTACTGGGTTAATACCAATATATTTTGAAAAATATAACCTAAAATAGCTGAAATAAAAGTTGCTAAATGATTTAAAATTTACCTTGTTGCTACTGTAGCGCCACCTTAGGGTGAATTAGTTTTACCCTAATTTAACGCATTTCCGCGGACACTTTTTACATACAGAGATATTTCTCCTCTATCTACACTCCATAATTTTGTAGCGCTTTGCCACTTGTCTACAGGCCCTGAGCCTCCAGTGTTTAGACGGTTTCATACTGACTGCGGATGGAACGAGCCAGGAAACAAGCAAACATGACTCCGAGCAGCTGAAAAAAAAACATCGTAGTTAATATTTTCCTTATGTACAGACCATTGGCATTCAACCTTTTTTTATACGGGTCGCAGGAGAAATTCTGATAAAGGATTATTGTCGCTATATTATACACTCGCGAATTCCCATATTTGGAGTTACGTATAGACGAGTTACGTTAGGCGGCATAGTATTATAATTGACGTAAGTAACTTGAATTTTGCATCAGGCCTAAGTTAGGCTGCCTTCACACAAGCGTTTGTCCAGCGCTGTTGTGCGTGTTACTGCGGTGTCAAATGTACCCCTGTGCACGCGTTGATTTTTTCATTCGTAGACCAGCGCCCGAAGTAATACGACGTAAAATGTGTTCAACAACAGAAAGTACTTTTGAGATCGAAATGATTGTACATGTCACCGCAGTAACGCGGCGTATACGTCGCGCACACGCGGCGCTAGCTCAGCGTACTGTTCCAGTAAAGAAGCGGCTACAACGCCACGTACGCGCCGCGTTGTCGCGGCGTCTGCGCTGCGCATACGCTCATCGAACGCCTACGCTGGACAAACGCTAGTGTGAAGGCAGCCTTAGGCTTATAAATTATTGGCTATATGGCGTATATAAAGAGAATCATCCGGCCACAAAGTAAGGAAAGGCTGGATATTTTGGTATAGGATATTGCCAACTATGATTTTAGACTGAATATAAATTGTTTCCTGTTATGGTAGCTGGTTGGAATGATGACACACATATGGCATACTGATTGAATAAATAGCATAATTATTTTATAACGCAACATATTTGTAATATACTCAGACCAAATAAAAAGTATTTTTATTTGGTCTGAGGCATGGGCGTACCCAGGATTTCAGCTAGGGGGGGCCGAATTAATGACCGAATCATTTATTTAAAAACTATTCGGTTATTTCCTTAGAACTATAAAAAAGCTATCTTTTTTGGAGAAAAAATCATATCATTTTCATTGAAAATTGCGACATGTTTGAAGTGTATTTTTATGGTGATATTCAAGATTTTTTTACACAATTACCATGCCATTTTTCAATATTACGTTCGGTTATTTCTTCACTTTGTTCCTTTTTGAGTCTACATTAATTTTGGAGTAAGAGAATTCCACATAATTTCTTCAGACTGACTGGAAGCTTAAAAATCAGTCTTTTCGAACTGTTTTGTTTATATATGATATTTTGTTTCCAACACTTCATTTTACGCAGAGTAGATAACACGTTTTGAAGTCCCACTTTTCAGGAAAATTGACGTTTATTTTACCTTCCGGGTAAAATAAACGTCAATTCTCGGCACGCCCATGGTCTGAGAGGTAATATAATATACGAGTGGTGTATGAACACGATAATAATTTTGAACACGAAAGAGACAAGTAGGATTAGAATATAAATTATTTACACATTATTCAATTAAATAGTATAAAGCAGGCAGTGTACGTCACGTCTAATCCCATGCTCAATTGTGCTTGTGCTATCAGTTATAGCAATCAGACACTGATCTGAGGAGGAGAGCTGCCACCATCCTGTATTATAACATTTCTTACAGTACTATGAAGGAAGTTGATTGATAGGCAGATGGGGGACCTACGTAGTTTGGTCGCGTTGTGTCAAACCCAGCCGACAGATCGCAGCTATCAATTATCATTGAATTGACATGATCCGACCAAATGACGTTGGTCTATCAACTACTTAGGAATCAATTTCCTCGATGGTACGAACTCTGCCGCGATCCTAGGACGCTGCCGCTCTCCCTAGGACGGTATAGGACGCTACCACCCATAGGCCATGGCTTATACCTCCTATACATAAATCCAGAATTGCCACCTGTCTTTATAATATTTCTGACAATACAATCATCTCACCTGCACCACAGCGATGCCCAGGCCAACGCCACCCAGCACCAGCGCCATGCCCTTCATGGCCTCCAGTATGCCGGGGTAGCAGCCGTCCTTGTGGAAGTCGGGAGACGTTGACGTGCAGGCCACAGCCTTGTCACCGGAGCAGCAGCTGGGCGGGATGGGCAGCTTGTTCGCGGCCCAGTCATCGGGGCCGTTGATGCCGCAGCACATTAACTGGGGACACATTAAAGGAGTGATGGTTAGGGAATTGAGTACTAGCAACCATAGCCAAGGCGATTTAATCATTACTTTAAAACACATATTCCTAATGAAGTGATTACTACAGGCCAAGAATAGCTTACCAAAAAAAGCGAAAGTCATTAGAATATTTTTTAAATACTTTTTTAAGGACTAACAGCCACATTCGAGAGACAAATGATTATGTACTTAAGTAGAGATAAACTACGATAACATGGCGCGCCCATCCAAATTACTGTTTCAATGATCAATGTGTGTAGTCACATCCTTATGAAAGAGTTTGTATGCAGTTGTAAGTATTCAACCAATCAACCAGTACTCGTAATATTTCACTGTTTCTTATGTCATTGTCAACTAATCATAACTAGCCGACCGCGCAAGACAACGCACTTCAAACGTTTTGAATTTTGGAGGGGCGCGCCATTGGAGGGGCGCGCCATGTTATCGTAGTTTATCTCTAGTTCCCTACTTAATAAAGGGTTTCACTGAAAGTGTATCATAGACTTTGTCAAAACCTTCAGTAATGCCTGGGATTGATTCAAGAGTTTTCTGATAAGTGCCAAATAGGCTATCCACAACCTATCTGACAGAATATAGAGTGTCAAGTATCTGTCCGATAAGTTATAGATATCCTATCCGACACTTATCAGGAACTGGTGAAACAGCCCCTAAATATAAACGGGCAAAAGTTATCATTAAATGTCTCTGAGAGTGGCTGTCATAGTCACTCACATCGGTCTGGATGATGTCAAAGTTCTTCTGTATCTTGGGGTCGGTCTCGTAGTGGGCTATGGAGGCGTTGAGGGTCTTGATGATGGACGTCTCCAGATCCTTGTGCTTCACGTAGCCCGCGATGCCCACAGCCAGCTCCGCCACGAAGATCAGCAGCAGGAATACCGAGAACTGAGAACAATAATGTTGGCAAGGTCAAAGATAAACAGATTTTTTGAATAAAATAAAGATATAACGGTAATTTTTTAAAATAAAATAAAGATAAACCGATGTTTATATTTAAGAGAATTCTTTTAATTATCAATAAGAAAAAAAAGTCAACTAGCCTGTTATCACGTTGATATGGTAAGCAATATTGGGTTGGAATTTCTAAATGTTTTGCGTAGGTACAGAGGAAAGAGAAAACTTGATATGGTACTAATGAACTAATATGGTAAGAAATGCATTTAAAACGATAAAAAATAAAAATGTGATATACTATGTAACAACAATCTCTTGTTGTTATTTTTATCAATTTAAGTTAACTTATATTTTTCATGGAACTTAAAAAATATTTACATGAATGTTGTGTTGAAAATGAAATAGAAAACCTTAGTGGTTTGTTATAGAGAATAACGTAATTTCTCGGTTTATTGTGTGTGAAATTAATTTGGTGAAGTGGGCATACAACTTAGTATCTCAAATAAATAATATCATTCCATTGATTATTGTGCCCTACTATTTTTTTTAATTACTCAATGATCCCAAATTCACCGAAGTAAAGATAATTGTTATTATATTACTTAATTTAGATTAATTCAGATTTCAGAAAGTTACTCTGAATAAGCGCTAAAGGCCCTTGTTTTTTTAACTCGCTTTTTAGCTTCACCAGTATGTATGTATGTAACTTTCTGTTGGTTGTTCTTGTACCATCAGTGGCTTAATTATAGGGTGGCAGGGCTGGCAAAATGCCACGGGCCCCCGACCCAAAAGGCCCCGGCCCAAGAGGCCGTGAGGTCAGAAATTTTCTTTACATTGTTTTATTATTAACGTGACGATTTTTACTGATAGCATATAGGGCCCCATCAATATGCTACGGGCCCCGGATGTTATAGTTACGCCACTGAGTATCATATAAAATTTGTTAAAGATTTATCCAGAAAATGTAAATGAGACTAGGTTCAAGGACTACAAAGTATTAAAACTGTTTTTCCCTGCACTGTCAGTTATCAGAAATAATTATAAATAAGTGTCTGATAACGATACAGTCATTTCACGAATAACATCACCGAGGGCGCTGCGAGGTTGAATTGCGCAAATACACGTACTACTTGTTATGTGACACAGACTGGTATATTAACCACATACTTTCATTTCTTGAAACAATAATTGTAGATGTAATAGATATTAGCTTCCAAAGTAATACCAATTTATTAAAATTTAAGCATACTTTCAGCATCTCCCTATTATTTACAAATTACGTTTATTTGAAACACACGACAATAGATAGATAATTTCAACTACATATTCCCCGTTATATTTTTTTAGATCAATTTTGAACTAGGTAAGATAAGTAAAAAAATAGGATTTTTGTACGATCTCGGCAACGCGTCAAATGTATGGCCAAGGTCGTTTGCTCGGGGGACGGCCTTAATGCTGATGAGTACTGACGACATTTTTTTAATGATTCATCTTTACAGTAATTTTGGACTTCCCCGAGACATGTCGTCTTCTGCATCGCGTCATGTCATGAGGAAAATCACATCTTTTGTTCCCTATTAGCCATTGCTGTTTGTTTTACATTCGATTTCAAATTGAATTTGTATTGAATACTTCAATCCATAGACTTATGATATCTAGGTTTATGCTTCAATCAATGAGTCTTGAGTAAAATGATTTTTCAACTCTAATTGTTATGATTTGCATTCAATAAGTACTAATAATTATAGAATTTAAACAAGGACGGAGCTACCGCGCCTAGTTGTGGGCTGTGGCCACTTAATACCTAATTGGCGTACAATAAGCCCAACTCTATGTCATGACCAATATGCCACTGGTCCACTACATTCTGCTCTACAAAAATGATAGAGAATGTGAGAACTACATACCCGAAAACCATTAGAAACAAATGTTTTACATATAACATAACATGGACTACAGCTAGGCTGCACTTAGTATATGGGTTAGGGACAAAGCACATTTTTTCATGACTTGGCCACATCCACTCAAAAATCGATATCTCGGCCAAGTACACACTCGTGTTCTGTAAATTCGTGAGTCAGCGATAATACTGGATTACGGTTAAAACATGTCTGCCGATAAGCAATTTTACACAAACAATCGATATTTCAATCAACTATATCTAGTTCGTTGTAAAAATATAGTTTGATTTTTACAACAGGTTGTTGTTGTTTTAAATCTTTGTTTGCAACAAAGAATGCCTATTAATGTCTAAAACTACCTCACATGTGCCGCTAAACTAGGGATTGCAATCCGGATAATTCCAGAAATCCGAAAAATCCGGATAATCCGGATTTTTTGGGCCTACGAAAAATCCGGATTTTCGGTTTTTTCGAATAGTAGATAAAAATTATGAAAAATTAGCTTTTACGTAATATAAAATTAATTTAAATGTAATAAGTAACATCTGACATACAAATTCACATTTGTTTAAAGGTGCTATCACAACTTTGCGTGGTCTACACGTACCAAAGTCAGAATTCCGTATGTCTAACATTCCATTGTGAAGTTATTTGGTGGTTATAATTACATTTTTTTACATATTTTTTTCATTTTATTTATAAGAAATAACGACATATTTTAATTTCTTATAACCTAGCTCTTATTTTACTATATTTATTATGTTTTCTATATGATAATATAAATGCAACTATGATAAAACAATTATTTTAGAATATTTTAGTATTGAATACAATGTTTTTCCTAAAATATGTTGCTTTTGTTTACATTGAGGTTATAATAATTATAAATTACTAGCTGTTGCCTGCGACTTCGTCCGCGTTAGCATAGTTAGATCACGTCCCAAATATTATTTTTCAAAAATATTCAATGTACAGAATTGACTTAATTTCCTACGATTTTATTCAGTAACCCAAATCCTATTAAAGCGAACGCCTTCATCATAGAAGCTCAAATCTTTAATAATTTCAGTTCAATCAGTCGAAAGTCTAAGAAAATTTCTAAAAACTTTCATCCCCTATTTCATCCCCTTAGGGGTGGAATTTATTAAATTCCTTTCTGAGGGGATGCCTACGTCATAGTATATTTGTGCATAATACACAGTTTCAGCCCGATCGGTTTAAAATTGACAATTTTTCATACAAACTGTCAACCCCAATTTCACCCTCTTGGGGGTAGAATTTCCAAAAACCCCTAAATTATAACCATTCAATTTTAATTAGTAGCCCAAAAATAAAGTTTGATGTTTCTAACTCAAGAAATGACGGACTTTCATTCAAACTTTTAACCCCAATTTCACCCCCTTGGGGGTAGAATTTCCAAAAACGCTTAAATACGTATTCATTCATTTTTATTCAATAACCCAAAAATAAAGTTTCATATTTCTAACTTAAGAAATGACGGACTAAATGCAAACTTTCAACCCCTATTTCACCCCCTTCGGGTTAAAATTTCCAAAATTCCTTCCTTAGTGGGTGTCTACTTAATAAAACAATCCTGCTCACCAAATTTCATGGCTGTAACTTTAACAGTTTTTGCTCTGCGATGATGAATCAGTCAGTCAGTCAGGACTTGTAATTTTATATGTATAGATAATTGTTTACGTAACCAATGCCGATTGCCGATCTGTGATTCTGTCTAATTAAATAAAGGAATAAAGTAAGTTTATAATAATTATGACGAAATGTTGATTTAAATTTTAAATTTAACAGTTTTTGCTCTGCGATGATGAATCAGTCAGTCAGTCAGTCAGTCAGGACTTGTAATTTTATATGTATAGATAATTGTTTACGTAACCAATGCCGATTGCCGATCTGTGATTATGTCTAATTGAATAAAGGAATAAAGTAAGTTTATAATAATTATGACGAAATGTTGATTTAAATTTTAAATAACTATTTTAAGTCATTATTCTGTGCAATAGCCTAAATATAAATATACTATCCAACTGCTCGGCAAAGGCGCTGCCCGAATCTTTCACTTATCTTGCCCCAGCGTCACCGTTTGCCAGCCCAGCTGATATGCTTCCAGTGGAGTTTATAACCGTGTTCTAGGCTAACGTCTTCGCTAACGTCTTCGCAATCGTTGGTTCCTCATTGGTAACGTAACCGCTAACTAGTTGGCTAAGTAAGAAAAGAAAATAGAATGCTTGCTAGAAGCCTAACTGGACAATGTAAGCTGAACAAGCACCTTTACAGAATAGGTGTTAATAGATTTACGAGATCTGCAGATGCAGATTCTATGACCTATTCACCTTCTACTTGACTCTACTGCTATACTACAGAGCGAATATCTCCTAATTTACTAAAGAGGAAATTTGTGGCACCAATCCAAATCACATCGTTAAATTTATGAGCAGCACTGGGTTGAGCAGCACAGGATTACAGTGATCTGCCTTCGGAGGAAAAAAACACCTCCAGAGCATAGCGCTATCTTTTCTTAGGCCTATAATAATAGTAGGATAACCACTCGGTCGATAACCAGCCTAGATGTATGCGGACAACGTGACCAGCCCAATGCAACTTTAGCTTGGCCGTCTTAATTCCTATGTCTCTGATTCTAGTTCGGGAGCACGTTACGTTTTTTTTTTGTTTAAGATTTGAGCTCTATTGCTCTTTGGCAAACCCTGAGTTGGAACTTTTGTAAATCGTAAATCGGTCAATGATCGTGTTTGCGCATCGTTTGTTATGACGAGCGAAATACACATATCAACGAGTCTGCGCTTCAGATGCACGGCATGATGTGCGGCTGACGGCTGTAGGTGCAAAAATGACGAAGTCTCCGAAAAGGGGAGATTCCTTAGGATTTTCTTGTTAACTAAAATTTCACATTTTTAAATGTTATTAATAATATTTAAAGTACCAGATACTGTTATTTTAATATTTTCCTTTCTTTCTTAACTTAGCGATTTTCACATCGCTAAGTTAAGAAAAATGTTAATTTTTAAGACGTTTTATTATGCACTTTAAAATGAATATTAAATAAAGAAATAATAAGAAAATAACTCACATTTAGAGCTGTTTACCAAAAATATTTAAAAATTTACTAAAAATCCGGATTATCCGGATAATCCGGATTTGAGGATGAAAAAATCCGAAAATCCGGATTTTTTTAAAAATCCGTTTTTTGCAATCCCTACGCTAAACCAATTTAGATGAAATATTGTATGGAGATATTTCGATTCCCAGGAAAGAACATACTAGGGTAATTTGAAAATATTATGTACCAGTCAGTTAGAAGTACCAGTCCCGCACAATAAGTAAATTTTGGTCAAGTTGCGGGCCACATTAGACCTTTCTAGTTTCTCCTGAACCAGTGGCGTAACTATAACATCCGAGGCCTGTGGCAAATTCAT
The DNA here is from genome assembly GCA_963422495.1 of Polyommatus iphigenia. Lineage (NCBI taxonomy): Eukaryota > Metazoa > Arthropoda > Insecta > Lepidoptera > Lycaenidae > Polyommatus > Polyommatus iphigenia. Next base: position 10,635,907 of record OY730183.1, read on the forward strand.
GGGGCCCTATCAGTAAAAATCGTCACGTTGATAATAAAACAATATATGTACTTATAAAAAAATTCTGACCTCACGGCCGGGGCCGCCCTTTTGGGTCGGGGGCCCGTGGCATTTTGCCAGCCCTGCCACCCTATAGTTACGCCACTGTCCTGAACTCAAAACGTTTACATACCAAATTTCATCCTACCTAATTAGTTTTGCAGTTTATGCGTAAAACATAGACGGATAATAATACTTTCTTCAATATGGATATAGGTACCTTCTTTCATAGGTGCAAGACAAAGTTACTCGAAGAATTAAGACGATTATAACTCGAGAGAGTGACCATTAATGAACAATTAGGACGAAGGAAATTGTTCGTTTAGTGAATAGGATGACAGAAGCGTGTCAGAGGTCACGGAATCTTGAGTCAAGTGATGATCCGTGCACCAGTTTTGGACCTTACTGCCATAATAATAAGGTCAAAAAGGGATAAAACCGGCTTCTGATTACGGTCGCGGGCGCTAATATGTATTGAGCTTACACCTGGGTATACTAAACTAATACATAATATTATGCTACTTTTAACTTTTTGTTCTGCACTTGAGTTCTCATCTCTACCTACAGAGCTTCGGTTATAGAATGATTGTGTATTCTTTGAACTGACAAAATTTTACCCTACTTGGCCTGATAGTTTCAAAACTAATTTACTACACATCTGTGAAACTCAAACTTTATTATTCAGAATATTTTTTTCAAATGTTCTCTGAATGTCGGTACTATAGTACTGGTGCCTACCATGGTGGTTATTTGGTTAAGAAAGCATTTAACTATAAAATAGTTATTGATAAAGAAGTGTAAGAAAAATATGGTGTAAGCTTTTGTTGAATAGTTATTTTGGGAAAGGTGTCTTAAATAGACAGTCATGGCTTTGTGTTTTATGGAAAAACTACACACCATAATATTTTAAATTACATGCATCATAAAAATACACGAAATTTGCCCCTTGGTGATATTTTTAGATTACTTACATCTAAATCAATATGGATTAATAGTGAACTTGATACACTAGTACACTAACAAAGGAAGAAAGGAATCCATATAAGTTACACCCATCAAAATGGTTGACACTTAATGTACAAACAACTCATCAATTTAACTAAAATTATTTTGTTTTGACTATTTTACTGTACTACAGTCTTTGTTTACCTACATAAATAGCAAACCTTTATATTTTTAATGCAATATAAAAAAAGTTTACTTATCAATTGGAATTGGACTGGTATTTATAATAAAGGAAAACATTCAGCTTTATGTAGATTTGCTGTTTTATAGAATTTAATATTCATGTCATGTTGAAATGTAATGCTAAACCTGTTTTCATACTAGTATACTTTAGTTTTTTCCTTTTTCCTTTAAAACTCAAACATAATTTCTCTTCATACAGGCATGTTATTAAGGTCATAAAATAATGTAAAATTTTGTACTATCAGTCAGTTGGAGTACGAAGGGATCTTATCTTAAATTTTGATAATCTTATTTACAAACTTATTGTTTAAAATTTCACTGTCTCAAAAATTATGGAAAAACAGGCAAATACACTTGGTGTTTATTATCTTACCAGATGACGCCCGCAACTCCATTGCGCCAAAATTCCTTTATTGCGCGGGAACATACATTTTCCTAGGATGAAAAGTATTCTATGTCCTTTACCAGGACTCGAAGTATCTCCATACAAAATTTCCGCGAAATTGGTCCAGCGGTTTAAGCGTGAAGAGGTAACAGACAGACATACTTTTGCATTTATAATATTAGTAAACTGTATGGATATATCCCATTATCCAAGGACCCTATAACCCCACAAATAATATCAAAGCAAAATGACCTACAGTAACTATCATGCAGTGATTCTCCTTAACTGCTCCGCAGCAACCAAAAAAGGCGACAATAAACACGATCAAGCCCACAATGATCAATATCATAGGAGCTGAGGTGTAGAAGTTCTCGTCCGTGAGATCCACATATGGGTGAGCATTTATCTCAGCCCGGGCACCAACAACGAGTATTATTAAGCCGGTTATCTGCAACAATATAATTTATTACTATTAATACCTTGATCATGGGAATCGCAGACACAATAGATTTTTACTTGTTATGCGACAGCCGGATGCCGCTTGGGGATTGATGGGTTAAAAAATTGTGAGTAAAGTTTATAAAATAATGAATATCTCATACGGTTATCACACCCAGCTTGTAGGTATTATTATTCGTACTCAAAGTTAGGTAAACAGTCATTTCTAGAGAGTAAAACAATAGAGATACTATTAATGAGTCATCAACTAGTCATCAAACGTAAATCCTATGCATTTCACAATGTTTTATGTTTTTCATACAAAACAGATAGCTCGCACTATTGAAATAATTATTTTATATATTTAGCCGACTTCTTTTCGATACTATATCAACTTGAAGGTATAGCGAAAAAATAATAATATACTCACCGCAAAAAGAAGATTAAAGGCAAAAAGAAGGTATTTCACACATGACATTCCTGCGCCGATAGCCATTTTTATTTAATAAGATTCTGGAAAAAATAATTCTAGTTATTTTGTCTTTCGTAACACCTAAATAATATGTAAAATATGTCGCTTTGTAACATCGATTTGCGTCGCAACTTCGATATTTTGCAAGGACCTGTCGACATATGGATCACATTTTTTCGTAATATTTAGATTATTTTGTGTGTATACGAAATAAATAATTTTAATCCTCGTAATACTCACAAGCTGAATAAAATTCACATAAAATTTCACCAATTTATCAAAACACCTGCAACACAGATTACTAGTATTTGACCTGCAATGAGTGATCAAAACTTCTACGATGTACAAATGAAACTGCAGAGCAGTGTTGCCATCTGAAACCAAATGTTGCCATTAAAAAAAACCTGTATAAAAACGTTATGTGCCTTTTAGTAATATAAAAATATTTATATAGTGCGTCAAGAATGTCTACTTTTTTTTTAGCAATAGCAACACTCTTTTGACATTTAACCCTTTGTTGTATCAATACTCTATGACATAAAATTAACAAAAGAAACATTTTCAATTTGCTTAAATTTAGTTTTACAATGTGAAAACTACATGTTACTTATTTTATGTAATTAAAGTGAATGACGTGTCAGAGTGCTGAAAATTTGAAGATTTTCATTGAAGAAAAATAGTAAAACGCGAAAATATCACTGAAATTCTCGCATCCACATTTCCGATTCTGATCGTTCAATCGCCATAGTAGCAGGTAATTAAGCGTTTATTTTATAAATTCTGTTTGTTAATTTTATTGTCTAATGCAATTTTAAGTAGCCTGAGTAGGTATTATGTGGTATATTAAAACAACAATTTTACATAAACCTGTTTACGTAAACAATGAACTGTCAAAGAAATCTATGATATAACGCGCCTAACAATGATTGATACTTTGACTTAGGTGCATTGCGTAATTAATATTTATGTATCTTAGATGTATATAAAATTCTCGTGTCATAGTGTATGTGCTTAACTCCTTTAACACTTAGATTATAATATTATAATTAAGTATTACGTTTTATGTTTACAGGTAGCAGAAAAAGCGTTTAATGAAATAACCGAAATGACTGGGAGAATTTATGCTATCATTTTGAAAAAAAAAACACTGAAAATAAATACAAGGAGTGGGAATTAACCCTTTATTAGGATATTGAAGAGCTGATTATTGAAGATGAAAGTGCCTCTTCACTGTGACACCACTGCTGTAACTACCTACATGGACCTAGAAAGTGGCGATGATTTTGTTTCCGGCTGCATTGTATAATATTATTAATTGGATGATCATATTTTATTCAAATAACAAATTACAAAACCCTGTTTTTTTTTTTTGTATTTTTAAAATAAGTAACTAACTACTAACTAACTACTATTTAAAAAATACAAAAAAAACAGGGTTTTGTAATTTGTTATTTTAATAAAATATGATCATCCAATTAATAATATTATACAATGCAGCCGGAAACAAAATCATCGCCACTTTCTAGGTCCATGTAGGTAGTTACAGCAGTGGTGTCACAGTGAAGAGGCAGTTTTCATCTTCAATAATCAGCTCTTCAATATCCTAATAAAGGGTTAATTCCCACTCCTTGTATTTATTTTCAGTGTTTTTTTTTTCAAAATGATAGCATAAATTCTCCCAGTCATTTCGGTTATTTCATTAAACGCTTTTTCTGCTACCTGTAAACATAAAACGTAATACTTAATTATAATATTATAATCTAAGTGTTAAAGGAGTTAAGCACATACACTATGACACGAGAATTTTATATACATCTAAGATACATAAATATTAATTACGCAAAGCACCTAAGTCAAAGTATCAATCATTGTTAGGCGCGTTATATCATAGATTTCTTTGACAGTTCATTGTTTACGTAAACAGGTTTATGTAAAATTGTTGTTTTAATATACCACATAATACCTACTCAGGCTACTTAAAATTGCATTAGACAATAAAATTAACAAACAGAATTTATAAAATAAACGCTTAATTACCTGCTACTATGGCGATTGAACGATCAGAATCGGAAATGTGGATGCGAGAATTTCAGTGATATTTTCGCGTTTTACTATTTTTCTTCAATGAAAATCTTCAAATTTTCAGCACTCTGACACGTCATTCACTTTAATTACATAAAATAAGTAACATGTAGTTTTCACATTGTAAAACTAAATTTAAGCAAATTGAAAATGTTTCTTTTGTTAATTTTATGTCATAGAGTATTGATACAACAAAGGGTTAAATGTCAAAAGAGTGTTGCTATTGCTAAAAAAAAAGTAGACATTCTTGACGCACTATATAAATATTTTTATATTACTAAAAGGCACATAACGTTTTTATACAGGTTTTTTTTAATGGCAACATTTGGTTTCAGATGGCAACACTGCTCTGCAGTTTCATTTGTACATCGTAGAAGTTTTGATCACTCATTGCAGGTCAAATACTAGTAATCTGTGTTGCAGGTGTTTTGATAAATTGGTGAAATTTTATGTGAATTTTATTCAGCTTGTGAGTATTACGAGGATTAAAATTATTTATTTCGTATACACACAAAATAATCATTACCAGACCCACCGAAACCAGCTACAGTACGTGTAAGTTAGTGATGAGGTGAGTTATACAAAGATTATAATACTTTACATACATTAGATTGTTTCTTGTAATATCGTAAATTAAAGACACACTATAACTACATCATAATTATTTCAAATTTTCTTAACTACATAAGAATCAGAAGAAGCTGAAAAGGAGCGATGGTTACAGAAGAAAAGTAAAAAATAAAACAATTCATTTGATAATCACGTATCTTTGATAATACTACAAACTTAAAATTAGTGCACAAAAGTGAGCTAAAGTATATATATATATATATATATATATATATATATATATATATATATATATATATATATATATATATATATATATATATATATATATATATATATATATATAAGTATAAAGAGGTTTCTTTCAGCCAACCCAACTACAGTGGAAAAAAATCATTTTAATATAAAATATACGGGAATAACACTAGCTAGGTGCGATTTTTTTAGTGTGAAAGGAACGGGTTACGGATTTTAAGAGCCTTAATTATTTATGTATAGTTTATTTACCTGATTTAGTGCTCGTTTATAGTGAAAAGTGTATGGGAATTTAAATGCATGATAAAATGTGATACGCTGTGTGTTTTGGTATTGAATTTAAGCTGTTTTTGTGCTAAAAACGTCATTAATTATTTAGTCAAGTTAAGTACAGCGCTTTTAAAGAACAACAGGATTCACACATCGTCTATAAGGAGTCTATGAGAGTAAAGACTTTATAACGGCATCAATTGTTTATTATGCTATCGCCATTTCACATATAGTTAGGGTTCTTTTCACACTAAAAAAATCGCACCTAGCTAGTGTTATTCCCGTATATTTTATATAAAAATGTTTTTTTTTTCCACTGTAGTTGGGTTGGCTGAAAGAGACCTCTTTATAAGGATACTTTAGATCACTTTTGTGCACTAATTTTAAGTTTGAAATATTATCAAAGATACGTGATTATCAAATGAATTGTTGTATTTTTTACTTTTCTTCTGTAACCATCGCTCCTTTTCAACTTCTCCCATTGTTTTGAATCCCTCTATGAAAGTACGGAACCCATCGTGCGCAGGTCCGACTCGCACTTGGCCGATTATTCCGCTCCGCAAGATATTCACACAGTCTTTTGTACGTTTAAAATGGCGAATTTAGTTATGTAAAGCATTTTATTGTAACCTTAAAGAGAATAATATCTTTATAGTCACTGTATAAGAGAATAGGGATTGCTTTCATCCTTGTTAAGGTTATATAAAATGTTAGCATTCGTTTGTTGGATAGATGTCTTATTAAATGCCCCTATAAGTTAAAAGCATTATAGTTACCTTGTGCATTAATTTTATAAGAATAATTGACCATATTAAAAGCCTTGTAACTAGCCACTATAAGATGAACATATTTCGAAGCCTTATAGCTGCCGTATAAATTAGAGTTATTAACGTTTACCCAACCAAATTATAAGAATAAAGGTAATATTAGCCAAATCACCTAATAATGTGCCATTATAAGTAACATTGGCATAATGAATGCTCTTTTATAACAAGTATAAGAGTTTAGACCTTATTGACTTAATTTTCTAAGATTAGTTTGTTTGTTGGGTACAAACTGGATGAGTCATAAAATAATTTACCTACTACGTACATGTTTTGAGATATCTACTTTAATAATAATTTGCTTAGTTTAAGTATATATAGGATTTTTTTATAAATAAGACATTACTAGTAAGAGTTACTTTACTTGTCAATAAAGAAAACATTGTCTATCCTTAACAATATTTATTAAAATCCATATGAAATACTCGAAAATGAAAATACAAAACAATAAAAATTAAAGTACCTGTAGCTTCCTAAAGGCGCAAAAATCGCAGTTAAGTGGTCTTTGACAAAAATGTACGAGAAGAGTCCTTCTATAAGCTGTGCTATGATGTATGTTGAATACGTTTGAATCTTGGAAGAAAATGACGAAATTATGATTTCGTCCATACAAAAAATAATTCATATTTTTATTATCTGTAGATAAGGCATATTTGAAAAAAACGACGTCTATAAAAGTTACTTTTAATTGCATCAGATGCTACAAAAAAAATCAGCTTCATCCACTGACCAAAAAAAATTAATAAAGTGCCTGTAGCTCTAAAAGGCGCAAAAATCGCAGTTGAGTGTGTATGACAAAAATGTACGACAAGAGTCCCTCTATAAGCTATGCTATGATTTATTTTGAATACGTTTGAATCTTGGATGAAAATGACAAAATTATGATTTCGTCCATACAAAAAAAAAATCATTATTTTTTATCTCTGTAGATACGGCATATTTGAAAAAACGACATCTATAAAAGTGACTTGTAATTGGATCAGCTGTCTACAAAAAAAATATCAGCCTGATCCGTTGACCTTCGATCCGAAAATTCTTAATGTCCCATTTATTTTACTTTGGGACCAGTGTGCGGCGCGGCGGGCCCGCGGCGGCCCGCGGGCCGTGGGTTGGGGATAGCGGGTTTAGAATATAAAACTGATCAATTGTCTAATGTCTTTAATTTATTCTTTCCAATAATTAAATAATATTATTGTTCACGATATCGCGAGATTGGTCGTCACTGTCTAATCTCATGTGCATTGCGAGCAGCAAGCAACCCGCCCCCTCACCCCCGTCCCTACCGGCGCGGGCCGCGAGTCGAGCGTCATGGAGACCTAGTAGGTTTTTTACATTAGGTAAAACTGATAAAAATAATAAGAGCGTTTTTTATTTTAGCGGTGGGTTCAGAAACTGCAGTCATTTTATAGTTTTGAAAAAGAAAATACAAACATACTAAAATTGCTTATTTTGGTAAATTATAAATATATTTTAGACGACGAGGACTAAATCATTAGGTTTAGTGCAAAATAAAATATCTGCGAAGCTTAGTTAGGAAAATATGATGCTTTATTTTTTATATTTTAAAATGTCCCTACAGGCTTACCTAACCTTCGAATCGTCAGTGCTTCATATGGAAGCTTCTTTGGGGTATACTAAACATCCCCTATCCTATATTAATCTGACAGATCCGATGACATTTCAAAATATGTACAATTTTTTTTAACCCACCACCCACTATGTGATAAATCTGATTTCTATACCATGATAACTAAACACATGTCGGAAGCCTATACAAGCTTAATCTGACACGCTCGAGCTTCTCCCGAAATCCCCTCTTCCCCTCCCCATCTATAAGTAATAGTTGCAATACGTTCAGCCTAAAAATAAAATAAGGTGGGTCTCGTCACGCGGCCAACTAGTTCCGCGCGGACTATAATAATTCCGTGATTTCCGCGTGGATATCGCATTTATTTTTATGCCTGTCAATAAAAAAAGGAGACAATAAAAAAAGACAAGAAAAGGGGTATGGGCGGAATCGTCCCCACCCATCAACACTAGTGTAATATTAATAGCTCAATTGATAGATCTTGGCTAGATGATATTTTTATACTATGGCGACTTTGACCAAATGCATAGGGTTCTCATGGTATCTTACGTTTAAACAAATATTTCATTAACGTACTTATTGACGACTAATTCCAAAATACATGCTCATTTATGTATTCATTAGTGCACAGCACCGTGGGAGAGCCATGCTTTGGCAGGAATGGGCCGGCTCGTCCGGAGAGATACCACGGGCTCACAGAAAACCGGTGTGTAACAGCGCTTACGCTGTGTTTCGCCGAGTGAGTGAGTTTACCGGAGCCCGGAGGCCCAATCCCCTACTCTATCCTCCCCTACCCTATTATCCTATTCCCTCTTAAAAGACTGGCAATGCACCGGCAGATCTTTTGATGTTGCGGGTGTCCAGGGGTGGTCAACTTCCTACATTAGCCAATCACGAAGCGGGGGCCAGACCTGGGATGCCAATGTAAAAATATTTTAAAACTCATAATTTTTTAAACTGGGCACCCAATGAATTACCTAGTATAAAGTATCATAATCTGTGTAATTTCGTCACAAGAAAAATGTCCGCCATTGCCTTTGTTTTTTCTTGTAATTCCGTTCTTTTGTGATTATCCCAATACCTAAACTGTGCTCGCCTATTAACATTGCGTTAAGCTTCGGTTCCTCCGTGTTTTGTGCTTCTCGCCGTGCTTTAGTGTTGTGAAAATTGTGTGATAGTGACTTTGTATTTGATGTGAACATTTAAGTCATAAATTCGTGTAAATAAGGTTGTAATACTAAAAGAGATAAGACCAATAATTTGGTTTGGAGATACTTTTGAGTCCCGGGAAAGGACATAGCATAATATTAGTTCTTTTTCTTTTCTTTTTCTTCTTTTTTTGGCAACTTGACACAGAGATGCGTATGTTGTGCCACAGACAAGGTAAAAAGGTAAGGAACGGCGGAAGGAATAAAGAATAACGGAATTTGGAAGAAAGTTAATTAAATCAGTGCGGTAAATTAAATTCTATAAACTAAATAAAATAAACATACTTATTCTAGATATTAATATTATTTAATGTTAAGTAATTAGATATACAACTGTATACACATTTATCATTAGAACTAAGAAGTATATTTACAGAAGTAGGAAATGGAATAGGGATTAAAGACAAGTCATGATACAATTGGGAATGATCATGGAGGGAACATGAAAGGATAATGTGGTTCAAGTCACCTACATCTCCACAGTCGCACAAATCATCATCTCTGACGCCAATTCTCCTAAGATGCGTTGGAATGCACATATGACCAAGTCTCATCCGAATAATTGACGTTGTTATATTTTTAGAAAGGAAAATATTAGAAAACCAGGGCTTAGTAGGGATCTCTGGTTGAATTTTACGATACTGTATAGCTTTTGTTTGACTGCTCAAGGCCCATAACTTATTCCAAGATTTCAATAGGGAACCCCGTGCCAGAGAAGCCAAATCATGCGCATAATTATTAAAAGGGAACAAATCACCACTAAAAACAGCCTCTTTTGCCAATTTGTCAGCAATTTCATTGCCAACAATGCCGCAATGGCTCGGTATCCATATAAATGTTATTGAAAAGCCTTGAAGTTTACATTGATATAGAAGGTTTCTAACTTGGACAATAATTGGATAACAATTTTTTGATTTAAAAGGAAATTTAATCAGGGATTGTAGAGCGCTCAAAGAATCTGTAAATATTAGTGTCTCTTTAAGCCTGCCAAGTAAAATATACTCAACAGCCTTAAAAAGGCCGTAACACTCTCCTGTAAAATAAGATGTTTCAGGCGGAAACTTTACTTTTTGTACAATATTATACTGTAAATGGTAGACGCCAGCTCCAACACAACTATCTGTAGTATTCTTCGATGCATCTGTATATATGTGGTGGTAGCCCTGCCAATTGTTATTCGTGATGTACTTAAATATATTGTTAGCGAAATATGTATCAGTTTTTTTAATGCCAATGTCTAATCTAATATCTGGCACAAGCGTTAGTGCTTCATATGCTGAATCAAATAATGGAAAAGTTTGAGAACGAAAAGTGGGGGCGTCAATGACTAAGAATTTACGATAGCTAGTGAGAAGAAAGGGATGAGATTTATGATGCCAGTATTTATTATTACTAAGACACAAATGAAATAAGGTTCTAAGTTTGGGAATTAAGGGGTGATTTTTAAATTGGCAACAACGAACAAAATATTTATCCGCCAGATATTGTCGACGGAGTTGAAGAGGAGGTTCGCAACATTCTAACTGAAGTGCGTTTATGGGAGATGATCTCATAGCTCCGCAGATTATACGCAAGGCTTTCGCTTGTATTTTGTCAATTTTTTGTAAACCAGTTAAAAGTGCCATAATCTAGGACACTTCTAATTATTGCATTGTAAATTAATTTCATAGTAAATGGGTGTGATCCCCACCAAACACCAGATAAACACCTTAACATATTTAGAAGCCTCTCACATTTGGCACAGATGTAATCGATGTGTGCGTTGCCATTTAATTTTCCATCCAAATGTAGCCCTAAAAATTTGACTTTGTCTTTAACAGGAATCGGCGCACCATCATAAATAATAGTTATCGGGGGAGGCATACGCATTCGGGTAAATAAGACGACGGAACTTTTGTTGATCGATAAGTCTAAACCATGCTTGTCCATCCAAGATTTTAACTGTTTCAAAGCATTAATAAGATCTCTACAAGCAATATTTATAGAACTATTGATTACATAAATAGCTTTGTCATCTGCATATTGAAGTAATTTTATTATACTTAAATCTAGACAATTTTCTAAGTCGGATGTGTAAATATCGTAAAGTAATGGACTTAAAACTGACCCCTGAGGAATACCTTTCCGAATAGTTCTAGTTTCCAAAGAGTTGTTTAAAACTATTATTCTTTCTATTAAAATATTAATAATGAAATTAACTAAAATTAAAGGCAAACCAAATTGTATTAATAGCTTTTCTTTTAAGATACTTATGATAATATTATCATATGCAGAATTTATATCCAAAAAAGACGCAACGGCAGATTTATTTTCTGTGAATGCTGTGCGTATATCTGTGGTTAATATGGCAATATTATCTATGGTACCTCTACCTTTACGGAATCCAAATTGTGTACCTATTCGAAAGTAGGTTATGTTTTTCTATAAACCATTCTAGTCTGTTTTTAGCTAAATGTTCTGCAATCTTTAATAAAACAGAGGAGAGCACAATGGGGCGATATGATATAGCCAAAGATGGGGGTTTGTTGGGTTTTGGAACTGAGATAACTTTTTGTTTTTTCCATGCAGCAGGTAAATTACCAGTTAATAAAATTTGGTTAATTAACTTGAGGTAGTACTGTAAAATTTCTTCATCAGCATGTTGAAAGAAGGAATATGGAATGCCATCCAATCCGGGAGAAGAATCTTTCAAGTTTTGTACTATCCCTTTTAACTCTTCTATTGTAAAGAGTGAATCTAGTTCTTCAGAATTAACATTTTGTAAAGGAGGAGGTGGTTCGTTAGAAATAGTAGGAGGAGCTAAATTGTCTAGAAACTCAGAAGCTAAAGAATCAGATATAGGGTGAGAAGGAGTAGTGAATCCAGATCTATACCGTCTTATGTTTTTCCATACTATAGTAGAATGAATACCTGAATTTAATGATAAACAAAAATTTCTCCAACTTAGTATCTTCTTTTTCCTAAATAATTTCTTAGTATCTTTAAGACAATCAAGATACAGCTGGTAGTTGGCTATGTTTGGATTTAAATTATATTGTTTTTCAATCTCTTTCCTATTCTTAATGGCAACTGTGCATTCTTGATCCCACCAAGGTGGAGATGGTGTATGATGGTGTGAAGTATTTTTTTTTGGAAATGATTCATCAGCAGCTTTAATAAATGCTGAAGTCAAAGCCTCAGCACATAGTGATTCATTTTCTGATGATATTTCGGGAAGAAAAGATAACTGATTTCTGAGTAAAGTTCGAAATTTATCCCAGTTAGAATTACTGTTAATATGATATTTTATTGATGCAGACTGATTTGATTTACTTTTATCTTTACCTGGAAATGATAGAATTATAGGAAAATGATCACTGCCATGACTTGACTCCAACACATACCAATGAAAAACAGATGATAGATTAGGTGAACATATTGACAAATCTGGTACACTACAACCTTCATGAGGAGCAGTGCGACGAGTCGGTTGGCCAGAATTAAGAATACACAGTTTATTATAATCTATTAAGTCTAAAACTTCGTAACCCCATTGATTGTCTTTGTGACTCCCCCATGACTGGTGCTGGGCATTGAAGTCTCCTAGTATTACCACTGGTTGTGGTAATTGACTAATAATACTTTTTATTTCAGAGAAAATGCAGTATGAAAGATGAGGTATATACAGTGAAACAAAACATGTGTTATTTACAGATGCAGCTATGATTGAAAAATCAGAGTTATGTGATGGAAGAGGTATGTGATGAAATGATTGATGGTGTTTGATGAGCATGGCTGTACCACCATACCCATCTGATCTGTCTTCCCTGAGACAAGTGTAGCCAGAAATCCTAAAAAGTGATTCCGGCTTGAGCCATGTCTCTTGTAAGGAAAAGACGATAGGTTTGTATTTATTAATTAAAAAAATAATTTCGTGTTTTTTACTGACCACACTGCGGCAGTTCCACTGGACTATGTTGTCCACTGTTGGAAGTGGTATTAATTTGTGATTCAGTGGTGAATATGGCAGCGTTGGACGGTGATAAAGATGATAATGATGTAATCAGTTTGTTTAATCCTTCGATCGGAGGTTCTAGGAATTCCCATTGTATTCTTTTGTTCTCGCGATCACCGGTGCTCGCGCGGGGCCTGAAAGATTAATGCTAAAATTGTTTCATGTATTGAATCCATGTTAATACCGGGAGCTGGATATGCAGATCCATTATCTCCTACTGGAGGATTATAATCTTTTATTAAAATATTTAATTTTTATTTTATTAAAATATTATGTGTTTGTCTGTCATACCCATTTTGTTGTTTCTGTGGCAATTTTGGAACAGTTTTTTTATATGACCGTTGTATTAAATTCAAATTCTGTTTATTATTATTGTTGTTGAAAAATGATTTTTGTGTATTTACAGGTGATGATGATGAAGAAGTAGATGACATTAATACGTCAGAATATAATTTTGAAATGGGAGGATGTAACTTCGAAGCTTCTGAGTAGGATAGACAATTATGAGCCATTGACTCCTTAATTGATTTTTGGCGTTGGAATTCTGGGCATTTTTTATCAGTTCCAATGTGCGAACCGTGGCAAATACAACAATAAATAGACTCCTCTTCAACTGAGCAACTATCACCAGCATGCCCTTGGCCACACCTAAAACATCTAGGTGTTGACCGACATTGGTTTTTGACATGTCCGTATCTACAGCAATTGAAGCACTGTATTGTAGGAAATATATATAAGTCTACAGGAAGTGCATTATAGCACATGAAGACTCTCTTTGGTAATGTCTGTCCGTCAAATGTTATTACCACAGATTCGGTGTTATTAAATTGAGCGGTTCCATTCACTATTGTTTTTTTCTTTAACCTTCTGATTTTTTATATTTCACCACATCCAATTGGTAAATTAATATTATTAATAACATCATCATCGGACCAATCAGCAGGTATACCTCTAACTAATCCTATTCTACTTACCTGAAAGGTTGGAATAAAAGATTTAAATTGTTTTGAGTTAAAGTGAGGGTTACTTATAAAACTATTGGCTTCATTATATGAAGAAAAGGCTACAGATAATCGGTTTCTGGCTATTTTCTTAATACTACCATCTACAATATTTTTAATGTTATTTGTTTTCAAGTAATGGCCAAACACTATGGGGTGAAAGTTTATGTTTTCATTAGGTGACTTTGGTACCTTTTGTATATGGACAATATATGGAGAGGAGTCTGTATCTTTATACAGCATCCTACCGACCCGTGAAACTAAGCCCTGGGATTTTTCAGTTGTGTTCACATTTGGTTGAGTTTCAAGGATAACGTCTTGTTTAAGAACATTATGGTTTTCGGTATCGCTAAGACACATGCAATTGATATCAGCCTTGGCCTTATTAGGGTCTTTTTTAATTTTTTTCTGGCACTTTTTGCAACGCCTCCTAGGAATCGCTGGACGTTTTCTAGTATTTACTGAGCATGAGGTGTCAGTGTCCATGCTCGAATCATTTAATACAGTAACATAAAGACCAACGGGGGGACCAGGTCCCCCCGGGTCGGGCTCCTCCATAATATTCTTTTGAACTATGATATATAAATAAAAACTTACCAAATAAAATTACTATATACAAGAAGAAAGAAAATTAAAACTAAAACTACACTATTTAATTAACTAATTATAATTTATAGATATAAAAAGAATTTTAAAATTTTCCAAAAAAATACCGCGTCCGCCCTTTGGAAGTTCCCGCGCTTTTTTCCATAATATTTTTTGTTTTTCTTCTTTTTTGGCAACTTGACACAAAGGATGTGTATGTTGTGCCACAGACAAGGTAAAAAGGTAAGGAATATGGCGGGAAAACCATATTCCTCCTATTATAATTTTCATCATCGTTTTCATGTATCGTCAGGTCTAAAGTCTAGTCAAAGTCTATACAGTCACAGGAGTCAAGTCGGTCGATTCAGTAAAGTGGTAGACGCTTTACTGAAACTTTCGATGGAGTTTTGGAGGGAACACAAAATAGCACGTTTCTGGATATTACATCACTTTCCTACACTTGTGCATGAACACGAATATCTAATGGTTAATATTCTACCAATATTACACATTAAAAACCCAGCTAACACAATTTTAGGAAAATAATACAAAAACACAACAGCACTCTTTCACATGCCCGCCAAAACTCCCTCCATAATATATATATATTTTTTTTCTTTTTTGGCAACTTGACACAAAGGATGTGTATGTTGTGCCACAGACAAGGAAAAAAGGTAAGGAATATGGCGGGAAAACCATATTCCTCCTATTATAATTTTCATCATCGTTTTCATGTATCGTCAGGTCTAAAGTCTAGTCAAAGTCTAAGTAAAAGTCAATACAGTCACAGGAGTCAAGTCGGTCGATTCAGTAAAGTGGTAGACGCTTTACTGAAACTTTCGATGGAGTTTTGGAGGGAACACAAAATAGCACGTTTCTGGATATTACATCACTTACCTACACTTGTGCATGAACACGAATATCTAATGGGTAATATTCTACCAATATTACACATTAAAAACCCAGCTAACACAATTTTAGGAAAATAATACAAAAGCACAACAGCACTCTTTCACATGCCCGCCAAAACTCCTCCTCCATAATATTAGTTTTAAAATAACCTAATAATCTTTCTTCTTCTCCTTCTTTAATCTTCTTCTCCTTCTTTTTTTAAAACCATAGCTCCTTAGTGAATCGCCAATATCTTAACTCTAATCACTGTTAGAACTTTAGAAGCATAATATTCACCTGAGTCTACAGGTACATAATAAGAAGTAAGAACAAAATATTAAAGAAACTGTGTATAGGCATTTTATATTCGAAAATAAATGACTTACATTTTATATATGTTGTTTTTATTGTTAACACTTTCGAGGACAGAACGACATTATACGTCTTAGTTCGAAATTTTGATACGGCACAACGTACGATGACGTCCAAATAACATTTGGATTTTACAGCAGAACGTTCATTTCCGATTAACGTTCAAGTTAAAATCCCATTGAATGTATCTTGTGTTACAACATGTAAAATTCCCGAAGCTCTACTGTCACGTAGAGTTGGTTTTAAACTATTTCAAATAAGTGCCGATGACAGTTGGCGGTGACGTTACTCGCATACGCACAACGTGTTCATACGTCCCGCGCGCTTCCCGCGCTCCTACATTCGGTGCGGCTGCTTCACTGCGGAGGTGCGCTCGTATCAGGGTAACATTTCGTGGCGCATTGTAATATTTTCCGCGACAAAATATCTTAAGTATTTAGTTTATTTTATTTATATATTATTATTTCGCTAGACAAAATATTATTTAACTATAAATTAATAATTTTATACTGACAAAATGGATTATTTTATGTGTTTTAGATGAATAAGCGCAAAATAAGACTATGAGCATTTTCGATAATTCCGACAATGATGATGATGGAGAATTTGGTTCGGATAAATCCGTTGAGAGTGATCATTCGCTCACTGTGAACTCACCATCACCTCAAGCTCCTGCCTCATCACGTTTTCAAGAAGAGGGTTAGGAGGAGTGTTACATGTTCGACGTTATGACACGTTGTGTCCGTACACGTCTAGTTAATTTTACTTTTAATGACGGAACGTATTGATACGATGACGTGATAAACTGGTTGTGTCATGATGTGTATAAAACAATATGTTTTCATGGGGCGCCTACGTACTCATACGTCGTATAATTTGTATGGGCATTTATTTACTGTGTCATTTTGGTATACAGTCTCGACAAGTGAGAGCGTCCCCGAAAGTGTTAACTTAGTTTTACATTAGTAAGAAACTTAATTTGCCCCATGTTTCTTGCTAGTGTAAAAGTAAACCTAATTTTAATAGTAAAATCTTACGAGAACCCTATTATTCGCGGGTTCGTGAAGTTGATGGCGTTGAAGTTCGCGAGAATTATTTGTACTAAGTTAATGTTCTTCTCCGAGAGTAATTTGTATTCTGTGCGGGTGTCCATGGTCGACGAAAGTTGCTTTCCGTCAGGTGACCCGTTTGCTCGTTTGCCCCCTTATTTTATAAGTAAAAAACAGTGGTGCTTTCAGCGCTGCTACTTTTACACTGAATTTTATGACAGGAACATATACATCCCCTAAAGTATTATCACTTAGTTTTGTTACACCTTCTATATTTTAATAAGTATAGAAAATAATGATAAAAAATATTTATTTAAATAAAACACAGAATACAAAAAATAATATTATGCACGGTGGGGGCTGCAGAAGTTATAACTATGTTATAGCCGCTAATGCCCACCTCCAAATGAAATATTAGACAAAATGGACCCGTATTACAACTAGATCTTGGCAAAGTCTAGTAGTAATATGGTTGTTTTTTTTAATATATATTCCCACTGATTTATCTAAACCAAAGGATTTTAATTAAATAGGGGGCACCTTACTTTCTTTTTCTTTCTTTTTCTTCTTTTTTGGCAACTTGACACAAAGGATGTGTATGTTGTGCCACAGACAAGGTAAAAAGGTAAAGAATATGGCGGGAAAACCATATTCCTCCTATTATAATTTTCATCATCGTTTTCATGTATCGTCAGGTCTAAAGTCTAGTCAAAGTCTAAGTAAAAGTCAATACAGTCACAGGAGTCAAGTCGGTCGATTCAGTAAATTGGTAGACGCTTTACTGAAACTTTCGATGGAGTTTTGGAGGGAACACAAAATAGCACGTTTCTGGATATTACATCACTTTCCTACACTTGTGCATGAACACGAATATCTAATGATTAATATTCTACCAATATTACACATTAAAAACCCAGCTAACACAATTTTAGGAAAATAAAACAAAAGCACAACAGCACTCTTTCACATGCCCGCCAAAACTCCGGGGGCACCTTAGGAACACGTTGGTATCAGTTCTATGACTTCTTCTTCTTCTTTTTTGGCAACTTGACGCAAAGGATGTGTATGTTGTGCCACAGACAAGGTAAAAAGGTAAGGAATATGGCGGGAAAACCATATTCCTCCTATTATAATTTTCATCAACGTTTTCATGTATCGTCAGGTCTAAAGTCTAGTCAAAGTCGTAAAAGTCAATACAGTCACAGGAGTCAAGTCGGTCGATTCAGTAAAGTGGTAGACGCTTTACTGAAACTTTCGATGGAGTTTTGGAGGGAACACAAAATAGCACGTTTCTGGATATTACATCACTTTCCTACACTTGTGCATGAACACGAATATCTAATGGTTAATATTCTACCAATATTACACATTAAAAACCCAGCTAACACAATTTTAGGAAAATAATACAAAAACACAACAGCACTCTTTCACATGCCCGCCAAAACTCAGTTCTATGACTGTTGGTAGGTGGGGACGGAGCCCATAAATTTTTGCCCATAGCCTTTTGGACTTACTAAGGTTAAAAAAAGTTTTAAGTAAAATCATCAATCATCATTATAAAAAAGAATCCAGCTTTTTTATTCAACTTTTAATTTAAATAATTTGAAACAATCATTTATTTTGCGTAAATACTCTCATGAAAGTACATTTTTAGTTTTTTTGTTGATAAAATAAAATTAACGCTCGTCTTAGTGCTTTCGAAATAAATTTAAAAAATGTGGAACAGAGTTTACCCTAAAGGCTATCCCCTTACGGACATCATCTCAGGAGTAATATCAGTTGTACCTGAGTATATCCAGATATATAGCATTAAACCTATTAGAAAAATCCAATCTGTATAGTCTCATGGATAACATATAAGAACATATTTTATGATATTTTTAATTGTTATTTACAGGTAAAAATAAATTTAATTACATACTTCTATTTTAGTTAGCTGGATATTCCTTTAATATGGCCCAGAGCTACACCAGATACATAACAATAGAATTGGAAGACAAAATATTCAATCTGGAACATCCTTTTGACATCAAAAAATCATACTAAATTCTTAAACGTAGGTAATTTACAAATAAAAACATTAAAATTATTCCTATTCCAAAACTGGATGCTCTGATAAAAATTCAGTAAGATTCTAGAATTTCAGTGAATATGGATATTCCTCTTGATTCCATTAAACTTTAAAGCACTTTCTGATAGATAGTTATATAGTTACCAATAGAAATCTTTAAAATAACTTATAGCATGAGGCTGGAGAATCCAATCGAAATATTGTATTTTTGATGTGTTTTTGTCGCTGCAATTCCAAAAGTAGTCCGTTTGATAAATTATTTGATTATGATTGTAGTTGCTTATAAAATAACATAAGTACATTACAATAGCATGTTATTGGTGTTCACAAATAGATTATTCATTTCCATTTTATATGGAACTAGCTATTGCCCGCGACTTCGTCCGCGTTAACAGTATAATAACAAAGATGGATAGTTTTCCCCTTTTTGTGGTTCCTTATACAAAGGGTAAAAACGGGACCCTAATTAAGCAAACGTCAAACGCAAACATCAAAAAACTTTCATGTTTCTAACTCAAGAAATGACGGACTTTCATTGAAACTTTCTACCCCAATTTAACCCCCTTGGGGGTAGAATTACCAGAAACGCTTAAATACGTATCCATTCATTTTTAATCAGTAGCACAATTATTATTTTTTAACAATAAATTAAAACCGACTTCCAAGGTAAAAACAAAAGTAATACTTATTCATAATCTAAAAAGAATCAAATAATTCTTATTCCTTATTATAGTGGCGTCTTCAGACTTCGCCTAAACCTCAACTATATTTTCTGTACTCAATCTTCGTACTTTTGAAGTCGGTACCAGCCCGGAAAATTTCTGAGATCCTTGACATAGCAAATTTTACGCTAAGGTAAGCTTATATATATATATATATATATATATATATATATATATATATATATTATATATATATTATATATATATATATATATATAAAAATATTTTATATATAAAATTTTTTTTATATATAAAATATTTTACGCTAAGGTAAGCTTATATATATATATATATATATATATATATATATATATATATATATATATATATATATATATATATATATATATATATATATATATATATTTTTTTTTTATATATATATATATTTTTTATATATATGTATATAAAAATATTTTATATATAAAATTTTTTTATATATATATAAGCTTACCTTAGCGTAAAATTTGCTATGTCAAGGATCTCAGAAATTTTCCGGGCTGGTACCGACTTCAAAAGTACGAAGATTGAGTACAGAAAATATAGTTGAGGTTTAGGCGAAGTCTGAAGACGCCACTATAATAAGGAATAAGAATTATTTGATTCTTTTTAGATTATGAATAAGTATTACTTTTGTTTTTACCTTGGAAGTCGGTTTTAATTTTTTGTTAAAAAATAATAATTGTGCTACTGATTAAAAATGAATGGATACGTATTTAAGCGTTTCTGGTAATTCTACCCCCAAGGGGGTTAAATTGGGGTAGAAAGTTTCAATGAAAGTCCGTCATTTCTTGAGTTAGAAACATGAAAGTTTTTTGATGTTTGCGTTTGACGTTTGCTTAATTAGGGTCCCGTTTTTACCCTTTGTATAAGGAACCACAAAAAGGGGAAAACTATCCATCTTTGTTATTATACTGTTAACGCGGACGAAGTCGCGGGCAACAGCTAGTTCCATATAAAATGGAAATGAATAATCTATTTGTGAACACCAATAACATGATATTGTAATGTACTTATGTTATTTTATAAGCAACTACAATCATAATCAAATAATTTATCAAACGGACTACTTTTGGAATTGCAGCGACAAAAACACATCAAAAATACAATATTTCGATTGGATTCTCCAGCCTCATGCTATAAGTTATTTTAAAGATTTCTATTGGTAACTATATAACTATCTATCAGAAAGTGCTTTAAAGTTTAATGGAATCAAGAGGAATATCCATATTCACTGAAATTCTAGAATCTTACTGAATTTTTATCAGAGCATCCAGTTTTGGAATAGGAATAATTTTAATGTTTTTATTTGTAAATTACCTACGTTTAAGAATTTAGTATGATTTTTTGATGTCAAAAGGATGTTCCAGATTGAATATTTTGTCTTCCAATTCTATTGTTATGTATCTGGTGTAGCTCTGGGCCATATTAAAGGAATATCCAGCTAACTAAAATAGAAGTATGTAATTAAATTTATTTTTACCTGTAAATAACAATTAAAAATATCATAAAATATGTTCTTATATGTTATCCATGAGACTATACAGATTGGATTTTTCTAATAGGTTTAATGCTATATATCTGGATATACTCAGGTACAACTGATATTACTCCTGAGATGATGTCCGTAAGGGGATAGCCTTTAGGGTAAACTCTGTTCCACATTTTTTAAATTTATTTCGAAAGCACTAAGACGAGCGTTAATTTTATTTTATCAACAAAAAAACTAAAATGTACTTTCATGAGAGTATTTACGCAAAATAAATGATTGTTTCAAATTATTTAAATTAAAAGTTGAATAAAAAAGCTGGATTCTTTTTTATAATGATGATTGATGACTTTACTTAAAACTTGTAAACACAAGTGTAGGAAAGTGATGTAATATCCAGAAACGTGCTATTTTGTGTTCCCTCCAAAACTCCATCGAAAGTTTCAGTAAAGCGTCTACCACTTTACTGAATCGACCGACTTGACTCCTGTGACTGTATTGACTTTTACGACTTTGACTAGACTTTAGACCTGACGATACATGAAAACGTTGATGAAAATTATAATAGGAGGAATATGGTTTTCCCGCCATATTCCTTACCTTTTTACCTTGTCTGTGGCACAACATACACATCCTTTGCGTCAAGTTGCCAAAAAAGAAGAAGAAGAAGTCATAGAACTGATACCAACGTGTTCCTAAGGTGCCCCCGGAGTTTTGGCGGGCATGTGAAAGAGTGCTGTTGTGCTTTTGTTTTATTTTCCTAAAATTGTGTTAGCTGGGTTTTTAATGTGTAATATTGGTAGAATATTAATCATTAGATATTCGTGTTCATGCACAAGTGTAGGAAAGTGATGTAATATCCAGAAACGTGCTATTTTGTGTTCCCTCCAAAACTCCATCGAAAGTTTCAGTAAAGCGTCTACCAATTTACTGAATCGACCGACTTGACTCCTGTGACTGTATTGACTTTTACTTAGACTTTGACTAGACTTTAGACCTGACGATACATGAAAACGATGATGAAAATTATAATAGGAGGAATATGGTTTTCCCGCCATATTCTTTACCTTTTTACCTTGTCTGTGGCACAACATACACATCCTTTGTGTCAAGTTGCCAAAAAAGAAGAAAAAGAAAGAAAAAGAAAGTAAGGTGCCCCCTATTTAATTAAAATCCTTTGGTTTAGATAAATCAGTGGGAATATATATTAAAAAAAACAACCATATTACTACTAGACTTTGCCAAGATCTAGTTGTAATACGGGTCCATTTTGTCTAATATTTCATTTGGAGGTGGGCATTAGCGGCTATAACATAGTTATAACTTCTGCAGCCCCCACCGTGCATAATATTATTTTTTGTATTCTGTGTTTTATTTAAATAAATATTTTTTATCATTATTTTCTATACTTATTAAAATATAGAAGGTGTAACAAAACTAAGTGATAATACTTTAGGGGATGTATATGTTCCTGTCATAAAATTCAGTGTAAAAGTAGCAGCGCTGAAAGCACCACTGTTTTTTACTTATAAAATAAGGGGGCAAACGAGCAAACGGGTCACCTGACGGAAAGCAACTTTCGTCGACCATGGACACCCGCACAGAATACAAATTACTCTCGGAGAAGAACATTAACTTAGTACAAATAATTCTCGCGAACTTCAACGCCATCAACTTCACGAACCCGCGAATAATAGGGTTCTCGTAAGATTTTACTATTAAAATTAGGTTTACTTTTACACTAGCAAGAAACATGGGGCAAATTAAGTTTCTTACTAATGTAAAACTAAGTTAACACTTTCGGGGACGCTCTCACTTGTCGAGACTGTATACCAAAATGACACAGTAAATAAATGCCCATACAAATTATACGACGTATGAGTACGTAGGCGCCCCATGAAAACATATTGTTTTATACACATCATGACACAACCAGTTTATCACGTCATCGTATCAATACGTTCCGTCATTAAAAGTAAAATTAACTAGACGTGTACGGACACAACGTGTCATAACGTCGAACATGTAACACTCCTCCTAACCCTCTTCTTGAAAACGTGATGAGGCAGGAGCTTGAGGTGATGGTGAGTTCACAGTGAGCGAATGATCACTCTCAACGGATTTATCCGAACCAAATTCTCCATCATCATCATTGTCGGAATTATCGAAAATGCTCATAGTCTTATTTTGCGCTTATTCATCTAAAACACATAAAATAATCCATTTTGTCAGTATAAAATTATTAATTTATAGTTAAATAATATTTTGTCTAGCGAAATAATAATATATAAATAAAATAAACTAAATACTTAAGATATTTTGTCGCGGAAAATATTACAATGCGCCACGAAATGTTACCCTGATACGAGCGCACCTCCGCAGTGAAGCAGCCGCACCGAATGTAGGAGCGCGGGAAGCGCGCGGGACGTATGAACACGTTGTGCGTATGCGAGTAACGTCACCGCCAACTGTCATCGGCACTTATTTGAAATAGTTTAAAACCAACTCTACGTGACAGTAGAGCTTCGGGAATTTTACATGTTGTAACACAAGATACATTCAATGGGATTTTAACTTGAACGTTAATCGGAAATGAACGTTCTGCTGTAAAATCCAAATGTTATTTGGACGTCATCGTACGTTGTGCCGTATCAAAATTTCGAACTAAGACGTATAATGTCGTTCTGTCCTCGAAAGTGTTAACAATAAAAACAACATATATAAAATGTAAGTCATTTATTTTCGAATATAAAATGCCTATACACAGTTTCTTTAATATTTTGTTCTTACTTCTTATTATGTACCTGTAGACTCAGGTGAATATTATGCTTCTAAAGTTCTAACAGTGATTAGAGTTAAGATATTGGCGATTCACTAAGGAGCTATGGTTTTAAAAAAAGAAGGAGAAGAAGATTAAAGAAGGAGAAGAAGAAAGATTATTAGGTTATTTTAAAACTAATATTATGGAGGAGGAGTTTTGGCGGGCATGTGAAAGAGTGCTGTTGTGCTTTTGTATTATTTTCCTAAAATTGTGTTAGCTGGGTTTTTAATGTGTAATATTGGTAGAATATTACCCATTAGATATTCGTGTTCATGCACAAGTGTAGGTAAGTGATGTAATATCCAGAAACGTGCTATTTTGTGTTCCCTCCAAAACTCCATCGAAAGTTTCAGTAAAGCGTCTACCACTTTACTGAATCGACCGACTTGACTCCTGTGACTGTATTGACTTTTACTTAGACTTTGACTAGACTTTAGACCTGACGATACATGAAAACGATGATGAAAATTATAATAGGAGGAATATGGTTTTCCCGCC
Organism: Polyommatus iphigenia; assembly: GCA_963422495.1. Classification (NCBI taxonomy): domain Eukaryota; kingdom Metazoa; phylum Arthropoda; class Insecta; order Lepidoptera; family Lycaenidae; genus Polyommatus; species Polyommatus iphigenia. The sequence continues at coordinate 10,660,719 of OY730183.1, forward strand.
ATATTCCTTACCTTTTTTCCTTGTCTGTGGCACAACATACACATCCTTTGTGTCAAGTTGCCAAAAAAGAAAAAAAAATATATATATTATGGAGGGAGTTTTGGCGGGCATGTGAAAGAGTGCTGTTGTGTTTTTGTATTATTTTCCTAAAATTGTGTTAGCTGGGTTTTTAATGTGTAATATTGGTAGAATATTAACCATTAGATATTCGTGTTCATGCACAAGTGCAGGAAAGTGATGTAATATCCAGAAACGTGCTATTTTGTGTTCCCTCCAAAACTCCATCGAAAGTTTCAGTAAAGCGTCTACCACTTTACTGAATCGACCGACTTGACTCCTGTGACTGTATAGACTTTGACTAGACTTTAGACCTGACGATACATGAAAACGATGATGAAAATTATAATAGGAGGAATATGGTTTTCCCGCCATATTCCTTACCTTTTTACCTTGTCTGTGGCACAACATACACATCCTTTGTGTCAAGTTGCCAAAAAAGAAGAAAAACAAAAAATATTATGGAAAAAAGCGCGGGAACTTCCAAAGGGCGGACGCGGTATTTTTTTGGAAAATTTTAAAATTCTTTTTATATCTATAAATTATAATTAGTTAATTAAATAGTGTAGTTTTAGTTTTAATTTTCTTTCTTCTTGTATATAGTAATTTTATTTGGTAAGTTTTTATTTATATATCATAGTTCAAAAGAATATTATGGAGGAGCCCGACCCGGGGGGACCTGGTCCCCCCGTTGGTCTTTATGTTACTGTATTAAATGATTCGAGCATGGACACCTCATGCTCAGTAAATACTAGAAAACGTCCAGCGATTCCTAGGAGGCGTTGCAAAAAGTGCCAGAAAAAAATTAAAAAAGACCCTAATAAGGCCAAGGCTGATATCAATTGCATGTGTCTTAGCGATACCGAAAACCATAATGTTCTTAAACAAGACGTTATCCTTGAAACTCAACCAAATGTGAACACAACTGAAAAATCCCAGGGCTTAGTTTCACGGGTCGGTAGGATGCTGTATAAAGATACAGACTCCTCTCGTTAGGTTAGGTTAGGTTAGGTTAGGTTAGGTTAGGTTAGGTTAGGTTAGGTTAGGTTAGGTTAGGTTAGGTTAGGTTAGGTTAGGTTAGGTTAGGTTAGGTTAGGTTAGGTTAGGTTAGGTTAGGTTAGGTTAGGTTAGGTTAGGTTAGGTTAGGTTAGGTTAGGTTAGGTTAGGTTAGGTTAGGTTAGGTTAGGTTAGGTTAGGTTAGGTTAGGTTAGGTTAGGTTAGGTTAGGTTAGGTTAGGTTAGGTTAGGTTAGGTTAGGTTAGGTTAGGTTAGGTTAGGTTAGGTTAGGTTAGGTTAGGTTAGGTTAGGTTAGGTTAGGTTGGGGGCGATACCGGTTCCTCCTCGTTGGTGTCCCTGGGCGCCTGGGTGCGCCGCCCCGCCCTTTACACGGGGCGAGGCACTCAGGATGGCTGATCACCGGTCTTTCCTATCTTTCTATCTTTTCGTAGTATACTCTTGTTTTTGCTTGTTTTTGTATTATTTTGTGTATCTTTTCACCACCTTCTCTACTCTATCTTTCTTATTTTGGTTAACTCTTCTTTACATCAGCGTTTGCTTCCGTGTGTATATGTGTGTGTGTTTGTGCGACGGATGGACCCGTGGGTCCCTAATCCCCGGTTTGTGGTGCCCGGCCTTGGGATGCATGGCGAACGTCGCAAGGGCACTAGGGCAGAATCTCCCTTTAAAGATCGAATTATGGAAGGTTGCAACGACAAAAATATTCCCCGGGCGGGTACCAACTCAGTTGGAGAATCCCGCACCCCCTCAGAGGAGGGGGTCTGGCCCATGTATACGGGGGGCGCCACCGCTGCAATGGAGGAGAGGAGGAGAGAGACGAACTACGACTTTGGAAATGTATTACTGGACGATGAGAGGCAATCTGATTTGGCTGTTATGACGACGGCGAGTGAAGGTTCGCGGGCGGGTTCACCTGTCTCCACCCGCTCGAAGCGCGAATGTTCGAAACCGGCGCCCCTAACTGCGCCGGCGGCGGACATAATAATAACGTCGGACGATGACTCCAGGTACACGACCCGATCACCGGTCGTGGAGCTTGTGCGAATACCGCATTTGAAAAGCGGATCTCGGGTGACGACACCCGTGTCCGATTTGGCTTTGACAACGGCGAGTGAGGGTTCACGGGCGGGTACACCTGTCTCCACCCGCTCGAACTCGAAGTTTTTCCGGAGAGGAGGAAGTGGGAACGAGGATAGCGGTGATGAGTCCACTGTCTCCCGAAACCAGGATACGGACATTGAGAAGGAGAAGACCAGGGCCACTTACCGGCGCAAAAGGCGCGGAAGCGAGCTGGAAGACAGTCCTGAAAAGGATAGAGGAGCGGCTCAGAGGCCCTCCTCGAAACGTGGTAGAGGGAGACCTCCCACGACTGGAAAATACGTCGGCTTAGCCAAAGCCCAAAAGGACTACAATGACGAGTTGGAGAGGTCCATGGAGTTAGAGGCCGAACGACTAATAGTAGAGGCCGGAATGAGAGTGCCGATAATACGGATTCCCCGAACGTCGGGGAACTCCAGCGGCTTGGATGTGGTTGCTTTGGAGGACAGAGAGGTCACGGCAGCCTCTTTGGGCGCCGAGATCGCGAAAAGTCTTGGGACCATTGATGATGTGGCCCGGAAGTCCAGGAACCTGAAAGGGACTTCTGTTGCGGCGCTCAAAAGGGCGACCAAGTCTCTGAGTGATATTTTCTCGGTCATATTGGACAGAACGGCGTCGGACGAGAAGAAAGCCTTGGAGGCGGCGAACGCGCGCCTCTCTAAGGAACTCGCAGATATGAAGGTGGAACTGGAGGCCGTCAAGCGCAAGCTAGCTGGTGCCCAACCACAGCCCGCTCCCATTTCCAGGGAGCTGGATGTGGAAGAGCTGTTGCAGCGAGCGGTGCGCGAGGCGGTCTCAGTGACCAGTGCCCGGCTAGACGCGCGAATAGAGGGTCTCGAGGCCCGTCTCCTTCCGGAGCCACGCCTGAGGCCTCCTCTAGCCGCGGACAGAATACGCGACGAAGCCCGAGATGCAACACCATCAACGTCGAAGGCAAAAGAGAGGACTCCTGAGCCGGAGCCTGCGGTGTCGACTCTGTCGCCTCCGCTCAATCCCGGGCCGGTTCTGAAACAAAAGAAAAAGAGAGTAAAAAAGTCGGCCGCAGCCGTAGAAGCGACAGCCGCTAGGCGCGACGCTGCCCCATCTACGGCTGCGAAGGGACCAAATCCGGCCGAACAATGGTCGGAAGTGGTCAAAAGAGGAGGAAAGAAGCAAGGAAGGGCAGAAGGAAAGAAGGAGGAGTCCAAGAATGGGCGGAAAAAGAGGAAGAGGAAAAAGAGAGGTGGCCTCCGTGCTCCGAAGACAGCTGCAGTAGTTGTGACACTACTGCCGGACGCGGAGAAGAGGGGTGTGACGTACAAGTCCATAATGGACAAAGCCAAGCAGCACGTCGACATCACCACCCTCGAGATCCCGGCGGTGAAATTTAAACAGGCCGTGACCGGGGCCCGTATGTACGAGGTCTCGGGAACGGCCTGCAAAGAGAAGGCCGATGCCCTCGCGGGCAAACTAAAGGAGGTACTCGGTGAGGAGGACGTGCGCGTGTCTAGGCCACAGAAGTGCGCCGAGTTACGCATAACCGGCATGGACGACTCCGCCACTGCGACAGAGATCGCCGCGGCCGTCGCAAGATATGGTTGCTGCGCGGCTGAAGAGGTCCGAGTCGGAGAGATCCGGGTCGATCGGAGTGGACGCGGCTCGGCCTGGGTGAAGTGCCCGGTCGAGGCCGCAAAGTACTTGACAGCGCCGGGTGTCAAGCTCTTTGTCGGTTGGACCGTGGTGCGCGTGACACTCCTGTCGGCGCGCACCATGCGGTGCTATAGATGTCACGAGGCGGGACATACCAGAGCGAAATGCCCCTCGGAAGTCGATCGCGGAGACCTCTGTTTCCGGTGTGGCCAGTCCGGCCATGCGGTCAAGGATTGCGGCAGCCCACCTCACTGCGCGGTTTGCGCGGCGAACGGTAGAAAGGCGGACCACGTCGTAGGGAGCAAACCCTGCAAGATACCGCCGAAGAAGGGAAAGGGCTCCAATAAGAGCCAAGCGCCCAAGGCTGCCATATCATCTACGGCGGCCTCTGGTGCGGGAGCGGCCCCCATGGACGCCCAATAACGGCTCCCCAAAGGTTCTTGCAGGGCAACTTGAACCACAGCGCTCAGGCGCAAGATCTGTGGGTTCAAGAAATGCTGAAGAGGTCCGTCGATATCGGGATAATCGCTGAGCCATACCGGATTCTCGCAAGGGACGACTGGCTGGGCGACGCGGACTCGACGGTGGCGGTAGTATTTGGTCTGAAAACTGTCCCTCCATCTTCCAGGAGGACGGCGAGGGGCCACGGCTTTGTCGCTGCGGATCTGGGGACTCTCACTGTTGTGGGGGTCTACTTTTCCCCAAATCGACCCATCGCCGACTTTGAGGCTTTCCTCCTCCGACTAACGCCCGTCGTGAATGGAGCAGCCAATCCCGTTGTCGTCGCCGGAGACTTTAACGCCAAATCCACGCGTTGGGGCTCCCCGGCGACGGACGCGAGAGGCAGAGTTATGGCAGACTGGCTCACAGCCACGGGCCTGTTCGTGGCAAACAGAGGTGCCGCTAGCACTTGCGTCCGGCGGCAAGGTGAGTCAATTGTGGATCTGACCTTAGTCAGCCCATCAATTGCTCACCGAATGAGCGGCTGGAGGGTCCTCGAAGAGGTCGAGACCCTCTCGGACCACCTTTATATAAGTTTCGACTTATCTCCTTCGTCGGATACTGGTCGCCGAACTCCATCCGGTGGCGGCCCAAGGTGGTCCCTGAGAGGTCTGGATCGAGACCTTCTCGAGGAGGCGGCAATCGTCGCGTCGTGGGCGCCTCTTCCGTCGGACGACGTCGAGGAGTGTGCGGAATGGCTAAATGAGGCGGCTCGCAATATTTGCGACGCCTCTATGCCCCGAGTTAGATCCGTCGTGCCCAGACGCCAGACTTATTGGTGGCGCCCAGAGCTCAGACGACTCCGCGAGGACTGTGTGGCGGCCCGACGCCGATACCTGAGATACCGCAGGCGGCGGAACAGGGAAGAGGCCGAAGAGGAGGCCATTTACGACGGCTACCGGCAGGCGCGGCACACTATGCGCGAAGCCGTTAAAGCGGCAAAGAAGGAGGCCTGGGAAGAGTTCCTCAACACCCTGGAACAGGACCCGTGGGGCAAGCCGTATAAATGGGTGAGGCAAAAGCTTCGCCCAGCTGCCCCACCGCTGACCCAGCATATGGAGCCAGACCTTCGTCGCTCCGTGCTCTCGGCCCTATTTCCATCTGGGGCCGAGTGGTCGCCGCCATCAATGCGACCACCTAATGCGGAGTCGGACGATGAGGAGGATATACCGCCCGTGACGGCCGGAGAGCTGGCGGCCGCGGTTCATAAAATGAGCCTTAAAAACAAGGCTCCCGGATTAGATGGGGTTCCCGGTCGCGTCTGGGTGCTGGCAATGCCGCACATGGAGGAGCATGTACTGGAGCTCTTCACCAAGTGCCTGGTGCAGGGGCGTATCCCACGCCGGTGGAAGTCGGGGAAGCTCGTTTTGCTCCGCAAGCACGGGCGACCGGAGGACCAGCCGTCAGCCTACCGCCCGATCGTCCTGATCGACGAGATCTGCAAAACCCTAGAGAGGGTCATCGTCAGGCGCCTCACTCAACATCTGGAGGGCGCCGGCCCGAACTTGAGCGATGCTCAGTTTGGGTTCAGGTCTCGTCGGTCGACGACGGATGCGGTGGCGCGGATACGGCAAATCTCGGAGGAGGAAATCTCCCGGGGTGGGGTGGTGCTGGTAGTCTCGTTGGACATAACCAACGCATTTAACACCCTGCCCTGGGAAACAATTAAGGAGGGACTTCGGTACCACCGAGTGCCCAGATATCTTCGCCGAACAATTGGCAACTATCTGTCGGAGCGCTCGGTGCAGTACTCAACCGAAGAGGGCTGGGAGGAGCTGGAAGTGGACTGCGGCGTCCCACAGGGTTCGGCTCTCGGTCCGGAACTGTGGGACATAGGATATGACCACGTGCTGCGCGGCGCCACTCTTCCAGGCGTGGAGCTCGTCGCGTATGCAGACGACACGGGGGTCGTGTGCCGCGCCAAAACACACCGTGAAGCGACAATCCTGGCGACGGCGGCAGTCGCGCAGGTGGTACGAAGGATCCAGGCGTTGGGACTGAAGGTGGCGCTGAACAAGTCGGAGGCCCTGGTGTTCCACGGGCCTAGAAATGCGCCTCCGCCGGACCTCGCGGTGATTGTGAGCGGGACGAGGATCCAGGTTGCGTCCACGATGACTTACCTCGGCCTGGTTCTCGACAGCCGGTGGTCATTTAAGGAACACTTCCGCCGGCTGTCAGAGAAGGTGAAGAAGTTCGCGGGAGCCCTGGCCTCGTTGCTCCCGAATCTCGGGGGCCCGAGCTTGACTTGTCGGCGTCTCTACATGGGCGTAGTTCGATCTATGGTCATGTACGGGGCGCCGATCTGGGCGGATGGTCTGCTGCCGGAGAACAGGCTGGCCCTGGGACGGCTGCAGCGAGTGATGGCGACGCGAGCAGTCCGAGGATATCGTACTATCTCTCGTGACGCATCGTGCCTCCTCGCTGGCAGCGTCCCTTGGGACTTGGACGCTCAAACCCTCGCCGATGTTTACTGGCGTGGCGCAGCGGTCCGCGCGGGGGGATGCAACCCCTCACCAGACGCCGTACGTCGGTGGAGGGACCAAGCTGAAGAGGTGGCAGTCGAGCGCTGGGAGGAGCGACTCCTGGAGCCACAAGCGAGCGTGGACTTGGTGCAGGCTATTCGCCCAGTACTGAAAGAGTGGTTGGCAAGAAAGTACGGCGCGCTCTCGTTCCGACTCACGCAGGTGTTGACCGGGCACGGCTGTTTCGGCCGTTACCTGTGTGAGATCGCGAACCGAGAGGAGAGCACGCGCTGTCACCACTGCGGCGACGACCGGGACACGGCGGAGCATACCGTCTCTGCCTGTCCCGCCTGGACAGGACAACGGGCGGCCCTCACGGCCGCCATTGGACATGACCTTTCTCTGCCAGCGTTGGTTCGCGCCATGCTGGCAAGCGAACCAGGATGGACAGCGGTGCAGACCTTCTGCGAGGAGGTTATCGCCGCGAAGGAGGAGGCCGAGCGCGTGCGGGAGTTGGAGGCGCTCGACCCCCGCCGAAGAAGACGGCTGAGGCGTCGACGAGTCGTCCATGATGACAACTTGCCGCCTTAGCCAGGGGGCTCGGGGCGGCGACATGGGGATGCCGTCGCCCAACGGGT